>OY796664.1:8067926-11031566 GCA_963680705.1 Rhagium mordax | reverse complement strand
AGGATAGCAGAGAAAACGCTAGGAGGTATTCGCCTGGCATCGAAATTATGTTTTCGTTAGATTCGTGTTTAAAATCTTGGAAATTGTAACAGGAGTATCAGGATAGCAGAAACGCTAGGAGGTATTCGCCTGGCATCGATATTATGTTTTAATTTCGTTAGATCCGTGTTTAAAATCTTGGAAATTGTAACAGGAGTATCAGGATAGCAGAAACGCTAGGAGGTATTCGCCAGGCATCGAAATTATGTTTAATTTCGTTAGATTCGTGTTTAAAATCTTAGAAATTGTAACAGGAGTATCAGGATAGCAGAAACGCTAGGAGGTATTCGCCTGGCATCGAAATTATGTTTTAATTTCGTTAGATCGTGTTTAAAATCTTGGAAATTGTAACAGGAGTATCAGGATAGCAGAAACGCTAGGAGGTATTCGCCTGGCATCGAAATTATGTTTTAATTTCGTTAGATTCGTGTTTAAAATCTTGAGAAATTGTAACAGGAGTATCAGGATAGCAGAAACGCTAGGAGGTATTCGCCAGCATCGAAATTATGTTTTAATTCGTTAATTCGTGTTTAAAATCTTGAAATTGTAACAGGAGTATCAGGATAGCAGAAACGCTAGGAGGTATTCGCTGGCATCGAAATTATGTTTTAATTTCGTTAGATTCGTGTTTAAAATCTTAGAAATTGTAACAGGAGTATCAGGATAGCAGAAACGCTAGGAGGTATTCGCCAGGCATCGAAATTATGTTTTAATTTCGTTAGATTCGTGTTTAAAATCTTGGAAATTGTAACAGGAGTATCAGGATAGCAGAAACGCTAGGAGGTATTCGCCAGGCATCGAAATTATGTTTTAATTTCGTTAGATTCGTGTTTAAAATCTTAGAAATTGTAACAGGAGTATCAGGATAGCAGAAACGCTAGGAGGTATTCGCCAGGCATCGAAATTATGTTTTAATTTCGTTAGATTCGTGTTTAAAATCTTAGAAATTGTAACAGGAGTATCAGGATAGCAGAAACGCTAGGAGGTATTCGCCTGGCATCGAAATTATGTTTTAATTTCGTTAGATTCGTGTTTAAAATCTTAGAAATTGTAACAGAGTATCAGGATAGCAGAAACGCTAGGAGGTATTCGCCAGGCATCGAAATTATGTTTTAATTTCGTTAGATTCGTGTTTAAAATCTTAGAAATTGTAACAGGAGTATCAGGATAGCAGAAACGCTAGGAGGTATTCGCCAGGCATCGAAATTATGTTTTAATTTCGTTAGATTCGTGTTTAAAATCTTAGAAATTGTAACAGGAGTATCAGGATAGCAGAAACGCTAGGAGGTATTCGCCTGGCATCGAAATTATGTTTTAATTTCGTAAGATTCGTGTTTAAAATCTTGGAAATTGTAACAGGAGTATCAGGATAGCAGAAACGCTAGGAGGTATTCGCCTGGCATCGAAATTATGTTTTAATTTCGTTAGATTCGTGTTTAAAATCTTAGAAATTGTAACAGGAGTATCAGGATAGCAGAAACGCTAGGAGGTATTCGCCAGGCATCGAAATTATGTTTTAATTTCGTTAGATTCGTGTTTAAAATCTTAGAAATTGTAACAGGAGTATCAGGATAGCAGAAACGCTAGGAGGTATTCGCCTGGCATCGAAATTATGTTTTAATTTCGTTAGATTCGTGTTTAAAATCTTGGAAATTGTAACAGGAGTATCAGGATAGCAGAAACGCTAGGAGGTATTCGCCAGGCATCGAAATTATGTTTTAATTTCGTTAGATTCGTGTTTAAAATCTTAGAAATTGTAACAGGAGTATCAGGATAGCAGAAACGCTAGGAGGTATTCGCCTGGCATCGAAATTATGTTTTAATTTCGTTAGATTCGTGTTTAAAATCTTAGAAATTGTAACAGGAGTATCAGGATAGCAGAAACGCTAGGAGGTATTCGCCAGGTATCGAAATTATGTTTTAATTTCGTTAGATTCGTGTTTAAAATCTTAGAAATTGTAACTGGAGTATCAGGATAGCAGAAACGCTAGGAGGTATTCGCCAGGCATCGAAATTATGTTTTAATTTCGTTAGATTCGTGTTTAAAATCCCAGAAATTGTAACAGGAGTATCAGGATAGCAGAAACGCTAGGAGGTATTCGCCAGGCATCGAAATTATGTTTTAATTTCGTTAGATTTGTGTTTAAAATCTTAGAAATTGTAACAGGAGTATCAGGATAGCAGAAACGCTAGGAGGTATTCGCCAGGCATCGAAATTATGTTTTAATTTCGTTAGATTCGTGTTTAAAATCTTGGAAATTGTAACAGGAGTATCAGGATAGCAGAAACGCTAGGAGGTATTCGCCAGGCATCGAAATTATGTTTTAATTTCGTTAGATTTGTGTTTAAAATCTTAGAAATTGTAACAGGAGTATCAGGATAGCAGAAACGCTAGGAGGTATTCGCCAGGCATCGAAATTATGTTTTAATTTCGTTAGATTCGTGTTTAAAATCCCAGAAATTGTAACAGGAGTATCAGGATAGCAAGAAACGCTAGGAGGTATTCGCCAGGCATCGAAATTATGTTTTAATTTCGTTAGATTTGTGTTTAAAATCTTAGAAATTGTAACAGGAGTATCAGGATAGCAGAAACGCTAGGAGGTATTCGCCAGGCATCGAAATTATGTTTTAATTTCGTTAGATTCGTGTTTAAAATCTTGGAAATTGTAACAGGAGTATCAGGATAGCAGAAACGCTAGGATGTATTCGCCAGGCATCGAAATTATGTTTTAATTTCGTTAGATTTGTGTTTAAAATCTTAGAAATTGTAACAGGAGTATCAGGATAGCAGAAACGCTAGGAGGTATTCGCCAGGCATCGAAATTATGTTTTAATTTCGTTAGATTCGTGTTTAAAATCTTAGAAATTGTAACAGGAGTATCAGGATAGCAGAAACGCTAGGAGGTATTCGCCTGGCATCGAAATTATGTTTTAATTTCGTTAGATTCGTGTTTAAAATCTTAGAAATTGTAACAGGAGTATCAGGATAGCAGAAACGCTAGGAGGTATTCGCCTGGCATCGACATTATGTTTTAATTTCGTAAGATTCGTGTTTAAAATCTTGGAAATTGTAACAGGAGTATCAGGATAGCAGAAACGCTAGGAGGTATTCGCCTGGCATCGAAATTATGTTTTAATTTCGTTAGATTCGTGTTTAAAATCTTAGAAATTGTAACAGGAGTATCAGGATAGCAGAAACGCTAGGAGGTATTCGCCAGGCATCGAAATTATGTTTTAATTTCGTTAGATTCGTGTTTAAAATCTTAGAAATTGTAACAGGAGTATCAGGATAGCAGAAACGCTAGGAGGTATTCGCCAGGCATCGAAATTATGTTTTAATTTCGTTAGATTCGTGTTTAAAATCTTAGAAATTGTAACAGGAGTATCAGGATAGCAGAAACGCTAGGAGGTATTCGCCTGGCATCGAATTATGTTTTAATTTCGTAAGATTCGTGTTTAAAATCTTGGAAATTGTAACAGGAGTATCAGGATAGCAGAAACGCTAGGAGGTATTCGCCTGGCATCGAAATTATGTATTAGTTTCGTTAGATTCGTGTTTAAAATCTTAGAAACTGTAACAGGAGTATCAGGATAGCAGAAACGCTAGGAGGTATTCGCCTGGCATCGAAATTATGTTTTAATTTCGTTAGATTCGTGTTTAAAATCTTGGAAATTGTAACAGGAGTATCAGGATAGCAGAAACGCTAGGAGGTATTCGCCTGGCATCGAAATTATGTTTTAATTTTGTTAGATTCGTGTTTAAAATCTTGGAAATTGTAACAGGAGTATCAGGATAGCAGAAACGCTAGGAGGTATTCGCCAGGCATCGAAATTATGTTTTAATTTCGTTAGATTCGTGTTTAAAATCTTAGAAATTGTAACAGGAGTATCAGGATAGCAGAAACGCTAGGAGGTATTCGCCTGGCATCGAAATTATGTATTAATTTCGTTAGATTCGTGTTTAAAATCTTAGAAATTGTAACAGGAGTATCAGGATAGCAGAAACGCTAGGAGGTATTCGCCTGGCATCGAAATTATGTATTAATTTCGTTAGATTCGTGTTTAAAGTCTTAGAAATTGTAACAGGAGTATCAGGATAGCAGAAACGCTGGGGAGGTATTCGCCTGGCATCGAAATTATGTTTTAATTTCGTTAGATTCGTGTTTAAAATCTTAGAAATTGTAACAGGAGTATCAGGATAGCAGAAACGCTAGGAGGTATTCGCCTGGCATCGAAATTATGTATTAATTTCGTTAGATTCGTGTTTAAAATCTTAGAAATTGTAACAGGAGTATCAGGATAGCAGAAACGCTAGGAGGTATTCGCCTGGCATCGAAATTATGTATTAATTTCGTTAGATTCGTGTTTAAAATCTTAGAAATTGTAACAGGAGTATCAGGATAGCAGAAACGCTAAGAGGTATTCGCCTGGCATCGAAATTATGTATTAATTTCGTTAGATTCGTGTTTAAAATCTTAGAAATTGTAACAGGAGTATCAGGATAGCAGAAACGCTAGGAGGTATTCGCCTGGCATCGAAATTATGTATTAATTTCGTTAGATTCGTGTTTAAAATCTTAGAAATTGTAACAGGAGTATCAGGATAGCAGAAACGTTAGGAGGTATTCGCCTGGCATCGAAATTATGTTTTAATTTCGTTAGATTCGTGTTTAAAATCTTAGAAATTGTAACAGGAGTATCAGGATAGCACAAAACGCTAGGAGGTATTCGCCTGGCATCGAAATTATGTATTAATTTCGTTAGATTCGTGTTTAAAATCTTAGAAATTGTAACAGGAGTATCAGGATAGCAGAAACGCTAGGAGGTATTCGCCTGGCATCGAAATTATGTATTAATTTCGTTAGATTCGTGTTTAAAATCTTAGAAATTGTAACAGGAGTATCAGGATAGCAGAAACGCTAGGAGGTATTCGCCTGGCATCGAAATTATGTATTAATTTCGTTAGATTCGTGTTTAAAATCTTAGAAATTGTAACAGGAGTATCAGGATAGCAGAAACGCTAGGAGGTATTCGCCTGGCATCGAAATTATGTATTAATTTCGTTAGATTCGTGTTTAAAATCTTAGAAATTGTAACAGGAGTATCAGGATAGCAGAAACGCTAAGAGGTATTCGCCTGGCATCGAAATTATGTATTAATTTCGTTAGATTCGTGTTTAAAATCTTAGAAATTGTAACAGGAGTATCAGGATAGCAGAAACGCTAGGAGGTATTCGCCTGGCATCGCAATTATGTATTAATTTCGTTAGATTCGTGTTTAAATCTTAGAAATTGTAACAGGAGTATCAGGATAGCAGAAACGTTAGGAGGTATTCGCCTGGCATCGAAATTATGTTTTAATTTCGTTAGATTCGTGTTTAAAATCTTAGAAATTGTAACAGGAGTATCAGGATAGCACAAAACGCTAGGAGGTATTCGCCTGGCATCGAAATTATGTATTAATTTCGTTAGATTCGTGTTTAAAATCTTAGAAATTGTAACAGGAGTATCAGGATAGCAGAAACGCTAGGAGGTATTCGCCAGGCATCGAAATTATGTTTTAATTTCGTTAGATTCGTGTTTAAAATCTTAGAAATTGTAACAGGAGTATCAGGATAGCAGAAACGCTAGGAAATATTCGCCTGGCATCGAAATTATGTATTAATTTCGTTAGATTCGTGTTTAAAATCTTAGAAATTGTAACAGGAGTATCAGGATAGCAGAAACGCTAGCAGGTATTCGCCTGGCATCGAAATTATGTATTAATTTCGTTAGATTCGTGTTTAAAATCTTAGAAATTGTAACAGGAGTATCAGGATAGCAGAAACGCTAGGAGGTATTCGCCTGCATCGAAATTATGTTTTAATTTCGTTAGATTCGTGTTTTAAATCTTAGAAATTGTAACAGGAGTATCAGGATAGCAGAAACGCTAGGAGGTATTCGCCTGGCATCGAAATTATGTTTTAATTTCGTTAGATTCGTGTTTAAAATCTTAGAAATTGTAACAGGAGTATCAGGATAGCAGAAACGCTAGGAGGTATTCGCCTGGCATCGAAATTATGTTTTAATTTTGTTAGATTCGTGTTTAAAATCTTGGAAATTGTAACAGGAGTATCAGGATAGCAGAAACGCTAGGAGGTATTCGCCAGGCATCGAAATTATGTTTTAATTTCGTTAGATTCGTGTTTAAAATCTTAGAAATTGTAACAGGAGTATCAGGATAGCAGAAACGCTAGGAGGTATTCGCCTGGCATCGAAATTATGTTTTAATTTTGTTAGATTCGTGTTTAAAATCTTGGAAATTGTAACAGGAGTATCAGGATAGCAGAAACGCTAGGAGGTATTCGCCAGGCATCGAAATTATGTTTTAATTTCGTTAGATTCGTGTTTAAAATCTTAGAAATTGTAACAGGAGTATCAGGATAGCAGAAACGCTAGGAGGTATTCGCCTGGCATCGAAATTATGTATTAATTTCGTTAGATTCGTTTTTAAAATCTTAGAAATTGTAACAGGAGTATCAGGATAGCAGAAACGCTAGGAGGTATTCGCCTGGCATCGAAATTATGTATTAATTTCGTTAGATTCGTGTTTAAAATCTTAGAAATTGTAACAGGAGTATCAGGATAGCAGAAACGCTAGGAGGTATTCGCCTGGCATCGAAATTATGTTTTAATTTCGTTAGATTCGTGTTTAAAATCTTAGAAATTGTAACAGGAGTATCAGGATAGCAGAGACGCTAGGAGGTATTCGCCTGGCATCGATATTATGTTTTAATTTCGTTAGATTCGTGTTTAAAATCTTAGAAATTGTAACAGATGTATCAGGATAGCAAAAACGCTAGGAGGTATTCGCCAGGCATCGAAATTATGTATTAATTTCGTTAGATTCGTGTTTAAAATCTTAGAAATTGTACAGGAGTATCAGGATAGCAGAAACGCTAGGAGGTATTCGCCAGGCATCGAAATTATGTATTAATTTCGTTAGATTCGTGTTTAAAATCTTAGAAATTGTAACAGGAGTATCAGGATAGCAGAGACGCTAGGAGGTATTCGCCTGGCATCGATATTATGTTTTAATTTCGTTAGATTCGTGTTTAAAATCTTAGAAATTGTAACAGATGTATCAGGATAGCAGAAACGCTAGGAGGTATTCGCCTGGCATCGAAATTATGTTTTAATTTCGTTAGATTCGTGTTTAAAATCTTGGAAATTGTAACAGGAGTATCAGGATAGCAGAAACGCTAGGAGGTATTCGCCTGGCATCGAAATTATGTTTTAATTTCGTTAGATTCGTGTTTAAAATCTTAGAAATTGTAACAGGAGTATCAGGATAGCAGAAACGCTAGGAGGTATTCGCCAGGCATCGAAATTATGTATTAATTTCGTTAGATTCGTGTTTAAAATCTTAGAAATTGTAACAGGAGTATCAGGATAGCAGAGACGCTAGGAGGTATTCGCCTGGCATCGATATTATGTTTTAATTTCGTTAGATTCGTGTTTAAAATCTTAGAAATTGTAACAGAGTATCAGGATAGCAGAAACGCTAGGAGGTGTTCGCCTGGCATCGAAATTATGTTTTAATTTCGTTAGATTCGTGTTTAAAATCTTGGAAATTGTAACAGGAGTATCAGGATAGCAGAAACGCTAGGAGGTATTCGCCTGGCATCGAAATTATGTTTTAATTTCGTTAGATTCGTGTTTAAAATCTTAGAAATTGTAATAGGAGTATCAGGATAGCAGAAACGCTAGGAGGTATTCGCCTGGCATCGAAATTATGTTTTAATTTCGTTAGATTCGTGTTTAAAATCTTAGAAATTGTAACAGGAGTATCAGGATAGCAGAAACGCTAGGAGGTATTCGCCAGGCATCGAAATTATGTTTTAATTTCGTTAGATTCGTGTTTAAAATCTTAGAAATAGTAACAGGAGTATCAGGATAGCAGAAACGCTAGGAGGTATTCGCCAGGCATCGAAATTATGTTTTAATTTCGTTAGATTCGTGTTTAAAATCTTGGAAATTGTAACAGGAGTATCAGGATAGCAGAAACGCTAGGAGGTATTCGCCTGGCATCGAAATTATGTTTTAATTTCGTTAGATTCGTGTTTAAAATCTTAGAAATTGTAACAGGGAGTATCAGGATAGCAGAAACGCTGGGAGGTATTCGCCTGGCATCGAAATTATGTTTTAATTTCGTTAGATTCGTGTTTAAAATCTTAGAAATTGTAACAGGAGTATCAGGATAGCAGAAACGCTAGGAGGTATTCGCCAGGCATCGAAATTATGTTTTAATTTCGTTAGATTCGTGTTTAAAATCTTAGAAATTGTAACAGGAGTATCAGGATAGCAGAAACGCTAGGAGGTATTCGCCAGGCATCGAAATTATGTTTAATTTCGTTAGATTCGTGTTTAAAATCTTGGAAATTGTAACAGGAGTATCAGGATAGCAGAAACGCTAGGAGGTATTCGCCAGGCATCGAAATTATGTTTTAATTTCGTTAGATTCGTGTTTAAAATCTTGGAAATTGTAACAGGAGTATCAGGATAGCAGAAACGCTAGGAGGTATTCGCCTGGCATCGAAATTATGTTTTTAATTTCGTTAGATTCGTGTTTAAAATCTTAGAAATTGTAACAGGAGTATCAGGATAGCAGAAACGCTGGGAGGTATTCGCCTGGCATCGAAATTATGTTTTAATTTCGTTAGATTCGTGGTTTAAAATCTTAGAAATTGTAACAGGAGTATCAGGATAGCAGAAACGCTGGGAGGTATTCGCCTGGCATCGAAATTATGTTTTAATTTCGTTAGATTCGTGTTTAAAATCTTAGAAATTGTAACAGGAGTATCAGGATAGCAGAAACGCTAAGAGGTATTCGCCTGGCATCGAAATTATGTATTAATTTCGTTAGATTCGTGTTTAAAATCTTAGAAATTGTAACAGGAGTATCAGGATAGCAGAAACGCTAGGAGGTATTCGCCTGGCATCGAAATTATGTATTAATTTCGTTAGATTCGTGTTTAAAGTCTTAGAAATTGTAACAGGAGTATCAGGATAGCAGAAACGCTGGGAGGTATTCGCCTGGCATCGAAATTATGTTTTAATTTCGTTAGATTCGTGTTTAAAATCTTAGAAATTGTAACAGGAGTATCAGGATAGCAGAAACGCTAGGAGGTATTCGCCTGGCATCGAAATTATGTATTAATTTCGTTAGATTCGTGTTTAAAATCTTAGAATTGTAACAGGAGTATCAGGATAGCAGAAACGTTAGGAGGTATTCGCCTGGCATCGAAATTATGTTTTAATTTCGTTAGATTCGTGTTAAAATCTTGGAAATTGTAACAGGAGTATCAGGATAGCAGAAACGCTAGGAGGTATTCGCCAGGCATCGAAATTATGTTTTAATTTCGTTAGATTCGTGTTTAAAATCTTGGAAATTGTAACAGGAGTATCAGGATAGCAGAAACGCTAGGAGGTATTCGCCAGGCATCGAAATTATGTTTTAATTTCGTTAGATTCGTGTTTAAAATCTTGGAAATTGTAACAGGAGTATCAGGATAGCAGAAACGCTAGGAGGTATTCGCCTGGCATCGAAATTATGTTTTAATTTCGTTAGATTCGTGTTTAAAATCTTGGAAATTGTAACAGGAGTATCAGGATAGCAGAAACGCTAGGAGGTATTCGCCTGGCATCGAAATTATGTTTTAATTTCGTTAGATTCGTGTTTAAAATCTTGGAAATTGTAACAGGAGTATCAAGATAGCAGAAACGCTAGGAGGTATTCGCCTGGCATCGAAATTATGTTTTAATTTCGTAAGATTCGTGTTTAAAATCTTGGAAATTGTAACAGGAGTATCAGGATAGCAGAAACGCTAGGAGGTATTCGCCTGGCATCGAAATTATGTTTAATTTCGTTAGATTCGTGTTTAAAATCTTGGAAATTGTAACAGGAGTATCAGGATAGCAGAAACGCTAGGAGGTATTCGCCTGGCATCGAAATTATGTATTAATTCGTTAGATTCGTGTTTAAAATCTTGGAAATTGTAACAGGAGTATCAGGATAGCAGAAACGCTAGGAGGTATTCGCCTGGCATCGAAATTATGTTTTAATTTCGTAAGATTCGTGTTTAAAATCTGGAAATTGTAACAGGAGTATCAGGATAGCAGAAACGCTAGGAGGTATTCGCCTGGCATCGAAATTATGTTTTAATTTCGTTAGATTCGTGTTTAAAATCTTGGAAATTGTAACAGGAGTATCAGGATAGCAGAAACGCTAGGAGGTATTCGCCTGGCATCGAAATTATGTTTTAATTTCGTTAGATTCGTGTTTAAAATCTTGGAATTGTAACAGGAGTATCAGGATAGCAGAAACGCTAGGAGGTATTCGCCTGGCATCGAAATTATGTTTTAATTTCGTTAGATTCGTGTTTAAAATCTTAGAAATTGTAACAGGAGTATCAGGATAGCAGAAACGCTAGGAGGTATTCGCCTGGCATCGAAATTATGTATTAATTTCGTTAGATTCGTGTTTAAAATCTTGGAAATTGTAACAGGAGTATCAGGATAGCAGAAACGCTAGGAGGTATTCGCCTGGCATCGAAATTATGTTTTAATTTCGTTAGATTCGTGTTTAAAATCTTAGAAATTGTAACAGGAGTATCAGGATAGCAGAAACGCTAGGAGGTATTCGCCTGGCATCGAAATTATGTATTAATTTCGTTAGATTCGTGTTTAAAATCTTGGAAATTGTAACAGGAGTATCAGGATAGCAGAAACGCTAGGAGGTATTCGCCAGGCATCGAAATTATGTTTTAATTTCGTTAGATTCGTGTTTAAAATCTTGGAAATTGTAACAGGAGTATCAGGATAGCAGAAACGCTAGGAGGTATTCGCCAGGGCATCGAAATTATGTTTTAATTTCGTTAGATTCGTGTTTAAAATCTTAGAAATTGTAACAGGAGTATCAGGATAGCAGAAACGCTAGGAGGTATTCGCCTGGCATCGAAATTATGTTTTAATTTCGTAAGATTCGTGTTTAAAATCTTGGAAATTGTAACAGGAGTATCAGGATAGCAGAAACGCTAGGAGGTATTCGCCAGGCATCGAAATTATGTTTTAATTTCGTTAGATTCGTGTTTAAAATCTTAGAAATTGTAACAGGAGTATCAGGATAGCAGAAACGCTAGGAGGTATTCGCCTGGCATCGAAATTATGTTTTAATTTCGTTAGATTCGTGTTTAAAATCTTGGAAATTGTAACAGGAGTATCAGGATAGCAGAAACGCTAGGAGGTATTCGCCAGGCATCGAAATTATGTTTTAATTTCGTTAGATTCGTGTTTAAAATCTTAGAAATTGTAACAGGAGTATCAGGATAGCAGAAACGCTAGGAGGTATTCGCCTGGCATCGAAATTATGTTTTAATTTCGTTAGATTCGTGTTTAAAATCTTAGAAATTGTAACAGGAGTATCAGGATAGCAGAAACGCTAGGAGGTATTCGCCTGGCATCGAAATTATGTTTTAATTTCGTTAGATTCGTGTTTAAAATCTTGGAAATTGTAACAGGAGTATCAGGATAGCAGAAACGCTAGGAGGTATTCGCCTGGCATCGAAATTATGTATTAATTTCGTTAGATTCGTGTTTAAAATCTTAGAAATTGTAACAGGAGTATCAGGATAGCAGAAACGCTAGGAGGTATTCGCCTGGCATCGAAATTATGTTTTAATTCGTAAGATTCGTGTTTAAAATCTTGGAAATTGTAACAGGAGTATCAGGATAGCAGAAACGCTAGGAGGTATTCGCCTGGCATCGAAATTATGTATTAATTTCGTTAGATTCGTGTTTAAAATCTTAGAAATTGAAACAGGAGTATCAGGATAGCAGAAACGCTAGGAGGTATTCGCCTGGCATCGAAATTATGTTTTAATTTCGTTAGATTCGTGTTTAAAATCTTGGAAATTGTAACAGGAGTATCAGGATAGCAGAAACGCTAGGAGGTATTCGCCAGGCATCGAAATTATGTATTAATTTCGTTAGATTCGTGTTTAAAATCTTAGAAATTGTAACAGGAGTATCAGGATAGCAGAAACGCTAGGAGGTATTCGCCTGGCATCGAAATTATGTTTTAATTTCGTTAGATTCGTCTTTAAATCTTAGAAATTGTAACAGGAGTATCAGGATAGCAGAGACGCTAGGAGGTATTCGCCTGGCATCGATATTATGTTTTAATTTCGTTAGATTCGTGTTTAAAATCTTAGAAATTGTAACAGATGTATCAGGATAGCAGAAACGCTAGGAGGTATTCGCCAGGGCATCGAAATTATGTTTTAATTTCGTTAGATTCGTGTTTAAAATCTTAGAAATTGTAACAGGAGTATCAGGATAGCAGAAACGCTAGGAGGTATTCGCCTGGCATCGAAATTATGTATTAATTTCGTTAGATTCGTGTTTAAAATCTTAGAAATTGTAACAGGAGTATCAGGATAGCAGAAACGCTAGGAGGTATTCGCCTGCGTCGAATTATGTTTTAATTTCGTTAGATTCGTGTTTAAATCTTGGAAATTGTAACAGGAGTATCAGGATAGCAGAAACGCTAGGAGGTATTCGCCTGGCATCGAAATTATGTATTAATTTCGTTAGATTCGTGTTTAAAATCTTAGAAATTGTAACAGGAGTATCAGGATAGCAGAAACGCTAGGAGGTATTCGCCTGGCGTCGAAATTATGTTTTAATTTCGTTAGATTCGTGTTTAAAATCTTAGAAATTGTAACAGGAGTATCAGGATAGCAGAAACGCTAGGAGGTATTCGCCTGGCATCGAAATTATGTATTAATTTCGTTAGATTCGTGTTTAAAATCTTAGAAATTGTAACAGGAGTATCAGGATAGCAGAAACGCTAGGAGGTATTCGCCTGGCGTCGAAATTATGTTTTAATTTCGTTAGATTCGTGTTTAAAATCTTGGAAATTGTAACAGGAGTATCAGGATAGCAGAAACGCTAGGAGGTATTCGCCAGGCATCGAAATTATGTTTTAATTTCGTTAGATTCGTGTTTAAAATCTTGGAATTGTAACAGGAGTTCAGGATAGCAGAACGCTAGGAGGTATTCGCAAGGCATCGAAATTATGTTTTAATTTCGTTAGATTCGTGTTTAAAATCTTGGAAATTGTAACAGGAGTATCAGGATAGCAGAAACGCTAGGAGGTATTCGCCAGCATCGAATTATGTTTTAATTTCGTTAGATTCGTGTTTAAAATCTTGGAAATTGTAACAGGAGTATCAGGATAGCAGAAACGCTAGGAGGTATTCGCCAGGCATCGAAATTATGTTTTAATTTCGTTAGATTCGTGTTTAAAATCTTGGAAATTGTAACAGGAGTATCAGGATAGCAGAAACGCTATAAGGTATTCGCCAGGCATCGAAATTATGTTTTAATTTCGTTAGATTCGTGTTTAAAATCTTGGAAATTGTAACAGGAGTATCAGGATAGCAGAAACGCTAGGAGGTATTCGCCAGGCATCGAAATTATGTTTTAATTTCGTTAGATTCGTGTTTAAAATCTTAGAAATTGTAACAGGAGTATCAGGATAGCAGAAACGCTAGGAGGTATTCGCCTGGCATCGAAATTATGTTTTAATTTCGTTAGATTCGTGTTTAAAATCTTGGAAATTGTAACAGGAGTATCAGGATAGCAGAAACGCTAGGAGGTATTCGCCTGGCATCGATATTATGTTTTAATTTCGTTAGATTCGTGTTTAAAATCTTAGGAAATTGTAACAGGAGTATCAGGATAGCAGAACGCTAGGAGGTATTCGCCAGGCATCGAAATTATGTTTTAATTTCGTTAGATTCGTGTTTAAAATCTTAGAAATTGTAACAGGAGTATCAGGATAGCAGAAACGCTAGGAGGTATTCGCCTGGCATCGAAATTATGTATTAATTTCGTTAGATTCGTGTTTAAAATCTTAGAAATTGTAACAGGAGTATCAGGATAGCAGAAACGCTAGGAGGTATTCGCCAGGCATCGAAATTATGTTTTAATTTCGTTAGATGCGTGTTTAAAATCTTAGAAATTGTAACAGGAGTATCAGGATAGCAGAAACGCTAGGAGGTATTCGCCAGGCATCGAAATTATGTTTTAATTTCGTTAGATTCGTGTTTAAAATCTTAGAAATTGTAACAGGAGTATCAGGATAGCAGAAACGCTAGGAGGTATTCGCCTGGCATCGATATTATGTTTTAATTTCGTTAGATTCGTGTTTAAAATCTTGGAAATTGTAACAGGAGTATCAGGATAGCAGAAACGCTAGGAGGTATTCGCCAGGCATCGAAATTATGTTTTAATTTCGTTAGATTCGTGTTTAAAATCTTAGAAATTGTAACAGGAGTATCAGGATAGCAGAAACGCTAGGAGGTATTCGCCTGGCATCGAAATTATGTTTTAATTTCGTTAGATTCGTGTTTAAAATCTTAGAATTGTAACAGGAGTATCAGGATAGCAGAAACGCTAGGAGGTATTCGCCTGGCATCGAAATTATGTTTTCGTTAGATTCGTGTTTAAAATCTTGGAAATTGTAACAGGAGTATCAGGATAGCAGAAACGCTAGGAGGTATTCGCCTGGCATCGATATTATGTTTTAATTTCGTTAGATCCGTGTTTAAAATCTTGGAAATTGTAACAGGAGTATCAGGATAGCAGAAACGCTAGGAGGTATTCGCCAGGCATCGAAATTATGTTTTAATTTCGTTAGATTCGTGTTTAAAATCTTGGAAATTGTAACAGGAGTATCAGGATAGCAGAAACGCTAGGAGGTATTCGTCAGGCATCGAAATTATGTTTTAATTTCGTTAGATTCGTGTTTAAAATCTTAGAAATTGTAACAGATGTATCAGGATAGCAGAAACGCTAGGAGGTATTCGCCAGGCATCGAAATTATGTTTTAATTTCGTTAGATTCGTGTTTAAAATCTTAGAAATTGTAACAGGAGTATCAGGATAGCAGAAACGCTAGGAGGTATTCGCCAGGCATCGAAATTATGTTTTAATTTCGTTAGATTCGTGTTTAAAATCTTAGAAATTGTAACAGGAGTATCAGGATAGCAGAAACGCTAGGAGGTATTCGCCTGGCATCGAAATTATGTTTTAATTTCGTAAGATTCGTGTTTAAAATCTTGGAAATTGTAACAGGAGTATCAGGATAGCAGAAACGCTAGGAGGTATTCGCCTGGCATCGAAATTATGTTTTAATTTCGTTAGATTCGTGTTTAAAATCTTAGAAATTGTAACAGGAGTATCAGGATAGCAGAAACGCTAGGAGGTATTCGCCAGGCATCGAAATTATGTTTTAATTTCGTTAGATTCGTGTTTAAAATCTTAGAAATTGTAACAGGAGTATCAGGATAGCAGAAACGCTAGGAGGTATTCGCCTGGCATCGAAATTATGTTTTAATTTCGTTAGATTCGTGTTTAAAATCTTGGAAATTGTAACAGGAGTATCAGGATAGCAGAAACGCTAGGAGGTATTCGCCAGGCATCGAAATTATGTTTTAATTTCGTTAGATTCGTGTTTAAAATCTTAGAAATTGTAACAGGAGTATCAGGATAGCAGAAACGCTAGGAGGTATTCGCCTGGCATCGAAATTATGTTTTAATTTCGTTAGATTCGTGTTTAAAATCTTAGAAATTGTAACAGGAGTATCAGGATAGCAGAGACGCTAGGAGGTATTCGCCAGGTATCGAAATTATGTTTTAATTTCGTTAGATTCGTGTTTAAAATCTTAGAAATTGTAACTGGAGTATCAGGATAGCAGAAACGCTAGGAGGTATTCGCCAGGCATCGAAATTATGTTTTAATTTCGTTAGATTCGTGTTTAAAATCCCAGAAATTGTAACAGGAGTATCAGGATAGCAGAAACGCTAGGAGGTATTCGCCAGGCATCGAAATTATGTTTTAATTTCGTTAGATGCGTGTTTAAAATCTTAGAAATTGTAACAGGAGTATCAGGATAGCAGAAACGCTAGGATGTATTCGCCAGGCATCGAAATTATGTTTTAATTTCGTTAGATTTGTGTTTAAAATCTTAGAAATTGTAACAGGAGTATCAGGATAGCAGAAACGCTAGGAGGTATTCGCCTGGCATCGAAATTATGTTTTAATTTCGTTAGATTCGTGTTTAAAATCTTAGAAATTGTAACAGGAGTATCAGGATAGCAGAAACGCTAGGAGGTATTCGCCTGCATCGACATTATGTTTTAATTTCGTAAGATTCGTGTTTAAAATCTTGGAAATTGTAACAGGAGTATCAGGATAGCAGAAACGCTAGGAGGTATTCGCCTGGCATCGAAATTATGTTTTAATTTCGTTAGATTCGTGTTTAAAATCTTAGAAATTGTAACAGGAGTATCAGGATAGCAGAAACGCTAGGAGGTATTCGCCAGGCATCGAAATTATGTTTTAATTTCGTTAGATTCGTGTTTAAAATCTTAGAAATTGTAACAGGAGTATCAGGATAGCAGAAACGCTAGGAGGTATTCGCCAGGCATCGAAATTATGTTTTAATTTCGTTAGATTCGTGTTTAAAATCTTAGAAATTGTAACAGGAGTATCAGGATAGCAGAAACGCTAGGAGGTATTCGCCTGGCATCGAAATTATGTTTTAATTTCGTAAGATTCGTGTTTAAAATCTTGGAAATTGTAACAGGAGTATCAGGATAGCAGAAACGCTAGGAGGTATTCGCCTGGCATCGAAATTATGTTTTAATTTCGTTAGATTCGTGTTTAAAATCTTAGAAATTGTAACAGGAGTATCAGGATAGCAGAAACGCTAGGAGGTATTCGCCAGGCATCGAAATTATGTTTTAATTTCGCTAGATTCGTGTTTAAAATCTTAGAAATTGTAACAGGAGTATCAGGATAGCAGAAACGCTAGGAGGTATTCGCCAGGCATCGAAATTATGTTTTAATTTCGCTAGATTCGTGTTTAAAATCTTAGAAATTGTAACAGGAGTATCAGGATAGCAGAAACGCTAGGATGTATTCGCCAGGCATCGAAATTATGTTTTAATTTCGTTAGATTTGTGTTTAAAATCTTAGAAATTGTAACAGGAGTATCAGGATAGCAGAAACGCTAGGAGGTATTCGCCTGGCATCGAAATTATGTTTTAATTTCGTAAGATTCGTGTTTAAAATCTTGGAAATTGTAACAGGAGTATCAGGATAGCAGAAACGCTAGGAGGTATTCGCCTGGCATCGAAATTATGTTTTAATTTCGTTAGATTCGTGTTTAAAATCTTAGAAATTGTAACAGGAGTATCAGGATAGCAGAAACGCTAGGAGGTATTCGCCAGGCATCGAAATTATGTTTTAATTTCGTTAGATTCGTGTTTAAAATCTTAGAAATTGTAACAGGAGTATCAGGATAGCAGAAACGCTAGGAGGTATTCGCCTGGCATCGAAATTATGTTTTAATTTCGAAAGATTCGTGTTTAAAATCTTGGAAATTGTAACAGGAGTATCAGGATAGCAGAAACGCTAGGAGGTATTCGCCTGGCATCGAAATTATGTATTAGTTTCGTTAGATTCGTGTTTAAAATCTTAGAAACTGTAACAGGAGTATCAGGATAGCAGAAACGCTAGGAGGTATTCGCCTGGCATCGAAATTATGTTTTAATTTCGTTAGATTCGTGTTTAAAATCTTGAAATTGTAACAGGAGTATCAGGATAGCAGAAACGCTAGGAGGTATTCGCCAGGCATCGAAATTATGTTTTAAATTTCGTTAGATTCGTGTTTAAAATCTTAGAAATTGTAACAGGAGTATCAGGATAGCAGAAAACGCTAGGAGGTATTCGCCTGGCATCGAAATTATGTTTTAATTTCGTTAGATTCGTGTTTTAAAATCTTAGAAATTGTAACAGGAGTATCAGGATAGCAGAAACGCTAGGAGGTATTCGCCAGGAATCGAAATTATGTTTTAATTTCGTTAGATTCGTGTTTAAAATCTTAGAAATTGTAACTGAGTATCAGGATAGCAGAACGCTAGGAGGTATTCGCCAGGCATCGAAATTATGTTTTAATTTCGTTAGATTCGTGTTTAAAAATCCCAGAAATTGTAACAGGAGTATCAGGATAGCAGAAACGCTAGGAGGTATTCGCCAGGCATCGAAATTATGTTTTAATTTCGTTAGATGCGTGTTTAAAATCTTAGAAATTGTAACAGGAGTATCAGGATAGCAGAAACGCTAGGAGGTATTCGCCAGGCATCGAAATTATGTTTTAATTTCGTTAGATTCGTGTTTAAAATCTTAGAAATTGTAACAGGAGTATCAGGATAGCAGAAACGCTAGGAGGTATTCGCCAGGCATCGAAATTATGTTTTAATTTCGCTAGATTCGTGTTTAAAATCTTAGAAATTGTAACAGGAGTATCAGGATAGCAGAAACGCTAGGAGGTATTCGCCAGGCATCGAAATTATGTTTTAATTTCGCTAGATTCGTGTTTAAAATCTTAGAAATTGTAACAGGAGTATCAGGATAGCAGAAACGCTAGGATGTATTCGCCAGGCATCGAAATTATGTTTTAATTTCGTTAGATTTGTGTTTAAAATCTTAGAAATTGTAACAGGAGTATCAGGATAGCAGAAACGCTAGGAGGTATTCGCCAGGCATCGAAATTATGTTTTAATTTCGTTAGATTCGTGTTTAAAATCTTAGAAATTGTAACAGGAGTATCAGGATAGCAGAAACGCTAGGAGGTATTCGCCAGGCATCGAAATTATGTTTTAATTTCGTTAGATTCGTGTTTAAAATCTTAGAAATTGTAACAGGAGTATCAGGATAGCAGAAACGCTAGGAGGTATTCGCCTGGCATCGAAATTATGTTTTAATTTCGTTAGATTCGTGTTTAAAATCTTAGAAATTGTAACAGGAGTATCAGGATAGCAGAAACGCTAGGAGGTATTCGCCAGGAATCGAAATTATGTTTTAATTTCGTTAGATTCGTGTTTAAAATCTTAGAAATTGTAACTGGAGTATCAGGATAGCAGAAACGCTAGGAGGTATTCGCCAGGCATCGAAATTATGTTTTAATTTCGTTAGATTCGTGTTTAAAATCCCAGAAATTGTAACAGGAGTATCAGGATAGCAGAAACGCTAGGAGGTATTCGCCAGGCATCGAAATTATGTTTTAATTTCGTTAGATTTGTGTTTAAAATCTTAGAAATTGTAACAGGAGTATCAGGATAGCAGAAACGCTAGGAGGTATTCGCCAGGCATCGAAATTATGTTTTAATTTCGTTAGATTCGTGTTTAAAATCTTAGAAATTGTAACAGGAGTATCAGGATAGCAGAAACGCTAGGAGGTATTCGCCAGGCATCGAAATTATGTTTTAATTTCGCTAGATTCGTGTTTAAAATCTTAGAAATTGTAACAGGAGTATCAGGATAGCAGAAACGCTAGGAGGTATTCGCCAGGCATCGAAATTATGTTTTAATTTCGCTAGATTCGTGTTTAAAATCTTAGAAATTGTAACAGGAGTATCAGGATAGCAGAAACGCTAGGATGTATTCGCCAGGCATCGAAATTATGTTTTAATTTCGTTAGATTTGTGTTTAAAATCTTAGAAATTGTAACAGGAGTATCAGGATAGCAGAAACGCTAGGAGGTATTCGCCAGGCATCGAAATTATGTTTTAATTTCGTTAGATTCGTGTTTAAAATCTTAGAAATTGTAACAGGAGTATCAGGATAGCAGAAACGCTAGGAGGTATTCGCCAGGCATCGAAATTATGTTTTAATTTCGCTAGATTCGTGTTTAAAATCTTAGAAATTGTAACAGGAGTATCAGGATAGCAGAAACGCTAGGAGGTATTCGCCAGGCATCGAAATTATGTTTTAATTTCGTTAGATTCGTGTTTAAAATCTTAGAAATTGTAACAGGAGTATCAGGATAGCAGAAACGCTAGGAGGTATTCGCCAGGCATCGAAATTATGTTTTAATTTCGCTAGATTCGTGTTTAAAATCTTAGAAATTGTAACAGGAGTATCAGGATAGCAGAAACGCTAGGATGTATTCGCCAGGCATCGAAATTATGTTTTAATTTCGTTAGATTTGTGTTTAAAATCTTAGAAATTGTAACAGGAGTATCAGGATAGCAGAAACGCTAGGAGGTATTCGCCAGGCATCGAAATTATGTTTTAATTTCGTTAGATTCGTGTTTAAAATCTTAGAAATTGTAACAGGAGTATCAGGATAGCAGAAACGCTAGGAGGTATTCGCCAGGCATCGAAATTATGTTTTAATTTCGTTAGATTCGTGTTTAAAATCTTAGAAATTGTAACAGGAGTATCAGGATAGCAGAAACGCTAGGAGGTATTCGCCAGGCATCGAAATTATGTTTTAATTTCGTTAGATTCGTGTTTAAAATCTTAGAAATTGTAACAGGAGTATCAGGATAGCAGAAACGCTAGGAGGTATTCGCCAGGCATCGAAATTATGTTTTAATTTCGCTAGATTCGTGTTTAAAATCTTAGAAATTGTAACAGGAGTATCAGGATAGCAGAAACGCTAGGATGTATTCGCCAGGCATCGAAATTATGTTTTAATTTCGTTAGATTTGTGTTTAAAATCTTAGAAATTGTAACAGGAGTATCAGGATAGCAGAAACGCTAGGAGGTATTCGCCAGGCATCGAAATTATGTTTTAATTTCGTTAGATTCGTGTTTAAAATCTTAGAAATTGTAACAGGAGTATCAGGATAGCAGAAACGCTAGGAGGTATTCGCCAGGCATCGAAATTATGTTTTAATTTCGTTAGATTCGTGTTTAAAATCTTAGAAATTGTAACAGGAGTATCAGGATAGCAGAAACGCTAGGAGGTATTCGCCAGGCATCGAAATTATGTTTTAATTTCGCTAGATTCGTGTTTAAAATCTTAGAAATTGTAACAGGAGTATCAGGATAGCAGAAACGCTAGGAGGTATTCGCCAGGCATCGAAATTATGTTTTAATTTCGCTAGATTCGTGTTTAAAATCTTAGAAATTGTAACAGGAGTATCAGGATAGCAGAAACGCTAGGATGTATTCGCCAGGCATCGAAATTATGTTTTAATTTCGTTAGATTTGTGTTTAAAATCTTAGAAATTGTAACAGGAGTATCAGGATAGCAGAAACGCTAGGAGGTATTCGCCAGGCATCGAAATTATGTTTTAATTTCGTTAGATTCGTGTTTAAAATCTTAGAAATTGTAACAGGAGTATCAGGATAGCAGAAACGCTAGGAGGTATTCGCCAGGCATCGAAATTATGTTTTAATTTCGCTAGATTCGTGTTTAAAATCTTAGAAATTGTAACAGGAGTATCAGGATAGCAGAAACGCTAGGAGGTATTCGCCAGGCATCGAAATTATGTTTTAATTTCGCTAGATTCGTGTTTAAAATCTTAGAAATTGTAACAGGAGTATCAGGATAGCAGAAACGCTAGGAGGTATTCGCCAGGCATCGAAATTATGTTTTAATTTCGCTAGATTCGTGTTTAAAATCTTAGAAATTGTAACAGGAGTATCAGGATAGCAGAAACGCTAGGAGGTATTCGCCAGGCATCGAAATTATGTTTTAATTTCGCTAGATTCGTGTTTAAAATCTTAGAAATTGTAACAGGAGTATCAGGATAGCAGAAACGCTAGGAGGTATTCGCCAGGCATCGAAATTATGTTTTAATTTCGTTAGATTCGTGTTTAAAATCTTAGAAATTGTAACAGGAGTATCAGGATAGCAGAAACGCTAGGAGGTATTCGCCAGGCATCGAAATTATGTTTTAATTTCGTTAGATTCGTGTTTAAAATCTTAGAAATTGTAACAGGAGTATCAGGATAGCAGAAACGCTAGGAGGTATTCGCCAGGCATCGAAATTATGTTTTAATTTCGTTAGATTCGTGTTTAAAATCTTAGAAATTGTAACAGGAGTATCAGGATAGCAGAGACGCTAAGAGGTATTTGCCAGGCATCGAAACTATATTTTAAATTCGTTTGATGCGTGTTTAAAATTATATAAATTGTAACAGGAGTATCAGGATAGCAGAGACGCTAAGAGGTATTTGCCAGGCATCGAAACTATATTTTAAATTCGTTTGATTCGTGTTTAAAATTATAGAAATTGTAACAGGAGTATCAGGATAGCAGAAACGCTAGGAGGTATTCGCCAGGCATCGAAATTATGTTTTAATTTCGTTAGATTCGTGTTTAAAATCCCAGAAATTGTAACAGGAGTATCAGGATAGCAGAAACGCTAGGAGGTATTCGCCAGGCATCGAAATTATGTTTTAATTTCGTTAGATGCGTGTTTAAAATCTTAGAAATTGTAACAGGAGTATCAGGATAGCAGAAACGCTAGGAGGTATTCGCCAGGCATCGAAATTATGTTTTAATTTCGTTAGATGCGTGTTTAAAATCTTAGAAATTGTAACAGGAGTATCAGGATAGCAGAAACGCTAGGAGGTATTCGCCAGGCATCGAAATTATGTTTTAATTTCGTTAGATTCGTGTTTAAAATCTTAGAAATTGTAACTGGAGTATCAGGATAGCAGAAACGCTAGGAGGTATTCGCCAGGCATCGAAATTATGTTTTAATTTCGTTAGATTCGTGTTTAAAATCCCAGAAATTGTAACAGGAGTATCAGGATAGCAGAAACGCTAGGAGGTATTCGCCAGGCATCGAAATTATGTTTTAATTTCGTTAGATGCGTGTTTAAAATCTTAGAAATTGTAACAGGAGTATCAGGATAGCAGAAACGCTAGGAGGTATTCGCCAGGCATCGAAATTATGTTTTAATTTCGTTAGATGCGTGTTTAAAATCTTAGAAATTGTAACAGGAGTATCAGGATAGCAGAAACGCTAGGAGGTATTCGCCTGGCATCGAAATTATGTTTTAATTTCGTTAGATTCGTGTTTAAAATCTTAGAAATTGTAACAGGAGTATCAGGATAGCAGAAACGCTAGGAGGTATTCGCCAGGCATCGAAATTATGTTTTAATTTCGTTAGATTCGTGTTTAAAATCTTAGAAATTGTAACAGGAGTATCAGGATAGCAGAAACGCTAGGAGGTATTCGCCAGGCATCGAAATTATGTTTTAATTTCGCTAGATTCGTGTTTAAAATCTTAGAAATTGTAACAGGAGTATCAGGATAGCAGAAACGCTAGGAGGTATTCGCCAGGCATCGAAATTATGTTTTAATTTCGTTAGATTCGTGTTTAAAATCTTAGAAATTGTAACAGGAGTATCAGGATAGCAGAAACGCTAGGAGGTATTCGCCAGGCATCGAAATTATGTTTTAATTTCGCTAGATTCGTGTTTAAAATCTTAGAAATTGTAACAGGAGTATCAGGATAGCAGAAACGCTAGGAGGTATTCGCCAGGCATCGAAATTATGTTTTAATTTCGTTAGATTCGTGTTTAAAATCTTAGAAATTGTAACTGGAGTATCAGGATAGCAGAAACGCTAGGAGGTATTCGCCAGGCATCGAAATTATGTTTTAATTTCGTTAGATTCGTGTTTAAAATCCCAGAAATTGTAACAGGAGTATCAGGATAGCAGAAACGCTAGGAGGTATTCGCCATGCATCGAAATTATGTTTTAATTTCGTTAGATGCGTGTTTAAAATCTTAGAAATTGTAACAGGAGTATCAGGATAGCAGAAACGCTAGGATGTATTCGCCAGGCATCGAAATTATGTTTTAATTTCGTTAGATTTGTGTTTAAAATCTTAGAAATTGTAACAGGAGTATCAGGATAGCAGAAACGCTAGGAGGTATTCGCCAGGCATCGAAATTATGTTTTAATTTCGTTAGATTCGTGTTTAAAATCTTAGAAATTGTAACAGGAGTATCAGGATAGCAGAAACGCTAGGAGGTATTCGCCAGGCATCGAAATTATGTTTTAATTTCGTTAGATTCGTGTTTAAAATCTTAGAAATTGTAACAGGAGTATCAGGATAGCAGAAACGCTAGGAGGTATTCGCCAGGCATCGAAATTATGTTTTAATTTCGCTAGATTCGTGTTTAAAATCTTAGAAATTGTAACAGGAGTATCAGGATAGCAGAAACGCTAGGAGGTATTCGCCAGGCATCGAAATTATGTTTTAATTTCGCTAGATTCGTGTTTAAAATCTTAGAAATTGTAACAGGAGTATCAGGATAGCAGAAACGCTAGGAGGTATTCGCCAGGCATCGAAATTATGTTTTAATTTCGTTAGATTTGTGTTTAAAATCTTAGAAATTGTAACAGGAGTATCAGGATAGCAGAAACGCTAGGAGGTATTCGCCAGGCATCGAAATTATGTTTTAATTTCGCTAGATTCGTGTTTAAAATCTTAGAAATTGTAACAGGAGTATCAGGATAGCAGAAACGCTAGGAGGTATTCGCCAGGCATCGAAATTATGTTTTAATTTCGTTAGATTCGTGTTTAAAATCTTAGAAATTGTAACAGGAGTATCAGGATAGCAGAAACGCTAGGAGGTATTCGCCAGGCATCGAAATTATGTTTTAATTTCGTTAGATTCGTGTTTAAAATCTTAGAAATTGTAACAGGAGTATCAGGATAGCAGAAACGCTAGGAGGTATTCGCCAGGCATCGAAATTATGTTTTAATTTCGTTAGATTCGTGTTTAAAATCTTAGAAATTGTAACAGGAGTATCAGGATAGCAGAAACGCTAGGAGGTATTCGCCAGGCATCGAAATTATGTTTTAATTTCGTTAGATTCGTGTTTAAAATCTTAGAAATTGTAACAGGAGTATCAGGATAGCAGAAACGCTAGGAGGTATTCGCCAGGCATCGAAATTATGTTTTAATTTCGTTAGATTCGTGTTTAAAATCTTAGAAATTGTAACAGGAGTATCAGGATAGCAGAGACGCTAAGAGGTATTTGCCAGGCATCGAAACTATATTTTAAATTCGTTTGATGCGTGTTTAAAATTATATAAATTGTAACAGGAGTATCAGGATAGCAGAGACGCTAAGAGGTATTTGCCAGGCATCGAAACTATATTTTAAATTCGTTTGATTCGTGTTTAAAATTATAGAAATTGTAACAGGAGTATCAGGATAGCAGAAACGCTAGGAGGTATTCGCCAGGCATCGAAATTATGTTTTAATTTCGTTAGATTCGTGTTTAAAATCCCAGAAATTGTAACAGGAGTATCAGGATAGCAGAAACGCTAGGAGGTATTCGCCAGGCATCGAAATTATGTTTTAATTTCGTTAGATGCGTGTTTAAAATCTTAGAAATTGTAACAGGAGTATCAGGATAGCAGAGACGCTAAGAGGTATTTGCCAGGCATCGAAACTATATTTTAAATTCGTTTGATGCGTGTTTAAAATTATATAAATTGTAACAGGAGTATCAGGATAGCAGAGACGCTAAGAGGTATTTGCCAGGCATCGAAACTATATTTTAAATTCGTTTGATTCGTGTTTAAAATTATAGAAATTGTAACAGGAGTATCAGGATAGCAGAAACGCTAGGAGGTATTCGCCAGGCATCGAAATTATGTTTTAATTTCGTTAGATTCGTGTTTAAAATCCCAGAAATTGTAACAGGAGTATCAGGATAGCAGAAACGCTAGGAGGTATTCGCCAGGCATCGAAATTATGTTTTAATTTCGTTAGATGCGTGTTTAAAATCTTAGAAATTGTAACAGGAGTATCAGGATAGCAGAAACGCTAGGAGGTATTCGCCAGGCATCGAAATTATGTTTTAATTTCGTTAGATGCGTGTTTAAAATCTTAGAAATTGTAACAGGAGTATCAGGATAGCAGAAACGCTAGGAGGTATTCGCCAGGCATCGAAATTATGTTTTAATTTCGTTAGATTCGTGTTTAAAATCTTAGAAATTGTAACTGGAGTATCAGGATAGCAGAAACGCTAGGAGGTATTCGCCAGGCATCGAAATTATGTTTTAATTTCGTTAGATTCGTGTTTAAAATCCAAGAAATTGTAACAGGAGTATCAGGATAGCAGAAACGCTAGGAGGTATTCGCCAGGCATCGAAATTATGTTTTAATTTCGTTAGATGCGTGTTTAAAATCTTAGAAATTGTAACAGGAGTATCAGGATAGCAGAAACGCTAGGAGGTATTCGCCAGGCATCGAAATTATGTTTTAATTTCGTTAGATTCGTGTTTAAAATCTTAGAAATTGTAACAGGAGTATCAGGATAGCAGAAACGCTAGGAGGTATTCGCCAGGCATCGAAATTATGTTTTAATTTCGCTAGATTCGTGTTTAAAATCTTAGAAATTGTAACAGGAGTATCAGGATAGCAGAAACGCTAGGAGGTATTCGCCAGGCATCGAAATTATGTTTTAATTTCGTTAGATTCGTGTTTAAAATCTTAGAAATTGTAACTGGAGTATCAGGATAGCAGAAACGCTAGGAGGTATTCGCCAGGCATCGAAATTATGTTTTAATTTCGTTAGATTCGTGTTTAAAATCTTAGAAATTGTAACAGGAGTATCAGGATAGCAGAAACGCTAGGAGGTATTCGCCAGGCATCGAAATTATGTTTTAATTTCGCTAGATTCGTGTTTAAAATCTTAGAAATTGTAACAGGAGTATCAGGATAGCAGAAACGCTAGGAGGTATTCGCCAGGCATCGAAATTATGTTTTAATTTCGTTAGATTCGTGTTTAAAATCTTAGAAATTGTAACAGGAGTATCAGGATAGCAGAAACGCTAGGAGGTATTCGCCAGGCATCGAAATTATGTTTTAATTTCGTTAGATTCGTGTTTAAAATCTTAGAAATTGTAACAGGAGTATCAGGATAGCAGAAACGCTAGGAGGTATTCGCCAGGCATCGAAATTATGTTTTAATTTCGTTAGATTCGTGTTTAAAATCTTAGAAATTGTAACAGGAGTATCAGGATAGCAGAAACGCTAGGAGGTATTCGCCAGGCATCGAAATTATGTTTTAATTTCGTTAGATTCGTGTTTAAAATCTTAGAAATTGTAACAGGAGTATCAGGATAGCAGAAACGCTAGGAGGTATTCGCCAGGCATCGAAATTATGTTTTAATTTCGTTAGATTCGTGTTTAAAATCTTAGAAATTGTAACAGGAGTATCAGGATAGCAGAGACGCTAAGAGGTATTTGCCAGGCATCGAAACTATATTTTAAATTCGTTTGATGCGTGTTTAAAATTATATAAATTGTAACAGGAGTATCAGGATAGCAGAGACGCTAAGAGGTATTTGCCAGGCATCGAAACTATATTTTAAATTCGTTTGATTCGTGTTTAAAATTATAGAAATTGTAACAGGAGTATCAGGATAGCAGAAACGCTAGGAGGTATTCGCCAGGCATCGAAATTATGTTTTAATTTCGTTAGATTCGTGTTTAAAATCCCAGAAATTGTAACAGGAGTATCAGGATAGCAGAAACGCTAGGAGGTATTCGCCAGGCATCGAAATTATGTTTTAATTTCGTTAGATGCGTGTTTAAAATCTTAGAAATTGTAACAGGAGTATCAGGATAGCAGAGACGCTAAGAGGTATTTGCCAGGCATCGAAACTATATTTTAAATTCGTTTGATGCGTGTTTAAAATTATATAAATTGTAACAGGAGTATCAGGATAGCAGAGACGCTAAGAGGTATTTGCCAGGCATCGAAACTATATTTTAAATTCGTTTGATTCGTGTTTAAAATTATAGAAATTGTAACAGGAGTATCAGGATAGCAGAAACGCTAGGAGGTATTCGCCAGGCATCGAAATTATGTTTTAATTTCGTTAGATTCGTGTTTAAAATCCCAGAAATTGTAACAGGAGTATCAGGATAGCAGAAACGCTAGGAGGTATTCGCCAGGCATCGAAATTATGTTTTAATTTCGTTAGATGCGTGTTTAAAATCTTAGAAATTGTAACAGGAGTATCAGGATAGCAGAAACGCTAGGAGGTATTCGCCAGGCATCGAAATTATGTTTTAATTTCGTTAGATGCGTGTTTAAAATCTTAGAAATTGTAACAGGAGTATCAGGATAGCAGAAACGCTAGGAGGTATTCGCCAGGCATCGAAATTATGTTTTAATTTCGTTAGATTCGTGTTTAAAATCTTAGAAATTGTAACTGGAGTATCAGGATAGCAGAAACGCTAGGAGGTATTCGCCAGGCATCGAAATTATGTTTTAATTTCGTTAGATTCGTGTTTAAAATCCCAGAAATTGTAACAGGAGTATCAGGATAGCAGAAACGCTAGGAGGTATTCGCCAGGCATCGAAATTATGTTTTAATTTCGTTAGATGCGTGTTTAAAATCTTAGAAATTGTAACAGGAGTATCAGGATAGCAGAAACGCTAGGAGGTATTCGCCAGGCATCGAAATTATGTTTTAATTTCGTTAGATGCGTGTTTAAAATCTTAGAAATTGTAACAGGAGTATCAGGATAGCAGAAACGCTAGGAGGTATTCGCCTGGCATCGAAATTATGTTTTAATTTCGTTAGATTCGTGTTTAAAATCTTAGAAATTGTAACAGGAGTATCAGGATAGCAGAAACGCTAGGAGGTATTCGCCAGGCATCGAAATTATGTTTTAATTTCGTTAGATTCGTGTTTAAAATCTTAGAAATTGTAACAGGAGTATCAGGATAGCAGAAACGCTAGGAGGTATTCGCCAGGCATCGAAATTATGTTTTAATTTCGCTAGATTCGTGTTTAAAATCTTAGAAATTGTAACAGGAGTATCAGGATAGCAGAAACGCTAGGAGGTATTCGCCAGGCATCGAAATTATGTTTTAATTTCGTTAGATGCGTGTTTAAAATCTTAGAAATTGTAACAGGAGTATCAGGATAGCAGAAACGCTAGGAGGTATTCGCCTGGCATCGAAATTATGTTTTAATTTCGTTAGATTCGTGTTTAAAATCTTAGAAATTGTAACAGGAGTATCAGGATAGCAGAAACGCTAGGAGGTATTCGCCAGGCATCGAAATTATGTTTTAATTTCGTTAGATTCGTGTTTAAAATCTTAGAAATTGTAACAGGAGTATCAGGATAGCAGAAACGCTAGGAGGTATTCGCCAGGCATCGAAATTATGTTTTAATTTCGTTAGATGCGTGTTTAAAATCTTAGAAATTGTAACAGGAGTATCAGGATAGCAGAAACGCTAGGAGGTATTCGCCAGGCATCGAAATTATGTTTTAATTTCGTTAGATGCGTGTTTAAAATCTTAGAAATTGTAACAGGAGTATCAGGATAGCAGAAACGCTAGGAGGTATTCGCCAGGCATCGAAATTATGTTTTAATTTCGTTAGATGCGTGTTTAAAATCTTAGAAATTGTAACAGGAGTATCAGGATAGCAGAAACGCTAGGAGGTATTCGCCAGGCATCGAAATTATGTTTTAATTTCGTTAGATTCGTGTTTAAAATCTTAGAAATTGTAACTGGAGTATCAGGATAGCAGAAACGCTAGGAGGTATTCGCCAGGCATCGAAATTATGTTTTAATTTCGTTAGATTCGTGTTTAAAATCCCAGAAATTGTAACAGGAGTATCAGGATAGCAGAAACGCTAGGATGTATTCGCCAGGCATCGAAATTATGTTTTAATTTCGTTAGATTTGTGTTTAAAATCTTAGAAATTGTAACAGGAGTATCAGGATAGCAGAAACGCTAGGAGGTATTCGCCAGGCATCGAAATTATGTTTTAATTTCGTTAGATTCGTGTTTAAAATCTTAGAAATTGTAACAGGAGTATCAGGATAGCAGAAACGCTAGGAGGTATTCGCCAGGCATCGAAATTATGTTTTAATTTCGTTAGATGCGTGTTTAAAATCTTAGAAATTGTAACAGGAGTATCAGGATAGCAGAAACGCTAGGATGTATTCGCCAGGCATCGAAATTATGTTTTAATTTCGTTAGATTTGTGTTTAAAATCTTAGAAATTGTAACAGGAGTATCAGGATAGCAGAAACGCTAGGAGGTATTCGCCAGGCATCGAAATTATGTTTTAATTTCGTTAGATTCGTGTTTAAAATCTTAGAAATTGTAACAGGAGTATCAGGATAGCAGAAACGCTAGGAGGTATTCGCCAGGCATCGAAATTATGTTTTAATTTCGCTAGATTCGTGTTTAAAATCTTAGAAATTGTAACAGGAGTATCAGGATAGCAGAAACGCTAGGAGGTATTCGCCAGGCATCGAAATTATGTTTTAATTTCGTTAGATTCGTGTTTAAAATCTTAGAAATTGTAACAGGAGTATCAGGATAGCAGAAACGCTAGGAGGTATTCGCCAGGCATCGAAATTATGTTTTAATTTCGTTAGATTCGTGTTTAAAATCTTAGAAATTGTAACAGGAGTATCAGGATAGCAGAAACGCTAGGAGGTATTCGCCAGGCATCGAAATTATGTTTTAATTTCGTTAGATTCGTGTTTAAAATCTTAGAAATTGTAACAGGAGTATCAGGATAGCAGAAACGCTAGGAGGTATTCGCCAGGCATCGAAATTATGTTTTAATTTCGTTAGATTCGTGTTTAAAATCTTAGAAATTGTAACAGGAGTATCAGGATAGCAGAAACGCTAGGAGGTATTCGCCAGGCATCGAAATTATGTTTTAATTTCGTTAGATTCGTGTTTAAAATCTTAGAAATTGTAACAGGAGTATCAGGATAGCAGAGACGCTAAGAGGTATTTGCCAGGCATCGAAACTATATTTTAAATTCGTTTGATGCGTGTTTAAAATTATATAAATTGTAACAGGAGTATCAGGATAGCAGAGACGCTAAGAGGTATTTGCCAGGCATCGAAACTATATTTTAAATTCGTTTGATTCGTGTTTAAAATTATAGAAATTGTAACAGGAGTATCAGGATAGCAGAAACGCTAGGAGGTATTCGCCAGGCATCGAAATTATGTTTTAATTTCGTTAGATTCGTGTTTAAAATCCCAGAAATTGTAACAGGAGTATCAGGATAGCAGAAACGCTAGGAGGTATTCGCCAGGCATCGAAATTATGTTTTAATTTCGTTAGATGCGTGTTTAAAATCTTAGAAATTGTAACAGGAGTATCAGGATAGCAGAGACGCTAAGAGGTATTTGCCAGGCATCGAAACTATATTTTAAATTCGTTTGATGCGTGTTTAAAATTATATAAATTGTAACAGGAGTATCAGGATAGCAGAGACGCTAAGAGGTATTTGCCAGGCATCGAAACTATATTTTAAATTCGTTTGATTCGTGTTTAAAATTATAGAAATTGTAACAGGAGTATCAGGATAGCAGAAACGCTAGGAGGTATTCGCCAGGCATCGAAATTATGTTTTAATTTCGTTAGATTCGTGTTTAAAATCCCAGAAATTGTAACAGGAGTATCAGGATAGCAGAAACGCTAGGAGGTATTCGCCAGGCATCGAAATTATGTTTTAATTTCGTTAGATGCGTGTTTAAAATCTTAGAAATTGTAACAGGAGTATCAGGATAGCAGAAACGCTAGGAGGTATTCGCCAGGCATCGAAATTATGTTTTAATTTCGTTAGATGCGTGTTTAAAATCTTAGAAATTGTAACAGGAGTATCAGGATAGCAGAAACGCTAGGAGGTATTCGCCAGGCATCGAAATTATGTTTTAATTTCGTTAGATTCGTGTTTAAAATCTTAGAAATTGTAACTGGAGTATCAGGATAGCAGAAACGCTAGGAGGTATTCGCCAGGCATCGAAATTATGTTTTAATTTCGTTAGATTCGTGTTTAAAATCCCAGAAATTGTAACAGGAGTATCAGGATAGCAGAAACGCTAGGAGGTATTCGCCAGGCATCGAAATTATGTTTTAATTTCGTTAGATGCGTGTTTAAAATCTTAGAAATTGTAACAGGAGTATCAGGATAGCAGAAACGCTAGGAGGTATTCGCCAGGCATCGAAATTATGTTTTAATTTCGTTAGATTCGTGTTTAAAATCTTAGAAATTGTAACAGGAGTATCAGGATAGCAGAAACGCTAGGAGGTATTCGCCAGGCATCGAAATTATGTTTTAATTTCGTTAGATTCGTGTTTAAAATCTTAGAAATTGTAACAGGAGTATCAGGATAGCAGAAACGCTAGGAGGTATTCGTCAGGCATCGAAATTATGTTTTAATTTCGTTAGATTCGTGTTTAAAATCTTAGAAATTGTAACAGGAGTATCAGGATAGCAGAAACGCTAGGAGGTATTCGCCAGGCATCGAAATTATGTTTTAATTTCGTTAGATTCGTGTTTAAAATCTTAGAAATTGTAACAGGAGTATCAGGATAGCAGAGACGCTAAGAGGTATTTGCCAGGCATCGAAACTATATTTTAAATTCGTTTGATGCGTGTTTAAAATTATATAAATTGTAACAGGAGTATCAGGATAGCAGAGACGCTAAGAGGTATTTGCCAGGCATCGAAACTATATTTTAAATTCGTTTGATTCGTGTTTAAAATTATAGAAATTGTAACAGGAGTATCAGGATAGCAGAAACGCTAGGAGGTATTCGCCAGGCATCGAAATTATGTTTTAATTTCGTTAGATTCGTGTTTAAAATCCCAGAAATTGTAACAGGAGTATCAGGATAGCAGAAACGCTAGGAGGTATTCGCCAGGCATCGAAATTATGTTTTAATTTCGTTAGATGCGTGTTTAAAATCTTAGAAATTGTAACAGGAGTATCAGGATAGCAGAAACGCTAGGAGGTATTCGCCAGGCATCGAAATTATGTTTTAATTTCGTTAGATGCGTGTTTAAAATCTTAGAAATTGTAACAGGAGTATCAGGATAGCAGAAACGCTAGGAGGTATTCGCCAGGCATCGAAATTATGTTTTAATTTCGTTAGATTCGTGTTTAAAATCTTAGAAATTGTAACTGGAGTATCAGGATAGCAGAAACGCTAGGAGGTATTCGCCAGGCATCGAAATTATGTTTTAATTTCGTTAGATTCGTGTTTAAAATCCCAGAAATTGTAACAGGAGTATCAGGATAGCAGAAACGCTAGGAGGTATTCGCCAGGCATCGAAATTATGTTTTAATTTCGTTAGATGCGTGTTTAAAATCTTAGAAATTGTAACAGGAGTATCAGGATAGCAGAAACGCTAGGAGGTATTCGCCAGGCATCGAAATTATGTTTTAATTTCGTTAGATGCGTGTTTAAAATCTTAGAAATTGTAACAGGAGTATCAGGATAGCAGAAACGCTAGGAGGTATTCGCCTGGCATCGAAATTATGTTTTAATTTCGTTAGATTCGTGTTTAAAATCTTAGAAATTGTAACAGGAGTATCAGGATAGCAGAAACGCTAGGAGGTATTCGCCAGGCATCGAAATTATGTTTTAATTTCGTTAGATTCGTGTTTAAAATCTTAGAAATTGTAACAGGAGTATCAGGATAGCAGAAACGCTAGGAGGTATTCGCCAGGCATCGAAATTATGTTTTAATTTCGCTAGATTCGTGTTTAAAATCTTAGAAATTGTAACAGGAGTATCAGGATAGCAGAAACGCTAGGAGGTATTCGCCAGGCATCGAAATTATGTTTTAATTTCGTTAGATTCGTGTTTAAAATCTTAGAAATTGTAACAGGAGTATCAGGATAGCAGAAACGCTAGGAGGTATTCGCCAGGCATCGAAATTATGTTTTAATTTCGCTAGATTCGTGTTTAAAATCTTAGAAATTGTAACAGGAGTATCAGGATAGCAGAAACGCTAGGAGGTATTCGCCAGGCATCGAAATTATGTTTTAATTTCGTTAGATTCGTGTTTAAAATCTTAGAAATTGTAACAGGAGTATCAGGATAGCAGAAACGCTAGGAGGTATTCGCCAGGCATCGAAATTATGTTTTAATTTCGCTAGATTCGTGTTTAAAATCTTAGAAATTGTAACAGGAGTATCAGGATAGCAGAAACGCTAGGAGGTATTCGCCAGGCATCGAAATTATGTTTTAATTTCGTTAGATTCGTGTTTAAAATCTTAGAAATTGTAACAGGAGTATCAGGATAGCAGAAACGCTAGGAGGTATTCGCCAGGCATCGAAATTATGTTTTAATTTCGTTAGATTCGTGTTTAAAATCTTAGAAATTGTAACAGGAGTATCAGGATAGCAGAAACGCTAGGAGGTATTCGCCAGGCATCGAAATTATGTTTTAATTTCGTTAGATTCGTGTTTAAAATCTTAGAAATTGTAACAGGAGTATCAGGATAGCAGAGACGCTAGGAGGTATTTGCCAGGCATCGAAACTATATTTTAAATTCGTTTGATGCGTGTTTAAAATTGTAGCAATTGTAACAGGAGTATCAGGATAGCAGAAACGCTAAGAGGTATTAGCCAGGCATCGAAATTATATTTTAAATTCGTTTGATGCGTGTTTAAAATTATATAAATTGTAACAGGAGTATCAGGATAGCAGAGACGCTAAGAGGTATTTGCCAGGCATCGAAACTATATTTTAAATTCGTTTGATTCGTGTTTAAAATTATAGAAATTGTAACAGGAGTATCAGGATAGCAGAAACGTTAAGAGGTATTTGCCAGGCATTGATATTATATTTTAAATTCGTTTGATTCGTGTTTAAAATTGTAGCAATTGTAACAGGAGTATCAGAATAGCAGAAACGCTAAGAGGTATTTGCCAGGCATCGAAATTATATTTTAAATTCGTTCAATAAGGATAGCAGAAAGACCAGGAATTATTTAATTCTTTACAAGGAGCATCAAAATTGCTTGTCGTTTTCTATTGAACTGTATTTTAAGCTTATAAAATTCTATCAGGAGCATTAGGATAGCAGAAAGACTAGGAGGTATTTAATTCTTTACAAGGAGTATCAAAATTGCTTGTCGTTTTCTATTGAACTGTATTTTAATCTTATAAAATTCTATCAGGAGTATTAGGATAGCAGAAAGACCAGGAGGTATTTAATTCTTTACAAGGAGCATCAAAATTGCTTGTCGGTTTCTATTGAACTGTATTTTAAGCTTATAAAATTCCATCAGGAGTATTAGGATAGCAGAGAGACCAGGAGGTATTTAATTCTTTACAAGGAGCATCAAAATTGCTTGTCGTTTTCTATTGAACTGTATTTTAAGCTTATAAAATTCTAACAGGAGTAGTAGGAGATATCTGTACATAAAATAATGTATTTTTTGTAGTATAATAATCTCTCAGGAGATGGCGCTATGTCCAGCTCGCAGACAGAATTCTGTCTCGTAGTTATAAAGGCACGAACCCTGTCCTATTACCTCCAATTGTGGTTCTCGCAAAGGTGCCAAAAACGTTTTTGGCCCGTATCTCGCTTATTTGAGGCCGGTGAGGGCTGGAAACCCCTATTCCACCCAATTTGTGGCGCTGGATCCGAATCTGCGGTCAAAAATGCGATTTTCGAAAATTTTTGGTTTTTTGGTAGCGCCAGAAACGTTTTTGGCCAGTATCTCGCTTATTTGAGGCCGGAGAGGGCTGGAAACTTCCATTATTTATACGCAACAGGATGTTTTTATATTTAGCTCGCTGATGAAAACTACCTACTTACGTACGACACTCTGTATGGTGGGAAAACCAAGATGATCCAATTTAGAAGATCACAAAGGTCCGAAGTCCAAGGACAACTCTATTTACAATTACGAGTTGCCCATCAACTTCAGTCAGTTGTGTCGTCGGTAGCGTAATCCAATTTCAATCTAAATTTTTAAAAAAATTTCCAAGTGCCAAAAGTCACCAAGTGGGCAAAATTAAAAAAACATTGTCACTTTGAAACGACAGTAATAAAATTGTTACTTCAAAGTGACAATTGCCACTTCGATAAAATTGTTGACCCCCTGCCTGCACGCCTTCGTGTAGAAAATCGCATTTTTTGAGAAGTACCTACCTATTAGGGCTGGGAGAAATAATCGATTAATCGAAAAATAATCGATTAATCGATCGTTTGATCACATCTTCCTAAATAATCAATTAATCGATTGATAGATTAATCGAATAATGGATTAATCGATTAAACGAATAATGGATTAATCGATTAATCAATTAATTGTTTAATTGATTGATCGATTAGTCGAATACTAATTGGTTAATCGATTAATCAATAACCAATTAATCGAAGGAATCCATCAATCGATTATTAATCTAGATTTAATTAATCGATCATCTATATTTATCTTTTATCATCACTTATCAATCAAATCATTATCTTTTCCGTAAAATTTTGTCACAGTGTACCTACCTATAGTCGGTAGGGCTATGGGAGAAATAATCGATTAATCGATCATTTGATTACATTTTTCTAAATAATCGATTAATCGATTGATCTCGACTAATCGATTAATCGATCATTGATTAATCGATTAATCAATAATCGATTGTTATATTTCATAATCGCCCAGCCCTAGTACCTATTATTAAAATTAAATTAAAATAAAATCAGTTGAAGAACAGCAAAGCAGCTTTCACACCCTCTACTTTAGGTACTTCCCAAGTAAGTATACCTACCTACCTAATACCTGATGGAATAGTTAGGTAAACATTTTATACTTACGGGCAATTATTTAGAAGTTAGATTATTGCTTTTAACAAGACACATAAACAATATTGTTACCAACAGAAATGCAACTGCAAGACAATGATCTAGATTCCGACAGATTGGAGATGTCTTTGTAAATGAATATTAGTACTTACTAGAAAATTAAACAATACTTTTACCTACCCTTCCGAGCAATGGGATGTGTGACACTGCAGGCATGGAAATCTGTAAAAGTGGTCTTCATTCCAAAATCTATCATATCGACCAACAGGCCTTTCGCCTTTCCTCCTGAAAACGCTGGAGATAGCATTTGGTGCTTTCCTTGATATTGAGGCATTTGACACACATCTTTCAATTCAATGATTCCAGTCGCTTAAAGACATGGAATTGACGACGTTGTAAGTGGATGAACACCATGAACGGCAGGCGGGTTCATGTCAAGATATTATTTGATACAATACCTATACTTATATCAAAGGAGTTATGGAAGTAATACCTACACACTACTGACACCCTGTATAGTAGCTATTTTGATTTACACCATTTGATTCCACAACGTTTTCTGCTTAGCGTAAATCAATCGACTGTACTAAGTAGATTATAGAAGTTTTTGCCGATAAGTGTCGTTTAAATCTTCCAGTCGTAGGGTTCGTGTCTTGTTCGATCGTTGAAGTTACTGAAATATAATTTTAGAGGCTGTAGCTATAAAGCAGCCCACAATCAAAGGAAAACTTTTAGTAACATAAAACATATAGGTAAATGCCTCCTACTTACTAGGTATTTTGATTTTTATTATACCTAAACATTTTTCCTTGGTAGACTTCAGACAATTCTCGTGAAACTGCACAAAAGTATTTATTACCAATAAAATAATTAGAATCTATTCTTAAATTCAAAATTCCATAACGTGACTTTTTGTGTTTGCTTCCGAAAATATTTGATGGACGTTTCGTCTGCTGTTTTGAAGTCATTTTCAGGAAAAAAAGAGAAGTATGTCTATAAAGGAGTGATTCGACTCCTGGGTCGCAATCTGCTTATTGAATTACGGTTCTTCTTTAAGATCTCAATCTGCATACTATTTAGGGGGACTTTCCTTGAAAATGGCCTCAAACGGGAGCCGAAACGTCGAGACTTTAATAATCGTAGACGCGCTTCAACCCAATATACCTACCTATGCATATTTATATGCATGTGTATTATGTGTAGTATGCATGTGTGGTATGGACCGCTTGAGTGGAATAAGAACGGCTTTGCAGTATAAAACCGAGTATAGAAAGTAAAAATTACACTGGTAGGTATGTCACTTTCATCTGAGCGAGGTCGTTTTATGCAACAGTCATGCACAAAGGAAACAAAACCTTCCAGCCTCGTCCTTTTATAAAAAAAAAAAAAGTAAGTTCCGAGGCACTACGAACTTCATGTAGCAGCAAAATGATTTAAAGGCTGCTGCCCAACAGGTTTATATGAAACAATAATAAGTAAGTATGTATATATAAGTAGGTACTCGAAGTGTTTAAATGTTTAATTGCGCGTTTAGGAGTCAGCCACAAGATGTCGAGACAACTTCAATACCGTGAAAAGAAAAGAAAGTAGTCCGGTTGCTAGTTACCTTGGAAACCGTTAGAACAGAGGAGACAGAGACTAACCCACTTCATAATGAACGCTACGTCACAAGAAACAGTGGCGCGCGCATGTTTCAGGAATCGCGCTCCAATGTAAAAAAATGTTTCCAGTCATTAGACGTCTTGGAAACGTCAATATAGTGGCCGCCGCGATGGTTCCTGTCGTCTGTTTTTTGTTTTCGTCAATATTCGCGTGTGATTTTTAATGTATCGTGCAATACGGCGTACAAAACACTAGTTTTAGTGCAATAGTTGTAGAACATATGGTTTAGTGATAGTGCAGTGTCTTATCCCTTTACCCAGGATTACTCGGAGTTAAACCTCTGTGATTTTGTTTTTGGTGAGATTTTTTAAATATCTAGGGGGGGTGTTGTAAACACGACTTTTTTAGCACTCGTTTTTCGACAATTTTTTTTTTAATTCTTTTGCAACAAATCCTTTATAGTGTAACACAAGCAGCATATACCTACATAAATTGAATCGAATACAGTTTGCTTGGAATGTATAGACTGTTTAAAATGCAGTGCCACGGTAAAGAAATGTTACCTCTCATGTCTTTTGAATTTTAATTTTTATTGAATGTATGTATGAACGAACTATGAATGTCAGGAACTTTTGACATATATACCTCACATTTTATAAATATACGCACCTATATCTATACTTATATATATTTGTGTTTTTGTGTGTGTGTCAGGTATAATCTCTTGCAACAAACAAGTTTCCCTTTTACCTACATTAAATGAGATAGAGTCGTGATTCATGAGTACCATATGTTGTCAATACTCGCTCTACTTGTTTTGAAACGGATCTTTTCCCCTATATCTGTCACAGGATTTTTTTCTGCAGCATGGTTAGATGCAGTAATAGAACTAGAACAATTTTCTAATTGTTTCCTGATAGTTTTCAAAACGACCCAAAACAATTTAGCTGGGAATTGCCATTCCCAGTGATCCCAAGTTCTACTGGAATGTCTGTGTGGTGATAAACTGTATTTTTGTTTCGATTTAGTCTTAAGGCCACAATAGCAGGCACAAGACGGGTTATGGTTCGAGAGCAATGTGCTTGATCATTTAGATATAGTGTGCCCCAAATTAACGTTTTGCATGTTCCTTGCATTTATAGGAATATATTTTGTATTAGAAAATTATGTCTCAAAAATTCGACATTTTTGTAATACCTAATAATAATAGGTATTATATTAATATTGCAAACTGGCTTGGTTATTAGTAAAATATCCTGTAAAATACAAATACTTATATATTAAAAATACGTTCTGAAAAAGTTGTCCTGAAACTGAAGTTTTAGGATATAAAAATATTTCGAAAAACTCAAATAGGTCTATTTCTATTTTGAATCGCGCATCTTCTGCTTCGTTTGTCATAGTCCTTATTATTCGAGATTTATTTAAATGAGACACCCCGTATATCTTCCCCTTTTTAGACTTTCCTTGAACATTTCAGTGATAGTAGCTTTGAAAACCAGTTGAAGGTACAGCAAAGCGGCTTTCCCGTCTTGATCCTAACTTTTTAAATACTAACTGCATGATGGGTTAGCCAAAAATTGCATGCAGTGTCGACCAAAAATTGGCAGTACTTAGCCACCCCGTATGCAGTATTTAAATAATTATTATTATTATTATAATAATTATAAGTCTCTCGGTTTTCGAGATATTATTTTTTTGTTAATTTTGAGAATTTCCCAAAATTCAGCATTTTACCTTATATAGTATGGAATGTGATATTCCGTTAGAAAAGGGCATAAACTATAGAGAACATTTTGATTGCTTCTACTTTTTTTTAAATGCAATGTAAAGTTGGATTTTAAAAAAATTTCTACCCATTGTCGGGATTTTGATAGCTCATATTTTTTTCCCCATTCTCTATTAGCGTTACTTATCAATTTCATTGGAACAGGGATACAGATACAAATTATTTTTAGCTTTAGACCTTAAAAAAATTAGTTAAAACAGCTGAAATGATAAATTTTGAGAAATTTTCAAAATTATCAAAAAAAATCTCGGAAACGGTGAGACTTTGCATAGAGGTCATTGGGGCTAAATATGTTCCAAAACCATTTCCATTTGGCAAACCATCCGCTAAACACCCTGTACCTATATTCAAAAATATTTTCTGAAAAAGATGACCTGAAACTATAGTTTTAGAATATAAATATATTTTGAAAAATTCAAATACTTAGGTCTATTTCTATTTTGAAACGCGCATCTTCTGCTTCGTTTGTCATATAGTCCTTATTATTCAGGATTTATTTAAATGAGACCCCGTATATTTTCCCATTTTTAGACTTTCCTTGAACATTTCAGTGCAAAGAGGCTTTCACGTCTTGATCTTAAATACTAACTGATGAGATAGCCAAAAATTGCATACAGTGTCGACCAAAAATTGGCAGAACTTAGCAATATTTAAATAATTATTATTTTTAGATCGTACATGTACAGGGTGTTTCCTATAAAACTATAGCCCCCCCTTATTTCGGTCAATTACCACCGATGTTAATTTTTCAAAAACCATTCTAACACAGAATTTTCCGTAGATTTTGAATATGCTATTACTTTTTTTCCTACTTCAACCGTATACGAGGGGCAGAAAAAAGTATGGAATTTTTAAATGGAACACCCTATATATTTTTACATATTTGGATTCGCCTCGTCCCTCTGATTACAAATATATATGACACTTATATATATGCTATAAAAATGGCGTAAATAATTGAATTTAAACTTAGGGCGTTTCCTTCAAAACTATACCCCCCCTTATTTCGGTCAATTACTAACGATTCAAAATTTTCATAACCTAGACATAGAATTTTTCGTAGATTTTATATATGCTATTACTTTTTTTCTCTCTTCAACGGTATACGAAGGGTGGAAAAAAGTATGGTTTTTTTTTATGGAATGCCCTGTATTTTTTACATATATAAGTATCATATATATTTATAATCAGAAAGGTAGGGCGGAAATATGTAAAAAAATACAGGGCATTTAAAAAAAAACCACACTTTTTTCCACCCTTCGTATACCGTTGAAGGAAGAAAAAAAGTAATAGGTATATGAAATCTACGAAAAACTCTTTGTAGGTCTGGTCTGGGAATTCACATTATGGTGAACGAAGCCGTGCCTCCTGATGACGTCAAACTCGATGAGACGCGTGATTGGCCGCGCATATCAATAGCGTAAAAATAAATAGTGGGCTCAGCGAAATGAAGCCACGCCTTCTACCTACGTATAAACGTAGGAATTGGCAATTTCCCACCCACTATTAGGTTCAAAAATACTTCCTGGAAGAAGTCGTCCTAAAACTAGATTTAGAATGTAAAAATATTTCGAAAAATACTCAAATATGTCTATTTCTATTTTTAAACGCACATCATCTGCCTCATGTAGTAAGTACTCGTTGTTCAGGATAAGAAGTCATCGACATTTTATTTCAATGAGACACCCCGTATATTTTTCCATTTTTAGACTTTCCTTCAACACTTAAATTATAGCTCTGTAAACACGTGATGGTACAACAAAGCGTCTTTCACGTCTATCTTAATTTCTTAAACACTACAACTGATGGAATAGCTAAAAATTGCATACAAGGTGAACCAAAAATTTGCGGTACTTGACCACCCTGTATACAATTGATTTTACAACTTCAGTTCAAAAAATAAGATATTTAAATGCCTACAGCTCCCAAATTGGCATTATAAGAGTTCAAAAGTGAAAAAATATACAGGGTGCCACATAACTTCTAGAATCACAATTACATTGTAATTAAGACAAATGGAGCAAAGATACACAATTAAAAATAGAAATGGACCTGAGGAGAAATAATTGATTTCCACGTCATCGGTGGGCGGGGCTTCATTGTGTTCAACACCCCGTGACCTGGCATGCGTACCATTGAATTCACAATATGGGGAACGAAGCCGTGCCTCCTGATGACGTGGAACTCGATGTGATTGGCCACGCATACCGATAGCATAAAAATCAATAGTGCAGCGAAATAAAACCACGCCTCCTGCATGCGCATCAATGTAGGAACTAGTAACTGTATAGGCATAGGCGTAGCATATGGGATGGGCTAACTATTCCCAACCCTCTATTTTGTTCTTGTACTTCTTTCGAAGATCTGACTTCAGTGTGGGAAAACCGAAAGTGTATATTTCACTTGTAACTTTTTTATTAATAGTTCAATTTTTACACGTCAGAAAATGAGATTAAGTTTGTCATATTCCAATACTTAATTTGGAAGATACAACCGTTGAAGTTCCGGGAAGTTTGTTGATGAAGAAAAACCGGATGAGATAGTCGTGATTCATGAGTAGGTACACTATACACTATGTTTGTCACTGCCACTTTGCTTTGTAAACGTATCTTTTTCCCTATATTTGTCATGGGTATTTTTTCTGCAGGATAAGTATGGTTAGATACAATTATAGAAATAGAATAATTTTCTAATAATTAATTCCTGACAGTTTTCAAAACCGTCGTAATATTTTTATCAACACAATTTAATTGGGTATTGTCGTTCCAAGCCATCCCAAGTTCTATTATTGGAATATTCGTGTGATGATAAACTGTAATATTTTTATTTCATTTCTGTCTTAAAGGCCACAATAGCAGGCACAAGACGGGTTAGGGCTCGAGAGCAATGTGCTTGAGTATTTAGGTATACAGTGCGTTCCCAAAAGTAACGTCTGTTTCTGATTGATTGCCAAAAAACTTCAATTAGTAGGTAAGTACATAAACTTCGCTACTTTTTCGCAATATTAACAATTTTTTTACTTTTAAAGAATTCAACAACTTAAGATTTTATCTAGGTACTTATCTTTAACAGTTTTTGAAAAATTTAATAATGTTAGGACACCTCTCTGAAATGATACAGTGTTTTTGTCAACTAGTGAAATAGTTCCAACTTTACAAAAGATAACAATTTGTCTACACCTGACCTATTTTTGCATTTTTTTTGTAACCAAACAAAAATGTATTTTGGAACACACTGTATGCTTAATAAAATTTAACGTCAAACGTTTTTAAAGGGCCAGTGAAATGTACCGCAATTAGCGCCCTCTTTAAAATATGACGTTCAATATCACCCAACATGAGGTTCCAAATTTAAACTGGATACGTATCATAGTTGCTGAAGTAGAGGTATTTTGATTTTTAACACCCTATATAGAAAATTAATAAACCTACATCGACTTGGTTTAACAAGAACCTACAGCTACACGTCAGCTCAGTCAATTTGGAACACCCTGTAGATATACTTGTGGAAATTACAGGTTCTTAGCTTCATACATAAAACGTACGCTAAGAGATTATTTTATATTTTGACGTGTTTTCCAAATTTTTACCTGCCGAATTTGCTACGTTTACCCATGATTCATTCTTCAGTCTAAGATGACTGGCTTGTTTTTAATACAAACTTCTAAAATTCTTCTCAAATGTTTATGGCGCCTATGTGATGATGTCAGCTATTTCAAGGAAATTTCCTCCGCGGTGGCATGCGAAGTACTACAGTTTTACGTACAGAATTTTTAAATTTAGGTTTATTAAAAAAATTGTTGGAACTACCCCACCAAATAACCGAACATCCAGAAACTTGCCTTATTATACATATAATAAAGAAAAAAAATTTATAAATTTGTTCGACATTGCTTCCTAAAGAAGCTACAGTCCCTTAAACGCCCTGTGTGAGTACACTAGACCTCAAACACGGCATTAATTCTAATGTATCTGCTATATTGATTTTAACCATATTAGGAATAAGTAAATAAATTGGGCAATTAGTGAAAAGTTACAAGTAAAATAATTACGTCCAGTATTCCTTCGTCAACAATTAGCCTGAAACTTTATATACAGGGTGTTAAGAAAAAGTAGGTCATGCCTTTAACCACAGATTCTTTGGACGAAAATAATGTGACTTTTATAATGTGATTTTTTATTTTGGAGCGTAGTTTTTTTTAACAGGGTGTTAAAGTTTACATTTTGAAAATTATTTTTATTAATAATTCTGTTACCTACTGTTTAAGATTTTTACCCGAATTTTTGCACAGACTTTCATCTTATACAGATACACTTTTTGTGTAATTTCGGTCAAAAAAGTCAAAGCGCAAACGAGAAAAAGGGGGGTTGTGTTACCCATTAACCCCCCCCAACGTTCTCATGCGTACGCCTATGGTCTCTAGATATCTATTTTTAGATTAAACACTTATTTCCCCAATTTTTTTTACTCCTACAAAATTTTGATTTAGGACTTGATTAACGAGATATTCCAGTAAATTCAGAATCATTTTCAATATTTCAGTTTTGGAATTTATTGTTTTTACTATTGTTGTTCGTAGTAATCCTGGGTTTTCTTTAAATCGACTACTTTTAGACAAAAAATGCTAGAGACTTTTTTTTTGTTTTAGTAATAATTGTATTTTCTGTATCGATTTAATTATTAATAAAAATAATTTTCAAAATGTAAACTTTAACACCCTGTATAAAGAAAACTACGCTCCAAAATAAAAAATTACATTTTAAAAGTCACATTATTTTCGCCCAAAGAATCTGTGGTTAAAGACATGACCTACTTTTTCTTAACACCCTGTATAACGGTTGTATAGGTAAGTATTTAGTATGTGTATATAACAAACTTGAGCTCATTTTCTGTTAATAAAAAAAAGTTAGAAGCAAAATATACACTTCCCGTTTTTTGCTCACACTGTAGTTAGATCGTCGAAATAAGTATAAGGATAAAATAGAGGGTTAGCACTTAGCACATCCAGTATGCTACGCTTATGCCCAAACTATTGTCAGTTCCTACATTTATGCGCAGGCAGGAGGCGTGGCTTTATTTCGCTGAGCTCCCTATTGATTTTTACGCTATCGGTATGTGTGACCAACCACAAGCACCATCGAGGTCCATGTCTCTTGGAAATAAATCGATTTTTTATTATTATTATTTATGTCATCGGAAGGCGCGGCCTCGTTTCCCATGATGTAACGAAGCTCCGCCTACCGATGACGTGGAAAACAATGACGCGTATCCTCGGACAGATCTATTAGAGGCACATTTCTGTTTCGTTTGCCTTAGTTACAATGTGATTGCAGTTACAGTTGTAACGTCATATGACACCCTGTATATTTTTTATATTTGAACTCTTATGAAAAGCTGTTTTCAAAAAACCTACCGCATTTACGGTCTAAAGATAATAATTTGGGAGCTATACACATTTGAATATCTCATTTTTTAAACTTAAATTGTAAACTTAATTGTATACAGGGTAGCCAAGTACCACCAACTTTTGGTCCACCTTTTGTACAATTTTTAGTTATTCCATCAGTTAGTGTTTAGAGTTATCACTTAAGTATTGAAGGAAAGTTTAAAAATGGAAAAAATATACGGGTTGTTTCATTTAAATAAAAGTTCTTATTCTGAACAATGAGAACTAAGACAAATGAAGCCGAAGATACGCGTTTAAAAATAGAAATAGACCGATTTGAGTATTTTTTAGAAATATTTTTATATTCTAAAACTAGTTTCAGAGCGCCCTCTTTCTGGAAACATTTTTAAACATATATTTTATACAGGTCGTTTCACTACTAAATAAGCCAGTTTGCAATACCAATATGATAATGCTATTATTATTATTATAAATGTGGAATTTTAGAGAGATAATTTTATAAGATATTGAATGCAACTCATCCTATGCACGCAGGAACAAGCACGTTATCTTTGGAACACACTGTATACCTAAATACTCAAGTGCATTGCTCTCAAACCCTAACTCGTCTTGTGCCTGTGCCTTTAAGACCGAATTGAAATGAAAATATTACAGTTTATCATCACACGGACATTCCAGTAGAACTTGGGATGACAGAACAATTCCCAGTTAAATTGTATTCATAAAAATATTAAGAAGAAATTATTTCCTGACAGTTGTCAAAACGACAACTGTCAGGAAATAATTAGAAAATTATTCTATTTTTGCTTCTAACGATCTACAGAAAAAGGAAAAATACCTGTGACAGATATAAGAGATAATGTTCGTTTACAAAGCAAGTAGACCGAGAATTAACAACATATTATACGGGGTTCGTCAAAAGTCTTTTCTCGAAAACTACACGTTTTAGAAAAAAATGGTTCGTATAAAAGTTTCCCAGTTTTTGGAAATCTACTAGATGGTAATATATAATTTTCAGTAGGTAGGTGTTTCAAGGTCATTTGAAGGTCATCTTGTTTTTTAAATGGAACGATGCATTTTTTATTCCGGCATCTAAAAGACCATCAAAGTCTGCGTATAAATCGTTTGAATATTAAATCCCTGAGGAGGATAGTTACAGCGCTATTCAACGTTATCAAAAAATCTGAAAACGGTCGATTTTCTCGAACACTACGTTTCAGAAAAAAATTGTTCGTATAAAAGTTTCCAAATTTTTGGAAACCCTGTATAAAATGGACAATTAAAAATACAAACACCGTTGCTAACTCTCACGAGCACACTGTATATTGTTTTGAAAAAATGTATAGGTCAGAGGATCAGAAGCAAAAAAATTGTTGAGGAATAATTTTTCCTGTCCAAGGAATATTAACAACGATTAAGCCTTATTTCCAGTATAAGTGTTATGAAAATAATGGAAAATAATTTTTCAGAATTTTTCACCCAAATTTTAAATTTAGATATAATATACGATATCAAGTATATTTTTCCTTTAACTTTTTTTTTGTATCATCGCTGCTATCATGAGTTTACTCTTGTGGAAAAATAATGTTTCGGGTTCTCACGAGCACACTGTATATTTTTTTGAAAAAATGTATAGGTCAGAGGATGCGAAATCAGAGGCAATAAAAATCTTTAATCTTTCTATCCGAGGAATATTAACAACGATACAGCCGTGTTTCCAGCTGAAGTGTTACACACTATATTTTTTCATTTTTAAACTTTCATGTGGAGCTGATTTCAAGAACCTACCACACTTACGATCTAAAAATGATAATTTGGGAGCTGCAGACATTTAGGTAAATACAGGGTGTCCCGAAACTCCCGCCTTCCCCTCTAGGTGCTAATTCTCCATGCAAAAATAGTAAGAAAAGTTCCTATAAACATGTGTCCGGAAATGCTTCCTAAGGGAGCTACGGCCCTCTAAGGATTAGGTGTTTTTACTAATCTCGGAAATAATTTGGGACAACTTTATGAAACTTGGTTAACTGTTTTCGATCATTAAAGGTTATTGTTTTACAGTATTAGCCAAAATTAATTTGATCCAGGAGCGGAGTCCTTTGTTCTACATATTAATGTTTCAAGTTGACATTTTACGCAATATTTCGTTTAGACCGTTTTTACTCGAAAACGGCTTGCTATATGGGTAATTGTAAAGCGGACCTTTTTTATGCAGAATTAACCAGGGAATCATAATCAGGGATTAAAATACTAAAAATGTCAACTTGAAACATTAATATGTAGAAACAAAGGACACGGACCCGTCGTTTCTCCGCCCCTGGATAAAATTAATTTTGGCTCATACTGTAAAACAATAACCTTTAATGATCGAAAATAGTTAACCAAGTTTCATAAAGTTGTCCGAAATTATTTCCGAGATAATTAGTAAAAACACCTATTTTTACGCCATCCTCAGAGGCCCGTAGCTCCCTTAGGAAGCATTTCCGGACACATGTTCATGGGAACTTTTCTTACTATTTTTGCATGGAGAATTAGCACCTAGAGGGGAAGGCGGGAGTTTCGGGACACCCTGTATAATATTAACTGAAGTTGTGAAATCAATTGTATACAGGGTGGCCCAGTACCGCAAATTTTTGGTCCACGCTGCAGACAATTTTTAGCTATCCCATCAGTTAGTATTTAAGAAGTTTAAACAGAAACGTGCTGTACCTACAAAAGAAAACAAGTAAACTAGATAAAAAAGTCTAAAACCGGAAATTATTTTCGATATACAGAGCGAGTCAAGACAATATGACAAAATCAAGTTGCTTCCTTTTTAAACGAAATGTTATGTATATCAGTACATTTTTTGAAGCCTCTTTCTAGACTCCTTTCACTCCTATATTATTATTGATTATCGCCCAACCACTTCGATGTAATAATTTTTTTTGTTGAACTAATGCCATCTACAGATGCATATTGAAAAAATTACTACAGTCACAATGAGATTATAAAGGAAAGAAAATGTGAATACTAGTTACGAGACATCTATATAATTAATGCCTTTGAATCATTTTCACTTCCTAAAAATATAGAGGGTGGCCAAAAATTATTTTTCAATTTTAGAACTTTTTGAATTGGATTTTCTCAATTTTTTCAAATGGTACACCCCCTGTATACTTTTCGACGATGTGAATGAAAAACAAACATTTTTTGTATGCCAATAAAAAAATGCATTACATCCAAGTGGTTGGGAGATAGTCAATAATAATATAGGTGAAAGGAGTCTAGAAAGCGGCTTCAAAAAATGTACTGATACAATTGTAAAAAAAGCACTTGATCCTGTAATATTGTCTTGGTTCGCCCTGTATATTCGAAAACAATTCCGGTTATAGACTTTTTATATAGTTTACTTGTATTTTTTTTAAATTTCTAGCTATCATACTCGAGCTATCGAAGTCCAGCGCACTATATCTATATATATACTTTTTGTCTGATTTTTGAAACTTTATTTGAACCGCCATGCGTGGAAGAAACGTCCACGTTCGAGGTTACATCAGCATCCTGTGGTGAGGCTAGGGTGAACGGCATCGTACATGCACCAAGTACCAAGTAGAAACAACTTTAGCCTTTATATTATATTGTTCTGAATTTTAATAAACAAGCACGTGTAGGCAATTGTCAGATAGTTACAGTTTGATATGTGCTTTTATCAACAATTTCACGTTGGCTGCCAATTTTTTCACGAACAGCTGTTAGTGCGCCCCTAGATGAAATGTAGTTGGATATTACAATTAAAATAATCAAAGGTAGGTTAATGGATTGTTTCTTTATGTTGCCTTTGTATATTGTGTTCCTCCAAGTTATTCGAATTTTGGCATTTAAAAGACAACTGTGTTGGAACAAGAAAATTACAATTACAGGATCTTACGCCCCAGTCAAAGTGTATTCATAGATATAGTACAGTGGCTATCTACCTGCTATTAGCACTGGCCATCGGCGAGTGGTTTAAATATGTACAGGGTGATCATTTGAAAATTCTACTTTTTAAACCCTTTTACTTAAAAAATATAGCTAGAAAAAAAAAATATGAATATACAGGGAGTGCCACATAGTCACTTTTTTTTAATGCCACACCCTTTATATTTTTAGATATTTGAATAGCCCTTTTCATCCCCTTTATAAATATATATAATTGTTATGTTGTTTCAACTTCAAATAACTTAGTATTCAAATAAATAATTTTCTTTAAAAGTTCGGGTTGCAACTAAATTATTTTTTTAGACAAATTTTTAAGACAAAATTACTTTTAGAAAATAATGGTGGAATTTTTGAAGACATGTTATAATTTTTAATTTTGAATGTTGTTATTTTTATTAAAAAATTGTTTAAAACGTAAACTTGTTTTGCTTGCATTTAGGTGTACCCATTTGAATAACTTATTTATTTGAGGATGAAATATATAACAATTATATATATTTATAAACAGGGTGAAAAGGGCTATCCAAATACATATATAAAAATATACAGCGTGTTCCCCTTAAAGAAATGTGACTATGTGGCGCTCTCTGTATATTCATTAAGATTATATGCAGATTCATAATATAAACAAAAACTTGGTAAAATATGCTACAGATCTATTTTTTATTTTTTTTCTAGCTATATTTTTAAGCAAAATTAAAGGATTTAAAAAGTAGAATTTTCAAACGATCACCCTGTACAACAAAATTTTAAGCTGAGTGATTAAATGAATCTACTGTTTACGCAGGGGCTTACTTACATTTTCTAATAATTTTAAAGCTTATGGGTATTGTGTAAGTGGGGCAAATAGTTGAAAGGACACCAGTAATGACATAGAGGAGTCTAAAAAATGCTTTAGGGCTTTAGGGTAGTTTTGCGACATAACAAGAGTAAAACGCAGATACAATCGGCAACGCCCAAATGCAGTCATTAGAGCGAAAGCATTACTGTATAGGACCGTCCTTGAACGGGGAGTTAGGAATAAATTAATGGCTTACTGTAAAATATTATGCGCTACGATTTTAATAGCTATCGAGGTTGCACAAAATCGTATGACACAATTTAACAAACATTTCAACAGCTCGGTCTTTCTTGAAAGATAACTTTCAAAACAAACCAGTTCTTAGATATATTTTAATTATACGAATATTTTATACTTCTCAAATAATTATGTGGATATTTAGACATTAAATTAGGTAGTACTGGTATTGTCACGTGGGAATGTGCCAGGGAAAGTGGTTATTAAGTAAACAAACAAATGTTAATTGGGTATATGAATAGCGCCTATTTTACTTCGAGAAGTCAAAAATGTGCCTACTCTTTGTAGTAGGGAAAGTTCACTCATCACTCCGCATTAGTTTTAATTTTGAGTCCGGTCCTGCGCCGCCGAGCTCAGTAACTTAGTTGCGAGCTGCATATTACGCAAGGCCATTGATTCTGTTGAGGTAGGTAGTGTAACGAAGTGATTTTTCCAGTCAAGGAATGTCCGATTTTGCTTTAAATATTACCGTCACTTGGGTACACCCTGCCACCGCTTTTTAGTAAGTAAGTCCTGTTTTAGTTAACTTAGTATTGAGTTGTAAAAAACCCGCTGGTAAACAAGCAGTCAAGTAATTAATTGATTAATTTTCGATAATCCCCCGTATAATTAAAATCCGTGAATTATTATAAATAATGATCGAGTCGGAAACAAAAATCATTAGTTACTAAAACCGGTTAAAATATTAATCCGTGTCCGTTTTAATCCGTTTCTTTTTGCAATATAGTCTAGAAATTGCAAGCAACCCATTTCCGGTTATTGATGCTACGAGTCAATGTTTCTAATTACATAATACGCTCGACCTCAGTAAATAACGTTGTGAGTACGAGTCCTTCGTGTCAAGTCAGTACGCCCCTTTAACGCGCCATCTGGATACGTCATAAACGTAATAAAACGCCGGAGGAGGGTCCAGTCCGAGTTCAGTCCGTATCATTTCCAGATCAATCCGAAACTGTCACCGTTTTCACTATCAGTCCGTAACCACCGCTCCGAATTATGTTAGTAAATTTTATTGAAAATAATATTGGTAAGAATACACCGTGGTCCGCTACTATCCGTCCGTACCGGTGTCAGTTAAGTATAGATATTCAGAGATCTTATTGTTCGTGAGTTGAGTACCGCTGTATTATACTACTAAATCAAACTAGAGCTAATTAGTAACTTCGTTGGTCTTTTGTTTCATAATATATGCATCGGCTGGTTAGATTTGCTCGATCGGGCAATCTTTAAAGCTCCAATGCATAAAGTTTTACCGGAAAACTTAACTTACGAAAAATAGTCATTGGTAAATACCTCTACGTTTGTGGTAGTAGTTCACCGTATTGTAAAACCCTCTGTATAGACAAGAATATCTATAGCTAACCGACTGCCCGCCGTTCATACTATATCTTGTTGGAAATTCCGTTTGCTTGCCGTCCGAAATCGTTTCAAGCCGCGAAAACAGACACCGGTTATCCAAACTCACCGTCTTCCGAAATAAAATCGTATTCACGCGTATATACTCTTGATTGCCAGTCTGCATATTTCTTATCGTTATCAAATTTGTACATACTCGACTGCAAAGTCGCTGAAATATCTTATTTATTGATTTGTTCATTACTGTTATAATAAATAAATACGTTGGTCTACATAGGTAAAATTCTCGAGTTATTATTTCAGTTATTTATTTCTAATTAACCCGTTTGAGAAATTGTCCAAGTCCAGTTGACAAGACAATCATCTTAAGATCCCTGGAAATCACCGTATCTCCATCTGTTTAGCTATGGCAAAACAGCAGATCTATTAGTACATACTCATAAGTCATAATATACCTATAGTCCAGCGTTTCTGGTTCATTTCCTGTAACAATCTGCAGCCAACATCAAACTTTATCTTTGGTGTAAATAGTTTTTGACAAAAAAGTGTCCTGCCAGGAGCCCTGTTATTATTGCTACAGTTCTTTCGTTATTACGTTATTAGGGTATGGCGTGGTCCATTAATTAGTGTTTCCCATGTTGGTTTCCGGGGTTGATTCTCCAAGGATATTAACTGATTCTTGCTTTGTAAATTCATCAGCTTTTGCAATTTTTCGCGTCCCAGAATGTCCTGGCACCCTGAATAATTAACCTCCGTAAGTGATAGACAGATCATCTCCCTTGACCTCTCCTCTTGCATCCCTGCCTTAACTCCCGTTCCAATCCTGGACTCGTCAAGTTAGCCTTTTATTATAGCACTAAAGCTTTTTTAATATTTCCAAATAAGAAAGATATGGCACGATTTATTTGGCCAAAAATTAATCAGTTCTTGTAGCTCAAACCTTTCATCAAAATAATCAGTTGTCTTGTAAAGCGACATTTTCCAATCTTTTTTTTTTTGTTTTTAGGTTACCGATTTTTGGTCTACGCACCTGTACACGTTCGATGTCTAAAATGGTTTCGCGTCGGAAAATCCTATCAAGGTCACGTGACGATCTTCACATGAGTTCCCGATTTCAACCACCTGAAGATGAGGAGGACGTCTGGTATCAAAAGGAGAAATTGTACAAGGTAAAAACTAAGAATATCTAGAGCGGCAAAAGGCTTTTAACATAAAAGTAGTTTATTCGATAATTTTAGATTAGACAGCAAAAATCATCCCTTTTCAAATAACGTGGTAATCAGTAATCACACTGCGAAATAAACCGTTTGAGATATACAAGAAGCTAGGCATCTCAGATTGTTTTTTCCAAAATAAGTGGTAAAATTGACAAAAATATTTAAATAAATTTACTTAGCACCCTGTATATGATGTTCCAAATGGGTGGGGATTGACGAGTTTCCCATTTGTGTACTTATTAGATAAGATAGAAAAACTCTGATTATACATTCTTGAAGTAAATTTTCAAGATAATGGTCAAAACGAATTTTGGGTAGGTCCTGTAACTGTCTGAAAAGTATGATATGATTTAATGTTTTGCTGAGAGCAATGGAAATTTGATAGACATAGAAGAATTAAATTTTAGTAAAAGACACCAACCCAATAAGAAAATGTTTTTAAAGCTAGAGAGAAATTTAAAGAACTGGACCAAAATCCAAAACCACAAGTCTGATAATTTTGGTTAACGTCAATGTATACCAAAAAAAAAAAGAGAGAAGAAGCAGTAGGAGCTAATGGGGTGAATTCTCAAGAAATATAAAATAAATCGTTTCGTTGAGTTTCGTCCTGGTGGTGCAAAAAAAAGGCTTGGTTTTGTAACTGGTTCACAGAAAATGGTGAAACAGACTTTCATTTGAAAACCATTGGAATGACGAAGCAAGAATTAAGTAGAAGTTGTGAAATGTTTAATCGTTACAGTGATAGATTTTGGACTGATGGAAACTTGTACCTGGCAGGATATTCAAATTTTAAGACCCCATTTCTTGCAGATATTACTTTAAATGAATTAACTGAAATATATTTTCAGCAATGTGGCGCTAATGCTGTAATAACTCGAAACAACCTAAATAATGAGTTTGCAAATAGGTGGCTTGGTACAAATGCACCAGTCCACCTCAGTCTCCAGACATGAATCTCCTTGATTTTTTGGGGGGGATTTTAAAAGATTTGATTTATAAACAGCAGCACAATGATTCTTGATAATGCTTTCCGACAAAGTACAGACATCCATTTACTTCAATACCGTTAATGCATTTGAATTTATATTTTAAGAAAACCGTTATTTTGTTAATTTATATTCCTATTATACAGGGTGTTTCATTGGGAGAGGAACGTACGTTAACTGCGAATAAATGCCACCTAGATGGTTCCAAATAACCCATAGTTAATGGATCTGTCACCCTTTGTAACAGAGATACAAGGTGTTTTATCAATTTTACCAATTCTTTTTTGATTCATTACTAACAAACCATCCTGTGTATTTTTTTGACATTTGGTACCCATATAGTTTCACAAATCCACTAAGACATTAAAAAGAACGAAAATCCAGGTCCGGCTTGAAAAAGATTTACAAAATCTTTCATCCTCAGAACAACACCCTGTATATCTTAACTTTTAACATTTGGTATGTGGTAGGTAGAGATAATCCTAATGAAAGGCCTCCAAGATTACTAGACTTTAATCCTATGGATTACTACATTTGGGGATATCTAAAATCCAAATTATATTCCATTGACATAAATAATTAAATAATAGGACAGAACTTCTGCAAAAAATAGAAGATGCATGTGAAGAAATGGGAAATAATCCGGATGTGATTAGAAGATCTGCTAACCATATTAAAAAAAGAGCAAGAAAATGCATCCAACAAAACGGAGGCCATTTTGAGCTATTGTTGGAGTTTTTTCTTTAGTCATTGGTGTTCTTATTGGTTGTTCTTGTAGTCCTAAATACGGACCTGTGATAACATTTTTTAGTGGTTTAGAGGCATACAAATACAAACTATGTAGGTTTTAGAAATACATATGAAGTAATCCTCATTAATTATGACAATAAAATTAATAAAAATCCATTTCATTTCATTTTGTACCCCCAAAATGCTCATAAAATAATCAATAAAAATTTTGGTGGTAAAATTTTCTGTGGCAAAATAAAAAGTACCTGGTTAAATTCAGTTTTCATCCATCTTTCAAAATATAGAAACAAATTTTAAAAAATTCAGATACACAGGGTGTTGTCTTGAGGATCGAAGATTTTGTACATTTTTTGTCAAGCCGGACCTGGATTTTCTTCCTTGTTAATGTCTTAGTTGATTCGCCAACTTATGTAGAATACGTGTGCCAAATGTCAAAAAATGTACAGGGTGGTTTGTTAGTTATCAATCAAGAAAGAAATGGGTAAAATTGATAAAACACCCTTTGCACAGTTAACGTATGGCCCTCTCCCAATGAAACACCCTGTATGTAAATAAAAAGTCATACAAAACGTAAAATGCAAAATTCCAAGGCAATCTAGATCTACTATTTGAAAAATTTAATAGCTCATATTTCTTCTTTACGATTAAAATGCGTATATGTATTTTCGTTGTTACTAAATATAATTAGGGCCTTAAAAAATTATTTTTTTTTTAAATCAAAGCGAACTCTATGGTTTTCATTCAAAAGAATTAAATTAGGTGCTGAGGCCTACGTCTAGAAGCCACCAAAAGATATCAAAGAGAACTTTAGCGCAATTAATATTTTATTCGCACAAATTTGGGACACCATGTACAGGTCCACAATAAATATTCCAAGTGCAGAATATGAAAGTTAAATTTGACGCTAAAAGCAGATATAATTGTTACTCCGTTAAATCATTGCAGTGTTACGTAGCGGTTATTAAATTAGAAATTCGTATTATTATTTTAAACTGAATTACCCAGTCTTGTTTTGGATTGTCGGATCATGCTGTAAGCTCATGACTGAACAACGGTCTTGACATTTGCCAATACCCTATACTGGCTACTCACCAAACCACTTTCACATCGCACACTATAAGCAAATATTTTGATGTTCAATATTCCTATTATTTATAATAATAATAATAATCGCTTAACCTACCACCGGATAATTTGAGTGAAAACAATTAAACGTTCTGTATAAAATATACGGGACAAGTAAAAAAATAAAGTTATGGATTTTAAATAATAAATTTTAATTTTAACAGCTACTTCTCATCAGACCTCATTTGTTAGGAACGCCTGAGCCACTGGTGTTAAGAAGCTATTTAACTTTTATAAAGTAATTAGTGATAATTTTCAAGAATCCGTATCGGCATGCAGTGAAAGTCGTTCGTAAATGCCTCCGGCATTATGAAAAGATGTTATCGTGGCCTGCATAATGCCTAAATTAAACACCACAGTATACCTACAGGGTGAACCCCAACTTATTTAATTCCTTTTAAGGGATGATAGATTCCTTAATGGTAAGTCCATATACAGAAAACTAAAGAAAGATACCTACTGTGTGGTTTTCGAGAAAAAAATTCATGAAAACGTCAAGCACTTTGAGAACTTTAGCAACTGACCTGTACCTTTGCAAATTCAAAAAACTTAGATAAACAAAACATGTTCACATCATAAGTGATTCGCTTTTATTTTTTGTTCGTAACAGAAACAGAATTAAATAAGTTGGGGTTCACCCTGTATTTAAAAGAAACCACGTTTTAGTTATATGATACACTGTATGCCAATTTGGTGTTCCTCATAATTTTCATGACCGATTTTATCGTATAACCACTATAGGTTATTTTGGCGTGTTCATCAAGCTGCCAAGGTACTCTTTGCAACAGTGGTCGATTGGGATTTTTCACGATTTGTAAAGTGTTAAGCATATTTCTGAAAATCTTGATGGTGTGACTCATAGAGTCACGTTAGACAGAGTTAAAATTCCAACCGACACATGAGAAATTGCGGAAAATCCAAGCCAACCACTTGTGTTGCAAATAGACCCTGAAACTAAAACAGAAGGAAATAATGTTCGTGTCGGTTGATGGGATTTACTTTCAGGATCACATACAAGAAGTTCTGGAGAAATGGACACAGATCGATGACGAAATATGGGCAAAGGTTATCGTTTTGGAACGAAACAGAAGGGTGGCCAAAGCGTACGCCCGTGCTCCAGTTCTCACCATAAATGATTCGGTCGATGGATTTGATGGTTTTCGGTAAGTTTTCAACTTCAGTACTTTTTACAGTAAAGCGGTTATTTCTCGAGCAGCCAACGAAATAAATGTACAAATGCCAAAAACTTCCATCATCATCCGCCCTAACCGAGTTGAAATGTTATCTTAGCATGCGATACCTCCTTTTATAGTAAAGAGAATCTTTTGGAACATAGTTAAGAAAAACAATTCAACTACCTACGAACTAACTTCCCAAGTTGACTAAGGCGCGATTAAACACCCATCCAATCCATTATTCTGTACAGGAATTTGATCTCTGGTTTGGCTCTTGGTGAACCAGTAAGCGTTCCTAAAGCAACCTTGTGACGAACAAGGCATAAACCACAAAGCTTTCGTTGCTACTACAGTTTTACATTCAGTAATAATTAATAACATCGCTGCAGCTATTAGTAATACGGTCTTACTTCATCCACTGCGCTAAAAATTCCTTTCAATTCTTTTATTCACGTGAATCATACATATTTACCATTCCAAAAGTGGGTGGTGTGTGTGTTTAATACCGCAATGTCTCCATAGTCATCTCGCCAATGTATTCGTCGTAACATTCTTCTGATAACCAGCTCAATGACATCGAAGTAACAGTAGTGTGGTGGGAGTGTCAGGACTTGTCCATGGTATAAGAACAATACAGTCGTTTTTTTTTTAATATTACTTACTGCCTCTAATAAGGCAGAGTTTCTACAATTTAAGACAAGTCAAGTGTAGGGCTGTATTTATTTATTTTCAACTATAAAACGTCTTTATTAAATTAAAATTAATACAAAACCACTATTCATATGCCTATTTGGTCAACCACTGCCTGCTAATCTATCTAGTCACCATGCCCACAAGGATAGCGACTGTAGATGCCAGAATCGTGTACCTGAAGGATGGAACCAAACCCTCGCGAACATGTAATTGAACATATAAAAATAATACACTTGGTTTTCAAGATACAGGGCGTTAAACTTTTTCAAAATAATAACTATTTATTCATTATCTTCTAAACAAATAAAGATTTTGTATTTAAATTTTGTACACTTTAGTCATGATAAAACAGAAATTTTTTGACTTGCAAAAAGTTTTTCACGTAAAAGCAGTGGCGTAGTTGTGGGGTTATGTCCGTATTTGAACCCCCTAAACTTCTACGCCAATGATCAGAAATTATATTTTTATATAATTTTAAAACTTTGATATACACTTCGCACACAAATTATGGAATATGTAAAAAAATAGATCAACTTTATGTAGGTACTCATATTTTCGTCAATACTTAACTAACTAGCAGAAGAAATGAATAATCCGCTTATAAAAATTTACCGAAATTGCTTAAATATTGACAAAAATATGAGCACAAAAAGTTGATCTATTTTGTTACATATTCCATAATTTTTGTGCGAAGTGTATTTCTTATAAAAAAGTACTTCTGGTAAAATTCGCGAGGAGGCTTTCTGTTCGAGATATTTTAGATTCTTTCTAATCAGGGATATCTTATCGAATTTCTATTGATAGGCTATTTGCTAAACAAATTAAAGAAATATTTTAATACATACCTACTTATTTATTTAAAACGATAAAAATTTAATAATTTACAATAAATGCTCAAAATGGTATCCATTTTCTTGAATACAACTCCGGCATCGATCACCACAGTCACAATTATGGGTTTTAAGAAAAACTTATATGAATACCAGTTACGAGACATCTAATTAATGTTTTTGAATCATTTTCATTTCCTAAAACTGTACAGGGTAGTCAAGAATTATTTTTCAATTAAGAACTTTTTAAATTGAATTTTCCCAATTTTCTCAAATGGAACACCCTGTATATTTTTCAACGATGTGATGTAGAAATGAAAAACGAACATTTTTGTAAGTACTTCCCTATGGCTAATACAATTGCAACCAATTTCGTTTTATAAATAAATAAGTGTCAAATTCAAGAATAAACTTAAAAAAAGAGGTTCCCTCAAATAATTCATTGGAAAAATTTATAATAGATGTTCGACGTGTTGCCCATTTTGATTGACACACGTCTTTATGCAATTTTGAAATGAGGCCAATTAGTGGGACCATTTCTTCCAATCCATTGAAATGAGTAAATAGTATTTAACAGGTCCTTTACTGTAATGTATTTTTGTACCCAGTCCACCCTGTACAGTTTTAGGAAATGAAAATGATTCAAAAACATTAATTAGATGTCTCGTAACTGGTATTCACATAAGTTTTTCTTAAAACCCATAATTGTGACTGTGGTGATTTTTTTAATATCCATCTGCAGATTGCATTATTTCAACAAAAAAATTCATTACATCCAAGTGGTTGGGAGATATTCAATGCTTATATAGGAATGAATAGAGCCTAGAAAGAGACTTCAAAAAATGTACTAATATACATAGCAAATAGCATTCCATTTAAAAAAAAGGCATTTGGTCCTGTAATTTCGTCTTGGCTCGCCCTGTATGTTCGAAAATAATTTCCAGTTATAGACTTTTTTATCTACTTTACTTGCAATTTTTTAAAAAAATTTCTAGCTATCGTAGAACTCGAAATATCGAGGTCTGACGCACTATTGCCCCACCCTGTATAGTAATAATTTTGAAATACTTTAACGCCCTGTATCTTGAAAACAAAGAGTTTTAGAGAAAAATGTTATAGGTAACGACTCCAATAATTTTTATATGTTCTATAATCGTTTATAGAAGTTATGAACGAAAAAACGGGAACACCCTGTATAAATAATAATTACTGTTATACAAATTAAGTTCTGATATGGTATGGTAATTGCTAATATTTTGATACCCGAATATATGGTAATTATTTATGTGGTTATTGGTTGTTATTATTTGTTAGTAAGAGTTCTATCCAGATTAGTATTTTTCGAGGTATTTTTAAATATTTTAATTTTTGTGTGTGGCGACCCTACCGGCCCTGTACCAATACCAGCTAATTATCTACTACCCATGCCCCGTAAGATTAGTGACTGTAGATGCCAGAATCGTGTACCCGAAGGATGGGCCCAAATTCTCGCGAGTATGTTGAAACACCCTCGCCACCCCTCAAAGTAGACACGAATTTCACGTTTTTTGACATAAACGCCAGCGCAAATTTTTATATACAACACATATTAGTTTGTTCATTCAGCAATTACACGACGATGAGCCCACTCAGGGGTATTTCCAAGAGGGCAATGCTATAAGAAATACAATACTTAGTGAATCAAAACTTGCTGTTCTTGTTTTCTCACTTGAAAAAAAAAAGGGTTTTGCGAAACAATTTCTCTCGATATAATCCCATAATTTCTTAATATTGCCTATAAGTGAGTTTTTTAAATCTTAATTCATAGAAAAAAAAGTTGTGTAATAATCTGTTACTGTTTTCAGAATTGGTTTGTGTGGTTTCGATAATCCAATGAGAGACCAGAAAACAGAAGAATTTAGAAGACACATCGGCCACGTAAGTGCTTTATTTAAAACTTCAACATGTAGTAATTAAAATAAATAAGGATTTTGAGATGGGGGACATGTGGCTTACTTTATTATAATTATTTTTCACAGGGTGTCAAAATAAAGATGGACGATGCAGGCAATATTTTAATTAAGAGGGTGTCGAAATGTAACGTCTACGTGAAAAATACAGCCCAAGATGATGAAAACGCAGTAGGGAATGAAATTTTGAAGTTGCCGAATTGTGCATTGGAAACAGACAAACCTGTAAAGGCAAGTATCTTTCTTTATTTAAAAAAGCCATATCTATTGATCGGAACCTCCAGGGAAAGCGATAACTTTTATCAACCACAACCTAAACTACCCAGGAGCCAATTTGTACATTTTGCTAGGAACTGGAGCATCCTGATCAATATAGCTAAATTCGAAGTCATTAAAGCCAAGTTGCACCTCATCATTAAACTCTTAAAATTAACATTCGGATAGATACATTATAAATTTCATAACGATGGAGTTAAATGAGTTAAACGATATTGTGAACTTGTCACATTCAATGTTTTCCCTTCCAGTTATTCGACATGAAAAAATTCCAATCGAACGTAAACCGGGAGCTACGAAAGGCTTATCCAGATCGTAGGAGGTTAGAATGCCAATGCTTGAGCGCCATACCTTTCGTCAAATTAGAACCTGAGCTCCTGGAATGCCCCATTTGGGTCCTGATCATAAATATCGTTGCGATGGACATGTTAAAATCAAAACTACCTCCAGGTAAGTCACTGCATACATCACAAAAACCGGAGAATTAAATAGCTAGAAAACGAGACACACATACTTTACTTTCACACTTCATCAATTAAGTTGGTCGATGTAAAAATTTTCACCAGTCGTTACAATCGTTCTATATTTCTACAAACAATATAGTGCTAGTTATAGTAGACATATAATAGCGCCAAAGGGCCCCTTTCAAATAAATTCCACCCTAGAGTTACAATTCAATTTTATATGTACATCAGTATCTAGATGGTGATATGTTTTCAGTTCAGCGTGTTATAGACATCAAAAATCGACCTAGAATACCAATTCCCGACGAAGATCCTTATAGCGTCGCAGGAACTGGCAGTGGATCATCAGGAAGTTCTGGATTCGCAGGTGTAGGCGTAGCCGCAACAAGGGAGCAGCTCGTCCTGCAGAGCCAAGAACTGGCCCAAAGGCGTAGTGAGAAACCACCTAAATTACCGCCACGTGAAAACATGTATCCCCACGACATACCCAAGGTTCGAAATATTTATCATCAAGCCCAGTAACCTTGTTTATTTGTGATTTAATTCTACATTTTTTTATCTTCCAGCCTGATTATGACGACTACGTGTCTGAAAGTAGGCGTAAACCATTCACCTCCTCAAGGGGTAAAGAGAAATCAAAAGATAGTAAAAAATACGGTAAGAACGTTACAACTGAATTTCTATAAATAAATTGTTACGATTTACTACCATTATTACTTTCAGATGATCCGTACTACTGTGGATTGCGAGCCAGGGTGCCAAATTTTGTGGCAAAATCAAAAGCAAAAGAACCCATTCCATCCAAACGACTATCTATAAGCCAACAGGGCCCACCCCAACCAATCATGATGTACCCCCATAACCACATGAACACGCATAATAAACATTCCCGATCAGCTCTCTGGCACTCCAGAAGTTACGAGAGTGGAATAGGTAGGTATGGTCTTTAATTTTTAACTATGTGTTAATATATGCTTAAACGCTCAAGTATATGAGAATTTCAGCTTTAACTAGATCAAAGCGTGTGGAAGATTAAAACAACGAATTTATTTTTCAGATTCGGACGCAGTCACGGAGTCGCCGTACAACCAAATTTATGGACGAGTCCCAATCCCTACGCGTGGGTATATACCCAGCCAGCCGCGGTCTATGTACATTGGGGAGTGGGACTAAAAAAGTGTAAATAAATAAAATAATGGACAATAAGTAATAAAGTGTTAAAAGGTTTTTAATACCATAATCAAAACTATTTATTAGCTGAATTTGTATACACAGTCTTATTCTAGTACTTGACTAGAAAGTTTAAATGCTTATGAGCCATTGGGCCAGTTTGCAGGGGGTCAATCAGTGAAACTACCCGTTTGGACTATATTGCAACAGTCCAATTAGAATTTACATTGCTAATTCATTAAGTCATCTTATGTAGCATTTTATATACATAGTTACGAGTTTTATTAACATCTGTTTACACTTACAGGTTATTAATTTTATTGATACAGCTAAAGAATCAGATTAGAAATTATATTTCATAAAAGTCATGATGGTGGACACACTTCTAATTTTAGATGCAATTATTTAATCTCCTCGTTCTGTTTATTTAGATACTTTTTAGTTTAAAGCAATGTCTAAACTTGAAGCTCTAAAATACATACTACACGAGTATTTTGTACAGGCGCGTCTGTCACCTTGATTATCTTGTAAAATACATATTTAATATAGCATTCGTTAAGTTTGGATAGTCTTAGCTGTCGTTTAAGTTTGTTGAGGTAATTCAAGAAAAAATTGTATGGAACATAGGAATCAGTAGGAGCCCCATTTATGTTTGCCCACAGTTTACTGTGCATTGTCGATATCGTGCCGCTGAAGATACACTGTAGTGTGATTAGCTTGATTTGTGTGATAAAGACTAGCACTCTATGCTTGGCAAGTGTTAAACGTGTGGTAATGGCCGTGGGTAAATTCCTCCCTCTGGTGCCTATGTTCCCACCCCTGTGGCCTCTAATATATCAGAATAAAATATATAACACTGTAATTCAATTAAATGCAGCTGAACATATTAATTTTTGTATATTTGTTCATATTTTTGTGTAATTTTTGCAATATATGGTGATGGCAGTAAATAAACGTATTTTGTAAATATCCTTTTTTGTTTTTTTTTAATAATGACTTATTGTCGATATTGATTTTACTCATTTACTTAAATAAAACCAGTAGATTGGAAAATAAATGTTTTTCGCAATTGGATCCAAAATAACTGAAACGACTTAATTCATTGGGGCCAACAACAAAAATTTACGAGGCCCCGCTTCCGTATCTCCTTTTTTCTTTTCTCCCGACTTCCCTCTCAGACTCTACTTTTCCCCGAGATGTTTAAACCAAATCCCATAATTCAAATCCAAAGGCGCAATACTCTAGAACGCCTCCCAGGGATAAATAAAGTAAGCAAAACCACCAGGTCTTGGTCCGCTTTACTTAGTTTGGTTAATAAAGTATAAATTCAGTTCTGCATAAAGCACGAAAATAAACAACAGGTTTCTATTAAGATTTTATTGACTTCAGAATCGTAGAATTAAAATATTGGTATTTAATTCCGTCCAAACAATATAATAATGTGCTTTATTTTATACACAAATATGTATAAAAAAAAAATCTACAAAAATATCGTCTATACAGTTCGGTTGAAAATAAATCTCTAGTGGTTGATCGATAAAACAATATTTATAATAATTTTATAATTGTACTTTACAGAATGTTTTACAGATTTATTTGCACCACATTTTCAAAGCGCAAGGCATTTAATAATATCAACGTAACTTAAGTGAAATCAATAATCAATAAATAAATATGTATCTCGATATGTACATAATATAGGGTACCATGCAGTAGTATGTTTTTCTAAGTTTCTTAACTGTTCCCTATAAACAAAATACAAGATTTTTGCAGTACTAGCAACTCCATTGATTAAAAGCGACAAATACTTGACACTGATTTTTTAAAAACATTTCTTGCCATATGTTGGCAAGAATATCCTGGACACTTGCCTTGTCTGCTTTAATCTCCTGATGAAGCCGCATGGATGGCAAAGTATCACAACTGTTTACGAATTTTACTACAGATTAGGTAATATTAACATTTTCCACATACGCAATTACTTTACTACTTCTTTAAGTAAGCATACATTTGTTTGTGGTTATTTTATTTCCAATATCGACTATTAAATATTAGTTTACACCAATTTCCAAAGCTGCCTCATGTTTTCCTACCCAAACAATCTATCTGTTTTAATATTTAGCGTGTTTTTTTGAAAAACGTGTTCATTTATTGGTCCAACGTTTTTTTATGCAGTATTATAGGTATAATTTTAAAAATGAATATATCTGTAGGCTGTTGAAAAATAATTCAGAAAGGGCTACGCGTGTTACTACAATATTATTAATGGCTACGCATTTGGTATTGCAATGACATTGATTTATATTTTCTATAATCTGCGTTCTTATTGAATAATTAATTTGTTCATACTACACCGTGACGGAGTGAACAGCGGTTTAATATGTGTAGACGTCGATCTATAACAATTGAACAAAGTATGCACTGCCTTTTAACTCCCCGAAAGAGCTCCTCAATGAATAATTTATCAACCCTATTGATTATTTAACATTATTTGCGAAAAATGTTTGTATATGTAAAAAAAACTACACTTATGGACGGATTAACAGAAAGTTCAGTGAAAAGAAAATATTCATTTAGAACCTATCTATAAGGTTAAGAGACGTAACCTGTCGTAAAAATTTATTTACGAAAAAAGCTTCTGTACTAGGGACTGTATAAAAAATGGATTTCAGGGCTTGTTGCATACTATTACCAAAGCAATTTTTGTATAGGTTACACAGTCAATAATAACTAAACTATAGAAGACCATACTACTGCACGGGCATACACACACACATATTTATATAACAAACGAAATCTATCGGGATGACATTTTTAAAATAAATTTGCAATTTTCCTTACAAATAATAATATTGAGTATACTGACTACTTATACAATAACAAGAGTAATATAGCATTACGCCAAACCTTAAGCTATTTATTCTGGATGCCACGACAGTTACAAACGAGTGTAGTGTATTCACCAACATTCGAGGATTATACAATGTTTTATATTTCAGGTTTCATAAGACACATCACTTATCCACCAAAGTGTCACATATTTCTTTTGCCGACATGACACTTGTGTATTAAAGACCTTCATATTTTAATTTATGTATAAAAATATATTAATTTATTCAAAAGTTGTATTAAACATGTTTAGGTCCTCGAAGGACGTGGCTCCACCTTGGTCCAACATTTGCAACATATCTGAGAGTTCGTGTGGTTGTGGCTGAGGAGGGGGACCTGAACCACTAGAACCCGGACCGGATTCGGACGTTTGCGCAGATCCTTGCCAGCTAGTCCACTGATAAGGGGCTGGAGTAGCACCGGTGCCTGTCCGAGAACCACCATTTAACTGCGTGTACGTGGGACCAGGAGATCGCGGACTAGGCTGGTTATATTGGTAACCTTCTGCGGCAGGTTGTGTCTGTCGTAAGCTCCATGCAGCAGCTGCTGGAGTCGGACTGGTGGTGCTCCCTTTATTCAACCTATACATATAGGTACATAAAATCAACTAACGCAAAAACTATATATTAAATAAGCGGCCTACTTCATTACTATTTATCTATAATTTTTGATAAAATATAACAATACGAGAAAGATTACTGCTGTGTAAAATCTGTAAAGCTGTCCCTATAATAACAAATATTACCTGGCTAATACACTAGCATTGGTACTACTGGCACTGGCCTGCGAAGGTGAGCCGTAGGCAATGGGGGATGCTGTTGGCTCATAAGCGGTATACACGTTTTGGCCACTGCTTGGTCGTGCTACTTGCTGAGGGTCTGCAAGCAAACGGGGGAAACGGGAGTCATCAGGGCGGTCATTGCAGCTGGAGGAGGACGACATCGGCAGGTACTCACTTTGGATATGTGCCGAGGGAAGCATGTGGGAGTAGATCCCAGTATCTCGCCTCTGTAAACTATAATCTAATCCCGGCTGTTGATAGCTGACTTGATCGGCTGGTTCAGCAGTAGCTTCGCCGGAAGAGTGTAACGATTTAGCAGTCGTGTTTGTACAAACAATGTATTCTACTTCGTCTGTGTATGGATTCAGAAATGAAAATGCGCTTGTTCGCAACCATACCCATTCTCGGTTTTTTGCACGAAAACGGTACATCACCGACAGAACTTGCCCTTTTAGCTTTAGAACTAAAACAAAATAGGTAAGACATTTCTTCATGAATCTGAGGTCTGTTGATACAATTTTCAAAACAACTATGCTCTAAATAAGGAAAACATGCAAATACACCAAACGCTTTTTAAATTTTATTGACTTAAATTAAAATTACTAAAATGATAATTGGGCTGAAACGTTTGGTCCTTTGTAGAAGTAAATAACCACCAATAGTGTTGGTAAAGCATTAAAATTAGGCCATTTCCAATTTATCACTTAATTTTTTGTTCCCAAAAGGTTGTAAATCTATAGGGAACTTTTAAATTTTGAAGTAATTTGCTTCATGGTCAGTGGCACCCGGTGAAATTTAAGTTATTTCACAGGCCGCCACTGCATACACATTCTGTCTCAACAACTGCAAATTACCTTGTTCAAAGCTATCCTTCATGTGTGTCTGATCCTCGTGGTGGAAAAAATCAAAACAACTTTTGCCTAGTAACTCAGGTGGGGAGTATCCCAGCAATCCGATCACTCGTTGATCTACAAACGTGAATTTTCCATCGACTGAATGCCTGGATATAAATTCAGCGTTACTACTAGATCCAGATATGTCGCTGGTATTTGGAGTGGATGTTACTTGCAGGCGGCCAATGGCGACCAGACAACAATGTGCGGCATGGATATCTTCATCACCCTGCTGACGTTCTAGTTGAACACCTGGGAACATATCTGATATTTTCCCCACTTAGATTCATCGCTAATTTTACCCAGAACATTTTATATGAAAAAGATTTTTCGCCAATTCATATCAAAGATCTGTAATACGTACCTGTCGGAGGCCAGTTTTTTATATACCCCGTACAATGGACCACGGCAAAGTTCTGACCGTCACGACCTGGGCCTAGACTGTTCCGTTGTTTAAGGCGATTTAGATGTCCAACTGTCATACTCTCTGGAGATAGGTTCCCTATTTTCATCCGACATATGAAACCTCTTCGCGAACCCATGCATAGTCTCATGGAAGCTGCAATGGAGAATATTAAATACCACATATGCTTATAGATTAAAATAAATAGGATATATATGGTGCCAACTTAAACATATACCACATAAAACCAAATAATTGCTCTTACATTGATGTCCTTCCTTCTTCACGGTGCCCGTTTTCAGATCAAGAATCCGTCCAGTGTTTTGTGGCTCTTGGGTTGACAATTGTTCCCGCACTTTTTCCACATCTTCAGGATGAATATTGTCATACAAACAGGAACCGTACCAATCGCTCTGAGAATAATTCAGCACTGGAGCGACGGAGTCCGAGACATATATAACCCTTCCGGTGTCGCAGCTTACCACGAACAGAAAACCATCTGCCGCCTCTAGAATAAGATGTTTCAATTCCTGGTCGGTGAGAAATGACGGTTTATATGTGCCATCGGTGCTTGTGTTGCCAGTACCTGTAACAGAATATTTTGTTAATAAAATTAGTAAGAAGATTACCCTGCAATTATGTTTTTTAAAATAGGTAATTCACGGTTATCAGCAAAATTCAAAGTAAAACTTCCTGACTTTTTCAAGAATTTTCCAGCATTAAGGATTATTTTTATTCTCATACCATCAAATCAAAAAGGGTGTGAAGGGAGCACAGGAAATGTTTTAACACATTTGGAAATGTCTTTCAAATTATTGTAAAATATTAAGAGATTAGCATAATCCAACGCAGTTAAACTGTTATAAAATATTTTTGTACACTAATGGAATCTGAAAGATTAATAAATACAATCTAATTAAATCAAAATTTCTGATTCCTATTAAAAAAAAAAAAAAAATCTAAGTCTTGTTAGTCGGACCAAAATTAGATCAATTCGTGATCGTCCATAGATCGTTCTACAACCCCTATAAAGCGAAAATCCTCAATCAGCCATAATAAGGACGCTACAGGGGAAATATTGGAAGCGAAATCAAATCTTTGAAAACCCTTAATCTCAAAAGATTCGGTTTGTCGGTACAAAAGTGTGCCGACATATTATCCCCAATATATAACTCTACAACCCTTGTTAGACGAAAATCCTCGATCAGCCGTTATAAGCATGATAAAACTGGCCTAGCACCGCGATTGTGTTTTTTCATCTAGGAAAATAAAATAAAAAATTATTTTCTCGAAAAATCATGCTTGTCGGTCCAAAATTTGATCGATTCGTGATCGTCCATAGATCGTTCCACAAACCCTAAAAGAAGGCGAAAATTCCCAAACAGCCGTAATAAAGGCGCTAAAGGGAAAATATTGGAAGAGAAATCAAATCTTTGAAAACTCGTCATATCAAATAAATTTGATACCAGCTTACTTTTAGTATTTTACACTAAACGAAATTTTTTCAAGAGATAAAAAGTTTCTAAATGAATCATAATATTTAGTTATTTTTTTTAATTGAAAAAAAAAATAGCAGGCAGAAAGATATTTATAAAATTTCAAGAAGGGTAGTTAATTTCACCCCTTTGTGTACATGCTAGGTGGATGAAATGATTTCGTTAGATGCCTTTTGATTAGTAACCAAGATGTGCCAAATTTCATCTTTTTCCGATTACGCTATTTTGAGATAGAAATTAAAAACTATTTTTTAGCCCACCCCTTTAAGGGGGTGTAGCCGAACAGGGAAAGCTTATTTTGGAAAATTTTATATGAAGTACCCACCCTTAATTTTCGACGAGGAATCTCCAGTTAAATTGTTTGCACTTTATTACGGAAAACCCTGTATAATAAATTAATTGTATGGTTGACTTCAGATTTGTAAGACACGTAAAAAACCGGCGGCTTGTTTGATGCCGATAAAAACTTCAAACAATCCGGCTCTTTTTATATGCTGTACAGATATGAACTGAACTATACCAGTCCGACTAGTCCGAGGCGCAAAAATTTCTCGTTACGGTACTGGTTATTTAAATGGGTAACCGAGCGCGCAAGAATTTTAAAAACATAGAAGTCTAAATTCACAATTGCTTGAAGCAAAAAAAACTTTAAAATATACACTAAAAAAGCAAAAAGCAATTCGTAAAATTATCTTCACCAGCAGAGTCGAGAATAATGAAATATAATACACTTTTATCGCATTGTACAGGATCAACACTCGTGTAAACGTACTAAACGAAATTTGAGATTGTATGTTATTTATGTGAAGTTTGATATTGTTATTATTGTTAACTTCATTTATGAGGTCATTGTCTGTACTAAAATTTTTATTCGTAATAATTAGTAAAATGCATTGATCAAAAAAAAAACATATATATGTATATATTTCTTGTATTTACAATTTTAATATCAAGACGTTAATTGGTCTTCAAGCTATAGGTACCACTTAAAATGTCGCTTACATGCGCCATGCGCCAACACAAACTTTTACAAAACCAGTTTTTAATAAAACTAATAACAGCGTGCGTTATTTTAAAACTTATCTAGGCATAAATAAGAAAATATATTCATCCTTAATGTTGTACAGGTATTTTTTTATTATTTTAAACATAACACTGACGTTCTTAGAAGACCCATCGGATATGCAAAACGCATCCTGCATAAAAATGAAGCCAGCAAGTACATCGCTTTGTGTTTTTAAATTCCAACTCAACCGGAGTTCATATGTTCGAACACAACGAAAAAATTGTTTTTTATTCGGATTCGTGAATTACATTCTCGTAAGTGAAGGACATGAAAAAATACGTAACTTTGCTACTTTGATTAATTGTTTCCAAATTTTCTGGATATTTCTAACAACACTCAACTAGCACGAAAATTTTTATATTAGACTAAGGTTCTATATTCGATTTATTGCAGATTTAAATACACTTATAAAAATAATTATAAAAATATGTCTTGTATTTTATAAAAACTTTATTATAAGCTTTTATTAGGAGGTTGGAGTTGGAACCTTACTTATACAGGGTCCTGCAACAGTGCTTCTGGCTTCCATATAGCTCCTATACCAATACCATACAAGTTAGGAAATTTATTCGAGTACAGTTCTTAATAAAATGTGAAGGAGCACCGCAGGAAAATATTTTCGAACGTCCAGGGTGTCGCAAAAAATTGTGACGCCTGTCAGGCAAGTTTTTTTAAATGAAACCTATATATTTTACCATATTTCAGACGGCCTTAATGTTCCTCATTCACACCTAAAATATGAGAACATTCTAATGCTTCACTTGGAAGTAAAAAATTAAAAATGAAATATAAAGCAATTTACATCGCTAAAGAAAAATGCTCTCCATTTTTCCGAATGGAGATTTGAAAACAAAACAAGGTTCAAAACTTTTTGATAAAGGTCGTAGGATACCGTATCTAAAATTGTTTGTGTTCCATCATGTACAGGGCACTCGAAAAATAAATTCAAATTCCGAGTATTTTAAATTGATTTATCTCAGTATTTTGAAATGGAACACCCTGTATATTTTTACGTAGTAATTGCAGAATTTGAATGAAAAATTTTTTTGTATAGGTGTTTCTATTGGAATTTCTATCCGTTTTTGAGATAATTGGCAAATATTAAACATGGGCTGATAGAACGACTTTATTTTAATGAAAATTTTAATAAAACAACAGTAGGTACATTAAACTACAACTACATTAAATGTTCAAAGTGTCTTCAGAAATGGAGGAATGGAGAAAATGGTGACAGATTTTAATGGATTTTTGGTGCAATTTTAAATTTTTTTAAAACTGTTTCTTTTCTTATGGGATTAGATCAAGGACATCGTATACAACGATCCGCCGACAACCGAGATAAATATGCTGGAGAGAATAATACATGCGTTTGAAAATATATCACCTCGAATATTAACGGAAGTGGAAAGATCTTTTCGAGAACGAATACATTTATGTTTACAGCAAAACGGAAGACACTTAGAACATTTAGTGTAGTTGTAGTTTAATGTACTGTTGTTTTATTAAAATGTTCTTCAAATGAAAGTCGTTCGATCAGCCCATGTTTAATATTTGCCAAATATCTCAAAAACGGATAGAAATTCCAATAGTAACACCTATACAAAAAATGTTTTCATTCAATTTCTGCATATTACTACGTAAAAATATTCAGGGCGTTCCATTTGAAAAAACTGAGATAAACTAATTTAAAATACCCGGAATTTGAATTTATTTTTCGAGTGCCCTGTACAATGTACATGATGGAACACAAACAATTTTAGATACGGTATCCTACGACCTTTATCAAAAAATTTTGAACCTTGTTTTGTTTTCAAATCTCCGTTCGGAAAAATGGAGAGCGTTTTTCTTTAGCGATGTAAATTGCTTTATATTTCATTTTTAATTTTTTACTTCCAAGTGAAGCAATAGAATGTTCTCATATTTTAGGTGTGAATGAGGAACATTAAGGCCGTCTGAAATATGGTAAAATATATAGGGTGTTTCATTTAGAAAAACTTGCCTGACAGGCGTCACAATTTTTTGTGACACCCTGGACGTTCGAAAATATTTTCCTGCGGTGCTCCTTCACATTTAGTTAAGAACTGTACTCGAATGAATTTCCTAACTTGTATGGTATAGGAGCTATGGAAGCCCGACGCACTGTTGCAGGACCCTGTGTACGTATTGTAACGTAGTTTGTTCTTCCAAAGTAATTTAATTGTTATTTTTACTGTTATAAAAGTATTTTATAATTGTTAATATGTTAATCTAATAGTGTCAATTAGGTATAAATCTTTTAAAAAGACGAAATGTCTGTTTTGGTACAAAATAATTATTAAATTAACTTTACAGTGACAGTGGTTATACTATAATAATAACCTGACTTTTTATGTTACAATATAAAACGCAAGCACAAGGAAAATATACAAAAATACACTCCTCACAAATGTCTTTATGGAGAAAAGTAAAAAGGCCGGCAACTTTAAAAAAAGTAAAAATTAATTATGAAATCAAGTGTACAGGGTGAGTCAAATTCGATGCTCTCGATGCTACCATTGAGATTTCGGAAACGGTAAGAGATAGAGTTGGTTAAATGGGGGCGAAATTGCGCAATTTTATATCCAATAATATGTTACCCTTGGGCTGATGAAAAAACAAGAAAAAAACAGAAATGGTCGATAATAAAATAAGAACACGAATTTGCCTCAAAAAGTAGAAAGCATTTCCATTTCCTGCCACAAAATTAATTTTCAACATCAAATATTACCAAGAGAGTTTCGGGTGTAATTCCTGAACAACAATTTAAATAATAATGGTAATCTGTCACGACTAAAACACCCCGCCATTCCCTCAAAGTGGATTGGAGTTACGAAGCCACGCCCTAGAAGGCGTAAAAAGCAATAGTACGCATGATAAACTACGCGACATCACTGGAATAAAGCCACTCCTCCCGATGACGTGGAATCAAGGATGTACAGAACGCGCATGCGATGTTGGCGGAACGAAGCCACACCCACGATTAAGAAGTTCGCGAACAAGCTCTACACTAAATAATTTTTTTTAAATAATTAATGTGATGTAAAAACATAAAAACATTATCTAGTTTTTTATGTGCGTTGTTGCCCCAATATAGGCGTACTGAGACATTTATGGTTTCATTAAACTTGGCCACGTATATGGATAATTGATTTGGTAACAATTATTAATTTATTTAATGATTTCAGGCTGTTATTAAACTGATCTGAACGTCACGAATTATAAAATTGTGTTGCTTTTGATAATAAAAAATAAATATACACATACATGTCAATATAATATAAACACTGAACGTGTTTATAAAAAATATTGATTGTATTGATTCCTAAAAAAAAACACTTTACTCATAACAGTTCCATTTTATTTATTCGAATGATTTTTCAAAAATTAGTTCAGTCTTCAAAAATTCCGGAAGCAACAAACGTGCAAATAATGCATACAATTTAGCTTACTTAATACTGTATACAGGGCGAGTTTTAAATGCGTAGCTATATTTCAACTCGCAACATATTTCGTCGATAAGGTTATTTATATGTCATACGAGAACAAAAAAAAAGTGTCGTAAGGATTCTACGAGATGTCCCGTGACGGTGGTTTAAATGTAACCACGCACTTATAACTAGCCCTAGATTAAAAAAAACAAATACAATTTCTTTTTGGGGAAAAATTAGCCATTGGACTGTGTAGATAATGACTTGTAAAACTATTGCCATTTCGACATAAGCGAAGTAATATATGCAATTATTATTCTACTTTCTTTGCTTGATACGTATTGTTTTTGTTTACAACTTTATTTAGATTATATACAAGAATAACAAACAATAAAAATACCCAATTTGATAAACAGGGTGGGGCAATAGTGCGTCGGACTTCGATATCTGGAGTTCTACGATAGCTAGAAATTTTTTAAAAAATTGCAAGTAAACTAGATAAAAAAGTCTATAACTGGAAATTATTTTCGAACATACAGGGCGAGCCAAGATGAAATTACAGGACCAAGTGCCTTTTTTTTTAATGGAATGCTATGTATATCAGTACAATTTTTGAAGCCTCTTTCTAGGCTCTATTCATTCCTATATTAGCTATAGAAGAACTTTTTAAATTGAATTTTCTCAATTTTTTCAAATGGAACACCCTGTATATTTTTCAACGATGGGATGTAGAAATGATAGACGAACATTTTTTGCAAGTATTCCATTCCATTTGAAAAAATTGAGAAAATTCAATTTAAAAAGTTCTTAATTGAAAAATAATTTTTGGCCACCCTGTACAGTTTTAGGAAATGAAAATGATTCAAAAACATTAATTAGGTGTCTCGTAACTGGTATTCACGTAAGTTTTTCTTAAAACTCATAATTGTGACTGTGATGATTTTTTTTAATATCCATCAACAAAAAAATTCATTACATCTAAGTGGTTGGGAGATATTCAATGCTAATATAGGAATGAATAGAGCCTAGAAAGAGGCTTCAAAAAATGTACTGATATACATAGCATTCCATTTAAAAAAAAGGCACTTGGTCCTGTAATTTCGTCTTGGCTCGCCCTGTATGTTCGAAAATAATTTCCAGTTATAGACTTTTTTAACTACTTTACTTGCAATTTTTTTAAAAATTTCTAGCTATCGTAGAACTCGAGATATCGAGGTCCGACGCACTATTGCCCCACCCTGTATATGATGTTCTATTTCCGAACATAGAAATACAGGGTGTTTCATGACGAACTGAACATACTTCTAAGGATGATAGAGGATCCCTTGACTATTCACGAATGGGTATAGAAATTTGTCTGTTGCGCTTAATTACTGAGATACAGGGTGATAAACTACTCACTCATGGCCAATATTTCTTTTGACCAGAACTTACTATTTATCACAATTTGTTCAAATTTTATACAATTTGTGTACTTAACTTATCACAGTTGATATAATGCCGTTTTTAATATTTAAAAATTCCAGGACCGGACTTTTTTAACTCAGGTTTTTTTATTTTAGTAGAGAAAATCACCCTGCATATTTTTTTCAAATTATATGGGAAATTATAAAAGTCCACCTTTATTGATTTTTTTACAAGCGATTGAATTTGGCGAAATGGGGAAATGAAAGATACAAAATTATAATTTGCTGAACTAAATTATCTAAATAAGAAATAAATGTGTATAATCTTAGTATCTATGTACTTATTTTATTTATTATCTAGAATAAATATAATAATTAAAAATTCCAGGGCCGGACTTTTTTAATTCAAGTTTTTTATTTCTGTATTGAAAATCACCATGTATAATATTTTTTTCAAATTATATGGGAAATTATAAAAGTCCATACATCAGTAAACAAAAGTATATGAACAGATTTTTTGTCGCACCTTTATTGATTTTTTTACAAGCGATTGAATTTGGCGAAATGGGGAATGAAGATAAAAAATTATAATTTGCTTAACTAAATTATCTAAATAAGAAATAAATGTGTATAGACTTAGTATCTACGTATTTATTATCTAAATACATTGCATTCCAAAGCGATTTCAACGATTTTTGCGCCCAACAGATTTTATATTTGTATGTTCAGAAGTAGAACATCAACTTTTTTTTGTTATTATTATACGTGCATAAACCTAAATAAAGTTGTAAAAAAATATACGCAATGACTCGTTATTGAACGGCTATACCAACTGGACCTTTTACTTACCTCTAAGTTGCTTCATGTGAGCCACGGCCATTCTGAGGATGGTTAACTTGTCAGGCTTCCTGGCAAGGGCACTGCACGTCGGCACCATGTCGGACAACTCGGTGATGTAGGCCGTCATTTTGTTCCGTCTCCTCCTCTCAATTTCGCAATGGTTCTCCCTACTGTAAGTCGCAAGAAACGCATCGGTCATTACATCATACGTCAAACGGAAATGGAGTTGATTTATTGTAAAAAAATAAGACTCTCACGCAAGGTTAACCATTTCAGATGACAAAAGAGTTTGTGAAATCAATAATTTGACTTTGAAAACAAATCATTTTTGTCATATTGTCACATATCAGATCAAAATAATCCAAGTGACAGTCCATCTGTAAATTTTGTGTTGACGGTCGAAATATTTTACCTGCGACCATCCGGTGGAGACACGCATGTATCAATGTGCTCCTTCAAAACATATATGGATCAAATACTCAATGCTCAGAGGATCAGTTACTCGATAAAAAATTACAAATACCGCTACTTCGTAAAAATGTTACAGAATCCGCCTCTGTGCTGCAGCAGAAGATACTGAAAAGAACGTTCAGTGTGCGACCGCGAGTATGTGGGCGGAGAGGAGTCTCAACAGCGTGGGAATTTCTGGCCGCCGTTCTGTGGTCTACATTATTCGCTGTACGGTCTGCGCCCCGCAGCAGGTCACGATTGCTCGGGAACACGATGCTAGATGCTCCCTTTTAATACCTTCACGGGCCTCCTCGGTACCTTGGTACGCTGGTACCAACCATCTCCGCGTCTGAGGAAGATGCTTATTACCAATATCTTATGCTTGTTAACTATTGGTATTTGGTAGGTAGTACGTATAAAAATTTACTGCACTCTTACGTAGCTATAGTGTGAACAGATCCTTATGAATCGTTAGTTAATATATAAGCACAAAACTAACGCTTGCAAAAAAAAATTCATCGCATCACGAGATTAGTGGTCGTTGTAGCGCTTAATAATTAATTCTGGAGGTTGGCCAATGTAAATTTTTCTACAATTCTTACAAGTCAACATACATGGAACCCTTGAACTTTTACCTCCCGGTCATGATGTCCAAAAATATATATAACTCCGTCATGTTTCGAATGTAGTTTCTGCAGCAAAAATAAACCACGCTGTGTTATGTAATTCGACCGGTGTTGGTCACTTTGACCCTCGCCTTTAATGATTTGGGCAGGTCTCATACCTGATACGGTCCTGAAACTACCAGGATACCTTGCTATGAGAGCCTTGCGAACTAGAGTTAATAGATACCTTGCAAATCGCTCCTTGTCCTGGATGTTATCGTCGTCCATTCTCGGATACTTGTTGCCACTTGGGTCGTCTTCATCTGACCTGAAATGTAGGAAAAAACAATTTAATACACATCAACTTATTTTACGTAATTATAAAAACAACAAATAGAATCGGTACACCTTCATTTCAATGTATCGTCCTGCCTATGATGGTTTGCCGAGTCATCGTAAGCAGTATCGAACCAACTCGACTTACGCGTCGCGCGACCGGAGTCGTTCGTTGGATCGCCTCGATGGCGCTACAAATTAATGGATGTTTTGACGGCTTTGTTCGAGTCGACTTGTTAGACCTATAGCGGCTTGGATCAGCTCATCCTCAGTCAGTTAATACAAGCGTATTAACGGCAGATTAGTCCACATGAGCACTATGGCTCATCTTCAAGTTTGTTTGTGTTTGTGTTTTTGGAGTTACGTAAAAACACCCTAGTTACAATTACATGTATTTTTCAAAAATCATCTCGAAAAAACAATTGAAATTCGCATTTCGGAGATATGAACTAATGCTGGAACAACTTGCATATTTTTATATCATCTTTAGAGGATTAAACTCAAAAAATTTATTATTAGTTCTTCGTAGAGATAGAAATATAGTAAAAATTATGTTTAAAGTAAGCCATGAAAAACAAGAATTGTTTGAAAGTTTTTTTTTTGAGTTTAATGCTCAATGGATTTTGGATTTAACGGTACGGTTGGATTAGTCTTGAAAAGCTGTATCTAAATGTGCTTTAAATTAAAATATTCTACCTCTGCTTTGCTATTTTATTGACTACGTACATTAAAAATTTTTTATTAAACACATGAGTATTGCCACATTAAACCGAGAATATCTCGAAAACGAACGCCTCTGGAGATATTTAATAAGAGCATCTTTATTATAGCATTTTGATTGGGGAATTTGAAAATGAGACGATATTTTCAAAATATCTGACAGCAAATTTTTTATTAACAAAAAAGTGTTAGGCTACCCCTTTTTCTACGCCACTGAATGGTGATATCAGATTTAAAATATTATACAGTCATCGGTAGTCTTAAGTAACACTCGCTCACAAAAATTTAGATTCCTCTGCCTACTCTGTTTAGAGTTATAGCTAAATAACTGATCTGCCAGTCAACAATATAACACCCTGTATTTTGAAAACGAAGCGTTTTTCGACGAAACTGTATAGAGGTTTTAGTTTTATTTTAACGTTCTCTACAAGCTCTTAAATTTATGGTAGTCAATTTGGAAACACCTTGTATAACGGGTTTATTCTAGGCTCTTGGATGATGTAAAAATATACAGGGTGTTCCAATTAAAAAAACAACATTTGCTAGTATCTCCGGATTGCGACTTTAATTGTTTATTTGACATTGTCCTTTATCTTTTTATTTTTAAGGTTTTTTTCTAAAGTTCATGACTGGGTACAGTCGTGAGCAAAAAAAAGTGTCCCGCCTCAATAGTGAAGATCTAACGGAGCCTGACAATGACAATGCGCAGTATAAATTATTTATATTGGAAACCTTTTTGTGGGCTCGACTGTACAGGGAAAGTCTATTAAAATTGACACCCCCCTTATCTTCCTTATCCTCTGCCCATTTAACTCATTCAAAAAAGAAGTGGACACAATCTTTGAAGAATTTTTATATTCTGAAAACGGATATTAAAAATCCCCAAAATATACAGGGTGGAAAATAAAATAAGATTTTTTTAAATGGTATATTTTCATACCAAAAAAATTTTCTGAATCCAAAAAATATATAATTTTTATATAATCACTCCACCTGTTCGTGAGATATTACTGAAAACTAATTTATATTTTTGGATTCAGAAAATTAAGGACATTTTTTTGTATGAAAATATACGGGGTGTTCCATTTAAAATAATCTTGTTTTATTTTTCACACTGTGTATTTTAGGAGATTTTTAATATCCGTTTTCAGAATATAAAAATTCATCATAAATCGTGGCACTAGTTTTTTGAATGAGTTAAATCGGCATAGGATAAGAGAGATAAGGGGGGGTGTCAATTTTAAGAGACTTACCCTGTACGTAGACTAATTTCTACACCCATAAGAGAAAGATTTTCCAAGTAGGTTTACTCTACCAAAGATGTTTTAGTTACATTTTATTGAAAACTAAATGGCTCAGTCGTCCATTTTGCGTTCTTTTACTTTTGGGCAAGTCTTTTAGGAAGCGATGAGCTCTTGGTTCTTGGTCATCCAAAGCTGTGGTTAATTGTTGCATAATTAAAAATAAATTTACCAAACGAGATGGCGTGGGAACTAGAACGGAATGTCATAAAATATAGGATAGGACTAGATTTGTTAACTTTTGTGCGATGCCAATTTATACGTAGCTTACTTTCTATTCAGGCAAGTATGTAGGTTAGAAAATTCATATAACCTCGGTCACTGCTGAGACAATATTGGTCTGCCGTTTTAAATAAGGCACAAGCAAAACTATGGGTACCGCATGCAGTTACAAAACTTTCCTAGTCGTGACCGACGCTTATGTTTTAAATGAGATATTCTCTCATTCTCTCAATGGTTCACTAACTCTACCTACTACCACATCTTCACATACCTCTGCATGCCATTATCAACAAACCGGCGAAGTTTTACTACGACCGAATGTTTTATTAGCCAAATCCGTATACAGGGCGCCACAAAGTCCAAAGTAAGCGTTAATGACCTGATAATGCCAGACGTGCTGTCAAAATCCGTTTTCGAATGAAAATATGTTGAGGATGAATATTTATCGCGCAATGATGCAAAAACTCTTAAGTTATTACCGAAAAAAAGGAAGTAGTTTTAGGGTTCTCTTTGGATTTAAAAATTTTGAATTCTTGATGTTTCGACCATTTTGTCTGTACGGGGAGGAAAGTTTCAAATCAGGAGGCAAAAGCTATCAAGTCAACTGGCCTTTTTATGTAGATGTAGGGAAGAAACCATTCCAACGTCTTAATGGTTATAAACTAGTTGCAAACGACCTTCATCTTGGATAAACTAGAATCTTGGGTCAGGAAACATGAATGGCGATTGAAATGATAAGGTAAGGGTTGCAAGGGTGGAATCAAAGGAACAAGAAAAGAAGTTCGTGAACCTCCACTATCACAGTACTCAGCTTGACCAAAACTAGAAAGCACCAGAGAGACTGGTAAGGGTTGCAAGGGTGGAATCAAAGGAACAAGAAAAGAAGTTCGTGAACCTCCACTATCACAGTACTCAGCTTGACCAAAACTAGAAAGCACCAGAGAGACTAGATGCTGATCCATCAGTTTTGCAAAGGTTTCAATTTTTCAGTCGCTCCAAAGTCAATATCAAAAGAAGACACAGTCAGATCTTTGGAAGCAACACTCCAGGAGGAGTCCAAATGTCCAAATTACAAGAAATCCCATCAGAAATGATAACACGGCAAGGCAAGCAAGTGCAAAAAAAGATGAGAAATATACAACGGAAATTTATTTTCCATACATACAAAGCTGCACGGACAGAGTCGCGTGCTAGAAAGGAGTATAAAACCAAAGCGAATCAGAAAATCGGACAGCAATTTCCCAAACACAACCAACCAAGAGAACTAGATTCACCAGGATGAGGAAGGACTCTGTAATATTCCTGAAGACTTAATGTGACGTTGGCGGAAAAGAGTCACGCCTACGAACTGGTTGGCCCATATTCAAAATTTCAAAATAGTTGGTCCATTAATAAAGGAACTATAACCCTGGACCGGTTCTCGTGGCCACCCGGTATGCTAATGAAAATTGGAAGAATTCTTGAGAACTAGGAATTTCCTTAGATCTATTGTTCATTGTGATAAACAGTTGACGCCTTCGGGGAAACGAGGAAATCCCCACATTTTATGACATCATCAACAAGAACGAAAAATTACCTATCGATCCATATGAGACCCCTAAACTGGATTTTCCCAAAGTTATTCCGACTTGAAGTAAAATCGCATTACAATTGGATCATTCTTCGCTAAGTTTAGTAGGCTGACTTCACTTCAATCCTGATTTTGTTTTTTTTTATAATAATCCTAGCAGTCGCGTTAAAATTAATAACCGAGAGAAAAATGTGGAAAACAATAATTCTGCTATTATTTTGGATTACATTCACTGCAAATGACAAAATCATCTCCAGAACTTGCAGAGTGTCAAGGAGTATCAGCATTCGCCTTCTATACCTACATCACATTTTTTCGAACAGAAGATATGAAGACACGAGCTGTAGATGATGAAACAACAAAATTTTGGCTAATTTCAGGCGGAGTGCAATTATCAAGTCTATTAGAACGGTTGCAAGAGATTTAGGCATGATATTGAGGATATTGGACAACGAACTCGACTACAGTGAAAAAAGGCGATTGCTTCCGGAGATTGGTACGATTTTTTCTGAATAAAATTATCTGGACCAACAAATTTAAATTCATTAAAAAAATTTCCACTTCATCAGTTTCAGTGACCAAAATTTGAACAGAGCAAGATATTCAAAAATCGTTGATGGGGTCTGCTTTCCAGACCATGCTGATTGCTGGGGATTGAAACTGCATGGAGTCATGCCAATGCCATCCAAGGTCTTTCGACATTGGTTTACCCCTTGATTTTTACCTGCGAAGTAGGATCAAGAGTGAGGGAGGGTAAGCATAAGAATAAACAAATTTTTCTACAAATCCGACCATTTAAAAAAGTGATTTTATCATTTGGGGTTGTCTTTCTTTTGGTTGTTGCGTGACCTTGAGAATATTTCTTGAAATAATAAAGGCACCTCCTACGTCAGTCAGTACTCACGGCATCAACATCAGAAACAACAAGAGAGGCTCAAGTTATTCCTAGGGTAGCAAAACGTGATTTTTTTTTTTATTGATACCAGTTTCAGTACTTCCCTACAACAGAGGGGAAGTAAAACCCGAATATTGAATATAGCAGAGATATTTTAGACAGGCTGACTAGTAAACAAATGTATGACTAATATGAACCAAAATTTGAGTTAATCCGCAGGTCGTGCATCCGGGTGTAGCGTTCAATACATTGCCTTAAAACTGAATAAAGTGATCAACTCTTTCACCGCTGCACCTGACTTGAAGGTCTTCTGTAAAGCGAGAGATGCAAAATGTCAGTTACATCATTTAACTTTTACAATAACTGTTTTTGTTTTGCAACATTTTTTTTTGTTTTAACTTGAAATTCTTGTATTACGAGGTAACAATTTGCGTCTTACTTCAGTTACAGCCGACAGAGCTCCAACCGAAATAATTCAACGATTTATGCATATAAACGTGAAAGTTCTCACTGATGGTTATCCTATTTCCAGGATGAGAAGCTAATGGTGAACAAATCACCATGCACCTCTTCTTGCATAAAGTGGTGTTTTTGGGCTTTCGAATTCTTCACGCGGTTCTCTTAAACAATCCTGCGCCAACAGATTCTGAATTTTTTGGCAATTTGAGGATGTTAACTTCATACTCTATGCAGATGCTTTAAACCCAAGAGTCTAGGTTGATGTGGGAGGAAAATGCGTACAACGGATGAATCCTTATAATCTTTCGAGCATATCCATCTAACCAACGCAGCTGGTTAACTGTTCGCACCACCCCGAAGGAGTAAAACAGAGAGCATAGTTGCAGTTTCCTCTGTTTCATATTGGCTTTGTAGTACATCCAGATAGGTGTAGTTTGCTTTCATCTGCAAATCCCATACCGATGAACCACCATTGAGTAGTTTGCATTTTACTCTCTATCTTATGATCACCCTGGATCGTTCTTCTTCTAAATATCCATCTTTGTAGAGGTCCGCCGAGTCCTCCAGTTTTAAGCAAAATTAAATGGGTGTAGAATGATCCAACAATCAAAAACTCATGACATTTTTCTCTAATATGAAGATAGTGCAAGGTCGATCGACTGGCCAATACTGTCAGGGTAAATTTTCGATGTTTGCCTCTGATTATTGAAAAATTTTCAAAGGAGTTTGAACCTTCATCAAAATTTTTGAGAAGTCAGTGGCAAAAACCGAAAATTTCGCTCGACAGTTCGATAGGCAATCAAAAAACATTTGTCGTGATTACTTAAGAAATAAGAGTAAAGTAAAAAAAAGGTTTTTGATAAAAATTCAAACTTCTTTGGAAAAGTGCATCGTTTTTTGGCATACAGGGCTTTAAATGTCACAATTTCCGAAATTTCAGAAAAATCTGTAATTTTGGAAAAAAAATTGAAAATTCAAACATCGAAAATTAGATTGTAAAATTCAGGAATTGTAAGACGACTTACTGAAAAAACAAAAAACTTTTAAATTGCTTTAAAAAACATATTTGATGCCCCAGCGATTTCTATGCCAAAATTATAAAGGGATCACGAAGTACAGCGGAGGAAAAAATTACTTAGCTAATTATTACTGTATCAATCTACTCTAAGTATTTCTGGAAAAAAGATTTTTTAAAGTGAGGGCATAGATCCTTCTCAAGAGGAGGTTGAGGCTGATTAAGACAAAAATGGTGGCACAACCAAAATTATTGTATATTTTAGATTAGGAAAAAGTAATTGGTTATCAAGTTATGTTGACGAATTGGGAGCCAATCAATAACTTTTAAATTTCCTAATTTTTACTTTACCAATTTAATTTCAGAGTATTAGCCAAACATTTATGATGTGATAAAAATAACCATTTCCAAGTTCAAAACTTCAACACTAGACATTGGCATTCGACAGAAATGTCAAAAATTTGAATAGAAGCATTTTAATAAAATACAGGGTGTCTCAGAAAGCCTAGGTCAAAATTTACAGGTGAATTCTACATAAAAAACAAGGTTATTTGTTTAATAAATGTATGTCCTAAAATGCTTCGTTTCGGAGTTACAGGGCGTTTAACTTTATTGAAAAAAAATATGACTGGCCATATCCCTCAAAATAATCAGCCGATTATTTTCAAATTTTATATGAGAGGTGCTACTTTCTCAACCTTTTGAGTCAATGGCTTACAACGGTGGTTTGCAGTTCCCTTTTATAAAAAAAGTACCTACGTCACTGATTCCTTTTTGAAAATATGACAAAGGATTTCTGTTCTTCTTTAAATAACACATAAAAAAGTTATCTTGTACATTATTGATAAAATGCGCCGTTCTAATGTTATTTAGCTTAAAAAATTCCACATATTTAGCTGTTAGTAAGCCAAAAATGTCAATAAACGCTGTCACAAACCCGTTTAATCGTTTGCTGCATTGCTGCCAACCCTCGTGTCAACCATATTTTTTCCCATGAAAATTAAACACCCTGTAACTCCGAAACGAAGCATTTTAGGACATATTTATTTTATGAAACAAAATAACCTTATTTTTTATCACCTGCAAATTATGACCTAGGCTTTCTGTCTGAGACACCCTGTATATTTCACGACTTTATACCTAACTATACCGGGTGTAAACGAATAGTGGGCCACCCCTGTAACTTCCTTGTTTTTAAAGATATCAGGATAAAATATTTTATGGTTAAATTAGGTAAGATTTCCAACTTTTTGAGACCTATCCGCCATATTTGTCACTTCCGATTTTACCGGAAATGGCCCCAATAGTCTTTTCTAAATGGACGACCCTGTATGTTTTTACATTTTTGAAATAAAGATCACATTTTGGATACATTTATACTATTTTGAATAATTTATACAGGGTGGTTGCACGAAAAATAATTCGAATTTTAGTTGTCAACCTAGATGACTGTGAATATGTTAAAATTATTTTTGTTCCAATGTAATTCATATGCAAAATACGAAAACGTCAATATGTCCAATAATACATCATACAGGGTGCTCTAAACTCATTAAAATCACATTTTTCAAAATAACTCTTTTCTATTAAATATTATGATATGGGCCACCCAGATATTCAGAAAGCTCTATTTAGTAGTGGTTAAACGGTACCAAAAGTTCCGTAATGTGTAATCGTTACCGGCAGGAATGACAATTTTTCTTAAGAAATTTATGATTTACTTATATCGAAGTTCATTTAAATTTTGATCAACCCTGTATATTCGTGTTAATCAGAATGGGCCTCTGGCTCATTCTTATTGCAGATCATAAAATATTAACACAAATATACAGGGTTGATCAAAATTTTATTGAAGTTAGATATAAATCATAAATATCTTAAGAAAAATTGTCATTCCTGCCGGTAACGAATACACATTACGGAACTTTTTTTGGTACCGTTTAACCCCTACTAAATAGAGCTTTTTGAATATCCAGGTGGCCCATATCATAATGTTTTTAAAAAAGGAGTTATTTTGAAAAATGTGATATTAATGAGTTTAGAGCACCCTGTATAATGTATTATTGGACATATTGACGTTTTCGTATTTTTTATATGAATTGGTTGATATTGAGTGTATCAATATCAACCAAATTACAACTGAAGATATAATTTAATTTAATATTATTTACTTATTTACTTAAATATACACTATTCAACAGGTCGAAGGACCCAGTTACAGAATAGGAACTCACAAAAAAAAGATTGGTACAGTTTATAATTAATTAATAAACAAAAATACATACAGATATTCAATATTTTAAATATGCGCAGATGAGTATGAATATTAAACAAAGTAAAAATAAAAGAAAGCTCAAAAAATTAAATTATAGCAAAAAAAAGGAGCTAAAACTGAAACTAAATTATAAAGTAAGTTTTTGAATTGAGATATTACAGGATACTAAACAGTCGAGGCATATTCTGTAGAACGGACAAACGTAGTGTAAAGTATTTTCCGAGTATTTTCAAAGTGACAACATTCTGAAAGTCACGGCTGTTTCTAATAATAAATCTTGCTTTGTAGGCCTTTGAAGTAATAGATATAAATATGGTCATTGACAACTTTTTGTCAAAAATAACCCCTAAGTCACAGAAAGTGTCAGGTCTTGAGAGTAGGTACATTAAAACCAATTCGGTAATCGAAAGTTATCAAAGATTTGTTCGTAGAAAAAGACATTATGTTACATTGACTAACATTTAAATATAGATTATTTTTTATACACCTATCATTAATAGCAATTAAATTTTGCTGAAGTTCATAACAGTCATTGATGCTTGTAATCCTGCAAAAAATTTTGAAATCATCAGCATATAAAAGGCAAGGCACCGTTAAATTTACAACAATGTCGTTTATAAACAGAATAAAGAAAAGAGGTCCCAAAATCGACCCTTGAGGAACACCTGACGTAGCAGACACTTCGACTGAATTGCAGCCACGGTATACTACACGGTGGACTATTATAGTGTATTAAAATTGGTAGCGATTACTCAAACTGCTCCGAAAATATTAAAAAAATTATGATCCTCATCAGAGACATTTCATGTCAAAAACGCAAAAACGGTGCACTGTGATATATAGGTATGTATACTCAAATGCCATAATTTTGCTTCTAGAATACACCCTTAAGAGATTGGCCTGTATTTTCGGAACACCCTGTATATCACGCACAATACCAGACAAAATTTTTCAATCAGTAAACAGATTAATTATCAAAACCGTCTCTCTTAGGGAGGGACACTGCGTTTACTATTTACCGTGGAGTTTACTCGTTTGTCGTCTAAATCTGGGATACGTGCTTTGATGGTCCGATAGGCTCTCATTAGTAATGAGGGCGTTATTCGGACGATAGGATTTTCTGCCGCCCCCACAAATAGACCCTGATCAACATAGGCTGCCGACTGATCTACGCTTGCACGTAATTAACGAACATATAAATTACAAATATAGTACGACTACCTTTTAGTGGCAACATAACCTGTAAAAATCGATCTAACCTGGAGCAGAATTTTAAAAACGACAATTAACAGCTAATAAAATTATTTTACTCCAACACTGTCTTAACAATCATTAACAACCTTTTTTGATACGAAGCCAATATTAGATCCGATGTCAAGGCCCATTGTTTAGCGCCCATAAGAAAACTTTGGCCGGGAAGATACAGGAAAGACCTCCAACGACGTCGACGTCGAACTCAATGGTGACATGGCATGATTGCCAGGCGGCATTGGCGGAACGAGGCCACTCCTACCGAACTCACGACTAATCACACCCACACCACACTAGAATAAAATCACGCCTCCTGGCCACGCGAGATTGGCGGATGCAAACCACGCCTACCGAAATTACGACTAACCAAGCGACACCACCGGAACAAAACCACGCCTCCCAATGACGTATGACCGGCCAACGTCACCGGAGCGATGCCACGCCTTCTGCTAAAAGCATAAATAGAAGAGCTAGGGTCAACAGAAGTAACAGATTAGCTTCAGTAGAGGAACGCGACAAGATGATCCAAGTCTAAGTCTACTGAAAAATGTAATAAAATGATTTTTTGAAGCAAGAGGTGAAGATGAAAACTCAGCATACAGGATGCAGAGCTACAAAAGTATTATTGTTGTTTCTATTGTAACTATAAGAAACACATCAAGTGTAAATACAAATGCAAAGCACACTACAATTTTGCTTTTTTGGAAAAAAACTTTCTTAAATTAATTCCGTTTCGATTATCTTGACTATTTTCTTCGCTGCCCGTTAAATAAATCGTAAGATCGCTCGATTCTTAAACTTTCCTGGTATTGCACTGTATTGAACCCATCGGTACATTTTATTATTCTCGACAACTTCTTACGGTTATCCAATTTTGCATACCATTGTATTGTGTGTGCTTGAGTTTACTACACCAGGCGACTTTCCAAACATAAAATATTTAAATATTTCACCTCCCCGCACCACCCATGCTTTATGGGCCGATGAAATGAGGATATACGATTTAATAGAAATAATTATTCAATGACAACATTGTACATCGTACCACTGGAACGTGGCACCACAACGTAACGATAACCAGGCAGCACAGAAAAATACTACGATTGTTATAGGCATATGCAGCGAATACTGAATGTATAATATTTACAATTAGATTAGGTGTGCTCATTGTAGGAAATATATGAAAGCAATAAAATGTTGCTTGCAGAAAGCAACGCCCTCATTTTCTTTATATTTCTATTATTAATTGTGCGACATGTGGTAAGCAATCCTTCTTCATGAGAAAAGGATTTGGCCTTATAATTAAAAATAGGCCTTCACCGTTGTTAGCTTATTGCATTCAATGATTATTTTGCCTCTTGCGTTTGGGATGATAATTGATGATCAGCGGTACGCACGTGGCTGATTTTCCAAAGCAGCATCTGTGCCATCTAAGGGAGGCACAGGATAGGACTGATAGTATTTGTTAATAAATATTTAGTATTTGCCTATTAGTTCGATAATACATTATTTAAGGTGTCAATTGGAAAATTAAAAATAAATAAATAAAATAAAAATTCAATTGCATTTGTTCATTTTTAAAATACTACAATAATGATAATAATTTTATTCATCATTGGTAAAGGTATAAGTTTTGTATACAGGGTGATTCATACATAATGGTACACAGAGCAATAACAGATTTCGTGCGTAAAAATATTGCGATCTAGCCAAACTTACCTCCTAAGTCTAAGAGTTAGTTAATAGTAACCAAGATACAGGGTGTCATAGTTAAAATTTATTTTTTAATTTTCCTTTGTAATTTAATGAGTTTTTTATTTTAGTTGTGAAAATTGATAAGTGGGGGCTGTTTGAAGTGAGGAATCATAATACATCTTCATTTTGGTATAGCTGCTAGAGGGCGCTGCGGACGCGACAAAATATTGAGTTTCATTTTTGTTTTTTTACTAGCTTTGTTTGAAGAGATATCTGAAAACTGAAAGAACTTCTTCATTGCGACTTTTCTAGCTCTACAAAAAGTTACAATATTTTAAATAGAACGTAGATCGGAGCCACCCGCAACTTTGTGTTTTCAAATACGTACCTGATATTGTTTTTTCTTAATTCATTAATATTTTTCATCCTGATTCCAACAATATATGACACTCGTCGATTTGAACAATATTTTCAGTTCCAAAACTTAAATTAAGTCTTTAAGTCATTAAATTCATTCATTACAGCCCTGTTTTTTTACCTAATTTAAGTTTTAGAACTGAAAATATTGTTCAAATCAACGAGTGTCATATATCGTTTGATTCAGGAGGAAAAATACTAATGAATTTAGAAAAAACAATGTCAGGTCCGTATTTAAAAAAAACAAAGTTGAGGGTGGCCCCGGTCTGGCAAAACCGGGCAAAACGTTCTATACAAAATATTTAGAGTATTTAGAGACTTAAAACAAGTATACCTCTTTTATTAAGGAATTACAAAAGAACATAACTTTTATGCGAAATCTGCCGTACATGTGCGGGTAAAAAATGCCAGTCTTACGATAAACGTAGTGTACGTAGGAGCTATACCAAAATTAAAGTGTATTATGATTTCCCACTTCAACTAACCTCTACTCATCAATTCTCACAAGAAAAATATTAAAATACATTAAATTACAAAGGAAAATTAAAAAATAAATTTTACCTTTGACACCCTGTATCTTAGTATTAACTTTTGAACCAAGGTAAGTTTGGCTAAAGCGCAATATTTTTCCTACGAAATCTGCTACTGCTCTGTGTACCTTTACTTATGAATCACCAATCACCCTGTATATGATGACAGGTCAATAAAAAGATAATAAATTAATTTGCCATTAAAAATAAGTTGCAACAAGCATTATAACAAACATAAATATTTAATATTAGTCACTCAAGTTACATTGTTGTTCAGAAATGCGTTACATTTCCCCCTTTTGGATTTAAGCGTATCCTTTTTCATTTCGTTTACGACGAACGGCCAACGGTCATAATAACTCCCCTGCGCAAGTGACTAAGGAGACTGAGCCGTTGCTGGCTGAGGCTGATTTTTGGTTATTTTGTAACAGTAGGGCTGGAATTTTTAATTTTTCTGCATCGTATCAGAGCTCATCTCATGATATAATTTCATGTACGACTGATATTAAGCGGGACATCCTTGCCAGCCCTGATAAAATGGACAGCTTATACCTATGTGAGATGTAAATGCTTAATATACCGTATAATAACAACTAGGAAAATCGCCGTGTAACGTGTTCTTTATTCGCTGGCAACCGTGAATTGTTTTAAAGTTACATATGTTACACAATGATATTATATATAATTAATAAACTAATGTAACGTTTCTGTTTATCAGAACACAATGACAAATGAGCACGAACCAACTGCTCTATCAGCGTTTTACATTTTTATTTACATCTTTTTAAAACAAAATAATTACAATTCTTATCGAAAATGTTTTTTTTAAACCATTAAGTTTTCACTAATTATTAAAACAAAGGAATTATGTTCTGTTATAAACAACGAGGGCAATTAAAAAAACTTCCGACCTAGCTATTACTCTTACGTAGATCTAGGACATATAATTTTCTATAATTTATTATTTACAATTTAATTTTTACTGAGGATTTTAATTTAAAATTGTCTTAAATGTAACGTTACATAACAGTAAAAATTACACTAGTCTAAACCACATGCGATCATGAAACGAAATAAGCAAATATCGTAGGTATATGAATATGCAACAATAAACAATTAATGGACTTATTACTGTGTTTATAAGTACGCACAATGGCAAGTAAATTAAACGAAGTTTTTGCATAAAACCGTAACATTTTTTACCAAGTTAAAAAAAAACAATATTAGCTCACGTAACCGGGCCACTGGATTTCTGCCTTTATCAGTAAACTTGGGAAAATATCAAAAATTAAACGAGAAATACAGTGAGGGCTATACGAGAGGGTAACTAGGAAAAAAAAATTATAGTTTAAAAAAACTAAAAAAACACGCTTTAAAGGGAAACCGAACTAAAAAGTAAGAAATAAGAATAAAGTGATTGACAAAAAATAATTTTATTGTAAAAAACATGGGGTGCATGATATCAATTATTGTTATGGATATTTCATTGACAGCTAATATTAAAGTAGAGTTTTATTTTTAATTTTTGAAGACACACTTTTTTCGACATTCATTTTGAATTTTTTTCAATTATTCCGATCACTCTGTACAAAAAATATTAACATTCTTAGCAGAAATGCTATATTCAAAGTAAGCAGAAGTTTTTATTAGGAGAGACATTTTGTCAAAAAATCGAAAATAAAAAGTGTTTCCTATTGTAAACACTGTATATTTAAAAATTCTTTATTACTGTTTCTAAACGTTCACTGACTGCTGATAATAAACCGCAAAATGTTAGTAATGTTTTAAAAACTGCAATGCCCTAGTTTCAAAAAACGTGTACCGTGTACCTGTTTTTTGTACTTTAGGATATAAGATGTACACGTAAATGAAGTAATAAAACATCCAACGCATCTTGCATAAATATTTCTTATCAGCACAGAAAAATCTAAGTCAGGTAAGCGGTACGTTTTTAAAATTTTGATTATTTTAGTCTTATTATATTTTTTAAATGGGCGTGGAGACAGACTGACAGTATAATCTACGCTAAAATCACAGCGTGGAGACTGGCAATATTATCTATGCTAACGTCACAGTAATTATAATTTAAACGTACTTATACAGACAGACAGCAATTCAAATTCTTATAATCGAGTTCCATATGCAGCAATATTTAATAACAATAATAATAATAGGACTGGAAAATATCATGATATTTATATAAATATCATATCAGACGATATACAGGGTGGGGCAATAGTGGGTCGGACCTCGATATCTCGAGTTCTACGATAGCTAGAAATTTTTAAAAAAATTGCAAGTAAACTAGATAAAAAAGGCTATAACTGCAAATTATTTTCGAACATACAGGGCGAGCCAAGACGAAATTACAGGACCAAGTGACTTTTTTTAAATGGAATGCTATGTATATCAGTACATTTTTTGAAGCCTCTTTCTATGCTCTATTCATTCCTATATTTAGCATTGAATATCTCCCAACCACTTGGATGTAATACATTTTTTTGTTGAAATAATGCAATCTGCAGATGGATATTAAAAAAATCACCACAGTCACAATTATGGGTTTTAAGAAAAACTTATGTGAATACCAGTTACGAGACATCTAATTAATGTTTTTGAATCATTTTCATTTCCTAAAACTGTACAGAGTGGCCAAAAATTATTGTTCAAATAAGAACTTTTAAATTGAATTTTCTCAGTTTTTTCAAACGGAACATCCTGTATATTTTTCAACAATGTGATGTAGAAATGAAAAACAAACATTTTTTGTAAGTACCTCCCTATGGCTAATTGCAACCAATTTCGTTTTATTGAGCAATAATTACAAAATTCAAAAATAAACTTAAAAAAGAGGTTTCTTACCAAACTGAGGTTTTATTGCTTGTCGAATAACGAAAACAGCAAAAACATGTACCAAAAACATTACAGTAAAGGACCTGTTAAATACTATTTACTCATTTCAATGGATTGGAATAAATGGTCCCACTAAACGCCTCATTTCAAAATTGCATAAAGACGTGTCAATCAAAATGTCGAATACCCATTATACATTTTTCTAATGAATTATTTGAGGGAACCTCTTTTTTTAAGTTTATTCTTGAATTTGACACTTATTTATTTATAAAACGAAATTGGTTGCAATTAGCTATACGACAGTACTTACAAAAAATGTTCGTTTTTCATTTCTACATCACATCGTTGAAAAATATACAGGGTGTTCCATTTGAAAAAATTGAGAAAATTCAATTTAAAAAGTTCTATATTGAAAAATAATTTTTGGCCACCCTGTACAGTTTTAGGAAATGAAAATGATTCAAAAACATTAATTCGATGTCTCGTAACTGGTATTCACAAAAGTTTTTCTTAAAACCCACGATTTAATTGTGACTGTGGTGATTTTTTTAATATCCATCTGCAGATTGCATTATTTCAACAAAAAAATTCATTACATATATGTATATCGGTACAGGATGGTCCGAATGTACCTTTGATAAGAATCAATAGAAAATGTGAAATTAATGTGAGTTTCTTAAATTTATGTCAAAAACCTAACCGTTTTGGAAATACAGGACGTTGAAGTTACATTTTGTTGTATTTTTTTTTATATATCTCCTGAAGGAAATGGAATTTTTTATTGAAATTTTGTTCCTGTTCCTGAATTTAATCATTATTTTCATTTTCCTACTTCAACCAGAGGCGTAACCACGGGGTATGAATCCCTTTGTTTAAAAATAAAGGGTACGCCAATGATCAAAATTGTATTTTTTCCATTTTTGAAATCTACAGTCGGTTTACGAATAAAAAGTCCACTTTTAGATTTTCCGTAAAACGTATCGTTTTATACAGTTAAAAAAATTTAAATTAGAATTAATCGAGTTCTCAGCACCTGCTGAGACAAACATCGCCTTGAAGAAAGAAATAGTAGAAAATAACGATAGCTATTTTATCACTCATAAAAAAAAACTAAAAAATTATAAAAGTACTCGTTGGAATTTGTTTGCTAAATTAATTTTAAAAAACCTTTTAAGAATATTAGAAAGATAGCGAATTTCTTATATAATAATTCACGAGTGACGTCCCAATGATGTGATCCTCCAAAACATAATTCAAGTTGTTGAAGATTATTATAACAAATTAATTATTCTACTTTCTTTGCTTGATACGTATTGTTTACAACTTTATTTGGGTTTTTAAACAAGCATAATGATAACCAAATTAACCAATCTGAATATACAAAAATATAAAATCTGTCGAACGTAAAAATCATTGAGACTTTAGGATGCAATTGTTATTATTCGACAATAATTATTATTGTCGAATCTGTTAAAACAACTACTTTGCATACCTACATATTATAAACCATTGAATTAAGTAACAGATTTCATAGCATCCAAAGAAAAAAAATATTGAAACCGCTTTAAAACGCAACGAGGAACGCAATTATTATCGAATCCGTTAAAACAACTACTTTTTATAACTATATTTTATGAAACATTAAAACAAATAACAGAATGCACCGCGTCCAAAACAAAAAAATAAAATAAAAAAACAACGTATCCCAAAATTCATTCATTACGGCTACTACTATCAAAAAACGATACCCCAAGGAGATATACAGTGAGGTCGAAAAGTAAGGAACAAATTCAATATCTTCAAAACGCCCGTTTTGGAAAAATTTCTCGGACAGGTCGATTTTGATTCTGAAATCGCGTCCATCATATTATGAGAAACACGGGGATGACTGCTGCAGCAATGAAATTACTTATACGCGAAAGTGAGATGTTATTTCTAACAATTTTTAATTGTTTTGAAATTATTTAAAATGTTAACATTGAAAGAATAATTAAAACCCACCTATTTAGATAGTAAAAATATGGAGTATAAATCCAGTCGTGTCATGTTCTCTTGTTCACATCGTGGTGAGGTGACCCTTAACGGGAAACCCTGTGGTGAACAGGACTGGCCTCAAAATTTAAATATTTTAACTAGTTTACGACAATACAACAGTACATTATACGATCCCTTTCGAGAACACCAATAAGTTAATCTGTAATATTTTCTTTAAGGTAACGGCCAAGGAGACCGTACACATTTCGATCAAACGAAGACACACATCCATTACCCACCGCCAGTGTCAATGTCAAACTTGGAGATCGAACTCTGTCCACAATAAGCTGAACAGTTTGTGGTATCTTGTGACAACGTCCCAACTTCAAATTTGGATCCAAAGATCTAACATCGAGCTAGCTACAAACTCTTAGCACTCACACCCAATTTTCGATATTTTAGCACCTTGCGAAAGAGGTTTCAACGCAAAATCCAAATAAACGAGTACATGTTTGTGCAGTCAAATCACATTACCAAATAAGTGTAAGTATATGAAATAAACAATATTAAAACAAAAAATAATAATAATTACGTAACTACCTTCGTTTCTTAGAGTAATGTGCCGCAGGGCTAGCATCCTGGCCCAGTGCCACCGCTGGGATTTGTACATGGTGCGGTAAGGGATGCGGCGGTGGATGAGGCTGAAGATAAGTGGAGGGCGGCGCGTAATGCGGGGGAGCACCCCCTGCATAAGCAGCGTACATATTCACAGGCAAATTCGTATTGTTTTTTACCGATGCCGACGCATTTCAGAAAAACACACTAAACAAAACACTAAACGATTATTTCCACATACAACAACATAATACTGGAACCAAATTTTCTGTAACTGGCACAAACTTTTACACGAGTCTACAAAGCACATAAGGACAGAAATTTTCGAAATTTTACACACGTCATAATATGTTACAATGGATAATTCGCTGACCGCGCGCGCCTCTGACAGCGTGCACTCGGGCTCTGCACAGAACTGACGGATACACGAGGTAGAAACCTTCGAAGCCGGTGTTTGCGGATCGCGGATGGGCGAAGCGAAACGCGGTGTTCGGTGGAGATGGGCAAAATTTACAGTATAGTCCTGTGCAGGGCTATTCACCGCAGGCGTTCAACTACATTATCTCTAGATCTAAATGGATTTCGTCCTGTAAACTTACCACTAGACTTGCTATCTTGATAAAAACATTTTCAAACTGATGGTCGAGAGGCAAGCGCACCAAAAAGTTCCGGGTGCGATTCCCGGTCGTGGCAGTAGAATTAACTATGCGATTACTACCACTATACACGGATATATTTTCTGAACAACGGCTTGTCATATCAAAAAGTGCCAGGAGACATTCAATTTTTGTTATTTCTTGCTTTATTGAATTAAACTGGAAATATGGGAAAATATCAGTGGCGTACTACTTTTTTGTAAAAAAGAGCCTTAGTAAATCCATATATCTACGCCCATGGTTAAGTAAAGTAGTAGTTTGTTATTCTAAAATAGGCCTCTAAATTGTATGTAAAGAATTGGTAAGTTTGGATTCGATACTTCTTAGCATTCTGGAAATATAAATACAAATCCCGAGACAAATCCATATTTATTTTCAAACTTTAACACCCTGTATCTCGAAAACTAAGCATTTATCAACCTATGTTTATATGAACTTTTTTTAATAATTTTCAAATGTCTATCGACTGTTAAAGTCCTGCTAAAAAAACTGGAACAACCTGTATATTTACATATACAGTGTCCACTTTTTCAATGGGATTGTATGAGTAACTCCTAAACCGTAAGAGATAGAAGGTCGGTTAAATTAGAGTAAAGTTGTGCATTTTAAAGCTTGTTAAGGTGCCCTTTTCAGAACTGAAAAATGTTCAGTAGTTTCAGAGATATCCTGAAAATAGCGCGAATCGCCATTTTTAATTGTTGCCAATAATACGCAAATGAAGAGGTTTAGAAAAAAATGTTTTCGATAAAAGTTGAATGGCGTTCAGTTGCCTATTTGAAATTCTCAAATTTGTATTTTTATCATTTCGACTGTAGGCGCCGCGGCGCCCAACTTTTGTTTTTCTTCTGGACGCCTTACGGTTTAGGAGTTACCCATACAATCCTATTGAAAAAGTGGACACCCTGTATATGTAAATATACAGGGTGTTCCAGTTTTTTGTAGCAGGACTTTAACAGTCGATAGACATTTGAAAATTATTAAAATAAGTTCATATAAACATAGGTTGAGAAATGCTTAGTTTTCGAGATACAGGGTCTGTTAAACAGTCCATATATTTACAGTGTTTTTAAATTGCTGTCAGAAAATTCTGGAGCTAACTCCATATACAGTGTGTCACACTTAAGAGTGAAACACTCTTATAACTTTTTTCATTTTTATCCGATTTGAATCAAATTTTACTCAACGATAGATCCCATTAGGATTAACTTATGGCCAAAAAACCATTCGTCCCCTACTAATGCAAAGCCACCTGCGATACCAAAATAAACGCAAAAAATCAAGAAAACATATTAGGCATTTTTTTATCGGAAAATTCTACTAATTGTCTAAAAACCTTGAATCCAAAATCTCATCAAAATAAAAAAACCTTGATATTTTGATTTAAAAAATGTTGAGTTCGAAAATATAATTTTACAGTATCAATTATCATTCGTATTTCTTTAATTTTTTTTTTATAAAAAATAAAATATTACAATACAATAATCCATTAAAATTATATTTTCAGATTAAAAAATTTTTTCAAACAAAATACAATTAATATTTTTTGATTTTGATTAAATTTTGGACTTAAGGTTTTTGAACAATTCTGATAAACTTTCATTAACAAAATTTTTGGTAAAAAAATGCCTAATATGTTTTTTTGATTTTCCCCGTTCATTTTGATAGGTGGCTTTGCATTAGTAAAGTAAGCGACAAATGGCTATTGTTCCATAAGTTGATCCTGATGTACTCTATCTTTGAGTGAAATTTGGTTTAAATCGGATAAAAATGAAAAAAGTTATAAGGGTGTTTCACTCTTAAGTGCGACTCACTGTATATCAAAATAAGAAAAACGTGTATATAAAGTTGTGGCCAAAAATGCTCCCTAAGGGAGTTACAGCTTCTTAAAAGAGAGCGTCCTGAAACAAGTTTTTACTTATTATCTAGCAGAGTCAGAGGTGCACCATTCAGTAATATGTTAATATTTTATGAAGATTAAAAACATTTTTAAATGGACTTTTCTCGGAAGGGTTGATTTTATAATAAAACACTAAGGAAACGTTTTTATATAATATTCATTGAGGAATCATATTGACGTATCAAAATGTCAAAAATTAATTCGCTAAAAAATATATAGAGGGTAGAAATTGGTTAGCCCATCCCATATGTTACGCCTATGGCTAACTATTATTTTTATTATGTAATGATCGAAACAAAGGGATACCAAATTCTATAACTAGAGGGTCCTGAGAAAATTAAAAATTACTGGGTTCAAGACTTTCTCTTTAAGGTGGTGTACCTTCTTTAAGAAGCATTTTCTGACATATTTTTATATGAGCTCATGTCTTATTCTTACACATAGCATTCGCTCCAGAATTTCTCAACAGCAATTATAAAACACCCTGTATAAATTTAAGCTAAAATGTATTGCTTTTATTGTAGTGCAGAATTTCTCCATATTTTGCTTAAATTCAAAATTAGAAAATTTACCACAAATAAAACTAATAATGCACAGGGTCTCGGCATTCCCAAATAATTGGGTGTAATTACATTTTACGAGTTGGAATTCCGAAATATTGGGAGGGGGCCAATAACCTACTGTCGTTGAAATTCAGATACTATCTGGAAGGATATAAGGAGCCGTCTAAACGAACCTACAAGTCGTCCATGATAACACCCTCGGAAGATAAGCCGGAAAAGAAACTGAATATCGCCAAAGGAGAAAGCTGGCAGGGTTCAACAAGCCAGGACAAGAAAAGACCTGCCAAACCTCCCGCAAATGCAAGTACACTACGTTTTCACCTGAAAGTTCTGGGTTCAATTCCAGGTCGTGGTAGAGAGAAATTATTTCCATTATACACGGATAATGAGTGTGTGTCCGTTGTCTTTCAATGTGTGCCATATCAGTGTAGTGTAGGAATACAGGGAGTTGTTCTATATGTGGTGACAGCAAAAATGTGTCTGTAATTCAGCAGCCATCAAAGAAATGTGTAAATATGACAATTTAACATTTGAATCATATTTTCGTTTAACTTCATAGAAACTTAAGTTTTGTATTTCACGATTTTGAGGAATTTGGAAATACAGACTTCCATATGTCAGTTCTTTGCAGACGCTCTCATCTTCACTAAATAAAGAAGAGCGGTTTCGCATCAGCAGACCACCACAAAAGACAGAATGGTCGACATGTCAAAATACTCAATATGGAAGAGAACCTGGAAATTGTCTATATAAATTATTCAACTTGATTTAAATCTTGTCAATTATTTGTGGTATTGTTTAATTTTCCTTCTCTTCTTATTTGGGATTTATTACCAAATTCTAGAATAGTCCCAGTTAAAAATAAATCTAGATGAAAAAAAAAATAACCTTTACACTTGTCACTTTATGTCGAGGGAACAGTTGCAGGTTGCAGGTTTTCTCGACATACTATACAAATAAAAAAGCTTAGCATTGAAAAAGGAAACATTATGTTTCCGAAACGTCTGCGAAATATCATTACTTATATTTTATTTTTATGTTATTTATATTATACATCAGAAAACCAACCTCTTTAACTGTTCCTTTGACGTAAAATCACACACGTAACGGTTATTGTTATAAAAATCCAGATTTTTTAAGTTATCTGGGACTGTTCAAGAAAGAAAGAAGAAAATTGATCTAAATCGTCGTCCAGTGTTAATGCAATCTATCGTTACGTAAGCGTTTTACATTAGGACACAATAGCCGATTGAATAACTGTGGTGATACGTACGTACTCGGTTGCAAAGATCGATGGTTCGATCCCAGTCCGAAGCAAATTAATTTGTAATTTTTTTGTTACCTGACACAAAATGTTCACGGAGTCACCCTAGTATAAACATCATTTCGGATCTGGATCGTAAGATGAAAGGTGAACAAGAATTATCTAACACTTCGGCCTCAACAGTGATCCCACCGTGTTGCCTCCCTACGAAGTGGCACCGTACTCATTTCTCAAGCCATCCCACCTTCATGATATATCCAAGGATAAGCCGCAGATGTATGCTACCTAAACCGGCTGTTATGAACCAGAAATTTCCCACTATGGATGCTCTTTTTGTTGAGAGTGCAGAGCAGTAACACAACACGTGCACTGCCGTCTCGTCTTTCAAGCCGCACCCCTAATACGAGGAGAGAATCTGCAGTATCCTGCTAACAATTCCACAATAATTCGTAGGTGCATTTTAGAGAGCTATGTCCTATTCTTACAAGAATAAAAACATCCCTAATTTCCTCAATTTCGTACACAAAATGAAATTTTCAACAAAACAGCAAAAGCACCTGATGTAACAACTTTCCGTACTCAGTTCATTGCTTCATTAAAAATGGTAAACGTAAGGTGAATAACAAAAAATTATTATTTAAACATTAAGCGTAATACTGTTTATTTGAATGGAAATATATAATATAGATTGCTATGCTGGAATTCTAGCCAGCTAATTTTATAGGAATTTTGACATGAAACTGACGCAAAGTATATGTGTTTTATTTGCAGGGATAGAAGCAACAAACCTCACTTATCCTCACCTAAATTTTGGCAGCATGTGGATTAATATTTGGCAATAGAAGATGTGGCTCATTAAAACGGCCTCATTTCATATTGTCAAAAATAAAAACAAGATTTTGAATTCAGATGTTGTCAAAGTTGCTTTTCACTTCCACCAAAAGGTAAAAATAAAAATTTTACAGCAATTGCAGCAATTAGTAATCCAAAAGCTTAGTAATGGGGTCAACTATTATAACTTAGAAGTTTGTTTATAACTTACCCTATGCTTACTGCCCTTCGCTTCTGGATACCCTTTGTGGGATCAGCACCTACAAATGAACAAAAGGCATTAACAAAACAAAACATTAAGATAAAGATTAGTTTATTTACTTAACTAAATTAACACCCAGTCCAATTATTGTCAAAAAATAGATTGTGAAAGTATGAAAGTCCATGTATTAGATATCTTGATCTCATAATTTGAAAAACCACTATTTCACTTAAGGACTTCTTTCACAACAAACTTAATTACCATTTACCACAATGACAAAACAACAAAAATATATATTATTATCCTTCATATGAACTAACCTGGCACAGAATGTGTAACAGCTGACATCAGTGTAATAAACCATGCGTCTTGTTGGAAATGTACACTTTTAACCAAAATGCATCACAATATTTAATAAACAATAAATAATGAATAACTATATTTCCATGAATAATTGCCAAACTCAAAAATTATGTATACAACAAAACGGCCACAATCGACATGTTACAAATGCTAGGGAGGGAGCAAATACAAGATTGGTGGGAGGTTCCGACTTTTGACGGATCATTAAGGTTTGTTCACAAGTTATGGTTTTCGTGATCGGAGTAATTTGAGGTTGAAATCAACACTACTCTGCGTGACGTCACGACCGTAAACGGCAGTTTACAAAATCTAACCTAACTGCTTACTTGTACACATCTTATCAAAAACGATATATACATAGGCAATCGAAATCCAGGACAAGAACCATTTTATCAGTTAAACTGAAGGAAGTTTTATCTTCAATACCTAATTTGCACAGATTAAGTTATTGGAAACTGCATCAAGACGAGCAACCGTTGGCTGAGACTCGCTGAGAGTGACTACCAAACCAACGTTCCCTTTATCTACAGTGTGCTCGTCAAATGTTAGTGGAGGTTAAATAACGTAACGTTAGTAGCTTAGATTTAGCATTTCTTTTAATGGTGACCATGTCCATACAGACGGACACTGATTTAGGTTATGTTATTTGCGTGCACCTAAAATGTACAATCTCGAGTTTCGAGTTGTTTACAAGAAAATGGCAAATGGCAGAACAGCTCGTCGTTGTTTGAAGTAATGATAATATGAGTTTGTTTATACGGTACCGGAATATTATTGGTCACTTGCACTTGCCCTCTCACTTTTCGCTCGTAGTCGTTCGATCTTATTGGCCAGCGGTCTGTATATGATGCATTCAAGCAAAGTAAAAGGGTTTTTTGGCGACCCAAACACTGGTTTGGTTAACTGTGGTTTGAGTTGTGATTGGTTGAAATAAATTCCTATTTAAAAATCCACGAATCACGAGCTAAACCGCAGCTAACCGGAGCTAGTGGTTTTATACGCCAAAAAAATGCTTATAGTCATTTGTATTGTGTTATTTATCTACGTCTTTTGTTCACTATGGCCCCAACCACAAACACAGAATAAAGAATAGAAGAGATAAAGCCACAGATCTAGTGCTGTGGTCTCAGCGGAATAAAAAACACTCCCACAGGCGTCATCTATCAAGTATTATCCGAACTTGCAATTTAGAATATTTTCAAATTTATTTGGAGCTTACTCCACCCTAACGGCGAATTGAAACACTTGAGGATGATCAACTTTATTTGCATGTAGAAATTTGTTCAGTGTCATTTTCCACTAGGTACTACTAGTTTCACGGAAAGGGGGCACGACAGGATCAAGCAGCAAGAGACAGAAAACTGAATATATTCTGCACGCATATTATAAGTATTTTATTAAGGCTGAAGACCTCTTAAAACAGAGGAAGGCAAACAATCATAAAGTATTACGTGTAACACTTGAATAACCATCGTTAATTGATTTAAATTATGGGAAGAATGATCTCTACCTAGAACGGATTTTTTGGATGATTTTAATAAATTTTAATTGAAGACATAAGCTTCACAAAAATTTATTTATTATAAAATACACTTAACACTTAAGATTCTCTTAACTAATAAATACACTTATTTTCTTCACAAGAAATAAACAGGTGTTTCACAGACCAAAATATAAATGCCTAATTTTATCACAATTAGAAGGTGTTTCACACTATCATAAACAGGTAATATAAACAGAAACATATAGTTTCTTATTTTAAAGTGATCGTTTACATCAACACTATTTTAATATATCCGTCTTGACTGGATGTTAAATATTTTTATTTTAAACAAAACACCCTGTATATCTTTACATATTCGAATAATTCCATTCATTCTTTTATTTTCATCTAGTTGTAATTTAAAAAAAGATTAGCTGATGGCCCACCTAGTCAGTAACAACCTGGTACCCGAATACTAGGGGTCTTGTAACCATGGTTTTGGGTAATTTTACAAATGATATATCGTTCCAAAATTTTGGATAACAAGAGCCCTAACTTAGGGAGAATATTTCTGCGTATATATAGTCTATCCAAACTCAAAATATAGCCATATTACAAATATTTTTGCTGAAACAAAATCTTATAGCAGTAAAAATAGAGGACCCTAGACACGATAATGTCAGAGAGAACCTTTTATATATTAAAGCAGATAAAACGTTCTCGGTCATAAAAAAAACATTAGATGAAAACCCACACAGTATCATATCACTTGTCAAGCTAATATCTGCAAGTGGCGCTCATCAGTCTGAACACATCCTTATCCAATTATTCTATTCTTTAACTTTGAGATATGACACTTTGTGACTACATTTATTCTCAAAATTACTTAGGAAATAGTTAAAAAGAAATACAGCAAGTTTTAATAATCCTTTGATGATGCCAAATTCGTTGATGAAACAGCATTTTGGTATACTCTACATCAGTGTTAATGTTATTGATTCAGCAACAACAATGGTTTCAACTGTCTTAGATTTAGAAATAAAGTGCTAAGTAAATAAATAAATTGGCACTAATTTTGACACAGCTAGGTCTATATAAAGCAATATTAAGCCGAGACAAAAACAAGGACGTGCTATTATAAAGTAGAGTTAAATTACTTACTCTCAACCCTTTAATTTTATGCTCATTTATTCTTATTTTTGATTCACAAATATATTGTTTTTTCCTGTTTAGTTTTGCAGGGAATTTATTTTTCAGATCGCAAATTTCATCAAAATTTCATTACCTACATTTTTGATTAAGGGAAGCAAATGTTATACTATACGCCACTGACATATTTTGTAGTCAGTTAGTTAATAAATGCATAAATATTTTAAACAGCTAGCTACAAAAATTTAAAGCAAATAGAACTAGTAAAATAATCAGTCAAAACATACTCTAAGATATTAAAGCCAAATTCAGATATAGGACGGCAAATAAGTTCGCAAAACATACAAAAAATAAATGGATACGTGAAACTATTAACTTAAGACACACCGACCAGCACAAGACGCAAATGACCAAATTATGAGCAAAAACTGAACACATAACGTGACAATATTCCTCTCGAATGGTATAAAATCGATTGAATGGCTTAAAAATTCTCAAACATGAAATTTTAGACGCCTGGCTTTTGTGCTAGTCAGTGTATAACCATATTGAACTATTTGTAAGCAATGTATATTAAATATGGTAAAGATTGTGGAGGTACAAACATAAGAATTAGTAGGAGGTATTTAGGAGTTGTCATTGACGGTTTGCTTGCGACACTGCAGTTCAAATTAATTTGAATTGCTTGCATTCATAGTAAAAGTATGCACGCATGATACATGCGCCCTATATCCAACAAATTACAAGCATGTAGTCCGTGTGTAAACGCCCCCCCTACTGATTTCCATATATGTACCTCTGTAAATGACCCTTTATATTCAATATGTCAGCGAACTAAGTATCATCCTTAGAACTACCTTAAAGCTAATAGAAAATTAAATACTAATCGAGATCACGTAGATTGACAGTTGAGAAATTTTCATCTTCCATCAATGCCAAAGGTTCATCAGATATTAGCCCATTACCCATTATGATATCCGATGGCATACCAAGACTTTGAATTGCCTGTTCCAAAAGTGCATCTGCATTAGCACTCGTGGTTACAGAATCGTCTTCGGGTTGTACGTTTGTATAGTCCAATTTCTTTTCCGAATTACTCTTTTTAGCATGGGCAAGAGCAGATTTTCCTACAAGTAATACATTTTTACACAAAACAGTTTGATTTTTACGACTTGACATCATACCTTCAGAATCAACCGATCGTTTTTCAATATGGGTCAACGTATGTTCTTTCAAATGCTCAGATCGGAAAAAGGATTTGTTGCAGTTTCCCATGGTGCAATGGAACTTTCGGTCACGAGTATGTGTACTCTGGTGCCTTTTCAACTTACTTGCTGTAGCAAAACGCCAAGTACAGTTTTGAAATGTACACTCATAAGGTTTAACCCCAGTATGCTGTCGAATATGTTCCCTAAGACGATATGGAGTTAGGAAAGCTTTCCCGCAATCTGGATAGTTGCAAACTATTTGAGATCCCCTTTGAGTACATGATCGCAAGTGGGCATCAAGTAACGTCTGCATAAAAAAGGATTTTATACACTTGCCATTGTTACAGCGAAACGGTGCATCGCTGTGGCTGTGAGTTTTAAAATGTGCCCTACGCTGGTTGTCATTTTGAAACCACTGATTACAATCTTTTACTGGACAAGGCAAGGTAGCCGGTTTATTATGTTTCTTCTTGTGCTCGTTTAAATTATATATGGTAGAGAAGGTTTTCCTGCAATTTAATATATCGCAGATAAAATTCTTGTTCTGTGAATGTGTTTCTGCATGCCTAGCTAGCTTACAGGCCGTGTAGAATTCCCATGGGCAATCTGGTTTTTCACACTTATACGGCTTTATCTCCATATGCTTGAGAGCATGAAGTTTTGCGTCAGCAATATGTAAAAAAGCTTTGGTGCACCTGAGAGGGCATAAATGTATCTTGGCACCTAAATTTGTGACTATTTGTGGTAACGTTAAGTCTAACTCCTTACAAATCCGAATTAAAACCACACTCGTGACTCTCTGCATCTTCTCCGGAGGCGTGTAATTATCCGGTAGCTAAAACGAAATTAATATTACATATAGTTGTTTATAATAAAATGTTACAATTACCTGCATTTGTTGGGTCAGAAATATTTGATTTCCCATGACGTCCTTAAAAACAATAGAGGCAGTGTTATCCAGAAATTCCAGTTCTACAGTATGTAGTTTAGTTGTCAATAGAATGTCATTGTTAGATAAATCGTTTGCTTTAAAAGGGCTTGTATTATAGTCAGTACTGTAATTCTCATTCTTCGATATTACAATTAGCGGCAGTGATTTTCTCAGTATGGGCTTTTCTCGCCCCTGTGGTTTTTGATAGTCATTCTGCGATATGAAGATTATAGATGGAGGCTCTTTTGGTTTTGACCTTTTCAAAACGATTTCTGGCTGGGGAATCCGAATATTGAAAGCTTCAAGTACAGTATGGCCTTCAATAATCTGGGCTTCACTCAAAAGTGGGTCTGCTTCAAAAGAGAATAAATTATTACTGTCAGTAGTGTCAGTGTTGGTCGCTTCAAAATCATTTTCTTCAAACAATCTCTCAAAACCAATCGGTGCATTTTTCATGTTATCAGGTAGCAATAAATCAACATCGTCTTCCACAAAACATAATATATCATCTTCACAGTATAGTTCCATTTTCAAATCAACAATTTTACAGTAAAAAATATATACACTTTACGATAACCTACAAATTCAATTTCCAAAAGCCGGTAAAATAGTCTTCGGTTCGGCTATCGCGGTTTCACACGACACAGTCGATTAGCACTTAGCACTAACAATAATTGGAAATTACATATGAAATAGACGTTGATTTGCATGCAAACCACAGGAGCTGGTGGAGATTAGCGAAGCTCTGGCTTCTAGGGGTCTAGCAAAGCAGAAGCCCTTCGATTGAACTTAGTGCAGACAGTGTTTTTTTGACAATGGTTCTCATTACGTAATGTGCGATTATGTAGTATCGTTTAATCGAATTAGTTCAATCAATGCTTGGTATTTAATTTATTAGTATTGAGAGAGAATAAGGGACAAAGTGACGTCATATGACAGGGTGAAACGAAACGGGTGAAACAAAAGAACTTTGCAGATCACTTGGGGTAGGAAATAGGGGATTTTTTACGAACAGGAAATTTCTATTAAGTAACCGATATGCAACCACAGACTTTAAAGAATAGTTGTGGTTAGTAATGAAATTACCAAAGGATTATAGTGGAGAATCTTACGTTTGTTTCCCCATATTGCAGATTTTTAGTGCCTAATGCGCATGAAGTTGACGAGATAAGTGGAGAGAACCAAAAGATTCGTATCTTAAAGGTGCGATTTCATAGCAACTTCTTGCGGTTCACGTTTTACGTTTCGTTGTGATTTGTGTCACAAAAGCTCAAAACGTTTCCAAGGGAACGATCCACCAACAGAATATTTACACAGAAATATTTATATGTAGCGCCACCAACCACACAATGAAGCTTAAAACAAGGCGCAGAAAAGCCGTAATGAGAACGCACCTTTAGACCAGTGAGTAACGTTTGATTCGGCTGCTTCTCGAGTCGAAGTCACGAAAACAATCTTCAAAAGTTTAAAAGAACCAACGTACAGTTTTCCTGGCTGTGTTCCTGATGCTACAAGTGTAGTGAGTCGACGTTCTGTTCTGTGGTGAGTAATCCGACAGAGAGGGAGGAATAAAGTATAAAATGACGTCACCACAAACTGGTGAAAATTTCATTTTTGATTTATGAAATTTCAAAAAGGTGTAATTTTACAAATAATTACAAATTTTTAACTGAAATTTGAAATTCTTTAAACCAATTGATTTAGTATCACTACATAGTTATGAGTATGGCTTCGTTCTCATATGCAGCTAACTTAAATTTCATCGACGCCACTGGATAGGGCTTAGATTTATATGGCGATCGTTCCTTTTGGATTTTTAACGAATTATTTGCCCAATATACCCATCCGGTGCTCTCTGAAGCACTGTGAGGCGTTCTGGGGCAGCTAATTCACTGAAAGGAAAAGCCACAATGGGCATCTTCCGCTGTTGTTATATACAGTGTGTCCTGGTTAGGGTTTCCAACAGGTTTAAATTTCGTTTTTATTATTATTTTTTTAAATGTTATTTTTGATAATAAATTTTGCCTAGGTATAGGTACCTATCTTAAAATGTGGCGATAGTTTCATTTATATAAAAGGTAGACAAAAATTTAAAAAATGATTTCCGTAAGACCATATACAGGGTGTAATCTTCGTAGGTTCTTTGACTTTCTCAGATTTTAACCACCGCGTTTAATAAATTCTAAATTAGGCTACAATTAATAACATTTCAGGTCTCAGGATAAAAAAAACCACTTATAAATAACTCTTACGCCATTTGAGGACTGCATATATAATGATTAATAATTTTGATTTTATTGAAATCGACACAAATTTTTTTAAGAATAAGTGGTGGGTAATGGAAGTGGTCTTCTTTTTAAATGTCTTACCCTCTTCCGAACAAATTTAGCTTTAGCTTTAGGGCTGTTATATTGATTTAAGTTTTATGTTCCCCGTCATCTAGTATGGTTTTTTTATTTTTTTCCGTGAATGCCGTATACAAATATTTATATATAACGCTTCTGTCTGTCGTTAACGACCTATTATTTTATAGGGTAAATTAGAGGTTGTTAATTTAAATTTATATCAGATCTGATATCTGATATAAATTTAAATTAACACAAAATTATCGCAAAATGTTTCTACATAATCCGGTAAATAGCCTATAAATCATGCAATTAAATTTTAAACAGATTATCGATTAATTCCAAATCTAAAATTTTCTCATGTAATGTACAAAAATTATTTCTTTAAATTGTTGCGTTAATAATAATTGCTGATAAGTGTAAATACTTACCTAGTAATTATTCAATAACTGAATATTTCATTAATGCAAACGTTTGTTTATAATATGATCCTATTATACCAGCTTTCTAATTGATTTATATAAATTTTAATTGGTTAAAGTTTGAGGTTTAAAACATTTTGGTTTGGGTCATTTATGGGTGAATAATATCTGATAAGAAGAGTCGTTGAAATGAAGTCAATGTTAAAGTTATTTCAGTTATAAGAGTTAATTCCTCGTGGTATTTGGTGAGTAACTTTTAAACAATTCAATCATGAAATTTTATGTGCTTAATTATTACAAAAATGCGATAATTAATAACTAATAACTAATCAGGAAAATATCGTAAAATACGCAAAATATTACTTATACGTTGACCTTGGACGATGTCGCTCCAACCCAACTTGTTTTTGATTTGATTTTTTAAATCTCATTAACAAAATGTCAACGTTAGAGCTATTGACATTAAACATTGTACCTATACTTACGTTTAATGCTTTTGCTGCAAACACATCATTATTAGTTTTAGAAAAAAATTGATTACACGCAAGGTAGGTTGCACAGATTATTTCCCTGCTCGTGTATAAAGGCTAAATAAATAAGTGTAGATAATAGATCTTCTGGGTGTGATAATTGCTGTTAGGTACCTGTTTACTCTATTTTTGAGATATATGTAGTTAAATTTAGGAGAAGCAGTTACCACCTAGAAGTAAGCTAAAGACATAAAAAGTGTTTGCATCAGCGGAGGCCACCTTTAAATTAAATAAACGTGTTTTTAAAAATGCCTAAAGGTGTATATCGTGTAAACAAGGTAAATAAGTAGCCAATTAGAATAAACCGTTTTAAATTTACTGGGCACATTGCAAAAAAATAGTCCATATACCTATTATAGTAGCAAACTTTCTAATATTATATTAAGCGTTTTATAAATATTATTTCTATATATATATATATGTACCTATACCGACATGAGATATATAAAAACTTGTTTCTATAATGTAACTAAAATATTCCGAAAATAATCAATATTTGGACAACACTCATTTCGATTGGGTTGTCGAATGGATTCTTCTCTTCCGGTTCCACCTAGTTGAGCATCATTTAACTATCAATACGTCAATACCATACCTGCACCTGAAACCTGGAATAAATGGTCTAATAATATAATAATTAATAATGCGGCAAATACCTCCAAGGCCTACAGAATCACTGATAAGTGATGGAATATATTAGGACTCATATGCATGAAATACATAATTAATTATTGAGATCTGGGAAAATTGAAAACTGCATTTCGCAAAGTTAGCTTACATTTGCTTATTTGGGCCCCTCTATATGTATACCCAATAAACATTTCTTGGCATTAATATTAACAGTAACTTTTAGTTATATAAATAAAGGATATACCTATACAGGGTGTTCTGAAAAACACTAGCATAAATTCAGGGCCTTATAGAATTTCAAAAAATATTACAATTTGTTCCTATGAACCATGGGCGTATCTTTTTCCGTTTTCAAGATACAGGGCGTTAAAAATAATTTTTTCAAATCTAGTTTCGGTCCTATCTTCCACAAAATTCGACCAAATGAGCTGAAATTTTGCAGTGTGAGGTTTCTGGGGTTGCTAAATGCTCTGGTGTTATTAATTTTTGGCTATATCATACAGGGCGTTCAGTACAGTACTCCGTGGGAATATTTTAGGTCCTAATTTTTTTGAGATTAATCTTTTTGCCCCTTTTGTCACTTGTTGTTATGGCAAATTTTATTCTAAACAAAAAAGGTGCTCTTGTAAGAAGTGCTAAAATTTGCCCGTTTTCGAGAAAAACCAGGCATAGTGCACCAAAGTAAAGCAGCTGGTATCCCAAATTGTTGGTTTTTATTTCAAGTAGGCTTTGGCACCTAGTTGTTATTACATTAGTTTCATTAATAAAACTCAAAATCAAAGTTATTATTTGAATGATAAATGATAAAAAGTAATAGTTAGTTTATTTCTGGAAAAGTTTAACACATAGGTACTGAATACAAATGAAAAAAAAAGAATAACTAATTATTACTAACAGAAAATTAAAATTTAAGGAAAATTATTTTCAACGCCCTGTATCTTGAAAACGAAAAAAGATACGCCCATGGTTCATAGAAACAAATTGTAATATTTTTTGAAATTCTATCAGACCCTGAATTTATGCAAGTGTTTTTCAGAACACCCTGTATAAGCTACAAAGATGAATAATAAGAAAGGTTGGATTATTTAGTCATTAGTCACTTATACCCATAGGCGCCGCTAGAAAATTTTCCAGGGGGGGGGGCAGAAATAGAATTATATGCTTTAATAATTTTTTTTATTAAAAATATAAACAATGAAGTAGGTATAAAACAATAAACTAAAAATCAGTAGATAACATTTAACATTTTTAATTTTTATATTATCATTCTTATATTTTATATTTCAGGTACATCTCTTTGGCAATAAAATAAAACACATATTCTAAAAACACAACATTAAAACAATTCATACAAATATTAGTATAAAAAATAAATAATCTTTCTAATGTACAGTGTGTTCATTTTAAGTGTGAACGGTTTTAAATGGTTATTACGAGGTTATTATTAAAGATAGAATGATGGGACAAACACCATGTGAGAGGATTAGAAAAAAAAAGGTTCTTATGCATTAAGAGAAAAAACAAATGAAGCCCGTTTTGGAAAATATATAATTTTGAAATCATGGCTATCTTTCAGTAATATCACTGTTGTAAGTAATTTCTACAATTCTAATAGTTTTTTAGCTATATTAAGGAAACTATTCATCCAAACTACCATATTATGCACATCATTGTATTCAGAAAAAATTAGTCTATTAAACGCTTAACATTAATATTTTCCAAAACGGGCATCATTTGTTTTTTCTCTTTAATGCTTAAAAAATTATTATTCTAATCCTCTCACACGACGTTTGTCCCATCATTCTATCTTTAATAATAACCTCATAATAACCATTTAAAACCGTTCACACTTAAAATGAACGCATTGTACCTAAATAAAAGTACCTAAATGAAAACAAATAAAAATTTATTGACTAAACATAAAACACAATTCTCCTGTCTTTAGCGAAGCTATTCAAAACTTCTTGAATAAATAGCTCCCTGCCTCTTTCAACTTTTTCTCATATACATACATTGATGGATTCTGTATTTTATTGGATAAAAGATTAAAAATTTACGCTGATGTTCATGATTGAACGCAAATCACTTTTTGTATTTTTGGTACTTATTATTATAATATGTGGATATAAAACACCTTTCGTCATTTTCCAGGGGGGGCAACTGCCCCCTCTTTCACCCCCTGGCGGCGCCCATGCTTATACCCACCATGAAGTGATATAAATATTTTCATCACCATTTTATAAAACTTACAGTAACCGCAAATTTAAGTTCTACCTCATTATAAAACTAAAGTTTCACGAGTTATGTAACAGTACAGCTAATTAGTTTTGTAAAATCTACGAGATGATAGTGTCAGTGTGTATATGTACAGGGTGATCATTTGAAATTTCTACTTTTTAAACCCTTTTACTTCGCTTAAAAATATAGCTAGAAAACAAAATGAAAAATAGATCTGTAGCATATGACGTATAAACGACACGCAAAGTACCGTAAGTATGGCACCCTCTACAAATAACAGCAAAACTATGAATAGATTTGAATCCCTGACCTCAAAAACACCCAATCACCAAATTTTGTTAAAATATTAAAATTTTTAAAGAAATTATTTAATAGAAAGCAAAACAAAAATTTTACTTTGACACCCTGTATCTCTGTTAATATCAACTTTTGGATTAAGGTAAGTTTGGTAAAATCGTAATATTTTTACGTAAGGAATCTGCTCTGTGTACCACTACTTATGGGACACCCTGTATTTGTAATTGTTATATATTTCATCTTCAAATAACTTAGTTAGTCAAAGAAATAATATTCTCAAGAGTTTGGGATACAACTAAATTATTTTTTTAGACAATTTTTTTTTGAAAAAATTACATGAAAAAATTAAACCTTTGTTTAGAAAATAATGGTGGAATTTTTGAAAACGTTCTAATTTTTACTTCTAATTTTTTTTTGTATGTTGTTATTTTTATTAAAAAAAATGTTTAACTTGTTTTTCTTCCATTTAGGTGTATTGATTTGAATAACTAGTTATTTGAGGATGAAATATATAACAATTATATATATTTATAAAGAACATGAAAAAGGCTATCCAAATATCTAAAAATGTAGGTACAGGTTGTTCCGTTTAAAAAAATGTGACTATGTGGCGCTCCCTGTATATTCAATCTAGAATCGGACTCCTCTGACTAAAATCAAATGTGGTTACGTCTAAAGACTCACTTTATAGGTATATATATTTGCCACCAAAATTTCAAAATATTCGGATATCAGGTGAGCGAGATATGCAGGGCCATCACAGGGCTAAATGGGCCATAGCATAGCCCCGGGGTGCCAGCCTTTTGGGGCGGAAATTTACAGCCTTTTGGGGCAACAATTTTCTTTACACTCAAATCATTTGTGTATTTTCTTATGAAGAGGGGCTCATTATTGTTAATAGCCCACGGGCGCTAAATATCTGAGGACGGCCCTGGGCCCTGGAGATATGAGGGTGGGTGACTTCATGAAAAGTGGGACACACTGTATATTATGAAACTTTAGGTGATTCACGTGGTAACGAAAATTCCACTGAAGTTAAACTTATATTACTTTTAGTAACCGATTTATTACCTTTACAAATCTTGAAGATGCATCGTAGCCGGAGCCGCTTTCGTTTATTTGTTTTTAAGTTAATATTATTATTATTAATATTGTTATTGAGCATTTAACTATGGTAGTACTTACTGAAAAGTTTCATAACAATACTTAAGAAACTTAAAACCATTTAAGAGTTTATATAGTGACCCTACAGTTCTATAACAACACTAATACAAGGTACCTATTTAGTATCACTATCACTAAAGTTTATGTAGATCACCTTGGGTGATATTGCAGTTTCCAGTGTTTGCATTCCGGCTTCCGTCATGATGATTTGCCAAAATGAGGGAGATAGTATGAGTCCTAGTGCTAAAACTTTATATTCAACATATTTACCTTATTCGATTAAATTCTAAATGGGCAACGGCACGCTATTGTCCCACATTTCTGCATAATTTAAAATACTGTTTATGTAATTTTTAGATCTGTAAATCAGTAGCGTAACTAGAACACTATTTTGACTGGGCAGTGGGCACTGCTCAAGATTAACGTAAAAAATAAACAAATAAAACAACAATTTTTATTATTTAGAAATATAGACAATAACAACAAATATCATGTTGAAACTCTTAAAAAATAGTAATTCAATAAAAAATAAAAATCTACCTGATACACACAAGTCAATATATAAATAAAGTATATAAAAAATCAAATAACCATAAAATAAAATAAATTAAATAAAACAGAAAAATCAGGTAACGGCTAGTCTGGAATGTTAAATAAGTCATACATTTAACATCTATTCTCTGAACAGAATCTGTAATCGCCTTCCGCCTGTAGCGTATCTGTTTATTACTCCATTAACACTTCCTGCTATATTTCTATGAATAAGTGCGACAATAAATTCAAATATTGTGAAGAGTTCTAACTTACGGGGGGACACGTGCCCCTTAGCCTCCCTCTAGTTGCGCCACTGCTGTAAGGAAAACTTCACAAGTACAATTATTGCTAATTATAATGTATATTAAACCTCCATTTTTATTTAATTGTAAGAAACAAACAAAAAATACAAATAAAATGTTAACTTAAAATTTGAAATAAAGATATAAATATATTTGTACAACAGAGAAAGCATATATTGCATTATACCTATGAGAAAATGTTTATCAGCGGTTAGATAAACAGTTGTATACAGATAATAAATATGTGTCTGTTACTGTAGAGGTTATAAACTCTGAAGTTGTATACGGTTACTAAACAGAGTAACCCTTTTAAATTTTTTAATTTAAGCGTCTCAAGAGGTTTATAAGAGTAACGGGTATGTTACCGTTACATAAATTAAAGTTATCTAACTTTAGTTATAGTTACGATTATATAACCAAAAATGTTTATTGGGTGCCTATACCTAAACCTAGGTATATTAAGTCAAACGTAGACGTAAGAAAATATTAATTATAAATATTAAAGGTATATGTGTAAGTAAAAATATAAAGTGGGCAGAAAGGCAACGTGAAATAGTAAGACAGAGGACTTACCTTACAAATATACATAGATAGAATAGGAATAGCTGTCTCATGATCACCCCACTATTTTTAAAACGGTATCATATACCGTATAATCTCCGGCGACGATTAAATAATGTTATAATGTTATAACTTTTTTTATTAATTAGTGAGCATTGTGAAGGTATATAATTTTGAAGACGACAGGAAAAGTAATTAATAATAATTTACAATTCGCAAAACAAAAACAATGAGTGTTTTTAAAAATTAATAACCGTTACTTAGCTTAGCTCAAACTATTCTAATCAGTGCATATATAGGTAAATATTTATTTGTTCATCGTATAGCTGTCACTACACGTAAGGTACCTTTACAAATTTGCTGAACATCACGTTATTAACTTTTTTAATGTTGGATTTTGAATACTGAGTTTTAATTGGTGTGACGCAAACTGTAAGGTGTTACATACATACATGTGTTTAAACTGCTGTTTAAAGTGTGCTGCATTAGTACTGATGATAATTTTTGTTTTAGAGGATTTATCGAATGTGAATTCCTGTGAATATGGCCCATATATACAACAACGGTGAGTTTATCGAAACATTTTATTTATATTTTAATATCTAGCAATTCACGAAACAGCGGTATCATTTTTTATTGTTTACTGATAAAATCCAACAGATTATTATAATTTTTACATATCCACATAATTTTCAAGTTTTCTGAAAGTATGAGGCTTATAGGGATTCAAAAACATACAGTTAATTTAATTTATTTGTGACTTACTGTTTAGTGTTTATTCTTTTTCTTGCACTGTTGTCAACGATTAACGGCTCTTTAATATTTTAGTGCATGATTAGAGGGCCAAAGTTTAATACACACACGTGGTACACATGTTTTTAACCAATGGTTTATTCATAGCAATCTCTAGGCAAACACTGATATACTTAGTTGTTTATTTTTTTTTTAAATTGCACAAACATGACATTTTGGATAATTTAAATATTTGTATAAAATCGTTGAAATATTCGAATAAATGTATTCAATTAATTTGTTCTGATATCTCGTGGAACAAAATGTACTTTGAATTGACGTTTCGAAAATACTTTCCCAAAGCCAAAACGGTATACTCCTTCCCACACGGGGGCTAAGGAACGGTACTTCCCACACCTGGAGCGCGGGAAATAATAAAACTGATTCAGGAAATATACGTCATGATTATGAAGCCGCGTCAGGAAACGTCGATATATTTTACCTACGAATGATATCCCACGAACCGATTTTATTTCGCAGTCCATTACGTTCAGGGAGCAACTAAAATTGATTCTAATGAGTATGAAAGTGCTCATAATAAAGTCCAACAAAAGAAAAATAGTCCAGTTGAGTTTATACTTTAACTTCAGATTATTTAAAACAAATCCTTGTAAACTTCTATTACTCTAACTGTTCGTATTTGAGGTAAGAATATGTGTGCCAATGCCACATCTAGCAATACAAACATCCCCACCTTACATAACTCGTATAAACCTTTTTAGCTATATAACCTCACGGTTTATAACCAATTGTAACAGAAATATTTCTTTATTTTTATATAATTGCCTATATAACCGGGCGATAATGCCATGTTTGACTGTCTGTTGGACACATATTTATATTCTTCCTCTCTCACATTCAAGTTTTAAGTAAACATTGTAAATGGGCGTATAACATAATTAATTATTATTATTATCATTATTATTAATTAAGTAAAACTTTAGCGTACTAGCAGGGGTTATAGAATATTATTGGAAACATGAACAAGTTGCTTAAAAAAATTGTAGGGGTTTTTTAAAATAACCGTAATTTATTTATAGATCTGAAAATTACATAAACTTTTTTTTAAATTACGTATGCTGGACAAAAGCGTTGCCCTTATAGAATTACGTCGAATAAGTTAAATATTTAAATAGTTTCTCCATTATTTTGAGAAAACATCATGGTGCAAAGCAAAATGCAATGCAAAATCTTTTAAAATTTTTACCTGAAATTTTGCACAGACTTTTATCGTCTGCAGATACACTTTTTGTGTAATTGTGGTAAAAAAGTCAAAGCGCAAACGGGGAAAATGGGGCTTATGGTACCTATTAACCTCCCCAACTTTTTCATGCGTACGCCTATGGTCTCTAGATATTTATTTTTAGATTAAATACTTATTTCTCTAACTTTTCTTGATCTTATAAAATTTTAATTTAGGACTTGATTAACGAGATATTTCAATAAAATTCATTTTTAATATCTTAGTTTCGGAATTTATTATTTATATTATTGTTGTTTGTAGTAACCATTGGTTTTCGTTAAATTGATTACTTTTAGGCAAAACGTGCCAGAGTCCTTTTTTGTTGTGCATAGTTCAATAAAATAAAAATTATAGAAAAACCAGTGGTGTACGGGGGGCGTTCTACGTAACTTGCTATCCCCATAATTTCCTTATTTTTAAGGTAATAAAAAAATTTAAAATTTCATCTTATTGCATTTTTCACATACGTTTTAAATGTGTTATCAGATCATATCTCGTCTTCTTCAAATAATGGTCATTGTAAAGATAAAATAAATATAATTTATCTATTATTGCAAACGGTTTTTTATTAATAACTTCCCTAAATTACTCGAAATATACAAGTATTATAAATTTTTGAAATCAGAAAAAATAGGCAAATCCAAATATGTAAAAATATATAGGGTGTTCCATTAAAGAAAAATAGATTTTTTCGCACCCACTGTATATTTTCTGACATCGATATGATTTGATAACATACACTCAGTTCCATAAAAAGTGACGCACTCGATTTTTTGGGTAATTTTAAAGTTCTTTAGTTCTTAAACCGGTGGACCGATTTGAACATTTTTTTTTCCAGTTTATAGCAAAATTCATTCTGTATGAGCCGGATTGGAAGCAATGGTGCGTTTTTCCAAATTTCATGGAAATTAATGGAGAATTTTAAGCCTAAGTTTTTTCACAGATTTTCAAAACACCCTGTGAATTATTCTCTCATTCATGGAAAAATTATTCATTCTGCATTCGATGAACCATTTTTTAATAAACATTTTGTTTTTTTATTCATTGATTTATCTCTAAAATTGTCCGAATTACAGCTTTTTTGCTGAAACCTTGCGTATTACCAACTTTCTGAATTTATCGAGTTTTATAGTGAAATAAACTGATACGAATTTTAAAAAACATTTTTATTAAACACAAAATTATAAACTTTTATTTGAGGCATTTTGTGTAATTTTAGTCTCTAAAACTTCTTTAATGACACTTAATTAATGACACAACAACAAAGTATGGAGGCATACAACAAATTAATTGCTATGGCAACGGCAATTGCTTTTTCAAAAGCAATGTGATTCTACAATGAAATAGATTTCCACCTCTTTATTTTTTGAAAGACAAAATAATTACCTACCAATAAATAAAAAAAATAAAAAATCGATCCACTGGTTAAAAAAAAAATAAAAAAAGTTAGGTCAAAAATCAAATGCGTCACTTTTTTGGAATTGAGTGTATGTGAAAACCTTGACAATTTCTATTGGTTTATATGCCATACAATTCTGCAGTGAGTATGACCACTCATCATGTGCATCATTTCTCAATATACGAAAAAGCAGGGTTCACGTAAAAACGTTATATCTCGGAAAGTACCAGTGATAAATCAGTGAACAAAAAAACAAAATGTTTATTAAAAAATGGTTCATCGAATTCAGAATGAATAATTTTTCCATGAATGCGAGAATAATCCACAGGGTGTTTTGAAAACCTGTGAAAAAACTTAGGTTTAAAATTCTCCATTAATTTCCATGAAATTTGGAAGAACTCACCATTGCTTCCGATCCGGCTCATACAGAATGAATTTTGGTATAAACTGAGAAAAAAAATGTTCAAATCGGTCTACCGGTTTAAAAACTAAAGAACTTTAAAATTACCCAAAAAATCGAGTGCGTCACTTTTTATGGAACTGAGTGTATTTAAAAAGTATGCGAAAATGCAATAAGATGAAATTTTATATTTTTTTATTACCTTATAAAATAAGAAAATTATGGGGGGCAGCAGCTTTTTCTTATTTCTATTTCAGAGCCATGAAGATACCAATATATTTTGGGCTAAACGTCGACTGATCTTTAAAAGCAGTTTTTCAATTTTAATCCCTGATCTATCCCATCCATCCAAAAAAGAATATAAATATAAAGAAAGGTCACTAAACAAATCACAACAGAACTGAATAACTGACTCACCTGAGAATTGATCACATGTTTAGGGACTGTCAAAATATTGCAGTAATTGTTTAATTTATATTTACTCACTTTCGCTGCTTCTAGGTCCTGATCAAGTAGTACCTTCCGAGGATTTGGTGACGATTAGATCTGACGGATACGTGCGCCTTCGTATTCCCAAGAGCGGCAAAGCCATCGAAACTACCCCTCCGGTATCAATTCCAGGCTTGCTTAGACGTTCCGCCGAAGAATTCCCCGATCACATCGCCCTAGGAAAAAAAGTTGATGGTAAATGGGAACTATACACTTATAAGTAAGTACATACGTATATGTAGACTACCAATCTAAAACTAGTACAAAATATTTTTTGGCCACTTATCCGATTCCGAAAAATGTACGCCTGTCCGTTTTGCAAAACTCATGGTGGTTTCCAATTTCGCAGCAATTCAGCCATTGCAAGAGGAAACACAGGTTATAAGTTGCCCACAGATTGAAGGGTTTAGTTCGTTATATGAGGATCTGGAAATGGTTACAATTGTTTTAAACCTCAGTATCTTTATAGAATGACTCGTTAATACCAAATTATTAATTACCTACTAAAACATCCAATGAAAAGGATGTAAAACTCATGAGTTCCAGCACGCTGCATTTTTAGTATTCCATTTTCATGGTCTGATTTTATTACCTACTGCTGCTAAAGCACCGTAAAAATGGCTGCAAATTTGTTTTTTTTTGTTTATTTTATCGTTTTTAAACAACTTGTGTTTTCAAATTTCAAACACTTGAAATTCTCTCCGGACCATAAATGCTAAAGAGAATGCAGACAAAACATAATAAATATTTTAACTATAGTGTAGCTAACTGCACATGGGCGTGGTGGACTTCAAATATATTTGTCTTAATAGAGAAGTAATTTGCCGGGTCTACGAATATAAAATAAAGATGGATTTGAGCTAAAGAACTATACATTTTAAACCCTTTACACCTCGTCAGCGCATCTTAATTTACGGATAGAACTGGACTAGAAAATAACTGTGTCACCTTTGTCAAGCTCTAAAGCCAAACCTAAGACATTTGGTGGCTTTGGAGCTTTGTGCCGACGAAGATTTTTAATCAAAAGCCACGCAATCCTGAATTTAGAAGTAGGTAATTTGACTGAAAACCATTTTTTGAAAGATCTGTGAGGAGTGCTTGAGTAAATTTTGTGACAGTATCAAAGATCCTGCATAGATCTTCTTTGGCAGTATCCAATCTCCAAATCTGACCATTTTGTGAGTAACATTGCAAAATACCAAAAAAGTACCGTAAATATGGTCCTAGCATATTTTACTTCTTTTACCCTCCCCTTCGTTCATGATTACTAAGGCTTAAAAGTAGTTTATACTGAGTGTTTAAACAAGGCTTGAGCTTGGGTTGGGGGGGGGGACATGATAAACATGAACAAAAAATGGACCATGGGAACTGGGAATGCTAAAAATTTGCTGGCTAACAGAACCTTGGGGGGGGGTAATTACCCCATCCGCGCTTGCTGGAACAGGTCCAAGGGGAAGGGTTAAGCCGGGCTCAGACGACTGGTGTACTTGGCCAATATTTGTTAATGGCATATACTTGCCATGTCGTCTGAGTGGTTTACTTGTACAATTATTTGTCATTGGTGAGTATTGGTCAGTTTCCCATCGTCTGTCGGTAAAAATGGCACACGTCAAAGGGATCACAATTATTGGTAGACTTGACAAGTGCATACTTGTCTATACTTGTGGTTGCGCTGACACGAGTTGTACATATAATTGTACCTTGCTTCACTACTATTCATTTTGTATAAGCGGATGGAAGAGGTTCCTTGTTTTAAAAATGCTTTTTTGATTATTATTTAAATGCCAAAATCAAAAATCAAAACGAACCAGTCATATGGTGTGCAAAACATTTGAAACATAAAAACCGTAATGCAATTAACTATGGCTTGGAAGAGAATCGAAGAAAAAATTAGTATTCTGTGTTCCATAAAAGAACTTAAAAAGAAAAAAGGAATCTTTGATGTCAACATTTCGTCCTCTGATGAGTAAAGTAGTAAAATGAAGTAGTTACCACAAAGCTGCACACGCGACGACATTTTCAAGACGACCGATATCCATGATAGTCAACAATCTTCTTTCATTCCACCAACATTGTACCAATTTGCTGGTGTATTTAAAAAAAAAATGTACACGTCGTGTGAGCGCTGTTGCTTGTTAATGGCCTAAATGAGCTGGTACACTTGTCAAGTATACCAATATTGGTGTATTTGTCAAGTACACCAGTCGTCTGAGTCCGGCTTAAGAAAACGCACATTTATTTCTCTTCCGATAATAATTGTTGTTGTTCGAAGGATGCCAACTTTGCGAACTTCAATTTGAATTGTATATTATGTGTAGTGTATAAATCATATATTTCTTTATAACATATGTTCTAATGCTATTGTTCTTAACTATTATGACGAAATGTGACGAATTATGTTTACGACCGATAAATATATCTACACATCGCAATAGTCTAAGGATAGGTACATTACTGCAAAGTGCAGAGTTAAGAAAAAAGTCCTTGTAAAAATTTAATTTAATTTATTTAATTAGCTATAATAAATTAAATAATCAGGCAATCAGGGAAAGTGATATACAACGTGGTCCAAGGAGTTTGCTTCACACGGGGAAGTTTTTTATTATGAACTTTTATTCTTAATAAAAGTTTCAAAGCTAAAAAAAAGTTAAATAAAACTACGATCAGAGGTCGCATATGAGGACACTCAAAATTATGAAATTCGCAAGACTAAAGGACCTGAATATCATCGATACATAATAATTTCAAAGAGAAATTTTCTTGTAATAGGATTTTATAGATCTCAGTTAGGCAGATGAGAGTCCTGTAAAAGTTTTACAGGCCGCTCACCATATAGCAACTGAATGTTTGGATTCTTTAAAACTATAAAATGTGACAGTTGTTATAAAATGAAATTTCGAAATGACAATTGAGAATTAATGGTACATGTGCCCGTTTAAAAAAAATATTGTGCGTATAATACGTCCCAAAACTTCTTTTACTGGACACGCAGGCTTCCAGGACTCGCCTGCGGCTCGCCCTGAAATTTGCCTACTCGTCCAGTAAAATGCCACTTTTGGAACTTGTTAAGTAAACTACTATTTTAAATACATATAACAGTAAAAAGTTATAGGTATCTATAATATAACTTATATTATAAACAAAAACAAAGCTAAAATGTCAAAAAAATAAGGATATATATATCCTTTATAATTCATGAAATTTGATATTGTCCAATATTGTCCGATTTTGTCCAGTTTTATACAATATTGTCCGTGTCCTGGATGAAATAAAAAAAGGGGACAAATCCACAACCCTGTTGTAGGTATAATATTATACAGGGTGAACTCCAACTTATTTATTTAATTTTAGGGGATGGTTAATGATAAATCCATAAAAAAATTAAAGAAATACACGAGGCAGTTTTCGAGAAAAAAATTAATATACGTCAACATTTTGAAAACTTAGCAACTGGACCTATCTCAGATCTCAGCCAAAAACAAAATAAGATGGATCAGGTTGATCTTGCTTTTAACATTTGTTCACTAGCTTTTACCACACCACTATCAATTAACTTTGCACGAAAGTCTGTGGAACGAATATTTTTTATACCATTTGTTTACACAAGAATCCCGTCGAACAGTGGTCCTCAAAAGTTCAATAGATTTTTACGTAAGGTAACTAGGCATGGCAATTGGCTAGCCTTAGCACTGCACTCCGACTCAAATACTTTTTCTGCACGATTACAAACTACTTTTTGTCTTCTATCAGGATATACTATCGGATTTCTGATCCGAAGTTTCGACTTTTACAACCATCAACAACTTATTTTTTTTAATAAGGACCAGGAATTTTTACTTAAAAATTTTAGACGTTTGATTATCCCTACAAAAAATAGTTGTGAAAATGTGTGTTTGACATCCAAATAACCTTACAAATCAAGAACAAAAATCCTGGAATTTCAGACCCTTTCTACTATGTCAGGAACTTAAGTTACCTTAGATATCTTTTCAGGACGTTGTTGGGCTCATAATTTCACGCTTTACCTGAATTTAACCGAGAATGTGTCGTTTCAAACAACCGAAAGCCTTGCAGTGGCCTTCGAATTTCGAACACCCTGTATTCACAAAAATAAATATTGAACAAAAATGAACAGTAGGCGGTAGGCAATATTCGAAATGCATCTGTGATTAACTGGTTGCATAATTTATGGCACAGCATTTAATTTGTTGAAATTAAATCTTTTCAGACTAGAAAATATTAACGTTGTAAAAATTTAAAAACTTCACTAAATAAATGAACCAAATATGGATAGTTTAGTTGATTAATTCGTGTTGGGGCAATTGCCTCTGGTCCCCAACGATAGACGCCAGTGGTCGTAATATAAAAGGAATATAAATAAGTTTTATTTTAAAAACACGTGCAAAGAGTACAGTGTAATGTGTTCACATTTTGCAATAAGAATAAAATCGTATCTTGAATACATGTTGTTAGATAAACAGAACAATTTTATATGGATATGCTGCTACAATCTACAATCCTCTAAAAATAAAACTTGTTTTGTAATTTGTTTCGTATCGAAAATTTTCTATAGACTCTTCGTATAGTCTTCCTTTTCTATAACAGGGGGACCACACAAGTTGACAAATATTGGTTCCTATAAACCATTCGCAGGTGGTCAATTTATTATTTTCTTTTGCTATATTATGTTTATTCGCCGTATTCGCACAATACTCTTCTAAATAAAATTTATCAAGATCAGTGGGCCACCCAGAAAAATCGTTAATGACACACAGAATATATAGCTTCATTTAGAATTTCACACTTCCTTCTTTTTTTACTATAGGTATTGCAACTTACAACTCGTGATGTTTATTTTTTAACCCATCCGGTTTCTTTTTAATGGCATCGCGTTCTTTTATTTTTCTTTACATTACGAATTAAGTTATGTTTCGTTAAGTATTTTCTTAAACACTAATCGTATGTTATACAAACGTAAAATACCTCAAGTATACAGGGTGTCCCAAATTGCTTGATTTTGACTGGTTTTCCTATTCCAGACCAGGTAGAGAAAAACTGACATATGAGTCTAGAGCTCGATTTTTGTGAAACGCCGATTGGTGAAAACCACATTTCGATATCTCTAACCGTTTCCAAGATATCGGCAAAAATTGACATTTTACAGATTCCGAAAAACTGTCAACTTTTTTATTTGTGGATATTTTTTCAAACGGTAAAAACTTTCTACAGGCACTTTTTGACGTAGAATAAGATGCATTTGTCAAAAAAAAAATATATCGCTTTTCGATTGTTTGATATCAAAGCTAACTTTGTTATTTCAAATGGAAACCATAGTTGACTTATTTGACTTTAGAAAATAGGGAAAAAAAAAGCTTTCCAAAAATATATGTGCCAAGATATGTCTAGTCATCCTTGCTGCCAATATAACACATTTCTCTTTAAAAATGGCAGTTTTTAACATTAAAAAAAGTTTTTCGGAATCTGTAAAATGTCAATTTTTGCAGATATCTCGGAAACGGTTAGAGATATCGAAATGTGGTTTTCACCAATCGGCGTTTCACAAAAATCGAGCTCTAGACTCATATGTCAGTTTTTCTCTACCTGGTCTGGAAATAGGAAAACCAGCAATTTGGGACACCCTGTACAGTGCGTCTTGTAAAGATTGTTACCAGTTAGGGCATGGATTTTTAAATATTATTTTTTGTACATAAAAAGTTTTACAAAAGTTATTATGGTTTCTTTAATGACAATAACTACCGTTTGAGCGAGAACATTTTCTTACATAATTTAATAGCACCAGAAATATTTTTTGTGAAAGAAGCATTACGAAATTACCGAAAATATTTCCTCAGCTCCTGTAGCTAGTGCAACATGTGCATAGATCAAGGTCCACAAAAGGTATTATGTTAATCCGTCGTTTTCACTTGTTCACTTGGATGTGAATTTGCTGCGTCCAGTACCTACATTCTGTTCATTGTTTCAGGAAATATTTGCAGCAGGTCCGCACGTGCGCAAAAGCATTTTTACACTTAGGATTAGAAAGAAGACATTCCGTTTGTATTTTGGGTTTTAACAGTCCAGAATGGTTTATATCAGATCTTGGTGCCATATTTGCAGGGTACGACTTGTTTGCTATCGAGTGAATTCGCTTCTAAAGTTAATATTTTTAGGGGTATCGCTGTAGGTATATACACAACGAACTCAGCAGAGGCATGCTTATATTGCGCAATAAATAGCAAAGCAAATATAATTGTAGTGGAGGATGAGAAGCAACTGGAAAAAATCCTTTCAGTACGTTCAGATCTTCCACATTTGAAGGCGATTGTGCAATATACTGGAGAACCAACAAATCCAGATGTTCTAAGTGTAAGTATTCATAAACTGCCCTTAGGAAAATAACGTGTGTCTTGCAGTGGAAGCGTTTGATGGAGATTGGCGAACAACAATCTGACGATCTGCTAGAACAATCTTTAAAGTCGATTGCTATTAACGAATGCTGCACCTTGGTTTACACTGTAAGTTGGAAAATTGACCAGATTGTTCCATTACATATTATGTTGACTTAATAAATTTTTCAGTCTGGAACTGTCGGCAACCCAAAAGCTGTAATGCTAAGCCACGATAACTTCACCTGGGACGCCCTGGCAATCACGGAAAGACTAACCGTCGAAAGGGGTAAAGAAGTTTTGGTCAGTTACTTACCGCTTAGCCACGTTGCCGCCCAGGTAGTGGATATATACGTTATAATGACAATTGGAGGGACGACATATTTTGCAGACAAAAATGCATTGAAAGGCAGTTTAGTCAATACCTTAAAAGAGGTTCAACCCACGAAATTCTTGGGCGTTCCGAGGGTATGGGAGAAGATCTACGAGCAAATGATTCAAGTTGCAGCTCAAAACGGATACGTCAAAAAGTATATCGCATCGTGGGCTAAGGAGCATGCCCTGCAGCACCACCTTAACAAGATAAAAGGGTAAGGATATAATATATAATTATTTTTACGTTGAAATTAAAAAAAAGTGTCAATAGGTTTCTGCTGGTGCCAAGAATCGATGGTTAAAATTTAACTACGCATTTCAGACTCGCCCTGTATACGTTATCATGACACACACCTTGTATATCTTATCTAAGCCACCTACGTTATCGTGTTTAAATTGCATGACGTTTACAACATCCATCAGGTGATTCTACAATGGTGCAAGAATTGACATTTGTGCGACTGCTTTTGATTTAGATTTAGTTGATGTATGTAAATCCTATGCAAATGTCTTTAGAAAACATTATTAAATTAAAATGGAGTTGTAACAAGATTGTGTTCCTGGTAGCGAGGTGTGTGGTCTCGTAATCTGGCGATCGATCAGTGCCATTTCTGTCTTTGTTTTTTTAATTAAATATATTCCCGCTACATAAACATAACTTAAACACACAAGACAATAAGAATAATAATATACATATATTATATATAATATTTCGGTCCGGGCCCTGCTCGCTGGTATACATTTTAATTCCGTTTGATTAAAATTAAATTATTTACCTATCAACAATCTCCTAAAATAAAAGTGATAGAAAATCAAATAGAAAACCGCATGTCACCCACTGATATATATAATAATTCATGTTGAAATTAGTTAGTATACCGGGTGACCACGAAATGACGCTCGCCCATATGTCTTCTTGATTTATAAGATATATGAATTTCAAATTTGGACACGTCAAATAACTGTTAAATATGCATTATTTCGACCAATTATCACATTCTGACACTTCCGGTTTCACCGGAAATTACAATAAAGTTTGGTGTTTTAAATGGAACACCCTGTATATTTTTACATCAATTGAAGGGCCTTAAAAAAAGCTTTTTAATGATATGTCACACATAGTATTTATCTTAAAAGCTTTAGGAGATATACATTTTTTTATTTTATTACTATTCAGTCTAGCAGGCTTAGAAATGGTGGCAATTTTGACGTTATTATGCATACGTATGAAAAATAGTAACAAGCCGATTTTTGTTTTCAATTTTATACAATCCACAATTAAAATTATTTTGCCCCCCTCCCCTAATATATATTTTCCAATAATAAGGAAATCGAGTGGCAACTCGTTTCAAAGGTACCTATCTATTATTTTTTTTATTATTATTTATTTCTATTTCTTCTACTCCCTGTAAAAGGTATTAAGATATAAAAATTAATACCTATCTCGTGAAGCTTTTAAGATATAACCATGTGTTACATATCAATCAAAAACTTTTTTAAAGGCCTTTCAGTTGGTGTAAAAATAAACTGATCAACAAAATAAACGTGACACAGCCAAAAATATACCCTAATTTTGGAACAGTAAATTTGGATTGTGTTTGTGTTTTTGCTAAAATTAGGTATTTTACATAAAGTTTGTACAGGGTGCTAAATGAAACAGTGCAAAATTTCTGAAATTTCGGCATGATGCCATTTGAACAAAAAAATGTTTTTCTGTATTTTAACACTAAAGGCATAGAGGTGGACTTTATATCTCGAAACGGTATTTGAATTTTCCGCTTATTTCCTTTATTTCAAAATATCAACTTTTTGGTATTACAGTGATAACTTTTTCGCTCGTAACTTCAGGTAAGAAGACGTAAGGATGATAATCGAACTTGAGTCAAGATAAAATGTCAAAACAAGGGTTGCATTAAAAGTAACCCAAACTTGAATTTTTGAAGGAGAATTGGCGCTCTTCCTTACCTAAAAATTCTTATAACCATGCAACGTCGGTAACGACAATCAGAATATTCGCATTGGCTTATTATCTGTCACTGCTTGTCACTAATGCCACTTTTGTTGATTAATCTTTAATCGTTGAAAAATGGTCGTTGGTTAGAATAAAAAATCGGTTACGAAATTTTGGCGTTAACATTTCTTTGCATGACGTCCATTTAAAGTTTTGGCGTGTGCTTTCGTATTTCTGCATCGCTAAATCTTACTTACCATGATGGCTATAAATTCACTTAACAATCATTCAACCATATCGCCTCGGAGGCTCAGTTGAAAAAAGGCCAAAGGTCCATAAAAATTATTTATTCTTTCAAGAAAGCTGTCGTAGATACTCCAAACACAATATAGGAAAATATCAATATTTTGTCGGGCATTCCCTCCACCAGATTGCGCAATAACTGCTGGGGAATAGCTTCCCATTCTTCCTGTACCGCATTCACCAAAAATTGTCCATTTGTCCTTCCCTTTCTTTCAGATTCCTTTTCATTTTACTCCAGACATGCTCGATCGGATTCATATCCGGAGACAAGAGTGGCCAATCCATTCTTCCAATATTGTGATCCTCCAAAAACTCGGCGACGATTCTAGCGCGATGAGGTCTTGCATTGTCATCGACTAAAATAAAATCTATCTCCCCCAATATTTTCAGCGTAGAGGACTACAATATCCCTAACACACAAATCTCTATATCGTTCACCATTCATGTTTTCCCCTCTCGGTATCCCTAATTCATTTTTTCCATTAATTCTTATTGCACCTCAAGCAGTCACTCCTCCATTTCCAAAAGCCACCCTCGCCTCCGTGTGCTCTTCCATAAATCTTTCTTTCCGTCTTCTCCACACCAAAACACGCCCATCCGACCTAAATAAACAACACCTACTTTCATCTGTAAACAAACACCTACTCCATTTTGCTATTCCCCAATGTTAGTGATCTCTGGCGATCGGCGATTTGGAGAACTCCAAAGCCTTCGTGGCGCGTTCTGGCCTACTATATGGCCAGCTGGTCTTTATTCAAACATGGCATTTTGTACTGGATAACTTATCATCAATCAAGGAATCAACAAAAGTGGCAACTAGTGACAAACGCCAGTACGATTATTCCGATTCTCGTTACGTTGCATGGTTACGAGAATTTTCAGGTGAGCAAGAGCTCCAATAACTCTCATTTCGAAAACATGCAGTTGCAATTTGGTTCCTCCACCAACGATTTTTAACTCATGCAAGCAAAGAACATCTTTAAGTGTTCAGAATGGTTTGTTCGAATGCCAGTTGACTTTAATTTAAGTCCAAGTCTCTCATAATACCAGATTTCGGGGGTAATTCAGATTTGGGTCACTTTTAATGCAACCCTGTATTTTGACATTTATATTGACTCGATTATCACCATCGTGTCTTCTTACCTGAAGTTTTAGCTTCAACATGAGTACTGATTTTGAGAATCGGTTCTCGAGTGAGAAAGTTATCATTGCAAGGCCAAAAAGTGGATTTTTTGTGAGCACCCTGTAATAAGTGAAAAATTCAAAAACCGTTTCGAGATATGAAGTTCATCTTTATACCTTTAGTATTAATATACACAAAAAAAATTTTTTGTTCAATTGGGATCATGCCTAAATTTCAGAAATTTTGCATTGTTTCATTTAGCACTCTGTAGAAACTTTTTGTAAAATACCTAATTTTAGCAAAGACATGAACTGATAGACAAAGGATTGGACTAGCGAATGCTCCAAACAGAAACTAAATCGCTTGCAGCAATCCAAATTTACTCAGTTCCAAAGTTAGGGCAAATTTGGCCGTATAACGTTTATTTTGTTGATCAGTTTATACAGGGTGATTCATGAGGAAAGGGACAAAATGTTATGGTAGATAGAGTTCACTTAGATGAATTAGAAATGAATATTGAAAAAACCCTGAGCCTTTTTTTTATTGATCTACAGGGTGATTTATGAGTTTTGCCCAATACTTCTTAAGATAATATCTTTTAAACTAATCACTAGAATCAGCTTGTATTGTGGGTATATAATATACTATTAATTGTCAATTTACATGCATAATCAAATACAGAAAATTCCAGAGCCGGCTCAACTAATTTTTAATTTTAGGGCTCCTATGAAAAAATTCACCCTGTGTACGTGATTTTTAAATTCTAATACTGAATTATGAAACTACATACATGAATGATCGAAACCATGTATTTTGTTGTTTTGCTACACTTTGGGCGAATTTTAAATAAATGATCAATTTTCGCCAAAATCGAAGATCTGCACAAAATAAATTTATAAAATTACATTTTCCTCTCTTATTTAAACTAAAATATTTGTTATACAAAATTTTGTGATTTCATGGTTGATTAATATGAAATAAATAATCAAAAATAAATAATTTCAACATCAGATTAAGTAATTTTTATTTCTGAGGTTTCTGCGAAAAAATCAGTCTGTATACATTTTTCTCAAATTCTGATAATAAATTATGGAACTACAAAAAACATTAAAAAAAACCCCTGCCAATTATGGGATCAAAACTTCCTCACCGTGTGGTGGTTTATAACAAAAGTAATTTTTGATGTATTTGTTTTTGACGCATTTTGTTTTTTTTGTACGTATTTTGTTTTTTTGGCGTATTTTGTGTATTTCAACATTTGGACACAATATTATAATGAGTTATATATCAGATCCTATTTATAATCTTTCATCACGAATAAATTTTTTTGTAAAGTTAGAAATATATATGTTGGGGTCCGGTAGACCCCATTCCAATGGACCGATTTTGCTCATCAACGAACTCAATCTTTTCCTTGACCTCTAGAACATGTGTACCAAATTTGAAAGCTTTATTTCAAAAAAAGAAAATTTTTGTGTATCGTCATAATTCGTCGAGAATCGTCCAGAAATGTAATAAAAATTTTCAAAATTTTTTTCACGATCTTCCTCACTTTTGGTGAGGAAGTAATTAACGAAATTGTTTATTTTTTTTATCACAGTATATCAATAAACAGAACATTAATAATCCTGTCGTTATTAGGAAAGCCGTAGGAAATTTAATTTTACGACAAAGAAAATGTAGGGAGGCAGAAGGCTTTCATTTTGAAAATAAGTTATAAGGTTTTATGTTCTGTGAATTTGTTGTTTATAATGTTCTGTTTATTGATGTATTGTGATAAAAAATAAATAATTTCGTTAATTTTTAAATGTAGTTCCACAATTTATTATCAGAATTTGAGAAAAATGTATACAGACTGATTTTTCACAGAAACCTCAGAAATAAAAATTACTTAATCTGATGTTGAAATTATTTATTTTTAATTATTTATTTCATATTAATCATGCATGAAATCACAAAATTTTGTATAACAAATATTTTAGTTTGAATAAGAGAGGAAAATGTAATTTTATAAATTTATTTTGTGCAGACCCTCGATTTTGGCGAAAATTGATCGTTTATTTAAAATTCGCCCAAAGTGTGGCAAAACAACAAAGTACATGTTTTCGATCACTTTTGTATGTAGTTTCATAATTCAGTATTAGAATTTAAAAATCACGTACACAGGGTGAATTTTTTCATAGGAGCCCTAAAAATAAAAATTAGTTGAGCCGGCCCTGGAATTTTCTGTCTTTGATTATGCATGCAAATTGACAATTAATAGTATACTATGTACCCACAATACGAGCTGATTCTAGTGATTAGTTTAAAAGAAATTACCTTAAGAAGTATTGGGCAAAACTCATAAATCACCCTGTAGATCAATAAAAAAAAAGGCTCAGGCTTTTTTCAATAGTCATTTCTAATTCACCTAAGTGAACTCTATCTACCATAACATTTTGTCCCTTTCCTCGTGAATCACCCTGTATACATACATAAGTTTTGTTCGTATCTCCGGAATGCGACTTTCAATTGTTTTCCTGATATGATTTTTGGAAAATACATATAGTCTCCTATAACTTTTATTCACTGGTACACCTACTGAAAAACTAATCCTATTCTCTCCCCCAGAATCAAATCAAACACGTGGGGCTACACCTTGGCCAGCGCGGTGATATTCAAAAAAATCAAGCAGGCTCTGGGTTTCACTCGTTGTACCTTATTCGTCTCCGCCGCGGCACCGATATCGTCGGAGCTGAAGAAATATTTTCTTAGTATCGACATACCGATAATGGATGCTTTTGGTATGTCGGAAGCTAGTGGGGCTCACACGCTTAGCATCGACGGTGCTAACACCTTGGACAGTATCGGTATGACGATACCAGGTATGAAATCAAAGTTGTTCAACATCGAGGACGGCCAAGGCGAACTTTGCATGTACGGGCGGCATATTTGCATGGGATACTTAAACGAAGTGGAAAAAACTGCTGAAGCCGTAGATACGGATGGATGGTTGCACACTGGCGACCTAGGCCGCATTGACGAAAAAGGATTCGTGTACATCACTGGTAGACTTAAAGAATTGCTCATAACAGCTGGCGGTGAAAACATCCCTCCAATTCAAATAGAACAGATGGTTAAATCTGAATTACCCCAAATCAGCAACGCATTTTTAGTAGGAGATAAAAGAAAATTCCTTTCGATATTGCTCACATTTAACTCGGAAGTTGACCCTGATACCGGGGCTCCCCTAGACACGTTGCTACCTACCGTACAAGACTGGTTAAAACGCTTAGGATGCCCCGCAACCACGGTTACTGAAATTCTAAAGGCTGGTCCTGACCCAAAGCTGTTGGCTGCTCTCAAAGAAGGACTCGACCGGGTTAACCAACGAGCTACCTCAAACGCTCAAAGGATACAAAAATTGGCCGTCCTTCCCGCCGATTTTTCAATTCCAACAGGAGAACTAGGTATGTTTTTTAAATCAAACAATATAGCGCGACTCACATAGTAGGTCGAGGTATTCCTGAAATTTGAGCAATTTAGAATTTAGCTGGTTTAAGGCACCTGGCACAGACCCCTCATAAATGATGGTAAACCACGTGACTAAAAATAGGCAGACAGGCACCATTGGGTGTATATAGGGTTGCATAATTCTGCGGTCCCGTGGTTTACAACCATTTGTGAAGGTCCTGACCGGTGCGAGGTTCTCAGCAAATAATTTTTTGTTTCTTTTTTCAGGTCCTACTCTGAAAGTGAAGAGAAGAATAGTGGAGCAAAAGTATTCGGATATTATTGAGAAAATATATGCATAGCTTTTGTACATTTGTATTGTTATATTTGAGAGGTGAAAAGAAATAAAACTAAATTTGTCAAAATAGTCTTTACTTAAAAATAATATAAATAATACCGTCGACAAATATTTAACTTAATTGGTTTCTGTTTTAAATAAATAATTGAATGGTATACATATATTCAATATAAACATAATTTACAAGGGTTCCTTACTTGGTAACAAAATGCTAGCTACTGGGGCATGGTTCAGCCTCTGTATTACTATCACTACTATCCGAGTCTGGTTTACAACAACGACATTGTTGTTGCTGTTTGTGCTCTTGCTGACGTTTTCGTCGTTCACATTTAGACGATCTATGACACTTGTTGTTACACTTACTAGGTCTATATACAGGGGCGACTAATTCTACTTTAATATTAGCAGTGGCAGTTACTTTGGTAGTGTATGGACCACTAGAGCTGGACTCGGGACTACTATATTCTACAGTGACTTGTGGTTCCACAATGATACTCTGATTACAACTTTCTTCGGTTATTGTTGTTAAACTTGGTTCTCTAGTAGCCTTAACAGAAGCACTACGCCTGGAAGGTTTAGAGAAAGATGTAGTCCTTGTGGGAGCTGGAGGAGGAGGAGGAGGAGGTGGAGTTGATATCCTATCACTGTGTTCCATAGGCAGCAGTTCACCCTTGGGCCCCACTAGAGCCAAGAGCAATGGAAAAAATACTAGAGAGTTTGCCACTGAACCACAAACAGATATAAGTACAAGGGAAAACAAGTGGTTGTGGATGAACTCAAACTGAGAGGTGGCTAATACTGCCGCGCATATCAAAAGCCCCAAATCACCTTTCAGGATTGGTTCCGAATTAATTTCTAACGACAACCTCACGCGGCGTTCTCGATTGCCCAAGCCACTTAGAAACCCGGTGAATATTAAAAATGTGTTTCGGCTTATTATTATGAAATGTAATGCGCCCATGGTGCCGCTTAAAGCAGTTATGTTTAAGAGGCACAACAGTAACATACATGCCAATGTGCTAAATAAGGGGCACCACAGTTTGGTCCATTGTACAAGAACACAAGCGACAATCGCTGCCGCTAGGAGTGTTAGAGCGAATTGAATAGCTAACAAACGATCCAGTAATAGGAACTGATTAAAATAGGCAAAGATCAGTCCAATGGGGTAGTTCTTCAGTCCTCGGTTATTAAATTCTTCGGATATATCTTTAATTTGCTTTAAAGTATTTATAATATTGCCGGTATTTTTTAAATTCTTGAGGTAGAAAGGCATCTGCGTGTAAACAAGAGGCTGCGATTTAGGAATTTTCAAGTCGAATTCATGTTTAGAGCTGTAGTACTGAAACGGTTTTGGAGTTAAATTAGCTTGCGAACTAGAATAGGATATCTGGTCGTTACTATTCCATACAGATAAATAATTATAAAATGCTTTGGGATCTATAATACCATTATTTACCAGTCTTTTCTTGAATATCTGACTCTTATCTACTGGAAATTCGACTATACCAGTCTGTGCTAATAATTTAAAAGCTAATACTGCCTTTTCAGTGGAGTTAGGGAACCATTTCTCACTATTTACACAATTATTATTCCGATTCTGATCAAACTCTTGTTGAAGGTCTATCAGAAAATCTCTAAAGTTCCCTAACCAAAAATCATTCATATTCAATCCTCCATTGGAATCCTTAAGCACATAAGGAACATTTGTAAGCGAGGAATGGTATTCATACAAAAGTGGTTGATTGAACGGATATTCTAGTTCCGTTGTGACTAAATAAAAATTATAAAAACCAAAAAATTTATTTTGGGCTTCTAGATATTTGTACTCTTGAGTATTTTTCGGTAAAAACGTAGATAATCGCACATCAAATTCCAATTTCAGTCCATTGAACACACAGAAAATTATAAGCACCGCATAAGTCAAACACATCACAACTTTTAAAAAGGGCTTTAGTAACACAGACGTCAAGTAACGAGTAACGAACCAAGATATAAGGCTTTTCTTCTGTTGGCAAACCAATTCTGCTGTTAGTAAATTCGTTCCATGTTCCTGTAACAAGAGAAAGACAATATTAGTTTGGTAGGAAACCACTGGCTTTGCTTATACTCTATGGTTAAACCACTACCGACTACGCCACAATAACCTCTGCAGGAAAAAATTTCAAGATCATCAGAATACGTAAAAAAATTGGCTAAACAACTTTTATTTGATTAAGCAAATAATTAAATAGATACAGGGTAATACAGGTATTATTCCATACTCATGCCGGCCTTGTATATATGCATATACCGGGTGTACACGAATAGTGGGCCACCCCTGTAACTTCCTTGTTTTTAAAGATATCGGTATAAAATTTTGTATCGTGAAATTAGGTAAGATTTCCAACTTTTTGAGACCTATCCGCCATATTTGTCACTTCCGGTTTCACCGGAAATGGCCCCAATAGTCTTTTCTAAATTGACCACCCTGTATGTTTTTACATTTTTGAAATAAATATCACATATTGGATACATTTATACTATTTTGAACAATTTATACAGGGTTGCACGAAAAATAATTCGAATTTTAGTTGTCAATCTAGATGGCTGCGAATATGTTAAAATTATTTTTGTTCCAATGTAATTCATATACAAAATACGGAAACGTCAATATGTCCAATAATACATTATACAGGGTGCTCTAACTCATTAACATCACATTTTTCAAAATAACTCTTTTTAAAAATATTATAATATGGGCCACCCAGATATTCAGAAAGCTCTATTTAGTAGGGGTTAAACGGTACCAAAAGTTCCGTAATGTGTAATCGTTACCGGCAGGAATGCCAATTTTTCTTAAGAAATTTATGATTTATATCTAACTTCAATTAAATTTTGTATCAACCCTGTATATTTGTGTTAATATTTTATGATATGCAATAAGAATGAGCCAGAAGCCAATTCTGATTAACACAAATATACAGTGATCAAAATTTAATTGAACTTCGATATAAATCATAAATTTCTTAAGAAAAATTGTCATTCCTGCCGGTAACGATTACACATTACGGAATTTTTGGTACCGTTTAACCCCTACTAAATAGAGCTTTCTGAATATCCGGGTGGCCCATATCATAATATTTAAAAATAAAGAGTTATTTTGAAAAATGCGATTTTAATGAGTTTAGAAAACCCTATATGATGTATTATTGGACATATTAACGTTTTCATATTTTGTATATGAATTACATCGGAACAAAAATAATTTTAACATATTCGCAGCCATCTAGATTGACAACTAAAATTCTAATTATTTTTCGTGCAACCCTGTATAAATTGTTCAAAATAGTATAAATGTATCCAAAATGTGATCTTTATTTCAAAAATGTAAAAACATACAGGGTGGTCCATTTAGAAAAGACTATTGCGGCCATTTCCGGTGAAACCGGAAGTGACAAATATGGCGGATAGGTCTCAAAAAGTTGGAAATCTTACCTAATTTCACCATACAAAATTTTATCCTGACATCTTTAAAAACAAGGAAGTTACAGGGGTGGTTCACTATTCGTTTACACCCGGTATACAGGACAGTCCGGCTTCCATGGCGGAAACTTCAAGGAACGATAGAACATCGAGAAATAATATAAGTTTGCTTCGTCAACCTATAAGACAAGTCGTTTTTGAGATACAGGGTGTTGAAGTTTTTATTTTTTAAATGATATTTTTAAATATCTCAAACGAACGACAATATTAAAAAAATATTTGCTGATGTAAAATATGTCATGAAGCACTAATGTTTCCCTATTAAAAAAAAGTTTCTCAACATCACCAGTGGCGTCGAACTCGGGGGTAGTGACCCTCTTTCTACGCCATTGGTCCTAGCTACAAATTTTGATTAATTTTTCGATTCTATGATATTTTTTGTACAAAAAATCCTTCTTGAAATCTTTTTCATAGGATGCACCGTTTTCTAGTAAATTGCTAAAAACCATCGACATGTGCTTGGAAATTAGTTTGAAATTCATTTTTAAAAATCCCAGCAGCCCGTACATAAAATACATCAAAATTATGTCAGAATTTGTTATTCTAGTTTTTTAGCATTAAAGAAAAAACATCACTGACTCAAAAAAAAATGTGTTGCTAGTAGGACCAGTGGCGTAGAAGGTCTCTCAAAAACGGTGCGTTTTAGAGGCAGTTAATAAAGAAAGCAAACTCGTATTATTTCTCGATGTTCTAACGTTACCTGAAGTTTCCGCCATGGAAACCAGACCATCCTGTATATATACAGGCGACCCTGTATATATACTTATACAGGGTGAATCATGGTGAATGGAGAATTAGAAGTATATGGAGAACGGGTAAACATATCCTTTTGAAAGTTTGGATACCAAGGTAACAGAGTATGCTCTGTCAGCCTAAAATATTATCGACAGCGCGGCGAGTCGTAATAAATATTTTTTTTCACGCTTATTTTTTTTCCAAAAATTACAAAATTTTATGACTGAATAGAGAAAAATATGCTTGTTTCAAATTGACAAAAAAAAATTATGGGTGCCATTTAAAAAGAAAAAGTTGGTTGTCATAGGAACAAACCAGAAGAAGATATCAACAAACTAAAAAACTCAAAACATGCATGGTAAAGAACCAAACAACTTTCATATTGAACATTTTTTTGTAAGTTTGCAAATAACAAAGTTAAAGCCATTATTTGATACTTTTGTTCCACCCTGTATGTATACCTGCATAGCAAAATGTGTCAGCTTTCTGAATCAGTAGTAATATACAGGTCATTAAAAAAAATGGCTTTTGACCACTTTTAGTAATTTAGAGATATAGCCAGTTTTACCTACAATTAGCACGCCGCCGCCGCCCTGTCGATAATATTTTAGGCTGACAGAGCATACTCAGTTACCTTGATATCCAAATTTTCAAAAGGATATGTTTATCCGTTCTCCATACTTCTAAATACTTCATCCACCATGAACCACCCTGTATACAACATGGTCCAAATTTATCTTCCGATATTCTTATAGCTGACACTACAATTAAAGATAAGGATTTCGCATTACCTTTTTTCAAAAATTGATAATAAGGGCCGGAGATAATATAACCTTGTAAAGGGGGCATCATGATAAACTAGTTTTTCTACAATATCTTCCGAACGGTTTAAAATATCGACCTCATAATTTAAACTTAGATACAGGATATATAGACACTAATTTACATAGTATCACTCTAACCCCCATTCTGCTTGAGGGTTAGTTTTAAGGAGTGACCGTCAGCATTTCACGCCAAATTTTTCAAATGTTTAAAAAAATTCTTATTGAACATAAATCTTTAGAATATCAGACATAAAAAGTTACTCTTGCTACATTTCGATAAACTGAACCGTTTTTGAGTAAGTTTATAAATGCAGATGTATTTTATTTAATAATAAATATAAATACACCACATGTAATTACGACCCCCTTTATCCCAGAAGGCTGAGCCTTGTGCGGGAGGGGGCTACACATTTAAAGACAAGGGACACACATCCAATATCCGTGTATAATGGAAAAATCCATCTCACAGTATTTTCCATTGCCACGACCGGGATTCGAACCCGGGACTTTTGGGTGAGAGGCAGGTGCTCTACCATCTCGACCATCAGTCATTTATTAATAAAGTTTTTTACACATCAAGTATGCAGAGTATGCTTTGAAGTATTATTTTTCAACAACCTATCATTGAAGTATAGATATATTCTTAGAGCCCTTGTGCACTAAAATTCGACTAAAATACAGTTTTCAGAAAAGGTTAAGTACGTTTTCACCAATAAGAGGGCACTAGAAAATTTTTTTTTTGTAATTTTTCGAATGCAAATTTAATTTAGAACAAAAATGATCTCTCGACTTTTTTGTGTAGCAGAGGTCATTATTGGCCTAATTTGTGTTAATAGCGGACGAGATTAAAAAAGCACAAATTAGCATGCCCCATACCTACGTCACTGGTTAAAGTTGGGGCATAACTGTTTCACGTCCAAAGCCATTCTACTCATGTGTTGTACACAAAATTTCGTTTCAGTATCTTCATTTTTACAAAAGATATTTAAAGAAATAAATTTTTTAAATGTAAAAACAAGAGAAACACATTTTAAGAATGCATTGGAACTTGGAAGCAATTTGCCAAATAACGACACACACTGCCTCCACTGGAGCACAACTTCAGCACAAACATTTTTAAAATATCATGCAGTTAATTATAGTGGTAGAAATATTATAATTTTCTTGTCCTAATCGATCACAAAATTATCAATTTCAACATGAATTAGGTTTGTATTTTATTTGTATTTAGTTTTGTTCTAACTGCTCTCTGGGCACGAATATGTGTTAAAAAACATTACTTGTTGCGCGTGATAATTTTTGCTTAAAAGTGGAGCAAAATCCATTATGTACACGTTTCACAAAGGGATACATTTTAAACTAGCCTTTTTTTTATACATATATCGTCTAAAAAGAAACAAAAATGATGTGAGTACTTTGAGTTTCGTTTGTTGGTAGGAGTCGAGTCCAAATATGACGATTTCTAATGTGCGACGATTAAACCCCTCAGAAGCGTACGGCGCTACCGCTCATTTTGCTGAAGAACTATACAATCTAGCTTGTGAAAAACCTAAATAAACTTATAAACGAAGCGTTCTAAGCAAAGAAAGTAAAATAATTTCTAATACAGACAAAAAAAAAAAGTTCGCAAGAAAAGAAAAAGAGCAAATTATTAAATGGCATCACCTGAACAACACAGTGATGCAATATAGGCACTATTTAGAGACGTTCTAAAACAGCCACGTGCCTTCTCTTGTTTGGGTTTTATGTTTGTAGAATTACTTGTTTGTTTCGATAAAACAAACAGAAAGTGGCAAAATACATAAAGAATTCGTATTGTTAAATAAAAGTCCGTCTCATATTTTTTTTACAAAACAAAGACCGACACTTATTATTCGCAACATGTTTCCACAAAATCTGTGGTGATTCACAAATCTGAGGAACGTGCAGAAGTGTGCATAATGGTGAAGCCGTTTATGAGTCGTAACTTTATTAAACGATGGAACATTTGTATGGTAAACAATAGAGGAATAATGGTAAATTTGCTGTGAAATTTCTTTGAATTAGTTACGTCCGATTAGGGCTCTTTTCTTCTTTAAGACGCGTATACAGTCTTTACTACATCTAAAATTAATAGAACTTAATAATAGTAAGTTAAGTTATAATCAATTATTGTTAACTGAACTAGTACTTCTGAATGAAAAACCACCTACATCTCGTAACCAGCATTACTACGGCGTTGCGCCTCTTTATAATTCTTTCACTGCACTCCAAGGATAAAAATTTAGGGGGATAAAATCTAGACTTCTCGTTGGTCACATTTTTGGTCCAAAATGAACTATTGCTTATCTGTATTTTTACTACTACAATCAACAATTCTGTCTGACTAAGGCAGTATACAGTACAAATTGGAAATCAGACATACATTTTAATTCTCAACAACTTTTCTTATTGACAGTTTCATTAAAATTTACTCTTACATAATTTTCATATTTGTTAATTTTGTGAACACCCTGTACAGAACATGTTAACTCGTTCCATGGTAATCTTATTTTTAATAAAGGCAACACTTTCTGAATACAGATATTCCTCAGGGGTCCGTTCTTGGGGCGCTAGGAATACAATAGAATATCGCAGTTAATTTACAAACTTAAATGCGTTTCCTCTAAATCATGGCTTAATACCATCCGTCCTCTGTGAAGAGCGTCATTGAATGGCCATCAAGACCCCCTGATTTAGCGCCCTCTGATTTTCCTGTGAAGTCGTTTCACGACCCCTAATGTCGTATGAAAAGATAAAGATGGCCTGCCCTTCGACGATAATTCAAAAAATAATTATATAGTGCTAAAATATCAGTCATGTCGCGAATGGTGTCAGCAAAAACGGCTCCGTACATATACCAACCCTGTATAAATATGTAACACGAAGTTCGAGACCGGAATGACCTACGAAGAGATTCTTTAACGTTGAATGTTTCTTCCCAGATGATATAATAGGCTATCTTTGTCACGCATCCTATGCTATTTTAAAGTCTCACTGTACTACTACCGAAACAGATTTTTGAACCATTCGTTAACAACTTTATAACAGAGGCGCCGACAAAGAAGTTCATTTAGAATGCCACGGAATACTCGCTCATTGAATTGTAAAGCCACAACAGCGGTACAGGAATTTACTCATTTACATTTCTTAACATTTCTATTACGAAATAAATCTTTATTAAAGTATATTACATTTTATTACCTGTCTATATTATAACTCAATTCCCTGCTATTAATATTAATTAAGATTTCTAGGCACCTAAATAATAATACTAATCACGGGGGCAAATTATTTTGATTATACAATAAAAGAAAGGCAACGAGGACAATTTACACATGATCATTAATACTACTCCCATCACGGGCGCAGTCAGACTTAACTCGATTCTATTGCTCCAGCGTCCCAAACGGAATGAGCAAACCGGCAAGCCCTCGAAAACAAACGATCCTTCTCCGTTAGTGGACGGCGGGCAAATGAAAACTGGTATTTACTATCGATGGTTTACTTATACAGGGTGGTCCAGTTTATAATAACAGGACTTTACCAGGAGTTAGTTCGGCGTAAAATAAAGACATTTTGTCCTATAAACTAGGGTCGAATTCTGCTTCGTTTAAGATCTACAGGGTGTTAAAGATGGAATTTTTTATAGAATAATTGGCCATAACTCTATACTAACAAAAGATAGCTCTTTGAAATTTAGGATAGAGAGGTTGTTTTACATTCTTTGTCGGATAGTGGTTGCAATTTTTTTATCAAGAATACAGGGGCGTGCGTACAGGGGCTAGTCAAAAATTATTTTAATTGAAAACAAAGGTACGCCACTGTTTTTTCACAAAATCGATGTGCTTATGTTATTCCCTGTATCATTTATCGACTTTTTTGTATCTCTTAATATGTCAATTAAATGCATCGTTTTCGAGTAATTCAACTTCAAAGACGGAAAAAACTAGCTCCAAGTGCTGACTTGTAATAAAATAATTTTAATAACAACAATTTTTTTAATAATAAGAACTACAAATAGACCACAAATAAATTAATTTAATAAATGTTCGAACTGAGAACCATTTTGCTGAATGCATAATCGAGAGCGTCTTATAATTGAATTAAATCCGAGATTAAATCAGCATTTGGTGCTAGTTTCTTCCGTCTTTGGTTGAATTACTCGAAAACGATGCATTTAATTGACATATTAAGAGATACAAAAAAGTCGATAAATGGTACAGGGAATAACACAAACACATCGATTTTGTGAAAAAACAGTGGCGTACCTTTATTTTCAATTAAATTAATTTTTGACTAGCCCGTACGCACGCCCCTGTATTCTTGATAAAAAAATTGCAACCACTATCCGATAAAGAATGTAAAACAACCTCTCTATGCTAAATTTCAAAGAGCTATCTTTTGTTAGTATAGAGTTATGGCCAATTATTCTAAGAAAAATTCCATCTTTAACACCCTGTAGATCTTAAACGAAGCAGAATTCGACCATAGTTTACAGGACAAAATGTCTTTATTTTACGCTGAACTAGCTCCTGGTAAAGTCCTGCTATTATAAACTGGACCACCCTGTACTACATATACAGGGTGTCCACTTTTTCAATGGGATTGTATGGGTAACTCCTAAACCTCTTTAAGAGATAGAAGGTCGGTTAAATTAGAGAAAAGTTGTACATTTTAAAGCTTGTTAAGGTGCCTTTTACAAACTTTAAAAATGTTCAATAGTTTCAGAGATATCCTGAAAATAGTGCAAATCGCCATTTTTAATTATTGCCAATAACACGCAAATGATAAAATTAGAGAAACTAAATTTAAATGAAAGTTGAATGATGTTCAGTTGCCTATTTAAAATTATTAAATTTGTATTTTTATCCTCTCAACTGTAAGCGCCGCGACGCCCAATCTTTGTTTTTCTTTTTTAAACTATTCTGCATTTATTTTATTATTGAATAATGTAACCAAGGCAAATTTTAAACAAGATAAGTTGACAGTTCTACTATCGATGACACTTCTAGAACAGTTCATTGTTTCTCATGGCCTACTTTGCTGTACTTACGAGTGAGTGATAATAACACTAGTGCAGACCCATTTATCAAAAATTATGGTTAGACTTTGTAACAAAATGATGCCAAACCAATTTCCTTAAAAACAAAGTAAGGCGTCCATAAAAAAAACAAAAGTTGGGCGTCGCGGCGCCTACAGTTGAAACGATAAAAATACAAATTTGAGAATTTCAAATAGGCAACTAAACACCATCCAACTTTCATCTAAAAAATTTTTTCTAAGCCTTATCATTTACGTGTTATTGGCAATAATTAAAAATGGCGATTTGCACCATTTTCAGGATATCTATGAAACTAATGTACAATTTTCAAATCTGAAAAGGGCACCTTAAGAAGCTTAAAAATGCTATCTATCTCTTACGGTTTAGAAGTTACCCATACAATCCCATTGAAAAAGTGGACACCCTGTATACCTATACCTCGACTTTATACAAATGTTTCAAATAAAAGTTGTATTTTGGTGACCTTGATATGTTTTTTCTGCTATAGTTCGTTGCTGTAGCAGTTACCTTTATTTTTAAATTTTAATATTTTTTTGAATTAGCACATTATCCTGCATGCGACTGCATACAATTGAATTTTTATGAAAATTTCAAGAAGGTCACGTTTTCACCAAGAATTATGGCACGCCACTGAAAATGCTTATGTACAAAAATTATATAAAAATAAATTCAACGAACCCACTGCCTGCGAAGAGTATAATTTTCAACACTGATTATATTAAATAAAAAATCCTAATTATGGTCCTGATACATAAAGAAGAAAAATTTGACCAAAAATATTTATCTGTCAACGTCTGTCTCGAATAGGTATACTGTTCTTATTGACAATACCTTATTGTGGGAATCACCTAGTTCTAAATAGACGCATCACAAATCCAGGCCACGATCTGATATTATTTTACTATAAAACAACAAAATTAATAGGTAATAAGCACAATTATTTAGACTTATATAATTTAAACTCAATATTTATGAGGCTACCACACATCACATGCCTGACCTTAACCCAATAATTTATAGTAGGATAAAGTGGGACAACTGTAAACACAATGTTCGTTTAGTAATTGTTTAAAACAAAAACAACCGATAATGATTTATAAACCACTTGTCAGTAAATGCAATATTTCCCCTCCACTTGTGTATTTGAATATAGATAACATACGAAAGAAGTGGGGCAATCATGCTCAATCCTACAGATGTCAAACATATCAAAGATGCGACTTGTAGCGTGACTTCCTGTGCAATTGATTGCGAATTAACGATTTCACGTTACCACCTTACAAAACATATTGTCTGCTACATTTTGGAAAATTTTGCTTATGAAAGATCGAATAATTCGTGGAACAAATTTTAAGACGGGCGCCATTACGGCAACAGGCGATTATATTTTACACATAGGGACAACTTTTAGTTTCAAACAACTTCTCTTGGTAACAATTTGACGTATCTCTCACAGAAACGATATTTTACTGGAAAACGTAGTTTCCCTAAATGCCAAAGATACGCACGATTTTGGAAAACCAGAAATATACAGGGTGTTCCAGTTTTTTGTAGCAGGACTTTAACAGTCGATAGACATTTGAAAATTATTAAAAAAAGTTCATAGGTTGAGAAATGCTTAGTTTTCGAGATACATGGTGTTAAAGTTTAAAAATAAATATGGATTTTTCTCGGGATTTATATTTATATTTCCAGAATGCTAAGAGGTATCGAATCCAAACTTACCAATTCATTACATACAATTTAGAAGCCTATTTGAGAATAACAAACTACTACTTTACTTAACCATGGCTGTAGATATATGGATTTACTAAGGCTTTTTTTTACAAAAAAGTAGTACGCCACTGATATTTTCCCATGTTTCCAATTTAATTCAATAAAGCAAGAAAAAACAAAAATTTAATGTCTCTCGGCACTTTTTGATATGACAAGCCGTTGTTCAGAAAATTTACATTTAATCTTTTGATGCACGCCTCTGGACGAATTTTAGATAAACTTGAAGCCGCTCAGAATTTCACCAAATTTGATGGTGCGAAAAGTCTCTTAAAAAAAGAAAGAATGAAACATTTAAAATATTTATTGTAAAAGTTTATCACGTAAATCAAAATTTTCATAACACAAATGTATTAAAACGCAACGGTCGAACTAAAATAAATTATTAGAAACACAAACAGAAAAGCTAGCAACATGTAAAAGTGTCTTACTTCATTACAAGCATCATTAGCGATGTTTCATTCTTTCTTTTTAAAAGACTTTTCGTAGGTACCATCAAATTTGGTGAAATTCTGAGCGACTTCAAGTTTATCTAAAATTCGTCCAGAGGCGTGCATCAAAAGATTAAATGTAAATTTTCTGAACAACGGCTTGTCATATCAAAAAGTGCCGAGAGACATTAAATTTTTGTTTTTTCTTGCTTTATTGAATTAAACTGGGAACATGGGAAAATAGCAGGGGCGTACTTCTTTTTTGTAAAAAAGAGCTTTAATAAATCCATATATCTACGCCCATGGTTAAGTAAAGTAGTAGTTTGTTATTCTAAAATAGTCCTCTAAATTATATGTAAAGAATTGGTAAGTTTGGATTCGATACTTCTTAGCATTCTGGAAATATAAATCCATATTTATTTTCAAACTTTAACACCCTGTATCTCGAAAACTAAGCATTTCTCAACCTATGTTTATATGAACTTTTTTTAATAATTTTCAAATGTTTATCGACTGTTAAAGTCCTGCTACAAAAAACTGGAACACCCTGTATAAAAAAATTACTTTCTCATTAAGCTGGGCGAGTTTCTAAAAAGAAAAACTCAACTCAAAAATGTTTGACACACTGTGTACAGGATGAGTCAAATTCGATGCTCACCATTGAGATTTTGGAAACGGTAAGAGATAGAGAGTTGGTTAAATGGGGGCGAAGTTGCGCAATTCTATACCCAATAATATATGCTTTGATGAAACTAGAAATATCTTGTTTGGTTTTTGTTTTGAGATATTTGAAAAAACTAAATTTTGGGTTCTCATTTTTGTTTTTCTTCTAGAACAGAAAATGTCAGTTTTTGTAATCGAAACGTTTGAAATTCAAAATTTGTGGTGGGTCATATCTTTTAGGGAGTCCAAATGTAACAAAAATAATATAAATAATCCAGGTCCGCATTTAAAAAAAATAATTTGATGATGGTTTCTGGCAACGAAACGTCGGATTTCAAATTTGTCGTCGTTGTCACTATTTGTCCTCTATAAAGAGGACAAATAGTGACAACGACGAAGTGTTATTCGTTTTGAAATTTGTTTTCAAATAACGTCAGAGAAAAATAAAAAAGATTTTATGAAATTTCGGTTTTTTCCGGATATTTCCGAAAGTATTCAGAATTTTCCAAACTGCAACACAGCATTTTGATAAACATCAAATTGATGCGCAACTTTGTCATGATTGACCCACCCTGTACCTCTTACAGTGTCCGAGATCCTAATGTTGAGGCTCGAAAATGGGCCACCCTGTACATATACGTGTAGGGTCACGCGTCAATTTTTAAAATAGACTTTTCTGTCATCCGTGTCCTTTATGGTGAAGTGAAAGCAGTAATAACTGAAGCTCGTATTTTTAGCCGAAGCATTTTGTAAACATATTTTAAATTAAAGTGGTTTAAAATGTAGATCTGCTAATTGGTCGGTTATTTGTCGGAGCTTTTTCAGGTGCGTTAAGTTAATTAAGAACCAGTTATTATTGGCACCAAAAGCAGCCAATTCCTAAGTGATTGCAAATTAAACAACTTAATTTCACGGATAGGTTCGCCTTACAAATAAACCACTTATCCCAAAAAAAAAAAAATGAAAAAACTTACCACATCAACATTGTTGTTCACAGGAGGTTTTGCCTTTGCTTCCGAACGAAAACAAGGAACATCGGCTTTTCGGCACCTCTGCTGCAAGGCAAGAAGAGAGGGGAACATCACCAGCAGCGCCGCCCCGTGGAAAACCACCATCACCGCACATTGTAAACAAAAAACGCGCAACGCCGGAATAGGTAACACAGCTGCAGCTAAAAAGGCACCGCCATTCATTAAGGCCGCGGATATAATACTCGGCCCAGTCCTTTGAAGCACTTCCGGTGGTGAAAGATTTCTGATGTGCGTTGACAGGATGAGAAACATTTCCCTCATCGCTAGCCCAACAGTTATAAAAGGTAACACATGAGTACTGAGGAGGTTCATTGGGAGTCCTATTAGACTGCATACTCCCAATGCAGCTGCAGCAGAGCTTGCTAAGACTAGGACACCTAAAACTGCGATTCCGGAATGGGCCACCCAACCATATACACATGCCACAGCCAAAACTACGCCCAATTTCACTATGTCGGAACGCGAATACTCTTTCAATATCTTATTCACGTTTGCAGTTGAAAACGTTAGAAATAAATACGAAGACGACGAGGGTTTCTTACTTATAGACAGGCGGTCCACTTCCTGCAACAAAATTGGCGTTATTAGCAACTAATACTAACAATGGTTGGTTTCTTTAAAATGTTCAAATTGCTCAAAAATAATATTTCTCAGTGTATATTAGGACGGTGTCTCTTTGCAATGTGAAAAATTGACCCCAAAGTTTTTTTCTCCAAAATTCCACCAATTTTAATTTTATCGAAAAGCGCCCATAACTTTTTTAAATTGGTTGTATGCCAGAGGCAAACGCACTTGGTCAACACCAAAAAACCCGGGTTCGACTCTCAGTCGTGACACTCGAAAGTGAGAGAAAAATTACCTCCACTGTACGCGGATATTGGGTGTGTGTCCGTTGTCTCTAAATGAGTATCCCTTAGGCAAGTTAGTTAAATTAAAATCACCCAGTGATGAGCTTATCTACCTGCGCCGGTGATACACCGACGTTAAAAAAAGTTTCGACGAAATGAAAAACGTTTCGATAAAATAAAATTGGCGCAGCTGTAGGATTGTTTTAACTTGAGCATAGGACTAATATAAGACCCTTAAACCTTTCAAAAACACAAATAGTTTCAATACACCTTTCATGAGTATATACAAGACGGTTCATGTTTTACCTCTTATAAAAATCTATCCTTGTACTAAGTAAACCCAGTATACAGGGGGTTTCCAAAAAAATCTGCACTTACGTCTGCGAATTTCTTTTGCCAGGCATTAAGGACCACGGTGGCTTTGTCTTTGTTCCAGCCTATATGATGAACTTTGTAATGACCAGACCAAAATTCATAGAGTTCATGTTCGCCCATTAATTGTACAACAGTTTGTAAAGCTTTGGCTTCTTTAATATGACCAGATTTATTTTTTTGCACTCCACCAACGATTAAATCCTCAGGCCAGTGCATATATTTGGCTGCAAAACCGTAACAGCCGCTCGTTAACTCGGCTCCAATATCTAAAGGAACAGTGGAATTGTAATTGGGAGCCGTTTCGGGGCATTCAACGTCGAGTGGATTCAGACATGGCTTTTCCTGATACCCCGTGGTGATGCCTGCCCGTTTCAGGTAATCCTCTAAGGAATGATAATCGAACTGGGTTTCTTTGTGTTTGATGCGAAAGACCAATTCACTGGGATTTAAGTTGGTCCATTTCACTTGGTTTCCAATTCCATATCTATAAACAAAAAGTAATAATAAACATAAAGAAAAGCGCCAGGCGCTCAATGTATCCTCACCCCCTCTCATGTTATGGCTATTTTTTATCTGAACTCGTGACATTTACAAATTGTATCGTGATTACGCTTTTAATATGATATACGAAATATATATATAAAACTTTACAGGGTACCCTTAAAGAGAGGTTATCGGCAATGCGCGATAAAAACATATTTTATTGTATACAACTAGGTTTTTTTGTAAAAAATCATTAATTGTATGTTATGTTGCTATTATCTTTGTTTTTAATACAGTTTAATTGTTTACGCAAATTAAACTTCATTTGCTGATAGTGAGCAGCATAGAAATATGTATGGACCGGCCTTTGTGAAATCCAAAGTAAGTACGAACTTGAAGGGTTAAATTTTTTTTACTAATATCTCTAAAGATTTGAGTCTAGGTGGCAATGGGGGTTTAGTTTCGCGTTTCCCGAATTTTCTGATTCTAGAAGTGGGAAATTTTTGGGAAAATAGCGATTGGAGGTTAAATAAACTGCAGGTATTTTATTATTTAAAAAAATATTTTTTGTATTTTAAGACTTCTGTCCTCGTTGCAAAACAATTACGTGACGTTTTTAATATTTTTTCATAAAAACTTTACAACTTTATTTAGCTTTTATCAAAATAATAATATACAGAAAAATCCAATATTGATGTTTTACTTCTGAAATATTGAAATTAAAAAATATTTAACTTGAATATTTTTTTTGCTTTGGATGCTATGAATTTTGTTATTTTATTCAATATTTTATAATATGTAGTTGTTTTACTAAATTCGACAATAATTGCATTCAATGATGATGTTTCAATGATTTTTGCGCCCAACAGATTTGTATGTTCAGAAGTAGAACATGAACATCGATATAAATACACTCAGTTCCATAAAAAGTGACGCACTCGATTTTTCGGGTAATTTTAAAGTTCTTTAGTTCTTAAACCGGTGGACCGATTTGAACTTTTTTTTTCTCATTTTATAACAAAATTCATTCTCTATGAGCCAGATTGGAAGCAATGGTGAGTTCTTCCATATTTCATGGAAATTCATGGAGAATTTTAAACCTAAGTTTTTTCACAGGTTTTCAAAACACCCTGTCGATTATTCTAGCATTCATGGAAAAATTATTCATTCTGCATTCGATGAACCATTTTTTAATAAACATTTGGTTTTTTGTTCACTGTTTTATCGCTGGTATTTTCCGAGATATAACGTCTTTACGTAAACTCTGCTTTTTCGTGTCTTGAGAAATGATGCACATGATGAGTGGTCATACTCACTACAGAATTGTATGGCAATAGAAATTGTCAAGGTTTTTAAATACACTCAGTTCCAAAAAAAGTGAATTTGATTTTTAACCTAACTTTTTTTCTTTTTTTTTAAACCAATGGACCGGTTTTTAATTTTTTTTTATTTATTGGTAGGTAATTCCTTTGTCTTTCAAAAAATAAAAAAGTGGAAATTTATTTCATTGTAGGATCACATCGCTTTTGAAAAAGCAATTGCCGTTGCCATAAATATGACTGATGGTCGAGATAGTAGAGTACCTGCCTCTCACCCAAAAGTCCCGGGTTCGAATCCCGGTCGTGGCAATGGAAAATACTGTGAGAGGGATTTTTCCATTATACACGGATATTGGATGTGTGTCCCTGGTCTTTAAATGTGTAGCCCCCTCCCGCACAAGGCTCAGCCTTCTGGGATAAAGGGGGTCGTAATTACATGTGTATTTATTTATTTATTATAGCAATTAATTTGTTGTATGCCTCCATACTTTGTTGTTGTGTCATTAATTAAGTGTCATTAAAGAAGTTTTAGAGACTAAAATTACACAAAATGCCTCAAATAAATCCTAAACAAGTTTATAACTTTGTGTTTAATAAAAATGTTTTTTAAAATTCGTATCAGTTTATAAAACTCGGTAAATTCAGAAAGTTGGTAATACGCAAGGTTTCAGCAAAAAACCTGTAAATCGGACAATTTTAGAGATAAATCAATGAATAAAAAAACAAAATGTTTACTATAAAATGGTTCATCGAATGCAGAATGAATAATTTTTCCATGAATGCGAGAATAATCCACATGGTGTTTTGAAAACCTGTGAAAAAACTTAGGTTTAAAATTCTCCATGAATTTCCATGAAATATGGAAGAACTCACCATTGCTTCCAATCCGGCTCATAGAGAATGAATTTTGCTATAAACTGAAAAAAAAAAATGTTCAAATCGGTCCACCGGTTTAAGAACTACAGAACTTTAAAATTACCCGAAAAATCGAGTGCGTCACTTTTTATGGAACTGAGTGTATATCAAATTGGATATTCTTGTTATTATCAATGCTTGTAGAAAACTTAAATAAAGTTGTAAACAATACGTATCAACCAAAAGTAGAATAATTTGTAAAAGAAACTTGGTTCAAGGTTAAAACTTTCAATAATTACACAGGCCTTCAAAACTAGGAGTACCTAATTTTTTATTTTTGAGATACAGTTAGTGGTTTCGTTTCCAATGTATTTTGACACCGAATCTGACCGCAGAAATTGCTATGAAAATTTTGGCTTTGCTCGTTCATCATTTGTACCAATTCCACCGTGAAGTACTACTAATCATCTTCCTAACCCGTTTGGGTTTGCCCCGATCCGACCTGTTATTGTGGAGATATTGATTTGAGCAATTTTCAAAGTGGGCAAAAGCAAACAGTAAGCTTTTAGACAGAGATTTACCAACAGCTCAAATCTTCACAGATTTTGCTGATACTTTCTTTAGAATACTAGTGAAGATGTTTAATTTCACGTGATTTTAAACACCAAATTCTTAAATCCCAAGACTTAAACCCCAAGCCCTTGTACCACAAATCCTAACACCAAAGACCAGAGGGGTCTAACTGATGAAGACCAGCCGAGCTGTATGGTTTCTTTATTTTTAATGCCATTTGATTTTTAAGATGTTTTACGTTTCTGATGAAAATTCCAAGAATTTGAGCGTCTCCCGTGAGGACTGCTGATACCCCGTTTGGGTCACCAAAATAATGAGCCAGCGTGGAGAAGTTTGGAAGATAATTAGTAGTACCTAATGGTGAAATTAGTACAATTTTATAGGCCGGCAAACAAGACCAAATAGTTTTGGACAACTTTACCGTTTATCTCGAAAACTTGTGCTACGTAAATTCTGCAGTCAAATTCGGTTCCAACACTAAAATAGAAGGAAACCACTATTATATACCAAGAAAATAACCGTGCAAACCTGTGTTATTGTCTCCATATCTTTTGAGATGATAGTGAAAAAAATGATATGCGCATATCCAATTATTTCTTTTTAAAGTTCTGGAGACCCAGTCTACACATTTGTCATCCCTGTATGTTAGCAAAATGAAAGGCGGTAATTGTTTTACGAGGTAAATGGCCGTAAACACTAAAGAATGTTAAATTTTTGTATTGTGAAAAAATAAAAATTTTGATTGCTGTACTCATTATCGTTTAAAATCGATTGAGATATTGCGTAAAATGAATTTAGAAGAAAGTCCCGGGTTTTGAGACGGTGAGATGTGAGAGTTATGCCACGATGATTTGAGTTTCTGAAGAACCGACGAGTGTGCCTAATAGAGTTGTTGAAGAAAACAACATTTTTATAAATGGTAATTTGTGAGGGACAGGTGTACGTTGAGCTGTGGCCACCCTAATTTTACCTATAGAGCGGTTCTTTTATAGACTTACGGTATATGAACTGGATAATCAGGCCCCAGCAATTTAGAGCCTTCCCAAAAACAATCCAGCGGTGTGACTATGGAGCATGGCATCATATTTTCGAACATTTGTTCAATATAATGAGCATCGAAATTAGGAATGCTGGGTGATTGGCAGAAGTCTTTGAGACGCCAAGTGATGTCGAACATCGTAACTGTGACTTGAGTTGCCTTTTGTACTAAAGCTAAATGTTCAAGGAGGCCATGGGGGTGAAGAAGGTCTACATCGGGGTCGATTCCAGTCTGCACTACCATCTGATGTGTAGAAAGCATCTCCGCAGGCAGAGAATCCGGCGTCGTCGGGGGCTCTGCCCATAACAGCTCGATGTCGGAGTGGACGGTCATACTCTTCAACCCTACTGAGAACGTCGCTATGGCCAGGACACTGACAAAGAGGAACTTGCCGGCGTGCGTATCGAGGATGCCGCCCAGGGTACACAGCTGTCGTTGAATTCGGCCACGAACCCACAGAATACCGCGATCTCCGCTCGCTTTGCCCTGCAACAGAGTACAGCATGCAATAGACCACCCAAGAACTTGCCTGACGTCACACAGACCACCCAAGATTTATACATACGGATATGGCGTTCTGGCGTACTCCGCGCAGTCCGCCCGAACCGTCGTCCTTCCTAGAAGGACCGCAGACCCGGTACGTATAAGGGACTGCCGAACTAGCCCTAAGTTCAATCCTTGCAATACCCCACAGCATTACTGCTTTGATAACTATATTACATACATGATTTATACCGTAAAATTGCATTTAAAGTTAGCTGAAAGTAAAACACATAGTAATATACCGGGCGGACGAACAAATTTTTTACCACATTTCCCACATATTTATTTACTTTATTAAGTATAAGCAACATTTACTTGGCAAGGATAGATTTTTCATTTAACCGTTTAACGAGATGAATGCTGAAATATCTAAAAGAGTGTTATTGAACAATTATATCTTGCTATTTTGAAAGTATACAGGGTGGCCATTATCAATTTTCTTGCATGGATAACTTTTTTATTTTGAGAAGTCGGTTAAATAGGCAAAATTGGGCTATTTTGAGAACTGTACAATGTCACCTACAATTATTGACCTCATACAATAGCTTATATTTTCTGATTTCAAAAATATAAACATTTGTATGCCTATCTTTTTTGAGTACGTTGAAGTGATGAAATATTCATTTTTTTTTTTATAAATTGGAAAGTGAACAAGTAGGCTTAAAAAGAAATTGACATGGTCCTTAATTACAATTCTGAAAAACCAAATCGATAGATTGATGTTAGAAAGATTTATTTAAAAAAATAGAATATTTCATCAATTCAACGTAACCTAAAAAGATTGGCATACAAAAATTTACATAGTTTTTTCGCAAATCACGTTAGCTATGGAAATGGCGAATTCTACGTAAAAATATCTATTGATAACGATTTTCACTTGTTTTCTAGGGTTAATGGTTTCGAAGTTATTTCAAGTCTAAATAATCGTCCATCTTCAGGACAATTCAGCAACCTGAAGACTTACCACAATTCCTCAAAATAGCCATTAATTGCTCCCACAATTCTGCTCAATTTTGCTTTTTTAACCGACTCCGTAGCTCTGAATAAAAAAAATGCAGGGAGATAATGGCCACCCTGTATACAAAAGTATTTTTTTTATATTAATAATAATAACAGTTTATTTGTTTATTGAAACTATATTCCTTCTTATACCCAAGGCATAGCTGAACAACTTTTAACTTAAAATGTATTAGTGGCCGCCATCGCCCCGTTTATTTGATAAAAGCTCACTACTTCATGGTACCTATTTGGGGCCCAACTAGGAATTTTCTTAATGTCAATTAATGTGTGCTACAAAAGTAAAAATAGAAAATATTTAATAACCCACCTATTTTTATTTAATTGGCAAAATACGACCCTGTGCCAGGTGTGTGATTCTCGTGGACAGGACCGGCTTCAAAGTTTGTACATGATTTCTAATTTTTGTTCTTTTCCACCAGGTGTGGAATATGACGAGTTCTAGTTTTACCATCTACCATTACTTATTCAGGGGATATATACAATCAGAATGGCTTGATTTTTATCCGGACCAGTTTGAACCGCAATTAAAAACGTGCTAAAACTTAAGAGGTTGATATTCATTAAGTTATATTATTGGCTGCATAGAAATTGCACTTAGCGTTCCAAAACTACTTAATAATTGACGAAATTTGTAAATTAATTGCTGCGCAGAAAAACATTATGATTATAATGCTCGGTATAAAATATATATTTAATTGGTTATGACGATTAGAATTTCTTTATTTATTTTTATAGCAATTATTATTGTATCACGGCTGCATTTTAACCACATTATCCTTTTATTAATGGCTATTAGCAGTAATTAATACCTTGCCTATTCCACATAACACATTAATTTAAATAACTACCGTGAATGCATAAATTTGATTAGTTTCGCAAGAAGTAAGCGTCTACCACTTTACGCTTTACGTTTAAAAATTGATATTAAATATCAAGGGTAATGGCTTATTAACACAACCTAACGTGGTAAGGGGCCAAGGTTCTAAACCCACGACAGACGACAGTGCCTTTTAATTATGTTTTGTTTCTATCTCGTTGCCATTTTGTTACAGCTCGGACCACCCAAATATAAAACTAATTATTAAACATAACTCGGAGTGTTTTTTTTTTTTAGTTTCTTTACATGGTTAAACATCGGCAACGTTGTGACAGTAATTTACAATGACGATCGTAAACCTTTTATGTACTTATACGTGACTAATAAATACATTTTCTATATCACAGCTGCTGAGCGTGTGGGTCACCCTTCGAACAGAACTATCCAAGTATGCAGTTCCAAAAGAATGAACATCTTCATCGGATCATGGGCGTATCGGCAGCAGCTAATTTGCAAATTGCAACATTTAATTAATTGCTCTACCAAGCAGTAGCTTTAGATGAAACCAAGGCATCTGACAGGGTACCAACCCATGGCCTGTCGGTCAGTTGTATTTATCCTTTCTTCATCGATGGAGTAGTGCCAGAAACCAAATCTGGCGTTCCACAAGGATCTGTCTTGACGCCCACTCTATTTTACTCCCGCCAACAATCAATCCTACACTCAGTTATTTTCATTCATATTGTTCGTTCACGAACATGGAATTTACTTCAGGAATCTTCTTCAATTTTCCCTTTGTCGCCCTCGCTTAATCGTTTTCAAATCACCGCAGTTTATGATTGTCTTGTTGACTTTGTTTACGTCTTTGGAAAATGGTTGCCATGACCAAAAAGCAGCGCATTGAAACTCTGATGATAGGATATGGAATTAGAAACCGGCAAGAAATGTGTGAATGATTCAGTCAATGTGGTAGATCGACATGGCTTGCGAAAAGTAAAAAATCGACAATGTACCGTGCGTCAGTTAAAATCTGAGCCATTGAAGAAAACAGCTCGCCCAAAGCACGGAAAATTATGGAACATACTAAATTGAAATAAGTTTGGGAAAATATACAGAGTATTTAATTTTGCTTAACTAAAAAGTATGCGTACGCCCATGAGCAAATCGTCACTGTGGCATAGTGTGGGGCATACAATGGGCATTTTTCGAATCGTGTTCCAGCCCATTTCTGAGAAAACAAAATGCGTTTTATAAGAGAACTAGTTAATTTGGAACGCTAGTAACAACGCTGTTTAATTAAAGAAAAAGCAGGTGTTAAGAGCATCCTGCCATAATTTTAACTTAGCGACTTGGCGCACCAAGGCAAATTTGACAAGTATAACTAAAGCGAGAGTAATAGGTAGTGGGTCATTTATTTTATTCCGTGCTCCCGCACGAAGTGTAAAAGGTATAAAGTTATTATGGAGAAATATTGTACAACTTAATTATTTTTGTGCGACGTATGTGCGTACTTCTACGGCTATCAAATTACAATACATCGGGTACTTAAGTTACAAGCGCCTTAATGCTTTGTTTTTATTTTCTTACTTTTATTTGCCGGCGTTGACGTACTTGAGCTTTTCGTCACAATCAGCTGCACAGTTTGTAATTTAAAAAACAAAACAATATTGACATAACATAACAGTTGTGACTAACTAAACCAACATAATCAAGAAGATAATTAAACGTACCTGTTAACAACAGATTTTTCAAAGATATTCAGTCATCGTTTAGAGTTTCCAGAGTACCTTAAATAATAAAAACGTGGTTACACAGCTTCGTCTTTTTCAAATAATAATCTATATTTTTTGACAGTGACAGTTTAAACACATGTCAGGCATTAAACTGTCATCGAACATTTGATGTAAATATTTTATACTAAACCTCGTACAATGTGGGAATAAAATTTATATTTGGTCCTTCGAACCACATTTTGTAAAATTTTAAAAATGTCTATACTACCGCTACGGAGACACTTGTCACTTAAGAGACGTTTTTGGTGAAAAAAATCGATAATAAATCTTATTATAAACGCCTCAAATTACGAAAAAAAATTATTTTAAGCGATTAAATAATTGTTAGATGGATATAGAACTATTATAAATAATCAGCGCTCCTTTAATATCGTATAACCAGGTGCTAAAAACTCTTTTACTAATTACAAAGCGGCTTTTACAGTTAACAGCCCCTGATAAAAGACAGACACATTATTAAAGTGCTTGACTGCTTCACTTAAAAATAAAGAACTTGATGTATCAAAATACATTCGCCGTATAAGTATATTCTATTATTATACTGAGAAAACATTGTCCGACCTTAATTATGAAGCTTTTACTATTGATACAATCATTGTAAATATTCTTACAGCTACTATAAAATTATTTGTTTTGGTTGCATAGTATTGATACTGAGAAACTGTTCTCAGAGCACAATTATCAAGCATTTACTCATGAGTAAGAGATTAATGTAACAAAATACAATCGCTGTATATATTCTTGCAGCTATTATAAAATTATTTGTAATAGTTGAGTTGTATTGACATTGAGAAAGCGAGCTTAATTATGAAACTTTTCACTTGATATAATCGCTGTATATATTCTTACAGCTATTATAAAATTATTTGTGGTGGCTGCATAGTATTGACACTGAGAAATTGTTCTCAGGACTCAGAGCACAATTATCAATCATTTACTCAAGAGTAAGAGATTAATGTAACAAAATACAATCGCTGTATATATTCTTACAGCTTTTATAAAATTATTATTTGTGTTGGTTGCATAGTACTGATACTGAGAAACTGTTCTCAGAACAGAGTAAGAGCATAATGTATCAAAATGCAATCGCTGTATATATTCTTGCAGCTATTATAAATTGTTTGTGATATTTGAGTTGTATTGGCATTGAGAGGACGAGCTTAATTATGAGACTTTTACACTTGATATAATCGTTGTATATATTCTTACAGCTATTATAAAATTATTTGTGATAGTTGAGTTGTATTGACATTAAAAAAACGAGCTTAATTATGAGACCTTTTTCACTTGATATAATCGTTGTATATATTCTTACAGCGTTTATAAAATTATTATTTGTGTTGGTTGCATCGTACTGTATGCAAGAGTAAGAGATTAATGTATCAAAATACAATCGCTGTATATATTCTTGCAGCTTTCATAAAATTATTATTTGTATTGGTTGCATAGTATTGACACTGAGAAACTGTTCTCAGAGCACAATTATCAAGCATTTACTCAAGAGTAAGAGATTAATGGATCAAAATGTAATCTCTGTATATATTCTTGCAGCTATTATAAAATTATTTGTGACAGTTGAGTTGTATTGACAATGAGAAAACAAGCTTAATTACGAGACTTTTACACTTGATACAATCGCTGTATATATATTCTTACAGCCATCATAAAATTATTATTTGTATTGGTTGCATAGTATTGATACTGAGAAACTGTTCTCAGAGCACAATTATCAAGCTTTTGCTCAAGAGTAAGAGCTTAATGTATCAAAATACAATCGCTGTATGTATTCTTGCAGCTATTATAAAATTATTTGTGATAATTAAGTTGTATTGACATTGAGAAAACGAGCTTAATTATGAGACTTTTTCACTTGATATAACCGCTGTATATATTCTTACAGCTATTATAAAATTATTTGTGATAGTTAAGTTGTATTGACATTGAAAAAACGAGCTTAATTATGAGACCTTTTTCACTTGATATAATCGCTGTATATATTCTTATAGCGTTTATAAAATTATTATTTGTGTTGGTTGCATAGTACTGATACTGAGAAACTGTTCTCAGAACACAATTCGAGCATTTACTCAAGAGTAAGAGCATAATGTATCAAAATGCAATCGCTGTATATATTCTTGCAGCTACTATAAAATTATTTGTGATAGTTGAGTTGTATTGACATTGAGAGAACGAGCTTAATTATGAGACTTTTACACTTGATATAACTGCTGTATATATTCTTACAGCTATTATAAAATTATTATTTGTGTTGGTTGCATAGTATTGATACTGAGAAGCTGTTCTCAGAGCACAATTATCAAGCATTTACTCGAAAGTAAGAGATGTATCAAAATACAATTGCTGTATATATTCCTGCAGCTATTATAAAATTATTTGTGATAGTTGAGTTGTATTGACATTGAGAAAACGAGCTTAATTATGAGACTTTTTCACTTGATATAATCGCTGTATATATTCTTCCAGCTATTATAAAATTATTTGTGATAGTTAAGTTGTATTGACATTGAAAAAACGAGCTTAATTATGAGACCTTTTTCACTAGATATAATCGCTGTATATATTCTTACAGCGTTTATAAAATTATTATTTGTGTTGGTTGCATAGTACTGATACTGAGACACTGTTCTCAGAACACAATTCAAGCATTTACTCGAGAGTAAAGAGCACAATGTATCAAAATACAATCGCTGTATATATTGATGCAGCTATTATAAAATTATTTGTGATAGTTGAGTTGTATTGACATTGATAGAACGAGCTTAATTATGAGACTTTTACACTTGATATAACCGCTGTATATATTCTTACAGCTATTATAAAATTATTATTTGTGTTGGTTGCATAGTATTGATACTGAGAAGCTGTTCTCAGAGCACAATTATCAAGCATTTACTCGAAAGTAAGAGATGTATCAAAATACAATTGCTGTATATATTCCTGCAGCTATTATAAAATTATTTGTGATAGTTGAGTTGTATTGACATTGAGAAAACGAGCTTAATTATGAGACTTTTTCACTTGATATAATCGCTGTATATATTCTTCCAGCTATTATAAAATTATTTGTGATAGTTAAGTTGTATTGACTTTGAAAAAACGAGATTAATTATGAGACCTTTTTCACTTGATATAATCGCTGTATATATTCTTACAGCGTTTATAAAATTATTATTTGTGCTGGTTGCATAGTACTGATACTGAGAAACTGTTCTCAGAACACAATTCAAGCATTTACTCGAGAGTAAGAGCATAATGTATCTTAAATACAATCGCTGTACCTATATATTCTTGTAGCTACTATAAAATTATTTGTGATAGTTGAGTTGTATTGACATTGAGAAAACGAGCTTAATTATGAGACTTTTCACTTGATATAATCGCTGTATATATTCTTCCAGCTATTATAAAATTATTTGTGATAGTTAAGTTGTATTGACTTTGAAAAAACGAGATTAATTATGAGACCTTTTTCACTTGATATAATCGCTGTATATATTCTTACAGCTTTTATAAAATTATTATTTGTGTTGGTTGCATAGTACTGATACTGAGAAACTATTCTCAGAACACAATTCAAGCATTTACTCGAGAGTAAGAGCATAATGTATCTAAATACAATCGCTGTATATATTCTTGCAGCTACTATAAAATTATTTGTGATAGTTGAGTTGTATTGACATTGAGAAAACGAGCTTAATTATGAGACTTTTTCACTTGATATAATCGCTGTATATATTCTTCCAGCTATTATAAAATTATTTGTGATAGTTAAGTTGTATTGACTTTGAAAAAACGAGATTAATTATGGGACCTTTTTCACTTGATATAATCGCTGTATATATTCTTACAGCGTTTATAAAATTATTATTTGTGTTGGTTGCATAGTACTGATACTGAGAAACGGTTCTCAGAACACAATTCGAGCATTTACTCAAGAGTAAGAGCATAATGTATCAAAATGCAATCGCTGTATATATTCTTACAGCTATTATAAAATTATTTGTGATAATTGAGTTGTATTGACATTGAGAAAACGAGCTTAATTATGAGACTTTTACACTTGATACATTCGCTGTATATGTTCTTACAGCTATTATAAAATTAATTGGATAATAATGATATTGAGAAACAGTTCTAAGAGCTCAATCTTCAAGCTACTAATCAAGAATAAGGGCTCAATGTACCTATCAAAATACAATAGTATATATTCTTGCAGCTATTATAAAATTATTTGTGATAGTTGGGTTGTACCGACATTGCGAAAACTTTCTCAGAGCTTAATTACGAGGCATTTACACTTGATACAATTGCTGTATGGTATGTACACGGTTATAATAAAATTATTTCTACTAGTTGCTAGTTGAGTGTTGAGTTTATTGATATTGAGAAAACATCGTGGCTTAATTATGACGATATTATTCTTGATAAAATCCTTGTACTTAAATATTCATACAGCTGTTATAAAAATTATTTGTGATAGTTGAATATACCGACATTGGGCAAAAGCTCTCAGAGCTTCATTATGAGGGTTTTACACTTGATGCAATCGTTGTATAAAATTATATGTGCTGGATTTCAATCAGTTTACTTGCCTTGACACGAGGCATTTCGTACCATAACCTCGCTAAAATGTAATTTCATATTTACACAAATAATCTTTATTATCATGAATCATGAATTTGATTATATTTAGAGAGGTAATGGTAGGTATGAAAGGCCTCCTCCCTAAGTCGATAGTCCAAACTACTCGTACTTATCACTTTCAGTTTTTTTTTAATATGGCTTTTAAAAAAGCAATTGGCAGAACGTATTGTTATTTATATAAAAACAACTCTGTTATCTAGGAATTGTATACAGGTTAATCCTACTTAATGTAAATTAACGTCGCTTAATATGTATATAGTTAACATATTTCCTCCTGGCTGCATAGTAAACACCTAGCATATTAATAATAATTAGATATGTATTTATGCATTAGTTGTACGTAATAAATCATGAATTAAATTGTCACAGAAATTTTAATAATTTTATGTAAATAGGTTGGCAATAAATATTCAAAATGTGGTACAAAGTAGGTACACACTAAAATTAAGCCACAAATCAACAAAAGTAGAATTAAGTTACAAAAGTGACAGGTCAACCCTAATTTACCTATATTTTCAGTGCAGGCAAAGCTGCACTTCTTGATGTATTGCTGACCTTGAAGGTTTAATGTTCGTCATATTATCGCTGGGTTGGGACCACCTACCAGTGCAACATAACATCTTTACATCTCAATTATCCTTTATAGTAACTGTCATAAAACGGTTTTATTATTTTATTCAAATTGGCCAACAAAAAAACCGAATAACTGCTCTTTAGAGTGTGCACTAAAACCGTAAAAACGTCGATGTAGGTAACTTTTTCTAAATCAGTTACAGGTAGATTTCTAGGAAACTTTTTAGAAGCATAGCCAGCGTTAAATCATATCACTAGTCAATCATTATAATCACTGCAATGTTGCCAAAAGCACTATTGAAATAGACGTCATTCCTACCATACCGTTCCGTGCCTTTGAGCTTGTACAAGACCATAAAAGGTATAGTTTGATGGCTTATTCACGAGCTTATTCAATCCGGAGGATTTTTTATTTTTTGTCCTGGTTACACGGTCTTTAATCGTTACACATAATTGGACATTGTCATTACGTCTTTATTTAAAACTCGCAATACAAAACGTTTATTCCCACTAAAGAACTAATTTGTCCCTTAAATATATTTATATTAAATACGTTTCAACCTCGGTTTCAACGTTACTGGATCCAAAAAAGGGTTTATTTAATGTCGGTCTGTCGGTAGACGGAACACCCTGTGTATTTTTACTCTATCTGGAAGGACTTAAAAATAGCTTTTTAAAGATATGTAACACATAGTATTTATCTTGAAAACTTTACGAGATATTAATTTCTATATTTCATTACAATATAATAGGCCATAGAGAACTAGATTTGTGCAAAAATTGGCATAATTATTTTATTTTAGATTTAAATAAAACGAAAATATTACTAAAACTCTTAAATTTGAGAGAATAACTCTCAACGATCGTTATAATTATTTCTCGGCCTATTTTATGACTTAATGGTAATAAAAATATAAAAATTAATATCTTGCAAAGTATAAATACAATATCTTGTATATTATTAAAAAGATTTTTTAAGGCTTTTCTGACGGTATAAAAATATACAGGGCGTTTAATTTAAAACAATATAAGTTAGGCTTATATCTCTGGAATGCGACTTTCAATAATGGTTTTTTGACAAAACTTTTGAAAATATAAGTAACTTTCATTAGTTACTACTTTACGTAACTCCAAAAATAACAAAGTTGGGGTACGAATAGGTAGAGCAGTGACCAAAAAAATGTTTCCAACCTAAATAATTTAATCCATGTTTTACTAATTTTAATCAAACTTCTTTAAATACATTATCTTGGCTGTTCAGGTTAAAAACTTTATCTACGACCTTATCTATTTGTACCGGGTGGTCACACGAACATTAGAACTGCGAATAACCCGAGGTATAACCGTTATTTTTGGAGATTAGTAAAAAAGTCCAAATATAAAAGTTATCGAGAATTACATGTATTTTCTCAAAATCGTGTCGGAAAAACAAATGAAAGTCAGAGAGATGTGACGGAAAATTGTTTTTTTAAATGGAATCCTCTGTGTATTTTTACTCCATCTGAGAGGCCTTAAGGAAACCTTTTAAAGATATGTACACATAGTATTAATCTTGAGAACCCCTAATTTTTATATTCCGTTAATCCATTATCGTAGAAAATCATAGAAAACTAGATTACAAAAATTGGTATAATTATTTTGTCTAAAATATAAATAAAACAAAAATATTACAAATAACGCATATGAAAAATTTCGACGACCTTATAGGGTGTTGGGGGCAAATTTTAGGCAAATTTAAATGGGTGGTGTGTGGAATGATCCAACAATGAAAAAAAAGTCTTATGACATTTTTCTCTATGAAGTTTTTTCTCTATGAAACGCAAACGTTTCAATTAGGATAGTACAAGGTCGATCGACTGGCCAACGGTGAGGCAATCATCTGTGTTTACATCACATTCATAGTTCAACGATCTTGTACCATAGGCGGGTAGAAAACAAGCTTTTTACAAGACGTTTTTATTCATGATAAACAAATGTTTCTTTTGAGAATAGTACAGAATCACAGGCAAAACTGACGTCTTTTATTTACTTATGAGACAAGTACATTTCATAAAAAGACACTAAATAAAAATCATGAAATCATAATAATAATAATAATATACAGGGTGTGTTTTAAAATCACCGACAAACGGAAACTGGAGATTCGTCCAGCTACAGGGTTTTGAAAATAAAAAAATTTCTAATTTTAGATAAGATATGATGAGATTTGGTACACTTGTATATCTTACTAAACACAATTGCGAGTTTAAGTCGACTGGCTGAATCCAGTGGCGTAAAATAGTTTCACTTTCGGTTTCACTTAAATAAAAAAAAAAAACGTACCTACGCCCAACAATTCATGAACAGTATCTATAAAATTAATAATTTCTATAAAATATTTTTATTAGGTAGGTAGGTATGTAATAATAAATACAAATTTTATTTTTTATGAAGTTGTGTGGTCATAGAAATTCTCCGATCTCTCAAAAACGGAGTGCCTAATCGAAAAAACATAAGGTATGATTTCGTTTACAGAATAGAAGTGAATCTAAAAAAAATGTTTCAAAAAAAATATGCAGGGTGTACGTTTTTTTGTGATTTAAGCGAATAATTTAAACGATTTTACGTCACTGAGTTGAGCAAGTCGACTCAAACCCACCTGATTAATTGTGTTCAGCAAGACATTCGAGTGTGCCAAATCAACGTAATATCTTATTATCTTTTTTTTTTTCAAAACCCTGTAGCTCGGTTAGAAAGCATTTTCGGAAAAACATTGATATCAACTTTCGTCTTATTTTGGACCAAGGAATCTCCAGTTTTCGTTTGTCGGTGATTTTAAAATACACCCTGTATATTATTGTTTTCTGACGAATCTATCACTTTAAGAAAGAAAATGTCAAACTTCTTTGATTAAATTTACCTACTTTTCCTAACACCCGTATATCACTCGGCCTACTATGACTTAATATATGGAAATAAAAATATAAAAATTAATATCTCGTAAAGTTTTGAATATAAACACTGTCGATATCATTAAAACGCCTTTCTGATGGATACAAATTACTACTACTACTACAGGGTGTTCAATTTAAAAAAACATTTGGTCGGTTCATATCTTCGGAATGCGACTTTCAATTGTTTTTCTGACATGAACAGTTTTTTTATTAGTGGACTTTTGTACGAAAATCAAATCAAAAATAATAAAGTTAACGGCGTATAAATAGGCACAGTCGTGCTACACGTGTAATTGACAATGCTGCACACGTATAAAATGTTTAAAATATTCTAAATTATAGATTGCAGTCGTCCTTGTAAAGTTGTGGCCAAAAAGGGTTTTCCACAAAATAATTGAATTTACACGTTTTCCTACTTTCCTTTAAATAACTTCCTTTCGCTTTTCAGTTTGGACATTTTTTTTGGCCACGACTGTCCCAAACAGATGACACTTGCGCGGTTCCAAAAACCGTCAGATTTGCAATTTTTTCAACACCCTAGTTAAGTAGGTATATAAAAATTGCCTCGTTTAAAACGTTCCAATTTAAGATTAAATCTCGCCCAATTGTTGAGCAGTTTATTTTCTAAAATCACACGCAATTCCTATAAACATTCCGGAACGTTATTGCATTCGTTACGAAGTGACAAGTAATGAAAGGAGAGTAATGGGAGTACATTTAAAAATAAAGCGTAAATGAAATGTGGTAATCGTAAACGCGAGAGAAAAAATGAGAACTTCAAAGTAGTAGTAGTGAATGGTTTAAAACCGGAACGGATTGTTAACGGGACGTAATTAACCAAGCCGAAGAGGACGTTTTGTGCAGTTTTCGATTTGCGCCCCGTTCAGCTGATGTGTGAGATATGGTTGTATTGGGGAGCGCGCTGGCATGAGCAAGGCGAAAGGACCGCGTCGGCTGCTACACATGTGAGAATACGAGAGATTGAGACATCAGGGGTTGAACTTTCGGTTCCGGAAATGGATTGTAGGAATAGGGCGAGTAGGGGACTGCGGGGTACGTACGGATGGGCGCTTAAGGGGGGTGCGGGCACAGGTAAGTTAAGCCGCTAAGCTAGCTGTGGACCACACACGCGGCTAACCCGGTGGTCCCACCAAGGCTAGCGTAACACGGCACATCGCCCACCAGACCGCGATCAGGTCTGGCTCCAAATTCATCTATCACACCTGATTTGAACAGCGACCGCGGTGGAAATTGCCAGGTCGCCGTCGCGGCCTCCAGGACTTCGTTAGCCGTCCAGGAAGCAAAGCGCTCGTATGTTTACATTATGAATTACCTGGTCCAGTTGGCTCAGGGCGATGTCTGCATCCACCCATCCTGGTCTGGTGTAAAGATCGGACTCGTGCCTGTCTGCAGACTCCGTTGGCGACTCCGATGGCGCCATGGAGGCCATCCTCGTCGGGCACGCGATTCCAGCAGCCACACTCAAGCCCAACCATCGGCAACTGTCACTCTATACATCGATAGTTCTGGTACCACCAACCACTAACTTTGTCAATCTCTTCAGCGCGCCCATGGTCCCAGACATTTCGATTCCTTCAACTCCCTAAACCTCGAGACCACTGACAGTGCTCGCCAAGAGCACCAGGGTTCGATGTAATTGCAACATCTTATATAAACACTGCGAGCTGTAATGTCCTTTTAAAAATCATTAGCCAGAGCACATCACTAGGAAGGCACTAGTAGTAGTAACACAAGGGTCGACATAAGTATTTTATATAACACGCGATGTAAATAAACAAGTTGCTCAAAAACACGATACGATGATTTCAAAACAACACAGTTCATCCACCGTCCGCTCCTCAAGTTCACTTCGTACACTGAGAAGGCCAGAGAGTTGTGCGGTGCTGCTAGCCAGCCGTTCATTGTAGTTGAACGTCGTAGTACTTGGGGTCTGCTCTCTACAAGCGATCGGCGTCGATGTTCTCCGAACATGGACCACCCACAGTATATGTTTAGAATGTAAATTCTCCAAATTACATTACTTATGTTTTTTTGTCACCATCACAGTATATGTATTCACGAGAATAGATTTCTTGATAAAATCATCTTCATGGAGCCATCAAGCAGTAAGCCATCGATCCTCCTGAGTCCTGATCGGCGACGCTCAAGAATCTACCGTACCGTCGTACCTCAAGATATATTTTCCGCTGAAACACCGCTAATTTACGCACGTACTTGTAGCCGTAATTAATTTCCTAATATATTCCAGTCTTGGCTTTTTACTTCTTATATAAATATGACGTCGATTGATCTACCCCACGCGGGCACTTGTGTTTTCTCTTCATTTAAAATAAATGAATAAAAATTTCAAACCTTTCAGGTGATAATAAATTAACATAATATTGACGACGTCGGCGACTTTCAAAAGAAATCTAAATAATTAGTATGACTTCCGTTCAACACAATCTTTGACGCATTCAAACCCACCATACAAAATTAAATGGAACACTGCTTACATATTCTATCATACACTTCGAAATATTCCTCTGCACCATCAATCCTTTTACTCGCTTTTTATTATTCATCCGCATTCATTTAAATCCGTACCGGCCTGATACATAATAAACCAATTAATTAACTATCACCAACTTTCGGATGAAAGTTATGCTCTTAACGGTCGAATTATTGATTGCATTTTTTTTCTTTACCAGTAAATAATCTTAATTTTTTAAATAAGTCTCACAAGGAAGCATATAATTTTTTAGGTTAAAATAAAGCCACATTATATCCCGATTATACCAACTTGGTTGCAGGGGCGCGCTTTAGCGCTATTTGCACTATTTTTCGCTTTCTGTAAATGCTTCAGTGTTAGCCTCATCAAAGACTGACAGTATCTCCAGGACCATATTTCTATTTTTTTTTTTACAATTCTCTTTCTTTGCTTAATATGCATTGTTTATAAATGACTTTATTTAGGCTTTATTCAAGCATAATAACAAAAACCTATCCAATTTGATATACTCACATTGATGTTTCATCTCTAAACATACAATTATTAAGTTTAGTGAATCTTCTCTAATGCATGATAAAAATTGAATTAAAAATTACAAAATTCAAAACGTCTAAAAATAAATTATGGCAAAAAATTGTTTTTAACTCACCACAAAAATTTATTCATTATGGTCACCAACCAAAAAACGATGTCCCCAAGAAGATGTACAGGGTAAGTATTATAAATGATAACCCCCTTTTATTTTCGTTATTTCTGGGCGAATTGATTCGTTCAAAAACTTATTTCGAATAATTTTTAACGAAGTTTCCGAATCTGCTAACGTTTTTCAAAAATTTTTAAAAATGTACGAGGTGGAACAAAAAATATGATTTTTTTAAATGGAACACCCTGTATTTTTTTACATATTATAATTTGTAGATTTTTTCTGATTACAAAAATATAAGTTATAGCATATTTGGATAAGTAGTTTTTAAGTTATGATGAAACATGTAAAACGACAAATCTGTTTATGTATTACTCAATAATATACGAAGTAGCCTTTGGAAACAAAATTTTAATTTTGTATAAACGTCAAAAAGGTTTTTTTTACATACAAATCTTATTAAATTTGATATAAAATCACAAGTCGAAACACTAGCATTAGCGGAACCAAGCCCCGCCTAGTGATGACGTAATCCCAATAGCACGCATGACCCTCCGCGCAACGTTAACGAAACGAAGCCACGCCTCCCGATATCGTATAATTTTCAAACCACCATCTAATTTTCAACCTCATTATTGTATTAAATAAAAAAAAAAATGTTACAAATTTCTATTGTTTCCTTGTGCAAAGCCCGGTAGCGACCTATTTAAGGTTATTCACTTCAGCTGGAAAGGTGACACCCAATCAAGAATTGTTTTTTTTAAATTGTTTCTGAAAGTGAGTTGCAATTTGCAAAACTAATCCTTTAATCCTTTCATTCAAGTACCTAGCCTAGCATAATGGCAACAGATGCAATAACTCTGAAGAATAATATTTACTTACATATCAAGAAAGAGGGTCAAGTGTATAGACAATAGACGTGGTACCAACACTGTATTTTTTTTTAACACCTGACTATTTAATCACTGGGAGAAGAAAAATTAAGTACCTACATGTTACTGTTAATTGATAAAAGCTGTTTCTGTATAGATATCCCTTGGGAGAAACATTATTTCTATTCAGATAAGGTCTCTGTTACATTTTCCATTTTCCAAATAACCGCTGAATCATCTGATCATGTTTTGCCTCACACGGATATCTCTCCAGGACGATTTGTCTGATCAATATATCCCTGAACTTTTTTATTTACCTTTTGATTTTTCAAAGGGTGCTTCCTCTAGCTAACACTTACCAACAACAGTTCAAATTTTCATACCATCGGACTTTCTGTTCTTGAATTAACGTGTTTACTAGAAATGTGACAGACAGACAGACATTTTGAAAGTGATGTTGCTCTACGAACGATGTTTACCGTTTTGCCAGAGAAACATTCAATACCTACTGAATTTGATATAAAATCTCAAGTTGAAACAAGAAATGTTAAACGATGAACCACCGAACCAAACGACGCCTTCCGATGTTGTAGAACTTAATTCGTTTCATTGGTCACGTGGCATTGGCGAAACCAAACCCCGTCTAGTAATGCCGTGGATCCCAGAAGCACGCATGACCCTCCACGCAATGTTAGCGAAACGAAGCCACGCCTCCCGATATCGCAGAACTTATCTTATTACTATCAACAATTTTCAAACCTCCCTCTATTTTTTTTTCTTGCTTTTATTTAACTCACAATGTAGTTTTTTCAGTTTTCAAAATGTTTGTGTTCAAAACTTGCAACCTTCATTTAACACACTTCCTGACAATTGATTGATGAAATTTTGCACAGTTAATGATAATTGAATTAAAGTATGACTAAAAAGTAGAAAATGAAAAAAATTAAAAATAATTTTTTAAAAAACTTCGTCGTATCAAGAAGTAAAAAATAATTCCTTTTTTTGGCAAAGAATTTCATGTACGGTTACGTGCGCACTTTGTTGTATATATGTTGCTTTTCTTCCAGTCGTACATGAAATTCTTTGCGAAAAAAGAAATAAATTTTTACTTTTTAATACCTTTTTAAGAAAAGCAAATTTTAAAAACATTTTTTAATTTTTTTTCAACTTCATTATTATATTAAAATTTAAAAAAATTGCGACAAATTTCTATTGTTCCTTTCTGCAAAACCTTTCATTGTAAGTACCTAGCATAATGCCAACTGATTCAACAACTTTGTAGGTAGATTTGCAGAATAATATTTATTTAATACGTGTCAAGAATAAGGCAAGTGTTTAGACAATAGACGTACCGAATGCATTTATTTTTTAAAACATCCGGAGGCAAATATATTTAATCACTGGAAGAAAAAAATTAAGTTGTAAATTATCCTTTCTATTCAGGTCCTTTTAAATTTTGAAAATAACCACCGAATCATCTGATTGTTTTTGCAGCAAGGATTGCTGGGAACAAAATTTTGAAAATTCAAATGATGTATCAAAATCAACCCTGTATGCACCGTGTACCACCTACTTAAATGTTACACCTTTACCTACCTCATTCAGACATATTTTGCGCCCACATAAGGCATAATAAGATGTCTAAATGTCAACTATCCTTTTTTAAACAAACTAATATATTATGTGTGTATACATATCGTCCTACAAACACTTCAAATGTTTAGATTAAAAAAAATTGATACTACTAATGTTATCGTAAATTGAGTAGTCGCCTTATAGAGAGTGGCAGCGGCGGCCGGTGGGGTCGCCAGGTCTCCGGAATTGTGTCGGAGTCTCCGGCATTTATGGCCCGTCCCCAGCCCCCAGCCGCTATAATTCCCCGGCATTTGAAAAAAAAACACACAGTTTTGCTACAAGTTTAGAGGACCTTTTGTCTTTTTTTAATACATTTTTTTTATCTCAACCTGAGTTTTTTTATGTACAAGATGGTTTTTAAAAACACCCACAAAGGAAAACTAGAGATTCTACGATCTAAAATAAGACAAAAAATGTTACTTCCTAAAATGTTTCCTAACCATATCGACAAATAATTCAATTTCTTTTGCTACTGAGAAATTCGTGGCCAAAGCACAGCGATGCAAGGCCAGAAAATGAAAAAAAAAAAAAAACAAAAGATTTCCTTAACATTATAAAACATTACAAAAGAAATTAAATTGAGATTTGGCACACTGAAACCTCTAGCTGAATACAATTAACCAGGCGAGCTTAAGTAACCTTATAAAAATCTTTAAAAAACCATTTGGTTAGGAAAAGAATTAATAACAATCATAGTTTCCGCATACAAAATGTGGCATATTTCTTAAACAGAAAACATAGTGAGAAAAACTAAAAACAGCCCATAAATTGGGCAACCCTTCTGTTAGTGCTGAAGGTGACGTACTATTGCAAATATTGTGTGCTTCATTTTAATATCTCAAGTAGCAGTAAGAAGTTCCTAAATACGTAAAATCTCCTAAGAACTAGTTAAGACCCTTTGTTCAGTTGTATAATGACAATAATGATATTAACTGACAGGCCACAGTGATTCGTCATTGGGGTGGTCTTAATCAGACCCTTTCACACAATTCTTGTAAAAATGTCTTCAGGAACACTCTGTTGTGTTTTGTACTATAGATTTCTAAAAGCCCTTAGGTATATGTGTATAGAGCCGTAACGAAACCTTCACCATAAATTAAGCCATTGTGGTCAACGTTAAAGTACGAGAGTAAGGTTTTATACGCTATTTTTCGAAAGATCCCAAACCTGATTTCTTACGGAATATTTAAAAAACTAATTATTTATTCTCAAGATATTTTGCTCTCTTCAAGCAAATTTGGATAGTTTTAACCGAGCAACCTGACAGTAGAGATCTCCAAACAGCGAATATTAATTAATTTTTATTACAACGAAAGGACTAATTTTTATTATCACATTTTAGATACTAAAGAAAATTGACAAAATCGGTTACCAATTATTATTAAGCACTTTTTCTATTGGTCTGCAAAAAAATTTATGTATTTATATTTCTATGTATACAGTGTGCCCCAAATGTGTTGCTACGGCGCAAGGCGGTTATTGTTATGGTTAATTGGGAAAAGGATTTAACACGTTAGCTGCCACCCATATAAAGGGTGGCCCATAATGTAGTGACACATTTTAGTCTAATAACTTTGCCTCTGAAAAACCTATAGGTAAGTTTTTGGTGTTGTTCGATAGAAAAACTCAAAAAGTTTTTTTGTGTTGCAAAAAAGTACATAGTGTACCAAAGTATAAAACGATTTTAATCAAAATATGGAATTTAAGAAATTTAATAACAAGGGAAACTAACATAATAATAATTATAACTACCCAAATTTTTAAAAATTGTGTCTAAAAGATGATCACCTTCTTTTCTTGAACATTATTCTTCTCTAGGCACCATATTTCGCATAGCATTATGCAACATTAATGAAGAAATGTTCCGGATTTTTGTTCGAATATTTTCTCTTAATTGATGTAAACCCTGGATTTTCAACAATAAAAGCGCGATGATTCATCAAACCGGCAGTACGTTTTGTCTATTTGTACTGTCTATTTGACAATTATAACAATTATAAATCCTATGGTTACGCTTCAAAAAAATAGTAGTATACAGAATGTAACTTTACATAGTTATTTTTTTACTTGAATTTTTATACTTTGGTACACTCCGTATTTTTTTGCAACACAAAAAAACTTTTTGAGTTTTTCTATCGAACAACACCAAAAACTTACCTATCGGTTTTTCAGAGGCAAAGTTCATTTTTCCAGTCCAAGGGACTGAGACCAGGGAACCTTCTGTTATGTATCGTGTTACTGTGGCGATGATATTATTTGTTCTTACAACTTTTGCAAATTATTTGCACCGTTCAAGTATTTTCCTATTATTTTTGTGATATCGAACGGGGGGTTTGCAAGATTTCAAGATGTTTCCTTCGAGTCTCTCCCTGTAATATATTTTTCTCCCGTCGCATTGGCACAAAAATGATTTTTTTTTTTTGGTCAAATCAGTCTGCAGATCTTTATACTTAAGCAATCGGAAAGTTCTTTTTTTTAAATCGTTTTTCAATTGTTTATTGATCTGTCGAGGTAGATTTTCGATTTTTGCCCCTAATTTTTAAAAATTTTCCAAAGAAGTTCGCATTTTCATCAAAAACGTCTTTTTTGTGTAAATATTAGTTTACAGATCGTATTTCTTAAGTAATGGCGACAAATCTTTTTTTTAAATCTTGGTTTATTAATTGCCTATCGATCTATCTAGCTAGATTTTCGATTTTAGCCACTAATTTTTCTAAAATTTTTAAATTTCTTTAGAAATTCTTGAAAAATTAGTGGCAAAAATCGAAAATCTACCTCGACAGATCGAAAAAGCGAAGATTTAAAAAAACTTTCCGATTGCGTAAGTATTAAGACCTGCAGACTGATTTGAACAAAGAAAGGCCTGTTTTCATCAAAGAACGTCTCTGTACGGATCTGTCGAGGTAAATTTTCGATTTTTGTCCCAAATTTTTGAAGTTTGAATTTTCAACAAAAAACGTCTTTTAATATCAGTTTACCGTATTTCTTAAGTCCTTCTTAAGTATTTTTCAATAATCACGACAATTCTTTTTTTGAAATCTTCATTTATTGATTGCCTATCGATCTGTCGAGTTAGATTTTCGATTTTAGCCACTAACTTTTTAAAAATTTTAAATTTCTTTGGAAATTTTTGAAAAATTAGTGGCAAAAATCGAAAATCTACCTCGAGAGATCGATATGCAATTAAAAAGCGAAGATTTAAAAAACACTTTCCGATTGCTTATGTGCAGACTGATTTGAAAAAAGAAAGGTATTTTCTTTCATTAAAGAACGTCTCTTTTTGTGTAAATATCGCTTTACGGATCTGTCGAGGTAAATTTTAGATTATTGCCCCTAATTTTTCAAAATTTTCCAAAGAGTTTGAATTTTTATAAAAAACGTCTTTTTTGTGAACATATCATAGTTTATAAACCGTATTTCTTAAGTAATCACGACTAATTTTTTTTTGAAATCTTCGTTTTTCAAAAATTTTTAAATTTCTTCGGAAATTTTTGAAAAATTAGCGACAAAAATCGAAAATCTACCTCGACAGATCGATAGGCAATTAAAAAGCGAAGATTTAAAAAAAAAATTCGATTGTTTTTAAGTATTAAGACCTGCAGACTGATTTGAAAAAAGAAAGGTATTTTCAATAAAGAACGTCTCTTTTTGTGTTAATTTCTCAAAATTGTCCAAAGAAGTTTGAATTTCCATAAAACGTCTTTTTTGTGTAAATATCAGTATAAGTCATCGCGAGAATTTTTTTTTGAAATCCTCGTTCTTTGATTGCCTATCGATCCGTCGAGTTAGATTTTTTCAAACATTTTGATGAAAATTCAAACTTCTTTGGACAATTTTTAAAAATCAGGGGCAAATATCGAAAATCTACCTCAACATATAAATAGGCGAAGATAAATAAAACTTTCCGATTGCATAAGTATTAAGACCTGCAGACTGATTTGAAAAAAAAGTTTCTTTGGTGCGTTGGGCGACAATAATGCATGTATAGGATGAGTTAAACTAGCCTATTACGAGAAAAATAAGCTTGAATTCATAATCCTACAGTTCCGATGATAAAAAGTGTTTAAATTTTTTTCCTACCACAACCGGAAACGTTGCCACTTAGATGGCCCACCCAGTACCCCCTATAGAAAAACAGCCTGCCAAACTGCATCTTAATAAATTAATAGTAAAAAAACATTTTTAAAAACAAGCTTTGATTTAAATGCTCTAAAAAGAAGAAAATAAACTTAAAATTAAATTAAACCCATCAATTTATTACATTATACAATTTATATGATATAAAAGCTTGTCGCGAGAGTTTAATATTGTATTCTTGTTTATTTACCCAGGCAAATCTCGCGACAAGCAGCTTTTATATCATATAAATAGTATAATGTAATAAATTGATCGGTTTGATTTAATTTTAAGTTTATTTTTTTCTTTTTAGAGCATTTAAATAAAAGCTTGTTTTTAAAAATGTTTTTTTACTATTAATTTATTTTTTATTTTTTAGTTTTTTTCGTATTCTTTTCGTATTCTTCTCAGCAAATCCTTTCATTTGATACCCATATATTATGATGGTAGATAAGAAAATTTTGTCCGCCATCTTGTGGCGTCCGCCATATTGAATTTAGTGTGATGTCATTTTATATTTCGTATTCTTCTCAGCAAACCCTTTTAATTGATACCTATATTATGGGGGTGCATAAAAAATAACTAGTCCGCCATCTTGCGGCGTCCGCCATATTGAAATTAGTGTGATGTCATTTTATATTTCGTATTCTTCTCAGCAAACCCTTTTAATTGATACCCATATCATGGGGGTGCATAAAAAATAACTAGTCCGCCATCTTGCGGCGTCCGCCATATTGGATTTAGAATGACGTCACTTAGCTAAACATGCATTGTCATCCAAACTAAACGTGTATGCAAAATTTCAACTCAATCGGTTGGTGATAACTATTTTAAAATTCAGTTGCAAGATTTGACCTAAACAAACAAACAAACAAACTGACATACAAACATTGCAAGTTAAATAAAAGCTTGTAAAAACACTAAATTTTCAATTCAGGAAATCATCTCAGTTGTACGATTTCTTTGAAAATATTTTTTTTATAAATATCAAGGTCTTTGAAAACGATTGGTTGAAGATTATTATTATTTATTGTTTTCTCCCAGAATATATAATTGAATGGTGCCACATCAGACATAATTTTGGGATTATTAAAAAAATATTTTCATTGCTTACTCAGAAAATAGTTATTTATGCAACAAGTGCGTAAAGTGCGATTTCTTCACGAATGGGGATTTTGGGACAATCCCATGAGTGAAAAAAGCTCACCTTACGCACGAATTGCATACAATATTTTTTCTACTACCCAAATGGTTACTAAGAAATATATGTATAAAGTACAATTCGCACTAGTGCGTAAAGTATTTCATTTTTGGCACTAGTGCGTAAAATGAAATAATAAGATAACAAGGCAGTTGTTGATTAATGCTGAATTCCGCATCTGATAAATCTGATAAATCGACATCCATATTGTAGGTACTTATCTCTTCCAGAAATAAAAAATTTAAAATAAAATAATATTTAAGGTTGAAAGTTACATAAAAATCATATTTAATAACAAATTTAAAGATTTCCTTACTTAAATTTTCTAATAATAATATGAAACGACTTCAAAATGTCAAACTTACATATACGTCAAAATTTATTTATTTATTTATTTATTTATTTATTTATTTATACACTGCCCAACAGAAAACCCAATTACAGGGCAGGAATATACATGTATATAGAATTAAATACAAATCAATTATATACTACAATATACAATACAAGAATAAAAATTAGTGGATACGAACAAGTTGAAAAAAGAAAACAAGATGAAAGAATTAAAAAAAGTGTCTGGATGAAGGCATTAGTTGCCTAGGATATTTAACTTGAAATCTCTAATAGTGCAATTAAATATGTCAATGTTACAATTTAATGAATTAAAATTAGAACACATTATATGCAAGGGTGAGTGTTTAAGTAAATTTGTTCGAGGAGTATTTAAGTAAAATAAGTTACATAGTCGAGTTTGAAATGCAGGTGAATGAAATTGAATCATTTCCAAAATTTGAGGAGAGTCCAATTTGTAATTAAGCAATTTATATAAAAATACACAGGAATTATACTTCCTACGAGTGCTCAAATCAGATATATGAAACTTATGAAGTAAGTCATTGTGTGGAAAGCCCCTTAAAGGAAACACACCCTCTTCACGGAGGTACAAATATTTTAAGAATCGTCTCTGAACAGCTTCAATGTGATTTTTGTGTGTTTCGTATTCAGGATTCCATACAACCGAGGCGTATTCTAATTTGGACCTAACAAACGCATTGAATAACAGAAAAAGGGTATTGGAGTTCTCAAAATTCTTGGAGTTTCTTATGATAAAGCCTAACTGTTTATAGGAATGTGCAGTTATTTCGGAGATATGATCAATGAAGGAGAGTTTGGTGTCAAAAGTAACACCAAGGTCTTTCAGTTTTTCACATCTCTGAATAATCTCATCATTTAATACATAGTTATTTATTAAGGTGTTATATTTTCTACTAAAAGTCATCGTGTTACATTTACTTATATTAAGAGGTAATTCATTTTTGTTACACCATTGGTTAAGATTAGTTAAGTCATTCTGTAACATCCTGACGTCGTCGTCTCCGTTGACACAGGTAAAAATTTTCAGATCATCAGCATATAATAATGAAGCACAATTTAACTGGGAAATTATATCATTAACGTATATATTAAAAAGTAACGGTCCAAGAACCGAGCCTTGAGGTACACCGGATTTTGCATGAATTTCATATGACTCAAAGCCTCTATAGTGAACAAATTGACGCCTTTCAACTAAATATGATTTAAAAAATTCAATTAAACTGGGTATAAAGCCGAAGGACGAAAGTTTTACAAGTAAAGTATCATGGTTAAGACGATCGAAAGCTTTCGAAAAATCCGTGTAAATGATATCAACTTGACCACCAGTATCCAACACCTCAGCAATATATTGCGTCAGGCAAAATAAATTAGTAGAGGTAGAGCGGCCGGACATAAATCCATGTTGATTAACAGAAATTTGTGATTTGACATTAAAAAAAATAGATTCGTGAAGCAGAAATTCAAACGTTTTGCTGAAATTACATAATATTACAATTGGCCTGTAGTTAGCTACTTGTTGTTTATCATTCTTTTTATGAACTGGGCAAATCTTAGAAGTTTTCCATATTTTTGGAAATGTGGAAGTTCTAATTGATAAATTAAAAATGAAAGATAAGGGAGGGGCAAGTAAAATTGCACAATCTCTCAAAAAGAAAGCTGGAATGCCATCTGGACCAGTAGTTAACTTGGGTTTGGTTTTTTTAAGAGCACGTAGGACTTCAGCTTCATTAAATTGGTACATTGTGATTGGTGTGGAATAAGAAGAGTCCTGTTCATTTAACAATGACAATTCTATGGCCTACTTAATTTTAAATGAGTGACACTAATCAGTTTTGAAAATATAAATGAAACTTCAAACTTATACAAAATTCAAAGATTATTGTTAAAGAATACTGATTAGGTATGTTTTATAATAATATACCGTGATATTAAATAAATGGACTACATAAAATTAAATAACCACATTTAACGTTTTTAAAATAAGATATGATTATTATAGGTGCTTATAGGTGCTCTAATATGCAATTTTTTACTATTTTACTTTACGCACTAGTGCGTAAAGTTTAACTTTACGCATTATAAAGCGTGCGGAAAGTTAGTACTTTAAGATCGGTAGTAGAAAAAAATATTTTTAAAATTTTACACTATAGTCACTAATTTTCTTTGGCATTGTGATACGTCGCTGGAAAGGAAATTTAGGGCACTATTCCACCACAAGAAACCCGATATGGCGACCATAAAAAAATCAAAATCTTCAAGTATCACTAAAAGAACTTCAGGTCCTGCTAAAAGGACTTCCAATACCAGTACCGATTTGTGTAGGTAGCGATGTGAGTTACCTGCTTATCTCTTATCTTTAAACTTTACGACAAATATTAATTGTAGATTAATCAAGAATATCGATTGTACCTATAAATAAATAGTATGGCGTTAAATTGCATCACTTTAACGGTTTTTATGAAAATGTTTACCTAACCTTATAATCATGTAGTATCATATCTTATCAGCGAGGTGTCTCTATGTATTTCTATAATTTACTACACCTGCTAGAGGGTTTGTCAGGCACATTTTACATCTACGAAAATGCGTGAAATCGTGCACATCCAAGCAGGTCAGTGCGGAAATCAGATTGGCTCCAAAGTAAGTCAGAATTATTTATATCATAAAAGAAAACAGACAGTTTAATTTCTATTTTAAATACTATATTTCCTATTCATTAGAAAGTGATCATTTCTGTGTGAAGTAAATTATATATTTTATATGTTTTTAAGTATTTTTAAACTTATTATGTCATAGTTTATCTACACTCGTAAACTTAAACAGTGCATCCACGTTTCCAAATAAATTTAACTTTTGATTTTAAAATCAATTTCGACCTAGCTATTTCAGATTATGCAGGGGTGACTCTACAGTTTAAAATGTTTGCATTTTTTTTAATTTAACTTGAACTCATTACTTTTACTTATGACAGAAATTAAGTTTCAGACCTGTGGATAACCCAGAATTATATAGTTATGATTCGATGCTTTTATAGATAAAAAACCAATTATGTACTAGGAATCAATGCCGGTACCATTGAAATATGTTTCTTATATAAATTCGTTTTATTAAGCTGTTAAAATTACACAAATATAATTATTTTGCCGAAATTTTCCCAAAATTTTTAATAATTTTTAAACAACAAAGAAGCAGGTTCACAATTATTTGTTGGTTTGATAAAAAAGTTAATTTAATATCGTGTACAGGGTTATCCAACGAAAAGGACCACCCTTATATTTTCTTTATTTTTCGAGTTAGGAAAAAATGTTTCAAATAAAAGTTGTAGTGTATCAAGTGAACTCATTTAAAACTCCTGCAAAGAATATACAGGGTGTTCCATAAAAGCGGGACAAACCTAACTTACATTTTTTTAAATGGGACACCCTATATTTTTTTACATTTTTCAAATCTGTGTTTTTTTGTGATTTCAAATATATATATATATATATTGATGACTGATGGTCGAGATGGTAGAGTACCTGCCTCTCACCCAAAAGTCCCGGGTTCGAATCCCGGTCGTGGCAATGGAAAATACTGTGAGAGGGATTTTTCCATTATACACGGATATTGGATGTGTGTCCCTTGTCTTTAAATGTGTAGCCCCTCCCGCACAAGGCTCAGCCTTCTGGGATAAAGGGGGTCGTAATTACATGTGGTGTATTATATATATATATATATATACGTGCACGGCTATCTTAATCGCCTCCATACATCACACAGGCACCCAAGCCTCCACGTTAAGGAAGTACGTTTTTTGTGTGTATTTTGTGCAAATGGTAAATAATAACACAGCTCTACACAAGCACCAAGAGAGGGGTAAGGAATAAGCATTCTGAATATATACAAATTTTTGCCATATTTGTAAATGTAACACACCTCCAAATACTGAGTAGCGGAAACGCCTCTTTTGTATAAATTTTTGTACACTGGAGTTCGGTTACGCCTCCAGCAGTGTTGCCACATATATTGAGCGGGAGTGGGGGGTGAGTTCGTATTAAGATGATGCGCTAGAATATTATTCGTTCGTGTAGCAGACCAGGTGGTATGGGTGCAGGCGTTTCGAAGTAAATTCGGACTTAATTTTTTTGCTGGAATCGGTTTTGAAAGTTACCAAATGGTAACCTGGTCTGATATTGTTTAAAACAATTTTTGTTATAACAAATAGAAAAATTACGATTTTTTACTTAAACTAATTTTTTTTATATATTTTGACCGATTTCTAACAAGAACTGTTCATATTGTTTAAGTGCTAATTGTGGCATTTCATAAATTTTTTCTCTTCCTTTTCTTTTGGGGATTTATTACCATATCTCTTGAAATTCCTATCGAAAAATCTTGATGTATCTAAATAATACTCAAATTAACCAGATTAAAACTGGGAAGTAACCTCTACTCCTTTGACGTGATGTCAGAGGGACAGTTAGAGCGTGTTTTTTGACAACTAATATGAATTAAAAGAATACAAAAACACTGCGCTGGCGTTTCTTAAACTACATCTGTTTCCTTTTTCAAAGTTTAGGCTTTAGATTTTAATGTAATGTGTAGAATAATAATAATAACAATTTTCTTTTACACCGTGTTATTTGGTAGTGGTGAGAGATAGAAACATCCCTCTGGTGGTCAGTTGCTACTACCTGTCAAGACATCGATGATGTCTCTGTGACAGATAGCGATTTGTAAGGCAAATACCAAAAGCAGGCGACCTCTAGCCCTGGTGGACTAAACTACATGCTAAATAATAAGTAGATATCCAAGTAACAACTACTCAACGGGCAAAAGCCCCGATTTGCATTGAATTACACTTGGAAATCCAAAATTGATAGCCAATATTATTCGAATAATATTGGCTATCAATTTTGGATTTCCAAGTGTAATTCAATACAAGTCGGGGTTTTTGCCCGTTGAGTAGTTGTTACTTGGATTTCTACTTATAATTTCTCTGCACTTTTTCTAAACTCTGAATATGGACATTGTAGAAGGAACTCCAAATACTGGAGGCATACTCTAAACGCGATCTTACAAAAGAATAAAAAAGCAATTTTAATATTCTAATATTGTTGAAGTCGTTGGAGTTTCTTATAATGTACCCTAGAGCTCTAAAACAGTCTGAAGTAAGATTACTGATGTGATTAACAAATGAAAGTTTCTGATCAAATGTCACTCCCAAATCTCGGTAGGTAACAGGTCGATTTAAATTTGTGTCGTTTATAGAATAATTAAAGGTAATTAGATTTGCTTTGTTGCTATATGTCATGACATTACACTTTGCTACATTTAAGGGCAACTTATTTGCAAATCACCAATTACTGATGCTTACTAAGTCATTTTGCAGCTCCATACAATGCTCAATGCTTTTGATGTTACAGTACAGTTTCATATCATCGGCATACAGTAAGCAATTTACCTTTAGACTACAAGTGATATCATCAATGAATATGTTAAAGAGGAGTGGCCCTAGGTTGGATCCTTGGGGAACACCAGATGTTACTGAAATTTCGACAGCTGATAACCAGAACATTCAACATATTGCTTACGATTCGTAAGATAGGATTTAAAAAATTCTTGGAGACTCGAAGAGAAACCATGAGCTTTAAGTTTAGTAATAAGTATGTTATGATCAAGTCTGTCGAATGCCTTAGAAAAGTTAGTATAAACAACATCAGTTTGTAGTCCTGGATCAATAGATTCTGCTATGAATTGAGTCACACAAAAAATATTTGTAATAGTGGATCTACATCTACACGTAACATAAAAATCTAAAGCCTACACTTTGAAAAAGGAAACAGATAGATTCCAAAACGTCAGCGCAGTGTTTTTGTATTATTTTAATTCCTATTAGTCGTCAAAAAACACCCTCTAATTGTTCCTCTGACATCACGTCAAAGGTGTAGAGGTTATTTCCCAGTTTTAAACTTGTTTTATCTAACTAATATTCAAATGAATATTAGTTAGATAAAACAAGTTTTTTCGATAGTAACTTCAAGAGATATAATAAATCCTAAAAAAAGGAAGAGATATTTTCAGTTATTAATTTTTAAAAATTAAAAACATTGAAAATATCAAGTTTACGAAAAAAAGTTATTGTTGGAAATCGGTCGAAAAATATAAAAATGCTTAATTAGTTTGAGTAAAAAAATGTTGTTTTTCCCTTTTTTTAAACAATATCAGACCAGGTGACCTTTTGGTAACATAGATTTTCATAATCGGCACTATCTCCTGAACCGATTCCAGCAAAAAAAATCAGTCCGAATTTACTTCAAAACGACTGCGCCCATACCACCTGGTCTAAAATATAGTAGGGCCAAAAAGAGTAGTCAGTAAATCCAGGGGGAACTAGTTGTGGTTTTCATCTCTGGTAGGCGGATAAAACTTGATATATTTCTCTCAATTATATGGGATTATATAGTAAAAAGAGCTGCCGCTTCTGTATTCCATAAAAGCTAAATACTTTGAAGAATTTCCGGTGAATTTTTTGATCTACTGACTACTCTTTTTGGCCCTACTATAAGTTAACAGTTTAAATTATGCTCAGCATATGCACACCTTTAAATTTAATAAAGCAAATTATCTGGGCTCTACAAAATCCTCGTGCAGTTTGTCAGATTAAAAGCTCTGGGCCGTTCATCGGTAAATGTATGGTGTGGAATTTTAGATAATAGAGTAATAGGGCCAATATTTTTTTAGACACTTTAAAAGGAGACATAATATTTTGCAATATGTCATTCCCAGTTCTTGTGCGCTTTATAATAAAATTTATCGCATTTTTGTCACTCTGTAACATTTTTGTATTGGGTAATAATATTTTACTTGCTTCCGTGTAGTTTAGTAAAATAATAGCTTTTATTAATTTAAATAGAATAGAAAACTAGGTACTCTAGATTATTGGATTTTTTTTGTTAAAAATGACAAGAGTAGAAGAGGAGTCCAAATCCAGCCAATAACCAAATTTTCGATTTCCAGTTGATATAAGCTGAACAGGAAGTTGCCATATTCGGGTAGGGAATAAAAAACTAAGAAAGGAATGTAGAAGTTATTTTACTTTGAGTCTCACCGGTTAGAATATACAGCATCTGAAAGTACCCTGTATACTCGGAAACAGTTAATTTTCATGTATGGTGATATGACAAAGAATGCTTATAATTTTTAGTAGAATTCGAACATGCAAATATATAGCGGGTGTTCCATTTAAAAAATACAACTTTGTTCGCGCACGTTCTTTAAAACACCTTATATGACAACTGTATAGTTGGCAATAAACTGCAGGTAAAGCCTTAAAATTTCGTAAAGAAATATATAGTTATTTAATAAAAATAATAAAATTAGAGGAGTAGTCACAATTAAGCCAATGACCCTTTACAAACTAATGACTTCTTCAAAGAATTTACCGAGTTATTTTTTAGGTTTTACCTGTTAGTTTACCTTTAATAGTTTTGAAAACATTGAAAAATCTTGGAATGCTATTCTATGAAACAATAATATTTTTCTAAATTAGCATACCTATCTGAAGATTTATTGTTTTTTTTATCATATTTATTTAATTTGTTTTTGTCAATCAAGTAATAAGGTTTTTCTTTAATCACTCTTATAATTTGTTTTCTCCGCATACAGACCATTTTTGACATTTCTCGAAAACTACTTTAAACAAGTTGGTAAAAGGGTAAAATCTATAGAGTTAATTATTTTTTAAACAGAGTTTATATCATATGGTGTCCTATGTAAAAAATGTTACTGTTATAGCTTTGTGAAATATGACGAGGATAAATTGTCAATATTATAGAAAAGTAACACTTTTTATAATATACTAATTGACCTATATTTTGCTTTTTTAAAAGGCAAACAAAAAAAATATAAATTAAATTCGTTACTTTTGGGACACAAAACATACCGTGCCTTCATTTCAAAACACTACACAAGAAAATATTCGGTAAAGCTCGTGCGTCCGATCGTAATAGTTGGGATAGCTGCCATGTATCATCGTCCATACGCAAACGCATTCATACGCGTTTGCATTCGTGAACGTGAATTTACCATGCACACGATACTTCCCTCTACTTCGAATGAACACGATCACTTTATCTCCATGTAGCTACGAAAATTGAAGGCACGGTATACCTGGTGACCACGAAATGACGCTTGCTATATCTTCTTGGTTTGACAAGATATGAATTTTGGAAATTTGGGCACGTCAAATAACGGTTAAATGTGCATTATCTCGACCAATTTTACATTTCCCGTCACTTACGGTTTCACCGGAAATTAAACTAACTTTGATTTTTTAATTGGAACACCCTATACATTTTTACATTTTTTGATTCAGGTCAGTTTGGATACAGTTATGGCATATTGAGATAAAAATATTAATGGCTGATATTTTTATGAGCAAACTTAATATTTCTTCTAGGCGGCCGTGACCCCAAAAATATGTTTTATTTTGCTTCAATAATTAATAAAAAAATACAATTATGGTACTGTCATATGAAATTTGTGTTATAAGATCTCGAACATTTCGGAAATCATTTTTTCAAAATAACTATTTTTTTTAAATGAGTCCATGGTGGCTCTATACGTTATTTCAATAAAGCATTTAATGTTGTTCATATTTATAATACATAGAAATACATAAGATTATAACATTCAACAAGATATAAATGAAAAAAAAACTCATAATATTTAACAGTGGATCTGTATGAAGCAGATGCCTTTGACCCCCTAAAAAATGTGAAAATATATGGGGCGTTCCATTTAATAATCCAGTGTTAGCATCATTTCCTGTGAAACCGGAAGCAACCGAAAATGTAAAATTGGTCGAATTAATGCATATTCAGTCGTTATTTGACGTGTCCAAATTTGAAATTCATATCTTGTAAAACCCAGAGAATATACCAGGTGAACATGTCACTTGCCTCTATCTATATCTTCTTGGTTTTACAAGATATGAATTTCAAATTTGGGCACGTCAAATAACGGCTAAATATGCATTAATTCGGCCGATTTAACATTTTTTGTCGCTTCAGGCATTGAGTAAATAATATAAAGAGGCGCAACCGTCAATGGGCCGAGATTTTAGTGTTGTATTTTTTTGTCAATAACTATAGAATTATCTACAATATTTAGGGCTATGCAACCGAATAACAAATCCGAATAACAAATCTCTCATATCACTAAAAATTGAAAACAATCCTGAAGCTATTGGCAAAAAATACAATACTAAAATCTCGGCCCCTTGACGGTTGTGCCTCTTTATATTATTTATTTACTCAATGCTTCAGGTTTCGCCGAAAATGATGCTAACTTTGGAATTTTAAATCGAACACCCTGTATATATTTTTACGTTTTTTGATTCAGGAGATCAAAGGCACCTACTTGATAGAGATCCATTGTTAAATATTATAACTTGATTTCATTTCTAGTTGAATGTTATTCTTATGTATTTTAATGTATAATAATATGAAGATATTGTGAATTATTTGGTACCACGTAATCGGTAATTAATTGCTTTATTGAAATAACGTAGTGAGCCACAATGGTGCCATTTAAAAAAAATTAGTTAAATTGGAAAAATGATTTCCGAAATGTTTAAAATCTTATAACACAAACGCCATGTGGCATAATGTCAAAAATATATTTTTTGATTAATTACCCAAGCAAAGCAAAACATTTTTTGGGATTACGGCCGCCTAGATAAAAAATTAATTTTGCTCATAAACATGTCAGCCATTAATATTTTTATCCCAATATGCTATAACTGTATCCAAAATGACATCCTGAATCTATAAATGTAAAAAAATGTTCCAAATAAGGTATCACAAGTCCTTACTTTAAGTCCATTAAAAAATTTAGGGTTTGCAACTGCCACTCGAACGGGGTTGAATTAAAAGATGAAATTTGTACGTTGTAGGATGTCATTTCAGAATCCAAAATCGACGTAGGTACCTAGGGATTTTAAAAAAATATTCACATTAATTGAGATAATGAATTTATTTCATTTGGCTGTTCCACACTGTATGTATTAACACAAAAACATTACTTAACTATTTGATATGACATGTTGCTAATAAAATCTTAAGCTTGTTTTTTATGCAATATTGTATATCCACTTACTTTTGAATAATGTCAAACCTGCAAATAAAGTCATAATTGGTTATAAAAATTTAAAAAGAATAATACTACTTACTTATTGTCGAGTTCATCATCTTCAGGTTAAAGCTGATCTTTAAACACCTTTGTATAAAATGTGTATGTGTATCTATTTAATCTACTCAGTACAGTTTACAAATATTTTTGATACTGTTCATTTACAGAAGATTTTATTATTGCTAATTTACATATTTTATACTGGTTTAATAACTGCAATTTTAGTTACTTTTTTATGAAAAACATATTGAAATACTACGTACACTACCAACATTAATTTTTCAACCAAAGGAATAAATAAATAATTTTACACACACCAAAATCATTCACACAAATTTTTGTTCTGAATAAATAAAAACGTTAAATTATGTTTATTCTTATTTTGTTTTAAATAAGCTACTTCCAAATTATTTTTGAACTAATTGTATTTTCTGAGCCTGAGTAATAATTGTAATACTCGTCTATTTTAATTAATCATTAATCAATATGTCAATCTAGTACTAACACTAGTTACTAGTTGAACAACTATATTACTTCATAAACAAAGCTAGTACGTATACATGTTAATAAAATATTATTGAAGTCAAATCGCACGCGAGCGCTTTTCCACAGAAGGTAAAATAACACCAATGAATAATGTTTACACACATATAAAACTAACGTATTAACTTACCTCCGTACACTGTTGCCATATTTCTGAGGTGTATTGGTGTAGAGAACATGTGGAGGCGAATTCTGCTTAACCACCATTTGTAGCGTATATGCGTATTAACTGGTGGCGCCTACCAGTGGAATTACAGTGAACTACATTGTATAACTGTATATGTACACCATACCAATTGGCCTCCGACAGAAAATTTGGGAAACGCCTACTAATGACGTAATAATGACAATGAACATGTTTTACACATAGGTTCGTATTGGTCACCGATTTTTCGAAGTCGCCTCCGATTTTGGAGGCGTATTCGTTAAATACGTATATCATTTTGGAGGTGTATAAGACACTTTGCATATATATATATATATATATATATATATATATATATATATATATATATATATATATATATATATATATATATATATATATATATATATTTGAAATCACAAAAAAACACAGATTTGAAAAATGTAAAAAATATAGGGTGTTCCATTTAAAAAAATGTAAGTTAGGTTTGTCCCGCTTTTATGGAACACCCTGTATATTCTTTGCAGGGGTTTTTAAATGAGTTCATTTGATTCACTACAACTTTTATTTGAAACATTTTTTCCTAACTCGAAAAATAAAGAAAATATAAGGGTGGGCCTTTTCGTTGGATAACCCTGTACATATATTTCTTTAAATGACGTTGCAAATTTACGTTCTCTAATTATACAGAGTTTTCGCCCTACTTTTTAATTGTTAGTAAGTTATCCTAGAACCACAGACAAAATTACGAGGTTAAAAAGTTTGCTTTCAAATAATGGTCAAATGACGAGATACACGGGATTTTTGATTTAGATCGATTTTTCTCGAAAACGGTTAGGTTTAGAGTTTCGCAACTAAACTACGTAAGTAGTTTATATATTTCTCATCAACTCACAATTCGGTAATAAAATGACGAAAAAGCAAAACGTCAAAAAATGGGCTTGAAAATTAGGAGCCTCCACTCGTTCGGTACATCCCTGGTTTAAATTTGTGGTAGCCAATACCAGCAAATAAGAACTTTTATAAATAGCAACTGACACCCCGAATCTAATCGCTATAAGCCAAGGGGTTTGCGAGATTAAAAATAGAAATCACATTTTGGGTACCTCCTTCAAAGAGCCCTGCTCTCTTAAGATGCATTTGCCGACCCAAGTTCATATTTTGTCCCAGAGATCAGATCAAAAACTATTGACACGGTTTTGGAAACACCCTGTATAAGATATCTCGCCGAAAGTGAAGTTCGATAGAGAAATATTACTATTATTTTCTTCTAATGGATGTATTACCAAAAATATTTTATAGTACCTTATACCATTTTTATATATTTCTTATCAGATACTCACAATTCGGTAATAAATTAACGAAAAAACAAAATGTAAAAAAATGGACTTGAAAATTAGGAGCCTCCACTCGTTGGGTACACCCCTGGTTTATTTCTCATCAGACACTCACAATTCGGTAATAAAATGAAAAAGCAAAACGTAAAGAAAATGGGTTTGAAAATTAGGAGCTTCCACTCGTTTGGTACGTCCCTGGTTTAAATTTGTGATAGCCAATACCAGCAAATAAGAACTTTTATAAATAGCAACTGACGCCCCAACCCCAACCTTATCGCTATAAGCCAAGGGGTTTGCGAGATTAAAAATAAAAATCACGTTTTGGATACCTACCTCCTTCAAAGAGTTCTGCTCTCTTAAGATGCATTTGCCGACCAAAGTTCATATTTTGTCCCAGAGATCAGCCCAAAAACTATTGGCACGGTTTTCGGAAACACCCTGTATAAGATATCTCTTTGAAAGTGACGTTCGATAGGGAAATATTACAATTTTTTTTTCTCCTGGATGGATGTATTACCAAAAATATTTTATAGTACCTACCGACGTAAGATAAATTATAAAAAGACTAGATTTATCTAATAATGTCCAAATGCGTGGTTATTAATCTGCCCACTTTTTGGTTTGTAGTTTTGGGAGACCATATCAAAAGAACATGGCATCCAGCCTGATGGCAAGTATTCTGGGAACAGCCACCTGCAGCTGGACAGAATTAATGTCTATTTCAAAGAAGCGTCCAACGACAACTACGTTCCGAGAGCTGTCTTGGTGGATCTAGAACCAGGCACCATGGACGCCGTTCGAGCTGGAAAATATGGCTACTTATTTCATCCCGATCATTTTATTTTCGGGCAAAGCGGTGCCGGCAATAATTGGGCGAAAGGGCATTATACTGAGGGTGCAGAAATTGTCGACAAGGTGTTGGAAGTGCTGAGAAGGGAAGTGGAATCTTGTGATTGCTTACAAGGATTTCAATTGACCCATTCGATAGGGGGTGGCACGGGATCTGGACTGGGTACCCTTCTAGCAGCCAAAATTAGAGAGGAATACCCCGACAGGATCATGAGCACGTTTAGTGTAGTGCCATCACCAAAGGTATGAAAGACGCAACTTAACAATTTTTATTGCTCTTTTTAATATGGTTGATTTACGAATTTTCAGGTGTCCGAGGTAGTTCTAGAGCCATACAACGCGACTTTGTCTATACAGCAGCTTATAGAAAACAGCGATCAAACTTATTGTATCGATAATGAGGCATTGTACGACATTTGCTTTAACACTTTAAAACAAAAGACACCCACTTACTACGACCTGAATCACATAATCTCCCTCGTAATGTCAGGCATTACTACCTGTTTCCGTTTCCCTGGTCAGCTGAATGCGGATTTAAGAAAACTTGCGGTAAATATGGTACCATTTCCGCGGTTACACTTTTTCGTTCCTGGATATGCGCCTTTGACAGCACCAGGGAGTGTGGCGTATAGGAAATTGAGCGTACAGGACTTAACCAAGCAAATGTTTGATCCTAGAAACATTATGGCTGCCTGCAACCCGACTCATGGACGTTACCTTACTGTGGCGACCATATTTAGAGGCAACGTATCCACGAAAGATGTAGATGAGACCATGTTTCAAATCCAAAATACCAACAGTAGTTATTTTGTCGAATGGATTCCCAATAATGTGAAAACTGCCGTTTGTGATATACCCTCGCCTGATTCGCTTATATCATCTACTTTCATAGCAAACACCACTGCTGTGCAAGAGCTATTTGTAAGGATAAACGAACAGTTCACTGCCATGTTCAGACGTAGGGCGTTTATACATTGGTATCTGGGTGAGGGAATGGATGAACAGGAGTTTGAGGAAGCAGCTAGTAACGTGCGAGATCTAATCGATGAATATCAACAATACGAAGTAAGTATAATCAATATATGGAGGGGGGGGTCATTACTGGTACTTAAATCTCATTTGCTTAAATGTTGTAAGAAATTTATATTTTGTTATGCAAGTATTTAAGATAATGTGCCAAAAGCGAAGATTTTATTTGGGATTTTTGAAATTTTATTCGTGATCATTTTTTTGTTTTTAGTCCGCAACTCTCGATGAATATAATGAATTTGACGAAGATCATGAGGAAACAGAAGAAGTACCTGCTTGAAATATACCAACATAAACTGTATTTTTCAATTATGACAATACATTAGAGAATTTAAACTTTTTTACGTTTGAAATTTTGGTTTTTATTAAGTCAGTGAGTATAAGTAAGTGAAAAATTTTCAACTGGTCCAAATTTCTATATTATGCCTTAAAAAATTATAACAGTAAACATTTACATAGCTAATTAATGTGTTTATTTAATTTATACAGGGTGTTTATTAAAGAATGGGCCAAACTGTAGGAGTAGGTTCTTTGAGTAAAAATAAATCATTTTAGCTGAACATACCTTTAGTACAATTTTGCGTCCTTAAAAAATTAGCAAAGTTATTAATTTAAATTTTGTTTAATTAATAAAATCTCTCTTCTTAAAAACCGCGTATTATCTATTATGTATACTGAATTATTTTACTGTCAGTTTTAATGTACGTAGTAGATTCATAATTTAAATTTTACATAATTCTTTTCGTTGTGCCACAGGAAGTTTAATTGCATTTTTCTCGAAAACAGTGCATTTTAACGACACAAAATAAGTATTCCATTTTTACGTAAAATTGAATGCTGCATTAAAAACAAATATTACTTTTTTTTAAAGTTGATGCTCAAAAGATTAACAACTAAAACAAAAGAAATAATTAGGCGTTCGCAGAGCCTTCTACGTTATTCGCCACAATTGTTTACACTACTTTTCTCAGCGGCCCAAAAAACTCCCATATACCAAATTTGGATGAAATCGTGAAAAAATTTAAATAAAAAAATTGTTTTTAACGGTCCATAACTTTTTAAGGAAGCAAAATGGTACTAAGGTATGTGCAGCTAAAATGATTTATTTTTACTCAAGAAACCTACTCCTACAGTTTGACACATTATTTAATGAACACCCTGTATTTAACTTTTGTTTTATGTGTTTATACAGGGTGTTTCAGTTTTTAATCCCAGGACTTTCGGTGGTTGTAGAAAAACTTATTTTAAGCAGAATATTTCACTTAAACTCCAAATCGTTTCCTAACGGAGCTACACCTCAATAAGGAATTATGGGGAAACCCTTTTTTCATAAATATCTCAAAAACTGTTGAACATATTCAGATATACTTTTATATGATGATTGCTTCGTCGAATACCTTTGATTACCTACATTGTACTTTGGTTATGTAAAATAAACAAAGGCGTCTCATTTGGGGGGATCATGACGGTTTCTTATCAGTAATTTTTTTTCTGATAGAAATTTCATCAAATCAATAGGGGATTGAGAATCTATAGAAAATAATACACAAATAATGTACTTTTAGTCAGAGTCGATAAGATGCATCGTTTTCGAGAAAATTGGATTTAAAGTAGATTGGGTTCACTAAGCATTATTAGTGTATGATAGCTACCAATTTCCTAAATCATTCTAAGTGTGCCATGAAAAAATTAATAACGGGATAGATATTAAATGACAATTTGAATTGTCAAATTTTATTAAATTAAAAAATTATTTTTCTATGTATACTCGGGCCAAAAAGAGTAGTCAGTAGAGCAAAAACTCACCGGCAATTCTTCAAAGGATTTAGCTGTTATGGAATACAGAAGCGGCAGCTCGTTTTACCATATAATCCCATATAATTCAGAGAAATATATCCAGTTTTCTCCGCCTACCAGAGATGAAAACCACAACTAGGTCATTATGTTTAATTGGTATAGTCAACCAAATACAGTAAATGCTTGAACGTGCCGCCCTTATACCCAATAATTTGTTCGGCTATTGGAAAGGTCGTCGAGAGGGCTTAGATAGCGCATTCAGTGGCGTCACATATGCTGCAACGCAAAGGATGTGCATTGTTCAACTGCGTTGCTATACCTAATTCGTGGAGATAATGTTGCCAGATGTAAGCATATTATTTAAAATTTAAGACATGGTAACTCATATTCATGCATAATTAACACAATCCGCTTTCATTTGTTCGAATTATGGAATTTATGAAATTCGTAAATCCGTACGCCCCTGGCTCTACTGACTACTCTTTTTGGCCCGAGTATAGTTGTTTTTATTTTAATTAATATTAATCTAAGTGAACACAATCTACTTTAAATCCAGTTTTATCGAAAACGATGCATCTTATCGACTCTGACTAAGAGTACATTATTTACGTATTATTTTCTATAGATTCTCAATCCGTCAATCCCCTATTGATTTGATGAAATTTCTATCACAGAAAAAATTATTGATAAAAAAACGTCAAGAGCCCCCCAAATAATAATAATAATAAAATTTATTCCATAAGCATAAATATACAATAACTAAAAAAAGTTTACAAAAGGAAAGGGCGAAGTTCAGATGAGACGTTTCTGTTTATTTTACATAAACCAAAGTACAGGGTGATCATTTTAAGTACCTCACTCGATTTTCCTGCTTTATTCTTCACCTAGGAAAAAATTCAAAAACTACTTATGTACTTTTTTCCGAGGAATCCGATTCCGAAAAGATAAAAACAATTGAATGTCAAAGAAAAAAGTTATGGCCGAAAAACTGAAAAAGAAAAAATGTATACCCTGTATATTAATGCGGAAATCGATATGTGACATTTCACTGATTGTAAATGCGTATCAGATACATATTTTTCACTTCCGGTTTGACCAGAAATTGCTTTAACTTTTTTATTTTAAGTGGTACACCCTGTATATTGAGCTCAGTTTAAAGAACATTTCTTTCTGAATTCAGCAATATATATAACACAATATCATTATCTTTCATATTTAATAAGATATTGGGGTTTAAATTTAAAATAGGTAACACAAATATATGTTATGAAATAAAATCATCCATGATTACAAACAAAAGCATTTAAATTATTTATTTATTTCAAAAACTAAAGAAGATATAGCATAATAACTTATATTTTATTAAAAATTAAAAATTAGAAGAATTAAAAATTCACGATAAAATAAATTTAAATAACAACCCCGTTATTTTGAGCAGATGCAGTCAGAATATGATCAAACGCCTTCGTCTGTCTGCAGCAAAATGGTAGTTTTCGAACATTTGTTATAAATAAAATATAAGTTATTATCTTCTTTAGTTTTTGAAATAAATAAATAATTTAAATGCTATTGTTTGTTTTCATGGATTTCATAACATGTATTTGTGTTATTTTAAATTTAAACCCTAATATCTTATTAAATATGAAAGATAATGATAATATGTTATATATTGTTGAATTTGGAAAGAAATGTTCTTTTAAATGAGCTCAATATACAGGGTGTATCACCTAAAATAAAAAAATTTAAGCAATTTCCGGTCAAACCGTAAGTGGAAAATATGTATCTGATACGCATTTACTACAATCAGTGAAATGCCACATATCCATTTCCGCATTAATATACAGGGTGTACATTTTTTCCTTTTCAGTTTTTCGGCCATAACTTTTTTCTTTGACATTCAATTGTTTTTACCTTTTCGGAATCGGATTCCTCGGAAAAAAGTACACCAGTATAGTTTTTGAATTTTTTTCCTAGGTAATAAAGCAGGAAAATCGAATAAGGTACTTATAATCAAGAGTATTCGTCGAAACAATCATCATATAAAAGTACCTATATCTAAATACGTTCAACAGTTATTGAGATAAAAGGGTTTACTTATCCCATAATTCTTTATTGGGGTGTAGCTCCGTTAGGTAGCAATTTGGAGTAGATTATTAGAAACATTCTGCCTCAAATAAGTTTTTGTATCTAATACTACCTACCTAAAGAATTAAATATACAGTAACTTAGCTGTGATTTACATTAGATAACAGGTAAGATACTGTAGTGTATATCTGGTTGCATACCTAGACGTCCTAAATCATTCTGCAATTAGCCGTAAAGCAGCGTTTATACCATCTAAGACTCGTATTACAAAATCGCTATGTTATCAGAATATAAATATGCAGTGCGTCCTGCTAAGTTTTAACTATCAACCCTATTTCTAACAGGTTTTAATGTTGATTTACGTACGTATTTAGTAACAATGAAGAAGGTATTTGGTAAATTGTCCTGTCAAATGTACGTAAATAACTAGTTTTAATTTTCAATTTTACAGAGCTTTAAAGTTGCCCAACGCTGCGAAGGTCTTATAAAATATTCCAAAAAAACTATTTCCACGTCACCACAAAGGTAGAGTTTAAGGTGAGTTATTTTTCATAATGTCAACAATAGGCCTATCTACGGTCTGTCATAGCATCGAAAAAAACTATCTTGCTCTTTTCATGGTCTTGGTTGATTTTCCTCGATTTCTTTTCTTCCTCAACAGAAGACTTGGGTAGGTACCTACTGTAAAGTCTTCATTTTCTTGTTTAGTGTTCCTTGTGCATTTTTCTTCCACCAATGTAGTTCTTTCTTCTTTCGTCGTCGATTTCGTATTCATCAAGCATATAGAAGAAATTTGGCGAATTTTGGAAGGTCTCCAATTCTTGAAATTATTCGTCACAAGGCAATCAAACAAACATTGCCTCACTCTATGAGTTTTGGTGTTACGTTACAGTATTACAAATTTTTCATCTTGGTATTCTTGGTCCTTAATTAATTATTTACCTACTGCTGGTAATAAACTGATTTGATCGAAGTAACGTCAGAGAGGTGATATTCTAGGGCAAACGGAACTTTGTTTTCATCAGGCCTCAAATATAAATATATACAGTAAGAACCATTGGCGGCAGAATTAAGGGGGGGCTAAGCCCCCCCTAGCTATTGAGCTTGCCCCCCTCCCCCTAAGCTGGGCCGATCACCTTAAGGTAGACCGATCAGCGCATCAGATTTAAAGTACACTCTAAAAAGTATATTCAGAGTTCTGAAAGCGCGTCAAAACAAACATGCACGTGTTGAGTCCATAGACCGTTCTCATTGGTTGCATTAATCGATCTTGTGAATAAACCGTAAATCTGACCACCAGGGCTGTGCGAGGATGTGACGTACTCGCGTTCCAAGATGATTGGTATGTCACCGTTGCTATAGACAAGTGAAGCGCTGGGCTACCAATTTGGTAAAATTGATTTTTATTTACGTCATTGGTGACTATTTTTTCAAATTTGTCTTCGTCACCTGTAAGCTGATGGAAACAAATGTAATGAAGTAGCGCAGGATATGTCTATTTGTATTACGTCTATGGTTATAACCAGTACCAGTGGGTTTGACCAAACGGTTTTCATTGAAAGAAATTTTGAATTCAACATAACCAACCATAACCCGACAATAACTGATTCATGTGCTCGAACAGTGTAGTGAATTATACCAGGCTTGTTTTGGTTCTGATTAGAACAGTTCAGGATCAGTTCCCGTCATGCGCAATGAAGAAACAGCCATGCGCTGTGTATTAAAATTGATAATTTTTTAAATTGCGCAAGACGGGAACGGTTCTAGGACTGCGAAAATTTTGAACCAAAACAAGCCTACCGAGTTGCCTCTGACGCAGTGGTCGCGTACGGATATTTCCAATTTATTCCTTAAGTTGGTATGCCTTTGGTCTTGGTCGTTGATCGCATCGTGAAGTTTTGATTGACATACAAACACAACCACTGCATCGCGCAGCCCCGTACATCGGCGGTCTGGCAGCAATATGGAGTGTTATTGGATAGAGAAGTGTCGTGTATAATTGTTTTTCTAAATATTGTCAATGTTTAATGGTAGGTTTATTTAAGAAGTAGTCTTGGTGTGGAAAAAAAAGAATGAATTGGCCTCCAGCACATCGATCTTGTTCCGTTAGATGACCGCCATAGTTATAGTTATACACGCCTATTTCGCTAAGACTGTCAAGTGTGATTTTCGTGAATTGATGACATGTGTGATGTGTGACTGTCGGCTGATTCTAGTAGGATGTAGTTAAGTGAAACTCGAGAATTGTATGTACTTTTGTTTTTAGATAGTAATATTTGCAAGGGCCCTCCAGAACCATGGGAAAGCTACTGTCAAAAATATTTGGCAACAAGGAGATGAGGATTTTAATGCTCGGTCTGGATGCGGCTGGGAAAACTACAATACTGTATAAACTCAAGTTAGGGCAATCAGTAACAACAATTCCAACAGTAGGATTTAACGTGGAAACAGTGACCTATAAAAATGTTAAATTTAATGTGTGGGATGTCGGAGGACAAGATAAAATCCGACCCTTGTGGCGACATTATTATACAGGCACGCAGGGGCTAATATTTGTTGTAGACTGTGCTGATCGTGATCGTATCGATGAGGCTCGACAGGAGCTTCATCGTATAATCAACGACCGGGAAATGCGTGATGCGATAATACTCATTTTTGCCAATAAACAAGACCTGCCAGAAGCGATGAAACCCCATGAAATACAAGAGAAACTTGGGCTGACTCGTATACGAGATCGTAACTGGTATGTTCAACCTGCATGTGCCACAACTGGTGATGGGCTATATGAAGGCCTCACATGGCTTACTAGCAACCACAAGTTATAGCACCCAGGCACACACTCATTTTAGTACATGACTGCAACCCAGCGCTATTGTAATATTACTTTTAAGAGGTGATTATTTAGGATGCAGGGCTGGATCATAACCTCAACATTCCAAACTGCCAGTTCGGAGTCCTAAACTTAGCACTTAAACTAAAACGTAGTGTGTATAGTGACAGTGCAACATTGTCTCTAGTAATACCATCGACAAATGGTTGTGACTTTGTGTATCAGACCAGTGTTCTTGAAAATTACCTCGTAATATATTTTGTAAATAAATTTGATTCGTATTATTGTATTAATTTTGTTTTATATTGTAAAATATTGTTGCTGCATTTAAAACTTAAAAAGTGAGCGTTAAAGAATCGTGTTCTTTATGTGTTTTGCAAATACACACCTATTACTCCACAAGGAATTATTTTAAATTTCTGCTGTACTAAAATAGGTATAAAAAGATTTAGGTGATTTAGCAATTTTTTAAATTATTTAAAAGAATCTTTCACATTTACATACACGTATTATATTTCGTATTTTTATTTTTCTTTTTATTTCGACATTCATAGATATTACCAAAAATACCTTTAATAACTCAAGACTGAATAGATATAAGATATTTTTCAGCCACCCAAATTTATTATATTTTGTTGATAACAAAGTTTAGGACTAATTTTTACGCTAAGAATTTCCTAATTAACGACATAATCCTAGGATTAATTAATACTATTCTTCCCTTATCTAGCCTCATTGTTACTTCCGAATACTATTAACAGTAAAAATTAAAAAATAACGGTTACCTAAAATGTATACTAGAAATGCAAGACGTAGTCGTACAGGATTTAGGAAATTTTTAGCGGTACGTTATATGGGCTGATAAATAATGAGCTGTAAAAATTCAGTGTTAATTAATGTCTTGTTTATTTTATATTAATAAAACCGTGTATAAAATTATATTAAATATACCGAGATCTAAAGTAATAGGAACGAAACCGCTTTGACAACTTAAAGATGTTCGTATGTACGTCTAAAGTTATTTTTGTCGTGTAATTCCGTTAATTCAATTCTTCAAATCGGGTAAAATTCTGCTGCAAACAAATACTAAATGCACAGGCTTTATAGGAAATAACTAGAAAAATAAAAAGGAAATTAAAAACTAGGGGCAATTAAATATAAAATAATTTTTATGCAACGTTGCTTAGTATATTTCATAGAAAATTTAGGTTATTGTTTATGTTCTGTATAGTATTGTTTGTATGGCAAAATACTGTTTTATTTTATGTAATTATAATAAACAAGAATATATTTTTTAGATAAAAATATGTTTATTTTTATTATTTAATTGAGATGTATATTGAAATGTTGGAAAATGTTTGTGCATTATTTTTTACCTGCTTATTTTTGTTAACTTGTGAAGCACAGAAATAAAAATACTAAAGTTACATGTTTGCCAGATTATTTTTAATCAACTTTTATTTTTAAATTATCGAATTAGAAACAAATATTGTAGTAATATATTTCAAATGTCACCCAAATATTTCTTGTAACATATTTGGTTGAAATAAGCAGAATAAAAAACCTCTAGAGTAAAATAAGTGCAAGGTTAAAAACTCGAACCCATTAAACCGAGCAGTATTTAACTTGATAGTAATAGTAACTAATAAATTGGGAAAATTTAAACACGTTGAATTCTAGTAAAATAGGCAGTGTAATGAATTATTTTACTATCTTATTTATTATTTTATGTACTATCTATATTTGAATTTTGAAAAGTCAATTAAAAATATGTCAAATTTACCATTACTGTTTATTATTTAAATAATAACATCTAATTAAGAAAGTGTATTTACTGTATACTGATGTATACTTATTACCACATCATACCATATCTCTAAAATTATTTAAATATGCTTTATCTAAATTCTATTTATAACTGGCTCTGTCAGAATGTGTGATAATTTTCAAGAAATTAAGAGCTTCCATTATGTGTGGGATCAGATTGTATTATTCATAAGGATTACACAGAATCGAGAATATTTCAAACTATACATGTATATATATAATCCTAAAGGTGGGTTTAAGCTGACGACTACTAATTAATTAGCACCAAAAAAAACCTCGACACCCATACATTCTATATTTAAAAGGAAAATCTAAGAATACCTTGAAAAATGTTCTGTAATTTTATTTTATTTGTCTAAAACAAATTTGCCATACGAATATTTTTTATATAAATTTTAATGTGACAATTATTAATAATTTACTAGTTTAATTTGTGAAAAAAAAAAATAGTAATAGCCGGAGCCATATTTAGATATTATAAGTTAAAACTGTTAAAAAAACATTTAAATGGTAAAGAGTTAACGGAGAGATGAGTCTCGGAAAGATCTATTCGTAGGTTGACTGTCTGTCGTTTAGCCAACTATTATTATAGGTTGAATATGAAAGGGAATAATCTAATGCTGTTTTGTTTGTATAATTAATTATTGGTTAATGATATGTATCAGGTGTTCAATAGGATAATGAACAGTAGCCTCATTAGTAAGAAATATATACTCTATTTACTTCTTCATAAGTTGCAGTTAAGTAAAAGATTTACATATTCAGTATATTGATATTTAACTTGATTTATATACACATTTAAAATAAATACAACTGAATTCAATGAGGGTTATTAAAAATTTAGATAAAGTTGTTATTAACGCAAAACTGCACTAACACTAAATTTAAAAGAGGTGCTTGATTAAGAAAACAGAACTTTACTTCAAAAATTTTACTGTACAAATTTCTAATTATAAATTACAACGTTGAATGATACAAAACAATTTATTATTTAATATTGTATACCACGTTTTCATATATGCGCACTATATAGGAAAGCAGCAAACGTTCGCACTTGTACATTTGAATAGAGGAAAAGGCATGGACGCATGTCTGCATCTGTAGCCGCCGTACGTCGATTCGGTAAATGATGGTTGCGCTTGCACCCCACGGGCTTGACCGAACTCTTCCCTAGGTAGTGTTTTGAAATGAAAGCACGATATACTAAGAGCGCCACATTTCGGGCTCAAAAGTGGATATCTTTGGCGATTTAAGAACCTTGAACTACTTAAAATGAAAAAATACCTTTGTTCATTTTACACATTAAATTATTTAAATATCCAAATACATCTAAATAGGTAACTTTTTCATACTTAAACGTGGTATTTAAATAATTATTTACATCAGTTTAGCTATGGTTCACGATGTTTTACTACAAAAATAAATATAGATTGCGAAAGTTCCCATCTTGACATAGCCAACCTCAAAATATATACGTGAAGTGCCGCTGCCTAGAAACAAGTGATTTACTGCTCGTACATATCCGTCCTTGGTCGCCGAATGCTAGCGTCTCGAACTGTTTACACATTAGAGCTGCGATACTAAACAAAACCAAGCGGCAAATTTAGGTCCTATGTCAAGATGGGGATTTTCGCAATCTGTATATTAAGCCAGCTCCACACATTCGGATATTTGCCAATACACGAATATTTGCATATTTGTTTTATTGACAAACTCGCCATCCTCATATTTGCCAATTATTTAATTGGTTAATTTGATTTCGGGAACCATAAATATTCACACAAACAGTTTAAAGATGGAAGTGGAAAGTGAAGATCCTTCAGAGGTTGCTGCTGCGGCATACTAATGACCTCAGCTTATTTATTGTTAAGAAAAAAAATAAGAACCTTTACAAGACAGTGCTGGAATCTAGCTATCAAAGATTATTTTTTTTTAAGTTCTGGGATGGTCCAGTTCCTAATTTTTGTTCAATTCTTTTCCAACCGTCAAAGACCTCGTTCCAGTTTTAGTAAAGCAAATAAGACGCATTTCAAATTACGGGTTTATTTTCATTGTTTTAAAAATTCCATTTTCGTTTCATTTGACCACTCCCGAGACCCCTCTGTTTTCAACGCACTAAACGTAGAATACAATAAATGTGACTAAACTAAAATGCACGAATATGTGGATCAGCCGTAGCTGTGGTTGTTTCGCATATATTTGTGTCTTTGATTTCTGTTCATTTACCGACTTCGAGCGGCAAATATTTATATTTGCCGAATATACCCTTTTGCGCGAATATTTGGCTTTACATACCCCATCCATATATTTGCCAAATACACAAATATTTATCATAAATATCCGAATATGTGGAGCCGGCTTTACAGGAATATGGCGCCCTTAAAAAACAATCATTTTTATTTCTATTTATATTGACCTAATAAAAACAACAAACTATTTAATTTTTTACACAATAGACACAACGAAATTTACCTACATTTGTTTGGTTTATTTTTGAAAACTTGGCAAACAGATTTAAATAAGTCTTTTAATATTGCCGACTGGGGTACAAGATTTTGACTACTATTTAACTCTATCGTTGGAATAAACCGAACTGTAGGGTTTAATGAATTTGTTCGCTCTCCGTACATTTTCAAGAGCTGCGATCCTTTAACGCTTTTAGCACATTCAGCAATCGGAGTAAAATCGATACCTAGGTCATGACCACACTAAAAAAAGAGATAACTAAAATAAAATATTTATGCATTTTTATATTTACGCTACCTTCTCCCCGGCATCTTCGGGTATCATATTATCAGTAATCATGCAAGCAATATATTTTATTTGTAGTAACGGATCTTGCACATATTCTATGACGCAAGAATGTATTTTATTAGCAAAACATTCAAGAGCATCGTGTTGACAGTGAAATACAATTTCGCCATCAACTTCAGTAGTCTAAAATAAAACGAGTATTAGTGGATCGCTTAAATATTCTGATAAATATGTAATACACAAACCTGTGCCTTACCATATGGTACCAAATCCAAAATTATATAATCTTGCAAATCTTTATATACAGGAAGCAACTGATAAGTAACAAAGAATTTTGAGTCTGGACATAACGCTTCATAGTATACAGACACTTTAACTTTTTGTGTGTCCGTCGTTTCCTGTTCAGATTGGAAATGTCGAAAGGTTTTAAATATTATAAATACCATAACGAAGAATATTAGAATTCTTGTAAATTTTGGATTCATGATTCTTAAAAATAGATACTATAAAGAGACTATAAATTTTCCTTTTTCTTGCATTTTATCACTTCACCTTTGTACAAGTCTTCAAGAGGTTAATAATAGATTTTGTTCACTTGTATTATTTTGTTTAAATAAATAAATAAATAAATTCAATTGGTTTTCACATGCTGTAATTATTTATTTTTGGTTATTTCTGTGTTTAATAAATTACTGTCAACAGTGCCAAAACTACAAGTGACTGGCTACTACCACAAAAAAATACAAAACATGTGGCTACTGTGACGTCTGTGACTGCCACAAACAAAGTAGTGCAAAGGTTTGACGTTTTGAAAAAGAAAATGCCCTACCGAGTACCGAGGCATGCTCGGTATATCTTTCGGTTTTGAGCGGGTTCACTTTCACTACTTATCAGATAACAAATCTTATTTTCCGAAATTTCAAGTATAATAGTAAAATACTCTTGAAAATTGTGAATATGTAATTTTTGGATATTCCCGCACAACGGGCAAAATATGATCGACTTTACCCTTTATTTTACCAATGAATAATGGAACGTAAAACACAAAAAACTGTCAAAGGAACGCACCTTCTAAAACGCACCGTCTAAAATGTGAAGATAGGTATTTCTACAGTGCTCTCCGCTGTCCTGAATACTCCTGAAGTTAGATATTTTTGTCCTGCACTATGAACGGTTGAATGACACTCGAGCGAACAGACGCGTAATTTTAGCAATTTAAGGTTATGGCATAATTACTTATTACTTGTAAAAAAACAAAGGTAGTTTTCATTAAAAACGGGTTATTCGTTACTTACAATCTTTTTTCGGACCACTTAAAATTTGTTACTTATTTCCGCAAGTCTAAATAAACATCAACATTATTCTTAACATATTGAAAAGTAAGTGTTGACAAAATAATTTAAACGTTCAGAATGTATTAATGTATTAGATATTTTTGCTAGGGTTTTCAAAGATGAATTCTTTGAAGAGTCCACGTCCAATTGTTGTCTGTGGCCCTTCGGGGTCGGGCAAAAGCACTCTAGTCAGTAGATTAATGAAAGATTTCCCCGATAAATTTGGCTTTAGTATAAGCCACACAACGAGAAAACCACGTCCTGGTGAGGAAGACGGAGAACATTACCATTTTACAAGTAAAGAACAAATGCTGGCCGATATTAACGCTGGAAAGTTTATAGAAAGTGCCACGTTTGGAGGTAATCTGTATGGTACTAGCAAAGCTTCTGTAGATGAAGTAAGAAACTTAGGAAAGGTACTAATCATTACTACTAAAGTTATTACTAATTTTAGTTTTTGTACTTAGTGTTTTGTAGATTTGTGTTTTAGATATTGACGTTCAAGGTGTCAAACAAATAAAGAAGACTGATTTTGATCCTTGGTTTATTTTCATAGAGCCTCCTTCTCTTGAAGAACTAGAGACTAGATTGAAATCTCGGAATACGGAAAACGAAGAAAGTCTAGCTCATCGTTTAACAGTGGCCAAAGAAGAATTAAATTATGGTAAGTGCAATATATCGATAAACTCTTTCATGATTATTGGAATGTTTTTTGTTTTTTTTTTCAGGAAATACTGCAGGCAATTTTCACTTAATTATTATGAACGATAATTTAGAAAAAGCCTATGCCAAATTAAAAAATTTTATTAAAGAATATTTACATTCCATGTAATTTTGCTACTCTCTTAAGATGTTTATATCGTTACTTAAAGTTTTTGTAAATGCAAGAACTATGTATTTTCCAACTTATTTAAGAAGTTTCATATTGTATGTAAAGAATTAAAGAAATAATAAAACATACAATTGATTAAACTTAATAAAAAACAAAATCTATTACACGTCATCACGCACGAAAGCCGTATTGATGACGTCATCAGTTGGCGAAGAAAAATGTCTTGCAGCAACTGTAAGACGCTGAATAAAAAAATACGGCTTTTGACGTGTACCGGATTTTGTTTTGTATTAAGTATATATGTGGTTTATAGTATAAAGAATTTATTATACGTATTATTTAGTTAGGCTATGGGGTTTTCATTAAAACTTTGTTGTAATATAATAATAATTTTGTACGTTTTGTTATTCCTTTTTATATTAACTCCCCTTGACTGTGTTAGTGTGTTCGATAATTGAGATTTTTGTATTACCTAAATTATGTCTTGTTTTGTACTTAATAAAATATTAAGATTTAATTTTATTCTAATTTATACTCGAAGAATACACCTATTAAAAATAATAGTAACTGTTTAATTCATTTTGTTAAGGTGTCATGCGACACACTTAAAAAGTCATAGACTGAATTTGCACAAAGAATTTATTTTCAAAAAATCTAAATGACATCTGAGACCTATCACCCACCGACGCCAGGAAATGAGCTACCCCCAAGATGGAAATTTTGTCAAAGCGCAGGGATTTTTTCTTGCGCAACATTTAATAAACAAGGAATCAGTCATATTTATTCAAATGCAATAAAATTAGATTTGTTTTATATTTAAAAAAATTGATTTTTTGACATTTGAACTAAAATAATGTTCCGACTGTGAAAATAAAACACCCTGTATAAAATTGTGAAACATCAGGCCATGTTTAGTTAGACCATAGGGGCTTGTATGAGTTTGAAAAGAAAATTCCCTAATCTGTAACATGATAGAAGATATCGTTTTTTCCAAAGGGTAGAAACCATCAAAATTTTCCGAAAATATTAATTATCTCGGAAAATAGTAGACTTAAGGGTACTTTGTTTATGGTACACAAACCCAAGCTAAAATTTTATGAGAAATCCAAATATGCAGTAATATATAGGGTGTTCCATTTAAAATACCAAAGTTTGGCGATACTTCCGGTATAAGCGGAAGTTATACAAAGTTGAAAATATTTTCGTTAAATCCGCCATACCCAAAAACCTCCATTTATGAAATTTCTAAACTCGACAGATCCCAAGAAATATCTAATACCCACTTTCCGGGAATAACCCTGTATAAACCACCAGAAGACGAATCCAGATCGCCGTGTTTCTCTGGTGGTCATTTATTTAGATACTAGTTGCTACAGTCCTGCTGTTTAACCTTTCGTGTTGAATACATGTCTGATCAAGACGAGGGTTGGACTCGCCCCTCATATAGGATTTGTATTTATAACAAATTAACAGAAAACTTGCCCGATGTATTTTTCTTTCATGAGAGAAAAGGGTATTAAAAATAAATGGTCAACAACATTTGATGGAAACAAACTATCGCTTAAGAGGAAACTATTAAATTTAGATGATTTTTTATTGCCCATGTCTCATTGTTGGTTCTTTAATTACCACAAATGCACCAACAAATTTCGAGTCTCATAAAACTCCAAAGGACGTGCAAAACTATGAATTTGGATTAAGAGCAGTTACCCTCTTTTTTGAAATTTCCTAACCTAACCACAAACCAGTGTTTAAAGTTTTTTTACGTTTTTTACATAAACGTGGAAGCACAATTTGTATTGAGAAATACACAAAAACGACCTTTAGTAAATAACGTTTAACAGCGAACCATGTTGGAACTTTTAAAAAGCACTTTCGTCGTGTATCAAAACTAATAATACTGGTTTGAAATTTTAGTCGGACATACTCGCGAACTGTTCTATTAACTTTATTACGTTTCAAAGGAGTTTTGTTGCGCACTGGGGAATATGCACAAACATTTAAAGTCGCTAATATTTGAGTACAATTGACTCTTCATACAACCGATTGGTCTCCGAGAGAACAGTAGTATTAAGAGAGGAGTAATAGTAATAATAGGTACATTAAGAATGAGAATTATAAAAACGACTAGTCAACAAAACTGTATATTTTAAATTATTTTCACATAAGTTTCAGCAATAACGCAATAACTACTATAATTTAGAAAATTTATAAAATCTTTTAACTCAACTGGAGTATTGCTTATATATGACTGCAGAAATTACAAAATTCCTCGGTACAAAAAAAATGATAAATAATAGTATAAATTTTATTTGAAATAGATATCGTAGAAACATAAAAAAGAAATACACAATTTGAACCCATTGATTACATATTACTGACCGATGAAACATCAAAAAGAAAATGATAGAAAAACTTTAAACAACATAATATAAAAAAGTGTCCAACTCAAGGATGGAACACAATTGGTGATTGGTGCTATTGCAACTTTATACATCCTTTAATTCTGCAGGCACTTCATTTTTTGGATGTTTGTTTTCAAAGTGTTGTCTGTACGTCTTAGGATCGGGCATTTGGGCCTGTAAATAAAAAGCAATCTCATACTATTTTTGTTGAGAATAAGAATTATTCCTATCTTAAAAAGTGAGCAGTGCCAAACAATTCTTTGTTCATTTAAAATCAGCAGAGATTGGGAAAGAGGAAACAGGATTTCTTCTGGTAAAACCAAACGCAATGGATGGGAAAAAGCACAGAGGCACTATAACAGAGAGGTGGTGAACTAATCGGGTGCTACCTATGAAACCAATATAAAATTTACACAACGCAACATAAATTTTGCATAAACATTAGTAAATGCCAAGGCACTTAGTTTTTGGCTGTACGCAATTATCGTGTTATTATCATACGTGACGCTTCGCATTACAATTTAAATGAACCGTAATGCGCTTTAAACTTCTTAATATACATATATATATATACATTTATAACTAAATACACTACAAGTAAAAAAAAAATTGAGCGTGAAATTTATCAAATTTATTACACAAAATCGTTTTCACCAACTTCTTAGATATTTCGAAATAAGTGAAAACCTTTAGCGAGTGGCTAATATGGTTTAAACTTTTTATTTTAATAAATTATAATTAAATAATCTAGCCGTGATAAGAAAGTTTTTTATGTACTCTAACACAAACAAAAATAATAATTAATTTTGAGATGTCACGAATCTGATAAAAGGATATAAAAGTATGTAGATACACAAAAACACTTAATAAATATATTTTTTACATATAAAGTAAATGAGTGGTTAAACAACACTAGATTAATTAAGCCACTCTATACAGTTAATCAGTAACTCGTAGATGAAAACAAGAAAAACATCAACTTTAAACATTATTTACTGTAAACCAGTTCAAGAAAGTAAAGTATTTATTCTAGTTATTCTACAACCATTAACCATAAAGAAAGTAACACACTATCGTATTACCTACCTTACAAACTGCACAGGCGTGAACTAAGGCTTTTTGGGCAGCTTTCTTTTGATCTGTAGCACTGTGTCCTTGTTGTTTTTTCGCCTTAGCGGCCCTTTCAGCAGCTTTGGCTTGTGACTGGAGTTTCTGCTGTCCTCTAGCCATATTTTGTTAATTGCACATTAACCTGAAACATAATTGATTGGTACATACGATCCTTTTCCTTTTCGAGTACAGTTACTTGAACTACAATCTAACCTCGAATTGTAAACGTGTTCGCCACTTATCTACAAAACCTGCATGTTATTCTTACGTACCTTTATATAAAGATATAATGGAAGTCTAAGTAATTATATTATGAGGTTATTAAGTTAATTGTAGCTGAATTTATTGTTTTTATTTCTGCATTGACAGCTGCGACGCAGCGTCGGCTTGACCAAGAACTCGACAAGGCAGATTAGATTGAACGATTGAACTTTTCTTTCTCTCTGAGATTAATCAACAAAACGGTGGGATTTACGTTAAGAGAAGGACAAAATACGGAAGTTGCGGAGGAGAGAGGGAGATGGGTGACTTATAGCCAAAAACGCCTACTTGTTCATTTTGTCAGAAGAACGCATTCCTATTGAAGGAGACAGTAGTTTTGTTTTGGATTAGTTAGGTGCTACACCGATCACTAAATTCATGTTCTATTCAAAAGAATGTTATTCTTAATCTTATTGCGCATTATTATAAATGTTGGACGAGGGATATTGCGAAAAGCAAATCATTTAGAAATAATTAATTCGTCTACTTTTTTTATGTAACTGTTATTACACATTATTGAATATTATTTATAGGAACGGATTCACAAATTAATTTCGGGAGGTACACATCACATAAAATGGTAAAAGCATAGATTAAATAAGTATAAGAGAAACCATCCCATTGTTAGAATGCAAATGGATATTATACGAACCTTGTAGATGCGAATAATAGATGGCGCATCTTCAAGTGTATTTTTCTATGTACAGATATAGCTAAGGATTTATTGTTAGAGCTTTGGGCGTTTTTCCCATTATGTTTTAAACATGGTTCTTCAACAAATGATATCAGTAGTTAGAAAAGATTACATTTTTGGGAGTTTCGGATGCGCCATCTATTATTCGTATCCACAAGCCATTTGCATTCTAACAATGGGATGGTTTATCTTATACTTATTTAATCTATGGTAAAAGGTAAAAATTCTATCACAATAATTCTTATACAGGGTAATGCACTTGCGCTCCGATCTTCGATTGCTGGCTTCCTATTATAGTTAGAAACTTCATCCAAAAACAGGATTAAACTAGAGAAAAAGGGGCATTTTTGGAAATTATTTTTTAATATACGGGGTGTTCCAAAAAAATTCTGGGTAGTCAGGTCAGGTGACATTTTCTCAAATGGAACGCCCTATACATATTATGTTTTAGCATTTTTTATGTGTTTTAAGAGTGTCTATCCACGCCTAGATATTATTTGCCCTTGATACACCGGTTCGGACGTAATTAATTTTATTGTAAAATATTTGACTTTTTCTTACTGCCGTTAAATAAATCGCTACAGCCACAAATGGGATATTTAAGAAAAAATAATCGAGATTTCTGTTGCAGAAGGTTAGTAAATATTGTAGTTTAAATTGAATAATCTTGTGATACTCATACAGAATGGTCAAAATTTATTTCGCAATTTCGAAAATTTGAATTCCATTTTTCTCAAATTTTTTAAATGGAACACCCTGTATATTTTTACATGACAGGATGCAGAATTAACCTATGAACATTTTTTGTATTCGAGGCACCATGGCTATCTTCAGTCGTTTTCGAGATAATCAGCAAAATTAATTTTTCTTAACTATCCCATTTGTGGCTTTAGCGACATTTAACTGCAGTAAGAAAAAATCAAATATTTTACAAAAAAATGAATTACACCCGAACCTGCGTATCAAGGGCAAAAAAATCTTTGTGTGGATAGACACTATTAAAACACATAAAAAAACCCTAAGGCATACATTTGAGAAAATGTCACCTGACCACCCAGAATTTTTTTGGAACACCCCGTATATTGGAAAATAATTACCAAAAATGCCCCTTTTTCTCTAGTTTAATCCTGTTTTTGGATGAAGTTTCTAATTAAAATAGGAAGCCAGCAATCGAATACCGGAGCGCAAGTGCAGGACCCTGTTATATAGATGAGTTTTAAGGAAGGATATATATCCGGATATGCCTGTGGTAGGTTAAAAAATATTCGCGATTTTTAGAAGTAGAAAATTTGAGAGTTGGAATTTATTTGATCAAGTTATGACAAGTTAACCAAGACAATACGGGCCCAAATAATGACTAAGAACACACACACAGCTTATAGCTACAACAACACATGGTCAAAACACATCAGTTCCTGCCTGCCTAATGGAGGTCCTATTTGACATAATTTGAGACCAATTTCTCTTTTTCGTTTGCTCCAGCCGTCGCCAAAACTCTTCGGGGACGGCCTTACGACAAATGCGTCCACGACTCCATGATGTGCATATAGTGTGGGTCTGTCCTCCACTTTTGTATCTAACGAATTCAAATTACGTGTTGATTTTATCGATTTTCCGCCCAAACACGCGTTATTAGGTCCGAGCTTAACTCGGTGCCTCGAAATCGAACGTCCAGGCCTGGCCGGGTATTCGGTAAAAACAGAAAATTTAAAAATTTGACGGTCAATTAGTTTTTCCCTCCCTTTTGCAAATAAAACGATTTGTTATCGATTTTTGGAAATGGACAAGCGAACAAATTTCTGAACCTCCAAAATTACCATGCCACAACAAAAGTCCATTTCAAAAATGTTTCCATGTTGCCCTCCCGTTACATTATTTGCCCTATTTGTCATCATATTATTATGCCATTCATAAAATATCGTATAATAATGGAAGAAATAAGGAATCAGACAAAATGAATTAATAAGAATAAGAAACTCATTTTGGTAATAAATCCATATCTCTCAAATTAATAAAAACAACCACCAGTTTTTTCTGTGCAATTCGGCGATAAATCTCATGTATATCCAGATAATCATTGGCATCGAGTTGCCTTAGCTCAACTCCACTTCGCGTCTATATATGACATAACAATTTCAACATCCTCACCAATTACACACCCCTTTTATTTAGATTAATATACCTTGCGCGGGAATAAAATGAAATTATGTCGAGTGGCATTAACACGAATTGGGAGCTGTTGTATACCTACTGTGAGAAATTAACCGCCAAGGTCTGCTTATAAGTAGAGTTAACTTAATTAACCAGTCCCCTGTCCTAATTTATGTTTTTGTTTATTACATCAAGCGTCATTGATGACACAAATTTATATTCTACCGACTATATTACGTATAAGTATTTATATGCACTTCTATGTTAAAATACGTGTGTAGCAAATATTATATCATTAATAAAAGTTTCAATGCCATAATTATGTTAGTTCGAGGAAGTATAAGTTTACAGCTATGGATTAAAAATAATTACATACATTTTCCAGAAGTTTGAATGACAAAATAAAATCAAACAAAACGTTAAATATATATACAGTATTGGCAAATATTTTTTTAGAGATTCAGTTTGAAGAATTAGAAAAGAATAAAATTGACAAGCGGCATACGAAGCATTATTATCAATTTCGTTACTTTTTCCAGACCTAATTTTATCATAAAAATAATGTTATTAAAAAATAACTTAAAAAAATGCATGTTATCTTATAACAGTATAACGGTCGAGAAGCAAGAGCATTTGATTTTTACAAAAAATCTCTGGGTTCCTTTACCAATAACAAAGTTAGTCGATAGACCTCATTTCGAAGGTTAAAATCTTACTAATATCGTCGTGGGAAAAATTCTATAATTTTAAAATGAGAACAGAGTTACAGGAGGAATATTTGTAGAGGAACGTAATAAAATATGTATGAAAAAAAAAAAAGAATTTATTTTTCAAATTCCAGCAGAATTCAAAGATACAAATAAAAAAATATACATTATTAAATACAACTAAACAATACAAGGTCATTCCAAACAATTAAAACAAGCGAAACAAAATTGTACATACATATTTGACTGCAAAAAAATTTACAAGATCCTAAACTTAAGTACGATAAATAAAATTTTCCAACAAATTTTGAGTTTGTTCATAGAGTACGGCATTTAAAAAACAAATGTTTACTTTAACCACACCACATACAAGGGATTAATTGTACAATTTCAATTTATCATTTACTGAAATGATTGTATGATGAATGATTAGAATATTCAAATGATAATTACGTGAAAATACATGCATATCACACTGTGCATTCACATCCACTCCAAACATACACTACTGATTTTTACACTAGACTTAATTTCACAAGGGAGTCTGCTGTTTCAGTTGTCCAAGTTTTGTCTTTACTTCATGGAAATTTGGTCTTTTCTCTGGATTCAAATCCCAGGCCTACATAAAATGAAACTAAAGATGGATTCCTTTACAAAAAAACAAGCGTCATAAATTCAACCCTTTCGCTGCGAACCATCAATGAATGGTGTGGAAAGTAGAACTTCCCGTCTAACCCTAAAGAAACTTTCATAATAATGGAAATTTTCATATTTGAAAATAATTCAATTTTTGAGTCCTGTCCTGCAAAATTCACACTTGGCATGTTACGCAAGTCTATGTCTGTGTGGTGATTCAAGTTGTAATTTGTGACTGTCTAGCTAAAATAACGGCACATTTATAACAATTATGAACTTAGTAGTTCATATTTTGACACCTTAATTCAACAAATATAGAAAACATGTTATATACAAAATTTTTGATCTTTTCCCATTTAATCGATGAAGTAACCTTGTTGGTTTGCTCTCATACTTATTAGAATTCAAAATTTAATTTCAAAAATAGAAGTACAATATACGCCCGTATCAGGAATACTGACAGCAGAAAGCATGATATGACGTATACTAACAGTTTCGGTAAAGAGCGAGGTACAGCGAAAGAGTTAATATTATTCATAAAATTACCTGTCTCATAATTTCATACACTTCGGGTGGACAACCCTCTGGAGCCTCCATTTTGTAGCCTTTCTCGACATGTTTTACTACATCTGCCAAAGGCTAAAACATAATAAAACACGTATGTCGTATAAAGCAATTTTGGTATACAGTGTGATCACAATAGTAGGAAACATGTTTATTTCCCATTTTTCTGAAATATTTCCAAAGTAACATTTTATATATAACAGTTTTCCGTATGATGTGTAGTATTGTTATCACAGGTGTACATTTGATACATAAGAAGATAATTTATTGGTGTTTCATATACAAGAGTATTTACACAAAATAAAAAGAGCCACAATACATAAATATTATACAAGAGCATACTTACTATTCTTGGATAGGGAACCCTTCCAAAAGAGTAAATTTCCCACAAAAGGATACCAAAACTCCACATATCTGATTTATTTGAGAATTTCTATAAACAAAACGTAAAATAAGTTTGGGGTTAATTGTTTAATTATTATTTACTTACATTTTGCTTGAGAGCTTCTGGAGCAGTCCATTTAATTGGCAACTTAGCAGATTCCGAAGTGGCATTTTTTTCATTTCTAGCTAAACCAAAATCAGAAACCTTGGCCTTTCCATTTTCTGCTATTAGAACATTTCTAGCGGCCAGGTCTCTATGTACCACGTGCATTTTCTCTAAATATTCCATTCCCGAACTAGTATCAAATGCAAAATTTATTTGATCTTTTCTAGTAACGTGCTGTCTTCCCCTGGATCGCAGATAATCTACCAGACTACCCTTACTCATATACTCAGTCACCAAGTAAATCTGATCTTTTTTTCTTACTATACCCAATAAATTAACTAAATTTTCATGGTGCAGCGATCTGCAAGCACAAATCTCAATTATTTACGTAATAAAAACATCCAGTGACATTTTTATTAGGCTTTACGCATATTTCTTTACACTTCCCTCATGTAGGTATATGAAATGAAATGTCACCTCTGTATGTACCGCCAGTAAAATAGATAGTGTAGGTTTGGCATGGAGTCTTTAATAATTATGCTTTGATATCGTTACTTTAACAGAACACCTGGTATATTATACCACTCTTTGAATCTATATAAAATTTTAGGACGGACTTCTACTTTTACAAGAAGAGAAAATGAGAAATTTTCTCTGTAACAGTTAAAAAAAATACTTACTTCATCAAAATTGCCTCAGCTTCACTGGAATCTTTTAATACTTTAACAGCAACGGCTTTGTTATTTTTCCACTTTCCTAACATGACCTCGCAAAATTCTCCCTTTCCTATTGGCTCACATATCTAAAAGACAATACTTGCGTAAGAATAGCGATATTAGTGGAATAAAATGTCACTTACGACTAAATCCTGCTCTGGTATGACGCACAAGTCATCACTTTCTTTAGATGCGGATTTGGTAACATTTGAGTATTCATTTTCCTTCGGCAATGGTTTGACCAATTTTGTGCACAAGCCATCGGCATCGTTTTTATAATGTTCTATTAGTTCCTCCAAATTGTCAAAAAACTCTTCATCATCTATCGTTAATTTACCACTATTTGATTTCACTCGGTAGTGTTCGACTTTTGTTTGAAAACATACACACAAAGTGTAGTCTCCTGGGAAGTTCGTTGATTCTCTTACAAGAAAGAGACCGTCTGTTCTTGGACGTAATAGATTTTCAGCCTCCTCTCTAGAGATTTTACCGTGGAACCACCTAAAACCGAACAAGCTGTTGTTGACGGACTAACAGGTATTTACTACTATTAAAATTCCACATAAGAGTTATTCTGCGTGGATTATTCTACTTACGGCGTGGAAGAATATTTTGAGTTTGATCTTAAAGGACTTTGTACTCGATTAACATTAACGTCATGTTCGCTGTTACCAATTTGATTTCTAAAATTGCCACTATCCGCTGGACTAACATTCATATTATTTTGTGGCCTTAAAAGTAATTTGCACTCATGCACGACATTATTATCCATTTGCTGAGATATATCTTGCGGAGCCATCTAAAAATACAAATAAAACACAATAATTTAGGGTAAATTTCATTTTATAACCACCCTAGGTAATTTCCATTCTGGACCATTACATCATCAATAACTGATCATTGAATAAGATTCGAATAGGGTGCAAAAAAATTAATTGCAGGTCACATGTTCAGTCAACATGATACAATTTTATTATTAAAAATTTGTATGAGTTTAATAACTTGGATGTAATAATATAAAATGGCGACAGGTTTATTCAAGGTTTCTTATTATGTAAATCATAATTCGTTTAGACCTTTTTAAAATTCAATTCATGGATTCGATATTGTCAGAATACAGATACGTCAAACTACTGCTTAACATTGCAGCTCTGATTTGTCGCTGAAAATTCCCAAGCAAATTTTATAAGTAACTCCGCATGAGGTGAGGCTGTTAAGAAACATGCTGATAAAAATATATGAATAAGTAATGTTACACTACGTTGCTTCTCATTGCTTTGATTTCGGAGTTTGAAATAAAGTTTAGTCTATACAGGGTGATGCAGAAAGTATTTCCCACCTTTTTCTAACTTTTCTAATTTCATGACTTATTATTACTAAAAACAAATATAAAAGTATAATGTAATTTTATTATCATATACCACTATCAAGGCAGGATGTATTAGTTCCGTGTTCCGCTGAGTCAAATATCAACCATCTCACCTAACCTTAACTTAATTTTCCAGACATTGACAAAATTTTACAAGACACTTGCCTGGGTATCAATTAACTATAATAATAATAATAATAATAATAATAATAATAATACTTTATTAACCCATTGACATACAAAAGTACATAAGGTAAGTCAAAGAAAAGGAAGACTATATAAAAGCATTAATTAATCGAAAGAGCTTTAAAATTTAGTAGGTACAATGTGCATATGATTGTCATATAATTTAATGGCTCGCAATTTTCTCTAGGAGATCTCAAGTACATTCAAGGGGCTCCTTTTTTTTTTTTTTTTTTTTATTGATTTATACAATGTATAAAGTCATTAATTGAATAAAAACACTTGTTTATTAGGTATTTTTTTGTTTCTTTCTTGAATTTATCATATGGGATTATAGACTTTAAATTTGCTGGAAGGGCATTAAATAGATGAATACTAATATAGCAAGGTGATTTTCTATATTTAGTTGTTTTATATTGCTTTTCCAGGAGTGCTGATGCCTGCCTTGTATTATAATCATGTATGTCTTTTTGACATTTAAATCTAGCAACGTTGTTTTTAACAAAAGTTACACATTTTAAAATAAAAATGGAAGGAAATGTTAATATTTCTTTTTCTTTAAATTTATTTCTGCACGTTTCTCTAGGATTAAGGTTATACAATAGTCTGATTATTCTTTTTTGGTTTACAAAGACTCTTTCCCAACCAGTAGATTGGCCCCAGGAAAAAACATTAAAAGAAAGATGACTATATGCGAAAGCATAGTAAAGATTCAAGAGTCCTTTTTCATCTAGGCAGGATTTCATTTGAAGAATTGCATAATATGCTTTATTGAGTTTATCACAAACAAAGTCTAGGTGAGAGTCAAAAGAAAGATTTGAATTGAGCCAGGTTCCCAATAGCTTGACTTTATCTGAGAGAGTGAGCTGAGTAATATTTAATGTGTTAGATAGAAGCGGTTTCCTATTAAAAAAGTTGATTATTACAGTTTTGTTCTTATTCAGTATGAGCTTATTTCTTTGGCACCACGTATCCATTTCTTCATACACTACTTTAATATTTTCTTGGAGTTCCTCAGGGGTCTTACCTGTTACAGTGATTGTTGTGTCATCTGCAAACATTGTAACCATTCCTTTATTTATAAATTTTGGTAGATCATTTACATATAGTAAAAAGATTAAGGGTCCTAAAACTGAACCCTGAGGAACACCAAGTTGTACCTCATATTTATTAGATAAGGTTTCTTGAATTTTAACTATAATCTGCCTGTTTGATAAGTAGGACTCAATCCAGGACAACACAGGACCTCTTATGCCTAGGTAATATAACTTATCTAGAACAAATGATGTATTAATGCTATCGAAAGCCTTACTTAAATCAAACATGATTGATACTACTAGGTTGCCTTTATCTAGTTCGTCATAAATGTAATTTAGAAATTGGTAGCTGGCTGTTTCAACAGACTTTTTTGCTCTGAATCCATGCTGATCAGTAGTAAGTAAGCTATTTTGTTCAACAAATTTTATAATTATGTCATACATGCACCTTTCTAAGATTTTTGAGAATTCCGGTAATAGGCAGATATGTCTGTAATTATCAGGCTGCAATGGATCTCCCTTCTTAAAAAGTGGAAAAGCTAATGCAACCTTCATTGTATCTGGAAATATATTATCTATCATTTAGTAACTCGACTGATAAAACTGTAAATATTTGTGGCATACGTTTTATGTTATTTTGGTCATCCAAAACTACTTCCTGTGTATTTTATTAATTTTTATTACTTGTAGACTGAATTTCCCTATTTTCTTTTTTGTTTTACAGTGTACCAGTACTGGATAATCTTTCACTTGCTTCACAAGTTAGTGGCTGTTGATTTCATCCTAAATAAGCGCAGAGATCTCAGAATTTATTCATATATTCACATATAAATTGTGCCTTGATTAGAATTAACCATCAACTATTTCACAGTTTTAATCTTTGTAACTTGAAACTCTACAGTACCTAGCGGTGAATTTTATGATTTTTTTATATGACTCAATGAAGAAGAAAAAAATACTGTCACCGACTGCCATTGCAACCAAATGGAGCTGAATCTATCTGCATACTCTTTAAGCTACACCAACGAATTTATAATTTTAAAACCTTAAACATTGAAGTGCTATAATGTATTTATGAAAGCAGTGGGGAAAATACTGACTAGGTAGCGCAATGGGCTAGCATGACTAGCATGAGTGACAGACATTACTCTAGTCACAGGCCTATCATGGATTTGGGGGTTATCTAATTTCTGTGGTGTGTTTATGTTAAAAAAATATTCCTGGTACTGTGGTAAATTAAAAAACATTTGCCTCAAATATTTCCCCGATAAGTTCAAGAGCTCTATATGTAGTTGCGTTGTTCTATCAAAATTAACATTTTTCTGACATTAACACCTGTTCTAAAATACAGTATCACTTTCCTTTTCTGGTTGAAGAGAGTGAGCCCTCTCATTCACAAAATCAGTTGTTAAGTACAAATGATATCAAACTAATCAATAATTCAATGTCAAATAGACAATAACAAAACAATGCTAAATAATGTAATATATTTGTATACCTGTTTTTTGCTGGGTCAGATTTAAAAGAATTCATACTTGTGTATAGAATTTGATTCCCATAAATATAATTAGCAGGTTAATTAAATTTGCTTTAATTAAAACTGTAGAAGAACCAGGCATTCATTTTTACAGTTATTTTTAGATCAAATACATATGTTGAAACTGCTTGGATTTGTTTCATTTACATTAATAAAATAAACCTCGTAACACACAAATAATGTTTGCAAATAACTTTCTAGTTTTTACCCTACTTATTATTTATATCATGAGAGTAACTTAAAACACTCAAAACTTTTTTAGCAAAAATAAATATAAAACGGATTTGTTATATCATACTCAAAACAATACTCACATAATTATCTGTTTACCAGTTGATAAACATATGACTCACAACAGACTACTTTGATGGGAATTATTTCATTTATGACGAAGTTTAAAGTTTGATTTTAATTGCAAAAAATAATTAAAATAATATTGATATTTCTCTACTAATTAAAGTTATTAACTCATCATAGTTAATTAATTTAGTTCAAAAACCTGCTGAATATACCTGACTATACATGCAAGTAAAATATCCTGACCATAATATTTCATTTAGAAATAATTTTATCGAATTATAAATAAGTGTTGGATCTAATAATAAACTTATACTTATCCAATTTATCATACTTTTAATAAAACAGTTCCTTGTTGCCCCTAGTTTGACCAACAGCGAAAATAAGTACACCTGAATTTTATATCGACATTGCAGATATTTTCACTGTATTTTTAATTTTTCAAGTTTCAGACAAAGCATGTTTTTCGTTTTTAGAAAACTGTTCAGGTACTTAAATAAAGCTATTAAATTTATAATCTTTTGTAATTACTCAGTTAAATGCATAAATTAGTTAATAATTAAATTACTAGAGGATCTCAGGAGACCATTCCAGATATAGATTTTTTCAATATACAGTAAAGCTCCCCTAATCCGAATATCCTTGTGATCCGGGAGAAATTAAAAATTGTAAATTTTACATTATGTATCTTGCAATTCGGACTAACAGCGACGGCGTGGATCTCCTATTCCGGATTGCATGTCGTGCGTTTTGGTTAAAAGAGAAAAGGAAATTCTCGAATCAGTTTCAATCAACATGGCACCAAAAAGGCCACATAAAATATTAACTCTCGCCAGAAAACAAGACATCGTTTTTTTGATAATGTATTTTTAATAATACCCTCAAAAGGTTGGGTGCACATACATATTACATAATATTCGTTATAATAAATGTTTCACCATATTACTTTAATATTGCTCCAGTAATCCGGATTTCTCAACAATCCGGATTGAGTCATTTTACTTGATCTGGATTAGGGGAGCTAAACGACTGAGAGAAGCCGCTACTTCGGCAAGGAGTAAGGAATACCCCCGCAAAGAGTATGGAGTGATAATCACTTTCTATAAGTAGAACAATTGATATTTACGTGCATGTCATCAACTGTTTCTAGTAAAGATAACAAAACGCTATCTTCGTCTAGGTACTCTAAGTATGTTTTCGCCTATCATGAATTGAGTATTTCAAACGTATATCGGCTGTGACTTGCGCAAGGATTCATTGTTCCAACTGTACAAGCAAGAAAAACAGAAAATTGATTTTTGAAATCACGCAACAACGGTTTTGAGGCTTCACGACAAACTAATTTACAATATAAAAGTGACGGATATTACTGAATTTTATTAAAGACCGACAGATCAGGACCAAAACAATATGACATGCAGTGAATAAATTACCGGCACGTGACGTCACAACACCAAATCTAAATAATAAATAAATTAATAAAAACTAGAGAACTATTATAACTTGCCCAGGAGGATTCTTCATATGGACGGGAGACTTCGCTTGGGGTAATTCTTTTTATACCCCTGGCGGGAACGGTTGGAGGGTTTGGTGCTACGGTTGAATCCCATTGGCCATCAGGCTGACGATACTGATCGAAAATGTAAGGTTGATACCTCTGAAATTAAGATAATTATCAATTTATAAAATATAACTAATTAATTAACATAGTTTTGTTTTAAATACACATATTAAGTAATTTTTCATAATTATAATAAATAATTAAATAAATAAATAACACCACACGTAATTACGACCCCCTTTATCCCACAAGGCTTTAGAAGAGCCTTGTGCGGGAGGGGGTTACACATTTAAGACAAGGGACACACATCCAATATCCGTATATAATGAAAAAATCCCTCTCACAGTATTTTCCATTGCCACGGCCAGGAATCGAACCCGGGACTTTTGGGTGAGAGGCACCATCTCGACCATCAGTCATATAAATGTAGTTATGAATTCAATATCATATCTCTCGCATATTTTAAACATAAAAAATGTAGGACAAAATTTGTATTTTATATAAGAAAATATATAAAATGCACATTTAAACATAAAATATTTTACCAAGTGAGATAAGGGCGGGTTTAGTTAATAAAGGGACCACCCAGTACCCTACTAATATTCGATAATATGATTAAATTTTAGTGAAATCAAATTAACTTTGAAAGTTCCACAAGTTAGGAGTTTCAAGAACTAAATAGTTGTCAAAATTAATTTTTATTGACTTCTGAATTTGTCACTATAGGTAATATACATACAATCTTATTTAGTATGAAAAATAGCAACGGACGTGTTGCTTACCCTACGTTACATATTCAGAATTCAATTTAAAAAAGAATTGCCTACAGAGATGTTAAAAATAAAAATATATGTGCAACAAACTAAAGACCATAAAATAATACCTTAGAAGTGTAAATGTCATGAAATAAAAACTTTAATAAATAGAACGTACCTGTGTAAATGATGAATTTTGGCTTGTCATCACTTTATTATAAAACCTTCAAATTTTACCACATATTTAACTGCAAAAAAGAACATCTGTTATTTCTCAAAATTGATTTGTTTATTTACATGTCACAGCATCAATGATAGGTACAAGAATCTATTTGGTAAAAATAAAAATATAAGAACTTTTAAAGCTGTATCAAAAGTTTTATTTGAAGCAACACTGTTATTGGAACAAATTTGAGTTATTTCACGGACTCATGCACACTTATTTAATTTGCTTGTGTATGTAATTGCTTAATAAATAATAACGGAAATATAAACTGTATACGCACTGTTTTTAATAAGGCGTAATATTTCGACGTCTCACATAATGATCTACAAACCATTTCCATTGGTTTCCTTTTATGAAACCCTTTACACCGACAATGAATATAAAAATACTTCTTAAATTAAAGCGATAACACTTCAAAATGTTATTAATACGATTCAGTGACCCAATAAACAAAATGAAATTGCACTATACACTACCGGTAAACAAATTTCCGTAAAACTCACCACTAGGTTTGATTAATGTTTGCACATATTTTTATTATTTATTCCCTAAATTGTCCACAAATTACATTTAAACTTCAAAAACATATTTTTAAAACGTCAAATGACGAACAATCACCATTTTGCTTTGGTGCGGTGCCGGTAATGCAGATTCCTTGTTTTAGAAAACAGCGCAAGCTGCGTTCAGAAATCTGTTCGACGAAGCAAACTTCTTGCCAATCAAAACTATGATTGCCCATTGACCTTTAAAATATATTTGTGAATAATAGATTTTTTTAAGACATGGCTGGTAATTATTTAGTCGGTTTTAATTAAAAAACAAAAAGTTATTTACACCTTTTGGAGGTGCAACTAGGGGGGAGATAGGAGGGGGCTTAGCCCCCCCAAAAATATTAGTTAACAGCCATAAAATACATAGATAACTATAGATTAATTATAAAAACTCAAGTGACAACTCGGAACTGGTCTATGTTGATCTGAAAATAATAAAAAGTAAAATAAAAATAAATAGATAATCTTCAAGATACATATTTATGACTTAATCGTGCCTATATGAATTTAAAAGCTTATAATATTATTATTTCATCAAATTGAAAACATTGAAAATAGCATATTATGCAACGAGCATTTAATGAAGGCTATTATTAGACACGAGTATGAGAATTACGATACGAGCCCTGGCAAGTATTGTAACGAATATGTTTTAATAGCCATTAAATATGCGAGTTGCATACACTATTTTTTCTTCAACCAGTCATAATAAAAAAATAAGCACATTAATTTCAAAATTTATTAAACAGAAACTATGAACTGTCAAATTTTAGATGTTGTCCTCATCCAACGATAAGACTATAGACAAATCGTTCTTGGTCCTCATCATGACAATATTTAATATTAACTGAATATTGCTGTGATGTGGCATTCCTATTAGATATAATCCTGTATCTTAATAAAAAATCTGATTAACACCGTATAATTTAACAACTCGTGATAAAAAAATTAAATTCAAAATTATTTAGTGTATCGGCAAATAAAAAGAGATGTAACTAATACAAATCAAATAAGTGTGATAGAGATAACGTTGCCCTAAACCACGGATAATATATTATCCTTTGCTCTAAACTGCTAGAATCAACGCAAATTTCCTTTACATTACATAGTTAGGCAACCAAATATACAGAAGAGTTCATAATGAAGTCATGTCAAGGCTGGAGTACATTTCGTATCGATTTAGCAAATTTGCCACATAACACTTATCATTAGAGTAATGACATATACCACAGAATTAAATTGTTATTAATTCTGTGCATATACTATTCGTCGCTGGTTAGAACTCTAAGATATAGGGTGTTCAAATTTTTCTGTGCAATTTAAAAATAATTAAATTTTAGGCAAAAGAATCTTATCAAGCCTAAGTAGGATTATTATTGGTTTAATTTCTTCAAAGTAAACAAAAAACTTTGGCATCTTAATTATTGTCGAACAAACTGAACGGGCATTTAAGTAAAATCAAAATATTTTAAAATTGTTTTTATTAACATTTCACTATACATAAATAAAATGTAAGTGTTATGTATGCGCTCTCTTACTGGATCACCTGCAAAAAAAAATAAAATTAGTCGAGGTCACTCTGGTCACTACAAAAAAAAAAAAAAAAAATTGCATTCAAGAGTTTTTCAGATATACATTTTGACATCAATTTTCTCAGACGGGAAAAGAAGACAAAAAAATTCATCATTTGGACCTATTTGTAACGACCAATTAGCACCGATCCTTATGTTAATTTTGATTAAAATCTCCGACAGTCATATATAATTTTTTCCGTATCCAGTACATAGCTATATTAAAACATTGGTAAACCAATAACTAATTCTTCACACTGTAGGAATTAAATAAATATTACTTACACTTTTGGCTTATCGAACAGTTGTCCTCGTTTATCTGTAAATATTTGCATAGTTATTAAAAATATTAAAACAAGGAATGGCTATAAAGTGAAATAAAAATTTTCAGATTTGTTGAAACATCAGGTATCAGTCGGGAAAAGAAGACAAATAATAGTAAATCATCATTAGAAGAAAAAGTATTTCACTACATCTCTATTACTAATGTAACGCATTTAAACGGATTTATAATTCAGACATATTTACTTGCCAGTAAAATGCAATTTTTACCGACATTCCTAGGTTAGGCATTTTATTAATTTTTAAATAAACAGAAAATTTAATAGAAATATTTACCCAAAAGGATGGTCCTTGCAGAATTGAAGCAATTCTCTCTAGAAAGGAAAAAACAAAATTATTAGAGGCTACGAATAATATGAACTAGTCGTTACAAAAAATTGAACAAATTAAAATTTCATCTCAAAACATTCCAAAAATAGAGCTCCAATAGCTGGTAAAATACATTATCATGAATACTTCTTTGGAAGTAAAACGATGAAATATTAACCAAGTAGCAAAACAATTAAAATAAATAATTAACATAACGACAGGAAAATACTAACCACCTTCCTTGAATATCTTGTAGAATCTGTAAAAAAAAATGTAAAAGTTTTATAGAAAGAAATTTCTATTTAATAAAAATTCCTCAGGGAAAACTTTTCTTTTTTGTTGCAATGTTTTCACACCAATTAGGTACGGGTAAACCTAATCAGCTCTAGTAAATTGCATAAAATAGTTTAAATAACATGTTAATGTTAATTTTAAAAACACGCAATATCAAAATTATTCATTTAGACTCATAAAAAAATAAAACACGAATGTACCAAACAATGAGAGAAAAATGATATTTTTATTAACACTTTTCCTCAAGTTAATCAATATAATTCAAAAAAAATATATATATTCACATTTATTTTGGAGCACTATGGCTACTTGATTTACTATCACGTATGCTAGCTGAGCGACGCCTTTTAAGCTCTTCCCTTTTGGCTTTCGATTCCTTTTTCCTTTGCGCCAGCAATTTAGCATAGTTATTTTCTTGTTCCTTACGCTGCAGACAACGCCTCTTCTTCAGTGCCAGTCTATGACGTTTACGCTGTAACATATAAGATAATTAATAATATATACTCATAAGAATCACCGAATCTACATTTCAATCTACCTTTTTCATTGTAATTATATTAAACTATCCAAATACATTAAAGAGTAATTAGGCATTGTTTAACATAATGTTAATTTTCCATACACATGAACGTTTCTATAGTTTGGTTGCACACTATGAAACTGCCTGAGTATGGAAGAATATTTCTACTTAATTTATTCAAAAATTTATCTCAATGGTGTAACAACTTACCTGTAATACATTTGGAGTAATAAGACGTTGAATTTTTGGTGCTTTAGTCCTAAGCTTTTTCCCCTCTTTTTGTGGTAAGGGGCGTTTCACTACGTACTGCCTTACATCATCTTCTTTACTTAAGTTAAACAACTTACGAATACGCGATGCTCTTTTTGGACCCAACCTACGTGGTACAGTGCTATCAGTTAACCCAGGAATTTCCTACATAAACAACAAATTAGAAATACTAGAGAGGTAAACTTCCATTTAATAATAGACTGTTGTGATAACACTGACACGTTAACCTAACAATCAGTAACGTGTGGTAAGTAACCACATTTACTATAGCAGTACCTATGCTATTAAGTGAATACACCATCACTTAATCGTACCAACTGCACTTTTTTATTTTAATTAAGTAAAACGCTTACCTGTTCTCCTTTGCGTACGATTATAAGAGCCAGTACACTAAGATTTCCATCAACAATGCAACCACGGACAGACTTCCTTTTTCTTTCACCAGTACGACGCGGTCTGTAACAAGAATGTCCTTTGGAGAGAAGTAAACGTACACGACCTAAAATGAAAAATCACAAGCACTGTTTACTAATTGGTACCGTAAACAAAACTTGATTTACAAAACCACAAAACAAAAATATCCCTGCCAAGAATGAATTTTATTTGACGCTTGCTAAAGCTCTTTTGCATAACGTGACTATTATTATGCAGTAAACAAAACAATATATTGTGTGAGACCCAAAGCAGGCGTCAACTCAAATAACATCAAAGTATTTTAGGGTTATTTGGTTCCTTTCAAACTACCTATTTATGATGTAAAACCAATGCCAAGTGAAAATTTATTGGTTGCAGATGAGCATTATTTAAATAACAAAAAAAGAGCAACTTACTATTAGTCAGAACACCCTGTTTCATAGGAAATCCTTGTTTATCATTTCCGCCTGCAATTCTGAGAATATAACCTTTCCACTCATCTCCCAAGATGTCAGCTTCGACTTCTTGTCCCATACGCTTCTCATAAAAAATACGGACTTTATGTTCATCCACTACTTCAAATAGTTTCTGACATCCCGTGGCAGGGTATGAAACGTTTAGCTAAAAAAATGTAGTTTATAAAATCGAATCAATCTTTTAAATTGACTTCAAAAATTCATCTCTTATTAGTTTTGTTACTTTCAAAACTCCAATAAGCAGGTAACTGCCAAATTATGGCATGAGAAATAGAAGAAACACCTGTCAGAAAAGGTTCTCACGTTTATAAATTATATTTGATGGTTTAGGTTTTAGCACTACCAGTAAAAAAAAACTTTAGTAATATTTTACACAAGTAAACAAACTAGGCCAGTTTAAAAATAATAGTTTATGCTTAGAAAAATTAAAAAATCTAGAAAACAAACAATGGTAGACGTTTTCTGCCTGTTTTATACCTAAACTCTAGAATTTTATAAAAAACGTGGAACAAGATCTTACAATGTATTTACATTTTAATCCAACAATATTTTAATCATCTTAAGGGCACATGCACATTTGTTGTACAAATAAGTACAGTAAGTTTCACTAATATCGTTCACTTTCATATTTTCACCAAATGGATTAGTTTTCACTGTTTTTTGTATTCTTCACCTTACCTTCATGATTTAGGCATGTAGCTATAACCTCAGACTCAAACGAGGAGGCTTGCAAAAAGAAAGAGCCGTCTTCGTCACTTCGTCGATAAAACAGTTTGTGACGTGACCAGATTGTATGGAGGGGGCAAAAATCAAGAATCACCTTCTCATGTTCTGTGAAAGTGGAACGAATCACCAACAGCTAAAATACGGTGATGTTTCAATCAGAAAACAAATGTTTTACAATAATTTCAATTTCCATTTAATCATACCTCTTAAGTAATATCTCTTAATACACTATGATTTACGTCCAGTCTCTAATATTTATTCTGTACGGTTACGGTATCATTCTTTCAGTAACCTACTTCAAGCTATTTTAAATTTAGAACCAAATATTCCAATTAATTCTGGTTCTTTTATGTCACTTATATTGGCACTACTAGGATAACCTAAAAATGGTGGTTAAGGTGTCAGAACTTCTCGTATAGTAAAGTAAATATTATGAAAATAAACCAAAGACAAATATGACGTTAAATAGAGTTTAGTGCATTATTATAACATGACTTATTACTTTGTTGACAGATAGTTCAATAAATAATGGTGAAAAAGAATATAATTTGCGTTTGTAGACACTTCAACATCCTGAATAAAGACAACACACCAATAAAAAATTGTGAATGAGATTGTCAGTTATCTTTCAATTATTATAAATAAAATGTAATTTACTTATCTATTATAAATAGCTGTTCGTCTATCCCTGATAATGGCTAAGGAGTTTATCATAGAAATTTCTGAGAATTAAAAAAATGGGCAAGTGCATATCTACATTTTTATAGAATATCATTACACTTGCTGTTATTTTTAGAGGATGGTGTCAGTGTAAAAGACAATAAAATAGCAAAAATGGGCGCAACTGGTAATATAAACGCAGCTAGAATATCAGCCCTTCAGGAAAGGAAAAAGCAGATAGAGGAAACACTAGCTAAACGTAACCAAGAATTGAGACAGTTATGTGTACAGGTTAGTAATTAACAAAATGCAGATATAATGTTTTTACTATTTCTGTTACCCATTTGTAATTTGCTTTAGGAAGCCGAATTAACTGGTATAACACCTCCCGAAATGCCACTCGAACCAGGCGAAACTCTTCCATTGATAAGAAGACGTGTAAAAACAGCTTTTGAATTGCCCGAAAATTTAGTAGAAAATGCCAATAAAGATACTTTAATAACAAATTTGGAACTGCAAATTCAGTTACATGTAAACCTAGCAGAAGCTGCTTTAGGGTTGGCAAACGAACAAAATATGAGCAAGGTAATTCATAACAACATTAATTAAATTTAAATAGTAAGATATATTGTTAATAAATACTCGTATGTTGTATTTCTGAATGTTATTGAATTTATTTAACATTAGCAGTAGAATATATATAGGTACATGAGATTTGATGATTTGATAACTTGATAATAAGATGATTTCGTAGACTGTGAAACGTCAACATAGAGCTGAATATCAAAAACATAAAAGCCAGTACATAGCCTTGCAAGAAAAACTAGCTTTATTAAAAGAGAGGGCTGCATCAGAACTACATAAACAAAAGAAAAAGCCACGTGCCCCGGAGCAAGGTTGGTATAATTGCTAATGTAAATTAAGTTTTAAAAATATAGTCTGTAACAAAATAAATGAGTTTTTGTATATTTCTCCATTTGGCGAGAGATGTAATATATTCTATTTTTAGTGGATGACAACATTTTGGTAAGCACAAATTTAAATGAGCCGTTTGCTAAATCCGATTTGCGCCACAGCGTGCGTTCGATGAAGCACAATTTACCTGGTCCAAACGAAAGCTGTGTTGATCAAAGGTATTCTCAAATTACAACTAGACATCCTTATAGAAATTCAGAAATTGCATACTTAGACAGCCAACCGAAACAAGATGAAGTTTTAAATTCGGGATTTTATAGACTTAGCCTGAATGGTTACAATAAATATATGGAAAGGTAAGATTTAGATAGTTTTACTGATATTTTTTCTACATATATATTTTAATTTTTAGGCGTGAAAACATAAATAATACGCATCCAACTGCTACTTATAATACACATTCAAGTTCTTTTCCCTATAATTTGCCACATACTTCAATGCAACAAGCGAACCTCAATCAACAGCATTATCAACAAGGCATGTCGCAACACAGCCCACATTTGTCTCAACATAGCCCTCATTTGTCCCAGCACAGCCCACGCTCTTCTCAAAATTCCCCACATTCATCTCAGCACAATTCCCATGTACCTCAACATAGCCCCCGTATGTCGCAGCATAGCCCACATATGTCCCAGCAACATAGTCCTCAGTTGTCTCATCACAGTCCCCAACTTGCTCATCAGCGCTCCATGCAGTCTGTGTACAGTTATCCGTCACACGCTGATTTCAGTAAATTTACCTTTACCACACAGCTGCATAGACAATCAAGCCCATCTTCTATTCCGCAAAAGTCGCAATATTTTTCATCTCACACTATACATGGCCAACCAAACTATCGGCAATATCAAAATGAAAGTACTTACAGAAACCCACACCAAATTCAACCGCATCAACAATATGAGCAAATAGGTGTTATTATGACTTCTGGTTTAGGTGGCTGCTGGAAAAAAACCGAAAATGGGGAATTAGTTTGGTGTAATTCAAACACTATCGATGCCAACTGGCAGAGAGACAAGAGGTAAAACTTAAGAGAGGATTAACAATATAACAGTATGATATGTTGGAAATATTTTAGGTTTGGTAGTTTAGATAGAAGAAAAAACAAAAGAGTACATAAAAGAGTCTCCCCTTCAGTAGAACCGAAGTCGGCTACGATTGCCACTGTACCCAAGTATCCAGATCAAGTGAGAAATGCTTCGGTGAAATCAGCACAGGTAATACTGTTATGTTACCATAGTATAATAATGAATTAAGTATTCGAATAGTCATTACCATACTTATGGATTTAAAATTTCAGATTATGAACCGAAGAACACAAGACAATGGCCAGTTAGTTCGTACACAATCTTTAGGAAGTGTAGGAGCACAAACTGTAGATAGCGTATATCCTAGCGATGATAATTCCTCGTGTGAGAGTGATACTCGTAGCATTAATGATGTCAATCAAATCCTTCGAAAACATAAAGAGAAAGAATGGTAAGATTATCCAAACAATTTGTTTTAACCTAAAATATGTGTTAGAATAATGCCCCTCAGAATAGTCTGTTTTACATAAGAGTATTTTGTCAACATTAAGAATTACATAATTTTCAAATTAAAACGTTTTAATCTACAATACCCAATTTGTTTGATATTTACTTTTGCCCATCATTATTTACGAAGGAAAAATATATATTAAATGGTGGGAAAACATTTATACGTCTAATAAGAAGTTTGTGCTAGCAATTAGCAATTGCGAATACACGAATAGCTTGAACAAAAGTAATAGTCAAATATATTTCAATATTTCCAACAATAGGCAAATAGAGATGGTTGATGAGTAGAGGAATTGAGCATTGAGGGTTGAATTCGACAAAATAGTGGAGTTATTATAATTTAGAAAATAGTGCCAACTTCACTGATTTAAATGTGTGATTGTTTTTATTTTAGGTTAGAGACATCTCTAGATGGTCCAGTATCTCCTGCGCAAAATTCAATGACCTGTACACAGACAGTAACGTCAACTGTTCTGGCACCTGAGGAAAAATATGTGGTTCACTCTCCACCACCTCAAATTCCTCCCCCTTTGGCTCCCAAACTTCCATTGGAAATACCAGCCGAATCAAATCCATGCCCCCGAATACCTGATACAAATCTGGAACTCTTTAACAATAATATACCAAAAAATTGCACTGTCGTGCAGGCAGGACATTGTAAGCCATATCACGAAGAAACGAAGCCGTTTGAAATGTCCGATTTTTACAAGTATTCGACTAAATTCAAAAAGTCACCTGTCAAAGCAGAAAATGAAAACCCAGTTAGAACACCTCCAAACACGGGGAATATTCAGAGGAATTTGAATGAGACTTTTGAGGAGAGCCCGAAAAGCCCTTACCAGCCAGTTCCTCCTAAATGCCAGCCGTACAATAAAAGGTAAATTCTATTAGAATGACCTTAGTGTACGATTAATTCACCCTTCAGTAGTGAAGGGCTTTTAGCGTGAAAACTATAATCAGAAAGTACCATTGATAATAAGACATTCTTCTGTTTCAGTAATAATAATACAACGGCGGGGAGCATAGAAAATAGTGGTAGTTTGAATACCAGCCTGGATCTTAGTCACCTTGCGGTATCTGAGCATTTTTCTGAAGAAATGAATGCTTGGTATAAAGATCAGCAAACTAATAACAATAACAACACAGGAAATGCCTCGAAAAGTAGGTCAACGGCTACTTTAGTTTAAGATTTTTAAGAAAATGTTACAAGTACAATGCAATACATATTTATATATTTGTATATATTTTATATTTAAAATTGTTAAAGAATATACATTTCGGATATAGTAGTCATATAATATATATTTTTATATCTTTACAAATGGTAAAAAGTAACATTTTAAATTACTTTGTCATGCTTTGCAAAATCTTTGTCACTTGCATTTTTATTTTTTATATTGGTATTATTTGTCTTTAAAAATGATTTTATTATTTTTTACTTCTAGTTGGAGATAAAATAGTGTTTTTGGTACATATATAAAGTGGTTACAATGTATCGTGTAAGGAAATTTTTTTATTAGCTATTTCTCAGAAAAATGTATTCCTTGGTAAAAGTTGATGCTTCCCTCAACTCAAAATTCATTGAATTGCGATTTAATTCTTAAATATAACTTTTAATTTGAACAATCTTTCGTACTGGCATTATTCGATATTCTTAACAATGAGTGTACTTTAAATTTTCATTTTGCGCCTCCCTCGTATACAAAATGTTTTTACTTTTAAAAGAAGCTGCAGCTTTGATCAAGAATAACTAACTTTTAATGATAAATGGATAATAGACAAGCTTCCGAAATGACATGTATTATTGTCACATTGTATATGCAAATAATTTTAATTCTATTGTTTTTTGGACATCGAGATTATATATTATATTGGTAAATGTGTATGGATTATTTTATTTCATATTATTCTGCGTGTTTTTAGTTTTAACATACAATGTAAAAGTACCTTATTTATATCTTTTCTGATAGCAGTCATGTTTATATATTGGGTAACGGATAATTATTTTTGATCTCAAAAAAATTATATAAAATTCGTGACTATGATTGTTATCTTCTTATTCTTTGTATGCGTTTCATTTCATATTTTTTCATTTAACACTTAAAGTGTATATGTCAGATATTTAAATTAATGAAGATATGATAGACTTGTATTGGTTGTGATTTAAAGCAATATTTGGGTTTCATCAATTGAACCAAAGCATTGTGCCTTCAAGAGAGTCTGTAGTTATAGTTTTTATATATAATACATTTTTTTATATTAAAACGTTTACTTTGTTCTCCTCTTCCCACCTAAACATCTATGCTAAAAACAGTCCCGTGTTTCGAGTACTGTGTACTGGTTTAGCATACACTTTAATTATAATATATTGATACTGGGAGCTTTACGAAAGCATAATTTTTGTTCATTTATTTATGCTCGATTTTCAACAAACAAAATGGTGTAAAAAAATTTATTATAAGATAAAATGAAACTTCAGAGTATTACTATACCAATTTGAAAACACTGGGATTATTGATGTATTGAATTACAATAAAAGGGAAAAGTAAATTGCATCTAAACGAAACAAAATGGTTCAATTTCAGATCTAATTTTTGACACTTCGATAAGTTTTAAATTTTTCTCCTAATTCCATGACCTACTAGAGACAAGTACACAAGTGTTGTAGATCTTAGAATGGGCGCTATTTTCGAGGTCGCTGACCAGTCGAAAAAGAAACAAGATATACAGGATGTCAATTGAAATAAAAAACAGTCTAGGTCGACTTTTGCTTAAGGCTGAGCCTCCAACGAGCAAATTTGATTTTAAAAGCTACCCCTAAGAAAATTGTAGCTTCATTAGGTTTTATGTAACCCCTTAAATTCTGAAAAACTTTTATTCTACCCAGTACCTACATGTGAATTTTTGTTTTCTTTTAAAAAGCTAAAAAAAACCTGTTTAACGACGTGTTTGCTGATGAGATTCAAAACTGATTAAAAAAATTGAACTCTGCATGGTGAAATAATAATTATGGGTAGGTAGGTATTCGACTGACTAGTTGAGAAAGAAGTCTTTCTCCACTATAACGGTGCAGTAGCCTTGACTTGACACCGCCGAGCTTACGTCCAAGACAGTAACGTCTTTTGCACAAAACACAAATGTCTTATCATCACTCAGAGCCGTATGTGCTTACGCACATATATTAATCTGCTCGTCGCCTATTAAACAAATAAACGTAGGTAACCTCTATATGTAGGTTTTATAATAATGTCTTCATGCTAAATATAACTGTATTGTATACTTATATACATATATAGCTCATCTAAATTTAAGGAATTTATGTCTATTAATATCCAGCACGTGCCTAAATTTATAAATATAGTTCGTTTCCTCAATATTCAATAATGAAGTTATTTTGATGGGGATGGGCATTGGGCATCTAAGAAAAACATCGATGATGACATCGGAAGTAAGCATGGGTGATTCGGTATAGGATGTTTTTTAAATTAAATTGCAAATTTAAATCACCGTAATTAATATAGCAGGTAGCTGAAATTACCTACGTGTTTTTTTCTTTCCCTGGTCGAGGGTTAACAAGGTTTTTCGTATTATTCTTATATGTTAAGTACAATATGTTACAAAATCGACGTTAAAAAGATGTTGGTGAAGACGCATCGATGTTTTCAAACATCAATGGTGCTTTGCCCGTCATCTGACATTAAATTTGCTTGTAAACATAAAAATAACATTTTATATATGTATTAAATACAACAATTAAAGCATGACGAAAGACGAAGACTCCCGTTTTTCCTATTAACCTATTTTAAACTGTTTTACACGCTATTTTGTTTGAATCAAAATGGATCAGCTTTAATAGTAAATAAATTCTTTATGCAAGAATAAATTAACTGTTTTAGTTTTTCGTATAATAGGTATACATGTCATGTTTGTGTTTGTATTATATTTATACAGCTATCTAAAGTTATTTTTAGATAAATGTAGGTACCTAGATATTAAGATTATACGATAATGCGGTTGTTTACATATATATTTGGAGCTTATTAAAATACAATAAAAAGTGACTGTAACAGCAAATTAATTTTTCAATATGAATTTACAGCAAATAAATTTTCTTTTGAAAGTAGGAGCTGCACAAAAAGATTTTATTTTTGTATTTGGCGCAATTTCCTCGCCACCAGGTAGCGCTATTAACAGGAAGTGACATCATATTCAACAGCGAATGGGGGAATGAAAAGAGCGCACCGTCAAATTATCTTCCTTTTTAACTGGCTCGTCGCCCGGTGCGGTTGCCATTTCGTTAGTTGTTGAATTTCAAGTGTTCCTTATATTTTAAGGTGTTTTATCAACTGTTGCATTTAATTTATTCCAAACAGTAAGTAGACACTTTTATTTATATTCGTTGTAAGTTTTCTCCCGTATTTCGTATGAATTTAAGACAAATTGAACTTCACCACGTGTACAGTGTACATTTCAACAATGGCCGCCATATGTTAAAATCAAATTTAATCTTAATTATATATCTAATAGGGCACTAATATGAGTCAAATATGTTATATTATTTATAGTTATAATATAATAAACATGTCACTATACGTTTTAGTTAGTTTTTGCATGATTTTAGCTTGTTTTTTGACGCCGACAATGACTAATCGCTAATATACATGCCTCGGCAAATTCCACCTGTTGTATGTCGATGCTTCGTTACTTTAATCTGCCTGATATTGATGACAATTTGTTTTTCGCGTTAAAAGACGTCGACAGTATTTCCTGAATGATAGTTTGGAAAGTGGCACAATGTGATGCAATTCTAATATTGTTATTTTGTTACAGATAAATCAACATGGGTAAAGAAAAGATTCACATCAATATTGTCGTCATTGGACACGTAGATTCTGGCAAATCTACTACCACCGGTCACTTGATCTACAAATGTGGTGGTATAGACAAACGTACCATCGAAAAATTCGAGAAGGAAGCCCAGGAAATGGGTAAGGGTTCCTTCAAATATGCCTGGGTACTTGACAAGCTAAAAGCCGAACGTGAACGTGGTATCACCATTGATATTGCATTGTGGAAATTTGAAACCGCTAAATACTACGTAACCATCATCGACGCCCCTGGCCACAGAGATTTCATCAAGAACATGATCACTGGTACTTCTCAAGCCGATTGTGCTGTACTTATTGTTGCTGCTGGTACTGGAGAATTCGAAGCTGGTATTTCAAAGAACGGACAAACTCGTGAACATGCTCTGCTTGCCTTCACCCTTGGAGTCAAACAACTTATCGTTGGTGTGAACAAAATGGACTCCACCGAACCACCATACAGTGAAGCCCGTTTCGAAGAAATTAAGAAGGAAGTGTCCTCTTACATCAAAAAAATTGGTTACAATCCAGCTGCAGTTGCTTTTGTACCAATCTCTGGTTGGCATGGAGACAACATGTTGGAACCATCTTCCAAAATGCCTTGGTTCAAGGGATGGAATGTTGAACGTAAAGAAGGCAAAGCTGATGGCAAATGCTTAATCGAAGCTTTGGATGCCATCCTTCCACCATCCCGTCCAACAGAAAAACCACTCCGTCTTCCACTTCAGGTAAACACTTGTTTTGTTCTTGTTAATTGTTTTCAAATAGATATGTATGATGAAACGTTTGAAATGATATCCTGATTAATATTTTAGGCTTAATCTTTGCTGATTTTATCACAAACGTGTAAATTTTGACTTTGTGTAAAAGTGTTCTAACATATGATTTTTGTTACAGGATGTCTACAAAATTGGTGGTATTGGAACAGTTCCCGTCGGTCGTGTTGAAACTGGTGTCTTAAAACCTGGTATGGTAGTTGTATTTGCCCCCGCCAACATTACTACTGAAGTAAAATCCGTTGAAATGCACCACGAAGCCCTTTTGGAAGCTGTTCCCGGTGATAACGTAGGTTTCAATGTAAAGAACGTCTCAGTCAAGGAATTGCGCCGTGGTTATGTAGCAGGAGACTCCAAAAATAATCCCCCCAAGGGAGCAGCCGATTTCACCGCACAAGTCATCGTTCTTAACCACCCTGGACAAATTTCCAATGGATACACGCCAGTACTTGATTGTCACACTGCCCATATTGCCTGCAAATTTGCCGAAATCAAAGAGAAAGTTGACCGTCGTTCAGGAAAGACCACCGAAGAAAATCCCAAAGCCATCAAATCTGGTGATGCTGCTATTGTTATCTTGGTTCCATCCAAACCTATGTGTGTTGAATCATTCCAAGAATTCCCACCCCTTGGACGTTTCGCTGTTCGTGATATGAGACAAACCGTTGCTGTTGGTGTCATCAAGAGTGTTAATTTCAAAGATGCCACTTCTGGAAAAGTCACAAAAGCTGCCGAAAAAGCTCAAAAGAAGAAATAGTCTTCTTATATACTTTTTATACATAATACATATATGAATTTTCACATTAAATAATAGAGTTTAAAAATCAATTTTACTTTATGACTTGTGATCTGTGAATTTCTTTTCCTTTCGATGTTTAATTAAAGAACGTAATTAAATAAACACATGGTTTCCTACAACTGTTTGCCTTCTTATTTTTCCCGAAGTTTCTATATATTTATGATTTCTGAATATAAGTTACGACGAAGTTTTTTAGTTTAAGAAATAATCGTAACGTTTGAAGGAATAAGTTTTTCATATGTATAAATTCCCTGTATGAGCGTTTTTATTAATTTAAAACTTGTTTGTTTAATGTATATTATATACTTTTTATACATATTTTTAGAGTTTAAAAATCAATTTCATTTTATGACTTGTGATCTGTGAATTTCTTTTCCTTTCGATGTTTAAAGAACTTAAATAAACTGATTCCTACAACTGTTCGCCTTATTTTTCCTGAAATTTGTTTGCATTTACGATTTCTTAATATAGATTACAATAAAGTTTACTTTCAGAATTAATAGAAACATTTGAAAAGAAATTTTAGCTGTTCCTATAAATTCCCGTATTTCTATTAATTTTCAAATGTTTATTAAATAGGTATTCGGTCGAGAAAAATGTAACGAAATCTTAGGTTAAAACTTTTGAAACTTAAAGGTGGGTTCTCATAATAGCTTTTGCATTTTATCGGTGACAAATGCTAACGGACCGTTTTCAAAATTTTTGAATTAAGGTCGGTAATCGCCACGAAGCGCGAAAAATCTCAAATCACACTTTTAATACCATCTGGAGGTTCGCATGACAGTTTTTCACTTTTCCTTATTCGTTGCGATTAGTGACTGCAAAAGCAAAGCAAAAATGAAATGCTATTGCTTGGTCCTAGCCTAGGTAGCACTCAAGGTAGGGTACTGTACTACCAATCGCCACAACGAAGCGGAAAAACAAAACACAAAGAAGCTGTCATGAGAACCCACCTTAAGACGTACGTGTTTGATAATTCCCGCCTTTGTAAATTTGGTTATTTGACGGAACGGATATTGTTTTCACAAAACTCGTATTTTGTTATTAATTACATTACCAATTAATCGGATTCAGCGATTGAATTATAAAATAATAATAATGAATTATAATGTTATTTTTAACGTAGTGTACCCACTATCATAGTAGTTTTTTAAATGAAAGTCCTACCTAATGCGGAGGAGCGGAAGCAATGTTGTTATTTACAAACGTAAAGCTGTAATATAATACATAAACGATTTCATGTTCCATATGACCTCAGAGCAGGTCAAAAATGTCCAATCGTTATATTTTAAAAATTGAACCTAGATCCAGTTTATTTTATCTTCTATATTCTATTAATAAATAAAAAAATTATAGGAAATAAAATCAAATGCATGGAAACTAGAATAAAACCAGAATTGTTATTTTTAACAAAAATGGAGACTTTAAGACATGAAGTACAAAAACCAGTGTATCTACAAATCTCAACACAAAGTAAATTTAGATATGTAAAACATATTATATAACAAACAGAAATTGTGCTCGAAAACTATTATAAATAATAAAATAATACAAATAACAAAAACGGATGTTTTTTGTAGTCGACTGCCATCAACTAGCAGCACTAGCGCAAGCGCTGTACTTATCTTTATCTAAAAATATCAAAGAATGTTTTGTTTCGCATGTTGCCAGATTGCTCATCACACTGCATTTTAAGAAAAATTTTGAAAAATCTCGAATCCTACCATAAAAGAAGGAGAACATAAAAGATGATTTGAATAAATGTAAATTTCTCTTTTAGTTTTTTGTATTTATTTAGATATTCGACATTGGCCGCATTCATCAGACCCAACAGTTGGAGGTAGCTAAGGTTACAGCTGCCACTGTGATGACTGAATATAATTCCCGATGAAAGCTGTAACCTTAAAACAATCTAAAAATTGGCAATAAGTTCATCAACTGTTGTGTCTGGTGAACGCGGCCATTGGATTGGAATAAAAGTTGTGGCTAATTTCATCTTCTCTATTTATGTGACTTGGCAACCTTGCCTCTATCGGTAAAATATTGAAATGTTTGTTGTGCAAGCGCTGATCAAGTAGCACTACTCTGTGCAGCTAATGTCGGAGGAAATATCACAAAATAAACCATCTCATCATCCTAAAATGTTATAAATGGTGGTAGTGACTGTGTTCAGTTTATAAATCCATTGGTGTTATTGTAATTGTGCCGTTTGTTTTCCAAAATGAAGCAGTTCCATGTCCGATTATAGCCCAACTTGGTTGTCTACGTATATTGTCAATTCCAAGTATTGGGTGTTTTAAGAATGGTGCATCATAGAACAACTTGAGTATGTTATTTTCGTCTGTTTATTGGGATTTATTCTGCTCAGTGTTTCTGATATTATTTTAAACGATTTAATCAGAAAATATACATCAGTTAAAAAGAATTTTCATTAAATCGGTAAATGAATTGTTTTGATTATTTACTCTAAATATACGTTTGTTTTGTTTTTAATAATTAGCTGTTCAAATTAAAGACAATACCTAGGGATATCATGTGGGTTGTATTTTGTGTAAACTAAAGCCTAATATTATCTTTGTTCGCGCTTAAAAGTTATTTTTTAATGATATAATGTTAATCCGAACGGATTTCTCGGAATTTATTAAACGTCAATGTAAAAAAATATTTTAAACCGATTTCTTGTAATGTTTCAATTAACAGGAAACTTATTATTTAAGAACTTACAATTTCACAAATTGAACGTAAGATTTCGTTTCTACATAATAAAGATCTAGGTATTAACTCGTTTAGTTAGTTAATATTTACGAGAAAGGCAAAGTATTTCTTGCACTGTTTTCGATAAAAATATGAATGAAGGTTTTGTAATTTTCAATATGATATGCACATAGTACACTATACCCATTTAATCATAATAAATCGGTAGTTAAGGTATGCCCTTATGTTCCAAGCACGTTGGTACACTACGCTGGAGATTGTTACGGGCACACGTGACTAGTTTCAATCAATACTATTCATTATAGAATTCTACAGTTCGACTCGAAGCTATAGATTGGCACTTTTTGCTTGATTCCTACTCTTGCTCTGGCCATACTGGCTATAGCTCTTGGAAATATACCGCCAGTAGCAAAACTAAGAGTCAAACTGTTGAATTCTATAATGGACCGAGATACTTCTGGGTTCAAGTCCTAGCTATGTTAGGTGGCAATGTCGCAATTCTCCACACGCATTGTAAGTTAAAAATGATGTTGAGTATCACCAAGTTAAATTGAGCGTTAGACGCTGGCTGCTTTGGATATCTTTCTTGTTTTTAATATAATAACCCTTGCCATTATCGAGAACTTCGCTCTTACGTATATGATTGTTTAAATTTAATAGACGTGCTACAGCTTATCTTTTTTATGTTTTATTCTGACATTAATTTAATGGAATTTAAAATGACTGTCATGTAAAGATAAGATCTTTATTATTACTTCTTGAGAACTGTTATATATTTCGTGTGAATATACTTTGACCATAAAAATTGTTGGTAAAACATGTTATTTTGTATATACCAGTCTCTTTGTAGTAGCTATCGTGATCTGAAGTGCATACTAATTTCTCAATTATACAAGAGTCAGTGAATATATCATGGAACTAGGGGCCAATACACCCGTAACATTGTTATAGTTTAATTCAGAATTCTAAAGAAACAACAAAACTGTATATTTAAAAATATTTTCTCTGGTCTAGGACATTTGAATTTAAAATTACATACATCTCTGGAATATCAATTGGAAGAGATATACTTATGCCTAACATGAGGTGGCTTATTGTTTAGTAAGTGTTACAATTTCATAATGATTATTTTTTAATATATACAGTGGGTCAAATATAAAAATAAGTACATCATTTACTTAGGTATATATCTGAAAATGTGTCGAGAAAAGTATCTTAGATAATGAATATATTTTAATATTGCTTGCACTAATACTTTCTAGTTCAAATGGAAATCTAGTACTTATACATACAGGGTGTGCGATTTAAGACCGGAACACTCCATTATTTCGGAACGCGTTGACCGAATTTAATATTTCCTTTTTTTTGGGGCAGTAGTGCTCGATGACCTCTATTTGACCATGTGGAAAAATTTTAAATTTTCATTTTTTCAAGGCCTGCTAAGACTTCTAAATGGATCGAAATTTAGAGATTGACCATTAGGCAATTTTTTTTCCAAAAAATGGATAGCGCATTCGATTCAGATGAGCCTCAAATACCTTTATACAAAGTTTGAGCTCAATACCTTATATAGGGTGTTTGTCACAGCTTAGCGAATTTTTAAATTTTTCACTTTTCGACTGACCCTGTATAAAAGTCTATTATGCGTACAGAAAAGGTAACGTATTCATTCGACTTAGAGCCATGTGACAATTTTTTTTTATTAGATACTTTATTGTTGAAATTCAGACATGTACCTGTAACGAGACCTGTAGAAGTTAGGGCGATAGAACTTTGTTCCTAGATATCTGACATGGCTCTAAGTCTAATACTTTACCTTCTTTGTAAGCATAATAGACTTTTATACAGGGTCAGTCGAAAAGTGAAAAGTTCGAAAATTCACTACGCTGTGACAAACACCCTATACACGGTGGTGAATTTTTCGATGCCCCACCATTGGTATCTCGGAAACTATAAGATATAGAGGATCGGTTAAATTAGACAAAAGTGGCGCTATTTTATACTCTACAATTTTCTACCAAGAAATGTTGGATATCTTGATTAGTTCGCGGTTTATCCTGAAAAAATTGAAAATAGTGATTTCAAAACAAAATTAATATCTTCTATACCATTTATGCGAATTTAATGAAATTTGGCAAGGTTATATTTTTGACCACTACCAATTGAATGGCGTTGATAGAAATTTTCTAAGCCTTCTAGATTTTAAGCAACGATAGTCAACTTTTTTTTTCTTATGGCCGCCATATTGGATTTTTACACCATTAGTTAGAGAAAATAATTCTCTTTTCACCTTATGTCATCAAAATAGACTGATTTTTAAAAACATCTTTATGTTCGAATTAATGTAAAAATAATTTATAAAATCCAGTATGCTTTGGAAAAATAATAGCAAGCAGCATTGTAATCCAAACGCTATTATTAAATTGTACACTCGTAAAAAATTACAGAAAAATGCCAGGTTATTTAAACTTCTATTAAATATTACAAACAATTAATTTATTAATGAGTCAAGAAAACAAATAAAACTATTTTTATTTTATAAATTGTGTGGTGTAAAAATCCAATATGGCGGCCTTAAGAAAAAAAAAAGTTGACTATCTTTGCTCAAAATCTGGAAGGCTTAGAAAATTTCTATCAACGCCATTCAATTGGTAGTAGTCAAAAAAAATTTAGATTGATCAGCAAGCTTCTGCGAACACCAAATTATTTGTCACGCTTGATAACTGACTTCTACGAACACCAAAACTGATGTGCGCATGCCTTTGACAGTTGCTGACGGTTTGTGACTGTTCTACGAACAAAGCTAATCAGCCCCTTAGGACATTCATTGATGCTCTGGTAGTGTGATATAATTTGAGTGAATTCTTAAAATAGCTCAGGATTTTTGGAATCGATATACTCGGAACCAATGAACATATTTCACCATCTTGCAACAGAATATTCCTGACAATAATAAATTCATTGGAATTAATGAAAAAATACTGGTAGTGCAATAGGTCAAGTTTGGACAATAGTTTAGCTATAAATATGGTATATTATTAGATAAAGTTTGATTTTACTATTCTCCCGGTGTTGCCATCTTGGTTGGCAAAACACGGTAAAGCTACATTAATCTCAGTTTTCCAAATATCTCCACCTTTAAAATGGACTCGTTTTTTTGCAACAAATTCATTCTGTGATAGAGTAGAGTTTGCTGTGAATGTTTGATTTTTTGGTGTGAATGTGATTTCAGCTAGATATAAACTCAGAAGTTTTACACTCTCAGTACTTTTTTATGTCTAATAATCCGAAAATTTATTTTCTATACAAAATTAACAATTTAATTTTTGTGTGAACTTGTGTGACCCATTTTACCTTATAGCAGGGTTGGCACAAAAACCCACCATTAGAAAAAACCTGTAGCAAAATGGGTGGGTTTTTATTGGAGAAGCCCGTGTGGTTTTTTGTTTGGTTTCTTTTTTTTTTTCGTATGTAAAAGAAAGAACAATTATTAAAAAATATATATTTTCGCCTCGGAAACACTCAAACAATAACAAAAATGTAACATATTATGTGTCGATATGGTGCAATAAATAAATAAATAATAAATAAATTTCGTAAGAGTAAAAATAATAAAAATATAAATAAACAAAAACTTAACAAATTTTCCTCAATCTGGAATGTAAAAGGCAAAAGATGTTTTACATCAATCTTAAAGACTGCAACTGAATACTGAATTACTAAGAACGTTTCCAACACAGTATAGATGTTCGTGTAATATTATCAAAGCAGTGGCCAATGAAAGGCGGAATTAGGCGGGAAATTTGAATTTTACAAAAATCCAGAACGAACCACAATTGTCCAGATAAATCCTCCAAAACCCGGGTCGTCTTTTTCTAAAGAGTGGGTCTTTGTACAACCCTGCCTTGTAATTCCCAGAGAACCAGGATAAGACGGAGAAATTAAAGTATTTTACTAATTCGAAGTGTTTGAAAAACAATTATATAGAAATTTTCGTTCAGTTTCCCTAGAATTATTTTTATTTACATTTACAAATGTCATTATTGCACATGTGATAACCTTACACACTTCTTATTGTTGACAATAAATAACGATAGGCATCAAAACTGCTTGCTACCACTTTTAAAAATTAATCGAAGTAACTAAAAACAATTTGTTTTTATTTTGTTCATGGTAATTTAAATGTAAATACTTTCCGAGGTACTTTTAATATGTAATTGAAACATTTGTTTTTTTTTTGCCTATAGTAATTTAAATATAAATTGATTTTGTGTAAATGTTTATAATTTAGTAATTTTATGAAAATTAATGTCTACGTCAGAGAAAAAGTACAGTGATAAATGGGTTTTAAGAATGAACGAATGCCTGAAATCATTACTATCACAACATTGATAACCTTCAAAGCATAATATTTTTGTCGTCAATATAGTAATCTTGCTAGTTAAGGGTATAAGTGTTGAAGATTGTTTATTAAATTAATGTGTAATAAATCTCGCTTTCAGAAAACATCTTAGTGTAGGAAAACATGGCTTTTTATGAAAAGTACATAATATCTATTATAGTACTTTCGTCATTTCAATGCATACTAGGACAAAATAAGTGTGGTACGTTAGCCACAATTGGATGTAAGTAATTATTTTTCTTTTTAATTCAAATGAATTAAGCGTTTACTTTTATAGATACTGTGCCACATGGAGATATAGTGCTTAAGTATGGTGACCCTTTGGATATCACCTGCAATTTGCATAAAAAGTTGGTCGATGAATATGGTACAAATGCCAGCTCTTGGTTATATTTTACTCGAAATAATGAAAAATGTCCTCCAGAGATGGTAAGACTTGTTTTTTATCGCATTCTGTGAAACATTCTAAAACACTAAAACGGAGATACAATGAATATTTCAAAGAAATAATTTCATTTTGAGTTTTTCATCTGCCTCGATTCTATTATTATTTTTATAGCATTGAGGCGTTAATATTTTAAATATCTATCAATTACTATCGTATAAAGGTTTATTAAATTCACCTTAAATTTGGTGTTGGATATACCTAAAATTATTTTAAACATTAATATTACAGATAGAAACTTTAAATTCAACAAGCATCCGATTAAGGGCCAAAAAGCATCCATTGGCGAATGGCGACACCTACTATTGTATGTTTAAACCGTCGATTAATGTACACATAGTATGTTTGAATGTTGTTTTTGTAGGAGGTAAGTGTGACAGTTATTAGTTAAATTTTGGACTAAATATAAATCATTTTGGCGAATTTTGGCTACGATGATTAATTATATATATCTTTTATAGTTCCTCCTCAAGATGTCACCGATTTCTCTTGCATTAGTAGAAATTATGACAATTTAACATGTACTTGGACACCTCCAGAAAATTATGTAAAGACAACTTGCAATTTAACCTATTATTTGAAGGGTCGAGCAGCAAGGTAAGTTTTTCAAAATTTTGCTAATATGTGTTAACGTTGACCTCTGTGGGAATATTTTCAATTCAAGATGTTTCGAACTATGTAATTATCAAACAAATGCAACTGCATCTGCATTGCTAATATATGTTGACAAATATTCTTGCAGAATTTATTCACTACTAGAAAATATAGTTAAAATGCTATGACCACACTTTTGTTTTAAATAAAGGGGAATTGAATTGTATGTTTGTGTTAGCATAATTGTGTTAAGCCTCGCTTAGTGTATTAATGTTTCATTTTTGGTTTTTATTGTTTCATAAAACTAAGTTTTTTTGTATGTATTTGATTTTAATAACAACTAAATTAAGGAAAGTTTTGTTATAAATAAATTTGTATGGTACTACATTTTCCATCAGTCTTTAAAATTTAAGAAACCCATAGATAAAATTAAGTATATTTCATTTCATTAAATCTTTGTTATTTCTAATTCTACTTCTGCAGTGTTTTTTAATATACATTATTGAGAATAGTAGAAAACCGGGTTTTGTTAAATTTTTTAATTACATTTGGAACGTGTGTTAAATGACCTTACACACTCACAAATAAAATTGATAGCTTTCTGATTATTTTGGTACCTAATCGCATGCGATTAAAGCATGTCGGACGTTTTTATATATTTTTTTAATTTATAACTAATCAAATTTTGTATAATGCTGTGTTGCAAGGGTTGCCTAATGTTTTGTGTTTTGGTTTGGTTTATGTGAAAGATCCTATTAAGCTATGTGGAAAGTATTTTGTCTGTTAACGTGAACCGCATCAGACTTCTTCGTACCGCACGATCACATTTTTTCTTTCAACGAAAAACACCACAAGAATATTTCGAAAACCTCTTAGCGTGTGAGGGAGGTGCAAAAGTGCACTTTTTAACAACTAAATAGTTGCGTGATATTGATTACATGGAAAGTGATATCTTTGACGCCGGCTGGACGACATATGGTCACCGATCCCCCAAGTTTAAAAATTTTAAAAATTGTATGGAAAAGTATCGGGTAGTACTTTATACATTTGTATAAATACAATCATTACGATCACGTCAACTCATCATATTGAAGCAGGCACTCAAAAGTCAAAACATCCATTCGCTTTGAGGCATTTTCCCAAACTGCAATTTCTTTAGTTATGGTCTGTTATTCCTCAAATAATTGGATATGTTTGGAATTTCTCCAATAAGTTGCTCCTTTATCATTAATTTGCACACAATGTACTTTTTATTATACAGGGTGTTTGGTAACTGGATTGCCAAAATGAATTGTCATATGTAAAATCGAATTCTAAGCATAAGACAAAGAACAATTTTTTTTCATATCGGGCTTCGTTAAGGAAATATTGAGGTAAAAAAAATTGCTTTATTAATTTTATTCAACACTTAGTAATGATAACAATAGAGAAAACAAATTTTCACTAAAGTATTACAACGTAAAAAAACTAGGGTAGATTTTCAAAAATGCCACCATTTACATTGATACACATCTGGCAACACAAAACAAGAGAATTGTATACTTCTGCAAAATTTACAGTGTATTGAATAGTATGTACTGAATTTAAAATTCTATTTTCTAATTGCTCAGTGGTATTAATATTGGCTCAGTATAAACTAATTGTTTTAAGTGACCCCATAAGTAAAAGTCTAGAGGGTTAAGGTCCGGATACCTTGCAGGCCAATAAACGGGACCGTGCCTTCCTATCCGTCTCCCATAAAACACTAAAAAGTCATGCAACGTAAAGAAAAATAATTAGTTGATCACAAGCTGTCAAATAATAAACAAACCTTTATTTTCATAGCTATCTTAGTTTTTACATTTTTTGAAATATTTCTTAAACGAAGCCAGATATGAAAAATTCGGTTTTACATGTGACATTTCATTTTGGCAATCCAGTTATTAAACACCAACTTCATATAAAAAAGCTGAAAGATTTTTAAGACCAACTACTTTCCATAGTCATTGTTAATATTTTCTGCCTATATTGCGTAAAAGCAGTTAAGAGAAGCGTTGTATTTGTGATGCCGGGTCACGTCCACGTTTACCAAATGTTCGAGGGCGCATTATGTGGTAAACACTGCTTATCACTTTCTACCAAGCTGCTGGGTTCAAGTTCTGGTTCGGGTAGGTGTCAGTGTCGGTAGAGAATGGTTGTGGTGTTCACATAACCCCTCCCTTTGGATTGGAGAGGTTGTCCAATTTACGTGGCGTGGTTTATGTAATATGTGAACACTGTTTTACCTGCTTAACATGCCATTGCCAATTAATCATTAATCAAGTAAGTGTCCTGTTGCAAATAAAACCGAGAAAACTTGTTGCGAAATTAGAAACAAACCACAAAAAGCAAATTTTCTACAATTTTCCAGAAGGGACAGTCGTGCAAAGTTTAATCAAGTAGATGGAGGTCATTCGCTACGTAATCTGGGAAAACATAAAAAAGGGTAAGTGCTAGGTTAAAGCGAAAGTAAATGGGAAACCGATAATCTCTTATTGTTCCTAGACATTTTTTAAAGGCTGCAATGTGTCAAATAAATCTACAGTTTATGGCTGGCTATGATTTTTGGGAATATACTTGTTTTTTTTATAAATCAACAAAACGCACATCCGTAATCTATTATTAGTCTATAATTTCTTTTTTTTACATATCTACCGGGTTTTAATTCTGGAACATGTATAGTTGGACGTGAACATCCGCATTTTAAACAGAATTGCATCGTCAGATACACAGGGTTGGTCAGAAGTAACACATTTTTTTTTTAATTATACAGGGTGGCCACCTAAAACTGCTTTTCAAATTCCCTGGCTTTTCTCTTATTTCTCTGACCAATTTTTACACCAAGAGCTAATTTCAACTGCTTTTTTCTTTTTATTACTAAAAATTGTGACCCAACATACAAGTTAACTAAGTAAATAGTTTAACAGGGTGGCCACGAGAACCGGCCCAGGCTTATAGCGCCTTTGTTTATAAAACAACTATTTTGAAATTTGGAACATGTATAAAAGACTTATTTTCCAATTTAGTGACGTATAAAGTCAAAATGGCCGACTTCCAGTTTCGACGAAAATAACATCATTTTTTTAAATAGAACACTAGTATATCTTATTACCTATTTTTGGAATCTACAGACCAGATCAGATTCTATCTGATCACGTTGCGAAATTTTAATTTTTTTCAAAAATAATTTTAAAATTTTTGAATTATTTAATTTTTTTAGTGTTAAATCCAAATAAACTTAGACATATCATATATCGTCGTATTCCAAATAAAATGTTCTATCTAATGTTGCGGATGGTCCATACACGTTTCATTTACAAAAATTGACTTTTTTATCAATAACCAACACTTTAAAATTTATTGGCCCACAATACACTTAATATTAACTTACTACTAAGAATTATTATTTACATGAATGACAGAATGGAGATAGATACATTTTTCCCAAGTCACAGCCTACTAGATTGAAAAATAAAATTGGAAATTTTAAAATTATTTCTGAAAAAAATCAAATTTTGCAACATGATTAGATAGAATTTGGTCCGTAGATTCCAAAAATAATAAAATGTACAGGGTGTTCCATTTAAAAAATCGAATTTGATGTTATGTCCGTCGAAACCGAAAGTCGGCTACTTTGAATGTACAGGGTCATCACGTGAAAATGTTAGATTCTACTGTAACTTTGTTGCCTTTTTATTATTAAATTTTTATTAATTAAAAATTACTTTACCGACGAATTTTTTGCCAGGAATTCAACTTTTTATAGGAAAAAACAATCGAGAATCGCATTACAGAGATATAGCTGTCGACATTGTTTTTTTCTTATGTAGCACCCCTGTATATTATTACATCCCTTTGATTCTTCGTTTTTCCTAATTTCAACGATAAAAACATGTAGGCTATTATTTATATTTTACGAGATATAGATAATTAAACAATTTAAATTACAACAATAATTAATATATTGCGAAGGGAATCCATATGTGAGTAATATGATATATAAAGGGAAGGTGCAAAATGAGAGTCTTAATTCTTCCTTTTAAACAAGCTACCGGTTGCGGAACTTCAATAAGGGTTCCAAAACCGGTAGCTTGTTTAAAAGGAGTTGTGAGAATTAAGACTTTTATTTTGCACCTTCCCTTTACAAATCATTAACATACATATCATTATTTTTTATAGATATTATTCAAACTGCCTTCCTTGCTTTTCTACTCACCTAAGGATATCTTTTTTCCAAATTATTTATATGTCGTAAAAAAAAGATAATAGCTTACATGTTTATATCAATAAAATCAGGAAAAAACGAAAAATCAAAAAAGTTGATTGCTATATCTCTGTATTGCGGTGCTCGATTGTTTTTTTCTATAAAAATTTGAATTCCTGGCAAAAAATTAGGCGGTAAAGCAGTTTTTACTTTTCCGATAAATTTAAATGCAACAAAGTTAGAGTAGAATCTAACATATTCACGTGATGACCCTGTACACGTCACTAAATTGGAAAATAAGTCTTATATACATACAGGGTAAGTCACGTAAAAGGTCCACCCCATTTATTTGGATAATTTTTAATATATTTTTGGTTTTCTACATGATTTTTAACGTAGATTACGATTCTGATCAAACATTTTTTATTCAACCAAACATATACAAGGTGTTTAAAAATACGTGTTTATCTTAAATGGCACGCCCTATATATTGCTACACATTATTTATTTATGATACAAACATACAGGTATTATATATTTTTGAAATCCCCTCGAATAGCTGCATAGAAATGTGTAGAAATATATAGAGTGTCATTTAAAAAAAACACGTATTTTTAAAATCCCTGTATATGTTTGATTGAATTAAAAATCTTTTATCAGAATCGTAATCTACGTTAAAATTCATATAGGATAGAGTCCCGAAAACCAAAAATTTATTCAAAATTACCCAAATAAATGGGGTGGACCTTTTACGTGACTTACCCTGTACATGTTCCAAATTTCAAAACAGTTGGTTCATAAACATAGGAGCTCTGGCTGTTAAAATAGATGCATTGCACAATTTTCCCTGACTGTTTTTAAAATTCCCTGACTTTACGTTCAAATTAGTCCAAATTCCCTGATTTCCCTGACCATAATAAAATTCCCTGACTCTTCCCGGTTTTCCAGAAAAGTGGCCACCCTGTAATATCTGATTTTAAATTTTTCGAAATAAGTATTATTAAAATAAAATTTTAATGTACTTCGGTTGACAAATTTTATTTGTTGTTTCAACTAGCAATGAGGATTTGTTTACACTGTAGTGGGCAATAATATAACAGTCAAATTCTTTCTATGCATGGAGTAACATACATTGATATTTATCGCATCATCATGTCAGTGGCGTGAAGTAATGGTGTTCAGAATGAATAAACAAAAACGTAAAGCCTTTATCTTAAAAGACAAGTATGATATACAAAATGTAATTAAACCAAATGATATTTGCAAAAAAAGGGATTGATCAAATCTGCTGTTTGTATGAATGATATGGGGAAAAAACAGATTTTGTCAGTGTATGTTAACATAAATTTTAAGTTTAAGAAATGGTTGATAAACCACTCGACACAAGTAAATATTCCTTTAAATGGTAGTAGAGTTTAAATTAAATGGCCAAAATGTCAGAAACCCACAACTTTTTGGAGTCATGCTCAGTTCCAGAACGCACAGAATAGTTTTGCGACCTTGAACATTACATAAGTCACATTAATTTTTTTCTAATAGATGTGTACGAAACAAAGATCACTTCTATACGATGGCATTTAAAGGCCATGCTATGTTCATATTTTTATGTAAAATAAAGAAACGAAATAAGTACTATATGTTTTTTACCGATTATAATCTTTCAGATTTGTTATAACCGAAATTTACTGTATTGCGTTAACTCGAATCAATTCAATTCTTTCCAGCTCTGATTGAGTAGTTGTAATAAAATTTGACAATTTATCTTTGTTGTGTTTAATATCTCAAATTGTTGACTTTCAGACGTCATAAAATTCTAAAATAATAATTTAATATTTATTACAATTGTGATAATAAGTAAAATCGTAATCCACTGGAAAAATATCGCCATTTACGTCCCTATATTTTTGGGCTCTATTTAAAAAATAAATTGACGTTACGGCTAGTTCTGTATATCCGATACGATGCAAATGCATGTTTGCATACCAATTTGCGTAGTCTGAATTTCAAAATTTCATCATGAAAAATTAATTTTTTTGGGGGAGGGTAATGTGTTTTTCTACGTTACCCGATATTCAAGGGAATCTTCAGCTTATCGTGATTATTTTCTAAATTCTTTTATATTGTCTTGGGTTTAATTTTCATCGCATAAATTACGACTATTGCACATACGCATTGATACTGTTTATTAAAAAAAAAAACCACTGCCAAAATAACCAGAATGTGAATAATTCAGAATTAAATATATAAAATATGAGAAAATACTCGTAAGTAGAATTGCCAACACATCAGTCAAAAACTATTTGCATATGAATGTTTCTTCTTTTTATAAGACGAGGGGATTTCCATAAATCCGTTTACAACAGCAGACTATTAAAATATACTTCTTTTAACAGATTCATATACAATTGTACAAATCTTGTCAAGTTGGACAATGGAAAAATGAGTTGTTTTTGGAATGTATCGACGGAACCTCAGTACAGACAAGCCCATAGTACGTTTTATTTCCGTATTGCTATGACGAACGTTTTTGGTTCCAAAGTAAATGATTTCGTGATTGAACATTTCAAACGTGTTCTTCCAAACCCACCTGAAAATTTAACAGCTGTGGCCACTTCACCACATTCTATACATCTTTCCTGGGTTATTCCATCTTCCATGGTAAGTTTTACACCTGGACTCCACCATAGGATTTTATACCAGTGCGAATATTACGACAAAGTATGGCAAGTTGGAGGTTTTATAACAAATTATAGAAAAAATGAGACGCTGCAATTAGAGCTTCGTGGACTCAAATATGCTCACGCCTTGTGTGATATTAGAGTAAGTATGAGATCTGCAGTGGCAGACGACCATGACGAAGCTATGTGGTCAGATAATGCAACAATAACTGTAAGAACAATGAGTGAGGTACCAGATTGTCCACCTAAAACAAATATAGGGAGCTTCGAAATAGTTAATAGTGGACAAAATCGCGAGGTTAATGTTTATTGGCAACAAATAAAGGAGGAGCAGAAGAACGGACAAAATTTGTCGTACCATGTTGAAGTTGAAAATCGTAAAGAAGTACGTCCAGTTCAGCAAACAAAAGCATACGCTAAATTTCAGAATTTGTCTGTGTCTAATGACTACGTCGTTAACATTTGGTCGAAGAATGAAAAGGGACTTTCTGTAGACAAATCTTCAGTAACTATTCCAGCCAACCGTAAGTATATTTTTACTTTTATGTATAACATTATTCAACAAATGGTAAAACATTTTGCAGGTATAAATGAGCCATTGAACTTTATAAAAGTAGCGCATAGAGAGGACTTATATGAACTATCGTGGGAACCTCCAAGGCATTTAGATGGTGGAGCAGACCAAAAAATCGTGAATTATACGATATTTTGGTGCAATAATGAACGTGACCGGCCTTACCAATGTGTGGTAAGTGTATTACTTTATTTTAAAAGTTGATCAGGCCCTCGTCCAGTCTTTAGTCCTTTTTTGTACCTAAGTATCTCTTCAAAGGCTTTTTTTAGAGACCATAGGTCAGTGGCGTAACAACACAATGTGGGGCCCTTGGCAAATTTTTAGACTGTGGCCCTTAAAGAAGTAAGCTACTTAAGTGTCTGAAATCGAAACACAAAAATCCTACCACGGGACGGGGCGCTCGGGGCCCCCTCGGGCCAGGGGCCCCTGGCATTTTGCCAGTTTTGCCTCCCTATTGTTACGCCACTGCCATAGGTGTACGCTTGAAAAAGTTGGGGAGGTTAATGGGTACCACAACCCCCCTTTTCCACGTTTGCGCTTTGACATGTTTTACTAAAATTACACGAAAAGTGCATCTGCATACGATAAAAAAAAGGCTGCAAAATTTCAGGTAGAAATCTTAAAAAATAGTTATTAATAAAAATAATTTTCAAAATTTAAACTTTAACACCCTGTATAACGAAAACTACGTGCCAAAATAAAAAATCACACTATAAAAGTCTCATTCTTTTCTACGAAAAAATCTGTGGTTAACGGCTTGACCTACTTTTTCTTAACACCCTGTATATAAAACCAAGTTAGATGTAAAAATGGTATTATTGAAATCGTTTCTGTTTGATATGACAAATGAAATTGTGAAAACTTCGAATGTTATATTTTACTGTACTGTTGCATCTATTCTCCCCTTGACTGTAATTTATTTAACTTCTTTTCTATAGGGCAATCTTAGTTGGATAATGGTACCAGGCAATGTGGTAAAATACAACAAGACCTTACCTGCAAATAATATATACCAGTTTGCTATATCGGCTAACACTCGTAATTACAGTAGTGGTATGTCTTGGGCAGAGTGTACTGTTATTCCAAATAGATTTGTGGGTAAAATTAAAGATGTATGGATACCCCGTGTAGGTGCCGACTTCATCGAAGTGAGATGGAAACTAGATTGTTCAAACCGAATTGGACTAATAAAGGGATTCATCATCTTCTATTGTCAGCTTGTGGGTTCAGCAAAGAACTGTGAAAATTCAAAAGAAAAGAACGTAATAATTCCAGGCGATGTACAAACGCACAAAATCACTGGACTCGTTCCTTATAAAAGTTACAGACTCACTGTGGCTTTTATTATTAATAATTCTACATATAGTCAGCGAAGTGAACCACTGTATAATACTACCAATGAAGCAGCCCCTGACCCGCCCTATAATTTGGAGTATTATAACGTAACCAACTCATCGATCTCCCTTAAATGGCAACAACCGCTAAATACGAATGGTCACTTAAAATATTATCTCGTTCATTATAATAATGGGACAAAGGAAGAGAATCCAGCAAATAGCACAGTATTGCATGATTTAAATAGTTACGAAAACTATTCAATATATATCGAGGCTTGTACAGTAGCTTGTTCAAAACCTTCAGAAATTAAACACGTCATGACCAAGAAATGGATTCCCGGTCCCATAAAACAGCCAAGTATAACTTACCAAAACGACACTCATATAACTATTAGTTGGGACAAACCGGTTCCCCCACGAGGAGATATAAATTATTATCAAGTCAAATTTAAATTAGAAAACAGAACAGTAGATCCGTATACAAACGTAACAGCTCAGAATTATAGTATCGAAGTCTGCTCATCAGGGGAGTATAAATCGATTTCCGTTTCCGTACGTGCAGTGAATATAATTGATGGTGAACACAAAGCCGGAAGTTGGAGTAACGACATGCATTATTCTTGTCGTCCATACAAACGTGTGATTTACGCGGTAATTGCTATTTCTGTACTGATTCTTGCTGTGGGTATGACTTGTGTTTTTAAAAGGTAATAATTGAAATAAATAAAAGGAACAATAATACTAATAAATTTAATATTTTTAGGCTTTATGTATGTTGTAAAGTGATGCAAGATGTCGAGGTTAAATTACCGCCGGGTTTGGCACCGGTTGTAGAACGTGACATAGTACCTTGGAATTCGGAAAAACATGTTGAAGATATCGACAGGACTTCTCGCGCCGATGAGGAGCTTCTGCTTCATCAAATTACTGATGTTCGTTTAAGTGGTGAATCGAGTGGTTGCAGTTCTGCTCCGGATAGCATCACGTCATTAGATACTACAAACCATATTTCTCCCACTGATTCTGGTACCGAACATCCCAGATCGCCATCTTTAAATGAGGAAGGCCGAAGAAATTCTTTACGACAGAGAAATGTACCCACCACACGTCCAAAAACTAACAAAGGTAAAGATTACCGAAGGAACTTCGGTGCAATTTTTATTTAACCCATCGTTTGGGGAATTTTTTTTATTTAGCAAAAAAATTTGTTTGTTTTTAATGGAAAAGCAAAGTTTTTAATTACCTTTTTTTGAGATGAGAATGCAAATTACGTAAACATGGTCACTCATTTTTGAAAATAAATTTTCATTCGTTTTGTCACTCGATTGCATTCTATTTTAAAAAAAGGTATTTACAACTCTCTTCCCTAAAAACTTTACTTTTCCATTAAAAACAAACGAGTAAATATTTTTGCATGAAACTTAGCAATTTAGCTTCTAAATGTACTGAAATTTTTGGGTTTATTGTGTTGTTTTTTGTCAAATCTTTTCTTTTTTAGGTTATGTAATTCCCGACGCAGTCTCTGTCCCACACTGGCCTCCAAAGCCTTCTCCAACACCTGCTGGCAACTACTGCGTCTTAGGAGTTAATCCTTCCAATGAAACTGAAACGGAATCTCCGTATGTACCCATACCTGACATGAATACCCCAATGCAAATGCCTTACTTACCTGATTTGTCCCAGCCACCACCTTACGTTATGACAGGTGATTTCATTAAAACTCCCAATCCAGGATATGTTCCGTATTCTCCTACAGAACCTACTGATAAGAACACTGGTTATGTGGTAGCGGGATTAACTAAAGATTTATTAGGAACTGATTTACTTCAGTATGATTTACCAAAATCTGCGAGCGTTGAAGAAAAGCCTCTCTATATAACTGCTGACCCAATTCCTGCCATAAAAGGAGTTCAGTTCCCATGGCAGCAGCCGCCTGTAGAAACTAACCTGCCTAAATCGGGTTATGTTACTGTTGGGGATGCGCCTCCACCCAAAACTATCTCGGATGTTACAAAGGGATATGTCCCGCATAGGCAGTTTGAGGCGAAGTCTTTAAAAGAAGACTAAGATCATCCGCGACGTTCTTTTCGTGTGGTGTAATTTAATCATATCAGACTCATTTGATTGAGAACAGTGGGACAAGCATTTGTTTTATTTCATAGTATTTTACTCTATTTTATTAAGTAATTATGTAGTGGTGTTATTATTAAGTGTCATAATTTACAGGTTTTTTTTTTTCAAATTACTCGGTTAAGAAAATACATTTATTTTCAAAACGTGATATTATTTATCATTTTATTATATAGCGTGATTATAATAGTACACATTAAGTTTCACACTAAATTTCTATAGAAATGGTTATTAGTTCTTATTTATTTTTTTAAACATTTTGGGAAATGATTCTTATTTTGTCCGAGTCATGTCTACGAAACGATTTTATGAACAAAATATGTGTTTTCTTGATTGATATATTTGATCGGTTTTTAAAAAATTATCATTTTTTTCTTGCAAAATTTTGTGTGTAATTTCGGTTTTTGTTATTTTTTATATCAAATGTTAATATTATGTATATATATTTTTTTATCCTTCCGAATATTTGTAAATAATTTTTTTAATTAATTTTATTAAACATCAAGGCATAATTAATACGTGTGGTCTAAATGTTTGTGCCTTAAATTATTTGACTGAGATTTAATGAAAGTAAAAGTATGTGGTTTTGCTATTTATATAACATAGTAAACTTGCCAGAATAATTTAGGTGCTTTCAGCATTTGCAATGTAGTGATACTTAAATTCAAGCACTAATGATTTTTCTCCCGATGCCGCTGTTGTAGCTCATTAAGCATAAATGTGATTGTGTAACGAGGATATCACGAAAACAAAAGGACACTTGCACAGTACCAAGGCCATAAGACATGGAAAATGGGAAAATCAGATGTGTACAAAAGGGCAGAAGCTCTAATATATTTTTCCACAGCGATGACATGAAATGTTTCACAGCTCCCTCAAAATATTAGGTATGAAGAAAATTGATAATAAAGTTTGATACTTGTGCAATTCAATTAAATTAGAAGCATAAAGCATGCATTTTTGCCATGATTCTCCCATACCTCATTCTAAATATCTGTTAATTTTGTACACATTCGCTTGTATCATTTACCTCGTCCTATAGCCTTCGTACTGTATATGCAAATCATGGAGTTTGAGATAAAGACGGCTTGATATTCTTGTTGTTGAGACATTTTGTGCTTAGTGTGGATATCCAGGAATCATTTATGTATGTATATATTTCGTCTTTTTATTTTGTTCGGCTATATACTTAATTGGCGATTTATCTGTTTTTATACTCAAAATCTTAAGAAATCTGTTTTATTACTTTCGTTTTACAGCTTGAGTTGTATTAAACCAGATCTTTTCAGAAAAAATGAGGTAATCACTTGATTTCTTATAACAACTCTAGTTAAAAAGTGTACGAGGTTTTTTTAAGAGAGACATCTGTAGAAACAGTTATCAGTTTAGTGATTTGACTTCTATTTGCGCAAATCAATCAAACGAAGGAAGTTTCAAAATTTACCGATATTGCGACCACTTCAATCGTTCATGAATTAGTTGGTACTTACTTGATTTGCGTGAATGGTCATCTAAACTGGTTTTTGTAGTTTACATTTGAAGGGATCAAGACAATGATGGTTGGAACGGAAGTAAGCCTGAAACTAGTTTTCCAATCCCGATTGTAATTTGTGAAATTGCAAATTTCCCTTCTGAATTCTGAAATTAATAACAAAAGTAGTGCAATATCAAAAGATGTACTAACTACTCAAAAATTGAGGTGCACCACCGTTAAAACTGGGGCAATTTTGATAATTCGTACAAATCTGAGTTAATTTTAGTGTACTTTCCATCCGTGAGTATTAAATTTCAATAAAACTTGTCTGGACGGTGAAAAAAACAGAAGACAACTTTCTATGGAATCAATTTTTTTTCGTTTGCCATTTTTAGATGTTTTGTCGCAATGGTTCAGAATTATTGGTGCATTGGATGTAAATTACTTGCAATATCAAACTTATTGTGTTGAGCTAGCCTTTTGTGTTGTCACTAAAATTATGTGAATCAACGTCTCAAGTTGCCTTAATTTTAAGAGCGGTCCGGTTGAAGTTTTGAGTAGTTAATTGCAAATAATGACTGTGATAAAATGTATACAAATTTTTTAAAAGGTCTGGTTCCTATACACATTTACCCAGCTGCAGTTTATATTACCCCTCATATGATATTATTTTTAATTTGTAAATTTTATGTAACTTAATTGTATCGGGCAAAATTAATGTTAAAGGATTGTTTAAAATTCCGTTCCGATGAATTTAAAAAATAATTTAAGCATGTAATTTTTGTTTGGTTTCATTTCAGCTCTCTATGACTTAAATTTGTGTTTATCATAATTGTAAGAGCCTTACGTGGCAAGAAGCCGTTTGATTATTTTACAAAACATTAAAATAATAATCTAACCTTCCTTCCACGTAAATACCTATAAGGTAATTAAGTAGTATAATTTTCCTGTTACTTCGAAAGTAGGTAGGGATCCTTTTTGCCTTAAGGCTTATAAAAAAAAAAGCATTGGAAATTACCAATGTTTTATATTATTAAAAACCTATTTTTGGGCACTTAGTATTCGAAAGGAGAAATGCATTCTCACTAGTTTAAAGCTGATTCGTATGTTTACTTATTTCTCTTAGTATATAAGTAAAAAGAGACGTCAACTTGATCTATTTTTAACATTTTCAATTGTGACTGGAGAGTTAAGAACATCTAAACTAGTATATTAAATTAAAATAGTAGCAGTTTCTAAAATGAACATCTTTTATGTAAGTCACATTTCCAAAATTAAGCCAATAAGGTCTCAAACAAGTTTTTCCACTTCCTAAAAGTTGTAAGGGAAATGTAACATTGATTTTGCATAATACATTGTGTGGCTGGCGATTTGTACAAGATTTTTTTATTAATATATTTCATTAAGTTAGTAGTAGTAAAATCGAAAATTATATCGAACGGTACCTATATTTAATTATAATTATCATGTCATGTTCCTTTTTCCATCAGATATATAAATATATATATTTATCATGTATTGTGGGGTTTTCTTTTTATTAAAGCTTTCCCGCAGCACCAAATTACTGTTAGAGGTTATACAGGGTGTTTCAGTTTTTTCGTTCATAACTTCTGTAAACGATAGAACATATCAAAATAATAGGAGTCTTTCCTATAACATTTTTCTCTAAAACTTTTCGTTTTCTAGATACAGGGCGTTAAACTTTTAAAAAATTATTACTATTTATTCATTATCTCCTAAACAAATAAAGATTTTTTATTCAAATTTTGTACAGTTTAGTCATAATAAAAGACCAATTTTTTGACGTTCCAAAAGTTTTTCTTACAATAGCAGTGGCGTAGTTATGGGGTTCTGTCCGTATTTAAACCCCCTGAACTTCTACGCCAATGATCAGGAATTATATTTTTATACAAATTGTAAAACTTTGATGTATTTCCCATAAAAAAGTACTCCTGATAAAAGTCGCTAGGAGGCTTTCTGTTCGAGAAATTTAGATTCTTACTAATCAGAATTATATCTTGGTTGAAAATGACAGGATTAAGTAGGCGTTAAATCATTGACAGGTATTCACAACATAAACATAAAGAAAATGGATATCATTTTGAGCATTTATTGTAGATTATTAATTATTTATCATTTTAAATAAATATGTATTAAAATAATTCTTTAATTTGTTTAGCAAATAGCCTGTCAATAGAAAGTGCATAGGATACCCCTGATTAGAAAGAATCTAAATATCTTGAATAGAAAGCCTCCTAATGAATTTCACCAGGAGTACTTTTTTATAGGAAATACATCAAAGTTTTAAACTTTGTATAAAAATATAATTTCTAATCATTGGCGTAGAAGTTTAGGGGGTTCAAATACGGACTGAACCCCATAACTGCGCCACTGCTTTTCTCTGAAAAAGTTTTTGCAAGTCAAAAAATTGGTCTTTTATTATGTCTCAAGTGTACAAAGTTTGAATAAAAAATCATTATTTGTTTAGGAGATAATGAATAAAGAGTAATAATTTTTTTAAAGTTTAACGCCCTGTATCTTGAAAACGAAACGTTTTAGAGAAAAATGTTATAGGAAAGACTCCTATTATTTTGATATATTCTATCGTTTACAGAAGTTCTGAACGAAAAAACTGAAACACCCTGTATATGTTAAATCATAAACAGTGTCTAACAGCCGCGGCGGTTAAATATTTTTCAATACACAACCGCCGCGCTGGCGCCCCTCTTATTAACCGATTGACTTTGAAGTGTTGAAGTTTTTTCCCTCAAGTACGTTTTTAGGAGGACCACAAAACATGTACCTAATATAAAAAAATATAAGATCGTGTGGGGACTGAACCCGGGACCTCGCATGCCAATGCTGTACAGCTCCGATAGACCATTAAATGAACATGGAAAAACATGTAAGAGCAAGGATCACTTCAAGTCAACCATGTTGCCAATCTGTAAATAAGAGCAGCGCCAGCGCGGTTAAGTAGACACTCCCTCATACCTACTGCTTTTAACCCTTTGAAAGATGGTATATCAACTAGATAACTCTCATCTACAGTCACATCACTGATTATAGAAATAAGTCTATCTGTGCATTTAGCAGTAGGTATAGACGCCGACGCGGTGTGACGCGTGCTATTGAGATAGAAGTCTATGGGTAGGTGTAGACGTAACTTGGTTCTACCAATGCCGCGTGGTCAGTCCTATGCCGTGGTAGACGGGCGGGGCTTTGTTCCAGTGCTGGCTCGTGGTTAGACAATATTAGACATGCGTACTATTGATTGATAGACTAACGATGTCGCGTGGCCAGATATACGCTCTTAAGTTGGTTGTCATCGACAGGTTTGATTTCTTTCCGCGGCTCCGGCTCCAATTCCTTCAGGGGTTTTGGAGCCATCAGTAAACCAACAGCTGTCCGCCCTTCATAGGTCGATTTTATTTTCTTCCCATTCGTCTCTTCCAGGAAATAGGACGTTAAAGGGCAGTTCGGTGTTGGTCCTGGTCACTGATCTATATAACTGGATGAGCACTACATTGCATGCGCGAGGAATTTTTGTCCGGAACATGCATATTTCCATATGGTCGAAAATCGCTCTATTCTAATCGGTGCTCATGCGTAGTGTGGTCGAAATCACATTGTATCATCAGCTGACACACTTATTGTAATGTTAGGCTATGATGACACAACGCATTTTAAAACTTAGTAATTTATTTAACGTTCTCTCACTCTGTGGGTTGATAGTGTCGTTTTGACATTTTGTGTTGTATTGGCGTATTATTATATAATATTTAAACTTTTCATTAATATTGTGGATTTTGGACTGAATAACTAAATAATGAAGTGTTTAGAGTATGGTTGGAGGTCGTACTGGAGATCTCTGTATTTGGTCCATTTCCCCTCCTTCAAGGCAACTCAGCAGGTGCTGAGAACTCGATGACATAGATCACCTTGCTTGATCTGATTCTGATGGTCGAGGACGACTATGTTAAGCTTATTGGCTCGAATTAGCCTGACCGTCGGGAAAGAGTAGTTCCAGTAAATTCGACATTTCTAGTTTACGACAACGGACTCATCTCCGAGAATGTAAGCCAGCACTGATATTTGGTCTATCTCGTACGAGTGCCGTAGATGGTAGTGTAGCACTTGTAAAAGTCGTGTTATGTTGGTGGATGTAGGGCATGCAGGTAATAAATGCATGTGGACCCTGGCGCCTGACGGCGGGTCCTGCAGTTGATATCCAGGGACCTCTACACCCTTCACGCGACTGCGATAGACCAAGGTGTTAATTTGGGCTGTAAGACGATTATGTGGAAGCTCAGCTACTGATTCTATATCTCCTCACCTGTAGTCGAACACGAGACCCAGTGCATCTGCGACCCTCTGTGCTGCCTTAAACAATAATGCGCCTACTCCTACGGTTTCATAATATCTTACTAACCGTAGGAGTGGATCCGACCTTCTGAGGATGTTAAACTTCTAAAGGTTACCTCATCTGTCTATTCTTGAAACTAGGGAATGTTCCCATGAGAGAATGACGTCATTTTCTCTCTGTAATCGTACAACCAATAGTAAATATCAATTTATCATATTGACATTCCCTCATGGGAACACATTCCCTAGTTTCAATAGACCCCCTGACCTACTCAACGTATCGCATGTCATTGGCGACCAGGCGTTTAAACACGGGATCAAGAAAACTTGGTAAGAAACACTTTTCACGTGATTTTCACTACACAATTACACAAACGATTAGTGGCAGTTCTGTGCAACCGAACAGTCGAAATAAAGTGACATATAAGAGACTGCATTATTGTATCTTGAAGAGACCGGGGGTCGCCAGCGACGTCACGATCTCTGCCTCTCCCGCGCATTTACCTCGCCGTATTGCTGCCCACTGAGCCAACCTGTACAAGTTTACCAGCCTTGGGAACAGGCGCCTTGAAATGTATATGTGGTTGCCTATTTCTAGTCACGTAATTTACGAATATTTATGAAGGCTCTGTAAAGTCTGTTTCATCTTTCTAAGACAATAAAAAAAGGCGGCTTTGTTTGATGTCGATAAAAACCTCAAACGGGCCGGGTGTTTTTATAAGTCTTAGAAAGATGAAACCGACTTTACAAGAGACAAATGCTTGAATAAGAATGTCTTCTTCCGCTTTAAACATGTGAAGGAAAGCGCAAGAAATGCTGCTAGGTGCTAGGGCGATCAGTCTGGTCCAAAATTAAACCGAGAAATTGTAGACTAGTATATATTTCGTAAAAATAATCACAGTCGCTGCTCATTCACTGTTAACTCTATTATATTACGTAATTAAAATGATTACTTCATTGTGATTCTCGTAAGTATGACGAACTCCGCCATTTTATTATTGTATTATTTCTATTAAAAGCAATACAGAATAAGTAAAATAAATTGAAGGAACCCAAAGCCAAGGCTCTCCGCGGATAAACTCAATCTGCTTAATAAATTCTGATGTATTATAATGTGATGAATTTACAACCACTTTACAGAAGTCTGTAGTATGTCCTCTCATAGCAGGTTCCAAAGTCACACTAGGTGGTTCAGCAATTGTCCTAGCTATGGCGTCAATGGTACGAGGACGAATTAGGAAAACTGGAGAATTGTGAGGAGCATCTGGATTTGCTAGAAGGTATGTGCAGTAAATACCTGCACCATTTTAAATTTTAGGAACCGAGTTGAAAATCGAAATACTCGAATGTGAAACGACTGGTGGGCGTTTTGAAACGGTACCTACCAGTCCGTTTTCGTATATATGCCAAGTGACCGCCTCGTGAAATCACATTCGAGAGAAATAACTTTCTGAAAGATTAACGGACGTCTAACGGATAATATTTTGGAGAATATTACAATAAATTTCTAGTAAAGGTTTTTACCTATTTCTTACATAAATCCCACTCACTAAATTGCCATTCACGTTTCATGTAATACAATTCTCTTTCGGCAATCGATCACATGGGGGATCGTGGCTATTGGTGGTAGACCTTGCTTTGTGAAGCTCTGTATGTAGAATGATGATTATTCAATATATCTTTATATGTTAATTTCTTCTTTTATTCCATTCTAGTGGTAATTAAGTACTTGTGTTGACCATCTAGTTAACGACCCTCGCATTGTGCGACAGAGACCCTTCGACTGAAGCCAAAGAAGAGTGAACGAATCCTGTCTGGGCAGGCGTCTGAGGTGAACTGTGTATTGTGCATAGTGTGTCTTTATAGTGTTGTATCTTTAGTTCAGGATATTGCGAAACCTGTATACGAGAGAGCATTCATTGTCGACGGCTACCGTTAATCTATCGACAGGGTTATCGATATATTAAAAGCTTGTCCCGACCTGCGTTGAAGTCAACGGCCAAGAGCTAGTTCAGAGGTTGCGACAGGGCTGCTTGACAATACGAATTCGGTCGTTCCCTCAAACTATTCCTGATTCACAAGCAATTAATGGTTAACTGAATCACAGTACTGAATCGTTCACACAGCCTTAATAATTTAGTTATTAAACGTTGATATAAACACGTAACAATAATATATTAAGAATATTATTTAATAGCTTTGATTGACGTTATAGCGATACAGTTAAACCTTTAATACAAGGAATTGGTAAAAAAAATTTGGAGTAGTTATGCTGAATTTTATAATTAGGGAAACATGAAAGATCTCTCTTAAACTGTATAACGAGCAAAAAAAAGGTTTCGGTAATTATAACACAGAAACTATTAACCTAGAACTTTTAGAATGGGAACGATAACGAACTTATAAAACCATACACTTGGAGTAGTTTTCCACACACACCAAAACACTTTTGCACACACTCGACGCGCGTTTCGCCAATCAAGTTGGCATCATCGGGAGATGATTAAAACTGTTTTACTGTTTTGGTGTGTGTGGAAAACTACTCCAAGTGTAAGTTCTACACCAAAGGTTCCAACCCCTCTTCAGGATTATAAAACCATGGAACGCAACGTACGCAAATAAAAAATTACTCGTTTAATTGTTTGACATTTTTTCCGGTAGGTGGCGTATGCATTTTTGCAATGCCAACTTAATGAAAATTTGAGCACATAATAGTAAATTTAAATGCCATGAAGGTGTTGAAGTGTTGATAAGGGTGTAAATAAGCCGTATTGGCAGCAAAATATGTGGAATACGTGTAATAACCGAATTTGAAACAGTGTTAAAAAGTGGCTTCCATATCTCGGAATGTAAAATTTTTACTCCAGAATCGTATTCAGGAGGTAAATTTTTTTGTAAAAATCAAAATTGTGGTTATTGTCAAATTTGAAGGTCTGGGTGCCAAAACCTTCGTTTTCATGTTCAAGCCACATATCCCCCTTTGCGACGCCTATGGATTCGCCGCTACTTCGTGATTTCGACCGCGGCGCATTGACAACACCAGTATTAAGGGTTAGTGAGATATACAGTGCTACCACTCGTAATTTCAGTTTGTGTTGAGATGAGATGTGGAGAGTGTCGCGTTCTGGTTTGAGTGATGTGGACTCGCACATGTGATGAATTTGAAGTTCAGTGATTTCAGTTTATGAATTGACACACTACCATGACTTTTGTGATAATCAATCGGTGAGTACTTTGCGGAAATTAATTATTTGTACTCGCATATTTTACCCCTAGTTCAGAGTACAAGGATGCTGTGGATCTCTGATCTCAAATTGTGTTATTTGTACGTTCCAAATCAGTTATCTTACTTTTGTCAACCTTTTAATTTGTTGTTTTATTATCTTGTACTTTGTGTAAACATTGTTTACAGTGCAAGATCGTAGAACGATATTTATTGCAGTTTTATTTTATTGTAGGTAGGTTAGGTACAATTTACTGATTAAGTTAATTTCTGGTCAGGATGTTAAAATACAAACGCAATGATAATGTGATTGTTCAAATATCAGGTACCTTATAAAACCTATGGGTGGCACACAAAAGATTCGTGTTCCTTGCCTACCTGCTTTTTTCAAAATAACACAGCACAGGTTCTAATACACCTAGCAATTTTGTCTATTATGTTTAAATTCTTGTGTAATAAGAGATCTCTTATAATTGGTCCCGAACGAGGAATTCCTTCAGAACACTAAGAGGATACTCGTAACATTTTTATCGTTTCCTAAATAAAATGAATGAACGTATGCTTGCAAATATGTAATGTTATTTTATTTAATAGCCCTTGCCAAAAATAATATTCCCAATTTAGCACAATCTGCCTACCTGTTTGCAGTAATGTACTCTTGATATAGTCGTATGAAAATAAAATAAATTATTCATAATTGTCTGAATTAATTAAATTTGTTAATTAAATCCATTCCAGTATTTTTCTTCAATAAATAAGATTATATCCGACTTTGTCGGAAGAATTTGTGAGTATAAAAATAAAAACAATCCGTCATGTTACATCGTTTCTATTTAATTTCTGTAGGTATAATTAGAACTAGTTCCAAGTCAAGTACCTACAGTTAAAAGATAAACAAAAACCTCGATGAAAGCACTGACCCAAATTCACCTAATAATTATTAACAAAATTTTAGTGTAAACGAACTACTTCGTCCAATATTGTTTTAACTAAATACTTCGTGTACTCAGACTTTTCAGACTACGACTACATTTGGCTAATAGTTTAATCTCCCATCGCATAATTTTCTTCAATTCAATGATGAGCTTGTTCGACCCTAGGAAATTCCTTGTACAGAGCGATCCAAACAACTTGTAAGTTTTTGCCTCACATACATTTCAAATAACCACACGGGAAATAATCTAGCGGCGTAAAATCCGGATGTCTTGCTGACCGCTGCATTACACGCGCGGTAGAAAAATGTTGAAAGCGGATAAAATAATACTCTATTCACCGAACAGAAATAGTTAAGCGCCTCCAGACAGATGCGCGCTAAATTTAAATAGAATGTTTCTATCGGTTGAATTTTTAAAATCATAATACAACCAACCACACTGTGCTCCAAGAGTAGATTCGATCTACATTGGCCATTGCCGTTTGGCGTTTTTTCCGTTCTGTGGTTTGTGGTTTTGACTGTTTTGTAAAGATTACTGTTCAATTTTCGTTGTTTTTATTTGCTGTTATTTCCATTCTATTAAAATAGTATTTTTCAAACTTTGGAGTACATTTGTGTATAACGTAATGAATATAACTCGGAATCGGAAAATAATTAATATTGAGTAAATGTCAGAACCACAGTTTCTTTTTGATGTTAGAGATTCCATCGATTTATATTAATTCATAATTTATTAATTTGTAGCATGTATTATTGCATAGATTGGTCTAAGCAAATGGGGAGGAGCTTAACTATTTCTGTTCAGTAAATAGAGTTCTCTGTTAAAAGCCGCGTTGCTTCGACCACAGAACATTGGACCTAGATTCGACTAGCTCAAAAGGAATTAGTAGATACATCTTTACCACACGGGTATAGGTATATGATGCATACATGAGTAATTTTAATGAATATGTTATTAGGTGATAAACTTGATTGTTGCAGCAGAAAATATTTATGATCTGCAGCATAGAATTGCAAAATATATTCATCTCGCACGCTGAAGACAGCACATTCTTTTGCTTACCTCTTGCCGTGCCTTTTATATAGAGGGTGTGGTCTTTAAGTAGCTATCCCATTTAAAAATTAAGGAAATTTGATGTTTGTTAATTTATTTTTCTTAGCATAATAATACACTACGGTGTTTTAGTGAGATCCATTTTCGACGGTATATTTTATAACGGTTCCAACGCTTGTAGCTACGGGGATGGCCCCGGGCATATTGCCAGACTCTTTGTTCTTCAGGTAGCCCCAAAGAATCTGCTGCTGTTAAATCGGGCGAGCCTGTAGGCCATTTAAAATCGGGATTTCGCTGTCCAAAAATCTGACCAAACAGCTGGTGCGACTCTGGTCGTGCGGCCAGTTGCCCCAACTCGCTGCTGCCACAAATACATAGCCACCTGAAAAAAATTCTCCGCTTAATTTTTAAATGGAAAAGCTACTTGTGGGCCACCCTGTATTTTTTCTAGTTGGAGAAATTCGCCATAGCCATGCTTCAGCAAGTTTTACGATTTTTTCTCATTACGCTTAACTTCGAGAGAATGTGCGATGAAAATTCAATAGTGACTTCCAGAGCAAGTATAGGATTTGACGTTGACGCTTAAAAAGTGTTTCCTGAGGAAGTTAATATACAAAATAGAGCAAGTTTCCACGCCGCTTAATTATATTCCATTTTTTAGTTACAAAGTAATTTTATAACTATTTTAATGAGTTTGCTAATAAAATGCTTGGTATCAACAACCATTATATTTACGGTAATTTGCTGATGGTGTTGACTTTAAACAGAAATGTGAAATAACCGATGTTTATGCCTTGACCTTTTTTAAGATAGCACCTATTTCTTGCTTAGAAACTGTTGTCCAGTGATTCTCCTCATCATGCATCGACTCGTCTCGGCTAATTTTTCAATAGTTTATACAACATTTATTTGATATTAGACAAGCAGGGCCGCGTGAAAGTGGTTTCACGCTCTAGGCACAATTTTTTTTACATCAAGGTCGGCGAATCCTGCAGAAAAGCTTTTATTGTGGAATACTGGTAACATTTCAAATTTAGTTGAGCGCTAAAAGCCTTTTGTAGCGACGCAAATATAATTAACACACACGATTGCCTTTAATTCAAAGTAAGTAGCGTTGACATTTGGTTAATAGTATGCCGCAATAGGTCTGTGCCTATGATAGCTTGGGGCTAATGCGGCCCTGCCGCGAAGCATAAAAGTATCGGTGTTATGCTTTGTTTATGTAATAGTTATCGAGTTATTTGCCATAACATAGTAGTAAATTAGTAATAAAGTATTTGATTAATAGCAGTAACTATATTTATTAGTTTTAAAACATTTCTCTGAGCTAAAGTTATTATTGGATTCGGTTAAGAAAGTTTTTGTTTGAAACCAGGAAACCTCACATGATATCCTTGAATTATCTAACGCCCGTAGTCGTTCAACAGGAGTATTTAAAGTTAATGGAAATCCCCTTAAGCCTTAAGCCCATTAGGCGTATGTATATTTTCTCAAATTTATTGCTCAGATGCCATATAAATACGTTTTTAAAATTTTTCTTCTTGTACAAACTTGGTACACATTTTTTGGAACAGTGTTGGCGTCTAGAATCTGACGTAAGAAGAGGTCTAAGGTTTCTTCGAAAATTTGTAAGTTACATGGGCGATATACCGGTTGGCACAAGGACTTCAAATATACTGGCGCTCTCTGTTGGTGATGATTTTAAACTTGCCAAAAAATTCATGGAGATACAGAAGAACGAAGCTGCAAATATGGACGGAATTAACTTGAGTTGAGTTTAAACAAATGTTTACAACCTCATAAGATTGAGATATCGATTTTCGGTTTGCGCCATTCGATTCGTCCTGTTCTCATCTATCTCCTTGAATTTTTTAAGAATTTTCGGTGACAGTTCTTTCTCGTTACGAATTTTTATGCGCGACGATGTATCGGAATGTAAAATCCGTGCACTTAAAAGCCTTTATCTCCACAACAAAAATATCGATCTACGGTTTGCGCCATTCGATTCGTCGCATTTTACGCTATCTCTGGTCAATTTTACAAAATATTGAGATTTTTTTTAAATTTATTTAATCAGCAATCAAGATACAGGGTATTCTATTTAAACATATAAGCTAATCTGCCAGCCTGCAATATTAATATTGTGATGAATTTACACCCACTTACAGAAGTCTGTAGTATGCCCTCTCACTAAGGTTCCTAAGACACACACTATAGGTGGTTCAGCAGTCGTTCCAGAGATAGCGTCAGTGGTACGAAAACGAATTGGAAAAACTAGCGAATTGCGGTATGACCTAGCACCTAGATTATGCTGGAAGATATATCTGTAGGTATATAAGAGCCAAGATGGTCCACTGCAAGAGTTGAATATTGGAAAGTGAACTGAACACAACAGAAAACGAATAGTGACTTGTGGTGAATAATAGTGGTTAAAGGTAGTAATCAGTCTTACAGTTTAAGAGCATAATAATAAAATTGTAAGTAGGTAGTGATGGAATCTCCTCTAACACGACGATGAGATCTCGTAGCCCATTCGTATGGTCAGCTGGCCACTGTCTTTTTTTAATCTTCTTATTGTAGTATCTTCTAGAAAGGGCTGCAGTAATGGATTTGTGTAGGTTTCTAATTTTTGGCGATGGCTGATGCTTCTCATGAGTCATGGATGACTTGTGTAGTTGGTATCTTCAGACCGTTGTAAGGTATCATGGAGCGTTAACTATTGTTCCTAAGATTTTGGACTGACACCTTTGATTTGCTGGCACAGTCCCATTAAGTCCATATGGTATGGGTTTGATAACAGTCGTTTGTTTTCCATGGATATCGGGGACCTTCTTCCAATCAACCAATATAGTTCTCTCCGTTTTAGGTCCATTTGCTTTCTTTTTTTGCTGATGTGTTCTCTCCAATTTAATATAGAATCTAAATGCAGTCCCAGCTATTTTACTTAGTTGTAATTTGTGATATTTCTATGTTGTTTTGGTATAAGGGTCGACACGAATCTTTTCTTAGGCTGAATATGACATGGGCAGATTTTGTCTGTTTTACTTTTATTTTCCACTTATATGGATGTGTGACAGTATCATCCGCGAATGTGCCCAGTGTGGTGTTTGGTGATTCTGGCAGATCTGTAGTAAATAAAAGATAAAATAGAGGGCCCAGGGCACTGCCCTGAGGTACCCCGGAGTTGATTGGGAGTTCTGAATTCTTGTCTTACTTTTGCTCTGAAGTGTCTATCACGTAAGTATGATTTAAGTGGGGCTATGGGGCGATATAATTTTACATTATTTGGGTTGTTACCAGGCTGAAGTATTAAAATTATCTCCGCAGTGTTTAGTTTTTGGGGCCAGTACTGGATTCGGAGGATTGCATTAAAGATACAGGTCAGCAATATTATTCTTTTTTTGGTAGCTCTTTTAGCATTTTGGCTGCTATAAGGTCGATACCCGGGTTTTTCTTGCATTCAGGAATCCTATTTCGTCTTTTATACAAAATATTGAAAATGCGCTGATAAAATTCTAAAAAATTCAGGGAGACAGAGTGAAGATTTAAGCCACAAATATAAACGGAAACGGTTGGCCGAGTTTTTAAACAAATGTTTGCTACCTCCTATCCATACATACACCGTCTCGATTATTACGGATTTCATTTAACGAATGTTGAGTACTTTAAAGCTTTGTACAAATAAAATTGTTTTGAAATGTTTTTACCCCACTTGACTCCATTAGTTACATTTCCGATCGAGCCAGCGATGTGTAACGTGGAGCATTACAGTTAAGTAATACCGTTAACAGGATTGTGAAGTTATTTTTTGATCTGTATTCCCCGCTCCATTTCCATTAATATATAACACGTTTTGTCCATTAAACTAAAAATATTAAATTGAAGTTGTAGTTTCGTAGTTGTAGAAGGCGTAACATATTACGTTGTTATAAAATTAAGGAAGGAGCGTATTCCTCGTCCAACTGAGAAAATTATTCCCCAGCTTTAACCAGTGACGTAGGTGTGGGGTATCGAAAAGTGCATTTTAAAACTTAAAATTAGGCCAGTTGCAACCCTGCTACGTAAAAAAAACCTGTTTCTACGCCACTGGCCATAGTTGGGACGTAATTATTTCACAAAATTCCGATAATATGTTAAATCTAGCCAAGGAATACGCTCCTTTATTGACAGTGTATTATGTTACACCCTGTATATCGAGAGGAAAATAAAAAATGAAATATGACAAATCCATATTCATTAATATAACATTGTCGATTGTGATATAACCTACTTTTCGTTAGCGTGATATTAAAAATTAACGTTTGAGACTCGCTTTCAGCTTGAAAAGGGTAGACATGATTTCTACTCCAACTCCATTATTACAAACTCGTATAAATGAAAGCGGGCCCGATAAAATTAGTATGAAGTAAGCTTGTAAAATTTAGATACGTCACTCTCGGAAATCAAATATCTTTCCTTTGAAACTAAAAATCATCTCGGGCATAAATCGCACAAAGGTAACTATGGTAGCAGCACTTTTTGTACCTCACCAACATTAGATGATTTCTAAATTGCTTTTATATAATTTTGTTGTGTATTCATGTTTCAGCTCGATGTTTTGTATAAAAATCGTCATCGAATCAATTATCAACGCTAAACGTGAAATTTAATTTCAGTAAACGATATATCTGGAAAATGGCACACGTGATAAATTTGATCGAGCATCACATAAAAAACTTAATGATCAAAAAACCTAAGAACCCGAGACGACAAGGGTGGCCCTATCACCGGATAACAGCACTTTATTGCGATAAATAACAGTATCTCCTAGGAACGGTTCGAGTTCCCTAGTTATAAATTGCGCCGCAACCATGCACTTCAAGAAGCTGCACCCTCTTTATTTATTCACTAATTACTTTATATACACAGGGTGTCTTGAATCCGGCCGTAACACCAGTTAGGCTAATACAGTCAGACAAGTAGCCTATTTACAGCATATTGTGCTAAAATTTATGAAAAACAAAAAATATTTGCAACATATTTAAAAAAAAATATTTGTAAAGCCGGTCCTGGTTTCGACGTCATCACTCGGTCAGATCCGGTCTCTAATTATTTGATTTGGATTCGTCTATGGCATTTATTACGTTTTGCTCCAAAGTTGATATATTACTGAATTATTTGAGTCTAAAGTCTTAAGCGTTGCAGGTTTAAAATTTTGCCGCTATATTATGTACACATTTCTAATTATTTTGCCTTAGAGGAGGTTGCTAGGGAATCTCAGCAAAGTTATTAAGGCAAGGTATTTTCTTTGATGTTAACAATGTAGCATTGGGGGATGTTTTGCGTTGCTGGGCCGGAATTTTACTGTGTTTAAGTATAAAAGTATTTCATTTTGAGCGAAGTTTTTGCCTTTGCTGTAACTTCCAAGGATTCCCGGGACGTCAGTTTGTGTTAACATTTAGCCCGCTCCTTTCATCTGGCATTTTTTGCAAATACAATGTTTTTATAGGTCGATAGGTACAAAGTTTTAGTATTTTGAATACGCCGCTGCCGCCGCCAGAATCTGGATCTAATAAAACTTCCTTTTTGGAGCTACTGTCGAGAAAAGATATGAGATGTCTAGGGTGTGGTCCGAGTCCGTGGTCTCAATCTGCCTACTTCTTGGATGAAACTAGTACTCACTTTGCGGTTTTAAGTATTGCGGGTGTTATGGGTCAAATAAATAAAATCAATAACCCTGTAAATGTTATTCTTGGAAATTAATTTTTTGGAAACGTTTTTTCTGTAAAATAAAAAATACGTTTTTCTCTTCCACGGAAATTTTGGTTAGACCCCCGGATTTTCGACAAGAATCCCCTGGGTTTCTTCTGTTAATGTGCGCATTATTAGGAAACGGTTCGATTGAAAATGTGCCCGTTGATTTCTGATTAGAACAAAAATTTACCAACGCCCTCGTTTATTATGCATTTTCTACACTCCCTCGGTATATGTGACTGGTTTGTGCTGTACCCAAGTTTATCAGTAAGGATTATTTGAGGTGACATTTAAAATTTGATTATTATCACTCCTTTTTGTCTGGCCTTCAGCCAGGTAGGTGCAGCTACTTCAACTAGTTTCTAGTTAACTCAAGAAAAAGTTATTTTAAATAATTTTATTATTAGACTAATCAGAAACAAGAACCCAACCGGATTTACTAAGATGTGCAGTAACAGGATTTAGTGGCATTGCTTTCAGTACCAAACTAAATTTTGTATCGACTTTTCTTTACAGGGCGTGTAAAACTGGCGGAATATTTTTACGCAGCATTTTATAAACATGTAATTTAAATAAGGTACAAGCATTATTCCATTTTTATGCCTGGCCCTGTAGTTACAGTAAAATGGCTATCAGCTGTTAACCCTCAGGGTGGATGGATCATCAGCACCCAAATTGCATTCTTAGGAGATTAACGAGCAAAGGGGCCTACAATCCTGGCAAGGTGCAATTTGCTCAGGCTTATGGGTATGTGAGTAAATGGGGAAATAATTTAGGCGTAATAAAAACCAATACCGTGTAAATTTAAATAATTTAATTGTGTAGTTTGTTCTCTAACGGGGTTTCCTTGCAGGGGCTTTTAAATTGTAGACACGTGTTGAAAATACAAAGGCGCATTATAATTTGAAGTAGCGCCCAATCTGTGGCCGTAATAATAAATATATATAATTTTAACTAGCGATATTTTGTTTTCGTGGCGTGCCGATTTAAAAATAGTTCATTTACTACTTACGACGAAATCATTTTAACGAGTGAAGTTTAATTAGTCTAAATGAAATAAATTAGTTTGGATGTCTATGAGAAGTAATAAAATGAATTCCTTATTTGATGAACTGAAAAATCATTTGATTTGTATAAGGGCGCAGAGACCGTGTTCCAAGTCGTGGGGAAGTTTTGTGGAAATATGCGCGTACTAGGGGAGGTATTTTATGACTTTGAAATTGAAAATTATTTCACGTTGGGTAGCGACGTTTGAACGTAAACTTGTAGCGACGTTAAAAACAAAAAGTCATCAATTGCAGTTATGCATTTTTCTCTGCCCCGCCTGCACTTGCTGAAATATTTCAATTATATTGCGGCTTTAGGAATGCTCGTAAATAAATGAGACATTTGACAGGTGTTATTAGATTTACCAACATAAAAGCAGCAGAGTTAAAGCCGGAAATCAATCTTCGGACTTCGGAAACAAAAGATGATAACAGGTTTTTGTATTGGCATAGCCCCACTGTTCCCTGTCATAGTGATGATGTTTTGATAAACGTAAACGTGTTTTATTGCCTTTCGATTTTCGGCTGTAGGACGGGCATCAGGAATTTTGCACCCCTCAAGATTTGTATTTAATTTATGAAATTAAAATTCGGCAATCAGTTATATTCCTTTTTCTATTGACGGGGTTGACGGGTCGTTATATTACATAGGCGGATCAAGGGTTTATTGCGCCCCAAGCTGAATCAAAATTTGCGCCACCCTCCACCTTATTCGTCTTTTTTTAACATGAATATGAAATGAAAAAACAAATCAATTAAACGAAAAATAAAATGTTTTCAAATAGATTTTTATTCCATTCCAAGACTCAAAACCGGAAATCGAAATTTAAACAATCAAACAAAAGGGAAACAATCAAAATTTGACCTTGGTCTAAAAACATTAGTATTTTTTGTTAAAACTAAATAAACTACTTGGTGTAATATAAAAAAACTCTTTTGAGATTTTTGCCATTTCATGAAATATGATAAAATAACTTAAAACTAAATTAAAATCAAAATTGCAGGAAATATTGCGCCCCTCAGAGTTTGGCGCCCAAAGCGCTAGCTTCTTTTGCTTACTGGTTAATTCTCCTCTGGGTGTATAAACAGACATTTAATACTTTTGCGTTAAATTGTCATTAGTAGGCCTAATCGAGCCCTGTCAACCGTTAGTTTCGTTCACAAAAACAAAAAAGTGTGCAATTTTTAGACTAACAGGAACGAAAATATCACTTCCGGTTCAACCGGAAGTGACATCAACTTTTTTTTCTTAAATGGAATGACCATGTTTTTTTTGTGGTGTTTTATAAAACATGAAATTCTAATTGCAGCAGTTTTTTCGAATTTCAAAAATTCCAAAAAATAAGTGAGATACGAACGATTTTTTATTTTGTACAAAATGGCCGCGTCAGATGAATGCGATGTAAGAAAATTACTAAGTAGGCTATGGAAATTATTAGCAAGGTAGTAAGCTTGTCTGTAAACAATAAAATAGTTATTTAAATTACTGATACGACTATTTTTAGGTTTTTCTCAAAAAACGGAATTTAATTTTCATTTTCATTTCCGTAGGGGTCCTATGGAAAATTTTTAAATGGGACCGTACTATTTTTTTTTATTATTCGGACATAATGATTCATAAGCCTTAATTTTTTCGCCAATAATCATTTCTTAACGAGATCCTTTGCGATAATAAAAGTGTATTTAAAAGGTAAGCACAAATTAAACAAGAAATCATTTTATTGAACCTTTACAAACACTTTTATTATTACAAAGGATCTCGTTAAGAAATGATTATTGACGAAAAAATTAAAGCTTATGAATCATTATGTCCGAATAATAAAAAAAAATAGTACGGTCCCATTTAAAAATTTTCCATAGGACCCCTACGGAAATGAAAATGAAAATTAAATTCCGTTTTTTGAGAAAAACCTAAAAATAGTCGTATCTATCAGTAATTTAAATAACTATTTTATTGTTTACAGACAAGCTTACTACCTTGCTAATAATTTCCATAGCCTACTTAGTAATTTTCTTACATCGCATTCATCTGACGCGGCCATTTTGTACAAAATAAAAAATCGTTCGTATCTCACTTATTTTTTGGAATTTTAGAAATTCGAAAAAACCGCTGCAATTAGAATTTCATGTTTTATAAAACACCACAAAAAAACAAGATCATTCCAATTAAGAAAAAAAAGTTGATGTCACTTCCGGCTCAACCGGAAGTGATATTATCGTTCCTGTTAGTCTAAAAATAGCCCACTTTTGTCTTATTCACATAAACCAAAAACGAAATTTTTAAATTCAAAAACAACCAAAAAATTGGGGGCGTACATTGACTCGTGGCCACTCGCTATACACGCTGATCATACACAAAAAAAAAATGATTTTAACATCTTATGCACGGTGTTTTATAAGGTGCAATTGAGACGCGTTTGTCCGAGAGACTATAACAATAACGATTTTTGAATTTCAAACGTAGGTAGCTACCGATTATTTTGATAAATCGCGATGCACGAGGAACGTGGTATGAATCGAGATTTATGTGGAAAGAGCGATGACGGTGACGATTTTTTTCTATTCATTGTTCCTCAGTCATGATTCATGATGCAAGATGTTACATTTATTGTTTATTTTATATAAACGTTAAATAATAAAGTAATGTAATTGTTTATAAATAATTAGAATTACACAATAAGAATTATGTTAAACCGACAATATTTGTTAATTATTTGCAACTCTGCACATTTTTAATTAACCAAGTAATACAGCTGGCAATGACTATTAATCAAGCGCAAAAAAAATGATTAATGCATAGAACTTACGCTACTGTGTAACCGATTTAAAATAAAAGTTCTGTGTTGTCAAATACAACTAACTTGTCTCATAAAATTTCAAGTTTTAAAGTCCTTGGACTTGATATAACTGAATGTTTACTAGTTTTAAATATTTTTATTTTTTACATATACCTATACTTATAAATAAACAACTTGTTTTTAGTCTTGAAACAGGCTACGAGTAATTCTTTATTGCTTTTATGTTTATTTCATTTCATTTCAGGGGATTTTTTTGAGTTATTATGCGTCATCCAGTTTTTAATAAACCTGATAGTCCCCGAGCTGACGTAATGTGATTCTGAAAAATTTTCGGGAGCAGCATTCTTCGGCCACTTGAAAATTGGAATTTCCCGTCATTGTTTAAAACAAAACTCAATAACAGATAAACTACGCGGGTTTATACCAGAAATAGTTTCCGTTTCTCTTTAAACAAATATTAAATTGCGTAAATTCTTAAAGGCGATTAAATTCAGTGTAATGTTTGTATTCGTCTTAATAAAAGTTTCCAATAATTGCATACTTCTTGTATTCTGATCGGAACCGCTGCGCTGTTTGTGCCAGATTCTTGTTTCAAAACGGCACGTAAGTACCTTTTAACTTTTTTTAAATATTTCTTTACATTGTAATTATTATTAGTTGGGTCAGAAAATTACAATTTGTAGAAAAGTGTTAGGAGTGTATTCAGTATGCCCAGTTTGAAAAATGAATCCCACAAAATAAAAAAAGAGGTATACTATGAGCCTGTTACGCACGGTATATACGCGTATATACTTTGTGTCACCACCGGCGACTCCGGCCCTGACCTGACTAAAGCATTTTATGAGGCGACAGAATTTCAATATGAAACGATATTTTAATTGAACAAGAGCACATAGCTTGGTGTAGAACCAATTAAAATGTTTTAAGTCGACTGTGATTTAATCGCGTTCTTTTTAGATAGAACCCACTCGCCGAAATACTTATTAAAATAATGGCAACACAATGCGTTTCTGCTGCATAAACCAGTTAATTAGATAATATAAATTCAGATTTAAGATAATCGGTCTAGTCGGCAAAGTTTAATGTTGACGAAAAGTGCTGTTAGAAGTTAAAATGGTGCAATGAACAGCGAAGGAAATTTATGCCACATAACACACTTTGTATGTGACTGAAATAAATAAGACAACAAATCATGTAAATGGTGAACGCATTGTCACTGAATGCGGCTTTATGATACTCCACGACTTTAACATTTATTAAACAACTACATGAATTCAGGGTTCGGCTGATGTAGTGATGTATACATAAAGTTGCGATTGCAAATGCTATGCTTATTATTTGCCAAGATCGCAGCCAGTGCCTCGGTGTAAGCCTTTCTTTAGGGGGCAAAACAGAAAGCGCTTTTTCAACCATTCAAACGAGGAACCAGACTCAGCAAGGCCATCTTTCACCTGGGAGTTTCATTAACTTTGTTGTTTGAAGTGGAAAAGGTGAGTGGTGTTTGACACACTTTCAGGGTGAATGGACGACTCAGACGGCTATTACGTTTCCTGACGCACGTACTTTGTTAATATTAAATAGATTTGGTCCTCATTTTAGCCTCAAAGGAGAAAAACGTTCTAGAATTAATTTATTAGTGGTGACAAAATGTCACGTTGGTTCCAAAAATAGAACAGAATTCAAAATTATTGATCACTGCCGTAATCTATTCTATATCTCTTTCTTGCTCAGATGTATGTAAGATAGCTAGCAAACTCTGGTATGAAAAAATTAACCGTTTAATTTTATCCGATTCATTTTGAAGTGCTAAGATATCTGTTGATTCGAGTGTTGACCATGAATTTTATCTGTTTTGATTCCTCCTTTGTCTATAGATTAGAGTTTAATTATATACATCATTGGTTGTTAACAATCAAATGCGTAATATTAGAGGTTTCATACCTGTCAGGGGGGTATGCTCTTGAAGCCATTTTAAATCATGGTCTTGATTGTCCAACAAACTTGGAATTACAGCCATTATAAAAATTGTAACTGATTTTTTCTATATATATTTTCAAGCAAACATTTGTCGGCGATATAGAAGTGGCGCCATCTCCAGGGCAAACATGAAAGCAAGTAAAAAATCGCTACTCTTAGTAGAGGTTGGGCAAAATTTCCAGGTTGGGGGTTGCTTGTCTCCTGGCGTAGGAGATTGGCCCTGGTAGCGGATATAGGCCGTCGTTAAATAAATGATTAAAAAAAAGAAGAAATTATATTTCACTGTTTTATTCTGCGAAAAACAAGTGTAGTATAGTCTCCCTTATTGCAATGAATTACTGAAATATTTCACCAAATAATTATGGTGTTCTACACTTTGAAACAGACATTCGACGTTGTTATGTAAGTGGTGCCATCTATCGGTCAAACGAGTAACTATTTTCCCCACAAATTGATAGTATTGTTAATAGAACCTATAATTTGTATAAATTGTTATTATGTGAGACGCAGAAATTCGTAGAAAGACCAGACTTGCACTTGGTGCAGCATGAAACTGCCTTTTCAAAATTTTCATTTAGAATTTTTAATATAATTGACCTTATTGTTTCGTTCCCTCCTACATTGCAATTCGCCATATTCTTTGACATCAACAATGGTCTCGGATGCGGGACCCGGGAAAGATTACTGCTCTCTTGACCCCTCTCATCGCTGTACACCTGGATCAAGTCAGTGGCCCCCTTGGCAATTTGCACACTTTGCTGGTTCCTAGATTTCTGGCAGTCTTCGAAATGGTGTCTTCCGGCGTTGGCACCGATGACACTGTGAGACCTGTTGAGGAGCTTTCTGCCTCTCGTTTCTCACTACTAGGAACCAGCATCTCTCTTCACCTAGCAACAGCGGCATCACCTGCTTCGTTCTTCTGCTAATCATCCTGTGTATAGAAGTCAGAGTAAATCCTTGTCTTTACAGATCCTTCTTGGCTTCCCTGTTGGTCACTCCGGATGACGACTCGTGAGAGTACGTGTGGTATTCTTGCTTCGGAGATTAGTAGTCTCGCCACCCTTTTGAGGTCTTTCGCGGTGGTTGGCTCCACGGCGATTTCGTCCCTGGTGATCCTGACTATTGTGTAATTTAATTCGGCGTCTTTGAACTTTTTGCTGAGTTCGGGCCAATTTTCCTGGGTCATGATAATAATTGGTGGTAATTTCGGCTTCTTTTTGTCGTTCTTGGTCCTGGCTTCTTGCAAGTGCATCACGGATTAATTTTGTTCGTGCATATCGGAATTCGTTTTGGTTTTGCTCGTTTGAGCGTTCATTATCACGTGTGTTTGTAATGGTGTCAGTATGAGTGTGTGTGTGTGTTAGTTTGTTTTGTTTTCTTATCCGTGTTTTTTTGGCGTTGTAGCTTTGTCCTCTTCACTACTGTCGTTCCTTTGCTTTCTTTTTGTCTTCTTGGACTGAATAGGTGGGAAATCTGCGTCCGCGAGTTTTTCTGCGAAGGCCGCAGCTTTGGTTTTACTCTTTGCCGCTGTTATACTCGCTTCCGCGGCCATGGCTTTCTTCTGCTTCTCTCGCTCTCGTCTCTTGGTATCTCGTAAAGATACCTTTCTCCTCGATGAATTTGGCACGTTCCCGGTTCATCTTGGTCCTAACTCTAACCATGTCCTTCGTCATCTCCATCTGTTTTTCATGGCGGCTAATTCGTCTATCGTCGTTGAAATCTGTTTCTTAAGGCTCTTGTTCTCCTTCGCTAATATTCTGGGGAACTTTTCGTCTCCTAAGATGGGGCTCTCAGCTCTGTTGGTGGCCTGGCTGTCCTGGGGCTCCTCGGACATTTTGTGGCCTTGGTTTACACACTTTGTATCTTGTATGAACTTTACACCCTAATAAAGGGTAAGAATTTTGGTTTAAAAAGACCAATTTATTCCTTGTTGAATTGTTCTGGGGCCTCGACTTCACCTTGGCTAAACTGCGGCTCTGCTCTGCACTGTGGACTGCTCTCGAGAGATGTTCACTTATCAGATCCCTACCTTGCAACGGAAATAATTGAAAAATTGTATTGAATTGTTACGGTATTTATATACATATTTTGTTAACGATATAGAAGTGGCGACATCTCCCGGACAAATATGAAACTATGTTTCTAGATTTATTATTTGTTATTAATTTATATTTTATTCTGCGAAAAACAAAAATATGCGTCTTATTTATCATTTCGGTGGTGACATGTTCATTATGTTGTAATTGCGATTCCAAGAATCCTTTGTCATCGTCACTTAATAAAATAACAGATAATTTAATAAGACGGTAATTAAATCTGATGTAAATGATTTCTCTGCTCAGTTAAAAACGCTTGCTGGTTTTAAATATGGATTTTATCTCGCGTTACAAAATAAATTAACTGCGGAAATTCTGCTAAGAAAATTAATATTTTATGTTCGTTCAGATTCGTTTTTTATCTGCTATTTTTTTGAAATAAGATACATGCTGTTTTCAAATTTAGGCTGTTCCGCTTGAATGGTGTTTGAAGAAAATTTAAAAACTTGATAATATTTACATGTTATTCTGAGATTAAACGGAAGTGTGCATACAACAGAGTTTATTATAGCCTTTTCCAAACGACGTTCGTGTAAATAAATCGATATTACCACACTTAAGAGAAACATTTAAAAATGCAACTTGCATTTGAAAATTAAAAACGTATAAACATCCAGTGAGTGTTTAATGTTATCAAACAGATTTGTGTATAATAATATGACTGAGAGGTTTGAGAAATGGCGAAATATTTTCAGAAAAACTCCTGTAAATAGCTTTACCAGGGATTACGGCTGAAGAACTTTTATGCCTTCCCGAAAAACTGGAGATCATCCACAATGACGGGGCTTGACTGGCTCGAGTGTACCTACCGTTCGCTCTTCACCACACATGAATTCATCCACTTGGGCGAAATAATCTCGATTCTGTTTGAACACCTATGCTGTTCTGCATGACGCCCACGCCCTTGTATGCTCCTGGTTGACCCGGTTTAACTCTGGCACGCTGTCTTGGTTGTTACGTGAGGCGTTCCACCCCTCTAGGATTCTCATCCCAGCATTTTGTTCCAGATTGCAACGAGCAATTAATGGCCCAGATATTTGTAGGGCGGGGGTAAATAATTAACAGGAGGCGTCATGACTTGAAATGTTTAAAAATTCATGTAAGATCGTGTGACTTAAACTGGGGTTGCTGCATGTGATGTGATACTATCTTGGTCATTGTTGAGGATAGAAATTTGACCTAGTTATCTCCGTTTTCGATATTGGGTATTTAAATTTTTCTCATCCATGAAAAAATATATGCTTAAATAATTATATCAATTTACACGTGTATCTGTTACTCACTAGCGTAGTCGTCAAAAAAATAGCAACAATAAATATGTAGTAAACACCTATCACCTCTATCGAAATCGGAGTGCGCAGCACAGGAACGAAGCCACGCCTATCTGGGGCGAAAGACTGATCATGCGACATTGGTGGAACCAAGCCACGCCTACGCCTACCAACGAATTCGGATTTAATAACATGCGTTACCCAATACGCAGCTTCATCGCAACGAATTATTCACGCCTCCTGCTGAACGCACAAATAGAGCTCGGGGCCAACCAATTTTCTTAAAATTGATTTACTATAATTTTTTCAAAAATTATTATTGAAAATAAATTTTCATTTTTCTATATGGTAATAAATAATTACGTTATTTACTCATTTATTGTAGTTATATTTGTCACTGACAATACTTAAATGTTTTCTTAACCGCCTCTCAAGTACAACTACCACCTTTTGATATAAACTATATAATACCCATATTTATTTGGCTTAAAATTGTCAATGCTACGGAAGCGCCGCCCAAATCTCGCACCCAATATTAAGCGTTACGGCGGCTCCTTATATTTCACGCAACGATTATACTCAAAGGGATCTTTAAAGTTTAATTGAATACTTTTTTAAAAACGCTTCTCTCTGAATACTGCGTTTTCTCGCATAATTTCTCCAAGTTTGAACACGTGCAAAAAGTTTTTTATAACTTAAGATGTTTTCGTAAAATTATGTCCGAATCCGCAATTTAAAGCCTTCTTATGATACCCCACGTAAGCCTAGATGCTCGCCTGGAGCAGGAGGCAGGAAAGCTTCGCCCGACTTTTAATGAAATTACGGCAGTGGTTTAGAATTCACAATCTGACTAAAATTTATTCGGTGAATGCTGCTACATGATTTTTATCAACTTTGAAATGTATAATTTAAAACGTCTAGCAAACAAAATTTAATTATTACATTCATCCTTATTACAAAAGTTAGTAGAGTTTTATTTTCCGACGATTTAAAAAATACCGTAATTTGAGATATAACGTAATAAAAATTTATTTATTCTCGGCAACGTCTTTTGAAGGTAAACACGGTATTCAGTTTGTTTTGCTGTATTAAGATACACATGCCCGTCCTTCGCTTAATAAAAAAACATCTAATCTTATTTAATTAATCATTGATATGTGAACACACAACTAATAGTGTAAGATGGTTTTTAGTTACACTAGAAATATATATAATATTCTACCTTTTATGTTTCACGCCATAAATCAGCATTTTTTTTATTGGATATTTATTTTTCCGAAGCTAATCAATTAGTACCGAAGTGACAACAGGTTCACATTTCATTTACAAGCATTAGAATAATTATTGAAAGTAAAATAACATGTTTGTGCAAAATACCTTTTATACTAAATACGCACCACAGACTCACGCTGATAGATAACTACATATTTATCACCTTTTGTTTTGTTTTTTTTTTAAACAAAACAATCAGTTCGTCCAGCTATTGGGAGCAATTTCAGTGTCAAGCAGTATACTCCCGGGGATCGAACCCGAAACTTCGGAGTTACAATCAAACGCTTGTCGTAGCAGTTGTATTGGGAGAACACAATGTGAATTTTAATAAATACCGCCCCATAGGGGATGACCAAAATGTTTATTTCACAAGATAAGAAGCTTCAAAAATATTTTATTTGTTAGGAACATCAATATGAATATTTAAAAAGTTACGGTTATTTTTCTCGTCATTTATGCCACGCGTAAAATATTTCATAACAATTTCTCAAAATTCCTAAAAGGCAATTCCTTGTTTGTTTTATCTACATTAGTCAGTTTATAGCTTTCGTTCCTGATCGTATAAATATTTTTTCCGAGTTCTTTTTGCGTTATCGAAAAAATATCAAAATGTGTGATGTGAAATGTTATCTTTCCGGTTAATTACAGAGCTGGAATCCAATCAGGATGTCCGAGAATAAATTTTTCGAATACCTCCAAGGCTATGCGATGAAACGAAGACACGTGAGCCAGGTCAGAAGTACGTACGGTGAAACAAGAAATAGTTATTGATTGTAGTTGTAGTGAAACCATTTGTAGCAAAGTAATCAATTTTTAAGTAACGGTACACTAACATATCCGAGTAAATGTAGCTGTCAGTCTAAGGGCTGTTTTGACGCTCTAAACACGTAAAAAGACAAAAAGTCTAAAGGAATAGTAATTATTTACGACTTATAAAAGTATTATCCAATTATCCAGTGTCGAAGAATCGTTGGTTACCGGTTTCTGGCAATTCAATTTTTCCAACTTGGAGCAGATACACACCAATGACTTATAGAGGGTGTTTTCGAAAATAGTACCTTTAACTTTTTTTTTCGTATAAAATGTGTAAAACCGGGAAAAATAAAATTATATGGCAACCACGCCCCGTCTTCCAAGACAATGCTAAGGCAGTACTGGCTGCATATTATATTATCAATTCTTCAAGTAGATAATTTACTACAAGCATGTTCAGTCTGCGTTTTATGACAGGCAGCTGCATTAGCGCATCTATTTTTTCTCTAATTTCTGTATTAATACATATGTACTAATTTGAGATTAAATCTTCAATTGTACTTAAATTATATTCTTGTTATTTCTAAGCTGCTCATTTCCCTTCATTTCTGTTTATCCACCGCAAGATTATTAATAAAATAGTAATTCGTTGTAATTAAAATGCCCTACTAAATTATGACGGGTGAGTCATATACGCTGTGCGTCGTTTCCGCAATTCCGATTATTTTATCAAAACGATTGCGGTCGTTTCATGGAATCATCCATTTCATCGCCTTTGGCACTGATGTAGATCTTCCCACTTTATATAGTTGGGCAAATTGATGAAATATTTTTAACAAACTTCAAAAACTATATTTTTTTTACTTGGCCTTTACGAAAAGAACTTGTTACCGTAACATCATCCCTAATAAGTCTGTCAAACATTTTCTCAATCGTCTTGGTCATAGTACCTTCGTTTATCACCCGAACAGGTGTCCAAATTTTTGGCATGTGTCCCTACAACTAAACTTGCTCAGTAAAGCGCTCAAAAATTTAGTGTTAACTGGTGACTTATGTCTCTAATGAGTTTACTGCTTATATGGTTTTGGACCAATTAATGATCTTATTGTCTGCAGATGTGTTTCGGAGTACCAGATATACCAGAGGCCTGAAAGTTCCTACTTTTTGTGAATGAACATGACGATTTTAGAAAGACTCATCTTTAACTCATCTTCGCCGGTCAATTTTTCTCCAACATTTAGGCTCTTTGTAATCGATTTCTGACTATGTTACCCTTGGGCGTCAACACCTTCATCTAGTTTCTTAGGAGTCAGTCAATTAGAAGATTCGGGGGGAGAAAACACTCCCCTGAGGACATCCACCTGCAACTGACGCTCCTAACGTTTCTTGTTGAATTCCCCTTCACCATTAAGAAAAATCCCGAGGCCATCTCTTTGCTTTCGAACACTTTCCCAGCTTCTGAAATAGGTGGTGACGTGCCGCTTATGTGGACATGCCTGCGTTGTATGCAAATTGGCCTCTACGAAGAGGGCTTGTTATCATCACCCCATCCCTAATAAGACTGTCAAGTATTTTCCCAATTGTCATGGTCGTAAGAACAGGTTTGGGGTTTGTTCCGTTTAGCATCCGAACAGGTGTTCAAATTTTTAGTATGTGCCCTATAAATAAGCTTGCTGTGAAACGCGCAAAGCTTTGATGCCAACTGAAGATTTACAGGTCGCGAATGAGTTTACTGGTGGTTATATGGTTTTGTTTATAGATGTGCTTCAGACCAAACGGGGGAGAGCCCCCCCGAGGACATCCACCTGCAACTGTCGCCCTAAAGTTTCTCCCATCATTGTTTGTTGTCGAATTCTTCTTGTGAAGAAGAACCTCGAGTCCACCTCCTTGCTTCCAAACACTTTTCCACATTCTGAATTGGGTGTTGTGGTGCCACTTCTGAGAACACGCCTGCGTTGTATGCAAATTGGCCCTGATGAAGAGGACTTGTTACCATAACATCATCCCTAATAAGTCTGTCAAGCGTTTTCTTTTCTCAATTGTCTTGATCGTAAGACTAGGCTTTGGTTTGTTACCAAGGTTGCTCCGTGAAACGCTCAAAGCCTTAGTGCTAACTCGAGATTTATAGATCTCGAATGCGTTTACTGCTTATATGGTTTTGGACCAATGAATCATTTTATTGCCTGTAGATGTGTTTCGAAGTGCCAGATAGACCAGAAGCCTGAAAGTTCCTCGTTTTTGTGAATGGGCATGGTGATTTTAGAAAGACTCATCTTTAGCTCTTCTTCGTCGGTCCATTTTTTTCCAGCATTCAGGGCTCTTTGTAAACGATGCCTGAACTACCGCCCTTGGGCGCCAACATCTTTATCTGTAAGCTTCCTCAGGACTCTCAGGAGTCACTCAATTACAGGATTTTACAACGGGGGAGAGGACCCCCTCGAGGACATCCACCTGCAACAACTGACGCTCCTAACGTTTCTCCCATCATTGTATGTTGTCGAATTCCCCTTCATTGTCAAACCATGCTTTCGAACACTTTTCAATCTTCTGAATTAGGTGGTGAGGTGCCACTTCTGTGGACATGTCTGCGTTGTATGCAAATTGGCATTGACTAAGAGGACTTGTTACTATCGCATCATCCCTAATAAGAATGTCAAACATTTTCTCAATCGTCTTGGTCATAGGACCAGGCTTTGGTTCGTTTACCACCCGAACTGGAGATTTATAGTCATCCAATGAGTTTACTCCTCATATGGTTTTGGATCAATCACTTTATTGGCTGTAGACCAGCTTGTTGTTTTCAGATACTCAATTATTGTGGAACCAGGGAAGTGTACAGTACATGAAGAAGCTCCTCCATTATTTCTTCTTTTGTTTTGGTGATGGAATTTTTTGTCTGGCACATTCAGGAGTACTTCCAATATTCTCACATTTTCTCCAGGATTCTCTTACTTCTTCTTAACGCTCGGTTTTAGTGAGTTTAAGAATCATTATGGTTGGGTATTTTCTGCGTATGTATATTACGTCGATATTGATGAAACTGATGAAATTCTAAGGCATACTTATACACATGCCAGGGGTTGTATTTTCTAAACGGGATTATCGATATTTAAATTGTGTACATTTTATCCCTAATAATGATACAGTAACGTAAAATGTTTATGTAACTTGCGAGCTATTGGGTGAGGCTCTTTTTTAGGTGTGTCGTACGTTATTTATAATAATAATAACATTTAAAAAGTAACTGTCTCCTAGCACGTAATAAGCTATCGATTTTAAGAACTAGCTTTAAATTTCCTGTTTCAATAATTCTTGAACAAGAGCAGTGATAATTTTGATTGCCCTACTTGTGGTTTTTTAAGATTATTAACTTTTAATAGTGATTATGTAATATTGAGGAAAAAAAGTAATTATACCTTATATTGCAGTTTTTACGCTTTATATTTCACAAATTGGAAATTATAACGCTTATTTATGTTTTATTTAATTGTCTACAAAGTTATACCGGGTGAGTAAAAGGTCGGAACATCGCATATAAGTTATTTTGGAGGTTCCCAACTCATTTTTTTTGCAAAACCGTAATGGTCCACCTTGGTTGGAAAACGTTTTTGGGCCGCCACTGTACTAGAACATTTATTTCCTATTTACTAAATTCATATGTTAACGTTAAAAATAATGACTATACAATTTAGTTGGTTTACTTTACGGTAGAGATAATGGTGACCGTTTATCATTATTGAGTATCGAATATGTTTATATGTTTGACCGATCCCGCATGTCAGATTATTTACAATGTAATAATACTTACATAGTAACATGCCACATAAACATCTACAATTCTTGTTCATAAATAAACAATTTTTTACAAAGTTGCTAGGCTTGCTTTGCATAAAACAATTTGCTTTGCTAAATTATGTTTACTAAATGTTTTTTCTTCTTTTACAGAGTGAAACATATTTTTTTAAATTCAAATACTCATCGATAACTAGTAATAATTTTGGAATTGATATTTACATTAGAGAAGCTCAAACTAGGGGGAACGACCGTGAGGAAAAAGTGGGAAAAACGTCGCTTGGCGTTAGATGATGATGCAATTGCATTTGTTTTGTGTTTGTGTAATTATTTATAGTATACATTTTACAAAAGCACACTATACGCAACAATGGGCTGTACATGTGGAAGGTGGTTCCAAGGTAGCCGATGAAGTAGCTAGAGATCACGGATTTATTAACCATGGATTGGTAAGCCATTTTTTATATTTAATCCTAAATACATTTTTAAGCTAAAGGCCGCCCTGGCCAGGAGATCCTAAGAAATAGGTCCAATGGGGAAATTTTGCTATTGTTGGACATTACTTTTTCCAATCAGTATTGACAGTATTGTTACAAAAATTGTTGGCCTATCTGAATACATATAAAGACTACAATTATAAATTGTCAAAAATGTCAATTTAAAGAATTTTGGCGTTCATTATGTTGAATTCTGGATCTTGCGACCATTTAGACGTGGTCTTCTTCACTTTAGAAGAAGGCCATAACAAACTACAAGTATAAATGTTCAAAAATGTCAAATTTCCGGGTCTCTCCACGTTGATGATTTAGAATTTTTGTCGTTGCGACCACCTTGTCCTGATCTTCAGAAGAAGTCCACAAGATTACAAATACAAATTTTGAAAAATCGCAAATTCTAGTTTCCGGGTATCTTCGTTGATATACATATTTTTTGCCATTGCGACTATTTGGTCTTGGTCTTCACTTCAGAAAGCCGCGACAACACTACAATTATAGGTTTTCAAAGTGTCAAATTTTTGCAGAGTTTCCGGGTCTCTTCCGCGTTGAACAGTCAGGATTTTTGCCACCTTGTCTTGGTTTTCGCTTCAGAAGGCTACAAATATAAATCTTCAAAAATGTCAATTTCTAGAAGAATGTCCGAGTCTCTTCCGCATTGATTAGGCAAAATTTCTACCACTGTGACCACCTTGTCTTGATTTTCGCTTCAGAAGAAGACCACGACAAAATTACGGGACTACAAAAATATATATTTTTTTAAATGGCAAATTCTAGAAGAGTTTCTGGGTCCCTTTCACGTTGATCATATAGAATTTTAACCATTGCGACCACCTTGTCCTGATCTTCTGAAGTCCACGACAAGACTACAACTATAAATTTTGAAAAACGTCAAATTCTAGAAGAGTTTCTGGATCTTTTCCACCTTGATATTCAGATTATTTGCTGTTGCGACTACTTCACCACCTTCATTTCAGAAGGCTACAAGACTATAATTATAGATTTTCAAAAGTGTAAAATTTTAGAAGTTTCCGGGTCTCTTCCACGATATTCGGATTACTTGCCGTTGCGACTACTTGGCTTTGGTCTCTACTTCAAAAGGCTACGACAAGACTACAATAATTATAGATTTTCAAAAATGTCCAAACTTTAGAAGAGTTTTCGGGTCTCCACTCTCGTTATATTATTATGAAAATTCCTAACGTTTTATGTTGACAAGTGAATTAATTTCCTACACAATTGACATTGTAATTAAAAATTCATAATTAGCCTTCTTATATTTTAACTTAGGTATTGTTTTTACAATAAATTCATTAACAAAAAAATATGAACAAAAATAGTCTAAATATTTCCCCATTGGATCTCTCTCAAGACTTGGACACAGGACACTTAACTCGAAATATGCCGTTACAAACAACTACACTGTTTCGGGTTTCAATTGGTGCTTGATATTTATTTATAAAGTGACGTTACAACATAAACGGTGAACAAATTAAAATGCACGGCGTATAATATGCATAACAATATATGTACATTTTTGTTCGAGGAAGTTGGTATTCATATTTGTTGACATTGTCAACGGGTTTAATAACTTCTAGAAAATGTAATTTTGCAATATAACGTTTTACTCTCATCTACAGACAGAAATTTTAAGATTACGAACTTAAGAGGCGAAAATTATATGAAACAGTTTAGTTGATACGCATTTTTGATATTGGTGTGGTATACCGGGTGGCCACGAGTCAATGTACGCCCCCAATTTTTTGGTTGTTTTTGAATTTAAAAATTTCGCTTTTGGTATACGTGAATAAGACAAAAGTGGGCTATTTTTAGACTAATAGGACCGAAAATATCACTTCCGGTTGAACCGGAAGTGACATCAACTTTTTTTTCTTAAATGGAATGACCGTGTTTTTTTGTGGTTTTATAAAACATGAAATTCTAACTGCAGCAGTTTTTTCCAATTTCAAAAATTCTTCATCCTAAAACAACCAAAAAATTGGGGGCGTACATTTGAAGTCATTGGTGCTCGCCAGCGTAGCAACTATAAAAACTAAAATATGAAAATAAGACAGGTGTAATACAGACAGAACTTAATCGTTTCCTCGGGCCACGCTGCACTGACGAGTAACAATAATTCCAAATCACTAGGATTCGTAGCCGTTTTCTGTTTGACGAAAATAGGCGTTTTGATTTTTACTACGTTTTTTATGTGTACATATACTCATATTGATATTAACCTTGAAGGGGTCGGGTGGATAAGTCCTGAATACGTTTCTATATTTTTTATCATTTGATGTTACTAGGTTATCAAAAATTGATAATTTCGCAGAATTTCACTTTTGTATAAATAGTGAAATTTACGTCTAAAATGGTGAGTAATCCGTTTGCTGGGAACAAAACGATTTTCTATGTAACCAAATTATCACATTACACACTATTTTGTGAACGTGTTATTTATTTATTTAAACGATTCTAAGGGCATTACGAAATCCCACAAAGCTTTGTATTTCATGTTTCGATAGGCATTATTATTATTATTACTAAATTGAAACAAGTAGGGGTTGCATGTTACATATTTTCAAGACGAGGGAATAGTAATAAGTTACTATAAAGTCCTTTGTTCCCCGAGTCTTACGGAATTAACATTCCCACACAAAAGGTAGTCACGTCAATGATTTCCTGGTGCCGCACGTCAATAATTGCCTAATTGCCATAGCGAAGGATTTATTTTTAATTTTAGGAAGTGCCATGTCACGAAAGTACATACACCACGGTTGGTATATGTACGACTCATTGCTATCATCAGTACGGAACAGGCAGATATACACTTACACTGGTAATTCATTTTGGATATGGGATAGGGTCCCAGGGGCTACTTTTGATGTAGACAGTTTATTTTGGTTAAGTTTAAAGCATTTTGGAATTCCCAGCGCGTTGCCCATAATAAATTATAAATTGAGGCAAGATGCACGTTTCTTTTGGCGGTAAATTTAAATTAAGGCGATGCACATTTTCCATTCTAATCCGGTTTTCCCCTGGCACGATCAGTTTTTGTTTACAAATTTATCGGTTTATATATACAAAACTGCATCCTTAAAAAAGTTATAATTCTGTGCTGTTGTTGAAGTTTGATAACCTTGACGTATCAGGGCATAAGAAGACAAAGTTCTATATAACCTTATTCAGGCTACTCTTTTCATGATTATAGCAATATTTCCTTGAATACTATCAATGTTATTAATTATTTGCATTAATTTATTAATTGCATATGTGAAGTGATTCACAAAGTTAAAAAAATATTTATCATATAACAGTTTGCGCTAATAAGTATCTAGGCTGAATAATTAGCTATAAAATCGTAAAGTTGTACTCAAGCTAAATTAAATCAGCTAATTAAAGAAAACCTGTGGAAAAGTTCCGGGCCAAATGAAATTATAATTCATCAAGTCATTTATTTTTACACGCGGCAAATTAGATTGTAGTTGCTCAAAATAAACAGTTCATGCAATCAAATAAAATTTAATTAACTACGTAAAATAACACTATAAATGTCCTTTAATTAAATGCTTACAAATATTTGACGAACCAGAGTCAACGACCAGTGAGGATATCAAAGGACACCCCATCACGGATTGCGTAAAACGATTCTGGCTACGGTCAAGTGAACAATTGCCGGACATCTTGAACTGCCCAACAATACTTTTTTTGTTGGTTATCATCATTTATGATGCCTAAACTAAATGAAGCAATCATTCTGATTGCCAAAGTATTCGCAGTGATTGCCCCTGAACCTGAATAATGTTGCCGATTTCGCGTACTCGGACAAAAATACATATTTGAGGTTAGTACGGTCATTAAAGTTATGGAACCTATATCGGACATTCTGGGACAACGCAACCTTAAACTACAAGACTTTTATATTTTTTATCATAGGTTCAAAGCCGTTAAAAATAAACGATTTGAAACATTTTATAAACTCATTACTATGCAATAAAAACTACAATAAAGATAAAAAGTATAAAGTATGTGTTTCTTAACTCGGTTATAGCTTGAACTGTAGATTAAGAATTCAATACAATTGATACTTGCATACACTGTCGTGCGATAATACGGCTACTTTGTTTATATTGCAGAGTTGAATGGTTTACACCAGGAACGTGCTCGTGAATCATCTTTCATTTCGAATTTCTAGCGATAACAGGTAATAAGTCATACATATCTAAAAGACATTTAAAAATGATTTATACCGTCAAAATTGATTGCGAAGCGTCATGATTAAACCTTGCATGCGGTTGTAGACGCTATGAACAGTACGGTCATTTTTGTAAAAAGTAAACCATATACAGGGTGTTCCAGTTTTTTGTAGCAGGACTTTAACAGTCGATAGACATTTGAAAATTATTAAAAAAAGTTCATATAAACATAGGTTGAGAAATGCTTGGTTTTCGAGATACAGGGTGTTAAGTTTGAAAATAAATATGGATTTATATTTATATTTCCAGAATGCTAAGATGTATCGAATCCAAACTTGCCAATTCTTTACATACAATTTAGAGGCCTATTTTAGAATAACAAACTACTATTTTACTTAACCATGGGCGTAGATATAATGATTTACTAAAGGTCTTTTTTACAAAAAAGTAGTACGCCACTGATATTTTCCCATGTTTCCAGTTTAATTTAATAAAGCAAGAAAAAACAAAAATTTAATATCTCTTGGCACTTTTTGATATGACAAGCCGTTGTTCAGAAAATTTACATTTAATATTTTGATGCACGCATCTGGACGAATTTTAGACAAACTTGAAGTCGCTCAGAATTTCACCAAATTTGATGGTGCGAAAAGTCTCTTAAAAAGAAAGAATGAAACATTTAAAATATTTATTGTAAAAGTTTATTACCATGTAAATCAAAATTTTTATAACAAATGTATTAAAACGCAACGGTCGAACTAAAATTATTAGAAACACAAACACAAAAGCTAGCAACATGTAAAAGTGTCTTACTTCATTACAAGCATCATTAGCGATGTTTCATTCTTCCTTTATAAAAGACTTTTCGTAACATCAAATTTGGTGAAATTCTGAGCGACTTCAAGTTTATCTAAAATTCGTCCAGATGCGTGCATCAAAACATTAAATGTAAATATTCTGAACAACGGCTTGTCATATGAAAAAGTGCCAAGAGACATTAAATTTTTGTTTTTTCTTGCTTTATTAAATTAAACTGGAAACATGGGAAAATATCAGTGGCGTACTACTTTTTTGTGAAAAAGAGCCCTAGTAAATCCATATATATACGCCCATGGTTTAGTAAAGTAGTAGTTTGTTATTCTAAAATAAGCCTCTAAATTGTATGTAAAGAATTGGTAAGTTTGGATTCGATAATTCTTAGCATTCTGGAAATATAAATATAAATCCATATTTATTTTCAAACTTTAACACCCTGTATCTCGAAAACTAAGCATTTCTCAACCTATGTTTATATGAACTTTTTTTAATAATTTTCAAATGTCTATCGACTGTTAAAGTCCTGCTACAAAAAACTGGAACACCCTGTATACAGTACAGTCCGCGTATACACCGTATATGCAAAAAAATTAGAGCCGTCAAATTCTGGCTTTAGTGACCTTATTATCCACGTTCGTCTATCTCTCATAATAACCGATTTATTTAGTAGGCAGCACTTTCGTGGCCATCCGGTATACAAAACACAAAATTCATTCCCAAAAAAATAAAAGTAATTTTGAATCAAACTGTGCACTTTATAAAGTACGGGCTATTTTCGAATATCTGTGCAAATAACTCCCCTATTTGCCTTACAGCATTATTCAGCTGATAACGGTTAATTATTTGCTTTCTTTCTTGAATATTTTAACTTCTATATTTCTTAGAAACGAATTTTAAATTTGTAAAACCCACCCGTATCCAGAGCAAAAAATTAATAGCGCTGTACACATCCCAAGGGTTTAACCATCACATCGGAAATCATCGACGAAAGTCAACTAGACGTTTTGTTATTATTATTTCCAAAGAACGTAACGACAGTTAATTAGTATTTAATTAAAACATAGAATTCAAAAGTACCCTGTATATTTACCATATATGTACATTTTAATTAAATTGGAGTGAAAATTTTAAATACTTTTACGAGGTGTATTTAAGTATAATATACCGGATGTCAACAAAATTATTAGACAAGTCATAGCACCCAGAACTTTTTTTATATAAAATTGAGATTTGGAAGATATACTTAATATACAAGAGAAAACACAAATTTTTCGATATTTGTCACATTTTTGTCTTTTCCGATTTCGCCAGAAATGACCTCAACTATGAAATTTTAAATGCAACACCCTGTATATTTTTACATTTCTCGATTCTAGAGACGATTTAAGATGCAACTGCACTTGTTTGAGAAATGTTTTAGCCCACATGATTTTTTAGACTAACCTACTTTTATTTCTGCATCTCGATTGCCGTAAAAATGATTTCTTCTACTATTTTAGGATTTACAATTCTTCAAATGCGCTTAAATCACTAACTTGTATTTACATCCAATATAGATGCAGAAACAAAAATAAGTCTAAAAAAATCAAGTGGGCTAAAACAATTCTCAATCAAGTGTAGTCGCACCTTAAATCGTGTCTAGAATCAAAAAATGTGAAAATATACAGGGTGTTGCATTTAAAATTTCATAGTTAAGGCCATTTTCGGCGAAACCGGAAATGAAAAAAATGTGACAAATATCGGAAAACTTTCATTCTCCCCTGTATATTATGTCCTCCAAATCTCAATTTTATATCTAGAAAGTTCTGGGTGCTATGACTTGTATAATAATTTCGTTGACACCCGGTATATATAGTTGCATTCAAAGGCAATACCGACTCTGGTTCGCCCGTTGTGCACATTCGTGTGTAAACATCGATTTGTTACATTTGAAATTTGTTTACTATAATTTACCGTTTGTGAAACATATGTTGATATTGGCACGCACATTTCTCGATTGTTTTCTAAACATCAAGGTTGGTATTGGTAATTCATTCATTATAATTCGCGTCCGTGACCAGGTGTGTATAAGAATACAAAGATACCCTATCGAGAAATTTAAATTCAGTGATTAGAACATCAATCTTTGTACTGTCCTATCTGATCTGCTATGAGAATGATAACACAGATAAATAATCTAGCTATGTGCACTCGCCCTTGCAAATGTTTTAAAAGTATGTGGTACACTCCCATATCGAATTTTTGTATACATATTTCTAAAATGGACAGTAAATCTTCACGGGCATTGTTAAAGTTTTGGCGCGACGTATTAAATACCCCGTATACACAAAGTACATGTTTATTAATATTCAGGGTTCAGGTTTGTCATACACAGATATGATCCTCCAAACAAGTCTCCGTGCTGTTTGATGTTTCGACAATATTAGCAAGACTTTCACCCAGACTTGAGCCGGTTCCAATCGTGTATATACCAAGTCAGTCATAAATAATTCATGGTTAAATACAAATTTAAATTTACCGCAAAACTTACACAAGAAAGGGAGAGTTTGCACACTCCTAAGACGTATAAAATATGATTTGTATTAATACCTTATCTTTAGACCGGATCTGAGCGCGTCATTTCAGGGGCGGCTTAGCGGTTGGAAAATAAAAGTTTTAAGTATAACCACGGATTTATTTGGCGTAAATCACTTTAAAATCTCCTATAATTCTGGTAATATATTTTGTACAAACACTATTAGTGATGGTTTCATCCACCAATTAGATAAAGGTATCATTAGTAAATAAATCAATAAAATAAATAAAATTAATAAATAATAAATAATAAATAATAAATAATAAATAATAAATAATAAATAATAAATAATAAATAATAAATAATAAATAATAAATAATAAATAATAAATAATAAATAATAAATAATAAATAATAAATAATAAATAATAAATAATAAATAATAAATAATAAATAATAAATAATAAATAATAAATAATAAATAAATAAATAAACAAATTACTGCACTTGATCAGTCAGTGAGGAATTGGCTCCCGTGGGTGATAGACGGCTCTTGGTTGGCATATTACTTGGTTTGGTATTTGGGATTTAGTATACCTATAAAAGTAAGTATTAACAGTTAAGTGTTGTTAGTAATTATTAATTGTGCACCAAGGTATTTAAAAGATATTTCTCATTTAATATGTACGTCAGAATGGAAAGAATCTGATAAGTGTTATTATTTATATTTAAATCAGAATGAAAAAGATCTGACAATTGTCAGAATGAAAAGCATCTTGTGACAAGTGTTATCACTTTCATTTACGTCAGAATAAAAAGGATCTTCGGACAAATGTTATCCTTCATATTTGAGTCAGAATGAAAGGGATATTCTGACAACCGTTATTAATTTTTATGTCAGAATGAAAAAGATGCTCTAACAACTGTATATTTATGTCTGAAGCAATGGATCTTCTGACAAGTGTTATTATTTATTTTTGTGTCAGAATAAAAGTGATCTTCTAACAAGTTATCCTTTATATTAATTTACATCAGATAAAAAGGATATTCGATCAAGTGCTATCCTTTATTACTTTATCTTTGTGTCAGAATGAAAAGGATCTTCTGACAAGTGCTAATATTTATAATTACATCAGAATGAAAAGGATCTTCTGACATAATTACATCAGAATGAAAAGGATCTTCTGACAAGTGTTAACATTTATATTTACATCAGAAAGAAAAGGATCTTCTGACGAGTGTTTTCCTTTATTACAGCAAAATGAAAAGGACCTTCTGACAAGTGTTATTACTTATATTTACGCCATTTACGGCACAATGAAAAGGATCATCTGATAAGTGCCATCCTTTTTACGTGAGAACGAAAGGGATCTTCTGACAAGTGTTATTATTTATATTTGTGTCAGAATGAAGGGGATCTTCTGACAAGTGTTATTATTTATATTTCCGTCAGAACGAAAAGAATCGTCTGACAAGTGTTACTACTTAAATTTATATGAAATGAAAAGAATCTTCTGACTTATATGTCAGAATAAATATAATATGTATATCTTACTTAGTACGATGTTAGTATACCAGATAAATCGTATGTTCATCTGTAAGTAAAATAGTACACGTTATTGGGGGTTTCAGTTAACTAGACACCATGTATGTACCTACTGGGGAATATCGACAAAGTGGCTCAGCTTGCAGCTTGTTAGCCAGCGTAGCTTTTTAAGTTCGAAATATTTCACCTGCTATTGATATCCGCGATGACACGTCTTATTTGGCAGTACATTATGCCATTATGTTTCCGTTTAAGAAAACTTTACATACAGCGACTAGCTTGGCCTTATGGCGTGCGCAGATCCGGTCCGGATTATTCAAAATTATGTAAAACTGTTATAATAGTACCTAGCCTGGAGGGTATTTCTCATTTTATTATGGCTTTTGTTTATATTTCCTTGGCATAAAAAAAGTTTGCGTTTTCATCCTGATAAAACGATAAAAGTAAACACTGTGACAGTAAACCTTTGTAATCTTTGAAAAGTCCCACTTTAAAAATTATTATCAGCTATTCTCTTGTAGTACACAAGCAGCAAATCTAAAACAAACACTCAAATAATATGAATTACAGCCATTATCTTATCTCCCTCTTTATTTTTCACGTAAATCCTACGGACTCGAATATAACTGGACAAAAAAGTTTAAGCTGTAACTTTGTTGAACCTGTCGTTGCTAAAAGTTTTTTCCTTCTTTTAGTAGGGTGCATAAATTTCGCAGAACAAAAATCAAAAAATATATTTTTATAAAGTGTACGTCACAAATTTGGTCCTGCGAGAATATGTTGAAAAGTAAATAGTTTGTATTGACCTGTACTTCGTGTTGCACCTGTGAAATTTTATTTTATCCCATTTTCAATAAATTCCGGGTGTACTGTGAATATCGGGCACTCGATCTATATTTTGACTGGATGCAAAGCTTAACTAGTAAATGCATTGTAATGTGCGAAAACAATCGATATTGTGGCATGCAGCGTCGAGCTTTAAAGAAATTCGTAGCAGCGAAAAAATTTACACTTCGCTGAAAAATCAATTTCAAAACGAGACATAGTGCCAACTCCCTTTAATTCAGACCTCGCTTAATAGTGAACTACTGCGATTTTGTTTGAACAGTTCGTATAAATGTATATTAAGTTTCCAGTTCTTTGATCTCGCAGCAAAATCCTGATTTAATATGTAATGCAAGTGGCTTTCAATTTAATTTAAAAGGTGTAAGTTGTACACAGAATAGCTTCACGACAGCTTTTAAAGCTACATCAAGTAAAATCATTAGGATAAAGCATATTATAGACATTATTTTATTTTACCTCGTGAATATTAATAAGGCATTAGTAGTATTAATAAATTAGTAGTTTTGTAATTACGGAGAACATTAATACATGTCTTTGAACTGCGACACGTGAAATCGTGGATGCCATTATCAGGTAAAATATTTCGACCTTGCTTAAAGTTAGTTTATTTCGCACTGTGTGTGCCTTGAAAATCACAAAATGATAAATTTCCCATTTTTATGCATATCTAGTTATAAATTTTCGAGTATTTCGAATGAAATATTGCTAATTGGTATTGAAATTTGCATGTCAAAATATTGCAATTGTAATAATAATTTAGTTTTCCAATGTAGAAAATTAATTAATCTGTGCATTGTTTTGTAACAAGGCAGCGGGCGCTGTGACATGACTGGTCATTCCAATTCCTCTTTTACCCCTCAATATTGGCAATTTGGCTTATGCAGCATTGACAGTAAATGGGGTTGCTAGCTATTTGCCGCTTGGTCTGAGCGACACAGATCAATTGATAAAATGTACAGAGAATAGCTGTTTCGTACGTTATTATTTCTCTATTCGGTAAAAATGATTTTCCGTTATTACAAAGAGGAAATAACTTTTCCTTCTAAAATATGGAAAATACTTTACAAACGTTATCACTTAATGATTTCATTTGTAGCTGGAAATATAAAGCAGGCGTAACTGAAAAATTGCTTCGTCTTTTGTTTGCAGGAGTCGGGATCCCCTTTTTTCCCTCTTCTTTTACATTCTTATTCGTTTTTGCTCAAATTATCGAACAATACCGTTGTTTACCAAAGATATCAATTTATTATAAAACATAACAGTACAGAAAAGCGAAATCGTTTGCGCATAATATTATGAACAACTTGTGGAAAACTTATTTTTTCTATATTAATTTCTATACTCATACAAAAATGACATGGCACTTTAAATTCCCAAGATTACGGATGCCATTAGAAGGGTAGCACTTAAACCCTGTTTGCTCCAGTATTATCATAAATCACAGTCGGATTCTTTGCCTGTCGTTTAACTGGTAAAAATCGAATACAAATTACATAGATACTTTTGCAACAGGAAACAGGAAACATTGTAATTTTAATTCAGCTCGAGCATCTGATTCTGTGGAAGTTTTAATTTGAAATATTTTAAGATTGTGTATACAGTGCGTCCCGACCTAGGAAGAAAAGACACAAATTTGACGACCGGTAACATTTACTCTGTTTTATCCTCGTCGGTTTTATCTAAAGTGCATTTTTCTTGGAAAGTAATTTTATGCAAAACTCACCTGTATTGTTTCTCAAAGCAAAATGAGTAATAGCGCTGTACGCTTCCGAGGGGTTGCACCATCGCGCATCAGGAATCGCCGTATTTCGACTCCACTCCCACCAATGAAGGAATTTGATTTTTGAAATCGGAGTGGCGGCATTCCACAATATCTAAATGGAAAAGAAAATCAAAAGGATCTAAATATGTATACCTATTATATTTAAAAAGCAAGCAAAAACGTTTCACATAGAGATTTTCACTAAATATTTAACTTTGGCGGTCCAATTACAAATCACTGGACAAATTAATACAAGTAGTCAATAATACACACCATTATTTTCAATCATATGCAGGGTGTTTCCTGAGGGACTGGTCATAACGCTAGTGGGAAGTAGAGAACTCCGAGACGGTTTCAGAACAACCCTTATTTTAACCCCTAATGCCCTTCGTTTCTAATATGCAGCATCTTTTCTATTTTTTGGCACAACTGTAAAAGTACACTAATAGTGCACCTACACCACATATTTAATTTTTTTGGCACATACAGGGTGAATACCAATTACTCATTTTAATTTTAGGAGGGTGTTTCTGTTGATATTTTTAACACAAATTACCAATAAAAAAATATAAAAAAGAAAGTTGAAAAACTGACCTACCTACGTAAAATTCTGGTAAATTTTTTAGTACCGCTTCGTCGCTCTACTGACCCACTTATGGGGTGAACAATCCAAGTCACAGACTCCCAAGTTCTAACGTAAAAAACGTGACAAAAAACGTCTAATAAAGTTAAGCCGCCGTTCGGCGGTCTTTCATATTCGACCACCTGCAAATTACACGGAAAAAATCATAAATGCAACACAGTGACAGCAAAAACTAGTGAATTTATGATTGCAAAAAACAAGGTGAATGCCAGAGGCAAAGACCTATCCTGATTTATTTTCTGTTAAGATAGGTAAGTTGCGAAGTTCTGAAAATGTTGCCGTATTTTAATTTTTTTTTTTTTCTAGAAAACTACAGGGTATGTAGTTTTTATTTTTGGTATATGGCTTTACCATTAAGGGACCTACCATTCCTTAAAATTAAAATGAGTTATTGGTATTCACCCTGTATTTAATAGTTCGAGAATTGGCAGATAAGTTTCACGATAAATACATTTTAGAAATAATTACGTGTCCTCCTGCAACAAAAACATCAGCAATATACATTAGGCGAGTTTAATAGTGTGTAAAATTATTTTATTTTACTGTAGGTATATTGTTAGAATTTAACTTAAAATACCAATATTCATTAAATATCAGAGCCGGATTCATATCAAATTCAAATCCATATACAGGGTGAGGTTTCTAGGTAACTTCCCCGACTAAAAATTAATTTGGCCACGGCAGTTATTATTACTTTTTTAGTTTACTGAATAATGTAGACATCCATAAGTGAAATATATCTGCCAAATTTGATTCAATTCGGTGAAGCCATTAAAAAAATATGGCCGATCGAAATTTTTCCAAAAAATGGAAAACATGCTGTATATCAGAAACGAAGAGTATTAGGGGACAAAATAAGGGTCGTTCTGAAAGTTCTCTACTTCCCACTAGCGTACGGCCAGTTACTCAGGGAACACCCTGTATACGCGTATACCTGTAGCATGATACACGGAACTGAGAGTCGAATTTAGCGGTAGAGTCGACTAGTTATATAAACAGATATAATTCTTTTAAGTCTAATCAAGACCTGCCAAGCCCGATAAAAAAACATTTGAGAGCGGCTCAAGTTTCTTGGGCGTTTTGTAATTATGCTGTAATGACATATCAAACCACGGTATACATGTTTTTGTCTTTTATTCTGGAATTATCCCAGCAGACCACAAGATATAGACCAGTATGTAAATAAAATATAACAAAGTTAGCACTAGTTGTATAATAAAATAACTGATCATATAATTAGGAACTAATATTGCCGGGTTGCTAATTATATTAGTAGGTACGTACATAATTTTTAGTACATATTGATATGTGTTTAGGTATTTTGACTGGAAATATTTGAGTATTTAATTGACACCTTGTAGTGTAGTCATAACGAAGTAGCAGTTTTGGAATATTTTCAACCGATATATCTAATGCCAAAATTTATTGCGACATTGCTGTCGTAGATATACCGAGTTCATCATATATAATATACTACATATAATTAATAAAAAAACAGATAAGTGGGTACCTACTACCTCTACTTTTCCATTGCGACAAATTCCAGATTATTTTGCCACAAATGCGACATTTAGACAATGTAATAAACGAGTACCTTTTTATTAGCATTATAGGATGTTTTGACTGTTCTGTCAGTGTAAGTTGGAAAGAAAACAAAAACATAATCATAGTGGAAAATGCTGTTGCGCCGTCACATATGCCCAGGGTGTCCCAGTTAAATAATGTAAAGTGCACTTCTCTTTCCTTATTGTATAACAGAAGGAATGTGCAAGATTTCTACCAATGCTACAGAGCTGCATAACACCCAACAAGAATAATAAAAACATTCATTAAGAAGACAGGACAGTGTAGTAGTTACATTTTATTTTTATTTTCTGATGTAGCTAAGATCGCTAGCTTTAAGTATGCGGTGCAGTCGGTCCAGGCAGCGTTTGAAACATCGGAACGTCTTTACGCCACGCTGTAGAAGTAGAATTATCAAATTTAATGCACATAGCGCCATCTGTCGCCGGTTGGGCGTACCAACGAATTTCATAGTCGTAACATCGGGTAATTTAAAACTTTGATTAAAAAATGAAATTTCTGATTATTGTTGAATAATCAGAGTAGGTACTTGACTGGATTTTTGTTTGTTTCAGATATTTGAGGATCATTACCATTTTTTCCATAGTGGCGTAGCCAAAAGGTCGCTGAAACCCAATTCAGAAAAAAGAGCTAGACTTGCAGTTGACACCAGAGTAAAATGGGCGCAGCAACAGAAAGCCAAAAGGAGAGTTAAAAGGGACATGAAATTACAAGATTCAGACCCAAAATGGTCGTCCATGTGGTATTTGGTGAGTTTCTAAAGTTGTACTTATGAAATAGCAACACGAGACTTTTATATCGTTAAAATAAAACACGAATGCCGAGTGATTTGCAAAATCTGTAATTAAAATTGCTTCCATTTACCAATGGGAGAATGGACACTAAAAAAAATTTTCACGCGACTTTAGCGCCACCTACTATTTCGGGACCAACTAACTAATATTTAAATTTCTATAACCCACCCTCCAATAACAAATTTAAAATTATTGGCAAAACACTTTTACAACTGTTAATAAATTCTAACAGTTACAATTTTTTTTTTATCAATTTAACAGACGTAAAACAGCCTTGGTTGTGTAAGGGAGTAGAAGTAATAATTAAAATGATATATATGTATAATAAGAGTTTAGCTTTATTTATGGTACAACACAAAATATATTCTATTATTATCAATTTTATTTGTCTTACTAGATAAAATTGCTGCAAGGCCATTAAAATAATGAAACGTACGTGATTAATTTAATTTTTTTGTAATCAAATCAGCTAATACTGTACTGTATTCGGCACAGTTTGAAATTTCAAAATTTATATTATATTTTTAAAATATTCCTTCCATGTGCAATTTTTGACAAAATAAAAATTTCACTTCGTAAATTTCCAACATGAATTTAAAAAATAAATTACTGCAATAATGTAGTCTGGGTTCTTTGCCATCTTTTGATTAAATGCATATAACTGCGGAGCTCTGTTATGATCTTTTGACATTTTTGGAAATTTTTTACATCTTTTCCATGAGAAGGATCATTGTCGTTTGAATAGGCGGCCAATTTGAATTTATCCAAGTTAGTGTTCGGATTTGGAAAATAATGCCTTAGAACTCCTGTCAGGACAGCACAGTTACCTTTCTTCATTTCTATTAGACAATAAAGCAATTTGTTAAATTGTAATGAGTAAATTTATAGGCAAATAAAGATAAAGACAGAAATAATAAAAATTCTCACACAAACTTTACTAGTAAAAAAACATGTCTATAAATCTAAATATAGAAAGTATATATTTTTTATAGGTTTTTGTATAAGTAAAACTTCACAATTCAATTAATTTCTTACCTTTTTATAATATTTTAAAATATAAAACTGGCCTTTTACTAAAAATAAATAAAATAACACTTCACTGTCTTCACTCTCAAAAAAATACGTACAATAACATCATGCGCCGATAAACGACAACAATAATGACTGCGACGTCTCCGCTGCGTTAGAGTTATACTTTTATACATGATGAAATTAGCAGCGTTTCTGGTGCCTTCTACAAAATGGGACCAACTAAATTTTACTTTACAAAACAATCCCATAAGAGCGCGCAGGCCATGTGTATCTCCTCTCTTCAACTCTGGCAAATCTATTGGAATAACAATTTGTATTTGACATTTTTTTAGAATAGGGGAAATGGTCTCGACATGAACGTAATTCCAGCATGGCTGGAGGGCATTACGGGCAAAGGAGCGGTAGTCACAATTTTGGACGACGGTCTAGAAAAGGACCACCCTGACCTATTACAAAATTACGTAAGTGTGCTTCGTTACATAACTTACAACCATGCACTTAACCAACAATTTTTAGGACCCCATGGCGTCTTACGATGTGAACGGTCAAGATTCAGACCCCAGTCCACGGTATGACATGATCGATTCGAACAGGCATGGCACTAGATGTGCCGGAGAAGTCGCGGCAACTAGTAACAACTCTATTTGTGCTCTGGGAGTAGCCTATGGGGCACAAGTAGGAGGTGTGCGAATGTTAGATGGTGACGTTACCGACGCGGTGGAAGCTAGATCACTTAGTTTAAATCCTCACCATATAGATATTTATAGTGCCTCTTGGGGTCCTGATGATGACGGTAAAACGGTTGACGGCCCAGGCGACCTGGCAACCAGAGCTTTTATTGAAGGCGTAACCAAGGTAAGTTTCAGTCTAAAACCAGTTTCAATTTTTATCATTTGTTTAATTGTTACAGGGTCGCAATGGTAAGGGGTCCATATTTGTTTGGGCGTCAGGTAACGGTGGTAGAGATCACGACAATTGTAACTGCGATGGTTACACGAATTCAATTTATAGCCTGTCTATTTCAAGTGCAACAGAACACGGTCACGTACCGTGGTATAGCGAGGCTTGTAGCTCCACTTTGGCCTCAACTTATAGTAGTGGTGCTGTTGGTGAAAAGCAAGTTGTCACGACAGATCTGAGACACTCCTGCACAAGTAGTCACACAGGTACTAGTGCGTCTGCCCCCCTTGCAGCTGGCATATGTGCTTTAGCTTTAGAAGCAAACCCCAACCTAACTTGGCGGGATATGCAACATATCGTTGTTCGCACAGCTAGACCTCAGAATTTAATCGCTCCAGATTGGCAGACTAATGGAGTGGGAAGAAACGTTTCACACAGTTTTGGTTACGGATTGATGGACGCCTATGCTATGGTACAGCTTGCCAGAAGATGGGTCACTGTCCCCGAACAACATAAGTGCGAGATAACAACTCCCCATGTCCTTAAGTAAATATTTTAGTCTACTTAATTCTTAACGTTGAACCTAAATATAGAAATCTTATAGAAAATGGTTCCACCAGGGACCGTTTTCATAAAATTTGTGCGCGATGTTCTAGTACAAAAAGGTTCTGATTTCTTTCCTCGATATACAGGGTGTTTCACGACGAACTGTACATACTTCTAAGGATGATAGAGAGAATTTGATTAATTGTGATAAATAGTAAGGAAGTTCTGGCCAAGAGAAATATTGACCATAAGTAGTTTATCACCCTGTATCTCAGTAATTAAGCGCAACAGACAAATTTTTATACCCATTCGTGAATTAGTCAAGAGATCCTCTATCATCCTTAGAAATATGTACAGTTCGTCATGAAACACCCTGTATATTCATTTGGTAAAGAATGCAAAGTATTTCTAAAAATTTTTTTTTTTTGTATGACAGGCCTATTCCTGCCAAGAGCGTGGTAGTTTTGCAGTTGCAAGTAAAAGAATGTGAAGGCATTGAAGTTTTAGAGCATGTCCAAGCGAAGTTAACTATCGTTTCCCCAAGACGTGGCGACTTAAATATCCAACTGACATCCCCGAGGGGTACAAGAGTTACACTGTTAGCGCATAGAGCCCACGACAATTCTAGGGCAGGATTTAATGTTTGGCCTTTTATGTCTGTTCACTCGTGGGGAGAACCTCCATTTGGAACATGGCAGCTGGAGATACATAATGATGGTCGCTTTTTGGGTGAGTGTTGTTCTATATTGATTCGTCCAAAACTAACCGTACTAACAGTTGTTACTAACATTCTTGCTTTTCAGGGCGAGCAACGTTGCAAAATTGGGCACTGGTTCTGTATGGAACCAAACATTTTCTACCCAGTTTGCCTAGCAATAACGATATTAATAAGTTTACCAAAAACAGGAATTCGGTTACTAAAAAGAAAAATAACAAAAAAATTAAAAACAAAAATGCTCAAAAAAGTTATTTAACAACAAAAACTCCTAAATCGCCAAATAAATCTAAAGTGAAATCGACAACAAAAGATAGTTTAAACAATACAAATTTAAATAACGTTAAAAATAAGAAAAATCCACACACTACCACAGACGTTTCACCATATTTTTATGCTGTTTCTAATTCTAATCCTAATCCTAAACTCAAACTTAATCAAGAGAGTGTTAAGCAATACTTGAAATTTGTTAAGAATATTACCATTACCTATCCCGTCATGATTCCTGCAAGAGATATCATGAAAAATTACAACTCTTTTAAAAAATCCCAAAAACTAAAAGAAAAAAGTCGTGATATTAACTCTAATCGTAATGTGAAGCTCATTGTTCCAAAATCTACTGAAACGCCCACTTCTCCAAAATCTGTAACCCTACAGAAAGGACAATTTGGTAATTGACTGCATGCCTCGTTCTCAGTTGTTGTTAGTTTTTTTTTACGTCTTATAAGTTACTAATTTTATTAACCTTTTATTTTGTTTGTAATAGGTAGTGCTTTTAGTTGTTCGTGAAGCATTTATAAAAGTTATTGGTCTAAATTTATAACGTATATAATGTATTTAAAAACAGGGACCATTTCGTTTATAAATTCAGACTGTAACGCTAATATTGGGTCATTTCATTACTTGAACTAGTAAAAATACTGACAAAAAGTTGATAAATATTCTCATACAAATATACAGGCTGCTTTCATAATGAAAGTTTTCTTTTAATGCAGGAAGTCACTTTTTATACTATACTGCTTGTTTAAGAAAATCACCCTAGGGGGAAAATAAATTAATTTTGAACCCAGTCATCTACCGAAAGTCTGTCAATTCAGTTACGCAGTGCTAGTATGTCACACGTGAGAATTGTACCAGTTGTACTCAATCGAAGTTGTGATTAGAAATGTAATTGTTTAATTCATAATAATGTAAACTTGTTGACAAATTAGTGTATGAAAAAGCGGCAAGTTTTCCACTTTTAAATCAATCTTTCTCTGGAGAACACCCTGCATGAACGTTTGTAATGATATGGCCCAGTTTGAATGGTTTATTTTGTATCAAACATTTTCCACAATATTTTTAACTGACTCTGAAGCTGGAGTCATAAAATGTGTCCCGCAATGTAGGGGACAAATTTGATGGTTGCAGCTTGTAAAGTCAGTTAAAATGATATAAATATTTAGTTCATTATTTATCTGGCAGGTGAAGTAAAAGCTTGGCAACTAACTTTGTATGGTACTTCAACACCACCAGTTTATGATCTTCAAAATAGTGGAGCGCCTCCGACGCTTTCTGAAATATATAATGAGGAAATTTCCCACAACTCCATTGATGATTCAGCGTCCAATTGGAAAGGGGGAGCAGAGGTAAGCTATTTAGTTAAGGCAATTGTTTTTATTACTGAAATTGTACATATTATACTGGAAGGGCCTTTGGATAAAATATGTGTCGATTTATTTCAGATTCGAAAGGATACATTGGAAGTGGAAGAGACAGAGAAGAGTATGTCAGGTTGTGCGAACACCAGTGGCAATTTATGTTTAGGTTTGTTATGTTTTGTTTCGATATTGTACTTTCGTTCATTCAACATTCATGACATTTTGTCTATATTACTAATACCCATATACAGTTCATTTTTGTTCATCTTAAGTTACACTTCAAGAAAAAACGTTTTAAAAAATTTCACACAATTATGTACAGAAACCAAAAAGGCTTTGGAAATAAATTATAAATATAAAATAGTAATACTAGACCAAGAAAATTCTGACAACAATTTTCACAGTTACATGGAAAAAATAAAAAATATATCACACAGAAATTTTTTGTTTATAATAGTACAATTTAAAAAATTTACAATTGCATTAAGCAGAGGTTTATATGTTATATGTAAATGGCTGTACAGATTTCGGTATATGCTTCTTGAAGTAGTTAGATTTTTTAGTATATTTATTTTCTTAAATTCCTGCTCGCACAAATTTTTGTTGTTCAATTAAGTATTGCAAAAGTTTGTTGAGTTGTCTAAAAAGTCAATTTTTATTAATATGACTAAAATGTACAGTACTGAGGAGTCTGACTAAAGAAAACAGCCTTGTTTTTGGAATGGGAAACATCTAAATAATATTTCTTTTACGTCCTTCGAAATGCATATGCAAAGTGAGGAATATCCCATTCCTGCTTTAATTGCATCAGCTCAAAACGTCTAGTCTGTGCATTGTTCTAGTAGAATAGATATCGACATTGTCTTTTTCTATTCCACTGTAAAAGTTGACCATAGCATGATCGCAGTAGTTACCCGTGGGAAACTTTTTTATTGTCCATTCTCAGAAAAATTCATTCTTGATGAAAGCGCCTTAGACGAAATATGCATCAAGAAAACTTCAAAAATTTAAAGTGACGAATAATCGAAATGTTTTAATATTTCTAAAAATATACTTTACTGTTAAACTGATTTCATTGTTTTGCACCTCTCCGTCATGTATAATACAAGTTTTCTTGTTGCGTGAAGGGACTTACAAAAAAAAAATTTTTGTGAAGTGGATAAAAAAAATCCTTATAAAGCCTAGTATTGTGATTACGCTGTATATGTACTGATAACATTAATTTGCATGATTCTTATTTTATGTATGCAGTCGTGCTCTTGTTTAATTTATTTCCCTAAGTAAATGCTCCTGTAATATTAGATATGACGTCGTACAAATATATCAGAATTTACAGTCGATAATTCCATTAAATGTATATATTTTGTTCATTTAAAATCGGGATAATTTAATATGCAAGATTCCATAAACGATATCCTGAATTCAAAGTTGAATATAAAGCTATATTTATCGTATATTTTTTTAATTAAGTCTTCCATTTGTGCTAGTCAAAATTTGTTCATTATTTATTTATAATTTTAATAGGCGAGTGTTAATATCCAAATTAATTAATCTTAGGACCAGTATTGGTATGAGATACGAAGGGTTTTCACAAATATAATTTACTTTTATAACACGTGCTCTTATTTATTTCTTGTTTTTTGGTGTAGATAAGACAATTTTGAAAATAGGGCTGTTTGAATACTGTCACATTATTTTCCGTTACTGTACCTGATAATAGTTACTTAAAATACAGTTTTTGTTAAATATACAGAATATTTATTTTATTAATTAATATCGTCTTAATTGTTTTTATGGATAGTATCACAAATCACAGAAGTATAATAATACTTCACTGCCATCTACTTAAATAATTTTTATAAAATTATTCACCGGTAGCATGTCAACGTAGAATTACCCAAAAAATTCTGCAATACAAAAACACTCCGTGCTACATCAACATTAATAACAAATAACTCCAATTTGTTTTATTATACGGGTTTCTTTCTTGTTTAAGTTGACCTAGCAATAAAAAGAAGTTACATAGGAAAATTTGAATAAGCATAACGTGCCTTTTGTTATAACTAGTTTGAACGATGAAGTAGCTATACTTTGATTTTTCTTGCCACAGAGGTGACTGAACCATATTCTCTGTATCGAGAAAAGATAAGTATAGGGGGTTTCTGTTATTAAATTTGATCGGCAGTTTGCTACTTTGCGTGAATAGTATATATATTGATTATATCAATTTTTACATTAATGGTTGATAACAGTTTTTTATAATATTAAAGTAAATGTGCCAATTTATTGAAAATATGATGTTGAAACTACAATTTTACGAAAGGAAAAAGAAATATCGTGGTAGAGCAGTAATTAGACTTACAATATAAGTGCAATTACCCAATGTACCAATACTCCTAGACAAAAAGATGCCACCATTTGTACTGTATTTAGGTTCTATTAATTTTAGTAAGGTAATATTTACTGTGATTGTTTTTTGTACATAACTTAAAAGACTTGTTTTATTTTATGTTAATTATTGAAAAGTAGTTCCTGAAATATGTTAACCATTAATTTTAAGGAATATTCGAACTGGGAGATTAAATTATAATATTAAGTAAATTAATTAATACGCCTTAAGTTACTCGATTTTGGAGTGTGCAGTTTCTATAAAAATTCTACTTCTTCTATTTGCAATTGTAAATGCTTGTAAATGTTTCCAATTTTTTAAAAAAGTTTTCATTGTTTTGTTGTGGACATTAAAAAATATGTTTGGTGTATTGAAATATTGGTAGAATTTATATCTAAAATGCATATTCCTAACAATTTAGTAATGGCTCAATTGAGTGAATGTGAATTGTGTTTGGATGTGTGTAATAAATGTTTGTGTATTGGCCATTTGTTTATTTTAGGCTGATATTTTTTAAAATAAATCACCAATCCGATGGCCTAGTATTTAGCAGGTCTGTTGAGAAAATTTATTATGAATTTTTATGATATAAACCACTTTTTAATTTTACACTATTCTCAATCGATTTGCTAATAACTACAATAATATGTTGTTATATGTACAACTGTTTGTAATCTATACAAAATAAATTGTGGCAAAAGATTGTATTTTTTAAATTTATTAATATATCCCAAAAAAATTATTTTAAATATAACAATAATAATAATAAGCATTTTGTGTATACGAGGTATTACTTTGAAGTGAAACATTGGCAAAAATGGAAGAAGACTTTAGGTAAGTTGCAATTAAAACAATGTTTTAATATAATTTATGCACGTTTTTTAATTTTTGGTTGTGTTAAAATTGTTGTCAGAGTTGTGGTTTCCCATTTTGTTTTGTTAATACCATTTTGAACTAAGCATATGATTTTTTATTTTGCCTGCAGTAGATTATAAATAAAACGAGTAGGCAACGTTTTAATTGAAATACCGAATAAAACAATTTGCATGTGTTTCACGCTAAAATAAAATTAGGCAAAATAGAAGTCATGTTAATGATAGTGTAGCATCATCATACATATAGGGTGTTCCAAATTGGTGGGGTTGAGGTGGTTCAACCGCCTGTGATAGAGAAGCACTGACTATATATTCTCAATATTAAAGTCAGTTTTGGTTTATATATCAAAAAACTGATCAGAGATATGTAAGTAAAACAGTCCCCCACCAATTTGGGACACCCTGCATAGAAAATTTGCCAGATATCGTTTCAAAAATAGTATAGCCAGCTAGGCAGTGCAGCTTGGACTGTTGGAACGTTTTTTTATAACCGACGTTATGAACCTCTGCAATTCTTTGCTTCATATGTTATAGCGTAATGTGACTTACGGTCGTTAGCTAATACCATGATGCTTTGCAGAGTAATTCGGTTACTCGGTGGATATTTAATTCTCGTTTTTTATTGTTTGCCATCAACTATTTTAAGCGAACTATGAAATCTAGGATAATAATTGAACAAGTTTATAAAAAAACGTTCTCGTTCCATCCCTTTCTTAGTGAGCTCCTTTAGTCTTTTACTTTGGCTAGGGGGAGCATATTTTGTATTAATTAATCATTTGAGTGCATGAAATTTCAGAGTGCCTCCCAAATTATTACCTGTACCAAAGAAGCTGTGTAGAGAAGTGTCCCGAGAAATATTACAACAGTTTATTAGACTATAGTGAAAGTGCAGAAAAATTAAACGTTGTTAAAAACCAAACGTGTTTGCCCTGCCATTATACATGCAAAAACTGTAAAGGATCGATGGATTACCACTGTTCGGAGTGCTACTCTGATGCCAAAATAGTGTGTGCATCTCCTACAGAATCATACTGTTACCCTATCCATATAATGACGGAAGTTCTATCGGAAAAATGGTACTATAGAATGTTTACTATGACTTACATATTAGTCATAGTTGTTGCAATACCAGCTGTGATTTACCTTTGCGTTAAACGGAGACAAATTTTCCAAAATGAGAATAAAGAATACGTACATTTAGATATTGTTAAGAACATCCGAACTATGGAAAAAGATATTAAATCTACCATTTATACAGACAGTGAGTAAATATAATACTGATATTTTGTAATAATACTCGACAAAGATTTTTGCTGAAGGCATACAACCCAGATATTTGGAATCGAGTCTGAGTTGCTGTAGAAAAATTGGCATATTTCGCAGTTAAAGTGCTGGTCACTCACTCTATGTATTTTCGTATTGTTTACTAAACTTGTCCAAAATTACTACCGTACTTTAGTTATCAAAGAGACTGAGTTCATCTACATGCTGGAATAGAACTGATTCAGCTATTGTAAAGGAAAACGTGCATTAGCTGAATTTATTGGTAACTGATGTATAGTAGTCGTCTAGTATATGATAAAAACCATGGCGCGAACATAATTAGCAGGAGGTATATATTTGCTTTCGCGGTGTACTTGCTTGAATACAATCCAAAGCAATCCAAATACCACCTCCGTGGTTTTTACTACATACAACGTAATTTATCATTTTGTCGTCTGTGTTAATCTTATTAATTATTGTTTTATGATACGAATCAATTTACTTTAATGATACAAGTCAATTATCATGTTTACAAACGCAGAGATACCACGCATGCAGGTCTACTATCTAAAAATGGGGTACAATTCACATTTAATAAAAGAGACATTTACCTTGGACTTCCTCGCTAGGCTTGGCTCTCCAAATCAAAGTTCCAATAGTTGTATGCATTGGCTAGAGCTGACAGTACACATGAAGTTATTTTGCGATAAACAGAACAATAATAATTGATTTTATCTTTAGCAGCTGGAAGTTGATGCCTTCCGTTCGTTTCTTGACACAAATTCGCGCGCAAAGTAAACGTTAAAATTTAAATCTGTCAATTTTTCCCCACCCCATGGCACATTTTGACATTTAGCGTATGTATCAAGGATAGCGATTGAGCTGACTAGAAGGCGCATTCAATCAATAGATGAATCGATTTATACCGACTGTTCTACCCCTATTCCACACTATAGTTGCTTTCATTTGTGCAGAACAAGGTAATCATGATTCCATTTCGTATATTCCTGTAATGGAATATGAGCTTTATAATCAAAGTAATTAAGGAACTGAATCATGATATCTTTGTTCACTAATCATTTGCACGAACGCAAGCAGCTAAAGTACGTGTTAAAGATTGGGGTTAAGGTTATATCGCGCAAATGCAATCGACACATTTTCAAAATCCTAACCTAAAATCTTGAGTGGCTAAGGATTTTATAAAATGATTTAGAATAACTACAGAAACAGTAAAGTAAGGTAGTAATATATCTATAAACCAATTACATTTAGAAATCTGTTTTAATTTGCGTAGTTTTGGCGTTTTATTTCAAATAACATTGTAATCTTGCAATCGTGAAAATGTTATGATTCATTTTGATGTAATCGGATTCTTTCACATCCAATTTTAGATGTTCCGTTTATTCTTGTTAGTGATTGGTTTATCGCAACTTTCAACTAATCAAAAACGAGAATAACTAAAATGACTAACAAAATAAAGTGAGAGAAATACAGCTATTCAACATTTAATCGCAAGATTACAGTATTATTTGAAATAAAACGACAAAACTACGCAAATCTCTAAACCAGACCATTGAAGATTTTAGGTTGGTATTTTGAATTTTGTAGATCACATTTGCGCGTTCCACAAAACATCCCGCGATGTGAGGGCCATTCAACATATATCATCGTGAAATGGAGATCTTATAACGTTGCGATTCGTTTTGATTTTACGAGATTCTTCTATATCGAACACAAATTTACGTCGCTATAAATCGATTCATACTTTGAATGCGCCATCTAGCTCAATCGCGATCCTTGAATCTTGATACGTACGTTGCATTTTTGTTGCCGCGAAATTTGAAAGTTAAAGGGAATATGTGGTAGTATCTCTGCTACCTAATGTAAACAATTATGAATTATATATAATAACTGGACTTTATTGTAAATATTTTAGAAATGGCCAGCAATTTTGAAAATAAACTTAATGTTGCCATATGTTTTATTGTGAAATAATATATTGATATTTTTATGTGAAGAATTTACAACACTCATTTTAAATAAAATTAGATGGTTTTAATCAAATGTCACAAGTAAAGGGCCATAATACTTAGAAAATTTTAACGATTAAACGTAAATCGTTATTCTTAGGGGTGTAGTTTTCGTTTTTCGTTAATATAAATATTATGTTGACTGTATATTTTGCATAAGTTGTTAAAATATTCTAATTATTTTGTGCCTATTTTGTACAAATATATTAATTTTAAAACTCTTGACATATGCAATAATACTGTAAATAAAATAAGAATAAAGTTATTTTTAGATAATATATTGTTTTTTATTATGTTTCGCTTATGTAATGTAAATTGCCTACTGACACCAGAATACCAAATACAGTAAATAATAAGGGCGAAGTTTGTCTATACTATACACTCTTCCTTTTAGCCCTTTAAAATATCTAGATACGCTGGGCTTTGCGCAGCCCCACCAAGAAAGATTAAATATCTACAATGTTAATTATTTGTAGGTACTGCTATCACATGGTTGCACAGAAGACACTTTCGGTAATTCATCTTATTTTCACTACTTTCGTGCAGAATTCATAACCCAGTTCAATAAATTCTTTTTCTGGACTTGCTACGTGTGCATTATTTGGAAAAATAAGAACTTTATTGGTCTTCAAGTTATGAGATAAGTACGTTAGTAAAGATAGTCATTTTTTGCAAATAAAGTCTTCAGGGCAAAGCAAAATATGAATGTGAAACAAACCAACAAAAAATTGATATTGAGCACTCTTAAAATTAGGACAATTTCAAATGTTGATATTTTGAATTTCTGCGAAGAATATAATCGTGGTATCACTTTGGAAGTGGGAGCTGGAAAGTTACTCGACTTTCCAGTCTAGGAAATCGTGACAATTAATACAGCAATATTTTTTTAAGGGAAAATATGCAGTAAATAATAAAGCAAATATCTTTTCTATTTTTTATTTATAATAAATAAGTACAGCTAACAATAAATTACTAAAATTGGACCGTCTTTTGTTGGCTCTAATAGTCGAAACTAGAAAAAAAACAAAAATAAATATATATTACAGATAGTAATACAATTCTCAGCTTTACACTTACTAATCGAATCCTCTACGGCCATTTTGTGCCTGACTTTGCGAGAAGGAAGCTGCATATGGACCAAAAGCAAAGGATGCCGATTGACTTTGTGCTTGGCCATGGCCTCCGGCCACTGCTGCGCTTCCTGCAAAACTGCCTCCTTCATGCCCATGTCCATAATTAGTTGTTTGTTGAGGATGGTGACCCTGAGAAGGGCCGTAATTATTAATATTCGTTATGTAATGTCCTCCTCCTCCTCCTCCTCCTCCTCCGTGACCACCATTTGTCCCACCTAAAAGACCTCCAAGAAGATGGCCATGTTTGTTTTTAATAAAAGTCGGTGATCGAATGCTTCTGTGCAGACCTGAAATTGAGCCTAATTTTTATTTGTATTTCAGGCGAACTGGCATATAATTATATAGATGAGTCATCTATAATTATAATTGGCGATAAATAATTTACTTACCTTGCACTTCGTTAGCATCTTCAATGGGAGTTGACAGTACTCCAGAGCAAAACAAAGCAAAAATGAGGTAACTGAAATGCATTTTTTACGGTTTCACTAAATTTGCACTGATGATGGAAACTGAATTGATTTGGTGATATGGTCGGTTTTGTTATATAGAATATACCCCTCTTTCACAAATTTCTTGCTGTACTTGAAAATTTTAAAAATCATCATTGAAGGTTTGCAAATTTATTTGTTTCAGTGCAAAAAACAGGATATAAGCCTCGAGGACCCATTTCAGAAATGGTATTGACCTCTCGCCCACGCAAATGAATTAGGCTATAAATTATTTTACTATAGTATTGACTTTATCTAATAATTTGCATATTTATTAAACCTTGGTCAGTATATGGTAAGGTTAAATTACTTTTAAAGGTTTTTTATTAAAAATGCAACAATAAGTAAATGTTTTCGAAATTGGAGCCATAGTAAGTACCAAAAAAAGTGATATTATAAACAAAATTAATTTTAATTTTGGTAAAAGTTTTCTAAAAAATTACTCCTATCTGTGTGACGGGAAGAAGCAAATTTCTACCAATTTTTCCATTACCATTATTAATTTATATTTAAGTGTTTAGTACATTTATGTATTTAATCCTAATAGCCTTGTATATGTATTCTTTATACAAGGCTAATAGTAACAGCCTAGAATTGATAATACTGGTGAGTACGTAATTATTTTACGAGTACGTATAACAAAAAACCTAACATCGCCACTTCTTGCAGTTCATTGTTACATCTTCAGGCTTATGGATTGAAAAAACATATATAGTTAGGATGGCCGGTACAGATGCTACATCCCTATAGTCTGCTTGGTTTTTAGTTAGTCGTTTAAGTGATGAGATTTCAGCAAGACGGGTATATGATACACGAGAGTATGCCGAGTAGTTTGATAAATGCAAGTGTCTTCAAAGTGGAAATATAGGAGAAACTTTATATACTTACGGGACCACTAAACACTCACTGAAAATTTTAATAAGAACATTTTATTGAGAAATACAGAAATGTTACAAAATTATTAAAATTTGTGCAGACAAAAGAAAAGATAAATATAAAAAAATCATGTCAATACTAAGGTGATGTTTATCACATAGATCCTTATCACATTTTGGAACAATTTTAATAGGTAAAAATATATTCTGATACCTAACTTGCACTAGTATAATCCCATAATTTGAAACAATCATTTTTCTAAATATTGACACTTTTCCTTGACTAGGGGGAAGAAAGAATAACAAAAATGATTCAAAATGCTTGGAGTTCCATACATTAAATCACAGGAAACTTTTTACTGTTATTTGGTACATTTTTTTTTGTATATACAATTTGGATAAAAAAATTAAACATTTTTATCCACAAAGTATCACAACCTACATTCTAAAGAAACATAGGGTGGCTTTTGAATATAATGAATAGCTGCACAAACATATTTTATAAAAGAGACTAGAAATCTGTTTATGAACAAATTAAAACAAATCTACAACTAAAAATTAGTTTAAACAGTTGTTTCTCCTCTTCAACGTTATAAATGCATAGACACGCTAAAATTACTTTCTTCAAAATATTTGTCCTACCAACTTCTTTTTAAATGTTTTTATTTATTGAAAATACATATGTATATATACAGGGTGAGTCAGATTGTATGGTAAAAAATTAATATATGAATAGAGCATGAAAAAACAGTATTGACGTCTCAGGATTTTGCTATATAACCCTTAATTTTTTTTAATACAATTTGTTAAAGTTGAAAATGTTTCGTTAAATTTTTTAAATATCTTTTGTTTAAAAACAGTCGTATCAATGAAATTTGGTTGGTTTACATTTTTCATAGGGCCCTATTAACTGGCGATATCAGTTTTTCAAAATTAATCCAGTGGCGTGCGTTTACACTGTTTTTTTCAGATAAGAATGAGGATAACTGGGTACCGCTGGATTTTTCATACAATTTCGGAGTTGAAAACCTAATGCAAATAATAATAAAATAATCTAAGGAAGCAAAAACAAATTTTCAAAATGAAGTACATTAACCTCAATGCACTTACACGACACTGGGTTAGTTTTGAAAAACTAACATCGCCACTTGATAGTGCCCTATGCAAAATATAAACCAACCAAATTTTCAATGTTTTTAATCAAAAGATATTTAAAAAATGTAACGAAAAATTTTCAACTTTAACACCTTGTATAAAAAAAATTAAGGGTTATATAGCAAAATCCTGAGACACGTCAATACTATTTTTTCATGCTCTATACACATATTAATTTTTTGCCATACAACTTGACTCACCCTGTATATATATACAATTTTTATTTGTCCAAAAACTTTAATCAGTTTAAACGATTCTTTTTAGGAGAAACCACCGTGTAATGATGACATAACAAAATTATTTTTGGGAATATCAACATATTTTATGAAGTGTACGTAGTTATTTTTTACTCTACATACAAATTATGTATCGAATTGTTAAGTGTCCGTGCTTATGTATTAAGACAGTTGAGAAATACATCAGTTGGACAATTGTTTGTCAAAATTTAATAAATAATATTATAAACAGATTGGGTTTAGGATATGTACTTTTTGGCAAAGAAATTGTTAAAGAAATAAGGACAACAAAAACTAATGTGGTCATGAGAAACAAGATCTTAAAGCTGGGTAAAAATGGTTTGGATATAATAAAATAGTAGTTCATTTCGCAGAAAGATCAGTTTAGTTAAATGTTTATATCTTTTCGTTAAATTCCGTTATTAACTAGATTGTCCGTTATATATATTTAAAAATAAAGTAATTTCTTATGTCTCTAATCTAATTGCCACGACGATAAAAACTTTGTACAGAAAATAGTTTTAACATGGAATGTAAGATTTTTTCTATCTATATACTAACGAAACTAATAAAATATAATATAAATATAATTATATTATACAGTGGTGTGATCACAAAAATACAAACGGGTGGAAAGCTTTTTGTTATCCATTTGTTAAATAATTGTTGCTTCTCCTGTAACTAAAAATGTTCAAGAAAATTTCGTAAACCTATTCTCATATAACAAGGAGTTACAAAACTACGATTTTGGTTTACGAGTGAAGCACCCATATTTATAAAAATATTGCCGATGTTACTATAATATAAAAAAATTATATTTAAATATATATATATTATTATATATATAATCACCGCCTACAACTGATTTGAATTTTATTTTATTTTAACAACCAAATTCATAATTTTGCACCTCCCTTGTACATTACAACAGGTTTTTTCAATTTTCTTGTGCATTTTTACTATTAGTGGAAGTACCAGTTTTATCAAAATTTTCGAGAAAAATAGATCATTAAAAATTTTTACATAAGATGGCGTACATTGCAATCACAAGTTATACAGGTAGGGGAAGAAGCTAAGTTTAAAACCAATACCTTTGTAAACATTGTATTTATGATAACAGTTTTAATCTTCAATAAGGCTCCAATTACACACTCAACGCTGAACTGTATAAATGGGAAAAAACATACATACCTAGTGTTTGGCTCACAACAACCGATGAAGATAAAGCCCTTGATTTTATTGTCAATTGAAACGAATTTTCTACAAACTTTGGTGTGGGTTTGAAGTCCGACACAAATTGATTTGTAAAAAAGAAAAGCTTCAAGACACACTTACTGCAGAAGCTAAGCGAAAACTGAGCAACTTTTGCATGTTTTTCCCATCCTGTATATAAAATTTATTTAAAAATAAGTAGTTTTGGCATCCCTATGTATGCAAGAGTCTTTGCTAATTATTGGAAAATTTTTCTAAAACATTAACATTACCGCCTTGTTTTAACAGGTGAATTATTTTATTAGCTAATTAACAATTCTTAGTGTACCAAATAGTACAATAGAGCCCACATCAAATTATCCTTAAGGCTACAGTTTGACCAGGTATCCCACATAAATTATAAATCAAAATTTGACAGCAAATTATAATCTGATGTTGGTCAAACTTTAGACTCAAGACGCTAAAGAGCACCAAATCATTAACATTACTAATGAACTAGATAAAGTCATTTCGTTATTACACTCATTGGAATAAAACAATTCTTAGTATTTATAGTGAGCAATATTTTCATTTGGATTGAATCCTATAGAGAAGTCATATTACTTTAAGTTTCCTTACTATAACTAAGTACAATTTGTTACTGTCTAGACTAGAAATTGCTTTTTTTATATATGGAAATATACTGAGATCTATTAGCTCAAGGGCGGGTGTCAGTATACACGTAAAAGTTGATCTAATACTTTGTTGTAAAATCTTATCACTAATACTAAAACTATGGCACTGTTATAATTATTCTTTTTTACCTAGTCGGTAATAACATTGCACTTGCATATGCTTGTTGAAAAGCCACCCTCTTACATCCATTTAAGAAATATTTTAATATTCGAATATATCAGTGGTCAAACCAAATTTTATACTTACCTAAGAGTATGTACAGTACAATTAACGTTCAACTACTTATAAAAATTATGAAAGAGTTTAGGCCTATTAATTTGACCAGCAATATATATACAGGTATATACATATGCATATACACATGGGATCACATATATTATGTATGACCTTCTTTATTATTGATTTCACAGGAAAATTTATTGTTGATAAAAGTTGGTATATACCTCCAAAGTTACTAAAGGTTTTAGAAAAACGAGTACAACTGCAAATATATCTATATAAAATACAAAATAATTTAGTAAATTTTATTTAACGACTAAACGTTTTTCCAAAACCTATATTAACTGTCGAACTACTAACTAATTTTTTTCTTAAGAATCTTCGAATTCCTCGACTTATATCAGTTATCTATTTTTCTAATTAGGCCACGTCGTTTAAGATGTTTAAGTGCACACTTAGCTGCTGTACATTTTGCTATTCGGTAATTACGACCAATTCCTTTAAACAAACCTTTACCAAACACTTCTACTGTAACCCTAACTCGTCTTCCGTCAGCTAGTTTTTCAGGTTTACCAAATTTGGCTGTTTCAGGTTCAAGCTCCAGCAACTCCCTTATGGGCGACTTAGGTACTCGGTTACTGAACTGCTCTATCTCTGCTTTCATCATTCTGTAGTAAACCTTCCACACAGCATCAAGAGACATACCGGAGTCCAAGAATATAGCTCCTGCTACCGATTCAAAAACATCACCTAATGCTTTCGGTACCTCGACATCTTCCACTTCCTCACATTCGGTCTCAACCACCAAGTATAATTCGTCTACTAGGGAATGCCCACTTTCTTCTTGAAGCCTTATAAATTTTTCTACAACTTCGTTTAAGCCTGGCGACAAATGCCGGAAATATCGGTGGAAACCATTTCGTACTGCTAAAGACGCAAAGATTGTGTTATTTACTAAAGCTGACCTCAGATCAGTTAAAGCACCAGGTGAATGCATTCTTGGGTCTTCATAGAGGTGTCTAGTTATTAAATAATCTAAAACGGCATCTCCTAAAAACTCCAAGCGCTGATAACAATCAGTTAATTGATTGGGAGAGTATGAAGCGTGAGTTAATGATTGTAGCAAGTAAGATCGGTCTCTAAATTTGTAGCCTATATGACGTTCAAACTCATCATAACCATCAAGTAATCTCTCTAATTCCCTTTCAGGATCTGGTACGTATCTCAGAAGGGGTGATCGAGGCAATTCAACCTCTCCATAACAAGCTTCCCCAAGTTTGGGTAAAACTCTTATTCCTAGCCACGCCATAAAAAGGAGGGCACCGCGAGGTCCACATTCGATTAAATAAGCACCTATAACGGCCTCTACACAGTCAGCAATACTTTTGTCCGGTATACTGTGCTGTGTAACCAGATTGTATGGAATGATGTTTGGCAGTGCATAGCCTTCCCCTCTCTCACGTACCATTGAGCAAATATCATCCAAAGTCATATTTCGCGTAGCAGCCATGTCTGCGATGGTCCAGCAGTTTGCTGGGAACTGGGCGTCAATTAAAGCTTCCTCCAACTGCTTTGGAACGTAAAAACAAGGTGGAAGCCAGTTATCATGAGGGTCAAACTTGGTGGCTATCATAAACTCACCCAAGGCCTTTCTTTTGCCAAGGCGGTATAAGTTAAGGTTGCTCACCTGTTTGGAACGTAAATGACTCAGTTTACCTTCATGAACGTTTTCATATTTAGAGTAAAGGTAATTAGTGATAGCGTATTTTAGAAATGAGTCACCAATCGTTTCTAGCCGTTCTAAATTGATGCCGTCGTTTGCATTCGACATTGTAAGTGCCTGCAACAGGACATTAGGGCTTGGCCCTGGATGTTCCTCCAAATTTGGTTGTTCATCAAAACTAAACGTCAGTTTTTCTGATATGTCATATCCATTAACGTATATTTCTTGAGAATTATTTGGAATCTGAGAGGGTGCTACTTTATTTATATCGATAAAAAGAGTATTAAAGTCAAAGTTACTTAATTCGATGGGGAAATTTACTTCCTCAGACGGATTTCTATTCGAGTTTTTCATAAAAATACTACCTGCCTTTACTAATATTCCACTGGAGAGAATATATTGTTTATTTTTAGAACAAGATTCATGGAATTCGTTTCTTAAGCTCTCCGTTAATTCGCTATCGTCATCAATTTTCCAAGCGTTGCTGTCATCAAAAAGGTAAAAATCTTTGTCTTCTTCAGGATCATCATCTACAGCTTCTGCTTGATGATCCCCAGTAAATTCGATCCTCAATCCACCCCATTCTGAGCCTGAATCTTCGAGAGTCAAATCAGAGTCTGTATCTGAAAAATCGTCGTAAGCATGTTCTAAATTTAACCAACTGGTAGGTGACGCATAACGGACTAGAGCACCTGAGTTGGCTGAATCGGCTGTATCTGCCATTTCGTTACACCATGTCCCGATTTCTATCCACTTTTCACCATTAGGTACGTCATCCTCAACTCCTGTTGAAGTTGAATTACTCTCAGTCATTACGTCCTCTTCAGTTTTGTCATCTACTTGGACCTCAGTTATTTTTAACTCCTGTAATTTTTCTTCAGCTTTCTCCTCGAGCAGTTTAAACTTTTCTTCTTGCTTCCTGAGTTCTTCTTCTCGGGATTTTCTTAAAACATCAGATAAACTCCATCCAAAATTTAACGATGGCCACTTAAAATCTAGAGCAAGCAATATTTAGGAATTAGTATAAAACCTTTCCAAAAACTAATAACTTTACCTTCAGGTAGATGTACCTTACCCAAATTTAAGGTAAGAGCAACTGTTCGTCTTATTTGGTCCGCCAAAAGCAAGGCATTAATTCGATACAGAACACACGGCAATGCCACTGCTTTCCTCCAAAGTGACGCTGGAAACGGATGTATAGAACACAGTTCAGGCACTAGAATCTGTTTCTGTTCCAAATTTTCCCTCTTGGCTCTTTTCGTTTCTTCACTACTTGTTGGTAATGCTACGCCTTTCCTGTTTACATACCTTGGTGTAAGGAAATTTAACCTGGCTGAAGTATGGTCGACGTCTAACAAATTTTGCGTTAAACTCTGTATCTGAATGCCGTATTTTCTCAGATAATATTCCTCAAATGTTGCATATTCTGATCCAGGAAAAGCTGAGGTTGGGTTAAGGTTGTGGCAAATTTCGGCTACATAAAAATACTGTGGTTGGTCTTGATTGCGATACCAAGGCATTACAACAGCATCTCGGTAGTTGTCGGCTTTAAAAACATAATTCTTTCTTTCTTCATCTGGAATTATTACAGGGATGGTGGTTAAATTTTCAAAAATTAGATCTACAAACTTCCAATCAACTTTTATGCCTGATGCAGCTGAAATACCAAAATTTACGTTTAATCCAGTGAAAAAATAATGTCTCGTTTTTGTTGCTCAAACTTTTTAATTGTTTTTATAATATGAAGATTGTTGTATATGTGGAACAGTACAAGCAACTGCAAATGTTAAGAGAAGTAATTATTTCATGAGTAACGCATTTTTATGTACTTACTGTTAATTGTTGGTACAATTAGATAATTATTAGAAGAAGCCTCGGGATTAAACAGCATTAAATATTTCTGCAGTCTTAAAACACTCGTAAATGTATAATTTATAAACTCTCTTATCTTTTTTATTTGGTCTTCACTCAGAATAATTTTCTGTGAGATCAGTTCTAAGTCTACACTGACTTCGCCTGATCTGGTGAATATTGGAAAAGCACTAATCTGCAATGGAAAAACACATATTCCCAAAAATTATCTTTTCCAATTCCAGCAGAAATTTTCAAATCTGGCAAAGGAGGAAATGTGAATTTATTTCGGCAGTACTGTATTACAGGGTCATTTCGGACACTTCTTTGTTTATGGGACTAACAAAATATACACTGCTTTATATCCTAACTGTCAAAAGTTGCATATAAAATAGTTTTTACAGACAGTTTACTTTCTATTTTACTTGAAATGTTGTCCAACTCATCACCTCGTGTGTCTAAGGTGATCCTGTTTTACCGTACCATCTAACTACAACTAAAAAATTTATTACAGAACGAACCTTTGGTATCTCTTTTGATGTCAGTACCCCGAAACCTTGCAGTGAATCTTCTGGGGGATAAATTCGTCTGCCTCTGGTATTCTGCTCCTCAGGAAGTGGACATGTAAGGGTCATGATAATTTTATAAAAATAGGCATAATTTTTGGATACAGGATGGCATTCAAGTAAAGCATCCGCTATTCTCTTGTAATAGTACTGACGTCGTTTGGTTGTACCTGCACAAAACAATAGTTACTCCCCTGCAAATTATAATAGGTATTGGAAACTTTAACCTGGTCGAACTTCTGAGTTTTCATCGTCAGGTTCATCAAGAGCAAAGTTATTCCAATCTTCTTCCGTGGCACGAAAATTTTCCTTATTTATTGGTTGTAAATAATCGTCTAGCTCTCGTGCTTTGTGCAAAAGCTGACAAAGCATGAAAGCTGCAGAACGTCTAGCAAGCAAACTATTGTGCATAGGAGGGCTAGTAACTGTTTGCTTAACGGGTGAATTAATAGGGAGTCTAATATGACACACATACTGTCCTAATGAATTTCTTTCTTCGTACCAAACTGGAGTGAGGCGGGTAAAAGTATCACTGGGCAATTTGGCACAGTATTTATTTAATAAAGCAATGGAATTTGCTAATGTAACATTAGGCGCATCTTCTTCTTGCAAAGGTTGATATGGTCGACAGTAAGTGGTGTAAGCATCGGCTAACAACTCTTCTTCTTTGTCAGGCTCTAAACTATAACACCGTTTTAATAAAGTATCTTCCACCTCATTGTATTCCGACAGATTATCAACAAATAATGGAATTTCATCCTCGACAGCAAATAAAATATAATGAGCATCAGTTGCACGAGCTCTAGCCTTACTTTGAATGTAACTATGGAATGTTTTAGGTAAATCAAATCTTATAACTAGATTGCATTTTGGTAGATCACAGCCTTGTTCTAACAACGATGTAGCAACTAAGACGTTACACTCGTGACATCTAAATTTACGTAGAACTTCTTCCTGAGTTTTATGTTCATGCTCGGCTTCTCGTGGTTCCCTTACAGGGTCTGCTACCTTCTCAACCGAAAATAGTGTTGATACCCACCAAAAGTCGTCATCAATTTGAGATAGAGTCTAGAAAATAAATTAAAACATGACAATGCAGACTTGTTACTATATCAGAATTTCTAAATTACAAGTTTTGAGATCGTGGATACTTACACATAATAGAGCAAAAATTGCTTTAGCTTTATAGCGATTGTGCACAAATACGAGGGCACATAATATATCATCAGTCTGTGGTCTCAGAAAAAACGATCTCCTCGGGCCTTTTCCTTTACCTCTTGTTTTAGTAGAATTATCTGGTTCAGTAAGTTTGTCTAATTCCAAAATCTCGGGTTTCTCTCCGGGAGGTTTAAATTGTTTCAACACTTCCAAAAATTGTAAAACTTTCGGAGTTGAATATGCTTTTACTCGTTCTAGATCGTCCAGTTTCTCAAATTCATTTTCACAAGCAGCCCTAACAGTAACCAATACAGTAGACGTCATACATAAGAGAAGATAGTGCCTCTCATATGGTACTTTCACCTTTAGCTTCTCTATTTTAGAAAGTATATTTAAAGCAGCTTTATCTGCTCCCCATGGTCCCAGATCATCTAGGATTTCAAGGAATTCATTTAATAATTGCATTGGTGTATCTTTTGGATCAGGCACTTCCTTAAATTCTTCTAAAAACTCATCGTCATAAATTTCACTAGGGTCGTAACGATGTTCTAATAGAAATGTTTTGGCATTATTAACTATCATTCTTAATTCTTCATGTAAATCTAAAGGTGGGAGTCTAGGGCATTCAATAATACTTTCACGTGGGCGACAGGATAGCCGAATTAGGGTTACTATTTCAGATGATGTATCTACTGTGGAATTTAACAGTTTCTCTAGGCGTCGTAACTCCGCTTCTAAGCGGTCAGGTTGGAGCTCAGATCCCAGCAAACCAGTGGTTAAACCCAGAATTCTTGGCCTGTTCTCGGTGTGTAAATATTTATACTTATTCATAATTAGCTTTATAAACTTCTGACGTTGTCCATAAAGGCAGTCATCGATAACTAGTAAATTGAAATTAGTTAAATCTTCTATAATACGTAGGTTTAATAATTCTACACAAATTTCAGCTGTAGTTATTATGACCTGGTAGGTTTTCAAATATTGCTCGATATGTTCTATCTCTTCGATATTTTTTGTAATACTTATAACATTTAAATCAGTCAGATATTTGACATGGGAAGTCATTATAGGTACATTTTGTAAGTCTAAAATAAATAAGGCTCTTTTGCCGGAGCCCATTCGCATTTGCCATGAGAATTCTTGCAACAATTTTACTACGATGAAAGCTTTTGCAGAACTTGTACTTGAACATACTATTGTATTCTTCTTTTTCGCCGAATCCAACAATTCAACTTGATACTCCTTAGGAGTAAACGTGTGTGTATACACATTTTCATTCAGATAACATGCCATTGTCAACTTGGTTATATTCTTGGCAAGAATCTTGAATTATTTCTAGGTTATGTATACATTTAGTCTTCTTTTTGGTGTATTTCTTAAAAACCAAGATGAGATCACTAGATTATTATTCGTCTATAAATAATATTTGTTTAAAAAATACTATTAACAAGCTCATTTTTTTCTAATTTCATATTTGTATTAAAAACTGGCCGATTGCTAATAAATACCATTAATACCAATCTCAATTTCTCAAATCGTAAGAGGAAGAAGACGAACAGTGGGAACTACCAGTGGATAACTCAAAATCCCCTAGGGAAGTCCGGAATTTATATCAAAGCTCAGGGACGGATTTAGGCGAAACGACCTCACATTAAAAATATCCAAAAACAACATTTTTTGTTTGCATTCGCGTATTATTGTTCATTGTTCTCACTCTATTAAAAATAAATATTTTATAGGGTGGCGTTAACATTGTAAATGTAAGAAAATACGATTTTAAGAAAAACATGTGAAGACAAAAGGGATCTATAATTATAAAGATAAATAATGTAAATATTTTATAATAATCTAGTAGGGTGAACAACACTTGAATACACTGTTTGTTTATGTAAGAAAAGATTACGTATGCGTTATAAAGATTTTTTTTACACCCTTTTTCAATATATACCATATATATACCATACACGCACGCACTCTCAGCTGTCCAATTATTTTTATTTGTTCGATGGATCTCTTGTATTGCAAGAAAAGCTGCTAATCAAGAAAATAGTAAACACACGTAAAGTATAAGAATAGTGATGTACCTACTTACATGTATTACTTCTTAAATTTAACTTTAAACCTAATTTTGTCATGTATGTATATTATTGGTCGTTTAAGATTGGTCACATAGCGAGATTTTACTATTAATTTGCTAGCTAGAGGTCATATACAGAACTCTTTGGTTGGGGTTGCATCGGTTACACAGTAAAATAAACATGATATAATTAATAATAATAATAACCCACTAAAGTTCATTTACGATGTAGAGGAGGGCCAATAGTTATTGGTAGGTATTTCCATTATTAAGATCAGATAGGACGTTCGATTTTATTTACTATGAACGGATACTAGATGTGGGTAGGCCCAAAAAACCCTAAAGCCGGTAATGAGTATATCGACAAATTGACATTGAAGCTATACCAACGTTATAACAAGAAATAACTTAAGAGGTTGGGATTTAGAGAAAGTTCGAAAGTTGTCAAAGCGAAAAGCTGAGACATGAGTTTTGAGTGACTGGGTTCATCAAATTGACATCAGTGGCTAAATAACTTATTTTAAGTTGAATATGTAATGAACTTATGGTGAAGTAAAACTGTAAGTATATAAATTAAATGAGTAACCAATTTTTTAACATTGAATCATTATAGGTTAGAAAATTATAACCCCGCCCCTTTTTCTTTCCCAATGTTTTGAAAATCCTTTTCGAAATGATTTATTTAAATAGACTGATATAGAAGAACAACATTCGGTATGGCTATACCTGGTAGTGATAATAAAGGACCATGTTATTGGTGTTTTAAGACTGTAAAATGGATACCAGTCCTGTTTATTGTGACCATAGTCGCATGGTCCTATTATGCATATGTTATTCAACTTTGTTTGAGTAAGATATTACATAAACAATGTTTGGTTTATAAATAATATTTTCTTTTTGTTCCAGTAACCATTAATAGCCCAGCAATACAAGTTATATATCTCATATTCTACCATTTCTTTTTCTTTATGTTTAGTTGGTCATACTGGCAAACTATTTTTACTGATATTGGTCGAGTGCCTAGTAAAGTAAGATTATTGCATATTTGATTTGTAGATAACATTCTTTAATATATGTCTTGCAGTACAAAATTCCTGATGCTGATTATGAAGCGTACATGAATCACAGTGATTCATATGAAACCCAGAATACTATACTAGAAACATTTGCAAGACATTTGCCTATCACAAACATTACGATCAGTGGCGGTGTGAGATTTTGTGAAAAGTGCAAGATTATTAAACCTGACAGAGCCCACCACTGCTCAGTATGTGGAGTTTGTGTTTTAAAAATGGATCACCACTGCCCATGGATTAATAATTGTGTTTCATTCACCAATTATAAGTTTTTTGTGCTCTTTCTGGGATACGCTCTGACGTATTGTGCATATGTATCTTTGACTTCACTTCCATATTTTATTTCGTTTTGGAGGGTAAGGTCTATAAAATGAATCGTAATATTAATAGAGATTTGGCTGTTGTGACACTTAAATGTATAAGTAAAGTTCCGCGGGTTGTTATACTGAGATATCGACAAAAAGCGATCAAGAGCACCTATGAATTTTCAAATGTACGAACAAAGCAAGGTTAGGATAGAATACTAATAAACGAAAGTCTTTGTGTTTATTGAATAATTTAAGCACGATGTAAATCATAACTTAATGTAATTTGACTTCGGCTTCCTGAAATTGGCATCAAAAGCCCTACTTTGATGGGACATGGGTGCGCTTGAGTTTTTCTCGCAATTAAATTCTGAATATTCGCATAACCTCTAAGATGACGCTGCCTATCTTTGCTCGTATTTTTTGTTAATCTTTCGGTATTTAACGTCACATGTTGGTTTATATTATTTAAAAGTGGTATTCTTAATTAATCATTGTGCCTGAAATATTTAATTCGGTGGTTATTTGTAGGGTGAACTCCAAGACGTGGGAAGATTCCATATTTTATTTTTGTTTTTTGTTGCAATAATGTTTGGGGTTAGCTTACTGTCACTTTTTGGATATCACTGTTATTTAGTATGTGAAAATAGAACTACACTAGGTGAGATTTTTTCATCGTCTTCAATAATAATACAGAATTAATTTTTAAACCGGTTTTATAGAGGCTTTTCGACCACCCAGTTTTCGAGGTGTTGGAGCGGACAAATATGGTTTTCACATAGGAAGGTACAAAAATTTTCAAGAGGTTTTTGGGGATGATCCAAAATCTTGGTTTCTTCCTGTTAGTACGAGGTAATTATAATTTTTTCTGTAAGTCCATAATTAATATTTAATACATTACTGTATTATGATACCTCATACTTAAAATATAGGTACGTATTGTTGCGTAAGATATTACATACAAATGGATATTTTTAAACAGTTTTTAGAATGCTGTGGGCGTAAGACATTATTGAATGTTTAATAATAGGAAAAATTAATATAATCCAAGCCTTCGAATAGAATATTTAGTTCCTACATTGAACCTCTGTGGCTGACTATTAGTTCACGTTTATCCATTACAAACTTCTAACCGGAATTATAGCAATTAGCACTTTTATACTAGCGGGTAACTAAATATAGAATAATATTCAAGGAATGAAATATAACAACACTTGCCACGTGACCCCCCCCAGTAATGACGCAGGAATTTTAATAGTAAAATTCTTGTTATTGAATATTCTAAATTATTATTTCCAATTTACAGATTCCACGAAATTAATAATATGGAAATATTTGCTTAGTACAATATAGGTACTTGTGTAGAGAAGCAGTTGTTATAGATCAAGTTTATACAACTTCTTTGATAAAAAACCAGGGTTGAGATTATTAAAATCACGATTTAAAGCAACTGATTTTCTATATAAAAAATCATGATCAAAATTATTACTACAAAAATATACTGGGTGTTTCATGACAAACTGTACATACTTCTAAGGATGATAGAGGCTTCCATTGACTTTTCACAAATGGGTATAAAAATTTGTCTGTTGCGCTTAATTACTGAGATACAGGGTGATAAACTACTTATGGCCAATATTTCTCTTGGCCAGAACTTCCTTACTATTTATCACAATTTGTTCAAATTTTATACAATTTGTGTACTTATCACAGTTGATATAATAATGTTTTTAATACTTGAAAATTCCAGGACCGAACTTTTTTAACTTAAGTTTTTTTATTTCTGTATTGAAAATCACCCTGTATAATATTTTTTCAAATTATATGGGAAATTATAAAAGTCCATACATCAGTAAACAAAAGCGTGTGAACAGATTTTTTTCTCTCACCTTTATTGATTTTTTTACAAACGATAGAATTTGGCGAAATGGGGAAATGAAAGATAAAAAATTATAATTTGCTTAACTAGATCATCTAAATAAGAAATAAATGTGTATAGACTTAGTACCTATGTATTTATTATCTAAAATAAATATTTAACACAAGTTCCTTTTAATAATGTACAAATATTTACAGCAAATTTTCAAATTGAAAACCGCCAGCTTCTCTACATTTTTGTTGCCACCCTCTACTTTGTTTTTTCAAATACGGACCTGATATTATTTTTCCTTAATTTATTAGTATTTTTCATCATGATTCCAACAATATATTTTAGTTAAGCAAATTATAATTTTTTATCTTTCATTCCCCATTTTACCAAATTCAATCGCTTGGAAAAAAATCAATAAAGGTGCGACAAAAAATATGTTCACATGCTTTTGTTTACTGGATGTATGGACTTTTATCATTTCCCATATAATTTGAAAAAATATTATATAGGGTGATTTTCAATACAGAAATAAAAAACTTGAAATAAAAAGTCCGGCACTGGAATTTTTAATTATTAGATTTATTTTAGATAATAAATCCATGTATACTAAGGTTATACACATTTATTTCTTATTTAGATAATTTAGTTCAGCAAATTATAATTTTTTATCTTTCATTTCCCCATTTTGCCAAATTCAATCGCTTGTAAAAAAATCAATAAAGGCGTGACAAGAAATCTGTTCACATGCTTTTGTTTACTGAAGTATGGACTTTTATAATTTCCCATATAATTTGAAAAAATATACAGGATCATTTTCTTTACAGAAATAAAAAAACTTGAATTAAAAATGTCCGGCCCTGGAATTTTTAATTATTAGATTTATTTTAGATAATAAATCCATAGATACTAAGGTTATACACATTTATTTCTTATTTAGATAACTTAGTTAAGCAAATTATAATTTATTTTCTTTCATTTCCCCATTTTGCCAAATTCAATCGCTTGTAAAAAAGCAATAAAGGTGTGACAAAAAATTTGTTCACATGATTTTGTTTACTGATGTATGGACTTTTATAATTTCCCATATAATTTGAAAAAATATTATACAGGGTGATTTTCAATACAGAAATAAAAAACTTGAATTAAAAAAGTCCTTCCCTGGAATTTTTAATTATTAGATTTATTTTAGATAATAAATCCATAGATACTCTAAGGTTATACATATTTATTTCTTATTTAGATAATTTAGTTAGGCAAATTATAATTTTTTATCTTTCATTTCCCCATTTTGCGAAATTCAATCGCTTGTAAAAAAATCAATAAAGGTGTGACAATAAATCTTGTCACATGCTTTTGTTTACTGATGTATGGACTTTTATAATTTCCCATATAATTTGAAAAAAAATATACAGGATGATTTTCTCTACAGAAATAAAAAACTTGAGTTAAAAAAGTCCGGTCCTGAAATTTTTAAATATTAAAAACGGCATTATATCAACTGTGATAAGTACACAAGTTGTATAAAATTTGAACAAATTGTGATAAATAGTAAGGAAGTTCTGGCCAAGAGAAATATTGGCCATATGTAGTTTATCACCCTGTATCTCAGTAATTAAATGCAATAGAGTAATTTCTATACCCATTCGTGAATAGTCAGGACCCTCTGTCATCCTTAGAAGTACGTACAGTTCGTCATGAAACACCCTGTGGTGTGTGAATCTAGTTTTTATTTAAATAATAAACATAAAAACACTTATTTAATGTAAAATATGGCAGAAAAATTTAATGTTAGAAAATTATGTTTAAATTTTAAGCTGTCCCTAAAGACAAAAATAATATTGCAAACACTCTAAGGAATGTCTTATTATTGTGTTTAAAATACCAGGAAAAATTTTATTTCTTGCTTTATTTTAATAGGGTCTTTAGGAAATTAAAAATTTATCATCAATAATAATGATCTAATGTGTAACAAATTAATGAGTATAATTACACTGTATGGTATTGTATTACAAAATGTTTAAAAAATTAGTAAATGTGGGAAGAGGCGAAGGCTGAGTGGGTCCAAATGGCACACTATTGAATCGAGGCCTTCCTGTCAGACGATTTTTGTAATGTACCATGGATGAATGCAAGGTGGAGAGTAGTGTAAGTCTAGTAGGCAACAAGTGCCCTTTTAACATAAAATCATCAAGTTTATTAGCACAAAAAATGTATATGCAGCTTTTTACATAAAAATATATCAGCCATATATAATTAGGTAATATTTATTTGAATAATGGTTAATTAATTCAGAAAAAGAAATCAACCAGTTTATATGCTTGTAAGCTAAACAGTCTTTATCGGTACTCATTTAACCACTTCCTTCAAAAGTGGACAACAAATAGAATGGTTATAGCCGCTGTTGATAAAATTAGTAACTGAAAGAAACCTTTTGTTGGAAATTTAAAAGTTACTTAAGAAATATAACTTTCTGAAAATGTTCTAATAATTTACTGTGAAGAGTTGGTGTTTTTCCAAAATATAAAAACGCACTATGAGAACCTCCTATTAGAGCACCTATTAATGCATAAAGGAGGTGCAAAGTATGAATTTTTGAGAAGTTATACAGTGTGTATTTTAAAATCGCCGACAAACGGAAACTGGAGAGACTGGCCCAAAATAAGACGAAAATTGTTATAAATGTTTTTCCGATAATGCTTCCTAACCGAGCTACAGGGTTTTGGGGAAAATCATTTTTCTATTGTGCAAATGAAATCATACTTTGTGTTTTTTTCGGTTAGGCACTTCTTTTTTTGAGATAATTTGTATCAACGTACGACCACACAACTTGATAAAAAATAAAATTTGTTTTTTTTTTAAATAAAATTCATCAAAATAACGCAGTTAACTATTACGTAAAAAAAATATTTAAAAAAAATTAAAGTGATTTATTAATTTTATAGATGCTGTTCAAAATGTCTTGTTGGGTGTACGTTTTTTTTTATTTATTTATTTAAGTACGTAACTTACACAATTTTGCTCCACTGGATTGAGCCAGTCGACCTAAACTCACTTGATTAATTGGTTTCAGAAAAACATTCGAGTGTACTAAATCACAACATAATCTAATTTTCGAGAAAACTTAACTACAAAAAAAATTTTCCCAAAACCCTGTTGCTCGGTAAGGAAGCATTTTAAGAAAAACATTTATATCAATTTTCGTCTTATTTTGGATCACAGAATCTCAAGTTTTCGTTTGTCGGTGATTTTAAAATACACCTAGTATATGAAAGCTAGGTACCTACAGTGTGTCCACGGATGGACGCATGATTAGGTGTAAATAACAAAAAATTTTCGAATTGGACATGACTCTTCTGGATTTAGCCCCTGCTTCGTCTAAAACTAAGAAGTGCCAAATATGAGTGAAATCGCTCGTATACGGGGTGTTCCAGCACCATATTTTTAAAAATGCACTAGGATAAACTACCTTTACTTTTGAAGATACAACAAAATTGTATTAAGAAAAGTTGTTCAGAATAAAAAGATATGCCTAAATACAAATTTTCAAAAAGATTGGCCTACCAAACTTATAAGGAAAACAGATAGGTTGAGTTTTCTTTGAAACAGGGTAGGTATGAGAAATAACTGGAAATAAAAAATATTGTAACATTTCTAGTAACAACCAAGTTAACAGCGTAAAGTAAATATTTCGTTCTGTTTTTGTTATCGCTATTTTATTATTTACCTTTAAAATTAACAATTGACCACGTAAAAAAGTCACCTTGATTACATTATATAATATATATCCTTAGTAATGCTAATTTTGCTTAAAATTAGTGGTTGTTATTCATCTTACAAAAAAAATTTGCATACCTTTAGTAGTTTCCTTCCAAAATATTGTAGCCAAATATATTTTTATTTTGTGCCTCTGCAACATTATATTTTTTGTGAATTTTTGTAGTTTGGGTGACGGTATTGAATACCCTGTACATTCACGCCACCAGCAGAGTTCTTATCATTCTATGGACAACACCCAGAACAGGTTAGATTAATAATACTAGCTAACGCTATTAGCTAAAGCAACTCAACATATTTTTGTTTTTTTTTTTGCAACATCTAACAATAACCTTTTCATCCGTTCTTGTTATAAAGACTGGTTGTCATTAAACTCTAATTTACTGCAATAAATATTTTTAGTATTTTTGTATTGATTTTATTTCGTTAATTAAGGTTATACAAGGCATGTTTTCTGACTCTATACCTTAACTGTGATCTTTTTCTTTGGCTGGTATAGCATTATTTAATTGTTTTTTGTTAATAATATAAAAATAAGAAAATATGTCTTACTTCATCTACATAATTATAAAACTATCAATTTTATATTATTTTTGTTATTTTATTTAATTATGGTTATTAAATAGTTTCATACGTCTCTGTTGCGCTATATACATGTATATACTGAGCGTCTGTGCACCATTGCTAACTTTGGTATTCTTGAACTACAAAGTCAGTTAAATTAGCAAACGCTATAAAACAGCATTTACAACTTTGTAGCTCCAAAAATAACAGTTATCAATGGTGCATAGACAACTTGGACAGATCCTGTATACAGGATGCGCCAATAGTACATGGAATATTATTCTTCAGCTAAAGGCGACAGACTAAATCTTTTATATATAATGTGCGGTAAAAGCCATGGAGGTACAAACATAGTGATTAGTGGAAGGTGTTTACTTTTGCACCCATCATCGAAACAAGTTAGATCTGACTATGCCTGCTTTCGGGCGCAAAATAGTGGTCATGTATATTTATGTTCACACCTTCATGGTCGCTACTGTATATACACGTAATTTTAATTGAGTTTCAAAAACTGTAAACTGGCATAATGTGTAAAATATTAGTAACGAATATTTAAAAGTGTGTATATTACCAGAACAAGTAGTCTTATTTGAGTGGTAACCATCTATTACTAACCTGAAGTTTATTCTTCACCTGTATGATCTCCGGGCTCCGGCAAAGTATATTTGACTTGGTTTTACCAGTGTGAATTAATATTTATAATAACTGTACTGTGATACTTTTTACACCCAGGATAGGGTATTTTGAATTCAAGAGAAACACCTTATAACCTTATAATTCAGCTGCTTTACTGATTTTCCACTTTAAAGATATTTACTAATTTATAACTTACTATGTGAGGACAAGTAAAAAAATATGTTAAGGAATACTAGAATAAAATATACAGTGAGGGCTATAAGACATGGTAAATGAGAATAATTTAATGTGTATGAGGGAACGTTCACATCCGTACGTTCTAGAAAGGAAGAGAAAATTACAGTACAATTAAGTGGATATACACGCAGTTTTGTACTTGTTATCTACATTTATCATGTCGTCTTAACTGCCCTTGTCTGTACATAAATAATCCAGTTATGACAATGACTTTAATGCCAATGTATCCTGAGGTCCTACTGGTGAAGGAAACTTATGCTACATTTTTTGTGTTCGCACTTAGTACTGGTGAAGGACAACCGATTAACCTTACTTGAAACCTACTTTTAATTTTGTTTTCTAAATAAAAACATCAAACTTATTTTGTTAATTGCCACGTTTGAATCTTAATGTAAACTGATTTTGTATTTGAGGTAGACTACAAAAGTATATTCACCTGTTTATTACCTAGTATTTGATTGTCGGTGTCGGTATTAACAAAAATATTGGCTGATTTTGCTCGTAGTTTTCATTGCATGTAAAAAGCTTCATTGCAATTGCTATTCTAATAAACAAAGTAAAATAAATAATTTTTTAAGCAGCACTCGAGACGCTGAAACTGAGACAAGTAAGCTCAACCCTGGCCATACTGAAATATCCATATTATAATTTAAATAAAATGTACTTACTTATTGTTACTTAATATTTTTATCTTTATTTTGTAATAAATTATTTTGTATTTCAGTTTCTGTTTTATGATTTTGTACCCTTTGTTTTAAGTTAACATCCTTAAGTTGCTAAAGGCATTTTTATCACTGAGTTTAAACATTCTAAAACTGCATATTGTTTTCCATCAAGCACAAAACATACGAAACAAACAGACAATATATTTTTCTAAAATGTCGAAATAATTTTTTGTTAATTTAAATGTATCGTTTTTATGGCGAATCTGTTCGAGACCGCACATTTATTTAACAAAAAAAAAAACCTATAAATTATTTTGTTGCGAGCGATACTACCTCTGCGGGCTGTGATAAGAATATATATTAATTGGAAAATGTGCATCACGCTTTTGCATCACTGCCCTGGATTGAAAAGAAATTGGACAGAGTAACAAATATTCAAACGTTAAAAAACGGGTCTTTCAGTTTTTATTTGTTATACAGGGTGTATCACGAAGACCTTCTATTAGCCGTTTCTGTAGAATTACATACCGGGTGTAAACAAGTAGTGGGCCACCCCTGTAACTTTCTCGTTTTTAAAGATATCGGGATAAAATTTTGTATGGTGAAATTAGATCAGATTTCCAACTTTTTGAGACCTATCCGCCATATTTGTCACTTCCGGTTTCACCAGAAATGAACCCAATAGTCTTCTAAATGGACCAACTGTATGTTTTTACATTTTTGAAATAAAGATCACATTTTTGATACACTTATACTATTTAGAACAATTTATACAGGGTTGCACGAAAAATAATTCGAATTTTAGTTGTCAATCTAGATGGCTGCGAATGTTAAAATTATTTTTGTTCCAATGTAATTCATATAAAAAATACGAAAACGTCAATATATCCAATAATACATTATACAGGGTGCTCTAAACTCATTAATATCACATTTTTCAAATTAACTCTTTTTTTAAAAACATTATGATATGGGCCACCCGGATATTCAGAAAGCTCTATTTAGTAGGGGTTAAACGGTACCAAAAGTTCCGTAATGTGTAATCGTTACCGGCAGGAATGCCAATTTTTCTTAAGAAATTTTTGACTTATATCTAACTTCAATTAAATTTTGATCAACCCTGTATATTTGTGTTAATATTTTATGATATGCAACAAGAATGAGCCAGAGACCTATTCTGATGCACACAAATATACAGGGTTGATCAAAATTTTATTCAACTTCGATATAAATCAAATTTTTTAAGAAAAATTGTCATTCCTGCTGGTAACGATTACACATTACAGAACTTTTGGTACCGTTTAACCCCTACTAAATAGAGCTTTCTGAATATTCGAGTGGCCCATATCATAATGTTAAAAAAAGAGTTACTTTGAAAAATGTGATATTAATGAGTTTAGAGCACCCTGTATAATGCATTATTGGACATATTGACGTTTTCGTATTTTTTATATGAATTACATTGGAACAAAAATAATTTTATCAAATTCGCAGCCATCTAGATTGACAACTAAAATTCGAATTATTTTTCTTGCAACCCTGTATAAATTGTTCAAAATAGTATAAATGTATCCAAAATGTGATCTTTATTTCAAAAATGTATAAATATACAGGGTGGTCCATTTAGTAAAGACTATTGGGGCCATTTCCGGTGAAACCGGAAGTGACAAATATGGCGGATAGATCTCAAAAAGTTGGAAATCTTACCTAATTTCATACAAAATTTTATCCTGATGTCTTTAAAAACGAGGAAGTTACAGGGGTGGCCCACTATTTGTTTACACCCGGTATACTGAAATTCTGAAACTTTTTTACAGGGATTTCTGACAATGTTCTATCGATTAAAAATATTTTCGCTGACATAAGACTTCCGGTTCTACCGGAAGTTGGCAGCAACTCGCTTATTTCAAATAGAATATACTATCTTTTATTCCATTTTTGGATTCTACATAAAAATTTAGTAGTGTAAGTCTTATAAGCATACCCTATCCGTAAACTTAATAGTTTTCGAGATATTTTCACTTTTTCAAAAATTTTGGGAAGAACATACTTGAACTTAATTGGTTATATGTCCTTTATTTCTTAATCTAGACTCTAGAGGACAAATTTTAGACAAGTAATACTAATAGTTATTTGTGTAACTAGTGCAAAAAGTGTATATTTGTTGCATGAGGCATGAAGCACAAGCGAAACAAGAGCTGCAATCATGATGAGTGCAACAAATACACTTTTTGCAAGTGTTGCACACAACATTTATTCTACGATCAAATTAAATTCATTTTTTTAAATTTTATTGAACAGAATATTACATTAACACAAAATATTAAATGTCAAACTGACAACTAGAGAAATTGTCGCTGTCAAAATGCCATCCATATACCGGGTGTAAACGAATAGTGGGCCACCCTTGTAAATTCCTCGTTTTTAAAGATATCGGGATAAAATTTTGTATGGTGAAATTAAGTAAGATTTTCAACTTTTTGAGACCTATCCGTCATATTTGCCATTTTCGGTTTCACCGGAAATCGCCCCAATAGTCTTCTAAATAGCCCACCCTGTATGTTTTTACATTTTTTTAAATAAAGGTCACTTTTTGGATACATTTATACTATTTTGAACAATTCATACAGGGTTGCACGAAAAATAATTTGAATTTTAGTTGTCAATCTAGATGGCTGCGAATATGTTAAAATTATTTTTGTTCCAATGTAATACATACAAAAAATACGAAAACGTCAATATGTCCAATAATACATCATACAGGGTGCTCTAAACTCATTTAAATCACATTTTTCAAAATAACTTTATTTTTAAACACGATATGGGCCACCTGGATATTCAGAAAGCTCCATTTTAGTAGGGGTTAAACGGTACCAAAATTTCCGTAATGTGTAATCGTTATGTAACCTTGTATATTTGTGTTAATATTTTATGATATAAATCATAAATTAATCATAAGAAAAATTGTCATTCCTGCCGATAACGATTATACATTATGGAGCTTTTGATACCGTTTAACCCCTACTAAATAGAGCTTTCTGAATATCCGGGTGGCCCATATCATATTAATTATAAAAGAGTTATTTTGAAAAATGTGATTTTAATGAATTTAGAGCACCTTGTATGATGTATTATTGGACATTTTTTGTATGTAGGTATTACATTGGAACAAAAATAATTTTAACATATTCGCAGCCATCTATTATTGGACATATTGACGTTTTCGTATTTTTTATATGAATTACATTGGAACAAAAATTAAGTTTAACATATTCACAGCCATCTAGATTGACAAATAAAATTCGAATTATTTTTCGTGCAACCCTGTATAAATCGTTCAAAATAGTATAAATGTATCCAAATTCCAAAATGTGTTATTTCAAAAATGTAAATACATACAGGGTGGTCCATTTAGAAAGGACTATTGGGGCCATTTCCGGTGAAACTGGAAGTGTCAAATATGGCGGATAGGTCTCAAAAAGTTGGAAATCTTACCTAATTTCAGTATACAAAATTTTATCCGGATATCTTTAAAAACGAGAAAGTTACAGGGGTGGCCCACTATTCGTTTACACCCGTTATAACATGAAAAAACTTTCGTTGCCTAGTAACAAACTTACTTTTTGCATTGTAAATAGTGCAAAAAGTTAATACTTAGAAAAAATGCACTTAAATATCAGCAATATGTGAAATTTGTTGAACGCTATATAGGGTGTTGAAAAAAGACCGGCCAATTGGATCCAATTCAAAGTCCAATACCTCGCTTATTTTAAATAGAACACCCTGTGTTTTACAACGCTATTCGATGCACCTTTTAATTCTCTTTCGATTATGTTGGCATTCCATATACCTAAATCTCTCCGATTTTGAGATATTTGAAGAGTATTACAGAGGCGAATATAATCCGACACTAAGCGACAGGTTGACTTTGGAAAAAACATTAAATGTGGTCTAATGTCACAACTTATTTAACAAATTATTATTAATTATTGTCAATACTGTTTTATAATTATGATTTTTATAATTTCTATGAGATAAAACAAAACCAGTGAATCAAAATAGAATCGACTGTATTTTATATTCGAATTTACACTATTTGAAGTGACAAAAATAGTACAAATTATTTATTTTAATACATTACACTACATTATGAATATTTACAAAAAAGTAACAAAAACTCATAAAAGCAATAAAATAATATTAAACAGTATTATACGGCACGGTAGCCAAGGGAGTAAATGCGGTGATACGTATTTGGTTGCAATGATCGATGGTTCGAATCCATCCTGGGGCAAATTAAAAATTATTCATGATTTGCTTCAGACGTAGATGGAGAGAGCTAGTTATCGAAGGCCTTGAAGTGGTTCGAATTCCACAATAAACTGTAGGGCTTCGTCACAAACACAAAATCTTAGGATTTTCTGGAGGTTACTTTGGTGACTTGAGACGAGGTTAAGATAACATTAATAATGCTTGTTAAATAAGTTATAACATTAGACGACATTTAATGTCTTTTCCACAGCCAACCTGTCGCTAAGTGTCTGATTATATTCGTCTCTGTAATAATTTTCTCTCAAAATCGGGGGATTTAGGTTTAGGGAATGCCAAAACCAATCGAAAGAGAATTAAAAGGTGCATCGAATAGCATTATAAAACACAGGGTGTTCTATTTAAAATAAGCGAGTTATTGGACCCAATTGGCCAGTCTTTTTTCAACGCCCTGTATAACTTTCAACAAATTTCACATATTGCTGATATTTAAATACATAAAGTCCAAATATCTCGAAAACTACTAAGTTTAAGGATATATACTTATATGACTTACACTAAATTTCGATGTAGAATTCAAAAATGGAATAAAAAATAGTACCTACATTCCATTTGAAATAAGTGAGTTAATGTCAGCTTCAGGTAGACCCGGAAGTCTAATTTCGGCGAAAATAATTTAAATCGATAGAATATTGTGAGAAACTCCTGTACACAAATTTTCAGAATTTCAGTATGCGTAGTTCTCTAGAAACGGCTAATAGAAGGTCTTCATGATAGACCCTGTATGCTAGTAGGGATATTAATCAAGATAGAGATTGACGCTGCTGCCAACAATTTTCCTACGAATTTTAATAATATAAACCTTAAAACTTTGATCAATTTTTCAATTAACAAAGATTTGTATTGTTTGGTAGACGTAGGTAAGGACTTTATAATTTGGCATTCGGCAGCTGTAGTAGGATAGCATAGTCTTAATTACTAACCTAAACTGAGTATGTAATCTTTTCTGTATAGTTTGGGTGATGGATTAACATTTCCACAAAGGCAGATGGAAGAAGACCAAGAAGGGCTCCTACACGAGCAAAATTTTGAAGACGAATCTATTCGCTGCTATTCTTGAAGAACCATTGTGACCTTTTGAAAGTTTGTTTGCTATCTGTGTAACCTTATTTGAAATTTCAACAAGATATTCAGATTATAAAGCTAAGCTACAAGTTTCTTAGGGAATGTTAAGACAAACATGAGAAAAATAAATAACCTAGGTCATGTTGAAGTAATTTAAATTAATCATTTTATAAAAATACCAATGTACAAAACCTAGTAATAGTTTTCTTATTAATCGTATATAGTTCCTAATAATTAGGAGACTTTTATATTTTTTTAGCGAAGTAAAGTAAAATTTTTATAATTTTTGAAATTATATAAATATTTTCACATATGTTAGACTTTCAGTAAATATTACGCTTTTTTAAAATCAATCCATTTAGAATGTGTATATTTGCCGATAGTAAAATCAGTGTATTAGTGAACAATCCATATCATAGCAGTATAAAGATTATTTTTGTACCTATATGGAATATATGTTTATGCATGTTACCTCCCCAATATATAAAATTTGCTGCAGATTCTACCTTGATTTTAATTTGTCGATTTATCTTCTGTAAATACGTTCAGAATATTTTATTTTTGTCGCATTTTCACAGTGGTAAAAATTTTTTATCTGCGATAAACAACTCTCCAGGTGTTTTCACTTAAAGATCAATAAGTAGCTCTATATCAGAAATAATGAATTATCCTCTACCGTAGTGGTGCCTACGGAAAAATGTTAGGCTTTTAGATAACAGTTTTACAACATTTTGTACTTCACAATAAATTCATTTAAAATATATTCAACAGTTACTAGCAGAGCTGGTCAATGCCCTTACTTAAAAGAATTCAGTAGAGTGAATTTGAGACTAATTTAAATTACTAAGCTCTAGGAAAAGTAACTGACAATAGTGCAATAAAAGTGCCTGAAAGTCATTTTTTGTAAGAGTATTGCTCAGTTTTGTGCAGAGCCTTAAATAATTGTAAACCACGGGATTAAAAGTAGGCAACCAGGTAGACATTCCATATATGTTATGTATTGACTATGGACTGTGTATATGGTTGCCTAAATCTACGATTATTTATATTAACACACTGGTCAGTTGTGTAAAGCACTTTGAACGAAGCCGATGCTTGAAGTAAACACCAATTTCCGAGTTACTTTTAATACAAATTTTACACTTGTCTCATATTAATACGGGCTATTAGTGTGACGTCAAAATCGCCATTTATTATCGTAGGTCGTAGCGCTATATCCAAACAAACTTCAAGGTTAAGATTTAAATATTTTATAAAAGGAGATACCTAGCAGTTGATAGTTATATTGCTCGACTTTTGTCAAAACTGCTTTAAATATATTTAAAATTCACAATCGGAAACATCATTTAATATACAAAACAAAGGTAAAATAATTTGTTTGGATACAGGGCCTTGACCAGAGTTAAGAAAAATGGGCGCTATACGTCATCACTAATACAGCGTATATAGTTCTCTGAAAATAGTAAACGGGCAAGACGAGCCCATTAACCATATTCTAATTTACTTATGCTGCTTCTGTCTCCCAATATATTGCTTTCGATTGAATATATTAATAAGAAAGACAATTCCTTCCTACTATCTACGGGATCTTAATAAATGATTATAAACCATGTGACTAGAATTATGCAATCTAATACTGCACACATGGTACTTCTTTTAAAAAATTTTGAGGTTAGTTTTTCAAACTCTACATGCTGAATACTTACTAAACGTCACTTTTTGGTGTATAAATGAATTTGTTTCCCCCTTTTGGTTTCACCAGAAATGACCATCAGCTTTCAATTTTTAAACGAAACACCCTGTATATTATTACATTTTGGGTTTTGCATAATTTTCTAAATCCAATTATACTGAGAGTATTTCTGGTAACGGGAAAATATTGTAAAATATAGTTCAGAAATTATGCGTAAATTTGATATTTGGTTGTAACTTTGCATTATGAACATAACTTCCTCGAATAACATTTTGCGATATCTTCAAAAATAAGGGTAGTTTAAAGCGAATTTTAAATAATTTGATTTTCCGACCTAAGCGCCCGGACTAACAACTAAGCAAAATTGTGTAGACACTTACTCGTTTGAGACCATGCTCAAAAGTATAAATTTTTTCTGAAGGTCAATAACAAAATAATTTCCCATATGATGCAGACTTTGGCGGCTATTACACACAGTATACAGTTTATGATCATTTAGAGAGGTTCTGTACATTCATTATATACACTTTGTCAAAATATTCACTATTGTAAAATAGGCATTAGTCGCTCACCTATAGTCGGCAGTCACATAATTATTGGTCATTAATTTTACTTGTGCTATTTTATCTTGATATAAAAGTGTATATGTTCATTCTGTCCATTTAGATTTATTCCTGCATCAAGCCGAAACCACAATTGAGTGAAAACTGGAGCATATGAAGTGTATTTGATAAAAGAAATATTTTTTTTTTTAAATAGAACCATAAGTATTTTTAAATGTTTTATGAATATCGAGAATAAATCACTTGTATTTCTTCAATCTAAGTCCAATGGCCAATTAAAAACTTTTTAGTTATTGCTAAACAGAACAAATTAAAATTCAAGTTTAAATTTTGTACTCGCAAAAATATCGTTATCACTTCTCCCAATAACAAGACTCTCAAGACCATAGTTGAAAAAGCAAAGTTTTAACAAACAAACGGGGGGAAATATTTTTAAAATGTCAAGAACTAGTATATTTGCTGGAGCCAATAAAGTCACGCATTTTATCATGTTTTTCAAATGCTACATGTTGAAGCTGGCGGCGCTGCCATTGCTTGGTCGTTATATTTAAAAATTATATATTCATTATTTCTATGCAAATTTTGTATAAATTTATAAAGTTTAAAATAAAGAACATTAAAAAAAAGAGAGTTGTTTCCTTTAAGTAAAAAGACATGTATATAAAAAACATTTATTAAATGTTTTAATAATCTTTGATCATTGATGGGTTTATATAACAAAATGGCATCTTGTTTAAACTTACAAATAAGGTAAATTGTGTATATATACATTCAGGAACAGGCAGTCAAGTATGTACACGTACGAATAAGGGTTTCATATTCACCAAGTGCAAAACAGATTGAATGCGCAACGACACAAAGGGATTTAAATGGTGGGGGCTAGAGCAAGAAGGGTATCGTATTCTAATGAAGTTAATTAAATTTATTCTTAGAGTTAGCAGAAACGGATAAGCATTTGTTTGGTTGTTTAACAGATTACATTATTAATTTAATAAAATGTATCAGGTTACCGAAAATCTATATAATTAAATGGTATTATTGTGCAATACATGCAGTTAAAGAAATATTGCACACTACAATTTCAAATAAGCCTTTTCCTGCGCTAGACATAATCAGTCGAATCATAAAAAATTTAAAAAAAACAGGTGCATGACAGTTGTTCATTTAGTTCGAATGTAAACCCGGTCCGACGTACGTACCCAGCTGCCGGTAACTGTATATGTACATATTTATATATAATGTATATACATATGTATATGGCGTTACATAAGATAAGTGTGCAAAAATGATTGTAATATCTAAATGCTGAATTTAAATTTATCCAGTAAGCAGTTACCAGATGTTTCAATTTAATGATAGCAAATGTTACGATGAGTTATTTTTTCCCCAAGCTGCATTTTAGTATTACTGCTTGCTGATAACTGTAAATCTAGCTTTACAATTAACATATAGTAAAATATCTCAACCATGAAGACATTACTGAACTCAACAACGTTAACATTTCTTATATGAGTCTTTATTCAAGTTACAAATAGCAACTATAAAAAATTTATTTGATAAGATACAATGTAAATATACTATAGTCGAGTAAACTTTAACTTGGCGTGTGGATGAGTTGATATTGTGCGTATTATTGTATTTTCTCTTGCACACAAAATTGAAGCAATGGCCCAAAACCATTGTTTACGTATAAACATACGTGAACAATGTTTTTGGGTTATTGCTTTAACTTTGTGTGCAAGAGAAAATGAAATAGTATGCACAATATCAACTCATCCACACGCCAAGTTAAAGTTTACTCGACTTTATCAGCGATCCATAGTAAAAAATAAAGGTAGGAATGGACACTTAACGTAATTTTGTACACGGCAATATTCTTATTCAAAAACTGATACATCGAGATAAAAAGGAGTGAATAAAAAATAGAAAGGAGAAAATATTCCAACGTTCTTGAAGGTCACCAACATGATATAATAAATTTTCAGTAGCCATAAAATAATGAAAAACAATATACTCATATAAGATAACAAAAATTATAAAAAATCTTTAAGTCTAAAAATATAATACATGTAATAAACATCAAAAATATCAATCTTAATACTAAACTATATACATCGTTAACAACATTTTTGTGTAATAAATATAGTGATGAAACGGTGACATACAAAAATAATACATTTTCAACATTTAAGTGTAGGTATAAGTACGATGATTCAAATTTTTTATCATAATTTCATTAAACATGTAATACACTTAGAATAATACAATTTCCTTATGAGCATATTCTTCTTAATAAAAAATAGTAACATGGAGGGGCTTCGTTAGAATACGTGAAACGATAATTTATTTTTATATAAATCATATATATATAAATTTTGTATAAAGGTTGTAAAATTGTAAAAATACGATATGTACTGTTGAATAGCTGCAAATTTTTGCTTCTGCTTCTTTTTCATTAATTTACAAGAAAAATTATGTGTTTTACGTAAGCTTTTTATTTGTTAATGTGTTGCATTTTATTAATATATAATACTAGCTGTATCACAAACAAAAAATGAATTGAATTCGCAGTTTTGTTCTTTTCTGAATTTTTCAATATGCATTTAAAGCGCACAATAAAAAGTTGTATACTTTCTGATAGTCATTACCGGCGCCGACCAGATAAATATCAGTTGGCCATATCTCAGTATTGGAGCATTGGGTCCAAGCATTACTGTAAGGCATGACTACCAGGACACAATGTGGAAGATCCTGGAAAATGTGACAAATTCCTCATAACATAATATCATTCAATTAAGGAATAATCTTCAATTTAATTAAAAATAATTCTCAATTATAAATTGCATTAAAATGTTAAAACAAAGTTACGGAGCCACGTCTTCCTATAATCTATCTGCACCGTCTTATGTAAGTCAATAAAAAAAAAAAAGAGAAAATAATAAGAATAAATTCGAAAAATCATGATATTAAAGCGGTTTTGTATGCACCGTTATTGTAAAAAATATAAAGAGAAAATAAAAAAAATATATTTGTATAGGTCCTTAATAAACACCCTATATCCACGATCCGTTGTGTTCAAGTCTAACCTATAGTATAAACTAAAATAAGCATTTTATGATTCAGCCAGTATACTGCGGTTATACCAGAATTTGTTATGGTACCTTTTTGTTTTCTTGTAAAATTTGAACCACCCTGTTTATGAAAAGACGTTTTTATGTCAGGGTTAATACAAGTTTAACATAATTTTATAAATCTTAACAGTAAATAAAATTTTTTTCGATATAACCATTTGGAAACAGTGGCGGCCAGTGAAAGTTAGATTAGCTACGTCTTAGTATTACAGAATGGAATCCAATCCATAAAGCATGACTACCAAGACTAAGTGTACGCGACAATTTATTTAAAAAATTTCATTCAATTGCATTTTTTTTTGTAAATCTTCATTTGTACTTGACAGTATTGTTGTGAAGTATGGATTCATACCACAGACATACATACGAGTATATAAAGACTCTCAATGGAATTATATTAGTATTATTATGATAAATCAAAAAATTCATTTATTATTTACCAGTCTACACATTCTCCAACACTCCTATAATTTCGAACCTGCTGCGCATGTCGTCGGGGGTCGGCTGGTAAGTGCAAATGTTTAAAAACTGGACTAGTGATTTCGAGTCTAATATATATTTGTCTATGCTCCACACTGTAATGCCGAGATACAGTTAACCTGATTTTACCAGACGCTACTGTTTGCGAAACAATTTTTAAAATATTCGATCTTGTACTTGAAAAACAGTTCAATATGAATTTGATATCGAGATCAAGGTAAATATCAAAATGTTATTTCCCTTAACAGTCTATCTAAAAATAATTTTTATAAATATATAATTACATTCTCTTTATGCACATTTTAAACATACATATGTACAGTAAAAAATTAAAGAGTTTTGTTTAGTTTAACGGAAGGTAGTCGCAATTTACCTTCAGGTTTGTCACAATCTTTCAAACTTAATGCCAGTACATGTGAACGTCGTAACACTTTAACAGATCTAGGGCTCGCTTTGTCTTTTTCTAAAGCAAGAGTCCTCTTACCCCGTTTAATTTGTTTTTCATCTGGGGAAGCACTTTTTAGATTGGTACCGTTTTGGTATGAAATACCATTTTTCGTTAAACGAGACAAAGGAATTTTTTTTACTATTTGACGCTTTTCACCTAGTTGTAGCTTCTCATTGGCTGAAGTGGTGATGGGAGAAACTAATTTTCTTGTGCTACCACGTTTTATGGGTTGAGGTTCTTTTGTCTCAATTCTGTCAACAAAAGTATTGGTGGCATAGAAACTTCTTTAATTTTTAAAAGCTGTTCTTGTGCTAAAACCATGCCATATAAACTACTATGCAGGACATTACAATGACTACCTTACCTAACAAATAAACAATAAACCAACTGCATCACATGCCACATATTTACTCTGCCAGGCAATTCAATTATGAGAATATATAGTATTTTTTAATACTGTTGTAATTAGGAAAAAACAAAAAAAAAAAATAATAGTTAGCAATACTTTAGCGAAACATTTCCGCGGGGCACAACGTTCCACAGTCTAAGGGTATTTGAAATGGTCACCCGGTATATCAATTAAATTAGCTGTTGAAATCTGAAGTTTAACAAACAAGAAACAACAAACACACACAATTTTTCTAAAAATGTATTTTTTCTAGATGTTCATCTTTTGTTGTTCAATTTTCATATTTTTCTTACTAAGAAATAAACTGGACTTAAATGTTTGCAATAGTGGATACGGCATGTAATGAGTTCCTGCCAACTTTTACAACATAAAGAGGAAATATCCAAAATATAAAATAGAATACATAATAACCATTTACAACCTTTTCTACGTATAAAATAAAGCAAAAAAAAAGACCATCACTAAAAATATAAGGAAAAGTGATCATTCAAAAGATATTGCATGCAATAAAAATATAAAATAAGTTCATAAGCCATGCTTGCATTGGCAAATACAGTTTAGGTAAGGAAAGCTAAAAATGTGCTTTTTTAGACAAACCTTTTTGCCACCACCCGATTACTCGTGGATCCTGCAGTTTTCGGTAATGTGCTGGAGATAATCTTACCTCCCCTCAACACAGTTTGAGTTGTAGGACTGCTTGATACATGTACTCTACGTAAACGTTCGGTTCTGTAATAATAACTTATAAGAAACATTTTATTTTTAAGGAGAAAAAAACCTGATAACACTTACTGACTTGTCACTAAAGGTTTAGCTCTGGTTCTCTGAGCTTTTATTTCGTTTAATTTATCACCCTGAGTTATATTATTTTCTTCGAATTCCTCTTCAGGGTCATTTATTTCCATGCAGTCCACCTTTTTGACAATACCTGTAACATTGTCATGGTTCTTTTTTCTATTTAATTCCGACAAACTATAAATCCCAACAGAATGTTTTGGAAGGCTTGTGATTCCATTTTTTTTACGATACAACTCCCCCACATCCCACATTTGCTTCTGCTTTCTAAAATACTGCACGTAAGAAAAAGAAATAATATGTTTTTTACTAAATACATACTCTAGTAACCAACTTTGCTGATGGCCAATTATGGACCCAGGCCGGCAGATTCTAATCCATGCGATTGCCTCTTCAGCAGTAAATTTATAATGTTTCATTATATAACATGCAATTAAGGAACCTGTTCTTCCTAGGCCCGCTAAAAATTAAAAAAAAATCCCATATTCGTCGGAATAAAAAATATATGACTAGGTACCTTTACAATGAACCGCAACTGCCCCTTTTGCATTTTCACAAATAGTTATGAAATGTTGCAATATTCTGTCACTGGGAGTACCACCATCAACAAAATACAGATCTTTGTGATCAAACCCAGCTTGCACAAATCTGTTTGAATCGTAGGCCTTTTTATTAAGTCGAACAATCGTGGTTACTTTATGCCTCCGAAAGTAAGCAAAATAAGTCTCTGGCGAATGAATCGGATATCCTTTATCCAACTTAGATCTATTATGGGGGCCACAAAACGCTATGAACTTATTAGGAAGTATCCAGTTAAAGTCACCATTTTCCACTCGTTCATAATGCTCATACTCGAGGAAGTCGAAGTTTTCAAAATTAAAAAATCCAAAGTGTAAGGCCTTCTTTATTGCTCTGAGACAGTCTAGAAGACTTAACGTGTACGGTTCCCCAATTGAGGCATCCCTAAACTTTAAATAGTCTTTTGTTGAGTCGTGGTTCAGTACCTCATAGGCTTGATCTGGCTCATAATTCAGGTAAATTATCTAAAAGGGCACAATCCCACATATCAAGCTTTGCTTTATATTGTTTAAGGAATATTTTAGAAAGGCGAACGTAGAATTTTGTGATAATTTTGACGACAGCCTGAAATTGGCCATCGATTCTATTCTAGATCTTAAAAAATATTTTATATATTTCGTCTGTCCTTGTAAAACATCTTCTTTGTTATGTTAAAAACATTCGCTACAGTTTACCCTTTATATTTACTAACAATAAAAATAAAGCAGAATTATTGTTTTTCAATAAACAATAAAAATCAATAAAATAATTATATTTTCGTGTACATTAATTTATGCGAAGACAGCAAACACGCTTGTGTTCCGCAGACCGAGCATTTCCTGTGTATAATGTTTGCAGTATACAAATAGACTCAAAATCTAAATAAATTTCAACGCTAATGTTTCGCAGCTCAAAAGCTCGGTATTGACCCCATCCGTGACATAAAGCTGTTCTAACGCCGACACTTAACGTATGCATTTTACTTTATTCATAAGGTTTCTACAATTATTTTTGCATTTATTTAGTAAAACATTTTTTAAGTTAGGAATAACTGTTCATTTGTTTTGGAACATTTTTTATTTTTTCTTTTTTTTAATGCATACAGAAAGTAATAAAGATTTTAGATTTTTGACAGTTCGCTTTATAAAATCACAATTTAATCGACAGGAATGCCAAAAAAACGGTTATTTTACTAGTAATATAATTTAAGACTTTTATCCAAAATTTACTTCTATAGAATCATCCTTTATTGTTCTCTATGCATATTAAAAAAAAAAGAAAAATTGATAAATATACCATAGCAAATGCACAGTTATTGCCCTATCAAACGTTTAAAACGGCAAATAAATTCGAGCGTTAGAACAGCCTTCAGCAACATAGTAAAAACAATAATTGTTTTTTCAAGAAATCAATATAAATTTATTTACAAGATCATATGAAACTACAATTAAAGACTAACGAAATTATGTACAAAAACATAGCACAAACTATTCGTGAACTGAACACCGAATATTTGATATTTGCCGAATATTTCACATTCACACATAAGCGAAGTGGAAAATGTTTGGCATTTGCCAATTGTCAAATATTTTCCCATCAATTGTCGGTAAATTAGCACAAATCAAAGCGAACGAATGTTCGGCATGGCTGTTTGTTTGTTATCGATACATACATACTAGTCTCATCGCTCGACGAATAAATACAAAATACTAATTTTCTATTTATATATAGATGTGAATATGGAGTAGTCAAATGAGACAGTCTTGGCGCTTTTAGAACTTTTAGTAAGTACCTACAGTACGTGTTCGGATTCTTGAACTGAAATTTTGATGTTACCAATTTTATTTGTGATTCTCCAAATAGACGCATGTGTGTATGTATGCTTATCGTTTGGCAAATACCAACGTAAACTGTTCGCCAAACACCAAACATTCAGTGTTTGACAAATGCTGCATGTGTAAGTGGCACTGTCTCAAGTCAGCGACTTGCACCAACTAAGATTTGAACGCACAAGAGATATGGTTTAAGAGTAGTTGTAATAACTAAACTTCGCCAAATTTATTATTATTATTATTATTATATACAGTGATCAGTTACCATTCTCTGTTACCGTCTCGGTGCAATAATAATAATAATAACACCACATGTGCCTAATTACGACCCCCTTTTATCCCGGGATGAAGCAATATTATAAAATATGAGGTAGGTTAAAATTCATTATCTTTGTGGATATATAAACAGATGAATCACACGATTATATCAGAAGTATGATTATTAATATGCTTAGCGGATGCATTTTACAAACATTCCATTATGTAGTTTATAATTTTATTAACACTAAAAAACTTTATTATTGTTTACGGAGAAACACCTTATCTGTTTCCTTAATAGCTATTAGTTAATATAATCATATTATTATAGACAGAGGTTGTAAATAAAATATATTTACCAACAGCAGCAGTATTAAAAAAATCAACACTAAGGTACTTACGTAACTAATTTATTGTGTTAAGGCTAATTTCATGGCATCACACCATACGTAAAAAAAGTGTTTATGTGTGTACTTACAGAATATGCACCAATTAAAAAAGCTGCGTTTACACGTTTTTGAACATCGGCACCTGTATAGTGCACGACTTTCTTGTTGTGGAATGCTGGGTTGCTTAATTTTCTTCTCAGTTTTACACAGTAATGATAGAGCATAGCCAAATTTAAAGGTCCAAAATCTAGATAAAAACTATCATAATTTAGTTCCGTATCTATTGTAAAATAGTGTACTGATGGAGTAGACTTTGGTTTAACATCTGTATTTAAGGACACAAAAAATAAACGACCTAAAATATGAATAAATAAAAGAATTATGCTTGGGTTAGTACCAGTCACATTTACCTTTAATAAATTCTGAAGCGTTTAACAAAACATTTTCAAATACCTCCATCATATTAACTACAGTTCGCCTTTTTCTTTTCATAGGTGAACTGTAAGGAAATAATTATTTACCACTAATAATATGTATGACTATAAACATTGCTTTATTTGATTGAAGCCCACACAATCAGTAGGTGTTTTTTTTCATGTAGGCGTTATAAATTAGAAATGATTTAAACTATAGGAAATAGGAATTAATTAAACGTTTAATTAAACTTTACAAACATTGTGTATACAACATAGAACTATAACGCCGTTGGCAGATTATACGTTAAAAAAATAAACAAAAATAAATTCAAATATTGAAGCTGTCTGTAGGTGCTTCTTAAAATACAACATATTATAAAACTATACGTACCAATTCAACATGACTGGAACTTTATTTTACACCATTTTCGAACTAAAAACAGTCAAGCGTTACACCAGAATGTATTTAATCCATCAACAATTAACATCAACTGCAACTTATTGATATAAAATGGCGATCCAGGAAGGAACAAACGTAGTACCAATATAAAACAACACTATAACATGCAATGCAACAATTTTAAATACATTATTTGCAAAATTTATTAAATTAATATCTAGAATTTTTCTGCTCAACTTTAAATTAAATATGTGAAAATACAACTGTTTGGGACTAATGATTATATACAAATAATAAACCACTTATTTTAAATCTAGGGAAATGTGCATTTTGCAGTGCTGCAGGCATTTATATGTATAAAATTGGATTTTCTGTGGTAAAAAAAACCCTTTTGTAATGGATAAAAACGGTATTATTCACTGAACGTCCCTCTGTGTGATTGCACCGAGACAATTTGGCTGAAATTGAGTTGTTTTTAGGTTTGTCCCAAAGGGTGAAATTTCAGGGTTTTTTTTGCAAAAACTGTGCGTTTGCATGGAAAACTTTTAGTTTAGAATTCTCCGATTCCAAAACAGGAACTTGTAGAAATATCAGGCCGAAATATGTGGTTCAAAAATTAATTGAAAAAAATTTAAATGATTTATTCTTTGCAATTGTGTTGTAAATACAGGAATCGATTCTCTCTACTCAAATTGCCACTATCTTTCTGTCTAATTTTCAATCGATTATTTAATATTCGAACAATCATACAATAACCGGATTGTGCCGATCATTTCAATAATTCGGTATTTTTCAATCGAATGCGCCTATGTCTATTTATATATTCTGTGATGCAAGTTTTCTCAGTTGTGGTTATGACACATTCTATTCTATTATATGGTTCTGTGTTAGTGCATGACAGTTGACAGTTGACGTCAGTTGCAGTTGATCCCCAACAAGTATTTTTATTTTAGCCATATGTATATATAAAATTTGATTTTTCTGTGGTAAAACAAACCTTTTCGTAATGAATAAAAGGGGTATTACTCGCTGAACGTCCCCCCATGTGGGTGCACCATGAAAATTGGATGAAATTGAGTTGTTTTTAGATTGGTACCGAAGGGCGAAATTTCAGGATTTTTTTTGCAAAAACTGTGCGTTTGCATGGAAAACTTCTTTTAGTTTGGAATTCTCCGACTCCAAAACAGGAACTTGTGAAAGTATCAGGCCAAAATATGTGGTTCAAAATAAGGTACATAAAATTGAAGGATGTGGAATGTGGACTATTTATTATAGTATCGTGGCCTCAATCATGGCTTATGACGAGGTAATTTATTAACCTGTTCTACATGTAGTCGTAGTTGTTGCAGCTCTTGTTAAGCAGATTGTAATAAAGGTTGTTGTCTTACACTTACAGATAGGAGAGGCAATGAAAACTATGGACGAGAAAGCGAATTTAATTCATGCCGATCTGTCAGAGTATAATATCCTCTGGCACAACAAACACTGCTATTTTATTGATGTTAGTTGAGCCTTGCCCTGAAAATGACTTTCATTTTAGAAACTGCACCAATGTCATTAACGTAAGTGCAAATTTGTTTCTGATACAATCAGATGTGGAAATTTCGTCAACGGAATTTTGTTTAACTTCTGTAATTTGCTTTTCAGTTTTTACAAGAAAGGGACTTCCAAAAATAACCACGCCTAACGAACATGTCCTTGGCAGAGTTACAGAAATCATTTAAAATGAACCCCATCTTGTGGATACTGTGGATAGACCTGGCGTGGACTTGGTATAAAATTTTTACACTGCTTGGGAGAAAGCCAAATCATGACAAATACCAGCAGAAATGGAGAATGTTATACCGGATGCTGATGTGGATTTGGTTGAACCATTTAAGGCTTAAAGGATCGGACTAAAAATAACAGAAATTCATTCAATTTAACAACCATACTGTTACTGTACCAGGTCAGTTATTTTCAAATATTAATAAATCATAATAGCAAACGTTTGTTTATTAATTTTCTTTACACAGCAAGTTTGCTTTTCAATAGACCACTTTGTGTGTGTAGGGTGAGTCCTGTTTTTCAGGACTTCGTCACTTCATAGTAGACCTTCTGTTAAGAAGAACAGTCCCAATAAACCTGTCATAGACACGCCTCATTTTTCAGATGCAGGGCATTGACATACATTTTTTTCTTTTAATTTCGCTTTATTATAAAAATACCTGTTTAAAACAAAATCATGATATTGCATCAAAAACTTCTTGGGTGCAAATAGTTTAACATTATCTATCGTTTAATATTCCTAGTTACATAGATAGAGCTGCAAGATACCGCTTCACCCTTCATAAAGAGGTAGCACAGCACAGGAAAGACAGATGTGTGATATACGCTGTGGAAGAACGATCAGTCTTCGCCGAATTTGTAGCACCAGACTTAAAAGCGTGTTAGTATTTTCCACGCCAATTAATCTATTTGGAAAGTAAATTTGCTATATTAATAATAAATAAACATACGTAAATCGATTAGAGCATTCATAGTCGCCATAACAGAAGCCTTATGCTGTAAGAAATGATTGATTTTTATTTCTTATGTTATCGCTACGTAATCGATGGCAAACGTACGTGATCAGATAATTTCGTAAATATTCGTCTAGAATGGAACGTCTGCGTTATTATAGTTTTATGTGGTTTGCAATTGAATGGTACACTTTTATTTTTAAAAATAATCAAAATTCAAACTGGAAATGCAACAAAACAATAGAGAACAGTAAGGTTAAGTTCACAGATCGTTAGAATTTAAGATTTCTAACAGCTCTCTGCGCATGTGCCAACTCTTAACGTCACGAAGACTATGAATTCATTTTCTTAAAATTATGTCATACGTCTTATCGATATAGCATACGGCTTATGTTATATTCACTATGAATCCAGCTTAAACCTTCATAATAATAATATGCTAATGAAAACGTAGAGCTCGCACTGTTGTTATTTAAAATTGCCACTATCACAGCTAAATGCCAGATTGTTTTGAGTTTCATAATATTTTTAAGAGCACAAAAGTTTTGTACTTTCATGATTAGCGAAAGGTTCATGAACCATGGCAATATTTCATTCATGTTTGAGTGTTCCGAAATGTTTGGTAGTAAATTAGTTCATTTGATCATTTGTTTTTATGGATGATTATCGCACACCAACTTTACATATCGACTTTAACTAGTAGCTAGTAGAAGGCGTTCAAGATGGGCATAATCGAATGATCTCAATAATCGGATACTTGGTATCCGTAGGGTGCTAATAATCGAATGATCATTTGAAGTTTATTTAAAATTATGTATTTGGTTGTAGTTAGATTTCGCATCGCTATCTAGAGGCTCATCACCATCACTGAAACAGTGGTCAAACTGCTGATGGTTTATTTATATTGTATTCTGTGTATGGTTATTTGTCGGATAGTTCATTTGTCCTTATGGATATTTGCACACCAACTTTGCATATCCACTTTTAGACTAGGTTTATTTTTTCAAATTCGAATCTTTAGAAGCAAATCATATTACTTTTTGCCAACCTAAGTTTATAGAGTAATACGACCCCGCTGATTCCGAAAATTCCAGTTGTCATCTCGAAATAAGGGTTAAACTACCCCAAAACCACCCCTAAAGGTACATTTTTTCAGTTTATCGAGAATATCTCCGTAAGAAGTGAATTGAGAGAAAAAAGTCAAGACGGCTGAAATGTAGCTTATAAAATTTTCTTTAAGATGGTGTATATAAAGTGATAACCCCACTAGCCCATTGGCGTACAATGGGGGTCTAAAATGAGATAATTTAAAAAAATTAGCGAAATAGTTAACCATAGCTGTTCAGAAGGTTATTACTTCATGTTACGTGCGAAATATATTCAGATTTTCATCACCTGTAATGTTACGAATGTCATGGGCGTAGAAAAGGGGTACTCGTCTCGGCTTGATTTTCAGGGAAGACTTCCGAAATGACTCCTAGAAGCAAATCATATCAGTTTTTGACAACCTATGGTTTAGGGGTAATTCTTTAAAATTATGTATATAAAGTGATAATCTCACTAGCCCATTGGCGTGCAATGAGGGTCTAAAATGAGATAATTTATAAAAAAATCAGCGAAACAGTTATCCATAGTTGTTCAGAAGGTTATTATTTCACATTACGTGCGAAATATAAATATATTCAGATTTTCATTACCTGTAATGTTGCTAATATCATGGGCGTAGAAAAGAGGTAGTCGCTCTTATTGATTTTCAGTAAACCCTTCTTAAATACCCCTAGAAGCAAATCATATCAGTCTTTGACAACCTATGGTTTAAGGGTAATTTGACCTAACCGATTTCAAAAATTTCGGTTAAGAGTTCAAGATGGCGATAAAAAAGTACTATAAATTGAAAAAAGAAATAAAGAGTTTTTAAATGTGAAATGTTAAAAAAAAATTGTAAATAATTGGATTGAGAATCATCAGAATCATCAGTTTCATCTGCATCCGGATATTCGTGTAGCTGATTTAGCTCTACATTCAACCAGGCGAACATGAGCACATGCTGGTTTCAAACGAGATTTGCGACATTTGCATAATCTGTTCGAGCAGAGACTAGTTTTGCATGAGCACGTGACTATTTCTATACGAGCGCTGGTTACCGGTGGGAAGGTGGTGAGAACTGGTTTTAACCCTTAAAAATAACGTTAAAATGTACAAATAAATATGATACCAATATCGAGGCTCCAACCATTATCCGTCGGAGATATGGATACTTCGGGAAAGTGGGCACTTTCCCAAATAAACACTTGATAACGTGCTCTTCTTATGTGGAGATGTAAAGCATCAGATGTAGGTGGCATTTGCTCAGGTTGCTTCAGCTTTTCAAATAGAGTACATCTTACTGCGTCCGCTGATTCAGCATCAATGTTATACAGTTTCAGTACAAACATTTCAGCTGAATCTATCGCTGATGTCAGCGGAATTTTATCTAAGTCACTGAGCAGTTCTGTATGTCTGATGTAGATGTTCCAAGCTCGGTTTTTTGTCACGCATGCAAAGAATGTTACATCACATCCGGTAAGCGCATGAAATGCCAGCAAATTGGATTTCAGAAGTGCTGCAAGTTTTTGACAAATGCTATGAATTAGAATGTACTTCTTCGAATGTGATGTACCAGCTATCATACGTAACTCATCGTAATTAATCTTCTCAAAATGATAAATTAATTAAAGCAGAACATCAGTATCCCTGCACATAACAAATGATTTTTCAGCTGAACTGTTGACAGCGTGGAGAATCAGATGGGTATCAGCTTCTACATGAGAAGCTTCTAGTTAAGTAAATAACATAGACTGGTTATTAGATGCTACTTTTCTTTCACTTTCAAAACCTCCTGCAGTGATAACCCCAAATTGGTAAAAATTGTGAGCTATAAGCTCACAAGGAAGAAGTGCAAGGTCTGCCTTATTTTTCAAAACAGCTAGAAAATTAGCCCAACCCGACCCGATTTGCTGCACTTGTTGACTTTTACGTAAGAGCTCCTCTACTATAGTTAACTATTTTGTTGATTTTTTAAAATAATAAATAAATAACACATCATAAATTAGACAACCTCCAAATTCAAAGTCAGAGCTGTTCGGGAGGGGGTTATATTTAGAAAAACTCAAGACACACAACCAACCCATTCGACATTGCCAGTGCCGAAGCTAGGATTCGAACCCGGTTGTGCGGTTGCCACACGCGCTTTAACCAACTGTGCCACACCGTGCTAGGACCTCATTTTAAACCCACCTTACACGCCAATGACTTAGTGGAATTATAACTTTATATACATAACAATTTTAAACAGTTACCCCTAAACCATAGATTGTCAAAAACTGATATTGTATGCGTTAAAATTATGTCAAACCGTTTCTCGATGTACGTACTAGTCATATATATACCTCCTAACACTCCGCCATCGGATTATGAATTGTTATTTGAGTTAATTGAATCGTTAGATTGTCTTTATGGAGCGGACACATTTATCATTGGTGACTTTAATATAACTAAGTACTCAAATTATTTGGAAAACTCTCAGTGTGATCGTCAAATTGCTTCCTTAAATAGTTTGCTTGATATATTCAATTTATCGCAACAAAATTTTATATTTAATGATAATGGTAAACTACTTGACTTAGTTTTGTACAATAGAAATTGCACTGTTGAGCGATCTATCGATCCATTTATAAACGAGGACATTCATCATCCAGCACTGCGTATATCGCTTCAGTGGAACGTTGGTACTAATTTCAAAAACAAATTTCCTATTAGTACAAGCCACCAATGTTATAACTTTCGGAAAGCCGATTTTCCTACTTTATATAATTTAATAGCCAATGTAGACTGGCAGTATCTTGAAACCTTTCCTAATGTAGAGGATGCGTCCATTTATTTCTATGATAAACTCTATTTTGTATTTGATCAATGCGTACCTAAATTCCCTGCTACTAATAAGAATAAGAAGAAATATCCACCGTGGTTTACCTTTCAGATAATACGTGATATTAAACTAAAAGCTAAACACTGGCGTGCTTATAAAATGAAGGGTGATATACAGGCATTCGATGAATTTAAAATATTGAGAACTAAAATAAAATCGGACATTAATGAATCCTATAAGCATTTCATTCGAACAGCTGAAGACAATATAAAAAGTGATCCAAGCAAATTTTGGTCTTTTATCAACAACAAAAAAGGATCGTCTAACTTATCTTCCCAAATGTCATATAACGGGCAGCAGATTGATGATCCTATTGAAATCATGAATGCTTTTGCAGATTTCTTCTGCAAATCTTATTCAACTGCAACTGATTTTACTAGTAGGTCCGTAGATGATCAACGTTTTAATTCCACTATTCACTTAAGGGAATTTGATGACAGTGAAGTAATTGCTGCTTTAAGGAAAATTAAGCCTAAGATGACAACAGGCCCGGATGGAATACCTGCGTTTCTACTGAGGGATTGCGCATGTGTGCTAGCATATCCTCTAAAAATTATTTTTAATTTATGTCTAAGTAATGGCGTATTACCTCAAATATGGAAAAGTTCGAAAGTATGTCCTATTTATAAAAAAGGCGATAGATCTGATATTTGCAACTTTCGACCGATCTCTATCATCTGTAATTTTTGTAAAGTTTTAGAGATACTGCTATATGATTTCATATACCATGATGTCTCTAATAAAATATCGGTTTTCCAACATGGGTTTATGAGAGGTCGTTCTACAGTGTCAAACTTAGTCTGTGTTACTCAGTTCATAGCCGAATCCATAGATATGCACACGCAAGTGGATGTAATTTACACGGACTTTTCCAAAGCGTTTGACCGACTTGATCACAATATGTTACTACATAAACTTTCCTATTTTGGTATGTCCGATTCCTTACTTAAATTTTTTAAGTCATATCTGCTTAACAGAACACAATATGTCGTGTCAAATGGGTTTAAGTCTGTGGATTATTTGGCTACATCAGGAGTTCCGCAGGGGTCGATACTAGGGCCCCTGCTATTTATTATTTTTATCAATGACATAGTCGATGTATTAGATGTAAATTGTCTTATTTATGCTGATGACTTAAAAATTTTTTCTATAATTAATAGTGATAGTGATTGTATCCATCTCCAGAGGAATTTAGATAATGTAAATAACTGGTGTCATAAAAACAAGCTGCCCTTAAATGCTGAGAAATGTAATGTTATGTCCTTTACAACAAAATTGACGCACATTAATTTTGATTACAATATGTCTAATGTCAAACTGAATCGTCCGACAACCTTTCGCGATCTTGGCGTTATCTTTGATACTAAGCTTTCTTTTGGTATGCATATAGACACAATCGTCTTAGAAGCTAGTAAAACATATGGATTTATAGTTCGTAATTGTCGGGATTTCACCAACTTAGACACAATTAAATTATTATACTTATCGTTTATAAGATCTAAGCTTGAGTATGCTTCTCTGGTATGGTCCCCGCATTATGGTACTCACATCAATAGTCTGGAATCGGTGCAACGACGGTTTCTTAAATTTTTGAGCTTCAAGTCGGATGATGTTTACCCAACTATTGGTTTTCCCCAGCAGGATTTACTAGAAAGACATTCAATGACTAGTCTTGAAATTAGGCGTAATTATTTTTCTCTAGTATTCCTTTATAAAATTATTCATAATAAAACTGATTGTCAAGATCTAATGTCAAAGCTTAACTTCATTGTACCGAGACCAACCTCTAGGGAAAATTTTACCTTCTACCTCCCGACTGCTCGTACGAATCTACTGAATAACTCACCACTATATACAGCTTGCAATAACTGCAATGCTGTCGGTAATAATATAGACATATTTAATTGCTCCCTTAATGACATAAAATCGTTTTACTTTCGATAAATTTTTTGTTTTTCCTTTCAGTTAGTTGTACTTGTTCATTTCTTGTTATGTACTTATATAAATATTATAAATACCTATTTGTTTACGGTTCTTATGTACTTTCTTTTTAAGATTAATGTTTTATTCTATTAATTTATGTATTTGCATAATATTTGTGATTTGTATTTTAACCTACTCTTCTGTTCTGTAATTGGGTTATTTACCTGTAGAACAGTACTCTAAAATAAATAAATAAATAAATAAATAAATAAATAAATAAATATGATTTACTTCTAGGAGTTTCAGAAGTCTTTCCTGAAAAATCAAGCCGAGACGAGTACCCCTTTTCTACACCCATGCCATTCGTAATATTACAGGTGTTGATAATCTGAATATATTTCGCACATAATGTGAAGTAATAAACCTTCTGATTAATTATAATTAACTATTTCGCTGATTTTTTATAAATTATCTCATTTTAAACCCCCATTGCACGCCAATGGGCCAGTGGGGTTATCGCTTTATACAGGTAAATTCACTTTTCAACCAAAGCACTTTGTGAGTGAATAGGAGAGAATAAAGCGAGAGCGCTAACATTCTGAGATCGACATGCAGTCACGGATGTGTAGTGCTCTCGCTTTACTGCTATCTCCTATTCACTCACAAACTGCTTTGGTTCAAAAGTGAATTTACTGTATACATCATCTTAAAGAAAATTTTATAAGCTACATTTTAGCTCTCTTGACTTTTTTCTCTCAAGTCACTACTTACGGAGATACTCCCAATAAACTGAAAAAATGTACCTTTAGGGGTGGTTTTGGGGTAGTTCAACCCTTATTTCGAGATGACAACCGGAATTTTCGGAATCAGCAGGGTCGAATTATCCCAAAAACGTAGGTTGGCAAAAAGTAATACGATTTGCTCCTAACAGTGATTTCCGAAGGCTTTTTAGAGAATTAGTTCTAGTCCATTTAGCTAGTAGACAGTAGATGGAGGTCAAGACGGGCATAATCGAATTATTTCAATAATCGGATATTGGACACTTTGTATTCGAATGATGCTAATAATCGAATGATCACTGGAAGTTTACTTATTGGTTGTTTTGATTTCAATGGCCATTAGGACACATGACAGCTGATCCGAGTATTTTAGGTTATGATAAAATTTGATATTTCTGTGGAAAAGTAAACTCTTTCGTAATGGAAGGGGTATTAGCCGGTGAATGTCCCCCGGTGAATGTCCCCCCTGAATTTCAGGATTTTTTTTTGCAAAAACGGTGCGTTTGCATAGAAAACTTATTTCAGTTTCGAGTTCTCCGATTTCAAAACGGCAACTTTCAGGCCAAGATGTGTAATTGTGTAATAAGGTACATAGTTTTTTCGCTTAGCGTTACGCATCTTCCATCTTATAATATTTGCATTGCTACACGGAGAGACAAATAAGGAAACCTGTTCTTATTTGCTTAAGAGGGTATGTAACTGGTGTAAACTTAGATTAAAGATATATTTAGCTGATTGTTTTGAAGCAGATAATCGTTCACAAAATTATAATACACTATCCTTCATGTTACTTTTATTTTCAGCTGGATACACTACAACTCGCACAGAGGCAGGTACAATTATCGAAGTAGGTGGACGCTAAGTTCCACTAAGTCATCATGATGTTCCGATTGTGGTAGAACCTGAGTTTGTAATAGATAAAAACTAATACCTCACATGCGGATATGTATGAAACAAATTAACAGGTTTGATTTTAAATTTACATCTTTATCTTTAGAGTAGTTACAGTTAAATTGGTTAGTCTTTAATACCCCGGTATTATATGTTGTGGCTGTTTGGCGTTGTAGGCCGTGTATGCCTTGGGTCCAATGATGAAGAGAGAACGGGGTATCACAACTTGTTTGAGCTCTTCTAGCTCTCTAACTAAATTTCTCTCAGTTAATTTGACAATATACCAGTATGTACAGTATTGTCGCTTTTAAATGATCGTGGTATCAACTTTACATGTGGATTCCTGATTCTGTCGTAAGTTCAAGGTTAGAAACAAACAGGTAAGAGCAAAGCAAGGACAATTGACTTGCTCATCATCTGTTTAATTATAACATTGGGCTTACGACAGAATCAGAAATCCATTTGTTAAGTTGATATCACTATCATTTAAAAGCGACGATGCTGTACGTGTGCAGGATGCTGTGCCCTCTGGAGGTATTAAGGAAAGGACTGATTTGACTAGTATACAGGCTGATTCAACTTGGTTGTTCACCAATAATATGGCATAAGGAAATTATAAATAACTCTTTTGTGCAACCTTGTCCTCATTTAACCGAATCTCTATCGACTCTAACGGATTTCGAGATCCCAATGGGGAGCATCCATTTTAAATCAGCCTTTGTATTGCTAAATATTTAATCGGTAAATTGTAGTTACTGTTTCACCCTATGATATTTGATAGCATCAAATTGGGCACTAATACTCCAACCATCGAGTAAAAGCATAATACAAATAGCCAGAACTTGGCCTATGCTGGCGGCGAACTATGTGTGGCACTCTAGCAATTTGTCCGCAAAATTTTTTTTAGTATCACTTGTAACGTCGAGCGTTAGTCTTTCTCCATGCGAGTTTAATTACTTTATTTTGTATTTTCTATGCCGTGTGAATATATATTATACAATCATGACAGCAGCATATCATGATTGTGTTAATATAAACTGTTTTAATAATAGAGTTGATAAAAACATATTTTTCTTCTATCGTGCGTAAAATAAACAAGTTAAAAATTGCATATTAGAACACCTATAACAATCACACCTTATTTTAAAAAAGTTAAATATAGTTATTTAATTTTATGTAATCAATTTATTTATTATCACAATATATTATTATAAAATATATCTATTTCTCAGTATTCTTTAACAATAATGCTTGATTCGTTTATAATTTTGAAGTTTCATTTATATTCTTAAGATTTTGATTAGTTTGACTTGTTTAAAATTAGTGTCGATAAAATGGCCGGTTATTTATTTTTTGTCAATTGACTGCCGTTATTGACGGTCATAGGCCAGCAAATCAATTATGTTTTTTTAATTATAATTACATATGATTGGTCTTTTCCGTACGAATATTTTAATACCAATAATGTATGCTCATTTTTAATCAGTGTTTTAATAAGAAATAAATTTATTAATTTTGGCAATACCATATCGTTTTCTTATTTTCGAAGGGTACTTCAGATGTGCTTTCTCATGCGAGCAACATGTGTCACATATTTTTTATCGCAAAAATTACATTTTGCGTGTCACGTGTTTTTGTCGACAGTACTTGTAAAAAAATTTTTATATATTTATACCGGTATATTATCAAAACACTACATAGGGACGTGTTCGACCAATCTCGTGTGGGGGGAGATCACTGATGGTGATTTGACAACTGAAAATTGACAGTTTTGTTTGTATGGTTTATTTATTTACAAGCTCTCCTGTAGTTTTTATGTGTTTTAAACAATAATAGATGAGTTGTTATATCGATCCATCCTTACATGCGTTTGGTCTTTGAATAAATATATTAATATCCTAAATTCATAACATTTTCGGCATTATTTAAAATATCAAGTAATAAAACGGTGCAAATAATTACGATTTTGTAATTATTAGCTGTAACATACCCAGTTCTATTTCCATAATAACCTTAATGTCAATTTTGCTTTTTGCAATGAAAAACACTTTTAGGTTAAAACAAACGTAGAACTTGAATCGTGTTTGAAATTATTCATTTTATCGATCTCGCAAATTATTGACGTCACAATTGAATGCGGTTTGAAACAGTTAACGAACACGGTTCAGTGCATAAAAACAGCTTTGATATTACTAGAGACCACCTGCCGTCAGTCAATTTACTGTAGGAAACAACTTTGTTTTCACCAAGCTTCTCGAGTGTCCACTTGAAAAAATAAATCTATTTGCAAATTTTTATTTCCTCAATTATTTTTGTTGACAATTTATAGTTACATAAATATGTCAAGATCTGGTTCCAAATTAGTAAATTGTGGACTTTGGCAAGGAATAACTATACACTCGGTATAGCCACTTCTTGCCCAAGTCCACAATTCACTAATTTAGAACCGGCTCTTGACAATATCTATTACGGAAGATGAAAAACTAAAAATTCAAAACTAATAAATGCCATATTATTTTATGTTACAAATAATTCCCTGGCAGCTACACTATCCCAAATTTGTGCTCGCGTTTGGTAAACTGGTGAATACAAACATATATCGTAGCGAACACTGGAAATTTCGTACTCAAACTGCTGAAAGAAAAGAAAAGTAATGAAGCGTCTAGTTTCGTATTGCCTTTGATAATTTGCCTCGCCAGATTTGTGGTTATGTAGTAAATTAGTTCATTTGTCCTTATGGATGATTGCAGTGATTGCACGCCAATTTTACATATCCACTTTAGCTAGTAGACAATAGATGGCGCTTAAGACGGGCATAATCGAACGATTTCAATAATCGGATACTTTGTATCCGAATGATGCTAATTCTAATTACCGGATAAGCATTTGAAGTTTACTTGAATTATTTGGTGTTCGATTTCGCTTAATCGTATTTATTCTCTTTGGCTTTGGTTAATCGCTGTGCACCGGTCTCTCCTCAGATCAAGAAAGGTTGAGATTCTCTGGGATTTTCATTCGATTATTTTATCAATCGAACACTCGATACAATAATCGAATGATCGATTATTTTTCAATCGAATGCGCCCATGTCCATCGCTTCCTGTTTTGTTTTCCATAATCCATGGTTATGTTATTTTATTGTGAGGTTATATGACGCGTGACTCAGATCCGAGTATTTTAGCCTATTTGTGGATAAAATTTTTTTGTGGAAAGCAAACTTTTTCGTAATGGGTAAAAGGGGTATTACTCGCCTGTGCGAATGCACCGAAAAAATTGGATGGAATTGAGTTGTTTTTAGTGATACAAAATGTTGGTGCCAAAGAGTGAAATTTCGGGATTTTTTTCGCAAAAACGGTGCGTTTGCATGATTAACTTATTTCAGTTTGGAGTTCTCCGACTTCAAAACAGGAACATTCAGGCGAAGATGTGTGGTTCATAGTAAGGTACATAGTTTTTTCGCTGAAAATGAGGTCAGGTTTGTTTTTTGTTCCGCTTGGCGTTACGCAACTCCTTTCATCTCATATTATTTGCATTGCTACTCGCAGAGACAAATAAGGAAACCTTTTCTTATTTGCTTAAGGAACCCTGTTCTTATTTGCATAAGAAGTTACCTTGTAGCTGTTGTAAACTTAAATTAAAGTTATATTTAGCTGATTGTTTTGAAGCAGATAATCGTTCACAAAATTATAATACACTATCCTTCATGTTACTTTTATTGTTTCAGCTGGATACGCCACAACTCGCACAGAGGCAGGTGCAATTATCGAAATAGGTGGAAGCTAAGATCCACTAAGGTTCCTCTTAAGTCGTCATGATGTTCCGATTGTGGTAGAACCTGGAGTGAGTTGTTAATAGATAAAAACTAATACCTCACGTGGATATATATGAAACAAACTAACAGGTTTGATTTTAATTTTAAACTTTATATTAGATTAGTTACAGTTAAATTGGTTAGTCTTTAATACCCCGTTTGGCGTTGCAGGCCGTGTATGCCTTGTGTTCATTGATAGAAAGGGGTATCACAACTTGTTTGAGCTCCTCTAGCTCTCTTAACCAAATATTTCTCAGTTAATTTGATAATATACCAGCATGTACAGGATCGTTAAATGATTGCGATATCAATTTTACATGTGGATTTCTCATTCCGTCGTAAGTTCAAGGTAATAAGTAGTACTCCTGTAGTTTTTATGTGTTTTAAACAATAATACATGAGTTGTTAGATCGATCCATCCTTACATGTGTTTGGTCTTTGAATAAATATATTAAAATCCTAAATTCATAACGTTTTCGCTATTATTTAAAATATAAAATAATAAAACATTGTGCAAATAATTATGATTTTGTAATTATTAGCTGGAACATGCCCAGTTCCATTTCCATAATAACCTTAATGTCAATTTTGCTTTTTGCAACGAAAAACACTTTTAGGTTAAAACAAATGTAGAACTTGAATCGTGTTTGAAATTATTCATTTTATCGATCTCACAAATCATTGACGTCAATTTACTGTAGGAAACGGAATTGTGTTTTCACCAAGCTTCTTGGGTGTCCACCTAAAAAAGTAAATCTATTTGCAAATTTTCATTTCCTCAATTATTTTTGATGATAATTTATAGTTACATGAATATGTTAAGATCTGGTTCTAAATTAGTAGAGATGGGAATAACGGTTCCGCATCGATCGCGTTACCTCAGCGATTGCTCTTGATAAATACCGCTCCAGAATAACGCGACTGAGGAGCGTATTGGTATCTTAATCTTAGCGTATATAACTTTATCCAACCGCTATGGCTTCTGGCCGCGACTCGCGGCGCAATAACGAGTGACAGAGACAGATCACATATGCTCACTGTCGCTCACGCATGAAGGTATTAGATATAAATTTAATAATTTTAATTTATTAAATTTAATATTAGTCGACGCTTGGCCATAGAGGAGGGTGTATCGCTGCTGTTTATTTTTCGTATTTTCATTTTTAATGAACCCATGCATTATTGCATAGCCATGCAACGATCAACGTCGTGGCAGCGCAGTGAAAGATTGAAAACGCTCCATTTCCAATTATTCAATTCGCTACCTACCTACCTATTCACAATATTCACATACGTCGCCAATCGGTTAGCATATTATTATTTCATCGTGTTATTAAGAATATCAGGTATCAGGAGCAGTGCCGCAGCGCGAGCCGCGAAATGATAGTTTTGTTGTACCTACCTACCTACAATATGGCATAGCGATTGAGGCTGAGCGCTGAGCATCGCATCGTTCAATTCGTTGTTTCGTTCCGTATGACTCAGCTTCCCGCTTGACAGACACCTGCATCCTGCATCAGTAGCTGTACTCGTTATTCCGTCGCTCGCGTTTAGTCATCGAAGAACGGTTAGCGACGCGATTATAAAATACCGCGATTAAGTAACGTTATCGCAATAGCGACCCATCTCTATAAATTAGTAAGTTGTGGACTTTGGCAAGGAATAACTATACACTCGGTATAGCCATTTCTTGCTTAAGTCCACAATTCACTAATTTAGAACCAGCTCTCAGCTCTACTACGGAAGATGAAAAAATAAAAATTCAAAACGAATGAGTGCCATTTAATTGCACTACATCCTTGGCGGCTACTATCCCAAATTTGTATTCGCGTTTGGTAAGCTGGTGAAAACAAACAAATATTGCGTTGCGAACGCCGGAAATTTAGTGTTCAAACTGCTGAAAGGAAGGTCTATTATTTGTGTTGTCAAAGGTTATTTGCTAGAGTAGATTTGTGGTTATGTAGTAAATTAGTTCATTTGTCCTTATGGATGATTGCATTGACCACGCCAACTTTACATATCCACTTTAGCTAGTAGACAATAGATGGCGCTTAAGACGAGCATAAACGAACGATTTCAATTATATTCTGTAATTTCAATAATCAGATACTTGATATTCGAATTGATGCGATCTGCGCGACTGCGAATCGGAACATAAAATATTGCGAACTATACTGTTAATTGAAAATCACAGTCACTGTGGTAACAGTTTAATCACAGTGAGTGACTGATTGGTCAATCACAGACTGTGAAATATCGCCCATCTCTAACCCGAATGATGCTAATAACCGAATAAGCATTTGAAGTTTAGTTGAATTATTTGGTTGTCTTCAATTTCGCTTAATTGTATTTATTCTCTTTGCCTTAGGTTAATGGCTGAGCACCGTTTCTCTCCTCAGATCGAGATTCTCTCGGATTTTCATTCGATTATTTATCAATCGAAAACTCGACACAATAACCGGATTGTGCCGATTACTTCAATAGTCAGTGATCCGATTACTTTTCATTCGAATGCGCCCATGTCAATCGGCTTCCTGTTTTCTGTGGTTATAGGCCTTTTCCTTTGCAATGATAGTGTACACTATATAGTGTAGGTTTTGTCTCCCTTTAACTTGTGATATCTGAATTGATGTCATCTCTGTCAGTGTGGTTCAGTGCTATACTTCGTGTACAAAGTGTTATGTTATGACACATGACAAATGACAACTGATCCGAGTATTTTAGCGGATTGTACGATGTACGGTATTGTGTATAAATTTTTTTTGTGAAAAGCAAACTTTTTCGTAATGGGTAAAAGGGATATTATTCACTGATCGTCCTCCTGTGTGAATGCACCGAAAAAATGGTATGGAATTGAGTTGTTTTTAGTGATACGAAATGTTGGTGCCAAAGAGTGAAATTTCGGGATTTTTTTTTGCAAAAACGGTGCGTTTACACATCAGTTTCGAGTTCTCCGATTTCAAAACAGGAACTTTCAGACCAAGATGTGTGGTTCATAGTAAGGTACATAGTTTTTTCGCTGAAAATTATGTTGGGTTTGTTTTTTGTCCCGCTTAGGGTTTTGCATCTCCTTTCGTCTTATATTATTTGCATTGCTACACGCAGTGACAAATAAGGAAACCTGTTCTTATTTGCTTGAGAAGTTACGAGAAGGAAAATGTACAGCTCGTAGCTGGTGTAAACTTAGATTAAAGTTATATTAAGCTAATTAATAATTTGACGCAGATAATCGTTCGCAAAATATAATACACTATCCTTCATGTTATTTTTATTGTTTTAGCTGGATACGCTGCAACTCGCACAGAGGCAGGGAAAATTATTGAAGTAGATGGACGCCAAGTTCCACTAAGATTCCTCGAAGTCATCATGTTCCGCTTGTGGTAGACTTGGAGGGAATTTTTAGTAGATTAAAACTAATACCCTCACATGCGGATATATATGAAACAAACTAACAGGTTTGATTTTAATTTTAAATCTTTATATTAGATTAGTTACAGTTAAATTGGTTAGTCTTTAAAACCTCGGTATTGTATGTTGCGGCTGTGTATGCCTTGTGTTCAATGATGAAGAGAGAACGGGGTATCACAACTTGTTTGAGCTCTTCTAGCTCTCTAACAAAATTTTGCTCAGTTAATTTGACAATATACCAGCAGGTACAGTATCGTCGCTTTTAAATGATCGTTGTATCAACTTTACATGTGGATTTCTGATTTCGTCGTAAGTTCAAGTTTATAAACAAACAGGTAAGATATAAGAAATCAAGTCGGGCATAGGTAGGTGGCTGCAATCCTGATGCAATCGTAGTAAAAATAAAAGTACCATTCAACTGCAAACCACATAAAACTAAAATAATTGCAGACGTTCCATTCTACGCGAATATCTGTTGTGAATCTGTGATGAAATCGATTTACGAAATTATCCGATCACGTACGTTTGTAACCGATTATGTAGCGATAACGATAAGAAATAAAAATAAACCATTTCTAATAGTATACGGCATATGTTAAGTTGACTATGAATGCTCTTATCGATTTATGTTTGTTCTTTGTTCGTTGGTGGTACGGTTTCGTGCACCGTGCACTACGAATCCAGCATCATAATGTTTGAAATCTAGGATACGCATAAAACTAATGTGCTCCTTCTTTTGAGATAAAAATGGTGTAGAATGATGTGAACGGCGATAAAGCGAAGGGAAACCTGAAAACTAAATAATTCATGTAACTTTCAAATGGACATTCGAATGATTTTTTGATTATTAGCATCAACATAGATTAAATAAGTATTAAGTATAAGATAATCCATTCTATTAGAACGCAAATGGATATTTAATTTTATGTAATCAGTTTATTTATTGTCACAGTATATTATTATAAAATACAGGGAGTACCTATTCAACCGAACGTTTGGTTCTTTAGTAGCGGTATTATTTAACCGAACATTAGGTTTTTCTGCAAAAATAGATACTTAACGGCTTTCTATACATACATATGACATAACCTTGCTGGTACACGATCCCTAACCTAACCGATATTAATTCACTGCGATTTTGTCCAGTGCGCATGCTTGCCAATTAGATGCGCGGTTTCAATTACGGACACTTTCATACAATGGTAGCGCTTATCCAGTTATATAAATCAGTGGATTCGATTAGGGCCAGGATAAGTTAAATTAACATTCGCACTACGCAGGCGCTAAACCAATCATATATTCGGTTGAATATACACTCCCTAACAGCGGTATTCACCATAGATTTTGCGGGTTAACAGTCTGTTAAATCCTTTGTTACAGTTTATTTTAACGATAAATGTAACATAAAATAGACGGCTTTCTTCCTAAAACTAAAAAGCGGCCTTTGATTCACAAAGATAGCGACTTATTTTATGTTACATTTATCGTTGAAATAAACTATATCTGCTGTTATGTGTCTGTTAGTTAACACACTGTTAAGTTCAAAATGGTGAATACGGCTGTAAAATATATCTATTGCTCATTCAACTGCTGAAAGAAAGGTTCATTTATTTGTATTTGACTATGGTTATTTGCCTGATTTGTGGTTATGTAGTAGATTAGTTCATTTGTCCTTATTGGGGCCATGGATGGTTGCATTGATTTCACACCAGCTTTACATATCGACTTTAACTAGTATCCAGTAGATGGCGCTCAATGTGAGCATAATCGAATGATTTCAATAATCGGATACTTGGGTATCCAAATGATACTAATAATGGTATGATTTATAATCATTTCACGTCTTCAGATTGGTGGTGTTAAGTCGTTAGAATTTTATTCTCTCGGATTTGACCCGAATTGCCACTGCTTAACTTAATCGTTAAATACCGTTCTGTCTGATTACTCTGATTTTCATTCGATTATTAATCAATCGAACACTGATATAATAACCAGGTTGTGTCGATTATTTCAATAATCGAGTGGTCGATTATTTTTCACTCGAATGCGCCCATCTATTCGCTACGATGTGTGTGAAGTTAGCAACGCCAAGGAAATTAAGTTTTGATATACTTGGAAATTTATTTCAAATTCTCTTAACAAAATTGAGGGAGTAGTGAAATTAAAGGCAACTAATCCAGAATTAAATGTTTTTGAACATAATAATTACTATCTAAAAGTTTAATAAATTCGATTTATATAATGAAACTTTCCTTCAAAAATAAATTAAAAAATTCTTTTCCCAAAAATTCGCGTTTGTCAGTCGAAATTATTATGGGTTCGTGATAGTTTATACATCGCCTTACAACCACTATAAGGTGAAAATGAAAGAACCAATGGTATTTGAAAAAAAAGATTTGTCTATTTATCGTAACGTAGGGTACTTCTTAATCACCCTAGTTATGCTTGTGCGGTTCTCCATTCTCCATCAAACGGCGTGTCAAATTTATTTTGCTGTGTACCTATTCATAGCTAAGGTTGAAGAATTCTTGTAACTGCATTTTTGTTGTTCATTATCTTTCTGATACATTTCTTACACAGTTTCTTTCTTATACATATCGCAAGAAGCATTACAATTCATATGGACTATTAACTTTTTATCGAGCTTTTTATCTATCGTAGTTACGTATGTTTTTGGGCCTTAGCATCCTTTTTAATCCATTCATTCTTCTCTTCGTCTTGTGTTAATGAGTCGCAAGTTTCCTCAACTTTGACTTATTTCCCACAAGCTATTTGCTTTAAACAAAATTAATTATCGTTATTTGGAAATCCCACATTTGAAATGACTCCGTGTCGTCCAGCTATAAAATGGAAACTGTTTCATTTTTATGCACATCACGTAAAACTCCACCCGGAAAGTTTTTATTTCATTTTTATTTGTATCTATTTTATTATCACTAAACAAGCAGTCAACATTATGCTCATGCAGCGTGATGGGATGAGTTTTGAGGTTAGAATACAGCTGACTGAAGTTAGTTGCACTATATCAAAACTTATTTCCTTGGCGTTGCTAACTTCACACCAGATCCAGCTGACTGAAGTTAGTTGCACTATATCAAAACTTATTTCCTTAGCGTTGCAGGCAACGCGTTGCTAACTTCACAACAGATCCAGCTGACTGAAGTTAGTTGCACTATATCAAAACTTATTTCCTTAGCGTTGCTGGCAACGAGTTGCTAACTTCAGACCAGTTCAGCTACGCTAGTTCTGTGTTCCGTGGTTATGACGTTGTTATGATGATTGATGGTTATCTTCCATGTTCTGTGGTGTTATGACAACAGCAACAGAGTATCTTAGCCAATGTGTATAAAATTTGATTTCTTTGTGGAAAAGCAAACTTTTTCGCAATGGATAAAAGGGGCATTACTCGCTGAACGTCCACCTGTGTTAATGCACCGAAAAATTGGATGGAATTAAGTTGATTTTAATGATACAAAATGTTGGTGTCAAAGAGTGAAACTTCAGGATTTATTTTGCAAAAACGGAGCGTTTGCATGGAAAACTTATTTCAGTTTCGAGTTCTCCGACTTCAAAACAGGAACTTTCAGGCCAAGAGGTGTGGTTCATAGTAAGGTACATGGTTTTTTGCTGAAAATGATTTAGGTTAGGTTTGTTTTTTTTGTTCCGCTTAGCGCTTCACATCTCTTTTCTTTTCTCTTTACATGTTATAATATTTGCATTGCTACACGCAGTGATAAATAAGGAAACCTGTCTTGAGAAGTTACGGGAAGGAAAATGTACACCTTGTAACTGGTGTAAACTTCACAAAATGTAATACATTATCCTTATGTTACTTTTATTGTTTCAGCTGGATACACTGCAATTCGCACGGAGGCAGGTACCTTTATCGAAGTAGATGGATGCCAAGTTCCACTATGGTTCCCCTAAGTCGTCATGATGTTCCGATTGTGGTAGAACCTGGAGTGGGTTTTTAATAGATAAAAACTAATACCGCGGATATATATGGAACAAACTAACAGGTTTGATTTTAACTTTACATCTTTGTATTAGAGTCGTTACAGTTAAATTGGTTAGTCTTTAATATCCCAGTATTATATGTTGTGGCTGTTTGCCGTTGTAGACCGTGCAACTAAATTTTCTCAGTTAATTTGACTATATACCAGCAAGTATGGGTGCGGGATGCTGTACCCTCTGGAGGTATTATGCAAATAACCGATTTGACTAGTATTACAGGCTGACTCAACTTGGATGTTCTCCAATAATATGGCATAAGGAAATTAATGTAAATAACTCATTTATGCAACTTTGCCCCCATTTAACCGAATCTCTATCTTTTAACGGTTTCCGAGATCCCAAATCAGCCTTTGTATTAAAATAATAATATAAAGAGCCGGTACGTGGCATATGCTGACAGCGAACTATGCATGGCGCTTTGGCGATTTGTCCGCAAAATTTTTAGTATGCGCTAGTCTTTCTCCATGCAAGTTTAATTATTTTATTATGTATTTTCTGTACCTGTGAATATTTTATGCAATCATGACAACAGCATGTCATGACTGTGTTTGTAAAAATTGCTTTAATAATAAACTTAATAAAAACATTTTTAAATACTTTATTCACAATAATTATCATTCATAAAAAGCTCACTTTACATAAAAAACTATTTTGTTGCATAAAAAACTATTTTGTTTAAATTTCCTATTTGTAATGATAAACATGTGACAAAAAGCAAAGCGTGTAGACGGTGCGACTTGTTGGTTGGGATAAGTGTTTTAAAGAGCGCTTTACACTTGGCAATTTTTATTGCTGCAAATGAGTTGTTTCAACGAGTTGCTGCAATTTTTCTTGCACTTGCAGCAAATAGCTCTGGATCTATTTTTATCGGACTTGCATGGTTGGTCATTTTTTTAGTAATTTTCATATTGCCAACCCCTTACAAATTCCCTGCAGCCTTTCAGTCAAAATTCAAAGTAAAGAAGTGTCCAGAAGTGTCTAATTTGCTTTTGTGAATTTATTACAATTTAAAATGGATAATTCATGTAGCAAGTAAATACATATAAGCTGATGGTTTATGCAGGGAAATTTGTTTGGTTGGCACTCCTGACGCAATAATAATTTCAGAAATAAAAATTGCTGACTGCAAAACAGATACGCCATTTATAGCAGGGAGCATTTTGTAGCAAGAAAAATTCCCGACTGTAAAGCTGCCTTTACATCTCTGTGTATTATTTTTGATTGCAACCCATTATACAGGGTGTCCCGTAAATAATGGATAATCCTGAAAATGGTAATAGGCCAGGCCATAACCTAAAAGATTATCATAACTAGATCTTACTGAAAACCCTGCGGTTTTCGAGAAATGGGCACTTGAAATTTTCAAAATTTCTAAAAAACTGTAGAGTTTTCAATAAGGTCAAATTGTGATATTCTGATAGGTTATGGCTTGGCCTATTACCGGGTTCAGGATTATCCATTATTTACGGGAGACCCTGTATGAATACAACTAGAACTTTTCTTATAAATTTGATTTTCCAGGGCTGGTATTGGATCTTATTGAGGCTCGCTGACCCACGACCGTTCGCCGGAAAATTTGGAGGACAGGGAACTTTGAAGTTTGTTGTTTATTTGATTCTGTATTGTATATTTTTTAATGTTTACTTACTCTGTTTTGTTGTGCCTGGCAATTATAAATAAACCTATTTTAAATGATATGCATTTTCATTTTCCCTTTTACTAATAAAAGATAATTAAGAGAAAAGTGGAATTAAGACCGTCAGTTAAAATTGTGGTAATAAATATTTCCCAAAGATGGAGCCACTTTCATGTCGCAGATAGTAATTTGTTGCAAAATATAATAGTTTTAAATTAGCTGTTACGACTTGCTCTTTGTCGTAAATCGCATTTTAATTGAAAAGATATTTCTTGATGAGTTTGAAACGTGGTTGATCAATTTGTTATTTTTGCAAACGCCTTATTAAATCGTCTTAATTTTTGAAGGTACGTCATGCTGACCAAAGATGGCGCCACATAAAATTTTAGCATTTCGCTGATACAGATCTGTTGGACGTCCATATAAACTAAATATTCGCAGGCCAGGCGTCTTCAGTAACTCCATTGCTATAGGGGGGTGTATTACTATTTTTAAGAAAAATATTATAAATACTAAGTATAATATATATACTACTATCTATCTTCTTATAATACTAAATTCTAAAGCAGGAAAGACACTCCAGGGAGTGAGGTCGGTTGGGAAAATAATTTGGTAACTGAATCGAAAAATCTTTGGTAACTGTATTGAAAACTCACACTCTGTCGCTGAAACTGGTACGAAAATTCGTCGTTATTTTTTAGCTTCAGTTTGATAATTTTGCACTTCAGTTCCTAATTAATTTCGTATTGTTTTAACTTAGTTCAGAATCACCTTTCGACTCTAATTGCACTTGTACTTTTCTAATTTGGGAAAATATACCCTCGTGGGTATAAAGCCACAGGACCGGAATATATGTGGCGCCATCTTTTGTAACATTATTAAACTACAAATTTACACCGAAACGTTGGAATTTTAAGCGAAATATTCACTACAACATTAAACTAATTTTACTCAATCCAAACATAGGAAAGAGAAACTATAAATCCTGATACAACTTTACATCAATTGTTCAATTTTGCAGAAAAATATCAACTGGTACATTAGACTAATTTTTCAATCCATTCAATAAAGTCTATAATTTCTATGATTTTAGTAGGTACGGGATTCCAGAAATAACAAAATTAAATGCATATACAAATATTTATTTCTGAATGAACTACAGAGTTAAATATATAATAAAAAATACATCATAGTTAAGTACACTGGATAACACTCTGTGGGAGTCTTCCACATAACGTATCGCCAAACGCCATCTTCCTTGTCCATCCTAATGCTGGCCCTAGAACAAAGAATATAGGATTTTATACATAACCGGGCGATAAAGTGTGCTTTAGCGCCCAGTTATGCGGGCGTTAGGTGCAACTTTATGGCCCACAGGCCCTATTAGCACGCTCGTGTGATAATAGTAATTTTCGTTACAAATCCGGAAGGCGAATTGTTACAGTCGAGTAGATATGACTGGAACAACACCTAACGGACGTGTATCGAATAATATTTTATTTCATCCCGCCATTAATTGTCCATTTGTATAATTTGAAACTTGTTTACTTTCTTGGATCATTTGACATTTGACAGTTTTGACACTATTCTTTAATTTAAGGAAAATTTTTATATGTCAAATAACTGTCAAAAGGTATAATAACAGTTTGTGATTGGTTCGTAATGAATTTCCGGAGGCTTCCAGTACATTACAGTATCTAGTACCGTAATACCTCACTTTCCGGCCGCATACGAGTACTGTAATGTACTTTCCGGCCGGGATGAAATAAAGTAACTTTTATTTCATCCCGTCCGGAAAGTACAACAGTACAGTATTTATATGCTTCCGGAAAATGAGACATTACGGTATCAGAGCCGGTAAAGTACCGGAAACTTATTACGAACCAATCACAAACTGTTATTATACCTTTCGACAGTTGTTTGACATATAAAAATCGACCGTAAATTAAAAAAGTGTCAAATGTCAAATGACGTAAGAAAATAACCAAGTGTCAAATTATACAAATATACAAGAAATGATGGGATGAAATAAAATATCATTCGACACACGTCCGTAAGGTGTTGTTCCAGCCTCGTTTATATATTCTAGACTCGGCTCCTGACGTCGCCTGGTCCATAATATCTACTCGACTGTAACAAGTCACCTTCTGGACTTGTGAGGAAAATTACTATATAGCCCGCTATTGAAATATAACGAGCACGAGATTGACTTTGTTTGACCGTTGCTAAGTAATGACTTCGAATTGCTTGAATGACAACATTCAAGCAACAGTTAATATGCTTGTCAATCAAAACGAATCTAAGTTAGTAACTAACCCTATAAATTGTTCGTGCATACGATTTTATATGTACCACGGGCGTAATAAACGTTCATGACCATTAACCTGTAATAATATCTTCATGCTGCGGGCTGTAAACGGTTACCTTACGCCCTTGGTACACCTCTGATGTGACAGATTCCACTAATACTAGCATATTTTACTCAATTTACATTTCACCAACATCTGGAGATAATTCAAAAACAGGGGACATCTTGAGATAAGTCCTCCTGAGGAAAGTATAGGTAGATTACATGAAATTATTTTTTCCTACGATCGTGAAAAAAGTTAGTACTTTACTTACACTATTTGCAGTGCCAGAAGTGACTATTTATACCATTTTAAATTTTATGGCACTTTGCTTTAATAACAATGAAATAACATGTGCAAAAAATGTGTTTATGGCACTTAGAATATTACCCAACTCGGCTGCGCTGTAATTTTCATGCTACGTGCCATAAACACTAGCTTTTTGCACTACTCCGATACATATATAGCTATTTTTTAATAAACGTCTTATAAAATTCACAGTTGGTACCTTATAAAATGACGCACTCTGTAGCAATTGTAGCAAAAGTTGCACTGATTTCTAATTTATAAAGGCTGACATTGCAAAAATGGGATTAGAACACAAGATGTTGCTTGGATCATCCAATGAAGAAAAATAAACTTCATAAATATTTTTTTACAATTGTACTTACAAGAAGAATTAAAGCCAGATGTTAGGATTTTTTTGAACAATTTGATTGAGATGATGTTGAATCCTCCCTGCAACTTCTGAATCTTCTTTATAGATGCCATCACCTGCTATGGATTTTTTTCCATCTGAAACGCACATTACAATAATTAATTTCCTTATTACTGGTATTTGTAGCGACTAAAGTTCCGTGCATATTGCTGAAAAGTGTTCATGTAAACAACGGACCCTTCCATCAAAATGTATTAATCGATGTTCAACTCAATAATAACAAATAAAAGTTACACAACTGAAGTGCCTAGTACATGATCTGCATAGGAGATAAGAAGATCATCGTCCAGTACACCTCAGTCTAGGATTAATGCTGATTTAATATCATTTTGTTTAAAATACAACTACAACTATATTCAACAACAACATCCAAGTGTTTCAAATTAATTGCGTTACTTTTTTAAAATACGAGTGCCATAACCCAGAACGTAATTACCCTCAGGTAAGTCTGCAGGGCAGTGGCAGTTTCCCACAAGTTGAAACATAATTTCCTAACAATTTTCGTCATAAAAGGGCAGTATAAAATCATAATCGAAACAAAGATAAAGTTAAAACCGAATAAACAGCAGTCAATCATATTCCCTCAACATTTAATTCAAGACGTGTTACGTTTTATACACATACCTGAATTTTATATTCCACGTCCCAACTTTCCACTAGTCATGATTAATTCTGGAAGGAACGATTCTTGTTGGTATCCTCCATCTCTCGATACTCAAATATCGATCAGAGCTACTGAAATTCTTTGAATTAATCCAACATTATCAGGCAAGGTTGCAAGAATCTGAAACAGAAATAAAGATGGGCATAATAACCGAGTATTATAAATTTTAACAGCACTATATCGCACTACGAATATGCAAATCTACTTCTTGATGTCGGATAACATTGTCAATAAAAGTAAATACCTTAAAATGAGATTATTTGATTATTTAAACATTTTTCTCCCTTACAAAGTAATATAACATCACAGAATAGAACATAACCTTAAATAAAAGATAATATGCGTAAATGAACATATCGATGTGGTTATGTGCTAAATTAGTTCAATTGTCTCTATGGTTAGTTGCACATCGACTTTAACTACTAGACAGTAGATGGCGCTCAAGAGCTGGTGTGAAGTTAGCAACGCAGTGCCAGCAACGGCAGGAAATAAGTTTTGATACACGGAAATTTAAAAATCAACATAACCTATCTTCATTTGAAGTGAATAAATAGATACCAGAGACATCCATCTCTGTTAGATACCTACCGATACAGCCTTAGTTTTTTTAAATGTACAGGTGGGAAAAACTGAATATTGTAGGTGAACATGGCAATAACTTCGAAATAAAACGGCATCAACCCTACATTTTGCCTACATGAACACAAACTTATTATAACGCGCCTGCACTGCACTATCGACACTCGTTACAACTCCTCCAGTCAGTGGCAAAAGTGCAAGAACGTGTACACTGTACTGGTATACCAAACTTATTGGCAAAAAGTATAAAATGTGTACACTAGCGGCTGATGGCAAACAAAGCTATTGATATAATCGAAATATTACGATTACTGCCGAATAATCAATCATTCGATTATTGCAACCGAGAGATCAATCAACTCGAAATGATTATGAATGCGTTTAAGTTTTAAGAACAATGACTTCGAATTCCTACCGATATAATAACTCGTATAGTTCCTTTACCATGTATTACTTACGTTACTAAGGGTAGTATTATGTTCATACACGTGCACTCAGTCTACGGTTCATCTGCTCTTCTAGCCTATAATGTTTTGTCTCTGTAGATTTCTTTTACCTATCGCTGCTTTGTTTGAACCGAACAGGGACTTGTTGCTTTAATCCTTTTTCCATACAACAAACAAGTAAAATTAGGACGAAATTGAAAAATTCCTACAACAGTCATCGTGAGACGATGCTATTGAGATATAACAACTATTATTTAACCTTTAAAGCCATTGAATGTATTTCGTTGACATTATAAGTATCCACTGTGTATTTATTAGCTTCCTCAACTGCTCTGCTCTGATAGACTGGAGAAGTACCTTGTCCACTAATTCGCTTTAGAAAAAGCATGTTGATCTTTCCTGGAAGAATTTATGTCCTCATCCACCTCGTGACCAATTATTTCTGTGTCGAAATTTGGGGACGCTATACTTATAGCCAGTCTAACTTTACTTCCTGATTTCCTGGCGTGTAAAGGCATTTTATGTTCGTTCGTAGAGCGTTTTCGTTTTAGTGGACATTGGAACAAGTGTAATAAATTTCCCAATGTTTTAAACACCTATATTATAGGTATCTAAAAATTAAAAGCAATTTAAAAGTTGAACAAAAAGCATGTTCACTTAACCTACAAAATCAACATATTTGGCTGTTTTATAACAATAAATTACCTTTCTCAATACAGACAGGATCATCACTGTCATCAAATTCATTACCAGGTTCATCCATACTTCTTTTATGAATAGCAAACGCAAAGGAATGGAATGAAAATGAAACTAAAAACCAACCAACGAGAAGTTAGCCGCTAGCTCAAACGCTACAGGCATTTTCGGAAACTTACTCGTACTAGATCATATCAAATGACGTTCGTTTACTAACCCAGTCAAATTATCAAATCTACCCGTGTTCGTAAAAATCGTAAACATGAAAATTCTCAACCCGATTTACTACTCGAGTTAACTACAGGCATTTTCGGAAACTTACTCGAGTTAACTAGATTAAAACAAATAACTGACACGTGACATCAAACAACCGAGTAAGTTTCCGAAAGGTCTCAACTTTACATATCGACTTTAACTAGTAGGCACTAGATGGCGCTCGAAAACTGGTGTGAAGTTAGCAACGTTGCCAGCACCGGCGGAAATAAATTTTGATACACGAAAATTTAAAAATCACCATAACCTATAAACAATAGATTTTCATTTGAAGGGAATAGATACCTACCCCTATGTATAGCATAACATAACTCATATTTTTTTGAAAATGTACAGGTGAAAAAAACTGTAAATGTAGAAGAACACGGCAATAACTTTGCCTACATGAACACAAACCTCAAACTTATTATAAGGCGCCTTGCCGAGGTTTACATAAAGAGCCGAAATTACTTGTCTAATCGTCCTATTTGAGATTATGATTCACCACTTATTTTCTTAATTTTAGAGCTCTCTAGGCTATATCAAAATGATGTTGGAACTGGAACTACCTATATTTACCAAGAGCAAGAAGGATTTTCCTCCTGATAGAATAACACACGTTGCTATTGCAAATAAACAATTAGTGGTAGCAATGGTCCGAATGAATCTGCATAACCCTTAAGGAGAAGACAGTGACAGCGATGGCCAAAAATCCTGCTATAACACAACGAAGCCCCTGCTAGACAACGGCTCGCTGAGCAACAGATCTAGCGACTCCTCGAAAACCTCAGAAACTTCTAGTGGACGGCTCATAATGACGTTAGATCAAAAAAACTTGTTAGTGGACGGTGATAGTGGAGCAACAGAAGACCAACTACTTCTTGCGTGGAATACTCATAAGAAATATAGTAAATCCGATGATTTACGGAAGCCAAGAACGAATTTGTTGAGGCAAACTCTAGTCAATGTACAATCGCAGGGGGTAGTACTTTAGTGATATTATAGACGTTTTGTTTTTTAGCTGTTTAAGTTGTCAATGTGTGTACATGTGATAAGCAAATGGATTACTATATATTTTTTATTTTTTGTGTGGTACGCTTCACTTAAAACATAACGGACCAAATTTATTACTATCAGATTAGAAGAGAAAAAGTATTTCGTAGGGATTAGGGGTAGTAAGTATTTCAAACGTGACTTTTCTACCCTACCGAAAATTAAACATTCGTAATATTAAACAGTAGGATGAATATTCAACATTTTATTTCTTTTAAATTGTGATTAATAATTAATTATTATCGTTAAATGAGTCGTACCATCGATGTTACCTGGGAAACACTTACAAGTCATTACAGAAAGGATGGTTTCATGGAAATGACGTGGAAAAAAATTTAACAAATCAGCTCAAATTTACTATAATTTAAAAACTAACATGATTCGTCACGATTTCCCAATGTTGTCGATTAGTGTTCACCCTGTAGCCTTTTATTGTAGACACTCATTTCCATGAAACAAACCCTAGATCAACTCAATTTTATATTTAATTTAAGGCGCCCAATATTTGGGAATTTGTTGTCGATTGAAATAAGTTTAAATACACGCACTTCTATATAGACAACCAGTAAAACATACCTGAATATTGAGTGTTGCTTGCGAACAGAAATAGATGTAACAATACTTCGTTTTCCCGTTTGTTACACACCTGCTAATACACAATTTTAAACAATTTAAAAACGTTGATTAGTAATGCAAAATTTATCATAGCCAATTAGGAGAATAGTATTAAATATATCAAATATACATATTTTTAAATATCAACATTTCAACTTCTATATTGTTACCTAAGAGTTTAAATCGTTATATCCGTCTTCTCTATATCTATGTTCAACTAAAATTTAAATGTTATTAGATGAATGCCTTACTACAGTTTTAAAATTGAACACTTTTTCTCGAGGAAATAAATTGGAATTGACAGCGTCTGATATTTACCCAAATTAATGTTCCCGTTACGCAAAATTAGCTCTCAAATGTTTAGTCTTTAACACAAACTCGTGTAAAGAAGTCGAAAGAGTTTGCTTTTCCACAGAAAGAAATATCAAATTTTATTATAACCTAAAATACTCGGATCAGCTCCAGTGATCATTCGATTATTAGCATCATTCGAATACAAAGCAGAGAAATAGAGAGGGGAGAACGCTCTTAGACCTTTGCGCATCCAATTTTGCTAAGACACCACGGGGGCAGACATTTTGAACATGATCACGTGGTTTGTTCAAGTTTGTTGTCGTGCAACAGTTAAAAAGTGTCGAGTAAAGTGAGGTTACAGTTATTTAAATTTTTTGGTGTGCGTTTAATTATATTTATTTATAAACCCTACGGACTGCATATATGTTTCTATTTATTCTATAAACTAATTTAATATTTAACGCTGTGGTGTGGACTTTTTTATTGTTATTTTTTAGACTTTGTTATCGCGGTGGACGTTTTTGTTTATCATTATTGTATTGCTTTTACAACTGAAAATGCTTGTTTTTAATTATGTCCTGTGTTGTAAGGCGATGTTCTAACGCAAGGCGATTTAAGCCTGAAGGAATTACATTTCACCAGTAAGGTTTTTCATGAATTTTCTTTGCAGCCGTTTTTATAACAGTATAACATTCTAGTTTCTCAAGAGGTGACATGTTTAAGAGGTGGTTGGAGAGTTGAGTGATGAATACTCTTGGTCAGAGAATAAATTTGTTTGCTTTAATAATTTTAAAACAACAGATTTTATAAAAAGTGATAATCAAATTCGCCTAAAACTTAATGCTGTACCAAGATTGGAGATGTATCAGGCCGAGGCCGAGGTAGTAGACACCCCATCTACAAGCTTAGTTAGATCTGTAACTTCAGTTCAGAATATGGCCTCATTTACGTCTTCAATATGTCCTCTTCAGATGATACGATAGAGTTGCCAAGAGTCAAGAGATGCTAAACTGAAACGACACCGTGGGTAATATTACTTGTTAATAATATTTTTTTAAATAAATCTTGAGATAATAATTGTTTTGTTTGAAGTTTGATAAATAAATATAATTTCAACGCATCGTCTAGGCAAGATACTTCGGCAAGTACTAACAGCAGCACAAAGAGGAAACGTGTAAAGTATATTCAAACTGTACACAATTGCAGGTATGTGAATACAAGAAAATATTTAAAGTGATATGCATTTGGCGCTTATGCTCAAATCAATATTAATAAGATTAAATTATATTTTACGTATCAAATTTATTCCTAAAATAAATGGTTTTTTATATTTTTTATTATAAGCGATATATCCATTTGTCTTTTTTATCGATCTTAGCATCCAATTTAATATGTATATACCTATATTATTTTACTATAATAAAGAAATATTTAAGAATGTTTCCGTCATTTTAAATCATCTGCCCTGGTATTGCATTAAAAATTCCCAAATGTCATATCAAAAATCCCCAAATATCATTTAGGTTGCCTGCCATGGTGTTCAAAATGGCGACCATTGTGATTTGCCATTCGCGCAGGTTCTAAGATCATTCTCCCCTCTCTATGTCTCTGATACAAAGTGTCCAATATCCGATTATTGAAATAATTCGATTATGCCCGTCTTGAGCGCCATCTACTACTGTCTACTAGCTAAAGTGGATATGTAAAGTTGGTGTGTGTGTGTGCATTGTGCAATCAATGCAATCATCCATAAAAGCTGCTTTCGTTTGTGGTTCGTGCAGAACAAGTAATCATGATTCCATTTCGTATATTCCTTTAAAGGAAGGAAGTAATTAAGGAACTGTTTCAAGCACTGAACTGAATCATGATTTATTTGTTCAGTAATCATTTACACGAACGAAAGCAGCTAAAGATAACGTAATTTAATCTACTCTACATAACCATAACGACAAATCCGACAAACAACAACCGTACCACACCATAGACAATACAAATAGAGACTTTTCAGCAGTTTACGCACTATATTTCCTGTCTTCAAAGCTATCACAGAATTAATAACTTAATTCTGGGGCAATATTACCTTCCCCTCACATTAATGCCATGGTGGCTTTTCAATCCGTTCTTGAGCTTTTGATTTTTTTTATTATTAGTTTTCGCGTTTGTGCATGAACGAACATTATTTTTCGATATAAAATCGCATATCGCAAATAATATAACATGAAATAGTAGTAATACCCCTTTTACCCATTACGAAAAAGTTTGCTTTTCTACAAAAAAATCAAATTTTATACACAATAGGCTAAAATACTCGGATCAGTTGTCACGCGTCACAACCTAACAATAGGAGCCGATGGACAAGGCCGCATTCGAATGAAAAATAATCGGATCACTGATTATGAAGTAATCGGCAGAATCCGGTTATTGTGTCAAGTGCTCGATTGATAAATAATCAAATGAAAATCTGAGAATCTCGATCTTCTATCTTGATCTGAGGAAAGAAACGGTGCCCAGTGATTAACCTAAGCTGTGAGCTAAGTCAAAGAGAATAAATACGATTAAGCGAAATCGAGGACAACCAAATAATTCAAGTAAACTTCATATGATTACTCAGTTATTCGGATGCCAAGTATCCGATTATTGAAATCATTCGATTATGCCCATCTTGAACGCCATCTACTAGCTACTAGTTAAAGTCGATATGTAAAGTTGGTGTGCAATCATCCATAAAGACAAATGATCAAATGAACTAATTTACTACATAACCACAAATCTGACAAATATAACCAAACATTTCGGAACACTCAAAGATGAATGATATATTGCCATGGTTCATGAACCTTTCGCTAATCATGAAAGTACAAAACTTTTGTGCTCTTAAAAATATTACGAAACTCAAAACAATCTGGCATTTGGCTGTGATAGTGGCAATTTTAAATAACAACAGTGCGAGCTCTACGGTTTCATTAGCGTATTATTATTATGAAGGTTTAAGCTGGATTCATAGTGAATATAACATAAGCCGTATGCTATATCGATAAGACGTACGACATAATTTTAAGAAAATGCATTTATAGTCTTCGTGACGTTAACAGTTGCCACGTGCGCAGAGAGCTGTTAGAAATCTTAAATTCTAACGATCTGTGAACTTAACCTTACTGTTCTCTATTGTTTTGTTGCATTTCAAGTTTGAATTTTGATTATTTTAAAAAATAAAAGTGTACCATCCAATTACAAACCACATAAAACTATAATAACGCAGACGTTCCATTCTAGACGAATATCTGCGATGAAATCTATTTACGAAATTATCTGATCACGTACGTTTGCCATCGATTACGTAGCGATAACATAAGACATAAAAATCAATCATTTCTTACAGCATACGGCTTCTGTTATGGCGACTATGAATGCTCTAATCGATTTACGTATGTTTATTTAATATTAATATAGCAAATTTACTTTCCAAATAGATTAATTGGCGTGGAAAATACTAACACGCTTTTAAGTCTGGTGCTACAAATTCGGCGAAGACTGGTCGTTCTTCCACAGCATATATCACACATCTGTCTTTCCTGTGCTGTGCTACCTCTTTATAAAGGGTGAAGCGGTATCTTGCAACTCTATCTATGTAACTAGGAATATTAAACGATAGATTTTAATGTTAAACTATTTGCACCCAAGAAGTTTTTGATGCAATATCATGATTTTGTTTTAAACAGGTATTTTTATAGTAAAGCAAAATTAAAAGAAAAAAATGTATGTCAATGCCCTGCATTTCAAAAATGAGGCGTCTCTATGACAGGTTTATTGGGACTTTTCTTCTTAACAGAAGGTCTATGAAGTGACGAAGTGCTGAAAAACCGACTCACCCTACACACACAAAGTGGTCTATTGAAAAGCAAACTTGCTGTGTAAAGAAAATTAATAAACAAACGTTTGCTATTATGATTTATTAATATTTGAAAATAACTGACCTGGTACAGTAACAGTATGTTTGATAAATTGAATGAATTTCTGTTATTATTTGTCCGGTCTTTTAAGCCTTAAATGGTTCAACCAAATCCACATCAGCATCCGGTATAACATTCTCCATTTCTGCTGGTATTTGTCATGATTTGGCTTTCTCCCAAGCAGTGTAAAAATTTTATACCAAGTCCACGCCAGGTCTATCCACAAGATGGGGTTTCATTTTAAATGATTTCTGTAACTCTGCCAAGGACATGTTCGTCAGGCGTGGTTATTTTTGGAAGTCCCTTTCTTGTAAAAACTGAAAAGCAAATTACAGAAGTTAAACAAAATTCCGTTGATGAAATTTTCACATCTGATTGTATCAGAAACAAATTTGCACTTACGTTAATGACATTGGTGCAGTCTCTAAAATGAAAGTCATTTTCAGGGCTTGGCTCAACTAACATCAATAAAATAGCAGTGTTTGTTGTGCCAGAGGATATTATACTCTGACAGATCGGCATGAATTAAATTCGCTTTCTCGTCCATAGTTTTCATTGTCTCTCCTATCTGTAAGTGTAAGACGACAACCTTTATTACAATCTGCTTAACAAGAGCTGCAACAACTACGACTATGTACATGTAGAACAGGTTAATAAATTACCTCGTCATAAGCCATGATTGAGGCCACGAAACTAAAATAAATAGTCCACATTCCACATCCTTCAATTTTATGTACCTTATTTTGAACCACATATTTTGGCCTGATACTTTCACAAGTTCCTGTTTTGGAGTCGGAGAATTCCAAACTCAAAGAAGTTTTCTATGCAAACGCAGTTCTTGCAAAAAAAATCCCGAAATTTCGTCCTTCGGTACCAATCTAAAAACAACTCAATTTCATCCAATTTTCATGATGCACTCACATGGGGGGACGTTCAGCGAGTAATACCCCTTTTATTCATTACGAAAAGGTTTGTTTTACCACAGAAAAATCAAATTTTATATATACATTATACATATGACTAAAATTAAAATACTTGTTGCATCAATTGCAACGCAACTGACGTCAACTGTCATGCACAAACACAGAATCATATAATAGAATAGAATGTGTCATAACCACAACTGGAAAACTTGCATCACAGAATATATAAATAGACATAGGCGCATTCGATTGAAAAATACCGAATTATTGAAATGATCGGCACAATCCGGTTATTGTATTAGTGTTCGAATATTAAGTAATCGATTGAAAATTAGACAGAAAGATAGTGGCAATTTGAGTTGAGAGAATCGATTCCTGTATTTTACAACACAATTGCAAAGAATAAATCATTTTAATTTTTTTCAATTAATTAAAATAAGCAGAATTTTTTGCTACTGGACGACTTGTAGGTATATTTTAAATAGGGAATGAGTACTATCAAAGATCATGTATACACTAGATAGTCAGACCTATTGTTTAATTTTATCGCTCATAAATGGACCTCAACTTAAGCTTCATCTCACTTTAACTCATGATACTGCAATACTTCTCTGTTAATTGGGATCCAATTTTGCATGTGTTAGAGAGAGAAGATGGGGCAATGAAATAAACAGTGGCTTTGACTATCTAGTATATGAAATGATCTTTGGTACTATTAACATATCAAGGAATGTTATGACTATCATAACTGCCGCAGATGTCGGCAGGCTGTTATGATTCATAACATCCGTGATTTGTTCAATAGTTTATCGGTTTCAGAAAATAAAGACATTATTAATAGATATTACCTTTTGATATTCTCTTATTAATAACGTTTTCATGTCATTAGTTGGTCAAGTCTGTATGGGTTGATTTGTCGCCATGGTTACAGTTATATTTTGTTTGTTTTTATTTGTTACCTTTTTTCATATTACATAAATGTTAAAAATGTTTACATTTTTAATGTCACAACACAACGGCTACATAAAAATGGACCTTGCATGGATTGCCTGAAAATTCATTTCAGTTGGATTTCAGTATTTAATAATTATTGTTTGGAGTTTTCTGTCTGTTTGTATTAATAAATAGCCCTATAGTTTCATTATTTATTATTTCCATCTGTTGACAGTTATTGACAGATCTGTATTGTAATATTACCGTACAAGCAATAAATATAACTGTACAACTTTAGTTATGACTTATTTACCAGCCTACTTTTGCATATGTAAACAAAGGATTTAATATCCTGAAACCGATAAAATAATAAATTTGATACATTTTGGATGAGATGCTTCGAACATTTCGAACTAACTCTGTGTGGCGCCATCTTTCCGTGCATTCTCGAGTCTCGATCGATAAATAAATTGATACTTCTAATGCTCATATTTTAAAAGACTTCTGTAATGTACCATAAAAATAGGATCTTAGGGAAATTTTATGAAATGTACTAGAAATGATATTTTTTTAATGAAAATGTACTATGGTACTTTTCAAGCAAAAATGTACTGTAAATAGTACAATTGTACTAGAACGGCAGCACTGGCATTTTGTTGAATTAACAATTGTTTAATGTATCTATAGGCAACACATTATACTAGTCAAACCGTACCATCCAGCGGCGGTACATGAATATCTGTGGAAAAACGATATAATCAGCCTTATTCTGGTGACTATTGATTATTGGTTATTGAAAAATATCTAATAAGTATGAAGATTTCGGATTCTGGTGTACATTCATAATTTTCAATATTGATTCATATAACCAATATTCTTGAAAAATGGACGACCTTGAATATTAACTAATAATTGGAATTCTGGTGTGCAATTTTATCTACAAGAGATTGGAAATTTTACAAAGTTTTACAAAGAACTATTTAGAAGCTTAGTTATTAGTTATGTCTTTAAAGGTTATGATGGCCAACGTAGAATTTATTTTTTTAATAAATGCATTGCGGCTATATAATAATAAGAAACATTCAAAATTCAGCAATAGAAGAAAAAAAGATTAAGGGATACCTTTATTTGCCAAATAAAATACTTAGTAGGGGAATACACAAGGTGTCCAATATTTGGTAGGTAGGTTTTTTGACGAAAATTAATGGGTGGTGTTTCATATATAAACTTATTTAAAATAAGTCCCCCCTGTTAAGTTACACCCTCTCAAAGGGGTGCACCAAAATCAAGTTTTATATTCTCTAAAATGACTTAACTTAGAGAGATAAAATTTTATGTAGGTACATACTGTACCACCCTTAAAAGACCATTTTATGGAAATATTATTATCCACCAAATCTTCCCTTAAGGGAGTGAAATAAACTACCTCTTACGGTTTTTTGCCAGAACTTTGATCGACTATAAATATTTAAAAGAGAAATACTTCACTCGAAAGCCCGATCTTATTTTAAAACTTCTTTGCCTCTTACTAAATTTTTGTATGTATACTTAATCGTATTAGATTAAAAAAATGAAATGCACAACCATGCACAGACAGTTCTCGCCTGTACCGTATCTATTTTATTTTTTTTAATCGAATACGGTTGAGTATAGAAAAATTTAGTAAGAGATAAAAAAGTTTTAAAATAAGATCAGGCTTTCGAAATCAGTTTGGAGAAAATAATATGAAATTAGCTTTTAGTCCACCCCTTTGAGTGGGTGACTTCGAAAGCCTTCTATTTTAAAACTTTTTTGCCTCTTACTAAAGTTTTTATACTCAACTGCATTCGATTAAAAATAAAATAAATACGGTACTGATGAGAAGGTACACAAAAATTTAGTAAGATAGGCTTTCGAGTAAAGTATTTCACTTTTGAATATTTATATAGTCAATCAAAGTTCTGGCAAAAAAACCACAAGGTGTAACTTATTTCACTCCGTTAAAGGAAGATTGGGTGGATGATAATATTTTCATGAAATGGTCTTTTATAGGTACAATATGTACATAAAATTTTATCGCTCTAAGTTAAATCATTTTGGAGAAAATTATAAAAACTAGCTTTTGGTGCTGCACCCAATTAAGAGGGTGAAACTCGATAGGGGGGGCTTATTTTAAAAGAGTTTATATGAAAGACCCTCATTAATTCTCATCAAAGAACCTACCTGCAAAATATTTGCACTTATTTCCGGGACACCCTGCGTATAGGTTCAATAACATATTTGATAGATCAAATAAGTTCCTTCTTGCCAGACCCACAAAGAATCAAAATAAGTATTCCCAAGTAACTTATTGTTACGTGTGGTTTGCATTTCTTCTCTCAGGGAAGTTATCAGAAATCTGTAGGCCAAGATATTAATTTCCCTGTGAGCCGCCAATCGACTGAATCTGTAGACTAAGCTTTTCCGACTCTCAGATAAGTACCTACCCTAGATATATTTGGAATTGCCTCTGATGTTCTTTTTCTTTGTGTAGTTTCGTATAAAATGAGAATGTTTACAATTAGGCAAGAGTTAACCTATATTTTGACAATAATTATCATTTTACAAATATTTCTCCAACTTTGCAACGTTAAATACTCTAATTTTCTTCAATTTCTAGTGTTTTTATTGTAGATCAATGAATATTGGCAACCCTTTTTTAATAACTTCATATCATACGCATACAGACAGTCTAATAGATTTTCAATATTGACTTTCTGGAATCAATAGTCTCACCAGAATACAACAACTTTATGAAATCGATAATTTTCAATAAACAATGTTGGTTATCTTCAGATATTGAAAATTAACTAACGGTCACCAGAATAAGGCTGATTACCTGTCTGAAGAAATGCTGTAGAGTAAGAATGAGGGTAATATAAAATATGTTCTTTTCGTCTGTATTTCTACACCTTTCACTATTCTGGATCAATAGGGCGAACTGAAATGTGGACGAAAAGAACGAACCTATAGTTTACGCTGTTAGTACCGAAAACTACTGGCAGATGTCGCGTTGTATTATTAAATGTGATTTTTAAGAATTGCTGCCACTGTAATTTTTACCTTTTATTCAGAGTTATTAAGTCTTTGTTTATATTACTGAATATTACTTTATTGCAAAATTCTTTTTTTATAATAGCAGGTTACGATTACACACTATTTATTTGAAAATAAATTCTGAACGCACCTCGTGCAAATATCCTCCACACTGGAGCCCGTTCAGAAAGAGAAAGTAATACCGGGGTAATGGTAAACAATGAAACTTTGCGTAGTGTACCGAGGCGATGTTCGTTTATGAACGCGTTACGGCGATCAAATTATTCAAATCTTATAAAATTATAAAACACAACATTTTGGAGACAAATCTGACCCATGTTGAGAACATGCTTCCCATTACTTAAGAAAAAGTTAAAGATTGTTAATTGTTAATAAAAAAATATTTTCTATATAACCTCACTTCAAACAAAGATATAGCTTTTGCCTTTCAAACTTAATTCACTTTTTATACTACGCATGTGCGGCGATTATCGCTGGGCTCCGGAGCGCGGCGATCATGGTTTACTTTTGGCGACTTACTAAGCCATTTCTGAACGTTGTAGGGTAGTTGACCTAAGAGTAACTTTACTATTTCTGAACGAGTACAGGTACACTGTGTGTACTCGGTAAGCGTTCCTGAACGCAGTCCTGACCACGAATTTCGTTTATATGAGAAATTCGTGACACTGACATATGACATCAACATGTCAACATAACCATGTCCATAACCCAACATTTTTAATTAAGCTAATGTTAAGTACTTATTATTTTATAGTTACTTACTATTACTATTATTTGTGAAATAAAATAGCTATGACTAGCCCATACGTTGAGAAAATTTGGCAGGAAAATTTATCTCCCATTCGCAAACCGTCGAATTAACCTAAGTAGGACAATTTAGGGAAAGGTTAGAAAGTTGAACCACTTTAGCTGAAATATACTGACAATACATACACGTCCACGTTAAAAATGTCCACGATAGAAAAAGTGCATCCAACTGTTTACATAGTATTTCTATCTTTATTATTGGATTTACTAGCATTTACTATGATTCTACCTTTGCTGCCTTCCCTACTGGAACATTACAGGACAAATGACAATACGGGACTGTATAATTGGCTTTCTAATAAAATTTATTACTTTCAACAATATGTCGGGGCCCCTGAAAAATTCAATTCCGTTTTATTTGGTGGTTTTCTTGGTTCTATGTTTAGTTTCTTACAATTTATAGCAGCTCCTATTGTTGGGGGTATTTCAGATGTAGTTGGCAGGAAAAAAGTTATGATTGTATGTTTGGTAAGTACCTATCGCAAGAACCTTACGTTTAATATTTCACTAAACAATTTATTTTAGATTGGTATCGCTCTGTCTTATGTGTTATGGGCGCTTTCTAGCAATTTGGTAATATTTATATTTGCAAGATTTCTTGGTGGAATAAGCAAAGGGAATGTGTCTCTTAGTATGGCTATAATTGCAGATGTCTCATCAATGAAAACGAGAGGCAAAGGAATGGTAAATATTAATCGAAATCTAAGTAAAATAAAGTAGGTATATAATATGTATAGTATAGAGCTTATTTATAAATAATTATATGTGACTACTTATTATAGACGATTATAGAATTATTTTTCTCTTCGTGAATAATTTACGAATGCCTATGCTGGATAGGTTAATTATCACTATTTGTTAGTCAAGTACACGTACACTACATTGCAATTAACACGATCTTAAATCTATTTGGCTTTATTCTACACTTTGACCATATTTCGATTGCGAAAGAAATGGAATTTTTTAGGTAATATTTTGTTTGTTATAATGAAGTTTTGAATTTTAGGCACTTGTTGGGATTGCTTTCTCACTGGGTTTTATCATTGGCCCATTAATTGGAGCAATTTTTGCAGTGTGGGCTAAACAGAAATCAGGGCAATGGTTTGTTGTACCAGCTCTGTTTGCTCTGTTGTTATCAGTAGCAGATTTAATATTCTTTAGCGTTTTCTTTAAAGAAAGTTTACCAAAGGTGAGCCAAGAGTTTGATCCAACGAAATTTTTGCTAACATTAATATTTTGTAGGAAAAATGTGCCAAAAGTTTTAAAACAACTTTCCAGAATGTTAAAGTTTTGATTAATGTAAAGGATTTGTTTGAATTTACAGCAGTTACAGGTGTTAAGGAAGCGAATTTAAAGGAACTAAGGAAGCTTGGAATAGTCTATTTTGTGTATTTGTTTATATATAGTGGATTAGAATTTACATTGACCTTTCTTACACACCACGTTTTCCAATATACTTCCATGCAACAAGGCTGGATGTTCTTTGTGATAGGTATAAGCCTTTGTATTTTTAACTTTACGTGATTTTAAAGTAAAATGTTATTTTAGGCCTAACAATGGCAGTAATGCAGGGCGGTTACGTTAGAAGAATTCCCCAAAATAAAATTAAGTCGACAGCGATTAATGGTTTATGGCTAATTGTGCCCTCATTTGTTTTTGTCGCAGTAGCTCGAGAGCCCATTATGTTGTATCTAGGACTATTTATTTTTGCTATATGTGAGTAGCCACTATTCAGTCTTTGCATGTTACTAAGTTCCTAAATACAGCTATTGTATTACTGTGAATGACAATGAATGATGTTCATGGCATGTACATCCGATTCTGATTTTGACACAATGACATGCTCAGTTCAGGCCTCTACAGATAAAGACTCTTATATTTATTTTCCCACAGCAACTGCAATGGTGGTACCTTGTATAATGACGATGGCTTCCGAATATGGCAGTGATCAACAAAAAGGCACTGTAATGGGAATATTCCGATCTTTGGGAGCTCTGGCAAGAGCACTAGGTCCAATTTTTGCTAGTATTGCATTTTGGAGTGTAGGTTCTACGATAACATATTTAACGGGTGCTATACTATTACTGTGGCCTGTGATGACGTTGAGGAAAAAATAGCAGCAACAATAATGTATTAAAATATTCATCAAAGGATTTGCATCAATAATTACAAGAAGAACTTGCATTACACTCCTAGATGTTTATGTAAATAGTTACACTTATGTACAATGCTCTCAAGAAGTTTTGCATAAGTATATCTAAGCAAAATTTGACATGAAGGATAAATTGTATGTTTTAAACATATACATAGAAAGATGTAAGTTTTACATTACTCCGTGAAAATAATATTTATATTATAACACTCCCTTATCCCCCTTGTCTCAAATACTGTTAATGTTATCAATTAATATTTTTATGATGTAGGTAGGTATTTATTTTAAAGCAATTTGCTGATTATGTCTTTAATATGGTGGTGGAAACTTATCTACTGTGAACATAGACATCTTCTTACAAACAACCAAAATGTTTTCCATCTCTACAATTATCTATGGACTTTTATCGCCCTCTCTTACACATTTCTCAGGTAATCCATATCAATTGAATCAAACAAATTTTTCCCCCTCTATTATCAATTTTTCACACGGGCTGCAAATTTAACATTATTCATTTTCAGATTCACTATACTCTATACTTGTAGTAGACAATAATAAAGTGTAGTTTATATTTAATGTAATTAAGGTGCTAAAATACCGTATTAATTTTAAAATATATTTTAATAATAACCTGTACTAAATAAACATGAATTTGTTAGACATTAATTAGGAGTATTAAGACTATGTGGACTATAGTAACTAAATATCATACTTTATTATGCTGTTCTTAATTATTCAAAAGTGCATGATATTTAGTTTTTTTAATCAGTATTTGTTTACCGTTACTGTAATTTCACTAAAATTTAAATAATCAGTATTTTTTTGTCGTGATACACTGTTGTACATCATATTTTATATTATATATAAACTTTTCTATTAAATTTTTTTTTAAATTACTTTGTTTTCTTTGATGATTTAATTATTCTCTAATTAGGCACTAGCTTATCGGTAGAGCCTTCATAATAATCATAAACCAAGTGACCAAACCAACACTAAAACTGGCCGCGGGGCGTCAGATCAAATATTTGATCAAACTAGACTCATCAAACTGTGAATATGACGTCACCACCAAATTAGTTTCTAGAATAGATGGTCACACAAGCTGTCAAAATCCAAAAGTCTAATTTAAATTGACCAATGAATGCATGATAGAAACTGATGAAAACCCAGAATGACTTATTTCCGTCAAACAGACTTATCAAACTGTGACGTCATATTCACAGTTTGATGACTGATGAGTCTAATTTGTTCAAATATGAAAATATTTGATAGTCTGACGCCCGCTGAAGACAAAGTAAACATTTTATGTATGTATGTATATATGGTTGCCTAATACTGTGGTCACATGGTTTACAAATATTTATGAAGATCCATAAACTTTTGAACATTTAGGTTAGGTGCGAGTTCGCCAAAAATTGATTTGTTAACCTCGAAACTAGCGACCTTGGCTCTTGGTTGTGATTTTTGTGCTCTAACGATTTTATTTTTTATCGTGTCATTTCATTTTCATTGTAAAGTTCACAGGTTGGTTAATAATGGCTCAAAAGTTGGTCCAAGTGAAAGAACAATTAGATAAAGCGCTTCATGAACCTAATAAACCGTGGACTATTGTGTTTGGAGAAGCTGAGAAAAAAACCGGCGTGGAACGACTCTACCTTTTCCTAGGTAATTATCGATAATTGGTACATTTTATTTTCTGATAAAATAACCCATATAATTATGTTTGTAGGATTTATAGCAATTCTTGGGTTGTGGCTGGTATTTGGTTATGCTGCTCAATTAATCTGTAATTCCGTTGGATTTTTATATCCTGCATATGTCTCTATACATGCTATCGAGTCTCCAACTAAAGATGATGATACGAAGTGGTTGACTTACTGGGTAGTTTTTGCAATTTTTTCTATTGTTGAATATTTTGCAGACTTTATTGTAGGCTGGTTTCCCCTATACTGGCTTATCAAGGTAAATCATCGTCGTTATAGTTAGGTATCTGACTATTAATTATAGTAAAATTTCAGTGTATTTTCTTTGTGTGGCTTATGAATCCAACTGATTTTAATGGATCCCTGATTCTATATAAAAAAATTGTGAGGCCTTATTTCTTAAAACACCATAGCGTTATTGACAGTACTTTACACACTGTTAAAGAAAAGGGTAAGATTTTGCATCATATAAATATGTTAAGACCTAATTTTGTTTTTGTTTGCAGCAAGTACGTTGTTAGAACAGAAGAAAGAATAAGGATAACACATTTTTAAGAAAACGGTTTTTACTTATGTCAGTGCCTTTTATAATTTAGTGTGGTTGATAGTACCTTTATATTACAGTTGCTTTGTGTTCGGTGTTTTTATTATATGTTATTTTACGAATATATTCCTATCTATGTCTTTCTTTAGATTTTAGGTGTCAACCAAATGATCTTATGTATTAAGAAAATCTCAATGTTAAGAAATATTTGAATAAATGATATATTTTTTATTGTGATAGTACATGCTCCATGCTGTTAAATTATATAATATACATGTTTAAACCTTTTCATATACCACATTTTGCTTGAATACAGAATGATATTAAAAGGAACATCCACTTTGGGTATGCTCCTATTCACAGTAAATAAATAAGAAAATATTTAGGTAATTTATTTTCATTGTAACCTTATCCCCATTAATTAAAAATAGCACCTTCCCTCGATTCCAAAGATACTAAGTTCATGTACCTGGTTGATTTACAATGACGCGTGAAATTGCGCGTATTTGTGACTGGTTTTACTAAGTATGAAAGTCGGGCAAAAATGTTCGTGAATTCACGTGATATCCTGAATCAAAAATAAAAATCTCGGAAACTCTGATGGTATTTTCATTTATATATACAATCCATTATCTCTTTCTTATACTTCGTTATATATTATCTAACCACTTTTACGCGTTTTCCTATCACAAATGTATGTAATTAAATTTGACCACATCCAGTCAAGTTTTCCACTTCCTATGTATACCAAAGTGGTTCTCCTCCCATGTTAGTGTACGTATACCCGTCTCTCCCTGTAATATTTTTTTTCCGCGTCAGGCGACAATAATACATTTCAGAAGAGTTAAAGCAGACTATGTAACGGGATTAAAAAGCTTGAAACCATGATCCTACAATGTGTAGTTTTGGTGATACAAACGCGTCAAAGTTGAGTTTGCAAAATTTCAAGATGTTTCCTAAGCATCTCTCCCATTAATATTTTTTTGTTGTGTCAGGCGACAATAATGCATGTGGGATGAATTAAAGTAGACTATAGAGATAAATAAGCTTGAAATCATGGCCCTGCGATGTATACTTTAGGTGATACAGAGCGTCAAAGTTAGGTTTCAATATTTCAAGACTTGTTTCCTTCGTGTCCTTCCTTGTTAATATTTCTTTGACACTTTTTTGGGGCGACAATAATGCAAGTAGGATTAATTTAAAGTACCTATACTAATAACGAAATAAATAAAGCTTGATATGATCATACAACGAACATAGTTTTGGTGATACAGAGCGTCAAAGTTGTAATAATTTTACAATATGTTGAATTTTAGATCAAACAACTTATAAACAACAAATTACTACTGATAAGATAAGCGATAAATTGCTACGTAGGTAATGAATTTAATAGTATTTATAAATATGCGGTAATTAAGTTTAAAGTTGTTGCCAACATTACCATATGTTGATTTAGTTCTAAACGGCACGAAAAAAACTGAAATTCCCTAGACATTATCGAAATTCCCTAGATACAATAATCGATTGTCCACATTAACCTAAAAGTGTTGTTTCTATTGTCAAACGCGTAGTAAAATCCAAATAAAAATACGTTTGACTAGCATAATGAGTAGTGCAACTAAATATGTAGTAAATAATCTATGGAGTATGCCTTTATTTTAGCAAAAAATACCACAAAAGCAGCCAAATAAAGAAAATTCTCCAATATGGCTACTAATAATGTAGGCATTGACTGGATGGGTAGTCTTGGTGTTGGGGTGGTAGATTTTGAGGCCCCCCTAAGTACTGTTCCTGAGCAACACCAAGGTTCTTCTCCTGGTATGAACCAATATGACCAAATGGATAGAGCCAACACGAGTGCCACATTAAAGGTTTGTTTTATGAATGTCAGTTATGTTTATGTTACTGAATTTCGATGTTCATCTATTTCAGAGAAACCCAAAAATGGAACTTTCAAAGAATGATTTGCTTAAACTTGTCACTTATTTCGAAGGAGAAATTCAAGCTAGAGATATCGCTATTGCGGCTCTTAAGGTAAACATTTAACTTTTTTATTTATGTTTCAAACACTAAAATGTTTTCATCGAATGATTAGAATTGTTTATAATGTGTATTATACTACATTATTCTCAGAATATTTTTTCTTTTAGTCTGAAAAATTAAAACAAGTAGTAAATGTAGGAAGATATAGACCGGCAGTTATATCAGATCCTTATACAGCTTTGCTAAGGGATAGTATAGCCGATGGACCAACTGCGAAGCCTCCAGTAACCGAAAAGGAAATGGCACAGGCGGCAGAACAACAACTTCAAGCATTAGAGCAATTAGTTTTACAACAGCGATGGGCACATCAACATATGATCAATATTTTAAAAGAGGCTGAGAACAAACATAAAAAGGTAAAATAATTCGACCTATTCAATTATCCTTTAAAACTTGCAGTTTAGTTAATAGTGCTCTAATATTCCAGGTTATTCAAGAACTAGAAGAAGAAAAGTGTAAACACGAACATGATACAGCTCAAGGAGATGACATTACATATGGTTTGGAAATGGAGAGAACTCGCTTACGACAAGAATTAGAGATGGAAAGAAACGCTAGGAAGAAATTGGAAAAAGAAGTGAAACGTCAAGTGGACATGGCTGATGAGGAAAGAGCACGCCAGAAACAAATAGTTTTACTCCTCCTAGCAGAAAGGAAAAAGATTATTGTTAAATATATTGAAGAAAGAAAAAGGAGTGAAGATTTAGCGCAGGTAAGAATCCAAAGAACAGTTTCTACCAGTAATAATAATTGTAATTGTTTGGTCGACAAATAAATGTATAATCAGGCTCTTCTGAGAATATACACTTAGTGACTCATCTTTTAATAGATATTATCTGAAGAAAAGTCTCGGATTGATACAATGGCGGAAGGTTTGGAGGAAGAGAGTAAAAAGTCTTTGCAGATGGAAGCAGAACTTGAAAAGCAAGTCCACGTTTATGAAAATGATAAGAAAACGTTGAAAGCCCAGTTGACAGCGAAGGAACTCAGGTACAGTGCCTAAAAAGTGTATATTTAACGAAATTTAATTTTGCCATTTTTCTATAGATGTCAAGAGTTGGAAGCAGAATTACAAAGAGTTAAAGCAGAGTGTGATGCTTTACGAAGTCGAGCGTCTTTACCTAATGACGGCGCTGCCCCTATGATAAGTAGTGTGGCTAAAGTTGTGCAGCCAACAGCTACAGTTTCTAGTGTACCTGTCTCTGGTCCTAGTAAGTTTTTTCTTCCAGTATAAATAAAGATTTTTCTACAAATAATAACTAAAGTTTATTTTTTGATTTGTAGCTACTGGAATTGCACAGTCGGTGACGCCAGGGCAGGCTCTTAGACAGACCGCCGTAGCACCAACCTCAGTACTAGCTGCTACAAAAGTAAGACAAATAAAATGAATTAAATATTTGAAGAAAAGTTATGTTTTTATTTAATTTCAGGTAAACCCTGCTGCATCAGTGGGAACAAACCAGGTATTAAATCAGGCTTCCACAGTCCGCACCCCTCCTAAAGCTGCAGCTTTTCATCCTCAGTTTCAAACGTCATCAACGGCGCCTCAAACTCCTCCTAAGAAAAGTTCACTGGCTGCTAGAGGTGTTCCGCCTCCAATTCCCCCTAATAAACCCATAATTCCTAGTAAAACGGCAACAGCGAGAAGGCCTGACAGTGGGGAGTCGGAAAAAAAAAAAACAAACGTACCTCTTAAAGACGGAGAACCTGTTCGCCCCGGACAGGGGATAGAGATGTTAGGACAGGAATTAGCTGATTTTCAACAAATGTTTGTGACGATGGCAACTAGCAATAATACTTAAGACACCAATCTTATATTGATTTTGTAATTAGGGAAGTAATACTGTTGAGATTTGGATGGAGAAATATTGTGATTAGCTGAATTTATTTATTTTATTTAAACTATAATAAAGACAATTAGGTAAAATTTTGATTACGGATTATAGTGACTATTAGAATGCCTTTGTCAGGGAATTGACAGTATTGTGACATCTGTAGGAATACGCAAAATTTTTTTCTCCCATTAGAAAATTGTATATTTTTACGCAATTTAATACTGGAAATATTACAGTGAGTAATTGAAGTACAGGTATATACTAATTACGAAGTGCAGCGTAAACACGGGTTCTTTTTTCCAATTTATCAAGATGAATTGTTACACAAAGACTTGTTTTTATCTCTGAAGTAGTTCTTTAATAAAATTCACTTTACACACTATTAATGATGGTTTGCTTGTTTATTTGAAATATTGTTTGTATTTGATTGTTTCCTAACAAACTACAATATATGTTGTGATAACTTAGCTCAAAAATTATGTTTTGGTTTCCACTATGATGTAAAATATCTAAAAAAGTATTTTGGAAATAATGTTCAGTTTATTCGTACCACCCGGGAAATTCGTTCAACTTCAGCTAACCGGTTTTTGTGTGACGGTTTGTTCAATAATTATACAGTTTTGTAAATAATTAAGATATTGTTCTTTTTTTTTTGCTTCGTTGATTTTAAGCAAATGTTTATTAAATAAACCTGGAGCAAATGAGATATCGTAATTGATTTTCAAAGTATACCTAAGTGTGGTTGTATTATCGCTGGTAATTCAGTTACTCTCTGTATAATATAATATTAAAATATATGTATATATATAATGTGATCACGTATTTTATGGTAAAGTACTCTATTTATATGCTTTTAAAAATATTGAATGGCAATTGTTACTTAGCGAGGTTATTTTGAATTCAAATCTGAAATAATTACTGGAAAAATTTTGAATCTCGCTAGAAAGACACGGAATGAAACTACTCGCTTATGGGTGTTCTAAAGTACCTAGACTATGTTCAGTAAAATAAGGAATGGAAATCATACAAATGCAAAATAAATATTTAATTGGAAACACCCTCTATATGTAAATTTTTCAATATTTTGAAAAAATAGGGGTTCTTTTAAACCAAATTCAGTTTTGCATTTCCCTCGTATACAATAAAAGGTTTTTAAATTGCATTTATTTAGTTTTAGGGCAACTTTTATACAAATTTTTATCAAACGTAATTTTTTCTGTAAAGTGGATAATAAAAAATCGTCTCGTGATCACACTGTATGCACATATAAATATATAACAAAAGTGGTTAGAAGCAAAACGTATACTTGCACAAAACAATTCTTATTTAATATTTCATAAGTTTATTTTTGTGCTGCCGGATTGTAATAAATAAGTACTGTCTTAGTTTTGAGCTTTGCTGTAATATAATTTTTTTGACAATTAGTTAAGGCAGCTTGTATCGGAAGAGACCTTAAGCCACTTTTAATTCCGATTTTGTAGTTTAGCTCGGATATTTTATTTTTTATTTTACAAATTTGTAGAAATTAAGTGTAAAACTAGGTATTGTATAGATACTTAATTACTTAAATTTTTTTGTTTAGATATCTAGACTTAAAAGTAGACTGTGATTTTCATACTTGCGAGTATATGCTGCAGATACTTAAAATAGTTGTGTGTAAATGTACACATACAACCTGAAGCATTTATATATGATTGAGACCCGCTGGAATCATGACCTCTATGTTTCGATGCAATTTTGTATGTTTTTACTTAGGCTGCTTCTGAAAATAATTATTATGTTAAGTGCTTTGATTGAAATATTTAATCCAGTTGTTTCAGCAGCTTATTAACAGTAAAATTTGTATTTTTAATACATCAATAAATCTACAAAGTTGTATACACAGCAGGGTTTATGTCAATCATATCAGACTCTCAGTTTTTTCCATCCAAAGCTCTATCTACCTACCGAACAGTGTTGGGGCTGATACACTTTCTCTGATGCAGATGCCCCTAAAAGTCCGCTTTTATGTGATAAATACTAAATTAAATCTAAACAAGGCGATTCAAAGTTTACCCTTTAAACCTCAGAAATCAATAAGATACTGGAGGGGAATAATATATTGTACGTCAAAATTCCAGTCGTTATGTCACATCAATTTCTAAAGTTTGAAAGGTAAATTCAGACCACCCTGTAGAACACACTTCTTTCTCCAATGTTATCACCAGGAACGACTGTAAGAAGTTTGTAAAATGATAAAATATATAATACAGTTATGACTTAATAATATTAAGTAAGTACTATATGTATATTTATAGCATCATATTTTCAAATGTCCTTTATAAAGCTTTTAAATAATAATTTTTATTACAATGACAATGACATTGGTAAAGTGATTAGTGATTCTTTTAAAGCTATTTCTGACTAAACCAATTTTGATAGATTAAGTATCTGTTATGAATATAGCAATATGTTAAAAAAAAAATAAATGTAGGATATGTCTACAGGATGACTAGACGACAGAGAACATGAGAATGAAATAAAGGATAATAGGATTTGATGCGTGTAAGATATTTTAAGCTATATATATTACTTACTAATATAATGATAGTTGAACTGGTGTTCAAATTAAACTAATAAATAATGTCTGTAGAAACATTGTAAATATTGCAATCGTTAGAGAACATAGCGAAATATTTTGAAATTTTAATTATTTTTTTTATATCAATATTATTCGTGTACTGAACATAGGCAAACAATAAATTTCAAATGTACTCAGTAGCAACTTTTGTTTCCTTGTAAATACTAACAGAAAAGTATGTGATACAAAAAATGCTAGAACCTTCATCCTACGAATGGTATTTTTATTTTTAGTACTAAAAATAATATTTAACTGTACAAGGCATGATTTAAGCTCAAGTTATAATGAGTAACTTGGTAGATTAAAAAACAATCTTTAATTTATAGATATTACTGGGAAATCCACCATTTTTCTAAATATATGGCAATACAAACAGAATAAATAGTAACAATTATTATTTTTTTATTAGTAAATATTGTTAAGACATATCGGCATTATCTCATAAAAAATATGCCAAATTAAAATAATTGTTCAATATGTTATATGTGATATAAGAATAATAATAACATGCATTTTTAATGTTATTTGTGGCAAGGCCCAGCTAATGTACACGGCAGGTTCACTTACTATGAAATAAAAAAAATTTCAATAACTATTTATTTTTTGAATTTGCACTAAGTTTTCTGGGAGTTATGGGGTGTGCGCCTCTATATTTCCTAAAATATTTGGAATAAACGCTGAAATTTGGACGGTTTTTTACATGACCAAAATACAGTTTTTTTAACAACTCAGCTCTGGTGCATATCTAGTTTAACCATAACTTTAAAATATTAAATACGATACGTTTATTTGGATTGTCTTTTGACAAACCATTTAGATTAACCTTGTGTTCCTTGTTAGCCAAAATTCGGCAAAAATCGCATTTAAAAATTTGAAACATCCTATAGGCAATTTATCTGTTGAAATCTTCTTGATTTTAGGTATGCAGGGTTCCAAATTAAATAATTTTTCGGATACCCGGCATTCAAGATTGGAAAATCAACACTTAAATAGAATTTAATCACCAATATATATGGTGTAAAAAAATGTGAAAATATACAGCGTCCTGTTTGAAATATTAAATTTCGGTTTTTGTTAAAAAAATGCCATTTTGTTCTAAAAAAGCCCTCCGAATTTTTATTTTCTTTTCCGAATATTTTTCTCCCTGATATGTGTTAAATATACTTAAATCAGGACAACCCATCAATACATTTATACATAGACGTTTGATTTCCTTGCTTAATATATTAAGTGCTCCTTAATAATATATTTATTGTTTCCACTTCTCATTCTAGTTATATAAACCAGATTCAGGTCACTTTTATGTTTTTCCGTGTACATATTTTTATACAAGACCATTTTAGCTTTATTCCATTTTTTCTTAATCTCTACTCATAATTATTGTGATTTGAAATTTTTTGCCACGTGTATGCTTTAAAGAGTAAGGTTTAATGTGTTCCAGTTAAAGTCAGCCAACTTTAATATTTTTAGCCGATATAATTGAAGAAAATATTTCTTATTGCGACTTAAAATATGAATTAGCAAGAGGGACACAATTCAAATGTGGCTATAAAATTATATTATACACAATTAAAGACCCCTCCCCTGCTTTGAAAAAGTTTTGATTACCTACATTTTTTGTCCTAATTTCAACCACCCTTATCTATGTTAGAATGAAATTTGGCAATTTTTGTAAAACCAGCCTGATTCTTGTATCCGGAATAATTTAAAACCCACATGATTTCATCCTGATAAGCTTCCAGTAGCAGATTTTATTATTTTTGGACACTATATCTTCATAATATTAAGCAAAGAATGTTAAGGTCATGTATAGAGTATTTCTATGAAACAAATTTCTTGTGTTTTTTAAAAAAAAAAGAATTAATTTTGATAAAATTTGGTTATGAAATTAATTCGGCTCGAGTTTCTCTGTTTTTTTTTAAGAAAGTGCAAATAATTGGAGTTTAAGCCGGGCGCATCCACCATATTCTGTATTATTTATTAAACAATACTAAATATAAAACAAGAGTTATTGCATAAGACTGATTTAATTTTTGTGACTTTTCGCTTCTTAATCCTCTTAAACAATGCATAATAAAGGGCCTGCATTCCAGTGATAGTGTGACACTCTAAGCCTATTATAGGATAATTAAATTATGTATAAACTGTGAAGGAGCTAGTCCTTAGGGTAGTCTAGTTGAGACAGCAGCTAATACGAACTGTGTTTCACCATGAATCTCTTTGTGTTAATCGCCCTGTATAATTCGATCTCGTATGCAATGTGCACTCGTACTCTGTAAGTACTAACCCGAAACTTTTTTGTTACTTGTTGTTTTCAAATTAACAATTAAACTAATACCAACTTGTATGCTTGTTTCAGTAAAAACCACTCCAAAAACAGACAAGTTCGCGATTACGTCGAGGAATACAGTTTGTCCCTTAGGGATATTTTGCCTATAAAACCCAAGCATTACGACAAAAACCGTGCACCGAAACTTCAAGGTCAACCAACCATTGTTTATTTCCATGTCACAGTACTCTCTTTGGACTCCATCAATGAGGAATCGATGGCAAGTATATTATTATATGGCCTGACCTTATAGTAAAACCGCGGAGGTGCCAGCGAAATGAGACGAATGGGCGATCTCTATTCGTTAGTGGGAGAGATTTACTTCTGTCGTTTACCTGTTGCCTACTAACGGAGAGTGATCGCCCGTATCCCACCGGTTTACTATTTTATTTTATTTGACACGCCAGCAATAGAAACATCTGACGGCGCATGCGCTTTACTCTCGGCAAGTCTTAAGCGTGCCGTGTGTGAATTTCTCACTCTCGCCACGAAGATGACCAAGAAAAAAAATGCTGCTTCAAAGCTACATGCAAAAAATGAAGAGTGTGCAGTATTTGCAGAAACAAAAGTGGGATGAATTTTCTTCGTTGTTGCAAGGCTATACCGTAGGCTTTTGATTTTAAATTACGCCTTTTTTGATGGTGGCAGTTTTAAAATGGCGTCATCACAGTTACCGTGATGACATCATGGAGGTTTTTGTGTTTGTTTATACAAAAAGGGTTAGGTAGAGTTTTTTTCTTAATTTTTTTTTAACTTTGTTATTTTTGAAGTTACGTACAAACGTCCAAAAATAAAAGGTATGGACTTCCGCGTGTTTCCCCAAAATCAAAGAAACAATTGGCAGTCGCATTTCGTAGATATGAACGAAATATATATTTTAAATGAAACACCCTGTATATTTTACAACATCTGAAAAGCCTTAACGAAACCTATTATTTAATGATATACTACACTACAACACAGTATTATTTATCTTAAATTTTACTAGATATTATTATTTTTTATTTCGTTAGTAGGCCATTAATTATTAAATTCGCACAAAAATTAGTGTAATCGTTTTATTTTGAATTTAAATAAAACGAAAATGTTACTAAGCCTTTTAAAAACCTGTAATTTGACTGAATAACGCATAAAATTAAATATTTTAACGATCTTTATATACAGGGTGTATTAAGTACAATTACTTTAACAGGTCATACATTGGCCTAAAAGGAACAAAAAAGTCTTATACAGAATGTGTCGCAAATTGAACGGTTTTCTCAAAAAAAAAAACGTAACTTTGATTTTTGAAAGTTAATTACATGGAAAATAATAGAAAATAAGTTAATAAATAAATTTAAGAGAAGGTGCAGGTCGATTATGCAAATAGATAATTGTAATAAGTACAAATATTTTGTTTGGTGAAATAATTTAGTGTAATATAATAAATTAAAGGGCGCTCTTTAAAAATGTATTAAATTACACTAAATTATTTCATCAAAACCCTCCACCGGACAAAAAATTCTCATTACAATTTTCTATTTGCATATTCGACCTGCACCTTCTCCTAAATTTTTTTAACTTATTTTCTATTATTTTCCATGTAATTAACTTTCGAAAATCAAAGTTAGTGTTATTGTATTATTTTTTTTTTTTGGGAAAACCGTTCAATTTTTGCCACATATTGTATAAGACTTTTTTGTTCCTTTTAGGCCAATATATCACCTATTAAAGTACCTAATGGTACTTATACTTAATACGCCCTGTACATATTTCTCGGCTTACTATAATATAAAAATTAATAGCTCCTGAAATTTTAAAATAAATACTATGTGTCATATATTACACTCTTTTTTAAGCCCCCTTAAAATGATAAAATATACAAAGTGTTTCGTTAAAAAACAAATTTGGTTCATATCTCTGGAAAGCTTGTTTTTCCGACATGATTTTTAGAATGCCTATAACTTCTACGTTTACCACCCAGTACATGCAAACATTATTTTGCGATAATGTTTGGTACAATACACCATAATGACGCCTCTGTCTGTATCTAAAATGTATAAGCTTCAGCGGAATTATATTAATTTCAACTTTTATAAAATTCCATATTTCCTCAAGGCTTGATAACATTTTAAGTGAATATCTGTCTAGATTTGTTAGTTCGCAAAAAGGAATGATTTCCTAGATATTTTATCATTCAAGGTGACAGCGTCAATAACAAAAATAACTTTGGTAATCAATCATTTTGACAGCGATTCATAATAATGTTATAATTCGATGGTTGCGGGATATCCTGAATAACAGATATGCTTTTTTGCAGGAAACAGGATCTATAAAATATAAAACAGTACATTATTTTCCTTAAAAACGTTTACCGCCAGAAACTAGTTTCCATTTACCATGTTCCTACCCGATTCTCGAAAATTAACTATTCTACAGTGTAATTCAGATAAGCCATGTCTTAATATTTGCGCAAGGAATCCAAGCAATATTTGACGCTGTGAACCAAGACTAAACGATAAAGTTTGCAAAAACCAACTCTGGTGTCCCACAAGGATCCGTGGTAGCGCCCATTATATTTCTTCTTTACGTCAACGACTCACTCTGCAATAATTCTGTGCACAGTTTAGTTGATGCTCCGTGCAAGCCCATCCTTTCAGTATTTCCGTTGTTTTCGTGGAAACTGGAGCACAACTGAGTTTACGTCGTCTCATTCTATAGTGTAATAACGGAGGGATAGATATAATTTGTTGTGTTTGACAGTATACTTGCAATTCGAGACCTGGCCTTCTGGTGTTCTCAGGTCTTTAAGGTCCGTGTGCGTACCTTTTCCAATCTTCTCGCGCCCATCACACTCATGGAGTGAACAGGTCAGTTCTTCGTGAAGTGTCAAACAAATTTCCAAAAAGGGGCAGCCGACCCAAGTTTTTTAAAAAGTATTTGCAAATTATTTTTGTCAAAACCAGGAACAATTAATCGACAGACCTTAAATTTCTTTGATTTGTTATAAAAAAAATTTGAAATCCTTCGACCAATTTTTTTTTCTTAGATATATTTTACTAATATTTTCAAATAACTTTATTTCAAGTGTGTTTTTCCCACAAGACGTCATTAGTCTTGGTAATCATGTATTAATGAAGTATTCTGCTAACCCAAATTTCGCTGCGCCACTGCTATACCAACACCAACATTATGTATATCATAGGATTGGAATATTTAAGGGCTGTATCGAACGACATTATATAAGGGTTAGAAATTGAAATAAGTAGGTTAAACTTAACTCTGGTGCAAGGTCACGGTTTTATATTCAACGCTTTAGTTTTAGTAGTGCAAGTCGATAGATTCAATGAGACACTTGCATGGCGCGGGTATCTTTAATCGATACAACAATGATTAGTATTTCAATATATTTGCAGAATAATTAGGCCACTGCGGTATTTATTTACGTCTTTTGCATTATGTAAAGTCATGATTAATAGTTTTTTAAATAAATCAATTTTTGCGTAGACCTACGTCACCGATATTTTCCTAGCCCAAAGCTGGCGTGATCCAAGGCTACGTTTCCCAGAGAATATGACCGAAGAGTACAGAATTTTAGATGTGGACTGGTTACACAACATTTGGAGGCCAGACTGTTTCTTCAAAAACGCTAAAAGTGTCACTTTTCACGAAATGTCCATACCGAACCATTACCTCTGGCTGTATCACGACAAAACCTTACTCTACATGTCAAAGTAAGATATTATTTCTCATATTAAAGATGCAGCATCAAGTACTAAAGCTAATTACATTATTTCGCTGTACAGGGTGTTCTCGAAAGTGAGACTTACCGCATTATATCGTTTTGCCTACCCCCATGAAGGTTTAATTAGTATTTTAAATTTTAGGATCCGGTCCTGTAGCACAAGACACAGGACCGTACCTCAAATTTTTTTATTGTCTAAATATGTGGGTTTTTACCTGTTTTAAATCTAACAAAGCTTATTTAAAACATATCTCTCTGTCTGTCGGTATACTAAATAGTCTTACGTGCATAAATCACGATATCGAGCCAAGTTCTTCAGCAATATCAGTCAATATAAGTATTCGAAAACCATACCTATCATACGTGGATCCATATAAAAGTTTCCTAAGGAAGCTAGGGTCCTTTAAAAAAGGCCCCCAGAATTAAGTTTTTATTTCTTATTTCGCAAACTCTTTGGACTACAGCGGTGAGATGTGTACGTCAGTTACCATTATATTATATATAAGTACTTATTCGCCAGTATTGGCAATTTAAATCATGCATGGGGGTGTTTATTTATTATTTCCCACTTTCGAGGATACTTTCTATATACAGGGTGTTTGCACCGTGCTGGGGAGTTATGGGCAGCTTTTTAAAGATGTTGCCTATATTTGCTAAAATCTAAAAATGCTTTCGATATTACAAAAATATTACAGATTTGTTATTTGTTACATCCTGTATATACTCGCAATCAGCGATTTCCGTACTTTCGTACTTTCCAAGAAGTTTATATCGATAAAAGATAATACACAATATTTAGGTTCATTTCAGATTGACGCTAGTTCTGTCCTGTGCAATGAAGTTTGAAACCTACCCACACGACACCCAGATATGTTCGATGATGATAGAAAGCTGTAAGTACGTTGTGACGCGGCATTTCACATTTCAATTTTTTTTTCTTTTACTTTAGTATCGCACACAGACCACGATTTAGTTTTTATATGGAATATGACCGATCCTCTAGTGGTGAATCCCGAAATAGAATTGCCTCAGTTAGATATATCGAAAAATTATACAAGCGATTGCACCATAGAATACTCAACCGGTAAGTTAAAAATAAAAGGAATTAAAAACGCTCAACAATATAATTAAAGAAAAAGTAATACAGAGTCTAATTTTACCGATGATAAATTCCATCCATTATCTACTTACTTTCATAAAGAGTTGGCCACTTCATAGTCCTGATCTAAGTCCTGGGGTTATTTTTTAAGAAAACGCAATAAAAACTACCCTGCAACAGGTTTGCAATTTTTTTATTACGTACCTCTTCCAATTGAACTGTATTAATATAAATTATTAATATGCATGCACCTACAGAACAAATGAAACACACATATTGAAATTAATGTTATTCAAATTTTGACCTTTACTGCTTCACCTTATTTCAGGGCGGTTTTTTAAAGGTAACGATTAAAAATTGGAATATATTTTTCTTACGCTTGTTTCAACATACTTAATTTAAGTTTCGTTCCTCTTTATTAATTATGTTTCAGCAGAAATGCGATTGCCACGACATAATTATATAAAGTAGAAGAATTTTTGTTATTTATTGATAGCATTTTAGAAATATCAAGGACGGGCGTAGTTTATATAATGCGCTAATTAAATACCAATAATTCTGACACTATACAGGGTGTTTCAGGGTTATTCGGACCGCGAAATAAGAAATAACAAAAATAAACAAAATTAATTTTACACAGATACAGATTTTCTACTAATGTTTTAGTTTTAAATTTTGTTTCTTATTCTTTTAATTTTTATTATTATTATTATAGGTGAAACAGATGGAATTAGCAACCCCTATTTTATGTTTTTAAAACTTTTTAACGGACCCGAAATTGATCATATAAAAATATACCTTGGAAAGCTGAATTGAATTAAAAACTCTTTAGTTTCTTTTATCTTTTAATAAAACTAACAATTTTTTAATAAAAAAATTAAAATTTGGGAAAATGCATATTATATAACCTATACGGTTTCGATTCGAGACTATTTTATTTTTTCTCAAAAACTGTCAGTTCTGTGAAAAAAATTAAAGAGACAAAAGAGTTTCCAAATGATACAAGTTTTTCGGGTCCGTTAAAAAGAATAAAAATTAAAAAAATAAAAATGGGGATTGATTGATTGATTTCACACGGATAATGGATGATTGAAAAATATCCCTAAGACGCCTTCCTATCTACACTAAAATTTATTTTTTATATTTTCCAAATTTGGAAAAAAAATTAAAAACCTAATTTTAACCTCCATTTTTGAAGCGGCGCATAGTGGCTCCAAAGTGACTTTGTTGTTCAAATGAGTCTACAAGTCTCAATACTTAAGCAATCAGACAGTTCTTTTTTTTGAAATCTTCGATTTTTAATTGCCTACCGATCTGTCGAGGTAGATTTACGATTTTTGCCCCTAATTTTTCAAAATTTCCCAAAGAACTTTGAATTTTCATAAAAAAACATCTTTTTTTTGTACATATCACTTTACAGACGTATTATAAGCCCATATTTCTTAAGTCACGACAAATTTTTTTTTGAAATCTTCGTTTTTTGATTTCCTATCGATTTGTCAAGCTAGATTATCGATTTTTGCTACTAACTTTCCAAAAATTTTCAAATTTCATTGGAAATTTTTAAAAAATTAGTGGCAAAAATTGAAAATCTACTTCGACAGAGTTGAAAAAAAAGTTATATTTTCATCAAAAAACGTCTCTTTTTTGTGTAAATATTACTTACTCTACAGACAGTATTTCTTAAGTAATCACGACAACTTTTTTTTTGGAAACTTTGTTTTTAAATTGTCTATCGATCTGTCGAGCTAGATTTTCAAAAATGTTGATGAAAATTAAAACTACTTTGGACATTTTTGAAAAATCAGGAACAAAAATCGAAAATCTATCTCGACAGACCGATAGACAATTAGAAAGCCAAGATTTAAAAAAAACTTTCCCATTGCTTAAGTATTTAGACCTACAGACTGATTTGAAAAAAAAATTGCTTTGGTGCCACTGTCCGGCGTAAATCTGTAACCAATTGTTTCCAGCCACACCTCCATAGGAATCATCTGTTTTATGTTAAGATCCTCAGATTTTAAATTTGCCCAGTTGCTACTCTAACGAATTATTTTTTAGGCAATTTTACCTGTTTGGCGATAGTTTTTAACTTGAGGAGACGCCTTGGTTACCATTTATTTCACACATACATTCCTTCCGCCTTAATTGTTGTAATGTCATGGATATCATTTTGGATAAAGCCTGAAGCTATACCCGCCCGCGTGACTTTAGGCGTTACATCTTTGCTGACGCTAGGTATGCGTTCTGCCATTTCAATGTCAACAGTTTTCACATTTTTTTTTCGTTTAGCTACACAGAATACCCAGTCGCAGCAGTCCCTGCCGCCTGTATCATATGTAAAGGCTATCGATGTGTGGATGTCAAGTTGCTCAGTTTTTGTTTTCATGTCGTTAATGGAATTTGCCGTTGTTAATAATTACATGGGTCCAGTGGCCACGAAGGTGATGAAGGGATATTCTGATGAAGATATTACTTCGGAATTGAACGACTATAGGGTAAGTTTTTAACAGAATTTAAGTTGAGTAGGCTAGAAAAAAGTCAAATAAAAAAATTCTTGCTAGGTAATTCGTTACCGTACGTTAATCTAGCATGACAGTTGTCCAATCGAAAAACATGCCTCATAAAGTCGCCGTGTTCGCATTATCAGTACCTATGAGGACTGTAAGGTATGCTTAGTAATTGTAAAAAACTAAACAAAAAAAAATATATAATAAAGTACGCTTCTATTACTAATAATTCTACATGTCGCCGGTTACCTGTCATTTTCTCTTCCTGTCAACGCGTGTGGGTATGTACACATTTTGTTCTTGTTGCGTGCATTTGGTTTCTTATACTCTGTTATAGACTGTATTAGGAATCTCTCCAAATAAATGCTACCTATATAAAAATAGGTCTAGCGTAGCACCTTGCAGCACACTGAAAATAATTACGGAATGAATATTTTGCTTCTCAACTAGAATTTACACAAAATTAATTCTCCCGATAGCTTTAATTTATGTTGTATTTATTTGTTGTATAGTCATTTTTGTACTGTGGGTATATTTTTCGGTATGCGTTTCTTATTTGCATAGCTTCATGAGGAAGGGGTAAGGCATTTTCTGTTTAATATAAAAAAAAGTACAAACTAGATTATTTTTGTTGATATAATTTCAGTGTTTTTTTTTTAATGAAAATTTTCAGGGAATAGAACGACCTAGATTTAGCACGGCAAGTCAACCCCAGTACGAGACTTTTTGTGATGGAAGAAGTATAGCTCTATGTATAGATCAGTTTTCTAGATTCTTCTTCCCATTTTCGTTTTTTATTCTAAACGTGGTTTACTGGTCAACTTTTCTCTGACGATTCAACTTTCAGTTTAAAATTGTAGCACAACTTTCAGGATTATTATGTTAATTCTAGGCCTTGCCTTTTACGTTCTTAATTTATAATAAATTAGCGTTATTTCACGATTGTTAACATTTTAATGTGAGAGGTAAGAATATGTTACATAATAAATATTTTATTTATTGTTATAGCGTTTTATTTTAATTTGTTAAAAAAATTAGCTCCACATTTAAATTGCACAAACTACAACATAGTTATAATAAAATGATGACGAAAATCTTTCAACATTCTTAATACAAATTCAAGATTCCTGAGCGGCAAAATTTTCAAATGATTCTCCAAGGTAAGTCACGTTCCAAATCTTACCAACAACGGCGAAACAGTAGCAGAAAGATACTGGCTAAAGAGGCCCCAGGTGGGATCCCTGAGGAACCCCGAGGAGACGTCGCCAATATTAGATTTAATATTATTTAATGCTACATATTGAGTTCTTACACATAGATACCAAAAGGTTTAAGGAGTTTCAAGAATTCACTGTATATACAGGGTGAAGAGAATGACGTATTATACCAATAACATTTAATTTATATATTCCCATGAAAAAGTGGGTTTAGATCGGTAGACCCAGGTGGATATTCTTTCTATCTTGGGCTTTAAAAGGTGGTGGAGCACCATCTTGTTAAAGTCGTACTTAATCTATCAATACTTGCGTTCAAATAACTGTTATTTCATCATTATTTCACGTTCAAGAGGTTTTACCAGTTGATTCGAAATAATTCAAACTAATACTGTCCGAAATTGATATTCATGATTTCCGTCCAACATTTTTTGATCAAACCACAGGGAAATGTCCACAGGGAAAAATTATTTTCCAAAAAGTTATTGGTACTATGCGTACACCTTTTCCCCCTACCTTGTATACCATTAAGGAATAACAGAAATTCTTCACTTTTTGTTACAAAAATGTAGTGATTAAGAGGACGCGTGTATCGTCACGTTATTTATACTTTCAGTCCAGGTGTCGTCGATAGTATAGCATTTGTTGTGGACCTTATGTGACTCTATAAATGGCGTCTCAGGAAAACTTAGTTGTGGACGTCAAACGTACTAATTAATTTGAGTATTTAAAAGTATTGCGTAAGTTTTTACTTTCACAAAAGTTGTCGATTTTGAATTAAGGAATATTATAACGTTTAATATTTTGAAATTTATATATACAGGGTGCGGCATAAATACGGAGTGATGCCCGTATCTAGTCTAAAAATAAATAAAAAACAAAGTTGACCGACACCGCAACAAAATTATAACAGAAAAACAATTCATGGTCACCAGAATACGAGCCAGAATATGTCACAAAATTATCCAAATCTTTGTTTGAAAATTTTTTCTGTTAAACCATTCATTAAATTTTTCTAAAAATGACGGCGTCTATTTAAGCGGAAACGTCGACACAGTAGCTTCATGGTTGTCCTAGGAAAAAATTTCATACGCTAAAAGGTTAGTTTTTTTCCTGGCATAAAAAGTGACCTTTGTGCATAATATTGTTAGAGTAGTTGAAAAGCAGGAATAGCAGTTTTTTCGAAAATTTCAGAAACTATTGTAGCAAGTATATCGAATATAATATCGTTGGTGTCAGTCAGAAATTTAATTAGATTGTTTTAAATTATACTGGGTTGACCCGAAAATATAAGTTTATTAAGATTTTGAGACTATAACTGGAGCTCAAGGTTTGAATTTAAACACTTATTATCATTGATAACATCACAACATTTGTTTTCCAGTAAGGATATACTGGTTTTTATTTAAACCAAGTTTTTCGCAAGTTCTTACATTATTTTGAAAAAATACCATGTCTCTCCCACACTAATATATTTTTGTTGCATCGAGCGACAATAATGCATGTAGGACTAATTAAAGTAGACTATATGATGAAAAAATAGGCGTGAATTCGTGATCCTACAACAAAACAGTTTCGGTTATACAGAGCGTCGAAGTTTTCAAGATTTAAAAATACTACGTCGGGAGACAATAATGCATAGTTTTGGCGATACAGAGCGTCAAAATTGGGCTTGTAAGATTTTAAGATTTGTTGCTAACCAGAAAGATAAGCTTGGATTCGTGATATCCTACAATAACCAGTTTCGGTGATATCAGTATCTGTGCAGAGAAACAGCCCGCCAAATCTGGGGCTTAAAAACAAGTTTCCAATTCCTGAAATCACCTCGACTTCCGACATTTAAATAGAACACTCCTCATATTTGTGAATAATTTTGGAAGAAAATTCTGCGTATACAGGGTGTCCATTTAGTACTCCCCTTCTTCAACTATAGCTCTACCTTCACCCAGACAAGAATTCTGTTCAGGGTATTGTCAATGAGATTAAAGAAGGCACATTTCAAAATTAGTGACATATATCCAGAGTGTATTTAAAATATTTGGCGACATGTTTTTTTAATGGGACGACCAATATTTTCCTGTGGCAATTTAAGACACTTAGGGTATATTTTCGGCCCTTTTCTTAATTTTGTAGAAAATTATCCAGAAAATCCTTCAGAAGTCACTATAATTAACGAAAAATAATCAATAATATAACGGCTTAGTATGCATTTAAATAAATAAATCTTTTTGTAGCGCAATTCTATGATCCTTACTACAAAAAACTGTGGAAGAAAAAATAAAAATTTGTTTAAGCGGCTTTTTTATCCCAAAACTTCTGTGCCAACGAGAATTTTATTGTTGACAACTGGTGCCAGTGGTGCCACCTTGCAATTATAAGTATAGCCTATTGTTGGTTAACGCCCAATGGACACTTCGATTCTTCCACAAACTTTATAATTTGCGTGTGCAATTTATTACTTGAGTTGGTGCATTATTTCTCAATTATTCTGACCGCGCGCGTCTTTATAGCTCGTATGCATGCGTGACAGACCCTTAACTAGTTTAAAACTGGGAAATAACCTCTACGCCTTTGACGTAATGTCAGAGAACAGTTAGAGGGTGTTTTTTGACAACTAATGTGAATTAAAATAATACAAAAATACTGCGCTGACGTATTTTTGTATTATTTTAATTCCTATTAGTTATCAACTCTAACTGTTCCTCTGACATTATGTCAAAGGCGTAGAGGTAATTTCCGAGTTTTAAACTGGTTAATTTGAATATTTTTAGATAAATCAACTTTTTTTTGATAGTAATATCAAGAAATGTGGTAATAAATCCCAAAAAAGAAAAAGAAGAGAAACAATTTATGAAGTGCCACAATTAACATTTAAACAAAAAATAATTTAAACGCTGTACTGGAGAGCAAAACAATTTTAGGGCCAAAGATCCCTAAGTGGCTTATATTGCGAAGAAAATATAGGTGGTTCCATTAAAAAACTTGTACTTTTTCCGCCAAATCTTTTAAATACACTCTGTATATGTGTCACTAATTTTGAATTGTGCCTTCTTCAATCTCATTGACACTACCCTGCAAATTGCCGCCCTTTTGAAAGTAATATTTTTAAATTACTTTGCACTGCTATTGAAATTTTTTAAAATGAATCTCAAACTAATTTCCAAGCACATGTCGAAGATTTTAAGAATTTTACTTGAAGACTGCATCCTATGAACAAATTACAAGAGAGGCTTTTTATACAAATAATATCATAGAATCTAAAAAAAAAATTAAAATTTGTGGCTAGGACCAGTGGCGTCAAAGTTCAGGTAGGAAAAAGGGTCACTACCCCTCTGTTTGTAATAGGGAAATATTAGTGCTTCACGAGATATTTTACAACACCGAATGTTTGTCGTTCAATTGAGAGATATTTAAAAAATAAAAACTTCAATCTCAATTTTCTTATGGTCGAATGCCTCTAAAGGCAATGTTTATAAGGCACACTTATATTATTGTTCGATGTTTTATCGTTCCCTAAAGTTTCCGCCATGGAAACCTGACCACCCTGCATAGAGAAAGATTGAAAATGATTAGATACTATGATGATTCAGTTGTTCAAGTCGACTACCTAATAGCTTGATTCGTGCCAGAACGGCGGCCCTGCGGCGATTTTTCGTTTGGAAATAGCGTTTGAAGTTTCGTGTTTCCGCAATTTTTTCGATGATTCAAATTTCTCCAAACACGTGTCCGTTCCTAACTCAATAACTCGCGCCTCCTTCGAGATGGGCCGACGAAACATTTTTTTTTTTTTGTAAACTAGATGAAATTTAGAAAATGCTGGTCGAAATTGTTTTCCTCGATTTTGCCTCCTAAGAAACTTATGATTTTTTGAAAAGTGGCAATTCTGTGGGATTTTGGCGATCCTCCCGACACGTACCCTTTAGAAATGTTCCAGAGCCCTTCTATTTTGACCTGGAGGATCCAGACCTCGACGAAGACCAAAAAGAAGGATAAATTAAGAACTTTTTTTCTTTTTGGTCCATCTCGGATATTATCCGAGATACAATTTTTTTTAAATTGACCGCGTGCTGTGATAAAAGGGGGTAGCAGGAAGCACCTTGAGGCCGAAATACTTCAGGCAGACAAAGATTTCCTAAAATGTGAAATTTCAAATCATTATCTTATCACTACCTACCGATTTTACGCGTCCCGGCTCTTAGACTATGTAGGCCAGTAAAATTCAGTGAAATACACCGTGAATTCGGAACAAATTTGTAACAAGCTGTTTGTTGCGTTAAAATGTCGGGGAGAGGGTATTAAATATGTCAACAAAAATCCCAAAAAATCCGAGTATCGGAACACACTAAAAAATCGTCCGCCATCTTGAAATTCGCGATATTTTTCGTTTAAAGTCAAATAACTTTATTATCTTAGCCGTTATCAAAAATTATGTAAATAGGAAAATTCGAGAAAACTTCAAAATCTATAAAATGACGTTTAGAAATTTGTGATAGCTTAAAAATTAAAAAAGTTAGAGCTTAAAAATTATAAGATATCAGTTGGAATTTTCTAATTTTTTTCTATAAGAGTTGATTATTCTGTTCTGGTGCCGGGTGAGTCAGGTTATATGGAAAAAATTAATATGTGAATAGAGTATAAAAAAATAGTATTGACGTGTGTCCGGATTTTGCTATATAACCTTTTTTTTCATACAAGGTGTTAAAGTTGAAAATTTTTCAAATGTCTATCGACTGTTAAAGTCCTGCTGCAAAAAACTGGAACATCCTGTATATTTAATGTATCTAAATGAGTTCAAATCTTTCAAATCAATGTGAGATTAATTATTCAAGTTAAAAGCTTAAAAGTGCCTAATTTCAAGATGGCCACCTGGATTTTTTGGGATTTTTTTCCTGTTAAATAGGACATCTTCCCCTACATATTCCCCCTAAAATTAGCTTGTTACAAATTTGTTCCGAATTGAATGCTAATTTTACTGGAGTAATGAGCAAATAATTTATCAATATTTGGTTCACATTCAGGGCGAAAATGCCGCCCTCAGATTTGCCACCCCGGACAGGGGTCCGGGTTGTCTGGGTGAAGGTAAAGCTATAGTTGAAGAAGGGAGTACTAAATGGGCACCCTTATTATATGAGTTTTAACGAATCTTTGAGCCGATTTAATTTTTTTGGAATCTTCAAGACTTGCACCTAGAGTTCTTTGAGATTTTAAAACTCTTATACGAGAGGTAAGTTCCAAGGGAAAAACGTCGTGGTATTTTTCATTTCATTAATACCAATTGGATAAACCATTTTCCTTTGTACCAAAAACTTTTATTTTAGATAGGACGTTGATGGTTGATAGCATTAAATTATTTTCGTCCAAAGTTGTTGATCCAAGAATTGTAATATAAAATCACTAGTAAATCTTGTTGGTGGTTTGGGTTCAGCATCCATTTTTCCGTTTATAGCAAAAAACAGTTCGGTGCTTTATTCAATGATGAAACAATCGAGAAACGGCAATTATGCACTCGACCTGCTGAATGCATTTCAGGAATGCGGAATTTCGTCTACGACTTTCCTATTTCTGCCTGATTCTCTGATCTGCAATAAATAGTGGTGTATATTTTGGGATTGATTTTAAGAAATTAAGTGTTGATGGAAAAATAGATCTACGCCAATGATGAGAACGGCCCTAGCTAGTAGCCAGTAAGGCAGCCGCCGTAAATCTGCGGTGGTGCAATTGCAGCGGCAGCGGGCAGCGCGTGTTAGCGATCGTTAGGAAAATCGGCTGGCGGCGCTGAAAATTCGCGCTCGCGTCGTCGCAGATCGCATAAGCATCGCCTAGCTGAATAGGAGGAAAGGAACACATGGCATCAAAGTACACATTGGCATGATACCGCCACGGCCAGTGCTGAAGCAGAACCAGCGTCCGGACGCCAGCTTCAGCCGTTGTTAGCGTCGTAGCAAAATATAAATACACGCGACGTTGCGAGCCGACGTTCCGTACCCCTTTATTAATAGCGATCCGATCGTAGATCACGAAGAGGAGCGGACATTTGCAGTGTAGTTGAGTGTTTCTGTTTCGGGTCGGTCAACGACGATTACGAAGACGACTAGATCGTTCGACTTGGTGGTGCGCTGCGACGGTGACAACGAAAACAGTGGCCGGTGGTGAGTGAGTGCCGTTGTGGTCGTCGTCGTCGCCATCGAAAAGAGACATCACGAACTAGCGGAGTCTGCAGTGCGCAGTGTGAAATCGATGAGGAACACACCGGCGTCGGCGAGTACCGTCCTGGTGCGACACAGTGCGCGCGTAAGCTTTTGGTGAAAGAACAGACGCAGGCAGGCCCAGAGTTCCTGGTGATGGGACACGGCACGCAGCACGCCGCCAGCCGGTGACGGTGACGTGACCCTGAGGAATGTTCATCCCCGACACGTTGCGCAGCTGCATGGTGGAGCCCGATGTGTCCTCGTACCTGCAGACGCCGTCCTCGGGACAGGTGCCTACCCGCTGCTACCCTCCCTTCTCCCCCCGCGCCGTCATGCGTGATATGTAATTAACATGATTAACATGAGTGTTATTCTGTTCTGTATACTGTTCGCTGTCCGGCCCGCGGCCCGGTCGGTCGGTCTAAGGACGACACACCCTTACAGTCCATCGGCCGGCCTGACCGCGGCTTTCGATGTTGACATGTTTGATTTTGATGTTTATTGACTGTTATTACTGTTGACTTGACTGTTTTGTTTCTGTCTCATGTCTGTTCATCTATGCACCGTCGTACTTACTGTTATTATTGTTGTCTTACTATTGTTTGCTATCTGCTCATTTGCTGTTACCTATATATTTATTTATTGCTCGGTGTTGTTGTTCACTTATGGAACGTACGGAAACCTCCCTCCTGGGCTACCTTCCACTACTCCAACTTTTTACCAAAAAGAGCCACTTCACCAACAGCTTTTAGACAGCCCAATCATTACTAACTGCATGAGTAACAAATTTTCAGTATTTCAGCACCAAAATCTTATCCGTCAGCATAACTACCCATACTCGCTTGTTTATAACTGTTTCTTTTATTAAATTAGCCAAAGCGTATGAATTGATTTAAAAAAGGCAACTAAATATTCAAGCGACGATTTTATGACATTTCACCGAGTTGGAGTAATGGAACGAGTCCCTGAATTACAACTCGAAGCCGTTCCATCTGTTCTCTCTCTTCGCTATGTCACTTCACCGCTAGCGGCTAAAAATAATGCGGTATAAATAGTCGGAATCTAACGGAGTCTAATGCGGGTGTAGACATAGAAGACCTTTTGCTGAACCGCCGTTGCCGTGTTGCAGCATGTGACTGGACGCCGTCGCCGAAGACTCATGGACAAGATCCTCTTGCAAACGAAGGCGACAACCAGTGCTTGCCCCTGCTTTTGCCAAGCCAATCAGTGGTGGCTCTAAACGTTTCGTTTTCCCCGACAAGTGCGCAGAATGCCAATTAAGCCTGATCAATAATTTCTACTAATTTGAATAACACGTCAACAATTTAAATAAGCAATAAACAGGGCTCTAGATTCGACAGCTGGTAGGGCCTATTAAAATGATACCGAAGATTTTTTAAATAATGGCGAATGCGCCGCGTCACTAACAAATTCATTCGGTTTAATTATTTGCCTCAGAAAATGGCGGTAGTGAAAATTATTACGTTATACAGGGTGCCTCATTTTTCATTTTGACACCTGGTCACTACTGCTGTCCCCAAATTTGGAAAACTTACTATAGGTACCTTTTTTAAGCCAATGGCGCTTACAGGGTATAAGGTACAAAATTAATTAGGTTCACTTTTACCATAAGAATAACTTTGTAACATTGTAATAGGTAATAAAAAGTCAGAAATTATGCATTGTAATTTAACACAAAATATTTTTAAATGGTTGAAAAATAAGTTGTTACACAAATATTAATTTTGGTGGCAAGTTTTCTTAGGAAATTAGAGTCAAAGCTAGTTTTTCCAGATTTTTTTTATTGCAGTAGCAAAATATCAATCGATTAACAACCCGAGGGAAAGAGTTTGAGAAAAGAGCTTCAGCGTAAAATTAAAGTAAAGATTTTATCATTTTAAGAATTAGGGGTGGCCACAAAAGTATTGCCTACGGAATTACTTAGCTATAATGAAATATAGATTTCCGAAATTTGGAACGTATGGATAAATAAGTCACTAAAGTCAGAATCTGATATAATAATACTTCCGGTCTAACCTAAGGTATCATACCACGTTCTTATTTTAAATAGAACACCCTTATATTTTTATATTTTCTTGTTCAACATGAAGTTCTGATTTCAGCGATTTCAGCGATATGTTACAAGTAGGCATTTTTTTTAAAAATAGCGTTGAAAATGTGAAAATCACAAGTATAGGCCCCCTGCAGGATTTTATTTTTGGATCTTATAGAAAGTGCATTGGATTTGACGCAATGCGCATGTTTTTTGTCACACCATGTACAGGGTGTCCCAAAGTTGATGTCTCGGGACTATATCTAGCTAGAGAATGAAAAAAGTTATCACAAAACCGTTTACGTGGTTTAATTTGGGGTGCACTAAGGTGCATTTTACGCTAGAAATTTTTTTTTTCGAAATCTGGAAAATGGCGAAACTGACGTCATCAGAAGTTTCAGTTCTTTCTTATTTTTGACATCACGTTTTAAACAAATGCCAACTTGTGACATATCGCTGAAACCAGAATTTCATGGCAAACAAGATAATGTGAAAATATACAGGATGTTTCATTTAAAATAAGAAAATTGGTAACACTTCCGGTTAGGCCACAATTGTGTTAGATTCTGGTTTTAGTGACCTGTTATCCACGTCTCCAATATCAAAAGTCTTTCATAATACCCGAGTTATTTCGTAGGCAACACTATCGTGGCCACCCTATATACAGTGTGTCTCACATTTCACCACTACACCGCAATATCTAGGCCATTTGTTGATCGATTTAGATCAAATTTGGTATACTTCTTTTCTTTCAGATTGTGTTTAAAAAGTTATTAATAAAACATTTTTTCAAAGTTAAATACGCCTACTATGATCAAAAGAAATTGGCAAAAATTAGGAATTTATATTAGGATTGAGATAGGGTTTTTGTTTTTACAGATTCTTGTTCAGCATGACTTAAAACGCCTGTATACCAAATTTCGTTAAAAAATATTCATTCCTTCAAAAAAAAAGTAATAAAAATCTACGATTTCAATAATAAAAAATAATAAAAGTTGAGTTATTTGATATTTTCTAAAAAAAGTGTCCTAATGCTTAATTAGCGTCATTATATCACCCGACTACCAAGTTATGTAAATATCCGACAATAAATAATTGGAATAGTAGGGTGATTATTATTGAAATCTTAGATTTTTATTACTTTTTTTTTTAAATTTTTAAGGAATGAATATTTTTTAACGAAATTTGGTATACAGGCGTTTTAGGTCATGCTGAACAAGAATCTGTAAAAACAAAAACCCTATCTCTAATATAAGTTCCTAATTTTTGCCAATTTCTTTTGATCATAGTAGGCGTATTTAAGTTTGAAAAAATTTTTTATTAATAACTTTTTAAACACAATCTGAAAGAAAAGAAGTATACCAAATTTGATCTAAATCGATCAACAAATGGCCTAGATATTGGGGTGTAGTGGTGAAAAGTGAGACACACTGTATACATAGTAAGGCTCAAAAGCCAGTTACCCCCTACCAGCTTTTGAACGGTTTCAAATATATGGAGGTTACATTATCAGATGGATTTGTGATTTTTTGACGAAATAAATGAAAGTCGATCCAGTCGGTTTTAAGGACTTGTATAACAAGATGGCGGCCTTAAAACAAATTTGATAGGCGGTTTCTGGTATTTTTTGAAAGGGCGCATTTGATCCAAAAGTGCATAATAACTGAGGGGTTGCATAAATTTAGGCAAAGCATTTACTGAAAATTAATATTTTGCGTTTCAGTGAAAGCGAACTAAAACTAAAATTTTTTTATCAAAAATGCAAAAAACACTTTGTAAATAAAAAAAATGACTACCTATATGCTTTTAGAGCCGTCACTGTTTCGGCTGCTCTGCAATAGTAATGCATACCTCTAGAGTGTCATGAGGCCAGGCCCACCGGGAATTTATTAATTTAAATGCATCTCATCGCCGGGATACGTTTCGCGACACATTCTCATACGGTTGTTGTTTCTGTTTGTGCGTTGCAATTGTTGTTTTGTGCATGCAAAGTTTGTACGTGATACAGCGGGCTTGTACATCTACATTGCCGATGCCCCATGTCGGAGGCGTTGGCCCCGCCGTTTTATTCCATGCAAAATACAAGGTGGCCAGATTTGAATGATCTGCCAAGTTATTTAATATTGTAAATGTTACAAGCTGAGAGCTGCTCCAAGAAGCAGATTTTTCGTTTAAAAATCAATTTAAATTATTTTTTTATTTCGCGTTGGTCGGTTTATTTAACACTCGAATACAAACACAAAAAAAGGCCTGTATATTATGAGACACGCTGTATATAAGCAAAGTGCTTTGAAATCTAACATGCTTTTGTGTAACATTTATAATATTTCAACCACTAAGTAGTCTATAACATAAGCTTAAAACAGTTCGACTATCTTCCAGCCTCCTTATCTATCTTTCTTCATCTTGGCAGTTACTATTAACCACACCAATTTTTGTTTTAGGGGCATTTTGATATTGTAGATTTTTATTTTCCACATCGTCTGTTAGTTCGAAAAACGTTCACACGTAATAATGTGTATTTTGACCGTTTTATGAATATTTTTAGTGGCTATGTTCTGGCGTAATTCGCATTCAGTTTTGTATTGTCAAAGCAGTATGTTCGAGTATAAGCTTGGAAGTTGTAATAGCGGTACGGTTAAATTTAGAGTTTAGTTATATTTAGGAATTTTGTCTTATTTTAAAATTAAATATGCCGTTGATGAGGATATATCGGTTCGAGATTGAACGTACCTCTAGAATGAGTACTTGCAATAATTTAATTTCCAAGTAATAGAATCGCATTATGCGTACTGCACTCTCTTGTATATATTTAACGCATACTTACATCTGCATATAGACTTCCAAGCTGAAGTACACAAACTGCTCAGTAAGTAGTTCGATGTCTAAGATAGATGTTCCAAAGTGAATTCTAAATTAAACCCAAGAACTAACCAATAAAATATGTTTTGTTGTTTAACATAACTGTTAGCTCTTTTTTTAACTGTGCACTTATTTTTAAGCTGAAATTGCTTACGATGACTTTCTGTTGGAAAAAATGTTGTCGCACATATCTAATAAACAAAAACAATACGCTTTTAGAACGAACAGATCGATATTAGATTTTGTTTTCATTCCGTAACTGATTTTGCGTTAAGTTTTGCTAAATATGACAGTTAAATGACAGGATAAAGTGAATTAATGTGTCCTAATTACCAGGACGAGTTCCATCCTTTCATCGAGGCCCTGCTGCCTTTCGTCAAGTCCTTTTCCTATACGTGGTTTAACCTGCAGGCGGCCAAGAGAAAATACTACAAAAAGCACGAGAAACGCATGTCTCTGGAGGAGGAAAGGCAGTGTAAAGAAGCCCTACAGGTAATTATTTTATTTATACTTTATCCCAAGAAGTACCAGAACGATTTTATACAAGCATAATAATAAAAATATCCAATCCTGAATTATCGCCGAATCCGTTAAAACAACTACTTGTTATAAAACATTGAATAAAAGAACATAATTCAGCATCCAAAGTAAAAAAAAAATTTTTCACCCTGTATATTATTACGGAAATCGATATTATTATTATATTATTATGATTATAAAGGCATATGTCATTCATACATCTAACTTCCGGTTTAGCCGGAAATAGCTAACATCCAACAAAATTGTGGCGACAACCTGTATAGTATGAAATAATTGAAAAGTATCCAATCTCTTAATTTCAAAAATATATAACACGTGCCCATTATCTTTAGTAGTTTTCGAGAAACAAAATGCAATAAAGTAATAAAATAAGATAATTCTAATAGGTACTTTTCTAAAAATTCACGCATAGTTGAAACTAAAGAAAAAGCAAACTACTAAAGATAATGGACATACGTTTTAAATTTTGGAAATCAGGAGATTGACTGCTTTTCAATTTTTTCATAATATTTCCAGCTAAACCGGAAGTTAGATGTATGAATGGCTTTTATAACCACAATAATACGCCATATCGATTTCCGTAATAACATATAGGGTGAAAAAAATTTGGAAAATCTAGTTTTTCACCATACCTCGTATATTAGAGGTTCTATCGCTTATTCGACCTTACAATCGAATTTCTCATAAAAAAATACATGAGAATAAATTATGGTTTTTCATTTTAGCCCAATAATAAAGGGATCGAGTGAGCCTCTTACGTGGGACACTCTGTTCATGCTCTTTCATTTTTATTAGAAAATTTTGGAAAAATCGCTCGGACAGGATTTTGATTTTATATTAGGCTTATTTTAAAAATATTTTCTGTTCTACATTTTGTCCCAAAAAGCCGGGATGTGATAAACTTTGATTTTTCAAATGCCAACCCCCAATTTTTTTCTGCAATTTTGAATTCCTTGTAAAATTCTAAAAATTTTCTATGTATTACACCCTATACTAAAATTGCAAAAAAATTGAGGGTTACCATTCGAAAAATCACAGCCTAAGCTTTTTTGGGACACCTTCTAGAATAAAATATAAATATTTTTAAAATGGGCCTAATTTAAAATCATAATCGACCTGCTGTCCGAGCGATGTTTTCAAAACTTAGGCATTTTGAACTTACTTTTCGACCTCCCTGTATATAAATTAGTATATAAATTATAGTCATATTAAAGTGGTTATTTACCCGCTACAATCATTATTATTATTATCATATTTTTTAGAGATTATCAAGCAAATAAGATTTACTGTGCAAGTAAGAACCGTGCTTACAAATTTCTAAAAAATCTGCTACTATTAGATTCACCAGAAATAATATTCCTTGTTCGTGTGGGTAAGTTTACAAAGGGGAAACTAAAAGACATAAAAAACAGGTTTAAAGAACATATCGGTCACATAAAAAATTAAAACATCTCTGAAATATGCAGCACCGAAATAAGTCTATGCCTCCTGATGATGTGGCATAACTGGCCATGCGACATTGGCGGAACTAAACCACGCCTAGCGATGACGTAATAGTAAATAGTACGCATGACTAACCAAGCGACAGGCAGCAATACGAAGTCATCAAAAATGGGGAAATAGACAAGAAAAACGATGTGTGTCACAAATGCCCTGACATTATCAGCAAAAAATATAAAACAATCCTGTGTTGATTATCATGAAAAAATGGTGGTCCTTAAATATTGTTCCAAATAAAAACGAGAAAAAATAATTACCTACATACTGGATCCAAAGACAAATACACTGACGTTATCAATGAAAAATATCAAAGAATCCTGTTGTTCATCATGAAAACAAAACACCAGAATTATCTGAAAGTTGATTTAGAAATAAGGTGGTCCCAAATATACCTCCAAATAACGTGATTGTTATGGAAATTGCAAGTTCTCCTTCTTGTTCAATTATTATCAGTGTAACGTGTTAAAAATCAAGTGGATTTAAACTAGGAGTCCTAGGTGGCCCATTAATAGATCCCTGTTTCGAGTCTCAAACATGCACGTCGTAATCAGGCGTATATGACCAATAACGAGGCACAGACAAATATAAGTGCAAGTACAGGGCGAGTCAAATTCGATGCTCACCATTAGGACTTCGGAAACGGTAAGAGAGTTGGTTGAATGAAATTAAGAATATCTTGTTTGGTTTTTAAGTTATTTGAAGAAAATCAGAATTTTGAGTTTTTATTTTGTTGTCTCTAGCTTCGCCCCCATTTAATCAACTCTATACCACTTACCGTTTCCGAGATCCCAATGGTGAGCATCGAATCTGACTCGCCCTGTACCTACATATAGATATGTAGCCCGTTTATTTTCTTTAAAATGCAACACGCAGCTTTAAGAGCTGTACATTATTGAACATCAAAAGAGTCAGGAGAATTTGTAAAATCGAATAAAAGTTGTAAGGTCCAGCTCAAGATCCATCCTGTATTCTAAATATCAAAATGTCAATTGTTTTAATCGATTGCATAAATCAGAACTTTGAAATTTGGTCAAAGTTTTCATAGAAGACTTAGTAGACAACATCTGAGCGAAGCCACGCCCCCAATGACGTGGAACACAATGACGCTTAGGACAAGCCACGTGACCTCGGGGAATTAAACCACGCCTATCGATGGCTTAAAAATAAATAATACACATGACTAACCAAGCGATAGGCACTAGAACGCCTCCCCATGACGTGGCACACAAGGGCATTCATAGCTGGCCATATGACGTCGGCGGAACTAAACCACGCCTACTGATTATTAGTACGCATCATCCACCACGCCTCCTGCCATAGTTGGAACGGCAAAAATTCAATATAATGAACCAGGACACTCTTTAAAAAATGTCCTATGTTGATTATCAAGATGATCGGTTCAAGAAAATTAGCCCTAATATTCTTTTAAATGTTTTATGGTCGCATCTAGACACTTTACTATATCTGTGAATACATATTATTTTTACAGGACACAAAATGGAGCGTTATATTTATAAATAATATTTTTGTTCCAATAGCAACGTCTTTTCTTTTTAAAATTATGTTGATTAGAGAAAATACTCGGTTTGCAAATGGGGGATATAAATTATGTAATGTCACAATTCTTTCACGTCTACATTGCATACAAAAAGCTGTAGATTAGCACCTTCTGATTCAATTTATTTTTGTTAAAGTGACACTGCAGTTTTTATTTGTGTCTCACCGGGTGAAAAATTTGTTATTTAAGATGCCATTTATTTTTACTTTAACTAGATACTGGGTATAATAAGTGGGTTGAATAAGTCATTTTCATTGAAACAAATCTATTAGTTAATTAGTTAATTTCGAGGTTAATTTGACCAAACTTCAAATTTTTTATTTACAAAATTAATAAAATCCGCTTGATTTTTCGAACGTTACACTTGGGCAAAAGTCCTACAATGATAACTTGCAATTCCATAACCATTACGTTATTTGGAAGGATTCCCATTAGGTACCACCTTATTTCTGAAGCAACTTTTAGATAATTCTGCTGTTGTATCTTCATGATGATAAACAGAATTCTTTTATATTCTTCGCCAATAACGATAATTTGTTTGGGCTCTGGCGTTTGGAATCCATGAAAATTTGCTACTTTGAACGTTTGAAGACACACGCCATAAGCCTAAAAATTCTTAAAAAATTGTAAATATGGTCCTCACCTGGACAGTAAACCAATTTGCTCATTAATCCCTTAACACAATTTTATTGCAGTATTTAAACCATCCGCTAGGTGCTAATAGCAGGCAGATAGACACTTTACTATATCTGTGAATAAAGCATACTTTACTAATAATGTTTTTTATTGTAATACATACATTGTGCATAAACAATAAGAAAATAAACGAAAAGTAAAACGTATATTGGCTCTTATATTTATAAATTTTAGTGCTCAGAATAGGCAAAGTAGTTATGTAATTTTAAACATCTGTTCTAAAATATCAAGGCTTAGCTGGTCGATTTTAATTTGACAAGAAAAATCTAATATTAAACAATAGTGTATCGTTAAAGTGATATAATAATTTAAAAAAATCGTCTATCGACACCTTAAATCTTTTACATAATATATTTTAGTATTCTAGCAGTATCCTGTTTCAATTTTGAAGTACAAAAAGGCGACTACGACATTAAATAAATTAATGTCTATTTTTAAAACAGGCAATTAAGAGGACAAGGCTAGTTACCTTAGAAACGAAGGCGAATTTTGCATTCGAAAAACAGTTGTAGAACATTATAAACTAAAATTAAAACAAGCACCTATAGATATATCGTGAATTAATTACTACTGGTGTTAATTAGATGCACTTTTGGTGGCGTGTATTTGTTTGTGACATAATTGATGTCGTCCGCAAATTTCTTTCTGTTTGTAATTCCCCTAAGTAGAAAATTCCATCAATAAATAAGGGCGATGCGGGATGCGGACTTCCTATAATTTAAAAGTTCACCAGAGATTTTTACAACTACGTAGTTTAGTTGTAAAATCCATACCAGAAGTCTTCTAAAAGTCGTTGTAATTTTTTATGCTTCCTTGTTCCTTTTACCAGTTTTACTTTCTAGTTTGTGGCCGAAATAAACACATTAATTCCTTCTGTTTATTGAAGCAGATATTAAATCCCCAACTCAAATATTTACGTTACAAATATAACAATATAAAAGCGCGATTCTATTTTAAATATTCTAATAAAGACGTCATGTCATGTTTATCTAACCTAAATGAAATATGTATGTGCACAGGCAATAGGACACCGAAAAGAATCCAAGTCTTGCAGAGGGATAGGTGGTCCGATGGGAACATTTACTATTTTCTGTCATAATTATTTTTTGCCATAATTATTTTCTTCATTTATGACAGCGGATTTGGAAAATTCCAAAAACAACAAACTTCTAGAGCCATTTATGCAATTACAACAAATGTTTGTTAATAAATAGGCGCTCTTATAATTAAGAGCATTTATTAATAAAATTATTCTTATCTCTCATGTTTTTTTGAAATATTTTACGAACGCCATATTTTGAGAGCGAAAACTGAATATATTTTGCTCCTAGAGCCATTTCTGTAGTTAAAACAAATTTCTGCGAATAAATAGAAGTTCTTATAATTAAATGCATTATTTAATTAAATTATTATTATGCTCATTTTACTCTCTCTCGTGCTCATATTACCGTACATTGGGTGAATTGAGCATATTTAAGCTGGCTCGTTTTAATGTGCACAAGCAATAATTGCAAAAAATTAAATAGGGAAAAAATCTAATTAGTACTAATGGTACGTCATGCTTTCTAGAAAATATTTGAGAACTCACTAGGTACCAATAATGCATTTTATGGACGCCATATTTTGTTTTGGAAAACTGAATATCTTTGGGAGGTACAAGTCGAAACTTTTGAGCGTCTCAAATTTATTTTAAAACATTCCAGTGCAGTGAATTTGAGGTTTAGACATATTTGCCCATTTGCAGAAGATTTGGAAAATACCAAAAACAAGAAATTTCTTTCTAGAGCCGTTTCTGTAGTTATTTTTTTGTTAATATAAATGTGCTCTGATAATTTAAAGTATTTATTAACAAAATTAATAATTTGTTCATTTTACTCTCTCTCATGTTCATATGATATGATATGAGCATATTTAATTTGGCTTGTTTTAATGTACACAAGTAATCATTGGGAAAAAGCTTAATAGAAGAGAAAATTTCAAATCATTATTAAGGGTACGACATGGGTTTTTGAAAATATTTGAGGACTCACTGAACACTATCTAATAATATATTTTATGGACGCCATATTTTGATTTCGAAAACTGAATATATTTGGGATACACAAGTTGAAACTTTTAAGCATTTCAATTTATTTTCAAGTATTTCAGTTCAGTGAATGTGAGGTTTAGATTTATTTACTATCTACAGAAAATTTGGAAAATACCAAAAACATCTTTCTAGAGCCATTTCTATAGTTAAAACCAATTTTTGTTAATAAAAATGAGCCCTGATAATTTAAAGCATTTATTAGCAAAATTAATAATTTACTCATTTTACCCTCCCTCATGCTCATACTACCATATGTTGAGTAATTTGAGCATATTTAAGCTGGTTCGTTTTAATGTGCACAAGCAATCATTGGAAAAAAATTTAATAGGAAAAAAATTCAAATTATTATTATTAAGGGTACGACATGGTTTTTTGAAAATTTTTGAGGAGGATTTACTGAGTATTAATAATATATTTTATGGACGCCAAATTTTGAGTTGAGAAAACTGAATATATTTTGGATTCACAAGTCGAAACTTTTGAGCATTTCAAATTTATTTTCAAGCATTCCAGTACAGTGAATTTAAGTTTTAGATTTATTTTCCCATCAGCAGCAGTTTTGGAGAACCAAAAACAAGGCACTTCTCCAAGAGCCATTCCTGTAGTTAGGACAAATTTTTGTGAATAAATAGGTGCTCTTATAACTAAATGGATTTATTAATAAAATTATTATTTTGCTCATTTTACCCTCTCCCATGCTCATATTACCTTATTTGGGTAATATGAGAATGTTTGAGCTGGTTCGTTTTAATGCGCACAAGCAATCATTGTAATAAACATTATAGGAAAAAAAATCAAATTATTACTAAGTGAATTTAAGTTTTAGATTAATTTTTCCATCTGTACTTACTGTACTTCTGGAGCCATTTCTGTAGAAAAAATGTTTGTGAATAAATAGGTGGTCTTATAATAATCAAATTATTATATTGCTCATTTTACCCTCTCTTTTGCTCATATTATCGTATACTGGGACTGGGTGATATGAGCATATTTCAACTGGTTCGTTTTAATGTGCACAACCAATCATTGCAAAAAACTTAATAAGAAAAAAATATATTACAAAGGATTACGCCATGATTTTTTGAAAATATTTGAGGAGGAATCACTTGATACTAGTATATATATGGACGCCATATCGAAAACTGAATATATTTTGAATAGACAAGTCAAAAATTTTTAAGCGTTTCAAATTTATTTTGAAGCATTCCAGTCTAGTGAATGTGAGGTTTAGACTTATTTTCCCATCTGCAGAAGATTTGGAAAATTCCAGAAAATTTGGAAAATACCAAAAACAAGGAATTTCATTCTAGAGCCATTTCTGTAGTTAAAACAAATTTTTTGTGACTAAATAGGTGCTCTTATAATTAAATGCATTTGTTAATAAAATTATTATTTTGCTCACTTTACCCTCTCTATGCTCATATTACCATATGTTGGGTAATATGAGCATATTTAATGTAAATAAGGCAATCATTGGTAAAGAATATCAAATTAGTATTATCAAGGGTACAGACCCTTAGATGAGTTCACGTAAATTAATACATTTTCTTTATTTTCCAGAACGAGAAGGCGGAAGTCAAGCAGAAGTGGGCATCTCGCTTGCTGGGAAAGCTTCGAAAAGACATCACTCAAGAATGTCGTGAGGATTTTGTGCTGAGTATTACAGGAAAACGTCCCGCTGTTTGTGTCTTGTCCAACCCAGACCAAAAAGGCAAAATGCGCCGGATAGACTGCCTTCGCCAAGCCGATAAGGTTTGGCGGCTTGATCTCGTTATGGTGATACTATTCAAAGCAATACCTCTGGAAAGTACCGATGGTGAGAGGTTAGAGAAAAACCCAGATTGCTCACAACCCGGACTGTGCGTGAACCCATATCATATTAACGTCTCAGTAAGGGAACTGGATCTATATTTAGCTAACTTCATTAATAGTCATGGTAAATAACTTCAGATAATAATTACTGTAGTAAGTTTACGGTCCATTAGAAAAATTGTACTTTCCTATTTATTGACCACACTACCTCTTGTAGAATGGTTTCCGGAAGACCTCAACAAATTGGCCAAAACGTTAAGCATTCTCGGTCAAGAACCCGGAAACCATTCAGGAAAACAAATAATTAATCAGCTGAAAATTTTCTTCCAAGGACTGCAGCTGAGTCCTTTAACTTAGAACAAAGTAACAGTTCAAATGTTTTACCTTTACTTTTTGAAAATGGCTTTTCACGCACCACGAGGCCTCTTAATATTTGGCGTGCAGAAAAATTATGTGACATAAATCTTCTGGGTCTTCTGTATAAATACCTTTCTGCGAGTAATTACAATGAATCTACTGTCGTGGACAAATTAAGGCGGTCTTAATACGTATTTATAATTAGAACAAAGCAGTCTATTTTGTAATTTGTAGTGGGTATTAAAAATAACAAATGCATGTGTTTCCTACAAGGTGTTTAAATATACGGCATGCTTCCTTTATGTAACGATATATATTTAAGCTCCCATTTTTAATATAGGCAATAAATAAACCAGTGCTGAAACGCATATTAAGATCGAGTACTGCTAATATTGGTCGCACGCGGAACCTAATTAATCCAGTGCAGTGCTTCTGAATTTTTTTCCTAAGTAATTTTCTATTTCCCTCCACTTGTGTATCTGGAGTGGTACGTTTTTTATTCACAACTTCAGTAAGTAATGTATAGCTGTGAAAAGTCTATTTATGTGAATTAGGGGTTAGATCCGGCTATATAGCTGGCTACCATACTTCACTTCATCTTTTTTTATTCACCTGTTGAGCCATTTCAAAGACGGCTTGGGTAGAAAGTCAGTTTGTGTTGTAGTAGTTGCAGTAGTAGTGCATTTTACGTACTCCTGTCTGAATTTATACAATAACATAAAGTAACATTGTTTGTTTATGTGAGATAATTTTTTTGAGCGCACGCCAATATTAGTGGTGGAAGCCATATTATTAATTAATGTCGGTAAAGTTGCCAACTAGCTGTAGTGGTTTTGATGGGAGTTTCTCTTCTTGTCTTCATCATCAATTTAATTTAGTTTCGTAATTTAATTTAATTGAATTGTAGGCAAATACGCGTCGACTCCAAAATACACACTACAATGAGTGGTAGAAGAGTAGGGAATACTGAGCTGCTATTAATAAATTTATTTTTTGTAGTGTATGACGCTTTACACGCGTCGATGTTTAACACAAAGCCATAATAAAAGTTAAAATTACGCTAATGATCTGTTTTGACCTAATGACGAAGTGAAATTAGCAGCTATAAGGTTTTACTAGTCTTTAATTTTTATACCAAAACAATCTATATATAGAACACCTATATTCCCACATTGAGAAATCTTTCACGCATCTAAAAATATCCAAAAACATCTTTATTTCCAGAATGAAAATTAAAATGTGGTTAAATAAATAGGGATATTAAATTATATTTACGTATTAAATTTAAAAATAAACTCAGGTTTATTAGATCTAGTAAGCTTTTAAATTAGCTATGCGTAAACACGTGTTTTTGGGTTGAGGCTGAATTCACCTAGACTTGACCACACGAAAATGTTATCCAACCGTTTTAATTGTTCTCTTTACTTTCAGAAATATTAAGTGGAGTGTGTTACAACAACAACAACAAAAAGGAAGATGAACGGAAAAACAAAGGTGAGTTTGATTTATCTAGCGTAAATTTAGTGTATGGTAATTGGTAACAATTTCAACAGTTTTCTATTACCAATGTTTACTACTTGATTTTTGGAAGATTTGTTTACTTCAGTAATTTTAAATACATAATTGTTCATTTAATAATTTATCAGATATGTACTCCGTGCTCTTTTATATTAAACTTATTTTCGACGCGACGACGGCGACGCGGGCTAGGGCAAAAGTATGAAACTTCACGTAAACGATTTTTATGTAAGAGAGACGACAAAACGTTATAGTTATTGATTACTGATTAGGAAGTCGGAGCGACTTATGGGGGCGGAGAGGCAAGAGCTTTTTGTGTATTTTTTTGTGACAATTTCTGTCAGTTCAGAAGCCAGAAGTATTAAATTCTCCATTAATCTTTTTGTGGACGTGTCAAGGAAGGGTGATATACTAAGGGTGCCTAAGGGGATTAAAAACCGCATATTTTTAACAATTTTTAAGAACCAAAATAGCGCAAATTACTAAGAAAAAACCGACACATTTTCAGAAAGCTCTAAGTTTGCATTATCTGTTTTACATATTTAAATAGATAATTTTTTATTTAATTTGATTTTGTAAAATTTCCACCTGTGGATAATTACAGACGCTAGAAACACTCGAATAAAACAGAATTTTACTTTGATTTCTGGCGTGGAACAGTAGGGCGAAAAATGTGTAGTTTGTTCAGGGCTGGTGTCAGACTCTCTGGCACCCTCGAGTAAATTTTCCGTGACGCCCCTTGAAAGTACGAATAGGAAGATTATTCTATACTCTTTGCTTGATATGTATTGTTTACAGCTTTTAGGTTTTACCGAGCATAATAATAATAATAATAATAATAATAATAATAATAATAATATAAATATCTAATTTGATATACATACTTGATATTTATATTGATATTCTACTTCTGATTACACAAATATAAAATCTGTTGGACATAAAAATCTTTGAAATCACTTTAGAGTACAATTATTGTCGAATCCGTTAAAACAACTAAGTAGTAGGTACCTACTTTTCATAATTACATGTTATAAAACACTGAATTAAAAAACAGATTTCATAGCATCCAAAACAAAAACAACTACTTTTCATAATTATATACACATACACCACGCACACCACAGAAATTATTTAACCCCAAAATCCAAATGTTATAAAACATTGACTTAAATAACAGAGAATTCATAGCGTCCAAAACGAAATTAAAAAATATTTAACTTACGACAAAATTCCTTCATTACGGCTAGTAATCAAAAAACGATATCCCCAAGAAGATGTACAGGGTGATCATTTTAAGTGCCTCACTCGATTTTCCTGCTTTATTCTTCACCTATGAAAAAAATTCAAAAACCGTACTTTTTCCGAGGAATCCGATTCCGAAAAGATAAAAACAATTGAATGTCAAAGAAAAAAGTTATGGCCGAAAAACTGAAAAAGAAAAAATATACACCCTGTATATTAATGCGGAAATGGATATGTGACATTTCACTGATTGTAAATGTGTATCAGATACATATTTTTTACTTCCGGTTTGACCGGAAATTGCTTTAATTTTTTTTTTTTAGGTGATGCACCCTGTATATTGAGCTCAGTTTAAAGAACATTTCTTTCTGAATTCAGCAATATATAACATATTATCATTATCTTTCATATTTAATAAGATATTGGGGTTTAGATTTAAAATAACACAAATATATGTTATGAAATAAAATCATCCATGAAAACAAACAAAAGCATTTAAATTATTTTTTATTTATTTCAAAAACTAAAGAATATAAGTTATTATGCTATATCTTCTTTTGTTTTTGAAATAAATAAATAATTTATTTATGCGTTATTTTAAATTAAAACCCCAATATCTTATTAAATATGAAAGACAATGATGATATGTTATATATTGCTGAATTCAGAAAGAAAAGTTCATTAAACTGAGCTCAATATACAGGTTGTATCACCTAAAATAAAAAAATTAAAGCAATTTCCGGTCAAACCGGAAGTGAAAAATATGTATCTGATACACATTTACAATCAGTGAAATGTCATATATCCATTTCCGCATTAATATACAGGGTGTATATTTTTTTCTTTTTCAGTTTTTCGGCCATAACTTTTTTCTTTGACATTCAATTGTTTTTATCTTTTCGGAATCGGATTCCTAGGAAAAAAGTACACAAGAAGTATGGTTTTTGAATTTTTTTCCTAGGTGAAGAATAAAGCAGGAAAATCGAGTGAGGCACTTAAAATGATCACCCTGTACAGTGTTATCATTTTGTTTGGTACACTTTTTAATCAGAATTTGTAAGTTTATTGTAGAAATTAGAAAAAAATGAGTTATACAAAATTTGCAGGGTGTTTGCAAAATTTTTATTTGGCAGTAATAAAAAAAAATTGAATGCCGATTTTTTCATATATGGACATAACCTATGGTTTTTTAAATGAAACACCTTATATGTTTTTATTCAGTTAGATGTGGTTTTCTTTTCTGATTACACTGTTATAGCATACTTTCTACTTTTATTCAGGAAGTTTTGAATTATTAATTAAAAACAAGAACATTGTAGGTAAGTACCTACTAGATTTTAAACTTTTTGCGTTAGCAAAGAGGGCCGTATATGAAAACAATATCAACACAATAACAGTTTCTATTGTTTTCATCCACGGCCCTCCTTGCTAACGCAAAATGTTTGAACTCTACTAGGAATACTTAAATACAGTCTCTTTATTTTTGAATAATAATTAAAAACATCCTGTATAAAACTATCAATTATGTTATATCAGTGTAATCAGGAAAAAACAAATCTAACTGGACAAAAATACTTATATAGGGTGTTCCATTTAAAAAAATATAAGCTATGTCCATATCTTGAAAAAATCGGCATTTAATTGTTTTTTATAAATCCCAAATAAAAATTTAGTAAATACCCTGCAACTTTTGTATAAAACATTTTTTTCTAATCTCTACAATAAACTCGCAAATTCTGAATAAAATGTGTACCATACAAAATGATAACACTGGTACATACACATACTAATTTCATTTCTATTGGAATCATCAGGAGGATAGTACGAATTAACGATTCATCTATGTAAAGATATAAATTGCATTAACTGAGAACGTGAAAAAATATTTTAATAGAAATTCACTTTGACATTTATGTGAAAAAAAAATCATAACTTCCCCAGTAAAATCTGTTACATCATGTATATTTATATCGACCTAGAAAATTGTGGAACTTTTTTCAGGATGACCAAAATTCTTCAAATAATTTAATTCCGTCCTTATTTTTAGTTAGTCCTGGTCCCGCCTTTCCATGGCCTACTAGCGCGGGGCCGGTGGAAACGCGTATTCAAAGCCGGTTCTGGTTTGCAGCTTTCTAAGGGTATTTCGCGAAAATTGTGTTCACTAATTTTCAGACCAGGCGCGGAAACTAAATTTTTATCTAGTAATTATTGGAAAGCCTATATACGCGAACGTGGCGCCCTTAAAGATAAGGAATACATGTGTTGGTCATTAGCTCATATGTAATAGGGCATTATTTATTTTTCAATTACCGAAGTAAACAAAAGAAAGTGATTTTTCTAGTTTATACGGTTGGCTTTATTGACCTAAATAGAAATTATTTCCAGTTACAGGATACACCCACAATCCTTATAATGGAGTGGTATGTAATGACATTATATTAGCCACTGGAGTATTTTCATCAAAGGAATTATGGAAGTTATCCAAATGTAATTTTCTTTTTTACTTTACAGAAAACTTCTCTACTAATTTTGTTTGTTTTTAGCTTCGATCTTACACGAATTGTCGGACCCACAGCCGAACATGAACAGCGTCAAATTAGAACATCCCGCTTTCTATTGTAATAATTATCCAGAACAAGGACCCGTCGTCGCGGACCGATCCTCCTCCGTAGACGCCATGGTTGTTTCGGCGACATACTGTAAGTATTTTAATTATTTAAACGCGAGTAAAAAGTCAGCTGAGCACTTTAAACTTTAATGGTACCTAAATCGGGGAAAAACAGTGGTTCTGGATGGGCAAAGTTGGGTGCTTTTATAGGGGCAACTCGATAAATATATGATATGAAAAAATCGCCATTGAGATTGTCTCGATGTCATTTTTTAAAAGAAACTGAATGCTGGAAACCGAAATTAGCTTCTTTTTTTATTTTTGCGTTGTAAACAAAAACTCGGTTTCTCAATTTTCGATCGAAATGTTAAAAAACACGTTCAATTGTTTTTCTGTTTGAAAAATTATTTGCCATTCTAACCGACTTTGTAGCTCCAATTAGGTACATACAAGTACAAAATAATATTTGCCATCCCCTCATTGTCTGCTCTGCGGCCTGGCCTGTTACGAAAATAATTTCAGATGTCTTCTAATGTAGTTATGCAGCTCGTAAGTTACGATAACAGCGTCTTAAATCTTTTGCAAAGCACATAGTAGGGAGTTAATGTCCTGGATATTGCAGTGGATGCCTTGCTTTTCTTAAATACGACGCTTATACGGAAAATCAATACGAAATATGACGCAATCCTTTTTTTGGACGCCGATGGGGCGGAAGGAACTAAGTTATTATCGTAAATAAGCTTTCTTTCAAGAAATATTCGTCTGCATCATTATCAAAATTCAACGTTCGTATTAGAACTTTCTTTTATTTTGTTCCAGCGATGCCTCAAAATACTACACTAGTGTCTTCCAGCTCTCAAGCAAGCCCAAGTACGTTATTTTATCAGCACAGTCCTGAACCACATCATCAGCACCAAAATCAAGTAAAATATCCTGAAAATGGACACGACACGCTCTCAGATTTTGTAACGTTTGTTTGTCAAGAAACGGATAGCAACCAAAACGCACAGGTCGGTATCATACAAAATGTTCGCCCATGTGGCAACTTTACAACCCCCAGAGCTTATTAAAATTACACTTTTGTCATTTTTCCAGATGCAGTCCAATTTATCCAGGAGTCCGAAACCTCAATATTTCCCTTCGACTATGCTTCCGCCGCCTCCGCTGCCCCCAATGGCACGACCGGTCGCGATAATTCGTTCCACGGGAGACGTGACGATGAGCGGGACCAACTCGCCCCCAGCCAGCATAACGCCGCCCTGTGGTGAGGCCTCGCCGGCAGACGAAGTACCGGAGATCAGTTCCTCGCCACCTCTAAGTCCTGGGAGTCACGAGAGGCGCAAATCACCTTCGCAAAGGAATTCAGTACCTACCAGTAGCCCTTACTCTCCGAGCAGGGACTATTCTTTCAACCACTTCCATGGGCAGCCGGGACATGTTGGTAGTGGATACTGTTGTCCCAAGGAAGACCCCCGTATCGTCAAAAGTGGTACAATGCAGTCAAAACAATTTATGTTTCAAGATACGGTGGTCTTCGTTAGGACAGCAGATGCACAGATTCTGGGAAACGTGATTCTAAAATTGATTTTTTTTCCAGCTCTTCAGCTACCCCAGTATGACAGGGATGTCTGGCGTTATCAGCCCTACGAACCTCAGTATGTACTCACCCAGCGTGAGTACGTCGAGAGGTACGTAACGTTCAATTAGGTATCGATCAGAATTTTTGTTGTTTGGGTTGTTATACAATTGAGAAACATAAATTAATAATAAAAACATGGACGAGATATGACTTTCGCAAGGGGAGTTTAAGAAGCCTCAGTTATTTCGGCAACGACTGAAGGTAGAAATTTAAATTTTTAGGAACTTGTACTTCTTTTCGAGAGTCCAAATAAATTTTTTCAAAAGGTAGTCACAGTTCCCAAAATGTTTAATTTATGCTTCCAAAGATTATAACTTCCCAATATTTCGGGTAAAAATAACTAAATTTAAAGTAACTTACATACGCAACCTGACAATAAGCAATAACACTGCAAGGCATGTGATAAATGCTGATAGCCAGCAGGTCGTAGAAATTTGTTTTAAATACATAAATTTTTTCAACCAGCAATTGATAGCCAAGGCAGTATGTCCAAAACTGGATTAAACAGTGTTAAGAACTTGCCTTTTAGTGCTTTAGAATTTTTTTAAAATATGTGAAATTCCGGGTTTCTTAAGCCCCCATACGGTCTTTAACCTAAGTACGGATCTGGCATATTTATTAATTTTTGGTTGGAGCCCATGCTGTTCAATCTTGTTTTGCAGACATAGAAACAATTCCCTGCTGGTATTTAAATCTTGCATATTTTGAGTGAAAGCTTTTTTGTTAACCGGCCAATATCTGGCGAAATGTTAATGTCTGAATGTTATATCCAGAGTACGTGTTTTGGATTGGTCTCCCACGACATCAAAAGCTAATGAACACGGCGAAAATTTGACAATAAATTCAGGTGAGAAAACATCGTCTTATTACCAGAATGATTACCAAAACATTCGAAAGTGATAATACAGTAACGAAAAAATGTGTACCCTCGGCTTGTCACTGATCCACTGTTGCCACATGCTTTACAGTGTTGCTATTTGATTAACTTTACCGTCTTTACCGAAGGTATTTTTCTTAAATTACACGAGTACAGGGTGAGTCAAATTCGATGCTCACATTGGGATATCGGAAACGGCAAGAGTAGAGAGTTGTTTAAATGGGGGTTGCGCAATTTATATCCAATCATATGACATAAAGACTTAATTTAAGTTTTGTAACTGAAAATATTGTTCAAATCAACGAGTGTCATATATCGTTGGAATCAGGATGAAATATACTAATGAATTAAGGGAAAACAATATCAGGTCCGTATTTGAAATAACAAAGTTGAGAGTGGCCCCGATTTGACGAAACGTTCTATTCAAAATATTTTAACTCTGTGTTGCAGAGCTAGAAAAGTCGCAATGAAGAAGTTGTTAAAATTGCGCAACTTCCCCCCTATTTAACCAACTCTCTATCTCTTACCGTTACCTTGATCCCAATGGTGAGCATCGAATTTGACTCACCCTGTACACAGATTCCTTAAGATTCACTTCGACATTGCCATCTGTCCCAGCTATGAAAGAGAAGTAACTAGCCGTATTTGCCACGCAACTGCGTTCCAATTAGTTAATTGCAGTTTTGGATTTTTTAAAATTTTTCGGTTGTAACAAATTTAAATGTAAGGTTCAATCTTTGGATGAATTTTTGGTAAAAGACGCCTCTGTTAGACTGACGAGAGGTGATTTGATGTAAATGCTTTAAAGGACGCACACTTGGTTTTAAGTAAATTGTCGGAAAAAAATTGAGCCGTCTGCAAAAAACTAAGACGTATAAAATTAAATCTCTTACCTTACCTCACACGTTTACCAATTAATGAAATTATAAGAGGTATTTTATAGCATTTTAACTCTTTTTAAGGCGATAAACATTGTTTTCATATTTTTTTAATTTTTTTTATTTATACAGTGTGGAAAAAAAGTCTGGAACACCTGAAATATCTCGCAAAATACGTTATTCTCGAAGAAACGCTCGAAGGGGTCAAAAGGTATTTTAAATTTATCGTCTTTTAAAATACTTTAATTCTATGTACAGTAGCGTACGTTGAAGAGGCCAAAGGGGGCGCCTTTTCTTAAACGACAACCCCTATTTTTCGTTCAATATAATGGAAGAGCACATTTTTTGAGTATTATAGTATAAAAATTTTAACATGTTTCATAAAAAATTTTTGAAGAAAATGCGAAAAGACGCCCCCCCGCCCCCTTTGGCCTCTTCAACGTACGCCACTGTACATAGAATTAAAGTATTTCAAAAGACGACAAATTTAAAATAACTTTTGGCCCCTTCGAGCGTCTTTTTAGAGAAAAACGTATTTTGCGATATTTCAGGTGTCCCAGACTTTTTTCCCACACTGTATGTAATACAAATTTCTCTGGTATGTAGCTAGGATGAGATTGTACTTTGTAGGCAATAGGTACATGTTAAATTCAGAACCTCCTTTTTTGTAACGTATATTTAAAATAATATTAATCGCATTTTGTTTTTGGCGAAGGAGCCAGTTTTACAAATATATTTATTTTATTTTTTAAAGCAACTACTTATGTTATGAAATAAGAGTAATAGATATTTGTGTGACTAGTGCAAAAAATGCATATTTGTTGCATGAGGCATGAAATTTGCAGCACGAGCGAAGCGAGAGCTGCAATCATATGCTGAGTGCAACAAATACACTTTTTGCAAGTGTTGCACACATTTTTTCTACGATCGAATTAAATAGATTTTTTTTTAATTTTATTGAACAAAACATTATATTGACACAAAATATTCAAATGTCAAACTGACAACTAGAGAAATTGTCACTGTCAAACACCTTCCATAAATAACTGTGTAAATTTTCGTTGCCTAATAACAGACTACTTTGCAAATAGTTAATACTTTTTGTACGATAGAAAAAAATCTTTATTTTTACAACATCCGTTGGAGTCGAAAATAAAAAAGTACCTAAGTATACCGGGGTAAATGAAATTAGGCTCACCCCTATAACTTTTTTGTTTTTCAGATATCATTTTGAAATTTTGGCAGTTGCAATAACAAGTAAATTTGAATTAATGCATGTTAATAAAATGATTCTAGCACTTCCGGTTTCACCGGAAATGACCGTAACATCTATTTTTTAAATGGAACACCCTGTATATTTTTACATTTTTGGATTCAGGGATTCATTCTGCTAACTTTGCTTTTATAGTCAAAGCAAAGTTAGCTCACTTAATATCACGATTTTATTTTTCCAATACTCAAAGGCTCAGGAAGAAAAGTTTTTCAGCCGTCATGGCTCCCTAGATGCCAATTTAAATTATCCTAAAAAAATGTTTGAGGTTATGTTTCTTCCTCGAAGTTGATACCATCGTATGCAGAATAAATCCCTGAATCCAAAAATGTAAAAATATACAGGGTGTTCCATTTAAAAAACAGATGTTACGGTCATTTCCGGTGAAACCGGAAGTGCTAGACTTATTTTATTAACATGAATTAATTCAAATTTACTTGTTATTGCAACTGCCAAAATTTCAAAATGATATCAGAAAAAAACAAAAAAGTTATAGGGGTGAGCCTAATTTCATTTACACCCGGTATATTTTGCTGCAAATAATAAAGTTTTTGTCATTTTTGGAAACATGCCCTTGAACGTAATATTTGTATGAATCAAATTTGGATAGAAAACACGTTGGCTGAATTTAGCCGTTAAAATTGGTTTAGAAGGCATCAAATTAGGCGATTATGGCGAAATACGTGTTTAAGCCTTTGAATGCAAAAATCTGCAAATAGAATTGGAACTAACTTTTGAACGAAAATAAACTCTTATTGAGTGCACTCCCCAGGTGAAATATTAAAAAAAATTTCGTTTCAGGTACTCCGCGTTCTAGTAGCATACCTAGGTGGAGTACTCCCTTGTTCACTTTGGATCAGGAAGACTTCAGTATGATAACGCATCCATCCAATCCAGAACCTAACACGATAATTCTGATGGACGAGGCAACGGCTGCAGCGTCATCTTCGGAACACGCGGGACAGTGTTGTAACAGTGGAAACCTAATGTGTGATGCGGATAGATTTTTTCAAGCAGGCGACGCTTTAGAGAGTTCTGGTTCTCGAGAACCGGACCAACTGCCCGCACCAAAGTCACCATAACTTCGGAAAACAACGACAAACTGCCTTATGATCTTCTGCAGCTTTCTTGCCAATTTATGTGTGATGTTTCTGTTGAATTTTGATAATTTCTCGCGACTCTGTGCGCAAATAGAGGCTGCTCAAGTAGCGTAGAGGTGTAGAATAGTTCACTTGTATACTTTTAGGATAGACACCGGTGCCAAGACGAACGTTCGTGAAGGACCTGCTAAGGTCGACGGCGACACACCTTCGACTTGGTCCTCTTGTCACGGGCACCGTCAGTGACGTTAGTTTCAATTGCGACCACTAGGTTTGCCCCCTTGCTCGGATTTTATGCCCACGAATTCAGGCGTTTTTATTTTTCTAATATCTATAACACTTTAGGGAACTAAGAGACCAAAAAAGGGTAGCAATTTTTTTGCCAAATTTCTATATTTTCATGAATCTTTAAGAATAAAAATGCGTGGATTTGGACAGATAATTTTGAAAGCCAGGGGGTTTATCGAGGTGGCGCGTTTCAATTCCGTTCCTATGTTGGGTAGAATATCCAGCGATGCTTGTCTTCCACGAATGTGCTTGTTGCGTGAACAAGCAGTGAGCTGGGTCTGTGCCTTAGTATTACAATAATATTGATACTGTTACCGTAGCCTAGTTAGAGACGTTATAATCGAGCTTGCTCTGCTCACATCGCAGCCAGCTTTCCTGTAAAATATTATCACTTGACGCCTCAGGTCACATTCACGTCACACAGGCAAAACGATTTTCGTACGACATTTACGAACTCCATTAAAGAGATTGCAACCGTGTGACATGTTTGAGAATGGTGTCAAGGGTTACGAGTATAGGTGAGTTGCAGCTGCACAAAAACGGCATTATAGTTCACATGTATATAATATATATATTTATATACTGTTGTATGTAAGGTCGCCAAGAAGCGAAAAGCATCTATCTTTCTCGGAAAATCCATACACCCGCAACCCTCGTGGAAATCAATTATACATTCTAAATGGACGTACTAACGGCATGCTCTCTCTAATGAACAAATTAGCAATACATTGTTACGTGTTTTCAGGTCAACACTTTTATCGCGAATTCCCTCTGGATTAAAGTTTAATTTATGAGAAAGACTTTCCATGCCAAATTATCCTCACAGTCATAAGCACTTTTTAATCTGTCACTGTACTGTTAAATGCTCGTAAAAGCGCTCCATTATTGGCATCCGATGCTGCATCCGAACAATTTTATTAAACGAGAGAGGTCTCTAATGGGTCCGGCTGGAGCATAGAATGATGTCTGGTTTAATGGAAAAAAGTTTTGAATACAAGTTGTATGGATAATCTGGTGGCCTTGGAATATTTTTCTGTCGTTGCTGTCGCAGTCAATAATTCGCATGCGACAGCATACCATTTTTGTGGTGCGGCATAAGAAATATTTCCAGCAAAATCAAATTTTCCGAACAAAGAGATTGCTGTTTGAATAAAATAAAAAACAGCAATGCTTATCAGTGGCCTTTTTATAAAAAAGGACTAAATAGATCCCCTCCCCATCTACCCACTTTATGGATGGTATAGTCAAGTATTAGGTATTTTCATAATGAATTTCCAAACATGTGAGGTAGCCGGCTCGGTCACCTGATTTGAAGAAAATATCAATAACATCCGTTGGTTTATCATCACTGATCGTCGTTATGCATGTAAATATTGGTTGTGTTTGGACAACTTACGGAGGTAACAAAATTATGAAAGACTTGATTTTGTGCGAAATTTTCTGTCTCGAGCAAGAATATGTACTGATTCCAAAAAAAAACATATGGTACCATTTGAAGAAGTTAAATTGACTGACACAGCAACGAAACTATAGCACAAAAAAATTCCAATGTCACCAGAATATGTTTGCCAAACAACTTTTTTCATCGAGCTCTTAATTAAAAAGATACAGGCATTGTATGCCGAATTCTCGTAAATTTATGAAATATGTTCTCTCTAAAGTTTAGAAACGGCCGATTTTTTCAAAACTGAAGTAGCAAGGTTTCGGTAGGTGAAGAGCTTCAAGGTCATTTGAAGGTCGACTTTCTTTCGGAATTTGACAGTAATAAAGCACACGCGTTTTTGTAGAGCTTACTTTATTAGCAAATTCACCGTTTCTTCCAAAATCTCAAAAAAACATTTATATACGAATGAAAAGTAAATATGTCTTTGGAATGGATTTGTCTGGAAATGTCCCCTTAAGTTTTTTGTGCCACATGTCAATTTGGCTTTAAGGATAATTGGTAAAGGGGCTTCCTGGATCTCTTCCGCGCTGATAGTTTTGACAAGGCGACCATTTGGTCTTCCCAAGTGATCACTTTAAAATAATCAACACGGATGCATTACTGAATTTTACAGTTGTGTACGAGTATACAGTGGTGATAATTGATATTTTGGCATCGATTTGATTTCGATGGTAACGCAACCAATTACTACACAGTAGGACTTCGATAGGCTAACTGCAGCAAAAACTTGCTGCTAAACAAATTAGCTTTGAATATAAAACTACCAATGTGAATGGATGAACGAGGTCATTAATTGTCAAGAAGAGTGAAATAAAAATTTAGAAGAGAGATCACGTACTCAACCAAGACATTGGTATTCTAAGTCGATTTTTGTTACATAACTGAATTTTCAAACAGGACTGAAGCCTGTGTAGTAACAGTTTGTTACAAAATTGTAAAACAGGTCAATTTAATTTAGAGGTAATTTCTTTCTTTTTGCTAATGATTTGTTTGTTCTGCCTTTTTTTAAACGTGTAAATTTATGTTTCCATATTTATGTTAGTTTAACGTCGAAAAGATGTTTTTCAATATGACATAGAAGAGAAGTTATTTCGATGTTTTGATAAGAGATTTGAAGATGCTTTTCGTAGTATGGAGATAATTGAATCTTACTGTGATTGAGTACCTTTAAAGCAGCCGCGGCCGAGCGAAGGGCGCGACGATCAGGTCACGGGGCGCCCCCAGGTCACGCTCCCCCCGACTCCTTTATTTCTAGTCACGTCTAGCAGAGTGACCCTGACTGATGTACCTACTCCCTCCGCTCTTATTAACAAGTTTGCTCTATGGACACTCTGCGTTTCGTTTACTCCCCTTACCCCAAGTACAAGTTAATAGATCTATTTACACTGGAAAATATTTACACACATTTTATTTAGTTAAAAAATCAATTTATTTTATGGGATTTTTATTTGACTATTGCTCAGTTCGATTAGGGAATTGACCAAAGAACGTAATTCGATAAAATAATTGTAGTGAAAAATATGACAATAATTTACTTTATGTTATATGTTTTTTGGTATATAGATATTTTAATTCGTATTGTATATATCTTTGTTTGTGTTGACTATTTATTTTGTAGAATATGTGTAGAAATGTGTGATATAATAATTCTAATAATTTGTTGATCTAGTTTTTAGTTCTAAATTGATTAATATTTTAACTAAATAAAGAAAAAATCAAATGATCTATTTACTTGGAATTACTTATATTTAATCTCCAAGTTAAAATTATTATTATTATACTGTATATAAATAACAAAAATTATTTGTTACTTATGCATATACTTATAGAATCGGGTGATATTTAACCAGTGCCATTGATATTGTTGATTCAATTGTTAGACGTATGTACGTCATGTAGTGGTTATCATTATTAATTACTTAGTAGGCTTAACCAAAAGCGATTGTATGACTTTTAATTTTAAGAATAAATCAGAGGGTTTATTTCATAATATTTCAATGTTTATTTACCCCTTCCCATGAGCTCTAAGGATTTCGAAAATTTCAACAAAATAACAATTGAAAGTCAAAAAGTGGTAAAAAACAAAGCAATGTTTTTTTAAATGGAACTTTGGATAGGAAAGCATGGAACTATATATCGTGGCCTCCAAGGTGCCCAGACTTAAATCCACTAGATGCTTTTTAATGCGGACACTTGAAAACTGAAGTCTATACAAATAGAAGTAATGGAGAAGAATTGAAAGTTAAAATTCCGGCAGAAATGGAAAATATAAATAACTCCAACGTGTTACAAAATGTAATGAATAAAAATATATATAAACGATATACTATTTGTGTCGAAAATAATGGAGGACATTTTGAACAGTTCGTTTAAATATAAATGTAATTTGTTCGTTAATGTATTTGCTGCTTACTTGATTTGATGTTATTTCCTTTAACTGTGAGAGATAAGTACATAAGTACCAGAGGGATGTACTTATCTCTCACAGTTACTATGTGCTGGGTCTGCCATAGACCAGTTTGGTTTGCCTTTGTTATTTGTCTTTTCAGCTACCTGTGGCACACTGATGAGAACATAAAGAGTTCGAAACCGGTCTGTGTCTGGTGGAGAAAAGACAAATAACAAATTTGGCTACCAATTTTGGATTTATAGGTATAATTCAATGGGAGTCGGGGCCTTTGCCCGTCCAGTAGTTGTTTCCTATAATCCTATTTATTAAGTTATTTCCTTTGTTAAATTTAGATAAAATTTAATTTATTATAAATTATTTCAATTATTATCAGTATTTTACTAAAAATGAAGGTAAATAAACAGGGTGTATCATGAAGACCTTCTATTAGCCGTTTCTTGAGAAATACGCACATAGAAATTCTGAAAATTTGTATACAGGGGTTTCCGACAAAGTTCTATCGATTAAAATTATTATCGCTGAGATAAGACTTTAGACTAGACGACATTTAATGCCTTTTCCACAGCCAACCTGCCGTTAAGTGTCGGATTATATTCGTCTTTGAAATAATGTTCAAATATCTTAAAATCGGAAGGATTTATAGGTATATGGAATGCTAATACCAATCGAAAGAGAATTAAAAGGTGCATCGAATAGCATTATAAATCACAAGGTGTGTATTTAAAATATGCGATTTCTTTCCTTTTCTTTGTTTGGGATTTATTACCAAATTCCTTGAGATTCCTATCCAAAAATTTATTTCCCAGTTTTAAACTGGTTATATACTTTGAATATTTTTTAGATAAATCGAATTTTTTGGATAGGAATATCAAGGAATGTGGTAATAAATCCCAAACAAAGAAAAGGAAAGAAATAATTTATGAAATGCCACAAATAACATTTAAACAGAAATAAGCGAGTTATTGGACTTTGAATTGGACCCAAGTGGCCGGTCTTTTCTCGACGCCCTGTATAACTTTCAATAAATTTCGCATATTGCAGATATTTAAATACATTTTAGTATTACTTGTCTAAAATTTGTGTCTTCTAGATTAAAAACTAAAGGACATAGAACCGATTAAGTTCAAGTATGTTTTTTCCAAATTTTTGAAAAAGTCAGAATATCTCGAAAACTAATAAGTTTAAGGATAGGGTATGCTTATAAGACTTATACTAAATTTCGATGTAGAATCCAAAAATAAATAAACTGGTCAACAAAAAGCTCGGCAAAGGAAATTTTTAGTACCATTTTCAATTAGCTGTAACTTTTTTAGAAGTTGACATTTTTTGTGCGTTTGTGTTTTTGCACCGTGCAAAATATCATTTGTTCCAGATTGCATAAAAGAATAAATTTTTTTGAAGAAGTTTAAATACTCTTATTATATAGGGTGTACAACAAAGTAGTGCAAAAATTGCAAAATTTTGACGGTCTGCCATTTTGTTAATATTTTTAATCGATAGAACATTGTGAGCAACTCCTGTATACAAATTTTCAGAATTTCAGTATGCGTTGTTCTCCAGAAATCAAAAACGGCTAATAGAGGGTCTTCGTGATACACTCTGTATAATATGTTGTTATATTTTTGGAAAGAGAACTTAAATCTTTTTTACATTGCTTTTTATTTAAAAAAACATTGCATTATTTTCCCCGACTTTTATTTGATTTTCATTTGTTTTTTATTGAAATTTTCAGACTCCTTGGGAAAAATACTTTAAGTTACGTTAAACATTTTTATTTTATTTCTAAAGGCAAACCAAAAAATCGGGGTGAGAACGTTATAGAAATCACCCTGTACACATCATTTATAAAAAAAATTAAAATAAATTAAACTTAAAAAAAGTTTCAGATCAATTTTTTATACATCATGGTATCTCGGTTAGGAAACATATTTGGAAAAGCATTGATAATAATGTTTGTTTATTTTTTTTTAATTTGAAACCATAAGCATACATATGGGCAGATAAACAGGCTATGAAAAACACCATCCGATGAAGGATTTTCCTGTACCATTGGGTGTGGGAACCAGTAAAAGCGTTGCGGATTTCTGATGCCGTCGTTTCTAATTAAGTCACTCGATACAAAAGAAACAAATAACAATTTTAAGTGATATTTACTTTCATGCGTGTGTTTCTCCACAATTTTTTTAAATCGATTTGTATTGATGAAGTAACCTTCAAGTACATGTATACCTTCCTATCACAAATCAGCACAGGATTACCGATAACGAATGAAAATACATTTACTTAGATACAATTAACTTATTTCTTGCAAATTGCAACACGCTGATGCTGTATGTAAATGTAACAGATTCTGATGCCTGCATGGTAGAAAGTAAGTTGTTATATTTTTTCGAGGTAAAATTAACTAACTGTAAACGCTCGGAACGCCTATTACTTTTCATTTTATAGACTCCTAATTGTTTCGTTTAAAATTCCACAATTTTTTAGTTTGACATTGGGACAAAGCACCGAAGTATTATTCTCCCAAATAGAGAAGAGATTTCTATTTTTGGAATTCATTAAAATAGATGACAGAAAACTTGACATGGTAAAAACCAAAAGTGCAGTTGTGCTTGGGGATATCATAAAAGTTCTCTAGCTATTTAAAGTGGCCCAATAGATTTGAACTAACGTAGGTCACTTTACCAGAATCCTTTCCACCTCGAACAGCAGAGTTACGGAACCTATTACCCATGCATGTCTTTCCCGAGAACTATTTTTCCCTGGCCTGCAAGGCTATAATAAATAGGTGTTGCCTTTTACAAAAAAATATATTAAAAATGTATGTGAGAATTAACATTGGTATTAACAAAAAATTTATATTACCAAAGCAAAATGTTATTTTTTACGTTTGTCATTTCTGTATAAACTTACTCAACTGGAATTCGAATTATGTTGATTGAGTGAATATCTTTGAATGTAACCTTAATAAAATCTAAAAAAGTGTTACATATATGTTTCTAAATTATTGCTACTTACATAAAAATAACTTCGTCTGCACGTTTTTATTTCTTAATTTTTGGGCGTATCATCCAAAAAAAACAGCCATTTGCATAACCTACGGCCTCAATTGAAGCGCAAGTTACAAGAATTTCCTCATATATTGTCAGGTATGCGTCTATTGATATATTTTCTAGTGAAATATTTCTTATAAATTGTTACAATTAATTGGACATCAATTTGTACATTCGCTCTCATTAGTAATGATTAAAAATATAGTAAAGTAGCTATCCGCACTGACGCAAACACGCTCGTATTGAATAAATAAAATATAAAAAAACAATCTGCAAAAGTACCTGCATTATTTTATTCTTTTTAAAATTTGATTGTTTACAATTTTCCATATGAATTTTTTTATTGTTTTTTTAACACTTAAATTATTTTTTCATTCACCCACACATCCATAGGCCTTAAATTCTTAGAGAATTGCCAATATAGTGTTAAATTTTGCCGGATACGTTAAAATTTTCTGGACCTTTTCTGCTCTGAATCATAGGGATTGTTTTTTAACTACCAAAATTTGTGAGGGGCGAAAATTGCAAATGGAATTTTTTCTCCTCCGCAAGAAATTTTGATGTTTTATAAAGTTCCACTTACACCACATAGGCAAGTTTCAAGAAGCATTTTGTGTCTAAACTTGCTAACCGGCAGATGAAAAAATTACAATATAAATAAAACCATTGAAACGCAAAGAAAGGAATCACTGTTGAATGCTACGAGTATACCTTGCGATACCACTCTGCATTGAATGAATCTTCTTCCAAACCCTTTCTCTTTTAGTAAAGCTATATAAATTGCAATATCTCGACTTTAAACTTTAGTTTCAATGTTAATCTTTACCCTCACTATGAAGAATTTATTAGCTTTAGGTAATTCTTGTTCTGTGCAAGTGTGTGGTGAATAAGTGGTTAAAAGTGAATGCTGAATTACGATTATTTAGTTTTTAAAAATTTTTATTCTCTACGGTTTTGTCTTTGTAACAACTAATAAATTAATTTTATTAAAGCGCGTTTAAAAATTGTGACTGGTTACTCTGAAATTAAAAATATAGATTTGACCATTGTGATATAGAGATACAGAGTGGTATATTTTTTAAAGGCCCGATACTGATACAAAACCCTTGGAAGTGGAAACCAAAACCCGATTTTGCTCTAGAATCACACTATCTATATTTTTTATTGCCTTTTAAATTTTTTTGTTTTTTTTTTGTTAAAATACCCAAAAAAGTCACTTTTTCCATATTTGCTACAAAAAAATGCCACTATCTGGTAAATCTTCCCGGTTTTTTAAAGACAGCATGGGCTGGACGACCCAGGTCACACTGTCCAGAGCAAAGCCAGCAGAGCAAAGCCAGATTCGAATCACACATATTATATCTTACATGAATTATACTACGCTCTAGAGACTATTTATCGCCAATACGTTACAAATATTAACCATTAAAAGCATTTGTGGGTTATAAGCTATCACAATAATGATTCGGTTATTTGTCAGCTAATTTTATGAAGAAATTGTTTAAATTTTTCTCTACGTCCAACAGGTTGCAAGTATTTTTGAAATTAATGAAATTTGTCACATTCGAAACAAATACATTTCTGAGTAAAAGACTTAAAATAATGGATGAACTTTATGGAAACAAATTAAAACAATTAAAAATCAGAAATTTGCAATTCAGTTTTTAGTTCCCAAACGACCTGGATGAATTCTGAGTTCAAAATGTTTTGTTACATTATGTATTTCCTTGCATGGGTAACTTTTTTATCTTCAGAGCTATAGAGTCGGCAAAATTGTGCAGAAATTTGTATGTTTTCAAGTTGTTGAATTATCCTGAAAAATCTGAAAATGATCCAATATTTTTATATACAGGGTGGAACAAAAGTATCAAATAATGGCTTTAATTTTGTTATTTGCAAAGTTACAAAAAATGTTCAATATGAAAGTTGTTTCGTTCTTTACCATGCATGTTTTGAGTTTTTTAGTTTGTTGATATCTTCTCCTGGTTTGTTCCTATGGCAACCAACTATTTCTTTTTAAATGGCACGAATAACTTTTTTTTGTCAATTTGAAACAAGCATATTTTTCTCTATTTAGTCACAAAATTTTGCAATTTTTGGAAAAAAATAAGCGAGAAAAAAAACATTTATTACAACTCGCTCGTCGCCTCTAAATAAAGGATGCCATGGAAAAAGTCATGCAGTTATAAAACACAAACATTACTTTTGGTAAAGAATGCCATGGAAGTTTGACAATTAAATTTTTACAAACAAACTAAATTTTAATGTTGTGATGTGAAATTAATTAATTTAGTTCTGATTGAGTCGTAATAAATTTTTTTTTTCAAGCTTATTTTTTTCCAAAAATTGCAAAATGTTATGACTGAATAGAGAAAAATATGCTCGTTTCGAATTGACAAACAAAAATTATGGGTGTCATTTAAAAAGAAAAAAACAAACTAAAAAAACTCAAAACATGCATGGTAAAGAACCAAACAACTTTTATATTGAACACTTTTTTGTTCCACCCTGTATAAAATAACTTCGATACCGTTAACACTAAAAAATAAGTGAAAATTGTTATCAACAGATATTTTTACGTAGAATTCAATAAACCAGTTGCCACTTCCATAGTTAACACGATTTTCGAGAAACTTGTGTTTTTTTAATAGAACCCACCCACAGTTGACTATGAGCTCATAAAAAAGGCTATTGTTTTCTGATTTCAAAGATTTATTTGTATGCCAATTTTTTTAATGTTGAAAAGATGAAATAATCTATTTTTTTTAAATACAGGGTGATTCGTGAGGAGAGGGTCGTACTTTACCAAATGACAGAGAACATTGAGGTGATCTTAAATCCCCATACAGTAATGGCTAAAGCGGCTCCATTTCCGAAATACAGGGTGTTTTATATTTTTTGGAAGAATTTTCTTTTTGTCTTGTTTTTCTTTAGTGGAACCCACATCTTAATTTTTCTTCATTTTTGTATGCCAATCTTTTTGGTTATGTTGAAATAATGAAATACCTTATTTTCTTTAAATACCTAAGTAAATCAATTTCTTTTTAAGCCTACTTGTTTACTTTGGCATTTATTAAAAAAAAATAGAATATTTCATCATTTCGACATAACAAAAAAAGATAGGCCAACAAATCTTTGAAATCAGAAAAAAATAAGCTTTCTCATGAGCCCACAGTCAATTTTGAGTTCCATTAAGAAAAAACCTTTAATGTTATATCTCGGAAATATGTCTATTGATAACAATTTTCATTTATCTTTTAAGGTTAAATGTTAAAATTTAAAAAATCGACCATTTTCAGTTTTTTCAGAATAATTCAGCAACCTGAAGACTTAAACATAAAAACAATTGAACGTTGAGTGATTACAAATTTTGCGCCAATTTCAAATTAATAGGGTATATTTTTTGCTACTCCAAACTAAATTAATGTTTAATAATAATAATATTAATATCTTTTCGAGGTTTTCTTGAGGTTGGTTCAATTTTTCTTCAAAAACGTTTTGTATAATAACATTTCAACGTGGATATCAAATTGTGCTTAAATTATTTTGCGTGAGAGCTCATAAAAGTTGGGCAATACCAAAATTATATGCCATTTATATAAGATTTTGCTCATATTGTGAGAATTTTTTGCAAGTGTTTAGGATATGAAATAATGAAATGAAAATTTCCTGCCTTAATCTCTTTCAGACCCACCTAAAAGAAACCACTAATTAATAATTAAAAATAATACATGGATATTGCGTAAATATGAATATCACATCCTTTAACTCCATTCCCTATTGTTATTTATCGTATAATGATCGTTAATAATGTTTATATAATATTACATTTACATTAATTGCAATGGAGGAACAAATCATATCAACAAAATCTTAAACACAACGCAAACCTGACAAATAACAACCTCGTCCTTGCTGGTTAAAAATTTTTGTACACTTGAAATTTGTTGGTTACAAAAAGGTACGCAAATGCATTATAACGGAACAATTTTGGGTATATCGAATAAAACATTTCATGTGGGGAAACGTGTGTGGCAAAATCGACAAGTAAAGACAGGAAGAGGACTGGACGATTTTAATTGCTATTAAAACTAAAAGTGTGAAAGGCTATTTGCTAATATCCAATTAATTTTATCTTCATTAATGAAGCTAATGAAACGTGCATTTAGTTGTTGTACAGTCGGTGGAATAAAGTTGATTTATAAAAAGTTAGCGTGCTCCTCAACTGTCCATGGAAAGTAGTCCGTCCTTAGAGTGCATTAGTAACAAATTCACAGGCAGCTCTAGGCCACCAAATATCTCTTTGAGGCAATATCGTTCACTTAATTACACGGCTGCTAGTTTTATGCAACAAAATTAAGCGACTCTTACGTAACACCAATATTGAGATGTCCTGATAAACCCGTTCATAATCTAGATTAAAAATTGAAAACAAGATCATCCGAATCGTGCATTCCAGATCAAGTAAAAGTATTTATAAATTTACATATTGCATACATCGTTATGGTAGAAATAATATGTTCGACTTTATTTATACAAGGTGTTATATTTCAGTATTTTTCGCATCTTTGTCCGCAAATTGCCGAGCAATAACTGTGAGGGATAGCGACGTATATGAGCCCTCTCCCAAGAGTTATGCATATTCCGATTCCGATTTGGGCACAGCAGAGCCGGCGAGGCAAGACCGACAGTTGCAGTATTATAAGGCCTCGAGGTAAGTCAAAAACGCAGAAGTGAAGAGTTTCAAATTAATATCCCAGACCGTGAATGCCTATTCAGGTGTCAACCTTGCGGAAGGTAGATGCAAATGAACTTTGACCTTTGCGCGGATACTAGTACAAGGATTTTACACAAATTTTTAGTTTCCTATAAAATCCACATACGTATCTACTTTAAGTCTTCTAACACAATGACATAATAAAAGATCCGGTAAATGTCAGGCGGATTTTGCAACACCTACTCAGTCTCTATCATTTAATGCCTAGTAACAGCTTAATCAACAGTAAATTATTTTTATCTCGAATACACTCATCTTCAAAAGTTTTGCACAACCTGCAAGCGCAGGCTCATGCACTGATGAAATAATATTAAAGCCATAGAATGGTTCTCTAACAACCCTGACCATAATCCTTTTGAACTTACGTACTTGTTTCACATTGATTAAATTTTGTTTTGTAGACGATCCGAGAGGGTGCCCGACCCCACTTACCAGTATACCGCTGAGCCCATCGATCAAGAAATCGAGTACAACTATCCGACTCGCCAGCAAGTGGAGGCTAGGACAGAAAACTATCCTGATTCCCAAAGGAATTACGAGCTGCAAATAATGAAGAGAATCGGTTTGGCGGCGAAGAAACCGCTTGTCGAACAGTACTTGAAAGAAGTTACTCCTACAACCAAAACGACGTATAATCAACGACCAGGGAATTATCTTCGCTTGAACGGTCAAACTCATGTTCGAGCCAATAAACCACGGCCCGAAGAAACGCAGAGAGGCATTCTAAAACAATCACCGTTCCAGTATGTGCTGCAATCAGATTTACAACAGTAAGTTTCATAATTTATGCAAGACGATTAAGCTATAAGGAGGAATTAAAACAAACTGCATTGTTGGAATTATCCGATAAATTGACCATTATTCCTAACGAGGGAACGATGGGTGACGTAATAAATCAGAGAAAGGCTAATTGCGAAAGATGGCAAAAAGGTACTCGGCTTACTTGCAACTAGGCCTTTACAGCACCTTCAGGGTGCAGTAGAAAAATCGTCCAGTCAAACTTCTTCGTTGCGCCCTGCCTTGACCCACTCGGCCAAAAAGATTCTTACAACGTGAGTTTTAATGCGAAATTTTTACGTTTTTTATATGTATGTCATCCAAGTTGCTTAACGGTACTCGTCCTCTCAAAATGCTTATTTCGAAATCGGTACGATTTTCAGGTGCTGGCTATGACAAATAATAATAATAACTGTTCAACAGGTTTATTACAATAATGTAATTAATGTCAAAGACAATGAATATCCAATGGGGAACTAAATCACGGCATTAATTGGCATTATCTGAAGCACCAATAAATTTATATGTTATAAATGAGATCCACATATAAGATAATAAATTTAGTAGAAGAACAACTTGTATATTACCGTTTTGCAATTATTTATTGAGTAATAATTTAAATCTGTAATAGTTGGCTATGTTTTGCAATGCATATGATTCATTTTTGATGTCCAAAACAAACGAAATGGCAATTAACAAAGTTAGATAATAGATAGTTTTATTTTACACTAAATATAATTCATATAGAAGGTCTTGTTTGGAAAAACAATGGAAACTAAATTTTGTTTGTACCTATTCTATGCCTACTAGATTTTTTCAACGCATGAAGGGCAAAAATGATTTTTGGGTTAAACTACATGCTCGAAAATTTGTTATTCCTCGGTTAATAAACAATATACATTTTAATCGTTTAAATTGCACGCATCATATATTTTATTATAGATTGTTTCTTTTACCATGCTAACATGCAGTTTGACTACCAGCATGCGTTTTCTTATAATTTCACTTTTAGACAGGAAGGTACACATAAGTGGTAGTCACTGCAGTTTTCACCGACTTTCTTTACCTCTACCATAACTCGTTTCGTTCAGCGTTACTTATTTGGTAGCATGAAAAGTCGTTATATCAAATCTTATAATCTTTATGTTTTATGGTAATGTCGCTAATTGCGGCATTGAACTTGGCAATTAAAACGTTACACGATAATAGAAAACTTTCCAGTTGTTTAATTTAACACTTGAAGTCCTGTAACTCCTGTAGCTTTCATAAGCTTTTATACATTTTTTTTGAAGAGCAAGCCTATTACAGTTAAGTTTAAGAGTCCTATACAGGGTGATTCACGAGGAAAGGGACAAAATGTTATGGTAGATAGAGTTCACTTAGGTGAATTAGAAATGACTATTGAAAAAAGCCTGAGCCTTTTTTTTATTGATCTACAGGGTGATTTATGAGTTTTGCCCAATATTTCTTAAGCTAATATCTTTTAAACTAATCACTAGAATCAGCTCGTATTGCGGGTATATAGTGGACTATTAATTGTCAATTCACATGCATAAGCAAAGACAGAAAATTCCAGGGCAGGCTCAACTAATTTTTATTTTTAGGGCTCCTATGAAAAAATTCACCATGTGTACGTGATTTTTAAATTCTAATACTGAATTATGAAATTACATACAAAAGTGATCGAAATTATGTACTTTGTTGTTTTGCCACACTTTGGGCGAATTTTAAATAAACGATCACTTTTCGCCAAAATCGAAGGTCTGCACAAAATAAATTTATAAAATTACATTTTCCTCTCTTATTCAAACTAAAATATTTGTTATACAAAAATTTGTGATTTCATGCATGATTAATATGAAATAAATACATTTAAAAATTAACGAAATTATTTATTTCTTATCACAATACATCAATAAACAGAACATCATAAACAACAAATTCACAGAACATAAAACCTTATAACTTATTTTCAAAATGAAAGCCTTCTGCCTCCCTACATTTTCTTTGTCGTAAAATTAAATTTCCTACGGCTTTCCTAATAACGACAGGATTGTTAATGTTCTGTTTATTGATGTACTGTGATAAAAAAAAATAAACAATTTCGTTAATTACTTCCTCACCAAAAGTGAGGAAGATATGTATTCGTGAAAAAAATTCCCGACGAATTATGACGATACACAAAAATTATCTTTTTTTGAAATAAAGCTTTCAAATTTGGTACACACGTCTTAGAGGTCAAGGACAAGATTGAGTTCGTTGATGAGCAAAATCGGTCCACTGGAATGGGGTCTACCGGACCCCAACATTTCTATTTCTAACTTTACAAAAAAATTTATTCGTGATGAAAGATTATAAATAGGATCTGATATACAACTCATTATAATATAGTGTCCAAATGTTGAAATACACAAAATACGCCAAAAGAACAAAATACGTACAAAAAAAACAAAATGCATTATTTATTTTTGATTATTTATTTCATATTAATCAACCATGAAATCACAAAATTTTGTATAACAAATATTTTAGTTTAAATAAGAGAGGAAAATGTAATTTTATAAATTTATTTTGTGCAGACCTTCAATTTTGGCGAAAATTGATCGTTTATTTAAAATTCGCCTAAAGTGTGGCAAAACAACAAAATATATATTTTCGATCATTTTTGTATGTAGTTATATAATTCAGTATTAGAATTTAAAAATCACGTACACAGGGTGAATTTTTTCATAGGAGCCCTAAAAATAAAAATTAGTTGAGCCGGCCCTGGAACTTTCTGTCTTTAATTATGCATGTGAATTGACAATTAATAGTATATTATATACCCACAATACGAGCTGATTCTAGTGATTAGTTTAAAAGATATTACCTTAAGAAATATTGGGCAAAACTCATAAATCACCCTGTAAATAAAAAAAGGCTCAGGCTTTTTTCAATAGTCATTTCTAATTCACCTAAGTGAACTCTATAACCATAACATTTTGTCCCTTTCCTCGTGAATCACCCTGTATACCCACTTAAATCATATTTTTCGAATATCTCGTTTAAAACTTATCCGATTTGAAAGCAATTTTTATCAGATTAATCTAAAATATGTATAAAATATCGGAATGTTATTTTGTTCCTCGAAAACGAAACAAGTGCAATTTAAGTAATACAGCTTAAAAATGACAAAAAGCTTTGTATGATTACGTTTAGCTCCGCTCCCGATAGACCGACTTTTCTCATCGAGACCTTAAAATGTAGAGATAGGTCCATTTTATTGCTTTTTTCTATTGGATGTGTCATATCGACATTCTTTGTTTAAAAAGTATTGGTGCAAAAAGAGGGCTATTTTCAAACCCAACCACCATCGTGCGTTTTAAAAAATCGGATATTTTAAAATTTTTAGTCGATAGTACGTTCTTTTCTGTAAGCAACGACACCAAGATCATTAAAATCGGTTAATAAACAAAAAAGTTATTGGCCAATGAAACAAGTGCCAATTTAAGTAAGAATGACAAAAGACGCTTTGTATGATTACGTATAGCTCCGCTCCCGATGGACCGATTTTTCTCATCGATGTCTTAAAATGTAGAAAAAGGTTAATTTTTTTACTTTTTTCTATTTGATGTGTTATTTTGACTTTTTTTTTTCAAAAAGAATTGGTTCAAACAAAGGTCTTTTTCCAAACGAGGCCGCCATTTTGCATTATAAAGAATCGACCATTTTGAAAGTTATTGTCGATAGTCCATTCTTTTCTCTAAGGAACGACACCTACATCGTTAAAATCGGTTAATAAACAAACAAGTTATGGGCAAACGAAAAAAGTGCAAAATTTTTTGGCCCACCCAGTATATTTTTACAATACCATAAGATCCAAACCAATGATTCAACACTACTATGCAGTTATTTAAAAATATATAACACACACGAACACACTCCTAAAACACATCTTTTTCTTCCAGAAAAGTCCAAGCGCATCCCCAGGTCCAATACGAAATCCCAGAACAAAAACCTGCGCAGTCTCAACAAATCTCCGAGTTGCAACCACAAACTGCTGGACTTTCGGCGTACCAAAACGCGTTGTTGGCTCACCAAAAGGTGCTAGAATCAGAAAGCCAAGGTGACACCTCAAGATCATCGATTCACGTCACCCATACTATCCCGAAGAAGCCAATAAGGAAAGTCGTCAAGCCAAAACAGTCACCGGTGGACGAAGATGTGGAGTATTACACGCGGCTTCAACAACTGCAACAGCAGCTTCAACAGAAACAGCCTCAAGCGTATGAGCCACAACAACCAGCTCAAGTCAGGTACCAAGCGAGGGTTCCGTACCCAAAAGAGGATGCAGCTTATCAACCGGCCACTGAGGAACCCTCGGTATACCAACAAGAGAAGGTAGTACAACAACCTAGGCAGTACCAACAGCAGTACCAGCTAGCTACGTTAAACAGGCAAGGTAAAAAAATCAATGTCAAAATTACGCTTTATCTTCACGTTGTTTAACGTTTTCAGTCCAAAAACCCAGACATCCCCATCCAGAATACCAGGCGCCTGAAGTGTACCAGTCTCCAGAACTAGCGTACGAGTACCAAGCAGCTACAAAGCCTGAGGAACCATCAGCTGTCCAATACCAACAACCATCGTCTTTAAAGCAAGGTCCGAAATATTTGCCTGAGCCTAAAACTTTACGTTACCAACCTACGACTTTGGAAGAAACAGAGTTGAAATACCAACAAGTGAGCATTCCAACGCACCAACAAGAAGCCTTGTTAAAGTATGAAGCTGCTATTGCTAAACTACAATCAGGTGATTTTGCTGCTAGACCCAGGCAACAGAAGGTAAGACAACAAGTCAGGTATCAGGAGGATGCTCAAGAAGCGCCAGTAAGATATCAGGTACAGTACTCAGAAGAAAATCAATCGGGTGCAAGTCAGGAAGCGAGCGAAGAATATGTTAGGCCAGAGCAACCTAGTCCTAGTAGATACCGGCCGGCGGGGAGAGGACCAGCTGTGGCTTATAGGCAATCTCTTCAGAACGCCAACGTTAGATACTACAGGAATTTGGGCAGACCGGCAATATCTTACTCTAACAATTACCAATAATAATAATAATGTAGGACTTATGTCGTATTTTATATTAATGAAATTCTGTTTTAATTTACATACCTCAGTGTAAATGAGAAGAGAATAATTAAGACGTTCTGTCACCTTAAGTTTTCCTACTCTGTTAAAAAAATTAAAAGTAGGAACACTAATTAGGTGCACGGATATTTATTTCAGTGTTATTAAAATTGTTGTTACTATGATAAGTGATTCAAATGAATATAATACTATGTGTTTATATTATAAGTAAATATTTATATGAAAATTGTGTTTTATTATATTTCTAATGATGGTTGACCAATATTTGAGAAAACCAGGGGCTGTCCTTTTACAAGACAATCGATCAGTTTTCGCATCAGCTTACTCAGGTAAAAACGCCATACGGCATCATTTACACAGTATTTCCAAATAATTTGATATCCATCAGAAATGATAACTTGGCCATATATATATAACTTGGAATCCCCTAAAGCAATCTAAGAAGATGTGTTGATGGGGTCTAAGGTATCTGCCCACCCAAGGCTTTGGAGCAACCTCCACCATTTGGGAAGCATGGAAGGCAAGGGAATGGTACAATTGTTAGTCGTTACCACAGATCTCTAAATTGTTAGGATTACGTTTCCGTTCATACGCATGTGCAACCTTGAAAATTCGAATTTCTGACGTTCACTTCTACCCACTGAAACACGTCATAAGCGTGCTGAGTATACTGATGACCTTGCATTTGGTATACGCAACCAATTTAAAGGCGTAGTGGATTGTTGGTTGCATACGGATAATAACGATTTACTGTGGGACTCGACAGTCTGACGAGTGTATCTATGCTGACGCTGACCAATGATTTCAGGCATTGATGAAAGATTCTTCACGAACGTTTTAAGCTAGTTTGCTAGCTTCAATGTCATGTTGGTTGCATATGCATAATGTTGTACTGCGTTTTTGAAGAAGTCGTATAAGGCCTTTCATTTTCTAAGTTGCATTTTTGAGGTGGTTTAAAAAGTATAATGCTCACTAATTATTTTTCATTTGTTTATATTTAGAAGAGAAAAAAGTAAGTGTTAGTTTATTTATTAATGATTAAGTAAGTGTTTTTGGAAATTATGTTATTAAACGTTTTCTTCTGTCCTGTTTTTATCAAACGAATGTAATTGTTGCAAAAAAGGTAGCTAATGAACTTTTAAACACACCTCAGAAATCAGACAACCCCCAAATCCAAAGCTAAGGCTGTAGGAAGGGGGTTAAATTTTGATTATTTGTTAAAAATTATAAGCACGTTTTTTCTAATTGGCTAATTACGCAGCCTCAAGACAATGGCACTGTTTGTCTTTACCTCAGAAAAATTGGGGAATTTTAATTTTTCTTTTAAAATTGTACGATATTTTAGCAAATATGGATTACGAGAAAAGGCTGCCCCCTGTCAAAAAAATTCTTACAAAAAATATATTCTTGTACTTGTACGTTTCGATGTGTGTATTTTAAATGTGTTTTTAATGCAGATTTCCTGCCACTTCGTCTCAGAAGATAAAGATGCTCGAAATACCATAAAATCAAAACATACAACGAGGAAGAGAACCAGAAAACTCTTCTACAAATCACCAGTATTGGTGTCATGGGCTTCATATTAGTTCCTATGAAGAATTTTTCCAAAACACATCTCAAACCCAAATTCTACATTTTTTAGTACACTTTTGAGATCAGAAACTGGAAACTTCTCATTGGAAACTATAACCACTGGCAGTAATTGCAATTGTTTAAAAGTTCAAACTTGAGGGAGGGGGCACCTGTTAAACCGTTAATAATTCATGTCCGATGTAGAAGGATTCCAAGGATTTATCTGTATAAAGACGATATGATGGGAGTAGCGTTAGACTACCACCTTTCTAAATCAATTAGCAAGATATTAAAATTGATCCTTCTTTGGACCGTGCCAGTTTCTTTGTGCTTGGGTTTGGACAATTACAGAAAGCCGTTTCTTGTAGAACTACTAATTGATGGTAATTCGTCTTTGATTTATATTTTCAGATGGTGAATTCAAAAAGTTTGGCGCATTAATTCTGGTGAGGCGATTGGCAGGGTGGGTTTTAACCACTCCTCTTGAACTAGAGAATTGTTCTTAAAGCGACCATTCGACGCGCTAAGATCGGTTAGTCGGTATTCCGTTACAAAAATGTGAATTCATTTACAGTGTAGTGCTGTGGTGTAGTGACTGTAGTGCGTACGTAACGGTCTCGTAAATGTTTTTAAAACACAATCCTGTGAAAAAATACGTCAGTTAATTTGTGGTAGGGGTGGTGTGTGCTGACAAAATTTAAATTTTGGAATTATTAGGTACGTGAATTTTGATTACCTAGTGACTTTGAGCCACGTATAATGCCACTACCTGATACAGACAACCTCGATGTATACAATTTTTTACCTGTTTCATTAACCAATAATTATTGTGTATATGGATGAACTGGTACCTTCCACACTATTGAAACAATCCCCAAACACTAATTTAATGAATAAATTGGTGTAAGTATAGTACATTCTTTTGAACTGTGGTTTTGAGCAAAAACAGTTAGGTTTAATACAATTTACTGACTAAAACTGTAGTAAATAATACCCAAACTTGTTTTCAAATTAAAATCCTAGGCTAGTTTGTGAAGCACCAAAAGAAATTAATATAATTAGGTACCCAAATATTTCTATACGTCTATATACAAGTTTTTTAAACTCATGCCTGTATGTATTAAAATCTAGGTAGGTCACATTATAATAAATATTTAGATTAGATAATTAAATATTAATTAATGCTATGTAAGAGCTCTGAAGCATTTTACTTTATTTATTCATTTTTGTGTGGCGTGTAGGTGTTACTGAATGACCATAAAACTTCATAGGCATGGGGTATACCTACCTATAAAATTCATTGGTACTGCAGTCATGTATTTCTTTATTATCCCATTATTGAGGCAAGTGGGGAATAATAAGTAAATTAAAAACCAATTAAATGATTAAACGACAAGCCCAAACTATTTACGATTCGTTACTCGTTTCCTGCTCGCCGTGGTCAGCTGTGAATTTTATGAAAAAAATTGAATAGTACTTGATATAGTATATTCTTGTTAAAGGTACTGGGTTGGCTGTGTTTAAAAATCGGGTGACAGGTGTATAAGGGGAAGACACTAAAATTCGTTAAACCCAACAGTTGTTTGGCTTCTCCTAATTTTTAGTTCCTATTTTTTACGCTTCAATACACATTTGTAATTCGGTGTAATCTACCGATTATTATTGTTGTACAAAAGGGCAGGGTCTCATCTATTTATTATATCATTAATGGTATCAATAGGTACAACATTCCTGTTTCCAAAAGGAGCGCAGTGTAGTTGAAGGGATTTTATTATAGAAGAAATAAAATTCTGCTACGGACATAAAACCTTGTGGTTTTTTAAGATTTATTGAAGAAATATCGTTTTACTAAAATGATACATTTTTCTATTACAATAAAAATATCAGTAACAACTTGTTCACGACATTTGTTTGCTTTATACAATTTACGTTGTGATAAGATCGTGGGAAAGGGAATTTAGAGCGCTATTCAATCATAAAGAAGTTTAAAAGAAAAAGAAAACAAATCAAGATGGATTTTTTTTGTAACTTCAAGGAAAGTATCTTAAAAAGTACCGTATTTATTAGAATGTCACCGGTAGTTAAATTTTTAAAATGTAGGACATTTTTTAAGATACAATCTGTTTAATTTTGTGGAATTATCTCGAAAACTGTGATAACTAGGTCACATTTGAACACGCTATCAAAAAGGCCATATTTGAAGGATTTCAAATACTCTCATTTAACCGTCTATCTATCTCCAATAGTAACCGAGATGCCAATATATGTGCACCTCACAATTTGGGACACACAGTACGTAAACCTAAATAAATTATTTTAGTTTTTAGTTTTCTTCGACATCTCTGCGTTTGGATATTGGTAATAAATAAATTAATATTTGGCACTAAAAATGTATACACATACAGTATTTTTCAACCTTCTAAGACTTCTTAGTAACATTTTTCTGTTTTCATTCTAATTTTATATACAGTGTCTCGCACACAAGAGTGAAACATCCTTAAAACTTTTTTCATTTTTATCCGATTTGAACCAAACTCAAAGATAGATCACATTAGGGTCAACTCATGGCCTACTAATGCAAAGCCATCTGCGATACCAAAATAAACGGAGAAAATCAAAAAAGCATATTAGGCAAAAAAATTTCGTCCGAAATATAATTTTACAATATCAATCCTACTCGCATTTAGTTGCAGAGTATTTCTTTAGTTTTTTTTTTTCATAAAAAATAAAATATACAATCCATTCTGATTTTAATTTTATTTTTGGGAACAAATTTTTCATAAATTAGATAACAAATTAAAAAAATTAAAATCAAATTGTACTTAGCAAAAACACATTAAATATTATGTTCTCAAACCTCCCTTGCTTATCTGACATTATCGCCCACTAATCTTTTTCGGCAATTGAAGCATTATTATTTCAAACAAAATTGTCACAGCAAGCTATTCAAAACGTAAAAACCCATTAAAATTATATTTTCAGACTTAAAAATTTTTTCAAACCAAATATAATTTGTTTATTTTTTATAAAATTTTGGACTTTAAACAATTCTGAACAACTCTCATTTGTAAAATGTTTCGATAAAAAATGCCTAAAATGTTTTTTTAATTTTCCCCGTTTGTTTTGATATCGTAGGTGGCTTTGTATTAGTATCTTTGAGTGAAATTTTTAAATCGGATAAAAATGAAAAAGTTATAAGGATGTTTCGCTCTTAAGTACGACACACTGTAACAGGGTGCTCATTAATATTTTTATCTTAACTTCGTTATTTTTTTTGAAAAGAAAAAGTGTAAAGACTGAAGGAAATAAATTCAAACAGTTAATAATAATCCTCAGTGGGTTGTAAGCACAATTAATTGAAGGATTATCAAAGTTGCATAAACATTTAGTTAGAACATCTGCTGTAAGCAAATATTACTTTATATATCTAATGTAGATTTCAACTAAAATAAATGCATATGAAAAATCAATTAAAATAGACGACATCTTTTCTTTATAATGCACATAAAAAACGTGTCGGCGTATTTTAAGTTCTTATCGGCATCAAAGACGCCGACTTTTTTATGTGCACTATAAAGATGTTGTCTACTTTGACGAATGTTCAATAGAATCGCCAACTATGATTACATAAGTTATAAAAAAGTAAATAAGTAGTTAAAAAACCGCGAGAGATAAATATACAGTATTATATATTTTTGGAAAGCTTGCATGCTCTTTCATATTCCGCAATAACATACAGCGTGTTACCATACAAATAACATTTCAAGTTTGCATTATAAGTATTTTTGGCGTTACTCAATTGTTTTCTGATATCGTATATAAAATCTACGTAAAAATAATTAAAACTTGTCTTGTCTTTACATTTTTCCAAAATTAACAAAGCTAAGGGGGGTGTAAAAATATAAATGATCGCCCTGTACCTACTTCTATAAAATAAATTATAAATAGGATAACCATCAATTAAGAGGTATATACAATGCAAAAGTATCTACATTTTACTGTTTAAAAACATTTAAAATATGTTTTGTAAATATTTCATGCCCATGTTTCATATAAATTAATATCTCGATGAATATCAATAACCTTCTAAAACTCCTAGGTAAAATTTTTCTTTATTTGTTCTAATTATAAATATTTTTATAAAATTAATATTAAATCAAAGAATCCTCAATTAAGTGACCTTGATTTACAATGCAAAAGTATACTTATTTATAAACATTTAAAATGTTTGGTAAATGTTTCATGTCCAATGTCCATGTTGTTCATTAATCAACTTTCTAAAACCCATAAGTAAAATTTTTCTTCATCCATTCTAATTGTACATATAGGTACATACACTTTTATAATATTAAACCGAAGAATACCCAATTAAGTGGTGGGACAATAGAAAAGTACACCTATTTTATAAACACTTAAAAAATGTTTTAAGTACCTATTTCATGTCATGTTTCACATAAGTTATTAAATCTACATTCCAAAAACTCGTAAGTAAAATTTTTCTTCTTTCGATGGAGTTGGAATAATTTATGTACAAGGTGTTTCTAAATTGACTACCATAAATTTAAGAGCTTGTAGATAACGTTAAAATAAAACTAAAACCTCTATACAGTTTCGTCGAAAAACGCTTCGTTTTTAAAATACAGGGTGTTATAGTGTCGACTGGCAGATCAGTTATTTAGCTATATCTCTAAACAGAGTAGGCAGAGGAATCTAAATTTTTATGAGCGAGTGTTACTTAAGACTACCGATGACTGTATAATATTTTAAATCTGATACCACCATTCAGTGGCGTAGAAAAAGGGGTAGGATAACACTTTATTGTTAATAAAAATTTGCTGTCAGATGTTTTGAAAATATCGTCTCATTTTCAAATTCCCCAATCAAAATGCTATAATAAAGATGCTCTTATTAAATCTCTCCAGAGGCGTTCGTTTTCGAGATATTCACGGTTTTATGTGGTACCTACTTAATTTGCGAAAAACATTAAAAAGGGGCAATCATCACAAGGTAGATAAAAACAAAAACAAATGCAACTCAAACCTGCTTAACTGTCAAGAAATTACATTTTAAACTCAAAGGTGCACTTCTTAACAAATTCATATTGAAAATTTCCTAATTTTGATTAATCGTTCAGTGGTAATATTTTATAAAAAGTACTAAAATGGTAACTTACACATGTGCGGAAGTTTTTATTTATCTTGTACATTATTAAAATATTCTACCTTTAAAGGCTTTGCTGTTTTATTGACCAAGTACATTAAAAAATTTTTATTAAACACATGAGTATGGCCACATAAAACCGAGAATATCTCGAAAACGAACGCCTCTGGAGATATTTAATAAGAGCATCTTTATTATAGCATTTTGATAGAGGAATCTGAAAATGAGACGATATTTTCAAAACATCTGACGGCAAATTTTTTTTTAACAAAAAAGTGTTAGGCTACCCCTTTTTCTACGCCACTGAATGGTGGTATCAGATTTAAAATATTATACAGTCATCGGTAGTCTTAAGTAACACTCGCTCACAAAAATTTAGATTCCTCTGCCTACTCTGTTTAGAGATATAGCTAAATAATTGATCTGCCAGTCGACACTATAACACCCTGTATTTTGAAAACAAAGCGTTTTTCGACGAAACTGTACAGAGGTTTTAGTTTTATTTTAACGTTCTCTACAAGCTCTTAAATTTATGGTAGTCAATTTGGAAACGCCTTGTATATTTTACAAATTTAATATTAAATCAAAGAATACCCAATTAAGTGGCGTGATTTACAATACAAAGGTTTACTTATTTTTAAATACTTAAAATGTGTTTTATAAATATTTTATATAAAAGTTATTAAATTTAACTTCTAAAACTCGTAATTAAAATGATTTTTAATTCGTTGGAATTATAATATATAGTTTTATAAATTTAATATAAAATCGAAGAATACCTAATTGGCGTTGATTTACAATACAAAAGTATACCTATGTATATAAACACTTTAAATATGTTTTATAAGTATTCCATGTCCATGTTTCTCATAAATTATTAAATCTAGCTTCTAAAACTTTTCTTCATTCGTTCTAATTTTATATATACTTTTATAAAATTATTATTAAATAAAAGAATCCTCAACTCGGTGGCCTTGCTTTACAATGCAAAATTACACCTATTTATAAGCACTTAAAATATGTTTTGTAAGTATTTCATGTATCACGTAAATTATTATTCAATCTTCTAAAACTTCTAATTCCCGTAATTAGTTCTAGTTAGAGTAAATATTTTAGGTAAGTTTTCAGCATTATGGCACACTATGTATTTATTTCCGCATTTCCGCCTTTCTTTGGCCTTTTACGTGGCGTGAATTAAAAAAAAATATAGATACAGTTGGTTTCCGCATGAAGGAAAAAGAAAATTGCATAACGTTACACTTTCTGAAAAATGCAAATAGCATTAACAGTAATGCATACACTATGATATGATAAAATCAAAGCTCGATGAAAGTGATTTCAGTGGTTTCGTTATTTTTGCATAAAACTCTAATTTGTTTATGCGTTTACGGTCAAGCTAGGATTGTTTATAGAAAGCAGAAAATTACAGCAGTAACATAATATTAATCATTTTGAAATCTAAGTTCATTTTGGATTGAATTGCAAATTCGAAGCATTCAGATGAAAATTTAAGGCGCACTCGTTTTAAAAATCGTACATTGTGGTTATCTATGAAACACAAGCCATATTTAGACGACAAATTCCACAACTAATAAGCATTGGATGTATTTATGGAATTTAAATCGGTTGTAAGTTTATGTGGCGTAGTGTCGAAGATTTTACATCATATTTAAAAAATATGTACATTTTAAGTGTTTTAATATTTGATTCTAATATTTTTCCCAAAACACAAATCTCTAGAAAATTAAAATCAAATAAACTAAGCTAACATCGATTTCAGGGTTCCTCAAGCCCCTCGCACTGGGCCCTACTCTGTTTCTTATTTATATCGATGATATATCCAATAACATCCTTTTGATTAACAAACGAAACTAATCATATCAGGTTAAGTTGAGCCTCTAGGCAGTCTAGGCTAGATTATTATTGTTATTATATACCCTCGTAACGCCATATTAGATGGCCGTTATGTTAGTCGGTTGGAGCAATCGGCGTTTAGAAACATTTCATAATTTTTTAATGATGCTGCTTAAAATAAAATGATAAGGCATTTTTTAATAATTCATTTACGCTCAGTAGCAAGAGCACTTGGTGGGAACAGTTAAAATACATTTTTATATCAAACGTTTATTAATAATCCAGAGTAGGTGATTATAAGTACAGCGTTCGTTAAATGATATAGCAATAATTTGATTTCGTATAGCAGAATTTGAATACATTAATAAATTATTAAGTGTTCTGTCTTTTAAGAGTACCTCTACAGCAATAAATATGGTTTTAATTACAGTATGCGTATGCAAATAAACAATTGCGTTTATTATATGCATTAAAAACAGTTATATAACATGACTATTATATCTACTGTGTCTTTTTGTGGACACAACTGCTTGTAACAGTTATTTGTATCAAAAAATATAATAATGATTCAAGAATTCTCAACATTGCATATTTTGAAATATCAGGTATATAGTCACTTTAAGGTTTCAACATCCTGAAAACCACCTCAGGCAGTACGACCTCAGCCTACTACTAAATCCAGCCCTGCCGCATCAGATCTTATCTGATTGCATACACTGGCAAAAGCTCCAAATCATTCATAGAAAACAAATGTCTCACAGGGCTCAGTAGTGAGCTTTGTAATACACCTTTGTTTACCTGTTTTAATGACGTTTTGTTGTTTTCAGACCGTATGAGTTCTCAATGAAGCAGCTATTAAGAAGCCCTGGCAATATATTGACGTGCACCTATAGGATTGAAATCCAGTTAACGATTATGCTAAGAAGGTAATGGAAATGCGAAACTTTGCATCAGCTGAACAGAATGAGCAGTAAGGTGGACATAAAGAATTCGAAAATAAAATAAAAAATGAAGTTAGAATATGTGGAAAAATTACATCAGTGATACCAATCACTGGTTTAAATGGTTGGAGGGAAACTATCTTACACAAATGATTGTGAAACGTAGTGAAGATGTTGAAGCATATAACAAATGGAGGTATCGCAAACCGAGGTTCCCGACCAGATAGTTCCATGGTTATGGAACCGAGAGTGGATCAAGGGCCTCACCGATATCGATCTCCAAATGCCAACAGCTCCAGGATATCCCAGCAATATCCGCTGAATGTTTCGCAGCTCCACACTACAAATTTGGACAACTCCAAACATTCTATATATAGCAACGCTGTTCTACCACCAGCCGGCAAAACACTGAACGGCGGCTTGAATATATCCAGAGTGCGAAACCAAAGTACTGTTAATAAGTTTATAGCAAAATCTAAAGAGGTGGGTGTAAAGGAAATGCTAGTGAGCCTAGGATTGTTGTGTCTAGTAAGTCTGTTGTTAGCATTGTTGTCTTTGATATTCCTCCTAAAGATATCACCGGTGACAGCTAATGATATCCGTGAACTGCTAAGGTCGGAACAGTTAACTGTGATCACCGCTGAAGAATATGTGGTAGTGTACGAAGTGACATTGGCTTTATGTGCGTTAACATTATCACTCAATCTATGCTGCCTCCTAGTGTGTGCTATCCAGTTCTTGTTCGCCGTTAAGTTAGTTAAAAGTCCACATGGAGGAAATGATAGGTATGTTACTACACAACAATTTACAATGTCGTCACTTGAATTAAATCGACTAGTAATAGAGACTAAAACAAGACAAAATGTACTGGGTGCCTCGCCCCCTAAATTTGTCTCAGGGTGGAAAAATGCCAATTTATATATTTTTCTTCTACAGGGTGATTCAGAATTATAGCGTAAAAACGTAACACACTTGTGTTTTGATCGATTTCGATTTGCAATATACTTACCGAATCACCCTGTAGAACGTCATTATCCCGATCGTCTGTGTCCTTCAAGATCTTTTGCATATTATTTTGAAACGAACTCTGGCGTAATTAATGATTATTAAATTGTATAATTGTTTAATACGCCGCAATGCAGGAAGCAAGGTAATGCAGGTAATTGAACCGACCAGTGAGTATTAAAATTTTGTACAGGGTTAGTCGAATTGAATTGAGCTCTCTTAATTTTTGACGGAACCTGCAAATCTAAAAATAGAATTTTTTACCAACATTTCAAATATGCTTACTTATATTGTGAAAATTAGATTTCTGATATTGTATAATAGGATAATAGGTTACTAAAGCCAGAATCTAACATAATTGTGCGCCAAATACTACTTCCGATATAACCGAAAGTGACATCAACTTTCTTATTTTAAAACGATCACTCTGTATATTTGAACATTTTGTTATTGGTAATGAAATTCTGATTTCAGCGATATGTCACAAGTTGGCATTTGTTTAAAAAATGGCGTCGAAAATGAAAAGAAACTGAAAAACAGAAGTAGGTCCCTGTGGGATTTTATTTTTTAATCTTATAGAATGCTTTGGAGTTGACGAATGGGCGTGTTTTTTGTTACTCCACGTACGCAAACTTCTCCTTAATTAAACAAGTAGGTGTCAATGCATTACCTTACTTGGCAATACTAAATCAAGAACGGCAATACACATGAAAGGCTTGTCTATTTTCTAAACCTTGTAATGTCGTAAGTTGTTTGGTTTCTAACTTAATATGCTTTGGATCCAAAATAAAAATAAAATCCTTGTGATTTCAGTTTTATCACGTTTTATATTTATAATAATTATTTACTTCCCAAGCAACAGGGTGACGTCTTTTACACGTCCTATTTAAATCATTTTTGGTCGACGACGTCATATGACTAATGTTAACGTCTGTAAGACGTCTTTGTGACGTCTTTCGAGAGACGTATTTATGACATACCGGGTGTAAATGAAATTAGGCTCACCCCTATAACTTTTTTGTTTTTTCAGATAGCATTTTGAAATTTTGACAGTTGCAATAAAAAGTAAATTTGAATTAATGCCTGTTAATAAAATGATTCTAGCACTTCCGGTTTCACCGGAAATAACCGTAACATCTATTTTTTAAATGGAACACCCTGTATATTTTTACATTTTTGGACTTCTGTAAAAAAATCACAATATTTTGTGCGCAATTATGTTAGACTCTGATTTTAGTGACCTATTACCAACGTTACAAATTTCAGAAATTGATTTTCAATAATAACCATGTTATTCCGGAGGCAATACTTCCGTGGCCCGGTATATATACAAGGTGTAACTTTATATAATTTTTGTAATCCACATTAGATTATTAAGTAGTAGTTACACTACAAACACTAATTATGTATGCTCTCAACAAATTTTTGGAACACCCCTACACGCCCCTAACACGGTAATAGTTATCCAACCTTAATATTGCGTTACTTGTTGACCTTTTTGGCCAGCTTTGGTTGTCTGACTAATCGATATACGAAATAAATGTCTGCGAATGCTCATACATCCAATGTAAATCCATAAATAAAATGTAATTACATATATTATATTTAGCACATATTATGAATATCATAATTCAAATTGGAAAATCTCTAGCAAAGTTGTGATAAATAATATTAAATTCGATAAATGCTTTTTTGTCCTGGAATTAGGAAGCCAAGCCAGAGCATTTCGTGAATTAATCCTCTAGAGAAAGCGCCATTAAATTCATATTCGTTAATTACATGAGATAGAGATTCAAGGACTAGGTACCGTCAAATTTCCATCTACATAAAGCAGGATTAAAATAATTACTGAATGTTACTCTTCGCGTGAGAAACAGACTAAATGTCCACGAATAATCAATATGTTTTAACTAAATTTATTCAAAACTAAGAATTATAAACCGTCTGAGAGGAGAGAGAGGAAAGCTCTTACCTTTCTTGGTCTATGGCTAATTTTGCTTCAATCCATCACTCAAGCTATTTTTAGTAGTGCTTCCTTTTGATTTGGCGTATTTTAGCCACTTTACCTACTCTTGGTCTCCATCTGCTGACCATTCACAAGAGAGGACAGAAACAGGTTCAAATAATCATCCTCTCATTATCTGAATTTTTGTACTTTCCAAAATTCAATAGAAGCATTTTGCTTATTTTCACCATGGAAGTGGATACTGGAAATAGAAAATAACAAGCATGACGTGCTGTGTATTATATCGACTTATATATATTTTTGGCAAATGTGTCTCTATTTATGCTATATTTGTTGAACAGCCCAGATGTGATTCAAATGGTGGAACACGAAACTAACCTGATCTGATTCCTTCCATATTAACATCTGCCCAAACCATGGAAAACACACTTCTAACCTCTAAGACCAGCTCTACTTCACGACAGTATAAAAATTTTAATGCTGTGTTTAAAAATAATAATAATAAAAATAATTCTTTATTTGATTATTCTTCTGCATATATAATGGACAGTGAACCAGTGCGTAGTAATTAACCGCAATAATTAACTCGATTTTTGTAGTTTTGAACTACAGCTTTGCAATGCTTCGGTGAGCAAATAATCTCAGCTCTTTTTACAGATGCGGTTTTTGCGAATTTAGGTACTGTTATAAATGACATGGTTGGCTGTGTACCTCTTTACAAATTAACAACTATATAAAGAAGTTGAAGAAGAATTGCCTACGTAAGACTTAGTGGTTTATACAAGTAAAAAATAACCCATTTATAAACACATAAATATATAATAACTATGCTTATATGTGGATATAAATAGGAATCTGACCTTTTTAAGGAGCACTGAAAGCGAGTTCTATAAAATGAAAAACCAGAAACGTGAACAGTTAACAAGATGGTTTGATGGATTAAGGTAGAAACAGGACGAACTGAAGATATTTTAAAAAATGAACAAATCCATCGATGGAATTTGATCCGGCACTGAATTACATATTAAGTGAACTAGATATTTTTTAATATTCCATCAAACCTAAGCCTCGTAACCTTGCAGAGTAACAAATGAATGGTACAAATATTACAGTTTGTACATTTTTATGCAGTTCATTTTTACCACTTTATAAAAACCAATCAAAACTACTCGTCTAGCTAATACTAACTATTGATACTATTTATGTGTTCACTAATATAATCACTTGGTCGAAATATTTTACCTGCAAATGATATTCGGAAGCCTTCATTATCTGTTTTGCTTTTGATTTATGAAATCAGCTTAGGAAAGGTCGAAATGTTTTGCCTGCGAATAAACTTGTTATTGCTTGCAGTTAGCCAATAGCCAGCCAGCAGACGTATAAATTCAAACCAACCAACGTCTTTGTTATATGAATGTATTTCTGCTACTGTTGCACCCACCATTTTAGTGAAAAAATTGACGAGGAAAAAATGTGCCAACATGGTAGATTTGAATCCTAATTTATTTTTGCATTTTTCACTATTTTCACAATCACTAAATATGGTTTAAAACTATCATTTTAACGGCCATATAAAGGTTGTCCATTTTTAAACAAATTTAAAATAAAGTTCGTCCAAATCCATCCATTTTGTGGGTTTTATCGCATTTTGGAAAAAATTTTCACGATAAAAAGAGCACATTTTTACGTCAAAAATTTTTTTCTGGAAAATCAAATAGGAAACCGAAATTTTAAGCCAAAAGAAACAATATGTGCCTTCTTAAATTATATGGAAAATTTCGTAGGAATAATAAACGATTCACCGAATTTTTTCGGTGATTTGAAATGAAATGGCCCCTACTGATATCTTGTACCAGAACCGAGCCTGATGCTGACGTCATGACCCGTTCAGATCCGGTCTCTGCTGATATATTAATGAAATAATGAAAATATCGGACATTCTATATAAATATACGTATGATATATTGTTGAGCAACAAATTAGCTCGTTGCTCTTTGGCATTGAAAACCAGAATTTTAAATAAAGTCTGGCTTCCACCATTTACATATTACGCATAACTTTTGAATACTTACGGCGATAAAACATCGTCTATTTATAAATCTATACGTAGATGTTCAGCGTGAGGAAAAAATGCCAATAAGTTAATATTACAGAAAAAAAAAATTATTTGACTGCAAACTCATTTTTTTATATTATACTTAAAAAAAATATCGAGATGATTAAAATGACAATGAGCGAATTCTTCCAATTTCTGCCCTTATTTTCGCCTGTAAAACTCCTAAATATCCCATCCAGTCTTATGTTACCCCAAAAACCGCTCTGTGCATGCTGAAGCAGTCGATTGTAACAATTTTAAGTACCTACCCTTTTTCTCCTAACATTCTATTTGAAACTTTTAAATGTATATTTTGGTTAAAATTAGTTGACATTGATACTGCTTGATTACAAATTTCAGTCCATGTTTGGTGCCTCGGGCAAGGGCTTAGAATGGCTATTTGGTTGGGAGAGTGACTTGAATTTACATTCAATGCTTTAATAGTTACTGGTAATGATACTTCTTTCAGGTAAAAGCTCTAATTTGAACTTATCAGATTTTATCCCATGGGATTGCGCTGCAAAAATGCTTTCCGTTTTCCCATATAATCTTCTTTTACTATGCCCGTTTAAGTTATGAATAACCTTAATTATATCTTATTGTGCAAAGCAGGAAGTCGAAGTCTGCGGATGATATTTATGAATTATTTATTAATTGCATGCGAAAACTTAGGAAAAGTTCATCTTTGATATTCGTCGAGTGCACCGCTCCTATGACATCATCGGGGCTAAAATTTTGAAACAGCGGAAATTATTAAATAACCAAAACACTTGTCTAGGCATTGAAATGTTTTAAAAACGTCGACAGAAGAGAATGGGAGAGATAAGCGTTTACGTGTGTGACGCTAATCAAGTTTTTTCGGTCTACTTCATAGCCAGTTACAATTTTTTTTAACCTAATTATGAAATACTTTATATTGACATTTAATATTTTAATTTTAATTTATGTTCAGTTTACACTTCCTTGAGTTTCATGGCCAACTTATTTTTTACATTACCCACATTAGTACTGATCAAAGATAAATACCTACTGAAACTAAAGGTTTCACATGTTCAACAAAATACTTTATTACCTCCAACTCTCATCCTTCTTTATTTGTCCATTGACAATGACCAAGCAAACAAAGCAACAATACAAAGTTAAATATCTACATATTTTACACTGTTTGTCTTCGTCACTTCTTAAATAAAAACCTTCCCGGTTTTGTTGATTCTCTCAATCATATTTTTGTTTGTTATCAACTCTTTAAATTTTATTCTCACGATTCTTTATATAAAGTACCTAAGCACTACTTGCTATATATGACTTCAGGAACTCGTTCAGGAATTTTCAGGAATATATACAAGTTTCTTTTAGTCTAATTATTATTATAATTTTTAATCAATCACGACTTTAAGTGAACGGTTAGAGAAAAATTTTGACAGCCACAGGCACAGCTGAGCCAGTAAGTCATTGAATAACTTGATGCCTTGGACTTGGACATTTTCTAAATCTATAGTTTGGGAGTCTCTCTTGGTCAAATATTTTGGTGGTTTAGTGATGTTTCCGATTAACCATTTAGGAATATTTACATAAGAACACTCACTGTGAAATGCATACAAACAAATTCTCTGTCCTTTAATATAAACACAGCCAGACCCACATAACTTAAGAGCCACTTAAAGAGCACTTGTTGCGATGTCTTTTAAATGATTAATCCAGATGCTTCAAATGCGAAATGTTTCTCAGGGGATTGAACAATGATCGATGTTTAAAACAAAGAAATTCGCTGGAGTTTTGTAAAACTGATTCGTGCCAAAAATAATGCCCAAGTATGGTAAACGTAAATATATCTTTCATACGATTTTTTACTTCTTTGTATGGCTAACAACCACTGACGCAACTTATAAACCACAAGTGGTTTTTATACACTTCTAAATTTCAAGTAAATCGGTAAATAATCCCGTTCTGTTGCATTGTGTTTAATGCCTCTGATGAATTTTTGTGTTAAATGAGTACTGACTTTAATAGGTGCAACTCCCACGTTCAGTATCTTCAAACCAAGCATAACTGAGATGCAAACCTTGGTGTCCATTGGGAGCCATGTGTTAATATAAAATATTACCATGCCATTCCTCGAAATGGTTTAAAAATGTGGCAGTGATAATGGCAAAATATTTATGAACTTTCGCAACTTAAAACATCTGCTTACATTAATTTAAAACGTTCATCTTGAGTTTTTCAACCGCAATGACATAAGTAAATAAATCTGTCAGAAATAACTGGTAAAAATGTGGTTTATTTACATCACCCAAAGTAGGTATGTGAGATTATCTTGATTGTTTACGGGTTTCAACTTTAAATCACTTACGAATTATTTCTTAAGACACATTAAATATATTTTTAAACGTATTTATGTTTACTTACATTGAAATTTAAACTGTAATTGCAACACTCCACAATAAACAAAACTAGGTTAGGAGACGCAGACGGAAATCACCGGTAATATGCTTTGACAGTTACAAAAAACAAATGACGGATTCGCTTGATTTTAAGTCCTTTAAACTTAACCGCAAACTGCATTCAAATTGGACAGGAGTGCCAATCCTACATAGGTAAAATAAGACAACTGAACTGAACTAAACAGGTCAGTTTGAAAAAAAAAATACGAGCGATAGCTGAGGAGTGGGATGGAATGAGACAAAATACTTAACACCCTTAACAGCTTATTTAACATACATTTCACGATACAAAAACAGGGCAAACACCCTTAAATGTTAAAATCTCGAAAGCTTCCATCCCTAGCGTGGGAAGTAAAAAAAGCATATGTAGGTCCATTAGCGTACATATGGAGCTTTTAAAAAGGTAAAATTTCAGTAAACAGTCAGAACCTTATCTGCGCCCTTAGCAATCTTAGTGGAACTACACCATGTAGATACAGGCCCTGGAAGCAAATCAGATAACAAAGAATCTCTTTTTTACTTTCCCAGGGCTAATATATCTTTTTGTACCTTCCTAGAAGCGATTTAAATTCAGCTATATATCTGTCTCTGTTTTCGGAATGTTAAGTATTACGCCTACTACTTACAATACTCTTGTAGGTTATCCTCTGCTCTCATTTAACGCACAATGGATTTATAATTCAATATGCAAAACCTTTTTTAGTTTATTTAAATGTTGTTTTGGGAACAGTCCTGTAAACGTACCGTACAATTACGGCACTATATTAATATACAGAGATCAAGAACCGCGTAAAATGTCAATCACATATATGACTTATTTGAATCCACGTTACACCTAATTTGTTCTTTCTTTCTTACTGTATGTTATTAATGTATCTCTGTAAATGAGTGTGGCAGGAGGCGTGGCTTAGGTTCGCCAATGTCACGTGACTAGTCATGCGCATCGGTGCGCCACGTCATGGGGGGCGTGGCTGGCTCCGCTGTTTTTAAGTAGGAAAACCATACGTATTGACAAGGACAGAAGCCCTGAATGCAGATATTTTGTAAAATTATATTTTTAACGTTATTGCGCCCCAAGCAACATGGTAACGTATTTTACACATTTTTGGTCAGCGACGTCATATGACAAATTTTTTAAGATGTCCTTCGAGAGACGTATTTATGACGTAATTTCTAACTTAAAACTGCTGCAACAAAAGAAAATTTTCACTTGTAAAACCAAATCATGAGTTTTCTATCAACGATTAAGGAAATATATTTGGCAATTGAAAAGAAAGATCCTTAAATTATAGTTGTACATGTCGTTTTAAGTTAAAAAAAAATTTACCACCATCTTTAAATATTCTTTAAGAAAATTTAAAAACCAAGGCTGTACAGCTTTAAATTTGTTGTTTTTCTGTTAAACTCCCAAAACATTTCTTCCTAATATTTAATAAAAAGAAAAAAAGGAATATGTTTTGTTACAGAAATGTTCGATTTTTTGAACTCAATAGGACCCCATTTTTTACAGCCAGCATTGGCTGTTTTAGAAAGTATGTCAAAAATTGGTTAAAAAGACGTTACAATTAAGTCCTGTAAGTACGTTTATTTGACGTCATTTTGTAACGTCCCTGGGCTATAACTTTGGGCTGTCATTTTGACGTATTTAGACTAAAACTATGACGCCGGTAGTAAGTCAAAATTACGTCGCCATGTTACTTGCGTGGATGGACAAAATGGCTGACAATTTTTGAAGGGAGTTTTCTCTGCGTTACCTATAGATGTTTTATGAATGTTTTAAGCATAGCGTTTAATCACCAAGCTAGTAAGAATGACTGACCTCCAACTGCGCAGTAAAACCTTGCTTTTTGAAAAAAGAAAAACAAAAAGAAAACAGCACTAAAAGCTACTGCAATTAGCATTGCTTATAGTTGGTTCGTATATTTGTATATCGACAGGCATAATTTATACGTCTTAATGAAGTTGTAAAACCTTTTATTACAGTTCAATATTATGGCAACTTTAAGGATCATAATTTATTATTTATTTGCTTTTTATTTTTTTAAGTGCGGCCAAGTGGTAAACATGCGAGCGAAAGAATTTCATTTAAAAATAAACAATCCAAGTATATTTATAAACATTTATCTTCACGACCTTGCAGAAAATATTTACCATTTGTTATGGGACCCGAAAAACGGTTCCTTCCGGTTAACTAATTGTTCCAAATTAAAAAAACTAAGGACTTTTGTAAAACAAGTTTGATCTAGATTAGTTACGAAACGTTAGGTAACAGCATAGGCGTAGTTAGGGAGCTTGGAATACTAAACCCAAAATCTGCGAATTATGACAATGGGTGCCGCGCACGTGACGTCACAACTAACCTAAAAATATGCATTTATCTAAAATTTTCGCATATTACATCAATTTTATCAAAATTTCTGCTTGGATCCTGTACTATCAACCAAAATCTTGTTCGATGCATTATTAATAAAGTTTTAATTGCCTTGATCTATTAAAATAAGAGGCTATAGGTATTTGTTGGTGGGAATTCCAACCTATAATTAGCAGCCTATTTTTAATAATCTACAATATTCAAACTTTATAAATCCACTGTCTGAGAGAGTTTTTAAATGTTATTAACGGATCCAACTTAATATTACAAAAATTAAAATTAAAATTGAAAATAAATTTGCAAAAACTAAAATTTAAGGTTAAGTTATAGTCATATGATGCGCATGATCAATACTTGCTTCTGTATTAAATAATAATAATCTAATGTTATAGCGTATAAAATATATATTCCCCAAAAATTGTGACCCTCTATTTTTTGGGGGCACTATTGGAAAAATAGTTTTTAAGAAAAAAATCAAATAAACGTTTTAAATTATCTGAGGCGAACCTATTTTATCTAACCGAAATGGGCATGAAAACACCTGTCTGGTATTCCACTGCATATAACTCCGTTCCAGCAATCCAGCATATTACCATCGTGGTAAGTTATAATGGCGGGAAAGAGTAAGAGCATTTAGTTAACATTCCGTTTATAGTCTTATCCGAAATGATTTTAATTACTGAAAATAGCCCCGGGCATGTATATGAAATAATCATACCTGCGTTATAACCTGACGGTATTAAAATATTTTAAATTTCAAATTACTCATGCAGGCTATACCAGTTTTATTTTTGACCAACAAACTGAACAAGATTAAAATATTTACCACAGCCCCTAATCAGTAATCAGTGAATGCTTGAATTTGACACTCTATTAGTATAAATCATGTTAGTCAATAAAGGCAAATAAGATTAGAACAGGTACCTCTGTATAGTGTATAGGTATGGTATAATTTGAAAATTAAATTTTACGACACGTCCCTCCTTGAATGTTATCAGTCTTAACTTAAGGAGTCAACTTTTTTAAAACGCCGACCAAAACAAATTAGGTTTTTAACTTATGCTGATAAATGGTTACCCTATATAGATGGTACTATTTTGTTTATAATTTGGCAAAGGTACTATTTCAAACTAACACTTAGGAGCTAAGATTTATGGCAATATTTAATTGTGTTAAAATAAATTCCTCTGCCCAGAATGTGGTACTAGAGCAGATTTAATCTTAGGCGAAATTCTCCACGCCAAGGGTTCTAATAAATCAGCTAACTTACAAACTACAACTTATATGAAAACAGGTAGTAGAAAATGGAGGGGATAAATAAGCAGCTTACCGCCCATTGGCGTAACGACGTTTTTTAAAATTTTTAACATAGTGCCATAAAGTCAGACTACTCTAGTGATTCTAAATGTGAAAACTCCGTTGTATGCCCCAAAATTGCATACATACCTTATTTTTTCTACAGCGATGTTTCTAAACAATCCGAGACCCAGCGTTATTGCAACTACAGGTACCTATTTCGTTTATCGTCAATCATCACAACTCCATCTTGTACTGTAGCTTTATGGGCTCCAGGCAATGAAATTACGGGCGCCACTGGTCCCTGAAGCCGTCCATGTCCATAACTCGACCTTGTGAAGGTCTATAGTTTCTTCACGGATTTTACTGTACAGATTTAATGCTTAATCTGTATTTTTATTTTTACTCCGAAGCTTACATGAGACGGGTATAAACTTGCTGGTTTGTTTACTACACTACGAGGAATTTCAAAAACTCACTTTTATTTACAAAATGAAATCTACCCACCCCTTAATAAACGATTATTTATTTTCACATAGTTTTTTATATGCACCTACTGGTGAGTTAAATACCTATTTCTTGCTATGGACGCTATAAATTCTGTTATTTAATTCAATGTTTTATAACATATACCTACTTAGTTATGAAAAGTAGTTGTTTTAACGGACTCGATAATAATATGCGTTCTAAAAGTGGTTTCAATATTTTTTTGCTTTAGACGCTATAATTTCTGTAATTTAATTCAATGTTTTAAGACACGTAGTTATGAAGAGTAGTTGTTTTACCAGATTCGGCAATAATGCATTTTAATGTGGTTTCAATGATTTTTGCGTCTAACACATTTTAATATTTTGTATGTTCAGAAGTAGAACATCAATATAAATATATCAAATTGGATATTTTTGTATTTATTTATTTATTTATTTAATGTAATCTACAGAAAAAAATCAAATTATCGATTACAATTTTTAATTTTCATTTGTAAGAAAAGAAAAGAAGAAAAAAAAACTGTATATTCTTACATATTTCGACTCAGAACAAAATTAAGAAAAATCATATCTACCAAAAACCATGGAACAACTACAGGAGTTAAAATTGACTTAATCTAATTTGTATTTGTTTCAGGACAAACAAGTACCTTCAAAAGTCATCAGTCAGCCGGGTGTGCGCCGTGGGAGGATTTTTTATTTCGATACCAGTATTTTTAACAGGTAGGTACCTCCTATTTATCAATAAATTGTATCGTCAAACACCACCAAACAACGCTAGCTATTTTTATAAAATTCCATACAAAAGAATTCCATATCTCTGCTCCTGCCTTTTTTTGGAATTTCTACCAACCATATTAGAATCCTAACAGAGATACAGAAACCATAGCCCTAAATTTACTAACAGCAAAATCCTTTCCCTTATTAATATTTCTACATATTCATAACAATCATCACCCCCATTTTATGAGCGTAAAAAATCTCACGGCTAATTTCTTGTTACAGGTATAATTCTCTATACCTTCATCCAGTTCCATTCTACGCCTGCCATAGTAACAAGTGTATTTATAGGACTGGGGATAATATTCTGCGGTTGTGCCATGGTCCACAACGTGTTCATCTGGCAGAAGGAAAAAACGAATGCCGTCAAAGAATTAGCCTTGCAACAGCACGAGTCAAGTCAGCACCACAATTCATTCCATAGCATAGCAGCCCCTACCACACAAATGAATCATTCACATATTAGCAACTATAACCACAGTTTTGGGCATCCCATCACTGCTGTTCACAATGGACCGTATATTGTACGTCCGTCTACTACAACACCGCCTACAGCCGAAAATTTAAACCTAACTAAACTGTCTCACCCGAGGGAAGCAAGTGGATCCGTTAGCCCAGGCATGCCTACAGTCACTATGGATTTAAGCAGCGTAGCTACTACTAACTCACCGCATGAGTTGTCAACTTTGGTGTAAAAAAATGCAGGCGCAGCCGATAGTACATGTCTTTTATTGCATTTTTCATATTTTTGATGTCAAAAAATATTTACAGTAGCCAAGTAGATCCTTACGTTGATATCACCATATGAATTTTAATAATGAGAACTTTGAATAATTAAGCCTGTCATCAAGTACATAGATGCAACAAGTGCAGAAAAAGAAATGTCACAGAAAATATAGATCGCCACCTCAGCAACAACAAAACACAAAAATTCAACAACCTCTGGTAATTCAGCAATAGATTAAAAACCACTTAATTTTCAGTTACCATTACTCTTGATGGTCAAGCATCTTTCTTCACTTGAACGACAAGAAAAGACCTAAGAGTGAAGGATGACTTGCTTGGTAGATAGGCAAGCTATAATTCACCCTAGCAAAAGCTTTTAGTGGGATAAAGGAGATTGATTACCTGTGATGGTTGATTAGTAAAATAATATATGCACCATTACTTTGTGGTGACTTAGTATATCGAGCGACATAAAAAGTACTTATGCCCTTTTTCTGAGATTTTGATACAAAATTTTCAATTCAGCTGATAAGAGTAACCATCGGTTGCCATATTTCACAACAGTTGTCAAGGACATCAATTTCAGTAGAAAATATCATTTTCAAGGTTATTTACGGTGCGATTTTGGATTAGAAAAACCAATTGAATTACGGCTTTATAAGAAATGCGACTTAAATACAAATTTAAAATAAGAAAATTGTAACTGATTATTTTGCCCATAATTTGTCATCAATGGTATCAATGGTTATATATGGTCACCTAAGTTTCAAGCTTTGAGGTGCGTTAATTATTTTGGGCCTAGCCTAAAAGTTCATTATTGCAGATAGGTGTGCTGGTAATATTGATTATATAAGGTGTCCCTTCCCAAGTGACACTTCTGTACTTTTGACAGTAAAGGTTCTAGTCAAAATACTAGAGCGCCTTAATATATTTTTTGTAAGAGAAAATTTGCAAAATGTAATAAATAGTTTTTGTGGCCTGTTATTGGTATAGCAACAGAGAGAGGGTTTAATATTTGACACTTTTGTATTTAATAATCAATAATGTTTTAAATTAACACGTTTATGAATATTTTTGTCGATCTCTGTTGCAGTGAATATTGAAAGGACTCTTGTATTCGATTTCGGTGAAATTGAGAAGGCTATTTTATTTATTATTGTAAATTTATTTAGAGTATGATACCAGTCATTTTTTCTCGTCACTGTTGAATATACTTTTATCAGAAAATTATGTTATTTGTAAATAAATTATATTTTATTTAAATTAAATATTATTTAAAGTGGCAAGAGGGTGTATTAAAAAATCGTGTATATAATGCTTTGTTTCACAAAAATATGTCTATTGTAACTTTTTTTATTTATACATATATTCTTGTGAAATTTCAAAGAGTGGTTAGTACAAACATGTCACTGCCTATTTACAGGTATGATATTTTTTCAGTTTTAAGAAAATAATTTTAAGATTTTATATATTTTATACTTGATTATTTTATATCCCAATCCTTGCCTTTTTACAAAAATAAATATATTTTGAATATAAAGAAACGTTTTTTATTTTGCAAAGTTGTATGAATAATACAGTTACTAAAGAAGGATGTCGATAAGCGAAAAATCTAAAAACGTTCAAAATTTTATTTTTTTACAAATAATCGAATATTATAGTCTTTGGAAGTTTCATATAAATTGAGCTCCTCTTTTGTAGAAGGTTTCACACATTAATGCAATAGCAAAACTTCGGAAAGAAATCAAAATTTGTTCAGTGATTTACGAAGAAAAGTCTATCAAAATTAATATTGTATAGGTATGTATTTATTTGGTTATGCCTGAGGGTATATCATTGACTTGGTAAATGAGGAATGTGACCTTCTATGTCATCTGGAATATATATATATGCAACCACCAATTCAAATGGAGAGTTACTATGGTTACATAAACATAATACAGTATGTTACGTTGGGAAATTTGCTGTAATTAATTTTTCATCTCGAATATAGGAATAAAGATCAAGTATTCCACTTTGATGCGATACTTAATCTTCTATTTTCGAAGAGCTACGTCATTGACGTTTTATCAATGGCTTTTTAATTATTGATACACAACGATATTGGGATTGACATTTGGAGAAAGTGGTAGTAAAATGAAAAGTACTTAGTTACTTCCTGAAGATCATAATAACTTTTATTTTTTTTCTGGTTGCCTTCTAATATTTTGAATTCAATACATTTCGACCATCTTGTGATCTTTTTCTGAAGCGAAGAGAGCTCTGTTAGCCCGAGCTTCTTAATTTATTTATTTAGCATGACAAGATGGTCAAAACGATAAGAATTAAAAATATTCAACACAGAAAAGAATCCAAAATTACTCTACAAATCATCAGCTCTGCGAAAGCCTTGGAACCAAAAAAGCCCATTTCTTTCAATGGTGTTCAATTTGCTACTTCCAAGATTCTGTCCCTTCAGTTAGTATTAAAAATCTTAAATACACACATGGGATTAATGGAATAAATAATATTCAGTTTATTGTTTTTTGCTTTATATTTAAATAGGTGTCATAGTGTTAAATACTGAAAATGTATACAGCTTAATTCAATAAACATTTGTATGTATAGGGATCTTAAAATTATTAACACGGGTTGTCTCAGACTCAACATTAATCGAATATTTATGTAGAAGTGGATGGACTAGGCATATAGAAAGCCATTTCCAGTCTTATTTATTAGAAAAAATCCAAAAATTAATGAATTCATATCCATATACGTACTTACATATTGAATGGGTTTTTAAAGGCAGTCAGATGTAAAAATTAATCAAAATTGTTCCGCGTATAATACTTCGATTACATATAACCAAATCATATAAAGAACTAAAAATACATGCAATTGCCAGGAAATAAATAGTAACTGAGACATGGATCACAAAATTATCTTGCCAATGTCTCCTCATATTTTGCCCTTTTTTCAAATGGTTTAAAACACTTCGAAGAACACACATAAAGATTAACTATTTATATTATTTTTGCGCCTTTTTTATTTCTTGAAAAAATTAATGAATAACAATTTAAGATGTCCTAGTAAATAATTAATGTCATAGGGCCTTTGTCAACAGATTAATCTACTTTAAAATATACCTGGAAATTTTCATTAAGAAGTTCCGAGTCGCAAGCTGTTTCTATTAAGTTTCCGAAATCGATTATCTTTCCAAATTAAATCCACTTGATCAAGAATCTATCTTCTCGAAACACACAGTTATAGGTACATGTTTTTGTAAGAAACCCTAATAAGGAGAGACATTTGCCAAGACTACGACCAAACTTTTAATTTATAAATTCAAAACAATTTAAATTTATGTAGAAAAATCAGAGCCAAAACCTTCAAAATATTGACATTGATGCCAGCGATGTTTTCCAGATCCCTTTACATAGTACAATTCCAATTAAAGTAGACCTGTATAAATTTGTGACTACAGATATAGTAAACTTGATTAAAACACAGCCAAGTAAAAAATAAATAAATAACTAGCACAATAATTTACCATTATATACAGTGAAAATAAGGTAACTTGCCGATAGCGTCTCCTACGCAAACATGACAGTGTCTACCACGGCAACGGGATGCCTCACTCATCGACAAATAACATTGCAGATATTCAACAGTTTGTATCAGTCTTTCTTAGTGCGGTTGCGCAAAGGCCGGCATGTCTAGATATTTTCACTCAGTATAATACATTTAAGGCAAAATAAATATAAATTTCTCTATTAACGGGACTTTGGGACAGCTGAAAAACTTTTAAGCATGGACCGTTTCTCTCTAGGTTTTTCACGTTTTTTCTCCGGATATTTGTGGTATACTTGTTTCATTTCAAACTTAACAGGAGTAAAGGTTTCCGTATTGGCCGTTTGACGTTTTCTCATATTGTTCCCCGTATACGCAACTCCACGCATTTGATATTCCTGAGTGTCATTATTCCATAACAAATGCGACAGAATCTTTTTCTAAAAAATATTTAATACAAACAATTATAGATATTATACGCTGGAACAGAAATATTTTTAATTACCTACTTACAACCTCATTCAAAAATATTACAAACTGGTACGTTTCTATTCTAGAGATCTCAATTTCAATAAAAACGTATTAAAAATTAAATTAAACGAAATTAAAATGTTTAATCGCAAATGCAACGGCATTGTAACATCGTGGCCCTTATTTATGATGTTGTCTATGTAACGATATAACACAGATTGCTCATCAACTACTCATCAATATTTAAGAACCGCGAAGCGCTGGTAATAATTAAAAAATATTACCATACGTATCCATATACTATTTCCCCCCAGTAACACAAAACAAATAAATATGGACCTTCCTGTCACCCTTAGTGACCTAAATCTGACCAGTCTGTTAATTCGTCGATTTCGTATAGAATCCATAGTAATGTATAAAATCCTGAATGGAGAATTTAACTGTAATGACATATTATTAGATCAAATAAATTTTAATGTTAGTTCATATAACACTAGAAATGCAGCATTATTTGTAATAAAATTTCATAGTACTAATTATGGCTACAATAGTCCAATATCAAGAATTTTACGGAATTTTAACACGTATAATGTAGATCCTTTTTCTGGATCATTAGGTTCTTTTAAATCTTTCATAAGTACCATTGTATTAGAAATTGTTGTGTATTTATTATTACTACCAACTGTAACACATATATGTTCACATTTTATATTTTCTCTTTATTGTAATGGTGAAACCGTTAAATAAATAAATAAATAAATAAATAAACAGAATCTTAAATTTAAAAAAAGTCCTATAATTTATCCCTATTTATTTAACGTTCTACTTCAATTTACGAGGAATGTATATATTAAAAGAAACTTACCAAATATTCCTGAGGTATGTAGTTATCGATAAGAAGGTTAGCTAGTTGGGATTCCCTGATTAGTAGTCTGTTATTGTCAAAAAGAGCCTCTAGATCTCTCTGATATTCCCTTTCTTTGTCAGAATGTTCTTCTTTAGCTTCTTTAATAAATGTCTGTACCTTTTTAAGTTTCTTTGTCAAACCAGCATCCTCTTCTTGCAATGAAGAATATTGTTCTTCAACATCGATTTTTTCTGCAGCTTTTTTATTCAATTGTTCCTCCAACTGTTGATGGCTCTTATCTAGACTTTCTAACTCTGCCGCTGAGGATTCTAGGTAGAATGCTTGTTGCTGGGCTTTCTCTAGTAAGTTCTCACCGCCAACTAATATTTTCTTTTGAATCAAAGTCATTTTCTCCTCCAATTCCGCTTTCATTCGTCTAAAAAAAATGTAATATAAATAAAACAATCGGATATATTCAATTGTATTCAACGTACTCGGTTCTTTCTAATTCCAAATTGGTTTGCTTTATTTTCTCCTTTTCCTCAGCACTTACAGCCCTATCTCTCTTTTTCTGAAAAAAGTAAGTTTAGTTTAGTTATGTTTTATTCTGTGCTAAAATATAATGCATTCACCTGTTCTTTTTTCTGTTCTTGTACCGACAGCTCTGCAAGTTTCTGTTGCAATTCGGCAATTTCAAGTTCAAATCCTTCAATAAGTCCTTTCTCTTCCACATTAATTTTAACACAATTCTTAATAAACTTAACTCTGGCAGCGTAACGCAACGTACACATACTTTCTTCATAGTCAACATCAGCAGGGCTAACCATCGCAATCTGAACAAATACATTCAAAATTTACTAAATTCTCAAGAAATTTAAACCTTAAATAAATAGTTATATTTAATAATAGGTGAAAAAAATTAATACCATTGCTGTTTTTGAATTTCCACCCAAAGAATCTTGCAATAATCTCGTTAGTTTCGAATTTCTGTAGGGTATATGCGTACTTTTGCCATCTACCAAGGCTGAGATAACGTTTCCCAGCACAGATAGAGACAAATTAATATTACTGGCTTCTCGAAGTCTCTCTCCTGTTGCTTGAGTTCGACTAGCTCTTTCTGAACCCTAAAAATAAGTTCGTAGTAATACTGAAAAAGCAACGGGTACAAAAAGCCAACTTACAGCCAAATCAACCAAATTTAATTTCCCCACAGTAGTTTTATTGTCAATTCTGTTCTTTGATTCGATCGTAATGGTAAAAATTGCATGTGATCTACTACTGACGTCATTCATTAAAGTTGATTTTGTCACACGATTTTTGTTTCCCCTGTTAAGTAACTCTGTTATAGATTCTATGGAATCTACCGTAAAGCCCATCAAATCTTTTACATAAACTCCAATATCTTTTCTCTCTCTTATTGCTAGTTTTTTATTAGGATCTCCCGATAAAAGATCTCGAACATCTTCGTTATAAATTTCTAAATAAGTCACTTTAACTACAAAGGACTTTTCGCCACTAGCACGTGAAATTTGGCTAAATATATGTGAAAAGGTGTTTGGAATTATGCCTCTTAACTCTGGTACTGCATTGTTTCCAGCCATGGTGTAAGTTTTACCAGTTCCAGTTTGGCCATAGGCAAAAATCGTGCCATTATAACCTTCTAGTGCTTTTTCCACGATAGGACATGCTATCATGCGATATAACTCCAGCTAGAATTTATACTACGTAAGTTATAAGCTATGAGGATGTGATATAAATTTACCTGAGCAGTATTCGGACCAAATATGTGGTCGAATTTAAAAGGTTTTGTGTGTTCGCCATTTTTCTTAAGTACAATTAAATTTTCTTTATGGTCACATATCACAATATTGTCGTTTGCATCTGCGACTTCTTTTTTACTTAGTGGACGTACTCTTATAAAAACTCGAACATTTTCCTGAGATTCCTGTGAGTCACTCTTCATAATTTCCATTTTCTAAAAATTTTTTACATTATACATTATTTTCTTGTATATGTGAAATTTACCTATACGTGGTAAAGGTTTAATTACTGACTAGAACTGTTGAAATAAAATTACAAAATACTTCAAAACATTTTAATTGCTTGACGTCTTTAGAATCGATTTTATCGTTGCTAGGTTATGTTATGTTACAAAATTACAAATTTTATTTTAAGCCGAGGCCAATTTTCACGACCGTCGACCAGTCAGCTGGGTCGGTTAGAACACGTCAAAACAACCAACTAAGATACATTTCGAATTCTATTCACAGATGGTGCCACTATAAATATCCACAATATTTCTTGTTAGAAAATTTTGATAACCTCTGCTAGATGGCGAATTCGTCAATGTCTGCGATTGACTAAATATATTTAGATTTTATATATTTAAAATCCATGATTTTGACTAACATCTGTGAACCAGACCTTCCGTTAGCACTCACAATTGGAACTCTAAATCAATAATGACAATAACGACCTTCAATATTAATAGAAATTATGCATATCCATATCTATATCATAAAATTTTTGAATAATTTCATTTTATAACTCTATTAATCAGTAAAACGGAGGTATCAGCACCATCTGTGATTTTTTGCCTGAACACACTAGTCCTAGGTGCAATACAGAGAGGGAGGATTGTGTCCACTAATGAATATTTTACTCCAGAATTACAATTTTACACTGGAAATGGCATTTTAGTCTTTTGTTCAATAAATCGGTAAGTTCAAAGGTCGATGAACTATACAGTCTGTACTAGTACTAGATGAATAAATGAATACACTACAATCATTCACTTCAAGAAATAAATTTAGTTATACCTCAAATACAGATTATTTTTTTGCATTTACAGAGCCACAAATGTAATTTACAGGGTGTTAAGAAAAAGCCGTTAACTGTACAGATTGTTTGGACGAAAATAATGCAATTTTAATAACGTGATTTTTTATTTTGGCACGTAGTTTTCCTTATACAGGGTGTTAAAGTTTAAATTTTGAAAATTATTTTTGTTAATAATTCTGTTATTTTTCAAGATTTTTACCTGAAATTTTGCACAGACTTTTATCTTATGCAGATACACTTTTTGTGGAATTTTGATAAAAACAAGTCAAAGCGCAAACGGGGAAAAGGGGAGTTGTGGTACCCTCCTTAACTTTTTCATGCGAACGCCTATGGTCTCTAGATATTTATTTTTAGATTAAAGATATTTATTCTTAGATTAAACACTTATTTTACTCCTATAAAATTTTTATTTAGGACTTGGTTAACGAGATATTCCAATAAATTTAAATGTATATATATAGATATGATATTAACCCGAGGGGATTTCACTACCGAGTATGGATTGAAGTGATTATGTTTCTGTATAACGTTACATACCTATCTAAATTAGCACTTGAATTCAGGTTAAGAAAATATTTTTATTCTTAGTTTTTGGGGAGTGAAGAGATTTTGTTTATTCGGTAGACCAATTTTAAACGGGCAACAATTACGAAAACGAATTAATTGTAGAAGGTGCAAGACAATTTCAGCAAAAATATTTTCTATAAATTAGTATTTTTGTTTCTTTTACCTACGCCAGTGGCAGTGCCAGTGGCATAGTTAAATGAGAATTAATTTAGGTTTTCTAAGCAAAAATGTGTACACCATACTGTTTTTTTATAGTTTTTATTTTATCAACTTTTCTAACTATACACAACAAAAAAGGTCTCTGCCATTTTCTGCCTAAAAGTATTCAATTTAAAGAAAACAATGGTTGCTACAATAATAAAATGAATATGAATTTATTGAAATATCTCGTTAATCAAGTTCTAAATTTTATAACAGGTAAGAAAAGTTAGGGAAATAAGTACTTAAATATTTAATCTAAAAATAAATATCTAGAGACCATAGGCGTACGCATGAAAAAGTTGGGGGGTTAACGGGTACCACAACCCCCCTTTTCACCGTTTGTGCTTTGACCTTTTTTACCAAAATTGCACAAAATGTGTATCTGCATAAGATAAAAGTCTGTACAAAATTTGACGTAAAAATTTTTTAAAAAAGATTTATTAATAAAAATAATTTTCAGAATTTAAACTTTAACACCCTTTGTAAGGAAAACTACGTGTCAAAACTTGACCTACTTTTTCTTAACACCCTGTATATGTTGTATTGGGAGAATTTAACGCTGGACTGGAAATTTGTTGCACGTTGGATTAATTTAGGACAATATAATAAATAAAGAACGTCTATTAATAATGAAGATATATTGATAGAAGACAATGTTTTTTAATAAAAATATCATGAATTCACATTAATTTCAATAACATCATACAATACAAAAATTTATATATATATTAAAAATATAAAAATATAAGATATTACATAACTTAAGAAAATCTGGAAAGTTAAATAATAAAAATTATTCTTAAAGCTAGATCTACTTAACGTTACTGCGTAGCCAGGTGTAGATATCTTCCTCGTTTTGTGAGACCCAATTAATGTTCAATTTAATAATTTCCAAACTCTGTTCAAGGGATCTTGTTGCCGAACCTACATTCATCCCGGTAAAATAAATCGATACCTGTAAATAAGTAGATGAGTTTATGGTTAGTATATGAAGGTTTAAAAAAGTACACTTCACTTTTGTTGAACTTATTTAAGAGCAAAGACAAAAAGTGGTGTGTGCTAGTTCTGCAGATAATTTTGTTACCTCATAATAATCATAGGGTGTGGATAAATGTGCGGTTACTGCTGATATGAGACTACCCATCAAAAGTGTTCCGTTTCCATAAAGAGAATGCATCGTCGGCCAATAGGCCTTTAGATGTCTCCAAGCTAATAAACGCCCTTCAGGATTTGCAGCTACCACTGCTAGTACTACTATAACATCTTCTGGTTTGACCATATTTTTGTCCAATGTTTCCATTAAATACCTAAAAATATTTTTTTCGTTTCATCTTTCCCGTTCAAGAATGAAGAATAGTAAACCTGCATACCTTTGCAGCAGCCAAGGATCAGAGGCTGTCCCCAGTGCCTTTAGTAATAATTTCTTTTCATTTGGCGAAGTTGTGTTATTATAGACGTTCCAACAATGTTGCCACTCTGCGATCCCGCCATATTTAATGCCAGCGGAATAGACAACTTCTTTCAAATTTGGATCAATGGATTCATTAGTGAGCATCCACTTTTGGAACTGAATTTTTGCATGAGATATAGTGTCGTTCAATTCACACAATATTGCTGCAGATAACACCTCATTGCATAATAGCCTGGAAACATTTAATTTTTTAGTCTCGTCTCGGAAGGTCTTATCTTTTATCCACGTTTATATTTGTTAAAATCGAGTAACTTACTTTTGTAAATGTGTTCCACGTTTTTTCCAACCAACGTATCCTGCAACAGGTTTTAATAACTGCCTCATGTATTTTAAAAACAATTTGTACGACAAGGATTCTGATAGTCTTCTCGCCCACGTTTTTAAATGGTTTATTGCTGTTGCCCAGGGCACATAGTCCCTCTCCTTCATTAAATACAATGACAAATCCAACGGTATACTAGCATTTAATATGCCGGCTCTGTAAAAAATATTTTGTAGATATAACAGGGACGTAAAGGGAAAAAGATTGACATTTTTAATAAAATATTAAGTAACTGCTACCTGCACAACGAAAATGCGTCGTCGATTAAACTAGCCCTATCTGCAGCATTAAAAACAGTGTGATTGTTTCTCAAGGTGTTGATTAACGATCGCCATATATCCTCATCATACATAATTCTGTAAAAACCTGTTTGGTTGATATTTGCCTTGATCCATTTTATTTCAGAATCCAATTCGAACCGTACTGGAAAAAAAAATTTGGTAAATAATATTACAGAGGAAACAACAGCGTATTTACCATCAGTCATGTTCATCCAAATATGCCTAACAGTTTCAGTATCATTACTTGTGATGTATGTCAACGGGACGTACCATTTATAGTCGTACTTTGATTTGGGTGACGAACGGACAGAACTGTTTGTACTTTCTAACGTTACCAGATACCTTTCTTGACTAGCCACAATTTCATTCCCTTCGCGGGTCAAAATAATTAACGGAAAACCCATTTGATTTGTCCACGTTTCCATTATTACCTAAAATTAGTGAGGTGTAGTGAGTGGGCAAATAAAATTCAGTTAGGTAGGTAATACAGGTCAAAATTTATGATCTAGACTGGTAACCTATAGAATAGAGAATATATTTACGCAAAATGGAGCATCTCTTGCTTGAAGATATGTTCGATGTTGAAAGGTTTTAAAGGTTTTTTAAGAATTTAATTTTTCAGGCAAAGAAATATGTCGCAGGACTTATTTCTACTAATAATTATTTTGCCTACCTTTATGTCAAGGGTGTGATTTGTGTTTCTGCTGATTACGTTCCATAGATCCTTGGTTTCAGCTGTTCCATATTTATAAGTTTCTAGATAATCATTAAGGCCATTTTCCAAAATGTCTTCTTGTAAAAAGTTTGCCAGCATGTGTAAGACGGCAGCACCCTGAAAACGTACCTAGTGTATCCCATACAATTAAAAAAATTGTCATATATTTACCTTACTGTAAGAGATAGTATCAAAAATAGTTTCAATTTCAGATGGATCATTTACAGTTGCAGTTATAGGATGACTACTTGTTAAAGCATCTAAGGCGAGGGCAGGTTGAGTTTTGTCTATTATAAACTGTTCCATCATTTTCCAGTCAGGGTAGTAACTATTTACGCTTAAATATTCAAAATAAATTGCTAGCCCTTCGTTCAGCCATAAATCGTTCCACCATCTCATCGTTACAAGATTGCCAAACCACTAAAAATGTATTTACTATAGAATTTGTGTACTGTTTGGTTTCCCAGTTTCTACCCAATAAAAATACAGGTTGTTAATTTCAAATTGCAAAATTTCCATTTAAACGTGAATCTTTCAAAGAGCTAGTAAATGGCACCTTCCGAGGCTTCGTAAGGTATATTAAGTATGATTTTCTTCAGGCAGAAAACGCGATTTATAAAACAACTTCTTTAAAGACCTTTGACTGTGATGTTTGGAGAATTTCCATTTTGTTCGCATCAAAGTTTAAAAGAGAAACTTGTGACCAAGTTCATCAGGGGAGGCAGTGTCTCCCCTGAAAATTACAAAAAGGATTATATAAACAGATATGTTATTATAAAAATTAATCTAACAAATTTGTCTGCCTCCCCTAAGAAAAAGGCACGTGCCGCTACTGTTGCTAACTTGCTATAAATGGACGCATTCCTAATCTTTCATTTTGATTTCAAAATTTTGGGTTTTGAGGGTCAAGTATGTGCTGAATTTCTTCCACAACTCTTAGGTATTCTCAGTGTAATTTTTTAGAAAAATCACTTATATGAGCATTATTCCATAATTTTCAAACACACCCTGTATGAAAATGATTACTTTACAAGATAATTAATTATAATTCACCAAAATTGTTGATTATAAACTTTCTAAACAATTAATTATCGTTTCAATTTATATGTCATTGAATCCATAACTTTATAGTTAATAAAAAGTAACAAGAATTTTGTTTCAATATTTTGCTTTTATGCTATGAGCTATTGCTGTTAATCACAAGTTTGCACCAGATGATGATGAGACACAGTACTTAGTAATAATGCTGAACAATAATTTAATTTTAAACACGTGATTCATTAACGATTGTTAAATTTATCATACAACGATTAATTGTGGTCATTTATTACAACAAATAGGAAATACTCATTACTTATCAAAATTATGAGGCGCCGTTTAAGACATTATTATTATTACAAATATATATAATAATTATTGAAATATATATATTTTTTCATTAAATATATTTATTTTGTTAAAATATTTATAAGTTTTATAAATATATATATATATATATCTTTGTAAAAATATATATTTATTTTTACGAATATATAAATATATATATACTTATAGATGGTATGTTGTGTAGCCCGGTATACCAATGGGTCGTTCTGTAGCCCGGCCTCTACATAAAGAATAAAAAAATATGCATCATACATCCATGTATTTCTGGTTGCTGTAAAGCAGGGCAACCGCAGAGGGGTAACTTTATTTTACCGTTTCAATTTTTTATATATGCATAAGACGTTGTGTGGCCAGGATATACGGTTAGGTCGTTATTTAGCCCGATTATATGTAATTACATATCTTGCAGACCCTGCGTGGCCCAACAACGTTGCCAGTGTAGCACCTATTTGTTTCAGCTAGATGTGCTGTCGCCCGATGCGCCGGGCTACTGTCCCACTTTTCAGTTACATAAAGGTATTCTTGAACTGATGTGAATTTTATTAAAAATCCCAAAAAAAGAAAGGAAATTGTTATCACATAACTTTTTCATTCATAACTTCCTTACTTTATTTAGTTAATTTGCAAAATGACTGAAGTATTAAAAATTGTATTAATTTAACAAAATGTATCACTTAGTTTGTCCACGACTAAATTGTATTAATTTAACAAAATGTATTACTTAGTTTGTCCATGACTACTAAATGCATTCATTATGTATGTGTTTCCTCCTATCCATAATTCACTGCAGTGAATTATGGTTTCATAATTCACTGCAGTGAATTATGACTGACTTCATTAAATGTCATCGATTGGGCCATGACATGTCAGTCAAAGCACGAAATTGTCATTTGATTTGAAACGTAATATGTAAAACCGTGAAAATCACACGTTTTTTTAAATCATATTCTTACTATTAATAGTCAGAAAAATATTATAGGAATATTAAAGGGTGTGGAAGGGTCATTTTTGCTTAATATTCCTATAGTAACTTTTCTGACATAATATATGTGTATATACAGGGTGTTCGATTTTAACTTTACTACTATGGGAATTTCACGTATCTTACTAGCTACAACATCGGTTAAATTAGAAAAACTTGTGTATGTTTCTTATACTACTTCTTTACCGAGACGGTAGCGCAATGGGCTAGCGCGTGCTTGAGTGGCACAAGGCGGTTAGTTTCTGCGAGACCCAACTCCGGCACTGACAATGTCGGTGGGTTTGTATAATTACATTGTACAGGTCACCCGATGGGGATTTTAATTTATTTTTAGACATATTGCATGAAGTCTTTGAACTGATCAGAGTCTTAAACAAAAAATTGATAATAACTGGAGATTTTAACATACATTTTAATTCAGACACTTTAAGAAATTGTAAATTTTCAGATTTTATAAACTCTTTTGATTTTATTTGTTCAGTAAAAGAACCTACAAGAAATAAGAACTGCTTAGATAACTTCCTCTTAAATTTTGATTCCTTTCATAACACGTCCTATACAGTTGACACAAATTTGTCAGACCATAAGGCCATTGTTTTAGAGCTAGATATTATTAAAGAAACACCAATCTTGAACAAAATAAGGTACAGGCCTATAACCCAGGTAGGTCTCAACACCTTGTATAATAATCTAAATATCATAGATTGGGATTTCGTAAATGACAAAAAACTAAATATTGATGAGAAATTTCACATTTTCCTGAATATTCTTGTTGAACAAATTGATGTTGCTTTTCCAGTCAAAGTAAAAAGTGAAATTCCTGAAAAATCAAATATACAATGGTATAATGACGAGTTACGAGAGATGCGTGAAAATCTCGATTTTCTACACTATTTAAAAAAACAATATCCGAATTTGGTGGGCATAGGCGATAGGGTGAAAGAATATAGACGGATTTATAGGAGAAAAATTGAATATTACAAAAAAAATGCCAATGAGTCTTACATTTTTCGTAGCACAAACATGTCAAAAGCATCTTGGGATATAGTAAATGCTAAACGCGGGAATAATAAAAAGAGTATTAGTAATAATAATTTAAATCTAAATTGGAACGACTTTAATAATTTTTTTGCAAATATCGCTTTTGAAACAACAAGAAACATATCAACCACTATTGATCCTATCAGTCTAGTTACAACAAGTACAGCAAATAACATTTTTAATTTTTCAGAGATTTCCTTCATCGAAATGCGCGATATTATAAAAAATCTTAAAAATAATCCTAGTAAAGATGTGTATGACATAAATATGATTGTTATAATATACGTACAAGATATTATTATTATTCCTCTGACAAAATTAATTAATTCATGCATAAATAGTGGAACTTTTCCACAGTGTCTAAAAATCTCCAAAGTTATTCCACTTTTTAAGAAAGGCGATGTAAATGATATGAACAACTATCGACCTATATCAATTATACCTACGTTGGGAAAAATAATAGAGAAAGCCCTGTTTCAACAACTTGCTACTTTTTTTGAAGGTAATAACATTTTGTCAAATTGTCAATTTGGTTTTCGCTCCGGTAAATCTACGACTGATGCAATTAACAAAATGGTGGAAAGTATAACAGTGGCATTTGAAAATAAAAGTTTTGCTGGAAGTATCTTTTGTCGAAAGCATTCGACTGTGTGCAGCGATATTCTGGTTAATAAACTTAAAAAATATGGGCTTAGCATTACAGCTGTAAATTTCATAAACTCATATCTACTGTAAGTAAAAGTTGTTTTTTATTGAGAATTATTCCTAAATACAAAATTTGACATCCATCTAAATTATTAAAATTAAGAAAACTTTATTTTTTATTGGACATTAATGTATTATTAGAACAAAATTCCTAGATTTTTATTAAAAATTACTCCACATAGCTTCCACCAATTAATTTTTAATAAAAATGTAGGAATTTTGTTCTAATAATACATTAATGTCCAATAAAAAATAAAGTTTCCTTAATTTTAATAATTTAGATGGATGTCAAATTTTGTATTTAGGATTAATTTTCAATAAAAAACAACTTTTACTTATAATATTTTCCTCTAAAATCAAAAATAAAGGTACTTTTCTCTTGAACCATTTTCAAGTTTTCTTAATTTTTGAATACCTCGTATATCAGATCTCGATTTTTTTATGGTATTACAATTTTTTTGACAAGCAGAACTTTTTATAAAGAATGACTTTTTTTATAAAGTCCATAATAAAAAAGTTTTTCCTCTTTGTAACTCCATCTGTGGACACACTGTATATTATTCGAAGGAAAATGCAATTAAGCAAAAACTAATTTGTTCCTTAGATATTAATACAAGCTACAATTTGTTATCAAAATGGTAGTAACCATAATCCAAGGGCGCTGGACATCGGGACACATCGAATATATTTTTCACATCACATCCTTTTTTGAAAAGCGTATATTTTTCATAGTAAAATTTGTAAATAATTTTTTTTTATTTTGCAGGATATGGAAAAATAAAACAATTACCTATTCCACGATCATCTATCCCGTTAAAACTGGGTGGTCCGAAATTAGTGGTCATCATTTTACCCACGTATTCCTCGATCAAAAATAAGACAAAAAGTTCCTACAAACATGGTCCCGAAAATGCTTCCTAAGGGAGCTACAACCCCTTAAAAGTGCATCCTTGACGATGGTTTTTGTTTAATATTTTCGAAACTAATAATAATAATAATAATAAAAATAATAATAGCATAATTTTATTATCAATTGCTAAGTACCTACCTAGAGAACTGTGCATGTTACTCGTTCCATTTTAATGTTTTTGTGATTAATGTTTTCCAGAAACTCAAATAACTCGAAATCGGCGCGTCCTATCAAAATTCAACTAGAATACCTTTATTGCATAAAAAACTCTGGCATTCCATAATTTGCTATCAAAATCTGGAAAGACGTACATGCGAAAAGGTTTAGGGGCATTTTATTCTACCCCCTCCCTGTTTGACCAACCCCTGAGGGAAATTTTTGGATCATTATCACATCACCTTATTGACCATAAAACGATTAGTGATTGGCCAAAATTTCATGTTTTTATTTTTACCGGTTTCGGAAATATTAAATAAAAACCATCGTCAAGGATGCACCTTTAAAGGGTTGTAGCTCCCTTAGGAAGCATTTCCGGGGCCATGTTTGTAGAAACTTTTTGTCTTATTTTTGATCGAGGAATACGCGGGCGAAATGATGACCACTAATTTCGGACCACCCTGTATAGACATAAGAAACCCAGTTTTAACAGGATAGATGATCGTGGAATAGGGAATAGGTAATTGTTTTATTTTTCCATACTCCTGTACATATTTTTAATTTGTTATTCTGATTCTAAGTTTAAAGGATTCCTCATCTGATTATAAATACTATACACTAAATGATAAACAAAATTTATAGTACCATAATTTGATATTACATAAAAAGTGTATCAGTATCTACAATATAGTCTTATGGTGGCCTGGGCTACAGAGCATCACATATTTTAGCACGGAACCTAGTATTTAAGAAAGAGAACAATGTTGCCAAAAGTCAGGCTGCATAGAGTTATGTCAATATAATGGGCTTTCGTATCTTTTACTGTATTTATATATCCATGTGAAGCGCCCCCTATAGGGAGGTACCATGAACTTCACAGTGTATGTTGTATAGGTAAATACGACTCTGTGTGGCCCAGATGAAAATTCATGGGGGGGGTCCTAAGAACTTATCTAACCAATTAGCATTGATATACACATCGATACCTTGTTTAGCCCGGATCCGGGCTAAACAATGTCATTTTGGGCTTCACAAATGACCGTTAATATATTCAACGGGCTGCACAATGACCGTTTACATCTCTATATATATTTTTACAAAGATATACATATTTATAAAACTTATAAATATTTTAACAAAATAAATATATTTAATGAAAAAATATATACAGGGTGTTCCAGTTTTTCGGAGCAGGACTTTAACAGTCGATAGACATTTTAAAATTATTAAAAAAAGTTCATATAAACATAGGTTGAGAAATGCTTAGTTTTCGAAATACAGGGTGTTAAAGTACGAAAATAAATATGGATTTATATTTATATTTCCAGAATGCTAAGAAGTATCGAATCCAAACTTACCAATTCTTTACATACAATTTAGAAGCCTATTTTAGAATAACAAACTACGACTTTATTTAACCATGGGCGTAGATATATCGATTTACTAAGGCTCTTTTTTACAAAAAAGTAGTACGCCACTGATATTTTTCCATATTTCCAGTTTAATTCAATAAAGCAAGAAAAAACAAAAATTTAATGTCTCTTGGCACTTTTTGATATGACAAGCCGTTGTTCAGAAAATTTACATTTAATTTTTGATGCGTGCATCTGGACAAACAAACTTGAAGTCGCTCAGAATTTCATCAAATTTGATGGTACGAAAAGTCTTTTAAAAAGAAAGAGTGAAACATCGCTAATGATGCTTGTAATGAAGTAAGACACTTTTACATGTTGCTAGCTTTTGTGGTTGCGTTTCTAATAATTTATTTTAGTTCGACCGTTGCGTTTTAATACATTTGTGTTATAAAAATTTTGATATACATGATAATAAACTTTTACAATAAATATTTTAAATGTTTCATTCTTTCTTTTTAAGAGACTTTTCGCACTATCAAATTTCGTGAAATTCTGAGCGACTTCAAGTTTGTCTAAAATTCGTCCAGAGGCGTGCATCAAAAGATTAAATGTAAATTTTCTGAACAACGGCTTGTCATATCTAAAAGTGCCAAGAGACATTAAATTTTTGTTTTTTCCTGCTTTCTTGAATTAAACTGGGAACATGGGAAAATATCAGTGGCGTACTACTTTTTTGTAAAAAATAGTTTTAGAAAATCCATATATCTACGCCCATGGTTAAGTAAAGTAGTAGCTTGTTATTCTAAAATAGGCCACTAAATTGTATGTAAAGAATTGGTGAGTTTGGATTCGATACTTCTTAGTATTCTGGAAATATAAATATAAATCCATATTTATTTTCAAACTTTAACACCCTGTATCTCGAAAACTAAGCATTTCTCAACCTATGTTTATATGAACTTTTTTTAATAATTTTCAAATGTCTATCGACTGTTAAAGTCCTGCTACAAAAAACTGGAACACCCTGCATATTTCAATAATTATTATTATATATATTTGTAATACTAATAATGTCTTAAACGGCGCCTCATATACAGAATAGATGTTGCTGTAATAAATTAATGCTTTTTATGATTATTTAGAGCCCCTAAGAACTTTCCATTAGCACAGATTGAGACGAACGAAAATTGCGACGAATTTTTGCCAGTAAACATAAGAAAGGATTAAGCGTTGCACATGGTTGTCTCACGTGGGGGGAACAAGGTTGTGGTACCATATAAATATTGTAATTTAATTTCAAATAAATTGTATATGGAATCTTACCTGATGTGCAATTTCATGTGCTATAACAGTAGAAACCCATTGGTGAGCTGTAATTGATGTTGCGTTTGATTCATATAAAATGGCAGTTTCGCGGTAAGTAATTAGTCCCCAGTTTTCCATTGCACCATTAGCAAAGTCTGGTATAGCTACCAAATCTAAAAAAGTACCTCGGATACAAACCAGAAACGTCACTAAACTATTGTAGAAAATAAAACCTGCAGGGCTAATTTATATACTTACCAAGTTTAGGAAGTGGATAAGACATTCCAAAAAAGTTTTCAAAAAAGTTTAAAGTATAAATAGCTGTATTAAGAGCGAAAGACGCCTGTGATATATAGGGGGTCGAAGTATAAACAGACACTGAAACGCCAGTTTCGGTTTGTTTATTTTGATGTGTGTAGTCACATATTACAAAAGCGACTAAATATGTACTCATTTCTTTTGTCTCTAGGAAGTCGTCTCGCAGCTAAAAAATATGCATGGTATTTATGTAAGGAATGAACACTTTATACAATAAATCAGTTTTGTCACAATTAAAATTTGTATTTAAGTTTTCCTTCTTTTATGCAAGGCAATAGAGAAAACCTCCTGATATTTTTTCAGATACGGCACTGACTTGACGGTCTGACTGATTTTGCCCCTGTGACGCGCTTGTAAAAATCAGTATTTTTGGGATTATTTTTATTTAGGTATTGGGATTTCGGGTAGCACGGAGCTTTTTTAACCCCTTTTCTTCTCTAAATGGAAAAAAGTTACGGCCCCCCAAAGTGAGCCATTTTTCTAAAAATCCGTAATACGGGTCATTTTAAAAAATTTGCACACCGGACCGCTTAAACATTAAGACAAAAAAAAAATCAACTGATCCGTCTGTCTAAATTTCCTCTTCTTTCGGAATATCGTCGTGCGATCGCTCGACATCAAAGGAGTTCCGCGTTATTAAGCTTGAACCGGACGCGTGTTTCGGCGAAAAATCGACAAAAATTTTATCAGTCAAAACACATTTTTAATTCGTTCGATACGAAGCAAAAAGGCGAATAAAACCTAATTTGAAAATCAAAAATTTTTCCCCCACCGCAATATAAATAACTAGTTTTATGTTTCAATTTTCAACCAGCATGTTTTAAAAGAAACTGTTGCGTAGGAAAATTAGTTGGCGACGGTCCCAAATGCTGGGGCTCCAAAGGTTATTATTATATTTATTTATATATTATATTAATTCCTTTATATAAGTTGTACATCTGTTATGTGGAAACTAAATTATGGTAAACTAAATCTGTCGAGTTGCTTATTGGTTCATGCAAAAATAAATCTTCCGAACCCTGTTTGATCATTTTAATCCTTGCTTTCAAAGACTCGAATCAATCAATCGATACCAATATTTTGTACTTACCAGACCGGTGCCCATATAAAATCCTAGGTCATCCGTATTAACTACTGGAGTATTAAATAGAGTTATATGAAATCTGTCTCTAAAAATAGTTAACCTGAATTTTGCTTTAAATTGAGGTTCATCAAAACATGGGAAGGCAGTTCGAGCATAAGTTGGTTTAAAATGTGTTGTAGCCAAATATCTAAAAATACGTCAGTTTTAATATATTAACAACATTAATATGTAATTAATTCGAAGATATCATTGTATCGGGTGAGCTTTAAACTATTGCCATTTAGGTACGAATTTAGGAGAAATACCGGATGATAGAAATTACTACTTCTAGTTTTCTCCAAACTTAAGTTAAGTTAATTCAAACTTACCTTTTATCACCGTCTTTGTTGATATAATTGGAAATGTAAAACCCCTTTGGGTCTTTATTTAGCTTGGAGTTGAACCTTATCTTTAATGTATAGTTATGTCTTTTTCTAAATTTCTCCCTAATTTCTATATATAACTGTTGTGCGCCAGGATATTCTAATATTTTTATTATTGTTAAATTGTAACCTTTTCTGTCCTGTATCATTTTATCGAGTATAGTAAGATTTTTGCAGTGGAGTACAATAAAATTTGTTTCTTTTTCTGCGTGTAGTTCAATGGAAACTTGGCCTGAAACAACATAGAAAAGTGAGTTTCCCCAAAATTTTATGTCTCCGAATGCCACAATCTATTACAGAAATGTTTTTATTTGTAAGAAACGAAATTGATCTGACAATGGATTCCAGGATAGCATCCTTAGCCAAGACAGGTCGCAGATATAGATACTTACTTCTGACTTCCAAAGTCGTAAGGTTGGGATGGATTGTTAAGTTATATCGCGTGGGTTTCAAGGAGGTTGGAAGACGAATATTGTTCCAAGGAAATATCTGCCCGTTTGTTGCTCTTGGTACAAAGGTTCTTGTCATATTGATTCCTTCGTCAACGTAATTCGGTGGCTTTTCGCCAGCACAGGTACAATCTAAAATGAACATTTCAAGAAAACCCACTGTAATTGACTGCGATTAGATGTTTTGGTTAATTTTTCAGTAAACCGATAATTTTGCTTACACCACTGGATTTTTGGTACATCCTGTAAGTTTAACAATACTGAGTTTAAAAAATTTGCACCTCTGCAAAAGAGAAGATTGTCGAAATGTCAAGAATTCAAAATTTTCAACGCGGAAGAGAACCCCAAAAATTCCAAATTTCTACAAAAAAAAAGAAAAAATGTTCTTAGGTATTTTCTTCTGAAGATGGATGCGACACCTAAAACTCTTTCTCTCTTTAAACGTATGGCAGTTGAAATCATGCAACCTCGACGCTGTTACAGAACAAAGAGAAAATGACTTTGTAAGAAATTAATAGTGATTTTTCTATAGAACTTATACAGTGTGTACAGGATAGTTCCATATATTTTGACACCTACCTACAGCCTTTATTTTTAGAGATATGAAAAAAATGTAAAAATGAAAATTGTAGATTATAGTTTGACCTACCTATTGGTGAAGAAAAGTAAAACAAAATGGTGTCAGAAAGTAGAGAAAAAGATACAACTTATGTTTTATTAAATGGAACATCCTGTACATTTTTGCATATTTAGAAAGATATTTTTTCTCTGATTCCAAAAATGTAAATACTTATGTTGCCATTTGCTCCATCCGTTCTGGAAATATGCAAAACATAGGTTGCTATAAAAAAAATGACAAAATATTTCTGATAATTACTGTCAGAAATTATCAAAAATATTTTCATGGTAACCTATATTTTACGCGAACTGTTTTACACAAAGAGACATACTGTTTTAAAAACAACTCGAGCAAATGCCCACATATTATTTATATATTTTTGAAATCAGTTAAAAATGATCTCTCAAAATATGCAAAAATATACGGGGTATTCCATTTAAAAAAGCATAAGCTGTGTCTCTTTCTCTACTTTCCGATGCTCTTTTGCTTTATAGTTTTTGGCAAAGATATTTGACACCAAAATCTACAACCTTTGTCTCTACAATTTTTTCATATCTTAAACATAAAGGCTGTAGGAAGGTGTCAAAATATATGGAACTACCCTGTACATAAAGTATGGAAAAAATTAATTATTTCTGAATACGAAAATATTTGGAAAAATCCTTGGACTGAATTGTGTAGGTATCTTTTGCTTTGATTTATTTAGCTATCACGTCATCACTGCTTCGGTTATGACTTCATCTACTTTTTTTTAATGAAATAACTTGTATATTTTTCATTTTTAGAATCTCCATGGAATGCTGATTTCAAAGACCTATATACACTGAAGACCAAAATTAACGCATCCAAAATTTATCATAATTTTGATTTTTTTCTAAACCATTTGTTTGATTTTAATATATTTTTTTATTTTGTAGGCCAACTCTACTGAAATGTATAGCGGTTCTGATTTTAAGTAAAAAATATTAAAAATATAGGGCGTAACAATAAATCTATGTTTTTCAAAAACTCAAAGCACTCTGTGGAAATCGCCAGCAGCAAAATTAAACTCCAGTTCAGACCCAATTGTATCTTCACTTTTTTTTAACATTTGCTTTTTTGGTACACTTTTTTTACTTTGCTATTAAAGGACCGAGCGGGGAAAAAAATAAAAAAAATGTTGTTTCTTGGATGCCATATTTTTGTTACTTAACGGATTCGAAAAAACTTGCCGTCATTAGATAGGCAATTTAGTAGGTTACAAAACCTATAGGTCAAGAGAATCAAAATGTTAGCCGTCTTTAAAAATTGATGTTTTTCTCGTTCATTATTAAGATCTGATTGAGCTAAATCTAAATAAATTGGTTACAAAAATATGAAAATATGGCCAATTAAAAAATGTCTGTTTTGACGATTTTAAGGCCAGTCCCCTTAGTGTGGTAAGAAATTAGGTGAATAAACAGGTAATTTTTTAGCTGGTCGTAATGTAATAATTATTGACCTATTTATGTTTTCCACAGCTGCCCTCAATAATTTTAAAGGTATGCTTTTAAATAGAGTTTACTAGCATTTTTTAATTGGTCATATCTTTGTAACCAATTTTAGCTCCATCAGATTTTAATAAAGAATGAGGATAGAAAACATAAATTTTTAAAGGCGTCTGCCATTTTGATTTTTTCATGTCACCATTTTGAACTACAGGTTTTATAGCCTACTAAATTGTCTATCTAATGACGCCAAGTTTATTCGAATCGGTTAAGTAAAAAAAATGGCATCCAAGAAACAAAAATTTTTGATTTTTTTTTCACTCGGTATATCTCCTTTAATAGCAAAGATAAAAAAGTTACCAAAAAAGTAAATGTTACGAAAAGATAAGGCTACAATTGGGTCTGAGTTGGAGGTTAATTTTGCTGCTGGCGATTCCCACAGGGTGTTTTGAATTATTGAAAAAAAAAACATAGCTTTATTGTGATGCCCTATATTTAAATAAACAATAATTTACGTTTTAGACTTTTAAAGGTTTGTAATTAGTGTTAAATTAAAATGCTTTAGGTACAGCAAATATTTCAAAAAAGCAGTAAATCTTTGCTATTGTTAAATTCAACTTTATAAAAAAATTTTAATGCTTTTACTAGAGTCTATTGGAACACCTTAATGAAGTCCAAGAACTGTTCACTGTATAAGTTTTATAATGGTTCTTAAACGAACAACATTAATATGATATTCTGCGTTAGCTGTTAAATTGCTGCAGAGGGCAATTAGTTAAAATTGTACTTTAATAAAACAAGAAATAACTTTTCCGTCACTAAAAAATAATTATACTATCATAATTAATATTAGAGCCATTAAATGGATAATAAAACCTTTATAAACTAGTTTCATAAATAAAAAAGCGTTCTTACATACACATTTATGTGGCCAATTTGTCACACTTCAAGATAGTATTCTAATAAGACAACGAAAACCACTACAAAATTATTATACAACATAGTATTAGAGCCGTTATAAGCTAATTGGGAGCGTTTTAGACTTTTAAAGGTGAATCTTAAATTAAAATGATTTAGCAAATATCTGATGAAATATTTGCTGTTGCTAAATTGCTAAATATACAGGATGTTTTCACACAGTTAAAGTTATACTTTCCGACTAAATAGGAAGTTGGACGCAACGGTTTCCGTAACAATATACAGGGTGTAAAATTTTCAGAGACAATTTTTTTATAATACCTTGTATATTAGATGTTTAATTTTTAAACAAATATTTGTAACGATTAAACAAACCATTTTCTGTGTATTGTAAGAGCCCATAATCCAGCTAGGTCAGACGGTCAAGTAGAAATATGGGTTGAATTGAGAACCGCTTGCTTTTGGGGGTTGAAAATTTGCCTTGGATCAGAATGATTTAATAACAGTATTGTATCAACTGAATGAAGTTTCAGAACGCTGAAGGCTCAATTAAATTTCACGTAAGTAACCCAAATTTTTTTTTCTATTATCGCAGTGGTGTAAGTGTCGGATGTTGTACGGTCCAAATTAAACTCTGACTTACCACTCTGAGGGCCGGTAAAGGCGATAATGATAGCGATTGTGAATAACAGGGCAAATACGATGGTGGCAATGCAGAGAGCCCTATTGTGCGAGCATGCGGCAACCCCATGGTTCTCGTAGAGGCTCTTCTTCGTAGTGCCAGCATTGCTTTCGTTTCCTACAACACCGCCTGCGTCACAGGGGTTATGAATGAGTGGTGATGACTGACAGATTGAGTGAGAGATGGGTGCAGAAACGCTATGATTTGTACCTGTAAGAAAAGCAACATCGTCAACATCCTGTTCGGTCATCACTTTCTGATAGCGTCTCCAGACAACTGCCTCGATGTTATGATTTCCAGTGACAACAGAAACCTTTACCAAAGGCTCTTGGTATCTGCCCTCCACACTAACTGTAATTCACATGCACTTGTGATGGATGAATTTCGGTCGTTGGAACACTTACACACTTTTTGCACTATATTAATTTTTTATTTTGATTGAGAATTGAACACCGTTTTGGTCAAACTATCTATAAAATCGAGATAATTCTACATTGATATATTGAAATTGTTTCAAGAGTTGTACTTTTTGTGATATATTTTGTTAAAAAAGACGTGTATAAAATAGCTGAGTGTTATAATATCGACATGCAACGCGTACAGTTATTCCGGTATCGGAGGGTGAAACAAGTCCTGCGCCCTCGCGGAATTAGTCCAGACACGCCCCTAACTCCGCGCTAGTATTATTCCGGGGTGAAATGATACAATTTAGTGCAGATGTTTGGTGAATATTAAATAGGTATTTACAACTAACAACCTACATGCAAGAATATTTAAAATCAATTTTAGATACAAAATTCGTGCACAGTTTTACTTCTACTGCTTTAGATAAGAACTTTACCTGGTGGTTTTATTTAAATTGCTCGGTGTGAAAGCGTGAACGGACTACTAGCGATATGAAAAATAAACCTGCACCGAACTGAATTTTTCAGGATTTAGCACCGTTCTTCAGTTATTAACGAGCATACCATTTAGGCTCACTCTCGTGTGGCCTCTTTCTTATGTGCCCATGGTGAAGAAAAATTTAATTCGGTACTACTGTGTAGATTTTTATAGATTTTTTGTTGCTCAAGAAAAGACTGGTAGCACTGAAATAAAAAAAGTTTGTGTCGTGTTTAAAGCTACTCGCGAGGCGGTTGTGGAGGTTTATAATTAATTAGGGAACCCACCTGAAGCATAAACATTGCCGTTTTGAGTTTGCTTATACCTTCCCATAGGCTCCAGTCGGATAACGTCTGCGGGGGATGGATTGCTTTGTGGCATACTGATAACTCGAATGATTCAGTCATTTGTCATTGTCTACTTAGCCATTATGAAACTATGCTATTACTAAACTACTTAAATATGCAAGATCCAGAATTAAGACAGCATGCTGTCAACTCACTAGCTATACCTGTTGATAACTATCTAATTGACGAGAAATAATGCTACACACTTTACAGTCACCAACCAGTCAATCACGACACGCTCATTTTTAGTTTCAACTAGATGTTGTGAAGCTTTCGAATGCTTTTGATGCGTTATCGATTTACCATTAGCTAGAAAATCATCCCCTATTTAACTCCCTTTCTTATAGAATGCCAGCGGCCTTTCTCCTCCATTTTCACACACAATTTACAATGTCGTTCCACGTGATGCCACTATATTGATCCAATGTTTGAGGTAATTCAATAAGAGTCCCGAGTTTGCGTGCTGGCCACTAGATATATCTAACTATGGCATAATTATGGCATTTTCAATATAACTAATCCGGCACACCTACTCTACTCGAAAATTTGCAAATGTTTTCAATTTGAAACGAATTCTTTAATCATAAAACTCAAAAACCTGTTGCAAAATAAATATTTAATAAAACGAGACGCCATGTATATTTATTATAAAATACATACCTACATTGTATTATTGAATTTTGTTATTTTGCTTCCTCTAGTTAGCATACTGTAAATTATAAGTAGGAGATAGATTGAAACTGGTATGCAGAAAATTTCAGTAATGCAACAGACACAGGGAAAATTTGACCAAGGATATACCGGGTGGCCACGAGACCCGGCCTAGGCTGCTTAATGAACCAACTGTTTTGAAATTTGGAACATGTGTATAAAACTTATTTTCCAATTTAGTGGAGTGTATATTTAAAATGGCCGACAGTTTCGACGAAAATTACATCAAATATGATTTTTAAAATGGAACACTCTGTATATCTTATTATTTTTGAAATCTACACACCAAATTCTATCTGATCACGTTACAAAATTTAAATTTTTTACAAAAATTGTTTTAAAATTTTTTAATTATTTAATTTTTTAGTGTTAAATGGAAATGAAACTAGACATATCCATATCATTGTATTCGAAATAAAATGTGCTATCTAATGTTTCGGATGGTCCATATACGTGTTTCGTTTAAGAAAATTAACTTTTTTATCAAAAACCAACACTTCCGCCAGCAATACACTTAATATTAATTTACTACTAGAATTATTATTTGTGGGAATGACACAATGGAGATAGATAAATATTTCCCAAGTCACAGCCTTCTAGATTGAAAATTAAAATAAAAAATTTTAAAATTATTTTTGAAAAAAATGCAAATTGTGATCAGATAGAATTTAATCCGTAGATCCCAAAATTAATAACATATACAGGGTGTTCCATTTAAAAAATCGAATTTGATACACGTCACTAAATTGGAAAATAAATCTTGTTCCAAATTTTTTACAATTCTCTTTCTTTGCTTGATTTGATATGCATTGTTTATTTACGCTTTATACAAGCATAATATTAACAAACATATCCAATTTGATATACTTATATTGATGTTTCATCTCTAAATATACTGGCTGCATGGCTAATGGCCCAATGCCATAAAAAACATTTCTAAACATACAATTATTAAATTTATTGGACTTTCTTTAAAACATGATAAAAATTGGATTAAAAATTACAAAATTCAAAACGTCTAAAAATAAATTATTGAAAAAATTTTTTTTAACTCACCACAAAATTCATTCATTATGGTCATCAATATAAATATATCAAATTGGATTCTTATTATATTATGCTTGTATAAAGCCTAAATAAAGTCATTTATAAACAATGCATATCAAGTAAAGAAAGAGAATTGTAAGAAATATATAAAGGAAGAGGCCTTATCTAAAAGAGAGTGATATATTTTTATTACTAATTAATTTTTTATATCAATGTCAGGGTAGAATGACACTAGTTTATTTTGATTTATTTTTGACATCAATGTCATTGTTAGACTGACATTGGATTTATTTTATATCGATGTTTCGTTATTATCATTATTAATGTCAATTTGACATTAAAAAGCGGTTATATTATTTTTTGAACGTCAATGTAAGAATCAAAGTAAAACTAGGGAATTTTTAACGTCATAATGTCACAATCAAACTAAAACTAGATTATATTAATTTTTTTTATGAAGATTCATAATTTTTATTTAAATGTTTTACTTTTTGCTTTAAATGTTATGGATTCTGTGATATAATTCAGTGCTGTATGACATATGGTCCTGCAGAGTATTTTGTTTTTGCATTATTCGACAATAATAACGTTCTAAAGTGTTTACAACGATTTTCTTTGAATTCGACATAATTTATATTTGCATGTTCAGAAATGGAACACAAATATATTAGATATTTTTGTTTTTTTGTTTATAGACAACAAGTCTCGAATAAAGTGAGGTAGAGTATTTTATAAGAAAGCATGAAAATGTAGGCGGCATTATAGAAATGAAATTTGTTTGTTATGGTTACGTGACAGATTATATTGTATATTGCATATTGACAGTTTAATTGTAACATGTAAGTTCAAGTAAATAACTTTATAAGCGAGTTTTCTCGTCCTCCTGATGTGCTAGTGGATAGCGAAAGAATATGTACCTACATCTTCTTGGGGACATCGTTTTTTAATTGGTGACCATAATAAATGAATTTTGTGGCGAGTTAAAAAAAAAATTTTTTCAATAATTTATATTTAGACATTTTGACATTGACATTTTTAATCCAATTTTTATCAAGTAAGTATTAAAGAAAGTCCAACAAATTTAATAATTGTATGTTTAGAGATGAAACATCAATATAAGTATATCAAATTGGATATGTTTGTTATTATTATGCTTGTATAAAGCCTAAATAAAGTCATTTATAAACAATGTTCCAAATTTCAAAACAGTTGGTTCATAAACAAAAGGGCTACAAGCCTGGGCCAGTTCCCGGTATATGTAGTTACAGCGTCTACATAAAGTATGAAATTAATTCATTATTTCTGAATATGTAAATATTTTAGAAATATCCTCGGATTTTTATTTTATTTTGAAATGCGCGTCTTCTGCTTTGATTTTTTTTAGCTAGTCACTGCTTTAGTTATGACGTCATGTACTTTTTTAATGGAACGCCCTGTATATTTTTTAGAATATCCATGGGAAGCTGATTTCAAAGATCTTACTACTTGGGGTCTAGAGTTCATAAGTTTGGAGCTACAGACATTTGAAAATATTATTTTTTGAAGATAAATATTTCTTGTTTTATTGTGATATTTTACAGTAAAATAGTAAATAAACGGTAAATAATACTATAAGTTATCTCGATCAAATAGGCGGATTGGAAGACGCGGTAGTGTTAAATAGTCACCAAGGCCACCGGATCTTACCCCACTAGATTTTTTCCTTTGGGAGTCACTTAAAAAACGTAGTGTACAAATGTAAACCTGACAGTATTAAAGAATTTAAAAATAAAATTAGATTAGAATGTAACAACATTTTTCAGGAAACTATAAATAGCAAGAATTCATCGATCTGTGTTCGTTTTTTTTTTAAAACCAAACAGGAGAAAATATTAATTTTATTCTTAATTTTATTCCTTACTTTTGGAATACACTATATAGGTACCTACAATAAAAACGTTCAGTATAATAGTCGAGATGTATTTTACAATAATACAATATGCGTTAGTAAAAAGTTTTGAATTAATAGACTGAAATTAATTTTTACACTTTTATATAAAATACAGGGCGAGTCATAAAGAATGGTACATAGAGTAACTGAAGATTCTTTGGCTTAAAATATGAAGATTTAACCAATTATGCTTAAGTGAAATATTCCTAGTTAATGAGATACTGGGTGTTCAGCACTATTTAAAATAATTTTTCTAGTGTAACTCGAAAATCATTTGACATATCAAGTTCAAATTCGGTACAGGTAGGTTTCTTGTGATGAGAAATTATAATTTCATATTAGCTTTGACCTCAATTATACAGGGCGTCACATACAATGTATTAAATGAAAAAGATTTGTTCTATTTTTTTTTGACAATAGCCGAAATGACATCTTTATTTAAAATTATAATGTGTTCGCTAATTCTAACTAAAAAAGTTATCTTGTTTTAAGTCACTAAAATCAACCGTTCTTGAGGTATTTAACGATTGGAATGGTTGATAACTTTTTTTACTTAGAATTAGTACATTATAATTTCGAATAAAAATGGCCGTTCAGCTATTCTCAAAAAAAATAGAACACATATTTTTCATTTAATGTCTTGTACGTAACGCCCTGTATAATTGAGGTCACTAGTCACTACTAATATGAAATTATGATTTCTCACCACAAGAAACTCAACTGTACCGATTTTGAACTTGATACATCAAATAGTTTTCGAGTTCTATTAGAAAAATCATTTAAAAAAATGTACTTCAACACCCTGTATCTCATTAACTATTAACTTATTAGAAAAATCATTTAAAAAAATGTACTTCAACACCCTGTATCTCATTAACTAGGAACATATTTCTTAAGCATATTTGGTTAAATCCTTATATTTTGAGCCAAAGAATCTCCAGTTACTCTATGTCCCATTCTTTATAACTCACCCTGTGTAATATTTTATATAAATAACTTAAATCATTGTTTAAGGAATGAACAAGATACGCGATGCAAAAGGCACGATTTTATCAAAAGCATACTACGTGAATCACAGGAGTGCCAGCAACTTACTGAGAATCTCACCGCCAGAATGGCCTCGCACTTTACCATTTGCATCGCGTATCTTGTTCATTCCTTAATCAATGCTTAAACTATATGAAAGCAGTGGCATGGAGCCGAATTTCTGCAGCTCCCAGACAAAAAAACAACAGGTATATTTTAAAGCAAAAAATAATATAATGTTAACTCAGAGTACTAATTCATAAAAACAACGTAGATAATAATCGAAATATGTATGTCCTTTTTCTAGCCTTTAGTACTGGCAAAGTTGTCTAAAATTTCCATCAGATTCATTTTGGAAGCACTATATATGTAGGTACTATAAATGTGAGCGAGCCACAGCAACACCCAGTACATTGATCTTATTTAATTAAAATTAGTTCAATAAAATTGGATTGAAAGTTTAAGCTACGGTAAAATTTTGATAAGCAATTTAACGCAACGTAGACATGATCCCAGTAGTGAACTACAACAGGCATCAGTCAATTATTGCTAACTGTAGAAAACTTACGACCGTAGCTGTGGTGAGCAGTCAGTTACGTTTTTGGGGTTAATATTAATATTTAATTATTTAATAACATTATTTTATAACATACGGCACCCCTAACCAGGGTAGTCGTAACATTTGATAAAAGTGCCGAATGTTTTAGTCATGACAAGTTTTAAGTACCACCACTAGTCATGACAATATTGTACACCTTATATATTATTTCTTAGATTATTTTTGGATTACTCGTATTGAAATAATGAAATATATGTATTAGACTAGATAAACTTGGAATATTATTTTATGGATATTCCCACATATAAACTCCAAGCCAAAACGTGGAAATATGTTGTTATTGAAGCTAATCCAGGTCATCTTAACCACAGGGCTAAATGGATTAATTATAGCCCCGGGGCGCCGCCAGTTTTTTGGGGCGGCAATTTTCAACCTTTTGGGACGGCAATTTTGCTAGCATTCAAATCATTTGTGTAGTATTATGAAGAGGGGCGCATTATTGTTAGTAGCCCAGGGGCGTGAAATATCTTAGGACGGCCCTGAAGCTAAGAAATGTATAAAATGTGAGGTAAAAACTACGAGGGTATTGAAGAGTTATGACTCGATTGTAAGAGGCCAGGTAGGTACCTACTTACTTTTTAAATCACAAGAAATGGCAAATGCCAACCATCACACGAAACATAATTATATACATATTACATATTGATTAAAAATGTAAATCTACTTTTAGTTTTAATGATTGAAAAATGCACTAAAATACATACTAAACTATACTGAATTATATGGTAACCGCACGGATGGGGAAGTACAGAATACTCAAACACGTAAAAAATATCAGGGGCTTCAATATCCGGGACAATCGGCCCTGCGGTGGTTACGCCACTGTTTGTTCTCCTTTCACCTTCTAGATTTGACGCCAGTACTTTCGTCGTTTTTTATTTCAGCATAAATTAGTTTCAATCTCAATCTTTTTGTAGTTTCCTACTTTTTTGCAAAAAAATCCACCCTCTCTTGTCTTGGACTGAGGGGACTAACGCCCCTCACGCTAGACGAAAACCAATCGCGAATCGAATAACCTTTAAGGAAAATATTTCCATAATAATTATTGGTTAGACTTAGACATTGGTCTATGCTTGAATTTTATTGTCTTAATTAAATTATTCTTAAATCTCTTAAAGGAACCATTTACAGTGTTTGCTAAATCACCCTTAAAAAGTGATATCCTATATTCGACTTTAGTACAAGAGTACCACTGGCAGATGTCGCGTCGGATAATATTGCGAGATTCACAAAAATAGACGATCATTTAACTTTTGGTGCATTCGCTACTTTTCACGGGAAAACTTGGCGGATTAATTTGTGTTAAAAAGTGCTTATGAATCGTTGTTTTCTATGAATCACGTATCTGCGTTCGTCGCGACATCTACATTTTATAAAACGCCTGCCACCAGCAATACCGTCGATTAATATGTGATTCGCTAGATGGCGGCACTAATTGCAACTGTAAATTACAACGCCTACTGCCTACTACATAGAGAAATTTATAACATGAATCATTTTCTTTTACTATCCTTCTAATGAACCGATGAAGCGGGGTTTGGTTAGTAAATAATACAAAAGCCATTTAACAAAACACGTAACATTAAGCAGGTTCATCAAAAGGAGTAACAGCTTAAAATATTCGATTAGTGACAAGTGCACCAACGAAACCGAGACGACCGCACCTATCTTTGTTGTGTATTGTGATTAAAGTGTATAATCGTTATGACTAGTTCTAGTACTTTATTCCACTTATAGATATTTAGGTGAGTTTTATTCTTATCTTATCTACTATTACATGATGCGTTATCTTCTATTTGGATGAAATTAATAGGCTGAACGTTGAATATAAAACCGTAATTTACCAATCAAATAGGTACCTCCACCTACCTACTAACTCTTGCCACATCTATTTGTTTGCTTTTATTTTTATACAATGCAATTTGCTAGATACTACAATAATAGTAATTAGGTTTTATTTAATGATCAGATCGTACGTTCATATTTAAATCGAATTCATTCATGGTTTTAAAATAAATGCATTATGACATTTGGTCAATCCTCTGTCCATTGATAATAACTGTACAATTTTACTAAACTGGACAAAATAAGTAGTATATAGTTTAATGTACTTATTTGTAATATTATTGCTAAATTTTGTGAGTCATTATTTTATTATAAGAATAAGATAAGGTAACTAATTCTCCTGATGTTGACATTTCTCTAATGAAGAAATGAAGTCATATTTATTTTGGTCAAATTATCTCGTCCTTCGTGAATATGAGTAGATTTCAATACATAGAATGTATTGACCAACTTTCATATTTTGAAGTGATGCCATCAGACAATGAAAAAGATGGGTCATCCAGATTAGACTTATTATTTCTGTTTCCCCCTGTTAAATAATTCCTGTAGATTGAATGTAGAATAGAAATTATGCTAATTAGATAAAAGCACACCAATGGTATTTATTATTCGTGTGTGTAGTTTGTTAATGACCTATTTTAGAGGGACTATAATTATATATTTTAGAATTTATAACGTTTTTACTGATCATTAAAATTTAAATGTATTCCATGACCTACCTACCAGATATACCTACATCTGTTCAGCGTTTTTAAATGATTATAACTAAAAACTACATCTAATTCTTTTGATCCTTAAAAACAGTGTCAATAAAATCAGTTACATATCTGATCATTATGACTTTGACACCAATTGAAAAAATCAATAATTGATCCCAAGGTCTAAAAAACACCTGTCACCAATAATTTTTCTAATAAACTCAAAAACCTACCACAGTTTTCGTTATAAGTGCCAAAATAAATGCATTATGCAAGAGGCAGAGCATTTTTATTGTGTAAAATGAATAAAGCGTTTAATGTTTGATATTCACTATTAAGTCTGAATGGTGTTCTAAAATAATCATTCAATTAATGTTCGTAGTGCTCAATTACTCTAATAATAAATAGAGTTTCGAGCTAACTTTATTGTACTTATACAATCATTTATATAGGTACTCAATTATATACGATGTAAGGGTATGATTATTAATTTTGCAAGGCAGTTTGTAATGTATGTAGGTAGGTTTCATTTTACATGCGAAGCACATTATGACTCATTAGCATAAAAATATATTTTAATCACAAGATTAAATGCATTTGCATTGTTTACACAGAAGTTAGAGTTTAGATGTTAGAAATTGTCAGAAATAAAGTTATGGAATAAATCGCAAGTGTTCTACGTTTCATAGGTATATAATTAATGTAATATTTGCAAGTGTGACTTTTAAGGCTACAGAATATGCTTTGTAATTTTTTGTTAAGTAATCTTAATAACCTTTGACAGGTTGTTGTTGAAAATAAACAAGTTAGATTTAAAACTGCAGAAAGCGCATTCAAAACAAAGTGTAGGTGAATGAACTCAAGCAAATATGCGATTTCTAAAATTATTTAACCACAGCGATGCTAGAGACCTTGTTACATATACAAAATATATATAAAAGTCCAAGTGCCAAACAAAAAAACGTCTCACAAATTGTTTGTACTATGTCTGAGAGGTAATAATAGTGTATAATGAAGTATAGCGATACTTGCCTCTTCCTTATGTCATCAGTGATTTTCTCTTATTTTAGGTGTAGCTCTACAACAAAATGAAGAACTCATTAGGCTATTTATTTATACTATTATCGTACTTTAGTTTATCTCTAACTCGGGAAGGTAATATTTTATTTATGGATATATACCAGAATGACTGACATATTTTATTTTTAAGTTCCGTCCCCACCATATATTGTGAAACAACCGCCGACAGACGAGGTTCTTTTTCAAGTTGAATCCAGTGGAGAAAATGACAAGCCGTTTTACATAGAATGCGAGGCTATAGGGGAACCGGCTCCCAAGTAAAATTTATTATAACTGCAGCTTACAGGGTTTTTTATTTGTTTGTTATTTCAGGTATTATTGGATTAAAAATGGAAAGCCTTTTGCTTGGCAAACTTATGATGACCGCATATCACAACAAACGGGTCGGGGTACGCTTTCCATTTCTAAACCTTCCGACGTAGACCTTGGACAGTATCAATGCTTTGCTGAAAATCAGTATGGTACAGCCACTTCGAACTCAGTGTTTATGCGCAAAGCAGAGCTGAACTCTTTCAAAACAAGTCAACCAATATCGTTGACAGGTAACGAAGGGGAACCGTTCAATTTAACTTGTCAACCTCCAGATGGATGGCCAAAGCCCATAGTGCATTGGATCTACTTTTACACGAATGGTGGTTTTAAGACTATCAATAGCTCCCGCATGACGTTGGATCCAGAAGGAAATTTATGGTTTTCTAATCTTACGAAAGATGACGTTACCGAAAACTTTATGTATGCGTGTGCGGCAACTTCGCCCACTAAATACGAATATAAATATGGAAACAGGGTATTATTAAATGTGATTTCAACTGGAGTTTCTGCTGCTCAAAACAAATATGCACCTGTACTACAGTACGTCACTAGGAAAAATGAAGTTGCGTACAGGGGAAAACGTGCTGAGATGTATTGTATTTTCGGAGGAACGTAAGTACTTTTAACAATATTAAATGGAGGATTAATACAGTCGGCAGTATTAAAAATATCTCCTTAATTATTTTTATACCTTTTGTATTATTTTAGGCCGCTGCCTCAAACAGTTTGGTCGAAAAATGGGAGACTGGTGCAATCCTCAGATCGAATAACGCAAGGGAACTATGGAAAGTCACTCATAATAAAAGTCGTTGACTTCGAAGATGAGGGATCGTACACTTGTGAGGTCAGTAACGGGGTCGGCGAAGCAAAGTCCTATTCCATCAACTTGAAAGTCTTAGGTAAGTATGATATAAATTATTTAATTCGTTAATTTATCTGAATAAATGTTTGCAGCCGTTCCATACTTCACTAAAGAACCAGAACGAGTAAATGCGGCGGAAGATGAAACGGTTGAATTCTACTGTGAGGCTGGGGGTGTGCCAGAACCAGAAATAAAATGGATTCATAATGGTAAACCAATAGCAGAAGCTCCTTATAATTCAAGGCGTAAAGTGTTCAAAAACAAGATTGTCATAATGGATTTGGTCAAGAATGATACTGGAAATTATGGTTGTAACGCCACAAATAGCTTAGGTTATGTCTACAAAGACGTTTACGTGAATGTGTTAGGTTAGTATAAAAATAACCGTATTAGTTTTACTAACGTATTTCTCTGCTGTAATATATTATACACAAGTTACTTTATGGTAGACCAGCAGATTGTATAATTAGATATTTTGTATATTAGTTATGTTTTATTTTATTTTATTTTGTATGCAAATAAAAACAAATAAAGGTGTATATGTCTAATTCGTAATAAATTTACAGCGCTGGCGCCTGAGATCACTGAATCACCTAGAGATACTCAAGCAGTAGACAATCAAAGTATAAATATGACCTGTAGGGTGCTAGGGGCACCAAAACCAAACATAAAGTGGATTCATAACGGAAAGGAATTAACCGGAGGACGTTATCTAATCCAAGCAAATGGCGATCTTCTCATAACTGCAGTACAATTTGACGACAGAGGCAATTACACTTGTTATGCAGAAAACAAACTAGGCAATACTAGTGTTAGTGCCAAATTGGATGTGAAAGGTAAGTGTTTCATTTTAACGTTTTCCTGGAAGGAATTAGTATTCCTGAGAGAGGGTTCCAAAAAAATTTTAGAAATGTCAAATGTCGGTTGGCTTTGTAAATTTTGTATACTTAAGTTTGTTTTGTAAAAGGAATATCTTAGTATTCTTTTAAGAATTTTCTTATATCAATATAAAGATCAGGACCCTTGAGGATGTCTTGCTAAATATCAATCGTGTAAAAAATTCTTTATTTCATTGTATAATTTTTCGTCGGTTTTATAATTTTTTTTTTCCCATCCTCGAGAGTAAATCTGGAAACCAAGCAGTCCAAAAAAATATTAGATAGACCCTCAATGCCTCTATTTTACAATCAATGTTTGCCTTAGGGGTTTTTTTGTATCTCTTCAAATAATAAAGATATCTGGCTTAGAAATATTCTACGTCTTCCTGTCGTAACTCTTAAAGTAAGCCATGGAATTTAAATACCATTTAAACAGTTTTGTAGCCCATAAAAATTCTTACCAAATTTAGGTTAATTAGTATGAGGTAAATATTAGTAGCCATGCACAGAAATACGTAAGAGGGTCAGTAATTTATTAAATGAAATTTATTATTATTATTATTATTATTAATAATACTGTCTTCGGAGGTCTTTTGAGTTTGTTGGGGAATATATAATTTTCTTTACTGCAGATCTAAAATGATTTTAAAAAAATGACTGCTGTAAGACTACCCTTCACTAATGGTTCTCAAGGATACGTATATTTATTTTTTAGTAAGCAATGAACCCTTGTGGGTCAGAAATGGAATTTTAGCATTAAAGTGAAAGTTCTCGCTAACAATTCGGTCTAACATAATTTTTACGTTTCCTAACCGGACTACACCCAAGTGAAACATGCTTTTCTTCTAGCTCATACATACATAACTGATGGTCCGGAAGATTACGAAGTAGAAGCTAGAACTCCTGCAACATTTAGGTGTAATGCAGTAGCAGACGAATCTCTTAATTTAGAAATATTTTGGTTGAAAAACGACCAGTTAATCGACTTCGAGGGTGAACCTAGATTTGTGAAGTCGTCCGATTACTCTCTGACTATAGCGAAAACTATTGAATTGGACTCTGGAACCTACACCTGTCTAGCCAAAACCGAATTGGACGAAGCATCTGCCAAAGCGCAACTTACCGTCCAGGACGTTCCATACCCACCGACTATGAAAGGCATCGAATGTAACACCATAGATGCAACTATAACTTGGATACCGATGGGTGACAATCGTGCCCCAATATTATATTACATAATCCAGTATAACACGAGCTTCACTCCTGAAGAATGGAAAGACGCTTACAACCACGTGCCCGCTACTGAGATGACTTACAACGTGCCTATGAGTCCATGGGCCAACTACACCTTCCGTGTGATTGCTGTTAATAAAATCGGAGCTTCAACGCCCTCTCCACATTCGGACGTTTGTACTACTCTCCCTGAGGTGCCGCACAAAAATCCTGACAATGTAAGAGGAGAAGGGGATCGCCCTGATAATTTAGTTATCACTTGGACTCCTATGCCACAAATCGAGCACAACGCGCCTGGGTTTAAATATCGTGTGTACTGGAAACGAGACATCGCTGGCAAAGATTATGAATATCAAGAAATTTTTGACTACAGACAGGATAAGTTAGTTATTCCTAACCAGCCCTCTTTTGAACAATACAGAATAAAAGTAATAGCAGTGAATGAACTAGGTGAAGCTAATGTCGCCCCTCAGGAGATAATTGGTTACTCAGGGGAAAACGAGCCAGAGAAAGCTCCAACCAATTTTACCTTGCTAAATATATTAGGCCCTACGAATGCGTTATTAAGTTGGGATCCTGTTCCTCTAAAGTCAGTTAGAGGTCATTTTAAAGGATACAAAATAAAGATATGGAGTGACACTTCTCTTATTTCTAAAGAAATTCAAGTTCAGGGAGGGAATTCAAAGGCTCTTGTCACTAACTTCGATCCGTACACTAAAAATCATGCTCAAGTGTACGTTTTTAACGAGAGGTACAACGGACCACCAAGTGCAACTCTCAATTTTGATACCCCAGAAGGAGTTCCAGGAGAAATGCAAGATTTAGAAGCAATCCCATTGGGTTCATCTGCGTTTTTACTCAAGTGGGAAAAGCCTGACAAACCGAATGGAATATTGACCGGTTATAATATTTATTATGCCGAAGTCGATAGCGATATGAAAGTTGACCAACCAGTGCCTAGGAATCCACAAATCAAAGATCCTAATAGAAACCGGGCTAAACTTGGTGGTCTCAAACCTGATACAAAATACCGTATTTACATTAGCGCCACAACAATTGCTGGGGAATCAAAAAGATTCTTTATCGAAAGACAAACCAAACCTTCAGGTTCCATTAAGCCATCACAACCCAGGTTCGAATGGGATATATTGAAAGGTGGCTTATCCGCAGCTGTAAGAGTTCACTGGTATCCAAATGAAGATGGTCACCCAGGATCTCATTTCTTCGTAAAATACAAGGAGAAGGGAGAGTCCGAATATCTAGTTACACCACCAGAAGAAAATGAAGATTTTCTTATAGTACCGGGACTAAAAACTGCGACAATATATGAGTTTGTTGTAACTTCAGTGGATGATTCTCACCAAGTCGATAGTGAGCCTCAAGAAGTCAGCACCTACGACGTTGATGGTCCTATTATTAGACCTAAGGAAAATGTAGCCACCGCTGGTTGGTTTATCGGAATGATGTTGGCAATTGCTTTCTTACTGTTGGTCCTCATAATAGTGTGTATTTTCAAGAGAAACCGTGGTGGGAAGTATGCTGTGCATGAACGAGAACAAGCCAATGGTAGACATGACTATCCTGATGAGGGAGGCTTCCATGAATATTCTCAACCGTAAGTTACTCGTTGAAAACGTCTTGCATTAAGATTTTTGTTCAAAATTAAAAAAATTAATATATGAAGGCAGGTCAAAAACTAATGTCTCAGAACAGCAACTTATCATAAGAAGCAGGTTAGTGAATAAAAGTAAAATTTTTTTATGCTCGAAATAATTACAACACCGATGACCTTATGCCGCCATGAAACGGAAATCAGTACAGGTACTGCTTCTTCACAATCATATGTCATCGATTTCCTGCAGCTCACTTGCATCTTTGCACCAATGCTTTATTTATTTAAGCAGGAAAAACGAGTCAATCCTTACATCCGAACTTGAAAACGAGAGCTGCTTCGCAAATACTAACTAAATATAATGCTAACAATACAGTTTAAATTGGTTTTGCTCTGCTGAATATATGAGGTATTACTTTTCTGCCTACCTTCATAGTAAGCTAACACACTTTGGTAACTTTCCTATTGGTGCGTTTTTGTTTTAATCGTTGAATCAATAACCATTATTTAGGTTGGACAATAAATCCCATGGAAGAGCATCCATGAGCAGTGAACCAAAAATTGGACCAGAAAGTGATACAGACTCAATGGCCGAATACGGAGATGGTGATACTGGTTAGTATTATTCGTGTAGATGTGTTGTAGTTTTTTTCCGTTCAATTCGTTTTTTTTTTTACTTTTGTTTTATTTTTTTATTTCTATAGAGGGTATGAATGAAGATGGTTCTTTTATCGGACAATACGGCCGTAAACGTGGTCAGGGCGAAACCACATCACAAGGATTTGCGACACTAGTTTAATGTGTAAGGTTTTTTTTGTGTACTAACAATTTACAAAGGTTAGCCTACAGGTGCTGGCTGTACCGACATTTTTTGTACTAACACATTAACCTCATTATTATTTGCTATATCATAACAAAGTATTCTGCGCTTGACTGTTAGGATATATTTTGGTCACGGTACACGTTATTTGGAAAATAACACATGCATAAATAATAACTTTTTATTTTATTTCTATGTTTAAACTGATTTTTTAATTGGGAATCGGTAAATATTCTAGGTTTCGTTATGATTTGGCAGAGGTTACAAAGTGAATTGGGTTTTTTATGTAACAATCAATCTCCATTAATTTATTGTATTCGAGGAAAGTAAATTGTTTTTCGCTTTTACAAAATTTAATAATGGGCCTAGGATAGAGTCCTGTGGCATGCCTTGCGGGACTTAATTTTTCTGTTAACAAGTGAAATTATTTGACTTTCTTGTCAAGATGAGGATTCATTCTCACACTTGGAGATGATAACATTTTTATTGGTTGGTATGAAAAGCCAAATTTACTAAAGATGACTGATATTAGTAGCAAGTGTTAAATTGGTTTGGCTGTGGTAAAACCCATGGGTTTATAGGGTACCTTCAAAATCGCCATAGTTAGAGAGAAAAAGTGGGAGCACGATCTCAAGACAATTAAATTCAAATAACCTTGATATAAAGACGAATCAGCCCAATTTTGTTTCAATAAATATGATGAATGAACCCTTATATATTGATTTTTTATCATATAACTTAAAATTGAATGCAATTTATTAAATAGTTATACACATTTTATCTCGAATCAAATTTGTTTGTTTTGACGGTTGACTTGAAGTATCGAGAATGACTTCCCTTGTTAATGAAATTGCCGACTTGCCTGCTGCGGATTTTGAATTCAACTTTTGTTCGGTTTAGGTCAATTGACCTGTTGAGGGTACCCTATGATTTCCCTTAGTTCCCAACCTTGTCATTGGTTTAAAACTTGAGTTTTTATTAGGTCGTTTCACTGAAGATGGATCCTTTATTGGGCAATACGTACCGAGTAATATGAAGCAGCTGGGTAACTCGGGAGCTACGCAAGGAGCAAACAATAACGCAATGGCCACTTACGTTTAGATAATTTATGTGAAATAGCTTTCAGTGTTGTGGATATCTTTGATAAACTCTCATTACATAATAAATTATCTGTAATAACTGTTAACATTTTTGCCATTAAAAAGGTGTTCTTTTTTTTTGCTTAAAAGTGATCTTGTAGTTAAATTCGTCCATATCAGTTTAAGTAGGTTGTATTGTTCATAATCAAAATAAATTGAAGGTATATATAGAAGGTAGTATATTTTGTTGTTTATTTCAGTTTAAAAATGACAGTTCCATATGATATTTTTAAATTGAAATGGTGTTTGTTATGTGCTAACAAAACTTTTTATCGTTTACTGTATTATATAATAATTATAAGTTAAAGTAAATAGACTTATGCTTATTTCAGTGATTTTTACCATAGAGTTTAACTTTGCGTAAGCCACTGAAACTTTGTACTCAAATATGCATACTGAAATCTTAAGATATTCGCAAAGCATGATATACAATGCTTTTAAAATATTTAAGGAACTTGACCTCAAAATTAAATTTAGGTTAGGTATTTAAGAATATTGTTCCTTGTAACTAATTCATTTTAGTGCATAAAGAACTTATATTTTATCTACGGATGAGTTTAAAGTCAAATTAGTAATTTAGGCTTGCAGCTAGAATAAAACGTGCAGCAAAATGAATTTGTTATCAGAAGTTATTGATATTTTTATATATTTTTATTATTGACACTGCCTTATTTACCATAAATATTTTGTAACTTATTTAGGAATTATTTTTATTGATGTTGCTACCACAATTGTTTCATTTCAGAGTATTTATCTCTATTATTTTTGTAGGATTTTAGGCCCAGTACTATTAAAGTAATGATGACTAATGAAATTTCAGAGTTGTGTGATGTATAAGACTTTCTGTTATTTCGTATGTATTACGTGTAAACAAACGGTTCATTTTTTATTTATTTAAAAAAATCAGTGACTGCCGATGCAATTTAGGTTAGCTTTATCTTAATATTGAATCATGGGACCCCCAAAGAGGTCTATGCCTCAATACAAAGACATGGCTAATTGCAATTTCGCGGCTGCTCTCGCAAAAATAGTTTTCAAATTGACCAAAACCTGATGACTTTAGTTCTGCATAAACATATACAGGGTGCCTCAGTTTCTAATTCTTTAATCAAAGAAAATATCGTAATATAGATACCAGAACTGCTACAGAATTACACCGAACAAATGTTTATGTTTTTAAATTTTATATCGAACAAATAACACATTTATATTGAAGAACAAGATTTATTACTTGTTTGTGACATATTAAAGATTTAAAAATTTTTTACGATATTTGTTAAATGTTAAAACCAAAAATTAATTTAAAACTGAATTATAAGGGTAACAACAACTTTAAAATGGTATGTACGTGTAACTTAGCGGTAAATCTTTTTTTTTTTAGAATATATTTTAACGTACGTATAGAATCGACATACCCAGGTAGAAGCGATTTGTGGAGACTTGGAAAAATAACTGAAGCAAACCGGTCGTGGCTTTGCGATAGTTATTTTTTAATAGTCCAGCATTTCTAGGTTACAATTGTAAGTAATGATAAGGGAAAAATTATTGTAAAATATGCTCGAACGTAACTTTGAGCCGATGACTGTTTCAGATAGATATTTTTTACCTGGTAGTTTTCAGTAATGAGTGTGGTTTTCGAAATATTTTGTTGTTAATCTGTCAATTGAAAAATTAAAATTTTTTGCTTAAATGATGGCGGTGCTAATAGTACTATTGATTTGTTGCAATTGGCTGGTTATGTTTCAAGTAACGACCGGTTTCTGTTAAGAAGGATTTTTTGATTTTAGTGTTAAGAACTAATTCTTGCTTATTAAGGACTTTTGAAACGTTAGGCAGTATGGCTTTTGTAAGTGTAAAACTATATGATATATTTTGTAAGCACCATGTATGATTTTTTTTTATGTATTATGTATCTACATATATTAAATATTTAAATTGGCAGAATTTTTGCTTTGCACTGTTGTATATTAGGTAAGATATTTCAATATATTTATATTTATTACCATGTAACTGCTTTGCTAATTATTCACAAAAAAAAAATAATTAGAATATTTTTTTATTGTCTTGTACAAATAAACTAAGTCTAAAAATTGTATGAAAGCAGCTTAAAATGTATAAAAACATTATTTTTTTCTATTTTTTTTTTCATTATTTATAAAGCTTAATTTGGTAAAAAAGTTTTTTCTTAAATCATTTTCCATTTTAAAACGTGACATTCATATTAGTTTAAGTAAGTTCTTTTTTACCATGTAGATGATCTTAGTTGTAGATTTTTTTTATACAAAAACTGGTTTAAAGAATAAAATATTGTCATAATTTTTGCACAATAAAAATATCATTATTAAATTGTTTTTTTTTGTGTGCTTAACATAATCTTCTTTACCACCGAAACAAACAGTATGTCCCCGGTTGGGCTTTATAAGAAATGGGCAAAAAATTTAACTTTTTCCTCTCCATAAAAGTTTTTTCTTCCTCCGAAATCGAGATTGACGTTGAGAAAATATTAGTTTATTATACGAGGAAAAATTTCAAATTTTTAAATTGGGATATTTTTCAAAATATTTAAAGAAGTTATTTGCAAAAGTTGTTTGGCATTGAGAAAAGATGTCAAATACCAAATCACAGGCGCCTACTCGAAACACATTTTTTTTTTAATAATTAAAATTAATCCATTTTGCAATAAAATCTTTCTTGGCATTTTAGTATTATTTGGAAAAAAAATGAAGAACGTGAAAAAATTGTTTTTTGGCCATGGGCCCGCCCACATCCTCCCAATTCCTACATCTGCCGAGTCATTTTGCGAAGGCGCAGTGCGAATGTCGATTTAATTCATCCTTGCCTTTCTTGTATTTTTCGAATTGAGAATTGAAATGTTCTTTATTTAAAATACCTACTCAAAGAATACAAGAAGGGCAAGGATAATTTTGAATCGACATTCGCACTGCACCGCCACAAAATTATTCGGTAGATGTAGAAATCGGGAAGATGATTAAGAATAAAATATGTGGGCCTGGTGGGCCGCCAGCATTACAAGAAATAATATGCCGCTGCTATTTTGATTTTTGTTAAAATAATTTTGATGTGGGTCGCTGATGGAAAGACAAATCCCGGGCCGCTTCACCAATGCCAATCTGCCCCTGGTTTATAGCACAGAACATCTTTATATACATACCTACAGACAGTAGGTACCTACTTAAATAGCACCTTCATGGCTGTCCACAAAGACCCTCTGGTGTTACACAAAAGTGTCAGTTTCAAAAACATCTCAGGATGACCTAATTGACAGAAATTATTTTATCAATTATCAGGAAACCTATTTACCCCTCTAGGCAACCCAAAGATTAATACTGGAGTTGAGTTGGAGTAAGTAAATGGTCAAGTACCTTATTCAATTTATATGACTGATGGTCGAGATGGTAGTGTACCTGCCTCTCGCCCAAATGTCCCGGGTTCGAATCCCGTTCGTGGCAATGGAAAATATTGTGAGAGGGATTTTTCCATTATACACGGATATTGGATGTGTGTCCCTTGTCTTTGAATGTGTAGCCCCCTCCCGCACAAGGCTCTTCTAGAACCTGCTGGGATAAAGGGGGTCGTAATTACATGTGGTGTTGTTATTATTATTATTATAATTTAGAATAGCACTAGCAAACTTTTATTGTAGAAAAAATAACGAGAAACCGAAAACCGAAAACTACATGATATATTTTGTAAGCACCATGTATGATTTCTTGTATGTGTTATTGTATAGGGTTATTGGTTATAAATGGAACCCCCTCCCCTCTTAACTTCGTTATTTTTTGAGATAAAAAAACAAAACTTTTAGGGCATTCTATGAATATTTTTTCAACCATGTATAATAGTATCGGCACAAAGCAATCTTATGTTTTTTTTAATGGAACACCCTGTGTATTTTTGCATAGTATGAAAGTCCTCGTTTTTCCTATTTCAAAAATGTATAATATGTTGACGTTTAATATTATATCTATGCATAATTACTATATTGGTTAGATCAATATTTCAGTTTTGAGATTAAAAAATTATTGTAATAAATTTTCAACATTTCCCCAATTTTCATCATTTTTCTATAACCTTTTGTTTTTGTAAATCATGGCATACTACAATTGCTTTGAACCTACGACTATAGAACGGCGTCGTGCTTAATATTCCTAGTTGGCCATGAAAATAAAAGAATGCCACATGCATTACACTTCATCCATTTTGATTTTCCGAATTCATTATTATTATAAAACAAATTTCAAATATGATTCTAACAATTTAGATTTAAATAACGGGAAGATTTATTATTAATAAATATTACAATAATTCAACAAAATTAAAATACCAAACTTATAGATGAATTATTATTAAATTTTCAAGTACCCTATATTATATTATATTAATTCATATAACACTGGTACAAGTTTTCAAAGTGGCCCCCACTCTCTTGAATGTGTTATAGCCCCATTGAAATTTTCGTAAGGCTCTATACAGGGTGGGACAAGTGCGTCGATATCTCGAGTTTTATGATAGCTAGAAATTTTTTAAAAAATTGCAAGGAAACTAGATAAAAAAGTCTATAACTGGAAATTATTTTCGAACATACAGGGCGAGCCAAGACGAAATTACAGGACCAAATGCCTTTTTTTTAAATGGAATGATATCAGTACATTTTTTGAAGTCTCTTTCTAGGCTCTATTTATTCCTATATTAGCATTGAATATCTCCCAACCACTTGGATGTAATGAATTTTTTTGTTGAAATAATGCAATCTGCAGATGGATATTAAAAAAATCACCACAGTCACAATTATGGGTTTTAAGAAAAACTTATGTGAATACCAGTTACGAGACATCTAATTAATGTTTTTGAATCATTTTCATTTCCTAAAACTGTACAGGGTGGCGAAAAAATATTTTTCAATTAAAAACTTTTTAAATTGAATTTTCTCAATTTTTTCAAATGGAACTCCCTGTATATTACTCGACGATGTGGTGTAGAAATGAAAAACGAACATTTTTTGTAATTACTTCCGTATGGCTAATTGCAACCAATTTCGTTTTACTGAGCAATAATTACAAAATTCAAAAATAAACTTAAAAAATGAGGTTTCTTCAAATAACTCAGTAGAAAAAATTATAATAAATGTTCCACATGTTGCCCATTTTCATTGACACTTGACACACATCTCTATGCGCTTTTGAAATGAGATTCCCACTGTTCCTAAAAATGCCGGTGTGATCTAAAAGTTATTATTCTTTCCTTCATATTTTGTACTGTTGGTGTGTGTAATTTTTTTCTAGTTCTTCGAGTTATTTGAATAAACCTCTTTTTTAGGTTTATTTTTGAATTTTGTAATTATTGCTCAATAAAACGAAATTGGTTGCAATTAGCCATACCAATGTACTTACAAAAATGTTCGTTTTTCATTTCTACATCACATCGTTGAAAAATATGCAGGATGTTCCATTTGAAGAAACTGAGAAAATTCAATTTAAAAAGTTCTTAATTGAAAAATAATTTTTGGCCACCCTGTACAGTTTTAGAAAATGAAAATGATTCAAAAACATTAATTAGTTGTCTCGTAACTGGTATTCACATAAGTTTTTCGTAAAACCCATAATTGTGACTGTGGTGATTTTTTTAATACCCATCTGCAGATTGCATTATTTCAACAAAAAAATTCATAACATCCCAAGTGGTTGGGAGATATTCAATGCTAATACAGGAATGAATAGAGCCTAGAAAGAGGCTTCACAAAATGTACTGATATACTTACATAGCATTCCATTTTAAAAAAAGGCACTTGGTCCTGTAATTTCGTCTTGGCTCGCCCTGTATGTTCGAAAATAATTTCCAGTTATAGACTTTTTTATCTAGTTAACTTGCAATTTTTTAAAAAATTTCTAGCTATCGTAGAACTGGAGATATCGAGGTCCGACGCACTATTACCCCACCCTGTATATAGAATTGACTATAATTTTTCAGTAGATCTATTTCTTCTCTAATTTTATTTTCAATTTCAATTATATTTAAATTTCGATACTTGTATATTTTGCCTTTCAATGTCCCCCACAAAAATATATCTAGAGGGGTAAGGTCAGGACTACAAGCTGGCAATGAAATAAAAAAATAATTCGGAAAAATTAAGCACGTGTCCCTCAAAGCAATTGAATTATTACAAAATAATGGTTTATCTTTAACCACCGTTTATTCAGAAATGGTTAACTTAGACATAGAATATGATATATGAAAATGTGATAGAATTTGACGTATAGAATCCAAAAATGCAATAATTTATATTCCTCGTCATTTACTTCAGAAACCATAAAGAGAGATAAAAAAAGTTTTATATGAACGTTACTAGACTTTTAGTATCCTCTTTCCTCATAATACAGTTTTATTTATACAGGGTGGTCCATATTAATATAGCGATATAAAGTCGCAATTTTTAAATAGGACACTTTATGTTCGACTAAAAATTATTATTCCTAGTCTTATTGTCTCTACAAATATATAGGGTTTGATAGGTCTGTATTAATAGTTTTTGAGTTATGGTTGCGGTTGCGGTTGCGAATGAGTTATGGATACAAGATTTATTTCAATCGATAGACAAAAGAAAAATCTCTCCAACAGCGCGTAGTAGAAGGTCTGGAGTTTTCGGATAGCAGAGATATGACTTTGTGAACGTTTGTTTAGCTAAAAAAACTAGCGCGTTCCAAAAAATTTCGCGTAATAAAGAAACAGATGTCGTAACAAACTTGAGAACATTAATTGTTTTAGAGAAAAGAACGAGAAATCGAATGGCGCAAGCCGGAACACGATATTTGGATTCGTTTGGAAGATTTTGATTTTTAACTTAAACCTATCGTTTTATCGATTTCGTCCATTTTTGTAGCTTCACTGTCGAATGAGATATCGTATTGCGGTTTGCACCATTCGATTCACCTCACTTTTCTCTATCTCTACGAATTTTTTTGGGCATTGAAATAAAAAAAAATCGACGTGAGAGCATAAGGGGGGTGGGTGGTTATTATATTGTAAAACACCCTGTACGTGACACAGAGAAAAATGATTTGTAGATATACACATAATTGTTCTCAATCATTATCAGCTACTCTTGCATATCCATATGGATTAGAAAATTGGAAATTGCCGATCCAAAATATTATCCAGTTAAGAATTGGCACGTCAAAAGTAAATGATGATATATTAATTTTGAACTAGTCATGATTTTTTAACATTTAATAGCTAGTGTACCATTCCCCCAATGTACTCAGATTATTTTATTAGGTGATAGGCAAATGGGTAGAGAAGCAAGCAAGCCGTTGATTGAAGAATAGTTTGATACAGAGCTCGACTTGGACACTCGTTCAGATATCGTGTGTGCTAGTGAGTTCGCTGTTAGGAATTATTTATTTTAAAACTTTTTTGTTTTCAAACTTACAAAAGTGATTCCGTGTAGTTTTGAAGCTAATTGTGTGGTGTTGTGGAAAATAATACCGTGGTTTTCATTGGTAAATATTTGCTTAAAAATGTGAGAAATCACCAACCCATTACTTTTTAACAAGTTCATGTTTGTAATTGGCCAGTTGCACCTATTAAGTATTACAATTTATTTTTCGCTTTCGCTAGGTCTTACTTATTTTTTATTGGAACCTGCGAACATTTCCCAAGCTAAAAAGGATTGTCTAGGCTTGTCAAACAAACAATTGTTTGCAAAGTTTTGTTCCTGAAATAATCAGAAAAAGAAACATCGCAGAAAGTTAACCAAGAGATGTCTGTTGCACACATTCTGTTTGTACAAATTTTTCAAAAAACTAACGCTGCAGTAAATTCATATTAAAAAATAATCACAAAGAAACTGCAAAAACGCGAAAGTTCAAAATCTCCGGGCCCAAAAATGTGCTCAGAATCTGCAAAAATCTGCAGGACGTACCACTTATAAAAATTGTTGTAATTTCCGGTGAAGCCGGAAATATAAAATAGTAACATTATATGTCAGTTGATGAGGTTTGCTAAAGAGGAAGGGGATTAATATTCGGTATAGTAGCAAATCATGAAACAGGGTAGGATATTTATTCTCTCGCTCTTTCTATTTTTTAAATGGTGCATGCACATAATCGATTATTTATATCTAGTGAATTATTTTATATATTAAACCAATGTAGTGAAGTTTATTTTATTTGGGTTAATAATCAAGTAGATATATACAGGGCATCATAACGGAGGCGTGATGGTATAGAGCATTTCATACTGAAGAGAAATCCTTTAGGAAACCTCCAACCTGGAGCTCCGTTCTAAGCAGGGGTTCGTGTGTCGCTTCTATGACTCTTAATGACAGGGTTAAAACGGCAAAATATGAGTTTATTACTTGGTCGAATTTATGAAATTATTTAGTTAATTGTACCGATTTTTAAGTCAAAATAATAAATTTGGCAACGTTGCAATTTTATGGTTATGGTCAAAATATCACAAATAATCCTCACCACAAATGTTAACATTTATAAATAATATGAATTAAAATTGTATTCACATTTTTTTATATTCCCCAATCAAATAGCGTTAAATATTAAATATACATGAGGGTCGATCATCAAATATTTGTTGGAATTATTTTTATTATTAATATTCTAAAAGTGTGCTCCAGAAAATTTTTTAAGCATTCAAACATTTTCGACTGTGCTTTTGAAATTTATAATATTTTTAATAATTCCATTTCAATCTAGTAGGTGCCAAAACATAACACTTCTAATTTCTGTGTGTGTACTTTTCGAGTATACAAATTATTTTCTGACGTTTATTATTACTTAGTGTTGAGTTGCAATAATGCACCTGTTACATCTGTTGCATGTGATATTTTAGAATACATATTAAAACAAATTTCATTTGAAATTTGTTTTCTTCAGATATTGAAACATTAAAGGTGTACATCAGTCAACTGTGACCTCTAGGCTTGAAAATTTGCATCAGAAAACTATTAATAGAAACAAAAATTGATAAGGTTAATGCTCCAAGCAGAATTGGTGGATATTGCTGTAAGTACTTTGAAATGGAATGATTATAAAGCCAAAAAATGAACATTAACAAGTGTCGGTGTGAATTAAAACAATAATCTCGTCCCCCTTTGAATTTGCCCCACAACACAATGTATCACATTTATTTCAATTTTACCATCGAGAGTTATATCATCACTGTGCATAGTGACTCTATATTGTAGTCAACTATTAACGGAAATATCAATTTATACAATATTTATGCCTTAATTAATTTATATGGGGTTAAACAAAAAAGTAAATATTTTTATATTAATAATAGTTCATCCGTATCCCAACAATTATTGACATTTTGTCCTTCCTTGATACTTAACAAGACAATTGCATTGGTGTGTATACAACTAAGTACTTTCAATTGCAAATGACGCTAGATGCTATTTTAACATTTAAATTTACGTCAGTTATTTTTGAAAAAGAAAACGTTATTTAACAAGGTATATCGTTATCCTTTTAACTTAGTAGGCAGTGAACCAAAAGAATTAGGAAAAATAATCTAGAGATTAAAAATAATTTTTTGATAATTGTTTGTACCAGAAGAGGATGGAGAAATTTAGGTTAACTATTTTAATGTTGGAGGATGGGACACCGGCCGAGCTTTAGGGCATAACTTCCAAGACTCAAGGAAGATATTTTGCTAAAAAGATATTTGTAAAATATTGGCAAACCATCAGGAGCAAAACTCCTAGAGAGATTACAAATTTAGATTTTCTATAAAATTAGCCTTGGTTGTCATGCCTGAACAATTAGCAGTTAATAATGTTTGTTAATTTGTAGGTTCCCCTTTGACATGAGCTGACGTTGGGAGTCCTTTTGAAATAAAACAGCATGAAAATGACGGACAGGCGGGAGGAAACGCAGGATTTCGTAGATGACACACTTAAATTAAATCGTCATGAAGAAATCGAACTACCAACTTTAACAAACGTGCCAAACTTAGTGAATCAAATACAGTTCTCGAAAAATGTATACTTACCCGAAAGAGGGACTTGGGGTAGTAAATTAGATTTTATTTTATCCGTAGTAGGTCTGGCAATAGGGTTAGGAAATGTATGGCGATTTCCATACCTCTGCTATAAAAACGGCGGTGGTGCTTTTCTTGTCCCGTATTTCATCACCCTAATTCTTGCCGGCATACCGATGTTTTTTTTGGAACTGGCACTCGGTCAAATGATGACCATTGGCGGGCTCGGAGTCTTTAAAATCGCCCCCATTTTTAAAGGTAAGTAACCTAGACACAGGAAGCTTCCCGTATTGCTTTAAATTCTGAACGTAGCTCAGTAGTGGAAACGGTTTAAGATTTTAGACTAAGCGTTGAAACAATTGTCACACTGTTTTTTACAATACGCGTTAATGGCATGTTCGATAAAGAAATTACATCATAAAATCATCAGAGATTTATTATGGCCTGATGAAAATAAAATGTAACTTACTTTAAAAAAAATTGTCATTGATCATCTTCAGACTTACCTCATCAAAATTGTGTAGGGTGGAATTATAACAACACGAAATGGATATTAGTAGTAGGAACAAGAAAGGAAACTAGATCTGGAACAAAAGAAACGAGGTTAAGGGATACTTTAATAAAATAAAATTGTTCTTTGGATTCCAACGGGGTAATTTTTTTAAAGCTGAAAGTAAACGAATAGTGGGCCACCCCTGTAACTTCAGTTACAGTTACAGTGTTAATCAGAATGGGCCTCTGGCACATTCTTATTGCATATCATAAAATATTAACACAAATATACAGGGTTGATCAAAATTTAATTGAAGTTAAGATATAAATCATAAATTTCTTAAGAAAAATTGTCATTCCTGCCGGTAACGATTACACATTACGGAACTTTTGGTACCGTTTAACCTCTACTAAATAGAGCTTTCTGAATATCCGGGTGGCCCATATCATAATGTTTTTAAAAATACAGTTATTTTGAAAAATGTGATATTAATGAGTTTAGAGCACCCTGTATAATGTATTATTGGACATATTGGCGTTTTCGTATTTTTTATATGAATTACAATGGAACAAAAATAATTTTAACATTTTCGCAGCCATCTAGATTGACAACTAAAATTCGAATTATTTTTCGTGCAACCCTGTGCAAATTGTTCAAAATAGTATAAATGTATCCAAAATGTGATCTTTATTTAAAAAATGTAAAAACATACAGGGTGGTCCATTTAGAAAAGACTATTGGGGCCATTTCCGGTGAAACCGGAAGTGACAAATATGGCGGATAGGTCTCAAAAAGTTGGAAATCTTACCTAATTTCACGATACAAAATTTTATCCCGATATCTTTAAAAACGAGGAAGTTTGAGGGGTGGCCCACTATTCGTTTACACCCGGTATATATTATTATTGTTCACTCTGACATTTTGTTTTGTGTTACTGGAACGTTCTAAAACGATTGATTTTAGATATAGAGTGTAATCAATAGAAAATGTTTAGAATTTTACAAGGAATTCGAAATTGTAAAAAAAAATAGCAACCCTATTTGAAAAATCAAAGTTGATCACAGCCCAGCTTTTCTGGGACACCTTGTAGAATAAAAAATATTTTAAAAATAGGTCTAATATAAAACCAAAATCGACCCGTCCAAGCGATTTTTCCAAAACTTAGGCGTTTTGAAGATAATAATTTTGTTCCTTACTACTCGACGTCACTGTTAAGAAAAAATAGGTCAAGCCGTTAACCACAGGAACGCAAATAATGTAACTTTCATAGTGTGAATTTTTATTTTGGCACGTAGTTTTCCTTATACACGGTGTTAAAGTTTAAATGTTGAAAATTATTTTTATTAGTAATTCTCTAATTTTTTAAGATTTTTACCTGAGATTTTGCACAGACTTTTATCTTATGCAGATACACTTTTTGTGTAATTTTCGAAATGTTCAGTTGGCATTACCCAACAATAGGTATTACTTTCCCTTACCCTTTTAAGGACCCGCGTCGCTGCGAAATAGGTGTTTTAAGATCGTATTAGAAGTTTCTATGTTGTAATTTATATATTTATCTTATGATAAAAAATGTTACATATAATTGAAGACAACATAATTTCACATTCCGCAGCAAAACCGTTTCCTTAATTTTGATATTTAAAAAGTAGAAAATTCTCCTCACTATCCTTCAGAAATCACTCTAATTGGCGAAAAATAATCAATAATATAACGGCTTAGTATGCATTTAAATAAAAAAATCTCTCTGTAGCGCTATTTTATGATCCTTACTACATAAGACTGTGAAAGAAAAAATTAAAATTGTTCAAGCGGTTTCTTTTTATCTCATTACTTCTGTACCCTTGCCAACGAGAATTTTATTATTTATAACTGGTGTCACTTTGCAATTATAAGTAAAACCTATTGTTGGATAACGGTTATCTCCGATAACGCCCAATAGACACTTCGATTCTTCCACAAACTTTATAATTTGCGTGTGCAATTTATTACTTGAGTTGGTGCCGGACGGACCCTTAACAAGACCTTCTTTGAGTTCTTTTTCGTCACAAGCATCGTAACACGCCTCGATTCAAATGTTCGTAATAAACTGTTTTCAAATATTTTGTACTTAGGTATTGGATATGCAGCTGCTGTGATGTCTTGTTGGATGAATATTTACTACATAGTCATCTTGGCTTGGGCTATATTTTATTTCTTCATGTCGCTGCGCGCAGGTAATGCACTTTCCTAGCTCTTGTCTTTACCTACTTAGTAATTGGTTAAATAAAGCACTTGTACTGTTCCTCAGATGTACCATGGAGGACTTGTAACAACTACTGGAACACCTTGTACTGCGTGAATCCATACGACCGTAGTGGGCTGTCGTGTTGGCAAAAACTGAACCCAAACAACACTTACACCAAAATATGCCAACTTAACCAATTTAACGTATCTGCAAATGATTTAACAGACCCGGTTAAAGAATTTTGGGAGTAAGTTTACGAAGCAGCTTGTAAACGCATGGCACTAACATTGTTTAAATCGTTCCAGGCGCAGAGCCCTTCAGATATCCGAAGGAATCGAGCACGTAGGATCTATCCGATGGGAACTAGCTGGTACTTTGCTCCTAGTTTGGATAATTTGCTACTTCTGCATCTGGAAAGGAGTCAAGTGGACAGGAAAAGTAGTGTACTTCACCGCTCTTTTCCCCTACGTACTTCTTACAATCCTCCTCATACGCGGAATCACCCTTCCCGGTGCCATGGAAGGCATCAAGTTCTATGTAATGCCCAACATGTCGAAACTCACGCAATCTCAAGTGTGGATTGATGCCGTCACTCAAATTTTCTTCTCTTATGGGCTAGGACTCGGCACTTTGGTCGCATTGGGAAGCTACAATAAATTTACTAACAACGTTTACAAGTAACACACCAATATATGTATTAAAAGAATAAAATGCTACCAATATATGTTTTAGGGATGCGCTAATTGTATGCTCGGTCAATTCAAGCACCAGCATGTTTGCAGGATTCGTTATATTTTCCGTTGTTGGGTTCATGGCCCACGAGCAGCAGAGGCCTGTAGCGGAAGTAGCTGCTTCAGGTAACCATTTCTTGAACTCAGTTTTTCAGTAGGCGATCGTTGCGGAGCTGCTGATCCAGAGTATTCGAGTTTCCTGGATGTTGAAATATGGTTATAATTTGAATGTTTTGCAGGTCCTGGGCTAGCTTTCCTGGCATACCCGTCGGCCGTGCTGCAGCTGCCAGGTTCACCGCTGTGGGCCTGCTTGTTCTTCTTCATGATCCTCCTAATCGGTCTCGACTCCCAATTTTGTACTATGGAAGGATTTGTGACGGCCATCATCGATGAGTGGCCGGTGGTTTTAAGACGGCGTAAGGAAGTTTTCATAGCTGGCGTTTGCGCCCTTTCGTACCTCGTTGGATTGTCTTGCATATCTCAGGTAAATGGTGCATTTTAGGTAATCTGAGCACAAAGGTGTACCACAAGGATCGGTATCGGACCTTTTGTTGTCTTTCAAACGTAGTAAGTAGATTTAAGGAGGTTAATTTGGCGTCACAAGGGTGGATTGGCGTGACCCTCTTGCTCTTCACCCCATTCCTGTATTATGCTAATGATGACACGTTTTCAGGGTGGAATGTACGTTTTCCAAATTTTAGACTCGTACGCCGTCAGCGGCTTCTGCTTGCTGTTTTTGATATTCTTCGAATGTATAGCAATCTCCTGGGCGTTTGGCGTGAACAGATTCTATGACGGTATTAAGGAAATGATTGGATATTATCCTACACGTTGGTGGAAGTTCTGCTGGACAATTACAACTCCGTTTATCTGTGTGGTAAGTGTCTTGTAGTTTGTGGTGGTTGTGAAATAAATAGTAATTTGTGTTTTAGAGCGTGTTTATCTTTAATTTGGTTCAATGGGCGCCGGTGAAGTATCTGAATTATGAGTTCCCTCTGTGGGCACATCTCTTCGGGTGGGTGACCGCGCTAACTTCGATGTTGTGTATTCCAGGCTACATGATTTATATTTGGTATACCACTCCAGGGGACAGAAAAACGGTAAATATAATTTGACTTTCAAAAATTATAATTTGTTAACAACTTTTGGGTTTAAGAATTCAATGTTTATAACACATAGTTATGAAAAGTAGTTGTTTGGATGCTATGAATTTTGGTACTTATAAAAAGTAGTTGTGTTAAGTAGTTAAGTAAAACATCAAAATAAATTATATCAAATTGGATATTTTTGTTATTATACTGTATAAAAAACTAAATGAAGTTGCAAAAAAATAATTTGTTTGTCTAGACTCTTGAGTGACCAGATCTGAGCCTGCTGAGTTTCTAATGTTGCATTTATACTTTCCAGAAAATTCGACTGCTTGTTAGAATAGATGATGACGTAAGAGCCGTTCGAGCGAAAATGCACCCCCATTTGTCAGGTTCCTCTGTATAGTATTTCGTGTTCTCCAGAGTGATGAATAACATCGTTAATTGTCTTAGTGTTCATTTGCTTTTTAATTTAGTAACTAAGCATGAGGTTAAGACTAACTAATAAATATAATTTATATAACGTTTTGTAAACATTTTTTAACGATACTAAGGGCACCAAATACAGTATATTTTATATTATAATCACTTTCTATGTACCGTACATAAAAATATAAACATGTATACTAATTAAAATTTTTTTTATATTATCTAGTGATATATAGGAACTATATTAATGTTAATATAAAATATATGTATCAACGTAATGCTTTTGCATATCCCTTAGTACATTCAAACAAGACTTAAAAAATGTAATATTTATGTAGGTTAGCATTAGTTATTATTTAATATTAAGATGTAAATATAGCGTATAGTCTATTTTTTTGAACAAAAATAACATTATATAAATAATGTTACGTCTTCTGGGATATTAGTGTGAATCCTTTTTTAGTTACGAAAATATACCTATTTAATCAGAAATATTTTGTTGATAAACAATTCGTTTATGACGTCAGATTTGCTTAATTATCTTTTATCCTGCATCTCGTATAGCTTTGAAGAAAAAGCCCAATTCGTTATTTAATAAAAATGTTAAATACCTTGTCCTTCCATAAGTAAAAGTTGAGGTTTGTAAGAATATTTACATGAAGAGGTAGAGCAGAACGGACATAATTAAATGAGGCTAACCCTGTCGATGCCCAAGACGTGGTTGTGATTCCGTATCAAACTGTAAGGACCCACCACTTTGCTAATCCTACGGTTTTAAACATTTCAAGAAATGCAGCGCTGCAAGATTTTTTTCAGCCATCAAAAGTATACAAGTTGTAGTACTTACAATAGCGTGTTATTTTTTATCGAATAAACTTCAGATCAGGGTTAAATTTTTCATAAATAGCCTACTTTCATAAATAAAAAATTCACCCTAATAATAGCATTTCGAGTATTCTGTATATAGAATGAATATTGATTGTTTACTTTTTCTGTACAAATTACTTATGAGAAACAATAATGGTATGTTCACTGTTAACCATGTGATCTCTGTTTTGTTTGATATATCATCAAAAGTCTAGGGAGTGGGATGGCACTCTTAGAATTCGTTTGTAGAGTGTTCCTACACGAGAGACAAACCAATACCTAGTTCTTGAACCCCATTATTTATGAGATTGTCATATTATTTATTTCATTATTATATTCCTTATGTAGTTATACGTATGTATGTCTTTACCGTTTCTAACTTATAGTATAGGTACTTTGTTTCTTGAAAACAAAGGAAATGTGTATAGTTTTCGTTGTCGTTTTTTTGTGTACCAGTTTAACTAATCTATAAAACGGATTACCCCGTAATGTTAAACAATTTGATCGCCTGTAAAAGCTTGTTGTAAAAGCGTTTCCCCGGTAACGTTTTATTTTTTCACAAGCTAGCTAATTTTTCTTAACTTATAAGTTGGATGTTATAGGCGATTGAAATTTTAGTCAGTATTTATATTCATATGTGTATAAAAATGTATTTGTTTGCTTGTGCTAATATTAATCTGCTCGTATTAACTTGTTACCATAACGCGCATATTTGTTTGTACTTGAAAAATATTTATAGAAGATACATTATATTGGACCTTATGCAGTAGTATCCAATGAAATAATAATATAAGGACTAATAAGTGTAAAAGAATGTTGCATAAACACGTTCTTGTATTATTATTTTTTATTTTAAGGTAATTAATCATGTAACTTTTTATATGTAGGCCATTACTATTATATTTGTAGTGTTTTTAATATAGCCATGTTTTTTACCAATCACAGTGTCGTTTATTTTTAATCGTAATCTATGCAGGTATCTGTAGTAGTGTAGTATAACGTAAGCATAACTTTATGAAGGATGTTCATTTTTAATTTACGGAAATATTTCATATTTTCTTTATCATGTTTGTCATGATTTTATTCGCACCCCGTACAACACAGATCTGATATAACATTTTAAAGAGCCAGTTTTGCTTAACAATCAACCAAAAAATATTTTTACTGATGATTGGCATAGTCTAAGAACTTCAGATATTATGAGTAACGAAAATTGAACAAGAAAAACATATCGAGCTGAATATTTTGAAAACTGGCAATATTTTCATTTGAGTATAATACATACAGTACCTTATTTTTCGTGTAGATTTCGAAAAAATTATAAAAAATATAGGTTGCCATTAAGAAAAACAAAGTCACTACCTGCCTAGAAGAAATGAGGCACCCTGTATTTTATTAACCAAGATATCGAAGTTCTGCGCTCTAGGTGGACACCCGGTATAAATGAGTTCGAATCAGCAACTTCCCATGGATGTTTGTAAATCAAGTAAACAAAAATGTCATCCTTTCAAATCATATTTGTGTTTTCAAAAAATTCATTCTTGTCATGTCCCAGACGTCAAAATACATAGTTTCTAAACCAGTACTGAAAAATATTTATGTATTTATTAATTACGAGCATATTTTTATAGTCTGCAGAAGCACCATAAAATATTAATTTATTAAATAGAACAATGCTGCAAAAAATCCAGATGATATATTAAAACCAAATAAGTGCAATATCAATAAATACACATTAAAGTATGGCTTATGCAATTTTAAAAATTATTCGGAGAAGCTTTAAAAAAATATAACTAAATCCAGTGGATAAGCGTGTTAAAGATTCTATCCAGAACTGCTTAAGGCAAACGTATTCTTCAGTTATTTGCATATTGGATGAGAATAACACTTTTTGTGTAGCAATACTTGATGAAATCAGAGAGGTGCACTTTGTCGTTTTCGAGGAAAAAATTTTAATTTCAAAGTACTCCGTACCCAATATTTCAATTACACACTAACATATTGCATCGCTTCTACGAGGCTATTGAAAAAACTAATACTATGATTGAAAATAATACCTTCTGTTTAGTATCACTTTAAAAAATCAAAGAAGTATTCTTTGTCGTTTTCTAGGAAATAAATTTAATCTGAAAGTACTCCGTACCCAATATTTCAATAATTTACGTATTTCATCGCTCTTGTTTGTTTATTGAAAAAATTAATTCCATAAATGAACAGAATACTTTCTGTTTAGTATCGCTTAAAAAAATCAGAATAGCACACGCTGTCGTTTTCGAGAAAGGAAAATTAATATGAAAGTACTCCGTATCCAATACCTACTTCAATTATTTACGTATTGTGTCGCTCCTACGGGTCTATCGAAATAACTAATACCATTATTGAAAATAGTACCTTCTGTTTAGTACCAATTTAAAGAATAGGGGTAGTACACTTTGTCGTTTTCTAGTAAAAAAATTTAATCCGAAATCACTCCGTACCCAATATTTCAATTACATATATACTTACATATTGCATCGCTTCTATGAGTCTATCGAAAAAACTAATACCATAAATGAACATAATACCTTATGTTTAGTAGGTAACGCTTAATAAAACCAGGATAGCAAACGCTGTCGTTTTCGGTAAAAAAAAAATTAATATGAAAGTACTCCGTACCCAATATTTCAATTATTTACATATTGCATCGCTCCTGTTTGTTTATTGAACAAAACTAACACCATAAATGAACAAAATTCCTTATATTTAGTATGGTTAAAAAAAATCAGGATAGCACAAGCTGTAGTTTTCGAGAAAAGAAAATTAATATGAAAGTACTCCGTACCCAACATTTCAATTATTTACATATTACGTCGCTCTTACGGGTCTATCGAAAAAACTAATACCATTATTGAAAATAATACCTCCTGTTTAGTATCACTTAAGAAAATTAAGGAAATATTCTTTGTCGTTTTCTAGGAAATAAATTTAATCCGAAAGTATTCCGTACCCAATATTTCAATTATTTCCATACTGCATCGCTCCTGTTTGTTTGTCTACTGAAAAAACTATTACCATAAATGAACAAAATACCTTATATTTCGTATCGCTTAAAAAAATCAGGATAGCATACAAGCTGTCATTTTCGAGAAATTAATATGAAAGTACTCCGTACCCAATATTTCAATTATTTATATATTGTGTCGCTGCTACGGGTCTATCGAAAAAACTAATACCATAATTAAGAAGAATACCCTCTGCTTAGTACCACTTTAAAAAATCAGGGTAGTAGGTACATTTCGTCGCTTTCTAGGAAATAAATTTAATCCCAAAGTACTCCGTATCCAATATTTCAATTATTTACATATTGCGTGGCTCCTATGGGTCTGTCGAAAAACTGATACCATGAATGAAAAGAATACCATCTGTTTAGTAGCACTTGAAAAAATCAAGGAAGCATTCTTTGTCGTTTTCTAGGAAATAAATTTAATCTGAAAGTACTCCGTACCCAATATTTCAATTATTTACATATTGCATCGCTCTTGTTTGTTTATTGAAAAAATTAATACCATAAATGAACAGAATACTTTCTGTTTAGTATCGCTTAAAAAAATCAGAATAGCACATACGCTGTCGTTTTTGATAATGGAAAATTGATATGAAAGTATTCCGTATCCAATAGTTACTTCAATTATTTACGTATTGTGTAGCTCCTACGGGTCTATCGAAAAAACCATAAATACCATTTATTGAAGATAATACTTTCTGTTTAGTTCCAATTTAAAGAATCGGGGTAGTACACTTTGTTGTTTTCTTGTAAATAAATTTAATCCGAAAGCACTCCGTACCCAATATTTCAATTATTTCCATACTGCATCGTTCCTGTTTGTCTACTGAAAAAACTATTACCATAAATGAACAAAATGCCTTATATTTCGTATCGCTTAAAAAAATCAGGATAGCATACAAGCTGTCATTTTCGAGAAAATAAAATTAATATGAAAGTACTCCGTACCCAATATTTCAATTATTTATATATTGTGTCGCTGCTACGAGTCTATCGAAAAAACTAATACCATAATTAATAAGAATATCCTCTACTTAGTATCACTTTAAAAAATCAGGGTAGTAGGTACATTTTGTCGCTTTCTAGGAAATAAATTTAATCCCAAAGTACTCCGTATCCAATATTTCAATTATTTACATATTGCGTCGCTCCTATGGATCTGTCGAAAAACTAATACCATGAATGAAAAGAATACCCTCTGTTTAGGACGTGACCGGAGTTCTAGGATCCAAATTTTTCTGCTGGGTAGATGTAAGGAGTGCCAAAGAGTGGCCAATAAGATCCACAGATTTAACAGTCCTTGAGTTAATAAACTGTGAGGACATGAAACAGCTTATACTGAGATCTACGGCAATGGCTCAAATGCCAGCATCTTACCTGATACTTGAACTTCCAACCCTGTATGCAGTGTTCTAAAAATAAACCGAAATTTTTCGCGAATATCCCTGATCCGTTTAGTTTAAAAATAATAAAGTTATGGCCACTTCCTCATGCCAGAGAGGATTTTTCATAATTTCAGCGGCACGCTGGTGAATCGAATTTCTGTTTTAAAAGGTTTTGCTGTGACAAAAGTCCGAGTCCATTACCAGACTTTCATGAGATGGATGAAATACTGCGTTTAAAACTTAATAATATATATAAAAATATCATGCTGTAAAATATAAGAACCCAAACTAATAATAATTAAGTTATAAGCTTTTTAGTTGGGAGTTTATTAAATTATAAAGTCCTTTTATGTTCGAACAGTTCCCATCTACATATAGCGTATAAATTGTATTATAAAATTATGTATCACTTTAAAGGGTGTTGATAAAGCTACTTTTAACACTGTAGGTAACTTTGTTATGTACGATTTTATTTTTGAAATTTTCAATTAATTTCTCGAAACTTAAAAGCATCTGCCTGACACAAAGTGCCAAGTAAGTGATTTTAAATTCCGCTCTGTTTAAATTCCAGCACAACTTTTATATTTTATTGGTGTATTTAAGTAAAACCTAAAAGAGAAAATTGTAAAATAAACATATCAACCATGTAAACGATACGAGACAACACATTTAATTATTAATAAACCGACAGGTGAACAGCCGACAGTAGACTAGATTGATCTAAAAATTTATATATCTGCATTTTTCGATGAATTGTTATCGCCTCTGCACGATAATTCAGTTCTTATCGATATCAGTCTTCTATAGGGTTGCAATCGGGTGGTCGAGGTAGCCACGTTATTCTTTCAAATTCGTGATAAAACTCCACGATAAAATAACGGTTATAACACCAATTTTTGGGCAATTGGCAACACCTTCATTCAAAATGGCAATTTCTGCCACATACCTACCCTGCGAGTATTCAACATTAGACATTTCAATGGGATAAACGTTTATAGATTTAAATTTTAGTTTAGACGAGCCAAAGCTTTGAAAAGGTAGTAGCTCAGTTTGTGCGGGATAATATTTGCCAAAGTCGGGATTGCAATTTTCCCATCTAAAGAATCCTTTAAATACCACAAATCACATCCTCCAATGCTATTACAAAATTTAATCACAGTATTCATCGGATTAGCTTTAAATATAAAATAGGAGTCTCTACCGTATAAAGCGTAATAAACATGATATCTGTTACTGGTGGATTTATTTCCCCTCGATATGAACGTGGTATAGCCAACACTGATGACTTCAAGTCACAAATCCGCTTACCGTTACAAATTAATAATTGGGATTTCATTCAGCTCTTTGCGTCGTCATCATAACTCATAACCCCTCGATATTTCGACAATTTTCACATTATCCCGCAAAGTGTATGAGTCTTCTTATTTTGTTCTGCGGAAAGAATATTGGTTTATAAACCCCTAAATTAAAAGGCGTCCAAGAAACTGCCACTTTTTCTGAAGACCCGGAACATTTTTAAGTATAAATTTAAAATACTACCAGTTCAAGAACCGAAATAATACACGATACAACACACTTAATTATAAATAAACCGACAGGTGAACAGCAGACAGTAGGATAGGCTGCTCTAAATGTAAAGATAAAAGAAGATAATGTACGTTTTCTCATCGCTTCTAATTTTTGTTTTTAAACCAAGAACTAAACAAGTTATTTAATATGGTTTATTGATTTAACAGTTTCCATATATTTTCATAATTTTATGAAAGTGGAAGGAACTGTGTGTACATTCCTTATTATTAAACTGCTTATCAGGCAAACAGTATTACTATTACCATACCACCCTGTATATGTGGGCACAAAACCAAAACTACATGCTACGCTGCTGCGCCACCCACATTATGTTAATTTAAGCGAAGGAAGATGATCAATATCCTCTACATATTTGTATAAACATTTCGAAGTGCTATTGAAAACACTAATACAGTGAATAAAGTAAGTAACTTGACATGTTTGTCTTTGGATGGTCTTTCAGGTTTTTTAAATATTTCTTTTACTAATAGGTACGCGCCTAGTCAATAATTCGAGTACCATGCCAACCACAAAATCTTTAAACCCGATCTGAAACATGCTTAAGTAATGCTGCGAACCGACTTTAACAATTCGTCCTTAAATAGTTAAAAGAGACCACTGCATTTATTTATTAAACGAGCCATGAATTCCATTACTAGGTAGTTCGTGGTATGTATACCGAAGCGTGAAGCGAAATAGCGTATACACACAGAGTATACGATTGTTAACTGAATTTAAAATTTCGTTATTGAACCTCTTTCTCTTCGTGCATTGGCGCTTAAATATGACCTCTAACTATAACTGACTACATTTGCGAAAATCCCAAACAAATCCCCGTTAGAATTGTGTTACGTAACCAAATATATTCATTTCACTTTCCTCGGGTAAGTGAGTTAAGTGCCAGAATCGTGTGCCCTGAGCATACGAAGTCACGGCGTTTTGCATTTTTCCTAGCTGCTTATTATTATTATTTATATAATATGTGAGCATTTCAAGCTGGCTTTATTAAGTAGCACATATCCGGTCCGGGTGCACTTTGTTTGCCTATCATGGTGGTGTAACTTACGGCGTGATGTAAAACGAAGAAGCCGTGTAAACGAAACAAAAACGTATTTGCATACAGAAAAATCGAAGGTGTATCTTAGAAAATAATACGGCAAATGTCAATATTGGTGAAGTATCCTCACCTGAGGAGTGGTTGCCACTTAAGGAAACTTCCCGGGGAGGTCGCTTACAATAAATATTTTAAGAGGGCTGGCAGACACTTTACTTGTTTGCATTTTATCACAACAACATGCTCAATTATGAATCAGTTGGTCTTTGCTGTCAAATAAACGCCGTAGTCCAGGATGTGCCTTGGTTCAAATTTCTAGCAGCATCCGAATCTCTCCGACGCTGGTGATATACAGGGTGGGGTAATAGTGCGTCGGACTTCGATACCTCGAGTTCTATGATAACTTAAAATATAAAAAAAATACAAGTAAGCTAAACTGATCAACAAAATAAACGTTACATGGCCAAATTTGCCCTAATTTTGGAACTGAGTAAATTTGGATTGCCGCCAGCGATTTAGTTTCGGATTGGAGCATTCGCTAGTCCAATCCTTTATCAGTTCGTGTTTTTGCTAAATTTAGATTTGGGTCACTTTTAATGCAACCCTGTATTTTTACATTTTATCTATCTCTAACTCGATTATCATCCTCGCGTCTTCTTACCTGAAGTTTTAGCTTCAACTTGAGCCCTAGATTTTGAGAATAGGTCCGCGAGTGAAGAAGTTATCGCTGCAAGACCAAAAAGTGGATTTTATGAGCTCACCCTGTAAATAAAGGAAATAAGTGGGAAATTTAAAAACCGTCTCGAGATATGAAGTCCATCTTTATGCCTTTAGTGTTCAAATATAGATTTTTTTTCTTCAAATGGGACCATGTTGAAATGTCAGAAATTTTACACTGTTTCATTTAGCACCCTGTAGAAACTTTATGTAAAATACCTAATTTTAGCAAAAACAGAAACTGATAGACAAAGCAAATCCAAATTTACTCAGTTCCAAATCATCAGATAAGAAAGTCTATAATAATAATAATAATAATAATAATAATAATAATAATAATATCCTTTATTCTCAATTAGATGCACAAAATACAAATAATTGCAGAGAGCGTCAAATATAAATACAAGTATAGAAAAATATATACATATATATATACACATAATATAAAAACAAAAGACACATAAAACAACTTAAGTTATAACCGGAAAGTATTTTCGAATATACAGGGCGAGTCAAGACCATATTACAGTTTCAAGTGCCTTTTTTTAAACGAAATATTAAGTGTATATAAGGATTAGGACAGATCCTACCCCTGCAACAATGTCATCTCCACGGCTGAGAGTTAATCTGTGAAGAGAAAATGCAGTGGTACAATTCAGGTTTAGCCTACTGCATTTTTGTCTTTCAATTTTCCGAACACTGCTGAAAACTTTTCCTTTTTGCTAAGAATAAATGATAGTTGTTACATATCCCGGTATTTATCAAACAATTAAATATTTGCTGATTTTTTGTTAACGTGACAAATTTTTATGATAAATATCCGTTGTCGGCAACGTCTGAATGCAGCTGAAAACAAAATAAATATTTCTCCAATTTGTACCAGTCTATTTATATACCACTATCTGCTCGGAGTGCATTTATGGAAACATTTGATATATATTCTATCAAATTACCTTTCAGATTTTATAAAAATAGGAAGATGCTTTCTCACGATAGGTTCAATAAATGTCCCTGATTTATTTAATATACAATGTTATCTTAAGAGAAATCTTGAATATTTGCCAAACGTTATGAAATGAGTTATTTATCATATTATTGTTAGGGTTACCGAAGCACAGGCAGGTGTGTTTAACAGAAGTGTTTACCGACCCTTAGCAAAATATTCATTTCATTTCCAAAATTCCTTGTTTGTAATAATAACATTAGAAATAACAAAAAAATTTATATCTATTCTGTTTAGGCTCACACTTGAATATGGGCACATAATACCCAAAGGAAATCTAAGCAAACAGACGCATTCAACTTTATTTTGTCACAGAAAAAATATTTACGGAGTATCTATAAAAAATAAACATAGCAAAATGATACAGTCGCGTCATTCCAGAGACGGCCAGTTTTTTTCATAGTAGTCTTCATTGACATTTTTGACTATTTCACAAGTTCATTAATCATTACGTTATTCTGCTTATTTTTCAAATCAGTTTAAGGAATGTCGTAATATTTTACCTGCGATCGGCTGCGTGTAAAATATGGCAGAGAAACGGAACTCCCCCAAATCTGCATTCAAGTTGTAGAGGAATAGAATATTCATAATGTTTCAGTGACAAGAACGCTGAATTAGGTTGAGGTTTCTTATTGGCATGAAGATAATTCGAACTTTTTCCAATCAGCATGGTAACACAAGATTAAAAGCAATTCGGATAGTTTTGAAAGTTTATATTAAAAATAGTGAAACAAACATTTTATAAAAATTGCCTAAACTCCCTGGGTACGTGCAAATGGGCCTGGCCAGGTGTTTTTAACAAATGCCGAAGATAAAAATAGAAATAAAAATATGATACAGGCTTTTTATCTCACCACAATCGCAATTATTTGAGAAATTGTAACATTACACCGACTTCGTACCCCAGCTCTTACAAAGAACTAAACATATCCATTGTTAAATGATTGGTTCTTTGTAAATAGTGGGGTTTTTTTGTGTGTGCCAATTCACACTTTAATAGCTTATTTTACTAGGCATTGCCTTAAATATTACCCGATAAGCCTACTATTGGCTAGTATTACACAATAAAAGCAGGACATTGAATGAATGATGCAAAACATGCAACGATATACAGTGTGTTTATTTAATATGATTTATAGATTTAACAGTTTCCATATATTATCATAATTTTATGAAAGTGGAAGGAACTGTGTGTACATGCAGATTGATATCAAATGGCAAATGACCAAAAATTTTCGATATGAATGTTCACATTTTGGGAATGCCTCCTGCATGGTCTTAAAATAAGATGTGGGTTTAAATGTTTTAAATCGACATTATACAGAGGGTTCGGGAAATTAATTATACGTTAAAATTTCATTTAAAAAAATTGTTTGGAATGAAAAAAATAGCCTTTTCAGACAGATTGTTTTCCTGTATTCCAAAAACACACCACATAAATAGGTAAATCATCAAAATATCAAGTAAAAGACCAACTCCACCTAGAACAATATCGGTTGTATTTTTAGCAAGACGGATGCCCCGCGCATTCGCCAGTTTTAATAAAGAATTGGGTAAATGAAAACCTTGAAATTCGCTACGGGCCCATCTCGTGGCCACCGATGTCGCCGGATTTGACCATTATGGATTTTTATTTATGAGGCCGACTTAAGCAAGAAATGAACTTAACAATTACCTAATGATGAAGATATTTTGAGAAACAGAATAAGAACGATTATAAACACAATACCGCTAGAAGAAATGAGAAAAAGTTTTTCGGAATTCAGAAAATAAATCGAATTGTGCGCTGACAATGGAGTTAACTTGAATAGAATAATATGTTTACCTACATTTTTTTCCTTTGTTTCATGTTATTTATTACCGTTTTTCTTTCAAAATAATACTGTTTTTTATTGCATAATTTTTTATTTCCTCAGCAGCAACTTCTACTCAACTTAACGAATAAGAAATTGTTAAAAGTAGCAAAAAAACAAAATAGGACTGTTTGTCTGAAAATGCATAATTGGGAATATTTTTTCATTTTAAACAGTTTTTTGTAATGAAATTTTAAGGCATTTTTGAAAAAAGGAGAAATTTATTTTCTGAACGTATAACGTCGATTTGACTCATTTTAATCCACATCTTATTTAGAGACGATGCAGGAGCATTCCCAAAGTATGAACGTATGAACGCACAACTCGGAAATTGTTGGTAATTTTTCTCCAGAGATCAACTCTCATCCGTGGTACTTAGATGACAATGTTGCAGCAATTTGCTCTGTTCTAATAGAACCGTAGATTAACTATGTTACACTCCGCCTGGTTGGTGATATAAATAAAACGTTACAAAATATACCTATATGACCCAATAAATTTTCTCGATAATAATAGTTATACAGCGTCCGTCAAAAAGTCTGCACCATACGGGAAATTATTTTGTTATTGACTTTCAGAAAAATTTTGTACTTGATAAAAGTTTGTGCATGGTCTCAAACGACTAAGTGTCTACACAAGTTTGTGTTAGTCCGGGCGCTTAGGTGGGAAAATCAAATTATTTAAAATTGGCTCAAGAGCAAACTACCCTTATTTTTGAAGATATCGTAAAATGTTATTTGAAGAAGTTGCTCATAATGCAAAGTTACATCCAAATATCAAATTTAGTTGCTCGATTAAAAAAAAAATTTTTCGCCGTTTTTGCACACAATTTCTGACCTATATTTTTAAATATTTTTCTGTTACCAGAAATACTCTCCAAATAATAATTTTAACCTAAGCAATTTATTACAATCCATTATTGATGAACTCCTGGCCATACTTTTGTAGCCAAATAAATATTTTATAAAAAAATGCTGCATTTCTTGTTGCAAAGTTGTTCTAGTTTGTTCCATCATTGACATTTTTAAAAAATTTTTGGACGAATCTTTTCGAAAAAACTTCATTCAACTCCGACAATGTTAAAAAATCAAAAATATTTTCCTAAAATAACTACAGGTCAAAGAAATTTCCATATGCCAAGAAAACGGTGACAAATTTAATTTTTCGAATCGAGCAACTAAATTTGATATTTGGATGTAACTTTACATCAGGAAGAACGTCTTCAAATAACACTTTTCGATATCTTCAAAAATTAGGGTAGTTTATTCTATGACATTTTTAGAAAATTTTTGGACGAATCTTTTCGAAAAAACTTCATTCAACTCCGACAATGTTAAAAAATCAAAAATATTTTCCTAAAATAACTACAGGTCAAAAAAATTTCCATATGCCAAGAAAACGGTGACAAATTTAATTTTTCGAATCGAGCAACTAAATTTGATATTTGGATGTAACTTTACATCAGGAAGAACTTCTTCAAATAACATTTTTCGATATCTTCAAAAATTAGGGTAGTTTATTCTTTGACATTTTTAGAAAATTTTTGGACGAATCTTTTCGAAAAAACTTCATTCAACTCCGACAATGTTAAAAAATCAAAAATATTTTCCTAAAATAACTACAGGTCAAAGAAATTTCCATATGCCAAGAAAACGGTGACAAATTTAATTTTTCGAATCGAGCAACTAAATTTGATATTTGGATGTAACTTTACATCATGAAGAACTTCTTCAAATAACATTTTTCGATAACTTCAAAAATAAGGGTAGTTTATTCTTGAGCCAATATTTTAAATAATTTGATTGTCCAACCTAAGCGCCCGGATTACCAAAAAATTTGTGTAGACTCGTTTGAGATCATGCACAAACTTTTATCACGTATATAATTTTTCTGAAAGTCAATAACAAAATAATTTCCCAAATGGTGCAGACTTTTGGGCGGACACTGTATACCGGGTGTAAACAATTAGTGGGCCACCCCTGTAACTTCCTCGTTTTTAAAGATATCGGGATAAAATTTTGTATCGTGAAATTAGGTAAGATTTACAACTTTTTGAGACCTATCCGCCATATTTGTCACTTCCGTTTCCACCGGGAATGGCCCCAATGTCTTTTCTAAATGGACCACCCTGTATGTTTTTACATTTTTGAAATAAGGATCACATTTTGGATACATTTATACTATTTGGAACAATTTATACAGGGTTGCACGAAAAATAATTCGAATTTTAGTTGTCAATCTAGATGGCTGCGAATATGTTAATATTATTTTTGTTCCAATGTAATTCATATAAAAAATACGAAAACGTCAATATGTCCAATAATTATTAAATCTTAAAGATGCATCATGGCCGCTGCTGTTTACTTGCTTTTAATTTATTAATATTATTATACAGGATGTTTCGGGAGGAAAGGGAACTAGTTTTTTTTTGTCTCGAAAAGGAAGCATTTCAGTTTTTTTTATAGGAACTTTTTCTTATTTTGACCTCTAGAATACATCCCTAAAATAGTTCCCTTTCCTCCCAAACACTCTGTATGTACCTATTAGTATTATTATTAATATTATTGTCGAACATTTAACTATGGATATCAAGTTTAAAAACCTGGAAAAAAGTAAAATACATTTAGTCGTAAAGTTACTAAAAACTCTTCCAAAATCCATTCACATTTCAATAGCTTATTTTATTAGGCATTACCTTAAATATTAATGCTGTTCTAAAATGTTCCTTGGGAACCTTAAAAAATAAAAACCGTATGAGAATGTGTTTCCCTGCAAATTGTTGTTTGTTCCATTTTTCTGAACCTTGCTATATTTGAACAAAGCGCGTATTCCGAAAATTGCAGATAAATTGTTTGTCGACATTGCAATAACGTTATTAAATGCGAGCAGTTGTACGTTACGGTTTCATAATAGGAAACATCGACGCATCGTTTATGTATTTCCTATAATTATTTTATTACATACTCATTGTGGTGTGTTTGGTATTTAGTGGGGATTAATAAATAGTTCACACCCTAAGTATTTGTCGTGAAATTTGCGATTGAAATATAGAGTTCCGAGAAAAATGAAGCCCCTATACATTTTAATATATAATGACTGTATTTTGAAGAGTTATAAAACTATTACAATGGAACCTTTAGTGGTATTTTGATGGACGGTTCTCTTTATATATGAACCTGAAGTGGTCCAAACACTTAGGTATTTAATGTTGACAGCTCGTCCGACTCCGATCTTTTGTTATGGAGTCAGCTTTAAAACATCATTGTCTTTGTTGGTTATTCAAGAATAAAGCGCAGGCTATATTACATTGATGAGAGTTTCAGCTTGACGGGTTACTTTAACAAGCAGTTTATATATTTATTAAATATTTTGATCAAAGGTTTTTGTTTTTATTTTGTTTATTCCAATCTGAATTCATTATAACATCTTTGTAATGTACCTAAAAATAAATATTTGCTTTCTTGCGAAAGGATCAGCCTGATTTTTGTTCTGCCAGAGTCACTCAAATATCCTTTTCGATATATCTTAATAGAATCATAATTATACACTTTTAGTACCCATACGTATATAGATAGCTAATTATTAGTTAGCCGGTATAAAAAATTACAAATGTTTTTAAAATGATGATATCGCGGTTCTGAGAGACTGTAGAAAAAAGATCGGATATCGCACTAATTAATAGCAAGCCACAAGCACACATCCCGTAATACCGCCTCTAAAATATCTAAAAGTCTCAGGGTATTAGCCTAGGAATAACTTGGACGATTTAATATCGGCAACGATTTTTAAAGAAGCATACGGATTATTATTAGATTATTCTCGATGTCGTGCATATAAATGCGACGTCATACTCTTAGAATGTAGTCAGCCTGTCATGCCCACTGCCCTTAACATGTCATCCCGATTTGAGTCGTTAATTTCTTAGAATATTATGTAGTTTGATACACTATTTTATTAATATATTCGGTATAGGTAGATTTACCGGAGACAATAAATGTCCCTAGACCAGCGCGGTGTGTATTTTGGCTTTCGACAAGTACATCAACATAAAATGATGTTTTTGTCAGGTATTCAAGTATTTGACAAATCCTAGTCCGGAAACCACTAATTATAAAGCAACTAAAGTAATTATTTAACAAACAGAATTACAGATAATCTTATTCTAAGCTAAACAATTCGAATGGGCTTAGAAAATCAAGTAAAATCCGAAATCTTTTTAAAAAAACATTGTTAAAAGGCGTAAATACTTAGAAAACCATAAAGGTGTTCAATAGCTATGTCAAGTAGATTAGGAAGGGAACAATGAGTACCTAAGTTAAAACCCACAATATTTATACCCCCTGGAGCTTAAGGGCCTAATTCTAGAGACCCTTAAACTTCATTCATGGATTTGATCAAATTAGGTTGAGAACTACCACACTTGTACTGTAATGTTCATAATGCTTCGTGCAGACACAATGACTATTTACAATAATAGGGATATTTATGTATTTACCATTGTACGCTCTCAAAACTGATTCGTATTTCCTTTTCCAATTTAGACAATATATTTCGAAGTGGAGATTAAGAGGACTGGGCGGATCAATATTGCACGGCAATAACAAACTGAACGACAAATTCGATTAAATCTCAATATCCAGTCTGTAGTACTGACGAGGAACAATAATTCCGAAACATTAGGCGGATGCAAATTGGCGTGGTTTTTGGCCCAATCGGACTGTCATCTACTCCATATTTTTTATTTAACTCGCAAAATTATCAGTGCATGATTTATTTCCACAAAGAATAAAATTAGAATAAATAAAATAATACGCAACAAATGCTTTGTTCTCTTATTTAATTATTTAAATTCGTTGTTACATGTTTTCGACTTTATTATCACAATTCACTGTTCAATTTTAAATGTAATTCTTCCACATTGCAGTGAAATTAACTGATCTAAATTTGTTTGTTTTGGTTAGCTGTTAGCTCAAACAAATAAATGAAGAAAAATTTTTCAAAAAGAAAAAATGTTAAATATTTCGGTGTGCGATGCTAATTGAACAATTTTGTGCTATTTTAGAAGCGATTTAATCCTGGGATTCAGAGGGCCAAGGACCCTTCCTTCCCCATAAACGTCCACGTTGTTCACATTGAATTAAATATGTTACAAAAACTCGATGCAAAATAAATTCAACAAGCAAATATAATGCGACAACGAATCAAAGTATGTGTTAACTCGGACACTTTTTATACAAGAATAAATACAAATAAGTACGCCAAGCGGGTAGAAATAATTCCTTCGAGTGTGAGTAAGACTCTGCGGGGGTCTGTAGTATTTAACTAACAATGTATTGTACGTTGCCTCTAGCCTGTATTTAGAAATACAATTATTTACTAATTTACAGTCCAACAAATACAGTTGCGATTGCTAGTATTGCGAGGCACTGATGCATTAAATGGCTATTATTTGATAATAGATTATTCACGAAAATTAGACCTCAAGTTCCCTTTCTTCGGATGCATTTAAAAATCGCTTTCTGTGGATGGTACATAAATAATTGAGTGAGGACTTTTTATTTCTAAACAGTGCACATATCTCACACGCCAAAAGAATACAATGATTCTAAACAGGGAATAAATATACTCTCAGTTCCAAAAATAATGTTCTTGAGGCTTTGCATAAATTACAGTCATAAACGAAGTGAACTCGTCAAATCAAATCTTGAAATCAAAATAAAGGCGTTTTGTACAAGTCCAAATTTAGGCAAGATTAAGTTTCGATAAATCAAAGTTTAATTAATTCAGAATTTCAAATACAATGGTTGTGAAACTTAATATAAATTTTGGTCTACCAATACTTAGTTAAATTAAATTACGAAGTGAAAAGAACGTGACAAATCACGGCTAGTTCAAATCATGACTAATTTTAAAATCAAATTTCGGCAAGTTTAAATCTCGATAAAACAGAATCGGTTATTAACAGGAAATAAATATATACACAGTTTTAACAAAATTATTCTCGAAAGTTCGATGTTTGACGAACAATTATATTAATAAATGAAGTTAAAGACATCTCCCATAGCTAGTCGCTAGAGTATCGTATAAGCGGTGGCGATCAAAATGTCCATTTATCATAATTTTAAAAATAAAAAAATCACCAACAAAACTGCGTGGAGTTCAAATCCCGACTAGTTCAAATTTCATGAAGTTCAAATCTCGCCAAGAATTAGAATCTAGGTAGGGAAAAAGTTATATACTCAGTTCTAAAGGAATTATTAACGGTGACGATCAAAATCTCCACTATTACACTCCTGAAAATCAAAATATCGACAACAAGATTGCGGCTAGTTCAAATCACGACAAGTTCAAATTTCGTAAAGTTCAAATCTCGCCTTGTTAAAGTTAAGATAAATCAAAATCCCGTCAAATCAGAATCGGTTCTAAGTAGGGAAAAAGTTATATACTCAGTTCCAAAGGAATTGTGCTGGAAACTTTGTATACATTTTGGACTACCGGTACATTAAATAACGAAGTGAAGAACGTCTCATATATTGAGGTGTTATTGTATAAACAATCAAAATCTTGAAATTTAAAATATCCTTAACAAAGCCACGTCTAGTTCAAATCGTGAAAAATTTAAATTTCGATAAGTTCAAATCTCATTAAGTTTAAATCTCGATAAATCGTAGTCAGTTGTAAACAGAAAATAAATATGTAGCTACATAGTTTTAACAAAATTGATCTCGAAAGTTTGTATAAATGGTTTACGAACAATTACATTAGTAAATGAAGTTAAAGACATCTCACATAGCTAGTTGCTAGAGTATAACCTCGGTAAAAACGGTGACGATTAAAATCTCCAATATTACACTCCTGAAAATTAAAAATCTACAACAAAATTGCGGCTAGTGTAAATCTCGACAAGTTCAAATTTCGTAAAGTTCAAATCTCGCCAAGTTAAAGTTAAGATAAATCAAAATCCCGTCAAATCAGAATCGGTTCTAAGTAGGGATAAGTTATATACTCACTTCCAAAGGAATTGTTCTTGAAACTTTGTAGATATAAATTTTGGACTACCAACAATGACATTAAATAACGAAGTGAAGAACGTCTCACATATTGAGTTGTTAATTTAGAAACAGTCAAAATCCTGAAATTTAAAATATCCTTATCAAAATCACGTCTAGTTCAAATCCTGACAAATTGAAATTGCGACAAGTTCAAATCTCGTCAAGTTTAAATCTCGATAAAACAGAATCTGTTGTATATAAGAAATAACCTGTCCTTGAAAGTTTGTATAAATGGTTTACGAACAATAATTACATTAGTACATGAAGTTAAAAAGCCATCTCACATTGCTAGTTGCTTGACTATAAACCTCGGTATAAACGGTGACGATCAAAATCTCCACTATTACAATTCTGAGAATCAAAATATCGACAACAAAATTGCGGCTAGTTCAAATCTCAACAAGTTCAAATTTCGTAAAGTTCAATTCTCGCCAAGGTAAAGTAGATAAATCAAAATCCCGTCAAATCAGAATTGTTTCTAAGTAGGGAATAAGTTATATACCCAGTTCCAAAGGAATTGTTCTTGAAAGTTTGTATAAATTTTGGACTACCAACAATGATATTAAATAACGAAGTGAAGAACGTCTCACATATTGAGGTGTTATTGTATGATCAATCAAAATCCTGAAATTTAAAATATCCTTAACAAAGCCACGTCTAGTTCAAATCCTGATAAATTCAAATCTCATTGAGTTTACATCTCGATAAAGCGGAATCGGTTGTAAACAGAAAATAAATATATAGCTACATAGTTTTAACAAAATTGATCTCGAAAGTTTGTATAAATGATTTAAGAACAATTTCATTAGATAATGAAGTTAAAGACATCTCACATAGCTAGTTGCTAGAGTATAAACCTCGGTATAAACGGTGGCGATCAAATTATCCACTAGTACACTCCTGAAAATCAAAATATTGACAACAAAATTGCGGCTAGTTCAAATCCTGACCAGTTCAAATTTCGTAAAGTTCAAATCTCGCCAAGTTAAAGTTAAGATAAATCAAAATCCCGTCAAATCAGAATCGGTTCTAAGTAGGGATAAGTTATATACTCACTTCCAAAGGAATTGTTCTTGAAACTTTGTAGATATAAATTTTGGACTACCAACAATGACATTAAATAACGAAGTGAAGAACGTCTCACATATTGAGTTGTTAATTTAGAAACAGTCAAAATCCTGAAATTTAAAATATCCTTATCAAAATCACGTCTAGTTCAAATCCTGACAAATTGAAATTGCGACAAGTTCAAATCTCGTCAAGTTTAAATCTCGATAAAACAGAATCTGTTGTATATAAGAAATAACCTGTCCTTGAAAGTTTGTATAAATGGTTTACGAACAATAATTACATTAGTACATGAAGTTAAAGCCATCTCACATTGCTAGTTGCTTGACTATAAGCCTCGGTATAAACGGTGACGATCAAAATCTCCACTATTACACTTCTGAAAATCAAAATATCGACAACAAAATTGCGGCTAGTTCAAATCTCAACAAGTTCAAATTTCGTAAAGTTCAATTCTCGCCAAGGTAAAGTAGATAAATCAAAATCCCGTCAAATCAGAATTGTTTCTAAGTAGGGAATAAGTTATATACCCAGTTCCAAAGGAATTGTTCTTGAAAGTTTGTATAAATTTTGGACTACCAACAATGACATTAAATAACGAAGTGAAGAACGTCTCACATATTGAGGTGTTATTGTATGATCAATCAAAATCCTGAAATTTAAAATATCCTTAACAAAGCCACGTCTAGTTCAAATCCTGACAAATTCAAATTGCGACAAGTTCAAATCTCATTGAGTTTACATCTCGATAAAGCGGAATCGGTTGTAAACAGAAAATAAATATATAGCTACATAGTTGCAAAATTGATCTCGAAAGTTTGTATAAATGATTTAAGAACAATTTCATTAGATAATGAAGTTAAAGACATCTCACATAGCTAGTTGCTAGAGTATAAACCTCGGAATAAACGGTGGCGATCAAATTATCCACTAGTACACTCCTGAAAATCAAAATATTGACAACAAAATTGCGGCTAGTTCAAATCCTGACCAGTTCAAATTTCGTAAAGTTCAAATCTCGCCAAGTTAAAGTTAAGATAAATCAAAATCCCGTCAAATCAGAATCGGTTCTAAGTAGGGATAAGTTATATACTCACTTCCAAAGGAATTGTTCTTGAAACTTTGTAGATATAAATTTTGGACTACCAACAATGACATTAAATAACGAAGTGAAGAACGTCTCACATGTTGAGTTGTTAATTTAGAAACAGTCAAAATCCTGAAATTTAAAATATTCTTATCAAAATCACGTCTAGTTCAAATCCTGACAAATTGAAATTGCGACAAGTTCAAATCTCGTCAAGTTTAAATCTCGATAAAACAGAATCTGTTGTATATAAGAAATAACCTGTTCTTGAAAGTTTGTATAAATGGTTTACGAACAATAATTACATTAGTACATGAAGTTAAAGCCATCTCAAGTACATGAAGTTAAAGCCATCTCACATTGCTAGTTGCTTGACTATAAGCCTCGGTATAAACGGTGACGATCAAAATCTCCACTATTACACTTCTGAAAATCAAAATATCGACAACAAAATTGCGGCTAGTTCAAATCTCAACAAGTTCAAATTTCGTAAAGTTCAATTCTCGCCAAGGTAAAGTAGATAAATCAAAATCCCGTCAAATCAGAATTGTTTCTAAGTAGGGAATAAGTTATATACCCAGTTCCAAAGGAATTGTTCTTGAAAGTTTGTATAAATTTTGGACTACCAACAATGACATTAAATAACGAAGTGAAGAACGTCTCACATATTGAGGTGTTATTGTATGATCAATCAAAATCCTGAAATTTAAAATATCCTTAACAAAGCCACGTCTAGTTCAAATCCTGACAAATTCAAATTGCGACAAGTTCAAATCTCATTGAGTTTACATCTCGATAAAGCGGAATCGGTTGTAAACAGAAAATAAATATATAGCTACATAGTTGCAAAATTCATCTCGAAAGTTTGTATAAATGATTTAAGAACAATTTCATTAGATAATGAAGTTAAAGACATCTCACATAGCTAGTTGCTAGAGTATAAACCTCGGTATAAACGGTGGCGATCAAATTCTCCACTAGTACACGCCTGAAAATCAAAATATTGATAACAAAATTTCGTAAAGTTCAAATTTCGCCAAGTTAAAATTAAGATAAATCAAAATCCCGTCAAATCAGAATCGGTTTTAAGTAGGGAAAAAGTTATATACTCAATTCCAAAGGAATTGTCCTTGAGACTTCGTATAAATTTTGGACTACCAACAATTACATTAAATAACGAAGTGAAGAACGTCTCACATATTAAGCTGTTAATGTATAAATAATCAAAATCCTTAAAATATCCTTAACAAAATCACGTCACGTCTAGTTCAAATCCTGACAAATTGAAATTGCGACAAGTTCAAATCTCGTCAAGTTTATTTCTCGATAAAACGGAATCGGCTATAAACAGGAAACAAATAGATACCTATGCACATAATTTTAACAAAATTATTCTCGAAAGTTCATATAAATGGTTTACGAACAATTACATTAATAAAAGAAGTTAAGGACATCTCACATAGCTAGTCACTAGAGTATAAACGGTGGCAATCAAAATCTTCACTATCACAATCCAGAAAATCAAAATATCGACAGCAAAATTGCGTCAAGATCAAACCCCGACAAGTTCAAATTTCCTGCAGTTCAAATCTTTCAAGTTAAAGTTTAGATAAATCAGAATCCAATCAACTCAGAATCGGTTCTAAGTATGAAATAAGTTATACACTCAGTTCCAAAGGAATTGTTCTTGAAAGTTTGTATAAATTTTGGACTACCAACAATGACATTAAATAACAAAGTGAAGAACGTCTCACATATTGAGGTGTTATTGTATGAACAATCAAAATCCTGTAATTTAAAATATCCTTAACAAAGCCACGTCTAGTTCAAATCCTGAAAAATTTAAATTGCGACAAGTTCAAATCTAGTCAAGTTTAAATCATGGCAAAACAGAAACGGTTGTAAACAGGAAATAAATATATACAGTTTTAATAAAATTATTGTTGAAAGTTTGTATTATAAATGGTTTACATCAATAAGTTAAGTGAAAAACATCTTACATGGCAAGTCGCTAGGCGATCAAAATCTCCACTATTACAATTCTGATAATCAAAATATCGACAACAAAATCGCGTCAAATCCTGACACGTTCACATCTCGTGAGGTTCAAATCTCGTGAGGTTCAAATCTCGTAAAGTTCAAATCTTGTAAAGTTCAAATCGCAAACGTTTCAGTTTTGATAAAACAGAATTCAGTTTAATCAGAATCGGGTTTGAATGAGGAATAAATATACACTCAGCTCCAAAAAGATTCTTGAAATTTTGTAGAGATTTAAGTCTACGAATAGTTACATCAATAAGCAAAATAAAAAACTTTATACATTATGATAGGTTAGTATATAAGCTGCTGCGGTGATCAAAATTTACACTATTAAAATTCTGGTAAGTTCAAATCTCATTAAGTTTAAATCTTGATAAATTACAACGTGGTTAAAAAATTGTTCATTTTTTTATTTTATTTTAAATTATTAATAGTCCTAGTGAAAACGTTGCCGATTTAATTTAATTTTCCATTTTTTTTAGTAATGTCTAATACTGGGGGGGGGGGCTGAGTCACATGCCTCATTTTATGCTAATGTTAGAGAACAATAACTCTGCTTTGTATTACTCTTAATGAGAATAAGGCACTGATTTAATATTGTATACATTTTGCGCAGCATACATGACCTTTTCATAAAAACTGTCTATGTGTTGTGTCTCATAACAATTTCCCAAAAAAGTATACAAAAATAATCTATATTTGAAAGTCGCTTGCAAGTAGGTACGTGATATATTTACCATATAATGTGAACGTATATATCAGAAAGAAAACGACAAAGAACTCAGTGTGCCCACCACACAAAATAAATTTATACGAAACATCAGACGTTTACAACTGACGACTGTTATTTGACGTGCTGTATTATAACCGTCCATTTATTTTCATCTAAGTTATTTAATGCTATTAACAAACTCCTCGCAAGGAACGACTCGTACATTTTCATTTAAATACTTGAAAATAATTGAAAATGTTACCTTTTTATATATGTGAAGGTATTTACCATTCAATATTTTTATGAGTAAGTATAAATATATAATCAAAACGCAATACCTACGTACGTCATTATCGTCTTCGTAACGTAAACACGTTATCTACATCAACATGTATTCGCGCTTGCTAAATACCTAAGAGCGGTACCGAAATTCTAAGGTAGTATTTAAAATTTAGTCGAATTAATCAATATTAAAAATATAATTAAAAATATCATTAATTCATTTATTTGGTTGTTTTACAGAAATTATGTGTGCTTGAAGACTAAAAAAAATCGCCTGGGCTTCCTCCATTGACGACAGCAGCCGCCTTTATATGAAGATTATGAAGTATAGAAACAAACAAAAATGTGGCTTTACTGGGGTAGTGAACTCCGAGACAAACAATACATTCTTAGTAAATAAATATCGAAGCTAAAAATAGCTTTCCTTTTGAACATTGCGAATTTATATATTAATCGAACAAGCTTAATGAACACCCATAAATAATTAAACGAGGTAATTGTCTTTCTTATTTTTAGAGGAGAAACACAAATTTAATATCTATTCACACGCTGAAAAAAATTTTTCCCAGTGGCGTAGCGCTGAAATATAAAGGGTTTAAAATACACCAATAGACGAAAACAGCGATAGTGTAATAAGCATATATCAAAATCACTTCGATTGTATAGTAATTTTCTGATACTGCTTCTACTAGGTAATATTTTCTCAGCTCCTGTCAATTATGGTAAAAGTTTTAAGATTTTTGACACATCAACTGACAGAGCTTTTGAAACCACCCTGCATAAAAATTGTGGATACTCTTAAGACTGTTTGCAAAAGTGCAAAATATCTAGTATGGGAATAAGTAATTTTTCAATATTGATCTTCACCTGTCAATTTCTTCTTTTGAATCCTTGTAACTCAAGCAATGCACATTTTTGGTATATAGAATTTGATTTCGAACTAAAATTTCATGTAGAATTGAAAATGCAATAACATACAGGGTGTTCCATTTAAAGAAACACAACTTTATCTTATTTATCTGTATAAAAGCAGGGAAAGAGTCTGAAGAGAAAGAGAATATGTAATAGTGTATTTCAGTAAGAGTAATTTTATTATGTTTTCATATACATATTACCATTATTATTATTATTATTATAGTCGATTTTCAAAGTATCATTTTAAATGTTTTGTGTATGTAAAAGAAGGATCGTTTGTGATACTCTAACTGCAAATGGTGCTCCTTCTGTTTGTACCTTTTAAGAAATCAATCGTTCGTACAATTTCTGTAAATATTGATATCATTTCTGTGGTGCTCTTCTTGCTAGTAAACCGTTTACACTAATTTATACCGTTAATAATGTCACTTAGAGGCGGAGGAAATACGTAATTTAATTAGAGAACAGATTTTAGGGATTGCAACCTTCTTGAGGCAGGCAGGACAAGTTGACGTCGCTTGTAATAGAAGCACAACTTGAAATATCAATAGAAATTGTGAACGGGGTGTAACGAAACCGACTGAAACACGTACAGCGTACAGGAGTATTGTTTCTTGCGATTAACAGAAAAATAACCAATTGAGACGCTGCGCTGTTTGAAACGGTTTAAGACAATGAAGTTATATACAGGACGATTTCCAGGCTTTTACGTTTTTTCAATTCAAGGACAATCTGGAATTTGGTTACTTTTCCCCGCTCTACATCTTTGGTTATTTAACCGATTTACGCCATTTGATTTATCATATTTGTCTCTATTTGCTTGAATTTTTTGAGAATTTTCTCAGATAGTTATTTCTGGTTACGAATTTTTATATGCAACGATGTACCGAAATTTAAAATCCGGCTCTATCTTCACTACGAAATGAGATGTCGAACTGCGGTTTCTGTCAATTGATTCATCCTATTTTTCTCTATCTGCTTGAATTTTTTGAGAATTTTCTGAGATATTTATTTCTCATTACCAATTTTTATATGCAACGATGTACCGAAATGTAAAATTCGTGCATTTGGAAGGTTCTATTTTCAAAATGGAATGAGAAATGCGGTTTACGCCACTTGATTCACCATATTTTTCTCTATTTGCTTGAATTTTTTGAGAATTTTCTGATAGTTATTTCTCGTTACAAACTTTTATATGCAATGATGTACCGAAATTTAAAGTCTGTGCATTTAGAAGGCTCTACCTTCACAACGGAATGATATACCAAATTGCTGTGTACGTCATTTGATTCATCATAATTTTCTCTATTTGTTTGAATTTTTTGAGAATTTTCTGATGTAATTATTTCTCGTCACAAATTTTTATATGCAACGATGTACTGAAATTTAAAATCCGTGCATTTAAAAGCTATCTTCACAACGGAATCAGATATCGATCTTCAGTTTACGCCATTTGATTCATCATATTTTTCTCCATTGACCTGAATTTTTTGAAAATTTTCATAGATAGTTATTTCTCGTTACGAATTTTTATATGCAACGATGTACCGAAATTTAAAAACGCTCAACCTTCACAACGGACTGAAATATAAATTGCGGTTTACGCCATTTGATTTATCATATTCGTCTCTATTTTCTTGAATTTTTTGAGAATTTTCTGAGATAGTTATTTCTCGTTACGAATTTTTATATGCAACGATGTACCGAAATTTAAAATCCGTACATTTAGGCTCTATCTTCACAACGAAATGAGATGTCGAACTGCGGTTTCTGTCAATTGATTTATCCTATTTTTCTCTATGTGCTTGAATTTTTTGTGATATTTATTTCTCATTACCAATTTTTATATGCAACGATGTACCGGTAAAATTCGTGCATTTGGAAGACTCTATTTTCAAAATGGAATGAGATATCGAACTGCGGTTTACGCCATTTGATTCACCAAATTTTTCTCTATTTGCTTGAATTTTTTGAGAATTTTCTGATATAATTATTTCTCGTTAAAAAATTTTATACGCAATGATGTACCGAAATTTAAAATCTGTGCATTTAGAAGGCTCTATCTTCACAACGGAATCAGATATCGATCGGCAGTTTACGCCATTTGATTTATCATATTTTTCTCCATTGACCTGAATTTTTTGGGAATTTTCATAGACAATCATTTCTTGTTACGAATTTTTATATGCAACGATGTACCGAAATTTAAAATCCGTGCGTTTAGGCTGTATCTTCACAACGAAATAAGATGTCGAACTGTGGTTCTGTCAATTGATTCATCCTATTTTTCTTTATTTGCTTGAATTTTTTGAGAATTTTCTAAGATATTTATTTCTTATTATCAATTTTTATATGCAACGATGTACCGAAATGTAAAATTCGTGCATTCGGAAGATTCTATTTTCAAAATGGAATGAGATATCGATCTTCAGTTTACGCCATTTGTTTCATCATATTTTTGTCCATTGACCTAAATTTTTTGAGAATTTTCATAAATAATTATTACTCGTTACGAATTTTTATATGCAACAGAGTACCTACTGAAATTAAAATCCGTGCATTTAGAACGCTCTATCTTCACAACGGAATGAAATATCAAATTGCGGTTTACACTATTTGCTTCATCATATCTGCTTTAATTTTCTGAGAATTTTCGGAGACAGTCGTTTCTCTTTACGAATTTTTATGTGCGACGATGTACCAAAATTTAAAATCCATGCATTTAGAAGGCTCTATCTTCACAATGGAATGAGCTATCAAACTACGGTTTACGCCATTCGATTCGTCTCGTTCATGCGTTCCCGTTGGTTGTGTGAGGAACCACTGGAATGTAGATATAAAGATATTAAGAGATTTAGAGAGCATCATGTACGAAAATCCTCGCATTGTAACACAAGTAAAGACCTCTCGTTACTGTTCTGATCCTAGGCTCCCCCTCTCTAAAATACGACATATCAACAGGAAATTGACCCTTTGATATTCCATTTCAACTTGACTTTGATTTCCATCATCAGATGAGGAAATTAAATCAGAGTCCGAATAGTATTAAGTCGAGTTAAATTATACCTAATGTACCATAAACTCTATTTTATTGTTATAATATAAGGCAATTTAGATCATTTTTGTTGTTACATTACCGAAAGCATACGTCATAATGAAACAGTAAACACTTAATTCTTTTTCATTTTTACTCCTTGTATTTTTTGGTAACGTTAAGGACGTGACAGTATACCTAATTTTGTCCCAGAATTTTGCTTTAACCTTTACTTGATCTATAATTTGTAAAAGCAATACTGAGTATCATTAATTACTGAAAATAAAGAATATGTCTTACTCTATAAGGGAGATATGATTTTGGTAAATCACACGTGTCGTCGACAAGCCAGCACACAGGCATATAAGATCTTAGCCAAGTCACGTACGATAGAAGGTTATTCCATTAGTATTATCTCTTCATTTTTACGACCCCTTCACACTGATAAATAATGCGGTACCTATACACAAAATATTAGATTTTTTGCTAGTCTTGCGACGTTCCCCCACTATATGGATTTTAAAAATAAAATCAGGTCTCATTTATTGGTCGATCACTGTGAGACGTATCAAATTAAAATCCACTTGTCCCATTGTATTGTTCTCTGTACCATTAAACAAAACTGTGGTTTACATTTTAATATTATGACTTATTGTTCAAAAAAGTTTAAATAATAAAAAAATGAAAGCATAACTGATGAAAATAAAATTAGCTCGAAAAATTTCAGGTGGTTCTTGCATTTTGAAGTACCCTGTATAGAAATAAGAAAATAGTATAACCATCTCGAGATCTCAGCCTAAGGATAAATAGGTTTGTCTTTTGCAATGATCATCGCTATCTAATACAGAAACGCAATATGTAATTGTTTCTGTTGTCCTTAAACTAAATGGGCTTAATGCAACTAATTTAAACATTGATACGACAGCTGTTTGACTGCGGGATCGCCCAAATTTTAGTGGGCATCATTTGTGTTAAAACGTGCCATTGTGTTGAAACTGTAAACCCGTGTTGTTATATTATTATGCATTTTCCAGTATTGACATGAATAGCGTTGAATTGGTAATATATTCTATTTGAGAGATGATTCTAATGCCCAGAAAGACTTGTATCCTTTTCATGTTTTATAGTAGGTGAATATGGAATATTCATTATATTCTCTTTTATCTTTGCTTGTTTTTATTTTTAAAATTTGCGAATACGCTTTTGTAAGTTAGTTCTTGTGGAAAGCTCCCGAGACCTCTTTCATTAATATCGTTTAAAACCCCGTAAATGTATGCAAATTGATTGGTTGTAGCTTTATAACAAACATGAAGGGAGGAATTAAGAAAAATCGATATTTAAATTTGTTTGTTTTTCGTCTAATTCTTATCGAGAGGTTTTAAAACAGCTGTTATGACATACTAAGAAAATCATTATCCTCAGATAATAAATAAACGAAAATTGAATTATTTAATAAATAATTGCTCAACGATTTTAAAGGTATAACTAAAAATAAACAACAAATTTTGTTATGTTACATATATATTTACATATAATTAATACACATTTATTATAATTTTATATACAACTATTTAATATAACACCGAATTTCGGATAAATCACAATTGGTAATATATAAATAATATATAAAAATGCATATACGTAAAGCCAAATATTATTTCGTGAACGCAAGTCTGGGGAATAACGTATTGCTTAATCACGTTCACTTAGAATGGCGTAATTTTACAATATCCATGGTTGGTACTGCTTGGGTTGTATTCTTTTACCTTGGATAAAAAAATCAGGTTTGCAACAGGGTTGAGGGAATTTTAATTTACAACACTGCCATCTTTGCAATGTAAAACCTTTGTTATATTTCTAGGCGTTGCCTAAGCCACGGCGGCAATACTACTCATTGTTCAGTTGATGTGCCACTGAAAGCGGTTTCCTCATAGTTTTTTCAAAATCTCGCTCAGTTAAGCCAAAGCATTTATAAAGCTTGCCCACAGAATATTCGCGTAATTTATGTATTAAGGTGATTTTTATGTAAAGTTTAAACGTTGGGGCGTCAAAATATTAAAATAAATATTTGTAATTCAAAGATTTTTTCAAGCTATTTATTATGTATAAAAATTAGCAAATCAGTCCCAGTGTTTTAAACGAGGTATTTCGCGTCCCTCCTTATCATGGCTTTCGGTGCCGAAAGGGAAGAATTACGTTGTTCTCTTTCAAAGAAATAACTCGATTTATTTCCACGATGCGCCAAGACAAGTGCAAAAAGAAGTCTCACTGGTGTTGTTATTTATTAATGCTTTTTACCAACTCACAATAAATATATAAAAATTATCTCATTTTTGTTGGGTATATAAAAAATTTAATACTTTATTGTTGAAGTAAGAAAATTACGCATAACGCGGTATATTGAATCTAGAAAACTAAACTTTTATTAGTTTATGAAAAGAACAATAAATTATTGTGTAAAATGTCTTTTTCCTTCAAATCATAATGAAAACGTACAAAACGAATCCTTATATTTTCATCGATAAATTCAAAATGATTTTATTTCTAATACGGGTGGTTTTATTTTAATGATGTAATATGTAGGATATTGAATCTAGGAAGAAAACTTGATAAAAAAACAACTGTATAAAATGCCCTTGTCCTTAAATTAAACATACAAAATAAATCATTATATTTTTACCAACATATTTAAAATAATGTAATTTTTTCTATAAGGATGGTTTCCGCCATATATCAATAATGCAAAAATGTATAATGACATTCCTATCTGAAAAAAAAATTGAATACTATATTGTAGAAACAGGAAACTTAAATATAATGAAAGATATTGAATCTAGGAAAATTGTTTATTGAAGAAAAACAATTGTATAGAATGTCTTGATCCTTGAAATCAGAATAAAGTCATACACAACGAATCCTTATATTTTTACTAACAAATTAAAAATATTCCTGTCTGAAAAAAAATTGAATCTTATATTGTAGAAACAGAGAACTCAGGTAAAATGTAGGATATTGAATCTAGGAAGAAAACTATTTATTGATAGGAAACAACTGTGTAAAAATGTACAACATTCATGTTTAATAAAAGATTGAAAAGTACATTGCAGAAATAGAAAACTTAAGCACAATGAAATATATTGAATCTAGAAATAAAATTATTTATTGAAGAAAAACAATGGTGTAAAATGTCCTGCTCCTTGAAATCAGAATAAAGAGGCATACACAACGATTCATTTTATTTTTACCAACAAATCCAAAATGGCTTCATTTTTACTAAGGATTTCGACTATATTTTAATAATGTAAAAATGTACAATAACATTCTTGTCTAATAAAAAGAAATGAATCTTATATTGTAGAAACAGAGAACTCAGGTAAAATGTAGGATATTGAATCTAGGAAGAAAACTATTTATTGATAGGAAACAACTGTAAAAATTTACAACAATCATGATTAATAAAAGATTGAATAGTACATTGCAGAAATAGAAAACTTAAGCACAATGAAATATATTGAATCTAGAAATAAAATTATTTATTGAAGAAAAACAATGGTGTAAAATGTCCTGCTCCTTGAAATCAGAATAAAGAGGCATACACAACGATTCATTTTATTTTTACCAACAAATCCAAAATGGCTTCATTTTTACTAAGGATAATTTCGACTATATTTTAATAATGTAAAAATGTACAATAACATTCTTGTCTAATAGAAAGAAATGAATCTTATATTGTAGAAACAGAGAACTCAGGTAAAATGTAGGATATTGAATCTAGGAAGAAAACTATTTATTGATAGGAAACAACTGTAAAAATGTACAACATTCATGATTAATAAAAGATTGAATAGTACATTGCAGAAATAGAAAACTTAAGCACAATGAAATATATTGAATCTAGAAAGAAAATTATTTATTGAAGAAAAACAATGGTGTAAAATGTCCTGCTCCTTGAAATCAGAATAAAGAGGCATACACAACGATTCATTTTCTTTTTACCAACAAATCCAAAATGGCTTCATTTTTACTAAGGATAATTTCGACTATATTTTAATAATGTAAAAATGTACAATAACATTCTTGTCTAATAAAAAGAAATGGATCTTATATTGTAGAAACACAGAACTCAGGTAAAATGTAGGATATTGAATCTAGGAAGAAAACTATTTATTGATAGGAAAACAACTATGTAATTATTCTTTTCCTTTCAATCGGAAAATAAACATCAAACGAATCATTACATTTTTACCAACGAATTCAAAATTATTTCATTTTTACCAAGGAAGTTTCGTCTATATTTTAATAGTGTAAAAATGTACAACATTCCTGTCTAATAAAAAAATTAAATATTATATTGTAGAAACAGGAAACTTAAGTGTAATGAAAGATATTGAATCTAGAAAGAAAATTATTTATTGAAGAAAAATAATTAATTGTATAAAATGTCCTGCTCCTTGAAATCAGAAAAATACAAACACAACGAATCTTTATATTTTTACCAACAAATTCAAAATACTAAAAACACTTTCGCCCATATTTTAATAATGTAAAAATGTACATTACCTAATATCCCTGTCTAATAAAAAAATTGAATATTATATTGTGGAAACAGAGAACTTAGGTATCATATGTCGAATATTGAATCTAGGAAGAAAAATATTTATTGATTGGAAAAAATTTGTGTAAAATGTCCTACTCTTTGAAATCATATTAAAGACATATACAACGAATCTTTACATTTTTACCAACAAATTCAGAATGGTTTCATATTTACTAAGCATGGTTTCAACTATACTTTAATAATATAAACATTTATAATAACATTTCTGTTATTTAAAAAAATTGAATATTATATTGTAGAAACAAAAAACTGAAGTATAATGGAAGATATTGAATCTAGGAAGAAAATTATTTATTGATAAAAATACAACGGTGGGAAATGTACTTTTCTTTTCAATCGAAAAATAAAACATATAAAACGAATCATTTTATTTTCACCGACAAATTCAAAATGATTTCATTTTTACTATGGATGGTTTTTGCTCCATTTAATGCAAAAATGTACACTAAGATTCCTGTCTAGTAAAAAAATGGAATGCTATATTGTAGAAACAGAGGAACTTAAATATAATGAAGGATATTGAATCTAAAAGGGCGAAAAATATTTATTGACTGAAAAACAATTGTGTGAAACGTCCTGTTTCCTGAAATCTGAATACTTAAACGAATCCTTATATTTTCACCAACAAATTCAAAATGGTTTCATGGAATGGATTCGATTATATTTTAATAATGTAAAAATGTACGATAACATTCATCTTCAACTTAAGTATAAGGTAAAATATTGAATCTCTTTTGTTTTTACTAAGGATGAATTCGACTATATTTCAATGTAAAAATGTACAATAATATTCCGGTCTAATAAGAAAATGTTGTATTATATTGTAGAACTGGAGAACTTATGTAGGATATCGAATCTAGGATCTAGGATGAAAAATATTTATTGAAGAAATACAATTGTGTAAAATGTTCTGTTCCTTGAAATCAGAATAAAGACATACAAACACAACGAATCCTTATACTTTCACCAACAAATTCAAAATGGCGTCATTTTACTAAGGGTGGTTCGACTGTATTTAAATAATGCAAAAATATACCACAAGAATTCTATCTAATAAAGAAATTGAATATTATATTGTAGCAACAGACAACTTAGACATACTATAGGATATGAATCTACAAAGAAAACTTTTTATCAAAGAAAAACAATTGTGTAACATTTTTTAAATTAGAATACAAAGTTTTAAAACAAATTTTTGCCTGGTTTAATAGGTATGGATAATTACCTAAAATAAGAATAAAATAAGCTTAAAAAAAATATATGTTATCAACGTAAATCAAGTTACGACTTTGTTTATAGTAAATCAAAACGTGGATAAGTAGGTGAAAAATATATTTTTGAATATACTACGTAAAACCAGGAGTTATTAAATTTCACATATTAATTAACTAAATTGCAATTAAATAGTAACGTACGTGCTTTAACAGGGGTCATGTAGGCACACTGGGCACAAAATCGGCGGCAACCTCAAAATGTACTTACATGGAGTTTAATATATTGTATGCCGCCGGCATCCGCACACGACCCTATAATATTTTTCAATAGCTGCCCTACCGCCAAGATTTGTACAGCAAGTATTTCAAATAGTTATACACCCAGTACAGGACCAACCACGATACGTAAAAACGTTGTAATGAACAATATCATAATTATTAAAATAACAGACAAGTAGAAAGTAAGTCTCCAATGAGAATAGGGAATATGTACAAAACATACGTAGTTTGATAGCAATTGGGCTAATCTATGTTAAATAGGTATCGAATACACGCAAATCGACCGATCGATGTGCACTTAATCAATCAATCAAATTCATATTTTGAATGCAAAAAATTCAATTAAAATAAAATCATTTGAATAAATTTAATTCCTTGAATTTCTTTAGTTTGTAATAGCTGAGAGTTTAAATTGAACTTAAAAAACATTTGTCAGTACTAATGGTTGTAAGGCTAGGCCTAAAAGTGGATGATAGGGCTTAGCTTACGTCTATAATGTTTGATTAGGTTCGATTTAAAACATGATTGGAATCTAACCGACGGAATTACAAAGGTCTGCCTGTGGAGCCGATTTCAGCTCCGCTCAGAATTTGATTTTGATTCAATCTTAATCCAAACTCTGATATTTCAACGAAGGTTGAGGATTTATTTGGAGGCGAACAAATTGTTTTAAAATAATTAAGGAACCAGCAAATAGAAATACACTTTTAAGGCCTATTTAGCTCAATTTTTAAATCAGTAAGCACAAAGTGCAAGTCGACGAAAAGATAAATTTGCATAGAAAATTATAAATAATATTATAAACAGATACGCCACTATCGGAATTTTTTCTCAAATATCTCGAAATCTAGCCAAGATAAAAATGAGTCCGACGTGTTGAACGGTTAATTTGGACGTTTTTTTTTTCGACGTTTCCCTAAGGAATTTTTTGGTCATTTATAATGGAATTAAATATCCACAAATGGACAATCTGAAGACTTCATTTATTTAAATCCAATCATATGCTCCCTGTTGAAGGACGAAATTTGCACAAAAAAGGACTTATTAATTATACCTATTCCATTGAAATTTGCATGATTTTTCACGTAGCAATGCATAAAATATTAACTTATGTGTTAACAAATTGTATTTTCAAAAAATAAATAATACGAATACCGCAGTAAAGCAACAATGTTTTGTATATTTTGTGCATCATCAATAAATACAAAAAGTTCCGCAAATTTCAAAATGAAAAGAGCAAAACAGGCGTTATCTGTCCTGTGCGCAATATTTGCATTTATTGCAAGAGTTCTTGTATTTTTTATAAATGACTTTGTTTAGGCTTTATACAAGCATAATAACAACAAACATATCCAAACTGATATACTTATATTGATGTTTCATCTCTAAACATGCTATTATTAAATTCATTGGGACTTTCGTTAATACATGATGAATACTGGATTAAATATCATAAAATTCAAAACGTCTAAAAACAAATTATTAAAAAAAATTTTCAACTTACCACAAATTTATTTATTATGGTCAACAATTAAAAAACGAAGTCCACAAGAAGATGTACATATTCTTTCGCTCTTACAAGCTCTTCAGGTGAACGATTAATCTCGCAAAATAAAGTGATATACTTGAACTTACATTTTATAATTAATAAACTGTCATATGTCATATGATATTTAATCCAGTATTCATCATGTATTAAAGAAAGTCCAATGAATTTAATAATAGCATGTTTAGAGATGAAACATCAATATAAGTATATCAGTTTGGATATGTTTGTTGTTATTATGCTTGTATAAAGCCTAAACAAAATCAAGCAAAGAAAGAGAATTGTAAAATAAGTTCTTGTATTGTTGCAAATCTCTTCCTTAATCAGGATGCAGAGGATAAGATCTGTCGTAAATAAATTTTAGAATCTTAAAACAGTAAAAAACTAAAAAAACTTCAAAAAGTTAATATTTTTCATATTTAATTAATATGAACAATTACTCATATGGGATTAACCTTCCTAACTTAGTTAATATTTTTGTTCACACATAAAAAAATTCCAAAAAAATCAGTTGCTGAAACGCATCCTTTGAATTGAATTTCATTATAAATGCCCGAAAAAAATTACTCAAGAGGCATAGAAATCGAGCGTTCTTTATAAAGAAAGTACGTATATTTCGTTATCTTAGTTTTCGAGATATTTAAGAGAAGGCTTGGAAAGTGGCATTTTTTGTTTATAACCGCGCCCGACTGCAGCTTGTGCTGATTAATTCGGAGCTTCATCTAATACGACTGGCCTATAGAACTGACTAAATATTACAAATATGGCCCTCCAGGTCTACCGTTGCGTGTGTTAAAATTATTAAAATGGCACCTTGTCCCTAGTCCTTTGTAATTATTTCTAGGTTTTGGTTTACGGTATGCGGATTCATGGTACAACTAGAAAAAAATAATATAGATAAGGGTTGATAAAGAGATATTCCTCGCCAGGGCAAAAAGACTAGCGTTCATATCTGAAGTAAAAAGAGAGATAGATATAAATATTATATAAATAATTGTGTAAGTAAATATTGTCTAGCATTTTGTGACGAGAAATCTAATTCCGCGCGGCCATTTGGCATAGAAAAGCCCAATTGGAAATCAGTGATATTTAACTTACGAATCTGTACTGTCTGTGGTTGTTTCGGTTTTTAATTGTCCGCCGGGCCGGGCATGCAAAAGCGCTTGATAATAGTCAACAATTGGAAACATAGGCCACTGTTGCTTCATTTCCGGTTGTTCCTGTTGATCGCTGGAAACAACATCTATGTCCTCTTCGTTGGTCTCGTCGCCTGAATCTGGTGCTAGAAGCGAAGCCACGTCAAACTGTCGTTTCCTTGGAGGGCCTCGAGTTGTTGCGGCTGGATAAACGGCTGTGGAAGGTCCAGGAACCACGGGAGGGCTCACAGAAAGCGGCGGCGGACTTGGGGAATCCGCTCCGTCTTCATCAACTGCTAAACCCATATGTTTTCTGACTTTTCGTTGGGCTTTACGCCGTCTGAAGTCGCCTTTTCTAAAGTCTTCTACGTTAGCGGGATGTATGGCCCAGTAATGGCCCTTTCCGTTAGCGCTGCGTCCAGCTTTTATAAAACAATCGTTCAGCGAAAGATTGTGTCTAATTGAGTTCCTCCATCCCGGTCCTCGCGTTCTAAAGTACGGATAATGATCCAGAATATGTTGATATATGTCTGACAACACTAACTTAGATTCCGGTGAACTTAATATCGCCATTGCTATTAATCCAATGTAACTGTGTTGCGGTTTGGGTTCTTCGGGCTGCAGTGCTCTCGGAAATAACGGGTAACACGTTAATGGAGATGGAAATGGGTTAAGCAGTGGATATCGAAGGCGCTCAGCGACGGCATATTGATATAGTTGGAGTCGATATTGGTCTAACGGAAGAAGAGCTCTTGGATTGTTGGCCTCGAAAGAAAAGGGTATTGGCAACCTCGGTGACGGATGATTCGTTGGGCTTTCGTTGCTACACATTCTCAAAACTAACTCGTATACTTTTTCACTTTCACACACAATCTTGTTTCACACAAACTGGCTAATAGTTTTTATCAGTTTGTGTTAAACTTGTCGGACACTTAGATCATTAATCATGTTCTGTCATTCAAGAGTGAGTTAACTATACTGTACTACTAAGGACCCATCTGGGCATCTAAACATTGTAACAAACACGAACTATTTGTCGACCAATATTTGGCAACAGTCAAGAGGCGGGAACGCACGGAGCCAATGATAAGCCGAAGCACCCCTCCGCAGGATCAAACGCTCCGCCTCGCCATGTTGTTAACGTGCGAGCTTTCATGGACATACCTCCTTTCGTCTGGCAACGAAAGTGGGGTAACTGCCCTAAAATCTTTACCATTTGTGTATACTTAGAAATCCTTAAAATTTACATTTTAATCCATAATTTGAATACAACAAATCATTGTAGGTTAATCAAATATTTATTTAAGTCGAAAATATTGGGAATGTTCAAAACATGTCTGTTTTGTCCTATATCCTGCTAAATTATGAAATCCCATCCGAACAATTATATATCACAGCCAGAAAAATCTCAGACACTGAATTTATGCCATATACAAGATATCTTGTTCGTTGCATCGACATTTTTTTCGTTCTCCAAATATCCTTTTACATAGGCAAAAAACATTATATTATTATCAATATTATCATCGTCCTTACACCGAAAAAATCATTTCTTGACCCAAATTGTTGTTAATTTAATGACAGTGTCAGTAAAATCTTCTTGAACGTACTGTACTTTGACTTTAAGTTATTTAAAAATTTCAAATGGCTCAAACAATTCAAAAAACTAGATCCTTTTTTAACTAAAGAAGGTACCTTTATGATTTTAAGCTTTTTAAAAAAAAAACTGATTCCTCAAATGAATTTTTATCTAAAAAAATACGTCATAAGTTTCGTTACTACTTTATAAAACTCAAGGGTGATTGCTACCAAAGCGTATATAAAACAGTTATAAAAGGTAACTGTAACCACGTTATAAATCTGTTAGTTCTTTAGATTTATATAGTGGTGCTGGTACAATTATACCAAATAGTTTTAGGTGGTAACAAAGTGTAACCTTCATGTGGCTCAAGAACTTCAGAGTCATAAAAATTTCCAGTAACCAAAAATCCAGTAACAATAATCACTATAAAAATTAATTATACCTTGACTATGGTAAAATAAAACAAAGTCAGGCCAGTTGTGGTGATTAACAAAAACTTTGACGTGCAATATTGGAAAAAATAAAATACATCAGCACAGTTTTATCAAACTGAGAAACTGAGTCCTACAACGAAATCGTCGTGTGCCGTAACTCAATCAGCTTGGGTCGAAAGTCGATGAAAATCTTGGATATGGTAAAGGATATTGTTAGTTTACGCACAATATCACGGAACTTAGAAACTAGTTTAGCTGACCAATTTGGGAATAAATATTCCATGGTGAAAAAGAAAGAGTAAAGGAATATATCTATATTATTCCTTTTACATAATCCTAAGTTAATTACGGTTTTATTGTCGTCAAAAGTACCATATGATAACCCTTATCCTTTTGGTAATAGTCACTACCCTAATTCCTACGTGATTATTGTTTAAAATAAAAAATAAAAATAATAATTTAAAATTATCCATTTCGTTTTAAGTTTTTGGCGAAGGCGCTAGTGAAAATCGGTAAATTAATTAGAAACTGCCTTTAAAAATCGATATCTGCGAAACCAATCAAGATATCGTGCTCCGGATTGTGACACTCGATTACTCGTTCCTTTTTTTAATAAAAAAAGGGTTTTGTCAACCTCGTAATGGCATCCGTTTTTTGATTACGTGAAATTTTGCAAAAATGATATTTTTTCGCTAAATAAATATTGACATTCTCATATCTCAGTTATCCGAGATCTTTGGGTTTTCAACCATACGCCGTTGGATAGATTAGTCTTTTATCTATCGATCTAAATAAAGATAATATTCGTATCTCATTCGCAACCAGAATTAGAAATATTTTCATGCGACGATGCACCGAATTGTAATAATCCGTAACTTTTAGTCTGTTACCTTCACTATCGAATGAAATACCGTAGTTTAATCATTCAAATTGACTCGTTTTTACCCATTTCCATGAATTTTTTAAAATTTTCTTTCACTACTATTTTTACGAAAATTCTCTAAGAGCAGAAAAATTTCCAAAAAATTCATGAATATGAAGGAGTACGAGTAGAATTGCGGTTGGCGCAAACCATAGCAAACTCATCTCATTCAGGAGTGAAATTATTTATCCATAAAAATAACCGAAATTAACTTGAAAACGACTTTAAAACTCGATATCTTTGGAATGAATCGAGATATCGTGCACCACTTGATTTCTCATCCTTATTTCTACAAAGAGATGTTCTTTCAAGGTGGTAATTGTATCCGTTCTTTTGATTACGTGAGGTTTTTTGTAACGTGATATTTTTTCGCTAAACAGATTTTCACAACCTCGTATCTCCACTATCCGAAATTTCAAGACTTTCAACCAAACGCCGTTGAATAGATCCTTCTTTTATCTGTCGATCGAGATAAAGATAGTACGCGTATCTCATTCACAGCCAGAGTTAGGAATATTTTCATGCGACAATGTACCGAAATGAAGTAATTTGTAACTATTAAAAGTCTATTATTTTCACTCTCAAATTAAACGTCGTACTTTGGATGCGAATCGACTTATTTTTTCCAATTTTCCAATTTCTTGAGAATATTTTACAATTTTTTTTTCATATAGAAAATAACAGTAGGTAGGTAGGGATTTTTACAATGAATTTGAATGCGCAGAAAAATTTCCAAAAAATTCATAAAGATAGAGAAGAACGAGAAGAATCTATTGGCGCAAACCACAGCAAAAAATCTCATTCAACAGTAAAGTTACAACAATGAATGAAATTAACTTGAAAATGACAGGGTTGGCTTAAAAAAATCCGTATCTCCGTAGCAAATCGAAATATGCTGCGGATTTCTCATCCTTATTTCTTCAATAGGATGTTTTTTTACAGCAGTAATGGCATAGACTGATATCTTCATTATCGAATAAAATATCGTACTGTGGTTTACAGGATTAAAATCGACTCGTTTTCCTCGATTTCCATGAATTTTAAAATACGTACTTATATACCGGGTGACCACCGATCATGGTAAACCCCCGCTATTTCCACAATTTTTGAGATACCCAAATGAAATTTTGCAGCAGTAATGTACGTCCAAAAAGATCATTTTGGCCCATCCGATTATTTTTTCGACGTCCGGTTTCGACGGAAGTGACCTCAACTTTGGAATTCTAAATGGAGCACCCTGTATATTATTGCATTTTTGGAATACTGAGAAAATTCTGAGTAGGATAGAACTATTTTGGGGACTCGTTAAGCCCACTTGATTTTTTTAAAGTCAATTTCATTTTTTAATCAGTGCCACGATTGGTCTAATTTGGTTCAAATGTGCTGGTATAACTCCCAAAAAATTAGATCGACAAAAAAAATATTAAAATGGCGTCTTGGCGTGCATTCAAATTTGACCAAATCACTTTTTGTCCATTTGACCAATTTCCCAAAAGATACCTTAATGATAAACCGATACAATAAAATAATACATTTTGTATGAAATCCATTGATGTGCACATCCTTCATACATCTGCAATGTGCAAGTAATAAAAAAAGGGAAAAATCATCGAACACAACAAGTCAGTTTATACTAATTATCACACTAGCCATGGAAGAAACAATTAAAAGACGTAACTTTGACAGGTGAATGAGTTTTTTTGGACGTACAGGGATATCCAACGAAAATGACCACCCCTAATAACTTCTTTATTTTTGATGCTATAAAAAAAAATTTCTATAAAAGTTGTAGGGTTTATTAAAAGCATTTAGAATATGTATTCAGAAAAATAAATGAAAGTCGTTTAGAGGAGATATGGTTTTAACTTGCATTTTTTCAAATGTACCACTCCATTTTTTGCATTTTTGAAATCAAGGTACTTTTCTCATTTCGAATATATAGATATATATCATATTATCTTTTAGGGTTTTCTAATTATTGCAATTTTTGTGGCCCGAAAACAACAAGGAAATAAAATAACAGAACAAATTTTTATTTTTAGAATGCATTAGTCTTGGCTAATTTAGATATTAATTACAACTATAAATAAAAGTAATTAAACCTATCCTACATAAACTGTTCAAAATGACGCCCTTCATGTTCGATACAAAGCCGATACCTTATTCGAAATGAGAAAAGCACCTTGATTTCAGAAATGCAAAAAAAAGGGGTGCTCCATTTGAAAAAATGCAATTTAAAACCATATCTCCTTTAAACGACATTCATTTATTTTTCTGAATACATATTCTAAATGCTTTCAATAAACCCTACAACTTTTGTAGGAAATTTTTTTTTATAGCATCAAAAATAAAGAAGTTATTAGGGGTGGTTCATTTTCGTTGGATATCCCTGTACATTACTGCTGCAAAATTTCATTTGGATAGCTCACAAATTGTGGAAATGGCGGGGGTTTACCATGATCCGAGGTCACCCGGTATACCTATATATTTTTTTTAAATAAATCATAATGAAAAATCTCGACGTGCAGCAGATTTCCAAAAAAATCATGAAGATAAAGGGAAACGAGAAGAATATATTGGCGTAAACCTCAGCAAGGTATTTTATTCGACAGGGAAGTTATAGGGCCACAAAAATAAACGAAAATAACTTGGTTCAATTTAAAAATCAATATCTACTAAACAAATCGACATATCTTGCTCCGGATTGTGCCATTCGATTCCTCGTCATTATTTCTATACAATAAGATGATAATTTCAAGGCGGTAATGGCATCTGTTTCTTAATTACACGAGGTTTTTTGGAACAAATCATTAGCTCCTCGAAAGCCTTTAGAATCAAAATAATTATATGTAAGTACCTATGTCAGTTTTTCAGAAGTCTGATCATTAATTTAATATTTGGTACCCACAATTCCTGCTGCAGAATTAAAACCCTGCATAAAAGTTCCAAATACCATATCGACATTGTAAAATTTCACGAATGTCGCTACATCAGCTCCAGCACTATTCAGACTTACAATCGGATTTCCGCCAGGTCTTTAACATGTATCCTGCGCTGTGTCGTTTAAGAAGCAATTCTGGCAACAATGCGTAGAATATACATAGGCGGAACTAGCTAAGGACTCGTATCAGGGATCCTTGCAATCCTACGTCGATATAACGCCTAAAAGTTACGTTTTTTAGTGTACAAAATAAAATTTGTTTTACTGTGATGGAGCAATGCCAAGTATTTTACATGCCATTGATATCTGCGATGGTACGTGTCTTATTTTGCAGTTCATTACGTTGAAGAAAAATCGAAATATTTTAAACAATTTTTAGACAATACAGTCATACGATGGAGAAGATCAGTGATTAAAAATGTCTTGATCTGTTCCTTTTAAACACACAGTGCCCCCATGGATCAAAGATTTTTATGTAGGAAACTGGTAGAAACTAGTAGAATTCAAATGCGTTTGTCGGCCTGCCTGTGTGAACGAAAAGCAAAACGATTATCAATATTTAATTTTCATATTGTATAGAACATCGAATCCTGTTACAAATGAAATTTAAAGCGTAGTAAAATTTATGTAGACAGTGTGCGTGACTCGTATCTAATTTTGCTCCGTACATTGTGATGTGGGCAGTCCAAACCTAGCAGACCTATCTTTGTAGCAAATTGTTGATAAGGTTTGGTTTCAGAAGAAATAAACTCTAGCACTTTTTTCGATCTAGGAATATTTTCTAGATTAAGCTTATAAGGCAATTTAAGGAAGAGAAGATCAAGACAGATTGGTAACTCCCAGCTTCTAAGTAAAATATTTGAACCCAATATCCTACTAAAAAATCTACCCTCTGTGAATTCGTAACTACAAAACGTTTAAAGAGAGATAAATAAAATAAAATAAAATTAGCCTTTCAGTATTTCATTGAAAAGCCAAAGCTTTAAAGCACTAGAGTTAATTTGGGCACATTAATGCATTTTCAATCGTGGTTTCCGCCCCGATAGTCTATAGATCGATGAAACTATTGTGCCTCATTCTGGTCACGGTTCTGACCGTATCTCATGACACGCATTGTGTTCTAAACACATTGTCAGTCCGTGATATACCCGCACGATCGCACAAACACATGAAAACTCTATGTTATCGACTATTCACTAACAATCTGGATTCCCCCCCGGCAACAGATATTATCCAAAAATCAGCAATACCGTTCAAAATTAAATTGCGCATTCATGTTGCGATACAACATACAAGTCGTGCCGAAAAATTTGTTATAATTAGGCATCATTTACAGATTATTGAACCAGTGGCGGCCGGGACATTTATGTTAGCCATATTTTGGTATTTGAGCATGAATCTCTAAAAACTGTCGTACAATATTAAAATCTCAAAGTATAGTTGTAAACGGGCGTATGGGGGTTGGATCAGCTCCTTCGCCACTTCGAACACCACACCTGAACCCAGTCAATCTACCTAAAGGGATCTTATGAATCGGACTGCATATGCAACTTGAAACAGGACTACGATAATTACTACAAATTTTATTACTGAAACCGTTGGTTTAAGGATGTTTAGTCCTTAATTGCAAAAAATAAACAGGACGAAGAAGTCACGTCTGTACAAATTTTCGATTTTAAAGTTCATTAATATTAAAGCTTCCTTTTTTACCATCAAATGTGATAATCCTTTATACGGCATTAAGAAGGATTTCGTGGATATCTGCCAATACTTTGGGTCTCTTGTGGCTGATTTAATAATTTATATTTACCTATATGTATATATATGTATTGTGGTAGATAAACATTTTCTGTATTGACATTAAGTGGACATTCGACGACGAAGTAGATGTAAAACAGTAGTGGCAGTAAAATAAACGAGTGTGAATCGTTCTTTGAGCTTTACCGTTGCTCTAGAGGGGATAGAGAAGTTGAGTGAGCGGAAAGGGTGGTTTGAAGCCCCACCAGTCCCAGGGGATGCCACCAGTCTGTAATTAAACTCCAAGCGACGCTAGAACGGTAAAACCGAAGCCCGCCGGCTTGTATTCCCCTCCATACCAGTGGCGGTTCAAAGCTCCTACTTCAACAGAAACTCGCAGCAATTTGTATATTATATCAAAGATTGACTTCAAAATCCCTCTTTACCAAACACTACGATCCTTATTTTTATCTTACATCCAAGACGTGAAAATTATACCACAAAACGATAACATCGTATATATACATAAGCGATGTTTGTTTTTAAAACGGCATCTTTTCTAATAAATGTTTTCATTGGCTGTGATTTCTTTTCGAGCTATGCCATACCAGCGAAGTTTTAAGATATTTGACTTCAAAGTCAAAATTAGTATCACAAAGTCAATGGCGTAGATACCCAATAAATATTTTTGGTTTTATAACGGTACCCATAATTTTGACTTTAATTTAAATAATATAGTAACGGTAGTATTTCTGTTACCTTTATAAACTCCTTATAGCACTTAAATGGAGCCATTCGTAAGGGTTGCCAATAATTCGTTTAGTAAAGGCACAATATAAGTTTATAATCAACAGTAACAGAAACACTTTCGTTACCTTTATATAACTGCTTATATAACCGCGGATAAATAATGTCTCCTATGAGGTAATATGTCCTCTCTGTTAGACAAATAACAAATATATTTATACTAATTACAGCAAACATGATGAAGTTGCCTTAAAAAATTGCAAGGGCTTTTAAAGGTAGCCGTAATAATCCAATTATAGATTTGAAAATTACATAAACATATAAAATAACATCAAATAAGTGTATATTTTGGCTCCAAGTTGGTCAAAACAAATTCAATGTTAAGTTCTAATAATAGGGCCCATATTGTTTTCTTTATTTTGGCAAAACACCATGGCAGAAAGCAAATGTAGTACGCTTAGAATTTCTGCAAAGTGATATTATAACCGCAAGTGGTACCTTAATAGTGTTGTTATAGAACTATGAACTCTTAAGTGATCTAACCTAAAAGTGTTGTTATAAAACTTCTAGATGTCGAAATTTCTCGCCATAGTTAAGTACTTGACATTAATATTAATACTATCAATAATATAATAATAATAAGAATAATAACCCAAGACCATGAGACAATTGCGGCCATGATGCATCTTCAAGATTTATAAGAGTGATAATAAAAGTAAAAGAAGTTTATAAAAGAAATTTTTGTTACCAGGTTAATCACCTAAAGTTTTATTATAATATACACACTGAAACACTATTATGTCGTAGATTCTATAAAGGTAATTAACATATTATATAACCCGGGAAATAGTAGTTTTATAATAATGTAACGGCATGCCTTACGCAAACTTATTATATGTATTATGGCAACGCAACGGTAGGTTTTATAAAATGACGATGAAAATATTTATATCACTTCATTGTATACTTGAAATTTACAGTAATTTTATAAAACCTTAATAAATCTTAGTGAGTATAAGTGACTACCGGAACATTTCTTATATACCTGCGTTACTTTTATACATTCTTTATATAACTAGATGTTACTATTAGTACCGAGAAATGCTTATTGTGCCAGGTTAATTAAAGTTTTATAATAACACTAAAACGCTATTAGTCGTAGATTTAGAAAAGTAATTAACTTACAATTATACATATAACTAGAGAAATATTAGTCTTATAAGGGGACAACGACATGCCTTCCACAAACATGTTTATGCACTGTGACAACAGTTACTGAAGGTTTTATAAAATGGCGATAGAAATATTTATATCACTTCATTATATACTTGGAATTTACAGTAATTTTATAAAACCTTAATAAACCAGAGTGAGTATAAGTGACTACCGGAACATTTCTTATATATCTGCGTTACTATTATATATTCTTTATGTAACTAGATGTTACTATTAGTACCGAGAAATGTTTATGGGGGAAAGCTTATCATGCAATATGCTAATATCCTTTATTTCGTTCCAGGATTTTATTCAGTTGCTATCCATAGTTGAATACTCTACAACGATACAAATAATAATAATATTAATAACCTAAAACCAAGCAAATAATAACCACCATGATACGTCTTCAAAATTTATATTTATAAAATTGTTTACTAAAAGTAATAATAATAATAATAATAATAATAAATACACCACATGTAATGACGACCCCCTTTATCCCAGAAGGCTTTTTAGAAAAGCCTTGTGCGGGAGGGGGTACACATTTAAAGACAAGGGACACACATCCAATATCCGTGTATAATGGAAAAATCCCTCTCACAGTATTTTCCATTGCCACAACCGGGAATCGAACCCGGGACTTTTGGGTGAGAGGCAGGTACGCTACCATCTCGACCATCAGTCATACATCAGTCATAATAAAAGTTTATAGGAGAAATTTTAGTTATCAGGTTAATGACAAAGTTTTATAATATATACACTGAAAGACTATTATGTCGTAGATTTGATGAAGGTAAGTCACATATTATTGTACAACCCGGGAAATATGTATTAGTTTTATAATGAGGGAACGGTTTGCTTTACAAAAACTTATATGTATTGTGGCGAAGGTTACTGTATGTTTTATAAAATCGTGACGCAAATATTTATATCACTTCCATTATATACCTACTTGTAACTTACAGCAATTTTACAAAACCTTAATAAACCTTGGTGAGTATAAGTGACTACCGAAACATTTCTTATATACCTACGTTACTTTTACATATTCTTTATATAACTAGATGTTGCTATTAGTACCGAGATATAATATATACACTGAAATACTATTATGTCGTAGATTTTATGAAGGTAATTCACACATTATTATAGAACCCGGGAAATATGTATTAGTTTTATAATGTGGTAACGGTTTGCTTTACAAAAACTTACATGTATTGTGGCGACGGTTACTGTAGGTTTTATAAAATGGTGATGGAAATATTTACCTATATCACTTCAATATACCGGGTGTAAACGAATAGCGGGCCACCCCTGTAACTTCCTCGTTTCTAAAGATATCGGGATAAAATTTTGCATGGTGAATTTAGGTAGGATTTCCAACTTTTTGTGACCTATCCGCCATATTTGTCACTTCCGGTTTCACCGGAGATGACCCCAATAGTCTTTTCTAAATGGACCACTCTGTATTTTTTTACATTTTTTAAATAAAAATCACATTTTGGGTACATTTATGCTATTTTGAACAATTTATACAGGGTTGCACGAAAAATAATTCGAATTTTAGTTGTCAATCTCGATGGCTGCGAATATGTTAAAATTATTTTTGTTCCAATATAATTCATATAAAAAATACGAAAACGTCAATGTGTCCAATAATACATCATACAGGGTGCTCTAAACTCATTAAAATCACAATTACTTATTTGGTTCCAGGCTTTTATTAACCAGGATTTCATTTCGGATAGTTTTAAGTACAACATACCCAAAAATGGTAAAAAATCGTTGAGTAATAAAGAAATTATTACAAGAAGAATTAGGGTCCAATTTAATTTGGCCCACAGTGTATATACACTGGAATATTATTATGTCGTAGATTTTATAAAGATAATTGACATATTATTATATGTATAACTCGGGACTAGACGAAACTCTGCACATTCCTGGAGTTTCCGCATCGGAACCTGGGCCACCCTGTAAATACGTTTGTGTGTATATAAATCGACATCGTGCACACAAAGGCTTGACAAATATAATATTCGGCATCCATGTTATCGTTATGCTTGGAATATAAAATTAAGGGTTGCCTTCAGAAATTGGGGGCGTCAACGGTGGCGAATTTATATAGGTATATAGAGGGAGTTTATTTTCGAAAAATGTTTCTATTAATATAGTGAATTAATATCCCAAATATTTGTGATGTCGTTAGCAGTGCGAAAAAGCACCCTCTTTTTCTATTCATAAGTAAATAATTGACATATTTATGTGTCTTTAAATGCATGCCAGAGTTCTTTGTGTATATAATCGTATGAAGTGTACATACACAATATACATGCAGCTTGATCTGCCGGTTCAATTATTTTGAATTAAAGATTGCACGTTTCGATTATTTTTGCATTCATCTTCAGACTTCTAGTTATTTCTTATGTTATATTGTACCAATGAGGAATAATAACTTTGAGAGAGAGCGACATTTCGTCGTGTTTATTTTTTTAAGATTCACATTAGAAGAATTTTCTAACCAAAGCAAAATTATCCAAGCTTCCGGTGAATTCTCTAATTAAGAACAAAAATAATATAACGTAACGCATAGAAAAGTTGGTTGTGGGTTTCTGGCTTTCATATGTGTTGCATAGATCGTAAGCGGATTATCTTCCGGATTTCAACGGATTTTTTCCAATTTTCTCATTGCTTGTATACCTTGCGTAATTAAGTCGAGTAGCTTATATGGATGCAGCGGGATAATACAAAAGAATATATTTTCCATATAATACCAACAAAGTGAAGCTTAAATGAAATTGCAATATAAAAAACATACACTGTATATTCAATAAGAGGGGGTTTCGTTTAAGATATACGCTTTTCATGTCATCCCTTTCAAATTTGTTTTGAGTCAGAGGTAAATCTTTAATCTTACACAGATTATTTTGCTTTAACCAACAATATAAGGTTATCCATATTTGTTTTCAACCCAAATCTGAAAATAGTATTAATATTATTATTTAACGTCTGACGTCTTATTTACATAACATCCTAGCTGAGGTTAGCATACTATATCCCATCCCTCAACAAGGACACATAATGCAACTGGGACATCGTCATTTCGTCAAGAAATATGACATTGTCCCTCCGACTAGATATAGTACAGGGTGGAGCAAGAGTGCGTGGGACTTTGATAGCTCGAGTTCTATGATAGCTAGAAATTTAAAAAAAATACAAATAAACTAAATAAAAATAGTCTATAACGGGAAATTATTTTCGAATATACAGGGTGGTCCGAATTTAAATCGGAAAACTTTGCCAGCGGATACTACGCCTGAAAATAATAACTTTTTGACATATATCGAAAAACGAATGGATTTCAAAATACAAGGTGTCGAAGTTGGCGGAAAAAATTTTTGACATACAGGTATAATTAAGGCAAGCACACCAGTTAAAATAAATTTTGTCCAAAATATTACACTGGGTGATTATTTCTTTCTGATCGATTACCCCTTAAACCACAATAACTTTTTGTTTGTACGCCACTGGTCAAATTTAATAGAAAAATTTTATTCTACGGTTCTTTTAGAGCAAAACAGTGTTTTTGGCTTCCTTTCGAAATTCTTATGATTTTTGATAAAATTGACATTTTCTACAATATGACTGATGGTCGAGATGGTAGAACCTGCCTCTCACCCAAAAGTCCCGGGTTCGAATCCCGGTCGTGGCAATGGAAAAAATACTGTGAGAGGGATTTTTCCATTATATACATGGATATTGGATGTGTGTCCCTTGTCTTTAAATGTGTAGCCCCCTCCCGCACAAGGCTCTTCTAGAGCCTTCTGGGATAAAGGGGGTCGTAATTACATGTGGTGTATTTATTATTATTTATTAATCCATAAACGACAGGACGAAGCAATAATTTTTTTTACCTGGACAAAAAAGAAGTATGGGACCGACTAAAGTGAACCTCGCGAGTCTGAAAAAATACTAAAAAAATTCCAAGTCAGTGGCGTCGAAAAAAACGGGCGCTGCAGAGAAAATGGGGAAAAAATTCGAAAATGTTTTTCGCTATTTATCTTCATTTTTCGACGACGTTTACACAGATCCATTTTTTATTTTTCTTTCTAGCTATATTTTTAAGCAAAGTAAGAGGGTTTAAAAAGTAGAATTTTCAATTGATCACCCTGTACATACATACAAAAAATGTTCGTTTTTCATTTCTACATCACATCGCTGAAAAATATACAGGGTGTTCCATTTGAAAAAATTGAGAAAATTCAATTCAATAAATTACAAATTGAAAAATAATTGTTGCCCACGCTGTATATTTTTAGGAAGTGAAAATGACTCGCCAACATTAATTATGTCTCGTTACTAGTATTTACGTATTTTTTTCTTATAATCTCATAATTGTGACTGCAGTGATTTTTTCAATATGCATCTGCAGATGGTATATACCGGGTGCCTCATTATATTTTATCCCTTTTTAAAACTATATGAACTAGTTGAGAGAATGAAATGCAGTTTTCGCCAGTCCTCCTCCATTTTTGATAAGTTATTTTCCGAGTATCTGTCTTTTTCAGCTCTCTTCCGGTTTAACCGGAAATGACATATCGTATTTTTTGGGGGATAGGGCAAGTTTGTTATTTCAAATGAAACACCCTGTATATTTTTTCACAGTTGGAAAGCCCATTGTTTCCCCTTTCCGAAAATTCCATGTTTGTCATGGAAATTGTACAGAGTGTTGGTTTTATAAGCTTCCAGTACAATGATCTAAAATTAATCGTAGTCACTTTTTAGTAGCACATTTAAAACAACTATATCATTACGTTTCTATTATACGATTTCACAAGTTCGGCTTTTATCCCGGCGGTTATAATTTTGTAAACCTTTTTAATACTGCATCGGCTTTCGCCGTACGTTAATAATAGGTTTCCAGCAGTATAAAATATGAATTATAAATTGTTTGTGTAGACTAAAAAAGAGGGTGGTTTCGGCACTAATGCTCTTTGTACTGTGTTAAATAAAAGCCGCGATCTTAATCTCACACTTATTAGGCTCATCCACGTCGAAAGCAGGAGTACCTAAATGGTTACTGACGGCGTTCAGAATCAATTATATCCGATAAATGATAGTTTTCGATCCCTCATTTAATGTAGACTTTATTCTGTCGACTGGATATGTTTATGTGCCGCTGTATTTTAGAAACATTATATTTGTTGTGGTTATGTAAATGTTACTCGGTCACGTGTAGAAATTGTCAATTAGTAGTCCCACGGGTGAAAAAAATAAATAACAGATATATTAAATTTCATATATTTATATTGATGACGTCTGAACATACAAATATAAAAACTGTTGGACGTAATAATTTTTGAAACTACTTTAGAAAGCAATTATTGTCGAAACCTATAAAAACAACTACTTTCCATAACTATATGTTATAAAATAGTGAATTAAATTACAGAATTGATAATGTCCAAAGCAAACAAATATTGAAATTAGAAAATATTTAACTTACTATAAAATTCATTCATTACGGATTACGGCTACCCATCAAAAAACGATATGCCCAAGAAGATGTACATGCTCTTTCATTCTTATTGGAAATCATCAGGAGGATAGTACGAATTAACAGTTCATTTATGTAAAGATAAAAATTGCATCTTTTGGTTTTCAAAGTGACTCCTCATCTCTGTCGGTAACCAGCATGGCTGCCGGTACTTACCGCCTTTAAATCAATTATTTAAATATTCATATTATATAGTTCAAATGACATACCATGGATTACATGACACTCGACAAGAAGATCGTATTACGAGTTATGTATGTAAATATATATATTGGGGAGTAAGAGACTTCACTACCACAGGGAAGAGTCCTGAGGGACCAGCACCCTCTTATTAACTAATAGCGGTAAATACCGTGTGATGAATGTAATCATAAGCTAATTTCGTGAACCCCCATTCAACTTGTAATAAAACAATCAACATATGTAATTCACTGGCACATACGTTGTTTAAAATTATCCTTCGGTGTTGTAGTTTTTATTGAATTAAAGCAAACCGTCGCGTCGTGTACTTTATTGTGCAAATGTCTGGTGTTGCGGATAACGATTTCAACACGAACACAGGGTGCTGAAAAGTTAGACCAGAAAAAGTGAAAACTAATAACTAAACTAAATATCCAACGTATACTAGGAATGGATAAAGGGAGAACTGTGACTTAGGCATGCCACAAGGCACAGTTCTTGGGCCAGTGTTTTTTACAAAAAGCATAAATGAAATGTTTACTTCAAGCGCATTCGTGATGTATGTAAGTCTACGTCTACTGAGCCTGATTCAATAAAAACATCTTAACGTTGTAAAAAAATTTTTGGATAATTTCAACATGACGATTGGAAAATGCAAAGTTGGTGGACTAATAAAAGAGTAATATTTTATTGACAGCACTGTCCAAGTTGAAAAATTCATAAAAAATAACTGAATGAATTACTTGATAACTCAGTGGACTGGAGCCAGTTGTGCTGGGTTCGATTCCCAACTTCAACACTGGTGAGATCAGCGTGGTATCGACGTTTTTAAATTTAAAGAAACTAATCTTTATGTTAATGTGTACGCTACTGTTTTAATCCGGTCATATTGATTATTTCTCTGAGCAATTAAGTACATGTAAAATGGCGATTTACTAATGCAAGATTCAGTTAGGCGTTTGATAATTAATAGGCCAGTTGTCTGACCATGTCTGCGAAAGATTGTTTTCACTAAAACGCCCTAATTTGCAATTTAACAGATAATGTAAATAACGAAAGGCGGGAGCCGGATGTAGGAAATGGTGTGGTCCTTTTAGAGCTGAAATGTTGAAAAGACACCATTATGTTGTTAGAAAACGTCATAAGTTTGTTACAGGAGTTCCCAACACATCAATACATAAACGCTAACACGAAATGAACGATTTGTTAAACATATTGAGAAGCTCTGAAGTTTCCACCCCCTTTTCACGAATACCCGATGCGCAATAACGGAAACAATTAAATTAACAATGGTTGGTTTAGTCTCGCACATAGTTAATGCCATTCGGACCAAATCTTGCAGAAAATACGTTTTTTTATTATTTTGCATTGAAATCATTTCATATTTAATAGGAAATATGCTTTGTTACATCATTTACTGCGTTCATTGTGTTCTAAAAAATCATTTAGTCCAATGGCTTTGATTCACTGCAATGTCTAATTATTTATCTTTACTAATTAGATCCGTTCCATTGCCAAGGACACTAAATATACATATATATGAATATATTGCTATGTTATTTTATATTGGAATTTTATTGTTAATTTTTCGGAATTTACTTTTATTTTTTTTTATATTGAATTTTTATTATTAATTTTTAGTTTATATGCAAATAATATATAATATTTCACTTACTTTACTCTTTTCTCAGGCTCATCTGGGTTCCTTGAATATATTGAAATTTGATTTATTTACTTGATATTGTCTAAATGGATTTTATTTAATTTGTATTTTGTGTTGCCTAACTTACTGCATAAATTTTGTTAACTGTTAAATGTATACTGCTATGTTGCATATACTTCAGTATGGACAAATAAATAAAAGATCACTGCCTTATCTTTTCAACTATACCTTTAATTTATCCTTGAAATAAATTGCAGTATTAAAAATTCACAAATCGAAAACGTTAGTGATCGTTGAGTTTTGTGTACAACTAATATTATCCCTGCTAACTTAAAATGAAGAATACGAGTGGCTATTTAAGAATAATAATTGATTAAGTGCTCATAAACAGTTCATGTCTGGCTTTGAATTTTTAAATTGCCTGCTGCTTAATATTTAAGGTTATGTCTATACTTATTAACTACAATACAATACACTTAATAGTGCTTCCTTGCAATGAAAGTTCTTTTTGAATATTTTACGATTAATTAGGAATGTTTATGGTTCTCGATTAGCAATTGAACTGTTTCCTTTTTCAATAGAAACTTCTTATATGTAGATATCGGTAAGTAAATTACTTTGATTATTAATAAAATGATTCTTATTATGTTCAATTTATATGAAACATTAATTTCTTACTTTTCCTGTGTTTTCTTTCTGTTTTTCAAACTGGTTATGTTAATTTTCTTGTCTGTTTCAGATACACCTGACTGCATACACCTTCTTTTTGACTTTTCATATCTTGACATTCAAACTTTTGAACTGGATCGTGATGGATTTTCAATAAACACTGGTTTTTACCATAATTACTTCAATTTTTGGTTTTCCTCTATTTTTCTTCTCCAAGCACCATGCTTTTTTTTCCAGAGAGGGTTTCAACAACAACCTTCTTTTCTTTTCCTTGGATACCAAGTTTTTTTTTTATCTCATGGCTGGCTTCCCCATTACTGGTAACTTTCTATGACTGGTAAGTAAATGTTATCTTATTTTTTTTTACTTTATTTATCTATTAATTTTTAATAATTGTCATTATTTTGTTGCTTTGAATTCTTTTTTTAAAGTTTCATGTACAATCTGTCATTTGAAAGAAAATGAAAAAAACGGTGAAGAAATTAATGTATAACAGACATGTTTTAGGAAGTAAATTGGAGACAATATTCGTTAAAACAAAATATTTATACGTGTCAATTCTCTAATTCCGCCCCTATATGCCTACTGCACGCGCTAGCTATCAAATCATCCACAATAAAAATAAGCCGCCACTTTCGGCGCCACTTTGTTCTATTTATTTAGTCAGTTTTTGCCTAATATTTTATGAGGCCAAGTATCTTCCACACCACTATACAAATGTTTATAATCTCAAAGGAACGATGTTTTTTTCGAAACGCAAACCGTTATTATTATTTTTTTCATATTTTTATTTTATTTATTGATAAGATCAGTGCCGCACCGCATTATCAAAGAATCTCCAACAGAAAGTACAGAAGTAGGTAACGGCCTTACATCGTCACCTTGAAGTACACCGAACGTGCAACTTTTAAGTATAGATTTGATACTCATTAAAGTTTGTTTGATACCTGAAATATTTCTCATAGGATATGGTGATTACTGTCGTACGATTCGCATTGCGTGTCGACCCGAGGCGTAATGACTTATACATAAAGGTTGGCGCACATTAAAACACAGACAGACCCAGCGCAGCGCAAATAAAATCTGCAAGTAGGAACACAGCAGATCAGGTTTATACGCACACTAATTCAGAATGGCCCCTGATGCAAAATTGTAAACATACATGCACTGTACGATATCTTAAAAAGAAAAGTGTATTTGAAAATACCGCACATAAAGTGCAGTCCACGGAAGTGCGAACAAGAGCATCTATTGCCCCTTGTTAGCAATATTACAGCGTTGCGCCTCTTTATACTTCTTTCACTCAACGGTAGAATATAACACACCACGTAAATTAAGCAAGTCCAGATGTAATAAGAGTTCCTATCGTAGTTATCGTAAACAAAGTTACAGTTCACTAGAAACTGTGTCACTTCAATTTACGCTCATTATAACTTACTAACCATAAATTCTGTGGCCTGTGGGTCACTGTCCGGTGCCTGTACTTCGATTTGCGCCAGGCCTTATATTAGAAATTTATTTCCATTATGTAACACGCACATAGTTGGAAACATACAATCATAAGTGAGTAGTTGCAGTGGCTGAAATCTTGTGAGAGCTGTCAAGACAGAATAATACAAACGCTATGGATCTGTAAGTATTAACTATTCCAATCCTAATCGTTATTTTACTTAATCCATATTTTAGGCTTAAAGAAATCATTCTTTTTGTAAATGGAAAAAAGTGTGCAGGTTGGTGGCGAAATTTGATAATTTTAAAATATTCATATGCATCGTACTACTAAGTACCTAGGTACTAACGTACTTATCACAGACAAATGTCCAAATACAGGAAACGAAATTGGCACAATTAAAAAAAAGTAAAATGATTTTGACGTCCGTGCTTCTGTGACATGACTTTAGTCTTCAACTGTACATAATAATATGGTGGATTTAACTGTAAGAAATTTGGCTTAACAAATTATGTAGTGAAGTGAATGTAGTTGTAAATTTTGCTGCAATGCTCCTGACAATTCCAGGCTCGCATGGTCATCTTAGAAAATGGCGGCCGAAATTCGGTTTCTTCAGAACCACACAGTAATCCAAAACAAAATTAAATTTGGAAAAATAAAAGCGAAAAACTGCGAAATATAAAAATTTGGAGGCCCCCTCGCTCAATACGCCCCTGGTTTAAATTCATAGTAGCTAATGCTAACGAATAAGTGCTCTTATAAATTGTAACTGATGTACCAAATCTCATCGCCGTAGTCCAAAGAATTTGCGAGATAAAAAAACACCACTTTTTGGGCACTCTCTTTAAAGGGCCCTAGCTTTCTTAAGAAACATATACGAACCCATGTCATTCATTGTTCAGAGGGACTTTTCTTCGTATTTAGTGACGGAGAATCGCTCCAAGAATTATTGACATGGTTTTTAGAAACTCCCTGTATAATGTGCCAGGTCTAAAAATATTTCAATGGTATTATGAGAAAGGTTACTAATCACCAGATTTAGTTTAAATCGAAATATCTCCAAAAAATTATATTTGAGGGCCCCACTCCCTGGGCTCGTACGGGCCCGTAAGAATCAAAATTGACCGAAACAAAAACGTGTTTTTATTTTAAGACCTTTCATAAGAGACTGGGAAAATACTTTAAACATATTCCGGGATAAAGGGGGTCGTAATTAAATGGGTTGATATTATATTATTATTATTATTATTATTATTATTATATTATTTTTCATAAACGCATCGAAATTCGGTCGCTATTTCTAAGGTTGCAATGTCTGGATTTAGCAGGACTTTTAACACTTCGATCATTAATAAAAGAGGCAAGTTTCCTGCTGCTAATTTCTTATTCCGATTTAATTTTAATCGTAAAAATACTAAGACATACGTTTCAGTGGACGCATCGAAAGTGACACCCCAAACAACTTTGAATGCGTATTTGAGAGACAACTTGCACTTAACCGGCACAAAACGCATGTGCCTGGAGGGAGGTTGTGGGGCATGTATAGTGTCAGTTAACAGGATAAATCCTGTTACAGGGAAACGCGAGACGTTTTCTGTAAATTCAGTAAGTACGCAAAATTAACTGGCGAAGCTTGTGGAGTGAAATTAATTCTATTCTAGTGTTTGGTGTCAATTTTTTCCTGCTTTGGATGGGAGATCTACACAATCGAAGGGCTAGGCAACGCTGAGTCAAGACACACCATACAGGATGTGTTAGCCAAATTCAACGGTACTCAATGCGGGTACTGCACCCCCGGAATGATTATGAACATGTACGCCCTGAAAGAATCCCTAGGAGACGTCACCATGAAGCAAGTTGAAAATTCCTTTGGAGGTAACATCTGCAGATGCACTGGTTACAGACCTATTTTGGCAGCATTTAAATCGCTGTGCAAAGACGCAACGCCAAGTTTACTCGGACAATGTACTGACATTGAAGATATCAAAACTTGTAACAGCGTTTGTAACGGAAATTGTGCCTTGACCACGCATTTCCCGTTCTATTTCAAACTTGGAAAGAAGTCATGGATTAAAGTTTTGGAGTTCGCGGACTTGCTGCAAGTTGTTCAGTCGTTTCATGGTAGCATGACTTCCTATATGCTGGTCGCCGGAAATACCGGCAAAGGTAAATAATAATAATAATAACATTATTATTATTATTATTATTATTATTATTAATATTATTATTACATCGAGAAAACGCTGCCCTTTTCAGGTTTCTTTTATTTTTGGCCCTACCTAATGCCTCCAGTAAAAACACAATAATAATAATAATAATAATAATAATAATAATAATAATAAATTTGTTACGAAATTTAAAATCTTTGTGAATGGTGACGAATCGAGTTTTGTGCGACCAAGTGAGAGGACATAGGAAGTGGTCGATAATGCTAGAGGTATTCTGAAAGACGATTTTTCTAAATTTTGGAGGAGTTGGTGCTGAGAGATGAATTTATCTTATGACCCCTGCCAGAAACTTTCTTCACTAAGTAGCAGTAAAAAACTCTAAATTTCTACTGTTTTCAGGTGTGTACAGAATTGTAGATGCGTTTGACGTGTATGTGGATATAACGAGCGTGACCGAGCTAATCCAGTACCAAATAACCAAAGACGAAGTGGCACTTGGAGCGAACATGAGTTTAACAGACGCAATGAACCTTTTCTATAAGCTTTCCGAAGAAAATGACCAATTCAGATACCTGAGGAAAGTAGCTGATCACATAGATTTGATAGCTAACGTGCCCGTAAGAAACGTAAGTAGTTTCAGCTATTTGGATTTGCGGGGTGCTTAACAATTCTGGTTTTCAGGCAGGCACTTTAGCAGGAAATCTGATGCTGAAGAACAAGTACAAAAATTTTCCCTCAGATATATTTTTGTTGTTGGAAACTGTCGGTGCCCAGCTGCTAATAGGTAAATATGCCAGTTAGTTACGAATTTAATTTAACCGTACAAGGTACCTACAACGCTATTATTTTCTGTCATTAAATAATTTGGGATTCAAATTTGTTTTAATAACACCAATTATTCTTCGTTGCAAGGTCTTTGTAATGAGCACGAACATTGTTTTTATTGTTATTGTTATAATGTTTATTTACGTTTTTAATGATATTTAACAAGATAAAGAAATAAACGAAAATATGTAAATAATATTTTTAATTTTCAGTGGATATAAACAATAAAGAATATCTTACAACGCCGTTGGAGTTCCTGGAAATAAATATGGCCGATAAAATAATAAAGAAAATTATAATGCCAGTTTTTTATGGCAGTTATTACTTTGACAGTTATAAGGTATAATTAATATTTCGACTTGTCATTAAACAATATTTTTTATTTTAATTTGCTTAATTTTGTTTTACATTCAACTAGATCATGCCTAGAGCCCAAAATGCCCACGCCTTGGTAAATGCAGGATTTCTAATGAGAATAAACTATGACTTCATAGTAGAGGACGCCAGAATTGTCTACGGTTGCATAAATCCGACATTCACTCACGCTGTGAAGACCGAAAAATATTTGGTTGGCAAAAATTTATTTGAAAACGAAATATTGCAAGGTGCATTTAAAGCTTTAGACCAGGAGTTAACTCCTGACTTTGATTTACCTGATCCAGAGCCAATATTTCGAAAAAAACTTGCCATAGCTTTATTCTACAAGGTAAGTGTTAGTGTTTTTGTTTTGCGTAATTTGTCATATTTGAGTGAGCTAATAACATGTTATTTACACGTCATTACGTGACGCAAAAATGACGTTAACCGGGTGACTACAAAAGTATTACCTACAGAATAACTAGGTTATGAAAGATAAACTTCTTAAATTTGGAACGTGGATAACAGATCACTAAATCTGACATAATTGTGAATAAAATGCTACTTCCGGTCTAGCCGGAAGTGACGCCAACTTTCTTATTTTTAATAGAACGTTTTGTATAATTTTGCATTTGCCTGTTCGTCATGAAATATCGATTTCACCGAATACAAATAGATATTCGGCGTCGAAAATATGAAAAAATTGAAAAAACAAGTAGGCAACTGTAGGGTTTTATTTTTGAATCTTATTAATTCTCTGTGTACGCAAAGTTCTTCTTAATTAAAAAACAAAATGTTCTTAGCAGATTATTAGCATTTTTAAAAATTCAATGCAAAATGCAAAACGATTTAATTTTATTTCTCGTCATAGGAAAAATCAAACTCTCAGCTTTCATTTGATATAAATTATGACTAGATTTATTAAACAGCAGGGTAGGCCCCTGCTTATTTCCCAATTGTACATTGTGTACATTCAAAATGGCCGACTTCCGGTTTCGACGGAAATTACAGCAAACTCGATTTTTTAAATCGAACACTCTGTATATTTTATTATTTTTGGAAAGTACGGACCAAATTCTATTTGATCACGTTGCAAAATTTGCATTTTTTTCAAAAATAATTTTAAAATTTTTAATTTAATTTTTCAATCCAGAAGGCTGTGACTTGGGAAAAATTTATCTATTTCCATTTTGTCATTTACACAAATAATAATTCTTAGTAGTAAGTTAATATTAAGTGTATTGTGGGCCGATAAATTTTAAAGTGTTGGTTTTTCAAAAAAGAGACAATATTTTTAAATGAAACATGTAAGGACCATTCGCAACATTGGATGGAACATTTTATTTCAATTTAGAAGATATATGATATGAAAATTAAATTATTCAAAAATATCAAAATTAGTTTTGGAAAAAATTAAAATTTTGCAACGTAGTCAGATAGAATGTGGTCTGTAGATTCCAAAAATAATAAGATATACAGAGTGTTCTATTTAAACAATCATATTTGATGTCATTTGCGTCCAATCTGGATGTCGGCCATTTTGACTGTACACGTCACCAAATTGGAAAATAAGTACCTACATGTTCCAAATTTCAAAATAGTTGGTTCATAAACAAAGGAGCTATAAGCCTAGGCCGCTTCTCGTGGCCACCCGGTATACTTTGTTTTTCAATTTTTCTACATTCTCGACGCCATTTTTTAAACAAATACGAAAGAAACTGCAAACAGGTACAGAGTACAGAGTATTTCATTTAAAATGAAACAGTTGATATAACTTTCAGATAGACCAGAAGTAGTATTTTGTGCACAATTGGATCAGATTTTGATTTTAGTGACCCACGTTCCAAATTTCAGAAGTCTATCTTTCATAATATCCAAATTATTCCATAGACAATACTATCGCAGTCACCCAATATTCATGCTTTGGTATTTAATGATTTTTTTTAAACAAAGTGGAACAGAAATCAGCCACACTGAATATCTGAACATCTGAAAGAAGACTCAATTTTTTTAATAATTCAAAAACGACAAAAGTTTTAAATACCTTTTATTTTCAGTATGTTTTAAGCATAGCGCCTATTAATCTTATTTCTAAGAAACACAGGAGCGGTGGAGATAAATTGCTTAGGCCGGTGTCTACGGGCACGCAAAATTTTGAAACAAATAAATCTTTGTATCCCTTGTCGCAGCCCATACCCAAAATTGAAGCAGTCCTTCAAACGACCGGTAAAAAAACAATTCTTACTGCTTTTCTGTATGTCAAATCTGGAATAAATTTTAGGGGAAGCAGAGTATATAACGGACATGCCGAATTTACCGGGGCAGTTACATGCAGCTTTTGTGCTGGCTAAAGCTGCACCAAATTCGAAAATCGAGAAAATCAACGTAGAGAAAGCTATGGTAATATTTGTAAATCAAGTAACATACTTATTAGCGCAGTAATTTGTAAAAATGTTTTCAGAAAATTAAGGGAGTCGTTGCATTTTTCGAAAAGAAAGACGTTCCCGGGAAAAACACATTTACTCCAAAAGAGATTGGATTTCCAATAGAAGAGGAACTTTTTTGTTCAGGAATAGTTAAGTACCACTCTCAGCCAGTGGGGATAATTGTAGCTGAGTCACATGACACTGCAGAAGCAGCTGCTGGTTTGGTGGAAATAACATATAAAAACGGCCTGGAAAATCCTGTCTTCTCCATAAGAGATATACTGAAGAAAAATATAACCAAAAAAATAACACAAGATAAAATCATTGAACCGAAAAGCAAAGGTATATGCATAACTCGTAATATACAAATAAATCTGCTAATAATAATAATAATAATCAAATAGTAAATAAATGCTGTGTGCGCACGTTTTTTCAGGTAAAAACATCAAGTACGTTGTCAAAGGTACTTTTGATCTCAAGTGGCAATACCACTTTCACATGGAGACGCAATGCTGTAGCGTAATTCCAAAGGAAGACGGGTTAGACATGTACCCCGGCTCTCAATGGATGGACCTAACTCAAAATTCAGCGGCTGCAGTTTTAAACATCCCAGCAAATAAGTAATATAATTGCCGCTCTCACTTTCAAGTAATATCGAGTGAAATTACTTTTTCAGAATAAACGTAGCTGTCCGAAGATTGGGCGGTGCTTTTGGGGCAAAAATCGTCCGAAACGCTTTAGTTTCTAGCGCTGCGGCATTGGCAGCACACAAACTTAAAAAGCCAGTGAAGCTGTGGATGGACCTAGAAACGAACATGAGCGTTATCGGCAAACGGTATCCTTTATCCAGCGATTACGAAGCTGCAACCGACGAAAATGGCATTATCCAGTATCTCAACAACACGTTTTATTATGACCATGGCGCTGGAGGGAACGAGTCTGTTATGTTTCTGCTCTTTGATACTTATTTGGGGACTTACAATTCTGATAATTGGCATACCAACGCAGGTATTGTTAACACAGATATGCACCCCAGCTGCTACATCAGGGCGCCAGGTGAGTGGATTTATTATTAACAATGTTACTACCACAAACTACCATAACTTACTAGGTTCTGCTGAGGGTTTAGCTATGATCCAAGCCATAATGGAACACACCGCAATGTCAATAGGCATGGATCCTCTGGAATTTAGAATTAAGAATATGAAGAAAACGCACCCCGCACTACTCAGACACGTGGAAGACTTAACGAAATGGGCTGATATCAATCAGCGCAAATCTAACATAAATAAATTCAATATGGTATACATGCGGCGAGTGTATGGGAATGTTTTTATTTAAATAAATATTTTTAGGAAAATCGTTGGAAGAAGAAAGGTTTGTCGGTAGTGCCTATGGTATTCCCGTTTCCATTGCTTTTTAATTACGGCGTAATCGTTTCTATATATCACGCTGATGGAAGCGTCGCCATATCGCACGGTGGAGTTGAAATTGGACAAGGCATAAACACAAAGGTTTAGGTTTATTTTATTGGCTTATTTATATTTTGACGCCCAATTTGTTTCCAGGCAGCGCAGGTGTGCGCTTATAAATTGGGAGTACCATTGGAGAAAGTTTCAGTCAAACCAAGCAATAACTTAATCGCTCCTAATTCTTCAATGACCGGAGCCAGTTTGACGAGCGAAGGTGTGTGTTGGGTAAGCCAAAGCAATTACTCTAAATCCTTGCTACAGTGATAGCTTTTAGGCAATTTTAAAATCATGTGATGAGCTTTTGGCAAGGATGAAACCCATAGGAGACACAATGGTTAATCCAACTTGGGAAGAGTTAGTTAAAAAATGCCACCATGAGTTCGTAAATCTCTGTGCAACGTCAATGTAATAACAGCGTTTGCTAATAGTAACGAAAATAAAGTAATGGCGTATTTTAGGTACTCACCAAAGGATCCTGAGCTGAAGAGTTATGACATATACGGCGTGTGTGCTGCAGAGATCGAATTGGACGTTTTGACTGGACAACATCAGATAAGCCGCGTAGATTTACTCGAAGATGTTGGAAACAGCATGAGTCCTCAGATAGACATTGGACAAGTCGAGGGAGCTTTTGTAATGGGACTTGGATATTTTACAACAGAGCAAATAGTTGTCGGTGAAAAGGGAGAAATACTGACCAACAGAACGTGGAGTTACAAACCACCAGGAGTTAAAGATATTCCAATCGATTTTCGAGTTAAATTCCCAGAGAACAACCCTAATCCAGTTGGCGTCTTAAAATCCAAAGGTATTGATTATAATTATCTATTTATTCGTATAGAATCACGTAATTTTCTCGAGAAATTCGACTATAGGATCGCCCCTTCTGTGTTCCCGTTCCGCAGCCCATGGAAAGTTTTTAATTAGAACATTTCTGAGTGACAGTCCTGCGCCACCAGAATTTTATCGAACAAAACAAGAAACACATTTCTGTATAATTCGAGGCTGATTTTAAAACAGAATACAACAGAATGACGTAATTCACAACGGTGACATCCGTGCTTTTTAATCGAGTATTACTTTTAAAAGAAATTCACCAGCAACTTATTTTTTATTTTTTTAGGTACCTTTCTTTAGTTTTATTTTTTGTCACAATTTAAAAAATACTGAATTATTTAATTTATTATGCTAAACAAATTTTAGCTACTGGTGAACCACCATTTTGTTTAGCCGTTTCCATACCATTAGCTATCAGGCAAGCGGTGGCTTCCGTGCGACAGGAAGCTGATAAAACGGCACCCAAGTGGTACCCATTTGGTAAGAAGATAAGAAACGTGTTAGCTTCGTAATAATTCTTAAGTTTTAAATGTTTTAGATGGGCCTTCAACAGTGGAAAACACCTTTATGAATTGTCTACATGACTATAGGCATTTCACCTTATAAATACCAGCAACTCAAAGACATACCCCAATTCTCGAAATAGCAATGAATTTCTCTTAAAATTAATGCGACTTTGTAGCTCTAAAAATAAAAAAGTTACCCGTGTAAGGAAATAGATCATAGCCACCTATGTAGAATAATAGGTACCTAATAAAACGTTAAAATTGAAAACAATACCTGTTTTTATTTAATATGTAAGTTCCTGTTCCTATATATAAACCAGCTTAAACAGGGGCGGACCAGTACAGGAAAGACCCGGTGCCCCCGGTGAAACTTCAGCCCTAAAAGACCCGTTGATAAAAACCCGAGTATTTAAATAACATCAATGAGAAAGTACGGAAAACAGAAACACAGAATAATATAAAAAATTAGCAGCAAAATTTCAAAATGAAAACCGCCTCTATCACCCTCTACTTTGTTTTTCAAATACGACCTGATATTATTTTCCTTAATTTATTAGTATTTTTCGTCATGATTACAATGATATTATATAATTTATTATCTTTCATTTCTCCATTTCGCCAAATTCAATCGCTTGTAAAAAAATCAAAAACGGTGCGACAAAGAACATATGCTTTTGGTTACGGACGTATGGACTTTTATAATTTTCCATATAATTTGAAAAAAATGCTAAACAGGGTGATTTTCTTTACAGAAATAAAAAAAACTTGAATTAAATAAGTCCGGTCCTGGAATTTTTAAATATTAAAAACGGCATTATATCAACTGTGATAACTACACAAATTGTATAAAATTTTAACAAATTGTGATAAATAGTAAGGAAGTTCTGGGGGCAGAGAAATATTGGCCATAAGTAGTTTATCGCCCTGTATCTCAGTAATTAAGCGCAACAGACAAATTTCTATACATATTCGTGAATAGTCAAGGGATCCTCTATCATCCTTAGAAGTATACAGTTCGTCATAAAACACCCTGTATATATCGATGAGGCAAGGATGGGACTTTGCCTCCCTGCCCTCCAACCAGTCCGCCACTGCTTGAAGCATTATTATATGTATTATATTTATGTTATCAGAATTGAACATAAGTATACCTATGTCAAATAATAATAATAACATTGATTGTCAGCACTTATTGCAGCTTATAAAAGATAAAAGTATGTATTATGAATTAATCATAAATTATGATCACTGTGAAAGTGGAAAATTTTCCATTTGTAACCCACCTCGTATTCTTGTCTGATCCTTTGCCGACAATCGTACAGCCAATGAGAACGTTTTACACAAAGCTGATTTATCAATATCACAAGAGCACGTGTGCTTTGGCTTTAGAAAACGTAAAATTTTATACTGGGTATATCTACATTTGCACATGCGCAAAATTATTTACTGGCTTAATAGTAAGCAACCATATATACTCAATTGAGAGAAATGTGTTGTCAACATTGAAGAATTGTTATTTAATTCTTCTTCCCTGGTAGTTAGATGGCAGCACTAATATATCCATGAAACGAATGTAGGGAACGAATTATGCAGTTTTATAATCATTTCCGTTTTAATATAAACAAATTCAAAACACATGCATATGCGCTTCGTGTTAATTAAACACGTCTGTCTATATTTTAAAAATATTTTCTACACATGTTTATGGTTCACGATATGCCTATTACGCCATCTATTGAATAGTAGTAAAACTCTACCTATCTGAAACCTATTTCCTTAAGTACTGTGGTATACTGCAAATGGATATTATACGGACCTTGTGGATGCGAATAATAGATGGCGCATCTCCAAGTGTATTTCTCTATGTACAGTTATAGCTAAGGATTTATTGTTAGAGCTTTGGGCGTTTTTCCCATTATGTTTTAAACATGGTTCTTCAACAAATGATATCAGTAGTCAGAAAAGATTACATTTTTGGGAGTTTCGGATGCGCCATCTATTATTCGCATCCACAAGGTCCGTATAATATCCATTTGCATTTTAACAATGGGATGGTTTATCTTATACTTATTTAATCTATGATATACTTATATCATATCGATACGTTAAAGTACATTTCAATATGTATGAGCTCATCAAAATATACCACGGTTATCAGAATTCAGGATTATACTTACTTTAGCATTAAGCTGGATGCTGATGTTTGTTACTCCATTCACACAGTTTTTAAAGCTATGAGACTACTTGTATTTTGTTTTTAAATTTTCAATGCAATAATTATTTTGTAACAGAAATTTTAAATTTAAATGAGAATACATATTTGGTATTATAATAAATTATATTATCAGAGACATTGTTCATTATAAAAAATTGGCTGGCTGAAGGACTTAAGCACCTTTCAAGTCACCCAGAAAGAATGACAAAGGTCTACAATTTATTGTGCATATTGAACGAAAATTAATTAAAATCCGCATTTAATACATGAAATCAATAAATTAGATCATTTTGTTACCTACACAAACACATTAAACATGAATTACATTTAAATACAACTTTTTAATTTAATTTTTACTTTCCGCCGAACGAACTTCCACAACTTTGTCCCATAGAAAATACCTCGCAGAAGTTTATAAGCACACAAGTGCCATTGTAAAAGAGTCTGGAATGTTACATTCACTCTAAGAAACCTTTTAATGGTAAGATCACTTTTGTTATTGTGAAAGCATCAGTAGACAGGAAAATTGATTATTTTCTGGATAAATCTTTTGTTTACCTCACTGCAGTCTTTCACAACACACGTACACACACACATGCAAGTTCTATTTAGTATTATTTACCCTAATTTATAAAAGCAATTTTATATTGTATCACATCGGAGTGCAACGTATTTAATCAATTAAATATTTATAAATAAATAAATTTTAATAAACAGTAAATTTTTTAATTGTGTGTTTTTGTAAAACAAATCCTGAAAGTTAAATTAAATATTTATATGAATAAATTTTAATAAATAATACTGACTGATGGTCGAGTTGGTAGAGTACCTGCCTCTCACCCAAAAGTCCCGGGTTCGAATCCCGGTCGTGGCAATGGAAAATACTGTGAGAGGGATTTTTCCATTATACACGGATATTGGATGTGTGTCCCTTGTCTTTAAATGTGTAGCCCCCTCCCGCACAAGGCTCAGCCTTCTGGGATAAAGGGGGTCGTAATTACATGTGGTGTATTTATTGTATTTATTTATACATTTTTAAATTCTGCGTTTTTTAAAACCAAATCCTGAATGTTTCGTTCAGGCATGAGGGGGAATGCTCGTTATGGACTCAGGATAAATAATATAAGTTTAAAGCATCACCGATTGTCACTGGTTCACGGTGCCACCGTTAGGGGTATAAAGCTTTTTAACAAGCTCCCCACCAATATAAAAAAATCCTCAAAAATTGAATGATTTCAAAGCTGCTGTACGGAACTTATTAATAAGATATAGGTACCTTCTACTCTGTAACTGAATATTTTAATGGTAATTTTATTAATTAATTTTTTTATACATACATATATGTTTATGTATAATTGTATGTCTTTTTTTATTAATAGTGTCTCTGTATTGACATTATTCCATAGGTATTTGTGTAAGCAAATCTCATGAAAATAAAGTAACATTGCTGCGAGTTTGTTTTCTGAATATATTTTGCAACCTTATTGACAACGATTGGTCTCTGATTTGAATTACTTAGGCACTACTGATCTTGAAAATTTTGGTTCATACATCAAGCTTATACCTTTTCGATGACTAATTCATAACGTTCATCTGTTCGTCACGTTATTCATAAAAGTTATGGAGCAACTTATATATAACATAACTAAGTGACAAATATTTTTAAATCCATGGAATTCCGTATTCCTTTTCATATCCCATTGTATATAGTAGTCTTTTTATCAATAAAACATCATTTGCAGAGCGCAGAAAGAGAAACATGTATACAGGGTGTTAGGAAAAGTTTTAGGCAAATTTCAATGGGTGGTGTAGAATAATTCAATAATCAAAGAAGTCTTATGACATTTTTTCTTAGAGCTATAGTTTTGTCAGAAAACAATATATTCATTTAGTATCCTTTTATAAAATGTATAACTTTTCTAATAAGTAAATAATTGTAGACGTCAGTTTTGCCTGTGATGCTGTACTATTCGCAAAAGAAACATTTGTTTATCATGAATAAAAACATCATGTAAAAACTTGTTTAAATATTGTGCTACAAAATATAAAATGTATAATACCCAGATAATTTTTGCGGCCATATTTAAAAACAAATACTATTTAAAATGAATTTAAAAAAAAATTGACACAGCCTAACCCTGTAGACAATATAGGAAGTATAGGTAGTACGGTTGATAAAATATTATAAAAATTGGTAAAAAAACATGTAAAATCGAGGTTAAGGTTAAGACAATGAGTAAGTTATTTTCTTAGAGAAATTATCTAAATTTTTAAATAAAAGCAGCAATTTTATTTTTATTTTCATTTGCGTGTTTCCCCATATCAGATAATCATAATTTCTGGCTATTGTCCGAAAAAAACACAATTCCTTGAAAACTAATTAATTTAATTCAACTAATTCAAAACAACCCCTTTACTCCTCGAAAACAACGGAATCAATTTAATATCAATAAAAAATTTTATTCCAAAAAGATAATTTAAATCAGTAGGAATTGACTATTTTCATTAACAACCAAGGTTAGTTCGACCACCTGCCACTGGATGGCAGGATAAGTACCAGTCTGATATTTTTATTAATGGTTAATTCTAATAATATTAAAAACGATATATTGCCTATTTATTTTAAAGTGAAAATTTTTAAACGCAAGTTTTAGGATTTTTCAGCGCTTATACTATTGGCATCAGGGCACTGATAAGTTAGGCTCTGCGATTAGCAATTGTTTAAATTACAAGCATTCAATTTATTGGACAGTTTTAGGTGGATCGATAGAAAGGTGCAATCATAAAGAAAAATCTATCAACAACTTTATTATTTAATATTAATAGATATAAACATAGTCACACAATTGTTTCACTGTGAACGTTCAAGCAGCACGAATGAGAAAATATGCGAATGAAAAAGTTTCTGCTGAATGATGCTTCATGCCATAGTCTCAAATAATATTAGCTCGAATATTCAAAATATTCCAACAAAAATACGTGGCATTACTGACTACATAATCAAGTGCCGGGGGGGTGTTTATTATAACAACTTCGGTAGTAAGTTCACGAGGTATAATATATTTCAAGCCAAAATCATCTAAGATATCAATTAATTGTTTCTTTTCATGGAATTTTTGAGAATAACAAAGCAGAATAATTTCGTGATTTAAAGTGACCCAGTATAAGATAGCACGAAGTGAATATTGCTTAATAAATAATAAATTTTAAATTGATTACCTACATTCTGCACACAATCAGTAAATTACTGGTGGAGCTACCTTCTTTCCAAATATCGTAGTAAAACCCGTACATTCACAATCTAGATCAGATACATGTTTTGATAAGTTCAAGTTTTTCTTAGGTCCATATATGACAGTGCCTTCATGAATATGTCGATTTCCACAGAAACTTTCACGGTTTCCCTAAATCTAAAAGACAATAAATTATATACAGCTGAAAAAATACATAAAAACGTTTAAAACCTACCTCACAGCACAAGCAAACAAATTAACTTCCAAATTATCCGGCTTAGTCTGCACATTTCCAAAGTAGTGTTGTTTTCCCACAGTTAGTTTTAACTTCGACCATCTTATCGTGGTCTTCTTCAGCAGCTTCCTGGAAACCCAAAAATCAAAATATCATGACATACCGAAGTTGTTTTAATTATTTCTTGTACTATGCTTAAATATTGAAACTCATCACACATTCAAGTAGATGAAACGGAAATATATGCTCATCTAGATTAGATAAGAGAGAAAATACGCCTCATTTTCAGTCGGTAAGTTTTTTTAAATTCATGAGCTACCCCAACGTGAAAACTTTGCCGAACCTCTTCACTCTCGAAGGGTAGGAGTTTTTTATTTGCTTACTATCAAATTGACAAGGCACCGTTTGCTTTACGTCCCTCCGAAGGATGGTATATCCACTTAATCCTCGCTTAGCATAACTTCTGCGTTTATGCTGATATATAAGCCATTAGAAAGCGTATTCAATAATAAAATGTGAGAAATGTCATTCTCATCGGCATCGGCATCACTGAATTGTTACATATTGTTTTACATTGACAACGGAGAAGTGTACGTACCGATTAAAAATGAACTTACTGAACAGACTTGTTGAGAAACCGCCACTTTATATATTTACTCGGTCAATAGAAGTGGTACAAGTCGTTCACACGAAATGGCAAATATTAGTAAGAGACGAATATGTCAATACAGTACCAATTGCCCGAGTTCAGTACTTAAAAAATAAATAAAAGAATATAACAAAACTAGCAGTATATAGTTGCGGTTCGGGGATATAACAAAAACTTACCTATAACATCAGATATATACTTCTAAATTCATTACGAAACGTTAACTTCGTTTATCCACATCAACTGAAGTTTTGAGGTTATGTATCCGAGATCCAAGAATACAAACAAAATAAAAATGAATGAAAAATGGCGGCGATTCAAATCTTGTGCAGATGATGAAATCCGTACTTAACTTTGATCAATACTTTTTATAGGTATTTGGCCACAAATGCTGCACATCCACCAGTTTACTCATGGTCGTTGTCACAGAGCAAAACACCAATCACTAATGTCGCTAATGTCGTTGTTTTAAGAAGACTTTTAAGCACAGAACATCCAAACAAATGAAAGTATCGCTAATTGTTAATTCCGATATTACCGATATATAACCGGCGCGACATCTGTCAGGATTCCTTGGTACTAACAGAACAAACTTCACAACAAGGATGACAGGTTATACAAAAGTATTGCCTACTTCGTGGTGGCTAACCGTAATTATAGAAGTTTATCGCAGTTACTTGCAAGTAATAGCAGTAAGTTTCATTGTGAAGTTTAATTCCAGTATTTAAAATTAAAATTTTGTGTAGCAAACAGGATGGGCATGAGTGTGGAAAGGATAATTTAAAACTTGGCGGTCGGAGGTAAAAGGAACTGGCGCGTGCGCGTTGGAATCAAATTTAGTCAAGTCGGGCGATTGATCAGCAGTGCATTGAATGCTTTTGTGGGTTGTGTTGTGTGTCGTGCCATATTATTATTTTTTAAGAAAAAACAGATAAAATAGAATTTAAAGGACCACATACCGTTTTTAGTGATGAATTTTAGGATATCTACAGTATTATGTTGGGCGGTCCTTGTAGGATTTGCGGCAGCAGCACAGGTAAATAAAGAATATTGTTTCTTATATGTATGTGGATTCGATGTATCCTTCTTTGGGATAACCTTTCTGACATAAATGACTTGAATTATGATTTTAATTAAGCGCAAACTGATTCAGCTAACTACGTAAGTGGTAAATTTGACGTGATTGTTTGTAATGTGTAGTTCGGTTTTAGAGGTGACTGTTAGTACATAAGTACACAATATTAAATATTTACGTTTTTATCTTTAAATGTACTTACTACACGACCTATTTTATATACCTGCTCGTCCCACAAGCTTGTTGAACGTTTTCAAAATTATTTCCAGATTGCTAGTTTCCAGATTTTGTACCATTATTTTGGTTAAACATAACGCTTTGGTTAGTATGCAGATATTTATTTAACGCTCTGAAGATCCTCGTTTTGCACCCTAATCCAGTAAGCAAAAAAAATAATAGGTTAAGTACTTACGCTTTTTTGATAAATCCTACAAAATATTTTACCAGCCCAATCAGATGTGAACTAAAATTTCTACCACTAGTTACACAGGTAGAGATTAGGTGCCATTCTCTAACACAGGCAGGTTTTTAAGGCATTTAATTTTGTTTGTTGACTACCTACTAAAGAATACGGCTTTACATCTTGTGTTTTAACTGAAGGTCTTCTGGATCGTAAATATGCATATTGTATAAAAGTTTAAATTATTTTATTTACACTTCAGTAAATAAATTCATTATACCGATAGCTGACAGGGTGGTCCAAGTTTCTGTTCGTGTAAAACTTGCTACCATATGCCCTGTTTTGCATCATGTTCTTACATTTATGACTTCCCAGTATCTTGGTAGGCATACCTACTTGCTTGCAGAAAAACACAGACGTGTTTAGTTTAAAGTAATCAAAGCGGGAATGGCTGTACTAATAGAAAGGCTCCTAGGGAACTTTGCTCAGTGTTTTTGTTGGCCACTGCGTATCCATGTTTACTTTGTAAACGTATTATTGTCATGTAGCAATAGTAAATATGATTAGATCATCCATCTGCAACCTTTTTAAGATGGATAATAAAGGATATGACTAGTAGGTACTATTACTATCTAAATTGTAATTTTACTGAACTGAATACTTCCATATTATCGAAGTCCAAGGGAAAATTATCTTACCCGGGCATATCTAGCGAGAAACTCAATTAAATAACTGCATATCTGTCGATAATTGCAACCCTTATAAGGTCGGACGGTGCCTGGAATTATTAAATACGAGGCGCAGTGCACAAGTGTTATTTGCAATTGTTTTTTAGAGTAGGTAATGTGATGCTGGTGGTTTGGAGCAGGTAAAGGCAGAGGTCGGCATAGAGGCTATATGAGGCTTGAGAGAGAAACTACTCTAAAAAAATATCTGCAGCTGAAAGCACCTGGTAGTGCCCCTAATTGCGACAGTCGAAAAACCTTTAGTACAAAATGCGTCACTTATCACCAGAGGATTACGAAAATAAATCTCAAGAATCTTTGTATAGATTTGCCTCGAGATTTGCTTATTTTTGTTTCAACTGTTTATTGGTTTTTAATAGATTGTACAGAGTGTGCAAAAACACTTTCCGTTTAAAACTGTATTTATAGCACAAATTTCTTCTGAAAACTTGTTTACTGATTACGGTTTTCAGTCCGATTAATCCGTACTACGAATAGACCGCGTGATTAATTACGTTATTCAGTTCAAAGTCAAGGGTAACCAGTCGACCATCTTTAGAGATATGTAGTGCAAACGGGTATTTTCACAGGCACTGTTTGGAGCTAAAAGTAAAGTAATTGTACCCATGTAAAATAAGGGGAACTTAAGGGAATAAGTTTTATTCAAGACATGTGGCTCAAAAATATTCGTGACTGCAATCTGGAGAATATTTTGATCCCTTGCAAACCCAACTTTGACGCTTTGTATCGCCGAAACTGTTTATTTGTCTTGTTCATGAATTCAAGCTTATTTTTGTATATCAGATCTTATTTATAATTTTTCATCTCGAATAAAGTTTTTTAAAAGTTAGGAATAGAAATGTTGGGGTCCGGTAGACCCCGTTCCAGTGGACCGATTTTGCTCATCAACAAACTCAAATCTTTTCCTTGGGCTCTAGAACGTGTGTACCAAATTTGAAAGCTTTGTCTCAAAAACTGTAGCTGCTGCCGCGAGACATACATACACACACACAGACAAATTTTTTTTTTAAATTGACTTTGACACTCTATCTGACCGATCCGGTTTATTGTAGAGATTATGAATTTACGTTTATTCTCCTCATTATGTAGTCTTAGTCTATAGGATCCTTGATGCATTTTTGTCGCCCGATATGAAAAAAAGGAGAATCATGAAGGAAAACCGTAGAATTTTGAAATTTATTTTTGGTCCAATTAATCCGTGGCATTAGAAAATGTACCATTTGATTGCCTAATTAATTATACGGTATTCAGTTCAAAGTCAAGGGTAACCTGTCGACTATCTTTAGAAATATATAGTGAAAACGGGTATTTTCACAAGCACTATTTGGAGTTAAAAATAATGGCATAATTCTCACCATGATTATACCGGGTGGCCAGGAGAACCGGCCCAGGCTTATAGCTCTTTTGTTTGTGAGCCAACTGTTTTGAAAATTGGAGCATGTAGGTATATAAGACTTATTTTCCAATTTACTGACGTGTACATTGAAAATGACCTACTTCCGGTTTCAACGGAAATAACATCAAATTCGATTTTTTAAATGAAACACCGTGTATATATTATTTTTGGAATCTACGGACCGAATTCTACAAGGTGTTTCCAAATTGACTACCATAAATTTAAGAGCTTGTAGAGAACGTTAAAATAAAACTAAAACCTTTATACGTTTCGTCGGAAAACGCTTCATTTTCAAGATACAGGGTGTTATAGTGTCGACTGGCAGATCAGTTATTTAGATATATCTCTAAACAGAGTAGGCAGAGGAATCTAAATTTTTGTGAACGAGTGTTACTTAAGACTACCGATGACTGGATAATATTTTAAATCTGATGCCACCATTCAGTGGCGTAGAAAAAGGGGTAGCCGAACTCTTTTTTGTTAAAAAAAAATTTGCTGTCAGATGTTTTGAAAATATCGTCTCATTTTCAAATTCCCCAATAATCAAAATGCTATAATAAAGATGCTCTTATTAAATATCTCCAGAGGCGTTCGTTTTCGAGATATTCTCGGTTTTCTGTAGCAATACTCATGTGTTTACTTAGTCAATAAAATAGCAAAGCAATGGTAGAATATTTTAATAATGTACAAGATAAATAAAAACTTCCGCACATGTGTAATTTACCATTTTAATACTTTTTATAAAATATTGCTACTGAACGATTAACCAAAAAAAGGAAATTTTCAATATGAATTTGTTAAGAAGTGCACCTTTGAGATTAAAATATAATTTCTTGACAGTTAAGCAGGTTTGAGTTGCATTTGTTTTTGTTTTTATCTACCTTGTGATGATTGCCCCTTTTTAATGTTTTTCGCAAATTAAGTAGGTACCACATAAAACCGAGAATATCTCGAAAACGAACGCCTCTGGAGATATTTAATAAGAGCATCTTTATTATAGCATTTTGATTGGGGAATTTGAAAATTAGACGATATTTTCAAAACATCAACAAATCATCAGCAAATCTTTTATTAACAAAAAAGTGTTTAGGCTACCCTCGAGGCTACCCTTTTTTCTACGCCACTAAATGGTGGTATCAGATTTAAAATATTATACAGTCATCGGTAGTCTTAAGTAACAGATATAGCTAAATAACTGATCTGCCAGTCGACACTATAACACCCTGTATTTTGAAAACGAAGCGTTTTCTGACGAAACTGTATAGAGGTTTTAGTTTTATTTTAATGTTCTCTACAAGCTCTTAAATTTATGGTAGTCAATTTGGAAACACCTTTTATATGATCCCGTTGCATTTTTTTTCAAAAAGAATTTTAAAATTTTTAATTTTATATTTCAAATTTCAATCCAGAAGGGGAAAAATGTATCTCCAAAAATTAAATGAAACGTTTATGTTATGGACCATATCCTCAACATTAGATAGAAAATTTTATTTCGAATACGATATATGATAGGTATGTTTAGTTTTATTTCCATTTAGCACAAAAAAATTAAATAATTCAAAAACCTTAAAATTATTTTTGATGTGACGTGATCAGATAGAATTTGGTCTGTAGATTCCAAAACTAATAAGATTGACAGGGTGTTCTGTTTAAAAAAATCAAATTTGGGGGTGATCGTTTGAAAATTCTACTTTTTAAACCCTTTTATTTTGCTTAAAAATATAGCTAGGTAGAGAAAAAATAAAAATAGATCTGTATTCTGTAGCATATTTTACCCGAGATTTTACCAAGTTTTTGTATATGTTATGAGTCTGCATCTATCTTAATGAATATACAGGGAGCGCCACATAGTCACACTTATTTAAACGGAACACCCTGTATATTTTTATATAATAATAATAATAATAATAATAATTTTTATTTTTATTTTTCAAAAGAAGAAATATATTTGGATTCATCCCCTTTATAAATATATACCGGGTGTAAATGAAATTAGGCTCACCCCTATAACTTTTTTGTTTTTCAGATATCATTTTGAAATTTTGGTAGTTGCAATAACAAGTAAATTTGAATTAATGCATGTTAATAAAATAATTCTAGCACTTCCAGTTTCACCGGAAATGACCGTAACATCTGTTTTTTAAATGGAACACCCTGTATATTTTTCCATTTTTGGATTCAGGAATTCGTTCTGCACACGATGGTATCAACTTCGAGGAAGAAACATAACCTCAAACATTTTTTTAGGATAATTTAAGTTGGCATCTAGGGAGCCATGACTGCTGAAAAACTTTTCTTTCTGAGTCATTGAGTATTAGAAAATTAAAATCAGGATATTAAGTGAGTTAACTTTGCTTTTATAGCCATTTAAACATCTCGGAAATGGTTTTTTCGATATAAGTATTTTTTTTTAAAGGAATCATTATACCCTCATTATACTATTTTAATAGAGATTTTCTTTACCGACATTTCGATACCAAACACTTTACCTTTAGTTCATAAATAACTTACAAAAGGTACTTTATGACCTTAGTTCAAATTTATTTTAGTAAGCACTGACCAAGTTAAACATTTGATATGAAATTAATTGGGAATGCCTTGAAAAGAAAAAACAAATTTATGAAACTAAAATAAATTTGGACCAAGGTAAAGTATCTTTTGTAAGTTATTTATGAACTAATGGTGAAGTGTTTGTTATCGAAATGTAGGTAAAGAAAATCTCTATTAAACAACGTAATGAGGTATAATGGTTCCATTTAAAAAAAATTCTTAAATCGAAAAAACCATTTCCGAGATGATTAAACGGCTATAAAAGCAAAGTTAACTCTCTTAATATCACGATTATATTTTTCCAATACTCAAAGGCTCAGAAAGAAAAGTTTTTCAGTAGTCATGGCTCCCTAGATGCCAACTTAAATTATCCTAAAAAATGTTTGAGGTTATGTTTCTTCCTCGAAGTTGATACCATTGTATGCAGAATAAATCCCTGAATCCAAAAATGTAAAAATATACAGGGTGTTCCATTTAAAAAACAGATGTTACGGTCATTTCCGGTGAAACCGGAAGTGCTAGAATTATTTTAATAACATGCATTAATTCAAATTTACTTGTTATTGCAACTACAAAAATTTCAAAATGATATCTGAAAAAAACAAAAAAGTTATAGGGGTGAACCTAATTTCATTTACACCCGGTATACTATAATTAAGTAGGTATGTACAATAAATTTAACAGACGATTATTTGAGCAATTTTAAGACAAAAAGTTCATTAAACATGGGTCCGGAAATGCTTCGTTTGCAAGATACAGCTTATTCTAAAAAATTGCTTTTTCGTAAATATCTTAAATATCCAGAATATCCTTTACCCAATTTTGTTGTAATTTGGCAGTGTATGAAATCAGAGGTCTGTAAACCTCATTTTTTCCATTAAACCTCGTTTATTTCGTAAACGGTTCATTTCGAGGTTCATTTTAAGTACCTACCACCTTAATACAGTTACGAGTACAGTTATGAATATAATTAGGTGGGTAACTCCGACAAAAATATAGATAAAGGAAAAAAATATAGGGTATTCCATTTAAAATAACAAAGTTGGTGTCTTGCCAACGAAAACGGAACACCCTGTATAATTCTACATATATTTTCTGGTTATGCAGGATTTAAAACCAAGAAAATAATCATTAGACAAAATCTTTCTAGCATTTCAAATACAGCCGTTATAGACCAAATTCAGAACTTTGGGGCACCCTGTATAAAGTAAAGGAAACTTGTAAATAAATAAACTTTTATTCAGGAATCTCGGTCCGAAACATATTCGTGATTGCTATAATAATATGGAGATTATTTTGAAACCTTGCAAACCCAAATTAGACGGCCCTGTATCACCGAAACTGTTTATTTTAGGATTATGAATTCAATCTTATTCTCCTCCTTATATAGTCTACTTTAGTTGATCCTACATACATTATTGTCGCCCGATGCGAAAAAAATATATTTGAGGGAGAGACATGAAGGAAAAACGTAGTATTAGAAAGTTACTGACAGTTTTCAGTCCGATTAATCCGTGGCATTAGAAAATGTACTACGAATAGACCGCGTGATTAATTGTAAGTTATTCAGTTCAAAGTCAAGGGTAACCAGTCGACAATCTTTGGAAAAATGCAGGCATTTTTTGGAATTAAAAATGAGGTTATAATTCTAACCATGTTTGCATGTAAAATAAAGGAAACGTGTGGATTAATAAGTCTTATAAAGGAGACACGGCCCAAAAATATTCGTGATTACAATCTGGAGAATATACAGTTTAATAGCAAAAAAATATATCCACCAGCAACTATTAGTCGGTCTTTCCATGTTGGGGGTAAATTCCTCGCCTTTACGGTGCCAATTGTTTAACAAATCCAATATCTTGTTTACAAGTATCAACTATTCATTGTTTCAAGTTATCTTGTTTATAAACTGGAATGGCAATTGTTTATACGTAGTAAAAAAACAATGGTGTGTAATAAATGTGCTTATTATTTAATTCTATTTGTGCACGTATGTGCCCTATACAGAGGGACCCGGTGGTTCCTAAGGGCATGTCAATACTTGAGGACCATTCGGTGATCCACCTCATATAAGGTACCAAGAAAAATGTGCAAACTAAATAGATTGGATGGATTTCTAGATATTATGTTTAAAGCAAATGGGAATCCAAAACCCAAATTTGGGGGGGGGGGGGGGGGGTAAAAAATAATGGTGGAAACACTGTACCCAACACAACACCAATAAAATTTCACTCAGTTTTACTAAACATTTTTAAAATTCTTTTTGTACACTTGTTCGTATTAGGGTGAGTGTTGTGAATATTTCCTATTCGAAACCCTTGGACTGGAGGCGCGCTTTTAAAATAAGTCGCTTTTCTTTATTATTTCTCCACTCCCTCGCCGTTCAATACCTGCGAACTGAAAGCCAACCGCGCCAAATAATGGGGGACCAACCAACCTATTTAGGTTAATTGGTTTTATTGGTTTTATTTAATTATAGTTTCTAAAGATTATTTTACCGTTGAATCGAAGTATCCGATATCAGTTGGCCCAAGTGGCTGTCGCATCGGTTCGAAATTTTTTATCAAAAATTGTACTGAAACTGTTAAGCAGGGCAGAAAAATTGGGTAGTAATGAAATAATTGAAACGTTATTAAGCGTGTCAATTTTTTTTAGGCCTTCACTGATTAGGTACTTTCCTCGGTACTTTGTAACAGTTGGATTGACATTAAAAGTATCTCTATATTTGTACTCTATTAAATTGCACTCCTAATAGAGTGTATTTAGTTACATAATTACCAATCTTTTTTATGCTAGAAATTAGTATTTGTGATTGTTTTTTATTTAAGTTGTAATGTTGGCAGTGAAACAATTATTTTTATTATGTACCTACTTATTACTTTAGTCCGTTTCTCTGTTGTTGAATAATTAAATTATTATATCCCTATTATTAAAAATTGTAGATAGAAAAATTTTAGGCTTTTAAAACTTCCCTAAATGAATTAATTTGCCACCTCCTTATTATACATACCACCTTCTTCATCCACACATTTAAAAACTTGTTTTCTATAATTCTTCACTACGCCTATACTTAAAAATCATCCCCGAGTTGTTGTGCTGCCACCACAAATATTTTAAAAAACATACTTTTGACCCCCTTGAAAACATTTTCAGTGCGCCAATGGTAGAAAAAGATTTACCCGTCTTATCATGCCGATATCTCCTCAGACTGTGATAGTTCCAAACCAATTTATGAGTCGTGGCTCTCTCAATCACAACTTAAACGATTTTTTTACAAAAAGATGCATCTCGATTAATAATAGAGATAACTAAAAAATTCTGAAACCGTTTCGGCAATATTATCCAAGATTCTGAATTATTCTATCAAAATTCATAAGACATTATTTTCAGTTTTTGGACGAATATAAGAAAATTGGAAAAAAATATAAAAAAATTTATTCTTGACTTTTGTCAATTTAATTTCTCATTAAGTTATATAATTTGTTTAATTTGCATTCGAAGAGGGTGCGCTGGGAGCTTTGAATATCGTTGAAGAAGTTGTTATTGGCAATCGTATTAAAATGCTGTAACCTATTTTCTATAAAAAATTATATGTCTAAAAATCGAGTCTAAAAAAACAAAGCTATAAAATAATCTTTATATTGGTTCTTTAGTATTACCAAAGATGTATTACTTATAAATCATAACGAACATGTCATAAAAAATCCCAAAATTTTTTTTGGGGTTTGGGAGAACGATAAACTTTAACATAAATGTAACGGCCTGGGTAATTACCCTGTAGATAAGAAAAACACCCACAATTTAAAATATCTATTTACAGTGGACAAAAGCCAATGAATTTTGCTAACGATCACAAAAAACCGATTCAAGATTAATCATCTAATTTCAAAAATATTGAGGTTCAAAATATTGCCCATATTTTCCCAATATCCATTTCAACCAGTTTAGATACAAAAGTCTATAACCGGAAATTATTTTCGAATGTACACGGTGAGTCAAGACCATATTGCAGGATCAATGCCTTTTTTTTAATGAAATGCTGTGTATTTCGGTATATTTGAAGCCTCTTTTCACTCCTATATTAAAGAGGTTTCTTCAAATTACTCAGTAGAAAAAATTACACACACCAACAACAGTACAAAATATGAAGGAAAGAATAATAACTGCCTTTAGATCTATCACACCGGCATTTTTGAACTGTGGGAACCTCATTTCAAAAGCGTGTGTCAATGAAAATGGGCAACATGTGGAACATTTATTATAATTTTTTCTACCGAGTAATTTGAAGAAACCTCTTTTTTTAAGTTTATTTTTGAGTTTTGCAATTATTGCTCAATAAAACGAAATTGGTTGCAATTAGCCATACGGAAGCACTTACAAAAAATGTTCGTTTTTCATTTCTACATCACATCGTTGAAAAATATACAGGGTGTTCCATTTGAAAAAATTGAGAAAATTCAATTTAAAAAAGTTCTTAATTGAAAAATAATTTTTGGCCACCCTATACAGTTTTAGGAAATGAAAATGATTCAAAAATATTAATTAGATGTCTCGTAACTGGTATTCACATAAGTTTTTCTTAAAACCCATAATTGTGACTGTGGCGATTTTTTTAATATCCATCTGCAGATTGCATTATTTCAACAAAAAAATTCATTACATCCAAGTGGTTGGGAGATATTCAATGCTAATATAGGAACGAATAGAGCCTATAGAAAGAGGCTTCAAAAAATGTACTGATATACATAGCATTCCATTTAAAAAAAGGCACTTGGTCCTGTAATTTCGTCTTGGCTCGCCCTGTATGTTCGAAAATAATTTTCAGTTATAGAGTTTTTTATCTACTTTACTTGCAATTTTTAAAAAAATTTCTAGCTATCGTAGAACTCAAGATATCGAGGTCCGACGCACTATTGCCCCACCCTGTATAACATCAGGTATGATATTTATACAGGGTGTTCCAGTTTTTTGTAGCAGGACTTTAACAGTCGATAGACATTTGAAAATTATTAAAAAAAGTTTTCGAGATATACAGGGTGTTAAAGTTTGAAAATAAATATGGATTTATATTTCCAGAATGCTAAGAAGTATCGAATCCAATTTACCAATTCTTTACATACAATTTGGAGGTATATTTTAGAATAACAAACTACTACTTTACTTAACCATGGGCGTAGATATATGGATTTACTAGGGCTCTTTTTTACAAAAAAGTAGTACGCCACTGATATTTTCCCATGTTTCCAGTTTAATTCAATAAAGCAAGAAAAAATAAAAATTTAATGTCTCTTGGCACTATTTGATATGACAAGCCGTTGTTCAAAAAATTTACATTTAATCTTTTGATGCACGCATCTGGACGAATTTTAGACAAACTTGAAGTCGCTCAGAATTTCACCAAATTTGATGGTACGAAAAGTCTTTTAAAAAGAAAGAATGAAACATCGCTAATGATGCTTGTAATGAAGTAAGACACTTTTACATGTTGCTAGCTTTTGTCTTTGTGTTTCTAATAATTTATTTTAGTTCGACCGTTGCGTTTTAATACATTTGTGTTATAAAAATTTTGATTTACATGATAATAAACTTTTACAATAAATATTTTAAATGTTTCATTCTTTCTTTTTAAGAGACTTTTCGTCCAATCAAATTTGGTGAAATTCTGAGCGACTTCAAGTTTGTCTAAAATTCGTCCAGAGGCGTGCATCAAAAGATTAAATGTAAATTTTCTGAACAACGGCTTGTCATATCTAAAAGTGCCAAGAGACATTAAATTTTTGTTTTTTCCTGCTTTCTTGAATTAAACTGGGAACATGGGAAAATATCAGTGGCGTACTACTTTTTTGTAAAAAAGAGCTTTAATAAATCCATATATCTACGCCCATGGTTAAGTAAAGTAGTAGTTTGTTATTCTGAAATAGGCGTCTAAATTGTATGTAAAGAATTGGTAAGTTTGGATTCGATACTTCTTAGCATTATGGAAATATAAATATAAATCCATATTTATTTTCAAACTTTATCTCGAAAACTAAGCATTTCTCAACCTATATTTATATGAACTTTTTTTAATAATTTTCAAATGTCTATCGACTGTTAGAGTCCTGCTACAAAAAACTGAAACACCCTGGATAAATATGATATTTTCGAATCGTGAAAAATATAGTGGGGTGGCCAAAAATGATTTTTTAATTTTAGAACTATTTGAATTGAATTTATTAAATTTTTTCAAATGAAAAATAAGCGAACATTTTTTGTATGTACCTACAGGGATATTATCGAAAAATTTACCCCCTATAACTTTTTTATTTTTCCACTTAGAACATAATAGTCAACAAAAAATTGTGTAAAATTTTCCTGCGACTCAGCTTACTTATCGAAAAAATAAATATACAGACGGAAATAATGTACCGTTTAACCCTTAAAACTTTTACATCTCACGCTGTGCATTTCTGAAAACTAAAATTTTACTAGTTTATTTATTTAGTTTTACCCTTGGCTCCAAATAATTCGTCCTTAAAATTTCTAGAATATTGCATCATTAGTTGAGATATTTAATGATTTTAAAGTTATTTAGAAAATAAAAAATATCAATTTGAAGAAGTACATATGTATTTGTGCTGATAAAACTAAGTAAATATATTAATATATTAATGTTATATTAAAATGTAGATAAACTAAAGGTCAGATTTTCGATCATAACACTTAGTCCGATTAATTTAATTTCTGCGAAATACGTGGAAAAGACCACCGAAATGTAATTCCCCATAATTTCTAATAATAGCAGAATATCAAGGAAATTGTTTTTTCGAAGTCGACATTAACGAATTGATTTGATACATGATACGTTTGCTTTTTCGTATATCAAACCTACCCAGAGGCATATCGGTTTAAAAAACGTATGAAAATTTTAAATCGACCCCCACGGCCCACTCAGAAACCACAGTCCAAACAACTATGTACATATATGGTTTTCCAATTTTCTTTTTATAAAATGATCCATTGATATAATGTAAACCATATTAGCCATTTTGTAGTAAATTAATTCTTTATTAGTATGCATCAAGCACCATTTCAATGCATTCAATGAATTATTTTAATTAAAATGATGCTCAACATTGGGAAAAAATTTGTATTTCCGCTTTTAATCTCCATGACAACAATTAGGACCTAATTATATCAAATTGAACCGAAATAAATTGTTAATTTAAAATTGGTAATTCGTCAGCAATATCCTAGTAGCATACATGAATAAACCACCAAATTGAATTGGAAGTTTATTGCATCATAATAAGGAATAATAACGTTTTTGAGTGATGCTTAAGATATTCAGAAAACTAATATAAAATAGTATATTTGTTACAAGATACAATAATTATTAGTATCTTATTTACCTAATTAACACTATAAAATCATAAAGTGGGATAATTAAAAAGTATCCACTAAATTAAATGAAAAACTACCAAATACCATATAATTATCGCAATTTCCTGCCATCGAATAACGATTTCTTAGCGTCACGACGTCGAGACTACAGTAGACGTCGACAGCTCTTCTGTATGAAATAGCCTGTCCTGTGAGTACCCCTCCTTGACCCTTTCGCATATTTAAAATATTATTGTTAGTTTTAAAGCTATTGGCCAGTGTAGTTTTACTTAAAACCCCCTGTATATTACCAGTGATAAAACAGCACTGCAATCGAAAATGTTAATTTTTTACTACCTACAATTTTTTTTCGTTAAATTAGCCAGAGTTGGACTGGAGTGGATTGGCCCGGTGGCCCTGGCCAACGTTTTTTTTGTTAATTTGTGCAATTTCCAGGTTGGATTATCATATGGTTTTTAACAAAAAATAGCAATGTACTTCTCAGTTCCCACCCCAAAACTGTAAGTGGGAGGCAAACTCTTATGAATGTTTTATGAGATGTGTAATTCGTAAACTTCAACAGATTCAATTTGTAACTAAGTTTCCATATAAGTATATTTAATTGGAACGTTATTTTCTTCAGCTGCTATTAACCTCATTTTCTTATATCTCGTAAACTGATTGCCAACATTGTCCTAAGACGGGCATGTTTTGTGTCGTAGAAAATATTTCAGTAAAATTGGATTTATTTAAATTAGTTTTATATCCAATGTCGTAGCTAGTGTATGGAGCGCAGTTTTGCCATTTATTAATAGCTTTGCCCCTATATCATTTGAATTGATTTGAATTGAATTGACTTGAGAAATAATTGATATAGCTTTGTTTCTGTTTCAAATGTACTCAACTAAATGGCAAAAATGGACTGGTTTTATAACGATTTTAATGAATTTGTTCATTATGCACACACCGCCGCGCCGTCTATATCTTAACCACAGATTAGACAGAATATACAGGGTGAGCCCCAACTTGTGCCAATAATTTTAAGAAGTGGCAGGAAACTTTAATGTTAAGCCGACGTACAAAATTTAATTGATTTCGGTGACATCGATTTTTAAAGTGAGGCTATTCTTTTTCGGGTAATCGATCGTGCTACGTTTTTGCCATTCGATTCGACTTGTCATTCTCTATACCCATGGGTTGTGAGTTTGTCTGCGCATTGCGGTTTTGGCCGTAAAAATGGACAGTAGGGTTTAAATGTCGATACATCGCCTTGCTAAAATATCTGTATTTTTTGTTACGAACGAGATACCGATGCGATCTTTATCTCAATGGATAGATAAAGGAAGGATCTATCCAACGATATACCGGGTGTAAACGAATAGTGGGCCACCCCTGTAACTTTCTCGTTTTTAAAGATATCGGGATAAAATTTTGTATCGTAAAATTAGGTAAGATTTGCAACTTTCTGAGACCTATCCGCCATATTTGTCACTTCCGGTTTCACCGGAAATGTCCCCAATAGTCGTTTCAAAATGGACCACCCTGTATGTTTTTACATTTTTGAAATAAAGATCACATTTTGGATACATTTATACTATTTTGAACGATTTATACAGGGTTGCACGAAAAATAATTCGATTTTAGTTGTAAATCTAGATGGCTGCGAATATGTTAAAATTATTTTTGTTCCAATGTAATTCATATAAAAAATACGAAAACGTCAATATGTCCAATAATACATTATATGTATATTTGTGTTGATATTTTATGATATGCAATAAGAATAAGCCAGAGGCCCATTCTAATTAACACAAATATACAGGGTTGATCAAAATTTAGTTGAACTTCGATATAAATCATTAATTTCTTAAGAAAAATTGTCATTCCAGCCGGTAACGATTACACATTACGGAACTTTTGGTACCGTTTAACCCCTACTAAATAGAGCTGTCTGAATATCCGGGTGGCCCATATCATAATATTTAAAAGAAAAGAGTTATTTTGAAAAATGTGATTTTAATGAGTTTAGAGCACCCTGTATGATGTATTATTGGACATATTGACGTATTCGTATTTTGTATGTGAATTACATTGGAACAAAAATAATTTTAACATATTCGCAGCCATCTAGATTGACAACTAAAATTCTAATTATCTTTCGTGTATAAATTGTTCAAAATAGTATAATGTATCCAAAATGTGATTTTTATTTCAAAAATGTAAAAACATACAGGGCCGTCCATTTGGAAAAGACTATTGAGGCCATTTCCGGTGAAACCGAAAGTGACAAATATGGCGGATAGGTCTCAAAAAGTTGGAAATCTTACCTAATTTCATCGTAAAAAATTTTATCCTGATCTTTAAAAACAAGGAAGTTACAGGGGTGGCCCACTATTCGTTTACACCCGGTATATACAGTGTGTCCACGGATGGACGCATGAATAGGTGTAAATGACAAAAAATTTTCGAATTGGACATTACTCTTCTGGATTTAGCCCCTGCTTCGTCTAAAACTAAGAAGTGCCAAATATGAGTGAAATCACTCGTATACGGGGTGTTCTAGCGATACAACAAAATTGTATTAAGAAAAGTTGTTCAGAATAAAGATTTATGGTGGGTTGCAAAATTTAAGGAAAATCGGCCAACTTTAAAAAACATATTTATTATGTTTATTAAACTACCTTTATTATGCATTCTTTTTTTTCATTAATTTATTAACAATTTATGATCAAGACAGGCCAATCTTTTTGAAAATTTGTATTTAGGCATATCTTCTTATTTAACAAGATTTGTTACACTGAAAGATTTAGGTACTCTAAATTAAGTTTTGCTGCCTAAACTTTGTTTTTCAAAATGACAGCTTCAAAATTTCGGTCAGAATAAGAAACAAAGGTGAATAATTCAATAAAATCATTGTCTTAACTCTTAAGTTAGGAATTCAGTAAAAATGATGTCCAATTTGTATTAAAATGTTGTGTTTGAATGTATACATATCAAATCAAATTCAAATCAAATCAAATCAAATCAAATCAAATTTATTCAAATTCAGGTATGTTTACATTTGATGCATAGCATATCTATTATAAACAGTAATAAGTAAATAGAGGACGAGTCACCTAAGTTAGAAACTTGTGTTGTGAACACTTCCTAATGTAAAACTAACGATTTTAAATTAAGTACAATGTAACCATAGGTATATGTATATATGAACATAAATATGAAAACATAAATAATAGAAATAACATTCGACTGAAATAAATGAGTTATTAGAACGATAAGGAAAGAGAAATGCACAATATTAAAATAAAGATAGACAAAGTAAATAATTATATAAGTTATTTATTATTGTTATTGGTCGATAATTAATACCTAACTAGTTTCTTATCACCAGCTTTGTATATGGGATTGGTCATAGACTCCTTCCATTTTTTTGGGATGTATCCTTTTATGAAACAAAGGTTTATAATATGGATTAGAGGATGAAGTATATGTTCATGAATTTTTTATTATTGTTTCCACTGTTACACCATCTCTAAAAATATTAATTCGGTTATAATTAAAGCTTTTGATTCTGGTAGAGGTGTTATATTTGTAATTGAATTTGCCATCTCGTTTCATATTAGCAAAAAAATTATTAAAGAAGCTTTTATTTTGTCATTTTCAATTCTTATATCGTTGTTGTCAATTATATCAGGATTCCTATCATTAACTACTTGCCATATTTTTTTATAATTATTTTTGGCAGAATTTATTTTATTTTTATAATATTCGTTTTTAGTTTTTTTAATTAGATTGTTAAGAAAATTCCGATATTGCTTATTGCTTAGCTTCCAGTTCTGCCAATGGATTTTTTTTAAACATATTTCTTAGTTTATCCCTGTGTCTGATGAGTTTAGTAAACTCTGCGTTATCCATGGCTTTATTTTAACTGTTTTGTTATTTTTGTATGTTATATTTTGTGAGTTTAAGCTCGAGTTTAAGTCGATATAATTAGCCAGTTTGTTAATAAATACGTTATAAGCTACATTCTTATATAAGCAATTTTAGTACAGATATATTCTAAATTTAAAATTGCAAATCCCATATGGTGCCCAATGTGGCCAAAAGATAAAAAATCACTCTCAGAACTATTTTTTGTGCTTTTGCCTTAATTTTTTTTTTAATACTTGGAAAGTAGTCCGTATATATGATTTTGAAAACTCTCAATTCTAATCTATTGGTAAATTCACGATTTTGACAGTTGACAGCTGCCAACCAGCTGTCAAGTCAACATTAACGATTTATAAACTTGAAATAATCTATAACAATGATCTTAAAAAATTATGGTGGCTGTATTTAAATCTGACATCAGATTAAGAATTTTTACAGTTGACCGCTGTCAAAATAGTGTCAAATTACCAATAATTATTAAAAACTTGAAATAATTTTATAAGTTTATAGTTTTGAGGTCGGTAAATTCACATTATTAGTAAGACTAACGATTTTGGCAACTGTCAACTAGCTGTCTGATTAACACTGACTAATAGACATATTTTGCATTAAATATTTATTCCAAAAGCCAAGAAAAATTACAGTAGGAACCAAAAAACTTTTATTACAAATTGAACCTGCCTTCTCAATTTCATAAAAGGCGGCTAATGGTTTTGGCAGGTGTCAAGTACTTAAATAATTTTTTTCTATCTTCCACTGTCAGAAAATTTCTTAGCAATAAAGTCTTTGGAACTATTAATTTGAATTTGAATTCAGCGACCTCAAAACCATAAAGCTATAAAATTATTTCAAGTTTTTAATAATTAATGGTAATTAGACACTGTTTTGACAGCTGTCAACTGTAAAAATTCTTAATCTGACGTCAGATTTAGACGCAGCAACCAGAAAAATATAACATAATTTTTCAAGATCATTATTATAGATTATTTCAAGTTTTTGAATTGTTAATATTGACTTGACAGCTGGTTGGCAGCTGTTAACTATCAAAATCGTCAATTTAGCTTTAGAATAGAATTGAGAGTTTTCAAAAACATAAATACGGACTCCTTTCCAAGTACCGGGTGCCCCATTATATTTTGACCCTTTTTAAACCTATGCTTATAACTTTTGAACTAGTTGAGATAATGAAATGCAGTTTTCGCCAGTCTTCTTCTATTTTTAATAGGTTTTTTTCTGAGTATCCGTCTTTTTTGCTCACTTCCGGTGTAGCCGGAAATGACGTAGCGTCAAATGCAACACCCTATACCGGGTGTAAACAAATAGTGGGCTACCCCTGTAACTTCCTCGTTTTTAAAGACATCGGGATAAAATTTTGTATGGTGAATTAGGTAAAATTTCTAACTTTTTGTGACCTATCCGCCATATTTGTCACTTCCGGTAGCACCGGAAATGACCCCAATATTCTTCTCTAAATGGGCCACTCTGTATGTTTTTACATTTTTGGAATAAAGTCGGATACATTTATGCTATTTTGAACAATTTATACAGGGTTGCACGAAAAATAATTCGAATTTTACTTGTCAATCTAGATGGCTGCGAATATGTTAAAATTATTTTTGTTCCAATGTAATTCATATAAAAAATACGAAAACGTCAATATGTCCAATAATACATCATACAGGGTGCTCTAAGCTCATTAAAATCACATTTTTCAAAATAACTCTTTTTTTTTGATATTATGGATATTCAGAAAGCTCTATTTAGTAGGGGTTAAACGGTACCAAAAGTTCCGTAATGTGTAATCGTTACCGGCAGGAATGACAATTTTTCTTAAGAAATTTACGATTTATATCTAATTTTAATTAAATTTTGATCAACCCTGTATATTTGTGTTAATATTTTATGATATGCAACAAGAATGAGCCAGAGGCCCATTCTGATTAGTTAGTTAGTTAGTTAGCGTTTATTTCACAACATTATGCATAATACATTTGTAGCAAGTCAATTATACAGGGTTGATCAAAATTTAATTGAAGTTAGATATAAATCATAAATTTCTTAGGAAACATTGTCATTCCTGCCAGTAACAATTGCACATTACGGAACTTTTGGTATCGTTTAACCCCTACTAAATAGAGCTTTCGGAATATCCGGGTGGCCCATATCATAATATTTAAAAAATAAAAAAGTTATATTGAAAAATTGTGATATTAATGAGTTTAGAGCACCCTGTATAATGGTATTATTGGATATATTCACGTTTTCGTATTTTTTATATGAATTGCATTGGAACAAAGATAATTTTAACATATTCGCAGCCATCTAGATTGACAACTAAAATTCGAATTATTTTTCTTGCAATCCTGTATAAATTGTTCAAAATAGTATAAATGTATCCAAAATGTGATCTTTATTTCAAAAATGTAAAAACATACAGGGTGGTCCATTTAGAAAAGACTATTGGGGCCATTTCCGGCGAAATGGTCACAAAAAATTCGAAATTTTACCTAATTTTACCATACAATATTTTATCCCGATATCTTTAAAAATGAGGAAGTTACAGGGGTGGCCCACTATTCGTTTACACCCGGTATATGAATGTATACATCCAAACACAATATTTTAATACAAAAAGGATATAATTTTTACTGAATTCCTTAGTTAGACAATGATTTTATTCAATTATTCACCTTTTCTCCTTATTCTGACCGAAATCTTGAAGCTTCCATTTTGAAAAACAAAATTTAGGCAAAACTAAATTTAGCGTACACCAATTTTCATAAAAAATTGATGGTGATAGATTTTTAATGCCTCTGTCAAGCAAGATTTTTCAAAATAAGAATTCAATAATTTTTTAAGCAATCCTGACAATTTTTTTTGAAATCTTCGATTTTTGATTGCTTGTCGATCTGTCGATGTAGATTTTCGATTTTTACCACTAACTTTTTAAAAATTTTCATGAAAATTCAAAATTTTTGGGAGATTTTTCAAAAATCAGGGACAAAATTCGAAAATCTACCTTTACAGATCGATAGGCAATTAAAAAGCGAAGATTTAAAAAAAAAATTTCTATTGCTAAAGTATTAAGACCTACAGATTAATTTGAAAAAAAAGTTATTATGGAGCCACTTTGTGCCGTTCGAGTCGTCTAGTTTTATATCCATGAATTTAGTGGGACCAATGGTGGGACGCAATTGTTCTTGCATTTGAAACCAAATTCGGAATGAGGGATTCTTATATTAATAGAAACAATTGTTTTGGTCAGTTTTGTGCGTATGTATGCCTTCTTTGATCATCCTCAGAAAGTGGCAAGACGTCATTGTATTTTAATTACATCGCAATATCGTAGATTATAAATAAACAACGGCAGATTGTTCAAGTAATATAATACGAAGTAGTGTGGCATGTGTTGCAGGGAGAACCAATCTACTCGCTAAACATCTCATTATTACATAACAATGGTACTTGAGTCTGTTTCGCATGTGAAAATAATGACTTGGAATATTTTTAAGGATGTCGTTTGGTGCAATCGTTATTGGGTATAACAATACAGGATGATTTTATTAACAGGTGCTCTAGAAGCACCAACCACTGACAGGGTTATTCTAAATTGAGGTCCATGGTGGATTTATTTATCCTACTCTTTGAGTGCAATTGTTGTTTATTTACAATTTATGGGTTGCATTCTCACGGTTGGCAACAAAAAAATCAGTGTAGCGTCTCATTTTCTCCAACAGGCCAGTTAAACGTTAAACGAGTCATCATATCAAAGCCAGTAAAATTAGACTGATTGTTAATGAACTTAACGTTTAGTTGGTTATTTAACACTTCCTGTTTCACCTTAATGGGAGTATTTGACAATTACTGATTGGGGATCACTGAACAGAAACAGATATATGCGCTATCTCGTCCCTTGTACAGGTCGTTCCAGTTATTTTATCGCCAATTGAATTTCATTTACATCAATAATTGGTAACTAGTCCTGTTTTTATGCCTGCGTTCACGGGGAACTGTGACAGTTAAAGTAAAAAAACTGACACAGGTTTCGGCGTTGATGACTTAAAATTTTTGTGCTGTTTATCTTATTTTCGTAAAACTATGTTTAGGTACGAAAATTCAATACCTTGGCATGGCGCAAAAAATTTGGCATTAGTTGATAGTGTTTTATCTCTCACATATTGATGATCCTTAATTTCCGTAAAAGTGTTTCAGGTACGGAAATTATGATTAATAATTAAGGCTGTCAAAGTGGTTTGCACTACCGTGTGATTAATATTCACGATTCACGTATTGATTGGGCAATTAACTAATCCCCATACCGCCAAAGTATAATTAAACCATAACCAGGCGGGTCTATAGAGACGCAATAGAACTTGCGTGTCCAATCCTTGACCGGATTCGATTTTAAATGTAATCAGGATATGAAAACCGGAAAATTCATATCATTAGTTTCAGCAAATCGTAGCAACTATCGATCATGTGCCGAAGAGCCTCCTGCATTGAAGGGTTCCTTTATATGACATTAGGGTATATAAATTGTTTTCCAAAACCTACTGACATTTATATTTTAGCGAATAATTTTTTCATATTAATCAGATTATTCTTGAAAGAAACGGATATAACCTGTGCCATTGCCTACTTCGATTTAATTTCGATCATCGATCTTAGAAGCTTGAGTTGAGTAAGGAAATGTCGCATCAATGAATCACGGTTACGTCATAAAAGCGTGATTCGATAACGTATATAAGAAAACCTGTCACGTTTACGATTAGGCGCCGTTGTACCGAAAACATCTTCCGCAAGTCAACAAATCCGACTTAATTTATACTCAACAATTGGAAAAAAAATAATTAAAAAATAATTATGTAACTTCAAAAATTTGCTCGATTTTCGATTCGTTTGCCGACACTATATCATTTTTTTTTTTTTTAAACTTCCTTGACCTCTTTATATAAGATAATAATAATAATCTATATCTGTTGACTAAATTTTGTCCTTATCGGGAAGTTTTGAAGGATTTTTTGGCCCTTTCGATGACGTTTCAAATCTTACCCAGTGTTCTCCGTTTTCGAGATATTTCCGAAAAACCGAAAAGATGCAAATTTTTTGCAAGACTTGGGCAAACAATTTCTATCGCCATTTGTTTTTTAGTTAAAGTCAGCCACTTTGATTTTACTTATGGTCGCCATATTGGATTTTTTTATGGTTCAATAACGCTCTAAATTCCCTTTGCAATGATGTGTCACAATGTTAAAAAGAGTTAGTTTCTAGCGTAAAATAAAAAAAACATTTCTCCGAGTAGGCTATGAACACGAAAACACCAATTTTCTTATTTTAAGTGGAACACCCTGTATATTTTTGCATTTTATTGTTCTTTATGAAGTTCTGATTTCAGCAATATGTCACAAGTTGGCATTTGTTTAAGAAATGGCGAAAATGTGAAAAAACTGAAAACACAAGTATGAAGTAATAACTCCATTATTATGAAAGATAGACTTCTGAAATTTGGAACGTTGATGACCAAAATTAACGCACCACGCACCACCCAAAATTTACCATTATTTCGAATTTGATTTTTCCTAAACCGTTTGTCTGATGCGAGGTCTGATATTAATATATATTTTTTTTGTTTTGTAGGTTAAGAGGGGGTATGCCTTGGCGAGTTGCTAAAATTTACGGTCGCGGGGGTGAACTTGCTCTGGGCGGTCCTATAAAGATAATATAAAGACTCCGCCTTTTATAGTACTATAATTTTTAACCGACAATCGCTCCAGGCGACACTGGCGACGGAAACACATCCTGATTGTCCTCCTGCAAGTAACATTGCCGTCCGATATGACAAAAAGATATTACAGGGAGAGACACGACGGAAACACTTCTTGAGATATTGCAAATTCATCTTTGACGCTCTGTATAAAAAAACTATAGATTGTAAAATCATAATTTTAGACTTATCTGTCTCGTTATATAGTCTACTTTTATTCCTCCTACAAGTAACATTGCCGTCCGATGTGACAAAAAAATATTACAGGGAGAGACACGACGGAAACACTTCTTGAGATATTGCAAATTCATCTTTGACGCTCTGTATAAAAAAAACAATAGATTGTAAAATTATAATTTTAGGCTTATCTGTCTCGTTATATAGTCTACTTTATTCCTCCTACAAGTAACATTGCCGTCCGATGTGACAAAAAGATATTACAGGGAGAGACACGACGGAAACACTTCTTGAGATATTGCAAATTCATCTTTGACGCTCTGTATAAAAAAAACTATAGATTGTAAAATCATAATTTTACGCTTATCTGTCTCGTTATATAGTCTACTTTATTTCCTTCTACAAGTAGCATTGCCGTCCGATGTGACAAAAAGATATAATAGGTCGAGACACGACGCACAGGGGGGCGAATCAGAAATTTACTGTTCAAAAATCGCTACAGGCTTTAGTTCTTATCGAATCAGCATAATTTTTTTTTTAAATACTCGTAATGAAATTGTAAAAACGTATCTCGATGCCGATTTTTTTAAAATAACCCCAAAGTTGCCCAAAAGGATCTGAAAGTAGGGGTTGGAGGGAGTTGAAATTTCGATATTCATATGAATTAGTGTTTACAGGTTCAAGACTCATTTCCTGGGGTTTTGAGGGTCGCTGATTTTATTTCTGAAGTCACTATGATCATATAAATCCTTCTAAAGGATGTAAATAGGGGTTGGAGGGGGTTTAAATTTGCTAATGATATATCTATCAGTTTCGAATTTTTTTTTTTTTTTAGATATCTTAATATACGATTTATCCCGTAAATTAGTACCTAAAAAATTTTTTCCCGAAAATGCTTCCTTAACAAGGTTAAATATAAATAGTCGACTAGCAAATTCACTCTTTTACTTGTATCTTTTAGCAGAGTAAGCCGACGGAATTACTTTTTTGTGCACAACAATTATTTAGAAAAAGCAGTAATCACTAAAAATAATTAATAAAAACTATCTTAAATAATAATTTTTAATTATGAGAAAAATAAATAGATAACATTTTATTGCCTCTCGTACCTTAACTATTATGAGAGCGTACTATCACAATTTTTAATTATGAGAAAGTAAATAGATAACATTTTATTGTGTCTCTCGTACCGTACTATTATGAGAGCGCTTTGATTTAAGCTTCTTATTTCATTCCATTATAGTTCATTCATGAACCAATTTATGACTGAGAGGCGGAGCCAAAGTTTAAATAATACCAGAGGGCGCTCGTATCACTAAATATTTGTTGCAAAATTTACATATGCAGAGGTACCGTGCGACCCTGTTTTTGAAGTAACTATTTTGTTTTTTGGAAAAACAAAAATAATACCATAAAGACAAAGAATACATGCATGTTTGTATCGTCCTCTTTTTCCAATAATTTTTTTCTAAATATTTAAAAAAAAATGACAAAAGTACGCTAACTGCCGCTAATTACCCTGTGTCTAATTAATTGCTAATTATTATTTTTTTAAAAAACAAGACGATAGAAACATCATTGACATGTTTTCTGTCAATTAATTCTTGTTTGAATCTGTAAATTACAATCACTTAATTATAAATAGGGGCGCACGGCACGACGTTTTAGAAGCATTTTATCAGCGGCATACCCACTCTTAACTCTTCTGGAATATATAGCCTTGCCGATTTTAAATAAAAATCATTTTTTCTTTAAATATAGGGCGCAACAATAAAGCTATGTTTTATTTTTCAAAAATTCAAAGCACCCTGTGGGAATCGCCAGCAGTAAAATTAAACTCCAGTTCCTACCCAATTGTAGCTTCATCTTTTCTTAACATTTACTTTTTTGGTACACCTTTTTATCTTTGCTATTAAAAGAGATATGCCAAGTGGGGATAAAATCTAAAATTTTTGTTCCTTAGATGTCATTTTTTTTACTTAACCGATTCAAATAAACTTGTCGTCATTATATATATACTATAGTTCAAAATGGTAGACATGAAAAAATCAAAATGGCAAGACACCTTTAATTTATGTTTTTATATCTTTATTGTTTATTAAAATCTGATTAAGCAAAGTCGGTTCATTGGTTACGAAGATATGACCAATTAAAAACTGCTAGTGAACTCTATTTAAATAAAAGCATACATTTAAAATTATTGAAGGTAGCTATGGAAAACCTAAATACAGGGTGTCTCAAGTTTTATTCGGGAAAATTTAATAGGCGACAGTTCTCGCAAAAATAAAGAGAAAAGTTCATGTGAACTTGTATGTTTTAAAGTTTTGTTTTCGAGATACAGGGCGTTAAAAGTTTATTTAAAGAAACCTTGTTTTTTCAAATATTTGGCCGATTTTGATAGAACTTTTTACGTTTTTAGTAATTAATAAGGAGCTTAATTTGATGTACTTATAGATTGAGTAAATTAAAATGTAATTTATTTGTCTCTTGAATTTGTTATAAATTTTTCCAGGTGCGGGAGTTTAAACAAATTTTATTTTTTGCTCTATTCGCTGTGGTTCATGTTATATAATAGACATGGCTTAAGCTTGTAGGTTTGAAAAATGATGAAGAGTGCTATAAATTAAATCTTGTATTTATTTTCGGGTAAAAATCAGAGTAGGAGAAAATATCAATCAGCTGACTTAGGGGGAAAGCTAACTATGTGTTAATCAATTGTGTCTATCGATACATAGTGAGAAGGTTCGGTAAAATGAGGGGCAAAGTTGAACAACCATTTGGGGTTAATTAACCCCAACTTTGCATGGTCGGTGTCAGAATACGTGCCACCTCGCAAAGAAAAATCATTGGGCTGGCAATATCCGCGTCGTTAATGATAATTTGTAACTGTGTTTACAATTTAATGGCCCTCTTTTAAAGCAACAATTCCGCCATTGCGTCTATAGGAATGGATTAACTTCCGTCTACTTATATAGAATTAAATTTGCATATAAATGTGTTATTAAAATTTTGAATAGCTGTAATATTGTATTTTGAGTTTATTAAATACGTTTTACGTGGATTTCATTACAAGTACAAGTTTTTATTATATTTTTACTAGATTACAGGAGTGCGATAGTGGTACACTAAATTACGGATTTAATCGCCCAGATAGAAACAGAGAACCTGATTAAAGGTCGGGTCAAAAATTTATTTTGATATCAAAGTTGCACCGGAAAGGTGTACATATTTTCTAGGTACAGCCTCTGTTCGACTGTGCGTGTATTTGCCTCAACGTAACCTGAATTATTTACATAAATCATAAAAGCCTGATAAAGATGAAGGTGAAAATGATTTGTTACGCCTTATCTTTCGTATCAAATAATAAAACGTTTTAACTTCTTAGTAGTTCCTTTATGTAGTGGGAACTTAAATTACTCAACAGATTTATTTGGAATTATCCCCAGCGATTATGCAAATAGTCACGCGATGAATCAAAGGTAAAAACCATTCAAGGAGTATTTTCAAAAAATGTGCACATAATTTTTGGAGCCAAAAAAATAATGTTGCAAGTACCATTATTACTGGTTCTATAGGTAAAGTTAATAATTTGATGAGGAATTTAAGTCTGTAACTAAACTTGAACTACTAAGGTATTAACCTTTTTTTGTGTTAATAAGACTTGATAAGACTGTTAGATAAATATTTGTTCTGTTAACTATAAAACTGTGAGTGCGGTGTTCGAGATATTCATCGACATAAACTACTAAAATCCACTTGTAGAGAGAAATTTTGTTTTGTCTACACTTACGTTGAAATCGATTGTTGATTCTTGTTTAGCATGAATAAACTAAGTTATTTTACGACAAAGTCCAAATCCCATAAAAGCCAGGTCGATTGTGCAGAGAATACAGAGATTATGAAAAAACTTAAAAAATAAAGGGAAGTAGAAAGTTGTTAAGCGTCAGCGGTGTTCTTTTGAATTTTTTCGCTTGTAATTTTTTAACAATGGATTTGATGTTAACAGCACCCTTATACTTTTTAGTTCTCTATTAAATTACGCGTAAAATGAACTACGATGAGCAGAAGCTGAGATATCTCTTGAAGTTGACCCAAAAAATGAAGAAAACACCCCCAAAAACGTACATTTTGACGTTTTCACTTCTTTTCATCGCGTCAGTTGACAATATATTGTATGTAGGACGAATCAAAGTGGACTGTAATATAACGAAATGAATAAGCTTGAAATCATGGTCCTATAATGTATAGTTTTGGTGATACAGAGCGTCAAAGTGAGATTAAGTCAATAGGATGGGGACGGTTAATATCTTCTCAACCGTTTGAAATTTGCCAAAAGTTATGTATTTGTATTTGATAAAGGAAGGGTTGAAAATCAAAGTCTAATGTCTTACAACTCCTTTTTATGTAGCTACCAGTTTCGGAACTTTCATAACAGTTTCATCTTTAGGCTAAGGCTAGATGAAAATAACAATATGTAAAGTTTTGTTATGGATATCATTTTCATAAGAAATAAGACGGTATTTAAGATATAAACAATAATAAACATATTAAAAAAAAATGTAATAAAATATAAATAGTGTATTATATAGGGTGTAACCGTTTTAAATACAGAAAATAGACATGATTCGATAGATTTTTGAAAAATAAGTAGTTTTTGTGTTTTTTTTTTCATATTCGCGTAGTTTCTAAGATTTTATTTGAATAATGTTTTCGTGACATAACTTTTGCATTTTTTCAGTGTATTTATTCCACATTTGGCAGCCTTCTATGTTAACTCAAACCTGAGGAAATGGTAAAAAATATGTGTTAAAAATATCACCAGTGGCGCAGATATAGACAACACGACCCCTTTATTTCTTTATACCGGGTGTAAATGAAATTAGGCTCACCCCTATAACTTTTTTGTTTTTTCAGATGTCATTTTGAAATTTTGGCAGTTGCAATAACAAGTAAATTTTAATTAATGCATGTTAATAAAATGATTCTAGCACTTCCGGTTTCACCGGAAATGACCGTAACATCTATGTTTTAAATGGAACACCCTGTATATTTTTACATTTTTTGATTCAGGGCTTCATTCTGCATACGATGGTATCAACTTCGAGGAAGAAACATAACCTCAAACATTTTTTTAGGATAATTTAAGTTGGCATCTAGGGAGCCATGACTGCTGAAAAACTTTTATTTCTGAGTCATTGAGTATTGGAAAAATAAAATCAGGATATTAAGTGAGCTAACTTTGCTTTTATAGCCATTTAAACATCTCGGAAATGGTTTTTTCGATATAAGTATTTTTTTTTAAATGGCATCATTATACCTCATTATGCTATTTTAATAGAGATTTTCTTTACCTACATTTCGATACCAAACACTTCACCATTAGTTCATAAATAACTTACAAAAGATACTTTATGTCCTTAGTTCAAATTTATTTTAGCAAGCTCTGACCAAGTTATGTTAAACATTTGATATGAAATTAATCGGGAATGCCTTGAAAAAAAAACAAATTTATTAAACTAAAAGAAATTTGAACCGAGGTAAAGTTACCAATTTAAAAATGCACAAGTTGTCTCTCTTTCTCTACTTTCCGATGCTATTTTGTTTTATATTTTTTTCGGCAAAAGATATTTGACACCAAGATCTACAACTTTTGTCTCTACACTTTTTTTACATCTCTAAACATAAAGGCTGTAGGTAAGGTTCAAAGTATAGGGACCATTGGCGTAGAAGTTCATAAATGGGTCGTATTGCCTCTATCTACGGTACACTACACTGGTGATATTTTTAACACATATTTTTTACCATTTCCTCAGGTTCCAGTTAACATAAACAAAAGTTAGGCGTCGCGGCGCCTACAGTTGAAATGATAAAAATACAAATTTGGTAATTTTAAATAGGCAACTGAACACCATTCAACTTTTATTTAAAATATTTTTTTCTAAACCTTATCATTTGCGTGTTATTGATGATAATTAAAAATGGCCATTTGCACTATTTTCAGGATATCTCTGAAACGCCTGAACATTTTTCAAGTCCGGAAAAGGCACCTTAATAAGCTTTAAAATGCAGAGCTTTTCTCTAATTTAGCCGACCTTCTATTTGTTGCGGTTTAGGAGTTATCCATATAGTCCCATTAAAAAGTGGACATCCTGTATATTCTTGACTACGCATTCAAAGTGAAACAATGGTGAAAATTTATGAAAATACACGTTTTGTAGATTCTACTGTTGATCGCTACAAATGTATTTTTTTTTTTTTCAAAAAAGTTGGACAACGTGACAACATCGCGGTGTACGTCCAAAAAAAAAATATGGGTGTTATGTTTAAAAAACCCGAGTATTAGTTTGCTACCGCTACGTAACTCTCTGTAGACTTAAAAACAATTTTAAAATACGTCACTTTTGATCACCCACAAGTTTTATCAGACAATATTTCCAATTTCAAACTGTTCAGATATTGACCGTCCACACATTATTGACCCACCGTGTACATACAGGATGTTCCTTAAAATCACTGACAAACCACAACTGGAGACCTTATGATCCAAAATAAGACAAAAATTGTTATTAATACTTTTCCCGAGACTTTTCCAAACAAAAATGCTTCCTAACTGAGATACCATGATGTGTAAAAAATGGTTTTGAAGGTTTTTTTTCAAGTTAATATTTATGTTCTTTACTACATTCTTATTATGAAATAGTTACCTAAATAAAATTGCTTTTTGTTGCTAATTAAATTTCGTTAATAACTCAAATATCTCAGAAATGGAGAGCAAAGTCGAAAGAATATTTAGTTTGAATTCATTTACAGACGAAATAGGTGAATTTAAATCGAATATTTTAAAAAATGCAAGGACGTGCGATTTTGTGGTACATACTGTGGGACCCATTTGAAAGCGGAACACCTCTGTAAAGTGATTATTTTTGGTCCGATTTTGATCAATTTTTTTTTAGATTGTTGCTCACGGAAAACTGCATTATGTGGCAAATCGATAGATTTCTATTATAAAAATCAAGGCCTCCTTTGCAATTTTCTTGGAGCGAAAATTCGAGAAATTGTATTAGCGTTTTTTTATATGAAAACTAAGTACGCCACTGTATGCAGCGTCCCCTAAAGTGGGTCTGTACCAGATTTCATCAAAAAATACCTCGTGTTAAAAAAATTACTTTTAAAAATTGCATTGTGATCAAGTAACTCAAAATAAGTGAATAAAAACAACTCAAAAACAAATTATTTTATTGAGAAGATTATTTGAACATTTCCAGTTATAAATTAATTTTTTAAAAGTAATAATATCAATTTTTAACTTACGGTACTTTTGGATGAAATTTGGTACATGCCCATTTTAGGGGACGCTGAATAAAGTGGCGTACTTAGTTTCCATGTAAAAAATCGCTAATACAATTTCTTGATTGCAAAAAAATTGTAAAGTAGGCCTTGATTTTTATGATAGAAATCTATCGATTTGCTACAAAATGCAGTTTTCCATGAGCAACAATCTAAAATTTTTATCCGATTTAAACCAAATTTTACTCAAAGAGAGCCCATAAGGATCAACTTATGGCCGAAAAACCAGTCGCCCCCTACTAATGTAAAGCCACCTGCGATACCAAAACAAACGGAGAAAATAAAAAAAGCATTTTAAGCATTTTTTTATCGGAAAATTGTACTAATGAATGTTGTTCAGAATTGTTCAAAAACCTTAAGTCCAAAATTTGATCAAAATTAAAAAACACTGATATTTTGTCCGAAAATATAATTTTATATTTTCTTGACGTTTTTTTTATAAAAAATAAAATATAACAATCCATTCTGGGTTTAATTTTAATTTTAGGAATAATTTTTTTTGTTCGTTATTCATTATCTAATTTGTGAAAAATTTATTCTTAAAATTAAAATTAAACTCAGAATGGATTGTAATATTTTATTTTTTATGAAAAAAAAACTAAGGAAATGCTCTGCAGTTAAAAACAATTGATAATTGATATTATAAAATTATATTTTTCCACTACCGATCTTAAAGTACTAACTTTCAGCACGCTTTATAGTGCGTAAAGTTAAACTTTACGCACTAGTGCGTAAAGTGTTTTTTCGTTACGCACTAGTGCGTAAAGTAAATTGGTAAAAAATTTCATATTAAAGCACCTATAAGCACTTATTATAATCAGATCTTATTTTAAAAACGTTAAATGTGGTTATTTAATTTTATGTAGTCCATTTATATAAAATCACGGTATATTATTATAAAACATACCTAATTCTCAGTATTCTTTAACAATAATTTTTTATAAGTTTGAACTTTCAAAACTGATTAGTGTCACTCATTTAAAATTAAGTAGGCCATAGCAATATTGTCATTGTTAAATTTTGACGTATAAGTAAGTTCGATATTTTGAAGTTCGTTTCATATTATTATTAGAAAATTTAAGTACGGAAGCCTTAATTTATTATTAAATATGATTTTTATGTAACTTTCACCTTTAAATTTTATTTTATTTTAAATTTCTTAGTTCTCGAAGAGATAAAGTACAATACCTATGGATGTTGATTTATCAGATTTATCAGATTTTGAATGCACTCCGTAGAATATAGCCAATTCGGCACACAAAGTCTTAAATTACTATTGTTAGAAACCTATATCTCATATATTATATAAAATTAATCACGTAATTTTCGTTACTATAATAAATTTTGTTAAGTACAGAAGTGTTTATTTTTACAAGCTTTTATTTCTCATATAACAAGTATGTTTAAGCAGAATGCAGCATTAGTCAACAACTGCCTTTACGCACTAGTGCAAAAAATGAAATACTTTACGCACGAGTGCGTATATTGTACTTTATACATATATTTCTTTTTGGTAGTAGAACAAATATTGCTCGAAATATTGTATGCAATTCGTGCGAAAGGTGAACTTTTTTCACTCATGGGATTCCCATTCGTGACAAAATCTCACCTTACGCACTTGTTGCATAAATAACTATTTCGACTTAAAAATTTTATCATACAAAATATCAACATTTTTTTATTTGGAAAAATTTTGGACACAAGGTTTATGGACAATTCTGAACAACTTTCAATGGTAAAATTATCCGATAAAAAAATGCCTAATATGCTTTTTTAATTTTTTTCTGTTTATTTTGGTACATCGCTGGTGGCTTTATATTATTAGGAGGCGAATGGTTGTTTGGCTATAAGTTGATCCTAATGCGCTCTATCTTTGAGTGAAATTTGGTTCAAATCGGATGGACCTTAAGCCCAGTGACGTAAAATAACATTTAAGGAAAAGCATTAATAACAATTTTTGTCTCATTTGATTTAATCGATACTACCATCTGACACCTGACTGCATAAGTGCATAACCTCAACTTTATATGTATCTCTGATATCTACCACAGGATATGAGTTCATGTTTGTGGTTGTAGAGTCCACTTTCATTTAGCCTATTTGCATTGTTGTCGTCGTCCGAATCACCCTGTAGCATCAGGTATCAAGTCTGAGGGTGAAAATACGACCCTGCAAGGCCAGGGATGCTGAACAGCGGCGCAGACAACAGTTATTGATTAGTAGTCCTGTTCCTGCTTCAGTCCGCCATTATTAACGTAACTCTAGTTAGTTCCAGTGGAGGTTGTTTCTGATACACAGATACATTTAATATCCTGTTCATATACCACACCCAATCATTTTAGTCTAAATTTTACATGTGAGTAAGAGTAAGTAAAACTGTAACGCAAAAATACTCACTCGCCACTTTTTTCATTTTATTTGTTTATCTTTTAGTAATTTTATTTATTTAATCACCTTTTCTGCATGTTTACGGTTTGCTGTTTTTCGTGTCAAGAACCGACACCAAATTTTGTTGTTAAGTACATTTTGCTTGAAGGATGTGAGAATGGTTGATACAATATGAAAACTATTGGTTACACGTCAAATCTGATAAACAGGTGAGCTGTTTTTATATAGGGTGATTCTCCCAAGACAAGTCCCCCTGTCCTACTTCTAGAAATCAAGACCTTACTTCGTATCCCTTGATGGGGTATTTAAAAATGCATAAATCATAAATGTATTGTTTTTTTCTTACAACTCCTGCATAAAACGCATAGACTAAAAAATCAGTTTATTTTTTTTGCAAATTATTCTACTTCCTTTGCTTGACACGCATTGTTACAACTTTATTTAGGTTTCACACAAGCATAACAAAAATACCCAATTTGACATATTTATATTGATGTTCTATTTTTGAACATACAAAAATCATTGAAACCCCTTCAGAATTGTTAAAACAACTCGAATCTGTTAAAACAACTACTTCTTATAACTACATGTTGTAAATCATTAAATAACAGAATTCATAGCATCCAAAGCAAACAAAATTAAAACACTTTAAAACCCAATTGTCGAATCCGCTAAAACAACTACTTTTAATAACTGTATGTTATAAAACATTGAATTATATATCAGAATTTATAGCGTCAGAACTGTCAGAAGCAAAAAAATATTTAACTTACCGCAAAATTCATTCATTGTGGCTACTAATCAAAAACGATATCCCAAGATGTGCACGAAAAAATTATTTAATTGAAGTTGACTTTGACATTGACGGTAGAAAAAAATCATAGTGATCGTAACAAATATAATCATTCACTCTAAGATTATTATTATTTTTTTAATTATTCTACTTCCTTTGCAAATTGGATATTTTTATTATTATTATGCTTGTATAAAACCTAAGTAAAAAAGAACACGAAGAGATAGGTCTTAATCTAAGAGTGAATGTATTTATTGATGATTACTAGGAATTTTTTCAAACGCCAATGTCAAAGTCAACTTCGATTAAATAACTTTTCATGTTGTCACTAATGCAATTTATATCTTTATATAATTGAACTGTTAATTTGTATTATCCTTCTGATTCTGATGATTTCCTATAAGAAAGAAAGAGCATATACATCTTTGGGATATCGTTTTTTGATTAGTAGCCGTAATATTTGAATTTTATAAGTAAATATTTTTTAATTTCAATATTCTTTTAAATTAATTCAACGTTTTATAACATATAACACCAAGACCTTAAACTATCTATATTTCCGAAACTACATATTTATAGTACAGCTATGAATATCTTATACATAAGTTTTCCATGGTTCTCTATCCGACTAAAATATTGTCATTCTTCTGTCACTACCGGTGATACCGGAAGTAGCAACCAACTTCGTTATTTTAAATAGAACGCCCTCCATGTTTTTTGCATTTTTAGATTCTACACTAAACTCTAGTGCCATTATGCGTAACATACCTATACCAAAAACTTACGGTTAAGGCGATATTCACTTATTTTCAATTTTTTTGACAGATGCAGACCTTTCAGAAACGAATAATAAATATTAGACGGAATTTAATTAGTCAAAGAATAATCCAAAATGAATGATTATCTCAAAAAAGATAATTTAAAAGTCATTGGCGCAGGCACCAAAAAACTGGAGGGGCAATGGGTACTGGACCCCTCTATTTTGAATATTTGACCATTGTTTTTTGTTTTTGGTCTTTCAATACATGTGACCCGTTAAGTTGAAGCACCGTACCAAATTTTAAATAAATATCTTCTGAAATACTCGAGTTATTAAAAAAAAATAATTTTTAAACTTCAAACTTTGACACCCTGTATATCGAACATGGGAGTCTAAAATGAAAATTGTAGAAAATTTTTTTCAAGGAATTCATGGTTAACGGATTGACCATCTTTTTCCGGACAGCCTGTATATGCTTGTATAAAACTGAAATAAAGTTGCAAAAAAATCAGTTTATTTCTCCACGAATCGATCCAGTTCCATACCAAAGCTGGAAACTTACATGTTTGACTTTTTAATTAATTAATAAACTAGAAGGGGAAAATAACCGACTAACTTAAATTAAATATTGAATTAAAATAAACAATTTTTCAAATGACCGGGGGTCACATTGTGAGATCTAACATGTGTGAATAAAATAAATAATGCTAACACGTCCATTAAAGTATTTTTATTACGATTTTATCATCAGGCCATTTAACATCAAAACAATTTGATATCGTCGAATTTTGTTATTTTTGTATGTTTAATGGCCGGCGTGAATCGCTAGTAACCCAATTAAAATTAGCTATAATCAAGCACACGTTTTTAATTTAAACTTGCAATTAGATTAATTTAGATTTGCAATCGGATTTGAACTTTGTTGATTTCTAAAAGGTACCAAAACAAACAGGTGCCGATGCATTTCTAGTGCAGACCTAGAGTAGATATTGTTAAAACATTAAACTTGAATAAATATACAGGGTGGGGCAATAGTGTGTCGGACATCGATATCTCGAGTTCTACAATGGCTAGAAATTAAAAAAAAAAAAAAGTAGATAAAAAAGTCTATAACTGGAAATTATTTCCGAACATACAGGGCGAGCCAAGACGAAATTACAGGACCAAGTGCCTCTTTTTAAATGGAATGCTATGTATATCAGTACATTTTTTGAAGCCTCTTTCTAGGTTCTATTCATTCCTATATTAGCATTGAATATCTCCAAACCACTTGGATGTAATGAATTTTTTTTGTTGAAATAATGCAATCTGCAGATGGATATTAAAAAAATCACCACAATCACAATTATGGGTTTTAAGAAAAACTTATGTCAATGCCAGTTACGAGACATCTAATTAACGTTTTTGAATCATTTTCATTTCCTAAAACTGTACAGGGTGGCCAAAAATTATTTTTCAATTAAGAACTTTTTATATTGAATTTTCTCAATTTTTTCAAATGGAACACCCTGTATATTTTTCAACGATGTGATGTAGAAATGAAAAACGAAAATTTTTTTGTAAGTACTTCCGTATGGCTAATTGCAACCAATTTCGTTTTATAAATAAATAAAGTGTCAAATTCAAGAATAAACTTAAAAAAAGAGGTTCCCTCAAATAATTCATTAGAAAAATTTATAATAGGTGTTCGGCGTGTTGCCCATTTTGATTGACACACATCATTATGCAATTTTGAAATGAGGCCGTTTAGTGGGACCATTTCTTCCAATCCATTGAAATGAGTAAATAGTATTTAACAGGTCCTTTACTGTTATGTATTTTTTGCAAGGGCGGATTTAGCTTACTGTCATGGGGGGTAAACTCATAAATTTCTAAATTTTCGTTTCAAATTATTTATTTCGCCAATGAATATATTAATTTTGTTTGTATGTCTTCTTTGTAATTCATGCCTCATGCCCCCCGTAAATCCGCCCTTGTTTTTTGTACCTTTTTTTGCTGTTTTCGTTATTCGACAAGTACTGAAACCTCAGTTTGGCAAGAAACCTCTTTTTTTTAAGTTTATCTTTGATTTTTGTAATTATTGCTCAATAAAACGAAATTGGTTGCAATTAGCCATAGGGAAGTACTTACAAAAAATGTTCGTTTTTCATTTCTACATCACATCGTTGAAAAATATACAGGGTGTTCCATTTGAAAAAATTGAGAAAATTCAATTTAAAGAGTTCTTAATTGAAAATAATTTTTGGCCACCCTGTGCAGTTTTAGGAAATGAAAATGATTCTAAAACATTAATTAGATGTCTCGTAACTGATATTCACAAAACTTTTCTTAAAACCCACAATTGTGACTGTGGTGATTTTTTTAATATCCATTTGCAGATTGCATTATTTCAACAAAAAAATTCATTACATCCAAGTGGGGAGATACTCAATGCTAATATAAAAATGAATAGAGCCTAGAAAGAGGCTTCAAAAAATGTACTGATATACATAGCATTCCATTTTAAAAAAGGCACTTAGTCCTGTAATTTCGTCTTGGCTCGCCCTGTATGTTCGAAAATAATTTCCAGTTGTAAACTATTTTATCTAGTTTACTTGCAATTTTTTAAAAAAATTCTAGCTATCGTAGAACTCGAGATATCGATGTCCGACGCACTATTGCCCCACCCTGTATATTGAAATTGACAGTTGCTAAATTTATGAAATATTCCTTTATGATCAGTTTAGGTTTCGTGTATTCTCAAGTAAATTTATTGCTATTTTAACTCGATTTAAAGCCTGCTTCATTCAATAAAGAATATAGCTGTTTACGCTTTTCAGGCGCCACGCCATTTGCAATGCATTTATTAAAATTCACATATTGTATGGTAAATCGTGAATTTATATTCTATTTGCGTGTAAACCACCAACGTTTTAAATTATGACAAACAATTATGATAGTTATAATCAATTAAGCTGTATGCAAATCATGTAACATCTTTTTTTATCGGTTTCTTCTTAATATACAGTTACAAGGACGAATATTTAATTCATATCGATGGATTTAGTGAACAACCAATACCCATTCATGGGTGACTATTATATTGACTATATTAAGGTCACTTTGTCGTATTGTATTGAAATTTGGTGAAGGCTTCGTTTATTTAAATCCAACTAAATGTATGCATTATATACATATATACGGGGTGTCCCAGTTTATAATAACAGGACACCAATCGGTAGATATTTAACTTGTGTCGAAATGTTACTAAGAAACCAGACGACCTTTCGCTTTGAAAAGCACATTCGCATTTGAAACTTCTTTTCTGTGTAGAACTTGTACGCCAATGGATTTATACAAAATAAAATATTTTTTAATTGCCTGTGCAGATTAGAAGAAAAAAGCAGTTTTGCACTTTTCCCCTATGGTGCACGGTTTTCTCGTATCTCGTCATTGAAATAAAAAAATAATATTCACTCTTTTAACCTGCAAATGCATATTTTAATTTTGCCCTCCACTTTTGAGACGTTTGCGTTAAAGTTAACTAACGAAATTTATTAACAAGCAATAAAAAGTAATTTTATTTAGGTGAAAGTAACGTAGTTAACAATTGTTACATAATAACTAATGAGAATATGTTAAAGAAAAAATACATTAATTTAAAAGCTTCAAAATAATTTGTTATGTCATAGGAAGCTTTTTCGTTTGAAACGCATTAATAACAATTTTTGTGTTAGTTTGTATCATAGTATGTGGTTTGTCGATGATTATAACGAACATCCTGTGTGCCGGGTGGCCACGAGTACCGGCCCTGGCTTATAGCTCTTTTGTTTATGAACCAACTGTTTTGGAATTTGGAACATGTATGTAAGACTTATTTTCGAATTTAGTGACGTGTACATTCAAAATCCGGTTTCGACGGAAATAACATCAAATTGGATATTTTAAACGGAACACCCTGTATATTTTATTATTTTTGGAATCTACGGATAAAAATGTGGTCACATTGCAAAATTTGCATTTTTTTCAAAAATAATTTTACAATTTTTAATTTTATTTTTCAATCCAGAAGACTGTGACTTGGGGTAATGTATCTCCATTCTGTTATTCACACAAATAATAATTCTTAGTAGTAAATTAATATTAAGTGCTGTGTGGTTAATATTAAGTGCTGTGTTGTGATCAGATAGAATTTGGTTTGTAGATTCCAAAAATAATAAGATATACAGAGTGTTCTATTTAAAAAATCAAAATTGATGTTATTTTCGTTGAAACTGGAAGCCATTTTGACTGTATACATCATTAAATTGGAAAATAAGTGTTATATGTACACATGTTCCAAATTTCAAAATAGTTGGTTCATAAACAAAAGAGCCTGGGCCGGTTCTCGTTACCCAATATAGCGTGCCCCACTTTTAATGCCCTCCCTTTCACAACTCAGTTAAGTTAACCGATTTCAACCAAATTTGGACGGGTATCAACTACCTTTGGTGTGATCTTTTTGAATTAAATAAAACTTATTTTTGTCAGTGGCGTGCATTTTTATTAAGAAAAAAGGATTCGCTTTTTCGAGAATTCATATTAGGCATTTTTTTACAGAAAAACTAACACAATATTAGATATTAATCAGCAGCTTTGAAACTCCCAGGTCCAAAATTTCACAACATTTTGATTAAGGGTTTCCGAATAACTGGCTCAGTAGAAATACATTTTTTCAGTCATAATTGACAAAAAGTCATTCCTCATTTTTAATTTAAACTCTGTTACTCTATCATGTCCTCAAAAGTTTCAAATGCCGTAGTCGTAAATAATTCACTTGACAATGGTTTATTTTTCTAAAAATAATTATTTACTATCAGAGTAATCTTTCTTTTATTTGAAAAAAAAAGATTTATTTATTAAGTACATAAGATAATTGTTAATGCCCAAATAATACAGAACCGGTTAAAATATTTTTTATCATCCAATGAAAAAGACAGTTTAGATTGAAAATCAGGAATGACTTTTTGAATAATATTGTGTAAAAAAATGCCTAATATGACTTCTCGAAAAAGCGACCAATGCGATCCAAATTTGGTTGAAATCGGATAACTAATAACAACTATGATACTGTGATATTTTCATATATCTTTGAATGCGTTTTGTAATTTCTGAATGAATTCGATTCCTCGCATCTGCTGGGGTGGTATAAGCCTGTTTTGATTAAACCTCATTCAAAAAACAAGCGAAGTTATATCGGGAGAACAAGCAGGCCTGGCAACGGTCTGACCACCAGTGAAATTAGTATCCAACCAATTCCATCCTGGACAAGTCTCATCACACCACGATGATTTTCTCGAATAAAGTGGGTCATCTTCAATGGAATTCAGGTACTATTGGCAAAAGCTAGCACGGCGTTCTCCGAAGTAAAACCTGCACAGGTTGTAGATAGCCTATATATCTATGATCTCGTTCCAAAGACCTCCATATCGAGCTTCTTGGAATTGGAAATATTCTCGAAACTCTTCGTGCAGTCGTCGTGTCATCTCCATCAAGTTCAACCAAGATCTTCCTGGTTATTTTTCTTAGTCTTATCAGCAAAACGTCCAAAAAGCTTGGAAGTGGTTGCTCCTCTTTGGAAATCATCTTTGATACTTCAGTATGAACGAAAAGTGAATGGTGAGCCCTTTTTCATGTTTTGCATTTGCAAATCAAATACAGGCCCAGCAATGCAGGTAGTAGGTCGATCATGAAACACCATCCAAATGTTGATAAATCTGATCTGAGTAGTTTTAATCTTGAAGCCCGAATTTTGGCTGGAGCTTCATCAACGCTCGCATTATATTTGTATTGGATACTTCCCTCTGGACAACCGATAGAGCCGTCATTTCATGCCCTGTATATACGTATATATTGTCATTATTCCCCTGGCGTAATTCAAATGATACTGTTTAATTCGCTAGGTGTGTCTCCAATTATGAATGTATTGATTATTTTTTATGTACATACCTTATTCTACAGTGGTTTGATATATACACGACGCAATTTGCAACTTTGCCGCTACTTCGGAGTATTTACACATATTTTTGCATCCGTTTATTCACTACACTCAAGTTATAGAATATTAATTCATTGTTTAATGACTAATGTCTAAAGTAACCACAAAATAGCGCAGTTAATCTCCGATCGTCCACTGAGCATTCCTGAATTGAATTGAAGAGGCAGCAATGGCAGCAAGCTCTGCTTGTTCGTTAGTTTAGTAAATAGAGAAATGGGACAGTTGGACAAATACCCTTTATTCTAGTAAATATTAGCAACGTGCCGTTATTACTGAACAGCACATTGTTTAAGTGTAGATAATATCTCCAATCTTCGCATTGCAAACATTAAATTCCGACAACAATAGCGATGTGTAATGAAACACGACAATGCCTGGTCATACTGTTCTATTTCTGTCATTTTAATCGCCTTTTGTTATCGATATATTTTGGCGCATACCTCGGGAACCTATCTTTCGTTGTGCTTCGCTTTGTCTTAACTTCAATAACGAAAGTGCACCTGCGATTCAGTCCAAGCCACGGTGTAAGACAATTAGGTGATGAAACGCCTCAATTAGAGTGTCTCCAAACTGTTAACGCAAGAGACGCGAAATCGTAAGACAAAGAGTACTCTGTCTCTTTGGCCGCGAGGGCCGCGCGGGCTGCGCCTCGCATCGTCCCTAGTTAATTTCCACTTCATTTTACCAGGTCGAAAAATATACCATTCGATGCAGAAAAATATGTAGAACACGATTGTTGAAAAATTATGTGTCTAAATTGTCGGCTACTGTGCAAAAAAAAATAAAAACCATAAATGATATTGGACGCCGGCACGTTTAACTCGAAACGCTGCTAAAACCGTTCGAGATATGAAAAAAATTAACATAAGCAATTTTATAGAGAACTAAATTTCCTATAAAAAAGTCAGTGTTGGCATTAGTCTATCTTTAATAGTTTTGGTATGAGGGCGCCTCAAATTCGCGCGCTGATCTTTTGTTAAATTAAACTTGTCGTTTTCCAGCACACAACTTTCAGCCACACCGTCGTGAGCCACCCTCACGCCTAAAATATTCAAGATAGACATATGCCGTCACTGACTTTTTTATAGGAAATTTAATTCTCTATAAAATTGTTTATGTCCATTTTTTTCATAACTCTAACGGTTTTGGCAGCGTTTCGAGTTAAACGTGCCGGCGTCCAATTTCATTTATGGTTTTTATTTTTTTTTGCACAGTAGCCGACAATTTAGACACATAATTTCAACAAACGTGTCCTACATATTTTTCTGCATCGAATGGTATATTTTTTGACCTGGTAAAATGGAAAAGTGGAAATTAACTAGGGACGATGCGAGGCGCAGCCCGCGCGGCCCTCGCGGCCACCTACTCTGTCTCTTTGTCTTACGATTTCGCCTCTCTTGCGTTAACAGTTTGACGACACTCTAACCATACGATACATTGAGGCGTTTCATCACCTAATTGTCTTACACCGTGGTCCAAGCTTTACAAATGGTCAGAGATGATGATAATGATGATCTTGGAAGTCATTTTGGACTGGATCGGAGATCTCGGTATTTTCTTGGAGATTGAACTGCAGAAGTTGGGTCGCTAATACCACCACGAGCGGCTCTAGGAACGGAACGTACATCCTCAAATAGGAACACATACTGCAAAGCGATGGTTATACAGAAAATATTTTACTGTATAGTTTGTTTATCCTTATATAGATCTGTTAGTGCAGTTTTTAATAAGTAAGCTATTTATTTGTAGGTGAACAACGGGAAAAGTTTCTGCGGTAACAAGAAAAAACGCGGAAAAGCCCAGTCTCAAGGCAAGCGTTTACGGTATACGCACACGTTCGCTAAAATGACGAACAACTAATATTATTGATTTTTTTGTTATACCATTTCTGTCTACTCGCCTGATTGAATCGGATGTAAGTTAATGTATTATTTATTAATAGACGAGGAATATTTTAAATGCAAAACAATAAAACTAATTATCTAGTCTAAGCGCGCCCTGGTACTCTTTTTGCATTATTGTGTAATCAGTATAAGCGCAAAATGACGCGTTACTTTTTAATTTTATTGTTGATAAACTCGTCAACAACTGGCACCGTAGCAGAGGTTTTCCAACTTTTGTTAACGCACGGGCCTGCCAGTCATACCCCTATCTGACTCGACCTGGCACCATAGTCGACCGCACCTCTCGGCGGCTCCCAGCAAAAGGTGCAATTCTCCGGGCTTTTTCGCTGTCAGGAAAACGTTCACCCACTACATGCTTTCTGAAAACGAAAATAAACAAATACTTACGCATAACTAACTCAGCCTAAGATCTCGAAGTTCTTCTGGTATTCGCACACGCTCGTTTAAAAAGACGAACTAATCATTTTTTTTGTTATATTATTTCTAACTACTTGCCTGCTTGAATGGATGCAAATAAATGTAATATTTCTTATCAATAGACGATAAATATTTAAAAAACGAATTATCTACAGGGTGTCCCACGTAAGAGGCTCACTCGATCCCCTGCTTTTATTATAGGGCTAAAATGAAAAACCAAAATTTATTTTCATGTATTTTTTTATGAGGATTCCGATTATAAGGTCGAATAAGCGATAGAACCTCTAATATTGTCGATAAACTGATTTTCCACATTTTTTCACCATGTATATTATTACGGAAATTGATATGGCGTATTATTGTGGTTATAAAAGCATATGCCATTCATACATTTAACTTCCGGTTTAGCCGGAAATATTTAACACCAGACAAAATTTTAGCGACAACCTGTATATTAAGAACTAATTGAAAAGTAGCCAAACTCTTGATTTCAAAAATATACATAACACATGTCCATTATCTTTAGTAGTTTTCGAGAAACGAAATACGATAAAGTAAGCTAATTCTAATACTTTTCTAAAAAATTCACGCATAGCTGAAACTAAAAAGAAAGAAACTACTAAGAATAATAGGCATGTGTTATATATTTTTGAAATCAGAGATTGGCTACTTTTCAATTATTTCATAATATACAGGTTTTCGCCAAAATTTTGTCGGATGTTAGCTATTTCCGGCTAAACCGGAATTTAGATGTATGAATTGCATATGCTCTTATAACCACAATAATACGCCATATCGATTTCCGGGTGAAAAAATTTTTTGAAAAACAGTATTTTGACAATACCTCGTATATTAGAGGTTCTATAATCTGATTCCTCATTAAAGAATACACGAAAATAGATTTTGGTTTTTCATTTTAGCCCAATAGTAAAGGCAGGGGATCAACTGAGCCTCTTACGTGGGACACCCTGTATACAAAAAATGTTTTTTGGCCTCGAAACTAAAGTAGGTGGATCTAAAGGATTTTGATAGTCCGTTTTGCTCCATCATTTCCGAATTTCGAGGTATCCTAACCTCAAAGTGCAACAAATGTCATTTTTGACTCTTTTCAGGACGTAATATATACAGGGTGTTCTGAAAAACACTAGCAAAAATTCAGGGGCTGATAGAATTTCAAAAAATATTACAATTTGTTCCTATGAACTATGGGCGTATCTTTTTCCGTTTTCAAGATACAGGGCGTTAAAAATAATTTTTTAGAATCTAGTTTCGGTCCTATCTTCCACAAAATTCGACCAAATGAGCTGAAATTTTGCTGTGCGGGGTTTCTGGGGATGCTAAATGCTCTGGTGTTATTAATTTTTGGCTATATCATACAGGGCGTTCAGTACAGTACTCCGTGGGAACATTTTAGGTCCTAACTTTTTTGAGATTAATCTTTTTGCCCCTTTTGTCACTTGCTGTTATGGCAAATTTTATTCTAAACAAAAAAGATGCTCTTGTAAGAAGTGCTAAAATTTGCCCGTTTTCGAGAAAAACCAGGTAAAGTGCACCAAAGTCAAGCAGCTGGTATCCCAAATTGTTGGTTTTTATTTCAAGTAGGCTTTGGCACCTAGTTATTATTACTAGTTTCATTAATAAAACTCAAAATCAAAGTTATTATTTGAATGATAATGATAAAAAGTAATAGTAGTTGGCCAAAGCCTACTTGAAATAAAAACCAACAATTTGGGATTCCAGCTGCTTGACTTTGGTGCACTTTACCTGGTTTTTCTCGAAAACGGGCAAATTTTAGCACTTCTTACAAGAGCACCTTTTTTGTTTAGAATAAAATTTGCCATAACAGCAAGTGACAAAAGGGGCAAATAGATTAATCTCAAAAAAGTTAGGACCTAAAATATTCCCACGGAGTACTGTACGGAACGCCCTGTATGATATAGCCAAAAATTAATAACACAAGAGCATTTAGCATCTCCAGAAACCCCATACAGCAAAATTTCAGCTCATTTGGTCGAATTTTGTGGAAGATAGGACCGAAACTAGATTTAAAAAAATTATTTTTAACGCCCTGTATCTTGAAGACGGAAAAAGATACGCCCATGGTTCATAGGAACAAATTGTAATATTTTTTGAAATTCTATCAGCCCCTGAATTTTTGCTAGTGTTTTTCAGAATACCCTGTATAGTGTATAATAACTAAAATCGTAAATCGTGGTGGAGTAAATTGGATTACGAGATTGAATTTACCTGTCCATAATATACGAAAATCAAGTATTACAGTATAGGGTCGTTGCCATCAGATGGCGCAATTACAATTTTATATCTTAACTTAACGCAAAATTTTGTAATTTCACAGGAAATGATTTCTTTATTTTTTATTCCATACTCTCATAATACCTGGAGGTTTTCGATGTCGCTGATTTTGAATCTGATGTCAAAATTAGCAAATTCAACGGCTGATACAAAATGGAGGATCTGGGAATACAAAAGTGTGTAAACAGTTTATATGCTTTTATATTTCCAGATCCGCCATTTTGTATCAGCCATTGAATTGGCTAATTTTGACATCAGATTTAAAATCAGCGCCACCTAAAAGCCCTAGTTTCATGAGTAGGGAATAAAAAATAAAGAAATAATTTTTTGTGGAATTACTGAATTTTGCCTTAAGTTAAAAAATAAAATTGTAATTGCTCCATCTGACTGGTTCAACCTGTATATTGTAATACTTGAATTTTCGTAGATTATGGACAGGTAAATTCGATCCCGTAGTCCATTTTACTCCACAACGATTAGTTATCGATAAATTAAGTCTTCAAAAATGGTATTTTTTGCACTTTGAGGTTAGGATATGTTGAAATCCTGATGGAAAACGGCATCGAATTCAGAATTCAGCACGTCAAAATCCTTCGGAATCACCTAGTTTGGTCGCGGAGTCAAAAACCTTGTAAGCCTGCGTTATCTAATCAAAATGGCACGTTACTTTTTAATTTTATTGGCAATAGAAGACAACCCTAAACCATCACCAACTGGAACCGTAGTAGAGAATGCACGATTTTCCAACTTTTGCAAGCCACGGGTCAATTGGGTCTCGGTCTGACTCGACCTGGCACCATAGTCGACCGCACTCCTCGGTGGCTCCCAGCATAAGGTGCAATTCTCCGGGCTTTTTCGCTGCCGGAAAAACGTTCACCTGCTACGTGCTTTCTGCCAATGAAAATAAACAAATACGCATAAGATTTCGAACTTGGTTCTTCTGGATCACACAATTTTTAAAAAATATTGTTACTGAAAATAAGTCTGATACATTATTTTTTTTAATCATTTTGCAGAACACCCAACGTAGCAGTAAAGATTTCAATTTTAACAATGATGACGAGTTCGAGGGTAGTGGAAATAACAGCGAGCTGAACCATGATCTCAACCAAGACATCGAATCAAGTGGATCTGGCCTCGGATCAGACGATGAGGATGATCATCTCGCCGAGAATACGCAGGATGTTTGTAAGCGATTTTAGATTTTTGAAACTCCTAAATGTCCGAAAGACCCAACGTTCTTTGTTTACGCTAAAATGTTCGTTAATAATCTCCTCACTCCAAGAGATAGTTGATTAAGCAATACCATGTCATGTTCATAAACATGTTTTGTATTTTTACCCGATTTCAACATGTTTATATGTGCCTATCTAATCTTTCTTGATTTCCAGAGAAAAAGTCACTTAAAGAATTTGCAGTAACAAATGGTGAAAGAAAGATTATATTGAACATAAGTAAATATATACAGTGATGGTCATTGTATTTGATGTGGATGTTTTAAGTAATACAAATATGTTTTCAGAAGTCTGTAATGTGTAAGTTCGTAACTACAGGATCTGTGTCAGATTTTACGGATACGAGTGACGGATAAAGCTAATAACGACTAACTGGAAGCTTACCAGGACAAGACCTTACTTGGTTTGCGTACATTGTTTATTTATATTAAATTTTTAAATGAACGTCACTTAATTTTGTTATTTCAGAACAAGTGTGACGTCCATGTCTTACGTCATTTACGTGATAAAATTGTGGCAAATTATACTTTTGCCATATGTATCAATTGTTAATTTTTTTACTTCCTGATTTATTTATTATTGCTTATACTTTATTGGGTCTGGAAGTACACCCGCAGAAAAACCTTGTTGGCCTTTGCGTTACGAGATAAATGTCGCAATTGAAAGTGGCTAAAAGGGTGACGGAATCAATGATCCTCCTAATCAGATTACGTTCTATTTGCACGTCATTAGTTTAAATAAAATCGATACTAATGGCCATCAGAGTCCGTTAATCTGAATCCAATTGAGCATAAAACAAATGCAGCCCGTAATTATAGATTTTTAAATTCTACTGGCATCACGCAACAGGAAAAAAATCTCCATTAAATATCGATCGTTCGATGAAACTTAAGAGGTAGCTCGGTAATTCCTAAACTGTTTTGGTCATTATTTTCAATTTTATACCAAGGCATAGAAAAATGGATGAACAGGTATGTCAGCACCGTGTACGTTCTTTTGGGACGACGCCGACGTGGAGAATAAATAGATTTTGAAAATTAGATAAAAATTATTAATAACTTACAATTAGACGCAATTTTTGAAATATCACGTTTCAAATAAACACCAACGACTTGAGGTAGTGCGGCGTGCACTCCAAATTAACTTTGGATACGTTTAGCTATTGAATGGTTTATCTTTAGATAGATTAGATAGATTAATGGAGGAAGTAGATTAACAGATAAAATGTGGTTGTTTATTACTTAAATATCTCTATTGTAAACTGTAGTAACAGTTTTGCAAGTGATCTTTTGGCTTGTCAATTAATTCTTTTAGGGAAACGGTGTTGCTTGCAATCAAATTTTTTAAATGAAAGTAGGAAAATTATTGATGATGTCAAGGCGCTTCAATATAAACAGTCCAGTTCTTCGCCTTGCTCACAAGAAACGTAAAGAACGGATGAACAGACAGACATACATTTTAAAAGTTTAATCGATTTCGACGGAAGGTATCTACAATTGGTGTGAAAAAGCCTTGTGTTTTATCGTCATTGCATGAAATCTGTCCAATTCTAATTGAATAATTTATATTTTATTAAAATTGATGGCCTAATTTTCTGATAATTTCAATATCGCGTTTCTGATACGATATTTTGTTTCTTGAAATTGATATTTCGCCAAAAACCAGTGATGATATCAGAATTCTAGTTATTCAATTTTTTATATTTGGCCAACTAAGATTGGCGTCTTTTTGTTAGATAACGCATTTAGATTCCTTGTAGTTTCGAGGCTTTCCTGGCTCGCCTTTCACGAATCGATATTGGGAGGTAAATTAATATTGCTTTTAAATGAATCTCCTGTATTTAAAATTGCTTTTAACTTTGGAAAACCAATATCCTCCGATGTTCGTAATAAAGTTTAATAATCAACATCTGTCATTGATACCTACGTAACATGAAAATGGAAATTGGTCTGGCAAACAACAAGAATCCAATAAAAGCAGATGAAAAACGTTTTGCATTGGGATATAAAGATAAAAGTTTTTTTGTCTCTCACTGCTTCAGTTGGAATTTTTTCCTGTGCGAAAACAAGTGTTAATACAGGCGATAAATTTTAACGATATTTATTACAGAAAATAAAGTGCTAACCTTTAGATTTGCTGGGATTTTATTACTTTAAACAAGTGATAAGGAGCTTAATTATAGCATTATTACATAACCTCGATTAATAATGCCTCTAAAATATTATTGCTATTAGGTCACCCTCGAATAACAAAAATAACCTCGAAAGAAATAAACTGCTTCTATAAATAAGCACTAAATAGGTATTAGGGCTTAATCAATTCGACTCCCCCATGGGAACTCCTACGGATGTGCCGGAAAAAACTATAACATAGAGGAAAAGCGCACTCCAGTGGCGTAATCAGAGGGTGGCAAGGTGCCACCCCAGAATTGTCCAATTTTGTCACCCCCGAATTTTGTAAGAATATCAATATGTTACAAACAATTTTAAAATAAAATTTTACAAGCACGGCACTTTCTTGATGCGTTATTAATCAAGCCTTATTTAGCGCAGAAAAGTAAAAAGTTTGTTGGAACTTGTTTATTATAACGTTAAATAGAAATAGTGGAGTAGCAAGCGTGACGTAGGTAATAAAATAAATGTTTAAAGATCGAGAATGAAAAAAAAATGTGAAAATAGTCAGAAAAATCTTAAAAAACTAACAATTGAATGCTAGTTTTTTAAATTTCCCGGGGGAGGCATTCCATACCCCAGTTCCCCGGACCCGGTACGCCTGCCACCCCAGTTAAAAATTAGAGTAGTATGCTTCGGTGTTTTTAAAGAAAAAATTCTAATTTAAAAGTTCCTCTGTACCCCATACTGAAATTATTTACATATTGCGTCGCTCCTACGATTCTGTCGAAAAAACTAATCGGATGAAAAGAACACCTTTTGAAAAAACACTTTGTCGTTTTCGAGAAAAAAATTATAATCTGACAGTATTCGCTACCCCTTCCGTTTTATGTCGCTCCTATTTGTCTTTTTTTTCTAGTAGGGGATCATCCAATGTCAACTATGCCAGATTCCATCTGGGCATCAGTATAAATAAGTTGCCACGCCTAAAGAGTACCCATCCGAGATGCCATCGACACCAGCAGCCCTTTGACTCAAATAATCACATTTACCTGTTGCACTGGTGTTGTGGAATACTGCTTTAAAATTATCTAGTTAAATTCGATATATTCTCAAGGGTGGAATTTTATTTTTAACGCATAATTATTTTAAGGCACAAAAAAAGCAGAGAACTTGCCATATCTTTCTGTAAGCAACATTTGCATATTCTGTTGCTTCTCGAGTATTTGTGGCAAATTTTGCCTTGGCGATATCCAAAATTATTATTTCGATAGCTTGTAACAGAATCATAATCATAAACAAGCTCAACAGATCGTTGCAGAACGGGGTGATTATGAATAAGAGACAGTCATATGATCTGTTATTATCACTAACATGACCATTTGGTCATATTTCGATCCACAATACGAGTCAATAAGCCCCACTTTCAAGAACCTTGTGGAGTTACCAAGGTATGCTATTGCCCAGCCCTCAGATTGTTAAAATTTTGTTTATTTTTATAGATGAACCACCAGTGAACGTTCCACCTAGAAAAGGTGACCTTGAAACTGGAAAGGAATCAGTAGAACTTGAACCTGCACCAGCTCCTACGGAAGACTACAGCGTCACAATGAATAAGAAACCTGAAGATCGCCCCACTTCATTCTTTGCCCAACCTGGCATATTGGCAGGTGAGTTGGAACGTCACTCCCCCATTGTTCCTAATTTTTTCATTGCAATTGCTATAAAGTTTCTAAATTTTTCATCCGACAAATTTTCATACGCATTTTGTAATAAAATTATTACTTTTTCACGGCTGATCACACAGCGATACTGCCTTCTCACAGCACAACCCAGGGAACATGGAGACATTTTTTTATTACGAGCTTTTTACGGGTATAAAAAAAAAATTTAGTGATACTATATCAGCGGACAACGCCATGAACATGTGAAACGAGGAAAAATAGGACATACTTTTCAGTTTTATGAATTTTTTATTGTTTTATTTCTCATCCTGTATCCTGTATCCTGTACAGTCTGGATGGCGAAAAATTAACATAGACCGTAATAGAAAATACAAACGAATTGAAAATGAAGCAACTATTTTTTAAGTTACGCTGTGGTCAGAAATATTCTACGTTTCGTTTCAATTGCACAAATTTTATACAACTTAATTAGGGTAGTAAAAGAGCAAGTATTTCAAGGAGTCTACTTTGACAACACGGCCTACTTTACATGACGAAAGGAATCTATATATTCTTTGGTAAATAAGAATTTACAGTGTGGTTAATTATTGTCTGTCGACTTTCATCCATTAAACAATTCTTGTTATTTATATTTTCCATTTAAACCCTAATGTAGCCTTTTTTGCTGATGAATCCGTCACAATTCTACTTCATCCTTTATCCATTTGTTATCCTCCTTCCGCTCTCAACCAACTATTTGTAAAGTTGTCTCCATATCTTTGTAATTTGGCAACAGTTGTGGTAATGAAATCTGTTGTTTTCAGCTGTTATTGGTGGAGCAGTGGTTGGTCTTCTTTGTGCTATATTAGTAGTGATGTTCATAGTTTACAGAATGCGTAAAAAAGATGAGGGATCATACGCACTAGGAGAGCCCAAGCAATCCCCTAACTCGAATTCGTATAGTAGAGGAACAAACAAAGAATTTTTCGCCTGAAAATAGTGTTATCATTAATGGACGATAATCTCGAGAGTCTGCAATTCGCTCATCCGAAAGGCCCAGGCAGACATTAGGGACTGAATCTTCCGCTTGTAGTGAAGCTTCTATGTCAAATATAAACTTTAACAAGACATACTCATAAAAACGCACATTTTGCAGTAGTATTTTTCGTTATCGTCTAAAATATACATACGTAATTTTTTTCCACTTGATTAGTATTTTTCAGTAAAATTATTTTTTATAATAATATTGAAAAATTTAAGAAAAAATAAAGATTGGGTCTACTATTGCCAAAAACTGCCAACAGTGTGAGTGAACATTTGTGTATTAAAATTTATTGTTTTTAATTAGATCATTCATTATATATTGTGAATGTATCTATAAATGTAACAAAACAAAAAAAAAACTAAATGTTTTACGTCCATTTTAATTTTGAGTGTATAGTACAGTTTTCCAATTACACTTTTATTTAATTATCGTTTCTAGAATCTTTTTATATAATTTTAAGAGGCATCTATTTTTTTCCTTATTGACTGGAATGAGCGATATTTTACTATAATTTAAGTGTACTATATGCTCAAATTATACTTAAAGGTACCTATTTAATATATAGTAATAATTAAAGTAATAATAATTGGTAACAATAGGACATAGTGATAATATAAGTTATTTGTGCAGGATTTTACATATGCTCATTGTTGTGCAGCTTATAAATTATATACAATAAAACGTACATTCCTTCCTCAAATACAATCAAGAATATCCCTAGCAAAAATTCGAGTACATATATATCACTTAGTATGTAGATAGCCAATGCACATATTATGGAACGGTTCAAATCACATGTCCCATATTGGGCTAACAATCAAAATTGCCACTCGGTAGGGAACATCTGATTTCTGTATATACCACTAATGTCACGTAACGTAACATTAAGCACTTCCCATCTACAATACAATTCGTAACAAAATATGCAAGGTACATATGGATGGTCCTCAAGACATCACAATGGTCGGGCGAATAAGGGGATTTTAACTTAGCAAATTTTCTTGTTATGCTATTTCTATAATTTTCAAAGAAACTTCTTTAAAATAAGTACCAAAAGCTTGCTCCCATTGCACACCTATTTTTTATCCGATACTGTACATTTTTGTATAGAAATTACCGAGCGATATTTGATGATCCAGCATCTGACAGGAGTTGTGTTAGATTTTTGTGTACTCGTCAGGTAGCTAATAGAATATTTGTGTATACATTTAATAAAATAAATGGACATGGCACAGATATATCTCGAAATGGAATCTGCTGTTAGTTTGCGCCAACAAGGGATTCATTTTGGGTAATCGCAACAGTTTTTCTTTTACTCAATGATCATGAAAAAGGCATTGGTTGAAAGTGGAAGTGTTGATTTACAATTTACTCAATAAACAATTTAAGTTTTGCTTAGCCTTTTATCGTTACATTCTAGAATGGTACGAGAAGATAACGTTTTTGTTATGCAACATCACGATTTAAATATTTTTAGTATCCCAGAGAAAATATACACTAGGGACTCTATGTATTTATTTATAACTTTATATTGATTCTTATAGTATTTTATATGGTTTTTTGAGCTTTGTGAATTCCTGCTGTCAATTGAGAGGAAATTTGAGAATTCTTTTAATCTGAAATTTCTTCTCTTATGCCTATATGAATTGCTCTTAGACCATATAGTCACGGTAGTATAATGGTAGCCAATGCATAGGATATTGTAAAATGATGCGTTGTTTATCATTATGCATATGTTATGAATAATGTACGAGCAAAATGATTATTTATTTAACCCTTTATGTTATATACTATTAATGTTATAATTAATATATCAACGATATATACTTACTACAATAACTTTTTTTATTAAACTGATTGTAGCTATTCGAGATTGAAGTGTATAGTATTAGAATAATGTTGTACAATCCAGTTGTAAATAAATAAAGCCCTAAAATTAAGCGCTACCTTTTTCAATCTGCCCTTCATTCGACACCATCTGTCCATCACCATGTCCTCATTTATCAGGTTTTCAACGAAGTTTGAAAGAAATCAGCCCTCATGCGGGGCGCCATTTTAGTAAGGAAGGTGCTTATGTTTGGCTAATTTTGAGAATTTTATTTAAAACCCAGGAAAAATGTGGGAAGTACCTTCTGTACTACACGGTATATGGTTTCTGAATTGAACTGACATACAAAATGACACAACTTACTAGGATTTATTTTTACATCTCACTGGAGTCGGTCAAGTCTTAAAGTAGGTAAACTTTGTGAAATTATATATATAAGTATATATATTTATGCAAGGAAACCTGTAGAAATAAATGAGTAATCGAAATTGCTCCCACAGTTGAGGGTAAAGTCATACTCTCTTCATACCAGTACAGAATTAAATTGCATTTTCTTTACGCACTTAGTTTATGCATCTTATATTAACCACCATACCGGTTATACGGTCGCTCAGACGTTCACGAAAATGTCCCTTTTATGCGCCTGTCGTTGGTTAACAGTCGCATCTGCCATCTATGAGCACTAGGGATAGTCAACTTTATTAGTAACGAGTACTTTTGATAGATGGTGCTGGACGATGTAAAACGAAATATGTGTATTTTCAGAAAATATTAGGTTTAGGTTTATACAAAGATTTTCACTTTTCACACTTTAACGTGAAGGTTAGAAACTTATTAATTTCATTGATGTTTTAGCTCAAAGTTACAAACCATTTACTTCGTGAAATATTTATCAGAAATTTTTACCATAGATCGTATCTCACTAATATATTACATATAACTGCCCCAGAATTCACAGAAGTAAACAATTTTGAAAAGAACACACTTTCCATTATAAATTGTAAACAATTTGTTCTTGTTCACGTTTTAGTCATATTTTGACATTAGTCACAGCGCCATCTAGCGAGTAGTGATTTTTCCCAATTGTTAATATTTAATAATTATCTCATCCCTGGCATCTGACGCGGCACGAATTGTCGATGTCCCGTGGTACAAAGTGAACTTTCCAATTAGTTGAGGCCTTAACTGCTAGATGACAGGCAAGTTGAAATAGTTTAGTCGTCAACATTTAATCATAATTTTGTTTCATGATAAATAGAACAATGCCTATACCTATTTTAATTTTAATCTACGCTATAATATAAGGCAGTTTATATTTAATATTAATATTCTAGGTTCTAATAACAATCAAATTATGTGTTGAAAGCTTAAGCAATTTCACTCAGTTGGCGCAGCTATCGCGATCGTATTTGATCTTTAACGTTATGCCTCAGCCGGTAAAACAAATTGCTGCAGTCATCAATTTAAAATCCATAATGGTCGAAATGTTTCCGTTTTATAGTTTTTCAAGTGTTACACGTTATAAAACTAATGGGAACAATGGTGAATAGTACGAGGTTAATGTGAATTACGATTAATTGTTAACCCTATATCTAGTTACACGTTTTACAAAAACATGGTATACAATTGGCACGTCAATCTCTTAATTGAATATATTAAAAGGTAAGCAAAGTCTTTCATTTACGAAGTGTAATACTGTGCTATTAAGCAAGACAAATTTAAATAGAAATTTCTTTTATTTTAAAATAGTTACAAAATATTTTTTAGTATTACACTTTAATATAGTACCTGATCCACATGACGTTTTTTTAAATTTTGTTGAAAGCGGCAATATCGACGCTTTGAACCTAAAAAGTAAATAAACGTAAAGCTCTATTTTAACTGTCAAATATAATTCTTACATAATCCTCAATAGCTTCAAGTTGTTCTGTTAACCAATCAATAGAGACTTTATCATCTTCAACAACGCAGGATATTTGCAGTTTGTTTATACCATAGGCTAAAGGAACCAATTTAGCAGCACCCCATAAAAGACCATCTGTTTTAATTTTTCGCACTTGATCTTCCATTGCTTTCATATCCGTTTCATCGTCCCAAGGTTTTACGTCAAGAATTACATTAGATTTTGCAATTAGAACAGGTTCTAGAAAGTTAAAAGAAATTGAATAGAGTCTTATGGGCGTTGCCGGGTAGCAGGAATAAAGAAATAAACATACTTTTGGACTTTTTTGCGGCATATGCTGCGAGACGTTCCTCTCTAATTTTAGCTGCGGTTTCGTTTTCTTCTTCTGAATCAGACGCAAAAAGATCTACACCATCGTCCTCTTCATCGTCATCTCGTACAGGGGCTTGGTTATGAGCAGTAGCTATATTAATTTCATGTATGGGTTTGGCCCGACTTAAACTTGCTTCTATATCTGTTATACGACTGTCTAACGTTTTTAATTGGTGCAAAATATCACTGATGGCTGCAAAATTCAACTGATTGTAATTATTATTTTCAATAAGAAAACGGTTGCAGAAGTGAAAAATAATATACTCTGTTTTATATGGAATTTTAGGCGTTTTTAAATACAAGATTAATTAAAATTAAAAACAGACCTTTATTTTAGTGTTCAAGGTCAAAAAGCATTGGCAAAATATCAGTTTTATTTATGTTATCAAAGCTATAAGTAGATACGGTGTGACATATCAGTTTTATTTATGTTATCAAAGCTATAACTAGATACAGTGTGGACTTACATTTTTCAAATTCAACAACTTTTTTTTCGATAAATTTGATGGCTCCGGTGTCAATCGAGGGCACAGCTGACTGAAATACAAAAAGCGATTTCAATTTTTTTATTTACACAAAAATTACTTTTTAGTACATATTTAAAACAAAACTAAAAATACATTAACTTAGATAACAGTTATAAAAATAAACAAAACCCTGCTATTCAGGAAACAAAATTGTTGGGTGGTATCTGACGAGACATTGACACGTATTTGGCACGTAGAACGATACGCTGGAGGATCATACAAGCATGGGATAGGAACTAAACAAGCAGTTTCTCATGAAAATAAACAAACGGAAGCTAGTTACTGTATGGTAATATTACTCACTGTAAAAGTGTCCCTACTCTCGATTAAACGTTGACGTGCTTTGGCTACTTCTCCAGCCAAGGGCGTTAGGGCTGCCTACACCAAAGAAAATAGTGTTATTTTTTGTGCGTTAGCAGTTCAGTCCTCGACTTACTTCGTTTCATTATCTATTCGTTTTTAATTTTTAATATGTTTATAAGACTCGTGTTTTTACTTACTAGTTACTTAGCTTACGAACTTACTTTGGCCAAACCTTCGTAATGGGCACTCTCGGCATCTTCATAGATTTTTTTAGTAATCCAGATATCCTCGGCTTGGATGTTCTTGGTCATTTTCTTGTTCTAAAAAATTATATACACATAGCATGTGGCACTTTTTAAAAATAGGTTATATCTTAAATTAATTCATGAAAATTAAAATTTACACAGTCCTTACTTTTTTCGCACAAAGTATGTTCAGATAATGCCGAGAAAATAATAATTTCTTGTTATTATTAGTAACTTATGACCCTCGAGGAAGCAATCTGGTGCTCACAAGCTTCTTCTACAGTTTAGAGAAGGAAAGGACGGATGCACGTAGAGCAAATAATTGCTATATGTCCAAATATCTCAAAATTGTAAGTACTGCAGTGTGCAGATTGCTGCAACTTGTGTCTATAAGTAGAGTACTCTGTTAAGAGATGGCGCAAGCGGCAAGAAGCTAATCATATAAATTTTTTATACAGCATGATGCAAATGTATGGAATAAATTCATTATTTCAAAAATAGACGACTTTTGAAAAAATCCTAAAACACTTCAATTTTAATTTTTTGTGGCTCTTCAAAAGTTAAAATTGACGTGTTTTAGGATTTTTTCAACAGTCGTCTATTTTTGAAATAATGAATTTATTCCATACATTTGCATCATGCTGTATGTACTATGTAGTGTCTAGAGTCTAGACAGTCTAGTTCTAGTTTTGGACAATACCGTTATCTTATCAGAACTGCTCAACTGCTGTAGAAAAATGATCAAATAGATTAAACAGAAATTTCAGAAACAAAAAGATCGAATACAAAAATTTTATTTCGTTTTATTTTTTAAATTTTGATAAATAATCGTTATTTTTAGGGCGCTCAAAAATTTCATTGTATATACATGGTGATTCATAAGTAATGGTACACAGACCAGTAGCAAATTCCGAACGTAAAAATATTGCGATTTTGCCAAACTTACCTCAGTCCAAAAGTTAATAATAACCAAGATACAGGGTGTCAAAGTTAAAATTTATTTTTTAATTTTCTTTTGTAATTTAATGAATTTTCATATTTTTCTTGTGAAAATTTATAAGTGGGGGTTATTTGGTGTGAGAAATCATAATACACCTTCAATTTTGGTATAACGTCTAGAGGGCGCTACGTATGCTGCGTTTAATGTGTAAAGATGACCGTAACTTTTTTGCCCGCACCCATACGGGAGATTTCACTTATTAATTTCATTCTTCTATCATTTTTTTTCGGAAAACGTTACTTGTTACTGTTAATTTGTCATGCAAGTTTCGTTAAAATACCTCATAACTAATTAAGAACATATTTAAAAAAATATTTTTTTTAAATTAAACTTATCTGTATCTCAGAAACTATGAGGTTTTAGATATAAGTTTATTAAAGAAAGTCTATTTATTTTAACGTGTCTATTAGTTCCCGAAGTTTAATCGGTAAAATCTGAACCACCCTGTATAGGGTGTTCCATTTAAAAAAATTGACATCTATAGCACTCCGCTTCACGAATCACCCCGTATATTTCAAACTAATTTTAAAATGTAGACATTTTGGTCTCCTACAACTCCTTATAATACTTATGTTTGTTATATAGACAATAAAAAGAAAATATTGAACTTTTTCGCACCGTTGACTCACCTTGTACACGGGTAGATTCCGCCCTCTTTTTTATTAAAAATTGACTAACTTCCAAACGGCCTTAGTTAGGAATTTACGTTTCAGTGAAAACAGTCTACACTAAGGTCTACAGTTGACTATAGAAACCATTGTTATAGCCAGTTATAGACCTTAGTGTAGCCTATATTTTCACTGAATCGCAAATTCTTAACTAAGGTCGTTTGGAAGTTATTTAATTTTTAATGAATAAGAGGGCGGAATCTATCCTTGTATTTGGTTTGCAAGGAACCATTTTTTTAGCCAGTTATAGACCTTAACGTACACTATTTACGCAATTTTATATCTAACACGGTTTGGCAGTTTAATTTTTAATTTATTTGAGGGAAGTTTCTACCCTTGTATTTTGCTTACATTTTTTTTCACATAAAACACTAAGTAATAACTTCAATAAAACGTTTGGTATTCTATATGGCGTTCTATTGCTTTTAAAAATGAATTTAAATATTTTTTCGTTTGTGATATCCCTAGGGAAAATTTGGCTAAATGGCTGCAATCTTTTAGCTGCTGTTTTCGCTTAGTATTGAATTTTAGATATTTTACCTTCAGGAATGTTGCATGATACAGGACTGCTGTGTAAATTTTCTCTGTATAAACAGAACAAAAAATTATTGAACGTTACAACCGATCTGACGAATTTTTGAATTTTTTGTTTGTAACTAAAATTTTGACATATAGGTACCCAAAAATCGCCCCTCCCTCCAAAAAAACAAATAAGAAACAAAACTGCTGCAACCCCGTCTCTGCTAATGAAGTGGGCAATTAAATTAAATCTTCTTATTGATTTTCTCCTAATTCGCCTGCTGTAATAAAAATATTGGAGGCATAAAGAATACTGCATTATTTGAAATTAAAATAATGCACACAGCCAGACCGGTAACAACTTAAATTTTTTTTGTACACCTGATTACAGATGATATATTTTATGGCTGAATACGTGTGAATACCATTGAGTACATATGTCAAAGTACTTAAATGGTACCTACCCAAATTACCCAAAAGATTCTCAAGGTACTCAATTGATATTCAAAGTAATCAAATGATAATCAAATTATTCAAAGTATGTACTCGAACAAGATTAAAAAATCATACTAATATGAAAGATACATTTTTCAAATCTATCGTCAATAAAAATGAAAATGAAATAAAACAAAGTTAGGAGAGCTCCATGACCAAGAGAAACAGGTCGATGCGGGAAATATTAATTCGGATCTTTTTCTTTTGGATATGGAGCTCTTCTTAATCGATATATTGCCAAAAAAATTACACCCTCCTAAGTTAAACTATAAAAAGAATAAAATTATAAATTTTTATTTAATAATGTTTTGAGCAAAAATAGTAAATAGGTATTCCCCATCGGACAATCGAACTTCTCTCTTGGATATCGCGTTAAGTTGATGAAAAAGTTATTGTTATTTCCTCACCAAGAGTGAGGAAGGTATGTATTCATGAAAAAATTTTTGAAAATGGTTGTTGCATTTCTGGACGAATATCCACGAATTATGACGATTCTTCTGAATCCCAGCTAGTGCTGCTACCCTCGGATTCAGATGGATTATAGTCATCAGAAGCAACAAGGGAGGCTGTGCTCCCCTATTTTCATTGTCAATAACTAAGTCCATGTTGACAAGTAAAACGTGAACACTCTGTAAGAATAATACATTACAATATGCAAAAATAAACAAAAAAGATTTCACTTACCAAAGAACTAGGGTCTCGAAATTTTTTCTGGTCTAATAATATTAATATTTGAGAAAATCTCTGTCAATTGGCAAATAAATTATAGCGCAAGATTCTATTACTAGCTCATAAGTTATTTTTTGGATGAAACCATTTGACACTGCTTTTTTTTTCAGGTGGACGAACTATTAGGGAAAGAAACAGATATTCAAGTGTGTTGTAGTTTCGACAATCATACCATGGACGACAAAGTGCATCGGGAGTGTAGATAGATAGATAGGAGATGCAGACAGATAGATAGATAGATAGATAGATGGACATATCTAAATCCGTCTACTACTTCTCGTTGCTGGTGCTTGTTGGTATATAAGTAACGTCGTAATATGCGGCCGAAAATTGGATTCCATTGTCAATTACTTTGATCGCCAAATGCAATTAACGGTAGAATAAAATTATGAGCACATCGCATAAACTTTCTAACCAACCGGTTCGAGAAGGGCATCGCGACAGGCACTGCGACAGGTGTGTCCGATTGATCGAATTATACAATGTCATTAATATATCCGTCGGCCTACCATCCAGAAGACAATAGTTTTTCTATCGTAAATAATAACAATAGTTTTTCTATTGCCTAGCTGACTGCCGGTGGGAAGCTGGGGAGTGTGTCCACTATTCTGACCTAGAAGAGATCCCACATCAGATGAATGGCTATTATAGCAATCCAAACAGAATTAGTTCTTGAGTTAAACGATCACGGCAAGAGTAGATGGTGGGAACCGGAACATATATCGGTAATATGATGGGCGGTTTCGAAGGTTATTGGCGGGGGAAACGTGGCCCTAAAAAGTTAGTACCCTACACACTAATTATTTCGAGGCGTCGGGATTTGCACCTAAACATGTGTAAATGTCCTCACCAACGGCTGCTCCTCAGCCTTATGCCAAGTTTCCTTTGTGAAACGAAGACTTCAGAGGTCAAAGATTTATATATCCAACAAGTTCCAGTGGTGAGGGCAGTGGCTAGGATTGGGTATCGTTCATAGTTCACTCGATCGTAGAGAGAACCCGGTTTCGTCAAACCAGAGCCGAGATCTCGACGAGTATCTTGTCAATATCTTTGTTATTTCTAAAATAGCTGGGGTATTACAAGTGTTAAGGCTTGTAACTGTATTCGGGGATTTTCTGGGGGCTTCGGAGCCCAGAAGAGCAGTTAGTAGGCTCTGGTTTGCGCGTGCGAGTGATGGTACTATGGAGACGAACCGCTTTAGGGAAAGGAGATAAAGGCATGTATTAGAGTATTATTCAGTTATTATTATTACTAATTTGTATTTTTCTATATGTAGGTAGGTTCCGAACGAGATAGGACATGGTGAAAACATCGTAAGGTAAATATACATAACCACTGTTTATATATCCTATTTATTTTGATCACGAGAAGGACCACTATGTGCATAGATATCTTCTAGCAAAATAAGAAAAACTTGTTTTTACTAATCAGTCAAAACGTCGTGTCGTCCTTCCCAGATCAAAATGATCGAAAGCATTGTTCAATAAAAAATAAAATTATTGAGTTTTAATCAAAATCAGTTAATAAAATATTCTTTAGTACAAGTAGGACCGGTATTGTTTTTTTTTCCAAAAAAAGTATTAAGGTTATTATTAAATATCTAACTATTTTCTCTTTTGTTTCAGGGTGAGTGGTAGGGTTTATATTGTGCCCCCATAGAATGTATCGTATAAGGGAGAGGGGGTGCAAGAGAAAAACGTTTAAAAAATGGTATGTTTCGACCGCCTCGCAATTATTTAACTTTGTTACCTATTGTTATGAATTTATATAACTATTGATACTGCTTTCTTATCCGCAGGAGAGCCCTTATCAACAAAGATAAACCAACGCGTGCGTCCTTTAGTACTAGCCCGAACGGTAAGTCCTATTTTGCAGTTTTATCGTTAGATGCCTAACTATTTTCTGCTTTGTTTCACGGTAAGCCTTGGAGAGCGACAGCGTTTGAAATGTGAAACAAGAAGAGCAGTTAATAATGTCACCAAACGACAAAAAATTATTCTATGGATTCTTTTAAAACATCAGAACGAAATAATTTATGCTTTGGCACTAGATGGTAGATATGGTTAACTTCTTTGGAGCGTTATTATTATACTAACGAGATGGAATATGGTCAAGTGGTAAGATTAAAGATTAACATATTAACATGATAAGTTTTCAGTCAGAATGTTTGTGTTCAAATCTTGCAACCTTCATTTAACACACTTCCGATTAAATTTTGCACAGGTCGGATGACAATACAATACTCCACCGTTATTTTTTGCAAGAAAAAAATCAAAACAAAAGCGTTCCTGATATAATTAATTGGTGAAATTTTGCGCAGTAAATGATAATAATATAATTTGTATGACTAAACCATAACCATAGAAAATAAAAAAATTTAAAAAAAGACATTTGTACACCTGATTACACAAGTTTTTACCCCCTCGGTTAAAGTCTTATAGTTTTAAAGTCTGAAACTCTTAAACTCTTAAGTTCTTAAAGTCCTGAAGTATAATAAAGTTTGATGCTCTTAAACTCGTGAAGTTTTAAGGTCTTAAAGTCCTAGAGTCCTAAATCCTAAAATTCTGATAGTCTTAAAATATAAAGTGTAAAGTTTTCTCTTAAAGTCTTAAACCCATAAACTCTTAAATTTGTAAATTCTTAAAGTCTCGGAGGATAAAGTCCTAAAGTTTTAAGGACTTAAATCCTTAATTTTTTAAACTTTCAAACTATCAAAATCTTAAAATCTCAAATTATAAGTATAAAGTTTTGTCGACAGTCTTAAAATCTGAAACCCTTAAACTCTGAAGTTCTTAAAGTCTTAAAGTATAATATCTTAAAATTTTAAGGTCTAAAACTCTTAAGCTCTCAAAATTTTAATCTATTAATCTTTTTAGTCGTAAACTTTCAAACTCTCAAAGTCTTGAAGTTCGGTTAGTTAGGATCAAATTAATCAACTAATAATTAAATTGAACTATTCTCAATGAGTCCACCATTCACCTTATGCATTTTTCAATACCGTTTGTTTTTTCAAAGGATTATTACAATATTTTTTCCCAGTGAATGGTTTAACTAGCTTTAATAACTACTGTATTGTTTTATTTCTTTTCAATAACCGTATCAACAGAAATTAGATACCATTTTTAGTCGTTACCACTGTCGATTTGTTCTTAATACGTCTTCAAATAAACCAGAGAATTGTGGAAAATGTTAAATTACTGATAATTTCAAAATACACTTGGCCAAAAAATTAGCGCAACACCTAAAATTTCGGACATTTTTTTTTGTCTTTTTTGTGGTTAGTTTTCATCCGATTTTCAAAATCTTTTATTTGTTTGAGAGCCTGTAGTTTTGCCTATTTAAAAATTAATTTAAACCCGACTAAGAATGGTCCATATACAGGATGGTGTAGAAATCCTAACATTCTGAATTTTTGTTAAAAAGTGAAACACCCTGTGGGATTTCTTACAAGCGGATAACCAAAACTGATGGACCTTAAGGTAACCCTGTGGTATTGTTTACCACCACTCAAGAGCATAATTATACACAGCGCCTCTAAAAGAAAAAAAAACCAAAATAAGAAATGCGGTTTTTCTTTTCTGGTTTCAACTAAATTTAAAATTAAATCATTTTGCATATGATTGTGATGGTTACAATGGTTATACTATGGTTACTATAAAGATGCACAGACGTAATCAGAGCCAGGGGTGGAAAAACTAGATATTAGAGTATTATTGTAAGTTTTGTTAATGTATTGCTTATTTATTTGGCGACTTTAATTGAATTAAAATTGATTAAATTCTTAATTAGTGTATTAGGTATTTGATAAATTAATTTATAATCATTTGTAAACAAACAACCGTTTCCATAGTAACCATCGCAATCACAATGTAACATGATTTAATTTTAAATTTAGTTGAAACCAGAAAAGAAAAACCGCATTTCTTAATTTGTTTTTTTTTTTTAGAGGCACTCTGTATAATTATGCTCATGAGTGGTGGTAGACAATAACACAGGGTTACCTTAAGGTCCATCAGTTTTGATTATCCGCTTGTAAGAAATCCCACAGGGTGTTTCACCTTTTAACAAAAATTCAGAATGTTAGGTTTTCTACACCATCCTGTATATGGACCATTCTTAATGGGGTTTAAATTAATTTTTAAATAGGTAACAGGTTTTCAAACAAAAGAAAGATTTTGAAAATCGGATAAAAACTAACCACAGAAAAAGACAAATAAAATGACCGCAATTTTAGGTGTTGCGCTAATTTTTTGGCCAAGAGTACCGATTTTGTTTACAAAAGAAAGTTTGCCGTTGTTAAAAATTCCTCTCCATTTTCTTTAACACCCTGTATCATAATGTCGCAAAATTCACACCACTTGGATTTTAAGAGGTCCTGAATCTAATTCTGGTATTCGTTTTTCTCTAAAAAAATGTCGCTAATAGTTTTTCTCGAAATTTCGCAAAAAAGAGTACGTTTCAGTAGGTCATGATGTACCTTTTTTAAAAATGTAAGGTATAGCTTAAATGCAGTGTTCCAAGTCCTATCCAGCAAAAAAAAGATTTCGAAAATCAGTTCACAAATAAAGATTTTAGGAGGGTTGATACATCTTAAGTGGGACACCCTGTATATTAAAAAAATTTTAAACTTGCTTTTCTTAAAAGAGTCGTACTAAAAATAAAAAATAATTTCTTTTTTGGCGAAGAATTTCATGTAGGACTGCAAGAAAAACAAGCTAGGCGTGCGCACCCCCAATTCCCACCCCTTTCATACAATCATGCGTACAGTCATATACAAAGTGCGCACGCCTTGCTTTTCTTGCGGTCGTACATCTTACATAAAATTCTTTGCCAAAAAAGAAATTATTTTTTACTTTTTAGTACGACGACGACGTTTTTTAAAACACTTTTTTTACTTTTTTTATTTTCTACTTTTTGGTCATACTTTAATTAAATTATTATCATTAACTATGCAAAATTTCATCAATTAATTATGTCAGGAACGACTTGGTTTGATTTCTCGCTACAATTTTCAAAAAAAATAAAAATGAAAGGTAACGCATCTCGAGTACCTACCAACAGTAGAAAAAACCGTTGCCCAAAGATGTTATTCATACCTTGGTCTTAAAATATACGATAATGTTCCATTGGATCCTGGATCTAAAGAAAATTAATTCAGTAAGTTTATTTAAAATGAAAAACAAAGAGCGGATGCAAGCAAAGGATGGACATTCACAAGTTAATAGACCCCCAAAATATTTAACCATAATCATATTACTTGCTGGCATAATTTATGACATACATATCTATTTTAATTTCTTACTTGAATAAATTGTGCGTAGAAAATTTTTTTAATTTCATAAATAAATATTATTACTATTATTATTACAAAATCAATACTTTGACTTTGACGAATTAAAATAGACATACAGGGTTACAAACGTAGTCTATAATATCCGTTTCTTTGGTTGTTGAGTTTTAAGGTTACCCATTTTCGGATATAAAATAAAAAATAAAATCCCCAAGTCCCATTATGTTTATTGTTTAATATGTATAAAGCGCTAATTATGATTATTACAAGCAATATGATAAAATAAGATAAAGCAGTTAGATGGTGATCTTTTTTCCTGTAGAGAATATCACGTTCTTAGTTTTTTAATATCAGACAGTGGCGGATCTGTGGGGGGTTCAGGGGCTGTAACCCCCCCCCCATGGACGGATAATAACAAATAACAATAATGACTTAAGGGTCGTTCCTGGGTCTTCTGCTAAATTATTTTTTCAAAATAAATTTTTTTTGTAAATTGTAAATAGTACTGTAAATATTTTGATACTTATTGTAATGGTAAACATATTTTTATAGAATTTTGACACTAGTATTTTGCTTCCTCAACATTCACAAATACAATTGACAAATATTTATATTTATTTAAAAAAAATCATTCTATTATATTTCTGAACATATATTTTTACAGAAATGAAACATTCACAGTTGTTTATTATGTATGTAATATAGTATAGGCTAATATTTTTATCCCTTTATTTGTTTTACCCCTTTTAATTATACTGATAATTAAAGTAAGTAGTTTTTTTAATAACCTTTAAAATTTCTAGTTGATAAAACATGTGTTTTGACATCTATTTGATATCTATAGTGTTGACATCTATTACTAAATTTTAAAAATAATAAGATTTTAAAATTTCAAACATCCCCATTTTTTAAACTTAACCTTTAATTTTTCATTTTAGGCTATTTGCGCCTAAATTTTTTTTAGTTTTCTACCTTTCGCTTATTAATCCCCCCCCCCCCCCCCCCCTTGACTTCATCCGCCACTGATACCAGGCATAGTCTGTATAATTAACCCTAAAGACTAGGGGCTCGTAAAATTTGTCCCGTCTCTACTAAAAAAACAATTATATGTAGAAGAGGCAATTTTGACAGCCCTAGCCTTCAAAGTCAAACAGACTCTAGACTCCATGTAATCAGGACATTTGTTTGGAGGTCAGTTATAAACCAACTTCCAAAAATATCTCTACAGGAAAAATGAACTACGTAATATAAAAACCTAGCAAAAACATTGAAGGGTTTTAAAAATTTGAAATGATGAAACAATTTCTTCGTCAAAACTGATTTGTAGTATTTGTGGCGGTACAATCTGTAAAAATTGATCCTATACCGGGTGTAAATGAAATTAGGCTCACCCCCTATAACCTTTTTGGCATCTAGGGAGTCATGACTGTTGAAAAACTTTTCTTTCTGAGCCGTTGAGTATTGGAAAAATAAAATCGTGATATTAAGTGAGCTAACTTTGCTTTTATAGCCATTTAAACATTTCGGAAATGGTTTTTTCAATGTAAGAATTTTTTTTTAAATGGAACCCATTATACCTCATTATGCTATTTTAATAGAGATTTTCTTTACCCACATTTCGATAACAAACACTTCACCATTAGTTCATAAATAACTTACAAAAGATACTTTACCTTGGTTCAAATTTATTTTAGTTTAATAAATTTGTTTTTTTTCAAGGCATTCCCGATTAATTTCATATCAAATGTTTAACTTGGTCAGAGCTTACTAAAATAAATTTGAACTAAGGTCATAAAGTATCTTTTGTAAGTTATTTATGAACTAAATGGTGAAGTGAAAAAAAATCTCTATTAAAATAGCATAATGAAGTATAATGATGCCATTTAAAAAAAATACTTATATCGAAAAAACCATTTCCGAGATGTTTAAATGGCTATAAAAGCAAAGTTAGCTCACTTAATATCCTGATTTTATTTTTCAAACACTCAATGACTCAGAAAGAAAAGTTTTTCAGCAGTCATGGCTCCCTAGATGCCAACTTATATTATCCTAAAAAAAATGTTTGAGGTTATGTTTCTTCCTCGAATGCATCGTATGCAGAATGAATCCCTGAATCCAAAAATTTAAAAATATACAGGGTGTTCCATTTAAAAAATAGATGGTACGGTCATTTCCGGTGAAACCGGAAGTGCTAGAATCATTTTATTAACATGCATTAATTAAAATTTACTTGTTATTGCAACTGCCGAAATTTTAAAATGATATCTGAAAAAACAAAAAAGTTATAGGGGTGAGCCTAATTTCCTTTACACCCGGTATGTAGTCTGTACAATATCATAGCAATTTGGTTTTGATATTTAAAATTGCAAGTGACATTTGTTTATGTCCACGTCCAGGACTGTCATTGTTGCCACCAGACTAAACATTCTCTTTATGTAACTCGATATACCAAAGCTGTTAATGACCATTATTAACAGATCGTTACTATACCTACAGGGTGTTCTGAAAATATTTGAGCATTTTTTCTGTAAAAAGTTAAATTCCTTTCGGGTTAAAACAACTTGGTTGTACGAAGTGTTAAGCGTTACCCCAACCTTTTCGAAACATCCTGTATAAATAAACGTATAAAAAACAAAGATGATAAAATTAAATTTCCAGCCAATCATTTTCCATCAAGCTGTATTACGTTACAATTTTCGCCACGTTCTTGTTTTTCTAAGGAAACCATCCTTTGTTATTTGATCTTCTAATAGTTCTAATCTCCAAGATCTGAAAACACACAAGACAATAAATTTTTTGCAGAAGAGTTCTCTGGTTGAATAATTTAAATTTTTAACGTTTCAACTATGCTGTTATTAGTATACGTGGATTGGTTCCGCCAATGCATACCAGCGACGTGGAAATCAATAGTTCGTTTGTCCCATCACTCAATGTCACCGGAAAGGAGCCACGCCTCCTGCCAAACGCATAAATAGAGAAAAGCGACAAGCTGGTTAAGAATTAAAAATATCCAACGCAGAAGTGATATTTATTGACTATTGAGACACTTCCTCAAGGATTATACGGACTTGGTGTTGCACAAAATATTAATAATTTAAAGTGGGTAATTCTAGCCTTATGGTAGTACTTTATTATGTTTAATTTAAACTAGCAAAACTATAAAACTGGTGTCAAGATTAATTCTTACTTACATTTTGCCTCCAGTTCTTCATGTAGTTGGCAGAATAGCATAGGTTAAAGTTACTTCATAATATTAATAGCTTCTAGTACACCACGAAAATATCGCAGGTGACGTCACGAAAGATGTACTCGAGCATTGCTTTGATGATTCCCCAATCTTTGCCATCTCTTCCGCATGCTATCTTTGGCAGCCCCAAGCGACGAACTGCATTGCATACAATATGATCCCTCATGTGCCACAGAGATTGCCAAATATTTTTATAAGATGGCTTCTGGTAGTAGCGGTGTTTGGTGACGAGGTAATAGATGAACTTGTCACCTTGTCTTAGATAAGCCATTTCCCCAGGTATCTTGTGCTGGTTTCTCAGCTCTCTTAATTTGCCGAATCTGCACCTAGAAAAAACACAGTGGGGTAATTTTTGAGTTTTAATAAAAATAAACAAGGTAAACAAACCTAAATTGCAGTGCTATTCCTTGAGACATCTTCAGGTCACTAGACACGCAGTGAGCGAGAGAGAAATCGTCGTCCAAATTGAACAAATCGCCCCTCATCTCTTGCAGCGGTTTAGCATCGCAGCGGCCTTTTCCGTTGTAGAATGCCCAGAAGCGTCTCCACTCAATAGACCTAGTAAAAGAAATACAATTTTATTAAACAACGCACCACGTACAAAAGTGCCCACCCCTTCAGTTACTTAAATTCACCCGTAATGAATCAGCAATCCGAGTTGTGAGAGCTCCTCGATAATCACGCTCGTCGTGGTTGTCCTCGATATTACCACCAAAGGTCGAAACACAAGGTTAAATTCCACCATCATAAGCTAAATTTGTATTCTCTAATAGAAAGTACAAAAAGGGAGAATATAATAATATTATCCCTTTTTGTACTTGGTACAACAAACCTGCCCTTTGGAAGAGCAGTTCATAAAACAGCATTAAAAAATAACTAAGCAATATTCTGTATTAGGTGTCTACGTGATCAACACTTACCCTGACATATTTCAAAATGGCTGTGATCGCAGCTGACCTGTTGATTGCTGCAATTTCAGCAGATGGAGAAGATAAGGGCAGATCCTTGCTACCAATATCTTCCTTTGATATTCAGAGCGGAATGTATCACCACTGTGAGCGAAATTCCAAGGAAGAACCAAGCAAAGCAATTTCGAGAGCCTGTCAAGAAGTCACACGAGATTAAAAAAAACGTTTTCTCTTACCTTTGCAATAATTTTTATCACTAACGATTAAATAATTCACAGTATTAACAGGTTTGGTAGGATCACTTGATTGCTTTTCGTTAAAACAAACAAATAATGAACGATACTTTAGTTGTTACTCACCGACGTGCAGTCACCGAGCTTTAACTCTGAAGTGCAATATCGAGCACTAGGTGAGCTATAATGTTTTGTTATCGGGATTCGCAGAAAATATTGCATTGTCGTCCTCTATTCTATTGCAATTTTTAATATTCATCGATGGGGTGAGAATGATTTAATTAAAAAATGTATTTGAGTACCAAAGGGGTAGCGATTACTATTAATTGTCCGGTAAAACCGAGTTTTTCAACGTAAAAGAACAGATTCCGTCAATTGAAAAGGGCAAAATTTTTGCATATGTAAGTACTGTAGGTATATATCTAGCAAAAAGTCGTTACGTACCTTACTTGATTATGTTGCTGGTTTGCGAAGATCGCTTCCCCTTCAATTTTTATGCGTTTCACTTTATCTGAACTTAAATGGAATTACTGGGACCCCAAAAACTCACAAGCTTCTACAAAATGCGTAGTCTTCACTTAAGCTCTATTGGCCACCTTTTAAAAGCGCTCACCTTTAAAAACGGCCAGTTTTCAAATTTCCGAAACCAATTAATAGAATAGCTGCACCCCCATAAAACGGTTACGGCCACTTTAAAGACAATTTTCTTCATAAAATACCCGCAATTGTACCTCTCATTACCGGTCAAAAATTTTATTGGCAATTTTATTCGTAGGTAGAATTTTATAATTGTAAAAATTATTGGAATTTTCCTTAGTAATTAACATACTACAGAAATTAGACAACCCCTAAATCTAAAGCCAATGAAGGCTTTCCGGAAGGGAGCTACACATTAGAAAAACGCAGTCAAACGGGCCTCGAACCCGGACATGATAGACAGTGTGACCAGAGAGTCGGTCCCCTAAGCAATAAAGTTGCTGTAGTTTCATAGATTTTGAGCTAATTTATGTTAAACTCTAATTTTGTTACTATCATCATGTCGCTAAAGAGAAAAAGTTTGTCTCTTAAAGACAAAATTGATATTATTGTGGGAAGCGAAAAGTTCAGTACCAGTGTTCGAAAGTTGGCTGAAAAGTATGGTATTGGAAGGACTCAAGTTGACGAAATTATAAAAAACAATTCTGATTTAAAGAAGGTTCCAATTCAGAACAGAAGAGAAAATTTCCCAAAATAGAAAGATTGGCTATTGACCAAGTAGTTTACTATTGATTCTGTAAAGCCAGAAATAAAAGCCTTCCCGTATCTGGCCCTCTAATAAAAGAGAAAGCGTTAGAAGCAGCCGAAAGTCTAAAAATGATGAGTTTTAAAGTCTCAAATGGATGGCTACAAAAATTTTGTCAAAGACATAACATAGGCCATAAAACAATTTACTGTGGTCAGCTGATGTTGACCTGGATAGTGTTGAAGTCAGGAAAACAAAGCTACAAGTAATATTAAAAGACTATTCACCAAAAAATGTGTACATTGCTGACGAAACCGGACAAAGATTGACCATTTTATTTTGCGCAAATATGGAAGGTGGAAAGGAAAACCCATTAATTATAGGGAAGAGTAAAAACCCTAGATGCTCTAAAAGGATCTCATATCAACAAACTGCCATTAGAATGGGTATCCAATAAAAAAGCTTGGATGACAACAGAAACTACGACTTCGTAGCTAAAAAAATTTGACGAAGAAATCAGGAAACAAAATAGAAAAATCATATTATTTCTGGATAATGGAACGTCCGATTCTAAAGTGACAGTAGACAACGTGAACACTGTATTTCTGCCTCCAACCACCACTTCCTACTGTCAGCCATTCATTGTATCAAGGGATTATTCATAACTTCAAGATGACTTATAGAAAATTTCTAATCAAAAGGCTTCTAACATTCACAAACAGCGAACGTTCAATTGAAGATACAGAAAAAAGCATTAATTGAGCGCTTTAGTTTGGATATCAGCAGCCTGGAAAAACGTTTCATCAGCTGCAATTTCAAAATGTTTTGCAAAGGCAGGATTCTTAGAAAATGTCCAGCTAGACGAAGATTTCGATGAGGAAGATGAAATTCCACTGGCCCAGCTTTTTCCTGAATTACATGATGTAAGCCTAGAAAATTATGCATGTATTGATAGCAATGTTTTGACCGAAAATCCTAATTTTGGCGTTCAAGAAGTAATCAATCAATGCATTAATTGATGATAAAATTGTGATTTAAATAGTGAAAGTCAAACATTAAAGATATTAGTGAAGTGTGTGATATGTGCAAAGTTTCCTACTTTATAATGATAAAAGTGAACTAGCTGTAAAAATTGTCCAAATTTTAACAGAATGTGAATCTCAATAATCAAAAATTAAAAACTTAAAACAAACCCCCAATTGAAAAATATTTAAAAAAAAGATAATTATTTAATATGGCAGGTAATGTTTAAAATAACATATACATATTATGAGTTTTTATTGTTTGACCTCAATTTTTAATGTACAGGGATATCCAATGAAAATGACCACCCCTAATAACTTCTTTATTTTTGATGCTATAAAAATATTTTTTCTATAAAAGTTGTAGGGTTTATTGAAAGCATTTAGAATATGTATTCAGAAAAATAAATGAAAGTCGTTTAGAGGAGATATGGTTTTAACTTGCATTTTTTCAAATGGAACACCCCATTTTTTTTTTGCATTTTTGAAATCAAGGTACTTTTCTCATTTCGAATAAGGTATCGGCTTTGTATCGAACATGAAGCTTTGTATCGAACAGTTTATGTAGGACAGTTTTAATTACTTTTATTTATAGTTGTAATTAATATCTAAATTAGCCAAGACTAATGCATTCTAAAAATAAAAATTTGTTCTGATATTTTATTTCCTTGTTGTTTTCGGGCCACAAAAATTTCAATAATTAGAAAACCCTAAAAGATAATATGATATATTAATTCGAAATGAGAAAAGTACCTTGATTTCAAAAATGCAAAAATGGGGTGCTCCATTTGAAAAAATGCAAGTTCAAACCATATCTCCTCTAAACGACTTTCATTTATTTTTCTGAATACATATTCTAAATGCTTTCAATAAACCCTACAACTTTTATAGAAAAAATTTTTTTATAGCATCAAAAATAAAGAAGTTATTAGGGGTGGTCATTTTCGTTGGATATCCCTGTACATAGGTATAAGCACACCTAATTTGTAGATATACAGGGTGTTCCAGTTTTTTCCTTCATAACTTCTACAAAAGATAGAGCATATAAAAATAATAGGAGTCTTACCTGTAACATTTTTCTCTAAAACACTGTTCTCAAAATACAGGGCGTTAAACTTTTTTCAAAATTATTACTGTTTATTCATTATCTTCTAAACAAATAAAGATTTTGTGTTCACTTTGTACACTTTAGTCATGATAAAAGATCAAGTTTATTACTTTCAAATTTTCACATAATAGCAGTGGCGTAGTTACGGGGTTCTGTCCGTATTTGAACCCCCTAATGATCAGAAATTATATTTTTATACAAATTTTAAAACATTGATGTATTTCCTGTAAAGAAGTAGGTAGGTACTACTGGTAAAATTCGCTAGGAGGTTTTTTGTTCGAGATATTGAGATTCTTTCTAATCAGGGATATCTTATGGAATTACATCTGGGTGAAAAATGGTAAAATTAAGTAGGCGTTAAATTATTGAAAGTTATTTACAACATACACTCAGTTCCATAAAAAGTGACGCACTCGATTTTTTGGGTAATTTTAAAGTTCTTTAGTTTTTAAACCGGTAGACCGATTTGAACATTTTTTCATTCTGTATGAGGCGGATTGGAAGCAATGGTGAGTTCTTCCAAATTTCATGGAAATTAATGGAGAATTTTAAACCTAAGTTTTTTCACAGGTTTTCAAAACACCCTGTGGATTATTCTCGCATTAATGGAAAAATTATTCATTTTGCATTCGATGAATCATTTTTTAATAAACATTTTTTTTTTATTCACTGTTTTATTGCTGGTACTTTCCGAGATATAACGTTTTTACGTAAACCCTGCTTTTTCGTGTATTGAAAAATGATGCACATGATGAGTGGTCATACTCATTGCTGAATTGTATAGCATATAAACGAATAGAAATTGTCAAGGTTTTCAAATACACTCGGTCCCAAAAAAAGTGACGCATTTGATTTTTGACCTAACTTTGTTCTTTTTTTTAAACCAGTGGGCCGATTTTTTTATTTTTTTTTATTTATTGGTAGGTAATTCCTTTGTCTTTAAAAAAAAAATAAAGAGGTGGAAATTTATTTCATTTTAGGATCACAATTAATTTGTTGTATGCCTCTATACTTTGTTGTTGTGTGATTAATTAAGTGTTATTAAAGAAGTTTTAGAGACTAAAATTACACAAAATGCCTCAAATAAATCCTGAACAAGTTTATAATTTTGTGTTCAATAAAAATGTTTTTTAAAATTCGTATCAGTTTATTTCACTATAAAACTCGATAAATTCAGAAAGTTGGTAATACACAAGGTTTCAACAATAAAGCTGTAATTCGGACAATTTTAGAGATAAATCAATGAATAAAGAAACAAAATGTTTACTAAAAAATGGTTCATCGAATGCAGAATGAAAAATTTTTCCATGAATGCGAGAATAATCCACAGGGTGTTTTGAAAACCTGTGAAAAAGCTTAGGTATAAAATTCTCCATTAATTTCCATGAAATTTGGAAGAACTCACCATTGCTTCCAATCCGGCTTATACAGAATGAATTTTGCTATAAACTGAGAAAAAGAATGTTCAATTCGGTCCACCGGTGTATAAACTAATAAACTTTAAAATTACCCAAAAAATCGAGTGCGTCACTTTTTATGGAACTGAGTGTAGTTCACAAATGTCAATAATTGCATTCTTAATATAAATCACGTTACAATTTGAAAAACTTTACTTAGAGATCGTCAAAGAGCTTACAATCTGCAACCAGTCCTAACTTTACAACCAGTAATAGGAAGCACGGGAACAGGTGGATTGGTCAAAGTGGACCAATTGCTTGGGCTCCTCGATTACCCGACCTCATCCACTGGATTTTCCTGCTTGGGGCGACTTTAAAAATAAGGTTTATGCGACACCGATTCTTTATAGAGATGATCTACTCAATCGAATTTAAAAAGCTAGTGATGTATTAAATAATAACATGCTAATTCATAAAAGATGTTCGTAAAAAAATCGATGTTGCAGTTGCATTCAAGATAATGGATATCATTTTGAGCATTTATTGTAAATTATTAATTTTTTATCGTTTTAAATAAATATGTATTAAAATAATTCTTTAATTTGTTTAGCAAATAGCCTACCAACAGAAATTCCATAAGATATCCCTGATTAGAAAGAATCTAAATATATCGAACAGAAAACCTCCTAGCGAATTTTACTTTTTTATAAGAAACATATCAAAGTTTTAAAATTTGTATAAAAACATAATTTCTGATTATTAGCGTAGAAGTTCAGGGGTTTCAAATACGGACCGAACCCCATAATTACGGCACTGCTTTCATGTGAACAACTTCTTGAAAGAAAAAAAATTGGGTTTTTATCATGCCTAAAGTGTACCGAGTTTGAATACAAAATCTTTATTTGTTTAGAAGATAATGAATAAATACTATAAATAGTAATAATTTAGAAAAAGTTGAACGCTCTTTATTTTGAAAACGAAGTGTTTTAGAGAAAAAGTGTTATAGATAAGACACCTATTATTTTTATATGTTCTATCGTTTACAGTAGTTATGAACGAAAAAACCTGACCACCCTGTATATGTAGCTAGTTTCTTCAGCGTGTATAATTCAATTTAATATACAGGCTGGGGAAATGGTGCGCCGGACGTCGATATCTCGAGTTCTATGATAGCTAGACATTTTTAAAAAATTAGCAAGTAAAATAGATAAAAAAGTCTATAACTGGAAATTATTTTCGAACATACAGGGCGAGCCAAGACGAAATTATAGGACCAAGTGCCTTTTTTTTAAATATAATGCTATGTATATCAGTACATTTTTGAAGCCTCTTTCTAGGCTCTATTAATTCCTATATTAGCATTGAATATCTCCCAACCACTTGGATATACTGAATTTTTTTGTTGAAATAATGCAATTTGCAGATGGATATTAAAAAAATCACCAGTCACAATTATGGGTTTTAAGAAAAACTTATGTGAATACCAGTTACGAGACATCTAATTAATGTTTTTGATTCATTTTCATTTCCTAAAACTGTACATGGTGGCCAAAAATTATTTTTCAATGAAGACATTTTTAAATTGAATTTTCTCAATTATTTCAAATGGAACACCCTGTATATTTTTCAACGATGTGATGTAGAAATGAAAAACGAACATTTTTTGTAAGTGCTTCTCTATGGCTAATTGCAACCAATTTCGTTTTATTGAGCAATAATTACAAAATTCAAAAATAAACTTAAAAAAGAGGTTTCTTCAAATAACTCAGTAGAAAGAATTATAATAAATGTTCCACATGTGGCCCATTTCATTGACACACATTTCTATGCGCTTTTGAAATGAGGTTCCCACTGTTCCTAAAACTGCCGGGGTGTGATAGATCTAAAGGCAGTTATTATTCTTTCCTTCATATTTTGTACTGTTGTTGGTGTGTCTCTATAAACAATTTCCTTCACGTATCCCCATAAAAAGAAATCCATTTTTGTAAGATCTGGGGATCTAGCAGGCCATTTAGTGGGTCCATTTCTTCCAATCCATTGATGAGGGTAGGTATTATTTAAGTGTTCTCTAACTGCATTTAAATAATGTGGTGGAGCACCATCTTGCTGAAACCACATCCTATTTCGAATTCTTTCAGGGAGATTTACCAATAATTGTGGCAGATAGTTTTCCAAAAAATGAAGATAAATAGCTCCAGTCAATGTACCATCAAAGAAATGGGGCCCTATTACACGTTCTCCAATAATTCCTCCCCAAACGTTTATAGACCATCTGTGTTGGTTATCAACTTGCATAAAAAAGTGAGGATATTCCGAAGCATAATAATGGAAATAAAATTGTGTCTATTAACAAATCCATTTTTATGAAAAGTTGCCTCATCAGTGAATAAAACATTATTGAAGAAGTTGACATCATCTTGCATTTTACTTCTGGCCCAATTACAAAATTGTAGGCGCTTTTGAAAATCGTCATCAGATAATTCCTGGTGCATTTGAATATGATATGCATGCAACTTATTTGTTTTTAAGATTCGACCCACAGACCGTCTACTTATTCCTACTAATGACCAACCGTTGCCAGCACCACAGAAAACTCATTTTCTTCGTTCACAACACGTTTTATTCTTTCACTTTTTTTATATTCGATATTTCCAGTTTCCAGAAATCTATCGAGAAGGTTTTGGAAGCTCCTAACATCAGGAATCCTTCTTTGAGGGTAAACGTTGGTGATAAATTTTATTGGCAAGTAAACAATTTCTGTCTGACTCGTCCAAAACAAAAGTCATGTCTACAAGTTCCGCTTTATTAAAATTCATATTGTAAAATTCCAAATATTTTAAATTGAATACAAATTGTAACTAACGACCGATAAGTGTGATAAATATTCCATTGTACACGACAGTTTATACCAACCTGAGGTTTTATTGCTTGTCGAATAACGAAAACAGCAAAAAAATGTACAAAATAACATTACAGTAAAGGACCTGTTAAATACGATTTACTCATTTCAATGGATTGGAAGAAATGGTCCCACTAAATTGCCTCATTTCAAAATTGCATAAAGACGTATGTCAATCAAAATGAGCAACACATCGAACACCTATAAGAAATTTTTCCAATGAATTATTTGAGGGAACCTCTTTTTTTTTAGTTTATTCTTGAATTTGACACTTAGGTATTTATTTATAAAACGAAATTGGTTGCAATTAGCCATACGGAAGTACTTACAAAAAATGTTCGTTTTTCATTTCTACATCACATCGTTGAAAAATATACAGGGTGTTCCATTTGAAAAAATTGAGGAAACTCAATTTAAAAAGTCCCTAATTAAAAAATAATTTTTGGCCACCCTGTACAGCTTTAGGAAATGCAAACGATTCAAAAACATTAATTAGATGTCTCGTAAATTGGTATTCACATAAGTTTTTCTTAAAACCCATAATTGTGACTGTGGTGATTTTTTTAATATCCATCTGCAGATTGCATTATTTTAACAAAAAAATTCATTACATCCAAGTGGTTGGGAGATATTCAATGCTAATATAGGAATGAATAGAGCCTAGAAAGAGGCTTCAAAAAATGTACTGATATACATAGCATTCCATTAAAAAAAAGGCACTTGGTCCTGTAATTTCGTCTTGGCTCGCCCTGTATGTTCAAAAATAATTTCCAGTTATAGACTTTTTTACCTAGTTTACTTGCAATTTTTTAAAAAATTTCTAGCTATCGTAGAACTCGAGATATCGAGGTCCGACGCACTATTGCCCCACCCTGTAGAAAGCACAAAAATAATCAACATTTTTTATTTACTTTTAACCTTCTCTCAATATTGTCCACCTCCATATAACGACGATTTTCACAATACATTGTGGTGGCCGCTGTTTAGAGGTTTTACTGTATTTTAACGAGATTGGTACAAGAGAGTCCCCTTTCTTCATTTTAGTTGCGAGTTTTTATTTTGTGAATAGTTGAAGACTTTCCCAAAGAGTTCGCACGTATTTATGTCTCCAGTATTGTAAGGAAAAGTCACACTACTATACAACAAGATCAGAATCTAGAAGTCCAAGTACCAGTTGTCAAAATGTTCACTCACTGTATTAATATTTGCATATCTAAATCTGCAGTTCCAATGCGTATTACCCGAAGTTTTTAGCCTTAAATGGCCTTTCATCATCTTTCAATATATATTTTAATTCTTTCAATAGGAACAGTAAGTTTATCGCAGGTCTGCAAGAAATCGTGGTTTTTGCGTGGAATCACAGCACAGACTTCAGTAAAGTATATTTTTAACTTATCAAGTTTTGCACATATACCTATCTAACTAATCTAACGTATATTTGTGCTTTCCAAACCAACATGTGCTTAAAAATCGTCGATCAAAGAAAAACGCGCTAGAAGATTTAACATTAGAAAATTTATTACGTTTTTAATGTGCGATCTAATTTTCAAAGATAACAATGTAGACGGAATATGCAACTTTTTGATTATATAACAACATCAAACAAACAAATAAAACTGAGGACCTTAGTAACTGTATATTTACATTTATGAAAAATCACAATTATGTACTCTTTTGGTGTTTATGACTCTTCAGCTTCGTCCCGGAAAAGGTATGTTGACCAATATATAACATTGAACAATGCAAACACTAATGGAAATGTAATTCGTGAGATCACATCGATGCGCTTTGATCTGGTGGGGAACTTGGATAGCCAGGATCTACAGCAGTTGGGGCGAGCGGGCTGCATATGAATCTCACACTGACGGACTTTCTCTAGACTCATCGGATCACCAGGATGTCTAACCAGGGGTTTCTGCAACGAAAGCAAACATAGCAACCGGAAACGTTACCTTTAAATACTTTACCATTGCGAATGTAGCGTTGCTTTCGGTGTCTATTAAATCCGATGTGGCGTCCAGGGAAGCGGCGTGTTCAAGCTCGCATTGCCGTCTCTGCTTCTTCATATTTTCCCTATGCATGTCCGATCTAGAAGCATAATTTACCAGGGCGAACTCTAGCAATGCACCAAACACAAATGTTAGGCATACTCCGGTCCACACATCGATTGCCTTTGTGTATGACACTGGAGGTAACGAAGCGTTGATACCGGAAGTTTGTGTGGCCATAGTCAGCAGGGTTGTTACACCTGGAAAGAAACAACACGGTAATCATTTTGACAAAACGCAGGCGAGTCAGGAGTTACTTACCTAAAGATACTCGTGCGGGGACGGCTCCTTGGTCTAGCCAAAAGGACACCCAGGATACAATAACTAACATGCAACAGGGTATATAAATCTGGATTAAGTAATAACTGAATTCTCGCTTGAACAGAAGATCAACTTTCAGGCAACTGTATTCACCTGAAACAAAGAAGTGCGATAAGAGAGGACGTCGGAGCAGATTGGGTGAAATGGAGCAGAAGGTGGATTGACTGGGTGGCGACGAAATTAAAAGTTTCAAGTTGGTTAATTCTAGGAGACAAAAGTGAACGTGCTTCCAAACTTTTTAAATAAGCCAGTGGGCATATCAAGGTTGGAATAAACTCGATAAAGTTTTTATACTTAGTACGTTTCGAAGGAAAAACCGCTCGGACAGGCAAGTATCAAGGTAACGCTCATTTTTGATAGTGCCATTTGAAAAAGCACATCCATATGACTTAAACCGAACTAAAATAATGAAGCGTTCAAGTTGTCTATTTTTGATCAAATCAGATTCTTGCAAAAGGTTATTTGGTGTTTATTCATTCTTCAATATTATTTAAATATGTTCAGATACATTTTGGGTTTAAGGCAGTCTCACAAGACATTAAGTGGTGCTGGGTCGGAGATCAAACTGACCACTCTGTTGTTCCATCAGTTGGGAAACTGTTATTCGGATAATTACATGATTTGGATACAATGCCGCAATGGTAATAATGTTGTGTTATAACAACAATGACCCCAAAATTGTAGTACCAACAATTCTTGCCCACACATTGACTCCACCATTCATTTCCAGGTGCCCAAAATGGTAGCCTCATCAGAGAAACCCGCTATCTAAAACTATGTGGTCATCTTCATCATTGAACATCTGAACTAAATGTACCATACCTATATAGATACCACTGATTGATTGAATTATGTAATGCAACTTCTCAACTTGGTTTGTGAGAATTTTCCGGCAGTGATCGGAAAACATTCAACTAACAGTCTTGAGGAGCTGGAGGATCATTCTATTGTGTTTACCCTTACTTACAAGACCTAAAACTTCTCTATTTTGCTTACGGCTGACAGCTAACTGACATCAAAAGTACTTGTACTTGTTATTAAATAATTCACAAACCTCAGCTTTCCATAATGACCCATCAGCAAAATTTTCAATCGTTGTCTCATTTTTGAAGGTAGGTAGGTACCAAAATTTAAATACAATTTGCCTGTTTCGTAGCCTGATGTGCGTTGCCAAGTAAAGTAAAAAGGAGAAAAAAAAAAGGCGCCTTCAACTAGGGTCAGGTTGTAAACAATGCAAGCAACTGCTTCTCAAAATTATTGTTATGTAACGTATCATAAAATTGTATACTCTCGATGTAGAAAAATGTGTCTTTCAAACGGAACATCTGGAAATTAATGACGTCACAAAGATGATTAATATATGGACAAAGTGGTCAGTGTGGTCAATCCAACAAAAATAGTTACAACCAGTTGGTACTTCTGGTTATACTGGATGTCCATACCAAGTTGCTTATTTTAAATGGAACACCCTGTATATTTTAAATTTTTCGAAATTAGCATAAAATTCTGAGTCGAAAACATGTTGCATACCCTTTACCTAAACTGAGCAGTTTCGGTGATATTTGACAAATTATAAAAAATTTTACGGGTGCAACGGTTTGCAAAAACCGGTATAACTTTCTTCAGGTAGGAGATCCTCGTCTACTTTTTGGCATATAGAAAGAACACAAGGTGAGCTACCTTCTGCATTGAAAATAAGTTTCATTATAGTATACTAAGTGACCCATTTTTCACGTTAAATTTTGTCAAATTTAAACCTCGAAAACTTTTTTAGTTCAAATGGGAAACCCTGTATTTTTTACCATCAAGTTATGTAAAATTAAATTCTTATTTTTTCTAATATAGGCAATGTAGGGGTTAAATTCACAACTTTTTGAAATATTCGCGATTTTCTTAAATATTCAAGAATTTTTGGTCCTGCCAATTTGTCCTTAAATCCTGCTTATATCTAGCTTTATAGGTCAGTAAAATTAAGTGAAATGCACCGTAAATTCGGAACAAATTTGTAACAAACTGTTTGTTGCGTTAAAATGCCGAGGAGGGGGTATTAAATATGTCACAAAAATCCCAAAAAATCCGAGTAGGTATCGGAACATACTAAAAAATTGTCCGCCATCTTAAAATTCGCGATATTTTTCGTTTAAAGTCAAATAACTTTATTATCTTGGCCGTTATCAAAAACTATGAAAATAGTAAAATTCGAGAAAACTTCAAAATCTATAAAATGACGTTTAGAAATTTGTGATAGCGTAAAAATTAAAAAAGTTAGAGCTTAAAATTTATAAGATATCAGTTGGAATTTTCTAATTTTTTTTTTATAAGAGTTGATTATTCTGTTCTGGTGCCGTGTGATTCAGGTTGTATGGTAAAAAATTAATATGTGAATAGAGCATGAAAAAATAGTATTGACGTGTGTCCGGATTTTGCTATATAACCTTTAATTTTTTTTATACAAGATGTTAAAGTTGAAAATTTTTCGTTGAATTTTTTAAATATCCTTTGATTAAAAACAGTCGTATCAATAAAATTTGGTTGGTTTATATTTTTCACAGGGCGCTATCAACTGGCGATATTAGTTTTTCAAAACTAATCTAATTCTATATATTCCTTAGTTTATGCACATTTACCCTTAGTTGACGTGAAAAATGTACTATTCGGTCAATTAGTACTTGTTGGTTGTTAATTGATTAGTTTTTAGAGTGCATTGAGGTTAATGTACTTCATTTTGAAAATTTATTGTAAACAATAGTAATTAAGTCGCTGTTGTTTTTAAATTTTTGTTATTAAAGATTTTGTTTCTTTAGAGTATTTTATTATTATTACATTAGGTTTTCAACTAAGAAATTGTATGAAAAAATGCAGCGGAGCACAGTTATCGGCATTCTTATCAGAAAAAAATGTATTAACGCACGCCACTGGATAAATTTTGAAAAACTGTTATCTCCAGTTGATAGCCCCCTATATAAACCAACTTAATTTCATTGATACGACTGTATTTAACCAAAATATATTAAAAAAATTCAACGAAACATTTACAACTTTAACACCTTTTATAAAAAAATGAAAGGTTATATAGCAAAACGGCAATACTGTTTTTTCATGCTCTATTCACATACATATTAATTTTTGACCATACAACCTGACTCACCCTGTATATACCTATATATAATAAAAGGTCACATATGAGAAAAGGCCACATAAAATAAAAACACATTTTTATTTAAACCACAAAGGTTAATAAAAGTAAAAACAGAAACAAAATATTAAAGAAATTAATACATCAGATGTCAATCTCTGCTTCGTCTTTTAACAAAGACACAGGTGTTACGTTTGTGCAATATTGCCCAATGCAATGGATGCTGCTTGTTGTGCATCTTAAATTGCATTTATTGCAGCTGCATAATTTTAAACCAATATAATATAAAATAAATTTCTCACCGAACCCTACAAGATGTGATATATGTATTAGTATAGGGATTTTTAAAATCTTCCAAATTTGAAATTTCCTAATCATTTTTTAATATATAGTTAGTGCTGTTTTTTTCCCTTCTTATAGAACGCTGACGTTGTGTCGCAGCCTGAAATTGCATGTAAAAATAAAATATTTTTGACCACTGTTTCACCTAATATGAACTGAAGTATAAATTAGAATAATAAAAATTAGTATGCTAATTATGATAAAGAAACATTGTTTTCTAGTGCTAGAGTTTAAATTATCTAATTTAATGCATAGTACCCAAACTTTAGTCGTCATTATCTCAGTTATCTATTAACCGAGATAAAAAAAGCTTGTTTAATGTTCTAATATTTTTGTATGATTCATTTTTTTGATAAAATCTGTGTGAGATTAATTATTCAAGTTAAAAGCTAAAAAGTGCCTAATTTCAAGATGGCGGCCTAATTTTTGAAGGGTTGCGCCACCTGGATTTTTTGGGATTTTTTTCCTGTTAAATAGGACACTTTCCCCTACATATTCCCCCTAAAATTAGCTTGTTACAAATTTGTTCCGAATTGAATGCTAATTTTACTGGAGTATTACCTGTGTTTGTTTTACTGTTGCAGTAATCAGTTAAAAACTTCTCCAAGGTAAATCGTGGTAGGTGTAAGTTTTTAACCACTTGCACCGGATCTCCTTCTTTCCATAGAAACACCAAATCGTCAGTTGTCCACCCATCTGTAAAATTAACATTTTACGTGAATCGTGTATTTACGTTATAATTGGTGGACTCACAGCTAGCCATTCGCAAGGAGCAAATTTGTCGGTCCAGTGGGTACAGTTTCAAATTCATCGGACAGGATAATGTAAGCGAAATTCTGAAAAATAAAACAAATTAGATTCGTTTCCAGATGACGGATATTCAGGCTAGTTGCCGCCGTCAAATTGAGTAGGCAGTGTTGCGCGGAAGTGCATCTTAACACAAATTTCCCTCAGAACGAGCGTCAAAGTGAGAATGAGGAAATTACACAAATATTAGTACAAAGGACGGGAAACGGGTAAATTGAAAAGTTCCCGTTTCGAGGGAAAGTCAAAGATTTAATCAGAGCTGCTCATATTTTTACATCCAACGACAGTTTCCGTTCTGTTAACGCATACTGACAATTTTTAGCGTGCAAGCTTCACTCAGCTTATTTTGTAAAAATACAAACCGAATATGTAATTCACGCATATCCTAGACGGGACTTGAACCCGAAGCGCAAGGACACAGGTGCAAAAACCTAAGCCTAAGACGTGACAGATAATAATTAAAATTAACATTTTACAGACCTTATACTATACAATACTGATCCATATGGGAATATGCGAATGTAGACGTTAGGCATGATGATGTTGTGAAAATGGCCCTCTTTCTCGTTGGAGAAAAATAGATCAGGCATCCAAACCCTGTTTGCTTCTGTGAGAGTCAGATATTTCAATCTTCCTCCAAAGTCATTGAATTTCAACCTTTCATCCAGCCATTGCTCCCGAAATGTAAGCTGTACACTGTACTCCTGAAAATTTTGTGAGGAGCATGAATTTATAGGACCACGTCAAACGGTCGTTGACACGATACGAGATATTTAATAATCTGCCTTGGTCTTGGTCGCACCCATTGCTTAGACAAGCGGCACGCAACAAATACTTTTGGTCAAGATATGACAGGGTGAGGAACAACCCCGCAAAATTCGTCCAAGCGCAACTAACTCCCAACAGAAATGTTTCCAATTTTTTCCTAAATCATTTTGTATTTTTAAAACACAAATGTTTATGTCTACAAACTAAATAAGACTCTGCTATTTGAAAAATCGTAGTGGTCTCTGACAAAAACAAACGCTATTTCATTTCCATGGACTACTACGATTTTTTCTGCTGCTCTTTTTAAAGTAATATTTAAAAAACCGGCAATATAATCATATGCAAACTATACATTTTTGAACTCAGAAAAAGAAGCTCTAACCAAATATTCAGGAATATAGGAGGTGTTCCGTTTAAAAAAGGTAGCTCAACCTCGTATCCGATGTTCAATTGTGTTTTTCTTAACATATTATGGTTTATGTTTCTCGATTTCCGAAACAAAATTTGTAGCTATAGCTCGGATATGATGTCGGATGAGACCAAGACCCAGGCAGATGAACAACGACGAACGAACAAGGCCAAAAAACGTTCCGCATGCAACATGCACTTCTAAGCAACACCAGAAAGGGCATAACAGTCAAACAGTTGTCATTCAGGAGTGGTTATATTTTGTTGAAAACGTACAGTCGAGGTGACAGATTGCAAGAAATTCTATTTTGTAAATAAGACAGTTTCCTTAGGGTAAAGATATCCGACGTCGAACAAGTGTTCGGGGACTTTTCTCTTTTCCATTATAGCAAACATTTTGTCGAAAGGTCAAGTAAGATCATCACTTGTTCGCAGTCCTTACTATGTTCTAAATGTGACAGTGTTAACAACAACAAATTTTAAAGCTGGAGATCTAGGTTATTTGACAATCAACAGATAAAGCTAAAACGAACCAAAAGCAACTAATTGTAAATGATTACTTATAACAATAATTGTTAGAAATAATCTTGGGTTGGGTAAAAAATATGCTGTAGACTATTTTTTTATATTCTGAGGTGAGAGAGCTTTAGGCCTTTAAATATGCATCGAAGCTATCTTATCGAATTCTGCTCCTTGAAATCAATATGAACTGTTGAGCAGAGAAATTATAATCAGGGTGTGTTTAATTTAATTTTCTTTAGATCCAGGTAGGGTGGAGGCCAGTAATATAGTCATCGCTTCGAAATACATTTATTGTACAGGGTGATCATTTTAAGTGCCTCACTCGATTTTCCTGCTTTATTCTTCACCTAGGAAAAAAATTCAAAAACCATACTTTTGTACTTTTTTCCGAGGAATCCGATTCCGAAAAGATAAAAACAATTGAATGTCAAAGAAAAAAGTTATGGCCGAAAAACTGAAAAAGAAAAATATACACCCTGTATATTAATGCGGAAATGGATATGTGACATTTCACTGATTGCAAATGTGTATTAGATACATATTTTTCACTTCCGGTTTGACCGGAAATTGCTTTAATTTTTTTATTTTAGGTGATACACCCTGTATATTGAACTCAGTTTAAAGAACTTTTCTTTCTGAATTCAGCAATATATAACATATCATCATTGTCTTTCATATTTAATAAGATATTGGGGTTTTAATTTAAAATAACACAAATATATGGTATGAAATAAAGTCATCCATGAAAACAAACAAAAGCATTTAAATTATTTATTTATTTCAAAAACAAAAGATATAGCATAATAACTTATATTCTTTAGTTTTTGAAATAAATAAAAAATAATTTAAATGCTTTTGTTTTCAGTTTTTCGGCCATAACTTTTTTCTTTGACATTCAATTGTTTTTATCTTTTCGGAATCGGATTCCTCGGAAAAAAGTACACAAGTATGGTTTTTGAATTTTTTTCCTAGGTGAAGAATAAAGCAGAAAAATCGAGTGAGGCACTTAAAATTATCACCCTGTACCACCAGGAAAATTCTAAATTTTTTTTGTAGGTTTATCTAATATCCATTAACCAGTTACAAGGTTTATTGATATTAAAGATTTAGATTTTTGGGGTATTAAGGCAAATTTAATTAAAACACTATTACATTAACTTGCCGACGTTTCGGTATAATTTATTACCATCCTCAGGGCACTGTAAGATATAAATTAATTATTGTAAATTTTTTTGGCATATAATAAAATGTTATAAAATGAATCCAAAATATAGAATTAATATTTAAACAATTACTTAATCATTATAGTTATACATATTGAAGGAAATACGTACTTATTTTAGGCACTTTAATAATTATATATTTAAAATCAATAAAACAATGTCATAAACAATTACTTACATTAAAATTTAGTGTTTCTCGTGCATAAACAACTTAATAGCAGGAACATACCTACTACTTAAATATCTGGAGTTTGTTGAAAATTACTCTGTATTATAATAACTGATTATAAAATTATTAAAAAATGTGTTTTTCGCGTGAAGGCTGTGATACGAATGTTTCTATGCAATATTAGGTTTACTGTAGATAAGGGATGAATAAGTATTTGGGTTGTTTATGTAAAATCTAATACCCCAAAAATCTAAATCTTTAATTAAATTGTGGTCTGGAAATTCTAATTTTATTGATATTGTTAATTTTCAATCCTGCTATTCAATTCTTTGCCTAATTTAACCTAACCTAACCTAACACAAACTAGAACCAATTTAGAAATGTAGGAATGTCAACGATACACTCTTCTATCCAGGGGCCTATCAGGTATTTATTTTTAGCTAACATCACAATGATGGCCCACAGTAATGGGGGAAATATTACAAAGGAAAGAACGAATAAGGATTACGACACTAACCTATTCATGAACAATAACAATTCTAGATAAAAACATTAACATACAATTAACACTATTGAATCTCAGATACCGTCTTTCAATGTACTTAAGATTCAACATTTTTTGTGTTGACTATATAAATACAGTTCGTTGTTTTAATTATTGCCCTCCACCGCACCTAAATCTAAGGGAAACGCTCACTTAATAAGTACTCTATTATTCCTCATTTCGACAAGATTCTTAAAAGCGTAAAAATGTACGCTTCATTTTTGCAGTAATGGTGTGTTTTTACACGAAATGTAAATGAGGGATTTCCTAAAATTTCGTGCTGTTTCATAAATCTTCTGGATTTACATATTTCCGGTGATTTTAAAAGGTTCTATATAAAAATATTCTGTACTTCATAACGTGGCAACGCTCAGAGAAACATAATTTATGTGAGCCAAATGCTGAATGTCACTTAAGAACACTCGCACCAATTTTTTTCACGTAGGGTACAGACTTATGTTAAAGCATTGATTAAGGAATGAACAAGATACGCGAATTCAATGGTAAAGTGCGAGGCCAATTTTGGCGGCGAGATCTCGGTAAGTTGCGGGCATTCCTGTGATTTACGTAGTATGCTTTTGACAAACCTATGTCGTGCCTGGTTTTATATCATTAATAATCTAGTGGTAATAAAAATTTAATGTCCAGATTAATTTCAGTTTAAAATTATTAACGTAGAATGTTATCTCTGCCAGCTATTTCTCAACGTTTGTTTGAATTTTAACCGTCACATAATTTTAAACTAAAATCAATCTGAACATTCAATTTTTGTTTTCACTAGATTATAAATTATATAAAACCAGACACGACACAGGTTTATCAAAAGTATACTACGTGAATCACAGGAATGCTCGCAACTTACCAGGAATCTCGCTGCCAAAATTAGCCTCGCACTTTACATTGGAGTCGCGTATCTTATTCATTCCTTAATCAATGGTTAAAGTGAACTTCTTACCCTGTTTCTCCTGCATATGCCGGTCAGCCCGGCACAAAGTATTGATAACGTAGGCGAGGGGCAGTAAAGCATGCTTGCACCACTTCACACTAGGCTAATGGCAAGAAGTGTGCCTCAAAGTGTAACTTTCTGTTGAGCTGGCCGGCAAAGGTTTTGCTTTAAAAAGGCCTCCTCAAAATAATACATTTTAGTGACTGCGGTAGGTGATTTACGCTGTAAGCCTGCATTCTTGTACAACTTGCCTGTGTTGGTGACGTTTCCGCTGTGCGGGAAAAAACTGGGCAATGGTTGTGCAAGAAAGCTGGGCTGAATCTATCTCACCTATGAATGACCTCAGGCTGAGTGAAAGAGCATAGAGAAATAATTCATAGCGGTGTGGTCGGTGCAACTGATAGGTGAGAGAGATTTGTAGAGATCTGTCAAGAGGGATCGTGGAGGAATGTACAGGGGAGGCATGCATTAATAAAATACAAAAGTCTACTGAGCGTATAATCACCGGGGCTGCAGCGACAGCGAGCGCCACACTCTGCATGCTCGCGCTGGTGCTGGTGCCCTCATTGCAACATCACCAATCATTCACCATCAGTCGCAGTTGGCTGTTGGCCCTGTGCAAGTGAATGCAATGGCAATGGCCGGGTAAATACAAAAAATTGCAACACAGTCGATACAATGACACCCATCATCCAATACTCGACATGACTGGCAGACCGCGCACTCACCATTTTATAATCGTCTATTTTGCTGATAGACCGCAGAAAGAAGTTGATGTTTACTACGGTCGGCCCGTCCGTCCCTCCTACGGCGTGTGAACAGAAAGTAAGAAAGTTTATTAAAATTAGCAGTTAAGCGGTGCGGGCCACGGCCACGCCAATCACATCTCGCATTGGCCAACCCGCATGCAAGCACGCGGCACGCCGCCCGCCGCCCACTAAACACGAAAAGCATCACACGCAGGCAACGGTCCGACACCCGTCTTTGATTCACATCTCTGAATAGAAACTATGCTACCATCCAATACTACACAAACAGAGATGTTCCATTCCCTGATCCATACCACTTACCATTGTCACGTCATCTATCTTTGAGATACTTCTCACAAATATGTTGACACGGACTATTGCCGGACCATCTAGCGGTTAAGAAACAAAAACGGCTCAATTAGTGAACATCATCACCGGAGCTATCGATCGATGCTAGTTGATACGATCGACGCAATGGCAATGAGGCACCTGCACCCGCACCTGCCCCGGCACCTGCTGGCCCTAGGCCCTAGCCAGATCGGAAATTCAGCATTCAGCAATCAAACCCTATCCTACAAGCTAGACGGGGCCACCGATTGGCGACAAACAAAACCAATCGACTGCCAAATAACACAACAGTTCCTCAAAAGCTATCATCGTCTTAGTATTTCTTCACGTGCTCCAACCGCTTTGCACAACAACCCTTAAAACTAGAACCATACAAACCCAATGGCATCTGCTGCTTTACTAACGCTACTAATACACATATTAATATCATCGTCAGAAAAAAATATTTCACTCATTGACCAGAACAGCTCCTCTGGCTCTGGGGCGCTAAATTCAACCTACCCACCTATGTAATGGCAATTCGACCTAATTCCAACGCTGCCGAAACTAGAAGAAAATTAATATTACGTAGGTACCGTTTCCGTTTAACCAGACTTGGTTTTTGCAAATTATTTCTAGTTTGCAAGGCCGGTTTACATCTCTTTATTTGCAGTTAATAAATTTTCTTCATCGTCATCATCAATCACGTTATCTGAAAATTTATGTGGTATCTGCAATGCTCTAATCAATCATCTTTCCTCTCCATCTGTTTTTGAATTAAACATAATTGTTCTTATCACTGTTATTACACTTTTTGCCTCGGAGGCAACTGTATATCTCCTTTATCATGCATCTTAAATACTCTGCAGTGATGATCACGTCTAGTGTTATAATAGATTGACTTTGGTTAAGGCTCCAAGTTGTATGTGCACGTTTGTAACAGACCAACTGCTAATCTGTAGAACGTTCTGTAGAAGTAAACTGTGATATTAAAGTCGGTTCCCCTTCCCATGATATTCGGCGTTATCTTTTATACCGGTTTTAATGGTTTTACATTAGTAGTAGGCGTATACATTGTATCACAAATGGCCGACTGGAGTTTATATTTAATATCGTCGGTTCAGTTTCGTAACGATAATACCTTCTACTATGGCTTTTTATATATAAAATGACTGTCCGACAATTGTAACGTAAAATATGTTGATTGAGACAAAAGTTGTCTTACTCGAAAAAAGTTCGCTCGACTTCGGATTAGTTTGAGAGTTAGGGAATTCAATATTCTCCTGCAACGCGAATTCTTGCTATTGTCTGAGTGCACAGGGTGGGAAACCGAACCCTACGTTATTCGTCCATTTGCAAGCGTCTTCCACTTTAACTCTTTGCAATTTTTTTGGGAACCTGTTGAAAAATTTCATTCATCATCAATCCGAATTATTTTTGAAAAAAAAAACAGGATTTTGAAGACGTAGGATCAGCTGCTCACATAAATCTTCTGGCGTCATGATTGCGCATTTTGTTTTGAAAAGTTGTGCCTCTTGTGCCTATTGAGAATCTTTTGAACAGATGAATATGAAAGTCCTGAATCACTGCTAGCAGCAGGAATTAGCATTAAAGTCAGTCATTCTAGCTCTTCATTATCTGTACCTGACGGGTTCATCTGCTTCTTCGGAACTTATGTTGGTAATTATGGGCATTTTTCATTGAACTTTTTGCGCATTCTATTGATTATTTGATTATTGTCCCCATAAATGCAAAACGAATTGCCAATTGCCTACTACATAAGATTGAACAAACTGCGATAATTTTGTATGCAAATTTTACAAAAATGGGATAATAATAAGAAAACCGAGAAGTAGTTATAGGGAATGGTAATATCAATCGATGAAGAACTCCATGCACTATTAGAATCTGCGAAAATACACGGGGGTTCTATTTGAAAAAATGACTTTTTGACGTTTGAAATATTTTTCAAAAATACTAAGTATAATAGACCGGTCGGTTTAAAAGTGTGTTAGAGTTATACAGGGTGATTCACGAGGAAAGGGACAAAATGTTATGGTAGATAGAGTTCACTTAGGTGAATTAGAAATGACTATTGAAAAAGCCTGAACCTTTTTTTTATCGATCACCCTGTAGATCGATTTATGAGTTTTGCCCAATAATTCTTAAGGTAATATCTTTTAAACTAATCACTAGAATCAGCTCGTATTGTGGGTATATAGTATACTATTAATTGTCAATTTACATGCATAATCAAAGACAGAAAATTCCAGGGCCGGCTCAACTAATTTTTATTTTTAGGGCTCCTATGAAAAAATTCACCCTGTGTACGTGATTTTTAAATTCTAATACTGAATTATGAAACTACATACAAAAGTGATCGTAAACATGTATTTTGTTGTTTTGCCACACTTTGGGCGAATTTTAAATAAACGATCACTTTTCGTCAAAATCGAATGTCTGCACAAAATAAATTTATAAAATTACGTTTTCCTCTCTTATTCAAACTAAAATATTTGTTATACAAAATTTTGTGATTTCATGCATGATTAATATGAAATAAATAATCAAAAATAAATAATTTCAACATCAGATTAAGTAATTTTTATTTCTGAGGTTTCTGTGAAAAATCAGTCTGTATACATATTTCTCAAATTCTGATAATAAATTATGGAACTACATTTAAAAATTAACGAAATTATTTATTTTTTATCACAATACATCAATAAACAGAACATTATAAACAACAAATTCACAGAACATAAAACCTTACAACTTATTTTTAAAATGAAAGCCTTCTGCCTCTACATTTTCTTTGTCGTAAAATTAAATTTCCTACGGCTTTTCTAATAACGACATGATTGTTAATGTTCTGTTTATTGATATACTGTGATAAAAAAAATAAATAATTTCGTTAATTACGTCCTCACCAAATTATGTATTCGTGAAAAAAATTTTGCATTTCTGGACGATTCTCGACGAATTATGACGACACACAAACATTTTCTTTTTTTGAAATAAAGCTTTCAAATTACACACGTTCTAGAGGTCAAGGAAAAGATTGAGTTCGTTGATGAGCAAAATCGGTCCACTGGAATGGGGTCTACCGGACCCCAACATTTCTATTTCTAACTTTACAAAAAAATTTATCGTGATGAAAGATTATAAATAGGATCTGATATACAACTCATTATAATATTGTGTCCAAATGTTGAAATACACAAAATACGCCAAAAAAACAAAATACGTACAAAAAAACAAAATGCGTCAAAAATTACTTTTGTTATAAGCTCCACCACACGGTGAGGAAGTTTTGATCCCTTAATTGGCAGCGGTTTTTTTTTAATGTAGTTCCATAATTTATTATCAGAATTTGAGAAAATGTATACAGACTGATTTTTCACAGAAACCTCAGAAATAAAAATTACTTAATCTGATGTTAAAATTATTTATTTTTGATTATTTATTTCATATTAATCATGCATGAAATCACAAAATTTTGTATAACAAATATTTTAGTTTGAATAAGAGAGGAAAATGTAATTTTATAAATTTATTTTGTGTAGACCTTCGATTTTGGCGAAAATTGATCGTTTATTTAAAATTCGCCCAAAGTGTGGCAAAACAAGAAAGTACATGTTTTCGATCACTTTTGTATGTAGTTTCATAATTCAGTATTAGAATTTAAAAATCACATACACAGGGTAAATTTTTTCATAGGGGCCCTAAAAATAAAAATTAGTTGAGCCGGTCCTGGAATTTTCTGTCTTTGATTATGCATGTAAATTGACAATTAATAGTATACTATATACCCACAATACGAGCTGATTCTAGTGATTAGTTTAAAAGATATTACCTTAAGAAATATTGGGCAAAACTCATAAATCACACTGTAGATCGATAAAAAAAAGGCTCAGGCTTTTTTCAATAGTCATTTCTAATTCACCTAAGTGAACTCTATCTACCATAACATTTTGTCCCTTTCCTCGTGAAGCACCCTGTATACAGGGTGTTTCATTTAAAATAACAAAGTTAGGCAGTACTTCCGGTATAAACGGAAGTGTCATAGTGAAAGTATGTTCCTTAGATTCATTTATTTATGATATCTCATTAGACACGTCTTTCTTCCCTAAATACCACGCAACAATTTCAAATTATATCCATTCGTTTTTTAGATGAATGTAATCAAAATAAAAAATGTTCTGTAAAAAACAATTTTTTGCAATTTCTTCACACTAAATAATAAACTATAATATTGTTATTGGTTAAGCCAAAGTCATACCAAATGCGTTTTGGAGTTGGTGGAGAAGTCCCGAAAAACTAGATCAGTGGGAGATACGAAATCCTGAATATAGATTTCCGGTAAGGAATGAAGCTGCTGAGATTGCAATTTTAGTACGTGACTGCAGACCCAATTTTGAGCACCAGGAAGGCTACTGATACTAACATCGGTAGGACGGCTAGTTATCCTGAAACATTAAAAATTTGATCCTTGCAAAATTCTTTTACTACACGAACCGAAGGAAAATGATTGATCGGCGACAGAAGACAGGAATTATCTTCTTAACATCTGATGAGTCGCTGTCGGATGCTAATCCAAAACTCTTCCTTGAAGTCCACACTCCTCACTCCTCAGAAACTGAATATTTTGGCCAGCATATTTGAGGACCGTCTCGTTGGACACATTGTTCTCAATAATAATCTGACAGGTGAAGATCTTGACATTGTTATTATTGAAAATGATTATTGTTATTTTGAAGACCATTTGCTGTTCCAGCAAAATGGAAACCCTCCTCATTATGACGGTCAGAATGTTTCGTGAATAATGGATTTGATATTCAAGGGAAGAAGACCTTTTAAATGAGTTGTCACTTGCCGTTTAAAATTTGTTTTGTTGCAGAAAATGTGGAAGAAATCTTACATTATCACCATGTTTGAAGTTGACGATAAAAAATCAAGTAGGTCTCAGTAAAATGCTGAAAACAAGGAGGATGAATTATTTAGCAGGTCAAGAAATAATAAGGATGGCTGATCATCTTTCACATAAATCACATACTAAATTTTGTTCTTAATACTTCCAATTAATGAAAGGTCAACGGGGCCAAACACCAACAAAAACAGAAACTAGTGCCATCTACACCAAAAAAAAACATGATGCAGCTACTCATCAGCTGATCCTAATCAGCTGGTGAGTAACTCTTAAATACCTGTACGTGACTGCTTCATGTTTTTCTTGGGGGGTGGGGGTGGAGTAAATGGCATTCACCCTCAATAAATTATGGTTTCTATTTCCATTTAAAAATTTTTTAACCTTCCACCTAGATAATTTTAATTCGCCACCAATTTCGAGTGATGAAAAATGGAATCGCCATTTGGCTGAATTGGGCCATCAAATATTAAATATGTAATTCTCGTTGATGTGTCTGGTGAGTTGAGGAACTGTTGTGTTTATTCGCTGGGTTGTACAATGAGTAACAACAAAACGATCGCCAATCGCCGCCACCCCATGCTGGCTCGTGTAGCACGTGGAGCACCTCTACACTACCCTACAAAAATGGTGGGGCCTCCACTTACCATCTTGATGTCGCTTATGGTTGCGATGCTGCGCACAAACAGGTTAACTCGGACTATGGCAGGCCCATCTAGAGTGATGATTATAATGTGTTACATTTACATATATGTACAACAAGCAAACAAATTACAGTGGCTTCTCTGGATAGTGGTATGTCGTCTCGTCTCCCCTACGCGGAAATAACACCCTTAACACCTAAGCAAACTTACCTGTGCCATTTACACCGGAAGGGCGGATCCTGGCGTCGTACCTCCCAGGACCCAGGATTTGATCCAGAACCTCCTTCTCTTTCTCTCGAAAATTGATTTTAAGATTTGTACAACTACGATAGACAAATTATTTAATACAAAGTAGGTTGTCATGCCGCTCTCAAATCCGCAAGTTCTGACCTGACCTCATTGGTTGTGTGTTTTTTTCAGATTTTCGCTTATAACTTTATAATAATAATAAACCTACTGGTTGGTTAGCGTTTTTACCGTTTAAGCATTGAGTAAAGGAGTAACATAAAGAGCCGCAACCCTAATTGTCTGGAACGTGACCTAAGCTGGCCGCTTTAACATTTGCACCGCAAAAATCGAAGTACCATTTTATTGTGTATCTTCTGTGCCCTTGTAAATTTTTCATGCAACAGCACGTCATGACTGTTTAGATTGCTTTAATTATAATGGATTTTAAATCCTTTTTACTCTTGTGTACGTTTACCATTGGAGATGAGATGTTTAATTTAAAATGTTTTTATCAAGGCTGTCATTTAAGCAACAGTAAATATATAATACACGCCTACCGAAAGCGAAGAGTGCATGTTTTATTGGGCGGCAGCGCCGAAAAGAACCCACACCTCTCGACGTTGGTGGAACAGCCTGTCTAATCACGCGCAGCACAGGAACGAAGCCACGCCTCTCTGGGACGGCGTAAGACTAATCACGCGACATTGGTGGAAGCAAGCCACGCCTGCGCCTAGCAACAACAGGATCTTAGTATGCGTGACTCGCTACGCAGCGGCATCGAAACGAATCCACTTTCTAAATGCATAAACTGATTTTCTTGTTTGTGAACAATATGGACACTGAGTGAGGAAATACAAAATTAGACATTTTTTTTCCGAGAACGCGACAACAGATTGAATTTTTAAGCAATTTTTCGGAAAAACTGCACAAAAGTTAATTTATATCTCACTTTTTGTCAACTAACTACTTTCAATAAATTGTATGAGAACTACAACTAACTTTTAGTTATCAATTTCGGCACTACACAAATTATTATTCTTTTATACTTTCATTTGAGCAATGTTCATGTCACCACAATTTTTTCACCACTCTTAGGTACGTTTACCATAGAAAATTTGAATAAAAACATGTTTTCATAAAGTCTACTAATATTTAAGCAGTTTTTATAAACACAGTTGTAAAAATAAAAACATTTTTTAAACTCGTATGGAGAAGAACTAGCGCTCGACGTTTGCATTCTGTTGAACAATAAATTGTTACTATTACAATTTTAATTTTTTTTATGTAAACTTATCTTGTAATTTGACATTTCTTACAAAATTAATAATAAAATATTTAATGTTTTAAATTTTTCTGTTTGTTGACAAACATAAACATTACCAAAAAAAAAAAACAAAAATTTCCAGAATATTTCATTCATCATTTTGGTTCTCACAATTTGCAGTGTAATAATTATAGATACTATACAAATGCAATGTCATATTCGGATTCCTCGGAAAAAAAGTGCCTTAAGAATGTTTTAGTTTAAAATACGTAATTTTATTAGTTTTCAATTTAAAAATTTAAAACGAGAAACACGATTTTTCGTTTTTTTCTTAATATTTTCAAAACTAAAAACGATAAATCAAATTTCTTTTCAGATTATTGATCAGTATAAAATTGCGCAACTTTAGGTACTCTAATTTAACCGACTTCGTGTTTCTTAAAATAAGCGAGCACCCTGTATATTGAATTGATCTAATTACCCTAAAAAAATATAAAATATTAAAATTAACCTACAATGTTTTTGACAATATTAAATTTAAGACTTCTATAATTTACGTTTAAAATAAAATAGTGTTCAACTATAAAAATAAAACACCCTGTATAACATTTTGAAAACATAAGGACACCTTTGCTTAGATCATAAGATTCTCGTATAAGTGTAAAAAGGTTTTTTTAATCGGTTACAAGATAGAAAACGTTGATATTTTTCTGAAGAGTGGAAAATTTTTCAAAAATATCAATTATCTCTCTCTTCGAGTATGTTATAGGGCATAAACCTAAACTAAAATTTAATGATACGTCCAAATGTCAATAATATAATATACAGGATGTTCTATTTAAAATAACAGAGTCAAGTAAAAGTAGAAGTAATACAAACACAAGTGTATTTTCGTTAAATCCGTAATACCCAAAAAACCGCTTTTCAATTTTCTAAACTGAATAGAATCGTTTAATACCCGCTTTCCATAAATAAGTCGTTTTTTCGTTGCGCTCACTGTTTCTTTATTCAACACAAAGTTTATTTATTTTTGAGAAAACTAGTGCGGTTATAACAAGTTGATTATTTTCTTCATTTATTAAATCAATCAGCGTATCACGGAGTTTGTAACTTCACTTTTATATCGGTAACTTTAATGTTTATCAGAAAGCTAAATTTGGGTGCTATTCGATGTCCGATGTGTTATTATTCATTTTTCATTAAATATTTTATAACCATTTAACAAGTATCAAAAGATATGCGTGGCCTCCAATCCTAAATTTTTACAATTCCCAACCAAAAATAAACTTTCTAAAGTAAATTTTTAGTCATTTATGATATTTATGCGCTGGTTGAAAACAAAGCCGGACAAATAAATCTGTACTAAAGTTTTTATAAATACCCTTGACATTTAAAAGCGCGAACGGTAGGATAAATGTAGATCACAAAATATATTTTCTTCGTTATCCAAATTTTCGGTTCACTTTGATTTAGTCCCAGATTCTGAGTCTGACACTGCTTTGGTTATTGCGTACAATGAACTACGAAAATTATGTCCCGGGGATAACTGACTTAATATCAAAATAAATGGCCCTCGAGCAATGTTGGAACCCTTTACGCAATATTTAAAAAGCGGTTTCCTTGAAGATCCTGTTTGACTTTTGCCTGCCCATTTTAAATATAACGTTATTAGCGGAGCGGTAAATTATTTGCTCGATAAAGCAAAGAAAGAACAATCAGAGGCCACCAGCCCCAGGCTTATTCCTGGTTCTTTGTTACAAATTTTCTCCACGATTTATCCGTCCATTAAGAATATTGCGCTCGAACAGGACGCATTTCCGGATATTTACAGAAAGCTAGCTGTCCTATTTTAAGGCAACTGTCAACCTATATATTACGTGTGTTTGTTTACAAAGGCCTTTGAACTTGCTGTAAATATCGTCTATTCTCCATATCTGCAGTATTATTAAGATATCAATCAATAGTGACAGGTAGAACTACAGAAACATTAGATTTATTCTTTTATGATCTGATTGGACTCGTTTTAATGTTGCTTTTATCGACTACAAACCAATCTTCGTTTTCTCTTCTTGTTAACAATATTTTCAGCATTTTAAACCTAAACGTATAAGCTTCTAACGTTGCATAATCCAATGCTCTGCGAGCAGATCTTTGTTTTAATATTAGACATTTTTTTATACGATTTGATTGACTACAGTCCAGCTTTGCTAGGAAAATTACTCCCCCGGTCTTTACTTTTTACTTTACTATATATGAAATAAAATGTTCAATACAATTTATTAGGCGCATAGAAAATATTGAAAATAAATTGCATTCGGAAAAATACAGTTAAAGTCGTTACATGTATTCGATTCGGCCTTAATTTTAACACCTGTTTTAACGATAAGCCTACAAAAATTTACCAAACCAAATTTACTAACCAACTCTTACCATGGTCCGATCTTAATCCGGTAGAGCACGCACGGGACATGCTATGCTTTAAAGAAGAATTTTGTAACAATCCTTATTTTGAAAATCATCAACGCTTTTTGAAGCTATAAGTAATGCATGGACTGCTAGATCTGCGCGTTACTAAACGCTAAAGGAGGCACGCTTGTTATTAAAAAAAAATATGCGTACAGTTTCCTGAAATATTTCAAAATATTCGGGATTAGGTTGCAAAAATCTTTATTTAAAGAAAATGCGAGATACCATTTGAAAATAACATGAATCTATCGCTTTCTTTATTTTCTTAGTTTAATGTACCTATTATATCGTTTTACTATTTTAAATACATAATACAATGGTTTTAAGCAGGTTTTTTTAAATTTTAATACAGGGTGATTCATAAGGAGTGGGTAATATTTTACCTGCAGATTCTATAGCGAAAAATATTAATTTTTTGCTTAATAACTGGGGGCAAATATTAATACTTACTGGGAGAAAGGGTGTTGAAGTTATAAAAATAATTCAGTAATGTTGTTATATTTCAGTTATTTTCAGTTGGCTGTGACTTATTTAAATAGTTTTTTTTCCATTTTTCAATGATAATGATATATAGCATGTAAGGTCATATATCAAAACTACTTATTTTATAAACAAAACAATTATCATCATTATAAAAATAGTAAAAAAAGTTCATATAAACATGGGTCCAGAAATGGTTCCTAAGGGGGCTAGATGCCTTTAAAGGAGAGCCTCTGATGTTGGTTTTTTGTAAATATTTTGGAAACTTTTTGTGAGAAAGCAATAAAATTTTCTACATTTGCTAATATGTTTGTTCCCGGTTCAAGAATATAAAAATGATTCTAAAATTTTATTTAGGGACGTAGTAATCGGAGGGGGCTGGGGATGTTTATAGCCCCAACTTTTTCGCCTGTGGAATTTTTCACAATTTAACTACAGAAAATTAAAATTTAAAGTTTTCTACCTAAGAATGGAACTATTGTCTAACTCCATTCTATCGAAGTTAGACAATAGTTAGACAATTCTTAGCTAGAAAACAAACCATTTATGCGAATTTAATGAAATTTGGCAAGGTTATATTTTTGACTACTACCAATTGAATGGCGTTGATAGAAATTTTCTAAGCCTTTTAGATTTTGAGCAACAATAGTCAACTTGTTTTTTTTTCTTATGGCCGCCATATTGGATTATTATACTATTAGTTAGAGAAAATAATTCTCTTTTCACCTATGTCATCAAACTTGACTGATTTTTTAAAAACATGTTGATATTCGAATGAATGTAAAAATAATTTATAAAATCCAGTATGCTTTGGAAAATTAATCTCAAACAACATTGTAATCCAGACGTTGTTATTAAATTGTACACTCGTAAAAAAATTACAGAAAAATGCCAGGTTATTTAGACTCCTATTAAATATTACAAACAATTTATAAAATAAAAAATAGTATTATTTGTTTTCTTGACTCTTTAATAAATTAATTGTTTGTAATATTTAATAGGAGTGTAAATACCCTGGCATTTTTCTGTCATTTTTTATGAGTGTACAATTTAATAATAATTGGATTACAATGTTGCTTGCAATTATTTTTCCAAAGCATACCGGATTTTATAAATTATTTTTACATTAATTCAAATATCAATATATCAATATATACAGTGTGTCTCACTTTTCACCAGTACACCCCAATATCTAGGCCATTTGTTGATCGTTTTAGATCAAATTTGGTATACTTCTCTTCTTTCAGATTGTGTTTAAAAAATTATTAATAAAAAAATTTTCAAACTTAAATACGCCTACTATGATTAAAAGAAATTGCCAAAAATTAGGAATTTATATTAGCGATTGAGATAGGGTTTTTGTTTTTACAGATTCTTGTTCAGCATGACCTAAAACGCCTGTATACCAAATTTCGTTAAAAAATATCCATTCCTTCACAAAAAAAAAAATTAATAAAAATCTAAGATTTTAATAATAATCACCCTACTACGCCAGTTATTTATTGTCGGATATTTACATAACTTGGTAGTCTGGTGATATAATGACGCTAATTAAGCATTAGGACACTATTTTTTAGAAAATATCAAATAACTCAACTTTTATTATTTTTTATTATTGAAATCTTAGATTTTTATTACTTTTTTTTAAAAAAATTTTTTTAACGAAATTTGGTATACAGGCGTTTTAGGTCATGCTGAACAAGAATCTGTAAAAATAAAAACCCTATCTCAATCGCTAATATAAATTCCTAATTTTTGGCAATTTCTTTTAATCATAGTAGGCGTATTTAAGTTTGAAAAATTTTTTTATTAATAACTTTTTAAACACAATCTGAAAGAAGAGAAGTATACCAAATTTGATCTAAATCGATCAACAAATGGCCTAGATATTGGGGTGTACTGGTGAAAAGTGAGACACACTGTATATGTCAATATCAATATGTTTTAAAAAATCAGCCGATTTTGGTGACAAAGGTGAAAAGAGAATTATTTTCTCTAACTAATGGTGTAAAAATCCAATATGGTTGCAATAAGAAAACAAAAGTTGACTATCGTTGCTCAATATCTAGAAGATTTCTATCAACGCCATTCAATTGGTAGTGGTCAAAAATATAACCTTGCCAAATTTCATTAAATTCGCATAAATGGTATACTTAGAAGATATTAATTTTGTTTTGAAATCACGATTTTCAATTTTTTCAGGATAAACTGCGAACGAATCAAGATATCCAGCATTTCTTGGCAGGAAATTGTAGAGCATAAAATAGCGCAACTTTTGTCTAATTTAACTGATCCTCTATATCTTATAGTTTCCGAGATACCAATGGTAGGCATCGAAAAGTTCACCACCGTGTATATATATAGATATATGTATATATATATTTTTTTATCACTTATTTAACGTCGGCTTATTTCCGCTACCGAGGCCAAATATATGATATGATTAAGCGTTTTATAGAATGCGGAGAAGATTCAAATATAAAGCTAATTAGGAATTCCAAAAGCAACTACGTTGCGTTGCTTAAAAAGAAAATAAATTCAAATCCTCCAAAATGGGGATTAATCATCTAATACCAAACGACTGTTATCAATAATTTGAACCATTTTTAACGATGCCCATTCAATCAAGTCACAAATTAGGTTTTGACATTTACGATTGTTTCGATTTTCTTTTTTTATCCATGGCTTTCTCAATAAATATTAGATATGCGATAAATATGCATATATGTCAACGGAAGACAATTCGGATATTTATTCTAGTTTATTTTTTCCTATTTTTGACAAATATTTTATATTACAAGATGTGTTGTTTTTGTTATTAGGTTTCCAGGGCCTCCTCAGAAATATATTTAATTTTTCGAAAATCGGCCACTTTTCCTAGAGATAAATATAACATGTTATATATCGTTGGAGAGCTAATTTAAATTGTGATCGAATAATTAAATAATTTACAGGGTGTTCCATTCAATAAACACAAGTTATGTTTATATCTCAAAAACTGAGGCATGCATAATTTTCTTTTATATCAGCAATGGATTCCACACAAAAAAGAGTGCTTAAAAGAATGTGTTACTCGTTTTTTGATTCGACACTTGGCAATTAAGATATAGAGTTCATCCGAAAATCACAATTTTCCAAAAACGCTCTGTAGCTCGAAATAGACAGACGATCGCGGTTTGGGCCACTAATTTTTTCCCGAAAATGGAGCCCAGAACACCTACTTCTCATACTTTCAGAGAAACCCCATATCCCTTCGAATTTGGTCCAAACATGTTCAAAATACTTTTGATCAATTTAAATTTTCTTTTTGATTTTACCAAGAAATAACAATAATTGTGACTTGGATTATACTCACGATATGACCCTACATGATATATTATATCATTGAAAAGAGGAAAAAATCCTATTTAAATAAGTCACAGTGACTTGCATTTAAAAAACACAACTTTATGTTATAACTTGCATTGCAGTATTGATGTCCAATCCTTGTTTGTTTTTAGTTCTAGTCGAGGGAGAATTGAGTTATTATTAATTTGATGCTTTAAATATTTGAGAGTTGAATAAAAAAAATGTTGTAATCGACAAAGTAGACTCGAATATTCCTCCTTGCATTATCCTTGTTATTTAAATGTGTTTTTATAAAAATTTGCCTTAGAATTACCATTTCAACTTTGCTAGAAATATTACTACCTCGACTTTATTTTTTCGCCGATTTTTCTTGTTCCTCACATATCAAAGGACGTGAAATTACCTACAATTTTCCTTTACCATGGGCCGAACTTGATCCGGTAGAGGAACATGTTTAAAATAAGAGTTTTACGTGACAATCCTTATCTTGAAAATCAGTAACACTTTTTGGGGCTTTAAATAACGCGTGGACTGCTAGTCCACAAGAAGTGTTGGACAATTTCATCCTAAGTATAGGCACCCGTGTGTTAGTAAACGATTTACGTCTGTTATTAAAAAAATATGCGTACCATTTTCCGAAATATTACAGAAAATTCTAGCTTACGTTGCAAAAATTTTTATTTAATTTAAGCACGAGATACCATTTGAGCATAATATTAATCTATCACACAATTTGATGTATTAACGTTTTACTATTTTAAATACATCAAAGGAATTTTTAGGGAGATTCTTTTATTCTGAGGTGTACGTAATATCCCTGGACCACAGCGGTGTGGTATGTGAAGTTCAGTCCTCTTTATTATTTAAATGTATTTTTACGTAAATTTACAAAAATATACTATTTGAACTATTTATGCCGGGTGTGTTGTTTGCTATGGATGATTATAGCTGCAATAATTTTGCGTTTGAAAAAAATATGGAATGCACAGGTCAATAACTGCTGAATATGAAGGCATATTGGAGATTGAAGTTTAAGAAATCGGTTGTTTTTTCTCGTATATGTTTATTTTTCACCCGGATAGTACAGATCGTTACTTTTGTCGGCCAGTTATGTTTGTCCACATATATAGTTTTTAGTTATTGCTAAATTAAATCAGCAATCAGCACCATATGTACTGTGGTATTATTTTGAAAAAGATAACAGTTCAAAGCGTTTGATATTTGAATGATAGTACTTACCTTTACATGAAACAACGAATGAGGTCGGGCTTAGAACTTTGTAGATTAGATTTAGAATGACTTAATAAGCACATGAAAAGACTTACAATGAAAAATGGGTGATTTGGATAAAAAGTGCAAAAAGGGTGTGTACTTTCATTGCATTAAATATCATCACACTTTTACAAAAAATTCTTGTTTGTGTTACTATATAAGTAATAGTAAACACAAAATTAGGTGAAATTTAATTCACCGAAAAGTAGTAAGTCCAAATGAAACATAAGTTACAACTAAGTTACCACCAACAAACACAAACACACCCGCTCCGGGTCTACACAATATTAAGTGCTGCGAAATAGTGGCCCGTTTCTAACGCTCCTGCTCCTGTAACTCATAGCAGCTGAAATTGCGACGAGAAGGGGAGTTATATTGATCTGCTGTTTTACTACTGCGCCGCTGGATCGAATGGCTCACTGTTTGTATTACTTGTAAAATTGCTAGTCCTGGAAAATATGGTATTTCGTGTTTTTCACGTGTGAAAACACCGAACGCGAATCTACTAATTTCATATTTGGCTGACGACAACCGCGTCACGACTGAAATATGCCGTCAGCTATTTCAGGAGATGCATCGTGACGATGCGCTTGTCTGTCCACGGTTTGTTGATGTTTTTTTTAGCCAAGACAACAATGTCTGTCGTTCATTAATATTACCTATTCGTACTCGTAATGGCAATCACTACTGCCGAAATATTTTTAAAACTTTTCCACCTAGAGTAGCAAAAATTATACTTTGAAGAGTAGATTTTAAAATCATTATCCTCTTATCCAATCTTGCTTGAACAACAAAATGACAACAGTTGAGGTCAACAATATGTTTGTAGCAGAATTCAAACGGGGTTGACGCCATATAGATGATTTATAAACTCCCCATTGCTATAAATATGACAGCACCCGTAAGTATCTGATCCCTCCTCTCGATCAGACGGATTTTGATTGATTTGTGTTTATCCAGAACTGAAGAATTTAGACAATCTTATGGTTCATAGCCCATAGCCCTTACGAGTTAAAACAGGAATCAAAACTAAGGCTCAACACTCGTGATGATTACATTTGTATTTTACCGCATGGAATTTATATATTCAATACTTGCTATGCGATGTTCCTTTATAAATAAAGATCTCTCGTATGATAAAGTTGTAACGTAATTGAAAATTGTAGGTAATTTAATGTCCTTGGGTCCTTTGATATGTGAGGAAGAAGAAAAATAAGCGGAACATCAAAGATGGGGAAGTAATTTTCGTAGCAGAACTCGAGTATACTTAATTAAATCTTACAAAAAGAAATATATAATGTCAAATCATACCTCAAAGAAAATTGGATTATATGCACAATGTAATACGTTTAAGTTTACATCCCTGGAAAATTGTATGTCAATAAATGTTTTAAAATCCCAGATTGAATTTAAAAAAAAAGATAGTTTGTTCGCAACAAAACATACATCAGTTGCAGGTACTACTAGGACTAGTTAAACTGGTACAATTTTGGTTTTAAGTTTTGTAAAACTAGGCATATTTTGCAAATTTTTATAAAATTACTTAAATTATTTATTTATTTATTTTGTTATTTATTTAAGGTACAACTAGCCAGACAAATTAGAATCCAATTACAGGGTAGGTAGGAAAATACATACAATATTAAACACTACAAACAAACAAAAACCATAAAAGTTGGTACAAGTGCCGAGTAATAACTGAATTAAGATTATTAAGAATAATATAATAAACAAATATTGTAAGGGCACGTTAATTTATAACCATAACTAAATAATTCGAGAACGGCTCGATTGTTCGAAATGCAATAAGAATTCCTTTCTTGGGTTTTCCATTTCCATCATACCGTATATGCACACATCAAATATTTATTAGCAAATTAAAAAATGTATTTAATTGTTAAAATGTAATAATTATTATGTTAGATATTGATACTTATATTAGATCCATAAAACAAAACTGCATTAATGTACTATTAAAATGGTTTCACTTTAACAAATTTATCCAAAATTAAGACGATTTTTCTGATACAATTTTTTTCAAAAAATGTACCCTCCACAGTTGAGGGTTGGAAACATTAAATTCTTAATATATCGGAACCGCCGAAGATTTTCTAGCGAAATTCGATACACTGATTTTTCATGTACGTTGCAACAACCCTGTGTAGTATAAAAAAAATAGTTGGCTCTAAGGGGTAGTTTGGGGTTATAGGGGTTGATGCTACCTCTATATATTTTTTGTCAGTTGCCCAAATGAAGTTCTCGAAGTAAACTGATGGTTAATTGAAAACTAAAACTATTTCATCTCTTTCATTTCATTTGTCTCTGGAAGGAAATGGTTTTCCAGCAAAATGCGTAAAATATCGTCTTGTGTTATTGGACTGAAAATAAATAAAATCATATTTTGATTACTTTTATCAGTAGTATAGTTTATAGTTTTAAGCATTTCTAAGCACCTTAATATTTATTCAATTCACTTCCTTTCAAAACCAACCAATAATATTATGTGGCATGCTGTCATTTCTGTGAACAAAAAAGAAAGCTTATTATCATCATTTGTGCTTATTATTTAAAAAAAAATCGTCTTATTTTTTTACGTAGAATTGCGTGGTTATAGTTTGTTGGTGCAATTTAACACCCTGTATATGGTGGTCGATTCTCAGAAAGCATAATGCTCAATTTTAGATAAATTTGTTTGATAAATTTAAAAGACGAAACTATTTTAATGGTACTTTTTGGACAAATTAATACAGTTTTGTTTTATGGATCAAATACAAGTACCAATATCTATTCGTAATAATTATTACTTTGTAACAATTAAATATATTTTTTAATTTGTTATCAAATTCTTAATTTTATTTCTAGATTAAGAAAGCTGTTTTTTTGTAACTCTTGTTTATAAAAACTTCCAATAATATTTTCTGTTTAAATCTTTAATTTCATAAGTTATAGGATTAGTATCTAAAATTTCATTAATTACAAATATTTATCTCGTATAAGTAATTCCATATTTGCTGTGAAATATGAAACGTTTCTTTTTTACTAGTTATTCTAACTCTAGCTCCAATTTTAAAGACGGGTTAACCATTTCCAATAACAAAAGCAGTATTTAAAAGTTACTTTTTTTTAGATTTATTAACTTCTGCAGGAGTCATTTTAATAGTACTATGAATATCTGAATAATTATATTCATGTATTAAATTTTGTAACATATCTATCAATCTAAAGTTTTTGTTCATTTCAACTTTAATTTTCATTTTATTATTAAGTTCTATTAAACCTTTCAACAACAGCAGATTTAACTTAATTTTCTGTATGATACATTTTAATTTTACATTTATGTGATACTTTTTAAAATCTTTATTTTTAAACTCTGTTAGAAATAAATTTTATAAAAAATTATTTATTTACACTATCTTTAAATTTATAATTTTATTACACAAATTTTTTAGATTTTTTAAATTTTCTATTAAAATTTGTTTCTAGTAAATAGAGCTGAAAATTTCTTACTATTAAATAAAAAATTGACAAAATATTTTACAATCATCTTTTATATTCTAACGTTTATAATCATTCAAAAATTAAAGATTTAATTAATATGTTTGATGTTTGTGAAAGGGCCAGAAGTTCCATAGTTGAGTGTCTTTCTAGATCTAAAAAAGCCGATTGGTTTTGTTTTTCTGGATATCAGAAAATTTAAAGATAACGCAGGATGATTGAAGAATATCAAATTTTGTCCGAAAATTTAATAAGAGAATTTAAAAAAAAATTGATCAGAAGTATTTGTAAATAACAAGAATTATCTGAAAATTTAATTAGATAATTTGATTATATTTTTATATGGTATTAACCGAGGTATTAACATTGATATATTTTAATCCTTATTAGATTTTTGATGTAAAAATTTATATATTTTTTAAATTTTGGTATAAAAAACTCTCATAAAAGAGTATGATATCAAAAAAATTAAAATATTGTAAAAACACCTAAAATTTAGAAATACTGTAAATTACAGAAATTTGGATGACCTTTAACCTCATCAAATGTCTAGTAAAAATGATCACGTGACCAAAATTAGAATTCAAGTAAAAATGAAGACGTCATCAAAATTTAAAATTTAGTAAAAATGATCACGTGACCTTTGACCTATGAATCCTATGATGTCATGTGATCTTGAATATATAATTTTATTGAAAATGCTAAATATTTAAATTCTAGTAAAAATCTTAGATAGACGATTGTTCTAAATGTACCCTTATACTACTTAGGTCACCTACTTTGGGGGATACCAATATTTCCTACAACAACTCTCCAGTGCACTAGATATCCTTTCCCAAAAAGGTATGAAATCAATTGTTATTTGATATTTTAACGTTCACTTTCACAGATAAAAACACATACGAGCTCGAGCTCTTAAATTTATGTAGGGCATTTGGTTTTTTCCACTTAAATAGGTCTTCTACCCGTAAAAATAATTGTTTTGACATATTCATAAACTCTCCTAGGTTTTTTTGCAATATAAATATTATTGATCCCAAACTGTCCGATCATTCTTCTATTAAATTAAACCTAAAACATTTAATGGCTCCAAAATTATAAAAAATATGTAATTAATTATAGACCCGTTAGTGATATAGGTTTATTTGATTTAAATAAACGGGACTGACTAGGGATTTATTGATAACTTAGATTTGGAAGTATCGTGATAAAATTTCAACTTTTTATTTCTAAAATCGCATCTGCTATGGATACTGCTTTTCCTATAAAAACCAAAACTTTAGACAATACTAGTAAAACTAAAATTAATTGGTTTTTAAACAGTTTAAAACAGAGGAGACTTATGAGAGAATCACTTTTTACAAGATTACATAAAAATTCTCCTTCGACTCGTTCGAGTTTAAAGCACCATTCATTAACCAGTAATTCATCTGACACTCTGACATTGTAAAATTCTTAGGGATTTACTTGGATCATAAAAGAATATCTAAGTAATATCTTTTTCTACGTAGTTTGTCAAATATTGTTTTACAATTTCACCATCAACATCAGTGACAGCTTATCACGGACTAATTTATTCAGCCCTCTCATATTCAATCTTAGTGTGGGAACACTCGGTACAAGCTACGAATGGCTTTTCAAAGCAAAGAAAAGCTGTCAGAGTTGTAACTAGATTAGGTTATAGAGACGACTGTTCGGAGTCTTTTAAAAAAATTTATTTTCAATACTATCCATTCCTTGAGCTTAATAAACTTTATTGAACATTTTATTTCATATAATAAAGTGGTGTCGGTAAAGGAAAATTGTAGGTTGTTTCACGCCCTTTGATATGTGAGGAAGAAGAAAAATCAGTTGAAACATCAAAGGTAGCAAAGCTCGAGTGTAGTAAATTAAATTAATATTAAAATAAAAGCCTACTCAAAGAGCATTGGATTATGCATCGTTGGCTAATAATGTTTACGGCCCTGGAAAATTATTTCCCAATAAATGTTTCAAAATCCTAGCTTATATTAAAGAATAGTTTGTTCTTAGCAAAACATACATACACATTACAGGTACTACTAGGGGTAGTTGAAATGATACGATTTTGGTTATAGCCTTGCAAAACAGGCATATTTTTTTATTCTGAGCCAAATTTTCGTAAAATCACATTTAAATAATAAGCAGAATGCAAGGAGAAATGTTCAAATCTATTTTGTCCATTACAACAATTTGTTTTATCAAACTCTGCGGATCAATTTAATATCTCAATTTTCCATCAACTAGAAAGAATGACTAGAATTGAACTCAGAGATCGCAAAAAAATTTGACTGACTTCCGGATATTATTTTACCCTGGTAGCCACATGGCGACGTGTATTGGTATGCATAAGAATAAATAAAGCCAATAGTAGCAACCTTCAGAAGGTCGAAGAGTCTCCGCCAAAATAAGATTAGATTCCTTCTTGCGCCAATTTGAGAGCACCCCCACTTCGTCTCATTTTAATCCTTCCAGATGTCGATCTGTCGTTTAACTGTGCCACGAATTACATAAATTTTTAATTATTTGTATAAAACGTTTCTGTAAGTTATTAAATAATTAACAGGAAATAACAACTGGAAATGACGGTTGCATTTTCAGTACAAAGCGGATAAGAGCTTTTGCCAAAATTGCTCCATGGCCCTTTGAATCCTGGCAAATTATAATTTATTTCGCTCCAAAAAACTTAAAAGTAATTATATTTTATCCTTTGTTTCTCTAATTTATTCAATCACACGCCGCTGAATGCTTAGCGGACTGCCAAATTACCTACAGATTGAAAAAATACCCACTCAACACACACACACAACAGGCACACACGTATATGTATCTTTATAGAGCAGCAATTATAAATTTAAATTGAATGGTCTTTGTTGATTCGGACACCCGTGTAGCCTAAGGGCAGATCCAGTAATTATTTCTGAACTCTCAAAGGTCTGTTTTGTTTTGAATCTGCGATGGCATGGAATTTTATTAAATTGCTTGTTCTTGGCCAGGAAGCAAAGCAAAAGCAATTGATCAGTGCTGTAACCGATCCAGATTTTCAACTATTTATTATTTTTCCACATTCCATACAGAGCATCAGTCTAATTTATTTTAATGTGAATGTTGTGAAACAACAAGTTCCTCTTTTATTTTTCACTTTCTGTTTAAATATAGCTTGGCAATGTACTCGAAAGTATTTGGGGGTTGGAAAACGTCCAGCTTTCCTTTCATTCCATTCTATAGTATAGTATATAGAATCAGAGGTTGGTTTTTGAGACAATTGTTCAGCATCAGCGTGTTGAGCTTAACTTTATAATTCATTTATTTTCGGCAGTTTTTTTCCAGAATTGTCCGAGTGGAAACTACGTCAATTTTAATTTTAATTGCTTTTGCTATATAATTTTTGACATCATCGACACTTTATTTAACACTATTATCAGAACTGCTAAAACGTGTGATATCAAAGACACTTGTTGCAGGTAGTATTTGTAACAATGATGAGAGATGGGAAGGCCAGTTGCAGAGAAATATCCTCCCCTCTCCAGTTGTGGAATCCTGTAGTTGATGAACTCCTGAAGGTTTTGAAGTCCATGCAATGATATGCTGGCAATATGGTCATCACAGCTTAACACCATAAGTCAGGGATTAGTTACAAAGAGCCCTGAACAAAGAAGAGCTAAAGGTGAGTCCTCAAACAACAATATTTCCATTTTCCAAAGAAGTAACTTAGAAGATTTAAGGCTTCTGAAGCTCCAAGGCATATAGCTACAGATGTCGCGTGAAGCCAAATGTCCTGGAGTTATTATAGACTTCAAATTTACCAGAAATCAACATCTGGATTGGATAAACAAAGATTGATGGTATGTAAAACTGTACTAGACAGTCCCTTGCTTAGTGATTTAAGGAGAGGTTAACATTATCATTCAAGATAGAGATGAATAACGAACATAAGGTTCTGACATACGTAAAGGACTAATCTAGATTAGGACAGAAACATGAGCTGGGTCAGGATTGCAAGGAATGCAACACTTTGAGTGAGTGGAGCAGAATCAGATTAGGCAAAGAAAAAGATGATGAACTTGGGAGACAAGGACCAGCTAACATCCTTATTGGCCTAAACCCCGCGCTGGATGTTTCTAAATGTACAACAAGAGGAGCGATCAAATACTGGGTCAAGAATAAACAATATTTGCTGGAGCAATATCTCGAGAAACCAACTTGGGAAAATATTAAGTATTGACCATCTCCTAAATTAACCAGTGAGCAGATTCCAGTTAGTTAAGGATACTAGTAGGGCTCCTGACAATATTTTTTTGTTAAAGAACATTTACACACGATAAGAATGTTTGATGGTGACATAAGACTGCTGATTAGGTGGAAAGGAGCCAAAAACTGTGAACCTTATCATACATGAAAATTCATCCAGTCAGGGATCTGTATTACTTGGTCAGAGGAATTGAGGCGTTAAAATGAGTGAAGACAATTCCGACAGGGGGAGCACGATAATCCCAGAAGCCTATAAAGGTGGTGAGTATCTACAGATGAGCCCCAGGTAGGACAAAGTAGCTTTAGATTGTAGATTATTTGGAAATGGAATTTGTTTTATACTGTTTAGTAAAGTTGAATAATTCTGAAGTTACCTAAACAGTAGAAGCCATTCCCGTGACCAATTGCATAGCATTACCAGACTAAAGAAAAAATTTTCTAAACATTCAGTCATTAATAATATTATCCAAGAGGATTTGGCGCTAAAAAGTGGGAAAAACGTTAATTGGCTTATAAGCGATAACAAATAAATTAACTCGGTATCCTCTTCAGCCCTGTCGAGACGCCTATGTGTCGCAATAAACTTATTGCACTGCTGGGGAATATCGCCAAATTAGTTCGCCCAAAAATTTTTTTAACGTCTTGTGAGATACAGTAATTAAATATTTGCCAAAAATTTTGGAATTTTGGAAAGGCGTAAAATTTGTTTAATTAATGACAATTAATAACAATAATAAGCAAGGTATATATGGTTAAATATATTTTTTAAATTGGCGGTATTAAATTTATCATGCGTAATCCGATTCGTTCGCATCTTGTATTAGCCGATTGGTCCCGGGCTTGCTGGTAATATTAATCAGTTTTATCTAAGAATTTCATTTTAGATATGCGATGCAATGCAGCATAATTTTGTTTGTAAATATTTTCCCTATCTATCTGTTATTACTTTATTAATCGATTTAGTTAACAATTGAAAAAATATGTAAATAAAAAAACTATAATATATGAGTAACTGTTGCATAATTTACAATAAACGATAAGAGTATATAAGTATTGTCTGATCCAACCAATCAGAGCTTCAATTGTGGTCGGTAAGGTGTCCAGGTAACACGTTCCGTATGTGCCAGTGTGTTAAGTGTGGTATGGTTGTGTTTTAACTTGGGAAATATGGATCTTCGGAAACTCCTCGGATTATTTGGGAAGAAAACCTCCACAGGGAGGCTTACACCAAGACAACCCTCTGAACCTGAACAAACCTTTGTGGCTGAACAACCCCTGCAACCAGCAACATATCTCACAAATGGGACAAATGAAGCAGCTGAACCCGAAATTAATGAGGCTGGACCATCTCAAACTCCAGGACTTGGTAATGTAGCACCTACTGTTGAACAATCCATTGATTCTAGTATGGCCCTCATTGCAACCCAGTCTGCCCAAAGTATATACCCAATTTCTCAGTCAATGTGGCCTAATAAAAGGGTATGGCAGTACATGACGTTGCCTTATACAATAACGTCTGCTTTTCAAAACAATGAAAACACTATTCAATCTTTTAGAAGTAACTCACCATGCAAATTAGCAAAATATTTTGAGGCAAAATGGGAGGTGGATCAGGCCTTACAGAATTGTAAACCAGGGCCAGATATAACACCAGTGCCTCCGAGGGAAGACATCTTATATTCCAGAGAAATATGTCCTTATGTAAATAAATCGCGTTCAAAGGGAAAGTCTAAATTTCCCAAGCGACTTGCTGGACCCAAAAAGAAATCTGCCAACACATCCAGAATGATATGTCCGTCTGGAGTAGTTGATGTGCCGAAAGAACAAACGGTATCCTGTGCAGAAGCTCAGAGTGCCACGCAAGCCGCCATCTTCAAACAGAACGCGTTGAAAATGATATTTAAAAAAGCGAGCGTTAAAACAAATTATGCCATAGAAGAAGCTACAACCTCAAATAACGCTATGGTGTTGTATAAACCGCCGGGAGAACCACCACGTCAGGAAATTGCTACAATATGCAGACCGTGGGAACAAAATCCGCTACGTAGAATTTGCAAAGGCAGTGCGGAAGATGCGAAGCTGTTCAAGGTGCCTAAGCCCGTGAAGGCAGCGAGACCTCCCAAAGGTACCTCGCCCCACACTACACCCAGAGCTGGTTGGCCCTTGCATACATTCACGCCTCCTCAACTATACGGCAATCCAAAGGTGGTAACATCGGCAATGCAAATAAATGGAGAGATACCCGACGAACCTATGAATTTAAAAGTAGGTCATCGTGAAGAAACTGAGCCTTCTAACGGACACGTTTCAGAGAATGTGAGTAAGCAAGATACTTGCACCAAAAGAAAGGCCAAGCCATCCGCGGGACAAGTTGCGAAAATTCTCAAACTTTCCACAGAAGCTCAGCTATCTGAAGAAGTCCTACAGGCAGCCCAAAAGCGTCCTACTAAAATACGCGTGGCAAAGGAAAAAACAACTAGCAAGCAAGACGTTTGGACTATGAGAAATAACGCGCACCATGCAGAAAAAATTAACAATGCTCAAGAATGTGACGAAACAAAACACCATTGTTATCCCAAAATACTTATTGCAAAGGAAAAAACTGCCAATAACCAAGAAGTTTGGACTATAAGAGAGAAAGAGGACGCGGCCGAAGACAGTGTCGAGCCGAAAGCTTCCACAGACATACAGCCGAAAGCTCCTACAGACGTACAGAAATCCGTAAAAGTACAAATAGACCTGTCAAAGATATTTGGTGCTTCTAAAATGTTTATTGCAAAAGAAAAGCTAGCAGTTAACAAAAAAATCCGCACTATTGACGATCTCGCTGTATGCGTTGAACCTGCTGCAAGCGATGATGCTCTTGATATACAAGACGTTTCCGAGGGAGTAACTGAGCCGAATACAGATTATTGGATTAAAAAGGAGGCAATAGAGACTGCAGCACCAATGGCAGAAGCGGGTTCTCCAAAAATGACCGATCAAGAAATTTGGACTGTACAAAGCGATGATGAACAAGCCCCCGAAAATACAGAATGCTACACAGGCGAGTCCATTGAACCAGCAGGTTTAAACGACAACGCAGCTGCTTCCGGCGAAGCTGAATTTTCCAATCAGTGCAGCGTTATAAAGGTGGTACCAAGACCAGAAAGTGACGCAGAGGTGGAAATTACAGAGATGTCGAGTATCACAGAAGCCGAGCTGTTACAAACTCCGCCTTTAGAAGACACAGCAGGATCTGCTGCTCCTAGTACGTCTACACCAAAAGAGGATTTATCAAACTTTTGGCTGTTCGAGATAACATCGCAGGCACCAGCGATGCTTGTAGAAAATACTGCATCTGGTCCAGTTGGTAACGCTGCAAATGCGTCTGGAGTAACGCATGTGCCATGTGCCCACCAGGAGAAACTCTTGAGATCCCTTTCAACAAACAGAATCAGAAGACTTATGAAGCTACATGAAACCCTGATCAATCATTTGTAAGTATATTTTTTTTAACTGTGAATTATGTATAGGAACTGTAACTGGATTGTTTGCCAAAATTGTCGCATTCTCACAAATTGAAGCAGATCACGGAAAAAAATTAGTAACAGGTTTTTGTGGCAGTGTCCCACCCTGTATACACTAATTTCAGTATGAACCATTCCCATATGCTTTTTTAATTTTTTTTTTATTATCTATCTCTCCTATTTTTGGAGATGTAAATTTTTCATTAAAGCTAATAATTACTTGTTTCTTCTTCAATTTGCCAGAAGTATATTTAAAAAAGGTTGTAAACTTTTTTTTGGCATGCATACGCGCATATGTATTTATAAAAAACGTACATTATTTTTGCAGGGGCGGCGTTGAGGCCATGCCCGAGAGGAGAAATGAGCTTGACGCTTTCAGTCGTGAACTTATTTTGGAATTGGTACGAAGACAATATAAGGTTAAAGATGATGCTTTGCCACACTTGCGGCTCGCTATAATAAGATGCCTACGGACTGACCCAATGGAAAAAGATGACGATATTATCAAGAAATTGCTCCAACGCAAAAAGAAACAGGACAAATAAGATATCAGTTTTTTATTATTATTATTCTAGTCTAATGGCTTATGACATACATATTTTTTATATCTATCGTTATTAACTGCCCTTATGTATATGCTATTCACATTTTATTTACTTGAGGGGAGGCTATGATATGTTTTTCTTAGGTTGTCTCAGGGTTGTCTACTATTGACAAAATATTGAAGTATAGATTTAATTTATCGTCACTGTCACTTATTTTTGGCTGAATTGCCAAATTTTTTATTGATAACATTGCTGTGCTTTCTTTAGGGTCTCACTATGGCAACTATGTAGAACCAATTGGAATTTGTGGTTATGTTTTTGACTTTTCAACATAACCTCAGTAATTAAATTCATACCAACAGAATTCAGATTTTCCAAAGCCTCCCCTCATATAAATAAAATGTGAATAGCATATACCTGATATATAAGTGTGGCAACTTTTAAATTCAGGAGTAGGATAAAGTTAATTCGAATATCAGTATTCAGTATTATACTTTTTTATATATGTATTGTTCTTAATCTATATTTTTATACTTTTATATGCTTAATAAACAAAAAAAAAACAATTCATTAGTTACTATCTCCAATATTTGTGTGATTAATACAGGGTGACAACGAAGCAATTTCTTACTTTAACCGAAAGTGGCATTAACTTGTTTATTTTAAGCGACACCCTGTATATTTTTAACAATAAATTTGTAGAAAAAATTTACTTTTTAATATATGTGTGATATACATCAATATGTGCTTTCAAAATGGCGGCTGAGACGCAATTCAGTTTTCATGAAAAATCACAAAAATGCCACTTAACCAATCATATATCGGTTGACAAATGAAACGTCGCAATTGTTTTTAATTGGTTCATGGCATTCTTGTGATTTTCTACTTGCCTTTATTTAACTCACAATGTAGTTTTATTCAGTTTTCAGTCAAAATGTTTGTGTTCAAATCTTCAACCTTCATTTAACACACTTCCCGACATAATTAATTGAAGAAATTTTGCACAATTAGTGATAATAACTTAATTAAATTATGACTAAAAAGTAGAAAATAAAAATAAAAATTTAAAAACTTGCTTTTTTTAAAAAAGTACTAAAAAGTAAAAAATAATTTCTTTTTTGGTAAAGAATTTCATGTACACCTACAAGAAAAGCAAGGCGTGCGTACTTTGTAAGATTGTACGCACTGGTGGGAATTGGGGGTGCGCATGCCTTGCTTTTCTTGCAGTCGTACATGAAATTCTTTGCCAAAAAAGAAATTATTTTTTATTTTTTAGTACTTTTTTAAAAAAAGCAAATTTAAAAAAAAATTTAATTTTCTTCAAAATGGTCACGGTCAACTTTAATGGAAATACCAGATTGATATTATGATATAGGTTTACCAACAGGAAGGGAACTTCATGCAGAAGTCGATTTCTAAAACACACACATACAAGGTGTGTTTAAATTGAGTTGCTATGGATTATATCAGTAGGTACTTTGAAATATTAATCTAAAGGATATTGGTTTTAACCTATAAGCTTTAGTTAATAAATAGCCATTTTCATTATAGAAAGCATAATGATGTGCCTTTCTAATATTTAGAATTCTGATAAGGTTTCTTCTTCAAAACCTAGCGGCATCTGATAGGAAACACATTTTTTATTTTTTATTTGGGTTTAAAAATTTAGCATGTTATCACTGTTAGCTACTCTATCTAGAGAATCTGTGTCCAAGCTCCACAAACAAATTTTAATACAATTAATATTTCGTATGTAATTTGAAATATCGACTAAATTTTTATTTCTATTAAATAACACACTAAACCAATAACAATATAGGTATAGCAAAACACTGAATAGGAACAAGGCTTTGAAACATAATTACAAATTCTCATCAATACATGAAAAAGAGTTAATTTCAAATTAATTAAGGTACAAATTAAACGCTAATTTGTTCACTTCTATTGTAACAGTTTACGACAAAATTCTCTTTACTCGTAGTCAGTATATAACGTTCATTTGAAAGCATTTTATATAATCAAGAAGCATTTGATTAATTTATTGGACTGTGTTGTAAAATACAAAATGGAACAAAACTAATTTAAAATTAAATTTTAATTGAATTAGCGAGAACAGTTAATGATTTTGTTACAAAATAAAATTCAGCCGAGATAAAATACAAAATTTAGAATATACCGCAGATTTGAATCATTTTTATTTATGAAAGTGGGTAACGTATACATATTGGATAATATACAGGGAGGTCCTGTTCCCATGGCGGAAACTTCAGGGAACGATAGAACATCGAAAAATAATATGAGGTTTGCTTATTAACATTGCCTCTAAAACACACAGTTTTTGACATAGTGTTGTTTTTTTTGGACACTAATTTTTAATCAAGAATTGGTGTTTAAATGTGGCCTACGGCCAGGCAGGGGCAGTGCTACATTAATATAATACAGCTAAAATTATTATTCGCGAGCGTTTGAATACATTTAAATACATTTTTTTCGTATTATGCAGAAAATTTATTTAATTAATTCACTTAATTTATATATTAATCATATTAGATTATTTTATTTTAAGTTATGCCCAATAACAGTCAACAACTATAATGGGAAAAATAATGCATTTTAGGTGTAAAAATAGCTTTGCTAAACTTCGCCCTTATATTTTTTCTGGAAATAAAGTCGTTATTTATTATTTATTTAATATTAAAAAAATATTTGGTGATGTAAAATATCTAGTGAAGCACTAATATTTCCATATTACAAAAGTTTCCGAGCATCACCAGTGGCGTCAAACTGAGGGGTAGTCATCCTTTTTCCATCAGAACTTCTACGCCACTGGTCCTAGCCACATTTTTTTTTAGAATCTATGATATATTTTCTACAAAAAGCCTCTTGTCATTTTTTCATAGGATACACCGTTTTCGAGTAAATTCCTAAAAATCATAGACATGTGCTTGGAAATTAGTTTGATTTCATTTTTAAAAATCCCAATAGACGTGCATAAAATACATCAAAATTGTGGTTGTACTGTAAAGCAATAAAACTTCATCCAATTTCTGCCATTACCTAATTTAAAGTGGGTTTTAGTTGTTGCTTCAATAAATCAATTCTTTTTTCAAAAAACATCGATTTATTAATCAAAAACTCTTAAATGCCAAAAAATTAAAAATAACTACTACTACTAACGAATTCTGACATAATTTTGATGTATTTTATGTACCAGCTATTGGAGTTTTTAAAAATGAATCTCAAACTAATATCACATGTCGATGGTTTTTAGCAATTTATTCTAAAACGGTGTATCGTATGAAAAAAATTACACGATAGGCTTTTTGGACAAAAAGTATAGAATCTAAAAAAAACAAAATTTGTGGCTAGGACCAGTAGCGTAGAAGTGTTCTGATGGGAAAAGGGTCACTTACTCCCCCAGTTTGACGCCACTGGTGATGTTCGGAAGCTTTTGTAATAGGGAAATATTAGTACTTCACGAGATATTTTACAACACCAAATATTTTTTTAATATTGTCGTTCGTTTGAGAGATATTTAAAAAAAATCATTTAAAAAATAAAAACTTTAACACCTTATATTTCAAAAAGGGGTTTAGAGGCAGTGTTTAAAGCAAACATATTATTTTCCGATGTTCTAGCGTTCGCTGAAGTTTCTGCCATAAAATCGGACCACATTGTAAACTAGATAAAAAAGTCTATAATTGGAAAATTATTTTCGAACATATCGGAGGGCGAGCCAAGACGAAATTACAGGACCAAGTGCCTTCTTTTTAAATGGAATGCTATGTATATCAGTACATTTTTTGAAGCCTCTTTCTAGGCTCTATTCATTCCTATATTAGCATTGAATATCTCCCAACCACTTGGATGTAATGAATTTTTTTGTTGAAATAATGCAATCTGCAGATGGATATTAAAAAAATCGCCATAGTCACAATTATGGGTTTTAAGAAAAACTTATGTGAATACCAGTTACGAGACATCTAATTAATGTTTTTGAATCATTTGCATTTACTAAAACTGTACAGGGTGGCCAAAAATTATTTTTCAATTAAGAACTTTTTAAATTGAAATTTCTCAATTTTTTCAAATGGAACACCCTGTATATTTTTCAACGATGTGATGTATAAATGAAAAACGAACATCTTTTGTAAGTACTTCCGTATGGCTAATTGCAACCAATTTCGTTTTATAAATAAATGTCAAATTCAAGAATAAACTTAAAAAAAGAGGTTCCCTCAAATAATTCGTTAGAAGAATTTATAATAGGTGTTCGACGTGTTGCTCATTTTGATTGGCACACGTCTTTATGCAATTTTGAAATGAGGCCATTTAGTGGGACCATTTCTCCCAATCCATTGAAATGAGTAAATAATATTTAACAGGTCCTTTACTGTAATGTTTTTTTGTATATTTTTTTGCTGTTTTGGTTATTCGACAAGCAATAAAACCTCAGTTTGGTATAAATTGTCGTGTACAACGTAGCATTTATCACACTTATCGGTCGTTAGTTACAATTTGTATTGAATTTAAAATATTTGGAATTTTACAATATGAATTTTAATTTATTTCTCTTCCTTTTCTTTTTTGGGATTTATTACCACATTCCTTGAGATTCCTATAAAAAAAAATTCGATTTATCTAAAAAATATTCAAATTAACCAGTTTAAAACTGGGAAATAACCTCTACGCCTTTGACGTAATGTCAGAGGATCAGTTAGAGGATGTTTTTTGACAACTAATAGGAATTAAATTAATATAAAAATACTGAACTGACGTTTCGGAAACTATATCCGTTTCCTTTTTCAAAGTTTAGGCTTTAGATTTTTATGTAACGGGTAGAATAACACGGCATAAAATAAAAATTGTTTATATCATTTCCATAGATTCTCACCATAGAAATGTTGAAAAATATACTAAATAATATTAATTTTATTGAGTTCTTCTCTCAACATTGGTAACCAAGTTGAACAAAATTCTACCGAACAATTTGATACGCATTTATCTTCATTAAGTAAAATTATTGCGGATTCTTTGATTTTTCTTTTTTTGTTGTCTGCTTCTTTGGTCAAAATTTTTGCTGAATCCCATTTTATCCTGTGATCGTTTTCCCAAGCATGTTCACAAATTTTAGATTTTTCAATATCACCTTTTCTAATATAACTTTTGTGCTCGCCCAATCATGAATTTTAATAAAGCGGAACTTGTAGACATGACTTCTGTTTTGGGCGAATCAGATAGAAATTGTTTACTTGCCAATAGAATTTATCACCAACGTTATTCTCAAAGAAGGATTCCTGATGTTAGGAGCTTTCAAAACCTTCTCGATAGATTTCTGGAAACTGGAAGTGTCGAATATAAAAAAAGTGAAAGAATAAAACGTGTTGTGAACGAAGAAAATGAGTTTTCTGTGGTGCTGGCAACGGTTGAGAATATCCATCTTAGTCAAAGAGAAGTGTGCTCATTAGTAGGAATAAGTAGACGGTCTGTGGGTCGAATCTTAAAAACAAATAAGTTGCATGCATATTATATTCAAATGCATCTGATGACGATTTTCAAAAGCGCCTACAATTTTGTAATTGGGCCAGAGGTAAAATGCAAGATGATATCAACTTCTTCAATAATGTTTTATTCACTGATGAGGCAACTTTTCATAAAAATGGATTTGTTAATAGACACAATTTCCATTATTATGCTTCGGAAAATCCTCACTTTTTTATGCAAGTTGATAACCAACACAGATGGTCTATAAACGTTTGGGGAGGAATTATTGGAGAACGTGTAATAGGACCCCATTTCTTTGATGGTACATTGACTGGAGCTATTTATCTTCATTTTTTGGAAAACTATCTGCCACAATTATTGGTAAATCTCCCTGAAACAATTCGAAATAGGATGTGGTTTCAGCAAGATGTTGCTCCACCACATTATTTAAATGCAGTTAGAGACCACTTAAATAATACCTACCCGCATCAATGTATTGGAAGAAATAGACCCACTAAATGGCCTGCTAGATCCCCAGATCTTACAAAAATGGATTTCTTTTTATGGGGATACGTGAAGGAAATTGTTTATAGAGACACACCAACAACAGTACAAAATATGAAGGAAATTTTAGGAACAGTGGGATCCTCATTTCAAAAGCACATAAGAGATGTGTGTCAATGAAAATGGGCAACATGTGGAACATTTATTATAATTTTTTCTACTGAGTTATTTGAAGAAACCTCTTTTTTTAAGTTTATTTTTGAATTTTGTAATTATTGCTCAATAAAACGAAATTGGTTGCAATTAGCCATTGGGAAGTACTTACAAAAAATGTTCGTTTTTATTTCTACATCACATCGTTGAAAAATATACAGGATGTTCCATTTGAAAAAATTGAGAAAATTCAATTTAAAAAGTTCTTAATTGAAAAATAATTTTTGGTCACCCTGTACAGTTTTAGGAAATGAAAATGGTGCAAAAACATTAATTAGATGTCTCGTAACTGGTATTCACATAAGTTTTTCTTAAAACCCATAATTGTGACTGTGGTGATCTTTAATATTCATCTGCATATTGCATTATTTCAACAAAAAAATTCATTACATCCAAGTGGTTGGGAGATATTCAATGCTAATATAGAAATGAATAGAGTCTAGAAAGAGGCTTCAAAAGATGTACTGATATACATAGCATTCCATTTAAAAAAAGGCACTTGGTCCTGTAATTTTGTCTTGGCTCGCCCTGTTTGTTCGAAAATAATTTCCAGTTATAGACTTTTTTATCTAGTTTACTGGTAATTTTAAAAAAAAATTCTAGCTATCGTAGATATCGAGGTCTGACCCACTATTGCCCCACCCTGTATATTATTTTATCACTTACCTGTTTTTTTTTTAAATTTAACTTACGTTTCCTTCAATAGATCTCTGTGTAGTTTTAAGCTACCAATAATGTCTATGTCTATGTTTATGTCATGTGGTGAAATGCTTAAAATTTATACAAAATTAACCAGAGCGATAGACCATCCCCAGTGACCAGTGTCTCTTGTCTCTTGATTTAATACATGCATACAATACTTTGATGAATATCCAGTGGAATTTTGTGCCCATGTTAAGGTGGAACCTAACAGTCCATGCGAGTTGATCTGTAGGCGTGTGCCCTTTGATATGTGTTAATTTACCGGCTTTTGAGCGAGTAGTACAGCCTTGTTACATCATACATGCGATGCAGTAATTGCACGTTGATAGGGATTTTACATGATTAAAATTTTTTTGTTTTCGTTAGAAGGTTTCATCCTCTTTTACTTTAGAGTATTGAAAAGTTCTCTATGAATAGACTACGAAATATGCCTACAAAGTTAAAACCTTTGCCAAATTTACCGATGAAGTTGGCCTTATTTAGAGATCCTTTTTAATATTCATACTATTTAACATTTTCTATGTCATTTAAAATAAAAACGTAATTCCAGTTCTGGTTTAACTGTCATATGTGTAACGTTACACGGCAGATATTCAAGGTATGTAGATTAATTATTTTTTCTATAACCACTGGTGCAGTTAGTAAAATTTTGGTTAGTCGAATCATGGTGTCCTAAGCCTTCCATCAAAAACCCTTTTTATCAAACTTCAGGGCAGCGAGCGGAGGACTGACTTCACTCACTTCATAGCGATATTAGGAGTAAAGCAACATTTACTGCGTGTAGTACATGGATGGGGACTATCCACGGAAAGACGCGGTCTCGCTTCCCTACTTCTAGCGGCTTGTATATCAGCTATATCGCAGAAGCAATACAACTGTAGGCGAGAGGTGTATTGAGGATATACCATCCTTCGGAGGGGATGTAAAGCAGTCGGTCCCTTGTCTATTAAATGTTAGGCAAGTAAAAAATCCCTACTCTTAGTAAGATAAGAGGTTCGGCAAAATTTCCAGGTTGGGGGTTGCTCGTCTCCTGGCGTCGGTGATTGGCCTCCGTAGCGGAAATAGGCCGACGTTAAATAAGTGATTAAAAAAAAAAAAAAAAAAATTATCAAACTTCAAGGAGGTTTAATAAAAATTGTAAGAGGCCCCTTTTGAATTTTTTTGTAGCAGTAAAGTGGCAAACCAAAATTTCTCCAACTGCCACTGTTTATAACGTGTCTTCTTTATTATAAAAAATATTAGTTGTTCATTACAAATCACTGATAATTTTAACACCTAAACAAATCGACAATCAGTAATACATAAGAGATTATAAATGTATGCAATATTAGGGGAGATAGGGGAAAAGTGAAGCGAACAAAAAGCGATTGGAGTAATTTACTTAAAACTTAATAAAAATTTTACTATAGGGAGGAACTGTATGTTACAAAATAATTATAATTAACTCGCAAAAAAATTGGGGGTTGCCATTTGAGTAATCAAAGTTGATCACAGGCCAGCTTTTGTGTGACACCTTGTAGAATAAAAAATATTTTTTAAATAGGAGTTATATGTTGCTTCAACTTTCATGTTCTGAACATGTATTTTAACTAACTGTTTCTATTACTGAGATATGAAGTGAACCACTTCAAGGTCACTCCTCTAATGCCATATTCGGATAACTTTTGGACGAGAAGGTCATGTTGCACACAGTCAAAAGTCCGACTGAGATCGCAAAAGATTCCAGTCGGAGTTGCTCCATCGTCAAGTGCGTTGATGATTCTGTCATATAACGAGTGAATAGCAGTAGTAGTTGAGTTTCCTGTACGAAAACCATGTTGATTTCCATCCAGAATATTGTTACTTTGCAAAAAATCAATTAGCTGTAATAATATGGCATACTCAAAAATTTTTGAACAAACCGATGGCTGAGAAATTGGACGATAATTTGCCATATCAGTATGCTCACCTTTCTCGAATATGGGAGATAGGACAGAAATTTTTAACTTCAAGGGAAAAACTCCTTCTTCCAAAGACTTATTGATGATATTTGCTAATGGTTTAATAATATATTCAGCTACTTTTTTTAGTAAATTAGAAGATATGCCATCAGTACCTGCAGAATAGGAATTTTTCAATTTATTTTTTATAATAAATAAAAGTTCCTCCTCACTAATATAAGATAAAAACACACTATTTGGTATATTACTAGTTAATGGAAGATTATTCCTATTGTAGTGATTAACATTATGACTTATATTATTTATGATCTCATAAGGAGCATTAACAAAAAACTTATTGAATTCATTTGATATTAGATTTGGATCGTTAACAGAAACGTTGTTAATTTTTATTTCAATATTTTCTTTCACATATGCTTTACCCGTAAGCTGAGATATTAAGTTCCAGCATTGATTAAGGTTAATCAATGGTTCCAGGTAGTTTTGCTCGGATTATTTGACTCATTTATTTTATTGATGTAATATTGTTTTTTAGTGTCTCGTACTAGTTTGTTATGATAATATTTACAGTTTTTGTAATCGTTATTCAAATTAATAATGTTTTTCTGTAGATGATAATAGTTATTTATTGTATTAAGTATTTTAGATAGCGTTTTATCCACCCATGAAAGTTTAAACTCGAGAACGAAGGGAAATTTTAATTAATAATGAATACCCGAAAGAATTTGTTGATAAGACTTTCATGAACATTGAAAATATAGTTAACAATCCGGTGCAACCAAAACCAGAATATCATTATTCGACATTAATTCCATATATAAAAGGTTTATCTGAGAAATTACGTCGTGTCGGTAAAAAATTTGGCGTTAGAACAATTTTTCACACAAATAATACTTTAAGATCCATATTGACAAAAACGAAACCATTAAATCCTGAACAAAATTCAAAAAATTGTATATACAGTATCCGGTGCGAGTGTAATAAACGTGGGTGAATCATCTAGACCACTTAATGTACGATTGGGCGAGCACAAAAGTTATATTAGAAAAGGTGATATTGAAAAATCTAAAATTTGTGAACATGCTTGGGAAAACGATCACAGGATAAAATGGGATTCAGCAAAAATTTTGACCAAAGAAGCAGACAACAAAAGAAAAATCAAAGAATCTGCAATAATTTTACTTAATGAAGATAAATGCGTATTAAATTGTTCCGTAGAATTTTGTTCAACTTGGTTACCAATGTTGAGAGAAGAACTCAATAAAATTAATATTATTTAATATATTTTTCAATATTTCTATGGTAAGTATCTATGGAAATGATATAAACAATTTTTATTTTATGCCGTGTTATTCTACACGTTACATAAAAATCTAAAGCCTAAACTTTGAAAAAGGAAACGGATATAGTTTCCGGAACGTCAGCGCAGTATTTTTGTATTAATTTAATTCCTATTAGTTGTCAAAAAACACCCTCTAACTGATCCTCTGACATTACGTCAAAGGCGTAGAGGTTATTTCCCAGTTTTAAACTGGTTAATTTGAATATTTTTTAGATCAATCGAATTTTTTTTGGATAGGAATCTCAAGGAATGTGGTAATAATTCCCAAAAGAGAAAAGGAAGAGAAATAATTTATGAAATGCCACAATTAACATTTAATCTATAGTCAAATTATTAATTTTGTCCATATTTAGATATTGTACATTCAGCAAAAGTAAATCATGTTGAAGAGACTCTTGTCGCTTATTACTTGATGATTTAGAACGAGCTCTGATTTGTACTGAATCGAAAGGGCTTCTTAAAAGTAAATTTTTTCACTAGAACCTCCTTAAGTCAGAAAAAGTCTTGTTGTATTACTTCTAATAAATCAAATTCAGCTTCTATTTTGAAGGATTTTTTATAACCTTTAACTGGTAATGCTTCAACTGAGAATCTTTTGTTAGGGCATTTAGACTCTAGAACTTTAAAATGTCGTTTTCTTTTGTTGCACTTTTACACCGACCAGCATAAAACCATGCTTGTTTATCAGCCGCACAGAAAGTGCCTTCAGGATTTTCAGCTGTCCCAGTGATGACCGGAGAGCGTGTATTATGAAAGTTAGATATATTATTTGTTTGTTTATTATGATTATTCTGGGAATTCCTATGTTGATAGTTTTTCCTGTATTTAGGTTGGTGGGTGAGATATTGTCTTTGTTGTTCTCGCGTTTTTGTTGAGCTACGACACTTTCAGGGGTGATGATAATCCACTTATTTTCTCCTATTTTCTGAATATTGGTTGATTCTGTAACAACAGGAGGCTTCTGTTTTGTTTGTTTTTGCAAATTTGTATTTTAACTTTATTATTTTCTAAAATTTCAATTAATTTGTAAGGACCTTTAAACTTGTTTTCTTTTTTGTTTCGTCTATTACAAGCTTTGAATACCATTTGGTTTACTTTAAATTGATGTTGTTCGGGGCCCTGCGTGTTTCTAGTTTCAACAACGATTTCTTTAGATTTTTGTGACTTTTCACTAAAGTTTTTATATAATGATTTTAATTTTTTATTATGGTTGTGTACATAGTCAGAATAAAATGTTGTATTTAATAATTCTGAAGGATCTCATGAGGTAGTGTGCACTAACTCATCGGGTGTAAAATCGGTTGTTGAATGAATTGAACCGTTATAAGCAATAATAGCGTATATTATTAAATATGCATCGTCCTTGTATTCGTCCCTTAAAAGTCTAAAGTATTCAAGGAGAGTGGAGTGGAAACGTTCAACTGGAGAGTTTGATTCGTGGTGCAGGGGTGTTGCAAAGTGAATTTGTATTTTATGTGATTTTGAGAGTTCTTTATTAGCTTCATTATTAAATTCACTTCACAATTTTTGTTGGTAATCCGTAATAACTAAAAAAACTCTGTAGCTGAAGTACCTTTAACTTGAATAGCTTGACCTAATTTAGAGAATTTGTCTGGAATTTTTAAGTAAGCCTGATTGCCGAATTTGAAAGTACCTACATGTATTATTTCAAATGCTGACAAATAACATAACCTGAGTTTCCATTTTCTGGTTTAACAAATTTGTTAGCATGATCCATAGGCTCTTAGATCTGAGAAGGCTGGACAACGGAAGTCAGTTATCAAGAAGGCCTGGAGAAGAAAAAAGGAAGATCGTATCAAGCCAACGAAATAATAGATCAGATAAGAGATAAGATTTCAAGGACAACCCAATATTTCCAGACCTGAAGATCCAAGATTTCCAAAATCCGAAGGCGGAAGTCGTCCAGAATCCGAAGACGGAAGTCATCTAATTCCTAACAGTTGAACCTGAACACTGGTTTCCTTCGTTTACCTTCCAGGTCTTAGAGTCAGGTGTGTGAGTTTGTTGGATTTTGGATTCTCAGGGTATTTCATATATTTTAAAGTAATAATTTTCTATTTAAAAAAAAAAAAGAAAGAGATGTCCACTGAAGGAAATGAAATCAATAATTTATAACACGTTAAATTACCTCAATTTTGGGTTAATAAACCAGAATTATGGTTCACTCAAGTTGAAAATCAATTTTTTATTCATAAGTTTTTTTCTGATAAAGCTAAATACCATCTTACAGTAGCCAGTTTGCCAATAGAAATTTTTACTGACGTAGTAGATGTAATTCAAAACCCCCCGGAAGCTAATTTATACGAAAACCTTAAAAAAAAATATTATAAACAGACTTACTTTATCAGAAGAATCGAGGTTAGAAAAATTACTTTCCAATTCAGAATTAGGTGATCGAAAACCATCTAATTTTTATAGAGTATTATTGCAAGTTTCAGGAGATGTAACTGTAGATAAAATCTTTTGATTATATTATGGCGTCGACGCTTACCCCAGATGATTGATATAGCTCTGACTACATCTGGAAAAAATGATATAGCTGATTTATTAATTGTAGCAGATAAAGTTTTGGAATCCCAAAATTCAAATCGCTTAAATAATATTGCTGAGATTCGAACTGACAATGTATCTCGCATTATGTCATTATATTCAGTTAATTGTCAAAATATATTCAAAAACATCTTAGATAGTCAAAATAATTTAATAAAAGAAGTTGCAACTTTAAGAGAGGAAGTTTCGTCTTCTTCTAAAAGAAACTATTCTCAACATTATTGTAGACAAAGGTCCAGAAGCCGAGGACGTCAGAATAAACAACATTCCGGCGATGATGTATAATTTCTACGTATGGAAAGAAATTTATTAACGTAGTTTTAGGTCTTAGAAAAAATTTTCCTTTTCGTTTTATTGTTGCAGATGTAAACAAGCCAATTATAGGCGCAAATTTTTTTCTCTCCAAAAGATAATTCCTAAATATGAAGTACAACATTATATTGTTACAGAAGGCCATTTGCCTTATTCTAAACCTCGGCGACTAGACCTTAAAAAATATAAAATTGCCAAAAAAGAATTCGACGGCATGAGAGAATTGGGAATTTGTCGTCCGTCGGATTCTAGGGTGACAAGTCCATTGCACATGGTCCCTAAGGGAAACTCTGGAGATTGGCACAAGGTTATAGAGAGCTCAACAAGGTTACCGTACCAGAAAGATATCCGTAACCTCTTTTATCTGATTTTAATCTTATGCATGGTTGCAAAATTTTTAGCAAAGTTGATTTAGTCAAAGCTTATCAGGTCATTCCGGTAGCCGAAAAACATATTTTTAAAATTGCTATTACTACACCTTTTGGTGCTTTCGAATTTTTACGTTTACCTTTTGGTTTAAGAAATGCAGGTAATAGTTTTCAAAGATTCAAGTCACTGAAGGTTTAGATTTCGTTTTTATGTATCTGGATGATATCTTGATCGCTGACGCTAGTAAAGATGAATCCGAACATATGCAACATCTAGAAACATTATTTGAAAGGTTAGATTCATTTGGAATTAACGTCAAACATTCTAAATGTATGTTTGGAGTTAATGAGTTAACATTTTTAGGATATAAAATATGTTCCAAGGGAATTCTTCCTTCAGAAGAAAAGGTTAAGGCAATTGTTGACTATAAACTACCGACTACGGTAAAGCAACTACAAATATTTGTAGGTATGATTAATTTTTACCATCGTTTCCAAAGCACGTTTTGCTGAAATTCTAAATCTATTGCACGAATTAATTAATCAATTGAACAAAGACAAAATTAAAGTTATTGAACATTGGTCAAAATTTCAAGAAGAGAGTTTTTTTTCTTCTTTTCTTTTTTGGGATTTATTACCACATTCCTTGAGATTCCTATCCAAAAAATTCAATTTATCTAAAAAATATTCAAATTAACCAGTTTAAAACTGGGAAATAGCCTCTACGCCTTTGACGTAATGTCAGAGGATCAGTTAGAGGGTGTTTTTTGACAACTAATAGGAATTAAATTAATATAAAAATACTGCGCTGACGTTTCGGAAACTATATCCGTTTCCTTTTTTAAAGTTTAGGCTTTAGATTTTTATGTAACGTGTAGAATAACACGGCATAAAATAAAAATTGTTTATATCATTTCCATAGATACTTACCATAGAAATGTTGAAAAATATACTAAATAATATTAATTTTATTGAGTTCTTCTCTCAGCATAGGTAACCAAGTTGAACAAAATTCTACCGAACAATTTGATACGCATTTATCTTCATTAAGTAAAATTATTGCAGATTCTTTGATTTTTCTTTTTTTGTTGTCTGCTTCTTTGGTCAAAATTTTTGCTGAATCCCATTTTATCCTGTGATCGTTTTCCCAAGCTTGTTCACAAATTTTAGATTTTTCAATATCACCTTTTCTAATATAACTTTTGTGCTCGCCTAATCGTACATTAAGTGGTCTAGATGATTCACCCACATAATGTTTATTACACTCGCACGGGATACTGTATATACAATTTTTTGAATGTTGTTCAGGATTTAATGGTTTCGTTTTTGTCAATATGGATCTTAAAGTATTATTTGTTTGAAAAATTGTTCTAACGCCAAATTTTTTACCGACACGACGTAATTTCTCAGATAAACCTTTTATATATGGAATTAATGTCGAATAATGATATTCTGGTTTTGGTTGCACCGGATTGTTAACTCTATTTTCAATGTTCATGAAAGTCTTATCAACAAATTCTTTCGGGTATTCATTATTAATTAAAATTTCCCTGACAAATTGCCTTTCATGTTTGAATATTTCATCATTAGAAGAAATTATTTTTGCCCTATCATACAAACATTTTATAACACCTCTTTTAACATCCAAAGACTGGTTTGAGTTAAAATTTAAATATCTGTTAGTGTGAGTGTTTTTTCGGTAAACGCTAGTTTGAAAATTATTATTATTGACTTTTTTAATTAAAACATCTAAAAATGGTAATTCATTATTATTTTCTATTTCTAGAGTGAATTTGATAGATGGTTCTTTATTATTAATATTTTCCAAAAAATTGTTTAATAAATCTATTCCATGAGGCCAAATTGCAAAAATATCATCAACATATCTCCACCAAGTTACCGGTTTATGAATATTATTTTCAACATATCTGTTTTCAAAATCCTCCATAAATATGTTACTTAGTATTGGTGACAAAGGGGAACCCATTGCCATCCCGAAATCTTGTTGATAAAAATCATTTTTTAATTGTAAATAGGTTGTTTTTATTGATACCGTTTTAACAGTTCCATTATACTATTTACGCTAAGTTTAGTCCTGTTTGCCAAATTATTGTCGTTTATTAATTTGTCTCTAATTATTTTCAAAGTTTTGTCCACAGGGACATTTGTAAAAAGGCTAACTGCATCAAAACTAACCATCAGATGTGTATCATGAATATTATTTTCATAAAGTTTTTCTAGAAAATGCTTACTATTTTTTATATATGAATTGGTATTTCCAGAAAGAGGACTAATAATTTTTAGTAAGAATTTTGCCAAGTTATGACACGGAGAATTAATAGAACTAACAATTGGTCTTAAAGGAATGTTTGCCTTATGTATTTTTGGTAAACCATAAAAATGAGGAGGTTTACTATGATATGGTGTAAGCTTTCTGCGTTCAAAGTCATTAAATTCATTTTTGTATTTAAAAAGAGTTCTGTAAATTTTGTTTTCAATTGATTTGGTTGGATCTTTATTTAATTTTGAATAAGGGCCCTCAGTTATGAGAGTTGTAACTGTTGAGAGAAGAACACAATAAAATTAATATTATTTAGTATATTTTTCAACATTTCTATGGTAAGTATCTATGGAAATGATATAAACAATTTTTATTTTATGCCGTGTTATTCTACACGTTACATAAAAATCTAAATCCTAAACTTTGAAAAAGGAAACGGATATAGTTTCCGAAACGTCAGCGCAGTATTTTTGTATTAATTTAATTCCTATTAGTTGTCAAAAAACACCCTCTAACTGATCCTCTGACATTACGTCAAAGGCGTAGAGGTTATTTCCCAGTTTTAAACTGGTTAATTTGAATATTTTTTAGATAAATCGAATTTTTTGGATAGGAATCTCAAGGAATGTGGTAATAAATCCCAAAAAAGAAAAGGAAGAAAAATAATTTATGAAATGCCACAAATAACATTTAAGCAAGATAGTTTTAATAAAGCAAAACAAGCGCTTATTAAAGCTTCTTTACTAGCTCACCCAGTTGAGGGAGCACGGTTTTATCTCACGACTGATGCTAGCAATAATTATTGTATTTCTATACCGTTTTGTTGTTTTACGGGTATTTTAATTATTTTTTCAACTTGAGGTGGTATGGTGACAATGCGACTGAATTGTTTATTATTTGTTTTTTGTGCGTTTTCTTCCGGTTCAAAAATTATGGAAATGGTCGCATTTGGTGTTGATAATTGACGGGTTGTAACATTTCATTGTTTAAGTAAATCAACTCATATGAGCCCGTCATATTTCTGACTGAATTTAAAAAGACAGAATTTACAAAATTTAAAAAACTGGTATATTTATCACTTCATCGTGGTAACTAATATTATGAGCTGTTTGAATGTTAAATTTTTCTTTATAAATAAATTTCCTGTAAAATTTGTAAGCTAAGGTTGAATTTATTAGGCTTTTAGTACTACCTGTATCAATAAGAAATTTTTTTAAGGTAGGTTGGCTTTTGTAAAGTTCAATTGTATTATGTTTGGTTGTTTATAGTCGTACCTTGTTGAAAATTTGAAGTTTCAGGATAGTGATTTTCAAACTGATTTAGGATATAGTCAGGTTCTTGATAACAAGTAATACCAAATTGTTCCTCTATTGGGTATTCATTATATCCGACACCCAGCGTGTTTTCTGGATTTTCGGCTGAATATTCAGGATAATCAGTGTACGAATAAAATTGTGGGTTTTCATAATAGTTCGGTTCAGGAGTGTTTACTTGATTTTCGAAATAATTTTCAAGATGGTCACCAACGCTTACTTTTTGTGTAAAAAGTTCGTTGTGGGTAAAGTTTGTCTTGGGAGAAATTCGTGAATTATCTGAAGAAATGTCCATCGGTTCAGGTTTGAAATTTCTATTGACTCTTCGAGATGGGATATTGAACGGTTGATTAAAATTTTGGGGTCGTTGATTATGCACAATTTGACTTGGTCTTTGCAAGAAATTTGCAGGTCTTTGTGTATTGAAATTATTAATGGACGCCAGTTCGATTGGGTATTAAAATTATTCGTAAAATTTTGTTGAGGATTTGTTAAATTTGGTCAAGAAGCTTGCACTTGTGAAAAGTTAGATGTTGTTTGAAAATTATGTCTACCAAAATTTAGGGGCGGTCTTTGTTGATTTTGAAAGGTATTATTAAACCGAGATGGAGCTAACCGTTGCAAAGGTCTAAAAGAATTTTGGGTATTTAAGGTGTTAGATCTTTGTTGAGAATAGAGAAACAAGACTCATAGCCTTTTCTAAACTATCTGGACCTCGCAAGCGAATTTTGAACTTGGCCTGAAAGACCTTTAATAAAAGTTTTTAGTGCTAAGTCACACATGAACAATGTACGAAAAGAAAATGGAAAGTAAAAGGAAAATGAGCACTTAAACGTTTTGATGACAATGTGGTGCATTCTTCTTATTTAACTTGGTTTATATACGAAAGTGCCCCTGCACCCTTTCACACCGCCACGTGGCATCGTATATTCCAGATATTTCACTTTTCAAGTCAGTTCCTAAAATTTAAAATGGTGCTAGCAGACACGATCCCGGTAGAGACGATGACCAATGGCAAGGCAAGGCCCGCTCAACCTGCCACTGAAGCCTTTGGTCACGGACTCACGAGGAATTCCAGAACGCGAGGGTAGAGTGAACCTATTCTTCCGTAGACCAACACAACCACGAAGGTGGATCAGTCTATGATAGACCTGATCGAGAGACAATTGATCTACGGTAGATTCACTCTCGAGCCTATGTGGATTCTTCACTCGTGATCCGTCAGACCGACTTATGACAATAATCATCTGCGCTATGATTATTGTTGTGATTAAAAGCTCAGTCCGTCCATTGAGGAATCGGTACTGGCTGAGGATAGTGCATATCCTTGGTCGTCTCTACATGCTGCACCGTGCCTGGAAGCGTTCGTTCAAGTATGAGATAATGGCCGAAAAAGATAAAGGGAATTTTGGGAAGTGTACTGAAAATTGACTTATTATTTATAAAAAAATCCTGATATGCACGAAATCATGCATATCAGGCAAAAATGGAATTTTTGGGTTTATATAAAAAATGCTTTTGACTTAAAGCTACTTATACGCCTCCTGCTGCGTTCGTTAACAGTAACAAGTGTAATGTGCAATCCCGTTTTTTTTCTCCAACTGTTTCTTAAATTAACTGCCTTTAGGTTGTGACGATTTTCGTTCTTCGCCCAGGAATTCAGATTATATGTTTATATGTTCAGAAGTAGAACATCAATATAAATATATCAAATTGGATATTTTTATTATTGTACTTGTCAGGGTCACCCTAACCACAGAGCTAAATGGGCCCCCCGGAGCGTCAGCCCTCTAGGCAATTTTGCTTACACTCAAATCAGTTCACACCGCTCCCGCTTCCCCCCCCCCCCCCATTTATTTTCTTATAAAAAGGGGCGCATTATTGTTAATAGCCCACCAGCGCCAAATATCTTAGGACGGCCCTGGAGCTATTGCTTTTAAACTTATTCGTTCAACAACTTACCCCGATCTCTCCCACAGAAATAAATAAAAATAAACAAACATTAACTGCATCTGAATCACAACCGATTGGAAACATATGAATGAGATATTTATTGTTTATGATTTTTACGAGTGTTATAGTAAGTCATGCATTATCTAATGCTTACATAATTATTATTATCAACATTATTTATAATGTCGTGTTGGGAATATTATTTTAGGAAAGCAACTATTCTTCTAGGATGCTATTGTAAAATGATTTAATTAAAAATTCACTAAAACCTCACAAATCATATACAGTGAGGTCGAAAAGTAAGGAAGAAATTCAATATCCTCAAAATGCCTTAGTTTTGGAAAAATCGCTCGGATGGGTCGATTTTGATTGTATATTAGGCCTATTTTAAAAATATTTTTTATTCTACAAGGTGTCCCAAAAAAGCTGGGCTGTGATCAACTTTGATTTTTCAAACCCCCAATTTTTTCAATTCCGAGTTCCTTGTAAAATTCTAAATATTTTCTATGTATTACAGGTATTTGTTGGCAGCTGTCGTAGGTGGATTCCAGGTTGTTATCAGGGCAGTAATAGTTGGGGTGCAACTCGATACAAGGCGCCGATGTATATTGGTAGAAATGTTCGTTCATTACCAGATAGGTATATTTTGGAATAATTGTAGTAAGGTGATAATAAGAGAATGTTTCTGGGTGGACTATAGGAAAATGAATTACGAAAACAATTTTTGTTCCTGAATAATAAGCTTCAACTTCTAATAAATCGTTATATCGATGATTATTATTAGAGATATGCGAAAAAATTAATTGATCAACAGAATAATATTTTAGAATGGTTTGTAAGATAAATTCAAGGTCGTCGACTTTTATTATACTATTATGAAGTGTACCTAGCCTAGCAAAGGTAATGGCATTTTCGATGTCACTTAATAATTGCAAAATTATGTTTAATATTAAACTAAGTTGATCTAGGACATTTCTAGTTTCTAAATAATCGTTAAACTGGAAAATAAATTTATTTAATTCAGTACGAATTTTATTCAGCCCTGAAGTTATTACCTCTTGGTTATTTTTAATTGACTGTTCTATTGAAATTTTCAATAGAAGAGATTTCCTTGTTTAATTTTCGAACAATTTCTTTTTGATTGTTTTCTAAATCAGAGATAGCTTGATCATAATGAGCAGCATCGTTTGCTTCCAAGTTACCTGAAATACTTTTTATTATAGTGCCTAATCCGTTAATAAGACCACACTTAACTCTGCCAGTGGGATTTAGTGAGTTGAATTTTTGTTCAGCTGAATTTAATTGATAATTTAGGGCTCTATTGAAATTGTCTAGTTCAAAGTAATAAGCCGTCTTTTATGGCAAGTGTGACATTCTTTAAGTATTTTAATTTCGTTTCTAATGGGATCTAGGTCATAGCAGGAGGATCAGGTGACTCCTGCAACAATTTTCCTTTTTTAGACCTGGGTCTTTTTATATTTTGTTTATGTAGAGAGTTATAAGTGGTTTTTACTTTTATGTTTTTATTTCGAACAAATTTCTCCTTGGAGTTTTAGTGGTAATCTTTCTGTATACCTACATCTGAGTTGGGTTCGTAAGTGAAGGGGTCGTATGTCGTTCTTGTCTTTTGTTATGACTTTAAGCTAATTGTTTCGTTTAATGTTTTATAAATTGCTTTCGTTGTTTCGCGATGTTATTAGATTCAGTTATTTATTAGTTTTTGGTTAATGTCGATGTCGAATGGGTCGTTAGTGTTGTCCGTTTATAATATCAATCGGTTTTTGTTTTGTAACCGAATGTGCAGAGTTGTTATAACCTAATATTGCATAAGGCATTTGATTTAAAATATAGATTTTACCTTTATTTTTATTTCTTATTACTTGTAGGTGTTCAATAATCGTGGAATGGAATTTCGATTCGATTGGACCATTAGATTGCGGGTTGTTAACTGTTATGTAATGAATTTGAATTTGGTAGGTTTCAAAAAATTGTTGAACTACGGAATTGTTTCCGTTCCATTGTCCATAATCACTAATGATGGTAGGCCATGGTGTGTCATAAAAATTAAAAATGCTTCATCGATTTCAGTACACTGATCTATATATAGATCAGTGTTTCAGTACCTAACATTCCTACAAGAGGATAAGCATATTTGGAAAAGGTGTCAATTATTGTCAAGAATTTTTGTCCTTGCGCTTGGAAAATGTCAACGTGAACAATTTCGAATGGTCTAGGTCTAGATGGTGAGTGGGAGATATCATTAATTGTAATTGTAGTTAAAATAAAGTCCTTAGTAAAGTCCGGGTACCTACTGGAGAATTGGTTCGTTGGTAAGTAATTTCTTACAGTCCTCAAAACATTTTATAAACTGGGGTGAATGTTCAATTTTTGCGTTGTGATCAGCGCAAAGTCTATATAAACTTCCTGTAATAAACTGACAGAGCCCAAGTATTAATTGGAGCTTGACAGGAATTAAATTCTTGGTTTTTAATAAAACAAGAGATTCGAAATACTTTCGGTGATAGGCAAAGCCTTGACAATTTAGAACAAGGTCTTTCTACTCTAACGTTAAACAAAAATGAACATTAGATTTTGCTAAACGGGTACAATTAATTCGTAATAAGTTAGCTTTTAAAATTAATTCCATCAGTGCTACTGACACAAGGAAGAGGTTAACCGTCAAATCGACAAAATGTTGGATGATGGTATTATAAGACCCTCTTCGTCACCTTGGTCCAGTCCAATACGGATCATCCCAAAAAAGGCCGATGCCTCAGGAAAGAAAAAATGGCGAATCGTCGTTGATTATAGAAAACTTAACGAAAAAACCGTAGATGACCGATATCCAATACCAAATATCGATGATAATTTGGATAAATTGGATACATGTAACTATTTCACCATCTTGGACCTCGCGTCAGGTTTTCACCAGATAGAAATGGAAGAAAAATCTATCGAGAAAACTGCTTTTAATGTGGAACATGGACATTTTGAATATGTTCGTATGCCCTTTGGTTTGAAAAATGCACCTGCCACCTTTCAACGTGTGATGGATCATGTACGAGGTTTGCAAAATAAAATCTGCTTGGTTTATATGGACGACATTATAATCTTCTCAACGTCTTTACCAGAGCATATTTCAAATCTTAAACAAGTGTTTCAAAAATTACGCGAAAGTAAACTTAAGATACAACTTGATAAATCTGAATAAACCCATATCCAAATAAAATAAAAGCGATACAAAACTTTCCATTACCAGCAACCGCTAAGGAAATGAAATCGTTTCTCGGTTATCTAGGATATTATCGTAGATTCATTAAAGATCTCGCTAAATGTTAACTAACGAATCGATTCTTCAGTACCCGAACTTTAGTAAACCCTTTATCTTCATTAGATGCTGGCACGATAATTTTCGCGTTTGTTCCCTTTGGTTCTATAATTTTATTTGGCATGGTAGATTCCAGGCTCTTTTCTGTCTCTCTGTATTTCTTCCTTCATTCATTTTTTTTTTACTTGAGTTTACGTTGGTTGGTTTTATCCAGGTTCTGTTCCTCCTATATTTTCTACCTTCAATCTCTCCTTCATAAGACCTATCTGCTAAATGTTGACTAACTACTCCCTTTTCCCATTTCTTGCTATCGGTCGCTGTAGGTGTTGGTCTTACCCTTACTTCTATTTGTATTTGTGGTAGGTTTCTTACTTTACGATCATATCATAGCAATATTGACTCTGTCTTATTTTGTTTTCGATTAGATGCGATATATTTTCTGATATACTTGCAGGATGTTAAACTTGTACAGGTTCATCTTGACATTAGCTTTTGCACAGGACTGTAGTTAATGTCTACGGTAGGCACATTTTAGCCCAGGGTCGATCCAGTCAAACCATGAACAAATTAGAGACAAGCTGAAATTTGGTATATAAGTTTGTATTGGGAGTCCTTAAAATACCACCAAACTCCACCGGTAATCCGCCGTGCCTGTCACACCTAAACAACCCCCGAAAGGGGTGAAAATCTGACTTTTTCTAGTTATTTGGCAATATCTTAAAAACAAAGCTATATACGAAAAAATATGAAGATAGAAAAATTAAAGGGCATAAAATTGCGTTTAGCAGATATATCTTGCTTTACCAGTGGCGGAGTTATGATATTTTTAATAATTGGGTATTTTGTAAAAATATTCTCTAGCCTTTACTTAATGGATTTTGACATTAAATATACATAACAATGTATATGGATATTTTGGTAAATACATTTAATACATTCTTACATCAATAAATTAGAAATAAAAAACATACCAGTGGAGTACTATATTCCAATTTCATACATTATTTTGTATTAGCTAATAGAACTTTAACATTTTACGTGCCTATTAAATGTAACAAAATAATTATTTTAGATATCCGTGAATTTCTGTTACGAATTGAGAGGAATTATTTTTATATTAATAATATTAAGGACATATACCGCATATCAAGGCAACTGAGTAGTTTTCCGCGTCGCCATTCGCCCCTGTATGTATGCTCTCTTCGTATATTCTCGATACGACTCCATTACGCTAAACAAAATTTGTATATGCTACGCCCAGGAAGAAGTTCGAAACCAAATAAAATTACTAATACTTCAAAGTTGCAGCATAAGTTGGGACCTTTAATAAATGTTAAATAAATAAATAAATAAAGAGTAAAAATAGTATTTTGTACTAAACTTCGCCCATCAATAAAGACGTTTATTATTATTATTATTATTGCCATGCACGCCATTTCCGGATGTGATACTACATCTGGCCTGTTTACCAGGGGAAAAATTAATTTGGTCAATACTGTGAAAAAGAAGAAGTTGGTTGACCTTCTTGAAGAATTTTACAATCCAAATATATCCAAAGACAGATTGAGGACCTTAATTTCGACATTTTTTATTTCCATATACGTCAAAAATAGAACAAGTACCAATTTGAATAACGTCAGATACATTCTCTACCAGCAGTATGTAGCAAAGCAAAGTTTAAATAAAGATTTTAATCTGGCTTCACTTCCACCGATCATAAATGCAGCTCAGTACCATGCATATAGGACATTACATCCAGCAACTCTACATACATATTTTATTTACATGTATGATTAATTTTTAGGTTCAAGCATGGTTGAATAATAGCTTACCACTCCAGGACTAGGGATGGATTTCTAGTGATTCCGGAATCTCTCCAGTCCAGATGGATCAAGATATAGATCCCAAAGGGTTCCTTAAACAAATTTTTTGCAACTGTTCATCAGGTGGTTGCAAAAGTGCATGCTCATGTCGTAACCTGTTTTAATAGGGCAGTTGAGGATTTACAGGCGGAAGTCAACATCTCAACATGCAGATAAAATATATTGGATAATAAGTAATTAAAAATATACATTACATAAATTTACTTAAACAAACCTGTAAGTATTTTAGTTTATTTAAGAAAAAGCAACTGTGCTACTTACTACATAAAAAACTCATATTTTATGTATTATTATAGTTTTAATCTGTTTTGGTGTAAAAGACGTAAAATATATTAATGTAACGTAATTATTTTGTGGGAAATGTGTATTTTGTTAAAATATACTGGAATTTACAACACGATAACTCCACCACTGGTACAAAATATATCTGCTAAACGTAACTTTATAGGAAATTGTATGCTCTTTAATTAGTCTGTCTTCATATTTTGTCGTATATAGCTTTGTTTTTAAGATATTGCCAAAAAACTAAAAAAAGTCCGATTTTCACCCCTTTCGGGGGTTGTTTAGGGGTGGCAGGCACGGCAGATTACCGGTGGGGTTTGGTGGTATTTTAAGGACCCCAATACAAACTTATATAACCAAATTTCAGCTTGTCTCTAACTAATTTGTTCATGGTTTCCTATATAAAGCTTCAGATCGACCCTGGGCTATGCGGTATTATGTCCTAAATATTATTAATATAAAAATAATTCCTCTCAATTTCTAACAGAAATTCCACGGATATTTAAAATAATTATTTTGTTACATTTAATAGGAACGTAAAATGTTAAAGTTCTATATTAGCTAATACAAAATAATGTATGAAATTAGAAATATAGTACCTACTCCACTGGTATGTTTATTATTTCTAATTTATTGACGTAAGGATGTATTAAATGTATTTACCAAAATACCCATATATATTGTTATGTATATTTAATGTCAAAATCCAATAAGTAATGGCTAGGGAGTATTTTTACAAAATACCCAGTTATTAAAAATATCATAACTCCGCCACTGGTAAAGCAAAATATATCTGCTAAACGTAATTTTATAGGAAATTTTATACTCTTATAATTTTTCTGTCTTCATATTATTTCGTATATAGCTTTGTTTTTAAGATATTGCCAAAAAACTAAAAAAAGTCCGATTTTCACCCCTTTCGGGGGTTGTTTAGGGGTGACAGGCACGCCGGATTACCGGTGGGGTTTGGTGGTATTTTAAGGACCCCAATACAAACTTATATACCAAATTTCAGCTTGTCTCTAATTTGTTCAAGGTTTCCTATATAAATCTTCAGATCGACCCTGGGCTATTATAGTCTTTTGGTATTAATAATCTATCATTTTTGTAGATTAAACCATCTTGTATTGAAAGCTCATTTTTGTATTTCCAGTATGTTTGTAGTTGTGTAGGTAAACTTTCTTTCCTTGCAGGCCATCCGCTCATTAATGTTGTTCTCAATAAAATATACTCTTCATCGGTTTCGCTAGATTTTTTGATTTTCTTTAAATTCTAAACTTTCACTTAGATTTATTCTTCCAATCTCTTCAAAAATTATATTTTCTGCTTGGAAAACTATTTCCAAATTATTTTCTTCTGTTGAACCTATTTCTTTACTTGTGTCTTTGATGGCTCTGCTTAAAATATCTGCTATGAACATCTTTTTTGTGTTTTACATCCGAATGGAATCTCTGTAGTCTTAGTAACATTCATTGTAATCGTTTTGGAGCTGATGCTATTGGTTTTTTAAAGATTATTTCAAGTGGTTTGGTTTGTGATCATTTTCTATGTGTACAGTTTTATTTCCAATTATATATTGTTGAAATTTTTCACAGCAAATAAAATACTTATCTTATACTTATATACTTATAAAATACTATCTGTGCGTAGTTTTCTTCGGCCTTCGTTAAGCTTTTTGATATGAATGCCACTGGCTTTCCTTCCTGATGTGATGTTGCGCCACCCCATCCTTACTGGCATCACACTGAATTGTTACTTCTTTTCTCGGATCATAATATGCCAAAACGGGTGCTTTTGTTACTAACGCTTTGATTGTTTTAAATGTTCTCTCTTGTTCCTCATCCCAGGACCAATTCTCATTATTTTTTGTTAGTTTCTCAATGGTTCACTTATTTCGGAGAGAGCCGGTAAAAATTTTGATAAATATGTTGTGAAACCAAGAAAACTTTTAACTTCTTGTTTGTTTTTCGGTGCTTGCATATTATTTATACCTTGTATTTTCATTGGGTCCACCTTAAGTCCATCTGACGAGAATATGTGACCTAAGAATCTAACCTCTTTCAATCTAAGTTTCATTTTGTTCTTGTTGAATCTGATATTTTGTTCTCTAGCTCTTTTTAGTAGGTTTTCCAAATTTATATCATGATTCTTAATGGTTTCTTCTGTTTTACCTTCTCCTATTATTAGTATGCCATCTGCTATTATTTCAATTTCGTTTAACCCATAGAATATGTCATGTAGTCTTCGTTGAAATTCTTCTGTAGCTGTGCAAATAAATACCACATGGTAGTCATAGCCAGCGGTATCTTCCAAATGGTGTCCATAATGTTATTGTTTTAGAGCTTTCTTTTTCTATTTTTATGTTCCAAAATCCATCTTTTGTGTCAAGTACCGAGAATATTTTTGCATCGACTAAGTTTGGTGCAATCTCTTCTATGGTTGGTATTTGATATTCTGCTCTTCTTAGCTTGATTGAGGCATTGTGGATCAATGCAAATTCTTAATTTATTATTCTTCTTAACTAAAACAATGTTGCTTATCCATTCGGTTGGCTCCGTGACTTTCGTGACTTCTTTCTTTTCTAACTCCATTAGTTTTTCCTTTAACTCTTCCCTATAACAAATTGGTATTCTTCGAGGGTATTGCTTCACAGGTGGTATTTGATTATTTATTTCTATCTTATACTCCCCTTTTAAACTTCCCAAACCATTAAACACATCATATCTCGTTATAATGTCATCTTTTGCCTGTAGGTTCTGTAGGTCTGCTTTAATTTCTATCAGTCCAAGTTGTTGACATGATTCTGCAGATATTAGTGGAGGGCCTTCAGCTTGTGCAATTTGAAAGATCATGTCATATACTTTTCCATTGTATTGACATTTTAGTACTTTTTGGCCAAGAGGTTCGATTATTTCATTTCCGTAGCATTTTAATTTTACATTGGTGCGTTTTATCTTTGGCTTGCCAGCTACTATTTCTTTTAAGTACTTTAAACTCATTACATTTACTGCAGCTCCTGTATCCAAATTGCATTTTAATACTTTTTGCTTATTTTCGTATTGAAAGGTTAGATTGACGAGTAACTTTTTTTTGTTTATGCTTGTTATTTCTGAAATACAATATGTTTCTTCTGATTCTGACTCAAATGAGTATTCCTCTACTACTTATTTGACTGCCTTAACGTTTTGTTTGCATACTCTTGCAAAATGGTTCATCAGTCCACATTTTTCACCCCATGCAGGACCGAATTGTTTGTTATGCTTATGAAATGTGCCACAGTATTTACATTTCTCTTCTGCTTTTTCACAGATTGTTGCTTGTTGCTTATTTTCATTTTTTGAGGTGCTCGGTTTATTTGTGTAGCTTTCATTTGCTTTGTGTTTGTTCTGCTTGTTCTTATTTGAATACTGCTTTAATTTATATACATCATTTTCTCTTGTGTCTTTCTCATTGCTTTTCAAATCATTTAATTGCCTTTCTGATAATTCCTTTGCTTTGCCCTTATCTACTGGGTGTTCTAGAGTTATACAGGGTGTCCCAGATTTAAACGGACATGGTGAAATGGGAGATAGAGCACACTTTGCTGAGTTCAAAACACCCCCACACTTACCCTTGAAAGTTAATGGTTTTCGAGATACGGGGTGTTTTATGGTTCTTGGCCAATTATTCATACCTCCATATTTTCCGAGTGGCCGCACATATCGGGATAAAATTTGGTACAAATATTACATTCTTTTAGTTCAATTAAAAGCATAATTTATTTTTGAAAAATTCCAGGACAGGACTCGTTTTTTTTTAATGTTGCTATCAGTGCTTCGAACAACACCCTGTATATCATTTATTGGAAAATGTTAGTAAACATTGAAAAAGACAATGGATCGGTGTGTAAAATAATGTCATAATATTTGATGGCACACTTACTATTATGTTTTAATAAATTTTTGAAATTGTCGTTTGAACAAATATTAAATTCTACAAATAAAGTAGTCAGCAAACTATAGTCATTATATTGCTAATTTCACTGAAATAGCCTACAATGGACTTTATTATTTGTTTTTCTGTACATGAACCGTATTTAAGCTTTTTTGAGCTTAAATTTCTATTCAAAATAACACAATCCATTTCACTCATAGAAAAAATTAAAATTAGCTATAAGTATGTCCTAAGGTTCTCTATTTAAAAATTCTTGGGCACTATAAAAACCACCTTTGAGCAACATATCTTTAACCGCATTTTTGTATTTTTGTTAGTTCTGCATTTGTCTAATTTCGAGGCTATTAAAAAGCATGATGCAGTTATATTGTGGCGAATGTTTAATATTAGTTGAATGGTGCGCGGGTATACTCAGTATATCGCCATGTCTTGTACTGTATTCGACGTATGATAATTTTTCCCTCTTGTAAATAGTTTCATATCTTTCTTTAGATGTGTTAAACATTTAAAGATAAAAATACATGGTGTACTCAGTATTCTTTTCCTTTGGAACATGACTGCAGCTTTCAATATATTTCCTTTTAAATATGAGCCGTATGAGTCTTTTTTGTCCAATGAAAACTCTATCCCTGTCCGTTGAATTACCCCAGGCCATTGGTAATTGGTAAATTGTGAGTGGGCTGTTGATCAGACCCTCCACTGCGACCGCTCGGTCTATTGTGGCTCACTCCAAATTATATTTCACCCAACAGGTTCAGTCTTTTAATAAAGCTGATAACCTTGTTGGGTGATATTTTGTCCATGTCCTCCGGCAGAAGTTCCCCTTTGCCGAACATTGAGAACCGAATTCTAGCTGCACCGGGGCATGCACATAAAATGTGCTCTGCCTTTTCATCATCCTCCAAACACAGACGGCATTCGGCGTTTTCCGCCAGTCCAATTCTGTGTAGGTGGTGATTTAGTCTGCAGTGCCCTGTGTACAGGCCAATTAGAGTCTTTAGGTTTAACCTGTTAAGCTCTAACAGTTTCTTACTTCTTGATTTCGAAGGGTACGGTATGAACGCCTTTGAATGGATCAATCCTGGTAAGTCTTACCAGTGCTGGAGTGTTTTACTCTCAGCCCAGGCTGAGATTGCTGTCTTGGCAGTACTTGACGATATGCCGAGTACAGGTTCTGGTCCAATGAATTGTGATCCTGCACCTTTCCTGGCTAAGGAGTCAGCAATTTCATTGCCCTCCATTCCAGAATGTCCAGGTATCCAGACCAGAGTTATTTTGTTGCTTTTTCCCAGTTGGGTTAAGGCTTTCTGACAGTTCCATACCGTTTTAGAATTACACCGATATGATTCAAGAGCCTTGAGAGCTGCTTGACTGTCTGAAAATATTTTTATTGATCTGCGCTAGGGATGCGATTGTTCAAGCCTCCGCAAGCACAGCTCAATGGCGTGAACTTCAGCCTGAAATATAGTTGCATAGATCCCCAGGCTTGTGGATATTCTAACTTCTGGGTTGCAACTATACACTCCGGCTCCAATTCCTTCAGGTGTTTTGGAGCCATCAGTAAACCAACAGCTGTCTGCCTTTAATAGGTCGATTTTATTTTCTTCCCATTCGTCTCATCCAGGAAATAGGACGTTGAAGGGCAGTTCGGTGTTGGTCCTGGTAGGCATAACATCTGAGACCATTCCTAAGATGCTGTGACTTTCCACGTCATCCAGCAGCCCATTGTGTTCCATGATGTTAGCCTGCGGCATATTAATAGCCGCTTGTTGAAGTCTGTATGTTGCCCACCTGGCTTCTCTCTCCAGATGAACGTGAAGAGGAAGTAAATCCAGGAGGATTTCCGTAGCAGCTGACGGGGTGGTGCTGATTGCACCAGTTACCGCCAGGCACGCTTGTCTCTGTAGCCCAGAGAGTTTGGTTTTGGCCGTCCGTTGTAGCCCCTTCGTCCACCAAACTATGGAGCCATAAGCTATCATAGGTCTTATGACTGTGACGTAAATCCAGTATATTTGTTGTGGGCCAATGCCCCAGAATTTTCCGCAAATTCTACGGCATGTCCACAAGGATAGCCTTGCCTTGTTGATCACCTTCTCCAGATGGGAGTTCCAGTTTAGTGTTTTGTCTAGTGTGATTCCTAGATATTTCACTTCCTCCGCAAATGGAATGATTTCACCTGATAGGGAAGGTGGTTCTAAGTTATCCATCTTCCGTTTTCTGGTGAATGGTACTATAGTTGTTTTGTGAGGGTTTACAGACATCTGTTCCCTCTCACACCAGCTATGTACCGTATCTAGTATATTCTGAAGGGTGTTGGAGATCATCCCTTCAGAATTTCCTCCTACCAGAATCACTAGGTCGTCTGCATATGCTTGAACCTCAACATCCCACAGAGTGAGAATAGCCAGTAGGTCATCCACGAGTAGTGACCACAGCAGGGGGGAGAGAACCCCACCTTGTGGACACCCACTCGCGGCCCTAAACCTGACCGTTTCACCCTGAAGAGATGTTATTATGGTTCTATTCTCTAGCATAGCCCGAATCCAGTCTGATATGGTCTGTTCGATTCCCCTTGCAGTTGTCGATGTATATAGGGAATCGGGCAGTGCATTATTAAATGCTCCTTTTATGTCAAGGAAAATTGCCACCACAGTGTCCTTCTTTTGGAGGGACTGGGTGATTTTTCCGACTAGGTTATTAAGCGCTAGTTCTGTTGATTAGCCCGGCTGGTACGTATACTGATGTACATTAAGAGGTTGTGTGCTCAGGATGTTTCCTCTTATATGTCCATCCAGCACCTTTTCCAAGGCCTTCAACAGAAATGATGTCAGGCTGATTGGTCTAAGTGATTTGGGGTCTGGGTCTATCCGACCCATTTTAGGTATGTATACCACCCTGACCACCGACCAGTTGGATGGGATGTAATTCCATACCAAGCTAGCTCTGAATAGTCTAATAAGGAGTGGTAGCAGTATCTCCAGTCCGTTTTGTAGCAGAGCTGGAAAAATGCCATCCTCTCCTGGCGATTTGAATGGTTGAAAGGTTATTGATGGCCCATTCAATCGCTGATACTGTGATAACCTTGTTAGCTACCAGCCAGTCGTTCTTACAAGGTCATTTAAATCGACCTATCGTAGCTGGCAGCTCCTGGTTATCCTGAGTCAAGCTCCCTGGAAAGTGATTTTGTGCTAAGAGCTCCAAGGTTTCCTTTCCGGACTCAGTAAAAGTACCATCCGGTCGTTTTATCGAACCGAGGTCCTTCACTGGTTCTCTGGAAATAATCTTGTGGATCCTAGTACTGCTAGGTAAATCAGTAATACTCTCGCAGAACTTCCTCCAAGATTCCCTTTTTGCCCTCCTTACTTCCTTATTATAGTCCGTTAATGCAATTCTATATTGTTCCCAGTTGCTTGAAACTTTAGCTCGATTAAAGAGGCGTCGAACTTCTTTTCTCATTTTATCTAATTTTTTGTTCCACCAAGAAGCCCCTCTGTTATCTTTTTTTGATTTTAGTGGAGAGTTTTCATGATAGGCTGTGATAATTGCGTTTTGGATTTGTGCCGCCGCAATTTCTATTTCATCATGATTCCTGATAGTGGTGAGAGTGGATCGAAGATGTTCCTGGAGGGATTGTTTATACCCCTCCCAGTTTGTACTCTTTGGATCCCTGTAACTCACCACCGGCCTTGGGCCGACTTCTATGTTGAACAGAATATGTCTGTGATCTGAGCATGATGGCTCAGTAGATACCCGCCAACCGGTTATCTTGTTGCTCAGAAAGGCTGAGCTGATCGTTAAATCCAAAACCTCTCTCCTATTTTTGGTGACAAAGGTTGGTTCGGAGCCAATGTTATTCACACTTAGCCCCTCCCCTAATAAGTAATCAAATAATGACTCCCCTCTCTGGTTGATGTTAGTGCTTCCCCACACCTATGGTGGGAGTCTGCATCACATCCTATGACCAGGTGGATGTTGTTCCTCTTGCTGTAGTCGATTAAAGCTCTTACTGCAGCTGGAGGAGGTTGATCTGCATCCCTATCTCCCGGGAAGTAAGCAGAACAGGCAATAATGTCCATCCTGCTGTTCCCCACCGGTATAGAGAGTTGGATGGCCACAACATCCCGGGTGCAGTAACCTGCAAGTACAAAATAGTCAATATTGTTCCTGATCAAAATACAGGCTCGGGGTTTTTACTTTGCCAGGAATATTACCTAGGCCGGTTACTCGACCTGTATTTGCTGTCCAAGGTTCCTGGATGAGAACTAGGTCAATTCCTCCTTCCTTGAAATTTTTGCCAAGAATGTAGGTAGCAGCCTTGGCATGTTGTAGGTTCACCTGTAGACACCTGATGTGAGTTGTCATCAGGTGGGGTGTTTTTGGGATTGAAAGGAGTTGTAGGACGGGTGAAGTTGGGGTGGGTTGGGTGGTGGGTTGTTTAGGTTTGTTTGGGCGGGGGATGGGGACGGGGCGAATCTGGTTTGTCCTTCTCTTTCGAAGGTGGTTTTTTTCCACTCTTCTTAAGAGAAGGCTTGTTTGGGAAGGATTTTCCTTTCCCTTTTGTTTGCCGGGGCTGCTTGGCGCTTGTGGTCGGCAAGTTTGTCTTGCCTCCCTCTGTCGCCATTGCCGCTCCCGGCAGTTTTTCTTTTGTAGGGGGTTTTTCTCCCCTTACTTTTGGGCGGAATTGCACCTGCCCAAACCCAAAGAAGGGTCGATAATCCAGCTCCTTCAATGTTTCCATGGATAGTTCATCTATCGTGAACGTCCATGTTTGACCTAGCCCTGTTGCCTCTCGGTGTAGTATCTTCCACTCCCGAGTGCTAAGGCCATGGTTTATCTTCCGCAATCTGGTGAGCACCTCCTCGGGTGACAGCCGATTGTCAGCATCATCATCCGGGATGTACGCCACGCAGATATGCGGTTTTGGTAATTCGCTGCCCTGTACGAGTTTTAAGCGAGCTCCCTCCCAAGGTTGGAGGCACTCTGTCGCGCTCTCCATCCAAGAAACACTCGCCTGATCCGCACAGGTGACAAGACCCCAGGCCATAATATGCAATGAAATATGTGCGTAGGCTAGAGCATAATATATAGTAGGGGCGCGTAGATCATTGAGTGGGAAATTTTTGAGGGAAGTTGTCACCTACGTAAAACGAAAGATTTGTATCAAAAGTAACAAGAAGTCATGGTGCCACGCTTGAATCTGTGTCTGTCACCCTGCAACCCTCTACAAAGGGTGAAATTTTTAACTTTCTCTATCTTCCTTATTACTTAAGATATTTTGACGAACTTTTTTTTTAAAGGTGCCGTTTTAATAGGGGCAATAGTGGTGGGGCAATAGTGCGTCGGACCTCGATATCTCGAGTTCTACGATAGCTAGAAATTTTAAAAAAAATTGCAAGTAAACTAGATAAAAAAGTCTATAACTGGAAATTACTTTCGAACATACAGGGCGAGCCAAGACGAAATTATATTTCATATTCTTAGGTATGTTTCGCGTAAAAATTTGTATTAATTTTGATTTATTTAGAACGCACTTCCATTTAAGATTTTACGGGTGAATCTCGTCCTGCCCAAGGGGTTGTACATAGGGGTTTGCGAATACGCCTAAAAAGTATCCCCCTCAAAAACAAAATTGATGTGTCTGAGCGTTTCTTTTAATGAGCTTAAGTGCCCAAAACCAGCACCGTTTCGTTTTCGTTGGGCCTGTTTGTATCTTTTTTATTACTTACTTGTTGATGTGATAATATGATGTATATGTATGTATAACCAAACGCTAAATTTCGTGGGGTTTCGATCCTTCGCTTCGGTTCGGTTTGTAACTAGTCGGACGTTACTACCCCCTGCGTGTATTGTATACCGGGTGGGCACGACTCAATGTACGCCCCCAATTTTTTGGTTGTTTTTGAATTTAAAAATTTCGTTTTTGGTATACGTGAATAAGACAAAAGTGGGCTATTTTTAGACTAACAGGAACGAAAATATCACTTCCGGTTCACCGGTTGAACCGGAAGTGACATCAACTTTTTTTTCTTAAATGGAATGACCATGTTTTTTTTGTGGTGTTTTATAAAACATGAAATTCTAATTGCAGCAGTTTTTTCGAATTTCATTAAAATTTTGTTTAATTTGTGCTTACCTTATAAATACACTTTTATTATTACAAAGGATCTCGTTAAGAAATGATTATTGCCGAAAAAATTAAAGCTTATGAATCATTATGTCCGAATAATAAAAAAAAATAGTACGGTCCCATTTAAAAATTTTCCATAGGACCTCTACGGAAATGAAAGTGAAAATTAAATTCCGTTTTTTGAGAAAAACCTAAAAATAATCGTATCTATCAGTAATTTAAATAACTATTTTATTGTTTACAGACAAGCTTACTACCTTGCTAATAATTTCCATAGCCTACTTAGTAATTTTCTTACATCGCATTCATCTGACGCGGCCATTTTGTACAAAATAAAAAATCGTTCGTATCTCACTTATTTTTTGGAATTTTTGAAATTCGAAAAAACTGCTGCAATTAGAATTTCATGTTTTATAAAACACCACAAAAAAAACATGGTCGTTCCATTTAAGAAAAAGAAGTTGATGTCACTTCCGGTTCAACCGGAAGTGATATTTTCGTTCCTGTTAGTCTAAAAATAGCCCACTTTTGTCTTATTCACGTATACGAAAAACGAAATTTTTAAATTCAAAAACAACCAAAAAATTGGGGGCGTACATTGACTCGTGGCCACCCGGTATATATTCGGTTCGATGCCCACAGTGAATCCATGTAGTGTCGGTATGTCGATGAAACGTCAAAGGACTGTTGCAAAGCTCAACTCGCACACGTGTCTTGTATGTGTAGACGCCTAACTGAGCAGAACAGCAAACATTACTGTATGAAACAGGATGCGTCGAATTTGATCTTGTAAAAAAGATGGAATGGACCGATCACCAGGTACTGCAATTAATAGACATCTATTAAAATTAATTATTTCGATCTCCCATATCCCTCTTTTTTCTGTTTTTTTATTTTTTTGTTAATGCGTAATGTATACCATGTTTTCATATTTGCACACTACATAGGAAAGCAGCAATTGTTCGCACTCGTACATTCGAGTAAGGGAGAAAGCATGGACTCATGTCTGCATCTGTAAACCTGTGGCCGAACGTTTCCCTATGTAGTGTTTTGAACTGAAAGCACGGTCAATATGTATCGTCGCGACCACATCGAGATATCGAAAACTAATAATATACTAAATGTATCGTTCGTGATAATGCTCGCCGCAATGTTTGGTTCGGAATTATGTTCGATTAATCAACGAACTTCACTGCATATCGCGACCCCGAACATGAACCAGCTCGGTTCGTTGATCTGCTCATATCTTCAGGGTGTTTCATTAATAATTGTACAAAAAGGAATCACATATTCCCGAGGTCAAAATAAATCGATTGGACTAAACTTACCTCTATACCAAAATGCTTCCTAAGGGAGCTACAGGCCCCTAAATGTGAGCCCCTGAAGACGGTTTTTATTTATTATCTCCGAAACTGTTCAAGTTTAGTGGATGTGCAAAATGAAATTTTGCACATCCACTAAACATTCTAAGCCTAACAAAATGAGGTAAATATCATCTCAAAATTTTTACCAAGGGTGGGTCAAGCTGTAGGGGTGGGGGGTAAAAATTACCGCAATTTTTGTATTTGTAAATTTTTTTGAGTTTTGACTTCAAATTATGAATTGTCAGAGTTTTTCACAAAGAAAATGCCCTCTTGTGCAACTTCCATCGGAGGCACCGTTTTCGAGATAAATTCATTTTAATATTCAAATGCATGCTCTAAAATGATTAGATAAGTGGAGTAAGTGGACTAATTTTTTCCTTTTCTCGTTAAAACAAAATTTAAGAGCCAGATCAAACCAAGATTTTTTTATTTATTTTAACAACTGCTCAAAATGCTTAAATTTTGTTTCGACGCGAAAAGCAAAAAAATAGTCCACTTCCCTAATCATTTTAGAGCATGCATTTGAATATTAAAATGAATTTATCTCGAAAACGGTGCCTCCGATCGAAGTTGCACAAGAGGGCATTTTCTTTGTGAAAAATTCTGACAATTCATAATTTGAAGTCAAAACTCAAAAAAATTTACAAATAAAAAAATTGCGGTAATTTTTACCCCCCACCCCTACAGCTTGACCCACCCTTGGTAAAAATTTTGAGATGATATTTACCTCATTTTGTTAGGCTTAGAATGTTTAGTGGTTGTCAAAATTTCATTACTTTAACTTGAACAGTTTCGGAGATAATAAATAAAAACCGTCTTCAAGAGCCCACATTTAGGGGCCTGTAGCTCCCTTAGGAAGCATTTTGGTATAGAGGTAAGTTTGGTCCAATCGACTTATTTTGACCTCGGGAATATGTGATTTCTTTTTGTACAATTATGAAACACCCTGTATATACGTGCCTTAACACTGGCGCCTTCGCCCACTTAGTACTGACTACCTACTGTCCGGTGAAGAATACGTGGCGTGGCGTTCATATCCACAATGCTGGGGTTAATAGGGTCTTCAATCGGAGTGTCCTCGCACCGTCGCGAACTGATTGATTACCCATCTAAAACTAAAGAAAAAGTTTCTATGACAACGCATCGGATATTTGTTAAATATGTCATTAAAGTGGCCATGGACATGTGAGCACGAAATTAATTGTAAACAACGTTGACGTTTCAATTTAATTTATGACAGGCCGTTCTTTTGACACATAACGGCCTGCTCAAAACAAGTGTTAAAAATAAATGGTACCTACTTATAAATTTCTTCAGTGAAAGATTTAGTCAAAAATATTTAATAGTCGTGGGTAAAATAGGGTATTCTACTCACATATAATGGCTATTATTCACTCGTCACTCGTCTTCGGCTCGTTTTGTAAACTTTCACCCTCGTGAATAAAATAGGTCATTATATGCATGTGGAATAAACTACTGTTTTCTGTATTTACTTGTTCGTAAAAGTGATATTACCACTTGCAACTGTCTACTGCATCATTTATCATATTGCTTACTTTATTTTCGTTTTTGTTGTTCGATAACACATTCGGTATGCCGAGTTTGAAAATTTTATTTAAAAAATATTAAAAAAAGAGGTATATGTATGAAGTATCATTAATCCCCACTATTTCGGTCAGACTCACGAGCTTCACCGAATATTTCCTTGGTACATATACTTTTTAAACTTACATTAAACTGATGGCGGCTATCCACTTTTAGATCCTGTGCAGTAACTATGCGCCGTATGTTAGGAAGTATAATTTTGAATTAACGTTGGTCAGAGTACACCAAGTTACTCTCGAGTGGTTTTAAATTTTAAATGGCCACGCGATGCACACAATCAGCACACAAATTATATTAAATGTTCCACCAGTTCCTTAATGGAGTTCCTAATTAATGCACTTCCTTTCAGATATAGAGTTTAACCTCGATGTTAAATAGCGCCATGCCACTGAGAATAAACCAAATGTGCGGTACGGTCAATATTTAATTAGTTTTGCGATGGATTCAAAGAGCCGAAGAGTCTTTTGCGAAACGAGATCGTAAATTCAATTTAGCAACGACTGCGTTGAATTCGATATTGTACTTACCGAGAGCACTCTCAGAGTTACCAAACTTGTTAACAGAAGTTTTTTCTGAAGCGACTTGTTCCCCTTGTCACAAATCTGCATTTGCTTTAACAGAAGTTAGTTTTTGAGGAGGTCCTCCGGCGATGGCCTTCCCTTGGTGTTACGTCCCAACATCGCAGATTCCAATCACAGGTTCAGGACCTGTAAATGGTCTCGCAGAACCCGCTTTTGCCAGGTTGTCTGCTTTTTCATTGCCTTCAACATCCGAGTGATCTGGTACCCAGATGAATTCGACATTTCGGGACAGGTACAACAGTCCCTGTAGATGCTCTTACGTTATTTTAGTTTATACGTGGGGCTCTGCAAGTGCTATAAATAGGATGAAGTACCTTGACGCCATTCATCGTCACTACGAATAGCTTGTCTAAGGAGTATCTTGGAAGCATGCAGTTAATGTCCATCTTTAAGATGTGATCACCGGCTGCAGCCTCCATAATCTTTGAATGTCCATACTGTTCCTAGTTGGCATTCTAGTAGCCGATGGACCGCATCCTTTAGGCGCTCATTAAGGCTTCACTCTTTATGAATATATCAAGGGGTATCAAGCCCAGGATGCTGTCGGTGTGGTACTCATAGCTATTGCTGGGAATTTTTATCGATATATCGATAAATATCGATAGTTATCGAATAACGATATTTGCGATTGGAAATATCGATATATCGATGATTGGAAATACCGATATATCGATAGTTATCGATAACTATCGATAGTTATTGATATATCAATGATTGGAAATATCGATATTTATTGATATATCCATATTCATCGATATATCGCTATATATCGATAATTTTCCGATATCGATATATTATCGATAACGTTTCCAATATCGCCCACCCCTAGTCTGGAAAACCTAGTGACCGACCTCTGTTCTACGCATGTGCAATTGTGCAATACATGCAGAATTTATTAATAATAATTAAGGATTTAGATTATTGCATAATAATACAACATTCCATGACCTGTTACACTTGCTTTCTATGTTTTGCAGTACCAGCGCCACTCGTGCATTGCAGAAAACACGATTGACTGAAGTCGATAGGCATCTTGTTTTTTAGAAAAGGTGTCTTTTGACTTTGGGCTATTATGTTTCTCTTTTCAACACTGACTCCAGCATCTTGAATTTAGAAAAATTCCTCTGGTATATGTCATTGTGTTTAGAACAATAAGACTACAATAGGTAGGTACGATACTCTGTAGGAAATGTAGACCAAAGGGTTGTGCCTTCCACTGACTCCAGTACAAGAACGTCAATCTTAAATTGAAAAAATTTACTCTGCTTGTATTTTGATATTTAAATTTGGATTTGAAATCAGAAAATTTGCCTTGCATGTGTCTATAAAACTATGTATTTTCGTAGTACAAGTATCTCTCACGAGATGGCGCTATGCCTAACTCGCAGACATATTCTGCCTCAACTATATAGGTACACGATACCCTGGGCGGTGGATAACTCAAAGGATTGTGCCTCGGCACAGTTGCCAGCACCTAGCTGCATGGCTTAATTTACAACTGTTGCTTTGCAATATGTTTGTAAATACGTGTACGAAATACTATGTATTTTTGTATTACCAGTATCTCTCACGAGATGGCGGTGTGCCCAACTCGCAGACAAATTCTGCCTCAGTTGTCTAGGTATCACACTGTCGACGGTGGGTAACCAAAGGATTTCTGCCTCGCACCGAGGCCAGCACTAGCAGCTGCTGCATGTTTTTTTAAAACTTGCGAAAGTTGCTCTGCAAGTACGCGTACACCCACCGGTGGTTGGTATGGTAACCATGGATTGTGCCTCGCACAGTCGCCAGCTAGCTGTATGGCGTAAATGCAAAATTTGCTCTGCATGTGTGTATCGATGTGTGTACACCCATTGAATTTGGTAGTGCACAAATCTCCCACGAGGTGGCGATACACTGTACCACGATGCTCTGTACGGTGGGTACACCAAAAATGGATTGTGCCTCGCACAGACGCTAGCACACGCTATATGGCTTCATACAAAAAAAATTTGTGAGGGAGTGGGTATTTACCCATGCAATTTTACAGATGTGGTAAGTACACCGATAACTCACGAGATGGCAATATGCCTAGCTCGCAGATACATTCTGCCCCCAATATAGGGTACACTACCATAAGTACACCCCAACGGAGCTGGCGGCGATATGCCCACCGAGTCGTAGACAGAGAAATGTCTCGATGAAAGGTACGATATACCCTTGGACCTGGCTAAACCAAATAAATGGTTTGGACTGCGAATGCAAAAGTCACGGCAGCATCCAGCCCTGGACTAGCGCCGACTCCACCACCAATAATACTGTCCTTCTTGAATTTAGAGAGACATAGTTGGACTCCCGGTTGCCTGCTAGAATGTAATTCCTACATTGCAACGGAGTTATTGAAGAACGTATGGATTTGCTGTGGTAGTTATACATTTTGGGCAAACATATGCCGGCGATTTAGAAAGTGGCGCCACCTTTCGGTCAAACATAAAACTATATTTCTAGGATTATGAATTTTATTTTACTGTTTTATTCAGTGATTAACAGAACAACACTCAGGAGGTACTGAAAAATGTCATCTAATAATTAAGGTATACACATTGAAAGACATTTGTAGTTGTCCAATACTTGTCTTATTGTAAAGCCAAGAAACAATTCATTAAATTAATTGATGTACATTAGTGTACCGTATACTGTCCTACAGATTTTTGTCAGTGATATATAAGTGGCGCCATCTTACAGTCAAAAATGAAAGTGCCCAAATTGAATCATCGCCTCTTTTAGGCTGAACAGTATAAAATAATCTTAACATACTTCTCAGTTCTTATGCGGATGGAGTTTGAAAATAAAATATTTAACTTACCATGTTGTACGTTTATACGTTGTTGTTAGGATTGTTTTTAAACATTTGTATCCATATCCATTCTTCTTCACCTTATACGATCAACGATATATTCACAAAAGCACAAAAGTCCGAAGTCCAAGGACAACTCAATTTAAAAATACAAGTTGCCCAACAACTTCGGTCGGTCGTGTCTTCAGATCGTTGATTAAGGATTATCCATTAGAGACATCTTTTGAAATTGTGGTAGTGGTTAGTTATAGTGATGATTAGGGATGGGCGATATTGGAAAAGTTATCGATAATAGCGATATCGGAAAATTATCGATATCTCGATAACTATCGACATAGTGATATATCGATTATTATCGATATAGCGATATATGATAATCAATAACTATCGAAATAGCGATATATCGATAACTTGCGATATATCGATAACTATCGATATATAGATAACTATCGATATATAGATAACTATCGATATAGATAACTAGCGACAATTATCGATAACTAGCGATATAAGATAATTATCGATATAGCGATATATCCATAACTAGCGATATGTCGATAACTTTATCGATATATCGATAACTTTATCGATATATCGATAACTATCGATAAATTGATATATCGATAACTCTCGATAATTATCGATAGTTACCAATAACTATCAATAGTTATCGATAACTATCGATAGTTATCGATAACTATCGATATTACGATATATCCATAACTACCGATATATCGATAAATTGATATATCGATAATAATCGAGTTATCAATAACTCGATAGTTATAACTATCGATAGTTATCGACATATCGATAGTTATCGACATATCGATAACTATCGATATGGCGATATATCGGTAACTATCGATAGTTTTCCATAACTACCGATAGTTATCGATATATCGATAACTATCGATAATTACTACCGATATATCGATAACTATCGATAATTACTACCGATATATCGATAAAAATTCCCAGCCCTACTCATAGCGCCCGTAATGCACAAGCATGTCTGTCTTTGTAAGCTGGCGAGTTTTACGATGGTCGTTCTTTGTTCAGCCTTTGGTCACCAAATCAGAGCACCGGTCGTTCTTTGTTTTTGTGATAATTATCGATATAGTGATATATCGATAATTATCGATATAGCGATATATGATAATCAATAACTATCGAAATAGCGATATATCGATAACTTGCGATATATCGATAACTTGCGATATATCGATAACTATCGATATATAGATAACTATCGATATAGCGATAACTAGCGATAATTATCGATAACTAGCGATATAAGATAATTATCGATATAGCGACATATCGATATATCCATAACTAGCGATATGTCGATAACTTTATCGATATATCGATAACTTTATCGATATATCGATAACTTTATCGATATATCAATAACTATCGATAAATTGATATATCGATAACTCTCGATAGTTATCAATAACTATCAATAGTTATCGATAACCATCGATAGTTATCGATAACTATCGATAGTTATCAATAACTATCGATATTACGATATATCCATAACTACCGATATATCGATAACTATCGATAAATTGATATTATATATCGAGTTATCAATAACTATCGATAGTTATCGACATATCGATAACTATCGATATGGCGATATATCCATACCTAGCGATATATCGATAACTATCGATAGTTATCCATAACTACCGATAGTTATCGATATATCGATGACTATCGATAATTACTACCCATATATCGATAACGATCGATAATTACTACCGATATATCGATAAAAATTCCCAGCCCTACTCATAGCGCCCGTAATGCACAAGCATGTCAGTCTTTGTAAGCTGGCGAGTTTTGCGATGGTCGTTCTTTGTTCAGCCTTTGGTCACCAAATCAGAGCACCGTAGGGGATCATGGGTATGTCCACAGTGATGTTGTATAACCACTGTACCAGTTTTTATTTCATGCCCCATGTTTTTCTTCCAAACATGCGTCTACACCTTATAAGAGATGATCTTACCTTGTTTGTGCCCTTTGACAGATGTTGGTTCCACGTTCCACGTGAGTGGCCCTGATGGAAACCCTTAAACTCAAGGGTTTCCATCAGGTACAAAAGTAACTACTTTTGTACCTCTAGGATGTCGTCCAAAATTGTGGCATGAACCCGCTTGCCCTTCAGCATGGTGTCCATCGACTTGCAACAAATGTCGTCAATTTCATATCTCTGAGCGGCCAGGATCATTGAATTGAAGGCATGTGCACCACCAAGTGCTATCTCCTTGTTGTTCATCGATTTCTCTAATCTGTTAACGAGTTTGTGAAGAGCCAATTCATATGATTTGCCTGCCTGGTACTGGTAGGCATACTAGTTTTCTGACCATCCCGAATATGCCTGTCGATAAGTTTTTCCGCCATTCTCAGGATGAAATACGAAAGGCTAATTGGTCGATATGACTTAGCATGGTCGCAAAAGGTGCGCCTTGGTTTTGGTACGAAGACAATTTTTACAGATTTCCATGCCAGAGGCACATATGCATCCCATTACCAAGTCACAACACAAAGTTATTCTGGACTGTTAGATACACTATTACACAAACTAGAGGCGCCCGCTCGTCTAAACCTGGACACTGCATTCACTGCAAGCGCTATGCCATATGATATATTTCTTATAGAACACAATTTATTAATATTCTACTTTTTAAAAGTTTTAGCCCTAGGTTGTAAAGCTCACCGAATTTTATTTTTATTTAAATTGTATTATTTATAGCTATTAATAGGTACCTACTACAATAGGTACCATGGCTAAATTTATGTACCTACCTAAGGAACTCAAATTTAAATTCCACGCATGTGACAAAATTCCTCTGCTTTATTTTTAAATATAAATTTTAGGTGATAGATGCGATCCCACAAATCACGATAACAAGCAATTTGCCTACAGATAAGAATTTATGTGTAAGTGCTGCCATCTAGACGCCGGCATATAAACTTGATGGAAGCTATTGAAATGGAATGATTGCTGCATAGAAAGTGCGTTTCCATGAGAGCTGCTTTGCGTTTTGTTATGATAGGTGAATATTTGAATTGTGTGAAATTTTTAAAAAATGGCTCTAGGGTGTCCAAGAAAGCCTGTTCATAAATTGCAGGTGTATTTCTACATAAAAAACAAGGTTATTTTGTTTAATAAATATATGTATCCTAAAATCTTCGCATATCAGCTTAAACTCGTTTCCTCACCACCTAAGAGGTAGAGTTCCCGGCGCATTTTTTTTTAAGTGGTCTCCCCTGTAGGCCTATTCCACTAGAAGTTAGTATTATTCAATATCGATTTCGTCATTGTTTTCCGAATTTTTTTTTTTAATCTTATTTATCTATTTCCACTACCAAGGCCAACCTTTGTTTTTTAATGTAGAATACACCTGCAAATTAGGTATATGACCTATGGCTTCTTGGACACCCTGTATAGTATATCCATTTTTTGACTAATTTCCGTGTACTACATGGCAAGCGAGTATTGAAACCAGAAAGCGTTGGTGAACAAATAAGTAATCTTCACTAAACGCCACAAGGCTACTGCTCATGACTTACTTTTGCCGGCAACCGATAGAGGTCGCCATTAGTAGTTGGTACGTGTCAAGGCTGGTAAACTCTAAAGGTTACCCCATCTGAACCTGACCTACTCAACATACGCCTCTCGGCGACCGCAGGCCGGGATCGTCGTTTTCTGTTCTACAACAGCAGAGCAGTATTAGTGTCTCTTTTTAAGCATATAGAATCGCGGTCGCCAGCTCTTCCTCACCCCGCATTTTCCTCGCCCTAATGCTGCTCATTGAGGCAACCTGTACAAAGTCTATAAGCCTTGGGTACGTGTAGGCTTGGTTCCACCAAAGATAATTTCATATACTAGATAGGCAAAGCCATTGTTTATTTCATCGCCCCATCTTCTCTCTCTAACACATGCAAAATTGGATGCCAAATAAAAGAGAAGTATTGCAGTATCATGAGTTAAAGTGAGATGAAGCTTAAGTTGAGGTCCATTTATGAGCGATAAAATTAAACAATAGGTCTGACTATCTAGTGTATACATGATCTTTGGTTCCACCAATGCCGCGTGACCAGCCACGTGCCCTAAAGTTCGTCATTAAGAGCTGTGGCTTCTTGCCGGGGCACTGATGCGCACTGATTTCGGTAGGCGCATACAGGGAGGTCGAAAAGTAAGGCACAAATTGAATATCTCAAGACGCCCAAGTTTTGGAAAAATCGCTCGGACAATTGATTTTATATTAGGCCTATTTTAAAAATATTTTTTATTTTACAAGGTGTCCCAAAAAAGCTGGACCGTGACCAGCTTTGATTTTTCAAATGGCAATTTTTTTGCAACTTCGGTATAGGGTGTAATATACATAGAAAATGTTTAGAATTTGGGGGTTGCCCAGATTTTTTGGGGCACCTTGTAGAACAAAAAATATTTTAAAAATAGGCCTAATATAAAATCAAAATCGACCTGTTCTAGCGAGTTTTCCAAAACTTAGGCTACCTCGCTGTTCAGGTAGGAAACACTTTTTTGACCACGACTACACTAGTAACAGATACATGCGTAAATTAATATAATTATTTGCAACCACGTGTAAGTGTAAATATAATTTTTAAGTACCTATAAGAATAATTAAATAAACCACATACTCAAATCGTGACTAAATTATTACCAATATTTATTTCCATTTACAGCCACAGCAACAGCTATTTTGTATTTTTTCATTAAATTCTAAAAGTACAAATGGGGCCGTTTTGCGTAATAACTGCATTACAATTTTGTTCTAATAATTTTTGCCGCTGGTGGGTTAAATCCACTTAAACTTTGGTCCGGTTTGTGTAGGGATAGGGAATCCTAGCGACTAATGAAAAAATCATGTATCTATATAAAAAAGAATTATTTGATTTATAATTTTCTATACATAACATAGAATATGAAGAATATTACTGACAGGCATAAATAAAAAACTACAAAAAGTAACTGTCGGTAATATTATACAATTTTATCAGGTTAATTATATAAATGTTACAAAGATAAAAATTAAACACCAAGCCAAAACATCGAAATTTGGCACCTGTAATATCAAAGTACAATTAAAAATAAAAATATATTTTGTAAGAACATTTATTTGGAAAAAATACTGTAATAAAAAAACATACAAAGATTTGTCTTATATAAATATAATTCGCAATCTGCATACACTACACGAATGAGTATACATAGCTCAGATTTTTAACCAAGGAAAAATAAATTGATAATACTTTAAGAACTCTTTAATTGAATGAATTATAGTAATACATCTTAATAATGTTATTAGTAGTAAAGTAATACTTTCAAAATCTTATAAATAATAATCATAAGCCCTATTTTTATATAACCAACATATTTTGAGGGAAACAAACAGTGACTTTTGAAGTCATTTATTAAAACAGAAAGCAAACTCCAAGACTTGGGGTTTTAGTAACAATAAGCTCACTGTTTGTTGTTTCAAAATTTTTATATATATGTTTTGAATTTTGATGATACATAACATATTATACAAATATATATTACAATGTAAGTACCAAATTGTTGTTCTCAGTTCGTAATATATAATTAGAATGCAGGGTGTCTAGTAATGCATATCAAAAATGAGACCGGCCCACGAAAATAAAGAAAAAACACGATAGAGAAATTATCGATAGAAAAATTAAATAAACAAAACTCCATGATAAACATCGGTACATTTAAATACATTCTATTACTTCCTGTCTTATTTCCAATGCGGAGAACCCTCAGTGAGAGCCATTGTAAAGTCCCCCCGTCAATATAAATTTGACATTAATATAGCAATCACGAAAATAAAAATAAAAATTGCTCTTTCTTATTTATCATATAGTAGGTTAAAGCATGATTTATTTCGATTTCCAAGGCAAAATGAAGGTTAAAACGTACCGAGTACCTAATTATTTAGATTAGTCTTGGCGATATTGAGATCCAATCTACCCTCAGGGTAAGAAAAGCAGTTTAGATATTTCTTCTTCTAGTAAAGTAAAAATAAAAGACAAATATTTAATTCTCGTTCTTTTTCCACCCTTAGGGTCATAGGATATCAATATCGACAGACAAATTTACAGCTCACATGTACAGCTACGTCTAAATTAAATGTCCATGCGGATATTGGGATATTTGTGATATGGGTACAATTTAAAAATATAAGTGAATAGGCATCCTATCCAGAGAGCCTTTGTCTTGTGTTTACCTATGGAAGTATTGATATTATATGCAAACTATATCCAGTAAACACATTTATAATTGAACATTTAATTTAGACGTAGCTGTACATACATTGGTTACTCAGTATCTACATTTTAACTTTCCATGCACCACGGTTCATGTTTCTAGATTTTTTTGTATTGCGAGACTGCGACGACTGCGTTTTATAAATAATACAATTAAAAGTACCTCATTCAACTGGAGTCATAGGAAATTTAGTATAAAATACCACACTGAATTTTTACAAATATACATAGAAAGACCGCTTTGGACGCTAGTCTCCCTAATAATGATAAATAATTGATATAAACCTTCGGCCAACAGAAACAGACTCGGTTACTATCCTCACCATGATTTTGATTAAATCACTTACAAGCATATACATTACACATTATATTAACGACAATTTCCAAAGAAATAGAAAATAGTTTGAAATTCATAAATACTGAAGCTCAGCACAAGTTGGGAAAACATTACGAAACACGACTGCTGGCAACCGTGGTACAGGCGCCTGACCAATGTTATATTTACAGGAAACTAACTGTTTAACGACTTTTTTTAATAAAATACGGCCTTCCGAATTAGCATGGGTGTTTCTAACATAATCAACAATTTTAAGTAACTATTATCTACTTCTTTCTATGTTTTAAAGAATAACAATACTTCTAATACTAAGATAAACAACAATTTCCTAAACATAATTATAATAATGTGGTAAATTTCATCAAACCAAAGTTTTTATTGATTCTAAGTACCTAAAGCTTCTTTTAATGTGACTGTACTCGACTTCCCCAAAAGAAGGTTCTCAATTCGACATTGTTTTCGTAAAAAAAAAGGAAAATTTCTACTTAAAACTAGTTCAATTTAAAAAAAATAAATAAATAAAATAAAGTAAATCCGGAATACGCCTACCTAGCTTTCTATCAGTCAGTATTTTTTGTTCATCTTATACTTACCCCTTTCTTTCTAATTTTTAACTCGAATATAACTATCGGTGGTTTGTTTTTAGCCTGAGTATACAATTACAAATGCCATTTACAAATTTAACATATTGCGATTTAAATTGAAAAGAATCACGTTAAAAACTTTAGACGAAGTAGGGGTTAAGTACTTCTTTCAGGCAGTCAATTAAAAATAAAAACGAAGCAAAGATTTTCCCTTAGAGAACCAATTTGAGCATTTTTAATAAATTTAGAAGGCAAGTTGTAGCAAAAATCCCAGTTTTAAGACTAATTATTTAAAGAGGCAAATTACCAAGGTAACTTCTCAACTGGAACGATTTTAGAAATTAACTCCCTTATTGACGGGATAATGGGAAAATAACTGTTATAGGTATAAAATGTTATGTAACTCAAAAGTCGATAAACAATCTTCCATTCGCAATAGTAATAAATGTGACTATACTTTTTTCAAAAGTAACAAACTTAAAAACCATATTAAAACAAACGAAAAATAATGCACACAAACTGAAAAAACTAGTAACAGTAAAGAATAAATCCATTTAAAATCAACACGGTACTTAAACGTACCCCCTCGGATTTAAAAAACTGTTGCTGAATGTAATTGCTATTGAAAATAGCACATTTATATATAACTTACCGTTAGATCCATGCACTTAAGATTTCAATGTTTTTTCTTGAAATCACGTGGGGTAAATTAATATTGACCTTCATATCTAAAATTAAAAATTGTAATACCATTTAAGAAAAAATCATACGATGCCTAGCCACAAATTGAGAAACTATGAGATCCGCGACGTTGTGTTGTTTTTACTTGGATATACCCTGAATAAAGAATGAAACTCACATTGCTATTTGCGTAATAGAAGTTACCACACAGTATGTGTAACTTATTGCATTTTAATGAAAGAGCAATATGCTTATTAGACAGACTATAAGCCCGTCTGTATGTGATAAATTATCTATTAAATTAAATATATACAACGACAAACTGCACATATAATTTAAATATTTTACATATACGAGGAGAATTTACAATTAGAGGTACTAAAAGATTGCAAACGTAGCAATTACTATACAAGTAATCAAGTCTCTCAGACACTAAACACCGGCTGTCAATACAATAATTTGTACTAAAGTGTGACCAGCGACCACTTCTGATTCATCAACAAAAAACAACAATTAGATCTTGCTAAAATGTACAGGTGCACTATCTTTTCTTGCTAAAAAAGGCCTTCTTGTGCGGAGCTGCAGGCGTGTGTGGTCTGGAAGAATGAGGTCTTTTCCTTGAAATATTCCCATCTTGAGAACCATTACAACAAGAACACCGCTTTCGCACACTCCTCCTAGCCCCTCTCCCGCTGGGCGAGTCCAGATCTTCATCACAGTGCAACTCGCACTTACCCTCTTCTTTCATAATGTCCCTTTTTGTTATGGCCACGTGCACTACTTTAAAATGATCATCTTCACAGTTGATTTTCCCTAATTCTGTACTACCGATGGTATCCTCAGAACTGGATACTATTTCCCCGCAGAAATCAGTTTGTTTTATCCGCTCCCCTTTCTTCCTATTGCTATACTTGAATTTATACTTATTCAAACTACTCTCGGTGTACATTTCTGGTGAAATAGGCGAGTTCAGCGTTACCTCGGACATCGTCGCACACTTTGCTAAAAGAGTGTTATCTTCGCATCCTGAAGAACCCGATTCATTGCTGGTGGTGTTCCCATTCATAAGTTGCCGGGCTTGGTAATTCAGTGCCGTCTCCACAGTCTGGTACTCCACATATTCAAATAAATCCGTTCTAAGCGAACTTGAATTTTCGTCGTCACTGAACAAGTTCATAGCTGCCTTAACTTCCTCCTTGCTTTCACTCGAGTGTGGCGTTCGTTTTACATCTTGAGATGACTGGTCAAACGAGGGTGAGTGGTTCGAGTCGAACAATAAATCCGCTTCTGGAAATAAGTCGCTAGTGCTTGGCTCGTCCACGCCCAAGTCCTCACATTCTTCGGACAGGGATTTCTGCAATCGCAACTCCCTTTCTATGGCCGCTTGCTTTTGCATTTCGCTATCCATCTTTTGAGAATCCGCACAGTTTTTCTTCGACTTATTCGTATAGTAGGTTGCATTGCTTCTGAACGTCTTTTGTTCATTGTTGTTCGTCTGGAAATGATACCGACTTTAGATTGCAATCTTCGGTATTAAAAAGTTGCTTTCATTCCCCAGTATATGTATTTGTGATAAAAAATACTTAGTGAAATGGTTAACTATTTACTTTTTTGATACAATTTCAGAATATGCTTTACTTAATTGGGGTGTTTCCATCTATACTGATTTTGTACTAATAGAGACGTTAAAAAATCGAGTGTCAAAAAGTTACACCAGATTATGAAATAACCCGAAATATTTATTTATTGACATTTTTAAATTATTACGAGACCTTGTAAAATCCACTGAATCGCACGTGTCTCCCTTTTTTGCAATTTTTTTTTCAAAGTGCTCGCCTCCGTAATAGAACCATCTAGATGTTAGGAACACGTTTCTATTTAAAAAAATTTGGTCGTGTCCGTACATAAAAGCTTCACGCGTTACTACAATTTTTATAGAAACATTTTCTCTATAAAGTTAATATTTAAAAAAAAAACTCACAGAACCCATTTCGTATACTACTAAACAAAAGTATTCAAAAAAATAAATAGTCAACGAGTTATATTGCCATTTGCTCCTTACATGATAACTATTACTCATCATGGTATGTTCCGGTAGATGTTTCACTTTTTCCCCGTTATGCAAGAATTCCTTATTGGGTAAATCATTATTATTCGTCCTTCCTGTATCAGATGGTTTCCGGTACCTAGGAGTGTTGTGTGATAGCATAGGTCCATTAGATGAACAGGCAGTCACCAGCACGGATTGCATCCTCTCGCTCGCCTTGGGGCCGACTTGAAAATAAAACAAAAATTAAATCACAGTGGACCTAAGTATAGAAAACTACCTTTCATGTTGTCCGGAGTCAAGTTTATATTCAGGATGTTCTGAGAAACATTTTCTTCCTCCTCTTTAACACAGGCAGATGTCGTAGCAATCACAGAAGTGGCAACTGCATTTGTTATAACAGACTTCTGAAAACTCTGAAAAATTTTCTCGTTAGAGTTGTCCGACTGCATGGCTGATTCCTCAATTTTAATATCATTGCTATCACTAGAAACGCTAGTACTACTGTCTGGCTGCGGTATGTCGCTTTGGTGTTTAGGACCTTCCTTCGGCTGAGAGATAGTTAACAATAGTTCGTTATTGTCCCTATCATCGTTCAGCTTTTTTAAGGTTAACGGGTGACCGAGAGCAACCGCAGTTGCTACGGAATTTGAAGGTAGAATAACCGGAGGCTGAGCACTAACACCTGCCAAACTCTGAGACGATATACCCGTGATCGGTTGTATAGCAGAGTACTTGACAGCTGATATGGCACCTTTCCTGTTCTGGTTCATGAAACTTTGAAACAACAGCATATTCTGGCCTGATCTCGCTGGAACTGTGGCAAGTATTTTACTTCCGCCAGACACCACTGCTATTTGTTGACCACCTAAAAAACAGAAAAAAATGGAGAATAGTAAGGGAAATCGCATATCAAGATAGCTTACCTTTAACCATAGAAACTGGCATAATATAGCTGCCGGGCACAATAACAGCGGTGTTGGGTATTTTCAAGGCTTCCCCAACGCTCGAGTCTGCTATAATAAGATTCCGTGACTGATTTCCGCAAGTATTGCTTTCAGTTAAAATCAGCTGCCTAGAACTGGATGGGCTGGAGTTTTCTGTGGATTCGGGTGTGTTGATTGTAGCAGCTTGTGACTGCTCGTCGTCCGTCACAGAGAGCTGCACAAAACCACCACCAGAACTATCCTCGCTGCCCACAGTAATATCATCACCGTCGATTTCGATGGTATTACTAGACTGACCAGATTTTTTAGAACCAGACGAACTTTTCTTCCGCTTTGAATTCTGACTAGGGTTAGTAGGAGGATTTGACCTCCTTCTCGGAGCCGGTTTATTGTTCAAGTCTGGAGAATTCCGCAGTTGCTCAGCATACTCGGCTAGTATATCAAATATTCTTTGGGTTGTATGCTCATCTTCTTGCGGCTTCTGCTGAGGCTTCGGTATTGGGGATGACTTAGCTGTAGTATTAGTAGGAGGGCTTTTCAGAGTCTTGCCCTTAGAGCTCTTTGTGGCAATTTTGGGTAAAGTAGGTGTCGGAGCAGGAGTCACACAAGGGCTTGAGCTTCCTTGAGACGTAACGCTAAGTGCAGGGGACGCAGCTGGTTGAAGGTTGCTGTAACTACTCACAACTACAACGGGAGATAACTGTGTGTATTTCTGTAACTGGTTTACGTAAGTCACGCTGATTCTCTGTTGGGTGACTTCTTGGTTTTCTGGTGGACTGTTGCTAGTTTCCGCAGGAGTTGTACTGCTGCTTCTCTCTTTGATCTGCTTGTACACCATGTCAAATTCCCGAAGTTGTTCCAAGGTGGTGGAGCTCAAGTTGGCGTTGGGTGTCGTGCGAACGACATTTGGTGGTATTTGTAACTGTACTGGCTTTACAATCCGAGCATTCTGCACTAACGTGGGGCGAGTTAAGGTGACTTTCTCGTCACTACTAACCTGATCAGAGTCTGAATTCTTTGGCCTGCCATGCAAAGCAGCCGCTAACAACGCACTCATCTTGCTGTGAATAACGCTGTCTTTCACGAGGCTAATTTGCTCGGAGTTTGACGTAGCTATGCGGAAAACTTGCCGAGTCGTACCTCCTGGTGGTATAAGGCTTATAGTTTGCCCTACAGGCATTTGTCTGCTATATATAACACTCCCTTGTATGGGTTGTACGTTCACCGGCACAGTCTTGGTTATATTCCTTTTTGTATCTGACGTAGCGGTGGTTGTTTCGATGGTGCTAGTGGCCGTACTGGACGTTTCAGTGTTATTCTGATATACCGACTTGCCAAACGCTTGTTGAAATTTTGGTAGAGATGACTTGCAAATAAACTGCAAAATGGTGCCGCCTTGGCCAGTCGTAGCTGGAGTCATAGTTTTTATGCCTGCAGACGTGTTTTTCACAATGTTTCCTTGGCAATTCACAATCTGTTCTGTAACTATTGGCTTTACCTGTAACAGGAGATGAGGGAATTTTTAGAGAAAGTACAAATCTCAAGGATTCAAAAGCCAAGAGATTATTTTCAGTATCAAGAAGGTTATTTCTAGATACAATGATTCATACAATTTTATAAAATTAAAAAGAGAAACAAGAGAACGAGACCATGTGATAAGGTGGCTGAAATTTAGACGCCAAAATTGTTCTTTTCGTTTGCTTCCGCTGGCCTGAAAATCACATAGGGATCTTGCAATTCACAACCTGCAGATCTCGGTTTGTTAATTTTGTTAATATTCTCAAACACACGTCCGGTCCGGGCTGAATAACTCGCGGCACTTTTGAGATGGACAGAGAGAATATTTTTATTTAGAAACTAGATGGAATTTAGAACAGTTTTTATCGATTTTATTTGTCGAAGTTATGATTTTTTGAAAAGTGACGATTTTCACGTTTTTGAAGGTACCCACCCCAACACACATACTTTGGAACTGTTCTGGAGCCGTTCTACGGAAATAATCTATTATAAGATCCCAAAGTACAAATTTTTTAAATTGGTTGGATTTTCAAAAAGACCTTTTCGGAACGCCATAACTTTTGTATCTCAACGAATTTCATCCCTTAATATCCACACGTATCTGCGCGATTTTTTAAAAAAGCAAAATTCATTGAAAAATTCAGTAATGACGCCACGTAATAATCCAGATAAAAATGTCAAGAACTACTCTTCTTGAAATTTTAAACTTTTCTCACCTAATAAATATGAAAGTTTTTATTAATTCAAAGTCTTTCCTCACCTAATAAATAAGAAAGTTTTTATTAATTCCAAAGTCAATTATAGAGAAAAAACGCTATTTTGTATGAGATAGTCGGTTCTTAATTTTGCAAAATTTCGTTTTATCAAAGAAAGTAAATAGAAAAATGAGACGCGCAATTTGAAAATCTACTTTATTTGACTTATTTTTTATGCTCTTTCCGAATCTTAAAACAGATTTTTAAAACTTTCGATACAGGGTGTTGTTCTTGAGATTTTACAATTCTGTCCAAGACAAAAATAAGCAAAATCAATAAAACACCCGTATCTAGATAATTAAGGATTATTGACCCACCAACCATAGGGGATATGAAATCGCCCAAGTAACCTACATATACAGGTAAAGTATGTACACTTAGCAATTAATCACCCTGTATATTACTTCATAACACAACATGCATAAATATATTTACTTTTACGTACCTGGTTATTATCAGCTGGGACAACGCCACTGTTGACTTTTTGGGTCTGCGACGGCCTAATGATCTGCTGCGACAAAATGTTGATCAGGGGTGTTTGCCGTCGTACAGTATTAGTTTGCGTTGTCACTGGCCGAATGATTTGTTGAGAAAGTATATTGATAAGCGTAGAGGGCTGCGTGGTTGTCGTTTTAGTGGTGGTAGTTGTGGGGGCAAGGGCAGTCGTTGGAGTGATAGAATTTGAATGTTCAGGCTTTTGGTCTGCGACTCGAGGTTGTCCGATTCTTTGAATGTGAGGGCTGACTTGAGTGCTGGTTTGAGTGTTTTGTATGGGAACGTTTTGGTTGGAGCGACCACCAGAGACTTGTACGACATTCACTATGTGGTTTACGTTGGTTGGCCTAATCATCTGATAGTCATTTAAACCGGGAACATTGGCTAATACCGATCTGGCATAATTCCTGTTGTCTATTTGGATTCTTTCAAGTAAGACACGAGGAATCATCGATGTACTCACTATATTATTTGGTTTGGCTAAGTCATCACAGCATGATTTAGAATTTTCTTTAAGAGTGACTCTTGGGTAAACATCATCAAGAGGCGAAAATGCACGATTTTGTACTCGGTTTGGTGCTTTACCAATTTTATTTTCAGACTTATCCATACTCTTACGTCTTCTGGCATTTCTCGGAGGAGTCTTTCCTCTATCACATTTTTTGATACTTGGATATTCGTCCTTATCTGATGCAGACTGTCCATTTTGAATGGTATTCGAGGGGAGGCGATGCAAAACAACTTTTAATTCTTTATAGTTGGTCTGGGGCTTTTGTACATTGGAATGTAATTTTTGGACACTATTACTACTATTTACATTTTTACAAACATCTAAATTATCTTCACCAGTCGGTGTCTTAACACAGTCTTTATTTACTACAGGTAGCTTTTTCATGGATCTTTTCGTGTACGTTCTAATATGATCAGTCAAATTAAAATTCTTTGGTAATTCTTCATCAGGATTGTTCAATACATTCACGTCCTTAACTAAGCTTGTATAATCATTATTGTTATGGTAAAACATTTCCTCAGATTTACCATCAGCTAAATCGGAGAAAATTCCATCGTCAATAATTCCTAAACAATTTTTTGACATCACTTGACGTTGAGCAAGCTTATCTGACTTTTCAGACTTTTCGTTTTTATCCACATCCTTATCTAAATTTAAATCGCTACTATCAGTTACTCCAACTTGCACACTATTCCCCCTGTTCCCAATATTATTGCACTTTACATCTAACCTACCTAATATGCACCCATTCTTATCACTTAAATTAACCTCATCTTGACCAGACGCCGTCCGAATACCGTTCTGACATTCCAATTTCTGCCAACCCTCACGTAGTGTGTTTTCCGTGTTGGTCAATCGGTTGCATGACATTGGGCGACTCTGAGAACAAACATCCTTTACTTGTTCGTGGTCGCTGGGGCAAGCTAAGTTGCCTGGCGAGTTCAGACTGGAAGGTACTATGAGCGTTTTGTCTGAATTGGGAGATAGACTTGGTTGCATCCTGGTTAAGCTGGGCGAATTTGAAGATGTCGACGGTTCCACTTGTGTTGGAACAGGGGATATTGAGAATTGTGCTTTGTCCAGTCTGCGTGACACACTTTGTTGTGTTTGAGTCTGCCTGTCTGACCAACTCTGACTGGGCGATAAGTTGCTTTGCGGCGCCCGTTCCAAATTGGGAGATGTAGTAGTCTGTGCTCGACTGGGAGATGTGCTGTTTTGTTTCCGATCCTGAGAATGAGGTATATTGCGTGACGCACTTTTCTGGATCTGATCCAGATTGGATGCCATGCGTGGAATTTTTGGAAGTCTGGGTAACAAAATGTTTAGAACCTTGCCTGGAGTATGTGGGCTTTTTCCCACTTTGGGATATGTGTTTTGTTGGCGGTCTAGCGTGGGATATAGAGTAGGTTCCTTGCAATCCAGGCGGGGACATTGCGTGCTTGATTGCAAGCTCAGGTCGAACGGCGTGGTTTGATGATCCGGCTTGGGCAGATTGTCCTGATTGGGAGACAGAGTGGTGTGAACTGTTTCCATGTTGGGAGTTTGTGGTTTGGCTTCGATTGTGGGAGCTGTAATGGTTGATGTTTTTGACTCTTTGTTGGATTTCACTGGCGGTTTTAAGAAGACTTTGCTCTCCTCGGTAGGGGGAAATGAATCCGTAGTTTTGTCTGCTTTGTGGCTGTTTGTTTTGAGACTGTTGTTTTCTTTGGAACCACTGAGCGAGGGCTTGTTTAGCAATTTGAGCATCAGATCTCTCCTTGTTGTTTCCGTTATGGTACCGTTGGATTGATTGTAGGGTTTGAGTGCTTGATCCGCTGGGGTCTTGCGTGTTCGAGATGAATGTCCCTTCTTTCGTACCACGCCCAGAGGTTGAAGTTTTACTTGGATTGGTTTGAATTCTGTCTTTGCCACTTGCCCACCAAGTGGAGGCAATGTGGCAACCTTTACGTTTTTTGAATCAGAGACTTGAATATTTGAATTATCGATCGTAGATATTCCGTTTAAGAAATTACTTAAGCTATTTGTATGAATGTTCTGTGCTGATGGCTCTTTGAAGTTTGAAGTGATTGTGTGAGGTTGATTTAAACTGGTCGAGTCTGCTTTGTGCAACTTTTCAGGAAGGTTATCACTAGTTTCAGTGGTTCTCGCCCTTTTAAGATTGGGTCGAAACATTCTAAGACTTTTAAGTGTGTTTGGGTCAGACTTTGGTTGTACAGGAACCAATGGTAAGTAAGGGCCTTCACCAGCGCCGTCACTGCCAAGGCTATATGGTCGGGAATCTTGTGACATAGAATCTTCACTGACAGAACTGGTTTCTTCGTCGGAAACAAAGTCTTGATCCAAGTATTGCTCATAGCCTCTTTCAATACCTGCCAGTTCATCTAATGGTTCACGTTTAATACCTTTAAATATGGAATAGTCGATATCTACAAATTTCAACTCGGTAATAAAATTTTTGGTGGTCTGAGGATCTTGCAAATACATAATACAAAGCCGGTGCAAATCGTCCCATGGTAGAAACCAACTAAGAATTTGATATCTAGGGTTAGATAAACACACAACAAGGTCGTCACACAAAGGTTCTGAAATTCCTAAAACGGAATTTTGAAGTGCTTCATTAAGAGCCATGTTTATTTTTAAGGGGATATTCAACTGAGGCTTGCACATCCAGTCGCCACATTCGGGACATATCCACGCAATATCATCAGTAGCTAAAACTGGAGGATGCAGTCTGCATTTCCATTCCTGTCCTGTATCCAAGACTTGGAATCCACTTCTTTTTGCCAACGTTTCTATATTTTTTAAACGGTCTTTCGTGGGTTCTAAGCTGAACGCCGTTAAGACACACTCTCTTGCAACCTTGACATGCTCATCCAAGAAATTTGCAAGGTTACAAAATGCCTCTGCCAATCTTGATGTTGTGGCTGCAACTTTTTCATGTTCTTTCGCATCCTTTTGTCGTTCTAATTCATTCATGTCTGTCGTCAAAGCTCTTATATACATTTCAATCACAAACGGCTTCAGCTTCGTTCCCGCCTAAAAACAATGTTATGTCAAAATTGGGTTGCAAAATTTCAATAAAACAATTTTTAAAAGCATCAAATCTAGGCTCTGACGGTACTTACTTTTCTCTGGACGACTGCACAAAAAATATACAACCCAGCAGCGTCGGCTAGATTGCTTATACGTCTAATCGAAGTGGTAAAATCTTGTAAAAGAATTTCCGAGCTACAGATTGATATATAAATTTCTATATAACTCTCTAGAACTTCCTGGAGGTCTTCGGTATACTTAACTACAGCTTGAGATATATATATCTGGGTGGCTAACACAGCGACTCGATGGCAGTTCTTCCATATTTTTGATATTTTGATACGCTTTTTAGCAAAACGCCTCACTAGTTGCAGACCTTCCTCAAATTTCAGTTCTTTCAACTAAAAAAGTTTAATCCATGAATTCGTGGACTGTCCAAGTTTAAAAATATGTATATAATTCACAATTGCATAGTCGTATGATTCAATAAAGCACTTTTATTATTATATATACATATATAAAAACAATATTTATCTTTAGGAATAGTACTTACCAAAACAACAATTTTCTGTCTTTCTTGGAATTTATAAAGCAAAGCAATATAAATATCAAAAATAAACCACATTTGAGTTTCGGTCGCGTTAAGATTGAAGTTTTGTGTTTTCGATAATTTATTACAATTCATGAAAGCTGTTACTAAGTTTAACGCCAAATCCTCACATTGTGATTCACAAAGCTTCTTTAAACGTACAGAAACAACATACGCAGTTTCCACACAGAAGAATTCAATTTCTAAAAAAAAAGTTTTATAGTTTAGGTTTTTGTTTGTAACTGGAAAACCCACTTAACAAAAGTAGGGAATTAAGAGTCAACAGTTAATCTGAAGCAAAATAAGATTTTGTTTTACCTGACGGGCCGATGTCTGCGTCTTTAGTTTTCATGAGTGTCATCAAAACTGGATCTTCCCAAGGGTTTTTCACGACATCAGCCAACTTTTTACATCGTGTTGCAAACCCACTGTTTAATTTTAATAGTTCGTTTTGGGCTTTCTCAATTTCATGGAGGAGTTTCATCTGGTGTGTTGCTAAAACGTTTTAAAATAATTAGCACCCTTCAAATATGTAAATATATAGGTACCCTCCCCACAACTTCCTTATTTTAAAAGACACCTATATTAAGTCATAAAGATGTTAATTCCTCTTCGTAACCGTTTTCCCAATTTAAATCCGAATCATAAATGGCCTTGACAAGGGCATTTGTTTGTAATAGGTTTGTTCCAACACAGCAGTCGGACAAGTTTGAAACCGTCAGAAACATTCATCCAGTTGAGCATTAATGTAAATGCAGTGAGCTGTGAGCTTAGCGTATATTCCGACTACTGTGTTGGAACAAACCTTATATCTAGTACAGCGATGGGCAAACTACGGCCCGCGGACCAAATCTGGGCCGCGGGTTTATTTTATCCGGCCCGTGACTAAAAAAGACAACTCTGAAAATTAGTTCAGCAAAATTTTAATATACTATAAGATAAATTATCATGTTTTATTTACTAAAATCATGAACATTACTGATATGTGTATACGTAAAACAATATCAATACATTATTTTATTTGAATTATCCCTAACATACAAAATTATGCGTAATTTATTTTATTTTGGCTCGCCACAAATTCCACAATTCGGGCCGCCAACGGAAAAGTTTGCCCATCGCTGATCTAGTAGGTCATGATATTTGCGTAAACTGCACTGGAATCAAAACAAATGCTTGACAAATGCTGCCTGCAGTTTTTAATTTGTTTTTCAAAATAATTTGGAATGCTTCCACAAAAAGTAGAATTTGTTATTTTTAATTAATTTTCAACTGTAAACCAAATTTATAACTTTTACCAGAGAAAAAATAGAATAGAAATAGAAAAAATTGTGGTTTACGGTGGCTTACACGACCATTAAATAGAGAACACATTTGTAAATATAATCAAACGAGCAGGACGGTTCAATTTCAAATTTGAAATTTTATAACCCGTTAGAAAAACTGAATAAATTTCATTTCCAAGGTAATTATTTAAAATTGCGTCTATTTCAGAAAGAAAATAGAATGTAGAAAAATCCACGAAATAGAAACGTAGGAAAAACTTTTCTAAATTTAAACAATTTCAGATTAAAAGCGTTGAGAAGTTTACATTTAAAGAAATTTAATTTCTACTTTGATAATCCTTAAAATTCATTCTGGTCTACTAGAAATAACAAATGTTGAAACGTCAAGAATTAGAAGGTCTGTGCCATCACATTTATACATAGGTATATAAAAACTTATGATATATTAGCAACAATATCGCTAGTATTAATAAATACAATGCAGATGTATCTAGAAGCAAAGAGACTGGACTATTTAATTATAATTGAATTGTTAATACTACAACAAAAGGTTGAATTTGTTACTTGAATATTTTTCACTGCCATTTGTGCATGTCACAGAAATATTACATAATCCGGTTTTTCGCAAAAGAACTAGGCGTTTTGCAAAAAGTCAGCGTTTTCAATAACATGATGCATTCTGCTATAAGATGGTTTTGCAAAACGACTGACCACAACTAGGCGGATGGATAACTTGCATAAAAAAAAAATACGCCACAGAAATTACCCCGGACACGATAGGAAGTGTGACCAGAGCCTTGACCGTCACTCGTGCTCTAGCCTGCAGCGCTACCAAGGTCTATTCTGACCAAGCGACTAAACTGTTTCAGGCAGATCGCAGAGTTTTTATTCAAAATCTTTGGTAATTGTTTACATTAACGCATCTCCGATTGTTCATTCTTTGAAGTAACAGGCGGGCTTACTCCTATTCCTTCGAAGAAGGAACATGTTGCTTTACGGCAATGGCGGGATGTCATTTTCGGGGTACGATGACATCTCGAAAAGTAGGTATAGGTGAGTAGATAAACTGACTTCAGATTTGAGTTGCCCAGGCAAAAATACGTATGTATAGGTAAAAAAAAGTAAAAAACCAGAGTTACAACAATGTAAACAATTACCAATTTTGATTCCGGTATAAGAGCTTCGCGGAATGTAATTGTTTTATCTGGTGCGTTACAAGCAAGTCCTGACTAACACGCATTAGACGGTACATGTTCATACCATTTAAGCAATATGCCTAAAACAATTCAGTTGTTTAGAGTAAGGATTATTAAGTGGTCCAACCTGCCAAACCATAGTCATCATTTTGAACAATTCCGAAAACCGCCAGTCTTATAACAAAATCTCATCACATTATTGAAAACGCCTGGTTTTTTGAGAAAAGCCAGATTATGCAATATGCCTGCGACATGCATACAACATATGGATTATTTGTATATGATTACGAAAATATTACAATAGTCTACATAAATACAACCGCATTGACATAACATAATATTTATTTACATAATGATAAAATTATAAAACGAAACAATTTCAAATCTGTCCATATATTTATAGTTAAAAGATAATTAGTTAATGCCTTGAATCGAAATGTTTTATTAACTCATGTCAACGAAGTAACCTCCTGAAAAGCCGATTTTGTGTTAGGTAAAGAGAGACGGGACCCTACAGTTTATTGTGGAGTTTGAACCACATCTAGGGCTTCGATAATTCTCTTTCCATCCACGTCTGAAGAAAATTAGAAATAAATTTTTTATGTGCGCCAGGATGGATCGAACCATCGATCTTCGCAACCAAGCAAGTACATATCAACGCAACTTGGCTACCGTGCCCCTTATTTAATTCAATAGTCAAACAAAATTTGTATTTCTAAAACTTTCGACAAACTAGTTCTATATAAACACTACAGCAAAGTCTAGCAATTAAATGCCAACATCGAACATTTATAATGGACAGAGCATTCAACAAAATCAAAACTGTTGGTTATTAGTGCTAAAAATTTTAATTATTATCTTGGGTTCTACCTACAAATGCAAATTATTGCTTGTAAAGAAATAATATAAAGCGACGAAACTGTCAAGGTTTCTCGATTTTAGTATTGTATTTTCTTGCCAAGGACTGTCATCAATATTTAGTGCTATGGGAAGGTATTTGTAATCTGGCTGCAGCCCTAAATATTGTAAACAATTCTGTGTTATTGGCAAAAAAATACAACACTAAAATCTCAAAACCTTGACAGTTGCACCTCTTTATTATTATTTACTCCATGATATCGGACAGTCCCATGATGTTACATACTTAGCTGCATATGAAGTTCAAGCTGTTTCACGCATACGTTGTACGTTACATGACGACATTATTAAATTAAGGAACTTTTTCAAAAGGCGAATACATGTTTTAACTGTACATTGATATTAGCTCACTGTAGGCAATTAAAGTATCGGTACAAAACTATTTAGAAACAAAACAGACCATTATAGAGGCATGTTTATTATAAAATAACAATGAGTAAAGATAAATTATGACATCATGCACCAGCAGGTAGCAACAGACAAATATTAAACTATTATTAGCTGTGTAATAAATGTAGCATTAATTAAAGAAAATCGAGAGTTTTAAAAGTAATCGCACAACTTCTAAGGTAACTGCGCATGGCAAACGTTCCCTACGAATGCATCTTTTAAAAGGACAACCCGAGTGTTAGAAGATTAGTTACTTAGACACCAATTATTTACATAACAGTTAACGTGTCTGTATTCAGGTGCTAGTTTTTACTTAAGCAAACATAGGAGTTTAAATATATAGGTACACAATAAATAAAAGGAGTTTACCTTTAAAGGCATTCCATTCCGCTGTAAGCACAATATTTAAGGCATGTAGTTTGGCCCAGTCCATAATTTGGATTACATGGCGAATGTCAAATTGCGATAGATTTAATTCACCCACGCTCTTCCACACGTCAATTAGAGACTCCACTTTATTTGCGAACGACTCATTTTTGTTATTTAAAATACATTCATGTTTCTGCAAAAGAAAATCGTATGATACAGGGAGCAACTGATGATTTTATATTTTTAAAAAGAATAGCCAGTCATTAAGAACAAAAATAAGTAGGAAAAATTTTGTAATTTAACAAATGTAAAATAAAATATAGCACTACATAATCTAATGAGGCAAAATGTAACATTAATAATTAATAATATGATGCACTAATATTAAGAAGCACAGGCCAAGTGATTTCACCAAAAAAACCAAAACCACCACTTAAAAATAAACGTAGGTACACCCAATTACAAGAATGGTTAAAATTTGTGGATTAAATATAATACAGAGACGATATTATAAAAGCGATAAAGAACCATGCAGATGCAGATACAAATATGTAATAATAATAAACAAAATATTATGACGGACAAGTTTTAATTGTTTTAAATGGACAAAAACGTGACAAGCTGAAACTGGTTTTAATTCTCCATGAAATCACTTTTGCCTGAAATAAAAAAAAAATTACAAAATAAGAGAGATACGTGCTTTGAAGGGTGCGAATAAATTTTTTTCTTCGTTAACTAAACTCATCTTGATTGGGACCGTAGGTTCAAGCAATTAAACAAACTATCTAGCAATTGTTTTGGTTTTGGGGCTACCAAGATGACATTTCAATTGAGGCACTTTAATAAAACACAGTCTACACAAATGAGCCGATACTCCACTCGACGATATTGTTGTGGCATACATATGATGGCCAAATTCTTCAATTTTCTGTACAAATCACCGATGAAACATGGCGGCCATGCGAATATGAAACTACACACTTTCGTCACAATAAACATGCGAAAATTAAATAAACTAATGTACTATAAGCACGAAAATTAAGTTCTTCACCTTATAAACATTTAAGAAGTATCTTTCTTGATCTTTGTTTACATTTGAAATACACTCAAGTTTGTTATCTTCCTCCTGCGACGCCATATTTACACCAGTTCTCTGCACGCAAACGCTCTACAAACTGCGGCTGCGCGTCTACCACTCGACTTTTCAGGGGGAAATTTGACATTTTAATATTATTTGTAAACATAAATCACTCTTTTCCAATTTAGTTATTTGTTATTCGAACCACCTCGTGTCAGTCCTCCCGAACTTATAAACCGAGAAATTGCAGCCAATTTTATCAGGCGCTTTGCACATACCCGGACTCCCAAATAAGAATCGTTCACTCAAATTCAGAATTTCAAGAAAATAGATCTAGTACTTAGTACTCGGATCTGAGCGCGTCATTACGGAGACGGCACTTGTTTTGCAGTGGCCAGGGACGCCGTTAGGCACGTGCGACCGCGTTCCGTCGTCCACGCGGTAGCGGCCATGGAAAACTGGGAGAGCTTAACCAAAAATAAAGAATGAAGAACCATTGTCAATGAACTTAGTCCGTAACAATTACCAGAATCACCCAGAATTGTCATTTGGATACAGAGGGTCTTGATAAATTTGTAAACCACGTGACTACATAAATTAGGCAACCATATACACACTTGAGTGTACCATTGATGGTATGACATTATACAGATAACCTCTACCTTGATGGCTCAAAATAATTCAGATGAGTTTGCTCAGAATGTATATTTCAAATTTCAACCACAATTCTATGCCGGTCTACGATTCTTTTACACTATCATTTTAAAAATTTCATGTTCTTCAATTTGTTCCTCGCCTTAGAACGTTCCTGCGCGTATCTCGGCATGAACAGGGTAGCCAAATCAAGACAGAGGAAGAAGAAAATCCCCAAATGTTCCTTGAAATTAGTTTAATTGATTCGTAGGTAGCCACTAGAGTTCATTGGCGCGGCGAAAATTTTTTCCTAGAAGGGTCAAAAAGTTTTTCTAAAATTGGCCCAAATAATTCATAACTTAGGTTAGCTGTATTTCAACCTCTATTGGTCGTAGAATTTAGTAGGTTTAAAATGTTTAGAACTATTTCGACCCTAATTCTAGATTTAAAGTTATAAGGGTAAAATTGCAGAACAGCACCTTTTATAAGTAGTTAATAATTTCTGGACCTGGACTCGACAATATTTTTTGTAACTCACATTATAGTTTCTTACCTACAAAACTACCTTATATAAAAAATTGGGCATTTTCCTCTCAATGCCCTAACCAAAAGGTAATCCACAAACCAAATATAATAATAATAATAATAAAAAACGACTTTAATTGAAATTTTGGTACAAAGTACAACATTCCATGGAAGAAGTTTAGCGTATGCTATTCTACTATGTTCTCTATGTCCACTAATTCCTCATTTCCCTAGTAAATAAATTAAATAACACCACATATAATTACGACTACCTTTATCCCAGAAGGTTCCAGAAGAGCCTTGTGTGGGAGGGGGCTACACATTTAAAGACAAGGGACACACATCCAATATCCGTGTATAATGGAAAAATCCCTCTCACAGTATGTTCCATTGCCACGACCAGGAATCGAACCCGAGACTTTTGGGTGAGAGGCAGGTACTATCTCGACCATCAGTCATATTTATATATTGGAGATTAAATAAGGAAAATCTATGCCACTCCACTGCCAATATTTACCTTAGGTACATAGCCGTCTCATAATTTTTGAAGGTTCTTATGTATTACTTTATTAACTTCATATAATACATACTTCCTGCAAAAATTATTCATGAACGATGAAACATCATTATTAACTGTCCTGCCGATTAGGAGACCAGTTTTTTATATTGTTAAAGTTCATTTTACAATATTCCGAGGTAAAACAAAGAACTAGAGTTCCAGAAAGGATTTTGTCTAGCATGAAGACTTCATTTTAAGATTCTTTACTTCCTTCCTTCCCTTGCAAAAATTAAGCATCCTATAGCGCTACGAGTTAATTTTAGAAACTCTCGGATTCAATCGGTAAACTGATTTACTCAGGAGAAATTGCAGCTGCATAATAATCAGACTTTTCCATTATTAAAAAAAATGTTTATGACAAAAGTAAATTTATTTTCTTCTTTTTGTATATAAAATAATTAATACTCCTTAACACCATAGTAGTGAAAAATAAAAAAATAAATATTAACAATAGTTTATCTACTAGTATATACATTAAAAAACAAATATAAATATGTATATCAATAATGATGCATCAGTTAGTCTTAAAATTAATATTAGTAAGTCAGCGAATTGGGGATTAAATTATAATATCATGCGAGGCGAATGTCAAATTTAAACAAACCTTAAATAAAGTATTAAAATATGTCTGCAAGAAATTTTAAAAAAATTTCTAAATGATAGATCGAGATTTCCAAATAATGTTTAAAAAAAGCTAGGACAATTTCCTATATCCGGTAATTTTTTCCCAATAAAACCAAATATTGGAACACACCCAAAAACTTGACAAAAAGCCAAATGATGCATTACATTTTCAAATAGAATATTAAATACAGATCAACCACCCCTAAAAGAGTAATTTTTTTTATACAATATTTATCCGTTACTTTATGATATTTGGGTTCTTAGAATAAGTACACATATCATTTTCACAGTTAATAAAATCTGACTAATATGCCAATCCTCCGAGTGGAGAAGTCAATATAATGAGAAATAATACACAACACTTTTTATGTGAAAAAGTGCTGTACAGTTTTTTCATTGTTTAAATAAGACTGGCATATTGACATAATAGAATATATAAAAAATATATACTTTAAATAATTCATCTATTAGGCATTTTATTACAACCTTTATACGGTTTTTATGCATAAAAATAATTGTTTTAAAAATAATTCAGGAACACTGGACATTGTTTGAGTTTAATTTTATATTTTATTAAAAAATGATCTGCAAAATGACATAATTACTGCAAATATGACTTGAATATAACATCGATACAAGATGGGTTGGACAGACTCTGTATTAAAATTTTAAACTGTGCCACTTTCTTGTATAATATATGTTACTACTATGTAGCTATAAAATGCTTATCATGTGCAGTTCACTTAAAAATAAAAGTTTTTAATCATTTCTATGCATAAAACAAACATCTTTATATGTACAATGATATAGTTAACATCTGACTTAGCAATTAATGATGTGTATGAGTTTGCGTGGTATGCACTTCACCAAGGGTGAGATTGAGTTTACTTTCACAAGTTTAAAAATATTACCCTACTCTATTTTTACTTACAATAAATTGAGAACTTTATTCAACTGTATCACCATAAAATTCATCTGATAATTTTTCATAAGAACAGGTTTAAATCTACGTACGGGATTTTATAAATACAAGTCCCTATCTAAATTGATGTATTTAGTATATTTTTTGGTCTTCCACTTTAGATGCAATATAAATATATAAATACGCAAATTCTTACCAACTAATCAACCTTATTACACTAAGAAAAATAAAAGCAACTAAACACCATATTTTTATATATCTTGTTAACAAAACATGATGACAATGGCATTACTTAAATTGACGTGATGTTAAATTTTAATTTAGAAATATCATGTAAAATGTATGAGAAACGGCAATTTATTATACAAGGCTCTTGTATTCCCTTGTAAAATGAATTAGAGGCAATTGAGCAAACATATTTGGCAACTAAACAAGAAGGTTTAACAAAATTAATCTATTTCAGGCAATTACATTCCAACTTTTGTCCAATTGCCTCTCACAGTTCAACTCAGTTTTTCAATTAAAGTAATTATCTGTCTCCAATGCACACAAGTTACATTTCGGTACAGAAAGCCCTCTCAACAAATGTATCTAGGGAATAAAATTTGACTAGAACTTATTTATGCTTAGATAAGGAACCAAATAAAAGTAAACGATCAAACATGAAAGACAACAAAGACTTAGACAACACACTCTAAAATTAGAGATTTCAAAATTAAGACGCAATATTTGTTTCAAGAATCTATAAGTTTGTTTCAGTGTTATATTAAAGAGTACATAATATTTTTTTGCTTCCACCGATTTTAATTATTAGTTGTTATTCTTTCACTTCTAATATCGGAATTTTTAATTTAATTATTACTTGTGGAAGACGAAGATTTTATATTAAGGAATTGTAGTTTTAAAAAATTTGGTAGTTTTATCAGCTAAATACTATTTCTAATGCCTCAGTCTTAATAGGTCGATTTTAAAATAGTTTTACCAATAATGGCTTTTCTGTTTATAATCACTAGGTTCATACTGTTTTGTTATGAATTGTTGACGATATACATCAGAAGCTGCTATAAATAAAGGTCTTTTAATATCCCGTTTTAATTTGAATTAAAAAAATTTGGTTATTTGTAGCGACATTTATTTTATTTCACAAGTTAACTGTGTTCTTATTTATTAGTTTTGCTGTTCCATATTTGAAAAATCACCTATTAAAAAATTATAAAAGGGCATGGTTGTTGCAATGGTTTAATTATCACTTTTATATTGGAAGCGTTGTATATTATAAATTACGATATTTCCGCTCTCTTAAATGTATCACATAGAAAGAATATTCCGCAATGCACAAAATGAGAAAAAATATTTCATCCTATCATGATCAGGGGGGTTTTTACAAATTTAAGTTTTTCTCACTAAAAGTTTCCAACGCTGTGATGATCCCATCTTAGAAATATAATAAAGTTAATAGTAGATCAAAGAAATTGTCTATCTCATCTAGTTTGGCACCAGCTGCAATGATTTCTTCAGGACAAGTAAAATGTTATAAAAAACTTGTACTGTAACGTCATGTAATATTTTTCTTAAGGCTAGTTCCAACACTAAAGTGCGCCTTTAATAAACGATGTCTAAATCTTGGGGTACTTGTGCGTACTGTTATTCTTTCACAAAATTTAAAAATGAATTATATATACAACTGTATTACTTTTATTTAAGTTATGCTTTTCCGTTCATCTATCGGTTCAAAGAGATTTCGTCTTGTACAACATAATAATTTAATTTCGGCAAGTGACAGCAGTTTCATTCAAAGTTTAAAGACATTACAAAGCTGTTCGTTAAATAGTATAGTTGAATAATTCTTAAGCTTTACTGCCAATTTCTTTTTAACGAAATAATTATTAATTTCAACTATGAACTTTGTAACCTGAGTCTATAACCTTTATCAAAACCCTGGATAATATGGTATGCAGCAAAAACGATCAGTTTAAAGTCAAAATATGCCAAGCTGATTAGAAAATAAGTCAGGAAACTATGGCTTGAGATTAACAGAAAACTAAAGCAGGCAAATTATTTCTCAGTAGACAGCGTGACCAGATATATAAAGTCTGTGTCATATCTATACAGCACATAAAAAGAGCCGGCTTGTTTGAAGTTTTTATGGGCATCAAACAAGCTGCCGGTTTTTTATGTGTCTTACAAAACTGAAGTCGACCATACTACACAAATATATAAATTAATTTCATAGACACGAATCTTCGGGACATATTATGGAGTTTTTAAAAACAACAAACTTAATACTAAAAATATTAACACAAAACCACAAGGAAAACATTAAACACTTTGGTCGTCTGAATTTGTACTGAATTTTAATAATACTTCATGTGATGTTTACCATTAGAGTCTAAATTATATAAATTGTCTCATCTTGTGATAGAAAAATTATGCAAATCTCACAGAGCTGGATCGTATTATATTTCGAATCAGTTCAAAGATACGACGTGGTTTATTTTATTTCATATATTCAATAGATAGGTTCAAGATTATCACCGATTTTATTTTTAAGAATACGAAAAACGGTGAAAAATTAAATAAATATGCATTTTTGTAACTGAAAATATATCAAGTTTAGTCAAGTCAGTAGTAATAAATAAGTTTCAATGTCATCGCATATAAAAGTATAAAATATCATTGCGCAGGCTTTATGTACCTAAATAACCCAAACTGTCCTACCTAACTGATATATAAGATTCCAGTTAACCTCTGAAAACAATAATAAAGATTAGTATATTGTTATCTAAATCGTAGACAAAAAAAAAAACTCTTACTTTAACTTCTTGTGCGCCATTTTGCACGTAACGTAAGGGTTTTGCAAAATCCTTGGCGTTGTTTCCATTACTCTAAGCAGTAAATCGTCTAGGTAGTCCTCCAAGTCCTTTAATTTCTTCTTTTGTTTTTCCAAGTCGCTCTGTGTTTCACACAAAGCCAATATTAAATCCTAAAACGAAATAGCGGGATTTGAAGAACATTTGGAGCAGTATTAAAAATTCGTTCTTACCTCTCGTGTCTTCCCCTCAAATTTCTGTAATAATTCATTGGAGATACGGTTGTTTTGTGCAGGTATACGTGGTTCACTTTCTCCTCCTATAATAATACGTTCACTTGAGTTACTAGACGACTTATCATGCTCCAAATTTATTTCATGCCTCTCTAAAACAAGTAATTGACAGACACACATAACTAGAATTTTAGTTTACTTCCAATAAGGCATATTTATATACATATGTGCTGGGTGCTTGCTTACCTTTTCTAAAATGTTTAAATTTGGAAAACATTCCCTCCTTTTCCTCTTTTTTGGCAGTCATCGGTGACTTATTCGATTTAACGCTAATATTATCTAAGTTGTGATTAGGTACCTCTAGCATCTCGGTGGGTTCCTCTTCTATTTGAGAAGCTAATTTGGACGAGTCCCATGACCTTCTGTTTAGAGATTCACTACTACCCGGTCTCAACGTGTCTAAAAAAAAACAATAGTTATCCAAGCCACACAAAGAGTACTAGTACTAGTACTTTCATCTCAAAGGCTCTCTAGTTTTTTACGTAAAATTTTAAAATTTGGACGATTCAATATAAACATCGGTTGCGGTTGCATTTACCTACTTTTTGTTTTATTTCCTAATAGTTTTGATTCCCATTCATCCTGAGGCTTTTGGTCTGTTCGGGGTGGTTTCACTGGGGGTGCAACTACCCCCGCTACTGTGTGTCGTCGAATAGTTTCCGTTGGCGATTCATTTTCCACTGAAGGTGGTTTCACAACAGGCGATACCGTTCTATTATTGTTGGACTGGTTCAGAGAACTAGCAGAACTTTTATGTGAGAGGTCGTCAAACTAAAAAAACTTGCCCTGAAATATTTGTATATGGGTTTGTTTTTGCGTAACTTACTGTAAATTCATCTTCATCTTCACTAACAACACCGGGATCGGCATCCTCGAGGGTTTGTCTGCTTCTAAATTTCCCTAAGTTGCTGTTTCTAATCTTCAGGCTTCCTACGCTACCAATAGAGGAAGTATCGTCCTCCGAATTCCCACCTTTTTTCTTCCCCTTTAAATTCATTTTGGAGCCAATGGATTTAGCAAACTTCTTGATGCCCTTACGTTTCTCTGCGCTACCAAGGCTCATTAAACTTCCACCAACAGACTGAGCTATGTGACCAATTGAAGACTTGTGCTTGTCCTTTTTGCTTAAATTTGTGAGACTTCCCGCACGCACGGTAAATTGTATTTTTACTTCCAAATGGCCACGCTCCTTGTTTTTTCCTTCCTTTCCTAGAACGAAAATCAACCTAAATAGAAACATTAAGTTCTGTTCAATATTATGACAGAGTGACCTCGAATTTAAAGCAAATATTCTGAATGATCAAGGTCACGTAAACAATAAATTCCTGTTTGTTTAAGATAAAATTATAAACAATAGCGTGACATATTGGAAACATTTGAAAAGTGCAATAAATTAAGTTATTGCTGATTTCTATTGGACCATTTTTATTTAAAAAATTGCATGTTGGTTGAGAATATTCAGAACTATTGACTTTCTGTTATAATTTTAATATATTTTAACTATGTGTTTTATTAAACAAGTAAAAAAGAAACAGGAATTTTAAATGCCAGAGAAGTATGTTCTACAAATATTGGGCATCCTTGCCTCCTCATAAGTTTAAATTTTCCAACCATAATTTCATAATTTAAATTTTTACAATATTAGTCACCGTACGCACACTAGTATGATTTATCTCTTAGATAAAAAAATTGTCCCATACCTATTTTACATATTTGTTGTGAGATAAGCTGATTATTCGCAAATTTAAATTGTTTATCTTATTTTTAAGGATTACAATTCGTTAGTTAAGGAATAATCACGTTAATTACTATTAGTAATTATTTTAATGATAGACAAATAGGCCGTGCGAGGCTAAATTAATCATCCTTATTACCATAATGAATAATTACAGTGACCTGGACAGTATAATAGATTAAATTTATCGTACATATTCTCTTTATAATCTAAATAACATATAAAATATTCCTTGGAAGTAAAAGACAGCAATATCGTAAATCTGGCGTAAAATATTGATTGAACTATTAGACACGGGTGTTTTATTGCTATCTACAGCAATGTAAAACAAGTATATTTTACCACAGAGTTTGAAATAGAAATTCTTTCAATTTAACTCTGTATATCTATTTCATAAATCGAAGAATAAGAACGATTTTCCATATACTGGAAAGTTGGCCAATATTCTAACCGTATATTAAACTCCTATTGTATTTCGTGTAAATATCACTCGCTATGATTACAATAACGTTATTTATTGACACCGATTACTTTCTCGTTTTAAGTTTAAATATATTTCTTTTGCCCATTTTATTCGTAAGTTTATCGTAGCTGAACTTTTACCCTTATAAATTTCTGTAGCAGAACTCGCCATGATTACAATAACGTTATTTATTGACACCGATTACTTTCTCGTTTTAAGTTTAAATATATTTCTTTTGCCCGATTTATTCGTAAGTTTATCGTAGCTGAACTTTTACCCTTATAAATTTCTGTAGCAGATATTACGCACTATCCTTGTCGATAATTAATTTAAAAATGTCTCCTACCTGGTTTGCTTTGCAGGGGGTACCATTTATTCTTAGGCCTCTCATAGATATCTAAACTATTTAGTGGTATAGCAACTCGCCCAAGGAATTCATCCACTCCAATAAAATTGTGATGTAGCGCAGTCAGAATGATTTCAGCAGTATTTCCTTGGTCAGGTATCGGTCTGGAAAATAAATTTAAATATCATACCCTTTCATTACTAATACTCATTTTAAAATTATTCGTGACTTTCATTACTGTGAGGTTCTCAAGAAAAATTTGATTAATAAATGACATTTTAGAGCTTATGTCCTCCACACTTTATCATTTAAAAAATATACAGCTCGTGGTGGTATCACTAAAGCAACTTCTAGTACACAATCTCCGCTCAAATTGCAATAAAACCTGACTAGGTTGTATTAGTTTAAATGTTCCCAACCTTTAGTTCACGTGTTACTTTAACAATGAACCCTTTTATCACAAAAATTAATGTCCATTAAGATTACATTTCAAGATCATTTTAAAACTTACAATTCACATTCCTCGTGCCATTCGACTTGCTGCCCTGACTTTTCCTTAACCGATGTTTGGTATTTTGGTTTACCCAAGGCAATTGTAACAAAACAATCATTGGTGTTATTTTTACCTTTGAGCAACAATCCGACAGCTCTTTGAACTACAAACAATAACAATATGTACATAAAAATGTTAATGAGGTTAATTGAAATATGTCTAATATTTTAATTTTGTTATACGTACCAGTAACTTGGACATGGGTGGGCATCCACATTTTACCTGTTTTGAATATTATGAGTAATGATTATTACGATTCAAAATCGTGATAGAATGTCGAGGAGAAAATAGAAATATAGTTGAATTTAACATGTAAATATAAAAAAACTATAGTTAATACGATACAAAATACAAACTCTTCAATAACTAAACCGTGGGAATTCTTAAATAAAATAAATATACAGCACCATTAAGTAGTACACAATCATGAAGTAGACACTTATTGCTATTATTCTTAATAATGTCAAAACGTCCCAATTAATAATTTAGCCCTGATGTCAGAAAGAAAAGTTACTGTGATCATGCGCGTGAGTGGCAAGTCTGGCCAACTTGAAGGTTAATTATAATTATTTACTATTGCCATCTATGCTTAAATTGATTAAGTTCATTCGGTAAATTATTATTTCCGTGGGCAGTGCCACCGAACGGACAATTGCTGTATCTGATGAAATTTTATAACGCCAAAGATAAAGAAAACACGAAAAAATATCGGAATTACCATTTTAAGCATCGAGGTTATAGACTTATTCTATCTTATCTATTTATTTGCAACGTACGCCTAATTTTGAGCCAAGGTACGGACTTACGCTTAAGCGCCACCTATATTCCAATACTCACAGCTCACACTTAGTGTGGTTATAGCGAGCAGTGATCTGCATCATAACCGCAAATCGTTAACTGTTGTCTGATTTTGCCGCTAGATGCTAGTACAGAATTTTGGTGTTTCAAATTATGCATTTTTCATCTTGCTCACCCATATATGTAATCTCTGCGAATTATTTATTCATAACAAGAGATGTGTGAGAACCACTTTCTGAATTAATCGTATCTTAAATTGTTTATCCCATTGACGGAGTCAGAAACTGATTAATTTATTTACGAGTGTTATGAGGCAATTCATTTATCTTTATATTAATCTTATTTGCATTTCCGGTTCCACCGCACGATGCAGCGATATTAGATAATGACTCGTAACGGACGATGATTCGAAAATATTTAGGTAAGATACATAAAACCGTCGGTGTTCTTGATGGCGGTAAAGATCCCCATCCGATGAGGCCAATTGGCCTCACTGTATTAAGATATATGAGATTAAACTGGAGGTGTAAAAGAATATATTTGCATTGTTTGCGTGGTAATCATAAAATGTCTTTTTGACAGTAAGTAATGTATTTTAGTATTGTGGTAACAGCAAACATTTTATCGATTTATACCAAAGATGACAATACGAAATACTACCCTGCACCTGTCCGCCTTTATTTACCTATTCACCCATTTTATACACATAAAGCCAACCCGCCAAAAGGCTCATGCTCGGATCCAGGAAGGAATTTCCAGGTAAAAACAGGTACGTTATTATACCTATCACCTATCTGATTTAATCAAATAAGTGCATCATAACCTGTCAAAAATGTTTAATAAAAATCGCGAAAATAAAAAATCGTACGGAAACCCGATTCGTAATACGTGGACTTATATATCGAATAAAAGATATCTGTATGTACGTATGTGTGTAAATTTTGTTATAAACGCAATAAATTCTATTAGACTTCACATTTTTTTTCCAATTTAGTGCGTATGCAAAATAGCATGGCAGAATACTCCCTATTGAAATTGGGTCATATCTGGCGTACAGGGTGGTCGCTGGAGCGTGAACAGTCTTGTTTTATATCAACTGTTTTATTGTAATTTTAGAGCAAAATGCTACTAATATTTTTTAATAAGCAGATATAATACGAAGACGTAACATACCGAATTTATATACAGAGGGGAGAAGGAAGTGGGTTTCTAAAGGATAAAAGTAGGCATGAGCAGATTCCAAAATTAAATCTTCTAATTTCAAATGCCGATGATAAAATAAAAACTGAGATATAAAGGAACAAGATTTATTCATAAGTTAAAAAATATTTTATACACGTTACGTATATCACCACTTTAAAATTAACATTTTAAAATTCAAGGATCTATTCAGTCTGTCAAATAGAGACAAAACACAAAATTACACAAAAGTATTCCTTGGATTTTAAATGAGAACACATCAAAAATATGCTGAAGTACAAAAATACTAAACTAAACGTAAACTTAGGACTAAATGAAATAAATATACTTGCAAACTATATCAGTACAACGAAAATGAACTGATTTAGAAGGCAACATCACATTTTTATTGCGAAAAAAAAATTGCACATAAAAAAATAAATGTGACTGATTGGCAGTCATTAAAAGTCAACTGTTAAAAATATCAAAGAAAACTTTGGTGGTTTAGCATTGCAAAAATGACTCTCACATTGTATGACCGAGTGACAAGCAGCATTTACATAGGTACTCTTATATACAAACAATTATTTACATCGTTAAGACCATGTCTTAAAATAATTACAACCGCGCCAATATGGTGCAACACTGTGTTCGTCAGATTGCTTACATACATTGATTCACACACCTTATGGTCCATTTGTACTATAAAATAAGGCGGCAAATACTAATACAAATACTAATATTTATATCCCCAGCCTTTTCAAACTCCTTCCGTATAAAGGGCGTTGGCGCGAGTCGCAATTCCAAGTTTTGGACTTCTGCCTGAAGTGCCTCAGATCCCCCTCGTGGTCTGGATGCAACATTTCTTTGTAAGCCACTGGGATACACATGTTAGCGAATTGCTCAAAAAAATTCTTGTAACCACCCTCCAGAAGGTAGATCTCCGGATAGTGCAACGAAGGATAGGCACTCTCATTCTTTTGACGGTCCTCCTTACGCAAGTAGCGATATCTGAAACATAAAAAACAGCCATTAGTCATCGGTTACATCTCAAGAGCTGTGAATTTTGTTGAGTAAAATGAATGTTTATTGTCACAGGGGCGGATCCAGGGTGAGTCAGAATCAGCAAAAAATGAGTAATTAATTAATTAATTAATTTAAATACAATGAAAATTTTTCTACCTTGACGGTAATATTTTTTGGACTGGGGAAGGGTTACCCTAACCCCGTGGCTCCGCCGCTGATTGCAAAAATGACAGCAGTGACGTACTAGATAATAAAAATTAATTTTGATTAATTTAGAAAATAATATAATCAAAATTGAAAATTAAATGTTTTTTTTTTTTCATTTCGGTGCTATTTTGAGTAAATTAAATGAATCTGTTTAACGGCTATCAAATTTAAGTAAAGGCTAGTAGAAATAATCAATCGAATCTATTTAACATTTTTGGGAACTTACAAGTTAGGTCCACGTTCGCTGGAGAATTCGCAGTGGAAGATCAAAACGTCCCTTTTCTGTGAATTCTGAGCCGACACCTCCTTGGTCTGCAGCAGATTCAAACATTGTTCCTTGGTATAAACGTTAACCGCTCCTTCGATGTGACCACCGTCGAATTCGTAAGGATAACGGCAGTCGATGACCTTGAATGATGCAATTGTGTCGTTGAAGATGCCTTTCATTAGCTGAGCCAAAGTGGCCGGTGTGATGGCTTTTAAATCTTGGTGGCGGCTTCTGGTCAACGGTAAGCAAAAGTTTTTGCTGAAATCGCCGATTAGGTCTGGCTCAGTGGACGACCGTTGCACGGCGCACATAATGCTCTCCTCAGTGGCGGAAAAAGGCCGTTGCAACGTCGGTCTAGTTTGTGGAACAGAAGCTTCTTCATCTTCTTCGAATATTTTGGATTTTTTAATACCCGTACTGGTTTCTGATTCAGAGGATGGAGGTTCTGGTCTTTTGAAAGAGCGTACTTCTGATTCACCTCCTCTGAATAGACTAGTGCGTACTCTGCTACTATTTGGAGTAAGACTTGTGCTTTGCAGGGAAAGTGCCCGGCGTAGTAAAGGCCGAATAATGGTGTCTTTTGGTGAGAATCTTTCTTGAGGCTTGGCTCTGTGGATCAAGGGATTGTTGATCAACTTGTTAAAATCATGTGGCAATTGTGGTTTTTCTAGTGGTTCCGCGTCAGTAAAATCCAAGTATTCGTCTTCCATGGAGCACATAGAGCCGAAGGACATCGAGGTTCTTGTGGGTGATGTGTAGGGCAAAAATTTACCATTTTCGCCATTGTAACTAGCTCCGTACCCCGAGTCTTGGGAGTTTGAATCATGGTCCTCCAAGACGCGGCGAATTATATTGTGGGAGCAGCGTGAGGGCGAGTTCTCTGTAAATGGAAGAGGACTGTTGCTTTCGTACATCGACAATTCATCGGTCTTGATCGGGCTGAAGGTCTGCATGTTTTCTTTGTCTAGGTACCCCTCAGACATCTCTTCGCAGCGATTTTTTTTGGTTCTGTAATGAAAATTTTATTTAGAAACTTTTGAGCTCCCCCGTAGAAAAACCAAATTAATTTGATATTCAAGAGTTGAAAAAATTGGTTAAGTCGAGGCGGGTTACCCGAACGCAAAAAAAATTGGTGGTCTTTAAAGATATCCAAAGGTGTTTACTGTTTACAATCGTAGCAGTGTATGTGGATGCCCCAGTGTTATTCTTTTCATCCGCTACACATTTGAAAGTATAAATAAGTTTGTTTCGCGCCAAATATTATTCAAATAATATTCACGTTCTTACTGTGTGGAATCAAGCCAGGTGAGATCTTACACCAGAAAAGTATCTGTATAAGACGATAATTTTCCAATCATAGCTTTAGATCTTTAAATTATCAAAAAACTCTTACTTTCTTTGACTATTTCTTGTCAGCACGTCGTTATTTTTTTGATGATAATAAACAAAGGAAATATTTAATTGGTGCTACATCTTGCATAGAAGCAGCCACTTTAAGTGTTAATGAGTAATTCTGGTAAATTAAGACACTGTAAAATATATAGACCACCTGCCATATACTACAAGAGTACAGAGGCCCTACACAGGACGCGATAGAAAAACAAACACCAAGTATAAGTACAATAATTTACCTTGGACAATGGCAGGATTCGCACGGATCGTTGTTGATAGAGTCCCACATTTTGCACTAAAGTAAATAAAATATAATCCAAATGGTATAAACAATCAGTTTAATGATGTTAATCCTAAGCACATAAACCACACACTGAGTCGACAGCACGTTACCCCGTCACTGGCGAACGCTTACTGAATTTTGAAAGCAACGGAACTGTCTTTATTACAAACTCGTCTGGCCCACACAACAGTTAGAAGTGGTGGGGGTACACCCTTGCTCAACGCAAGGGGATGATAGGACATCGACAAGGGCGCCAAAACAAGAACCGGATTTTGGATTAGAAGTTATATTTACATGAGAAAGTGGGAGCTCACTGAAAATGTTTAAGTTTTATTTTTCACTAATTTTCGCCAAAAAATTTGGCGACCAAGGGAATGGATTTTTTCAAGGAATACACTGAAAGACTTTGGGATATAAAAAAACCGCAACGGTAGAGAAAAACTGAAGTCAATGAAAATTTCAGTTATCACTTTTATGGCTTTTGTACAAAGGCATCGCCAACACACTTTCCAGGCAGGGCAGAGCATATTTTTTTGAAATATGCCTGAACGTTTCTTCACAGTGAATAATAAGAACTATTTTTTTTTGTGGAATAAAAAGACATCTGAAAGTATAGAAAATTCAAACAAATATGGACCTTTTTCGTGATATCCATGATTGTGTTTCAGTTTTCAACGAGCATTTCTTTTCAAAAATACCTACGTTGATAAACAATTTAATAATTATTCACTCTTCAGAAATACATTGCAACCACTTTTGGGCAATTCCAGGTATAAAAAACGGGATCAAAACTTCCCCATCGTGTGGTAGAGTTTATAATAAAAGTAATTTTCGACATATTTTGTTTTTTTTTATGTATTTTGTTTATTTTAACATTTGGACACGATATTATAATGAGTTAGCATATCAGATCTTAGTTATAATCTTTCATCACGAATACATTTTTTTGTAAAGTTAGAAATAAAAATAGAAACCCCCGTTCCAGTGGACTGATTTTTCTCATCAACGAACAAATTTGAAACGAGATTTGAAAGCTTTATCTCAAAAACTGTAGCTGCTACTGCTAGCGCGATAAATACCATACACACACACAGACAGAAATTTTTTTTGTCTGATATTTTGTGTATCGTCATAATTCGTCGAGATTCGCCCAGAAATGCAACAAAAATTTTCGAAGATTTTTTCACGAATACATACCTTCCTCACTTTTGGTGAGGAAGTTAATGGCTATTTACGAAATTAGTTGCAAAGTATATTGGATATACGAGTTCAAACTAGATTTAAAGAACACATATGGCCCATCAGATGAGAAGAATTGTTAATTCTGTGTTGTCCAACATGTTTTTGATAACCATAAAACCATAGAATATATATTAATGATTTGAATCATTGATTGAATTTTTAATTCAAATTAATTAAAAATGGAACAACAATTTTTATTATGAATTTTTCAGAAAATTTTATTCTTGATAAAAAAATCAAAAGTATAATCCGAGGTCACAGTATACGGGGAAACTTCAAATTTTGAACCACCTCAAGAGTAAAGTACCCGAAAACATATACAATAATTTTTAGAAGAAAGTTTCTTAATATAGGATTTTATATTCAATTATGGATTATCAGGAGTTTATCTAAAAAACATTGAATTTTAATTTTTTTGTACATGGGAAATTTATCAGAGTAACCATCTCAGTCTTCTTGGTCATGTACCAGGGTGGGACACATAAAAGTCCACACCCTTTATTTTGGTTATTTTTACAGTTTTGAAAAATTTCAAAACATTTTTCCAAGTACTTTTTCCCGAAATTTTCAATTTTTCTACGAACAGTGTAATTTGACCTATGTATGGTAGGTCAACAACAAGTGTGTTATCTCTTATGAAACACTCTGTATATTTTTACATACTTCAAAAGATGGCATCGATTTATATATCCCCTGAAAACTTTAGGTTTCAATGTAATATTCAGTTGAAGTGAGATGCCAAATATTAGAAATATTTCTTAAATGTAACAAAAATGTGCAAGCTGCAAGTTCACGATTTCCTAAATGCAACATATGGATTATGGATAGACACAAGATGCCCAATTCTATGGCCACCTAGAACTCTTGGCCTCAATCCCCTGGATTTATTTTTACGGGGTACATTCAAAAATTCTGTTTACGAAGAACAAATAAGAAATTTAGATCTGAGAGAAATGATCACCAATGAGATTATTAATTTGAATACTACCAATGAATTACTGCTTGAAAACATCCGACTTAATTTCATAAAACGGTGTCAAAAATGTATACAAAATAATGAAAGTTACGCTGATAATGTTGTTTAGGATTATTAAATTTTTCAGTTCTAAAGATTTGGACTTTGACATTTTTAACTTTTGAACCCCAAAATTTTCAGGAGACTTATATACCTATGCTCTCTTCTGAAATGTGTAAAAATATACAGAGTGTTCCATAACAGATAACACACTTTTTGTTGACCTACCCTGATAGGTCAAAATACACTCTTCGTAGAAAAATTGAAAATTTCGGGCAAAAATACCAAAATGTTAAAAACACCCAAAATAAAGGGGTGGACTTTTATGTGCCTCTCCCTGTACACATTACAAAACTTTTAAATAGTTGTTAACGTTTAACGCTCAATTTACAAAGAGCTGAAATTCTAAAAAAAATATATATATGCCTTGCAATGCAAAATTTTTTTTTGCTAAACATCATAACTGGCTAAAAAATCCTATTTCAAGAAACTTTTTCCTATAAAATTACTATTATCATACTTTTGTTTCATTTTTCTTGTGTCCCTGTGAATGAACCAACTTTGATCCAGAATAAAGTTGTCTGGGAAAGTCAATAAAAAAGTTTCCCATGTAACTCCTTGTCCTTGGATCACGCTGTATACCTATATTTAATATGTAATGCAATCATTTTTAAGTTTATACTGTGAAATATGTGTACTAGATTTGTTTACAAATATAATTTTTTCATGCCTTCATTTCATGAATATTTACATTATTTCTTTAAATGGGCGATAAATCTACCAAGTGATGTTATATAAATGGAGCAATTCGCAACGAACTGATTACAGACCGGGTTAAGTTGTGATAACCATACTGCCCACTTGTATGTGGTAAACTGATAAATAAATAAAACGCAAATGTATTATTACTATAATATAATAATATTTATAATAATAATTATACTCGTAATTATATGAACTAGAATTACACAGTATCCGCACAATGTGTATTTTTTATAACTTTATTTAGGTTTTATACAAACATAATAATAACAAAAATATCCAATTTGATTTGTTTATATTGTTTATGTTCTACTTCTGAATATACAAATATAAAATCTGTTTAGTTGGACGTAAAAATCATTCAAACCTAAAACCACCTTAGAATGCAATTATTGTCGAATCTGTTAAAACAACTACTTTTCATAACTACTTGTTATAAAACATTGAATTAAATAACACCAAAACTAAAAAATATTGAAACCATTTTGAGAACTCAGTGGGAGGAATTAGGAATTATAGAAATTCCAAGACCTTAAAAAATACCATCAATGCAGCAAAAAAAAAATTCCTTGCATTTTTATGAATTAATCGTTCAAAATTCCGCCCTCATCCCGCCCCTGGCATAAGTATTCAGTGTTAAATTATCTGTCCATGAAATGACCCAAAGGGCTTTACTTTGGCACTTCTTTTAATACTTAGCTCGTTGTTAAATACCTATTTGTACTTGTTAAAATGAAATATGTCCGTAGGTTAGAGAAAAGCGGTAGGAAGATAACTAGTTTATCTTTTTTTTTCAACATCTGTGCAAGTACTAATTTTATTGTCACATTGAAGTGCGACATACAGAAAATTTAAAAATTCAAGCTGATAACCGCCGAAGATGTAAATATTGACATAATATATACATATACATATGTATATAATATAATATATAGATATATATATTAAACATTACCTCTAAAACGCACTGTTTTTGAGATACAGGGTGTTGAAGTTTTTATTTTTAAAGCGATTTTTTAAAATACTTGTCAAATGAACAATATTAAAAAAATATTTGATGATGTAAAATATCTCAGGTAGCACTAATATTTCCCTATTACAAAAGTTTCCAAAGTTTCCGAACATCACCAGTGGCGTCAATCTGAGGGGGGGGGGGGGGCAGTGACCTTTTTCTGCTAGAAATGCTACGCTACTGGTCACTAATTTTGATGTTCTCGGATTTTACGATATTTTTTTCACAAAAAGTCTCTCTCTTGTAATTTTTTCGTAGGATGTACCGTTTACACCCTGTATCTCAAAAACGGTGGGTTTTAGAGGCAATGTTTATGTAGCAAACTTATCTTTTTTTTCGATGTTCTATCGTTCCGTCTTGGAAACTGGACTACATTGTATAGGTATATTAGGTATATATATTTCATTTCAGCAAAGCAAATGTTTTTAGATTAACAGTTATCAGAAATCCGCAATTTCCAGGAAACCTTGCTAAATATAAATATGGATATTTAAGTACGTTAAAGCTATTATCGTTCGCATTTAATAGTTTTAAAGCCACACAAATACATAACTCTAAGTAATAAAAAGAGCATTTAAAATCGTCCATAAACAAAGTTGGGTCCGGCATCAAAAGAACGCCGAGAATTATTGTGTCTTTCTAGGACTCCATTTAAAACAAACAACAAAGGAAGGAATAAGAGTTAAAAACTGTTTCTTGCCACCTGGAGTTTACTTGCTGAAAGAATATTTTGCAAACTACCGGCTTACTTGTGATAGTGCAACAATTCTGTCAACATTTTCCATTGTCGTGCACTGGCTGCATTGGCGTGGCGTGACTTACCTATCCCAAAATGCAGGCTGCTGCAATTTTCAGTAGTCACTACCATAGGTATCAGACAACATCTTTCCTGAATTCCAAATCTCTTACTAGCAAATCAAACACATTAAATGCGAACCCAACATTATTTTTGGTAGTTTGTAATTTTTATAGGTAGGTGTAGGTAGTAATAGAAAAAATATATTTGATTTGCTACAATCATGTTGATAACTGACGTCAAGTACTTGATAGACCAAAAATGCATTAAAAGTAGTTTTTAACAGTCAGTGGAATAATAGAAACTCATCTATTATATAAATCGGCTTACCTCACGTCAAACAAACGACAAACACCCGTTTGTCTGCAAACAGTAAGGTTATGTTGCCAATATATTAGCCGTGTGTTTAAGTAATTATTTGCGTCTTGCGTCGTGTTACGTCAAAGTTTAAAAGTTGAAGAAATCCACTGCAGATTTTCAACTGAGATCTCTTGACACCGGACCTGTAAAAGTAATAACACGAAATTATTTAATACATTTTTGGGACTTATGTTTTGTTACTCACGGTATACTCCAATATACAAAATGTGATTGTTTAATTACGTCCCACGGCAAGACATGCTATTTAAATTTAATAAACAGCAGTTTTGCTTAACAAGATAATATCTGTGATAATATTAACACCCACGAATGTAACGCGTAACGCGCAAGCTACATTTACTTAGCCTTCGCGGGAAATTTGAAAATAGCGAATAACAACATATTATTCTAAAAATGCAAGAACATGCGCGGGAAGTCTAACTTCTGACTTTAAATATCTAAGGAGAATAAAATCCAGTGAAGACATGATTGGGTAAGGACTGTAAGGAGTTTCATAACTTTGTTGTTCGAGCTAGAAAATACTGATAAGGCATGTTCGAGAGTGGTGCGGCTTAAGGGTAAAGGGATGAGCGCTTAGCAGACCATCAGACCAATTTCCATCTACCGATAATCCGATAAAAGAGACAACCAACGATGTGACAATGCTCCAAGTGGTGGTGGACGTGAAGCCTGTAAAAGTTGCATCATTCGAAAAATTTTCAAATGTCTTTGACGCAAAATTGAAAAAATTAATATTCGATGGACCTCAAATTCGTCCGATGTTGAGGACCAAAATTTTTGTTGCCAAAACAAATGTTATTGAAAAAATAGCATGACTCAGTTTTCAAAATGTTGAAATTAAGCTAGTCGTTGGAATGGTTAAAAATTTTGGAAAAATTGGGATGCTTGATGAATTTTGAAATTGCACTTCAGAAAGCTTTGTTTTTGTGGACTATAATGAACAGAATAGAATAGAATGTTGAAAAAATTGAGCCATTTTTTTAAGAACTTTCTAAGAATAACATGCTCTCAGTAAGTAGGCACATAATACATAAAAAAACCGGAATTTTCAAAAATATTTAGTTATTTTTTTAAAGTTAAGAGAAAACCTGTGACTCAATGAAGCGACGTTAGATTCTAATTCAGCGTATCGAAATACATGAGACTAGCTGGAATTTTGAGGGGGATATTTAGCTATTTTTTTGAGGTTAGAAAAAAACTTGTGACTCAATGAAGCAAATCTGACACTAGATTCCAATTCAGCGCATCAAAATACGCAAGAGAATCTCGACTTCATTCGCTTTTAGTTAACAGGCCGATGACATCATGTATTTAATAGACTTTTGAAGAATTTGAGTTAATTTTTGAGGTTAAAGAAAACTGTCACAATAGAGCCATTTGAACGTCAAATTAGGTATAAGTGACTCAAAATACATAAGAATAATATACTCTCAGTAAGCAGACAAATAATACCTCAAAAAAGAGGAACTTTGAGGGATGTTCGGCTATTTTTTTGAGGTTAGAAAAAAATTTGACTCAATGGAGCAAATCTGACGCTAAATCTCAATTCATTACATCAAAATATGTAAGCGAATATCGATATCATTTGTTTTTAGTTGACGGAATATCACCGGGTATAATAGAATTTTGAATTTGAGTCATTTTTTGAGGTTTAAAAAAATTGCCACTATTGAGCAATTTGAGCGTCAAATTCGGTTTCGATGACTCAAATACATGAGAATAACATACTCTCAGTAAGCAGGTAAATAATACCTCAAAAAAGAGGAATTTTGAAAAATATTTAGCTATTTCTTGAGGTTAAAAAAAGTTTGTGACACGATGGAGCAAATCTGACTATAGAGTCCAATTCAGCGTGTCAAAATACATGCGACTACCTCTGTTTCACTCGTATTTAGTTAATATCGATGATATCACCAGGTATAATAGAATTTTGAAGAATTTGAGCCAATTTTTAAGGTTAAAGAAACTGTCACACTAGAGCGGTCTGAATGTCAAATTCGGGTTCAGCGACTTAAAATACATAAGAATAACATGATCTCAGTAAATATACAAAAATACCTCAAAAAAGTGGAATTTGGAAAAATATTAGCAATTTTTTTGAGGTTAGAAAAAGACTAAATGGAGCAAACCTGACGCTAACTGTCACACTAGAGCGGTCTGAACGTCAAATTCGGGTTCAGCTACTCAAAATACATAAGAATAACTTGCTCTCATAAGCAGACAAAATACCTAAACAAAGAGGAATTTTGAAAGACATTTGGCTAAAAAAACAACTTGTGACTCAATGGAACAAATTTGACGCTAGATTCCAATTCAGCGCATCAAAATACGCAGGGAAATCTCCGCTTCATTCACTTTTAGTTAACAGTCTTCACGTACAATAGACTTTTGAAGAATTTGAGTCATTTTTGAGGTTAAAAATAACTGTCACAATAGAACGATTTGAACGTCAAATTCGGGTTCAGCGATTCAAAATACATAAGAATAACATGCTCTCACTAAGGAGACGAATAGTATCTAAAAAAATGGAATTTTGAGTTTGTGAATCAATGGAGCAAATTTGACGTTAGATTCCAATTCAACATCAAAATGCATGAGACTATCTCTGTTTTACTTGTTTTCAGTTAGCAGGTATTTTTTGAGGTTAAAAAAAATGAAAAAGAGACTGATTTGAACGTTAGATTCGTGTTCAGCGAATTAAAATACATAATAGTAATCACTTTCAGTTAGCAGGCAAAATACCTCTAAAAAGGTGGAGTTTTGAGAGATATTTAGCTGTTTTTTGAGGTTAGAAAGAAACTTGTTACTCGATGGAGCAAATCTGATGTCAGATTCCAATTCAACATTTTAAAATACACGAGAGTATCAAATCTTTTCTTACGTATTTCTTTATGAGAAATCTGGTTGTAAGGTTAAATAGGCGATAGAACCTCTAATACACGAGGTATTGTCAAAAAAACTGTTTATCCAAATTTTTTCCACCCTGTATTATTACGGAAATCGATCTGGTATACAATTGTGGTTATTAAGGCATATGCCATTCATAAATCTAACTTCCGCTTTAGACGAAAATAGCTAACATCCAACAAAATTTTGACGGTAACGTGTGTATTATGAAATAATTGAAAAGTAGCCTATCTCTTGATTTCAAAAATATATAACACATGTCCATTATCTTTAGTAGTAATTTTTCTTTAATTTCAAGCTTTTTGCGTGAATTTTTAGAAAGGTATTAGAATTAGCTTATTTTATTACTTTATCGCATTTTGGTGCAAATTTTTACCAACGATAATAGACATGTGTTTTAGCTATTTCCGGCTAAACCAGAAGTTAGATGTATGAATGGCATATGCTTTTATAATCACAATTATATGCCATATCGATTTCCGTAATAATATACAGGGGGGAAAAATTTGGATAATCAGGTTTTTAACAATACCTCGTATATTAGATGTTCTATCGCTTATTTGACTTTACAGTCGAATTCCACATAACAAAATACGTGAGAATAGATTTTGGTTTTTCACTTTAGCCCTAATAAAGCCAGGAAATCGAATAAGTCTCTTACACTGTACAACAAAATTTTGAAATATTTGAGTCCTTTTTTGAGGTTAAAGAAAACTGCTACACCATAAACCGATTTGAACGTCAGATTACATACATTACATACATGCTCTTCAGTAAGCAGGTAAATAATATCTCAAAAAAATGGAATTTCGAGGAATATTTACTATTCTTTGAGGTTAGAAAAAAAATTGTGACTCAATGAAGCAAGCCTGACGTCAGATTCGTATTCAGTATATCAAAATATTTCATTCGTTTTTAGCCAACACGTCATGTATAATAGAATTTTGTAAAGTTGAGCCATTTTTTGACTCTTACACAACAGAGCGATTTTAACGTCAGATTTGGGTTCAGTGACTAAAAATAAAAAATACATAAGAAGAAGAGTATACAAGTAAATAATATCTCAAAAGAGTGTAATTTTGAGGGATATTTAGTTATGGGGTTAGAAAAAGCTTATAACTCAATGAGCAAATCTGACATAGGATTCAAATTTAGCACATGAAAATACATAATGCCTTTGCAATTATTGTTCCAAAACTCAGACCAGACACTTTTGAAATCAGAAAACTACTCCCTTTCAGGGAAATAAGGAGACAGCGGGTCGGGTGTATCAAAAAGTGACCAGGCGATTATTAGACCTTCCGAATAATTTGTCTGGCGCTGGCTGCATTATTTTTCTTTAAATAAATGAGGTCATAACCTATTGAACCTTTCAATCATAAATGGGTATTTTTCGATATTTGGTTAAACCTAAATGATAATGTTAATTAGTTCTTGGAGTCCTTAGAATCCCGAAATTTCCAGTCCAGAGTCCTCGAATGGATTTGAAACATTCTGACGAAAATTACCAAAATACATTTAAAGAATCTGCATGTACATAAACTTCGCATGACTTGCTCCCATTGTTTCTAACTACCGTATCCCTACGAATGTGGGCGAGTGCCATAATATGTGCCATATGGGAAAGTCGCTACTTCATTTGTGATTTCAGTATAACCGTTCTTATAGCGAGTGGTATGACTGGGCTGCGGGTAGCCTAGGGTGCATGATATATAATACACAAATTATTGATTGTTTCTAATGTTATCGGATGGGGATAGCACCCCGCGAATCAATATTAGCTTATTTTATAGCCTGCATTGTAGAATGACCAGGGTGAGTCGGCTGTAGTGCCAGATTTTTGCCAATTCAAATGAAACAGAAGAAAAAATAATTTGCTAGATTTTTTACTAGTTTAGTTACAATTAACCCTGTATACAACAATAATAATTGTCTGTTGTTGATTTCATTGTTTCATAATAATTCATCAAATTAGGTACTACTTAAATGTGGGGTCTGGGTTCAGGTAGATTCAATTCAGTAAATCCGGATTACTGAGATATTTTGTTTTTTCAGAAAAGGGTAATAAAGTGTTAATTTCGAATTCTATAATAAAATAAATAATTATATACACACTGGGCAGCGTTTACAACCGGTTATTATATAATCCTCTTCAATAAAACTTTTAAGTAATTAAGGTATTCCAGAAGAAATACGACGTTCGTAAATCGTAAACATACCTATTCCTTTAGAACAAACAAACATTTATACAAGCACAAGCTTTATGTGTTTAAATGACTGTTAAGGCGTGTTTTCATGTTTTTAACAAATAATAAATAGAAATAGTACCTTTAAAAAATCCCTGTTACACATTTCTGCCCTTGCTTTTGTTGCCAATCAAGAAATTGAAAGCATCACTTCCAACCAACAGGGTAAACTCGTGTGAGGGTCCACATGGGAACTTCCCAGTTGCCTTCGAGACAATTGGGCCATTCACAAAATCCCGTGTTGCGAAATATGTCTAACAAACCGCATCCCCTTAACGCATCTCAGTTTTAAATTAAACAAACGCGTAATTAGGTGCATTCACACTAGGCATATTTGCATCTGCAACGTAGCGCAATTGTGTGGAAATGTGTCAGCTGAAACAAGCAAAGTTTTCGTAGGCCATCTTTAATAAATGGTCGCAAAGTTATGAAACTAGGCGAAAAAGTCTCTATAATTTTGCTGCTGATTTATTTGAAAGAACCTCTGGTTTTAAAGTGTATTCTTGAATTTTGTAGATACTTTTTGCTCAATAAATCGAAAATGGTTACAAATAGCCACAGGGTTAGTTTTATTAATGTAAACCCCTTATTTTCATTTTTATTTTTGACCGATTCAAAAAATTAAAAACTGGCCTTACACGGTTTTTTACGTAGATTACACTTCTGCTAACGGATTGGCAATAGCGTTTTAAATATACAGGGTACGCGAAAAAGTTAGGTTTTTTAAATAGAACACCCTGTATATTTTGACAAATTTCAACCGTGTATGTTTTTACATTTTTGAAATAAAGATCACATTTTGGATACATTTATACTATTTTGAACAATTTATACAGGGTTGCACGAAAAATAATTCGAATTTTAGTTGTGAATCTAGATGGCTGCGAATGTGTTAAAATTATTTTTGTTCATATAAAAAATACGAAAACGTCAATATGTCCAATAATACATTATACAGGGTGGTCTAAACTCATTAATATCATATTTTTCAAAATAACTCTTTCTTTTTAAATATTATATGGGCCACAAACAAAATAAAATATATGATTTAATAAAACAAATTACGTAACATTTTCAACATAACCACCATTGACTTCGATGCATTTCAAAATTTTCAAACAACGTTTAATAAAATTCGAACGGAGTCCACACCTGAATCCATTAGATTATTTTCTTTGGGGAACGCTCAAAGAAATAATTTACAGTGAACCAGTGGAAAATTTTAAACAATAAAAAAATATAACTTTGCTAAATTTGGATGCAGCACTTTTTCGAAAAATTCGTTCGAATTTTATCAAACGTGGTTTGAAATGTATCGAAGTTAATAGTGGTTGGTTATATTGAAAATTTTACAATTCTCTTTCTTTGCTTGATATACATTATTTATAAATGACTTTGTTTAGGATTTATACAAGCATAATAATAACAAACATATCCAAATTGATTTACTGATATTTATGTTTCATCTCTAAACATGCTATTATTAAATTCATTGGACTTTCTTTAATACATTATGAATATTGGATTAAAATTATAAAATTCAAATCCTCTAAAAACAAATTATTAAAAAAAATTTTTCTAACTCACAAAATTCATTCATTATGGTCACCAATTAAAAAACGAAGTCCACAAGAAGATGTACATATTCTTTTGCTATTTAGTAGCTCATCAGGTGGACGATTAATCTCGCAAAACAAAGTTACTTACTTGAATTTACATTTTACAATTAATAAACTGTCATGTAACCATAGGAAACAAATTTCTATAATTTGTTTTTAGACCGATTATACAATAGGTGTATATATTTGTAATCAGAATGATTGGAGGAATTCAAATTTGTCAATATATACAGGGTGTTCCATTAAAAAAACCTAACTTCTTTGCGTACCCTGTATATTTAAAACGCTACTACCAATCCGTTAGCAGGAGTGAAATCTACATAAAAAACCAAGTAAGGCCGGTTGTTTAATTTTTGGAATCGGTCAAAGATAAAAATAAAAATGGGGGGTTTACATTAATAAAACTAACCCTGTACACAAAAAATGTTCGTTAGGTATTTCTATATCACATCGTCGAAAAATATACAGGGCGTTTTATTTGAGAATCTTGAGAAAAGTCAATTCAAAAAGTTCTAAATTAAAAAACATTTTTGGGCCACCCTCTATATTTTTCATTCTGAAACCGTTTCGGCATATTGTCCAAGATTCTGAAATATTCTATCAAAATTGATAAAACATTATTTTCAGATTTTTGACGAAGAGCCGAATATAAGAAGATTGGAAAAAAAATATAAAAACTTTTAGTCACATCTTGACTCTTGTCAATTAATTTCCCATTAAGTTAAATCATTTGTTTAATTTGCATTCAAAGAGGCTGTGCTGGGAGCGTTGAATATCGTTGAAAAAATTGTTATTGGCAAACGTATTAAAATGCTGTAACCTAAAATGTAAAAATTTCGCCATTTTTTCGATAAAAAATGATATCTCTAAAAATAACAAAGCTATGAAAAAAATCTTCAAATTGGTGCTTTAGAATTACTTATAAATCATAACGAACTGTCTTAAAAAATCCCAAAATTATTTTAGGGATTTGGGTGAACGATAAACTTTAACATAAATGTAAGGGTCTGGATAATCACCCTGTAGATAAGAGAAACTTCCACAATTGAAAGTATCTATTTACGGTGGATCAAGATTAATCATCTAATTCCAAAAATATTGAAGTTCAAATATTGCGCGTAGTTTCCAAATATCCACTTCAATTGTGCACCCTGTATATGTTCACGCTTGTAAGGAGATAGGCACAAAAGATAGTAACAGACATGCCTAAATTCGCGCTGAAAATAACCCTATATTTATCAATAAAAGCTTAGTTTGATATATGCCAAAACGGACATATATGGGGCAACTAACAGAAGGAATATCGCAGGGGTCAGAGGATGGCAAGTGATCGTGAGAGAATTATTTCCGCAAATACATGGGAACTTCCGATTTCTGTCGACTGCCATCGATTCATTCTGCAACTTGGCAAAGTTTGCTGCAAAACCAATTATCCCGGATTTATCCTTATTGTGAATAGTTGCCCACATTTTTAGTTTGCTTGGACAGGTTATATTTGCATATCCGATTGTTATGCTGATTTTAGGTTTTACCGACAGGCGAATGTATTTGTCCACCTCGTTAATTATTTTCAAAATTTAGAAAAAAAATTGCAAGAAACGTGTACGAATGTTTAATTTTACAATCGCCACAACGTTTTCTTTCCAAAACCAAAACGAAACCATTTCTCCAGCATTTCGCTTATACATTCTTAACAACGGGTTTGACGTTAAAAATACCTGTATACTTATTTGCATTCTATTAAATTACACACAAAATGAGCGTGGACTCGTCCATCTACGATGTATAGAAGCCGAGATATGGCCTCTTGAAGATGACTTAAGAAACGACGAAAACACCCCAACAATATATTCTTTTTTTTTCATGTCAGCTGATGCATAAGGGTGAATTAAATCAGACCATATGACGAGAAAAACGAGCCTGACTTAACACCTTGCGATAGATAGGTTTGAAGATACGCAGCGTGGAAGCTGGATTTTGTTCCTTTGCGCCTATTTTAAATCGATGTCTAAGCGTCGGACGAAAAAAGTGCATATACCCAAAATTTTTAAATGCTCCTTTACGAACAAGATAAGGACTGTCCCATCTCTGTACGGCAAATAGAAGTCTAAATATATCCGGTTCAAGTCGACCCCAACGTAAAAAAGTACGTTGTTCCTGTTCGTTAGGGTCGAGTCGAACCGGCTATAGCTTATGTATGACAGAGTTTATTTTGTTTGTAAAAAAGTGTTGAATAATTTTAGTCTGCGCACTTCTCCTGTCTGACGTATAGAAATCGATTTATAACAAAAACATTTTTGTAAAGGGACAAAGTCGCGTTTTGCGAATTTCCATAGTAAGATGTTGAATATAAGCTCGTTTTTCTCGATTTAGAGTCTACTTTAATTCAATTTATTACGAATAATGATCCTACAATAAACAATTTCAGTGATATCTACTGAGCGTCAAAATTGGGTTTGCAAGATTTCAAAACACTACATTTTTCCATTCTGTCTCTCCCTCCAATATTTCTCTTTCACTTCAAGCGACAATAATGCATGTAGGATCAAATAAAGTAGATTATATATCGAGAAGGATAAGCTTGAATTCATGATCCTGCAATACACAGTTTTTGCAATACGTTTAATTTTTCTTCATGTCACTCCCTCAAAATGTTTTTTTCGCTTCGGGCGACAATAATGTATGTAGGATCACCTAAAGTAGACTATATAACGAGGAGAATAGGCTTGAATTCATGTTCCTGCAATAAACAGTTCCGGCGACACAGAGCATCAAATTTGGGTTCCCAAAATCTCAAAATATATCATATTATATGTTTCGATCATGTCTCTCCTTCAAATATCTTCTTTTCGCTTCGGGCAAAAATAATGTCGGTAAGAGCAACTAAAGTAGACTTTATAATAGGAAGAATAAGATTGAATTCATGTTCCTACAATACACAGTTCCGGTGATACAGAGCATCAAAATTGTGTTCGATAAATCTCAAAATACTTCCTTCATGTCTCTCCCTCATATATCTTTTATTCGCTTCTGGCGACAATAATGCATGTAGGATGAACTAAAGTAGACTATATATCGAGGAGAATAGGCTTGAATTCATGATCCTACAGTAAACACTTTCGGTAATATAAAGTGTCAAATTTGGGTTTCCAAGATTTTAAAATACTATATTTTTGCTTCATGTCTCTCCCTTAAATATCTTTTTTCGCTTTTGGGCAACAATAATGCATTTAGGATCAACTAAATTAGACTATATAACGAGAAGGATAAGCTTGAATTCATGATCCTACAATAAACAATATAAGCAATACAGAGCGTCAAAGTTAGGTTTGCAGGGTTTCAAAATACTGTATTTTTCCTTCATGTCACTCCTTTAAAATTTGTTATTCGCTTCGGGCGACAATACTGCATATAGGATCAACCTCTTATCAAAAAATATATATATTGTGTTTTATATACAGTAAGGTCGAAAACGGCCTCCTTGAGCCTCTAGACCTCCTCAAAAGAGGACACTAAGAAGTGATTTTATTTTTTTTTCTTAAAAGTGACTAAGGGCTTTGTACAGGACTTTGTACTTATGGAAGGTCTTCTTTTCAATGTATTTTGAATGTTCTACTTTCTTTTTAAATGAGTTAAATAAACAACCCCTACTGACTTTTCAGTCAGAACTTTTAAACATATGAAATTTTTTATTTAATTAAAATGGTTTTAGAAAGCGACATGTATTTTACTACCTTCAGCTCTCTTGAAAAATTATTGTAAATCTCACCAGTTTCAAATGAAAAAATATTTTTTGACTCCTTGCATAATAGCGTTTTCTGTTAAATTGAAAACGGAGTTTGATACAAAAAAAATAAGTAGGCGGGTGTCGCTGTTACCATAATGTCATATACTGTCATGAATAAAATCTACCAAATATGATAAATCTTTGCGAAATATGTTTCCGCACGCTTTATAGTGCGTAAAGTGTTTTTTCGTTCCGCACTAGGGCGTAAAGTGTTCTTTCGTAACGCACTAGTGCGTAAAGTAAAATAGTAAGCAATTGCATATTAGAGCCCCTATAAGCACCTATTATAATCATATTTTATTTTAAAAACATTAAATGTAGTTATTTAATTTTATGTAATTCATTTAAGTATTTAATATCACGGTGTTACTCTCAGTATTCTTTAACAATAATCTTTGAATATTTTATAAGTTTGAAGTTTCATTTATATTTTCAAAACTGATTAGTGTCACTCATTTAAAATTAAGTATAGGCCATAGCCAATATTGTCATTGTTAAATTTTGACGTATAAGTGAGTTTGACATTTTGTTTGTTTGTTGAAGTAGAAAATTTAAGTAAGGAAGCATTTAAATTTGTTATTAAATATGATTTTTATGTAACTTTCAATTTTAAATTATATTTTATTTTAAATTTCTTATTTCTCGAAGAGATAAGTACAATATGGAAGTTGATTTATCAGATTTTGAATGCACTCCGCCGAATATAGCTAATTCGGCACAAAAAGCGATATTAATGACTACCTACGGGTTAAGTTTTGCCGTTTTAGAAACATCTATCTCATATATTAAGTATATAAAATTAATCACGTAATTTTCGTTACTACAATAAATTTTGTTAAGTACAGAAGTGTTAATTTTTTCACATAACAAGTATGTTTAAGCAGAATGCAGCATTAATCAACAACTGCCTTGTTATCTTATAATTTCACTTTACGCGCTAGTGCAAAAAATGAAATACTTTACGCACTAGTGCGTAAAGTAAATTGTACTTTATACATATATTTCTTAGTAACCATTTTGGTAGTAGAAAAAAATATTGTATGCAATTCGTGGGAAAGGTGAGCTTTTTTCACTCATGGGATTGTCGCATGAGCCGTAGGCTCCCATTCGTGAAAAAATCTCACCTTACGCACTTGTTGCATAAATAACCATTTTATCCACCAATGAAAAATCTTTGCTTGCAGCATTTGAAACTTTTAAAGGCATGGGGTGAAGTCAGAAAATATTTTTTTATTTGAAACTGGTGAGATTTACGATAATTTTTCAAGAGAGACGAAAGTAGTAAAATACATGTCGCTTTTTAAAACAATTTTAATTTTAAAAAAATTTTCATCTATTTAATAGTTCTGACTGAAAAGTCCATAGGGGTTGTTTATTTAACTTATTTAAAAAGTAAGTAGAAAATTAAAACTACATTAAAGAGAAGACCTTCCATAAGTACAAAGTCCTGCCCGAATTTCATTCCGCTAACTTTAGTCACTTTCAAAAAAAAAATAAAATTACTTTTTAGTGCCCCCCCTTTGAGGAGGTCTAAAGACTCAAGGAGGCCGTTTTCGACCTTACTGTACATAAGAGACTATACTCATTTTTTCATGATGAATCTACCCTTAAGAGGTTTTCACGTTATTTCGACACTCTGTATATTTGAAATGAAGTATTTTTTTAATTTAACGCCAATTCAACTGTTAAGAGGTAATAAGCAAAAAGTTTTGCACTCTCCGTTCATTTATGAAAATTCAGATTTTTTTCTATTAGTTTATCCCCGAAACGATTGGACGATATATTCGTGTCGTTTCCAACGGTTAAAGAACCGAAACTATTGAGAATGAATTACTGTATAAGTAAATATATAAAGATATACGTTGACGCATCCAATTTCATGATTAATTATCACTATTAGCAGGAAACCTGTAGTTATATAAGTAATTATTGTTTTCAAATGAGATGATTATATTAAATTTTGGTAAATTTTAACGCCACAACTGCAAGTATCAAATTTGTGAGTTCCATTAGTAGGTCAAAATTTTAGTACAACTCGAAACTTTTTTTTTGCTCGATATTCGCCTGGTTTGTGGTCTGTGTAAATTTTTGGAATTATGCACCAAAAGGTGCTAACAAAAGTGATGGTTACATTTTCCACTATACAGAGTGGATAAAAAATTGTCAAAAATTGTTGGTATATTTAGAAAATTTAATACTGGCTTTTGGAACAACTTCTTTTCTACAATCCTGAAGCACTCTCACTCTGTTTAAATCTGCTGGACGATGCAATATAAATAAAAGAGTCTGACCATTTAACACTCTAACCGAATGCGGCTGTTATGAGTGTTAAAATCTTTAACAGCCTGCTGTTAATTTCATCTAGCCGATAATGTCAATTTTCTATACAGTTAAATTACGTTCAATACCTTGACGTTTGTAAATTACCCGTAACAGGAAACGTTTTGCAGGAGTTCAATCCTATTCTGTCCTAAAAATTAGAAAATAGACAGACCGTTATGTTACACATTGTTACAAACTGTTGTTAATATGACAAGTAGACAATTTAAATTTCCTGATTAAGGTCAATTATAAAGAGGTTAACTCATCTGTAAATAGGCTCATTTAAAACAATACAGCAAGCGTAAATATACTATCAAGCGCGGGGGTTAAACGCCGCCATGTGCTTTGCCAGTACTTCCAGAGCTGGGGTAACACAGGGACAGATGCCGACGCGCTCCGGTTGTGACTCACGGAGCGCGACATCCCCTTTCCGTTCGACGCACACATCCAGTGCAAAAGTAAAATCGTTACAGGTACATACATTTCCCCATGCCCCTATAGAGTATTGCGACACGACACTGATTATATTTAAAATAGCAAAACTATTTTCAAAGAATTCTATTGTAATCGATGTGATTTATTATTATTGCGAAATTAGTCTAGGGTTTTGTTTAATGTTGGACTTTACCTTTAATTACCTTCCCATCTGGGTTTATAACATTCAGAATGCTTAAAGCGTCATATTTCTACAAATAATGCTCTTTATTCTAAATTGTGCTTGTGGATAACGTTACTGGATTCTTTATTTTCCACACCAATTCATCTTATTCCAGAACAATTCCTTAAGGATATATTTTGCACAAAAATAAAACGTTTTCTGCCAAATATTTTTATTATGAATTAATTATTATTATCACATGCCTGGCTATATTGGTCTTTCCTGTTAGACGTCGTGAATGCAAAGATAACAGTTTACCTAATGGACGTATTTTGTAATTATAATACAGGTATGATGTTTATAACCCACGAAAGGATTTACATTTAATCGTTTCTGAAAATATTTTATTACCCCAAAGCGACAAGGTATTCATTATTTTTATTATATCTATTGTTTGTCCGCACTTTGACCTACCCTTTGATTTACCTGCGTGTCGCAATCTGTGGGTGTTGGGGTGGGTTATATTTATAAAATGATACACGTTTTCGGCATACAAATATTTTGTACATTTTCCGGTTCCAATTATCTAGTAGGTTATTCAAATTTATGTATTTATTTTACATAAAAAGAATTAAAATACGCTCATTCATATACTAGACGGGCGAGCAGTTAGACACGTGCTACGGCGATAGGGGTGGTTGCATGGGGTTGATTCGGTTTATGATTTTCACGCGCTAAAATTAACGTATTTTACTTAAATACGCGCTACCTTGCGCTGCGCGGTGTAATCGAAACTTACTAAAGTCGACGTGGGCGAAAATATATTTATCACTGTTGAACTAAATCTTTTTCAAAATTCTTGAAATGAAATTTTTTTTGACATTTTTCAATTCAATTTTTTTTGACATTTTTCAATTCAAATTTTTTTTTTCAAAATTTTTGAAATCGAATGTTTTTCAAAAAAAACTTTCTGGAAATACCAATTCATACATAAAGAATAGTAAACATTTTCAAGAAAAACTTAATACCCATGATGGTTAGTTTTGACGTAGTTAGCCTTTTTACGAATGTCCCTGTGGACAAAATTTTGAAAATAATTAAGGACACATTATTGAACGATAATGATTTGGTAAATAGGGCTAAACTTAGCGTAAATAAAATGGAACTGTTAACGGTATCAATCAACAACCTATTTTCAATAAAAAAATGATTTCTATCAACAAGATTTCAGGATGGCAATGGGTTCTCGTTTGTCACCATTATTAAGCAATATATTTATGGAGGATTTTGAAAACAAATATGTTGAAATTAGTATTTATAAAACCGGTAACTTGATGGAGATTTGACAATATTTTTGCAATTTGGCCTCATGGAATCGATTTATTAAACAATTTTTTTGAAAATATTAATGAGGTTGACGCTCTGTATCACCAAAAGTGTTTATTGTAGGATCATGAACTGAAGCTTACTTTATCTAATCCTGCATGCATTATTGCCATCCAAACCGAAAAAATGATATTTGAAGGAGAGACATGCCGGAAAAACGTAGTATTTTAAAATCTTGCAAATCCAATTATGACTTTCTCACATTTTTGTTTACAATTTCTTTCGTTTGCGGAGAATCAGCTAAACTAAAAACGTGCTTGTACTCAGCATCCTACGATGGATAGGTTCGGAGATAAACAGCGTCGAAATTGGATCTGCAAATCCCCAGCTGTGATTTTCTTCCTTTATGTGTATTTCTTTTAATTAGATTTGTATGCGTCAAGACACTTACGAAAAGTTAGCACTGTCATATTTCTTTATGACATAATAGAAGTTTAGATCTCTTGAAGTTGATCTAAAAAATGTCGAAAACAGTCAAAACGTGCTATTTCACCAGTAGCGTAACCAGAGCTCTATTTTGAGGGGGGGGGGCACTATCATTTAGAAATATAGACAATAAAAACAAAAATAATATTGAAACTCTTAAGAAATGGTAATTAAACAGAAAATAAAAATCAATCTTCTGAACACAAGTCAATATAAATAAATTCAAAAATTTCGAAGAGTTCTAACTTAATGGTCCCATACCCTAGCACATTTTTGGATTCAGTAAGGTCAAAAACTTATTCAATAACATTTTTTCATTATTGTAATATTGTACAATTTCACGTTTTATTATACGGAAGGAAGTAAAAATGGCTGAATCATTTTACTTGATTCTTCGATTTTTTTTAGATAGCTCAAAAATATTTTAAGATTATTAACAATTAATAATTATAACAATACAACATTATCAGCGAGAGAAACCTTGGGTAACGATTTCCTGTCAGTCAGGAATATATGGGCGCGAGTTATTATCAATTATCACTATCAGTATTGACGATTATTGAGAAATAACGAATAATTCACGTAGTTATAGCAGAGAATTCCCAACAGTTGATTTTGCATAAATTAATAGCGTCAACGGCGAAATTCTTTCTGTTTTTCGCTTTAACTTCATAGCAGTGGGATTCATGGTAATAGTACTATTATACTTATTGGTACTTTATTAAGTTACGAGTACAATAAGCTTCTAGCCCTCTACGATAAATATAAGCTCTTGTCCTAAAAAACGATAGAAACAGTCCAAAAAACGTATTTTGCACATTTCAGGTCTAAAAGTGGTCCAAAATCAATAAATTCGTTAACTCTCTATATCCAACGAGCGAAACAATTTTTAATCAACCATTGTGACTATCACAAAAAATTATCCCATGTATAAGTTTTTATCTTCGGGGCTCCATACACCTTGATTTTTTTTGTGTAGTTTCGGTTTGAATGTATAGCATCGCTGTATTTCTCTCAGGTATTCATCCCTAGGTTCAACCTTCCAACAGTATGTAAATTATTTCGCATTACCTAAGAATAACTACAGTTAACAGTTACAAGCAGATAATTTACACCTCGACTCGTAAAACAAATTACAGATAACGTTTTTATAGACACGAAGAACGTTTTTTAAGAAAATATTGTTTGGTATCTTTTCGCTTATAGGTAGAAGTAAGTAAATTAATAAAAACGCTATTTACCTAGTAATTTTGGGGTTGAAAAGAGGTTAACCTTATCATCCTATTTAAATAATGGTACCTTCCAGGAAGTTTTGCAAATATCCGTTTAATCTGGAATGTACATGATAATTATCTAGCATAATTCAATTAGACCATAGACCTAAAGATGGGATAAAATTTTAATAATAAAATTTAAATGTGGACAGCATTTTTTTACGATATGTAAGGCAGGAATATAAAAATCATGGAGGCCAGCCGAAACGTCTTGATTTTTTAATAAACATCACTTTTTTGTTTTCTACTAAATTACAAGTAAAATGATCTTGGCCCCTCCTCTCTGCGATAAACAGAAACCGAGATATGGGCTCTTGAAGTTGCCCCAAAACGACAAAAAAACGACAGAAGCACCCAAAAACGTGCTTTACACGTTTTCTTCGGTCGCATCGGCGTCGGTTACAAAATGGGCTAAGATTTAACATCCTGCGATGGGTACATGGCGTCGAAGTTGGGTAATGTTCGAATACATCTAAGTAGTAAATTATTCAAAATGTGACTTCATTAATAAATATGCAGGGTTCAGTCCCCTGCACGTACTTAACGTTATTGTTGTAGCACCCGTATATACATACATTTTATGTAGGTGGTTAATACCAGGTGCATAGATTCAAATATCATCTGAACACATTTTATGCAGTGCAGTAAGAATTTAAGTGCTTTTAATTCCACATCTTTTCGTTCCTCCACGTTTTATATACCTCTAGAAATAACTCTCATAAATCTTAATAGTTCGGCAATTCTTTGAAAACTATCTTTCTTTAGAAATACTCATTCTTGAGCAAGTTTCGGATACAGGTTTTTCAAAATTTATCGGCACAGATCAAAATCACATTCTTTAATATAAGGAATATACATAATTAGATATCTGAATAAGTTTCATTGCTGGGTTCAAGCTCCGAACCGTTTACAGTTAACAGTTACTCTTTAAGTAACTACCCATGTACCCATGTAATCAATGGATCCGTCAAAGACATACACGACACCATGCAAAATTTGGATTGTATTACTTGTAAACATTGGAAACTCCAATATCATCCATCTTATATAACCTCAAGTGATACTATACGGCTTTAAATAATGTTGCTATAAAACTGTAGGACCGCTATAAAGCCTTAAATGATCTAAAGTTTCTAAAAGTATTGTTATAAAACTTCTGGATTTTGGAAATGTTGTAAAAAAACTTTGTGACGCAACGAACTACTATATTTTACTTTGTTCCAGGGTTTTAACAAGTTGCTATAAATAATTAAAGAACAACAATATTAGTAATATTAATAATAATATAATAATAATATTAATGAACTAAAGGCAAGAAACAAAAACAGCCATAAGGCATCTGATTTATAACGGTAATAATGATTCGCTAAAAGTAATAGAAATTTATAAGAGGGATTCTTGTTACAAAGTTGATTACCTAAAGTTTTATAATATACAGGGCGAGTCAGGTTGTATGGTAAAATATTAATATGTGAATAGAGCATAAAAACAGTGTTGACGTGTCTCAGGATTTTGCTATACTTATAACCCTTAATTTTTTTTATACAAGGTGTTAAAGTTGGAAATGTTTCGTTGAATTTTTTAAATATTTTTCGGTAAAAATCAGTCATTTGGTTGGTTTATATTTTTCATAGGGCGCTATCAACTGGCGATATTAGTTTTTCAAAACTAATCCAGTGGCGTGCGTTTTCCCATTTTTTTCTGATAAGAATGCCGATAACTATGCGCCACTGGATATTTTCATACAATTTCGCAGTTGAAAACCTAATGTAATAATAATAAAATACCTCGTAAAATACTCTAAGAAAACAAAATCTTTAATAACAAAAATTTAAAAGCAACAGCGACTTAAATACTAATTTTATTTTTTACAATGAATTTTCAAAATGAAGTCCATTATCCTCAATGCACTTTCTGGCCCGCAAAGAAATTTAATTTTGTATATTCATGAGTTTTTGCACATCTACCTTTATTTGACGTGAAAAATGTACTAATCGGTCAACTAGTACTTGCTGGTTGTTAATTGATTAATTTTTAAAGTACACTGAGGTTAATGGATTTCATTTTGAAAATTTATTGTTAAAAATAGTATACCGGGTGTAAACGAATACTGGGTAACCCCTGCCGCCATATTTGTCACTTCCGGTTTCACCGGAAATGGCCCCAATAGTCTTTTCTAAATGTATGTTTTTACATTTTTGAAATAAAGATCACGTTTTGGATACATTTATACTATTTTGAACAATTTATACAGGGTTGTAAGAAAAATAATTCTAATTTTAGTTGTCAATCTAGATGGCTGCGAATATGTTAAAATTATTTTTGTTCCAATGTAATTCATATAAAAAATACGAAAACGTCAATATGTCCAATAATACATTATACAGGGTGCTCTAAACCCATTAATATCACATTTTTCTAAATAACTCTTTTTTTAAATATTATGATATGGGCCACCCGGATATTCAGAAAGCTCTATTTCGTAGGGGTTAAACGGTACCAAAAGTTCCGTTATGTGAAAACGTTACCGGCAGGAATGCCAATTTTTCTTAAGAAATTTATGTTTTATATCTAACTTCAATTCAATTTTGATCAACCCTGTATATTTGTGTTAATATATTATGATATTACTCATGAATATACAAAATTAAATTTCTTTGCGGGCCAGAAAGTGCATTGAGGATAATGGACTTCATTTTGAAAATTTATTGTAAAAAATAAAATTAGTATTTAAGTCGCTGTTGCTTTTAAATTTTTGTTATTAAAGATTTTGTTTTCTTAGAGTATTTTATTATTATTACATTAGGTTTTTAACTGCCAAATTGTATGAAAATATCCAGTGGCGCATAGTTATTGGCATTCTTATCAGAAAAAAATGGGTAAACGCACGCCACTGGATTAGTTTTGAAAAACTATTATCGCCAGTTGATAGCGCCCTATGAAAAATATAAACCAACCAAATGACTGATTTTTACCGAAAAATATTTAAAAAATTCAACGAAACATTTCCAACTTTAACACCTTGTATAAAAAAAATTAAGGGTTATATAGCAAAATCCTGAGACACGTCAATACTGTTTTTTATGCTCTATTCACATATTAATTTTTTACCATACAACCTGACTCGCCCTGTATATTATAAAACTTTAGGTAATCAACTTTGTAACAAGAATCCCTCTTATAAACTTCTATTACTTTTAGCGAATCATTATTACCGTTATAAATCAGATGCCTTATGGCTGTTTTTGTTTCTTGCCTTTAGTTCATTAATATTATTATTATATTATTAATATTACTAATATTGTTGTTCTTTAATTATTTATAGCAACTTGTTAAAACCCTGGAACAAAGTAAAATATAGTAGTTCGTTGCGTCACAAAGTTTCTAACAACTTTTCCAAAAACCAGAAGTTTTATAACAATACTTTTAGAAACTTTAGATCACATAAGGCTTTATAGCGGTCCTACAGTTTTATAGCAACATTATTTAAAGCCGTATAGTATCACTTGAGGTTATAGTATAAGATGGATGATATTGGAGTTTCCAATGTTTATAAGTAATACAGAATTCATCAAAATTTAATTGAACTTCGATATAAATCATAAATTTCTCAGGAAAAATTGTCATTCCTGCCGGTAACAATTACACATTACGAAACTTTTGGTACCGTTTAACACCTACTAAATAGAGCTTTCTGAATATCCGGGTGGCCCATATCATAATATTAAAAAAAAAAGTTATTTTGGAAAATGTGATATTAATGAGTTTAGAGCACCCTGTATAATGTATTATTGGACATATTGAGGTTTTCGTATTTTTTATATGAATTGGAACAAAAATAATTTTAACATATTCGCAGCCATCTAGATTGACAACTAAAATTCGAATTATTTTTCTTGCAACCCTGTATAAATTGTTCAAAATAGTATAAATGCATCCAAAATGTGATCTTTATTTAAAAAATGTAAAAACATACAGGGCGGTCCATTTAGAAAAGACCGAGGAAAAGACTATTGGGGCCATTTCCGGTGAAACCGGAAGTGACCAATATGGCGGATAGATCTCAAAAAGTTAAAAATCTTACCTAATTTCACCATAAAAATTTTTATCCTGATATCTTTGAAAACAAGGAAGTTACAGGGGTGGCCCACCATTCGTTTACACCCGGTATAACCCTTCATTTTTTTTATACAAGGTGTTAAAGTTATCGTTGAATTTTTTAAAAAATTTTCGTTCTGAACATTTTTTATAACACGAATTTTTTTAAAATGGATTTATTTATTCAAGACCTCCACCTCCGCCATTTCCAAACAAAAATATTTCATCGTCTTTTTTACGTAACGGCTTAATAATTGCAACTTTAAAATGGTTACATTCCAACATCCCCTTCAAGGACCTTACGTCTCATAAGAAAATGTGGTTTGCTGTTTATTTATCTTCTCCCCGTTTCCCGCCGAAGAAAATCACACTCAGGTAGTTCCGGATTTAAAATTCACAATCGAAACTAGATCTCTGCAAACGAGGGAGAACTTTTATTTTAGTTGAATAGACATCACTACACCCTACAAACTCAGCCCAAGACCTACATCGGTTTTTTTCTGAAAATTTAGCATAATTTAAAATACGAGACAGGCCAATTTTTGTTTAAGGATTATATCCATTCCTTAATTTTATTGTCACGTCTTATTTCGCATTTGGCAATAAAGTTGTCAATAATTAATAAAATTCGAAGAATCTCGTTCCATTTCACCCTTAGGTAATTTGTTGGCTAATTATGTCTTAGGTACCTGCTTTACCTGGTAATTTATTTATGTTTCAACAGCGCAATTAATGAAAATAAGGCAGAAGAGGCACTCTCTTTGCGGCAGCTCAAACTCCGGAACTACCTGAGTCGGAAGTTTTTGGCGGGTGCTAAAATAAAACGGTTAATCGGCAGGATTACCTGATGTGGGAATATAATGAGTGATAACGTATATCGAAACTGAAATTATACATGAGGGTTGCTTGTGATCCAGTCAGCCGGCAGCTGCTTCTTCGCTAACGTTCAAGATTGACAAATCTCACTGAGGGGCCCTTCTCTTAACAATGGAGCACGAGCTAAAGAATCATACCAAGGAAACACAATATGCGTCTATCTACTTTATATTAAACTGCATGATTTCCTCCAAATAATTTCTAACTCTTGTTGTCGCGTTCTGAATTTTTGATTAACATCATTGTGCGAACCTAAAATGCATGTATTTCGAAACGTACCGAGTGATCTACATAATCTTGTCGGTTATTTGGATACCTTTTTATGGGTTTTTAAACAGGACATTTTTTTTGTATGTATATTTTACAAACATAGGCCCCTAATAACAAAACCAAAGGAGATAGGTATAGGGAATGGTTCATACTCTATTATTTTCTGTAAAAATATATGGGGTTCCGTTTGAAAAAACTAACTTCTTGACGTTTGAACTAACAAAATGCTCACTTCTAAAAATAAAACACCTTGTATAATATTTTGAAAACTTAAAGATTCTCTCAACTAGATCATAAACTACTTGTAACAGTGTGCAATAAAAATTGGTAATTAGCAACTTGGTGGGACATATCGATTTTCTTCCGAAATTTTTAAAAAATATTAATTATCTCGAAAATAGTTCTATTTCAGTGTATATTGTGGATTGCTGTCCACTAACTCAAGCTGAAATTGTGCGAGCAATTAAAATAATGTTTTTTTCTTTACTGCATTTACTCCTTTTCCTACAAACTGAGCCGATTTTGTATATATACTGGGTGTAAATGAATAGTGGGCCACCCCTGTAACTTCCTCGTTTTCAAAAATATCAGGATAACATTTTTTATGGTGAAATTAGGTAAGATTTCCAACTATTTGAGACCTATCCGCCATATTTGTCACTTCCGGTTTCACCGGAAATGGCCGCAATAATCTTTTCTAAATGGACGACCCTGTATGTTTTCACATTTTTGAAATAAAGATCACAATTTGGATACATTTATACTATTTTGAACAATTTATACAGGGTTGCACGAAAAATAATTCGAATTTTAAAATACTTGTATCAGTGCGCAAGGAAAATATTGGTAATTGAGAACTGGGTATTATAAGATAAAAATTTTCTTTGGAAATTTTGAAAAATATTAATTATCTAACCTAACTTAATAAAAGATAAATTTAAAAAACTTAACTTAATAAAAGAAAATTTATATAAATTTTCTTTTGCAATTTTTCAAAAACATTAATTATCTCAAAAACCGTTAGGTTTTAGAGCATGTTGTGGCCCACTAACACAAGCTGAAATTGTACGACCCATTTTGGTAAAATGTACCAACAAAACGGTGCAGTTTGTATACTAATCTTATGTAGTAACAGTAAAGAACAAAACAAATTGTCATTTTCATTGCTCGTACAATTTCAGCAGTATTAGTGTACACCACACACTCTGAATCATAACAGTTTTCAAAATAATTATTATTTTTGAAAAATTACCAAAATAATTGATATCTATTATCAAGTTGCCAATTTTATTACCAAAATTTTCTATGTGCACTTATACAAGTAGGTACATACTTGATCTAACTGAAAGAATCTTTAAGCTTCCAAATAATATACAAGGTGTTTTATTTTTATAACTGAGTATTTTTTGTTCAAACGTCAAGAAGTCCGTTTCTTATTTTTTTTATAGCGACCTCTCTTGGTTTTTTTTACTATGGACCTATTTTGGTAAAATGTACAGTGTTATCATTTTGTTTGGTACACATTTTATCAGAATCAGAAAAGTTGTAGGGTATTTACTAAATTTTTATTTGGCAGTAATAAAAAACAATTGAATGCCGATTTTTTCAGATATGGGCATAACCTATGTTTTTTTTTTAATTGGACCACCCTATGTGTTTTAATCCAGTTAGATTTGGTTTTTCTTCTGATTACACTGATATAGCATACTTGATAGTTTTATACAAGATGCTTTGAATTATTAATCAAAAATAAAAAGATTGTAGGTAAATATTCCTACTAGAGTTCAAACAGTTTGCGTTAGCAAAGAGGGCAGTGGATGAAAACAATAGAAACTGTTATTGTTTTGATATTGTTTTCATCCACGGCCGTCTTTGCTAAAGCAGAAAACTCTAGTAGGAATATTTACCTACGATCTTTTTATTTTTCATTAATAATTCGAAACATCCTGTATAAAACTATCAAGTATCCTATATCAGTGTAATCAGAAAAAAAAACAAATCTAACTGGATAAAAACATATGGGGAGTTCCATTTAAAAATCATAGGTTATGTCGATATTTGAAAAAATCGGCATTCAATTGTTTCTTTATTTCTGCCAAATAAAAATTTTGTAAATATCCTGCAACTTTTGTATAAGACATTTTTTTCTAATCTCTTCAACAAACTCGCAAATTCTGATTAAAATGTGTACCAAACAAAATGATAACACTGTATGTACGTACAGAACGGCGCAGTTTGTACCAAAATGAGAGGTGTAGGGAATGGTAATACCTAACCATAGAGAAATCCATACAGAAGTTATGTTTGAAAAATCTAATTCTTTGAACTAAAAAAGTGCTCAATTCTAAAAATAGAGCACCTTGTATAATACATATTTTGAAAACTTAAAGATACTTTTAGTTAGATCATAAGGTACTCGTATCAGTGTGCAAAAGAGATTTTGATAATTGGCAACTAGATGGGAAATTTTCTTCCGAAATTTTTCAAAAATAATTATCTCGAAAACAGTTAGGTCTCAGTGTATGTTGTGGTCCACTAACCCAAGCTGCAAAGAAAATGATAATTTATATTGTTCTTTACTGCTTTTATACATTTGACCAAAATGGGTCCATAATAAGAAAATCAAAAGAGATAGGTATAGGGCTAATACCAATCAATGCAGAGTCCATACTCTGTTATATTCTGTAAAAATATACAAGAGGCTGCGTTTGAAAAAACCTCGGAAAAAACTGACTTCTTGACGATCGAATTAAAAAAATGTTCAACTCTAAAAATAAAACACCTTGTATACAGGGTGTCCCAGTTTTAAGGGACGAAACTACACAGACTTAAAGAAAATATTTTTGAGCAGAAAACTTCCTATTCATATGCCCTTTGTCTCGCTTAGTTTAGGAGATAGAGGGCGTTAAAGTTTTAACTTTTTCTAAGTTTTTTTCCTATATCTTTTGAAATATATTAGATATCAATTTGAAATTTTGTACACTTTCTAATTACCCCAAGCTGAAGATTTTACAGCATTTTCATGAAATATGCTATACGGGGTGACCTTTTTTTAGGCCCACCCAGAATCAAATCCTTCCAGAACTTTTTAGCGCTACGCCACTGTCTCATTTTGATACTGTCACTTCAAAGAGTGAGTGGTCTTTTAGCAAAATTTTTTGTGCGATGTCTGGTTTAGGAGTTACAGCTTGATATGCTCATAGAATCTATTGATTTAAAAATTTTTTGTTAAATTTTTTGAAGTAGGCTGAAAGAAATGAATACAAATCAATGACAGTTCTCTGAACATTAATGAGTGTACGTTTTATATTATATTATATATTTCAAAAGATATAGGAAAAAAACTTGGAAAAAGTTAAACTTTAACGCCCTCTATCTCCTAAACTAAGCGAGATAAAAGGCATATGTATAGGAAGTTTTCTGCTCAAAAATATTTTTTCTTTAAGTCTGTGTAGTTTCGTCCCTTAAAACTGGGACACCCTGTATTATTTTGAAAACTGAAAGATATATTTTCAGATAGATCATAAGGTACTTGTGTGCAAAATAAATTTCGGTAATTGGCAATTTCATGGAAGATATCAACTTTCTTTCGAAATTTTTCAAAAATATTAATTATCTCGAAAACAGTTAGGATCCATTTCAGAGCATAAAAATATTCGTAATCGTGAAAAATTAGATAAAAGTAGTAAACGTTAAAGTAAGTTTTGCTTAGAAGTCCGTTTGTTCGGCTATGACAAAACAATAACAACCAAGCAATAATCCGGCCTGCTGCACCCTATACAAAATTTGGACCATTTAAAACGACTGTACTAGTACTCGGGTGGACCAAGGCTAGGTAACCTATTGAAGATCTTTTGTATAGTCGTATCGTCTGGCTGGAATGTGGTTCTTCAAGCCACACACTCTGGGTCACATCTTTTTATTAAACTTCACCCTCTCAGTTTATTACCCGATTTAAAAAGGAAATGCATTATATTTGAATAAGTAATAAATTGTGTTGTACAGGTGGCCGCAACTAACAGCAACACGAAAGGCGAGTAGCGTGTCGAAACCTTCGCATATTTTTATTTGCTAAACTCCATCTGTATAAAATATACAAAAAGACATAGATTAATTAGGCAACGATCTTTTGGTATTCTAGAAAAAATTGTGTTCGCAAAATTTTTTACCCTAATGTTACTACGAGTTGGGGGGGTTTTTACAAATTTTGGCGCATCTCTTCATTAGCTCTTCGCAGTCATGCCTAATATTTGCTCCAATACCAACATATGGTTGGTTCAAATTTTGGCGCATCTCTTCATTAGCTCTTCGCAGTCATGCCTAATATTTGCTCCAATACCAACATATGGTTGGTTAACCCAATTTTATCGACCGCCACTGGTATATTCATCAATTGCGACAATTTACAGTTTGACCTATATAATACTATATATATCTGCTGTAACTGCCATCTCGGGTTAATTAGTCTCTTAAATGATATAAACTATTTGCATGCAAGAGCATTATGTTGTTTCATAATTAGCAAGATAAATAAACAAAACGGCTTATTCATAAGTAGACAAATGAATAATAACAATCTGTACATTCACAAATAGAGCGGTTAAAAGTTAAGAACCATACAGGGTGGGCTATTGAAAACGAAACAAACGAGTAGTTTAAATTGATTTAAAAAACTGTTCTATTTCCTGTTCGTTTTTCATTTCTACATCACATCATCAAAACATACAGGGTGTTACATTTGAAAAAAAATTCAATTCAAAAAGTTCCAAATTGAAAAATAATTTTTGGCCACCCTGTATATTTTTAGAAAGTGAAAATGATTTAAAAACATTAATTAGAGTCTCGTAACTAGTATTCACATATTTTTTCCTTATAATCTCATAATAACTGTGACTACTGATTTTTTTCAATATGCATCTGCAGATGGCATTTCAACAAAAAAATTCATTACGTCCAAGCAAGTGGTTGGGAGATAGTCAATAATAATATAGGAGTGAAAGGAATCTAGAAAGAGGCTTCAAAAAATGTGGTGATTACATAATATTCGATTTCAAAAAAGGCACTTGATCCTGTAATATTGTCTTGGGCTCGCCCTGTATATTCGAAAATAATTGCCAGTTATAGACTTTTTTTATCTAGTTTACTTGTACCTATACTTGTGAAAATTTCAGCGAGAAATCAAAACAAATCGTTCCTGTCATAATTAATTGATGAAATTTTACTAAAAAGTAAAAAGTAAAAAATGTTTTTAAAAACTTGTTTTTGTCGTACTTAAAAGTAAAAAATAATTTCTTTTTTGGCAAAGAATTTCATGTACGACTGCAAGAAAAGCAAGGCGGGCGCTCTTTGTATGATTGCACGAGTGATTGTGTAAAAGGGGTGGGAATTGGTGAGCAAGCTTAAAAAAAATATATACAGGGTGATTCATAAGTAATGGTACACAGACCAGCAGCAGATTTCGAACGTAAAAATGTTGCGATTTGGCCAAACTTACCTTGGTCCAAAAGTTAATAACAACCAAGATACAGGGTGTCAAAGTTAAAATTTATTTTTTAATTTTCTTTTGTAATTTAATGAATTTTCGTATTTTTCTTGTGAAAATTTATGAGTAGGGATTATTTGGTGTGAGAAATCATAATACACCTTCAATTTTGGTATAACTCCTAGAGGGCGCTACGTATGCTGCGTTTCATGTGTAAAGATGACCGTAATTTTTTTGCCCGCACCCATACGGGAGATTTCACTTATTAATTTCTCAAAAACTGTTGTATTTAGAGACTTGAAACAAGTATACCTTTTTTATTAAGAAATTATAGAAGAATATAATTTTTAAGCGAAATCTGCCATATGAGTGCGGGTAAAAAGTTACGACCTTTTTTACACAGTAAACGCAGCGTACGTAGCGCCCTCTAGGAGTTATACCAAAATTGAAGGTGTATTATGATTCCTCACCCCAAATAACCCCCACTCATAGATTTTCACAAGAGAAATACAAAAATTCATTAAATTGCAAGAGAAAATTAAAAAATAAGTTTTAACTTTGACACCCTGTATCTTGGTTACTATTAGCTTTTGGACTAAGGTAAGTTTGGCTAAATCGCAATATTTTTACTTTCGAAATCTGCTGTTCGTCTGTGTACCATTAATTATGAATCACCCTGTATATTTTTTTACATACTTTTTTGTTTATTATTCTTTTAAATATCTGCTCGGGTGGGGATCTTCCATTTGTCTTCCTTATTATTGCGATGTAAAAATTTTGGTTGCGAACTCGAATTTTTTTCACTGCCTGAAATATCGACAATGTTAATTAAAAAAAAACTGCTTAGATTTTCAGTTAGGAATACAAAATATACACTGCTTACATTTTCTGCTTATTTAATTGCTATTTAAATATTCACTCAGTGGAATGTTGCTATTTCCTGTCGTAGACAATTGTAAACATTAGTGAACATTTGAACAATTATTTGTAACACATATTCTAGTAATTCTACATTCTGTATGCGTATGACGAAAATATAACACATTACGCGAGAGCATTGTTTCAGTTGTGTTTCAGCGAATAATAAAACTGGAACATGTATTAAAACAAACTATCGGTTACACTTCCCTATTTATATTTTTGGTATTAATCGCAGCAGGGTGGCTAACTTGGGGAGAATCACGGCTTCGCCCCCCCACCGCTGTTATTCTGAGAAAAGGTATCCTATTCTTTTGTTCTACCATAGTAGGTGCTTTGTTTACCACCGTCGTATAGAATGGTCTTCCTCTTAAAAGAATGTTTATTAAGATGGGCCTAGCTGAAAGACAAGTGAATATGCGGGTCAACGTACTAAACGATTGTGTTTTTTATATAATGCCCTTTTTACCGGCCAGGGCCGCGAACGGATACGGGACTATCCAGTCGAGCAACCACATCCTTTAATTGTGTAGTACCTTCGAGCGTTGAAAACTTATAATGGCCTAAAAGTATTTCTTCCTTAAGCTTGTGGTTAAGCCATAGTATTCAAAAATTACCATGGCAATGGCTTCTTCATGCGCAGGGCAACTATTCGAGGTGATTAGATGACATTGAGAAGAGAAATCACGGTCTTATAAGAAACGTGGTTTAAATATACAGGACTTGCGGTTATATCAGAAGGGATTACTTTTCATCGATGGTAAAGTCGGTCAAAAAAAATTTAAAATTGTGCTTTAAAAATTTTATAACAACTATTTGTTGTGCCACCCGGTATATAAAAGTTATCATAATTATAGGAAACACAAAAATTAAACGTTCTATTAAAATAAAAAGCATAAACGGAGCAAATTCCACCAAAAAAATATCAATCCTGGATACTAATAATAATAATAATAAGCTTATTCCGGATATGATATGGCAACCCCCATTTTTGGTAGTACAATACTACTCCTTCGGTATTTAGATTATTTTCTACTTACTGGGTCTCTGAGGAAACGTTTCATTAAAAAGCCCTTTTTTGCAGAGTTACTGCAATTTACTGCTGCACAACGAGGCATTTCGCCCCTAACTCTAAAAAGCAATAAAATTCGTTTGCATGGTATTTTTTGCACGCTCGGGTAATTTGACACTTTTACTGAATTGTTTGAGACATTTGTAAGTGACGTTTACAAATTAGCGATCGGTAAGTGAATTACTTACCGATCAGGAGGCGGTAAGTAAACTGATAAATATAGAAATTTAAAAATCTATTTTTATTGAAGACAAAATTAAAATTAAAATTTGAAAAATTATTAAAATTTATTGGAGCAATAGAATTCATACAAGAAGCATAAGTTGTGGCAAAAATGTTATCCAGATCTAGAAGTTTCTTACATTATATTTATTATTTACCTTAATTTTCAAGTCGCAGTGATTATCAGCCAGCTTCAGATAAGGGGATGAATTATTGCATTTCAAATCTGAATGCACATTTCTTCTGATCTCTTTTTAAGTAATAAATCAAAATTTTTCTAATGCTGAAACATCGAAATAAAAATGCGTATGTTTTGCTACGCGAGAGGTCCGAAAAGAAACCACACCTCTCGATGACGGCGAACGGTGTATGACTGGCCGCGCGATAGTGCAGGAACGAAGCCACGCCCCTCTGAGACGGTGCATGACTGACCACGCGACATTGGTGGAACCAAGCCACGCCTACACCTGCCAACGACTTAGCACGCGTAACCCACAACGCAGCGTCATCGAAACGCCTCCCGCTTAAAGCACAAATAAACTGCACTTTTGGTTAACAATTTTAGATTGGCGTTTTAATGAACATGGTTTGGTGAAAATGCACTTCATAAAATATTTAAGACGAAAACTTTTAAGAAGATAGAAAATATAGTGACAGCAATTCACCTAAAAAATATAGAAATTGATTTAGTATAAAACGTAGCAAAAATATAAAAAAGTTACCACTTATATTTATTCTGTTCATTTACCTTTAAAAAAATAATTAATGCTGAAACTGAAAGTAAAACTGAAATTTCAGTTTCAATACTACCATGCATGACAAGCATGTCAGTACTGACACTTTGTTTCTGTATTTCCCGCAAATCGATTTCGATTTTCCAAAGTCGGTTAGATTAAAACAAAATCGAATTAAGTCAGTTGGACGTGCGATACCTATTAATTTTAAATGTGATGGGCGTGATCATTCCTCCAGTGAGCCTCAGCGGATGCAGACTACTAATGACCACCGTTGTCAGATTTCTCGTTAGATAATTCTTGTAGGACCTTTAAACATCCATGCTCGCTGCTAAACTCGTTGCTTACATCCTTTTAAAGAATAATAAAAACAATTGGTATTAAAGGTAACAATTTTTTCAAATGGCATTTGCATGTAGGAATTTTCACTATTTTATTTTATTATATAGCTATTTGTATCTTAAAATGAAACAGACGGGACAAACCACTAGAATACTCGTATTTGATGCCACTTTCCAATATGGCGTCATTAACAGCAAAGATACAAGATAACAAAAAGTATTTCAAAATCTATAAAATTATGAAAAATTCTACAAAACATTTCAGGTAGGTAGGTCTTTTTGGTAGTTCAGATTAATTGTCGTTTGACATTTACTTTTTGCCAAATGCGAAACGAAAGTCAAATTCCTGCAAATTTTATTTCGTTTCTAATTGTGTCCTTTAATTCTTCGATATCATTAGGTTTGTTCGGATCCACCTTGGATTTAAGCCAACCTCACGAGAAATACTCAAGTGGGGTTAGGTTAAGTGATCTAGCTGGCCACTCGTCTACAAACCCATCTGTTGTAGCTTGAGTAAAATATGGTCACCAATTGAAAAACCATCAATTCCTGCCAACTCAACTCTGCAAGAACTCAATGAAAAAGATTTTGATCCTTCTCAGAGTTCCTGAACTAAATGTACCTTGTTTGGATGCTAGTTATTCTTTCACATACGGATTGACTGTTTGAATTTTGTAACTTGGTTTGTAAGGAGTTTTCTGTCATTCAACTGGTTGTCTTCTGGAACTGCAGGACGGCTTCTTGTAAAATTGACCGTTACAAGATCAAAATTTCGAAACTTCCTTTCTATTTTGCTTATACTGCGAACTTGGTCGATCAGGGGTACTTATTTAGCAAAATTTAGCTCCTTCGCTATTTTTTCTGCACGCTCTGTAAAGACTATATTGTATTTATTTCAACTTCATAACATTCATATTATTTAATATGTGTTTTACTGTACCGAGCCACCCACAACATTTCAAGGTCAATGACAGTTACGACCTACTTTTGCCTGAGGGGACCCAACAGACTTAATATCCGAAGATGTTGGGATTAACTTCTTGTTCCTAAAGATCCACTTCTGACCTGACTAGAGTGCCTCTCAACCATAAGTTTTTTGTGAAAATGTTAGAGCTCTGGATGCCTGAAGCTCACCTACAAATTTATCTCTTAAAGTGAATGAGTAAGGAGAAAGATTTCAGCATGTTATTTCGTTTCGGATATTTTCGTTTGTTTCTATAAACACATCTGGGATGCTGCTGCGTATGTCATAGATTTAATGTATAATTAAATGTTACCAATATTTAAATTTTACTAAAATTTGCAACCATCTCTCCCAGAACGACGAGCACAATAATAATAATAATTACAAGCGTAATAAATTACGAATTTTACACATTTAGGGATATTTATTTAAATCTGGCGATGCTGGTAATGATGTGGTATTGAGCGGGCCAGGACCGGATAAAATTTGTCCGTTATAAGATATCCACACACGAAGCCACTAGCTACGAATGAACATACGCAATTCATGGATCGACTCCGCAGGGAAAACAATAAACACATCTTACTTTACTGCAGGACTTGCAGCAGAGTTTGTTTACATACACGGAGATGCGAATATAAAATGCAATGCTTAAGCATAGTTACAATATTTAAAACGAAATGGCGCAAGCAGCCGGTAGCCACCCATAACGGACGAACCCTCTCCGTTAGTAGGCGGCAGGCAAAGGAAAATAATCGCTCCAACTGCGCATACTTACATTAACGCCTCTTGCATAGTTGAGGGGTTGACAAGTTTGTACGTAAACAATCGCCAAAAATACTGGGGGAGGCACTTTTCACGTTCATTTTAAAATTGTCAAAAACAAGCTCTATTCACATTTTTTATAGGTATAGACAGTATTTGAATGGTGGGAAATGTAAGATGCTATCAAATAAGGCGACAAGTATTAAATTACACAAGCCGCCCAAATACGCGGTTTACTTGGCAGGAGGCGCAGAGAAGCAGGGCATTTAAATCTTTGGTCTAGTTCCTCCTGCAATGTGCACTTGCTCTACAGTCGCTCCGGGGATACTCCATCCATGATTGCCGTAATAATTCATTCTCTCAAGTTGGTCGGAATCTCTGTTTCTATAAATAGCATAATTCTGCACGTACATAAACCATTTGTTTATAAATTACAGTCATATTTACTAACTCATAGAGTCGTTACACTTAATAGTTTTAAATAATGCAATTATGTAACACTGCTGACACAATGTCGGATTTCAGCTGTTCTTAAAGCCCCAACAAATACCTGTTCTTGAAAAGCTTCAATGCAACACATATATCAGGATACCTGATAGCAGTTGACACTTCCTGCTGCCGCAATTGTTTCGTATGACTGAGCTGGTACTAGAAAAAATAAAAACGGGTCCAGATTGAGTTACCAAACCGTTACAAACCCAATTTTTGGAAAAACCTCAAAGCACAGCGATTTCAAAGACGTTGGCAGGCCAAAACATAATCAGTTTAACTAGATATAGAGTGCCCAACTCATAGAGGCGTTACACTTAATAGTTTTAAATGAAAAAATGAAGATGGTCCAAATTGAGTGACCAAACCATCGCAAACCCAATTCTTGATCTTGGATAAAACCTCAAAACACAGGGACTTCACAGACGTTGACATACCAAAACATAATCAGTTTAACTAGATATAGAGTACCCAACTCATAGAGTTGTCTGTTCTTAAAACACCAACCTGTTCTTGATCGAACACACAGTATGTACATGGTGGCCCATTTTCAAGCCTCATCATTGGGATCTCGGAAACAGGGTCGGTTAAATTGTGGTAAAGTTGGGCAATTTGATGCTTATCAAAATGCTGTGTTGCAATTTGGAACATACCGAATACTTTCGAAAATATCAGGAAAAAAACGAAACTTTATAAAATCTTTTTTATTTTTTTCTGGCATATTAAAACGAATAACACTTCGTACTTCGTCATTGCCACTTTTTATCGTCTACAAGATGGCGCTGTCAACTTTGAAATCCGACGTTTCGTCTTCCAGAAACCATTAACTTATTTTTTTTTAAATACGAACCTGGATTTGTTATTTTATTTATTAAGAATATCCCTTATGCTTTTATTAAAAAAAATTGGTTGTGTAATTTTCAAAAATAAGGATATAGGGAATGAATCATTTTTTTTTTTGTTTTTGAATATCGACGCCGTCTTTTCCATTTTCCGTTAATGTTAATATTGCAGAAATAAGCTCAATATAAACAAGGTGGACGGACTCATTGCACTGAAATAAAACTAACTAACTAACTTAAAACTATGTATTTGATTTATCCTATTTTAACACGCTTTTATTAGCTTCACCTGTATGTTTTTTTTTGTTTGTATGTAACGGAATCTTTCAACGAGATTTTCACCCACTTCAAAACGTCAGATTAAACTGAAACTTTGTACAAATATCAAGGATCGATGACAATACAATAATTTTATAACTTTGTCCTAATGTCTTTACCAGGACCATCAGGATAAAATAAAAATAATTTTACAGGTTAAGCATATGCCATCTACAGAATGACGGTAAATGTTATCCTTCTTTATCGTCATAGAAAAAGAAATTTGAAATGAAAAATTTTGAAAAAAATTCGAAATGAAACATACCGAAAAAAATTTGAGTTGAAAAAGTTGAATTCAAAAATTTTGAAAAAAATTATAGTTTAGAAAAGCTAAAAACCGAACTAAAAAGTAAAAAATTATGTTTATCTATTAAGATTTTGTTCAACAGTGATAAATATTCCACTAACTCAATATAATTAAATGCTCTTTACTAAGTTTAAAATAAGAATAAAGTGATTGACAAAAAATAATGCACCTCGAATAACAAAGTTATGGAATTTATTACCCGACTCCGTCTTCTCGTTTTATTTTCCTCAAGCGGTTAGGTACTTCTGCAACGCCCGGTGCCCCTGTTGGGTATAGGCCAGCCCCTCGTGAAGTGCCGTTAGATTAAAAAAAAGTAGTAGGGCAAAGAAAATGTTCTGTGACAATGAACCAATACACATATAACAAATCCTTGACAGTCCTTTTGGGCGAGTTGTGGCATTTTTGAATAGCGGTGGAGAGGCAAACATGCACTTGGCAGGGTGGATTTTCGCCCTTTGCGTAGGTGCACACCCACCTGCATATATTTTTCTATTTATTAGATCTCTATCGAAATAAAAATCATTATCTGTCTACCTGTTCATTGGGTAGAATCTATTAATTTCGTCTTTTGTCGCTTCGGCTTATTAAAATCGGGCACAATATTTGTTTGTTCATACCAACACAATGGCATTCATACGAGCCACAGACAATAATCATTTTCATTGTTAAAATAACTGGCGATATTAGAAGTCACAGTTATTTTACAAATTATTTTAAGAACTGTTCATCAAGCCGCATATAATGCCACTAACACTTTGTGCGTGCCCAACCTAGATTCTTTTAAAAAAATATCCCACGCATCAACCCACACGGTTTGTAGTATAGTAGAGGAACCAGATGAAAGATTTATTGGACAATTTCGGAACTGTTGGACGGTCGTTACTCGAGTCGAAAGCCAAAAAGTTCACTAAACCTGCACTTCCTTAATTATGCTTGTATCAGACCTAGTTGTACTGACCGGTGAAAAACTACAACTTTTTAATACCATCGATGTGGATAAGATATATCAGATCTGCTACATACCAACGAAGACACGAGGATTGCAATGGCTCATCGACATTGGTGAATTAAATATGTTCACAATGCTTATAAGTAATAAATAACTTGATGTATATTTATTTATTTTCTTTTATTTCTGTTACTTTTATATTTTCCCTTAAATCGCTTAAAAGAAGCAGTTCATAAGAGTTGTCAACAATTTCGTTTAGCAACGATATATAACCTCAGAGTTTATAATAGTAACAGAAACTGTAGACGAAAATTTAAATTCTAATACATCATTTGAAAGTTCGCTGCCACAATAAAAAGCTTAAATTTTTAATTTGAAAAATATGGCACATCTCTTTAGGTCCTACATCTGTCAAAATTTCGACAAAATTTCAAAAACCGCTCAAATTAAGTACATGTTATGATAGCTCATTGGAAACTCTTGACATTGTCTAATCAAATTTGAAATAATATTACTGCCCGGTCTAAAAAATAAAAAATACACACTACGTGGACACCCTGTATAGATAGAAACGCTATTTATTATCTTGTAGATTTTCTAAAGATAACCAACAAAACCGTTATATAACCAGGGAATTATTAGTTCTATAATGCGGCAAAGGTTACTATAGGTTTTATTAAATAGTGATAGATATATTTATATTGCTTCACCACATACCTGGAAATTACAGTAATTTTATGAAACCTTAATAAACCTAAGTGAATATAAGTGACTACCGGACATTTCTTATATACCTTCGTTACTTTTAAATATTCTTTATATAACTAGATGTTAATATAAGAACCGAGAAATGTTTATTAGAAACCTAAAACCGTGCAAACAAACACGGCCATCATCTTCAAGGTTTATAGGAGTAATAACAGTTCATTAAAAGTAATAGGAAAATGTATATACGCAGAATTTTCGTTACCAAGTTGATGGCTTAAAATTTTCTAATATATCCACTGAAACACTTTCATTTTATAGATTTTATAAAGATAATTAATGATACTGTTATTACGAGAAATATTAGTTCTATAATGAGGCAACGATTATTGTAGGTTTTGTTAAATGCGGATGGAAACACTTATATTGCTCGATTAATACCTGAAACCACAATAAAACCATAATAAAACCACAATAGAACCATAATAAAACCCATAATAAATCTCATTAATACCTGAAACTGTAATAAAACTGTTATATGGTCTTTTTATAACTAGATGTTATGGAGAAAAATATTCATTGGGAAATGGGAATCGTATGTTAATAATTAAGGATTATTATAATACAACAAAATTACCTTATCAGCGAGGGGAACTTTGGTAACGATTTCCTGTCAAGAAGATATGGGCGCGAGTTATTATCAATTATCACTATCAGTGTTGGCGATTATTGAGAAATAACGAATAATTTTATAATTAAATTGTATTGGATTATTACTTTTATTAGCAAATGCAAATATAGAAATTAACGTTTAAATCTGCTACAAAAACACATTTGACTTTACGGAAATTGACTTGGGATCATAATTTAAGTATCGAGTGTCATAACGTTTAAACTAAATAATTTGATTTATTTTTTTAAATTTTTATTTCTAAGAATGTCCAGTCAATGTTATGAAATTATTAATGTTTATATTATATTTAAACGGTAACATAACAAATGCAAGGCAGCAGTTACCAGTTTCTTGCCTTTTAAATTAGTTGTCTAATCTTATGAAGAGTAAATGTTGATTTGTTTTTCACAATCATAATAAACCTTAAAACAGATTCTACCGTTTTAATTCAACAAAATCTATACAATTAGTGCTAAACCATTCTAATAACCGATCTAAACTGGTGCACAATTGGATATTGGGAAAATTGGTAATATTAGAACCTCATTATCTTTGGAATTAGATGATTAATCTTGATGCGGTTTTCTGTGATCGTTAGCAAAATTCATTGATTTCGTCCACCGTAAATAGATAGTGTTTCTCTTATCTACAGCGTGATTATCCAGGCCCTTACATTTATGTTAAAGTTTACCGTTCTCCCAAATCGCTAAAAAAATTTTGGAATTTTTAACACATAAAAAAATCCTCAAATTGGTTCTTTACAATTACTTATAAATCACAACGAACGTCTCAAAAAAAATTTTTTTGGGTATTTGGGAGAACGATAAACTTTAACATAAAGGAAAGGGTCTGGATAATCACCCTGTAGATAAGAGAAACACCCACAATTTAAAAAATCTATTTATGGTGGACGAAAGCCAATGAATTTTGCTAACAATCACACAAGATTAATCATCTAATTCCAAAAATATTGAGGTTCAAATATTGCCCATATTTTTCCAATATCCACATTAATAATTGACTCAACTAGTCTAAAAATCTTAAATTGTCAGGAAACGTAAGAACTGTGCTCTTCAGTATGGAGGTAGAAATATCATTGATGAGTAAAATAAACAAAAGCGGTCCACAACGAGATCCCTGTGGGATCCCAGATGGAAAAAGTCAGATTTTTTAAACTGAGCCAATGCATTTATAGTATTTATAGATAGATAACTCCAAATTCAGAAAGTTTTCAATTTAAAAAGAAGCAAGTTATGGTTGCCTCTGTCAAAAGCTTTAGAAAGATCTTTAGAAACAGAGTCAACCTACAGCTTGGTTTCAAACAAATTGATTGTAAAATTTTCATAAATTGATGACAATTCTTCTATTGGGGACGAAATTTTGATAGAGGTTATAAAAGCTAAATGAGTTAACAATAACAGCACATTGGATTCTAATTCATCATTAATGCTTTCTTCAAATAAGTATAATAAAATTATTAATCACCAATTTTACAAATGAGTCTAGTGCTGGAATGTTTATTATCTGTAGATTTAAGGGCGGTTATCTGAAAGGTGCATCGTGAGAGATTTTAAAGAAATCAAGAATAATAAACCGTAAGCACAAGTATTATTCGTATGTGGTCCCTAACAGGAAATGGTACATGGAATGTTTTGAACTGAATGTGCTACGTCTTATTCAATTCCGAGAACAGGTTGAAGACAGTTCTTATGTACAAGTGGTTTTCTGCTTTGCTGCTTTTGACTCCATCCCACCCTAAAACGCCCTTAAAGATACCGAAAACCTCACAAAGTACACGACTTATCCGTAAAGAGATTGATTCGAGATTAAACCAATTTAGCGCCATTTCACTTAGGAATGTGTTCGGTGCGTTTCGTTGAAGATAAAACTATTGAGAGCATGGGAGTTGGCGCCAAAGTACGTACGTTCACTTGCATGGGAAACGTGAATCAAACGCTCAAATTTAAAAAACAAATATGATAAATTTAATTCCAGCGATCCGGTGCACTGCAATAACGACTCGTTTATTCCCAGAAATGTTCATTCATTTTGTTGAATCTTGCATGTGGTTGTATTAAAAATATCAATCAGTCCGTTGGCGCCTTTGGCGTTTCGACTAATTGTTGTAAATTCTCAGTAATCATGTAACAAAGTTAATTTTAAACTAACTTGGTGTGTAGTTTCTTCAGATTCTGGGTTATACAGTGTGGCCACAAAAGTATTGCAATATGAACAATAGACTTCTGAAATTTAAAGCGTTGATAATACGTCACTAGCGCCAGAATCTGGCATAATTGTGCACAGAATACTACCTCCAGTCTAACCGGAAGTGGCAGCAACTTTCGCATTTTAAATGAAACACCCTGTATATTTTTACGTTTTCTTCTTTGTCATGAAATCCTGATTGCAGCGATATGTCACAAGTTGGCATTTGTTTAAAAATGGCGTCGAAAATGTGAAACAATTGAAAAACACATTTTATGTTTGAATCTTGTAGAAAGTAGGCGTTGGATTTGACGCATGGGCGTGTTTTTATCAGTTCTTGTTCGCAAAGCGTGTTTTCCAGCAAATTTTGCATTTTTTAAAAATCATGGACAGCAATTAAATTTTGAGAACATATTTTTATTGCACCACATGAAAGGGCATACTTTCAGCTACATTAACAATAATAAAAATAATGTAATATGTTTAAAAAATCATGTGAAAACTGAAAGTTTCTTTCTTATAGGGTCAAAAAAAATTAAAATTAATTCACAAAATTTAATTGTTTTCCATGACAAAAATCAGTGAGGGAAACGAAAATACGCCTCTTTTTTAAAAAAGAACTTTACGTACATATGGTATAACAAATAACACGCCCATTCATCAAATACAACGCCTACTTGTTATAAGATTCAAAATAAAATCCCGCAGGGGCCTATTTGTGTTTCCAGTTTTTTCACATTTTCGACACCATTTTATAAACAAATGCCAACTTGTGTTATATCATTGCAATCAAAATTTTATGACGAACAATAAAACATTTAAATTCTCGATTTAGTCCTATTATCCAAGTTCCAAATTTCAGAAGTCTATCTCTCATAATAACCAAGTTATTCCGTAGGCAATACTTTCGCTATAACTGGAAATTACACAGACACAAAAAAAAAGTGGTCTGTTACTTTGACTAGACCAATTTATCTTTAGGTATTTTGTAGAGCTGAATCGAATCCGGAGTCAGAATTGCTCCATCACCTTCCAATTTTTTTTAATCATGGAAAACCACCATTAAATTCGGAAAATTCCTTTGTGGGACACAATAAAAAAAACTGAAGGGTGATGGAGCAATTCTGACTTCGGATTCGAATTCGGCAAGTCAAATACAAAAAACAGCCCACTTTTTAAAAAAAATAAGAGGGCTGTGCACAGGCACAGAAAAAAAAGTGGGTTGTTTTCTTAACTTAATCATCCATGAAGACAAACAAAAGCATTTAAATTATTTTTTATTTATTTCAAAAACTAAAAAAGATATAGAGGATAATAACTTACATTCTTTAGTTTTTGAAATAAATAAAAAATAATTTAAATGCTTTTGTTTGTTTTCATGGATGATTTTATTTCATAACATATACCTATTTGTGTTATTTTAAATTTAAACCCCAATATCTTATTAAATATGGAAGATAAAGATAATGATAATATGTTATATATTGCTGAATTCAGAAAGAAATGTTCTTTAAACTGAGCTCAATATACAGGGTGTATCACCTAAAATAAAAAAAATTAAAGCAATTTCCGGTCAAACCGGAAGTGAAAAATATGTATCTGATAAGCATTTACAATCAGTGAAATGTCACATATTCATTTTCGCATTAATATACTGGGTGTATATATTTTTCTTTTTAAGTTTTTCGTCCATAAATTTTTTCTTTGACATTCAATTGTTTTTATCTTTTCGGAATCGGATTCCTCGGAAAAAAGTACACAAGTATGGTTTTTGATTTTTTTTCCTAGGTGAAGAATAAAACAGGAAAATCGAGTGAGGCACTCAAAATAATCACCCTGTACAGACACAGAAAAAAAAGTGGGCTATTCTCTTGACTAGGCCAACTTATCTTTATGTATTTTGACTCACTGAATTCGAATCCGGAGTCAGAATGGCTCCATCACCCTCCAGTTTTTTTTATTGTGGATAATCACCCTTAAATTCAGAAAATTCCTCTATGTGAGCCACAATTAAAAAAACTGGAAGACGAAGGAGCAATTCTGACTCCGGATTTGATTTCAGCGCGTCAAAATACATAAAGTGTGTGCCTGTGTTATTCTTTACTTTCTGACGTTTCGGTTTATTCAACCATCTCCAGAGTACTTTGCCAATTGCACAGAACTAATGCTATATAAATTGTATATCTGCCTACGTTGAGATTTTTGTAGCTAATTGATATCAACGGTAGATATCAATTTCTGCCATATTTAAAAATAATTAAATTTTTATTGGTAGCCCGCAGTTTTGAAACTCAATCCAATGCAAATGATACACTACAAGTTCCATTGCATCCTGAATCGCGTACGCGGATATTTATTACATAATGTTTTGCACTGCAGGTACTTCATTTAAATATAAAATCGCTCCACAAAAATGTATAGATTTTATGGACTTGGATTTTTATTTTTCCTCAGAAGAAACCAATAAATGCTTGTTTCTTGCCCTTACAACCTGCGCAATTCGATCAATACACACACAGTATCATGAATCGATATTCGAGCAAAAATTTTTTTTGTGTTGACACTCCTCCAGTATTCCATTGTTGGGCACTTTATAATGGATCGTATACAGGAAAATGAAAGGACATTTGTCGCAAAGTTTTATCGATTTACAACGCAGACAGTCTAGTACCTACGATTTTTGTCAGTTTCCGGAAAGTGAAAATAATTTTTTTACTTTATTGGTAGATAATAGGGAACCATCCATAAACTTTAATTTCTTACTTACGGGAAGGTAACTGCCGACTTAGAATGAGCGGGAAAGCTGATACACCGGATCCATGAGTGTGCCTACATATTTCGCAAAGGGTTTTACTGTAAAAACATAAATAGAGGGTACAAAAGCATTACTTTTTAAGGGATGATAGAAGATAATCCCAATTTCACAAACTTGTTATAAAAAAGCCCATGAAGTGCTTGTGAGCCCGATTTCAACCCTCTAACTTTATTTCTTCCAAAAATTTTAGTTCTTATTTTAGAGAGTTGTAATTCATTTTCGAATAAATATGTTTGTTATTACTTATTTTTACGTCCCGAACACACTTCTAGTAGGATGCCTGTATTGAGATATTTCAATATTTCAACAATAATATTTAATATTTTGTGGAAAAAAAAATCAAAATTTGTTTCATCGGTGATACCTAGGAATGGCATAATAATAACTTAAGTTACAATTTGCAACAATTTATGATTTTCACAAATAAAAACATTTTTTCTGTCTACGCCCATGCTACAAGGGGATGAAACTGAATACCAAAGAAGCCAGATCTGTGAAACGTAATGGGCGGTAGGTAAATCTTTCCACAGTATGGGACCGTCTGATTTTAATTAAAAAAGCATGCATAGACAGAACTGAGTGTAACAAATACAAAAAAATGCGTTGGCGATCGACACTAGACGTATAAATTATTTTAACTCTTTTTCAAAATTAAATCACGGCCATAAAAATAAAAATTTAAAAATATATTATCGTTTCCTGAGATTTGGCGGCATAAATTTGTACGCCAATAAGTCGCTGCTTGCTTCCTTCAAATAAGGTTTTGACACATTGGTCGGCTCTCAGCTGATTTCTAAGAAACTGTCAAGCTTCCAGATCTCCCGGTAACTAAACATTCTAAACACCTTCTCACATTCAAACTGGCTAGGCTCTGTAACTTATATTGTGAACTTTCTCAGAGAAAAAGCGCGCTGAATTTTTGTAACCTGCGTCTTGATTCCCAACGGTTTAGGGCTGTTTCTCCCCTTACAAAAAGGACCTGTTCCTTAATTGTGGGCGACTCTCTTTCAAGTAAAGTATTATTTAACTACGTGGGAATTCTGACCACCAATTATGTGGCTAGGGGGTGACAATGCTCATGGACTAAAAAATAACAAAAACAACCATACATTATACAGGGTGTCTTAGAAATAAGTGCACAAAAAGATACCAAATATTCCCGACGTCAAAATAAGTGGATTAGACCCAACTTACCTTTGTACCAAAATGATTCCTAAGGGAGCTGAAGGCCACCAAAACTGGGTCCCTGAAGATGGTTTTTGTTTATTATCTCCGAAACTCTTCAAGTTAAATTGTTGAATTTAGCACAATCACTAAACTTTTACCAAGCTGTAGGAGTGGGGGAATGAGAAAATCACTAGGCATGTACTAAACTTTTGAAATCAATTTTACTCGAAAACGGAAATATGTGGTATCTTTTTGTGCACTTATTTCTAAAACAGAGCTACCAATATGAAATCTGGTGCATTTCCGATTCATATTTCCCTCGGCTATAATTTTTCTTCTAGAAACAGTCCCTAACAGCGCTTCCTAATCTTTGGCGTTTTGTTTTATATTAATTACACGTGAGTGGGCAAGAAGAGCATTATTTCGATAGATCTCCCAGATGAAACACACGCCCAGATGAAACACACTGTATGCAGGATACAAGAGAGCCGTTGAGTCACAAGATCTTAGTTGCCTAGTTTTGGCAAAGCTGGCACAAATTTTAATTCAGGTCGTGTAAACAAGCGCAAGTTAAATGAATTACAAATGAGTCTGGCAGGGGATTAGCAAGGCATGAAATATGCTCAATAAAACATGATAAAGACCGACGATGATGAGGTACGTAACATTTGTAAAAACGATAAACAATTACCTGTTTTATGTAGGTATTATTAATGTTTTTATTAAATCTTGGCACTCCTCTTCCGTACGCCTGTGGTTAAGCAGTGTGAGTGGTTAGTGTACAAGATTGGATCAAAATCTATAGAATTAGTATGAGATGAGATAATCACACGATTCCCGCCACTTTTACGATTGATATTGGCGGGATCATTCTCTTGGCAAGATAAAATTTCTGACCTTCCGGGCCTGAAATAATGCAGCGAGACAAATTATCTTTATAAATAGTTCTTTCTATTGTTGTTCCTGTTCTGTTTACGAAAGACAAGGTTTTCGAAAATGTGATTTGATGCTTTCATTTGGGGACAAAAAAAAATTTAAATCCTTTCGATCCCCCAATTGGGCAACGTGGGCAGCAAACTTGTCGATTTAGAACCATTTTAATTATCATTTTTAACAAACACAAAATTAACATTTTATCATTTCCTAGATAGAAAATGTATTTAGTTACTCCTTTGACGAATCAAATACGCCACTGGGACCTAAGATTAAAGCAAAACAAACATTCTGCTATTAAAGTTCGGCTTAGGCGCCAAATTGTATGTAGGTATCCCCACTTCTCATATTTTATTATTCCCATAAGGAACCATTGATTGAACAATATACATATACATAAGTATATAAAAATATATACACATATGATGTCTACGTGATGGGAAATCAAATCTGTAGAATTTTAACGGTCGCCCTTGAAGAAACAGCTGATTTAATGTCGACTAAAATAAAAGGAAATTTGATAAGAACCCACGATAAGATTGTTAAATATTATTTATATAAAGGTCAAAGCATTCATTTTATTTCTTTTTATATTTGTTTAATATTATTTGTTGTACCTAAGTAGTCAAATTGTCAGACACCTTGTTAACACCATATCACATCGTCATAAAATCAATAATTCTTGTCTAACGTAACTGACTTAGCGTATACATTTTTTTACTAACAACTAATTGAAAAACTTGGGAATTTGAGCACACATTGGCTCCTTCTAATCGCAATAAAAAAAAACAATCGGGCTTGTTAATGGTCTAAGACCAATATGCCATAGAGCCGCATATCGCATCCTCAGGGTGCCATCGAAAATGTTTTCATCAATTTGTATTCTATTATAATGGGTTGGACAGTGATTTGAACGAGTGTAAAAGTTCAGGTTTTAGGTACGGGCCGAACCGTTGCATCGGCGGGACCTTTACAAGTGCCTCTAATATCCAGACTAACTTGTTACTAGACTGACATAGGCCTAGGCCCCAGAACTAAAGCTTTTTTGTACTATTACTGTTTATGAATATCACGTAACGTAACCGCCGCCCCATATCATGTTCTAGTTAACGTCCAAAACATATACAGGGCGAGTTTTAATCGCCCGGTTATAATTGAACTTGAAGAGTATGCGAGTAACAAAATAGCTCCAAAGCAGAAAGATAGCGGATTGCGCCATTCGATTCGCCATAGTTTTCTCTATCTCCATGAATTTTTTGTCAATTTTGGGAGACAGATTTTTCTCGTTACGAATTTTTATGTACGACTTTGTACCGGAATATAAAATCCGTATATTTAAAAGGCTCTATCGCCACAACGGAATGATATACATACTATTGTTTACAGCATTCGATTCATTTTATTTTTCCCCATTTCCATGAATTTTTAGAGAATTTTTGGCGATAATTCTTTGTTGTTACGAATTTTTATATGCGACGTTGTACAGGAATATAAAATCCGTTCATTTAAAATGCTCTATCGCCACAACGAAAAGAGATAACATACTATTGTTTACCCCATTCGATTCGTTTTATATTTCTTCATTTCCATGAATTTTTTGAGAATTTTTAGCGATAATTCTTTCTTGCTATGAATTTTTATGTGCGTCGTTGTACAGGAATATAAAATTCGTACATTTAAAATGTTCTATCGCCACAACGGAAAGAGATAACATACTATTGTTTATACCATTCGATTCAACTTATTTTTCTCCATTTCCATGAATTTTTTGAGAATTTTTGGACACAGTTCTTTCTCGTTACGAATTTTATGTGCGATGTTGTACAGGAATATAAAATCCGTACATTTACAATGCAACGAAAAGAGATAACATACTATTGTTTACACCATTCGATTCGTTTTATAATTATCCATTTCCATGAATTTTTTGAGAATTTTTGGCGATAATTCTTTCTTGTTACGAATTTTTATGTGCGTCGTTGTACGTGAATATACAATCCGTACATTTAAAATGCTTTATCGCAACGGAAAGAGATAACATGCTATTGTTTACAACATTCGATTCGTCTTATATTTCTCCACTTCCATGAATTTTTTGAGAATTTTTAGCGATAATTCTTTCTTGTTACGAATTTTCATGTGCGACGTTGTACAGGAAAATAAAATTCGTACATTTAAAATGCTCTATCGCCACAACGGAATGAGATAACATACTGTTGTTTACACCATTTCATTCGTTTTATGTTTTTCCATTTCCATGAATTTTTTGAGAATTTTTGGCTACAATTCTTTCTTGTTACGAATTTCTATGTGCGACGTTGTACAGGAATATACAATCCGTACATTTTAAATGCTCTATCGCAACGGAAAGAGATAACATGCTATTGTTTACACCATTCGATTCATTTTATAATTCTCCATTTCCATGAATTTTTTGAGAATTTTTGGCGATAATTCTTTCTTGTTACGAATTTTCATGTGCGACGTTGTACAGGAAAATAAAATTCGTACATTTAAAATGCTCTATCGCCACAACGGAAAGAGATAACATACTGTTGTTTACACCATTTCATTCGTTTTATGTTTTTCCATTTCCATGAATTTTTTGAGAATTTTTGGCTACAATTCTTTCTTGTTACGAATTTCTATGTGCGACGTTGTACAGGAATATACAATCCGTACATTTTAAATGCTCTATCGCAACGGAAAGAGATAACATGCTATTGTTTACACCATTCGATTCATTTTATAATTCTCCATTTCCATGAATTTTTTGAGAATTTTTGGCGATAATTCTTTCTTGTTACGAATTTTTATGTGCAACGTTGTGCAGGAATATAAAATCCGTGCATTTAAAAGGCTATATCGTGACATCGAAAAGAGATAACATACCTACTATTGTTTACAACCATTCGATTCACCTTATTTTTCTCCATTTCCATGCATTTTTTGATAATTTTTGGTGATAATTCTTTCTTTTTACGAATTTTTATGTTCGACGTTGTACAGGAATATGAAAGAGATAATCACTGTTGTTTACACCTTTTCATTCGTATTATGTTTTTCCATTTCCATGAATTTTTTGAGAATTTTTGGCTATAATTCTTTCTTGTTACGAATTTCTTGCGACGTTGTACAGGAATATAAAATCCGTACATTTAAAATGCTCTATCGTCACAACGGAAAGAGATAACATACTATTTATATTTATACAATTCTATTCATCTTATACTTCTCCATTTCCATGAATTTTTTGAGAATTTTTGGACACAGTTCTTTCTCGTTACGAATTCTATGTGCGACGTTGTACAGGAATATAAAATCCGTACATTTACAATGCAATGAAAAGAGATAACTTACTATTGTTTACACCATTCGATCACCATGAATTTTTTGAGAATTTTTGGTGATAATTCTTTCGTTACGAATTTTTATGTGCGTTGTTGTACATGAATATACAATCCGTACATTTAAAATGCTCTATCGCAACGGACAGAGGTAACATGCTATTGTTTACACCATTCGATTCGTCTTATTTTTCTCCATTTCCATGAACTTTTTAAGAATTTTTGGCGATAAATCTTTCTTTTTACGAATTCTTATGTGCAACGTTGTACAGGAATATAAAATCCGTTAATTTCAATATCTCTATCGTCACAACAGAAAGACATAGTATACCTACTGTTGTTTACGCCATTCGATTCATCTTATTTATTTGTCTCCATTTCCATTAATTTTTTGAGAATTTTTGGAGACAGTTCTTTCTCGTCACGAATTTCTATGTGCGACGTTGTACTGGAATATAAAATCCGTGCATTTAAAAGGTTCTATAGTCACAATGGAAAGAGACAGCATACTATTATTTACGCCATGTGATTCATATTATTTTTCTCCATTTCCATGAATTTTTTGAGAATTTTTTAAGACAGTTCCTTCTCGTTACGAATTTTATGTGCGACGTTGTACCCGAATATAAAATCCGTGCATTAAAAGGCTCTATCGTCACAACGGAAAGAGATAGTATACTATTGTTTACACCATTCGGTTCATCTTATTTTTCTCCATTTTCATGAATTTTTTGATAATATTTGGCTATATTCTTACTTATCACGAATTTTTATGTGCGACGTTGTACAGGAATATAAAATCCGTACATTTAAAATGCTATATCAAAACAACGGAAAGAGGTAACATACTATTGTTCACATAATTCGATTCGCCTTATATTTCTCCATTTCCATGAATTTTTGAGAATTTTTGGAGACAGTCCTTTCTCATTACGAATTTTAATGTACGACGTTGTATCGGAATATAAAATTCGCGCATTTAAAAGGCTCTATCGTCATCATCACAACGGAAAGAGCTTAAATTTTTTTGAAAGTCAATCACAAAGTTATACGTAAAAATATAAAAAACATACAGGGTGGGCCACAGAGAACGGGTTTTCGAGTAGTTCAAATTGATTTTTTTAAACACTCCGGCAGGTCTTCGAGTGGGGCATCTTTTGCAATAAAACTCACCTACGAATTGCTTCAGCCCTACGCGCTGTGACCATCTCATTTGAAAGATCATTCCTGAGTACCACGCAATAAAAATTTTTGGAAGTTGTAGTCATAGCGCGATTTGGCGAGTTTTATTGCTGCCCTCCTCGAAACTGAACTTGAGGTGTCTGAGTGTTTAAAAAAAGTCAATTTCAACTACTACAAAAACCGCCCTTTTCGTTTTCAATGACCCACTCTGTAAAATTTTTGAAATGTGCCTGTGAAATTCTGATTTGTGGTAATCTGACAATTGGTTTCAAAGTATTATGAATAATGTAACGATCATTTAGAACTACGTGGATACGGAAATTATCCATATGCCATAAAACCTGTGTAAGTTGTTTTATGAATAATAAGAATTTCTGGGAAAGACCTGCGTGAATTGTTTCTATTCAAATTAGTGCTATAGAGCTAATTTTAACGAACAACCCGATCCTAACAATAAAAACCCATAAGGAACTGAGCACTAAAATGGAACCATTCGTTTTAGTGTTGGTTTAATTTAAATGATGCCTAAAGTGCCCAACAACTAAGACGCAAAATAATTTCATTTGCGGATCCGCGATATCTTCAGAACCAAATATTTTTCCCCATTTAGTTAAGAATGGCCCCAGAATTGTAGTACTGATATAGCATACTTGATAGTTTTATTCAGGATATTTTGAATTATTAATCAAAAACAAAAATATTGTAGGTAATTTTTTCTACTAGAGTTTAAACAATTTGCGTTGGCAGAGAGGGCCGTGGATGAAAACAATAGAAACTGTCATTATTTTGACTAATGTCATTATTTATACACAACAATCAAATTGGTGAATTCTTACGTTAAAATGAGATTCAGTTCAGGTAGAAGGAAAGTTTCATCGAAACGACTATTTGAAAAACTGAAGAAACAATTACAACAATTTGTGAGGTGCATATATATAAAATAAAAAACGCCAAGCTGCAATTGTTAACTAAAAGTGCAATAAAATTTATTTGTGCTTTCAGCAGAAGGCGTGAATTCGTGTCGTTGGCAGATGTAGGCGTGGCTTGGTTCCACCAGTGTGGCGTGGTCAGTCACTTAAAGGCGTGGTTTCGTTCACGTGGTAAGGCATGCACGCCACGCCTACTGAAATCAATAGATCCAAGTGGTTGGTAGGCGTAGGCGTGGTTTAGTTACACCAATGTCGTGTGGTTAGTCTTACGCCGCCCCAGAGAGGCGTGGCTTTGTTCTTGTGCTGTGGCGTGGTCAGACTTGCGTACTATTGATTTCGGTACATGTATACTATATACTTATTGTATTTATACTATTTATTTATTGCTGCTGTTGAAATGGAAATGTTTGCGATGGACATATGCACTTTTCAAGTTGGAAATGTGGAAGAAAAATTAACATTAAATAATTTATTACTAATTGTGAGAGAAGTGTCAAATTTTTTAATGCATCGGGTGCATTTTTCAACAAACCATGTTAATAAAAACGCCAAGCTCTGGTGGCGTACCAATACGTAGTTAGTATGTAGAAGGATACAGAATGCAGAATGGATAAAGATAGTAATAGGGACACGTGTTTTAACATTCGCCTTGCGTCTCTTTGCAATCTTTACTCAATGATTCCGCGCAAAAATCAGGAGAACGCATCATCTAGTCCGTGTTTTTATAAAAAAAAGGAGCTTATGACTTCGTAAAATTCAGATTATATAATGTTACGAACTACAAAGAAAAAGCATACCTTACACATAAGCGTTTTTATTGGATTTGGCAAGGTTATGGCCAAATCGAACGTGTTTTTAAACGTCGGAAGATGCTATTCAGGCAAGTTTCCACAATTTATTCTACTCTGTTAGTGTTACAAAACATATGTGTGTGTACTAAACATTAGGCGGTTCTAATCAAAACTATTTTCTATGCAGAGGTGGGGATAATACTAGTTGCCTCTGCTGGCTATTAGAAATGAATTAAATGAGTTAACTTCACAGCATCTCTCTCTATCATCCTAGTGAATCCTATCGGGTGTCCTCGTCCACTATAGAATGCTGAGTTCGTTAGATTGGAAAAAGAAATAAGAGTAGAAAAACAACAAAATAGTAAAGCTAACTTTACACATGGGCGTCGGCCAGAGGAAGTAATTAAAACAATAATAATATATTTTTATCACAAAAATGTTATGTTTGATACGAATTAAGAACGTCCAATTCTATCCAATAATTATGCTAATTTGCTTCATATCTCTTAAATATGCAAATCACTTAGTTTCTGTATTTATTGGCAGGATACTGCCATTTATTACTATTCCTGGGATGCTGCATAGGACTTATAAAAGGCGATATCTGACAGCGTCACGTGATTGCGTGTATTCATGAATAAAAATACGTTAAGGCGATGTGTGTCTTATCTCACAATGAAACGATTCTTGTTACCCAGGGAAATCCTATTGACAGATACCGATAAACAAATAAGAGTTAAGAATATTTTGATAAAAATGGTCTTAAAAAACGCGACCTTTGATGTTATAGGTACTAATTGCAATAGTTTCTATAAGTGTAAAAATTTGCCGAAGTTGGTTCTTGTATTTTTTGCAACTTTGCAATGTAGTTCTAACAACAGCTAGCAACAATATTTTATAGTGGCCCCCTCTAGTGTGCTTGTTTCCACGCCCCTGTGCTTATGTCATTATTACATTCTTATTATTTATATGGATGTTTGCTGCTTATATTTTCATAGTAAGCCACACACCAGATACGAAGTATGAGGTAACTTTAATCTAAGGGACAAAACTAAATAAATTAACGGGCGAATTAAGAACGCATTTAAACGTTTTTAATGTACCTAGGAATTAAATCAAGTTGAATAAAACGGACCACCACGCCTACTTTTTTAAATTTATTTAACTGACTTGGTCGACGTAATGAAACAGTCTTAGAACCACAGGCATCATCTAACTTAGAGAGTGAAGAGTGAAGGCCTCCACTATGGAATCACCACAAAAAATATGTGGGAAAAAAGTTAAGCGGTGTCACTGAGTGACATTCTACAGTTGCCACTTTGGGCACTATATTTTAAACTGCTTTAAATAACAGCGGGGGATGTAAAAGTTATTACGTGTCAACGGTATGATTTTTTCGAGGTTTTTCACTTATAATTTTTTGATAATGGGATTGACTTTAAAAGTACCTATACCGGGTGTAAACGAATAGTGAGCCACCCCTGTAACTTCCTCGCTTTTAAAGATATCGGGATTAAATTTTGTACGGTGAAATTAGGTAAGATTTCCAACTTTTTGACACTCATCCACCATATTTGTCACTTCCGGTTTCACAGGAAATCGCCCCAATAGTCTTTTCTAAATGGACCACCCTGTATGTTTTTACATTTTTGAAATAAAGATCACATTTTGGATACATTTATACTATTTTGAACAATTTATACAGGGTTGCACGAAAAATAATTCGAATTTTAGTTGATCAAAATTTAATTGAAGTTAGATATAAATCATAAATTTCTTAAGAAAAATTGTCATTCCTGCCGGTAACGATTACACATTACGGAACACTTGGGACCGTTTAACCCCTACTAAATAGAGCTTTCTGAATATCCGGGTGGCCAATATCATTATATTTAAAAAAAAGAGTATTATGAAAAATGTGATATTAATGAGTTTAGAGCACCCTGTTTAAAGTATTATTGGACATATTGACGTTTTCGTATTTTTTATATGAATTACATTGGAGCAAAAATTATTTTAACATATTCGCAGCCATCTATGACAACTAAAATTCGAATTATTTTTCGTGCAACCCTGTATAAATTGTTCAAAATAGTATAAATGTATCCAAAATGTGATCTTTATTTCAAAAATGTAAAAACATACAGGGTGGTCCATTTAGAAAAGACTATTGGGGCCATAACCGGAAGTGACGAATATGGCGGATGGGTCTCAAAAAGTTGGAAATCTTACCTAATTTCACCATACAATATTTTATTCCGATATCTTTAAAAACGAGGAAGTTACAGGGGTGGCCCACTATTCGTTTACACCCGGTATACTTATTTGTAGTGTTTTAAATTACGCGTGAAATGAGCTTGAACCCAACTTTCTACCATAAACAGAAACTGAGATATAATGTTTTGAAGTTCACCAAAATGGCAATCAAAACATCTCAAGAAACCAAATATTTATAAAATAAGAAGAGAAATCGAATAGCGTAATTTGGAGCACGATATCTCGATTGGTTTCGGAGATATTGATTTCTAAAGTCAACCTATTGTTTTTAAGTCCATTTTGTCGCCGTATATCTTCACTGTTGAACAAGATATCTTGCTACGGTTAGCATTAATGGATTTGTCATGTCCTTCTCTGGTTTTTTTAACTTTTTGTGAATTTTTCTGCTTACAGAAATTTTTCGTAAAAATCGATGATTAGTTATTGATTTCACTTAAAAAATTCGCAAAAAGATACGGATACGATCCTTATGTCATCGGTAGATAAAAGAAGGACCTATTCAACGGTGTGTGGTTGAAGTTAGTTTCGGAGAGCTGGGATAGCAGAACATTTTTTTAGCGCAAAAATACCATGTTCCAAAAAAACCTCGCGTAATTAAAAAAACCGATGATATTGCGGCCTTGAAAAAAAATTTCTGTTGTAGAAAGGAGACAAATCGTGACAAATCGAATCCGAAGCACGATATTTCCATTAGTTTCGGAGATATTGTTTTCAAGTTAATTTCGTAAATTTTTGTCGCCGTACATCTTCACTGTTGAAGGAGATATCTTGCATCAGTTTACACAAATGGGTTTGTCTTGTCTTCTCTTTATTTTTATAATTTTTTTGAGAATTTTCCTGCGCACATAGTTTTCTCGTAAAAATCGATATTGGTTTTTTCGTGACGAAACAAAATTTCTGTTCAAAAATTCTCAAAAAATGACGACAAAGTCAAGTCGAATCGAACAGTGTAAATCAGAGTGCGATATCTCTTTCGATCTTTATCTCGATCAACAGATAACCGCGGTTGCAATCGAGATACGAATATGTTTATCTCGATCGATCGGTGGACAGAAGAACATTGATTGAAGTTCCGGAGAGCTTGGATAGCGGAGATATGATTGTCAACATTTATTTAGCGTAAAAATACCATGTTCCAAAAATATCGTGTAATAAAAAAAACGAATTTTATTACGGGTTTGAAAAAAACTCTACAGTAAAGAAAGGACTAGAAATCAAATGGCGCAAACGGGAGCATTGGATTCGTCTCGTCCTCTATTTTTGAGAATTTTTCGTAAAAATCGTCGCGATTATTTAAACAATCAAATAAATAAATATTTAAGTATATTCTTCCTGAATGAATATTCTTTGAAATGGTTTACCGATAAAACGTAACATATATAAAATATATATTTGTTCCCAAAAGCTAAGCAAATATATCCAATCGCCTTAACAATCCCTGTAGTGTTACGTTTTCAAATCAACTTTGCGAGGTATGTACATAATTTTGAGATCACGACAAATATTGGTTTATGAACTAGGAATTCGTTATTTTTGTGTTTGCCAAATTATATTCCACTGACTTTAGTAAAAAATTTATAAACTTCCTCTTCCTACATATTTACATATAAGCCAATAAAGGTGGAATCAGGAAAGAAAGAAAATTCATCGATATTGTCCACAACGAGCTAGGTCGATCCCGGTTTGGATTTTTTCCGTTAAGAAACTGGTTAAGTCTAATAGGATATTGGGTGTCTTCTCTGATATATTTTATAAATTGTGCGTAGCCCATATAAGCACCTGATTTATGACGAACGTAAAAGACAAATTACGACTCACGTTCATTTTCATTTTGAAGTACATACCGGGTGTAAATGAAATTAGGCTCACCCCTATAACTTTTTCGTGTTTTCAGATATCATTTTGAAATTTTGGTAGTTGCAATAACAAGTAAATTTGAATTAATGCATGTTAATAAAATGATTTTAGCACTTCCGGTTTCACCGGAAATGACCTTAACATCTATTTTCTAAATGGAACACCCTGTATATTTTTACATTTTTGGATTCAGGGATTTATTCTGCATACGATGGTATCAATTTCGAGGAAGAAACATAACCTCAAACATTTTTTTAGGATAATTTAAGTTGGCATCTAGGGAGCCATGCTGAAAAACTTTTCTTTCTGAGCCGTTCAGTATTGGAAAAATAAAATCGTGATATTAAGTGAGCTAACTTTGCTTTTATAGCCATTTAAACATCTCGGAAATGGTTTTTTCGATTTAAGATTTTTTTTTAAAATGGAACCATTATACCTCATTATGCTATTTTAATAGAGATTTTCTTTACCTACATTTCGATAACAAACACTTCACCATTAGTTCATAAATAACTTACAAAAGATACTTTACCTTGGTCCAAATTTATTTTAGTTTAATAAATTTGTTTTTTTTTCAAGGTATTCCCGATTAATTTCATATCAAATGTTTAACTTGGTCAGAGCTTACTAAAATAAATTTGAACTAAGGTCACAAAGTATCTTTTGTAAGTTATTTATGAACTAATGGTGAAGTGTTTGGTATCGAGATGGAGGTAAAGAAAATCTCTATTAAAATAGCATAATGAGGTATAATGATGCCATTTAAAAAAAAATACTTATATCGAAAAAACCATTTCCGAGATGTTTAAATGGCTATAAAAGCAAAGTTAGCTCACTTAATATCCTGATTTTATTTTTCCAATACTCAATGACTCAGAAAGAAAAGTTTTTCACAGTCATGGCTCCCTAGATCAGAACTTAAATTATTCTAAAAAAATGTTTGAGGTTATGTTTCATCCTCGAAGTTGATACCATCGTATGCAGAATAAATCCCTGAATCCAAAAATGTAAAAATATACAGGGTGTTCCATTTAGAAAATAGATGTTAAGGTCATTTCCGGTGAAACCGGAAGTGCTAGAATCATTTTATTAACATGCATTAATTCAAATTTACTTGTTATTGCAACTGCCAAAATTTCAAAATGATATCTGAAAAAACAAAAAAATTACAGGGGTGAGCCTAATTTCATTTACATTTAAATTCTAAAAATATGCGCCAGTTACATCGGTAGACGTTAAGCATTATTCAGAGTGCAAGTGGGTACTTTTACTATTATTATTATTAACTATTCATAATTCCCATATCAATACATTTGTGCTAGTGTTAACCCATTAATGAATACATGCACTCCTCATACTATCTGTTCAAAACCATTTGACTCTTATTTCACCTTGAGTGTTACGGGAGGCGCCAAATACAATAACTACAAGATAAGATATCGTTATTGTTTATAGTATTGCCGATTGTGGTTGTGACGTCATGACTCCTTAGATTCACTTTCTATATATCACATTTCATCTTTTTTATGTTCGTAAAAATGCCATCTGTTTGAATAGACCAGAAGGTAGTCTGCTGAACAAGTGTAGAGACACGTATAATGCATATTTATTTACTGTTTCTCAAAATCAGCTGATCTGGCCTGCCTTTTGTGTTGTCCCTTTAAATTTTTCCCAGCGACAGGTAGTTCGCTGTCTGTATGCGAGCAAAGAGCAACAAAGGCGACGATTTCTAGAAAATTTGACGGCATTTCGAGTGGCGTTAACGATTTGTTATGGGTGTCGAGGGAGCAAATCGCAAAATGGTCGTTTTTTAACTGGCGATGCCAAAAGTGCATAGTTTGGTCCAAAATTTACTTGGTCTCCACAATACGTTTTGTCAATATATTTCGTTCATTTTTACAAAAATAATGTGAATATTTTCGCGCCAAATTGTACCCAGGGCGCTTGCAATATATTAAAAAAAAAACATGAAATCGATTTCGATCTGATGTGTCTGATTGGCACGAACACCCAATATAAGATGTACACGATATCATTTAAGCCGGGTAATTAGGGAGCAGACTGTACGGAGATAAACATTTATGAATGAGTTATTATAATTGAATAGGGGGCGTACCCGAGAATATAATTAACTACAAAAACAATGCGCAAGATGCGGCATTATCATATTTTGAATTACTATTGTAATTAAATTCATTAAATTCCAAAGCAACAATTGATATAAATATTTGTTCAATGTTGAGCCAAGGCAAATGAAAATAAGCCCAGGGGCTTTGGGTTCATGTCCTGGCTAAGGCATGGCTGATAGCACATCCTAATATATACCGGGTCAAATAATTATCCTAATTTAAGTAGCATAGTAAAGGAAACGCAATTTGAATATATTTAAAATTTTGAGGCCGATCCTGCAAAGGCTCGACTGTGCCAACGTTAGTATTGTTCCAGGATCTGACGTGTGCTACCACAAAATGAATAATTATGTGTAAAAGTTCCATTCTCGAGAACACCCTGTGTATGTGTATCAGTAACTAATACTAATACAAAAGTATGTACAGTGTGTTCTCGTAGCACCACGTCGTCCTGGAACAATAGTAACGGCAATTTGGCTGGTTAAGTTGGACGCAGGAGCATTCAAGGTGATAGTTTATTCTTTTTTTTAATATTACACAGCGGTTCCAGATATATTGACGAAAGTAACTTTAGGATTATCAACAGGTTAGTTTGCCCCTGACCACTAGCGTGCCCATAAATGTTCCAAGGGGTTGCGGTCTGTTATTGTTATTCCTTCCTGGCCGGACTAGCTGATTTACAAAAAATATCAGTGATAGATGTTTTTACGACAAAAATATTCAATTTAATATATTTATATTGATGTTCTACTTCTGAATATAGAAATATAAAATCTGTTGGACGTAAAAATCGTTAAAACCACTTTAAAATGCAATTATTGTCGAATCTCTTAAAATAACTACTTTTCATAACTACATGTTTTAAAACATTGAATCAAATAACAGAATTCAAAGCGCCCAAAGCAAAAAATAATGAAATTAGAAAATAATTTATTTTGTGGTAAGTTGCGAGTTTATTGTAGAGATTAGAAAAAAATGTCTTATATAAAAGTTGCAGAGCATTTACTAAATCTTTATTTGGCAGCAATAAAAAAACAATTGAATACTTGATAGTTTTATACAGGATGTTTTGAATTATTAATCAAAAATAAAAAGATTGTCATTCCTACTAGAGTTAAAACTTTTTGCGTTAGTAAAGAGGGCCGTGGATGAAAACAATATCAAAACAATAACAGTTTCTATTGTTTTCATCCACGGCCCACTTTGCTAACGCAAAATGTTTAAACTCTAGTAGGAATACTTACCTAAAATCAGCATGTTTTTGATTAATAATTCAAAACATCCTTAATAAAACCATCAGTGTCCAGTGTTATCAGAAAAAAAAAACAAATCTAACTGGGTAAAAACATATAGGGCGTTCCTTAAAAAAAAAACAATAGGTTTGTCTATATCTGAGAAAATCGGCATTCAATTGTTATCTTATTGCTGCCAAATAAAAATTTAGTAAATACCCTGCAACTTTTGTATGACATTTTTTTCTAATCTCTTTTTCTAAACTCGCAAATTCTGATTAAAGTGAACTTATACTAAACAAAAGTCCTCGGAGTGGTTGGCTTTTATTTTGGATTGCGCATCTTCTGCTTTTATTTTTTTAGTTATGACGTCATCGCTGCTTCGATTATGACGTTAAGACATCATCCATTTTTATTAAGTAGAACGCCTGTATATTGTTTCATTTTTAGAATCTCTATGGAAAGCTGATTTCAAAGACTTATACTACTTAGGGTCTAGAGTTCATAAATTTGGAGCTACAACATTTGGAAATATTATTTTTTGAGATTAATTCTAGATTTATTGTCACATTTTACAATAAAATAGCAAATGAACAGTAAATAATAACATAAAGAATTAATTAATCAAATGTTTAAATTGAAAACTTTCTTTTGACTAACATTATCCCAAACGACCAAGAAACTCTTGCTAAAATTTATTAATGGTTTCTTGCGAAATGTTCTTACATTTCAATTTATTTTTGTTTTTTAAATTTTTAATATTGTCAGATTTACATTTGTACACTACGATTTTTAGGTGACCCCCAATGACAAAAATCTAGTAGGGTAAGATCCGGTGACCTTGGTGGCTATTCAACACTACCATGTCTATTTGGAAAACTGGATCAAGATATCTTCGAACACAATAAAATAAGAATTACATATTTAACGTCAAAAAATGAAATTTTCAATTGTCTGTAGATCCAAAGTTATGAATTCTAGACCCAGGTCTTTGAAATCAGCTTTCCCTAGAGATTTTAAAAATAAAAAATATAGATGGGTGTTCCCCTTAAAAAAAGTAGATAACGTCATAACCCAATCAGCGATAACGTCATAGCTAAAGATGAGCAACTCAAAATAAAAATCGAACTGTTCAAGGATTTTTCTAAAATATTTTCGTAGGTATTCAGAAATAATTAATTTATTCCATGTATACACTGTATAGTATGTTATAAAACAATGAATTAAATAACAGAACTCATAGTGTCCAAAATAAACAAATATTGAAATTAAAAAATATTTTTTTGTGGCACGTTAAATGTTTTTTGATTTTAATATTTTTTTGTTTAGGACATAGTTATGAAAGGCAGTTGTTTTGTCAGATTCGACAATAATTGCGATCTAAAGTGATTTAAATATTTTTCTGTTTTGGATGCTATGAATTATGTTGTTTAATTCAATGTTCTATAACATGTAGTTATGAAAAGTAGCTATTTTAACAAATTCGACAATACTGACATTCTAAAGTGGTTTCAATGGTTTTTACTTATATATGCGGAAGTAGAACTATGATATAAACGAGGATATAAATATATCAAATTGGTTATTTTTGCTTATAAAAAAACAGGAAGAGCTTGGTACATAGAGTAATGGCACTAGCGTGGATGCGCAATGGGTTAATTGTTGCAGAGCGCAGTTGCAGATCTACAAGCACAACTGAGCTGACAAGGATGGATATTCGGTTAAGAGGTTGAGGCCGACTCCAATACTTTCTAAAATATAGACGAGTAATGGGACTAGCTAGAGAGTGTGGAAAAAACCGAAGAGTTGGCAAAGCAATAGACAGAAGAGAAAATCCTCAAATTTTACTTATTTTTGTAGGCGCTTAAGTAAATTCAAAAAGTGTTCTTACCCAGGGCAAAAACTTTAGAAAGGTGATACATCAAAATAAATCAAAACATTCTCGACATTGGCAGAAAATGAAAGTGCAATAATTCCTCTAAGCCCCCTTTGTTACGGCCATGGATATGAATGTAAATAATATAATACTTTATCAAACAGGTCTTTCTTCTTAAGAGTTCACTGCCGTACCATTTATAATATTAAAAGGGGTAGCAGTAACAAAATTATAAACATTAGAAAAACGATTGATTGGTAATAACACAGTTCGATTTTATTTGCTTCTCTTGCATTTGCTAATTAAATAATGTTAAATAAAAGTGTTACCTACAGGAAGTCTTATTGTTCTTGAAAAAAATTAAAATTGAAATAAAGAAGGGCTATTTTATCCTAAGAAATGATCCTGGAGAAAGTGGCAGTCTTTGACATGGGACCAACATTTGTGGAAACGGAAAAATAGTGTGCACTATACTAAGGCGCACCCTGCAACCAAGTTGGCATTATCGGGAACTGTTATAAATATGTTTTATATTACGTTCTTCAATTTGTTTGGATATTGTCATTTTAAGGAATAAATACATGCAGGCACTTGACATTGGAAATCCTCAAGTAGGTATTTATAAGTGCTAAAATGTCAAGTATTTTCCTTGAGTTGTGGCTCGAGTACCTAAATAATTGCCTTGACATTAATGACACGAAATTTTTGGATTAAAATTAGTAAATTAAAAATAATAACAATTGGTTTATTTACGTTTTCGCAAAATATCTTTACTTTACTCGGAAATATCCGGCGACAAAGTGTATCTGCTTTTTTCCCACGTTGGATTGTGCCGAGTGGTGGATTTTTCTCGCAGGCTTGATAAGCAACGATTTGAATATCATATCTACTATTGTTTCACCAATGGCTATTATACGAGTTGGACAAGTTCTCTGTTTAAACTTTGCCAGACAGTTTTATAAATATCTAAATAAACAGATCTTAAGTATACACTGGTGTTTGTACAGCAAAAAATTGGCAGTCTCCTGTGCAATTCGACAAATCCTGATTATTTCTACTTAAGAAATGCTAATAAACTTTTATGTACGAAAATAACATTCATTTATTTTTATGGTAAAATATAATAAAGCAAGTACTCGGTTGCAAAGAAACGTACTTTTCAGCCCCGAAATGTGGCACCTTTGGCAAACCAATCTTAAAGCCGAAACGTAAAAAAAAACAATTTTTTAATCTTTGTACACGAACTTATATTTCCAAGGAAATTTCCCCAAAATAATTAGATATACAAAGGTTCAAGAACAACCCACACAAATCTTGTGTATATGAATGTACGTTATCGGTTATTTTGAATCCCCTTTTATCTACGCCACAGAAAACGTTATACGAGATTCCGAGAGTGGGTCAAAAAACTTGCCGAGATTCCCGCCTTAAACGTCCTTTGTGGTGCAGTCAGCTGACCGAAGATTCCCAGGCATTTAAAATTATTGACTATGCGGGTGGTTTTGGAAACAAGTGAATCCCGCCTTAGGAGGCCTAAACACACTTAAAATGACATCACGTTATATTATCAAACAAACAAATTTATGACAGAGATGCAGACAATAATATACAGAGCTAGTCTGGCAACAGCTGATTCTTTCAAAAATGGACGTCTTAGAAAAAAGTGTTTCCCACGAAAGTTTTATAGTTCTTAGAGACCTACCAAATGACAAAAAGTGTTCGGTGAGTGTGAAGCTTCAAGATCAATTTTTTTTTTTTGGAAAAGTATTTTTATTCCAGAATTTGTAAAAGTAAAATAAAAATAAAATGGATAATTACTGAAATATTTAAGGTTAACTAAAGGATCCGACACGCTTAATGTTCAAAAGGGCATTTGAAGGTCGCCTTTGGCGTAAGTGATGTACTTGTTCCAAATTTCGCCTTCTACGTAAAAAAAACAACTTAACCTACAAATTACTATGTTCGTTGTGTCTCTCCCTCAAATATCTCTTTTTCGCTTTGGGTGACAATAATGCATGTAGGATCAACTAAAGTAGACTACATAACGAGGTGAATGAGCTTGAATTCATGATCCCACAATAAACAGTTTCGGTGATATAAAGTGTCAAAGTTAGGTTTGCAAGATTTCAAAATACACGTTTTTGCCTCATGTCTCTCCCTCAAATATCTTTTTTCCGTTTCGGGCGATAATAATGCATGTAGGATCAACTAAAGCAGACTAAATAACGAGGAGAATAATTTAAATTCATGATCCTACAACAATACTGAATCCTGTGTAACAACCAGCCCCGGTTTCCCCTAAATAATATGTTAGTTTTTGCTGTTAGGTATTAGTTAATATTTAATTTTTCCACTCACAGTATACAGATGGGATGTATGCGTGTTTTTTATAATAAACGTAATTTTACGACTTCTATTATGTATATAAAAGCAACAGTATAGTAAAAGCATAAGTAGCTATAAGTATTTAAATTATTTTAATGCGTGCGTGGTAGGCCAGTTCAAACAGGGTAAACAATATTTATGAAAAAACAGTTTTTTTTACATTACGTTTTGGGAATAAACTTAGAAAAGTACGGTTTGAGGCGCCTTCATCGTTTTCTGAAGGATATATCTTGGCTTTTATTTATCGCAGACTGACTGGTCCAGACGCATTTTACACGTTATTTAGTAGAGGGCATAAGGCATAAGTATAAAGTACCTTTAACTTCAATCCCATTGTTAAAAAGTTACATGTAGAAAAACGCACTGAAAGATAAATTAAGAAATAATTAAATCAGAGACGTTAACAGTTTTTTAAACTATAATTTTTTTTTCATATTTTTTAAATCAAATTTTTTGAAAATTTTTCAAAATTTTTCAATTCAAATTTTTTTCAAAATTTTTGAATCTAAATTTTTTTTGAAATTTTTGAATTCAAATTTTTTTTTTAATTTTTGAAATCAAAATTTTTTTTGACATTTTTCAATTCAATTTTTTTCGATATTTTTGATTTAAGGAATTTTTTCAAAGTTTTTCATTCCAAATTTCTTTTTCTATGTCGATAAAGAAGGATAACATTTACCGTCATTCTGTAGATGGCATATGCTTAACCTGTAAAATTATTTTTAATTTATCCTGATGGTCCTGGTAAAGACAATTAGGACAAAGTTATAAAATTATTGTATTGTCATCGATCCTTGATAAGTGTGCAAAGTTTCAGTTTAATCTGACGGTTTGAAGTGGGTGAAAATCTCGTTGAAAGATTCCGTTACATATAAAAAACAAACATACAGGTGAAGCTAATAAAAGCGTGTTAAAAATTATAAAAGTCACAATTATGTTGCATCAACTCAAAATCTGCTCCTTTCAGAGGAAATTTAACAGAAATCTTGCCTGTTCACAGAATTAATTGTGAACTTATCACTTTTTAAAAATTCCATAGGTGCAGAAATTCTCTTAAAAACAGGAAGTAAAGTGCCCCCTGGTGCGCCACTGGTGAAAGGAATGGGACACACACACATACACACGTCTTTTTACCGACATAAATCACACCATATGTTCATAGGAAATTTTCTTCTTAGAATCGGGATTTAAAATTTTTATCACTCTCAAAGTTTGAGGATTTAAATTCGGGCTACCCTGTATAAAACACGGTTGTAATTGTTGATACCACCATGAAAATAAAAAAGGGTAAAAACATGAACATACCCTACCATTACACTAGTTTGGCCGATTTGCGTTTGGAACGAAATTGCTCGAATTTAAAGGGCAAACTCTGCAACGGCCTGTGCGTGTAACTTGGCACCTCCGCCAAATATTTAAAACCATTCGCGGATCGTCAAAACCCTATGAATAATAACGACATTTCTGTCAAGCGGTATTACCTACATATTTTAAATAACCGCCTACATAGTTTAAGAGTTTAAGAATGGGAGTGCTCATTTTAATTCTGGATTCTTCGCGTTGGTAAAGAACACGGCGAAGAGTGAGGTAAATAGAAATCTAACTGGCTTTCGCTGTGTAATATTGTAAACACTAACAAGCGAGCCAAACGTATTCTTACAGCAGGGAAGTTCATCGGACGTTCTGGCGGTTAAACATAAGTAAGAACTGAACGCGCCTTCTTTCTTCGTCTCATCATTATCATTAGTTATTTCTTCTGTTAGTGCGTAGCCTCACCGTCACGAGGCCGAGATTGACGGTTGGCGGTTGCCCTCTTTTGGAGTCGCTTAAATTCTATGCTGGACCAAAAGGTCAGGAAGGTCCTTTCTTTGAAGATTCCTCGAGAAACGTTTTCAATTTCCTGTCGCTGCTGTACCAACTTGTTAAATAAGTTAAACTTATTACAACTGACCGAGTACCTACAACTCTGTTGTAACGCCAGCAAAAGAAATGATTTTATTTAGAATCTGGTGTATCGATTACCGTTTTGGTATTTAAAATTATTATCAGAGGATTTTTCATGTTTCGTTATATTCAGTCGATTGTGTACAGAATGGCCCGTTTAACATAACTTAGAAACTATAGAGGTGCTATGAGAAAATTTATGTGTAAAAGTTATTGCTACTGAAATAGACTATAATCGTTTAATAATATCAGATTTTTTCTGCTTTTACCCTGAGCGATAAAATAAAGTTTGTGTACCACAACCCCCCTTATCCTCGTTTGCGGTTTGACTTTTTGACCAAAATTGCACAAAAAGTGTATGTGCATAAGATAAAAGTTTGTGCAAAATTTCAGAATTATTAATAAAAATAATTTTCGAAATTTAAACTCTAACACCTTGTATAAGGAAAACTACGTGCCAAAATAAAAAATCACACCATAAAAGCCGCATTATTTTCGTGGTTAAAGGCTTGACCTACTCTTTCTTAACACCCTGTATATTATTAGAATTTGCAGCGTTGCACCGACGATTTAATTCCACAATGATCTACAAAATAAAATAAAGAGTGTTAAGATTTTTAACTTACTAACGTTTAAAGCTTTGAAAACTGGCAGGAACTTTACAACCACCCAGTGTAAGAATTATAAATCATCTTACGCAACGTTATGTGTCGATCATCTGTAAAAATTAGCAAATTCTAATAACATCTAGGATGGGAACTATTAATTTTTCAATGTTGACCATCACCTGTCAATTTCTTCCTTCAAATACCTATACCGGGTGTAAACGAATAGTGGGCCACCCCTGCAACTTCCTTGTTTTTAAAGATATCAGGATAAAAATTTTTATGGTGAAATTAGGTTAGGAGATTTCCAACTTTTTGAGACCTATCTGCCATATTTGTCACTTCCGGTTTGACCGGAAATGGCCCCAATAGTCTTTTCTGTCATTACATATTTGAAATAAAGATCACATTTTGGATACATTTATACTATTTTGAACAATTTATACAGGGTTGCACGAAAAATAATTCGAATTTTAGTTGTCAATCTAGATGGCTGCGAATATGTTAAAATTATTTTTGTTCCAATGTAATTCATATACAAAATACGAAAACGTCAATATGTCCACTAATACATCATACAGGGCGCTCTAAACTCATTAAAATCACATTTTTCAAAATAACTCTTTTCTTTTAAATATTATATGGGCCACCCGGATATTCAGAAAGCTCTATTTAGTAGGGGTTAAACGGTAGGTACCAAAAGTTCCGTAATGTGTAATCGTTACCGGCAGGATTGACAATTTTTCTTAAAATTTATGATTTATAACGAAGTTCAATTAAATTTGATCAATCCTGTATATTTGTGTTAATCAGAATGGGCCTCTGGCTCATTCTTATTGCATATCATAAAATATCAACACAAATATACAGGGTTGATCTAAATTTAATTGAATTTAGATATAAATTATAAATTTCTTAAGAAAAATTGTCATTCCTGCCGGTAACGATTACACACTATGGAACTTTTGGTACAGTTTAACCCCTACTAAATAGAACTTTCTGAATATCCGGGTGGTCCATATCATAATGTTTTTAAAAAAGGAGTAATTTTGAAAAATGTGATATTAATTAGTTTAGAGCACCCTGTATAATGTATTATTGGACATATTGACGTTTTTGTATTTTTTATATGAATTACCTACATTGGAACAAAAATAATTTTAACATGTTCGCAGCCATCTAGATTGACAACTAAATTTCGAATTATTTTTTGTGCAACCCTGTATAAATTGTTCAAAATAGTATAAATGTATCCAAAATGTGATCTTTATTTAAAAAACATACAGGGTGGTCCATTTAGAAACGACTATTGGGGCCATTTCCGGTGAAACCGGAAGTCACTAATATGGCGGATAGGTCTCAAAAAGTTGTAAATCTTATCACCCTGTATAAAGTCAGGAAAATTTGGATGTTAAAAATTAAAAATAATAGCTCATTTCAGTAGGAACAACTTCACTTTAACATTTTTTTCGTGTAGCACCCTTAGTGTCTGAGATATGGTATAGGCCCAAGTTAAAATGGACCACCCTGTACATATACTACGTGCCACAAAAATTAAAATATTTTAATTAAAACTTGAAAATCTTGTAGACTGGTTAATAAGTATCATGAGAAGAATTCAATACATAATGTTTTTATTTATTTTATATTTTATTTATGGGGTTTGTTAAATATTACCAAAGGTTTTCTCATTTAATATATGTATTATGTATACCTACTAAGTTTCGTTATTGGGCTGACACAACCCACTCAAATTTGTAGAATGTGCCCTATAACTTATCTAAAAAATTATAGGTGCTATGAAAAAATGTTTTTTCTTGCTGTTATACAGAGCGATAAAATACAATTGTATTTTTCTCAAAGGAACACCCTATATGTTTTTACATTTTTAGATTCTACGTAAAATTTTGGCTCGAAGTCATACAGTGTGTCCCCGGATCGATGCATGAAAAACTTTTTAGTTGAATTTTCATCTTCTGGAATTCAGCCCTGCTTGGATAGATAGAAACTAATTTATACCATAGTTTTAGTTTCTAAAAATCAAAGATACCTTGGGAATCTACAAAAAAGGAATTTTTCACGCTAGTGAAGTGCTATTTCTGTGGGAGATACCACAAAATGTTATTAAGAAAAGTTGTTGTGTCTAAAATATATATTGTTTCAGTTATATGCATTTAAAAGAAGAAATTGGCAGGTGAAGGAGAGTCAACAGTAAAAAATTAATGATAATGAATAATATAAAGAGTGTTGGTTTTTGACTGACAGCGACTTTACTACCACCCGGTATAAAAATTTTAAATTATCTTACGAGTGTTCTACGCAACGTTGTGTCGATCGTCTGTAAAAGGTTGCAAATTCTAAAATAATATCTAGGACGGGAACTATTGATTTTCCAATCTTGACCTTCACCTGTCAATTTTTTCCTTCAAATGCCTATAACTCACGCATCAGACATTTTGGGCACATAGTATCTTATATGACTTCGAACTAAAATTTTATGTGGAATCTAAAAATGCAACAACATACAGGGTGGTGCCTGAAAAAATTACAACTTTATCATACAGCCCTGTATAAAATCAGGAAAAGATAACATCTTCAATAGAAACGACTTAAAATTTAGGATAGGTACACGATTTACAGTCACTAACTCTGCGGGATGCGCTTTTTCCGTGCGGTATCGGAGATGATGGGGGACTGTCCAGTGTCGAAATAAAGTATTTGTTTATAATTAAAGAGTTGCATATACGTTTATCTGAAATAATTTATTACTTACTTAATACTTTTCAGGACAAAATGTTCTTTCATGTTGTGCGTGATACTCCACCCTGTACTAAAGAATTGTCCAATAAAAAAAATTAGATACATTTAAGCATCAATAAACAGACACTTCGGTTGAAAGGTGTGAGTTTCCATTGTGGTACCGCAATTGGAGAATGTTGGGATATAACATAACTAATTAAGTTTCGTCTCATATTGATGCAGATGTTTTGCGAAAATATGCGAGACCGTTGAAGTTATCACATCTGGGGACAGCTAGCAGCAGCAAGATTCATTCGCGCGGGAAGCAAGTGGTCCAGTTCGAGATTTTTGCAGCATATTAAACACGAATTATCACCACACGCAGGAAATAGGTTTACTGAAACCAGTTTTTTCGAATGGTATTTTTTTGGTACGCGAGTGGCAATATTTTTTCGGCATCCTCACACACAAAAATCCAAGTTACGCAAAATCGGTTAATGAAACATACAGGGTGGGACACTGACAAAAATATGTATTTTAAGAAAATCGTTTTAGCAACTGCAGCCGATCCTGTTTATTTAAGAACCCATTACGTTCAACACGTCTTTGGGAAAATTAACAATTTATGACAAGCCTCTGAAGGCAATAAGCTTATCGGAAACCTTAGAAAAGTTCATATTGTTCCCTGCATCAACTACAGGCCCTCACAGCTTTCTGTGAATTTAAAACTGTTTTGCACTTTCGAGATATACCAGTTCGGAAATCTTCAAAATGACCATACTTTGCTTAAAACGTTACGTTATTGTCACCCATAAAATTACTACCGCATATCCTTCGAGTTTCAGCTTGACAATATCCTTCACGATTAGGATTTACGATGTTTGCGTCAGTTTATTGATTTTAAAATATAAACTGTGAGAACTACACATAAAAAATATAGCAAACATACAACTATTCTTCTTCTTCATCATATTAATATAACACGAGCATTGTTTCAGTTGTGGAAATGTAAGTTACATTTCCGCCCTGCGATATTTGTCTCATTCGACAAGCGTATAAAAATAAAGTCTCCCGCCCTGTAAAAAATCGTTCTACCATTTATTAAAACTTCCGATTGAAATAAAATATCGATTATGTCGACTTGAAAATCTACATTTCTCAGTTTTCACGAAATATGTTAAACCGGATTTGTTGTCGATCCTAATCAGATGTAGAAACGCCACCAAGCCGACAAACTGTAATGATCTCACAGGTTATTATCTACAGGTTGTACTAATAGTAGATGAGCTGATGACATTTTTTAGTGATTATTTAGTTAAGGCCTATTTTTTGAGAGAATGTTGAGGGAGACATGTATGACAAGCTATAACATTGGCAGATCGATTGGCCGGTATTAAAACGGTTGCAGATCCCCTCAAAACTGAAAAAATTGCAAAAACACGAAAACTTCAAACATCATTTCCAGACGAAAAAATGCCGCAGGAGCCGTTCAGATAAGAAATCCCTGTACGATGTATTATTGGACATATTGACGTTTTCGTATTTTTTATATGAATTAGTTTGGAACAAAAATAATTTTAACATATTCGCAGCCATCTAGATTGACAACTAAAATTCGAATTATTTTTCGTGAAACACTGTATAAATTGTTCAAAATAGCATAAATGTATCCAAAATGTGATCTTTATTTAAAGTGGTCCATTTAGAAAAGACTATTGGTGAAACCGGAAGTGACAAATATGGCGGATAAATCTCAAAAAGTTGGAAATCTTACCTAATTTCACCATACAAAATTTTATCCCGATGTCTTAAATAACGAGGAAGTTACAGGGGTGGCCCACTATTCGTTTACACCAGGTATAAGTATTTCACATTTTAAAAAAAATCGAATCGTAGCTAAAACTTTGTAAAATTCGAAAATTCCTCTAATTAACTATCACGACTCAAAAGAAAAATAAGCGAAAAGATTGTTAAAGTTGGAGAATCGTGTTTTCCTATAATTAACTCGAAATGCTGTGAAAACGAAGCTGCTTAGAGAAATGTTGCCTTTTTGTAGAAAAATAAATTTGCTAGAAAAAACTCCACGACGACATACCTACTATAACGTGCACCGATCAACTGTGCCGTCGCGCATGCGTCAGACTGTGAACCCGTGTGGCGCTACGTTCAAAATAATCTGATCAAACTGGAACTTGATGGAAAATCAGTCGATACATTTTTTTTCGTTCAGTTACTAATTCATGATCAATTTGATTTGCAAAATTTAATTAACAAATAGGATTTTGTGTGCCGACGCGAAAGCTCAATAAAAACTTTGAACAGCTCTCACGCCTAAATGGTGAACTATAGAGGTGTGCCGTCGCGAACTTTTTTGTAGCAAATTTAATTTACCACAAAAAGCCCCCTAGCTATTTTCCCTACACAGCTTCGTTTTCACAGCATTTCAAACTGAAAGATCGGACAACGCGATGTTTCGGCAACTTTTAACGAATATTTATTTGCGGAGGTGCAGCTCGTCCTCCCCTCTAGAGCCGACCCTGAAATTGCAAGACATACTTCTACTTTAGCACAGACCGCTAGTCAGTGCAACACAAGGTGAAATTTTTGAAGTCAAGGCACAGTCGCTAATTAAACTGTGTACAATAAAAATTGACACACGTGGAAGTTCAAGGACGTCTCAGGGTTGATTAGTAAAAATATTGCTTTAGTAGTTAGCAAATAGCAAATATTCCCCCCCCCCCCCGTGAGGTTGTACGGGAAGGACTTGTTCACCCAATATCCGCGTAAAGCGGAAGTAATCTCTAGCAGTTGATTCCACTGGGATTCGAGCCCGGAACTTTTGCCTTTCCACCATCAAGCACCCTGAGTATAACGAGAATCCGTACAAATTTTTGATTCACATTTGCATATTTCTTCAGTGGCAGTTTTAATTTGCGACGTAAAAAGGATTATATATCAGATACTTTTTCCCTGTACATCAACTGTCGTTTTCGGGGAAACGTTCAGCGACAACATCTGTAAGGCGTAGAGAAATAATCACGATTTTCAGATGTAACTCGAGATGCAAGCTATGATAATCTGTAAGAGTGCGCCTCATCCGTAAAAATTAAACAGTGACGTACATGAACGCATTATGGCTTAATAAAATAATAAATAAAGTCAATAAAGGCATTTTTATCCAGGTAGTAGATTTGGACAGGGCAGATGGCGCCGGGTCTTGGCTAAAAATCAGTCAGAACGTTCCACGCTGTTGGTGTAACGTTTTTGACGACCAAATATCGGTATACGTGTGTGCCAGATTGGCAACGCGATTATAAACAATTAGACGCTTTGTTTATTTATATAATTTAACCCCTAAGTGTAGTTCCTCTAACCGACAAACGCAAGATTCATTACATAGGTATAAGGTCATTAGCCTTCAAGTAAACCTGCTTCTCCAGTCCATGTATAAAAATTCAAGGGCGGAGCAGAAGTTTGTTGCTATATTCAAACAAAATAAAATAAACTTATATGAATATTTAATAATTAAATATTTACTATAAAAAGACTGTTCTAGCGTGATTTAACATAATTTCACACCTACGTTCCTCTAGGTATGCCCAGGCTCGGTACCACCTAGCACATACAACTTAAAAAAAATGTATTTATATTATTGGTACCTACCAGATAATCTAACGGTATGTTAAAAATAACCTATGCAAGATGAGGGATCACTCACCTTTGTAGTAGTGCTAACATTTTTCAGTCTGAAAATGTACGCACTCACATAAGATTGTGTACATACTTATATGCTAACGGGTTTACATACGTAATCTGGATATTTTAATATCGATTGTCATTCCGGTTCCCTAACAAAAATCAACTAAATAATCATCTAAGAAATTGTACGTAATGGAATTTTTTGGATTGGGGACCTGTTGTGCAATCTAACCCTGCCTGGCACAGTACGTCACTGACATATCTAAGATCAGCCGACTAGTTTTTATGTAATTGATAAATTACAGGAAGCTTTTTTTTAAATTCATATAAAATTTAAAAAACCACCACTGTTACTTGGTGCTGCTCTGTTCGGAAGAAAAATCGTTAAATAAATATTTTTTGGACCAAACAAAGCGTTTGGGTTCCTTCAACTAAGCCCAAATAAGTATCTGTCCTTGAACCCAGGATCCTTTTTCTTAGATTTAATAATCTAGTAGACGTAGCCTTAAACCGATTCTGAAGTGGTTTTTACCAAAACATCGAAACACTCAGCGCGCATTTCTACCATCAAGTTGAGACCATCACACCAGGTGATTGAAATAAAACTGAATTTAACAATGAAGCCTATTTACCTAAACTTTCAAAAGCATCTGTGTTTAATTAACTTTAAGACAACATCTACTCTATGGTCATTATCAATTCTTCTATATTTGATATGAACCAGATGATGTTTGAACTTAGTTCGAATTGGCTGTCTCGTTTGTTCAACACACATTAAATCACAAATAAATAAATTCCTTTTTATGACGTTTGAAGCCTATTTCAATAATTCGTCTTCGAAATTCATGGCCCACCTCTCCTACCAGAAATAACAATATACGCCATTTTTACGGTCATTCATGATCCAATTTTAAGTAGGAAAGAATCGTTGGGGCGAGCAATGCAGCTTCATAAGAAACGTGACTGAATATATAAGGTGCTATTTAAAATAGGAAAGTTGGGACTACTTCCGGTTACGCCGGAAGTGATTTCTTTGACACCAATTGAGAAAAATAATATATTTTTCAAAACTGTAGAAAAAAATGGAAAGGTAGGTAGGTACTTCTTGTCACCTTGTACAGGGTAAGTCTCTTAAAATTGACACCCCCCTTATCTCCCTTATCCTCTGCCAACTTAACTCATTCAAAAAGGAAGTGGACACGATTTTTGATGAATTTTTATATTCTGAAAACGGACAACAAGAATCTTCTAAAATATACATATAAAATGTCTGAATCCAAAAAAAGTATAAAACAAAAAACATATCAAGACACCTCTGGAAACAATGCTTGAAATTTATATTCAGTACAACAAGAATAAGTCTCTTGCTCGGACGGTGTATGTTAGGTTATTTCCAGAAAAATTACCTCTTTCCCAAAATACTTTTAAAAACATATATTAAGCAAAGTTTAGTCAAAATACCGGAAGAAAAGAAAAGGAAAGGAGACTTTTTCGCTATTCCAATGAATATCCCATTTTCAATATAACTTGCTTGTTTGCGAACACTGGGTATTTTTTTACGCTAACGTCTAACAGAGTCAATGACTATCTCACAAAAAACTGGATGACATGACATCTTTTAGTAATATATCTGATGAACACTGAACAGGTGGAGTGATTATATAACAATTATATATTTTTGGATTCAGAAAATTAAGGACATTTTTTGCATGAAAATATACGGGGTGCTTCATTTAAAAAAATCTTGTTTTATTTCCACCCTGTATATTTTAGATTTTTAATATCAGTTTTCAAAATATAAAAATTCATCGAAAATCGTGTCCACGACTTTTTAATGAGTTAAATCCAATATTCCAAATCGACGGAACATTTTTATACAAATAAATAAAAAACTTGCCCTCACATGTGAGCCTTAAAAGATATTTCAAGTCATCAATTTCCGAACGCCCTGTACAAACATAAACACTGCAAGCATACAAGTATTTTAATGTTATAAACACTTCTTCTGCATAAGATAGATTACGTCATATCATGGCCATTCACTACTTTTTCCCGCCAAAACATTCGGCATTTCTGCAGGTCATTCGCCAAGCAGTGGCGCACCTAAGTGCGAAAAACATTCATAATAAAATGTCAAATTCATTGAACCATTTATCGAATAAGGTTTACTCGTATTAATCTTAAATCACAAATTTGGCACTTGTACGAATTAGGTACTGTCTACAGTGCTTTCCAATCCTTATTCGTTTTTGTAGCTGATGTATCTCACTCGCAGGATTAGTATTTAAGCTACGCTACGCTAATGAGGAGCAATAACTCCGAAACACATCATGTTCTTTTTTTTAACTTTATGGCACTAGCTCCTGTTTTTGTCTGCATTTAACAATGGTGCCAATCGCTGTAAGCACTAGCCTGAAATATTTTTGTTCCGACACAATTTTCGTTGTGGTGGAATATAAAAAGAGATAACTTAATTCTCTTTATGTTGTATCCTACTTGGTTTACGCCGCGCCGATCCGAATGCAGCCTAGAAGTCTGGAGTCCTGCCACTGGCATGTAACGTTACTAGAAGTAAGCCGAACCCCACTTGGTCACCAATTCAAGGCACGAATTCTCAAATGAAAGTAAAATTTAAGCATTCTCGTCCATTTAACCGCGGACAAGGTATTAGCTGATTCATGGTCATTCATTTTACACCTCAAATCCTTTTAATTTTCGAAACCACTGGGATAGCATCCGGCCGGGCAGGTATTTTAAGTTCTACAAGGCGTGATGATCTCTTAAATCAGGGCGTGAGTATTTTTCAATTATTTACAACCAAATAAATAATCAGTTTTCTGTTAAATTGAAAAACAAAAATCAATAGTAGTAAGTAACGATTCTTATCGGAACGTAAACGCAAGAACAGGAGGAAAGGGATGTTTCCATTAAATGTTTGACCCCCTTCCTCAACTGGACTCGAATTACCCGGGAATAACCTCTACTGGCTCTACTTTTGATATTTAAACGAAACAACTTTATATTTTTACATATATATTTCGATTCAGGACAAAACTCTGATTATATCAGGAGCGTTTCGTGAGTTCTTGAGGCGATGGTAGATGTTTTCCAGCATCTTAAGATTTAAATCTAGAGTTCTTTCACATCCGACAATCCGTGCTACGAGAGGTAAGTTCCAAGGGAATGTAATTTTCTATTTAATTTCATTAATAACTTTTTGTTGGACATCCAAAATTGGACGTATACATCAGGGTCCTGCAACAGTGCGTCGGGCTTCCATACCTCCTATACCATACAAGTTAGGAAATTCATTCGAGTACAGTTCTTAACTAAATGTGAAGGAGCACCGCAGGAAAATATTTTCGAATGTCCAGGGTGTCACAAAAAATTGTGACGCCTGTCAGGCAAGGTTTTTTAAATGAAACACCCTATATATTTTACCATATTTCAGACGGCCTTAATGTTCCTCATTCACACCTAAAATATGAGAACATTCTAATGCTTCACTTGGAAGTAAAAAATTAAAAATGAAATATAACATCGCTAAAGAAAAACACTCTCCATTTGAGATTTGAAAACAAAACAAGGTTCAAAACTTTTTGATAAAGGTCGTAGGATACCGTATCTAAAATTGTTTGTGTTCCATCATGTACAGGGCACTCGAAAAATAAATTCAAATTCCAAGTATTTTAAATTGATTTATCTCAGTTTTTCAAATGAAACACCCTGTATATTTTTACGTAGTAATATGCAGAATTTTAATGAAAACATTTTTGTATTGGTGTGTATGGGCTGATAGAACGACTTTCATTTAAAGAAAATTTTAATAAAACAACAGTACTGGGTGTCCCACGTTAAAGTAAGCACCCCCTTTTCTCCCGAGTTTTTAGTTTTTGAATATGCTAACCAGAGTTTTCTAAAGCCAACGGTATACAGGGTGAATAAAAAAATGTACTTTTTTCTTATGGAACACCCTGTATAGTTTTATCTATTATTTTTATATATTTTTGTAATCAGAATCATAAAAGAACGCTCTATCGACATATGTAAAAATATACAGGGTGTTCCATAAGAAAAAAGTACATTTTTTTATTCACCCTGTAAACCGTTGGCTTTAGAAAACTCTGGTTAGCATATTCAAAAACTACGGAAAAAATACAGATGCTAGCATTTTGAAATTTAAAAATATCTTAAAAACTCGGGAGAAAAGGGGGTGGTTACTTTAACGTGGGACACCCTGTACATTAAACTACAACTACATTAAATGTTCAAAGTGTCTCTCGTTTTACTGTAAACATAAATTTATTCGTTTTCGAAAAGACCTCCCCGTTAATATTCGAGGTGAAATATTTTCAAACGCATGTATTATTCTCTCCCGCATATTTATCTCGGTTGTCGGCGGCTCGTTGTATACGATGTCCTTGATATAATCCCATAAGAAAAAAAACAGTTTTAAAAAAATTTAAAATCGCACCAAAAAATCCATTAAAATCTGTCTCAATTTTCTCCATTTCCGAAGACACTTTGATCATTTAATGTAGTTGTAGTTTAATGTACTGTTGTTTTATTAAAATTTTCTTTAAATGAATGTCGTTCTATTAGCCCATGTTTAATATTTGCCAATTATCTCAAAAACAGATAGAAATTCCAATAGTAACACCTATACAAAAAATTTTTTCATTCAAATTCTGCATATTACTACGTAAAATTATACAGGGTGTTCCATTTGAAAAACTGAGATAAATCAATTTAAAATACTCGGAATTTGAATTTATTTTTCGAGTGCCCTGTACATGATGGAACACAAACAATTTTAGATACGGTATCCTACGACCTTTATCAAAAAGTTTTGAACCTTGTTTTGTTTTCAAATCTCCGTTCGGAAAAATGGAGAGCGTTTTTCTTTAGCGATGTAAATTGCTTTATATTTCATTTTTAATTTTTTACTTCCAAGTGAAGCATTAGAATGTTCTCATATTTTAGGTGTGAATGAGGAACATTAAGGCCGTCTGAAATATTGTAAAATATATAGGGTGTTTCATTTAAAAAAACTTGCCTGACAGGCGTCACAATTTTTTGTGACACCCTGGACGTTCGAAAATATTTTCCTGCGGTGCTCTTTCACATTTAGTTAAGAACTGTACTCGAATGAATTTCCTAACTTGTATGGTGTAGGAGCTATGGAAGCTCGACGCACTGTTGCAGGACCCTGTATACAGGGTGCGGTATAAAAATTAAATAATTAGTGTATCCTTTTAATTATTTGTGTAGTAGAAAAATATGTTTTAAATAAAAATTGTTTGACTAATTTTGTTAAATATTCTGATGACTTCGACATTTGACTTTGTTTTCATTTACAACTAAATAAACAACCAGTTCTCTGTTAAATTGACAAGCATTTTATGTTTCTCTTTGGTAAGTAATGATTTTTATCCGAATGTAAAAAAAACATTAACAACGTAAAAGCAAGAAAAAAATATGCACCTTAACCATCTTTTTATTAAAAAACCTTTGTGGAAAATTATTCCAAATATCGTCAGTTGAGTCGAGTGTCGTGGAGCAAATTGAAAACACGAGATCACTATGGAGTTTCAGTTGAGCCTATCAATAAAGTAACACACCAGGAAATGGATATTTCCATTAAAAATTTGACATCCTCAGTCGAATGGATTTGCTAAAATTCAGATAGCATAAATTATTTCTAAACATTTGTTTACATATCAAGCCATTTGTAATTTTTTCAGTTTAGCCGGAAACAACCTCTACTTTCGACATTTAAACGAAATAACCTTATATTTTTACACATTTCGATTTAGGTCAAAATTTTGAAGTAAGTACACAGGGGCGTACCGTGAATCCTTGAACCAATGTTTGATGTTTTCAAGTATCTCAAGATTTAAATCTAGAGTGCTTTGACATGTAACAACCGTGCTACGAGAAGTAAGTTCCAAGAGAATATAATTTTACTATTTTATTAATAAGAATTAAATAAAATTAAAAATAAAAATGGAATAATGCCTGTATCCTTTTAATTACATCTGGAGCTTTAAATTTTTTTTCCATTTTCAATTTTCATTCTACATTATTTTATACTTATGCTGAAGTGCTGAACCCTGTATGTATATATATGCCTAACAACTTATTAAACATATTTAGAAGTTAATAACCTTAAGAAATATTTAAGTGGCGGGTATTGACGAAAACAAATACATTATAAAGTGTCGCTGATCCTTGCTACAAAGGTGACATATTCAATAGAATAGAAAGACGCACAGCAATTATTAGATACATACATTGCCACATTTTTAACGTCCACGAATGTTTCGTTACCGAATCCCTGACCTTAAATATGTATATTTGAAGTTGTATAAAATTAGTTGAGGAGCCTGAGCAAATACGCTTAAAAAATAATATTGAAGGACTGGTTATAATCTCTTGTGTGATATCTCCGAATAATAAATAATAATATAGTCATCAAAGATCACGAACCGCTAGATAAATTCATAACCGAATAAACAATCGCAAATGTGTATGCAAATTTTTCAATCATTTATAAAATTTATCAAGATTATCAAGGTCTTGTTTAACGGTTTTTTGAGAGAGATTTAAACAACTACCCACAACAGAGTTTCACTATTTGATAATACAATAGGTTTTTACTGTTTCGCAATGTTATGTGCTAGTTAGGTATTAGAAAGGTTCGAAATATTTCTTTTTCTCCTAGACCAAAACCGTTACTCAAAAACAAACCAGAACCAAATATTTTAAAATATAGCGTTAGAATTAGGTACTGATTTTTCTTATACTTCGCACAAGTGAAGAAAACGTATTTATAATAATTTTGCCATTAGCTATGCGGTAATGTTTTATGGGAACAATCATGACTGTAAAAGGGGTGAAGCACCTTTAAATCTCACCCTGGCCCTGATCATAACACAAACATACAGAAATGATTTCCTCAAATAACAAGAAAGAGCGCGTGTCAACTTTTGATTAACGCCACTGCACATATGCCTCGCACTGCACCCCTGACTTCTTACGAGAAAGCTGCAAGTACGATGTCTAGGGGTAAGAAAACGGTGTATTACTTAAATCACAGCTGCAAAGGGGGTTTTCTATCACTCACATCTGCTCCCCCAGGACCTCGCCAATATTCGTTAATAGTGGTGCCAAATAATAAACCACTTATTAGCATTACTAGAGTCTAATTATTCGAGAAACTAATTAAAAAATTTTATAAATATAAATCGATCTTAATTAATTTTTACTGCCACTGCTCGTATACAGTGTTTCTGTTGCAAAACCTCATATTCAAGGGAACGAAACAAATATTAAGTCCTAAAAACAGAAAACATTGAGTAAAAAATTATATGAAGAGCCGCAACCGTAATTGTCCAGAACGTGGCTTATGTTGGCTGCGAGATAGAGATATGAGTGGCGTTTTAGCAATTTGGCCGCGATTTTTTTTTACCAGATTCGACAATAGCATTTTATTGTGGTTTCAATGATTTTTACGTTCAATAGATTTTATATTTGTATGTTCAGAAGTAGAACATCAATATAAAATACCGGGTGGCCACGAATCACGATTCAATGTACGCCCTCAATTTTTTGGTTGTTTTTTAATTTAAAAATTTCGTTTTTGGTATACGTGAGTATGACAAAAGTGGACTATTTTTAGACTAACAGGAACGGAAATATCAATTCCGGTTGAACCGGAAGTGACATCAACTTTTTTTTCTTAAATAGAATGACCTCGTTTTTTTTGTAATTTTATAAAGCATGAAATTCTAACTGCAACAGTGTTTTCCAATTTCAATAATTCCAAAAAATAAGTGAGATACGAACGATTTTTTATTTTTTACAAAATGGTCGCGTCAGAGGGATGCAATGTAAGAAAATTACTAAGTAGGCTATGGAAATTATTAGCAAGGTAGTAAGCTTGTCTGTAAAGAATGAAATAGTTATTTAAATCACTGATAGATACGACTATTTTTAGGTTTTCCTCAAAAAACGGAATTTAATATTCATTTTCATTTCCTTAGGGGCGCTAGGAAAATTTTTAAATGGGACCGTACTATTTTTTTTTTATTAATCGGACATAATGATTCATAAGTTTTAATTTTTTTGCCAATGATCATTTCTTAATGAAAGCCTTTGTAATAATAAAAGTGGTTGTTAACGTTTCGTTAAAATTACTTCTTGTTTAATTTGTGTTTACCTTTTAAAAACACTTTTATTATTACAAAGAAATGATTATCGACGAAAAAATTAAAGCTTACGAATCATTATGTCCGATTAATAAAAAAAAATAGTACGGTCCCATTTAAAAATTTTCCATAGGACCCCTACGGAAATGAAAATGGAAATTAAATTCCGCTTTTTGAGAAAAATAGTCGTATCTATCAGTAATTTAAATAACTATTTTATTATTTACAGTCAAGCTTACCTTGCTAACAATTTCCATAGCCTACTTAGTAATTTTCTTACATCGCATTCATCTGACGAGGCCATTTTGTGAAAAACAAAATATGTATTTCACTTATTTTTTGGAAATTTTGAAATTGGAAAAAACTGTTGCTGATAGAAGTTCATGCTTTATAAAATACCACAAAAAAATACGATCATTCTATTTAACAAAAAAAAGTTGATGTCACTTCCGGTTCAACCGGAAGTCCGGAGGTGATATTTTCGTTCCTGTTAGTCTAAAAATAGCCCACTTTTGTCTTTCTCACGTATACCAAAAACGAAATTTTTAAATTAAAAAATCACAAAAAAATTGGTGATGTACATATACCTGTGGCCACCTGGTATATCAAATTGAATATTTCTGTTACTATTGTGCTTGTATAAACCTAAATAAAGTAGTAAACAATATTTATCAGACAAAGAAAGTAGAATAATTTGTAAAACCACCCTGTACAAAGAATATCAAGTGATAAAGCTAGAAAACAATTACAACGTGCACAATTTAATTACTCATTGACCCATTTTCATTATGAGATAATTGGAGAGATTATTTTGGTAGACAAATTTAAGACATCCAGGATGGATCTATTTGAATGTGCCACAAACCAACGACAAGTTGCGTGCCGCGTTCTGCTTCCTTCCGGGAGGTACAGAACCGAACAGGGCAAATTTTCGTTCTTAGGGTAGGCTGATATTATACTCGCGATTCGTGTAAATTTTCTTATCATAAAATAACAGGCATATTTGAATTAAACATCTCTGCGAGCTTACATTTAACTAGAATAAAAACAGTGGCGTCGCGAGACTTTTCGACTTCTGAAAATATCAGCCACATACAATTCTACTGTTATTTTTTTAACAATTGCAACACTTAAATAAAGTCATTATTCAATTATATTCCTCTACCCTATCCTGCACAAACATTTAAACGACATCCGACATTTTTTGCATTAGCATTGAATATTGTCGTTGCCTAGTCCGGCTCTGAAAACGTGTAAGATGTTAAAAAAACTACACATCCTTCCGTCAGTAGGTAGACCGGGACACCCTTTCCTTTGAAGCCCTACGTAATATGTATATCACATGAATAGCTTGGGCCAACCGATTAAAATAAATACAAAACAATACCAGAAAATTAGTAGCTGCCATAACGGACTAAATATTATGAATAAAAATTAATTCAAAGTAATTACAAAACGCCACGAACGTGAGGAAATAATTCATTTGACGTCGTTTCTTAGTTTCAATATACAGGGTGGGAAAAGACACGCGCAATGTAACAATAATATTTATGGAAAAATGTTTTGAAACAGTTCGGCGTTTTTCACAATTAGGGGCAAGTGACAAAGTAGAAAGGTCGACTTCTCGGTGACATGCCGACAACCATCGCCAACGGCCTACGTACCAGCCAGTCGGCTTGCAGTAGGTACACAAAAAACAGTTCCGTTAAATAATTGCACAAGTATTGGTACCAAGCTTGACTCCTCCCCACCCTGTATACAAACTGTTTTTTAACACTCCGTGTTTCCTATGGTGTTATGTTTATTTGTACCAAATATACCTTTTGCCTAACAAAGAAACGGTACTAATCCACATAAGTGGGCGTTTATTTAATATACGTGTTTGAATAATAATAATAACCTTTAAAATATTCCTATTCTTCCATAATTAATTACGCGGAAATATATTTGAAACCGTTAGGTAATTTGAAACACAAATAATTGATCAAAAGCTTCAATAAACAATTAGAGATGTTAACACAAAATTACTAATTGTAAACATCCTTTTACTTTGGATTTGGAGGATGCCTACTTTGGTACTTTGTTTCTTCCACGGGTCATTTTCCTGCGGATACTAGACCGATTTGACAAGTCTACGTCGTGAATAATTTGCACAGACAGTAATATTTATTGTTTAATTAAAGTGTTCAGTACAGTGGCGGCTCGTCAGTTTCGTTGCCGGTTTTTGTAAAAATTAGGTACCAAAAAACGAGGCATGCAGACAGATAATTTAATTTGGTTAATTTGATGTTAAATTAAAATTTAATAAATAATCTTAACTTTAGTCAGGTCAATAAACGAGTTTTTTAAACACATCGTAGTTTTACCTATTTTGGCAAGGAACAGGAACAGGGAGTACTATCTCTGCTTTCCGAAATGTTCGTTATCTTGCTATTTTTATTCGATAAACACCTAACGGAAATACTTGGCGGTAACTTTTACCCTCTGACTTCCTACTTATAAAAATCCTAAGGAGTTCCCCCATCGAATATGTGTCAATAAATATCCAATGTTTGCCTGATTTAGAATTACATCGCTACTACTGTAAGTGGGCTAAAGGGTGCCAGATTATTTTTATGCAAGTTAAATATGTTCACTTAGGAATTGTACTTTAAAAAGATTACACGGCCTAGTAGGTATTTTTCTTGTGCTGAAATAACAGAACGTAAGAATTACAATCGATTTTATGTCCTCTCAATTTGTAAAAAAATATTTCCATGCAAAAAGACGTTAAGCTAGTACGTTAGCGTGTTTTAAAGTTCGTTTAATTCCCTTGCCGTAGTCGACCTTTACAATACGGCGCTATGGAAACATCTGCAATATTGGCACGGGGCACGTGCTCTGGTGCCGATATTCTTATATGATTCTATTACTTTCACGGTTTTGTATTGGACAAAAATCAAAAAAACATCAACAAAATGTCAGTGGTGAGAATCATAATTTTTTAAATATCTTCGGAACAGTTTGAGTAAAGTTAAATTACATCTTCAGTATTCATTTGGTCGACATTGATACACTGGATGTTTAAATTAGCCGGATTAGTTATCCTTTAACCCACCCAAATTTTTTTTTGAGACGCCTTTGACCATCCTATGTTTTCTACGAAGAAAGTACATGGGCTTTTTGATATTTTTTTACTCCCCTAATTTTCCGATATCTTTAGCGGTTTAAGGGCAATTTTTAAGCACACAACTAACAAAGTTGCTCTATAAATTTAAAATAATACTACAATTTTATTTTATTACTGTTGCATTACTGCTCTGCAAAAGCTATTTTGTTTTATTAAAACCACCAAAGTGATTAATTTAGTATTCGCAACTAAATTGTACTGTAAATAAATGCTAAGAATGTTCTTACAGCTAAATTATAAAACATTTTATAGAATTTGTTATACGCTGTTTTATAAACGTTTATACAGCAATAATTATTATAGGATGTTTTAGCTCACGGAACAAAATTGATTTGTAATAATGACCACCGGCACTTTTTAGTCAATTTGCGAACCTCTATAAAATTATTGTTTAAGAGTTTAGCCAAGCATTAAAAAAACAATTTTATAAGGATTTTTCTTAACACATTATTTCAGGGAGCATATTGTATTCGGTCGGACCTACTAAACAATTGTTATATAAACGAAGCATCATTGCTCTCATAAATCACTTATAAAATAATTAAAAAACTAAAAATTGTCTGCAAAGAATAATTACGTCCCCTGTTTATTCGCCATATTGTTTTTTTTTATTTAAACAGTAAAGTCACAGGACTCAGAATGTCACTGTGTAATATGTCGAAAGTACATTTAAGCAATTGGAAAAAAGTGAAAACAAGGGGTGGTTTTCGTAGAAAGATTGATAAATATAATAAAAAAAACTATTTATAGCGGCCATTTTGGATTAAAATAAAAATAAATTAAAAACAATAATTATTATGATAGGTACTACCATTTTAGCAACAATCTATTATTGTGAAATATGTTATCTACAAAATACAATTGGGTGCGCACCACAAAAAGATGGAATACAAAAATTTTATCCTATTATATATTTTTTAAATTTTGATAAATAATCGTTATTTTTAGGGCGCTCATAAATTTCATTGTATATATACCACATATTTCACAAAAAAATTTCCTTCGCAGCCCAAAATCGCTTTGCTGTTGACGAAACGAAGTCTTAGTCAGTTAGCTTTTATCTTATATTTCGCTAAACATGTTAGTTACGCCGCCATATATCTCACATGTCACATAGAATCTATAACTACCTTTCTAATATTTTAAAACTATTTTGAGAATTATTATTCTCTACAAAAACACTTAAAAAATTAATAACTTATATTGTTATTGCCGTACATAATAAAAAAGCAGCAATGGAGATAATACACAATGCTTATAAAAAGAATTTTATAACTGTTTGCTATAAAACTATTTTATAATTATCGTATACTAATTTTATTAATATTGTGTAAACGTTTATACAATTATTTTATAACACCTGTGAGAGTCATAATAAAACAAATTAAAGTACTACATTGTTTTATAAACTATGTCCTTTGTGCGTTTATAAGCGTTGTATAAACGTTTTGGAAATGTTTATATCAACAAACTTGTTTTATAAAAAATGTTCTGTAAACATTCTCTCAGCTTCTACAAAACATAAATTGCTAGTTGGGAGGGGACCGCACCTAATTGGTCGAACGTCAATTAATAGTAAAACATTCGTAAAAGCGTTTTAAAGTGGCGTGTTTACCTGGAATATACTGTAGGTCAAATTATTGAATTATCATTTATGAATGGAATTTAAGGAAGTGTCGCCTCTTCTCTAATCTACTCTTTGTTCAACGATGGGTTTTTTCAGCTCGGTTAAAGACAAACAAAATTGACTAAATAATGGCACTCAGTCCTTTCGCACCGATAATAATATAAATTCATACTACCTTAGGTTGCCACTTCCCTGCTCTGACCTTTTGGATTGAATTCTCTCATCGAGTGATTAGTGTTTTCATAAATTGTATTTTTCCATGTTAATTTTAAGGATTTGGCAAATAACGTCTGTGGATCTTGCCACTAAAATAAATCAGAATTATTAGAACAAATCAGGGACGGACGTGCAGGTCATATTTCAACATAAAATTTTTCGAAAAGCAATAGAATAAATTTTTTCGACAACCAGCTCGGGCAACAGGGACAGCGGGCCACCGGGAATCGTCCCGGTGTCCCGATGGCCCTGTCCGCCACTGGAACAAATACATTTTTTTTAAATAATTGCACTTACAGAATCTTGGTTTGTTAGTTAATACGGTGCTTGAATCAGAAGGCATATTCAGACCAGATTCCTTAACAGCAATAACTCTGAATTGATATTCACTTTCTTCAATCAAACCATTAACAATTGCGGTGGGTTTGAATTGTTGTTTCAATAACTTTGTCCCATATACGGCCGTATTTGTCTTTCACCAGTAATTGGTGATCCACCATCAGATACAGGTTCAGTTCCATCATTATGGTGGAGTCCTTCTTAAGTCAAAATAGTCATTGCCTCAATTTGTTACTTCAGGAGTACCAGGAGCTCCCAGTTCATCTAAAACAAGCGTGTCTATGAAAAAAAAAAATATTTAATACAATTTTTAGAACTAAGAAAATGCTTTTATTCAATGTGATATCATAAATTAGATCACTAAGTGGACTATTAGTAACAAGAATAGTTTAGCATGCTTCTCGAGGTTACGAATTACCCTCAGCATTGGAAGCAGAAACGCGGAATTAATTTATATTCCTGGCCAGGTTCCAAATTGTTAAATTCAAGTTTTGGTCCTTTACTACGACCAGTGGCCCTGTGGCAGTATCAAGTTTTTTAACATCATAATATTCGGTGGGAAGGCCACTATTATCTTGTGATGGATTCCATTTAAGAGTACCACCTTCTTTTGGACGTCACTTTAAATGGTCCTTCTGATTCACTGGTTTTATCCAAGGACTTTGATTTTGATACTGCCCTCATTTCGTCCCGGGTCAGCCTTAAAGACAAGTGTCCCGTTTAGCTATGCCTATTATAACTTATATAGTCCTATAATCTTCAACTAACATCTACTAATCTAATGTGTTGTCTTCGAGCGCTTCCAGTGATTTATTTGATATTTAAATGATTTTTAAAAGCAGTCAGTTACTTGCAGAAAATACTTTTAAGATAACTTAACTATTGTTATTTTTTTCCATTATCCTAGTAATTTAACCAGTTTCGGTGTGGACAAATCTGTTGAAGAATATTAGTTACTTATCAACAATATTTAAATGTTTAACTAATATAAAAAATAGAATACTAGCGCGACATCTAGCGACGACTAGCTGAAATACCTGAGCAGTAATGTCTGTATGTAAATAATCCTGTATTACTCGGCGGTATAGTAGATTCGCACTATATATTTTCTAAAAGTTCTATAAACTGTAGAACTCTAAAATAAACTAGGCTTCTTTATATAAAAGTGCACTACTGGACACTCTTTTCTTTTATTTCCGCATTAGCGGCGGAACAACGAACACTCACTATTTGCTTTCAGCGTCTATTCAAATATTTCAAACGACGGTTTTAGTAAAACTTCTTCTACACTTTTCCTTCTGCCAGTTCTGCCTTTCCAACCTTGGATTTCAGATCCCAGTTGTATTTTATCATCTATCCCGTTTCTTATTTCTTTGTCGAAGGCCATTATTATCTCTGCCAGTGATTTCCCGTTTTCCGGTTAAACCGGAAGTGGTTCTAACACATGATTTATGTCAAAATTTGACAATCTGTGTATTTATTTCACCATAAAATTTTGAAATTTTCATCTATGAAAATGCTAATAAAAATGGGGGGTAACTACTTCATGTGTCACCCGGTATACGTTTTTTTAATTAAGTAAACTACAAAATTTATATCACACAAAAATCACTTTTTTTGCATTCAAAAACTTATAAAACATGTAATCCCGTTGAAATCTCAATGCCGATTTTTTCACAACCTCACACTTTCATATACCATATTGACAAATATTTATTTAAAGACGAGTTAGAAAAAATAAAATTAACAATGCCATGTCCAAAACCGCAGTAATTATAGGAGAGGTTACAGTTTGTAACTTGCACATTTCGATCCCGATACAAAATACAGAAAACGACAATTGTGTTAATACAACTTCTGCCTCACCCATAGTATCGCTAATTATATTCTTTAACTCATCAAATAGGTATTTGCCAATATTGTATAAACATGTGCTTTCATTTGAAGACACTAAACTCAAACTTGTGACTAAAGACTACGGCCGTCATCTGCTGAACTGATGCATGACAGCCACAGGTTGCAGCGGCAGACATGCGTCCATACTTTCTCCTCTAGTACAAATTCGAATAACGTAAATATGAAAACACAGTAGTTTCATTATATAAACAAAAATACATAGTACCTGTTCATTTCTTAAAATGCTTTACCAAAGAGAAGAAATCACGTCATTTTTCACACACCCCAATAACCGTAATAATTTTTTAAATAAAATTACCTAAAATTGTTTGATTCTCAGTAGGGGGTGCTCAGTGCCCCCTTTCCACAGTTTCGTTTAGGATACAGGAAAAATTATCTGTCGTGTTGTTTCCATTTCCTCACTTCCTTCCTTGAAACTCAATGATCCGCAAAAATATCAACATTTATAAATGATTAACGAAACAACCAAAACCATTGTCAAGCTTATTCGGTTTTTGTTGGGCATGGAAGAACTGAGAGCAGTTTAAAAAATACAGCCTTATTATTAAGTTAAAAATTTACAACTTATACAAGTAATCACATTACATTTAAGGAAGAGAACAGACTTTCAATGCTTAACGAAAACTATAAAACAAATATAATACACGTTATACAACAGTTCAAATTATCTGTTTTAACTCTGATTGCAGTCGTAAAAAAAATGTTCCCCGTTTTAATTGACCATTAGTAAAAAAACAGGTAATAACTAGATTTACATTTATAGTTCGTCTTTTTCGTCCAAAACTACATCTGAAAGATCGATATCTTCTTCTTCAGGAAGCTCACCATCTTTACCATCCCATGGTTCTATTGTATTAATTTTGGGAAGTTCTTGACCTTTCACGGGAGCTGTATTACCTTTTCCATAGGATAGATCCCTATAAATACAATACTCATCATTGACAGACATTTTGTTTATAAATGTAAAAACTTACCTCAAAAATTCTGAGATGCCATCTTTGGAAAAAGGCCCACGAAGAATTGAGTATTTCATTTTCTTAGCACTTATGACAGCCATAGCGGGGTAACCAAAACCGCCAATATCCAGGGCATTTTCCAAGTCCAACTGTGACCCAGCCTCGGACCATACCCAACCCCACATCTTCTTTTTGAACTTCTCTCCTAAACCAGTTAGAAGTTTAATGTAGTTATTTCTGCATTCGGATTGACAGTCTAAGATATGCGGCAAGACAGATACGACACAAAGCGGCTTCTCTTTGCATGCTTCCTCAAAGGAATTCTCATCAATAATTTGTTTCACTTCTGGAGCCGAGATATTATCTTCCAATTTATCAAGAGCCCAGCTGACAATATCACTCGCAGTACGTCCCCCATCGTAATCCACTGGAGAATCTTTTCCTCCAGCACCAAATAATTTAATAGTAGGATATCCTTGGACTCCATATTTAGCTGCTTTCTCCTGGTGAACAGTGGCATCTAAAGCACCAAGTTTAACTTTTCCTTTAAGTTCTGTGGCTGCCTTCGCCCAATGAGGAGCTAGATTTTTACAGTGGCCACACCAGGGTGCAAAGAATTCTACCAGCCACATGTCGTCAGACTGCACGACAAGTTTATCAAAGTTACTGTCAGTCAGTTCGATTACATTATCATCATCACCAGACTACAAATAAATATAACAGGATTAAAGTCATTCCCACACGTGATATTTTCAAACTTACGTCACTAGATCTAGAAGATCCACCATCCAGAGAGGTTTTAACTTTACTTTTGACAGCTCTCAAAGCAGCCTCCACTATGTCTTTTGCAGTTCTACCTCCGCTGAACTCTTCGGGCTTGTTCTTGTTGGCTCCAAATATTTTAATAGTTGGGAAACCTCGGACACCATATGTGCTTCCCAACTCCTTATGTTCATCTACATTTGCAGCGCCGACTTTTACAACACCCTGTGGAAAAATTAGTAATTGTAAATTACGTGATTAAAATTAGCGGAAAATTCAACCAAGTACTATTCCAGGTGTGATGAACATTATGGCCTTTTTTCTTGAGGTAATCATTTTTCTCAAAAGCAGTACTAAATGTATATTACCTTAAGAGCATTGGCTGCTTTCGAATATTCCGGGACGAGTTGTTGGCAATGCCCACACCATGGTGCGAAGAATTCTACAACCCACACCTCGTCTCCTTTAATAACTAGTTTATCAAAGTTTTTAGCAGTAAGTTCGATAACATTTGAGCTGGATGGATATAATGCTAAACAATTTGGGGCTACAACTGCCAAAACTGCAAATAAATAGACATATAACCTGAAAACTATAGATCAATAAATGAAATGTATTTACTTACGGATCAAAGTCAACATTTTTAATTTAAGCTCCGACAATTTAATTTATCTTCTGAAATTTTGTGTACTAATACAAAAGAATCATTCAGCTTTTAACACCGGTATCATCTACTTCACCAACGCATCGACACAACAACAAATTTGTAATCGTGGTAATCGTGGGCACTTCTGATTGGTCCACATGCATGGACCTACTTATCAAGACCACTACCACTCGTTTCGTGGGTTCGTGTTTCGTGCCCACATGTAGATAAGTAAGCCATTTCCATTCAAGCTATCCAACTACTCCAAAAACCTGTTTCTTTTATGAGGCGCTCTAAAAAGTGCTAGGCTTGTAGTACCGGCGCTAGTCGTTCTTATATTATTTCATTTTTCTCCCTCACTATGAAGTTTTTGAGGCAATTTGTCTCACCGCATAAAGGGAAATTGAACAAAGGTTAATTTTACGGAAAATAAAAAATGTAAAGAAAAATTTAAGGAAATATAATTAGGACAAGTGGAATGAATAAAACTGTAGAACGATATAGTTATAGTTCAACAGCGCAAAAATTAGAGCCATAAATGCTGATGAAAACGACAATTAACTAATTAACTTAAAACGGATAAATTGAGTTAAAACAAATGTTTACAACATAATTCTGGAGATAGTCCAAAACCTTTCCAATGCCACAGTTTTAAAAAAATATGCTTTCACTGGCGCCCAGTTACAAAGTTTACAGACGAACTCTGGTGTCTGGAAGACCAAGCTGTACATTTGTGACGCTACTGCACGTTTCTCTACGGAGCTCAAAACTACAAAGGTTAACTTTTGGACACTCTCTAGTAGATGGCGCTGCATTGATAAAATGAAAATGTTCAGCACAATCAGAGACAGCTGTTACTGCACCTGCACAGAATTTTTAAAAAATATATTTTTAAAATTCACAGATAGAGAAAAATGAGACAAATCGACTGACGCAACTACGACGCGATAACTCATTCCGCTGTGAAGATAGAGCCTTTTACAGTTATACAGGGAGGTTCAGAATTTACCGATTAAACTTCGGGAACTAATAGAGTACGTTAAAATAAATGGACTTTCTTTAATAAACTTACAGAGATACAGGGGGTTAAAGTTTAATTTAAAAAAAATATTTTTTTAAATATGTTCTTAATTAGTTGAGGTATTATAACGAAACTTGCTTGGCAAATTAACAGTAACAAGTAACGTTTTCCTAAAAAAAAATTCGACTTTCTAATTTATACAGTGGCGGAGTATTCAAGAATCTAATTTATAGCTTTGCAGAACGTTTTCTAAACCAATTTTTTGGACAAAGCTTTGGGTTATGACAAAAATGCCAAGAATACTTTTTTATTAAGAAATAATTGTAGTTTTAAAAATGTTAATTGTTTAAAATTTATCCAGTGGCGTATCACTATTTTTTAACAAGTAAAAATTAAAATATTGAATACTCCGCCACTGTATTAGCGAGTCGAATTTTTGTCAGAAAACATTACTTGTTACTGTTAATTTGTCATGCAAGTTTCGTTAAAATACCTCAACTAATTAAGAACATATTTAAAAAAATATTTTTTTTAAATTAAATTTTGACCCCCTGTATCTCAGAAACTATGCGGTTTTAGATATAAGTTTATTAAAGAAAGTCCATTTATTTCAACGTACTCTATTAGTTCCCGAAGTTTAATCGGTAAATTCTGTATTATATAAATTGGGATGAGGTATACATTATATTGTCTCACAATTTTTTTTTTTAACTGTCGTTGCGAATGAGATACGTGTACGGACGATATTTAACTTAATTTATAGATAAAAGAAGAAGGATCTAGCGGAGAGGTAGAATATTTTTGAAGAAACGAGCAACCAAGTTTTAAAAATTTCCAATATATACCTAGTTATTATTTTAACTTTTTAACTATTATGGCGCCCCAAAACTTCACTCTTTGCTGCCTTGTGGTTCTAAAAATCAAATTTATTACTTTTAAAATTCGTACTCCATGTGGATAAAGCAGTGGTACTCGTTTTGTAATATATTAAAAGAATTTTATAGGATAAAAATCATCTAATCACTATACTGAAATTAATATAGATCCAAATTATGTTTATTTAATTATTGTATCCATAATATTATCTACACGAATCAATATCTCCAGAAGTATTATTCAAAGTGCACCATATGTTGCAAAAATTCGCACCTACGTTATGACGTCATTACTACCACGCTGAATTTCCGAGCGGCACCGCTCTTGATTGGCTGCTAGCAAATACGGGAGTTCCCTTTCCCAATTCCTATCATGGAAATATTTTGATAGACATGATCATTTCAGCGCCATGTTAGTTATACATCAAATTTAATATTCTCTGGAAGGTTGTTTTTAAAATAGTGCAGGTTTAAAATTGAAAAAAAATTAATTAGGCAAAATGCGTCTACAATTTTTTTTCTTCCGCATATATAAAATACAGTAACTCTTCCAGCAGGTCTGACTCTTAAAAATTTGTCTGTTATCGGTCTAAATTTCCTAAATCTGTGGTGCTCAGTGTGTGATGTCAGAGATGAACGAATTGACGGAGACGGAGGTACTGGCGAAGGTTAACTAACAAGTTTATATCGATTGTATAAAGAATGGCGTTTATGTATATGGTATGCTTGCCGGTTGTAGTTATATTTTTATTTATTTTTGACCTAACATGTTGTGAAGTAAAGAAGTTCCCCTTGCATATGCCAAATGTATATCCCGACAGGGTAAGTTTAAATTTTATATTTATACTTGTTATTAACTTCCGAATATATAGGGTTGCATACGTAAATACTAATTTGAATTTTTTTCTTGGAAATATTATGTTTTCGGAAATTAAGGATTTTTAATTGCCAAATTATGGTAATAGTAGTTGCCTTGTGCAATTTTATGTATTTACATATGTTTTATAATTTATTTTATTACGAACAAGGACGCCGAATATATATATGTATTGTATAAACAATAATGTGCACCTAGGCAACCAAGCTTGAAAGATTCATTCACACGATGACACGATGTAAATAAAATTGGATATTTAGTAGACAAACGGTCGTCTCACCTAATTTGTTAATAATTTTTTTCCTATATTTTTTTAGATATTTCTAATAATAAAATGTACAAGGGTTTCAAGTTGCATTATGTAGTCGCAAATAGGAACGTTAAATAGGGCACAATGTTTTTAAATTGTCTTTTTTCGTTATAACATATGCTCCATCCTTTCAATACTTTTCTCGTTGAAATACACAACAACGAGAAAGAAATTATTTTGTGAACAAGCAATTAATCATTTTATTATAGGAAAAAAATACCGGTTTACTTATTGATTATTTAATTTATTCCAATAAATGTTATACTCAGAAATAAGTGCACAACAAGATGCCACACATTCCCGACGTCGCAAAATAAATAGATTGGATCAAATTTACCTCTGTACCAAAATGCTTCCTAAGAGGGCTGCGGGCCCCTAAAAGTGGACCCTTGAAGATGGTTTTTATTTATTATCTCCAAAACTGTTAAAAGTTAAAATGTTGTAACTTAGCACAACCACTAATCTTTTTAAGCCCAATAAAATGGGCTGAATATCATTTCAAAATTTTTACAAAGGGTCAAGCTGTAGGGTTTGGGGGTGAAAATGACCACAACTTTTTTATTTGTAATTTTCTTTGAGTTTTGACTTATGGACTTCGATAGTTTCGGAGATAATACTCGTAAATAGAAATCATCTTCAGGGGCCCACTTTAGGGGCCTGTACAGCTCCCTTAGGAAATATTTTGGTATAGAGGTAAGTTTGGTCTAATCGATTTATTTTGACGTCGGGAATATGTGGCATCTTTTTGTGCACTTATTTCTGAGACACCCTGTATATGAAGTAACTATATAATATGTCCACAGACACTCCAAGGGATAGATAACATTATAACATGTAAAAATTAAATGCTAGTAAAAGAATAGCTGATGTGTTAAATAATCCTGTACCTACTAGGTTTTTCCTCTTATTAGGTGCTATGCTAACGTGATCCTATCTTTTTTTTACGTATGGCATACGGGACCGCGAGCAAAAATACGGAAGGCTAATTATTAAATTTTACCGTGAAAAAACCTTATTACCAATTATTAAATTCCGGCACATCGTCGCACAAAACATTTTGTAATGAGAAGAATCGATGAGATGAATCGAATGGCTGAAACCGCAGCCTGCTGCTTCATTCCGTGGTGAAGATAGAGCCTTTTAAATCTACGAATTATTACATTCCTGTACATTGTTGCACAAAACAATTTGAAACGAGAAAAAACTGTCGCCGAAAATTCTCAAAAAATTCATAGAGTTAGAGAAAAATGAGATGAATGCGGAGTGGCGAAATCCGCAGCCAGCTGTCTGATTCTGTTGTGAAGATAGAGCCTTTTTATTAAATTCTGGTACATCGTCGCATAAAACAATTGCAATGAGAAAAAACTGTCGTCGAAAATTTTCAGAAAATTCATAAACATAGATAAATATGAGATGAATCGAATGGCGTCGCATAAAACAATTTGTAATGAGACAAAACTGTCGTCGAGAATCTCAAAAAATTCATAGAGATAGAGAAAAATTAGATGAATCAAAATTATAGCTCGCTATCTCATCCCGTTGTGAAGATAGAACCGTTTAAATATGCTGCGAATTATTAAATTCTGGTACAACGTCACACAAAACAATAATTGTAACGAGAAAAAAATTTTCAAAAAATTTATGAACATTGATAAAAATGAGACGAATCGAATGGCGTCGCATAATACAATTTGTAACGAGACAAAACTGTCGTCGAAAATCTCGAAAAATTCATAGAGACAGAGATAGAGAAAAATAAGACGAATCGAGTAGCGAAAACCGTAGCTCGCTGTCTCATTCCGTTGTGAAGATAGAGCCTTTTAAATCTGCGAACTATTTAATTCCGGTACACCGTTGCAGAAAACAATTTGTAACGTGAAAAAACTGTCGCCGAATATTCTCAAAAAAATCATAAACATAAAGAAAAATGAGACGAATCGAATGGCGGTGCAGAAAACAATTTTTAACAAGACAAAACAAAACTGTCGTCGAAAATCTCAGAAAATTCATAGAGATAGAGAAATATGAGACGAATCGAGTGCCCCAAAAACAGCTCGCTATCTCATTCGGTTGTGAAAATAAGTCGTTCTAATGGTTCTAAATCTATGAATTATTAAATTCCGGCACGTCGTCGGACCAAACAATTTGTAACGAGAAAGAACTGTCCCCGAAAATTTTCAAAAAATTCATTTAGATAGCACAGTATCTCATTCTGTGTGTTTTGTGCTAGATTAAGAGTTAAATGTATGTTTTTTGTTTTTTACTCAAATAATGACGTTTTACTATTATTATTATTATACGTAAATTTATAAGCAACGTTTTTATTCCATTTCGATTTCCATTTCGTTAAATTTATATTACTAGAGTGTGCCGTTTAATTAATTTTACTCGGTACAGATAAAAGCCAGGAAGGTCAACTACCACATAACAGTAAAAAGTTGTACTTTCTGTTATAATCCTATTTATTGACGTGGTAGATGATTAGCAAACATACGCCATACGCAAATTAATTACACAGTGAGCACGTAAATGTAGGAATATAGTTTTACAGAACGTAAGAAAGTAATCGAATATCTAATCGATTACAATGTTATAACGAGGGAGTCCAAGAGTATTTACTCAGGGAGTGCTCTATTATACTTTGATTGATTATACATATTTTCTTGAACAGGAGGACAGTTTTTGTACCGTAGGTATGTTTAAGTCAATTCCCTAAGTCCCTAAGTACCTAGCGCATTGCTACGTGTTTTTAAAGATTTATTCTTCAATTTTAAGATGTCTCCTTTCCCCTGAAACAAAAGAAAATACAATTAGACATCTAACGCACTTGAAAGTGACATGACAGTTTATTTGATAAAAAATACTTCCCTGTGAAGCCTTTTGGGAGCTAAATCTGTATTCATCGACGAAAGTCCATTATGTAGCGTATACATCACGGATAATCTATACAAAATTCATGAATACTTACCTACTCGAAATAAAATGGTGCACAATTGAAGTGGATATTGGAAAAATATGGGCAATATTTAAACCTCAATATTTTTGGAGTAGATTATAATCTCGGTACGGCTTTTTGTGATCGTTAGCAACATGCATTGACCTTCGTCCACCGTCATTAGATTTTTAAATTGTGGGTGTTTCTTTATCTACAGGGTGATTATCCAGGTCCTTTCATTTAGGTTAAAGTTCATCGTTCTCCGGGATCTCTAATAAATTTTGGGAATTTTTTAAACGCGTTCATTATGATTTAAAAATACTTCTAAAGAACCAATTTGAGGATTTTTTTTCATAGCCGTGTAATTTCTAGAGATATTATTTGTTATAGAAAAAATGGTGAATTTTTTACATTTTAGGTTACAGCATTTTAATACGATTGCCAACAATTTTTTCTTAGATATATTCAACGCTCCCAGCGCACCCTAGCTCTTCGAATGCATATTTAACAAATTAGGTAGGTATATAGCATAATAGAAAATTAATTGCCAAAAATTAATTAAAAGTTTTTATATTCTCACCAATCTTCTTATATTCGACACTTTGTCAAAAATCTGAAAATAATGTTTTATCAATTTTAATAGAATGTTTCAGGATTTTGGATAATATTGCCGAAACGCTTTCAGAATTTTTTAGCTATCTCTAAGTATTATTAATCGAGATACAATTTTTTGTAAAAATCCGTATAATTTGTAATTGAAAGAACCACGATTTATATTTTTGTTGGGAACTATCGCAGTGAGATATATCGGCAGATTAAGACGGGCCAATCTATGTTGACCATTGGTGTTTTGAAAATATTTTCTAAGGAGTCAAAAATATGTTTTTTAAAATATATATCATCCACGAGTAGTTGTACGGCCACCACAAATATTTAAGAGTTGAATATAGAAGAGAAAATAGTTATTGGCAATCGCTTTAAAATGCTGTAATATAAAATGTAAAAGATTCGCCATTTTTTCTATGACAAATGATATCTTTAGAAATAACAAAGCTATGAAAAAAAATCTTCAAATTTGTTCTTTAGAATTACTTATAAATCCTATTGCACATGTTTAAAAAAATCCCAAAATTTTTTTAGGGATTTGGGACAATGATGAACTTAAACATAAATAATGTAAGGGCCTGAATAATCACCCTGTAGATAAAAGAAACACCAACAATTTAAATATCTATTGACGGTAGACGAAGGCCAATAAATATTGTGAACGATCATAAAAAGCCGCATCAATATTAGTCATCTAATTCCAAAAATATTGAGGTTCATTTTTCCAACATCCACTTCAATTTTGCACCAGCTTACATGTCTTTAATTTTTCTATTTCTTTGCCTTCGTTAATTTGTTAAACACAAACTTTTAGAACAAATACACGTTAAACTTCACTTGGCGACATTACTCCGGATTATTCTCCCGAGAAGCTTAAACATTTGTAAATAAACTCACCCTTTAAGATGTCTTCACCATATCCTATCTCGTTCGGAACTTACCTGTAATAGAAATTTCAAAAAAATTAGTAAGACTAATTGAAAATAACGCAATAATAGTTATACCTTTATCTCCTTTCCCTAAAGCCAGTTCGTCCCCATTATAGTAACCATGCCGTTTACATCCCTCATATTGGTCACACCCTGAAACAATAGAGATTAATAATTAGACAGCTAATTGTATCAGAACTGACAAATCTTATTTCAGAATTCAGCATCCTTCGTACAGAAGTGGAGAATTTCAAAAGGAGGATGCAGACCAATTTTTTTTTTTTTTTGAAAATATTTGCAAACCATATTTGTCAAAATCGGAAATACAACGACAGATTTTAAGAGATAGCAACTGCCCAAATATAAAACACATTCATCCATAAGAGGAATTATGAAATTATTACTCACCAGTTATCGAAACGGTGTGAAGATCATACGAGGGCAAAGGCTAATCCTGGAGCATCCATCACTAACGCGCGAAAACCAGAGTCTACTAACTGCTTTTCTGAGCACTAACGCGTCCAGAAAATCCCCGAATACAGTTACAAGCCTTAACACTTGTAATACCATAGCAATTTTAAAAATACACTAAGATATTGACAAGATACTCGTCGAGATCTCGACTCTGGTTTAACGAAACCGATCGTTCTCTCTACGGTAGAGAGAACTGTAGATAAGCTGAAACATAAACATAACATTAAAACAAACTCAAAGTTAAAAAACCGTTTAATTTACCTAATTAATTTCTCCTGCAGTCCTAGTTATTTCTTTCATTTCCTGAACTTGCTTAGCACCAATCTTTGATCTCTATTGTGTTCGTGTGTTCTTAATAACCAAAGACATCCTTATTGAATATATTATTATTTTCTTGTAAAATTTAAGGCCTGTAAGAAAAATCTTGACTTAGATAATGCTCACTATATACCCCTGGGTTATTGAAAAAAGTCTCCGTTATGAACAGTATCACAACTTTTTTATTTTTTTTTTAATTTGTTGGTCCTGATGATAAAAATCCAAATTACCAAATATATATTTATAAAGCCCCACCCACTCATTGTCAATACATAAAACTCCCCGTTGTGAGCAGTATCACAACTTATTGTTTGCTCCGTTCTTGGCGAGTCCACGTCAAAGGGGGATTTACCGAAACGGTTAAGACGCCTTAAGCATAGGCATTGAAGATAAACTAAATTCTATAATGTACTTTTTGTTTCAGGATGAACTGTACCTTTGTACCCCCGTAAGAGTGGTCGATAATAAAAGTTTTTACATAGGTAACAAATAGAACGTTTCTTAAAGTTATGCCTCATAAATATACGCATCTGATTTTTCAGTTGGCTTCGAGCCGAACGCGACCATGAATGTCGCACATCACATGCTACTTTTTGGCTGCGCCACCCCCGGCACCACAGACGAGTATTGGTGAGTACGAATCAATTTTTTTATCAATGTTTCAAAACGACAGTTTTAAAAAAAATATTTTTATTATTCTAGGGACTGTGGGGAGATGGCGGTATCGGATACAGACAGCCCTTTAAAAAAAGCGAGTCCATGCGCCGAAGGTTCACATGTAAGATATATTTAGATGATCCAACTGTTTGCATTGATGTTTGTTGCATTTTTTTAGGTCCTATATGCGTGGGCTCGAAACGCCAAGACCTTGGAACTCCCTGAAGATGTTGGTTTTCAAGTGGGCAGAGGTACAGAGATACAGTACATAGTTCTACAAATTCATTATTCCAAAAAATTTCCAGGTACGACACAAAAAAACTGCGTAATACAAAGCGTTCTTGAAAGTGGGACATTTTATATTAAATTAATTAAAGTAAAAGTGTAAAATGTCTGGAATAAAACATCGTTGGAGATCCAAATATTTCCATTTACAAGATAAACAAATCCTCACGGTATCCGGGCATGGTGAAATATCCCATTTTCAAAATAACTTGCTTGTTTACGAACACTAGGTATTTTTTTACGCTAATATCTAACAGAGTCAATGACTATTTCACAAAAAACTGGACGACATCTGTCCATAAATAAACAATGCAGAATATGCACACACCCGCAATGTGATTAGTTTTTAGTAATATCTCACGAACAAACAATATTTTTGGAATCAGAAAATCAAGGACTTTTTTTGGTACGAAAACATACGAGGTGTTCCATTTAAAAAAACCTGTATACCTATTGTAGGAGATTTTTAATATCCGTTTTCAGAATATAAATATTCATCAAAAATCGTGTCCACTACTTTATTGAACGAGTTAAATCGGTAGAGGATAAGGGAGATAAGGGGGGATGTCAATTTTAAGAGACTTACCCTGTACAGTTTATATATGATATTATGTATGTATACTATACAGTGTTAAAGGAGAGTCCCAATTTAAAGAACATCCTGTATATGCAATTAATTATATATTTATTTTAATAATATTTATCGTTTCAGATAAGGTCACGGATAACTCTGGGTTATTTTTAATGTACACAGAAGAACCGTAAGTATATCTACAATCAACCGTTCTTTGAAATCGAAATTATTATCGCATTTGCCAGCACATTTCTAAAATCTGTAGAGTAAACATTTTACTTACATTATTGTATCACCATAACCGACACGTCTGTCATTTCCCTTATGAGCACGATAGCGAAATTTCAATCTTACTACGCGAGCAGCGCAACGAACTTCAAGAGCATTGGAACATCAAGAGCATTGGGCTCTCCGAAAAACCAGTGGAAAAACTCAAAGATCCAAATAATTTCATTCGCAACGCCAGCGTCGGACTAACCGCGTGACGTCACGAATACGATACGCAAGACAGATGGCGTGGATCTTAATTATAAGTAAGACCAATGGTAAAACTCAAATAATCAACGCGAAAGGGAGCCCGGAAGCTTTTCGACAAGTTGCCAAATTCTGCGAAAAAATGCGTATTTCAAAAATACATTCTGTTAGGTTAGGATTATATCTTCATTTTTACTCCAACCCTCAATTCTAGAGGAGAATACAGTACAGTATGTATATTTCTTTGCTCAGTTACAAGCCACTTAGAATTATGCAGTAAAGAGCACCCCAGTAAGAACACTGTAGTTGAAATAACGTTAGAATAACGTTGCAATGGTGAAAATAACGTTATCGGTTATAAAAATGTTTTTCTTATAACGACTTTTCAACTAAACGTGTGTTAAACGTTAATATAACAATTCAATGTAACCTACAATCCAAATGTTAGTCTTAAAACATGTTAAAATAATTTGGTTAACAGACGTTTGTTTGAAACTATATAAAAACGACAAATATTTACCAAAATTAAACTGAACCGGAGCACCGCACCGCGGTGGATGCAGGCGTGATTAATGTTATAATATGGGAACACCACGGCCGCTCTCCGTTCGTAAATGGCCGGTAAACGTAAATGGAAGTTGCCTTGCGTCCCATTAATTCCTAGGATTTTTACAGGCAAAACAAGTTGGCTGGTGTTCTGCTACTGGGAGTCGGAGGAGTTATACCACCTCGGTCGGTAACTTATATGGAAACTGCATGTCAAATATCGGACCATAAGACGATACATCCATTTGCATACAGGACACACACCCATACGTTAGGTAGGTATATCTTTATAAATTATTTTGTAATATTGTGATTGCATTAATGTAAACACTACCTAAATACACCCATAAAGGCACAGCAACTTTATGGCATAAAATACGACAATTCGCGTTTTAATCTGATTCTAGCAATATACAGGGTGAATTTAAAATATACTGAATATTTTTAATCTGTAATTTCTTATAGCATAATTAATGAATTCGCAGTGTTTTAATTTCAAAATTTCATAGTTAATGTTTCAACACAAAAACCCTAAACTCGTCCCACTGGGGATACACTGACCGGTGAACTTGACATTGACTTGGTTACGAACAAATACCTCTACGCAGTATTCGCAGTGTTTACCAAGTAAAACCAAAACTGAAATATAAAGCACTAGGAAAAACTCACACTTGACATCATGGATGTACAGGCTGAACTACGCGGGCAACGTGGTAGCTACGAACACAAAACTGAAATCTAAAACACTAGGAAAAATTCACACTCGGCATCATGGATGCACAGGCTGAACTACGCCAACACAACAAACAACACGATAGCTAAGAAGAGTGGGGGTACAGGCATTTATGTCGCTACACACATCAGCTGTTCTGCTCAGGCAGGAGCGTCGTGAATATTTAATAAATATTCAAAAATTGTTTTCTTGGCTGTATTTCATTTATTTTACAAATGACTATTTTAAAGAATTTTTACGGACCATAGAGCGTAACGGATTAAAATTATCCAGTGTATTTCAAATTCACCCTGTTGGGCATCCACTGTATCAACCAGGACTTAGTCAATGTGCTATTATTATACAAAACTTCTAGTGCTAATATTTTTTTATTATTCTAACAATTGGGCGCAGCCAATCGGCTAATCTAAGTGTACTAGTTAATTATTTGTAATAATAATATATTTGTTTTTACTAGGACGAGTAGTATCAGGTTACAGCATAACCAGAGACGTGTATGGTAAAGACCATTGGAAATTGCTCGGGAAACGCAATCCTTTAACTGCTCAAATGTTCTACCCAGTATTTGACAACAGCACAATAACATATGGGGACCGTTTGGTAAGTCAAATAGATAAATGGATTAATTTTGAGGTTCGTTTTATCTTTCTTATTTGCCACCAATTGTAGCGTCATCTTTATTAGATTTTAGGAAATTCATTTCATCTATCATTTAATCTAAAATCAAACATTACTTCTTTTATCGGTGCGTCTAAACAGGAGCAGAAATGCCGTAAGTTCAGTTGGCTCGTGAAATGTGATTTCCGATGCGCGACGATTTAACCCCTCGCAAGCGTACAGCTCTATTAATAAGATTGAGTTCTTTATAATATATGGTGTAAAACGTGCAAACACAATTAGTGTAGCATCAATTTCTGAATGCCCTTCTTGTTATTTTCAGGCGGCAAGGTGCACGATGGACAGCACAGAGCGGAATAGAGTAACGCAAGTTGGGTGAGTATTGAGAGAATAAAACAATATATTTTTCTAAGCGTATAGATAGGTTTAGGTATAGGTCGATGCTAATTGAAACTACTGAGGAATTGTTTATTATCCTTACACTCAGTAAGAACACTCTACAGTTGAAAAAACGTTAGAATAACGTTGTAATGGTGGAAATGACGTTATCGGTTATATATCAGTTATAAAAATAACGTCTTATAACGATTTATTCATTAAACGTTTGTTGAACGTTAATGTAACTACTTAATATAACCTGAAGTCGAAATTTTAGTGTTAAAATACGTTAAAATCACATGTTTAACAGACGTTTGTTTAAAGCTATATAAAAGCGACAAAAAATTACCAAAAATAAAGTGATTGTTTTAACGTTAACAAATTAATGTTTAACTTTTTCGTGTAATAAAACGGTTAATGCTTAATATAACCTGAAGTCGAAATTTTAATGATAAAACACGTTAAAATAATATGTTTATTTGAAACTATGTGTGGAAACGACAAAAATTTGCCAAAAATAAATTGATCGTATAGTTTTAATGTAATTTTCACGTTATAACATATTAATGTTTAAAACATTTAACACTTACGTGTTTGCACCGTATAAATTAACACTTAATATAACTTGCAGTCGAAAAGTTAATATTAAAAACACGTTGAAATAATGTTTGACAGACGTTTATTTAAAATCATATAAAAACGACAACAAATTACCAAAAATAAACTGATCGCGTAGTCTTATAACGTAATTTTCACGTTAACAAATTAATGTGTAAAATATGTCATTCTTACGTGTTTGCAACGTACTATAAATTAATACTTAACATAACGTGAAGTCAAAATTTTATAACATACAAAAGTTATATACTTATTTTTGTTGCAACGTATAAAAGAAACGTGTACATAACGTTATATTTTACCGTCATATAGCGACAAAAGTAAATATACACTTTTATGTATATATTGGTGTGTCACATGATGACAAATGATCTTGGCTACCAATCAGGATTTGCAGGTGTCATCAAATGCTGGTCGAGACCTTTGCCAGCTGAATAGTTGTTTACTGCAATCCTATGAATCACGTGGTGTAAACGTTTATTTTATACGTTATAATAAAAATAAATATTTATAAGAGGGTGCCTTATGTATCTATAAGGCTAATCAACGCATCCAAATCGTATATTATATTGTCGTTAAAAATTAACGTATATTTAACGTAACTTAAGTTATATATCACTTAGAAAATGACGTTAGATGATGTGCATGGTTTTGCGGGACATTTGTACGTAAAATTAACGTTGTTTGAAAAAGGTTATTCAACTGATGGTTATCGTCATGATAAACGTTATTTTAACGTGTGTTCTTACTGGGGCGTTTTCTTGCACGCGTCAAGTTGCTGCGTTTGTTTCATTTCTAATCATGTATCTTCAAACAAGACATTCTAATCGTGAACGTATTAATTTCAGGCCAACAAATAACGACGAAATGTGCAATTTTTATCTCATGTATTATGTTGAAAACGACACGCCTCTTGATTTGAAATATTGCACAACTGTAGGACCCCCTTATTACCACTGGAGTAATGACGGCAATGACTTAAACAACATACCAGACAGAGAAGCATCCAGATTAGACTAATCGAAAAAATGACCAATTCTTTTATCTATCATGATTATACTTATTCCAAAAGAGAGAGTCTATTTATATAATATTATATTATATTTTTGTATAATTATTTGAGCACTTACAGAGATTATTTATTTTTACAATGCTTGCCTGTACAATTGCCTAATTTTGAGTATAGATGAAATGTAGTGTTGTAGTGTGGCATGAGAAGTGACTTCACATATAAAAATAAAAATTTTTTTTATTAAAATATCGAGTTGTTCGACCAATACGATTTCTGTACGAAACTGGTCCGTTATGAATTCGTATAGAAAGGATTACGAGCGTGCTTCTTCTCACAAACACGATTTAATTTAATGAATTTAGCATATCAAGTATCGCTTTAGCTCAATTTCATATTTAGATGTACGCGGCCGTAAGCGAATACCCGATATCTTAATGAAAACTGCCAAGGAAATATCGGCGCTGTACGTCGAGAATTTAGAAGGACCAAAAGTGATGTGCCAGACTGATGTATGTAGATTAAAAAATGTGCTTATTTCAATTCCATCTATACTCAAACATTAAGTAATACATCATTTTCTTAATACCTCTCGTATTCAGGGAAACTAAACCATATCACGTTATTTTTTTTTGATCTAACGTTCTGTTCTGCGCTGTTGATTATTCGAATATTTAACTTGAATTGACACAATACAAATGACAGTATTAAAAAGGCACAAGTAGATTGTTAATTTTTTGATAAAGTTTATTAAATTATATACTATTTTTTTATTTGTGTATAGTGGCACCTTGAACGGAAAAATGTACTTATATAACAATTAAACAATTAGTCAAATTATATGTATCTACTAGTTTATTAATTATGAGTGTATATAATATATATACAATTTATTTAAATAACTTCCATAACAAAATGACTGAAGTAGATATGTAACAAAATCGGGAAGGTGAGAAGCACGGTAACCATTCAGGAGATAATCATCAATTTCTCTAAAAATTATAATGAATTTCATGGTGTAGGTATGTCGCTTCGGGCTGCACAAATGGCCGTTAATATATTCAACGGGCTTCATAATGACCGTCTATATATCTCTTTCTCTGTATATATATACACATATCTTTGTTTTGTTTTCCTCGTTATATAGAGACATATTTAATAATTATGTTCTCTTTCTAATACCGCGTTGCCATTATTAAATTCGACGAAACAGACTAATAATACATTAGTAATTAGGGATTTTTGATTAATTTAAAGAAAGTTAGGTACCCCATGAATAGTATTTTTATGAGACTCTTAAATATAAATGTGAATGGTGTTCTCTAAAGTAATCATAAATTTCTCTAGATATCATTATGCATTTCACGCTGTAGATATATTTAATTATTTGACGGTGATACACACTGATACATTGTTCAATCCGGTTCCGGGTTAAACAGCGTTACTGCGGGCTGCACAAATGACCGTTAGCATATTCAACGGGCTTCATAATGCCCGACTATATATATATCTCTTTCTCTCTCTATATATATATGTATATATATGAATGCAAAGAAGAATTCTTAATCAGTATACGAACCGAGTTGTGGATATAATAAACAGTTCACCTGCTGGTTACCTAAAGATTTTTTGTGATTACATTATATAGGCGTAAATCCATTGCGTTCTCACCTTCCCTAATAAGTAGTTTGTATATGTACTTAAAAAAAATGTATTTCTCCAAAGGTGATTATTGTTAAGTTATGTGAAATATTATATCTATGAATTATAATAAAATAGCTGAACACTAACATTGTTCTATTTTTAAGAGTCCTTTCCAATTGCGTAAACAGGTATTATATAACATTATAAATTGTTTATGTGTGTTTATGTTGGCAACATTATTTATTTTATTCGTGTATTTAGTAATACTAGTATGGCTTTATGTTTTCAATTATGGGATATCGGTAGGTAGGTATGTTTTCAGTTTCTACAACAAATACTATAGTTTAGTTGAAATAATAGTTTGTGTTGTTTCACTAGTACCATCATTGCAGTTTCTACCAATTCTACTAATTTATTTGGAAAACCTTATTCTAATTTTATTCTGTAAACGCGTTTATTTCTTACAAATTTTGTTCTACTGTAACATTAATAAACTAATATTAAACTTTTTCTCATCCTGATCTTCGCTGGCATCCTTTTTCCTTATCCGGCAGCTCCTATTTACAAGGCTTTTAAACCGTATCGTATCAATCTAGTATTACAGCTTTATTCACCTCCTGATGATGCCAATTTGGTTGGAAAAATGCGCGTGGAGTGTTTTGGCGCCCATAGTGGAACTCCTTCGGAAGCAGTTCCAATCATCGTCAGGATAGTATTGCTAAGTAAAGTATGATTCTTTTCTCTATCATAATAAAGCATAGATTTTAGGTACTTTTAGTTTTAATTAATTTTTGCAAGCATTCCTCATTTAACTGAGGGCTCTAAATGTAGTTTCTATAATCGCCAACATCATTTTACCTTGATTGCGCATACGCGACTGGGTAGTTGCATTCATTACTTTTCTGTAATATCTAATATCCTAGATCATTTATAAATCAAATAAAGTTTTAACAAACATTTAAAAGGCCTTTAATGTACCATAAGTCTCACATATGCAACGAAAACAGCAACCGCGCATGCGCATCATTTTGCGCATGTCTAATATTCTACGTATGACGCATGCCAGATTGAATTCAGTTCCGCATCCTATTCTCAAGCGTAACGTGTAGATCCCCTTAATGTTCGGGAAATAGCTCCCCGTTTATACTATCGTTTATATTTTAAATTCAATATGTGCTCTCGCAACGTGCTAAAAACAAGTGGTTTTGGTATTTTCATTGTTGGTGTTGAACGAAGCGTGAAAGGCGTTGGTGCAAGTGCTAAATCATCAATAATTACTAATTCAAGATTTAACAACAAAGAGAAACCTCTTCCAGAAACGACTACAATGGTTTTTTTATGAAGAAAATAAGAAGACATGTGATTGACAATAAGAGAGCACTTGAAAACAAAATGGTAGCCTTTTTGGCATTGGTGTGCCTAGATGACCTACTAGGTGACGTCACGTAATTTGCAGCTAATTATGAAGGGTGCTCAGATCTGGCAGAACTCGCAAAACTGCGCGTCCAATCGTCAGAGCGCTATGAAGAAGCGACGAATGAACGTTGTAACATCAGCCAGCAAATTGGTGAGTTTTCCATTTTAATGTATTTATCGAAATTTTGCATGGAAGAGTGAACATTAATTTTTAAAGGTTATTAATATTAGATCGGGTATTTTATATAAGAAAGTGTTTCAAATTTGGTTATTGCCATACGTTTGACATTAGTGAAAAATAATAATATAGAAATAAACGAGGAAAAGAGCGTAATATGGATAACGAATTTATTTGCAAGCACAATCAACTGGTTAGTGTCACATATCGTCTATTTTTCTCAAGAACAAAACCAACAATGTATTTAGTGTTCCAAGCTCCTCTTTAGGAAGATACAATACTGAAGCAAATAGTGGAAAAATGGAAGTAAACATCTAGATGAAAATCCAACGACGTACAAGTGCAGGAAATTGTCAGCCCCACCCAAATGTGTAGATGTGATATCTCGCGAGGAGCCCTCTGGCCTTGTCCGAGTTACGCGCAAGTGCAGTGGATGCTGCCAACACCTAGAGCTGAGCAAATGTGTACCAGCAACGAAGAAAGAAACGGTAACCAAGAAGCAACTTCCGAAGTTAAACCAAGTAATGGCTTTAGTCGTTCAATGGGAAGAGTCCCAGAAATATGTATGTATGCGCCACCCAAAGCTATTGGATTTCTGGAAGATGTGCAGGGCTACCAGTTTCCAGGATACACGCAAGCGCGCTATGCAGCCCGCAACTACACCTGGCACAAGTTAATTAGAGTTGGTGGTGCACAGTAGTGAAGAAACCTTCCATAAGAACATCGTTACAAATAAGCAGGAAGACATTTGAACCAAGAACCAAGTAAGAGTTTCATTGTTCAATCATTCGATTCGTTCTGTTTAAAGTGGATTCAAAATGAAGTCGTGTATTATTTTTAACCAGTAGAGTAGTTGTATTTGCTTATACCTGCTTGGCAACGATATAGCGGAGGTGCGAACGTTGGTGCCAGTAGGAGGACTTTAGCTGAAGTTAAAGATGATCCCTCTCCAAACGTAAATACCTCCGACTAATCGTTATGTTTGCATCTTCGTGATTTTTGGTGTATACCTTAGGCTAGTGTGATTTATTGGTCGGTGCTATGGAGAAACGTTGCAATGCTAAGATAGTGATTAGAAGAATGGAACGTCTCTATATAAGCTACAACAGAAGACACAAGAACAACTCGTGCACGAGCCACACCCAAATCTATAAATATAATAAGCTCTGCTCCCGGATTTCCAGGAGATCTGCAGAGCTACTGATGCTGTCCAGGATAGGTGCGCAGTAGCTGCAGCTGCCAGCTAGATCTGCAACAAGTTGACTTGAGTTCGTGGTCTGCAGCGTAGAAGAACCGTCCAGCCGAACGTGGTGACCAAGAGGCAAGAAGACATTTGAAACTAGACCAACAAGTAAGAGTTTCATTATTCAAACTTATGATGTGTTGTTGGTTTTGGCAAATTTTTTCGCGGTTTCAAAAAGAGTTGTGCATGGCTTTTAATCGTCATAAGTTTGGATTGAAATTGAGCGTGTCATTAACTTTACAAAACCCTTTTGGTTATTCTAATGAAGAAAGTTGAAGATAGCAAATTAATGTTTAATAATTTGTGGAAAATAGGTACTGAAATTCTGTTTTTAATTCTCTAGTTTTTGTTAAGGTCGTATCTCGATAGAATTATTTTTTTCAAATCAAGGTTAATGTTTTTATTCTAAACCTTTCACGAAGTCGATGATTTATAGAAGTGTTTCTGGGTTACCTCTCCCGTTGATCATCTTAGTTTCTTGAACGTTTCAATCGTTGTGACTTTTTCAAGACCACGACGAGATGGTCGAAATGTAAAAAATACACGCGAAAGCAAACCTGGAAACTCTTCTACAGACCACTTAATGCGTCGCGCAATGACCATATAAAAAAAATTGACAACGAATAGGTTCTTAATCGAAACGCTAGTTGTCTTTGAGCACGTATATGTTTGGCAGTGATTTACTGGTTGATTGCACTTACTCAAGAAAATCCAACTAAGAAATCTAGTGCAACAAGCTTCGAAGCTCTAGATGGAAGATGCAATATACTGAGACAGTGCCTGTGGTTGATGGAATGGAACATTCGACGATGGGCAAAAAATTGGGACCAGAAAAATCAGCTCATAAGCTCCACCCAAATCTATAAATACATCGAGCCCTGGGAGACTTGCGCAGAACTACCAGTTTACGAGGTCAGCGCAGATATACGCAGTATACCTGCAGCGCCCAGCTAGACCTGGGACAAGCCTGTTCGACGTCGTGGTGTACAGTCGTGAAGTAAACGCCCTGCAAGAACTTCAGTGATCAAGAAGCAGGAAGAAGTCTAAAAGTAAACCAAGTAAAAGTTTTTTATGCCACTCCTTGTGTTGGTAAGTTTATTGAGGTGGATTCAAGTTCAAGTGATGGAACCATGACTGAGCAATTCTGTGTGTGTGCCTTCCCGATTGATCTCAGCTGACGCGATAAATCTCTGGCAGACTGATGCAAAGTATTCCCATGCAAACATGATCAAGGCATTAAACCAAACGCTAATTTCCTGAATCATTTGGTAATCCTTCCGATAGTAGGCGGTTAGTCATCAGCATTTTTGTGAGGTAGTTAGTTGATTTAGCTGGTTCCGAATTATGTGAATGTATGACCAATTGTGAAATACCTCTATGGTTTCTCAAATAACCAAAAATAAAAATATATATATATAAAAATTTGTTGCAAATGTTGTGGCATTGAAGGTATCTAACGTTTTTATTTCATTTTAGGACTTACGAACAACGACCAGCGCCACCAAAGCAGTTTGAATCAGGACGTAGCGGACGAGGCACATGGTTTTTGGAGAGCCGATGATCAAAATTAGAACGAATAATATTAAAACTAGTAGGTAGATGTTATATGTTTCCATAAATGTTTTTATTTTCTCTTTGTTCCTTGGATTGCTCTGTTTTATAATTTCAATTTTTAAATGTGTTTATTTTGGTTAGCCTTTAACAATAAGGGGAAACTTAAGACAATGTAGCTTTGTTGAAACTAATTTAAATATTCAAATAGTCTCTTGCAATTTTTACCCCGCTTAATTGTTAAGAGCAACCTACATAAGTGTAACCTTCTATGTTTTTTACCTAAATACATTGTTTCTATACAGTCGATGTTTTATTAAAATTTTGTTTGATTAAGATAAAGTTATTAGACCGAAAACATTTGTTCAACAATAAACAAAAGAACGTGGTAGCATGTGCACAAATTTTTTAATGTTTGGTATTTTATGTTCTTTGTATGATGAAACCCTTTCCATGCTTTTAAATACTTCTAATCATTTTACTTCTATCAGTGGGGGGCACGCAATGTAATAACTTTATAACATTCTCTCAAGTAGAGTTTTCTTCTGCATTGATTATTTTGAATAATAACACTTCGACCATCTTGTGGCCTTCTCACTTTGCTTCAGAAGACTACTAAGATCGAAATGTCAAAAAAGAGAGCCTATAGATTCAAACTATACTCATGTTTCACTTTAATAAAAAAACCTTTTGTTTTCTGCCTCTTTGAATTGAATATACCTAAAATGAGATTATAATTCTGGATAACTATTGTTGCTATTTTTTTTGCTATACCATAATCAAAAATAAAAGTTCTTTTATCTTTAGCGTTTTATAACATTTGGTTAACTTTTTAATTTAACGGTATTCATGCCAAGACCAATCTAAGCTTCATATCACTTAGTACACCGATCATTAGAACGACCATTTTATCAGAGTATCCTGGGCACTTCTCTTGAAGCTCCTGCCAGAAACCACAGTATTCAATCCGTTCCTCCTTCTCCTTCGGAGTCGAGGAGGACTATGGCAGGCTATCAGTTAATATCTATAAAATAGCACTGGTGTTTGGTCTATTTCATACAAGTGCCTTGGGCAGTATAATATAGCACTTGGAATGCCGTGTTGTGTCAATGGATGTAGACTGAAGTGTAAATCATGATCGACGCTGGTGCCTGATGGTAAGTCCTGTAGTTGATATCAGGAACCTCTCCACCCATCACGCGTCTACGGTAGACCAAGGTGTTGATATTAAAGCACAATAAGTCCAGTCTCTTGGTTTTCCAGCTTAGCTGGCCTTAAAAAGGCAACGGTCACCTTTGGCGACAAATCTAATGTTTCCAGATAGCCACCACGCAACAGTGTCGATATGTTGACTTAAGAGACGATTTGGCGACAGCTCAGTAACTGACTCCGCATTAGCACATTGCCTAAAGCCGAATAGTCTTGCGTCAACTCCTTCAGATTCATTAGCTCCAGGAGTGAATATGAGCTATTGGTAATATGCCATACTCAGTACTATACCTTACCATGCATACACTCCAGATTCAAGAGTCTCCGTTGACATGGGAGGAATGGCCAGATATCTATCTAATTGACGCAACTCATCTACCCTTTATATTGCTGCTCCAAGGGAGTAGAGCAAAAACTGAAAGAAAATTGCAAAAGTTCGGAATATCAACGTTTTCAAAGTAGGTGCCGCAGGGAAAGTTCTACATATATGCCTAAAATCCTGGATGCGACCCTGTTCCACACCCAGGTATGTGTACATCTTTCGGGCATAGGATGCTTTCATCTGCGAGCTTGCATCTTCCTCTTTTGAGGTAGATGACTGCGCATTTGTCCAATCCAAGCATGGAGTTCAAGGTGACTTGTATCTCACACTGGTACTTGCGGGTTTGGCGGAGACAGTAGCAATAGGGGATGCAGAAAAGGAGAGGGTCCAGGAAGTTGCACTGGAGAACTCCTCTCCTAAATGTCGCCAGTTGCCGTTCAGCACCTGATGTTGTGGTGAAGCGAGTTCTCCAGACTAATGCATCTCATTAATGGTGCTGGTACTGCATCCGATTGCTGCCTTTGGTTCAAACATGAGTTGAAAATTTGGGCTAGAAGGCGGCTAATGGAAGGAAATTTGTTCCACTGCTAGTTATTTACGCCATCTGGACCCGCAATAGCGAGTTAAAAATTGTTATCATCACGTACAAATTAAGCCTCTTCTGTAAGTGTTACGTTAAAGCTGATGGAGAAGAAATGATGGAAGTTATAATTTTTTAAAATTTTGAATGTTCCAACATGCATGTTCAAGTTAATTTTGTTGTTGTAGTCTCCTCTAATAGTTGAGTAAATGTCTAATATACAGGGTATCCTAGTGTTAATGCGCAGGAGTTGATTGACTTAGTAGTCACTTGAATAAAAAATGGTCTTGCAAACCACTTTTTCCCGAGATACATGATGTACCTAGTGATGAAGTTTTTCATAATTTTTAGCTATAAATACATAGATATCTCAGAAAAAATTTGGACAAAATTTCGTTTGAATCTAAATTGTCGTTGCATTAATTGATAACAGGTTTCATTTACCTGGTTGATAAGTACGCCACTGCATTTAAAAAAAATAAAATTCAGATTTTGATCTTTGCAGCAAAACCACATTATTTTGTCTGACCTTGCATTCAATCATTTTAAAAGTGAATATAAATATTATTGTGAAGAATAAATATGAATAACTACAAAATTAAGGATAATAGAGACAATCACGTTTTACCACCGTTTTAAGATGGATTTTTCAACTTGAATCAACGAAACGGTTTAGTCCTGGAGGTATTTTCTATTCTCAGAATTAGATTTCTTCGCGTATCAACTGGTCTAGCAGACTTGCAAAAAAGTCCATAGGGCGAGATTAGGTGAGCGGGCAGGACTGGTCTGTTTCTGGGTAAGTTGCATAAAACTACTCTAAAACAATTTGTCCATCTTCATGGACAATTAGACAACCACCGAGTTGAAACCAAATATTTGGTTTAAGCAGGATGAATAAATTCCAAAAGAGAAGTTGGTGATAATATAGTAATGTTAAAAATAATACTTGGAGTTTTGCAAAGTTGGATTTTATTTTTAAATAAGTAGGTATTATGATTCATATTAAGCACAGGTATTAATTAAAGTATCAGGATCAGTATCAAGCCGGGTCTTTTAGAATATGTTGTAACACTTAACAAATACAATTACCTGCTAAAAGTTCAAAAACATTCCTTGTGCGCTTTAGCTACTTTACTATTTAATTAGTTCAGAAAATGGCGAATGCGCCGATGAGAATTTAAAAGTTGTTAGATTCTATATCCATCACGACATACACATTTACAGTATTAAGCGCAGGGTCTTTCAGAATATGTTGCAGCACTTAACAAGTTACCTGTTAAAAGTCAAAAATATATATTCCTTGTGCTGCTTCCTATTTAATTAGTTTAGAAAATGGCGAATGCGCCACTGACAATTTCAAAATTTCAAAGTTTAGTTAAACTCGTTATAAAAAATGGGAGGCGCCATTTAAAAAATCAATGATGACGTCACAACTCAAAAATCACAAAGGGTAAAAATTTTACCAAAAAAGATGATTAAAATTAAAACGATTTTCATAGGAACATTTTTTTGCCTAAAACATCAGAATAACTGCCATGTTATTAATAATTGCAGTTACCTCTTTTTTATAATAATTTATATTTTTAGAATACATGTGGAAGTATAAATAATTATAATTTAAAAAAAATTTAAATCGGTTTTAAAATAAGTAGGTATTTACTACTTAGGTATATAAGCAATTTTTTTTAAATTGCCTTGGAAACATTTTTATTTTCAAAAATATGTTCTGTTAGGTTACTATTATTTCTAAATTTTTGCGCGGACTCTCACTTGATACCAGCTAGTAAGTTACGTTTAAAGTTTGATGAAATAAATGAAAATTTGAAGTTATTTCAAATTTTGAGTTCTGTCCTGCTCAATTGCAAACTCACCTACCGGAAATTCGACAATTCTGCAGCGGTAAACAAAACGTTACGCAAAGTTGGCACGTTACGCCAGAGCATTGTTTCAGTTGTGTTATGATTCTTTAGTACGTATACGTATAACAAAAATGAGCTTGTTATGTTATTATGTTAGTGTATAAAGCAGCAAACAGATTATACGAGGAGCGTTTTCTTTTAACTACTTTATACAGGGTGAATTTGAAATACACTGAATAATTTTAAACCGTTAAGCTCTATGGTCCGTAAAAATTCTTAAAAATAGTCATTTGTAAAATAAATGAAATACAGTCAAGAAAACAATTTTTGAATATTTATTAAATATTCACGACGCTCCTGAGCAGAACAGCTGACTCTTCTTAGCTATCGTGTTGTTGTGTTGGCGTAGTTCAGCCTGTGCATCCATGATGTCAAGTGTGAATTTTTTCTAGTGTTTTAGATTTCAGTTTTGTGTTCGTAGCTACCACGTTGCCAGCATAGTTCAGCCTGTGCATCCATGATGTCAAGTGTGAATTTTTCCTAGTGTTTTAGATTTCAGTTTTGGTTTTACTTGATAAACACTGCGAATACTACGTAGAGGTATTTATTCGTAACCAAGTCAATGTCAAGTTCACCGGTCAGTGTATCCCCAGTGGGACGAGTTTAGGGTTTTTTTGTTGAAACATTAACTATGGAATTTTGGAATTAAAACACAGCGAATTCATTAATTATGCTATAAGAAAGTACAGATTAAAAATATTCAGTGTATTTTAAATTCACCCTGTATATAAGTATGTATAGTGCTGAAGGATCTTTTGAGTCAGACATGAACAGCTCGGGCTGAATCTTTCAAAATCCTATATTGTATTCGATGAATTTAGATTTAAAATCCCGTAGGTATACACTAACGTCGCCATATTTATAAAATGGCGGCGTAACAGAATTTTTTTGATTTTAATTACCTACTATATTTCACCTTTAAATTAAGTAGGTATACTAGGTATATCATGTACGACCTCTAAGGTTTAAATATGTTCATAAGACCATTTTTGTTCAAACTCACCTCCTGTCTATATCACACTAGTGCACGGAATGTGGAAAGAACTCAATAAAGCCTACAGGGTGGGGAAAAAGTATGGAAACCCCTAGATATTTCGCAGGATTAATGAAAAAAATATATAACCAAGGTCTAATCTTAGGTAATTTTTAACAAGGAACTTGGTGAACTTGGATTTGACCTTGAACTTCATATCCAAGATCATTTTGATGTCAACTATGTTTTTTTAAGAAGGAACCCTTATTTTTGGTGGCAGAATCGAAAAGAGCGGGAAATTCTACGTTCAATTATGTATTGAAGTCTGAGGTAAACGTGACCTCTAAGGGTCAAATGAAGGTCAAAAGTATGCTAGTACGGAAACCCCTAGAAATCTAGCAGGGTTATGCGAAATGAAATAACCAAGGTCAAATCTAAAGTAATTTTTAACAGGAAATTCAATGGCGACCTTGGATTTGACCTTGAACCTAATCTTGAAGGTCATTTTGAGGTCAGCTTTGTTTTTTTTTTTCAATGGGAACCCCTAGTTTTAGTATCCCAGAATCGGAAATAGCGGTGAATTTTACGTTCAAGTAGGTATGTTGTGAGGTTTAAAGTCAACGTGAACTCTACGGGTCAATTTAAGGTGTATGCTAGGTGACAATAATGCGGATAATTTTGAGGATCCGCATTTCTACGAAGAATGTTTTGCACAAAAGTTGGCAGGTTGATCAGGGACGATCTGATTAGCTCTTGAAAGTTGATCTTAAAGTCAAACTTCAAATGAAAAATTTTTTTTAACCATTTCATTTGTTTTTAACTTTTCTTGTCACCTAGTAGGTATACACCTTCATTTGACCCGTAGAGGTCACGTTGACCTCAGACCTCAAAACATACTTGAAAGTAAAATTTCCCGCTCTTTCCGATTCTGGCATTAGAAATAGGTGTTCCCATTGAAAAAAACAAAGCTGACCTCAAAATGACCTTTAAAATTACATTCAAGGTCAAATCCAAGGTCACCATTGAATTTCCTGTTAAAAATTATTTCAGAATTGACCTTGGTTATTTCATTTCGTATACTTAACCCTGCTAGATTTCTAGGGGTTTCCGTACTAGCATACTTTTGACCTTCATTTGACTCGTAGAGGTTACGTTTACCTCAGACTTCAATACATAGATACTTGAACGTAAAATTTCCCGCTCTTTTCGATTCTGCCACCAAAAATAGGGGTTCCCATTTAAAAAATCAAAGTTGACCTCAAAGTGACCTTGAAGATGAAGTTCAAGGTCAAATCCAAGTTCATCATTGAATTCCTTGTTAAAAATTACTAAAGATTTAATCTTGGTTATATTTCTTTTCCATTAATCCTGTGAAATATCTAGGGGTTTCTATACTTCCCCCCCACCGTACATATAAGTAATACATTTATCAAATACCTAATTATACCTACAGGGTGAGTCATGAGGAACTGTACATACTTCTATGGATGATAGAGGGTCCCTTGACTATTCACGAATGGGTATAGAAATTTGTCTGTTACGCTTAATTACTGAGATACAGGGTGATAAACCGCACTTGGTCAAAATTTTTTTTTGGCCAGAACTTTCTTACTATTTATCATCATTTGTTCAAATTTTATACAACTTGTGTACTTATCACAGTTGATAGAATGCCGTTTTTAATATTTAAAAATTCCAGGACCGGACTTTTTTAACTTTAAGTTTTTTTATTTCTGTAGAGAAAATCACCCTGTATATTATTTTCTTCAAATTATATGGGAAATTATAAAATTCCATACATCAGTAAACAAAAGCATGTTAACAGATATTTTGTCGCACCTTTATTGATTTTTTTACAAGCGATTGAATTTGGCGAAATGGGAAATTGGAAGATAAAAAATTATAGGTAGGATAGGTTGCTTAACTAAATTATCTAAATAAGAAATAAATGTGTATTTAATGTATTTATTATCTAAAACAAATCTTTAACACAAGTTCCTTTTAATAATTTAGAAATATTTACAACAAATTTTCAAAATGAAAACCGCAGCTTCTCTACATTTTTGTTGCCACCCTCTACGTAGGTACTTTGTTTTTTTAAACACGGACCTGATATTATTTTCCCTTAATTTATTAGTATTTTTTATCATGATTCCAACGATAGGTAGATATATTTTAGTTAAGAAAATTATAATTTTTTATCTTTCATTTCCCCCATTCGCCAAATTCAATCGCTTGTAAAAAAATCAATAAAGGTGCGACAAAAAATCTGTTCACTTGCTTTTGTTTACTGATGTATGGACTTTTATAATTTCCCATATAATTTGAAAAAAATATTATACAGGGTGATTTTCTCTACAGAATTAAAAAAACTTGAGTTAAAAAAGTCCGGTTCTGTGATAAGTATACAAATTGTAGAAAATTTAAACAAATTGTGATACCTAAATACCTATAGTAAGTAGTTTATCACCCTGTATCTAAGTTCCTCATGACTCACCCTGTATAGGTATAGGTACCTATAGGTACCTATGCATTGTCGGATAAGTACGCACACTATCATATTTTATTATTTTTCAAGTGACAGGTACGTCATTTGCTATGGAAAGCATCGCCACCACCGCCAGATTTTGCGGGATATGCGCCTATAAGTCGGCTTCAAAGGACCAGTCATCAGATGTATAAGCACGCATATTATAATGTAACGTAAAACAATCTATAAGTAGGTACATAGATTGTAACAGGGTAAGTATGAACTCACATATTATTTATATTTGTATGTCTCCGACATTTAAACTGTTGATTGGTACGATGTCTTTCATGTATATTTTTTAAAAAACTGCGCCTTGCACAGGTTACGTTCTTAACCCGGCATTGCAGTCTCCGTGTATACGAGTTTTAACCACAGGTGTATAAGCGCAGCATGCAGTTAATCTTTGGTATAAATGCGTATGTTGAACAGCTGGTATTGACAAACATTGATACTTATTTTGCTACTTGTACTGAACAAATGTATTGTATAGATAATAATTAGTTCTATTAAATTATTAGATTATTGACACTAGTTATGTATAGGTAAGGACTAGACCTAGGTAAACTTATAAGTACTTATGATTAAAGATTGACGCAAAACTGTTTTATGTAACGCGTTAAGTATCTACGACTTTAAAAGCCATAAGCTTTCAATATTTTTTTACGTAAGTAATTTTTTTCAGTGAAATGTTTATAAGTAACGAAAACTTTATATTTTGGACACGGAACACATATCTTTGCCTGTGTCCAACTACTTACCTACCAGCCACACACACACACACACACGTTAAATATATTTATGTATTTCTTCATTGAAATTTACACGACTTGTAACTAAAAAATATGGATTATTTTTAAGAACCCCTGCGCCTGTAGCTTGTCAAAAGGAAAGTCGGTGGGCATTTTTTAACATGCATGAGTGTTAATGAAACTAAATTATATTTACGTTTCGGAAACTGGGTCTATTTCTTTTCTCAACAGAAACAGACTCGGTGTCCGAAACGTCAATATTATTTTTTATCAATTTACATATGTCGAAAAACTCCCGCTGACTTTTCCCTTAACATACCTACAAGTTATACGCGCATGAGGCTTTAAAATAATCAACATTTTCCAGATGCATGTGTTAAGAGTTCCAATGAAAGAAAAAAATTAGAGTTGGTACCTACATCTCCAATATTAATATTTATTATTTATCTAAGTATAATAATTACTTTATTAGTACGTGTACAGGGTGTTTCAGGAAACCACGCCTGTAATTCTCGGGCTGATTCTTAATGAGCAAATAAGAATTAAGAAACGTTCTGATTGACATGGAGAATTCGGCTCAAGAATTATGGGTCTGGGTGCTCGGAAACACTTTGTATAATGTTAAGTTTTTCAGTCAAATACCCCATGAATTTAATTCGGTAGCTGTTAAATTGCACAAAATGAAAAAAAATTAATATGCAGTACAGACCATGAAAGTGCGAACATGAGAAGCAGTGGGGATAATTTGCAAACTCCTCTAAGCAATTGATTTTCGCATACTTGGCCACGAAATCTATAGGTATCTACAATAAACAAAAGCCTAATATGTTTGCATCTAAGTACTAAGTAGTACAACATATCGGAACAGAGATTCACAATACATCATTAACAGAAGAATTTTTTTTACAAATAAACAGGACGAACTTTCTCCGTTAGTAGACAGCGGTCAAAAATAAATTCCACCCACTGGCGTGTATGTCTGTACCTCCGTGGTCTTTACTGCATGTGCCATATTCATTCAGCACTTCCCGTCTATATGGTGTACTTATATAGGAGATGAAATGCATAACACAATGTTTACACATACAACACATACACTTATTACCTATTATACCTACTACTTATTCTCTATATCGGCCTATGTGTATATTTATGTCACTTGTGTGAATGATAATTTTTTATAAACCTATTTTTAGATGCTGAATTAAATGAAAAATATTTATCCCATAATTCTAAGGTACCATTCTACCATTACAATTAAATGAAACCTATACTATACTTATTCTCTATATCGACCTATGTATATGTACTTTATATCGCTTGTATGGAAGACAATTTTTTATAAACCTATTTTTAGATGCTGAATTAAATAAAAAATACTTATCCCATAATTCTGAGATACCATTACAAAAGAAACTATGTTAAGTACCTATATTGTTTATTTCCCAACCAATTCTATACATTATTTGTTGATTATTAATGTGGAGTGCAGGAATAACGAGTCAAAACCTTTTTTTATTTAGGAATTTATTGATGGTACTGCTAGTGAGTTGTCGATCTGAGTTGGCGGAATCGTAATTTTTTCTCAAAGATAAGAGTGACAGTGATTTAAACTTTCTTTAATTTGCCACATAATAAAACAATTTAAAATCGATAAATGCAGAGTACTATATTTGTAGTAGATACTGTTGTATATCATCACAGGTACTGCTTTTGATTTCAGTTAGCAATCAATATCGAAACCAGCAATACCTAACTATCACCCTAAAAAAAAACGCAATTTGGTCGGAAAAGTACTATTTAGTACTACCACAACAAATGAACGGTGAGATACCACACTGAAGATACACTTGATACTACACTGCTCTTCTCGTCGAGCAATTGATACGTTAAGGAAAGCTCTCCGCGAAAAAGGTACTATACTGTTAGTACCATCGTTCAATAAAAAGACAAGTTTATTAAAAAACAAGAATTAATTTCAAAAATTAATAATATAAAAAGAAGCGGTACTGTACTAGTAGTACCGTTGATGCATACTTATAAAAGATACTATACAGTTAGTATCGTTGAAGGGACAGGTACCATAATTAATAGGTACGTGAAGGGATGTTTGTGGTGGGAAAAGTACTATACTGTTAGTACAATCAGTCAGAACTGTACGATAACAAAATTGCTGGATAAAAGGTAGTACCGTTGACAGTACATGTGAAGGATACTCCTACTGTTAGTATCTCCGAATGCACTTTTCGTTGAGTAGTTAAACACCATGATGAGGGAAGGTCTTACAGCTGGAAGTACCGGCTTGTTACCAGTCGTGAATCTACAATAACTCTAATTAGAAAAAGGTACCTATACAGTTAGTACCATCATTCAGAATTGCACCAAAAAATTTGGCATTAATAACAAAGTTGCCGGATAAAGGTATAGTACCTGATAATACTATACTGTTAGACAGACAAAGATACTATACTAATACTGGATACTGGATATATATATATGAAGGATACTATACTGCTAGTATCCTCGAATGCACTATATATGCTCATTGAGTAAATAAACACCATGATGAAAGGTCTTAAAGCTGGGGATACTTTGTTACAGTAAAGAAACGCCTGCAGTGGGAAAAGTGAAAAGTACTATACTGTTAGTACCCTCGAACGCACTTCTTACTGAGTAAATAAGCACTACGATGGAAGGTTTTAAAGCTGGGGGGTACTGGCTTGTTACCAGTCGGGAATCAATATTCAATATATACCTATTGGGATAATTGTGATGGGAAAGGTACTAATGGTACTACACTATTATTCAGCAATGAGGGGTCTGCACTAAAAAAATCAAATACTTATTATAGTAAATAAACTTGTTGCGGTAGAACTTAACTGGCGGAGTTATAATGGTAGTACCATCCATAGTACCTATATGAGAAATATGCTATACTGTTAGTATCGTCAATAGTAGGAGTAACTACTTTCACTGTAGGTCACAAAAATGGATGTAATAATACTTATCGGGTAATTAGGGAAGTATGAAAAAGTTGGGAGGCACTATACTGCTAGTGCCGCGGTAGTACTACAGGCTTAACAATTGAGGCAACTTACTACTACAGCAGTATCTACTACAGATGCAAAATTTCATTCTTGCGATTAGTAAGTCTAAATAACTGGAATCGAGCAAAAATCACCATTCATCTGACTTTAGATTTTAACTCAGAGCTATTTACGTTACATTGTTTTGACAGGCTCTAACTAAGTAATCAATAAATTTTTATTACCTGCTATGTTTGTTGTGTTGATCAGGTTATATCGCATTGTACTCGTAACTGCTCAATTGATTCTACATGCAAGTGTGTCAAAATGTCAACTTCTTTTTCCTTTTTTAATACTGTTTATAGTATAGTCCACTTTTTGCATATTGACAGATTTGTCTTTGTCTGCTGGTATATAGTAATTAAACTAAACGCTTTTTTATATTCAACGCACTTGAATATTATGCCGTTTTGCATCAGATCATGTTTTGTTAGATACGTGGTATTCACATGGATAATCAGGTTTTTTTTGGTTACTACTTACTGGCGGATACTCAACTATATCAAAATTGTCCGTTTACATTCTGGCACGCCACTGCTTTTTCATATATATTTTGGAGTGATACTATAACAACTGGACATTCCAAAATTTTGATACGGTTCAGCACGGTTTTATCACATCATTTTTAAAATTCTGTTCGAATTCTGATCAAAATTGTTTTGTTGAATTATGAGAGAAAACTTATGTCTTATTTATTATTTGTATTTGCAAGAAGAAATGGTTAGAGGTAATTTAATTTTTTTGACACAGATTCGATTTACATCTTTTTGTATAAGAAAATGAATGTATTTGTTAATATTAAGCTATTTAGGTATATTTTTTAATTATGTTCGACATATTTTCATACTCTGTGCTAACTACTACATGGATTTTTAGATACCTACCTAATTTGTTACTTAGTTTAAGCGTTCTTACAATCAAATCCTCCGATACAATTTGTTTTGTCTTATTACTTACTTACTTTTTAAAATGTTATTAAAAATTTACATTAGAAGCTTATGCAATGCCCTTTGTCCATGTTTTAACATATTGTTCTCTTCCAGTTTTTAATCTGATTATACTTTGCAGGTTAATTATTACTGAGCTGGCGATTTCCAATGATGATACTTTTCTTTCATTTTCGAGATTTGTCTTATATTTCTTAAAAACCATTTGTAACATTCTAGTCATCAATATATACACCAGTCATTGTGTCCACAGCACATCCCTGATGGCTAGAACATATTAGGAAAGGCAACCTCAACGTTTCGACCTGCTTGACGCCAAACTCTGCAAAGGACGGATGAAAAGATCTGAAACAGCGTGGGAAGATTGGAGTTGTGGTGATGAGCAGCTACCTCCAGGAGGTGGGGTCTGTGATGGTTTTTTTGATACAGCTCATTCAAAGTCGCTTTACAGGGCACTTATGGATCAACATCATTCATTTTCCAGTGGAGATCTTCTCTTCTGTCAAAATTCTACAACGTTCAAGGAAGTCGCAGGGATGATTCCTGAGAAGATGAGGGCGTAATGGAGTATGGGCCTTACCCAGCAGTGAAGAAAAACCTACTGATGATTTTAAAATTATTCAAAACAGCTGCAATAAGGTAAGATATTATATGCTCATGTTGACAATATAGCCATTGGTACATCAAACTGTCTGTCTGTCTGTCCATATAACTAAGTGCTTATTGGCATTTCTATTTTTGTTAAACTCTTTTTTTACTCGTGTAAATTCTTGCAGTTATTAGGACAAGTAAAGGGAGAACTTGTGGCATTCATGACAAGTAAAATCATGAAGCATAAAAAAATAAAATTGCAGCTGTGGCTGTACTAGCGTAACTAGGATTTATGGGCTCCTATGCAAGAAACTTCAAATATACTCCTTTTTCTAGACAAGTTTGGACAAACAAAAACTAACAATGAACAGGACGACCTCAATATATATAGTTTAATAATGTATAAGTATAATCCTTGTTGATACCAAATATAGTTGATCAACCTATGGTACATCTTGGATTTTAACTACAGATGGCAACGCTACTAAAATCCACCATACTTTTATGGTGAAGCGATTTGATCGTCGGTTTACTAACTATATTTGATATACTTACTAATACTAATATAGGTAACTTTAAATATTAATAAACAAAAAAAAAAGACATGAATTAACCCAATACAAAAGAGCGAAATAGTACAACTAAAAAATATTAGCTATATAGTTTATTGAATAGTAATACAAAACTGCACTTATATACTCTCTACTAACAATAAGGCAAAGAACAAAGGAAACCTTTCTAGCTGATGATGTCACTATGTTTCGATTCAAAAATTATTTTTGTATTCAAAGAAACGTATTTGTTGATTGTATCCCTTTGCTTAACGATGCCTATGCCACATTGATTATAACCAAGATAATTTTATAATATTTATTTTACAATGTTAGTAAATAATTAAGATTGTTCTTGAAGGTGGAAATCTATTTTTAACATATATAGGTACTCATTCGGAACTACGGCGACTGATGGTCTTGTCAGGTTTATTTATGGTATGCTCCCTTGTCCGTTGAAGAGGTGAAATCTAATAGATAGGTATAGCATTTGTATAATTTGCTCGCTGCATATGAACGACATAACGACAAATTCATTATGATTATTAATACTTACTAAATAGCCTGGCGTAAGGTGCACTCCACATTCCACAACCGTTAACTGTGTCTGATGAGGGTTAGAATAAAGTTTCAACCAGATACTAAACACCAAACTTAACTCTTTCGCATGGATGGTTAAAACTTGAATTATTGTCCTTTCCAATAAATGATGATGGACCAGATTCAAAATTTAAAATACAACGCTTTGACATGTAAAATGTTACACCAAATGTTAAAAGTAAAATCCCACTTTCGAGAACACATTTTTATTTAAATCGCAATATTGTTTTCTGTTAGGTATTAGGGACATAAATATTGTTTCTTACCTCTGATAAGAACCAGACATGTTTTATGATGTATAAAATTACTTTAATAACTACACTAAGCAAGAAAAATTGTTAAAGTTGGAAACTTTTATACAGATAAGTCCAGGATGCTTCGAACACGACAGGGATTTGGACGATTATACGAGTGGCCGACAACTCGCTTCAGTTCGAAATTTGTACATTAGGAGAAGGGCGAGGCAGTGCGCTGTGGCCACTCACTGCTCAGCAATCAGAATACTGTTGTTGTTAGTATCTCATTAACCGTGTTGGGATGTAGAACTCATGTCTGAAAGAAATTTTATTTACGTATTCTGGACAAACGTTTCGAAATTTTTCTGACAATTATTGTAATTTTTAAAAAAATCTCAAAACATTTAAATATTTCCATCGTTTGTTTTTTCGCAACAAAAATGTGATTCTACAACATAAAATTAATTGTCGCTGCACTTCGAGTGTTGCAGGTGTAATAAAAATTATTATAAAAGAATCCAAACAAGGAACAGTAGACGCGAGAGCCTACAACGGGCACAAGTAAAACGCGCAAACTACCCATGTTCGAACCTCCTCGGTCTTTACTGTATATACCTATACGACTGTACTATGTGTATCATTTTATTTGTTTGGACAAAAAGAGAATAAGGCTATTAAAAGGCCTAAATGTATGAACTTATGGTCCATTTTTCTCTATGAGAATAATCCAATTACACAAAGTTAAATTTGAGGGAAAGCAGCAGAGGCAAAGTAATTACTGCATGGAAGTAATAGAAATGGTGATCCAGTTTTTATTTCCAATATCTACTCGGTGTTTGTTATGGATTTCAATATTAAGTTAATATTTTCGTATAAAATTCAACCTATTGTTTGAGTCCGTTGTGTTGCCCTTGGCAAGTCCAAAAATAAAGTATTGCCTATTGTAGAGGGTAACAATAAGTAAAGAAAGTAACCCCTAATTTTTAACGCCGCCTCAGGTTATTGCAATTTGTATTAAAATAAAAGTGGGGTACACTTCGCTTCAGAAAGAGAGCACAAGAGGATCGAAACTTCAAGATTTTAAAGTATTCAACAAGAAGAGAACGGAGAACGCTAGTTCAAAAATGATGTGTTTACACATGGACAAAACCAATCAGAAAGTACTTTCAATTTATCGTGTTCGGATTATTCCCCCAGAAGAAAATGTTCCATATGTTAAATAAAAATTGCATTAGTTTTAGTTTAAAAAATTGTACATATTGACACACACATCGTCTCCATCATGGCTAGTAAATTTTAGGAATAGTCTTAAATATATCTAAACTTTCGACTTAAATTAAACATGAGTATCTTGTTTCTCTTCCTTCTTTTTTTTTTTTTTTTGGTGATTTATTACCACATTATTATGAGTATCTTGGTGAAGACGGTGTGTAGTTCGACTTTCTATTGGACATGTGGAATCCACCTCTATTTTAGTTTATATCATATTTAGATATTGTTAAACATTCAATCATTTTCAAGGAAATTTGTGTTTTCTATTTTATTTGTATTTATTGTCTGTCAAATAGACTGGTAATAACATGTAAAGCAGAACAAAAATAAATAATTTGTGAATTGGTTGTAATTACTAATTTTTTTGTTAACATGTCCATATTGAAGTTATTAAAAGGCCTATGAAATTAATTAAACTGTAGTATTTTTTGCTGTTGTGTAATAAATGTTCATATTGAATTTATTAAAAGACCTATGAAACTAATTAAACTGTAGTATTTTTTGCTTTGTGTAATAAATGTCCATATTGAATGTATTAAAAGACCTATGAAATTAGTTAAACTGTAGTATTTTTTTATGTTGTGTAATAAATGTCCATATTGAATCTATTAAAAGACCTATGAAATTAATTAAACTGTAGTATTTTTTGCTGTTGTGTAATAAATGTCCATATTGAATTTATTAAAAGACCTATGAAATTAATTAAACTGTAGTATTTTTTGCTGTTGTGTAATATATGTCCATATTAAATTTATTAAAAGACCTATGAAATTAATTAAACTGTAGTATTTTTGCTGTTGTGTAATATATGTCCATATTGAATTTATTAAAAGACCTATGAAACTAATTAAACCGTAGTATTTTTTGCTGTTGTGTAATATATGTCCATATTGAATTTATTAAAAGACCTATGAAATTAATTAAACTGTAGTATTTTTTGCTGTTGTGTAATAAATGTCCATATTGAATTTATTAAAAGACCTATGAAATTAATTAAACTGTAGTATTTTTTGCTGTTGTGTAATAAATGTCCATACCTATTAAATTTATTAAAAGACCTATGAAACTAATTAAACTGTAGTATTTTTTGCTGTTGTGTAATAAATGTATTTTAAACACTAGCAGATGCCGTTTTACTTAAACTAATATGGGAACCTTCAGCCTATTTACAAAAACCATTTCAAAAATGAAAATAGAAATAATTGTATTATTTAAAGGTACTCATACAATACTATTACAGCCCTAGATGCAGTAAATAGTCTTGTAACCAAATATCTGAAGTGGCGACAAAAAACAATACCTACAAATACAGAACCTTTTTTGTAGAATAAAAATTATGCCAATTTTAATTGCCACGAATATATTGACTAACAGGCAAGATCTACAATACCAAATATTAATGCCTATTTAAAGTTACTATAAGGTTACCATTGACAGCATATCGAACACCAAACAAGTTGACAACATACAAAGTTCCGTTTTTTACCATATACCATTATAAGAGTTTAACCGTCGAGTATCCAATGTTTACGTCATATGCCTTTATTATTAATCATAAGGGTCCACATATATTGTGATCTGACCTGATCTGATACCAGTGTTTACGGGTATGACTAGGCCGGTCATTGAAAATCCCCTTTTTAGAAGGAATTCTACAGCCACTTCGGCTGGTACTGTATAACAAATGATATTATATCATACTCGTTTAAGGAAGGTTTTGAGAGTGGAATAGTCGATGGGTTTAAGAAATATACATAAATTTCAGGCTATTATGTCCAATATATTTTTTCTATAAAATATAATATGCACAAACAAAGTATTTAGAATAACATAGGTTTTTCGATTTTTACAACAATAACCAAATGAACATCCTTCTCACCTATATAGCAAAGAGAATATAACAAAATATTATAGTTTAGGATTTATCCTATATCCTATATTGGGCGAGAAATTACTGATACACCTCTTTCATGAGAACTGGTAGCGAACTCAAAAAGTATAGGCTTCAGTGGTAATTTTTTGTTGTCCTGTATCTGAAATATGTTTTTATTGTAGCGACATAAGCATTGTATAAATAAATAAGTAAGAACAAAATTATTATTGATAAAAGTTGTACTAATAGTACTGATTTATAAAAACATATCTACATATCATTACGCAAAGGAAAAAAATGTTAAGGAAAATTCCCGAATCAAATATAATAAAATAATAAAAATAGAAAATTTATAAAAATCAAACAAGTTGAAACTAAACCCATAAATGCACGCAAAATATTTTTTGAACAGGCGGGATACTACTTTTGTAAGCTCTATAAAATATAAAATTAATCAAATGGAACTATAAATCGACAAAAGTGTGAAATGTTAATAAAAAAAACATCACATTCACCTATAATTTAATAATTTTCAAAGGTACATACCCGGAAATTTGCGCACGTATTTCAAAATATATAGTATAAGATTTCACTTTAATATAGACTAAAAATAATGGCTTAAGAATGCAGACATTAGTTTATCTTGACAAGATTAATATTAATTACCTTTCGATACACATATGAAAAGGAAGTAATAATACTTATAATTTACTTATAGCACACCTCTCAAAGACACTTTTACATGCCAGAGAATGCCCGCATGTCTAACTATAGTTGGGTATTAATTTGGTTTAAAAACTTAAGAGAGTGTGGGCATACAAAAAATATAGGTACCTAGTAGGGTTAATGGATGGAAACTTTTAAATCTGCTCCTCTTCGACCATCAATTATCGGCAAACATATTTGTAAAATGTACATCAACAAACTCAATGGCTAAAGGACAATCAATTTCTTTGTCTCCCCATTCGCTATTTTTAATTCATGTTAAGTACATTTTATAAGGACTATCAAACGTAGCAGACGTAAAATATATAGATATTTATGACACTAGTGTCATACCGCTTCATATTACAATATGAGATGAGAATATTGAATATTGTGATACCACCTAAGGTAGGTACCTACTTAACATAAAGTTACGATCAAATCTCGTACAACGTTTAAACCGTTTTAAAAGTATAGTCTATAAATTACATAGACAAATGCGACGTATAATTCCCATACTTAATTCAGAACAGTGGCAAAATACACATAATTATATTACCTTTTCATCCAAAAAATATACCTAGCGTAGTCTTTGACCATTAATTCAGCAATCATATTTGTAAAATATACATCGATAAACTCCACTGACCGTCCATTTCTTTGTCTTCTCATTTGCTATTTTTAATTCAAGTTATCCAAGCAACAACCAGCTATAACAAAAACAAAACATTTAATAACGAGGATCGAATGCAGCAGACATAAAATATATATAGATATTTACGACACTAGTAGGTACTAGTATCGTACTGCTTCATATTACAATATGAGATGAGAACATTGTGATAACACGATAACACATAAGGTATCTACTGCAATATAAAGTTACAATCTAATCTCGTACAGTACGTTTAACCTGTTTCAAAAGTATAGAGTTTATAAATTACACACAGACACAGACGAATGCAACATGTATGATTTCCATGCTTAATTCAGATAAACTGTGAGTATTTTTATTTAATTAAACTCTTTATGTAGGTAATAGGAGCAAATATATGCGTTTTCTTTTTCTTCTTTTTATATTATATTACCTTTTCATCGCTGGGAGACTGATGCATTGTATTCTTGCTGGTATCGTTTTTGCACAAGAAAAACCCATGACTGCAAAATTTCGCTTGAACGACTGCTATGATAACACTTTTCATTTTAGAAAATGTTTTTATATTACCCAGCCTCCTTATGTCAATATTCAATTGTTGTCAATTGACAGATCGCCAGAGATTTTGTTTTCATTGGTAGAATTCCCTTAAAAATTTGGGCAGGCGCAGAAGATCGACACTAGCGCCGTTTTTGTCAGGTGTTTGAACTAAATCTATTACTTGACCTTGATCTATGAGTTCCCAGGAGGCACGGTGTAAATTCAAATTCCTTCTATGTTCTGTGGACTGTGGAAAGTGGAGTGGAAATTATTCTGTGTTCTGTGGTGTAAATGTAAATAGATAAAATGTTGTGTACTGGCTGTGATAGGTATTGAAAATATTAACAATTATAATAAAATGACTAACATGTAAAGCAAATCATAATGATCATAATGAAGATCAAACCAACGTTTATGAGTAGTCACTAATTACTGCGTAAGTATTATAAGCAACTTGTATAATAACCAAAATATTGAAAAAGTCATTAGGGGGTGTGGAATTTGATATAGCTTCGAAAGATGATGAGGAAACATTGCGTAAGGGTTTTAATCTGTTTCGTATCGGATTAACATATATAATTAAGACATAGTTCATGGCTATCGTACAATCTGATTTTGCTAATTCGTCTTCAATTTCAAATTTATAACTCGATGCTGAATATTTTGAAGTATAAAACCCAATGACGAATTAGATGCATGTTTATCTAAACGAATTTTGGATAGTAGAAGTCAGTGGCGATTTCTCAACAAGTGCTGCAGCGCTACAAACACTGGCTCTTAATTTAAAATAATAACCTATCGTATGATTTATCACAGTCTTTAAACAATAAAGTGCAATGTAAACAAGACTTGTAGAGGACGTTTTACTGTTTAAAGGTTGAGGAAATCATTCAATACATTTTTACTTCAAATTGCGAGCAAGTATTACACTCAATGCAGCATTGGTTGACGAGTCGTTGAGAAACTGCCACTAGTAGAAGTTCTTGCTTACTTGTAATAACTTACAGTCCAACCTAGGTAAGTATTAAGTTCCTGTAAATGTGTTACTTTTACAGGTTTTCTGTGGATATGCCATATGATGAGCAGTGGAAGTAGCCAACTATGGCGACGCAGAAGTGGAACAGCATGGATCCGAGCAGGCCTAATGATTTTTATAGTGTTTTTTATATGGCTCCAACTGAATTTCCTAAGTTTTGGAGGTTCTACACCCCCCTACGAAGTGAACGATTCCAATGCTGCTATACTTAGTATGGTGCCAGCAGTTTTGCACAAATTTTTATCGCCTAGAAATTTAACGAATGTCTTAGGTCTAAATGGAAGTTACAATAATTTTTTTTACAAATACTCACCGAATATATCTGATATTAAACGAAACATTGCACAATATAATTTACAACAAGTTGTTTACAACGAAAATATTTTTGGACCTCTACAAAGTGATTCTGTTGTTATTGTTATACAGGTAAAGAAAGTTTATTATTATTATTTTATTAGGTAGTCTATAAATCAAAATACTTACTTGAATGCCTTACTTCTTTTAGCTTACCTACATAGACCGTTTTGTTGCAGATACATGATAGAATAACTTATTTACGCCATTTGATTATTAGTCTTGCACAAGCCCGCGGTATATCCCAAGCGCTTCTGGTTTTTTCACATGATTACTATGACGAAGAAATGAATAGTTTAGTCCAGAGTGTAGATTTTTGCAAAGTTATTCAAATATTTTATCCGTACTCTATACAGACTCATCCCAATGAATTTCCAGGAGAAGACCCCGGAGACTGCCCAAGGGACCTGAAAAGAGAACAGTGGGTTTATTGACTTTTATTCTATACATGTGGCTAAATTAATTCATTGGTGATAATTTTTTAGAGCCATGGTAACAAAGTGCAATAACGCACTTTATCCCGACTTGTACGGGCACTATAGAGAAGCAAAATTTACTCAAACTAAGCATCATTGGTGGTGGAAAGCTAATAGAGTTTTCCATCAATTGGAGGTGACGAAGAATCATAGTGGATTAGTTGTGTTTTTGGAAGAAGATCATTATGTCGCAGAAGACTTTATACATATATTAAAATTAATGGAGAGAACTTGCAGAGAGTCTTGTAAACATTGCAATATCTTATCATTAGGAACTTATTTAAAAACTTATAACTACTACGGAGATTCCAAAAAGGTATTCAATATAATTTTCTTCCATAACGAAATAGCCGCTTACTAAAATGTGTTTCAAAGTTATTTGTAATTGTTGTTTCATGTGGTATTGGCATAATATTTAAGTAGCTGTTTAATCGGTGATAGTTAAGAAGCAAAACTACACGAGGGTTTTATGATTATTTGGAGGAGGCATAAATATGAATATAAAAATGAAGTTTATAGATTTTTGCTGATCGCTGGTAAAATGGCTACTTTTCTGCAGGGTGTCTTAACTGCCATACCAGCATGTTAAGAAAAATAGAAATTTTAATTGTATAAACAATCTATATATCTACTACATACTAATTTTTACAGAGAAATTGCGTCAGAGTGACTAACTCTGCTATCTTAACATTATGGTGTTTTTTATTGCAATTATTTTCAAGTTAGTATGTAAATTGTTGAGAATATTATTGGGAATATTCATGATTAGGTGTTACCAGTTTTATAATCTTATTTAAAAGAAAGTTGAAATATACATACCCAAATGGCATCTCATGGATATGTATATCACTAATATTTAAATAACTTAGAATTAAAATGAATGTATTTTTTAATATAATATGTATATGCAATAAGTCCATCCATCGCTCTTTGATCTATGCTTTATATTTGCTCCATCAATTTTTAGTACCGTTGTGTGGGTATTTGGATATTATTAGATATGCGTATTCATAATAAATCCATAACATTACTGAAATAAGTTGTCAACGATTGAAACGTGAGTAATTGGAAAGTGTTCTGGTAAATAAGAAACAATAGGGATTGATGAATTTTGCTGGGGGATTTCATGCACTTCAATCGAATTTTCGTAAAATCCCTAAGATAATGTAAAATCGAGCACAGATTATACAAGTTTCACTACTACAAAATTTATCAAAATTAACTACTTCGTTTCAATTTTTAAGCATTTTATCAGTACATACTGCTCGATTTTTAAGATGCCTGTGTGTATCTCGGAGAGTTATTGGCAAAGAAAATGCCCGTAAAATACTAATGTTTCCTGTTTCCTTTCAGAATAGTATAATCTTCTCACCACTAGAATTCCTACGAACTTTGATAATTAACACTTAGCGTACGTCAATAATGGTTTATCAGCTTTCGCACCAACCCTCGCATCGCATAACCATCTTCACATGCATGTTACTGTAGAGGTCACCTCGGAATGCCAACTCAAACATCGATTGAACCTTCTAGTAGTATTTTAACAATTGTAATATGATGCTGTCTTTATCATGTTCCAAGAAGATTTAAAATTTAATTTTATGGTATGTTCTTTGAAAGAATTATATGACTGATGGTCGAGGTGGTAGCGTACCTGCTTCTCACCCAAAAGTCCCGGGTTCGATTCCCGGTCGTGGAAATGGAAAATACTGTGAGAGGGATTTTTCCATTATACACGGATATTGGATGTGTGTCCCTGGTCTTTAAATGTGTAGCCCCCTCCCGCACAAGGCTCTTGCCTTCTGGGATAAAGGGGGTCGTAATTACATGTGGTGTATTTATTATTATTTATTATAGAAGATTTAAATTTCTTCCTTATGGAGGGTTAATCGATGCGTCGTGGCAACATTAATTTAATAACGCGTCCTATTGTATTAATTGGTGTGGCTGTGGCACGTGGGTTGGTAAGAAATTGCTGTGATAAAGCACTTAGATTTATGGTTTAATATAATACCTTGAGAGCTATTTTTATATAACTGTTTCGTGATATTATATTATTAATGAGTTTGTTTGAGACACCCTGTATGGAACTGTACATACGTTGTAAATTGCAGAAAGAGGCTTTGCGTGCTATCAAACAACAGTTTATTAAAAATGTGGGGCAAGTTCATCCATCCTGGACATTTCAAGTGCTGCCATCTTTGTATCAGCACTCACAGAAGGTAGCTTAGCTTGCCTCCATATTCCACTATTTTTTTTAATACTTATTGGGAAATCGATTTGTAAACGTTATTAACAGTTTTCAATCCCAGTGATGTTTCTTTCCTTCTTTCTCTAGTGGAGCAAATGTTAACAAATCGAATTCTTTGAAGTAGCCATTTTGATCTGTTTTTTGGAATGTTTGCGCTAACAAAATGCTTATTCTTGTTACTCCCTCCCCGCATTTTATTTTTATAAGAATGGTCTCTAGTTTTTGGCTGTGAAAAATCTTTTAAAATGGTAAATAGAAGCAACGGTTTTCTTTATTCATGCGATGGCAAAAGAATTGTCCGTTGTAAATACCTTTGTCAAGTATTTTTTCAAGGTATAACTTTTGTTAGATAGAAAATCACTTTTATAAAAACTGAGCTGTATTGAAGTCAAAATTATATTCGAAAAATTTGATACTAATCTTAATATTGTTTAAAACTTTGTGAGCTTCGTACTTCCAAGGTATAAAATTTATGCCTAAAATTGGTGCTTTTTTGCTAGTTATAGCCTTGGCTGGAACACTCATCTTAGTTTATTCGTATGCTATAGTTAGGAAATAAGATTGCTTTTTAGAAAAATATTTACCATTAGGTCACAGATCTGTTTATTTTCGTAACAGAAATTATATTAGCCTTGCTCAGCATGAAATAAATACCTAAATGTTAAAATTAAGAATGCTCCTGTGATTATTATTATAGTACTTTATTAGGTACCTGTAAAATCACAGATATTTACATTTTTCTGTGGAATACACCCATTTAAAATTAATAGTATTTCATTTTTTAAAGGTTGAAATCACGCCTTGGATAAGCAGTAAGCACAACATGGGTATGGCCTTTAATCGGTCTACGTGGATGCAGATCGCAGAATGCGCCGCCTACTTCTGTAAATACGATGACTACAATTGGGACTGGTCGTTGCAACATATTTCCCAAAATTGTTTGAAACAAAAACTACATGCCATGGTAGCACGTGGGCCTCGGGTCTTCCATATTGGGGAATGGTAAGTAATCAAACCAATACTTTTAAGCTCATTCTAATGTTGTTAAGTACGATGTTCAGCAGTTGAAACACAACAAGTTCCAATTTAATTACGGATTTTTATAGTATAGATTTTATATATAAATATAAAATGTATTGCAGTGGTGTGCATCACAAGAAAAAAAACTGCGAGTCTACATCTGTGATTTCAAAAGTGCAACAGGTGCTTAAATCAGCAAAAAGACATTTATACCCAGATTACTTGATTTTAACATATACAACAATTTTAAAAAAGACAAAGCTCAGGAAAGGAAATGGCGGTTGGGGTGACAGAAGAGATCACAAGTTATGCATGGGTATGACTATAAGATAATCGCTTTTTCTTTTCAGTGATATGTTCAAGGTGATTTTGTTTAGTAATTGTACTAAAATTGTCTTAATCCAGGTCGTTGTGGAAACACTCAACTTTTATCACTGCAAATGCCTGGGTTATTGAAAATGTATGTTTAACAATTAGTGGTGACAAATATGTTTACGGTGGGAGGGGTTATTCTATTAAAAAAACTGTACATCCGCAAGTAAAATTTTTATTCTATGAGTTTTTTACAATTTAAAACGGGTAATTTGTCGTTACGTATTATAAACTTGTAACAACACTAATATATACATATACAAACATATTGAGTAAATATACAGGAAGCACGAAGTAATATATAGATTTACTTTTATTAAAATGTGTTTTTACAACTCTATAATTCACGAGCCGCGATTAAATCAAAAATTTTATCAAACCGAGGGTTACCGTAAGTAAGTAGTAGAATAAGTGCCATGTCAATACTCGAATAATACTACTCGTATAATACTCTTTGTTTATCAGATTACCCTTTTTTGTTAAAGAATATTTTGGTTTAGTTTCCTCTGAATCTCCTTCGAATCTTGTTATTGGGCTTGTACTGCCTGTAGTTAACCTCGTTATCACAGAGTTAAACGATAATTATTTTTTTGGTTACTTTTCAATATTTCGCTGATTAATTAGGGCTAATTCTGAGCAATTCTGCATTAAAGGAAAGCGTTGCCCCCTCTCCATCTGTAATTTCCGGCCTTAATTGCTTCAGTTACCTACCAATGTACCAATAAGTTACTATGAGCATAAGTTCACTTACCGGAAAATTGTTTCCATGTTGAGTGGCATATCAGTATAATCTGCAAATATTCTATAGATAGTATAGATTTTTTAAGTTGTTGGTTAGGTATAATAAAGTTTTATATGTATGCTCAAACCATTTATACGTTTAACTAAATTTTTATTTTTTTATTTATTGATTTAAAAGATGAATTAATTCTTTCTAATATTTATTTCTTCTACACTATAAGAAACGGGTTGTCCAATTTTGATCCGTTGAGTGTTGGTATTTAAGGAGAAAATTAGACATGTTTAATCGAATATTAAAGTTCCACACCATTGGAGATTTTGGTTTCATTAGAAATTATTATATTTGTGATATTAAAAAAAATAACGATCTTTTGTGTAATATGAATATTTTTATATTATTTAAACGAAACTTCCTATTGCTGCGATATTCTCAACCTCAAAAACTACACGAGTGGTTTCTACTTTTTAAACTGGATATTAATTTCCCTTTATTATATTAATTTAATCATTTAAAATATTGTTATTGTAATTATTATATTATATTGTTATTTTTATATTTTTAACAAAATATTAATTATGAATTAATAAATATCTAGTCGATTGTTAATTGGCGGCGCACATGTAAAATGAGAAATGCATAGAAATTTCCTGCAATCTCTTGTGAACTGTTATCAGTAATGACGAGTTGCAGATCTGTGGCCAGTACATTACTACCGATTGTGGGTGTTTATGAATGTTATTCTTTATAGTAAACGCCTTTTAAAATGTCAACTCTCAGCCAACATAGTTTTCGTTTGAAATTATTCGTAAATGGCAAAAATCTTCAACATTTGGGGAGACTTGATTTTGGAGCCGGCTTTCTATTAAGCTGGTAACATTTCTCGGCTTTGTCTGCGCCACCAAAAATACATAATAGATTTTGTAGGTAATATAGGACATTTTAAATGTATGTGGGTCTCATGTGATTTTCTTTGCCATAAATTATCCCCAACAGACTTTTGTATTGTAAGTTTCAGTTCAGTAAAAGCAGACTGTTTCATGAATAGAACATTATACTTTTCTGGCGTTTCCTTATCATTTTATATTTACAGATCAAAATTATGTCATCAAAAGACCATGTAATACGCATTTTTGTTAGGTATTGCAAAGTCTTATCCACGCCTTATGGTTTAAAGAAACAAATAAATTATTATTGGTTACCTATCTACCTTCTTCCGGTGCAAAAAAATGTATTTCGTAGCCTACACCGATTTCGGGCCAGTTTTGTTTCTATCACAAAAAAAAAACCTTTCTCAAGTAAATAACCCGATCATATTTGAGTTTTATTCACGAGACAAGTTTGCTACAGATTTATAATTTATAACAATAAGAGTTATGTTCTGCAACAGAATGTAAGCACCATCGGAATAAAAAATCATGCTAAAGGTGCAATTGCATATTATTTTTTAATTACCATAAATTTATTCTTATACATAGAATGTTTGTTACGTTTGTTCTTTTAAATAAATTGTAAGTGTATAGATTTTAATTTTACTTGTTAAAATTCCTCACCCGCCTATCTATGTTTTTACTTTCCGCAAGACATTGGAAAATGTGGAAACAAATTGATCAATGAGTATAGCGTGAAACGTAGTGAACACGCCACTGATTTAGTCAGGTTCTTATTTTTAGTTGATTTAATTAGTAAATAATTCCAACAAAATACGTATAGCTTTTATTGAAGATAATTGGACCGTTTAACAATATATAAACCTAACAGTAAAAAAACAACTGCAAAAAAGACAACTTAGCCTCCCAACTGTTTGTATAAAATTGGTACGTAATCATCGTACTCTGCCTGATACAAATTACCAGCTACTGGTTGTCCTAGTTTATATTTCTCAGCAAATTTTCTAATAGAAAAACCTCCACGGTCATCGCCAGATCTAAAAATTAAGAGATAGATATGTTTAACTCTTCTTCTATTGGTTTACCTGTTGGTCAATCGCTTCTCGTCGAAATTGAGTTTTCCACTTTGTTTATAGACTAAAAATACATATCTATGCAATCCAGTGCCGGGTGGTGGTCCAGAACCTACGTATTCAGAAAGGACCTCTCCTTTTGTGACGTCATTACCAGGAACGTTTCCCACAAGCCAGTGGTGCCATTCGCGGAATTTCGGTTCCTTGCGACTGGGAGCATCAGGGTCTAAATTTCAAAACTTTTTTTATTAAGTAGACAATTAAAGTTAGAACTCTTACCAGTCATGCACACGGTATAAAATGCATTGTTTTCTGCTTCCCATTTGACAGTTGGCACATCCTTCACTTGAGTAGGTGTCAATACATTACCCAGTTCGACTTTAACGCCACTTGGATAAGTAACCTAGAAAAAGCCGGTAGGTATTCACTAACATGGGACTATTATTTCAAGCAAGTTACAAATCACTACGGAAAGCTAGTTGCTTAGTGAATTATTACATAAGAAGCACAGTCATGTGCTCTAACACATTAGTTTTTGTAAATTGCGTACCTCAACAACTTGTTCTGGTGCTACGTCAATAACATCAGGGACAACTTCGTGTTTCTCCATGCTTTTCACAGCTGAAGAGAAAAAACGAGAAGTAAAGAGTGGTCTTCTGAGCACAAACATTCTAAAAATTGTGTTTAAAGGACAATGCTTGCTTTATAAAGAACACAACTGGCAGTTTCTTAATAAAAGCTGCAGCGATAGCAGATGTACTTGTAGATTGGTATTATATCGCCTATGTGTAAATTTTGACTTATATATTGTTTTAATGTTCAAAAATAGTATAACATTGCGTATTATTTTTTTAAATTAAGAGCCAGCGCTGCAGCTCTTTAAAAAACCGCCACTGATGAACTGTGAAGTTTTTCTCAGTAGGAGGTATAGTAAATAATTATAGATGACGATGAAATCTGTAGCAAAATATTTTGTTGACATGAATGTTGAATGAAGTCGAGTAACGTTTTATTACCGGCGTTATCGACATTCTAGAATGTTCTCAACTGACCTTTAAGAAATATTAAGAATTAGTGTTGTTCATGGCACAAAATATTTTCTAAATAAAATAGATCTTAGCTATAATTCGTCAAAATACTGATAATACGAATATTCTCGGATATCATTCATATAAAATTTTCCGCTTACCTGACAGCCACAGAACACACAGAACATAAAGGTAACAGAACATAAACGTGTTGACTCGTCAGAAGTGTCAGAACATTGATCAACAGTTGGCAATGCTAACTGCCGACAGATGACACTGACTTTAGCCGTTTTTTGGCGACGAATAGTTTCAAAACACTGCAAGTTCATTGGTATAACTTCGAATTTAGACCACTGATCTAGATTAGTGATTTGACCAATGAACTTTGTCACAGTTAAGATAAATAATACGAGAGGCAGAAACAAGGACAGAATAACGAATTTTAATCAGATGGAATTTTCGTGATTTCTCAAATGATAGGATAGGAACTCACTGAACTGTATCGTTTATCTCCCTTAAATGTTTCCTTTAAAATGCTTTTCTAAAGTAGGAACGATATTCCCATTCTTGAATTAATTCAATGGATCTGTCCGAGTGACGTGTAAGCAATGGAAGCACCCCACTACCGGTACCGCAGTTTTTTTTTTTTTTTATTTCGGGGTTTTTGGCTTTTTAATATTTATTATGAGACAACGGCACGCGGTCTTCCCGAGCGGTGTGACCCATCTCAGTACTAATCGCGCCCTACGCTGCTTTACCTCGGTGATCGGCCGAGAGCCGTTTCACCACCGTGGTTAGCCGTTGCCCTTACCGCACAGTTACCAAGACCTATACCACCGTACATATAAGTACGGTGCCTATACCTCTACCGTGCTTTCACAGCTCACTGTATAGTAATCTTGGTCTTTCCCTACCTACATACCTGTAATCACAGAATATAGCCTGTAATTATGCTACTATTGATAACACTGGTATATTATTATTATTATTATTATTATTATTATATGGTAATTGGTATTACTGATAGTAGTTTGGTTGATTTCAAAATCGCCATCTATGATCAATATGATCATAGTACGTAGGTACCACTCCGAGCTATAAGCCTTGATCAACATTGAGCCCATTGAGGACTGTATTATCGACATATGGCGTGCTTGCTTTTAAGTACAGAGGCCGCCCCTATAGCTGCATCGTTGCCAGATTTACACAAGGTTGACCCTGTTCCTTTTTTTATTTAAAAAATAAATACAGAGTTGATCGGGGTTAATAGTCGTTGAATTCAAACCACTAAATTAATAGTATACAGGGACACTGTGTTTAGCCATATCAGGCTTGTATTTATTATGTACCTATTTATATACCGACAAGGGTCATATTGACTCATTTTGGTCTTAAATAACATAAAAGGTTAACAAGGTGGGCTTACACAAGATATCAGAATTTTTTACTGAAAGCCAAAAATCAAAATACCTCGCATATCATGGATTTTAGTAATTAATTTTAAAAAAATTCTTAGAAGCTCATCATTTTGACAAATCTGGCAACACCTAATTAATTTTGGCGGTAAAAATCTCAAATTGTGGTTAGAAGTCACGCTGCATTGTTAGGAATTGTTAATCGTTTAAGAACTTCAAACTAGTGCAACGTAGGGGAGCGGAAACGCCCCAGCTAGTTTAGTAAAATTATTGCTTAAAATATTTAATTCATAGAAATCGCGATTATTCAACAGTGAATTAAATATTAACAAAAAATGATGACTTCAAAGTGCAACAAAAATCGCCCTTTTACAGTGATTGTTGAAGGAAATATTGGCTGTGGAAAAACGACATTCTTAAACTACTTTAATAAACATGAAAATGTTTGTGTTCTTGCCGAGCCAATAGAACTGTGGAGAAACTGCAACGGTCACAATTTACTGGTAAGTGCCGAGTAATGTTTCGATCGAAATAAATTCACTACTTTGTTGGTATTTTGTTAAAGGGCCTTATGTATGAAGAACCTAAAAAGTGGAGCTTTACTTTTCAATCATACGTCCAATTTACCATGTTACAACACCATTGCCATCAGTGCCCCCAGCCCATTAAATTAATGGAAAGATCAGTGTACAGTGCGAGGTATATACATATTCTTATTTGTGTATGTGTTAGACCGTGAACTTTAATGCTGTAAAATTGTTTCAGGTATTGCTTCGTAGAAAAAATGAACAGAGATCAGATTCTTTCTGACGCTGCAGCTTCTGTAATTGATGAACACTTTAAGTGGATTACAAATAACACTAACAGTGGAGTTGACCTTATTGGTATGTATTTTCATATATGAAACGTTTGAGGTTCAAATGTAAGAGAGTTAAATAATTTATACATTGTTTGCAGTATACTTACGAACCACACCTGACGTAGTCTATGACCGTATGATGAAAAGAAATCGTGCAGAAGAAAAGACTGTTTCATTCGAGTACCTGAAGGAATTGCATGATATTCATGAAAAATGGCTGTATGATAAAAAATTACACCACTGCCCAGCACCTGTACTAGTACTAAATGCCAACCTCGATAAATCTGACATTGAGGCCGAATATGAGAAATGTCAGCCTCATATATTCAATAAGTATCCATTGTCTGTTCAAGCTTAAGGCAAACTAATTTATACTGACTATAAAGAACTTATTAGCTAATCATTTAATTTATGTAAGATGTAAGTTTCTTTGTATTTATTTAATAGTTATTAATAGTAGGTATTAATAGAAATTTTATTGGACAATACCAAAAGGCTAGCTGCTGGAGTCTTTCCGCATTAGTAATAATTATTTTATTTAGTAACAAATACATAGAGTACCAAAGAGGATAGATAAACTGTATTCAAAATATGAAGGAATCTGCATACGTATTCAAAATATGAAGGAATCTTATACGCATTCAAAAGTTGATGGTATACCCCTATTACACATTTAAAGTAATTACTATAGAGTAAAAATTGTTTAGTTTAGTTTGTATGCATTGAACTTCTACCGTTGCAGTGTCCTGTAATTAACAACGCAAGATTTATAAACGCAAAGTAAAATATTCTACATTTTCGCATTTTTGAAAAACGTACTAAATACTTTTTTTGTAAATATATTAGGATGTGGCAATGTGTGTTTCATATAGTGAGGATTTAATTAAGTGGAGAAGTATATTTTATTTATAAAATTTATGCATTCAGTGAAGAAAAAGATGTTCGAAAACTATAGTTTTAAACAAACAAAAATATTAGCGCTTAAATCCTGATGGGAATGCAATTAAATTTATTCGAATCAATGGTTCTTTGCACTGACGTCACTTATACAAGAAACGAGGAAAAAGTATCATAGACTATTGTTTATATATTTGCTCGTATTTCTTATAATTTACTAACTACACAAGCTCGTCCTGTGCGATCGAACTCAAATGACATACACGATGATGTCAGTTCAAAGAACTAGTGATATGACTATATTAACAAATTTTATTATGTACCTATATTGTTTAAACAAGTGTCTTGTTTTATATTTTATATGTTTACAATATTTTAATGTATATGTAGGAGTTGACTTGCTTCTTTCAATGTTTTAATAAATAATATAGCTATTATATATATAGTTATAAGTATTAGATTTTCTATTTATATAATTTTATTTTGAATATAAATACTTAATGTAAAACTAGTTTTCTAATAATTACATAAGATTTATAGACGGTCTATATATTTATTTCTATGTAAAGTTTGAAATAAATTCAGGAAATTTATTAGTAAATTTTTTTGGAACAAATAAACTGTAACGGTCCACTGTTATTATAAACCGGTTGAGAGTTTTGGGAGCCTCAGTTTTGGGTAACCCTGTATGTTGACGCAGTCAAATTAAATTAAGTTGGCAAATAAAATAAGCAAATACGTAGGTAATAAATAAGAAATGAACATCACATTCTGAGCAATCAGCAGGTAAAGAGAGATAGATAAATATAGTAATAATTTTGGAAAATGAGAGAAATGCATTTAAAAGTGACATGATGATTGAATTATAACCGAAAATATTGACCAACCTTGTATGCTTACATATATTTTTTTATTGTTTTTATGAAAAGATAAATAATAGTGTAAAAACAGAGTTCTGTTTTTTTTGACTTGCTGGATTTCTATCAATTCAGATTGATTGAATACTAGGTCTGGTAAACACCTATTTGATTTAGAAACCTAAGTATTATTTAAAACAAAGTAGGCCGATTAACAACTATAGGTAAATATTGTTTTATATTATCTTATTAAATTAATTTCAGAAAGTTCATAATAATATTTTTTTGAATCATGTCATTCTTTAAATGTATTTATTTCAGGCCTTTTTGATTTGTCTGATTGTTTCCACGCATGGTGGTTTTACAATAAATATTTATTGCACGGACATTTGGCTTTGTCTGTATGGTATAATATCGCTGTTTCTGGATGATGTATTTATCGCTGATAGTTCGACTCTGGAACTGAGCAAAAAGAAATTCCTGGGGGTGAATCGGAATTCTCTATGAATATTTGTTTAAACTGGTAGAAGGAATAATATTTTATCTATGGTCATTGGTCAAGTTGGTAGCAAAATTAAAATTAAAAGAGTACTAATTTTCTGGATTGGTTATGTAAGTACTTTTATGCTTTTTAATACATCTCAGAAGTCTCTATAAGATCGAGAAAGAGCAGTGAGAAGCCGTCCATCTTCCAGCCCTTTTTTTGTTTGCTAGATAATTAAATCTATGTTATTATAATATATACTGTATACATATTCTCAATATAGACAAGTTAATATCTACATGGTTTTTAATGTAAACTGTAGAAACAGCTGTTTCGACGAGTAATTTACTTCTAAAGGAAATTGTTTTATTAATTATTTAAATAAGATTGGCCACAATATTATTTCTATTTCCATTTGTGTATATATATATATATATCTGATTTCATTGTGGTTATACAGATTGATAGTTTATAGTTACATACCTACCTACCACGTTTCTTTACTGTGAAATAATAAATAATACCTATTGTTGCTAAAAACTTAACTTAACTTAACTTAACTTAACTTAACCTAACTTAACTTAACTTAACTTAACTGAACTTAACTTTGGTTTCTTGATTGCAATATATAAACATAAGCTTTATAAAAGTTCCTTGTCTCTAATTGTAATTATTATAAAGTCCCTGGAAGGGTCTATCTAATTAGTTCTTAATTGTAAATAAACATTAAAATAGTTATTGGTAATATTTAAGTAACTCCGTTTTTCATTGTGTGTTGTTCTGTACCTCCCAACTTTCCCTTGTCAATTTAATGTTGGCTGGCGCCCGTGCTTACTTAATAAAATCAAAATCCACGACCTAAGCTCCCGACTATGAAAGCTGTCGATAGCATTATGTAATGTACCTACTACTAGGAAAGGTTACAAAACATTAAATAAAAACATACTTTTTAACCCACTGCGTTGCTACGCTGCTTTCTAATGCTCCGAGGCGTCCGTATTCCCGGCCCTACAACTTCCACCTACTATTTTTTTTATAGTAGCATTTTTTCACGTTGTCACTCAGGTAACCGTATAACCAGTTCATGCCCCTTTTTAGTTTTTATTCCGAATGTCAGTAACAATGGTTACACACTCGTAAAACCAAATGGGAATGTTATTTTAAACCACAAAACATAAAAGACTTATTTAAACAGAAACAGTAAAGTGTCTTTTTCGTAAATGATTGCAAACCACGAAACATTAGACATTATTTCATAATTATTAAACGAAATTATGGAATAATAAGAACAATAACGAATAAGTAAAACCATAGAAAATAAAGTAAACAAATAATAAATTACTCGTTTGAATTGTTTAATATTTTCTCGGTAGGTGGCGTATATATTTTTTATGCCACAATTATACATGTACACTTTTGTAATGTAAGCAAGTTTATTATGTAGAAAAAAAGAAAATGTATACCTGATTGCCTGTATTTAGGATGGAAGGCTAACGTTGGTTAATCATTGGAAATTTGGTTATCACGGTTAACCGCGAATATTTGCTTTTACTGACATTTCAGGAAGTTGTTTTGCATTTGTAAATTTTGTCATTCCGTCCTCTGCTTATACTGTGATCCTATCGCTTTTCCACAGATTTGATTTTTGTTATAAAAAGTTAAATTTCGGTGAAAATGTCCACCCAGCGCAAAGATTGTAATGATGATCTTACAACGGATGCGTTTCCTAGCCCACCAAGAGACGACAACCAAAATTCTCGAAAATTCTTCAATGAAGAAAGTGATAACAAAGAAACTGAATTTGAGGAAGAAATAAATACGAATAATAGTCGCGCTTATTGTAGGAAACCTAAAACTCGGGGATTTACTAAAGTAAAAAGAACTAATCCAGCAACAGGTGAGTAGGTATTGGGCACATACAAAAAATCAGTTAACAGTAGCTAATTTTATAAAACGCATTACTTATGCATAAGCATGCCTATATACATGCAATTTAACCCAGATAGTGTAGTCAAACAATAAAGTCATAAAACATTTTATTTACTATGCACTTCAAGCCTAGGTTAACTTTCATGATAGTTCGCGCATATTATTATACTCGTGTTTACCGCTCTAAATATCACATAATCTTAAAAGATTTATTGACGTCTTTAACCCATGTCTAACAGCGGTGCCATTATCCCCTAATTCATTATTTTGCGATGGTTTGAGATAATCTATAAATATTTTTGTTATTGTTAAAGTTGTTAAATCTAATACCTAGTACCTATAGAAAATAAATTAGCTACTCATTTATTATTCAATGACCTAATAAGAGCGAATTATATACTCCGAGGTAAAGTCTTCCGCCTTGATTAAGCATACGTTTGTTGCGTTCAGTGCAAAATATCGTTGTTGACATTAATTAATAATATGTATATACTACAAATTATCGCCAAAATTTTGTTTATGAAACAAGTAATATATATACGTTTAAGGTATTGGATTTAATCTGCTTGAATATGTTATAAAATTGCTTATAAAAATTCATTTATATTTCAGCTTACGCGAGTATAATAAATATCAACAATTCCAAGGATGTACACGTTGGTGCTAAAATAACGTACAACCTTTCTAGTAGATCTGAAAAAACCACAGAGAAACCAATTATAGTAGAGACAAATGCTATAAAGTCCCTACGAATTAATACAAACTCACTGACTAGAGAAGACTTGTTATTCGTTTCTACACATATGGATGAGACATGGCAAGATGTTGCTAGAGCATTAAATTTTTCTGATGGTCAAATTCAACATTTTCTCATTAATCATAAACATTCTGGAATTAAAGAGGTAACTTAAGTTCCAATCGAGGTCGTACCATAGATAGACGTTTATTACTACCATAAAAAGCAGTCGCATAACGAATGTAGTAAATTATGTTAAGGGCGCCGTTTGCTTGAAAAATGCATATTTTTTAGCAATGCTTAGCTCGAACTATTCAAATTGGCACACTTTTCGAAAGGCTTTATTTTTTTCATTTTACACATTTAAATTGTTACATTTATCTAAAGCTTTTTATTAGAAATGTAAAAAAATATCTGATTAAATAAACCAGCTAAGCTAAGAAGCGATCAGAAGAGTACCACTGCGTCTTGGTGGTTAAATTTTGAGTTTCAACGCGGCTTTTTTAAAATAGTTTTTATTGTTGTAGGTGCTGTATACGAACATACAGTGCCCTTAACCATGCAAATGTAAAGAGAGATGGTGTGATATACCTTGTTTAAGTTCTGGTATACTTAAATATCTTTTTTAATATTTGTTGTTTTTTCGAAGGTTATATACCAAGTTTTACTGGACTGGTCACAAAATGAACCGACAGAAGCAACTGTAGGAAAATTGGCAAACATTTTATGGGAAAATAATCAAAAGGACGTAGTTAAAAGATGGTCTGAGAAAAATGAGTAGAAATCGAATCTCTGTGATGGTAAAGACTTCCATGTGCTACTGACATCGCATTTACATTCTTATATTTTTGTTTATAATGCAATAAGTCGCATTTTTATATGAATAGTAGGTAGACTGTAAATAATACAGAATATTTTTTATCATTATGTAAAGGATGTATTTGCAATTCAAATGATTCAAACGGTAAGCCATTTAGGACCGATTGTCAGAAATAATGCTATCTTGTTTAGAATAGGTTTAGACACAAGGAGGGAGGTAGGTGATGGGTTATTCCAAGAGATTCTTGGTAGATTGTAGATTACAAACCCATTATAAACTGCAGTGACTAATCAACAATAAATAATAAGTATGAAACACATGAAACCTATTGCTCTGTTCATCATTTGAATTGCCAATATTCATAGGTACTTTTACATATTTCCGACATTTTATATTGTTATATTTTCTTGAATTATATATTATATTTTATCTGATATAAACTTGTGTAAATAAATAACTTTAATTCTTTAAATTTTTAAAGTCTTCAATTAAGTTTCTCTTGGTGATTTCAATTTAATTATTTAGTTCTTTACGGAAAGGAAACCATTTTGGGTGAATTGTTTATGCCGTTTACCTTTTACTCTAATGGCTGCTTCGTCTTGTGCTCCATCTGCGTTTTATTGTTATATTACAGTTATGTTAATGAAACTTGAACACCCAACAATTATGATGTCATTGGAAAATTCCCGGTAGTTAAATTAAATATTCATCTTTATGCATTCTTCATGGTGATAAAATATAACCGGTTTAATCAAGAAATTTTTACACTAAATGTGGGCAACCACCGATATACAAAAGTGCCTCTATGGTTGCATATAGTTTCGCACTGAGCTTTTTGGAGAAACAGACAGATGATGAGAATAGATTAAATTATACGTATGACACGCACAAATTGTGTCTCGTGCCGTGGTATTTTTTTGTACCCTTTGAACAGTTCCAGTCAATTTGTTTTATTTCAACGTGAGCACGTGTTGAGTTTTCCAGATTATTCATCTAAAATATGTGATTATATACGAACTGTTTGTTAAAACTTACTTGAATTTAAATTTGCGCAAGTGCAAGATTACTAATAACTGGCCATGGGTCGTTTAGTGGCGGCATCTGTGATATTTTGTAGAAACGTCAAACGTCAGTTCTGCTGGGCTGTGTGAATTGTGATATGTCTTTGACGCGTGTTGCGAGTGGTGGTTTATAGTGGTGTGAGATAAAATGGCAGAAAATGGACGAGATTTTCTCGAACAATCCAAAACTTCAGGTTAGATTCTGTTATAATTTCCCAAGTAGTATTTAACCACTTTACCGTTAAGTCGAAAAATGACAAGTACATTTGTTGTATTAGTGAATCATAGTTATATAAGTTAAAAAGTCCACCATCTGTGGGTGCTACAAATCTTGGTTTATTGCAAAATATTTTGAGTTTGTATTTATCTGTACAACAGTACAATTTTCTTGTAGTACATTTTTCCTAATATGATTTTGACATTATTCTCCGTAAATATCAACACAAGTAAATATTTTGCACACAGTCAATTCGTTGATAATAAAAGATAACGTTTGTAATTTTATTAGAAATGTCAAAATGTAGCTCACTATAATTTATGGGTACCTATTCAAAGGTTATGTTTAAAGATACAATAAAATGTAGTTGTTTTTTACTAATTTAAATAATTATGTAGGCACACGAGTCTGTGTGTATAGTAAATTTATCAAATACAATATTCTTTACTAATGTTAATTAACCTGGTTGTAGCAAACACTCCTGAAATAGATCTAGGTGAGTTTGTGAACATATTATTATGGAATAACATTTGGATTGTACATTTGTAGTTTTATTTGTTGAACGTAGTGAAAATAATCGGAATGATAATATAACACCTAATAGCGTACTAACCACAAGAAGAGACTGATAAATAAGGTACCTATACTGAAAAGTGACAAAAGTTTTCCTAGTTCTAGTGCTGTGTATTACGATAGTGATGTGACAGTGTCTTTCGATGCAAATTTTAAAGGTGATAACTATTAAATTCATCACAGGATGGTAAAATATGTTTCATATAGTTTATCGATCCGATTTTGAAAATTTTCATTTAAATATCTACTATACGAAATACCAATGAGGAAAGTATTTTTTCTGAGCTAATAATAGATTTGCACATTATATCATAATTATAAATGAATGGTGGTTTAAGGTTTAAAAAATGTGTAGGTGCCTTACTTATCATCTGATTTAATAAAACTGACGTTATTCCAAAAATATTGGTTGGTAGACAGTTTTGTTTTCTAACTTTACTTTTATGTATGTACAGCTGTAACAATAATTGAGACAAATAAGTAACACATTTTTCACAATTGAATAATTAGCAGAAGCGTGTCAAGGCAAAAATTTTGTATTTCGAAGATATTTGCAATAAATATTTTGTTTTTTGTATAAATGTATAACTACCATATAGATGGAAAAAATACAAAGACATCTATCTTAATTTCTTTAATTTGGTAGGTAGGTTTTTCGGTGACGTGAGCCGGAATTTTTTGGCTATTGATCGAAGAACAAGATGTTACAGAAATTATTTAATACCACAACCATTTAAGAATGTAGTTTCTTCATTAACTAAAATAAAAATTAGTTGCTATTTTTGACTCGGCTCATTAATTAGTTAGATTTTTAAATATTTTTTACCCTTATTTAATAATCATGGTCAGTTATTCCCTCGGTTATTCCTTAACACTGTAAGAACTCTATTTTATTTTTAAACTTTTATTAGTTTGATTATTCTATTGCTTAAAATACATATGTGCCATTTAAGCTTGTTTTGAGTGTTTTAGTCGCTAACCAGATTTGCTGTAACGCTTTCTAAGACTTTTTTTTAATATAAGTACCCTTGTTAAATATACCTAAGCAAGATCCTATTTCTTGAGTAATAGTATCTAGTATCATGACACCTAGGTGTATTTATCACCATGAAAGTAACGCTTAATTTTTTAAAATCCCTAAACAAAAATAAACGGTTTTGTTAGCGGTAAATTGTTGTTTATTTTATATAAACCTAAAAATCCTTGCAACTTGTGTACGATTAGAAGTAAACTTCATTAACTTCTTTTTATGTATGATATTAATAACATCGATAACACACTTAACTTTCAGAGTGCCAACACTCCAAAGGAAGCACCTATGAAGTTACTGATATTGATGTTTCGAAGTCATTGCATCTTGTCAGCGCAGCGCTGTTAAAAAGATTACAAAACTAGGACAAAATCTAAAAAATAACACCATGTACTATCAACAATTATTTTAAACAATATACATATACATAAAATATTATTTAATGGCGTAAACAGATTGTTTTTTCTTGTGTACAATTTTCTCTCAAAAGTTATTTTAGCAGCAATTTTCAACAAGGGATATTTGGTAATTTTTGCTAACTATGTGGTGAAAGCAGGTAGAATTTTTCACAATCGGGAGTATTTACATAAAATTATCTTCACATTCAATTTTTCAAAAAGTTAAAATAACAGGGAAACATCAAATATATCTTTTTAATAATAATAATAACACCATATGTAATTACGAATAAATTATAAATATAAAATTAATTTAAATATAAAAAATTATTTTTTCAAATTAAACTATCCAAGAATCAGGTAGTTAAACATAATTAAATTATTATTTTTATTATTGCCCCCACAAATACCACGCCTATGCATGTGATATTCAAATCAAAAGGTGTGTAAATTGATGTATTATTAGTTGTTTCAGTTTTGCCCACGATATTTGTATTTATGTACGCACATTCACATATTATTTTATTTTTATTTGTACCTATCAAAATACAAAACTGGTGGTGAACATTACACTCTTTGCTGGTTGTCGATTCATTGCATATTGCATTGCATTGCAATTCTCTGGCACATTCTTAGCAGTTTTTCGGCAGATATCCCTAATAGTAGTAATTTTTGTAAGTACACTGTGATGCCAACTTGGTTGGGGATATCCACGTCAGGATACTGTGCACCATTATTTTTCTATTTGTAGAAATTATTTATCTAAGGCTAGTAAAGTTTTTCCAAGACCATTTTTTATTGTTAAAATATTCCTCCGAAAAGATGTATAGGGTTCTTCCTGTTGCTGATATTTAATTACGGACTGACGGACAGACGTTTTGATTGATTGAAAATTGTTTGTACTACAGCCGATATTTACTATCTTTGCTGGCATACATATACCTTTCTGGAAAGAGTATAATAAAAATAGTTTCGTACGGGAAAGTGAATATGAAATAGTTTTTTTATATTTTACCTACTGGTGGATTCCAAATTTATTTTAAAATCACTCTGTACACTATATAGATTCATATTTCAGTAACATTTTTTTCTACGATCAATATCACATTACAGTCATTGATTAAAGAACCACGTAATTTGTACTACTTGTAAATTGAACCACCCTTAAAATTGGAACAGTTTACGGGATTGACTTTTGTTGTTGATTTAATAATAATTTTATTTCTATCGAAAATATACACCCAAAATTAGTGGGCAATATTTCTAGAACAGGTTGTACTTTTCAAAATATGTCGAAAATTTTATATGAACATGCCTCAAAAAATGCTTCTTAAGGAGGCCCAAGCCCCCGAAAGGGAACAACCCAAAAAGGTTTTTTTTTGTAATATTTCTGCAACTGAGGTAAACTCACACAATTTTGTGAGTTTGAAGCTATTATGATCTTACACATATTTCATTTTCCAAATTTCAGACAATTTTTTGAAGACGTCACATACAGGGTGGGTGAGGGGTAAATTATGCCCCATATTTTTTTTCTGGATTATTTTTGAGTCAGCTTTAGCTTCGTGGGGAAACATTTTTAAACCTATAAACCTATATTCATATAAACTTTTCGTCGTATTTTGATAAGTACAACCTGTCCTAGAAATATTACCCATTAATATCGGGACACACTGTATCAAGAAAAGCATAAATTCACCACGTATGTAATATAGAAACTAATAAATATTGATTTCAAAGTCAATGGAATTTTTCGGTAAAAAAAATCCACCAAAATCAATTCAGATTTGTACGAGTTATTAATGTTTGATATGGTTCATATTTTATGGGGTGGTTCACTGGTTTTTTAGTTAGTAGTTGGTTTTAAAAATACTAAGGTGGCTAATTTGGACTCAATCCTTGTGCCATAAAAAAATCTTTGTACATTAATTAAGTTAGTGTTTTTATATGGTTTGCTAAATATTACAAAAACCGCTTTAATCCGCTTTAAAATGATTTGTGAAACGCTGTGTATATAAATTCCAGACGAAATTCACGCGCAGTCATTTTTTTTATCAAACTAAGTAAGAAACAGTCAGTGTTTTATATAAACTTTGATGCTACTTTCAAATAATTATTAAATTCCTGCATTTTTAGTGCTGACCAATGGAAAGCGAAAAGGATCCCGAACCATAGGTAAGGTGTTACGGTGGCTGGTATTTTCTAGAACTGGTAAATAGTTTTTAACTTTTTTCCATGACTGGATATGTGTTTTTGATTTAGTAAAATCCTTTAATGGTTACCGAACCGGGCACAGATTACAGAGAGATCTAGGAACACCTTTTTGTTGTATATAAATAATTTAAAAAAAAATTCCTTCGTATGACTAAAACCAAATATGTATAAAGAGGCTGTAATATTGCTTGTTGTGAGCATTGATCCAGAGATTGTCAGTGTAGTTAAAATTGCCACGCTCGTACGGACAACGTGGTTTGTAACGTTGTGGAGGTAACATCGTTGCCTATACGAGTGTGACAATTTTAATCATATTATTGATAGTTTTTGAATCAGTGCTGCGGAAGCGCCATCTATAATTCGCAACCAGCAATAATACGGCGTTGCGCCTCTCACAATTCTTTCACTCAACGCAACTGCTTATATGCCTCTGTAAATTATAAACATATATGTACAGGGGTATCACACGAGAATCGACCCCCCTATAACTTTTTAATTTTTCATGTTAAAAAAAAATGATTCAAGTAAAAGTTCCATGGAATTTTATTAATTGCTTTATGGAGATCTCTTTGAATATATAGGGTGTTCCATAAAAGTAGGACATAGCAAACTTGTATAGTTTAAAATTCGATATTTTAACACCCTGTATGTAGACCTAAAGCCAAAAAAAAAAAAAAAAAAACACCCTGTATCTTCCAAACGAATGATGCAAACATACAACATATATATATCGTTGCAGTCAGAAAAAATGTAGATGTCAAAAAACTGAAAATATATAGTGTGTTCTATTTAAAAATATATAAGTTTGCTATGTCCCGCTTTTATGGAACACCCTACATATTCAAAGACATCTCCATAGAAAAATTAATAAAATTCCATACAACTTTTATTTGAAACATTTTTTATTTAACTTGAAAAATTCAAAAGTTATAGGGGGGGTCTATCCTCGTGTGATCCCCTGTTGTACCTACATATAAATTATTATGTAAATTTTGTAATTAATCTCCCAATGCTAAATTAGGTCGAGATTACTCTACTTAATAACGAAAGTTTCTAACACGCCAATTTTCTTGCCAGAATGTATCAAAGCTATTGTTGTACCAATTGCCCAAATACCGTAGAGCGAGGTTGCAGTGCTGCGATTTTGACAGATTTGTTCAATAACTTTTTTTCTCCAAATATATGTCAAATTGACGATTGTAAGACCCATCAGATTCGTATACAGGCTGTTTCATTAATAAATGTACATAAGCTAAACACTTAGATAAAATGTTCCTCCTTACTAAGATACAGGGTGTTTTATTTCAAATATTTAAAATTATTTTTGCCCATTATTTTGTCAATGTTTAATATTTCTCTTTCATATTTGGCAGGAAGTTTAGGTAATTTAGGAAACATCAAACCATGGTAAAAGACAGATTTTCACTATTACCAGAGGCGCACGACAGGGGCAGAGGAGTAGTTTCACCCCTCTAAATTCTATGCCACTGGTGGAATCGTCTTTTTAGTATAATTATTTAATTTTAAAACGTTTTTTATGGAAATAATGTACTCTTACTTTATAACGATAAAGTCATTATTTATCGAGATAATTAAAGTTAAAGATAAGGCTGCACATTATTCTGATTTTAATGTTTAATTTATTTTTCATATTCGTATTAATCATTTCGGCACTGTGTTACTCATAACATTGGTTACGTGAAATAAGTTTTACAGGTAAATTTTTGTAACATATTTAATAAATTCAAGTACATTCTTGATAATAAATTAAACACCCTGTATCTCAGTAAGGAGGAACATTTTATCTAATTGTTTTGAGTTACCTACATCCTCTTATTTTGGGCCAGTGACCGTTCACTTAGCTTATGGACAATTATTATTAATGAAACACCCTGTATAGGCGTCGACGTCAGTTTCTAAATGTCCCTCTCGTATTATATACGTGCCCATAAACAGGATTTTGATTTTGAACCGTATTACACCACACCCTATGGAGGTTTTCCTATCAAAGTGAGCCGTTTTTCTCCAGTGAATGTCCTCTCGCAATCAAAATAAAAACCTCGTCAAGGCGAATTTTTTCACTTCTAAAAATCGTGTCCAAAGGCGGAATTCTTCCTTGTGCATGCAACAGTAACGTGAATGCTGTACAGGGTGTCTCAAATTGCTTGATGTTGGCTGTTTCTCCTACTTCTAGGACAGATAGAGAAACTCAAGGTGTCTTGAGCTCAATTCTTGTAAAATGTCGATAGGTGAAAACCCCATTTCGAGATATCGGCGAAAATTGGCATTTATTTTGACAGATTTCGAAAAAGTCTTTATTTTCCATGGAAAAAAAGCTTTCTAGTAGCATTTATCAATATACCTAGAATAAGGTACATCTTTCAAAACAAATTATTACCTACTACTAAATTTTAAGATATCAAGTTGAACTTTCTTGTTTCAAATGGGAATCGTTCGACTTTCGAAATGTCGGAAAAAATTTAAGGTTGAAAATTCAAAGTTCGCGAAAAAAAAGTTATTTTTTTCGCAACCTTTTTCAAAACAACTAATTTAAAAAAAATTGTTTCTACTTCAGAACGGAACAATGAACTAAAAAATGTAATAAGATGCGTCAAAATGGCGACAATTATCTTTTAGATCCTGACAGAGATATAGGTAGGTATGTGAAAAGTACCGACCACAAATGTTTGTTTTAAATGTTTAAATTAAATTCATATGTTTCCTGATCACATTTTTAATGCTAGTCGTCAGGACCGAAATTAGGTCCTTATTTTATGAAAGTAGACTTGGAATTATCAGATCAGCAAATGATTTCATCAAAACGATACAATTTGTTTGGATAGCACTAAATTTCCGGGAAATATTGTGTTTGTATCTAGATAAGACTAATGAGAGTTTTCGGCGATTGTTTCAACGCGCATGTGATCTAATAAAGTGGTATCTAGAAATCTACAGGGTGGGATAATGATGCCCGGCTTCAATACCAAATACCTTCTCGTAGCACTAAAAATTTATGACAATCCTGAAATTACTGGCAGAAAAATACAATATCTTGATTGCACCTCTTGTCCTCTTAATATTATTTCTTTACTCAAGGTGATAGCTACAAATTTGATTTAAAAACGTAACTAAACTGTGAAACGAGGCTGTAACAGACGCGTGCTGGGACCCTATAAGGGGATCGGGCATAAGGCCTGGAGGGCCGCCGAACAAAGAAAATGCGCCGCAAGCGAAAATTTTGAATTTTTCAAGATCAAACTATCTTAAATGAACGGACAGAATTTTAGGTAAAAAAAATCTGCTTGAAACAATTGATTTCAAAGGCCGCGGAGAGGCCCACCGGGAAGTGCTCGGTGGGCCAGCACGCGCCTGGGCTGTAACCGGAAATTAATTTGGAATATTTACCCAAAACGATTTTACATTTTTTGAAGCCTCTTTCTAACCGTCGTCCACTGCTGTATTATTGACTCTCAAAAACAAATTTTTTTTTGTCGAAATAATGCCGTCTACAAGTGTATATTGAAAAATCACTAGTCACGATTAATTATGGATTTTAAGATAACGTGTTAATGCCAGTTACCAAACAGCTACACCCTGTACGTGTACTTATATTCTTTTACATACCTATATCGTATACATGTGAAGGAAAACCTACCCCACCCGCCCTTCCCATAACGTTTTTATTCTAACTAAAATTATTCTACAATTAATCATATTCGTAACATAGATAATAATGATTTTATCTTATTGTAGCGTGTGTATAATGTCACGCTTCTTCCAAATAATACCGGGTGCCTCATTATTTTGACTATTTTTAAACCTATATAACTTTTGTGGTTGAGATAATAAAATACGGTTTTCACCAGTCTTCTTCTAATTTTGATAAGTTTTTTCGTGAGTATCCGTCTTTTTTTTGAAATGAAAAACGAACTTTTTTTGTAAGTGCTTCCCTATGGCTAATTGTAACCAATTTCGTTTTATTGAGCAATAATTACAAAATTCAAAAGAAACTTAAAAAAGAGGTTTTTTCAAATAACTCAGTAGAAAAAATTACACACCAACAACAGTACAAAATATGAAGGAAATAATAATAACTGCCTTTAGATCTATCGCACCGGCATTTTTAGGAACAGTGGGAACCTCATTTCAAATAGAGCGCATAGAGATGTGTGTCAATGAAAATGGGCAACATGTGGAACATTTATTATAATTTTTTCTACTGAGTTATTTGAAGAAACCTCTTTTTTTTAAGTTTATTTTTGAATTTTGTAATTATTGTTCAATAAAACGAAATTGGTTGCAATTAGCCATACGGAAGTACAAAAAATGTTCGTTTTTCATTTCTACATCACATCGTTCAAAAATATACAGGGTGTTCCTTTTGAAAGAAATTGAGAAAATTCAATTTAAAAAGTTCTTAATTGAAAAATAATTTTTGGCCACCCTGTACAGTTTTAGGAAATTCAAAAACATTAATTAGATGTCTCGTAACTGGTATTCACATAAGTTTTTCTTAAAACCCATAATTGTGACTGTGGTGATTTTTTTAATATCCATCTGCAGATTGCATTATTTCAACAAAAAAATTCATTACATCCCAGCGGTTGGCGATATTCAATGCTAATATAGGAATGAATAGAGCCAAGAAAGAGGCTTCAAAATTGTACTGATATACATAGCATTCCATTTAAAAAAAGGCACTTGGTCCTGTAATTTCGTCTTGGCTCGCCCTGTATGTTCGAAAATAATTTCAGTTATAGACTTTTTATCTACTTTACTTGCAATTTTAAAAAAAATGTCTAACTGTCGTAGAATCGAGATATCGAGGTCCAACGCACTATTGCCCCACCCTGTATAACAAATAAAAAATAAACAAAATAATACACATTAGTTACAAAAGATGTTCAAAATGCGTTGTCTTTTATTTCCATAGTCTACTTTGTGAGTCATTATTTTTTTCGTAACATTTCGATTCACTTTAAAAACTTATAAAATCATCCCTCTGTATAATTTCCATGATAAATATGGAATTTTCGGAAATGGGAAATAAAGGGCCTTCCAACCGTGAAAAAATATACAGGGTGTTCCATTTGAAATAACAAAGTTGCCCTATCCCCGAAAATACTCTGTCATTTTCAGTTAAACTGGGAGTGAACAAAAAAGACTCAGGAAAAAACTAGGAGACTGGCGAAAACCACATTTCAATATCTTAACTGGTTCAAAAGTTATATAGATGTATAGGGTCAAAATACAATGGGGCATCCGGTAGCTTGGCCGTTTGTTCTGAATAAATATATTTTAAATTTGCTACTTCATTTTTCAACAGACGACGTGACGTTTTTATGGTATGACAGTAAATTTATTTAAATCTCAATCGTTTCCGTAAATCCTGCTACTCCTCAACTAGCGGCTTTAATAATGCTTTTACTAAGTTTCTAGTTGTCTCTGGTTTAAAAATAGCCAGCGCTGCTCTTGCTGCTACATACTAAACATAACTGAACTCTTATAGAAAATGTTAAAGAACTATTTTCAATAGAATTTTCGTTTTTACGGCCGCTGGTGCTGGCTTTATACATTTTTGTACCTACATGATGCTGCTTTGTAGATGGGCTTCTTAGTTATTTCCGTTTTTCTACATATCAAAAACAAAAAAATCGCTTTAAATTCTGCATTGGAAATTATGTGCAAATTAAAATATGTCAACCTCGGTCGTAACTTTTAAATTTGTAATATTAATATTTTATATAGGTAAGTATTTTTTAAATTTTGGCAGGCACCGCCTTCGTTAGCTTTTTTTTATCCATTTATTAGTTAGAATAGCACAAAACTTCTAGGCTGAAGCATAAAGGGTTGTCCACATCTTGCTGTTGGAGACGATAAAGTTGAAACTGAAAATTGACTGTCGAAAATAACGATTTAATTTCCCATATTTACAGGAGAATTTTGAATAATCTATGTATACGTTGTCCAGTCAATAAAAGATCATTTGTAGGAATTGTAGGTATATTAAAGTATTACAATTGTACAATTATGTTTTAAATTACACAAGTTGTTTGTTTTTATTACATCTGTATCATCAGTATTGCACAAAATAAACAACTTCGATCTGTAACGACTGTAACTTCTGTTTGTAATATATGTATTATTGTTATGCATTTTTTTCGAGCTTACACAGTTATTTTATGGATTTAAAAAGTCAAATATTATCGTTCTCCATATTTACTTATTGTTATTGAAAATATACAGGTCGTTGCGCGACGATTAAACCCCTCGGAAGCGTACGACGCTATTACTCATTTTGCTCTGAGAAACGATACAGCCTAGCTTGTAGGAAACCTGAATAAAGTTGTAAACAATAGATATCAAGCAAATAATTAAACGGCGTCACCTGGATGCACTTTTTTTTTGAGAATAAATTTTTGTTACTTTGATAAAACAGTGCAATATTTATATTAACTGATCAATGCGTGGTTTGACGAGGCTTCTATTGGGTCGCACGCTTAGCATTGCCGATCGGAAATGCTCGCGCAGTAGAGGCGCACCTTTAGTTCGCTTAATTTAAAATAGAAAAATGTGATGGTAACAATCTTAATTAGCAAAACTAATTAAATTAGTAATACAGTTTATCACACTGGAATCCGCCAGCAAGTAGTATGGACATTCCCTAACTAATAGTCACAAGCCTTATCTGCAGATTAAAGATGCAATTTCTTGTGTAGCTTTCACAAGTAGTAATTCACGACTTATTTACTTTATTTGTTGTAAAAGTTGAGGACAAAAGCGATGCCAACACTTGAATAACGATAAAATAAATAAATGCCAATATTTAAAGGCCGCTCACGCTGACCCGGTTTTGCTTTAAAAATTATTCTATGTTAGGGCAAAAATAATTGTTTTGGTATCATGTCGATTTCGAAACAAATTAAGTGAACTGATACCTACTTAAAATCGATAGCGCTGTTGGTGTCGAAACGTCTTCAGTTGCCCACAGTTTTTTAGCGATCAGAAATAGTGCAATAGCATATAATATACAAGGTTTAATTTATTATTTTCAAGTAAAATTGTTAGGTAATGAACACAGTTGGTATTTATTTTAGTAACCTTTAAACACTTAAGACAAGAAATACCTAAACTACGCAAAACTGAATATAGATATTGTCTCGGCTTTTATGAGTGGTTTTGGTAATGTTTAGTCGCAGAAATTGTTTCTTTAACACTATTTTGTAATAAACATGCCGAGAAATCATCTTACAGAAGATCAATCTGATTTGCCTATTCTATTCAGTTGGAACAACGAAGACCTGAAAGTGAGTCATAGCGTAGAACCACCCCATGAGAAGTTCACCTTCTCGTTATAATGTGAGCCACTAATCTCCAAAATGCCACAGGCACTGAAATTTTGGACATGAACTCGTTACTAAGACTTGAGAATTATGAAGCGATAAGAATTTTGCTTGTTAGTTTATTTTATTTACTGCGGCAGTTTTTTTTAAACGAAGTTTATAGAATTTATTAAACATTGGCTAATAATTAAGAATTAAATGAAACATTATATTGGTCAGTGTGCCAAATATCCCTATTCAGTTTTAAGTGGTTTTACTACTATTATTTATTTATTTTGTCAAAACGGCACGAGTGGCAGAAAACAATTATCACTTATGTTGCGAATTATTAAGCGATTGCTAATATTTCTTGATGTTAAGAGAATGTTGGGCGTTGCATTAATATATTTTTTGTTTCAGTAGATAAAGAAGCAAGATTACGTAACTTAAAAGACCGACAGAATGAAGAAAGACAAAAGAAACTTGAAGAAATTAAAGCACAAGCTCTTGCAGCACAAAGATTTAAAGAACAAAAAGAACAGGAAAGACGTAGAAGATTAGAAGAACTTAGAATAAAAGATGATGTGAGGCGACAGCAGGTGGAAGAAAGAAAACGAGTAATAAGCGATGCGGAAAGGGACAGATTAGAATCTATACTTAGAAGGAATCAGGAGCGAGAGCAGAGGATTGAGGCAAAGAGACGTAACGAAAAGAGTAATATTGTATTTGCCTTTGGTTCCTCAACGCCTCGTATGCTAGAACCTACGGACTTAACTGTGTCTTTTTGGGGCCATAGAAAAGCTACTTCTATTCAGAATATCACATGTTCTACTTCTTCGTTACCGCGAAGGCAGTCAGAAAGGGATTTGGATGTTGGAAACAAAAAACGTGCTACCTCTGCTACTGGTCTCGAGCGATCCGGTGAAAGTTAGTATTGTTTTTATACAGTTGTTATTTTTGTGTGTTTTGGTGTTAATGGTGCGTCAGAATGTACACCTTGTCCCAGTGAATGGTAAGACGTATCATAAATTATACCTCAAAATGTGGTATACTTGCTGCTGACTTCACTTTGTTCTGTTTTTGATGTTTGTCATTTTACATCATGGCTATTAAAAAATTATTTACATAGTCTACGATGTAGAACTTTCTTAACATTCACTGAAGATAAATAATTCTTATATGCCAGTAAATCAGTTAATAATTGTAGTATGAATCTTAAGACAAAAGATTTATAAAAATCCATTTACCTTAAGATGACCTACCATTATTTTATGTATATTACAAATAATACGCGGTTTCAACGGATATAAGTTTTTTTTTTAGTAGATTTAATTAATTTATTATTCTTAGTTTAATGAAACGTATAATAGCAAAATTGATGTTTTAATTCTTGTATCCTGTAGGATTAGTTTCCCGTAGAACAGTATAGGCACGAATAGTGTCCTCCATGCATGTGAAATGATTCTAATGTTGGTTAGTGTGAAAATAATATAAGCGAAAATTTTAAGAAAGAATACGTCCTTGGCGGTTAATAACTTATTGGATAAAAAACACTTTATTGTTATTCTGATTTTTTTCTTTCTAAAGACCCTGTATATTTACTTTTAAATATATTCACTAATTATCACTCACAAAATTATGCAAGTGGTCATGATTTTATGCCAAAAACTGTTAAAAACTCTTTTAAATTCTATAACTAGCGAATCAAATTGCTCTCAATTGAAGGTAAATAACGTTTAATTTCAATAGTTAAAAATGAATGGTTGATTTAAATTATATCAATTGAAGAACAAGGTCGGCTGCCGTCTTCGCGTAATAAAAAACCAAATTAAAAGTTTACCTCCAATTCTTGAAATAATTATGTAATTTAAATAAATTATCAATTTTACGAGATGATATTTTCAAAATTGACGTCGAAACAACTCACGCACTGTTTATGTTTGTAGGTAGTGCACCGGTAACACCAGCAGGTTGTGCAAGTGGATACACAGGGCGCCGACGTACCGACCTTGTGCCCACCGTTCCGTCAAGAGACTCGTCGTTTGCCTCGTCCCGAAAATCTCTAAATCACTCACCAGGTAGGGCATACTCAATGTCACGTTTAGACCAGCTTGCCAAGCCACGAAGGAGGCCTGATTTGCCTTCTTTGGCTGAAGCCAATTCCCCCAATCCTAGGCCCTTGTCCTCCCCGCGTGTATCCTCTGTTACCCGTAGCATGAGCCACTTAGCCGTAAGTAAATCAGGGCCGTCACCAACTAGAAGAACGCTAAGTAAGGCCGACAGTCGCAGCATGCACCATTTATCTGGTGATGGTGCCTTGATGGCACCACGCACGACGCGCACCACTCAGTTGAGGGAACAGAAATTATATACGTCCTCTAATTGCAGTGAGGGTATGTTTATTGTTACGTTAGATTTACATTTCATTCATGTATTTGACTACGTTAGGATGTCAAGGTTCTATCTCTTAACCAACGCATGTTGGGCTACAAGCGTTTATTCAGTTTACGACTCATCAAAAATTATGGCGGGTGTGGTTTGAAAAGAACGTCAAAGTTTTGGTTGTTTCATTGTAGTACAGGTTTTAACACCCACATTTTCGACAGAAAAAATGAATGGTAAATACAGAAATCACTTTTAAGAATGCAATGTTTTATAATATGCACTTATAGTAAAAAAAATAGCTGAATTGCAACTTAGTTCTTTATTATTGTAAGTTTATTTATTGTTTAATTATTATAAAACGCCTGCAAGAGATACAACTTTGGCATTTCGATGTGGGAAATAAAGGAATTTCCATATTTTTCCTATTAGCATTTTGCTCAGGAGCTTTCCAAACTGTAGGAGAAGGTTGGTGGCAGGTATATATTTTTGTTCTTACATAACATTGAAACTAATAATACTAACAAATATGCATATCAATTGTTTGACGCTTTTCATTTTTAAAATGTTTTGGGTGGTGGCTCATTGCGTTCCTCTATGTTTATTAGGTTAAAGACAATATGTGAATCATATCGCCAGTAGATTTAGTTGAAAAACAAGTACCAATAATGCATTTAACATTTTTTTTATTTGCTAAATGTCTAAATCGCTTTTATCAAAATATATCTCTTGTAATTTAATGTGCTACAATTATTTAACAAAATATATACAGTGTGTCGCACTTAAGAGTGAAACACCCTTATAACTTTTTTCATTTTTATCCGATTTAAACCAAATTTCACTCAAAGATAGAGTACATTGGGATCAACTTATGGCCCAAAACCCATTTGCCCCTTACTAATGCAAAGCCACCTACGATACCAAAATAAACGGGAGAAATCAAAAAAACATATTGGGCATTTTTTTATCAAAAATTTTATTAATGAAAGGTGTTCAGAATTGTTCAAGAACCTTAGGTTCAAAATTTAATCAAAATAAAAAAATATTAATATTTTGTCTTAATGAAAGGTGTTCCGAATTGTTCAAGAACCTTAAGTTCAAAATTTAATCAAAATAAAAAAATATTAATATTTTGTCTGAAAAAATTTTTAAGTCTGAAAATATAATTTTAATGGGTTATTATGTTGTAATATTTTATTTCTTATTAAAAAAAAACTAAAGAAATACTCTGCAACTAAATTCGAATGATAATTGATATTGTAAAATTATATTTTCGGACTTAAAATTTTTTAAATCAAAATATCAATATTTTTTAATTTTGATGAGATTTTGGATTTAAGGTTTTTAGACAATTCTGAACAACTTAAACAGTTAAATTTTCCGATAAAAAAATGCCTAATATGTTTTTTGGATTTTTTGCATTTATTTTGGTATCGCAGGTGGCTTTGCATTAGTAGGGGACGAATGGTTTTTTGGCCATGAGTTATTGCTATTGGGATCTATCATTGAGTAAAATTGGGTTCAAATTGGATAAAACTGACAAATGTTTCACTCTTAAGTGCGACACACTGTATATTTGTTGAGATAATCGAGATGTAAAATAAGCAGTGTGGGAAGAAAAAAAATCATGGTGAAAGGGCAATTCTCTGTTATACATGTCAAAAATTTATTGCTCGGTACAAAATACTTCCCCATATTTTATATCTTAATAGCTCAATCAAATCAAATAAAAATAAAATCTTTCCGTAATCGCCTTTTTATGTAGCAATTGCTACAAGCTTTGCAAAGTTAAGCGTAAATCCCTTCTTTGTCAATTTTTTTAAATATAATTTCCAAACCAAGCCAATGCCACTTATAAACAAGACTTGATTTGGATATAATAAAAATAAATAGAATCGCTGTTACGGCTCGACCGAACATCTCGCCTGCGTACTAAGTCCTTGTTTACAGGTGGTGACCAAGCTTGATGTTAAAATTGAGTTTGTTCTAAATCACGATATTAAAAAAAAATGTTATGTATTAGCGTCATCGAGACCAAGTAGTTCACTTAGCCAACAGAGCACAAACAGTGTGGCAAGTTCGGTGAGTGTTAGACAACGCCCTGCCACAACACCACGAAGACCAAGACCTGCTAGCATTGCCGTCACCGGCATAACACACGATTTGAAGAATGCAGACAAACCAGGTGAAAATAAACCACCACTTCCCAAAACGAGGAAATCATTGAACAAAATGCATGAGAGACCTCCATTAAAAAATAAAGCTAAGTCACCTGTAGATAGTGTTGGCAAGGATAAGACAATTAACAATGCAGCACAGATTCTAGTTAACAAGGCAGCCAATGAGGAAACTCAACAGAAACCGCCCGACACCGCTCCTGTGATTCAACAAAAGCCAGTTTTGGAGGATTGTCCTCCAGAAAAAGCAGACGTCATCCAACCAGTTCCTACTGAGGATACCAAGGAGTAAGATTGTTTTCTATTTAAACTAAATAAGGGTGGGTTGATTACTACAAATTTTCAAATTAAATGCTCGGTTATTGGCCTTTTCGTTACAAGTTATCGATACATGGTTTCATTAATTTGATTTTCACTCTGGTCAAATCAGCAAAGACAGTCAACCTTAAAATTAAAATTCATTGAAATTACTTAGTTCTTCTCAGGCGGCTAATGAAATAACAGCAGTAAGGTAAACCATAAAAAATATCTATACAATTGATATTAAAAATAATAATAAAACTAATGATTATAAAAAATATGTATTAAATTGTTCGTGTATTTTAAGGGATTCTAATAAAGAAAGTGAGCTTGTAAGTTTAAAGAGTGATATAGATTTAGTATCTGAAGTCAAAGAGGTGGAAGCGAAGGAAGTCGTATATGACAGTACGGAAGAGGAGAATAAAATACAGGAAACTAAGACTGAGGAACCAGTTAAAGAGGAAGTAGCAGTCTCTGAAAGTACCCCTGCAGTGGAAATAGCTGCAGAGGATACTGCACAGTTGACGGCAGAAAACAAAGAGAACTCTAATAACGAAATGTCCACGTCCATGACGAAGATTCGAATTAATACTGAAGAAGAGGCGAAAGCGGCATTGGCAGAGAGGAGGAGATTGATCAGAGAAGAAACGGAGAGACAGGCAGAGATGGAAAGGTTGCGACTTGAGGCTGAGGCAAAGGCTGAGCTGGAAAAGCAACAGAGGGAGGAAGAGCAAGTCCGGCAATTAATCGAATTGCAAAGGCAAACTGAACAAGAAAGGTTAAAAGAGGTAACGTTATATGAAATCTATACATTTTGTTGTGTTTGCTAAAATTTTGTGGTCGTAGGCAATAAGGGAGGCTCAGAAAAGAGAAGAAGAAGAGAGGTTGAAGAGAGAGGAAGAACAACGTTTAAAGTTGTTGAAAGAAGAGGCTGAGAAAAAAGCGAGAGAAGACGCTGAAAAGCAAAAAGCAGAACTCCAGGAGAGGCTAAAAAATGAAGAGAAAGAAAGAGAGGCGCGCCGCAAAAGAGTTGAAGCCATTATGTTGCGTACTAGGGGGAAGAACAACGCCAATTTACCATCACAACAGGTATGATATTTCTAAAATAACTTTTGACGAGTGGTATGATTAGCTGTATGTTGGAACAACTATTAGAAATTATTTATTAAATAAATTTAAAAAATCCATCAATTTCATTTATGCTAGATTTATTCCAAAATCAAAGAAAAATACCTTTGCTAGCCCATAATAAGAACCACGTTTAATGTTTTTTAATCTTCAGAAATGTAAAAAATCGGGATGTTAAATTGGCTATATATTATTTGCATTTGCTTACCACAGATGGATGTAATAAAGTATAAGGTCAGTTAAAGAAAATTAACGTACTGGTTTCAAGCGTATTTAGAATATTTTTAATTATTTTGACCCCAACTTGTGGAAATATCAAAAATTCGGACACAGAAGAAAAGTTCTACAAATCATTAGTTCCAAGTATCACAAATCACGCTTGCTCCTTTTGTTTCAGAGTACAGATGATAAAAATGAGAATAAGTCTGAAGAAAATAAGGTGAACGAAGAGAATAAAATGAATGAGGAAAACAAGTTCAATGAGGAAAATAAAATGAACGAGGAAAGTAAAGTAAACGGGACGAAAATTGTGGAACAGCAAGAAAATGGTACCAAAAAAAATGGTAAAGATGTGGATATTGTTGATAATATGTAGGTATAATTGAAGTACTTTGCAGTAGTTTAAGCATCGTTAATGGGATTATTTTTTTAGAATACCCGCTGAGTTAGTAAAGAATGCTAACACAGTTACGATAGAAACGATGAATAGTACTGACACTATAAATTCAAATAATTCGTGGCAGGATACACAACAGTATGGTAATTTTGTGTGTAATAACAATAGTTGAAGGAAACATTTATCTGTATTTTTCAGATTCATTGATGTGAGAAACTAATTGTAGTTATATATAATTATATAATAATTTAATTAATTAATACATAGAAATGCCCTTATTCTAACTTATTTGATATGTTATGCATGTTTGTATACACTCTTTCAAAGTGAGTGCTTATATACACCCTAGTACAAGTTCTTGTAAGATGTTCCAAAGATTAATAAAGTTAGACTCATTCCTGAGACGTCCATTTTGTGCAATACCTTTTAAGTTTCCTTGAAAAATTGTAAAACGTTTATTTTGGGAAATGCAAGCAGTTTGCTTGGTTTTTTTTTAATCTCCCGAAGTAAAGGTTTTTCCAAGGGTTAAGCTTGAGAATGTTTCACAATTTTTCTACTAGGGATTGATGTATATAAGCAGTGATAGGTGCATAGAAGTATGGCAACTTTTTAATAATAATTGGTTACATATGACTGAGAGTGTACCTATAATAATGTAAAAATTCCGATCAAAGGCAAACGCAATGTGATTTTCAGTATTAGGATTGCTTTTGATCGCAATTGATTTCTTCCATTTTTTTCGACAAACTCGGTCTGTACTAGTCATCTTGATTGTATGTTAAATTGTTGTGTAATGTTATTATACTCTGCTGTTGGGACGCGTCCAACTTATTTTTATAATATGGTAGTTCTAATTTATATTATCTGCATTTTAATAGTTTTTTATTAAGATTAAAATGATGTTTTTTATTGGTTTTTATTTGATGATATCGATTCATATTAATCTTGTGGAAAAGGGTAATTTTGTTATAAGTATAAATGATTTATTTTCAAATACTATTTCGTTACATATAAAAATTACTGTTAGTGTGTCTAATCTGGTAGAATTTTATGACTCGGAGGATGCGCAATCAAATTTTGTTGAGAACATTTTATCTGATCTAAGAATTATTCTAAATTGTCTTTTCTATAGACTTAGATAAAATGGTTAAAGTTAACAGGAGAGGGATTGTGGCTTGTGATTTAGGGAATCAAAACTTTTTGAGATTTGTTTGAAGGTGATGTGAGTTTTATTTTGAAACCCCACCAACTTCTCTTCAGGACCCTGCACTGCTATCTAGAGTATACCTAAAATTTATTTTGTGTAACGGAATTTTAAGAATCTGCGCAAAACACACCGTTATTGTAGAAATAATTTCCTACGTTGACAAAATTTTTAAATCTTAAACGTTGAAAGTACCGAATATTTATAACTAAACTTAACTTTATTTCTACCTATTTCCCAATTTGTCCAAAATATTTAATATACATATTTATCTGAACATAATTAGTTGTACAACTCTCTTGGGACTTATATTTTGCGGTAATGTCTCTTTAAGTAAAGTGCGCAACAATTGAAACGACAGGACAGGAAAAGTAGTTTTGGTTAACTTTATGATTGGATTTTGTTGATGTTTAATTACTCACATGCAACTTAGTTGAAATTCTTCGGATCGTTTATCATCCAGATTTACAGGGGAGAAACAAAACCCTGCAAAATTCGTCAATTCGATATTCGAAAAAATTTCTGTTAAAATCGAAAATAGAGTTTTGTTTTTTTAGCCTGTACAACCTGGATGGTCAAGAATTAACACAACCTCAAAAAAAGCCTGAACTGTCCGAGTTTAATGTAGTCGAAAATTGACCAAAATTGTTTCTTGTTCCATTTCAATTATTCAAATAATTTACCAAAAGCATTGCTGTATCATATTTGAAACCCATTGTTACTGAATATCTATAGCTTTGGTACTGTCCGGTAATTTACAGGTCAAGATTATAGTTCTAAACAATGAAATCATTTACACTGGTTCAGGGTCATCAAGATAGTTAGCGTCGTAAGTGGGAGCATACGGGATAAAACCACGCCACTGTAGCTGAGGTGATATGTTAAATTGTACATAAGTTATGAATTTTCATACTCTGATTTCGCTTGCACACGTTTTGACTAAATAAATCTCTTATTTATATTAACAAACGACTACATTCAGAGAGAAGCGACACTGTGAGTAAGCAGTTCTTCCGGTTTACTATTGGCCATGATAAAGGTGGCATTAGGAGCGCCGTCCGATATCGCTTACGTGGATTTGTTTACCCTTTATTGCTTCTGGTTGAATAGCTTAGTCTGATGCCTAGGTCATGAAAGTTTGTCAGTAATGTGCTGCTCTGGTTCAGCAGACATTAAGATAACACCGACAGAGATTCGAAATATATACAAGTTTAGGCTTCACGAAACTTTATCCCTAAACGTCAAACATGAGCTTGATTTAGCTGCTCAAAGCGTCTTGTGCAATAAAACTCGGGAGATACTGAAAGTTCAAAATAATTTAAGCGTCTGGAAAACATTAGAGGTTGTGTTATAAAAAGACGTACTGGATATTGCAAAAATCTCTGTTTTCGGTATACGTGCAAGTTGGGAATGCATATTTTTACCAGTAACTTTTCATAATCATCGTAATATTTATATAATTATTTAAATTTATCAGAAGGCGGCAATTATAGGTTTAATAAAATAAAAATACCAATACAAATTATAACCTTCAATAACAAATATGTGGTTAATTACAGTTCTGTAAATGCTTGTTAAAATTGCTTAATAAATGTAAAATTTATTTATGACTTTTATTTTTTATTTCTTTTACACCTTCCCCAGATTGTTATGTCTATTTCGACATATGCCATCAGTAGCATTTACGCATATGTACCAATCACCACCCACACATAATTCTGTTACTCGTGTTTGCACGTCCGTCTTTGGTACAATCTTTTGAACAGATCTATTTTTTATATTGAAGTTGCTAGTGAAGTAGGTTGGCATATTCGTAACATGGTCAAAATAGAAACAATTACTGTTGGGTTTATGTTGATGCCTCCCAAGTAGAACACCATTTAAAATACACTGATGACCAAAATTAACGCGCCACCCAAAATTTTGCATGATTTTGAATTTGATTTTTTTCTAAACCGTTTCTCTGATTTTTGTATTTTGTGTTGTTTTGTTTGTTAACTCTTCTGGATTATATAGCCGTGCTGATTGTAAGTAAGAAATATTTTTTTCTTTAAATATATGGCGTAACAAAGCTATGTTTTTTTTTTCAAAAATACAAAATGCCCTGTGGGAATTGCCAGCAGCCCAATCGTAGCTTCATATTTTCTTAACATTTATGTTTTTTCTATACTTTCTTATTTTTGTTATTAAAGGATATATACCGAGTGGTAAAAAATATTTGTTTCTTGGATGCCATTTTTCTTACTTAACCGATTCGAATAAACTTCGCTTCATTAAGTAGGCTGCAAAACCTATAGTTCAAAATGGTAGACATGAAGAAATCAAAATGGCGGACACCACTTTTAAAAATATGTTTTTCTATCCCCATTCTTTATTACAATCTGATTGAGCCGATTGGTTACGAAGATGACCAGTTAAAAAATGCTAGTAAATGCTATTTGAAAGCATATATTTAAAATTATTGAGGGTAGCTTTGGAAAACCTAGATAGGTTCAATAAAATTATTACATTAGGACCAGCTGAAAAAACTATATGCATCTAATTTCTTACCACACCTCGAAGGCTGGTCTTGGGAGCGTCGGAACAGACATTTTTTAATTGGTCATATCTTCATAAGATGGCCAATTTATCTTAATAAAGAACAAGGACAGAAAAACAAATTTTTAAAGACATTTTGATTTTTTTTGACGCTAAGTTCATTCGAATCGGTCAAAAAAATGGCTACCAAGAAACAAAAATTTTTGATTTTTTCCCCCACTCGGTAGGTAGGTATATATTAAACCAGGCCAAGAGTTTAGAAAAAAATCAAATTCAAAATTATGGTAAATTTTGGGTGGTGCGTTAATTTTGGCCGTCAGTATTTTAAATATTTAGGCAATCTGACTTGAACTTACGGCCTATAAAAAAGTGGTAAGTACCTAGTTAAAAATGTTCTTTGAGAGACTACATTCCATATTTGCTCTAGCGAGTTGGTAATTGCAAAATCAAAAGTACGGTACCATCCAAGAGCTGAAAATATTTTTTTATGTAATCTGCTACACTGCCCTGCTCTGGAATGGTGCTTGCATTTGCCTCCGACAATGCCACCATCTCTGATAAATCTGTTTGTGAAAATTCGATTCACTAAAATAATACCTACCCCTGCCCTGGGAGAGGGCCGTAAATTCTTAAAACCGGTCCTCTGTCAGGTGTACATGTAGCTAAACCACAGATTAGCTAAACTGTTTAAAACCCTCATTTGAAAAGGCATAATAACGTGTCACAAGTGCAGTACGTAAAAATATTCACGCCAAAAAATAAACTGCGTGTTAAATATTCTTTAGTGTTGCAAAGTCACACAGAGGGCGCCACCTTGCAGAGTCGTCATTATCTAATTTAAAGAATTAAATTTGTTTGCTTAGAACTACGCCGACAGTTACAATTCTAATAATTCGTAAATGGTGTTTAACAAGCAGATGGAAAGGTGCCATCTCTTAATGATTTATCCCCTCCAACAGAGCGCAAGCGAAAATGCCTTCCTTTAATCGTAATGAGATTTAAATTTAAAACGTCGTGGCTTTACAATAAACAAATAAATAAATAATTTATAGAGATGCTGTATAGTTTGTCAACCAGCTCTGCAGAGGTGTATGCTGAGTTGCGGGGATATAGGCGTTGTCGCGCGTGACGTAACTGTACACTTGTTGATTGATTCACATGTTGGCGAAATAATAATATTTAATTAGTGTTTTTTGAATTGTGCTGAGAAAATTACTTTAAAATCATTAAAATAATTGTCGCATTTTTTGTTGTACGTGTGCATTTTGAAGTAGGTACCTAATTGTAGTAAAATAAATTGAATAACTTCACTTTAACTTGTCGGTTAGAATGTAACGGTTTTCGGCGGAATAGGAAAAAAAATGAAAGAAAGACAGACAAGTCGACAAGTGTTCAGCATTTGGTTTGTGGACAAACAAATACAAGCAGAAAGGTCCCCAACAAACCAACTAGTATCAAGGTCTTAATTTTGCCCCAAGCCTGTTAAATGTGATGTCATAATGACATCACCGGGAAGCGTTTGTGGCTCCGTTAAGCATTAAAAATTGGACACAACACATTGCGCATAGGTAGTCGTATTTCGGGGAACCTTGATCGTAGTAACAAAATAATATTTGTAGATGTTAGAATAATGTGGCTTGTCAAGTTGTATCTGATTGTTGCCAATTCGCCATTGCTGTTCTCTAGAATCAATAGCAGTTGACGTCACAGTGGGTGCCTGTCGGAGCGGCGCTATCAGTGAGCGGGGGGGGCCAGTGCACTTGTAACTTGGCTAGTAGTGTCATGTATCCGCGCAAGTGTCTCTTCGAACTGTCTTATGTTTTGTGATTGATGTGTGCAGCGCTAAATTTGGCGTAAGTTTGAAATTTTAAAATCTGTTAATTCTATGTACCCTGTTGTTTTTAGCTTCGATTTGTATAAGATACCCTGCTCCCCTCTTGTATTTCATTAACGTGCCGAGTGGCCTTCAGCAAAGTATTAGTGTTGACATTGAAGGTCTTTACGCAAAGACTGCAAAAGGCCAATAGAGGTCAACTATTCAAATATATAACTCAAATAATAATTAACTCAATTACTAAAAAATATCATTAAGCTCTTACTTCGTATCGTATTAACGTCCCGGTTGGCTATCCTGCGACCTGTGACCCCGTGTCTCTAGCGCGCGCCAGATATGAGAGTAACCAACAATATTTATGTTTTCAAATAATTACTCTGGGAACCGATTGCTGCTGACAGTGCCAAACTTACTTATTAACGACTCTTTTACACTGCATATTCAAAATTTATCTTACCGACTAGTCTGCAGTTATATATTCGTAGGTATTTTAAAATAAAACTGGACTTAAAAATAATCCACATCCTCTGCTAGTAGCAAAACAGGTTGTATCGGTTATCGCTAACCAAAGAGAATAATAAAACAAAACCCCTGGGTAATATAAACAATAATTAGGAAAGAGTACAAATTTTTCCTTCTTCAGATGTATCAGGAACACAACAGATGGAGCTTGACTCTAACGACAAATCGGAGTTAAGTGGGTTGCAGGAATACCGTCTGAAATTCGGTTTTTCAGCAAAGCTCTGCTTGCGTTTCTAAATCCTGCTTGTGCTTGTGTTACCTTTCTACCTGCCCTGCTGCCTGCTGTGCTGGGCCTAGGTGCTTTTATCTTGTACGTATTATACGCTGACCCGGCTAGGAGCACGTGTTTATCTGTTCTTGCGCGCAATCGCCGTATTTATATCATAATAATTGCTCTCTAATATATTGTTAGTAAACATACACCAACAATTTTATTAGTTCATACCTACACGACTTGATGCTTTTAAGAAGAACAGGGGATAATCAAAATTTGTAATTCAAAAATTAAAAAAGGGGAGGGTCAATTCGACTGGTGCTTATTTTTTCCTGGACTAGTTCACTTGTACTCTGAATTCTATTTTGTATATTGTCGAGTGCCAAAAAATCCTTCATATCGTTCCATATAGATTTTGTCGCGTAAAAAAATTACTAAGACCTATGCATTTATGTACAGTGCGTTAATTTTAAGTGTAAACGATTTTAAATGGTTATTACGAGGTTATTATTATAGAATGATGGGACAAACGTCGTGTGAGAGAATCAGAAAAAAAGTTTTTTATGCATTAAAGAGAAAAAAACAAATGATGCCCGTTTTGGAAAATATTAAACGGCGTATTTTTTTTTAATGAATTGCCCTATATTTTTACACCATTTAATAGACTAATTTTTTCTGAATACAATGATGTGCATAATATGGTAGTTTGGATGATTAGTTTCCTTAATATAGCTAAAAAACTATTGCAATTGTAGAAATTACTTACCAGTGATATTACTGAAAGATATCCATGCATGACATTAAAATAATATATTTTCCAAATGGACATCATTTTTTGTTTATTTCTCTTTAATACATAAGAAACTTTTTTTCTAATTCTCTCACAGCACGTTTGTCCCATCATTCTACCTTTAATAATAACCTGGTAATAACCATTTAAAACCGTTCACACTTAAAATGAACGCACTGTACAAGTGTCGAAAAAATTTATATATAATTTTTTGTGGTTATTTGCAGCAAAATACTTTAATATTTTGAATATAGGGCGTTCCATTGGAAGAGGGACATACGTTAACTCGAGCGTTAACTGTGGATAAAGGTAACCGAGATGGTTCGTTTATAACCGAAATACAACCCTGTTTTATCAATTTTATCTATTTCTTTCTGGATTCATAACTAATAAGCCAACCTGTATGTTTTTGGGACATTTGGCACACGTATCCTACATGGCAAATCCACTAAGACATTAAAAAGAAAGAAAATCCAGGTCCGGATTGGCAAAAATTTACAAAATCTTTTATCCTCAGAACCACACCCTGTGTATCTGAATTTTTAAAATTTATTTCCATATTTCAAAAGAGCGATGAAAACTGAATTTAACCATGTACTTTTTATTTTTCCACAGAAAATTTTACTACTGAAATCTTTAGTTAACATTTTGATTTATGCATGAGCATTTTGGTAGACAATGAAATGAAATGGATTTTTATTAATTTTATTGTCTTATAATTAATGAGGATTACTCAATATGTATTTCTATTTCTAAAACCTACATAGTTTGTATTTGTATGCCTCTAGACCACTAGAAAATGTAAGTACAGGTCCGTATCTAGGACTACAATAACATAACCAATAATAATACCAATAACTAAAGAAAAGAAATAAAAACCAAATTACTACGAAGAAACTACAACAATTTCTCAAAATGACCTCCATATTTGGGCCCATTCACCACACAAATTTTCATTAAACGTTTGGTGCCGCGTTTTTGGACTTAAGTTAATCAGATCACATATTTTCCCTCAGGCTGATTGGCGAAGTCTATTTGGATTTTCTTCAGAATATTTTGCCAGTTTTGCCAGGTGCAAATGTAGCCGAAATACATTCTCACCATGATGGTGACAATTAATTTATTAAAGAGTCAAAAAAACAAATAATACTATTTTTATTTTATAAATTGTTTGTAATATTTAATATGAGATTTAATAGGAGTTTAAATAACCTGGCATTTTTCTGTAATTTTTTTACGAGTGTACAATTTAATAATAGCGTCTGGATTACAATGTTGCTTGCAATTATTTTTCCAAAGCATGCTGGATTTTATAAATTAGTTTTACAATAATTCGAATATCAATATGTTTTTAAAAAATCAGTCTATTTTGGTGACATAGGTGAAAAGAGAATTATTTTTTCTAACTAATAGTATAAAAATCCAATATGGCGGCCATAAGAAAAAAGAAAGTTGACTATCGTTGCTCAAAATTAGAAGGCTAAGGCTTCAATTGGTAGTGGTCAAAAATATAACCTTACCAAATTTCATTAAATTCTCATAAATGGTAAGTATAGAAGATATTAATTTTGTTTTGAAATTACGATTTTCAATTTTTTTCAGAATAAATCGAGAACGAATCAAGGTATCCAGCATTTCTTGGCAGGAAATTGTAGAGCATAAAATAGCACAACTTTTGTCTAATTTAACCGATCCTCTATATTTTATAGTTTCCGAGATGCCAATGGTGGGCATCGAATAATTCACCACCGTGTATATCGGATATATACAGGGTGTGCGATTTAAGACCGAAACACCCCATGATTTCGGAATGCGTTGACCGATTTTAATATATTTTTTTGAGACATAGTGCTCGATGAGCTATGAGCTCTATTTGGCCATGTGGAAAAATTCTAAATTTTCATTTTTTCTAGGAGTGCTAAAGACCCGCTAAATGGGTCGAAATTTAGAGATCGACCATTAGGCAATTTTTTTTCGAAAAAATGGATAGCGCATTCGATTCAGACGTGCCTCAAATACCTTTATACAAAGTTTGAGCTCAATACCTTACATAGGGTGTTTGTCACAGCGTAGCGAATTTTCAAATTTTTCACTTTTACTGACCCTGTATAAAAGTCTATTATGCTTACAAAAAAGGTAAAGTATTCATTCGACTTAAAGCCATGTAAGATATCTAGGAACGAAGTTTTATCGCTGTAACTTCTACAGGTAGATGTCTGGATTTCAACAATAAAGTATCTACTTAATAAAAAAAATTTTTTGAAATCCACACATCTACCTGTAGAAGTTACAGCGATAAAACTTCGTTCCTAGATATCTGACAAGTCGAATTAATACATTATCATTTTTGTACGCATAATAGACTTTTATACAGGGTCAGTCGAAAAGTGAAAAATTTGAAAATTCGCTACGCTGTGCCAAACACCCTATATCAGGTATTGAGCTCAAAATTTGTATAAAGGTATTTGAGGCACGTCTGAATCGAATGCGCTATCCATTTTTTCGAAAAAAATTGCCTAATGGTCGATCTATAAATTTCGACCCATTTAGCGGGTCTTAGCAGGCCTTGAAAAAATGGATATTTAAATTTTTTTCACATGGTCAAATAGAGCTCATCGAGCACTACTGTCCCCCCAAAAAAAAAATATTAAAATCGGGTGTTCCGGTCTTAAATCGCACACTCTGTATAATCGTCTGATATGATATTTTTATGAATATCATATTTTCGAACCCTGGGTCTGGACTCTAGAGGCATACAGATACAAACTATGTAGGTTTTAGAAATACGTATGAAGTAATCTTCTTTAATTATGACAATAAAATTAATAAAAATCCGTTTCATTTCAATGTGCACCCCTAAAATGCTTATAAAACGCAGTGTTAACTAAAAATTTTAGTAGCAAAATTTTTTGCGGGAAAATAGAAAGTACATACATGGTTGAATTCAGTTTTCATCGCTTTTTTGAAATATGGAAACAAATTTTAAAAATTCAGATATACAGGGACTACAGGGTGTTGTTCCGAGGATGAAAGATTTTGTAATTTTTTGTCAAGCCGGACCTGGATTTTTAGTGGATTTGCCGAACTATGTAGAATACATGTGCTAAATGCCAAAAAATATACAGGGTGGTTTGTTAGTTATGAATCAAGAAAGAAATAGGTAAAATTGATAAAACGCCCTGTATCTCGGTTATAAAGGGTGACAGACCCATAAGTATGGGTTATTTGGAATCATCTCGGCGACCTCTACCCACAGTTTACGTATGCCTCTCTCCCAATGAAACACCCTGTGTACTTGTAGAACAGAGTGATTCACACCGTGGCAAATTTTGCGTCAGTGGTATAGGTGTGGTAGAAACCCTGTATCCACTAAGTATAGAGTTTATACTTAGGTAAGGAAAATTCAAAACTGGTGAATAGGGGTGTAGACTGTAGATGTTGTATCATTTACTGAGAGCCACATGATTGAAAGGCAGACGCGTAGTTAAATTACCTTTCATAGTAAAGGGAAGCAATCAAAACCCAGGGGTGACAAATAGGAGCTGGAGCACTGCTAATAGAGATACACAGGAGACTCGACAGGAGATTTGGCATTTGGCACATTTATAGACATACTTACTGCCAAGGTAGAAGTAAAACCTATGTCAGAGTCGTACCAAGATACGTTTCATCACACCATTTTTCTTCACCAGACTCAGTTATGTAAAATTAAACAAATAATACACCACTTAAAAGAATGATAGTTTTTTCTTCTTAATTTGACCCTCCTTCAAAAGTACTAAACTAAACTAAAGTCTAACTCAGTTTTACAAAAATCTTATCTGACTCTCTATAATTTATTGGCAGTAAGTGGAAAGTTATATTTTCTTGCCCAAAAACCAACCGGTAGAAGATTCGCGAAACGAAGTGAGATTTTGTTTAGTTCTTTTTAGGGTTTTGGTTTTGAAGATTGTGCTGATGGCGGCAATAAATTAAGTTATATCTCAGAAAGAAAATGTCTCACTGTATCTTACATGTCCAAAGATTTTTTCTGAAACAATATTATCATTATTAAGCTGGCAGAATAAAGGAATATGTAAAAAATGCGAACGCAACATCTAATATAAATCAATCTTATCCTTATCATAATTCAGGTCACCGCAAGTTTAACTTATATCGTAAAACATAAAAAGCTGATGTAAGCTATGCTATCCTTCAACAATGTTTCCTTGGCAAATAAGTATTTGTCATGTGTTTATAATTTTTTTTTAGCATATTTGCTATCCAGCGTCTTCGGCAGACGGATGTACCAATGATACCAATACCAGTAAGAACGATAAAAGAGGTACGATGTGGACAAATGACATTAGTAGGTATTTTATCAAAATGATATGTCAATTTGTGACTTACCTATACCGAATGTTTTATCTTAAAGATGGATTATGAGATTACTGTGTAATGGCAAAAAAAAATGTAATCTCACCGTGGCTTAACTGAAGAGCTTGTGTTTTGATAAAATATTTTACTGTCGAGCTCTGGGTAGGTGAGACCATACCTCTGTTTCCACATCAGAGCCAATTTTGGATTTATTTCTTCGCCTTAGGGATATTAAAAAATTCAATTAATTCAGAAGGAATTCTCTCGAGAGGTGGTCAATTCTGTACGCAAGTATCATTCTGTTACATAAAAAATTCAGTGGTGTGCCGTGTATGAGTACAAAAGTGAAAAGGTCATATAAAAACTACCTATATACCTACTGCCGCAAGAGAAAGGAAAAAACTATCGTGTTTCGCAATTTAACTTGCAAAGTTTATTAGATGATATCTTAACGGATATGTAATCAGCATTTGTCCTAAATTGACCTTGAATGCAGATACACTACAAAGAATTTAACATTTTCAGGCATGCACAATCGATTACTTGATAAATCAATTTTTTTTACGAAACTACTGCCTGGGACCGAACCATTTAACTTTTACATAGATATGTTAGTAAATTAGAAAATAATGCTTGGGACTGGCAGCATTATTTTACAAAGAGTGCAAGAGTTTGGGCATTTTTTTATAATTGATTGTAAAAGATATTTTAAGTTGAAACATATGGGAGCTAAGCGTTTGCCTGTTTAAACCGGTAAAGGAATATTTTTGCATGTTATTTTTGCATAAAAACAATAAATATAACCGAGGTAACTGTATGCAGGTGCTTAATCTGCTTGGGCCTTATTAGACCACACGTTATTCATATAACTTATCCGTGTTATGTTTCCATTCCATGTTTCCAGCCGTGCATATATTACGTACAGTTGGTACACTGAAAGTAATCCCAGTTCCTGCTTACTTTTAGGCCAGGTACTGGGCAGGAAAATGCGGGTGGTAATGAAATCAAGTTTAAAGACTAGTAACTAGCATTGTACCAACTCTTTGTACGTTTTGGCGGAGGTGACGGGGTGTCTTAGCACTTGAGTTTGTGTTTTAACCAAAAGGAGCTTCCCAATTCAGCTCGCATATTTGTTTGTCTTCGCATAATAAATTGCTGAACCGATTGAGAAGAAAGCTATTAAAATTATTTAAAAAATGGCCACCTATATGAATTTTTTAAATTATTTGTCATATCTTTTTATACAGGGTGTTTCACTGGGAGAGGGACATACGTTAACTGTGGATAAGGGTCACCAAAGTGGCTCCAAATAACCCATACTTAATGGGTCTGTCGCTCTTTATTACTTTTAAACCCTTTTATTTTGCTTAAAAATATAGCTAGAAAAAAAAAAAAAATACACCTGTAGCATATTTTACCAAATTTTTGTATATGTTGTGAGTCTGCATCTATCTTAATGAATATGCAGGGAGCGCCACATAGTCACATATTTTTAAATCGAACACCCTATATATTTTTAGATATTTGGATAGCCCTTTTCATCATATAATTGAGTTATTCAAACAAATAATATTCTTAAAAGTTTGGAATATAACTAACTTATTTTTTACATAGATGGCCATGCATAAAACAATAATGGTTTAAATTTGACAGATCAACAATTGTTATTTTAAGTCCTTGTTGTTTTATGCATGTTGCATGTTTAGTTGTATCCCAAACTGTTTTAAGAATTTTATTTATTTGAATAACTCAGTTATTTGAGGATGAAATATACAACAATTATACCGGGTGACCACGGATCATGGCAAACCCCCGCCATTTCCACAATTTTTTAGCTATCCAAATGAAATTCTACAGCAGTAATGTACGTACAAAATGACTCATTTTGGCCCATCCGACTTTTTTCTCGACGTCCGGTTTCGACGGAAGTGACCTCAACTTCTAAATGAAACACCCTGTATATTATTGCATTTTTCGAATACTGAGAAAATTCTGAGTACGATAAAACTATTTTGGGGACTCTTTAAGCCCACTTGATTTCTTTAGAGCCAATTTCATCTTTTAATCTAGAGTGCCGTGATTGGGCTAATTTGGTTCAAATGTACTGGTATAACTCCCAAAAAATTAGATCGACAACGAAAATATATGGCGTCTTGGCGTGCATTCAAATTTGACCATATCACTTTTTGTCCATTTTGACCAATGTCCCAAAACATATCATAATGGTAAACCGATACCATAATATAATACATTTTGTATGGAATTCATTGATGTGCCCATCCTTGATAAATCTGCAATATGCAAGTAATAAAATAAGGGATAAATCATCAAACACAACACATCATTTTATACTATTTATCACGCTAGCCATGGAAAAAACAATTAAAAGACGTAACTTTAACAGGTGAATGAGTTTTTTTGGACGTACATTACTGCTGCAAAGTTTCATTCAGATAGCTCAAAAATTGTGGAAATGGCGGGGGTTTACCATGATCGGTGGTCACCCGGTATACATATATTTATAAAGGGGATGAAAAGGGCTATCCAAATAGCTAAAAATATACAGGGTGTTCCATTTAAAAAAATGTGACTATGTGACGCTCCCTGTATATTCATTAAGATAGATGCAGACTCATAAATATGCTACAGATCTATTTTTTTTCTAGCTATATTTTTAAGCAAAATAAAAGGGTTTAAAAAGTAGAATTTTCAAAGTACTTAATCCTCATTAATTACAAAAAAATTAATAAAAATCCGTCTCATTTGTCTCATTTCATTGTGTACCTCCAAAATACTCATAAAATACAATAACTAAAAATTTTAGTAGGAAAATTATCTGTGGGAAAACAAAAAGTAGGTACATGGTTGAATTCAGTTTTCGTCGCCTCTTTTGAAATATGGAAACAATTTTAAAAAAGTCAGTGTTCTAAGAAAGAATGAAAGATTTTTTTGTCAAGCCGGACCTGGATTTTCTTTATTTTTAATGTCTTAGTGGATTTGCCAAGCTATGTAGAATACGTGTGCCAAATGTCAAAAAAATATACAGGTGGTTTGTTAGTTAAGATTCAAGATACAAATAGGTAAAATTGATAAAACACCCTGTATCTCGGTTATACAGGGTGACATACCCATTAAGTAAGGGTTTTTTGGAACCACCTCGGTGACCTTTATCCACAATTAACGTATTCCCCTCACCAAATGAAATACCCTGTACAGGGTGTCCCAAAGTTGACGTCTCGGGACTATATCTAGAGAATGAAAAAAGTTAAAACAAAATCGTTCACGTGGTTTAATTTGGGGTGCACTAAGGTACATTTTACGATAGAATTTTTTTTTTTCGAAATCTGGAAAATGGCGAAACTGACGTCATCACAAGTTTTTTCCCAGGAACATACACTTTTTTTGTGCTACCTGGAAAGTGCTATTTTTTCTGAACATTTTCTATTAAAAAGGTTTTTTCGTATCTTTTATATTTAAAAATATACAGGGTAAAATAATTTGTAAAATATCCTCAATTGCATACGAGTTAGCCATGATGTAATCGAATGGCCTATGGAAAACAATGAAAAAAGCTATTTATACGTTTTATCAAAGAATTGTAACAGAATATTTTAATAAAAAAAATATTTTAAATCGGTAACAAAATTCTAAATCGTTTTTTTTTTTTGAGCTTCACCTTAGATTAAAATCATTCTACTTTCTCATTGTTTGTAAACATTTCGGCGCTATTTAAATTAATTCACACCCGTAAACTATTTGGAACAAATAATATATTCACTAAACAAATTTATGTCAACAGCCCTAGTTCATTGTTTTCCATAGGCCACTCGATTACATCATGGCTAACTCTTACGCAATTAAGGGTATTTCCAAACTATTTTACCCTGTATATTTTTAAATATAAAAGATACGTAAAAACTTTTTTAATAGAAAATGTTCAGAAAAAATAGCACTTTCCAGGTAGCACATGTTGCTGGGAAAAAAGTTCTGATGACGTCAGTTTCGCCATTTTCCAGATATCGAAAAAAAAAAATTTCTACCGTAAAATGTACCTTAGTGCACCCCAATAAACCACATAAACGATTTTGTGTTAACTTTTTTCATTCTCTAGATATAGTCCCGAGACGTCAACTTTGGGACACCCTGTACAGAGTTTAGCTAATTTTATGCAATATACAGGGTAAGTTTCAAATGCATAGTTATATTCTAATCATCGAATCCAATTGTATAGCATTAATGCCTAATCAATGCCTAAGAAGGTGGTTTAAATATAACTACGTATTTAAGACTTGTCCTAATGCTGTGTGACGTAATTTATGAGTAATTTTTTTTACAGGTTTGTTAACACCGAATAATGGCAATGTCTGTATTTTCATCTAAGGTAAGCGTTAAAATAATTTTATAAATTGATTGTACCTAACCTTTGTTGATACCAAATCTAGTATGTACATTTTGGAATTTATCCATCCGATGCGATAGATGGCAATGTCTTCAGTGGACTAGCTATTTAGATAAACAAGTATCTCGTTTCTCGCTCGCTAGAGTACAAAGGTGCTTTTAACGTCAATTTTGCAAAAATGCGCCGTTGTCACTTCTATCCTCAATTCTGAATATTCAGATTTTTTTATAAACAATAAAAAAACTGCTAAGAATGGTTGCATAGTTTTTCTCATTTTTCTGTTCTGCGCCTGGCCTACTTCGTGTAGGAAAATTGGTCTTAAAAAAAAAACGAAAAGACAAAAAGTAGCACTTATTAGTGCAATGGCAATATAATTAATGTTCCTTAGAAATCTTCAGCATTGAATTCTTTATTGGGCTTCGATACATCTGCTATTAGTTTAAGCTGGCGGTGTCGATTACAGTTTTGCCTGCCCGAAATAGTCTTACGACTATAATAACAATTGCATTTCTATACTTTATTAACCCTATATGTGTGGCCCCTGTAAAGAAATTTCCACAACACATATGCATACCGTAAATGTCCCCTGCTGTCCGTGCCACAGCTGTGTACAGCTAGCTACACACGTGGCCCTACATGACAACACGAGCCAATCTCCCGCGCAACTGCAGATCAGGTTACAAGTTAATTACTGGAACTGCTTTGCTTTTGTTAGTCTTTTGTATTGCCAAACAGACCACAAGACAGCTTTAATTGCAAAATGTTCATTTTACGAGCATGCCCAGTTAAAAGTCTAGAAACTGGATCATTCGGTAGATACATTTTGCCGGAAGCGCCGATGGACCATAAATAAAAAGTGTTTCAATTTTTAAGACCAGCAGGACTGTTTAATTTCCTAAATTGTATCTCCAAAATATATACAGCGGGGCTCCCAATTATATCTTCATTGAAAACATAAATCAAAAACTATATTAGCCTTTTACTTATATCTATAAAATAATTATCTGAATTGGCTTATAGCTCTGGACTCGCTCAATAGGCTTTGAAACGTGATGAGCCATGCGTGCTAAAGCTTTCCACGTCATTTGAAGGCGTGGCTCCTTTCCGCCAATCGCGCACCATTGGGAGGAGCCGCTTCCTTCTGGCGAGGTCACGTGGGGAGTTACGATGTTTGTCATTGATTACCACGTCATCGGCAGGCGTGGTTTCGTTTCGCCAATCGCGCCATTGGGAGGAGCCGCTTCCTCCTGGTGTTGTCACTGTTGCGAAACATTGCACATCATCGGTCACGGTTTCTAAGGCTTCTCGTATCTTCTCGGCCAATGAATTCTTGTAGACGCTAATCTTTTGGTTTCCTCAAATCAAATTTCATCCAGTGTCCGGTTTCTTTTGAATGTTTGGCACTGCAAATTCAGTATTTATCAGTATATGTAAATAAGTATAGTCGCTCCATATTCTTTTGTACTGGCTACATTCTGTGTTCAGATGGTGCTTTTTATGTTCGGAAAACCTGAAAACTGTTGTACAATTTATCAGCTCCGCGAAAATTTTATAACAAAATTACTAATGGTAATGTGTTATTAAAACAAATTAGCTAAAAGTGCCTAAAACTGACAAGTCTAACCTAGTAAAATTGTCATGTAGGTTTGCCAGCGAACATGGCTTCCACCCAGCCGAGTATGGCCCATTAATCAGGATAAGGGTGTGCAGGTCAGGGTGTAATGTAATTCCTTTTTTTATATTCGTGCAATCGTGTCCTATATCGGAGAGGTTGAGTTGTGATAACGTATAGTTTTTCTAGGACATTTATGACTATTCTATAAAAAATTTACATCTTACTTTAATTAGTTAATCAGTGCAGTTAGTGCGGATATTTTTAGTCGGTTGTTGTTAAGAAGTAACGACAGTTTGATCGCTTCGTAAGATAAGAAAATAAAATGAGGTACTATATGTGTATATAGATACTATAAAAATAATATAGTTCGACCTTTTTATCCCGACACCTTGTACCAAGGGACTTGGATATTTGCCTTTTTTTTATTATCGGCCATATGAAATCTTTGGGAATTTAAAAAAAGACAATCGATTTCTACCAAAAATATCTATGCACATAAATATTCCTAAAAAAATCATGGCGATACAGAAGACCGACACGATATAATTGGTACATGCCACAAAAATGGGTAAAATTCCATTTTTCTTACAGTTAATTTTTTGGAACGGTATTCTTTCGTTAAATAAATGTTGAGAACCAAATATCTCTGTTAACTAATATCTCCGGACCTTCAACCACACATAGTTGAATAGATCCTTCTTTTATCTATCCATCCAGATAAGGATAATATGCGATGATGTACCAAAATGCAATAATCCGTAATCCTTAAAAGGTTCTTCACTATCCAATGAAGTATCTTACTCTGATTTACATTTCGATTCTACTCGTTTTTCTCCATCTCCAAGAATTTTTTGGGAATTTGAAGAGAATTTTTTTTCGCCAGCCAAACTGCGATTTTTACGAAAAATCTTTATGCACAGGAAAATTCCCAAAAAATTCGTGGAGATAGAGAAGAGAACGAGACGAATCGATTGGCGCAACCACAAGATATCTTATTCGATAGTGAAAATAAGGAGGCCACAAAAATGAACGAAATTCACTAGAAACGATAAATTGATTTCAAAAATCGATATCTCCTAAACCAATCGAGGTATTCTTTGGGTAGAACCTTCTTTTACCTACCGATTAAGATAAAGATAGTAATCTGTACCCTATTCGTAGCCAGAGTTAAAAATATCTTCGTGTAACGTTGTACAGGGTGATCATTTATATTTTACACCCCCCTTAACTTTTGTTATTTTTGGAAAAAAAAAACAAAGTGTGAAGGCAAATGTTTTAGTTATTTTTAAGTAGATTTTAAATACGATATCAAAAAAACAATTGAGTAACGCCAAAAAAAGTTGTAATACAAACTTGTGCTTTTTGTTTGATAATATGCTGTATGTTTTTGCAGGATATGAAAGAGCATGAAAATAGCCTTTCAAAAATATATAACCCTGTATATTTTTTTTTGCGGTTTTTGAGCTATTTACTTTTTCATACAGCGTGTTACTATACAAAAAACACAAGTTTGTATTATAAGTGTTTTTAGCGTTACTCAATTGTTTTCTGCTATCGTACATAAAATCTACGCAAAAATAACTAAAACTTCTGTCTTTACACTTTTTTTCTTTTTCCAAAAATAACACAGTAAAAGTAAAGGTATAAAAATATAAATGATCACCCTGTACCGTTGAGAATTTTTTTTTGCAAAAAGAACCTACTTTTTCTGCATTAATATTGTGTTCTAATGAAGACGTGAGACCCAGTGTCATAGTTAGGGCTTTATCCATTATTTAGAGCGTATCATGATCAAAATTTGAGGCTTGACTTTACATTCAAGGACACCGGGAATAATAAACAAAGTTATAGTAAATGATACTTATTTAATTATGACCATGTCCGATTTCAAAAATAACCGCTTAATACAGTGTGTCTAGTGCGTCTTATAAATAATTTAACATATACCTTTAGCCTGTTGACCTTGATGAACCGCCCCTGACAAGGGCCATCGACGGTACGCAACTACAATCAATAGGTAGCAAGCAGAGAGTGACGCACACGGAGGGAGGTTTTTCCACCCCCTTGTGAAGGACACGTGGGGTAGCACGTGTTTTACGCCCCCGGAAACCCATTCACAGACCTGTAGACGGAAGCTGATAACTTTCAATTAGAGTTGTCTTCAGTTGAACAAATCCTGTAATTTCTCTTTTTATATAAATTATGTACTAATGTTCCTAAGGGTCAATTCGATACGGGCAAATTAGGAGGGTCTCAGATTGGATTTACAGCAAAATAACGCCTTTGTGCCTAAATTATTTCTCCAGAAAACTGCCATAACGCAACACGTTTGTGAGTTTTCTGCAGCAGTGGAAAATGGAAAATAACGAATTATCATCCACCCAAACAATTTTTGCCCCTCTAGTTAGTAGTTACTGGCCTTACATAGTATTCTTGTCACACAAAATAATCTGTTCTGAATGAGTGCTACCAAAAAACATGTGTGACATGTTAAAGTTAATAAATACCTTGATTGCCATAAACACCTGTTGTTTAAATATTTACATTTTCATTATAGTGTTAGTGTTAAAATCTGATCTACGGGGAAAGAGCGGCAATAATATATGTTTTAATGTAATATTATCGAAGTTAATGTATGCGAAATGATTTTGCGATACCAAACACCACTAATGAAATCAACTGTTGCCACGTTGAAGAGCTCGCCTCACCGTAATATCTAGTGTCTAGTTCAGATATCGACTATGAAAAGATCTGGATTTTCAGCGAACGACGCGGTGCCCAACCGATTCTGCTCTACTACAATAAAGTTCTAAAATGAATGGTCGATGAGCTGCGCCAGTTAATCAGAGCTGCCCGCATCCTGGGCAGTTTAAAGCTGCAAAAGGAGCTGCAGATGAATTGGGTGTTATATTCTGAATCAGTCGACATTATTGAGAACTTGCTGTATGTCGGTCTGTCCGTGCCCAAACGATTTAAACCATACTTGAGCGTGAAAAATTTTTTTAGGCAGATATCCTGATTTATTTTTCAGATAAGGCATACTTTCCAACCAACAAACAAAGGATAACAGTAATACTGCACTAAAATAATAGACGATTACTCTTATAGAAGCAAAAATATTGCATTTAATTATCCGGTTCTGGTGAGGACTTCGGTTTGAACTAATGAATAATTTTTCCTGCGATTTACAAAAGCGGCTCTAGAACGCCAACCCCTAAATGGAAATGTAATTTGGTTTGCACATACGTAAGGTTTCAGTGGGTTGGGGAATGATTAATTACTTTATTATTATTTTCACTGCAATAAATTGGGGAATATAAAAAATAATTAACTCAAGACAGTTGCTTATCAACAATATTTATAATTTTGAATTTCAAAAAAGCCAAAAGCTCGTTTTGCATTGCAAAAATTGCAACTAAAAGCTTTAGCTAACGAGTACGCTCTTTTATTTATTTATTTATTTTGCAAAAATCACGTCAGAAGAACAGTCGTATTCCGGAGATGAACGAACTTGTGTTTTTTAAAGGGAAAACTTTGTATTTTTGCTTCATCTGAGAGGACTTAAAAAGGGCTTTTTAATGATATGCAAACACATAATATTTATCTTAAGAATTTTAGATATTATTTTTTATATTTCGTTCCCAACGAAAACTAGATTTGCACAAAAATTGGTGTAATTATTCTATTTTAAATTTAAATGAAACGAAATTATTACCAAAAACTTATAATGTGAAACAATAAAAATTTTAATGATCGTTAAATATTTTTCGGCCTACTTTGATTTGATAGTAATAAAATATAAAAATTAATATCTCGTAAGTTTTTTTAAATACTGTGTCGAGAAAATATACAGATTGTTCCATATGAAAAAACGTCAGTTTGGTTCGTATCTCCACCTTTCAATTATTTTTCCAAAATAGTTTTTATAACATCGTCAGTTACATGAATTTGGCAAAAATGGTGTCAAAAAAATAATTGCATTTCCGAGATATAAACGATTCACGCTGTATTTTTACTCCATCTGAGAGGCCTTAAAAAATTTTTTTAAAGATATGTAACACATAATGTTTATCTCGAAAAACGAAATTTTTATTTTTATATTTTATAAAATTGGTATAAATGATTTATTTTAAACCGAAACTAAACTCTTAAAAACGTGTAATTTCAGAAAATAACACATAAACTGAAATACGTTCATTATACCGGGTGGTCACGAAAGTATTACCTACGAAATAACTCGGTTATTATGAAAAATAGACTTCTGAAATTCGGAACGTGGACAATAAGTCACTAAAGCCAAAATCTGATGTCATTTTGTATAAAATATTACTTCCGGTCTAATTGGAAGTGGCACCAACTTTCTTATTTTAAAAGGAATATCCTGCATTTTCTTCGTCATGATATTCCAAATTCAGTGACATGTCACAGGTTGGCATTTGTTTAAAAAATGGCATCGAAAATATGAAAAAATTTCACAAAATTTAATTTCTTTATATGAATTTTAAAAAATCCAAAATCTGCAGAGCAAACACGCTTTGTTTAATTAAAGATAACTTTGCGTAACGAAAAACACTCTCATGCGTCAACGACTGCTTTCTATAAGATTCAAAAATGAAATTCCGCAGGGCCTATTTGTGTTTTTCAATTTTTCCACATTTACGTCGCCATTTTTTAAACAACTGTCAACTTGTGACATATCGCTGAAACCAGAATTTCATGACAACCAAGAAAATGCAAAAATATACAGGATATTCCTTTTAAAAGAAGAAAGTTTCGATTTGACCGGAAGTAATATTTTTTGTTAAATTCTGGCTTTAGTGACATTCCTAATATCCACGTTCCAAATTTCAGAAGTCTAGTTTTCATCACAATCGAGTTATTTCGTAGGTAATACTTTCTCGGTCTACTATGACTTAACGGTAATACAATATACTTAAATAAAAATTAATCTCTTGTAAGATGTTCCTACATGCATGTTATACCGGGTGGCCACGAGAACCGGCCCAGATCTATAGCTCTTTTGTTTATGAGTCAACTGTTTTGAAATTTGGAACATATGTAAGACTTATTTTCCAATTTAGTGACGTGCACTTTCAAAATGGCCGACTTCCGGTTTCGACGGAAATGACATCAAATTCGATTTTTTAAATGAAACACCCTGTATATTTTATTATTTTTGGAATCAACGGACCAAATTCCATCTGATAACGTTGCAAAACTTGCATTTTTTTTTTTTCAAAAATAATTTTAAAATTTTTAATAATTTTTCAATCCAGAAGGCTGCGAAAAATGTATCATTTCTCCATTCTGTCATTTACACAAATAATAATTCGTGGTAGTAAGTTAATATTAAGTGTATTGTGGGCATGTGTTGATTTTTGATAAATAAGTCAATTTTTTTAATGAATCGTGTATAGACCATCCGCAACATTAGATAGAACATTTTATTTCGAATACGATATATGATACGTCTAGTTTTATTTTCATTTAACACTAAAAAATTAAAAATGTAATTCAAAAATTTTAAAATTATTTTTTTAAAAATTAAAATTTTGCAATGTGATCAGATAGCAAATTTTTCTTGTTAATTGAACCAATTTTTTATGGATAGAAATTTTATTTTTCTTGTATTTTTCTTGTAATAAAGTCGATTTATTATTATTATTATTATTATAGAATTTGATCTGTATATTACAAAAATAATAAGATATACAGAGTGTTCTATTTAAAAAATCATATTTGATGCCATTTCCGTCGAAACTGGAAGTCGACCATTTGGACTACAAGTCACTAAATTGGAAATTAAGTCATATACAGGGTGATTCATAAGGAATGGGTAATATTTTACCTGCAGATTCTATAGTGGAAAATATTATTTTTTGCTTAATGACTGGGGGTCAAATAATACTTACCGAGATACAGGGTGTTAAAGTTATAAAAATTCATGTTGTTATATTTCAGTTATTTTTTACACATAAACATAAAAATCGGTACAATTAGGTTTTTTGACGTGAGAAAATCGAATAAGCTATAACTTTTGGTGTATCGCATAGAGGGTGCCACGTAAGCTATCTTGATTTAATATAATTCGTCATAACTTTTTTGTACTTCGTTAATTTATAATTTTTTTTTTTTTAACAAAAAAGAGATACTTATTTTATCTTCATAAAATGCACCCCTTTCGAGATATTTACATTTTAGAAAATCCTTCGCACCCATAATTTTAAACAAATATCCTTAGAGGGTAAGTGCTAAAAATTTTAACAAAGTGTGCTATGGAAATAAATGAAACATACTGACATATTAGATGTTAAGAATAACTGAAATAACAACTGAATTATTTTTTTAACTGTAACACCCTGTATCTCAGTAAGTATTAATATTTGAACACCAGTTATTGAGCAAAAAATTAATATTTTCCGTTTTAGAATCTGCAGGTAAAATATTACCCATTCCTTATGAATCACCCTGTATACATGTTCCAAATTTCAAAATTGTTGGTTTATAAACAAAGGAGCTATAGGCCTGGGCCATATCATTAATAAACTTTTTCTAGGGTCTTTCAGGTGGAGTAAAAATATTCAAGGCGGTACGTTTAAAAACTAAATAAGTTTGGTTCATGTCTCGGGAATATGACATTCAATTGTTTTTTGAAAACACACGTCTATAATTTTTATTTTTGGACTTTTTTTTACTTAACTTCAAAAAGTGACAAAGTTAACTGGGGTGCTAATTTTCTGGTGACCACCCAGTAAAAAAATCTTTTCCACGCATCCTGTAGTGTATATCGGTTTGTATATATTAAAGTTAGTACCAATGGACTTATTTTAAGCGATATTTTACCTTTACGAAGTTTAAGATGGCTCTAGTGTGTCATCAAACATATGGGCCCTATTTCAACTTGAATTCAAAAAACGATTTACTTACACAGAGGCCTTACAAACGGTTTTTCAATTTATAAGAACAATTTCTCCGACTATATTTTTTATTTTAAAAAGGTATTTATGTGAAACACGTTGAGAGGCACTAAATTCCGTTCGGTTTGGGAAAAAACTAAGTTTGTGCAGCATAGCGTATAAGCAACATACAGCGCGAATCTATGTATAGATAGATATTTCTGTTTGTTTATGTCTATAATTAACATTAAAAATTGTTCAGGCAATGCTGTGTGCAACTTAGGCAGGTCAAAAATACTCAAAAAGCTGTGCTATGGGAGTACTGAAATAAAACTTGTATTTTGAGCGTTGCTTGCTTTTATTCTGAATGAGAAGCTTCGGACTTGTGGTTAGTGGGCCTCCGTACCTTGAAGCGGGCCGTCGGAGACTATCACAAAGTACGTCGAAAAAATGTCCCCTATGCAGATGCATCGAAAAATCGTTGTGTGTGATAGTGCTGAATGCGCGTGTGAAGTGCTACAGCGACATGAAATGAAAGTGAAGCAAAACCAAGTGCATAAGAAATACGGACAAATGCCACTCCCCCATACTTGACGGTAGACGCCATTCACGATTATAGTTTCAGTCCCTCAGGAGTTATCTCACTTCCGATATAACCAGGAACCGAAAACCATCTCAAAGCTGCACGGCTCCTTCCCATGGTAATAAAACGCAAACATCTGATCTGATCTCGGTCACATATGGTCGATTTGTCTAGTCTGGCCCCAGTAGCGTACCCCACCAGTTTTTTCTTCCCAGCATCGGCAGTTCAATTCGGTATATCATGCACTAATGTATCTCCTCTGCAAATTCTCAACCATTTCTAACATCAAAACTGACCAAACTCCTAATTTTTGGTGTCAACCTCCAGCAACACTTTATGTTTTATCAGTTCAAATTAAAAATACAGCTTACCTAATAAAGTACCGGGTGATCTCATTTTTTCGATTATTTGGGAAATGTATGAAAATTGGGGCTTTTAATAAATCTAATAAAAAAAGATGGAGGCCCGATTTACTGTTATTTTTTAATAATTTCCACATTTGAATATTTCGACAATCGATTATTTTTCAATATAAAAACAGTCCGGTTAAAATACCTCGTAAAAGAAAATTATGCTTATTTTCCAGTAAAAAATAACTAAAAGCCTAACACATTGGCTACAGTAACAAAAGTTGATATATTTACAGCAACACGAAATAAATTGCTCAACAATTGACACGAAATAAAAAATAACTTTGGATTCAATTATTGTGATTTCGAAAAACTCAATGTTTTTGCTACCACATAAACTGTTCAAATTGTTTACCATCCAATAAAGGATTTAGGGAATAATGTCGCATGCTTCCTGAATCGTTCCCACCAATTTTCTTTCTTTTGTTTTCAATCCTAACCTCAAATCTGGTAACCTAGCCGGCCATTCACTCTATTTCCAATTAATATTGTGATTTCTCAACCCTTGTGGCTAACATCGACAAGCTTTCTCCAACTCATGAGCTAATCACAAAAACATTCATTCTTCTTATTCGTCATCCCATCATCAAACAGTTACTCGTCCAAACGCAAGCCTTGCACTGGTATATCGTTCATCCAAACGTGCATTTGAGTTGCTCTGAACATTTCTATTTTGCTATTCCTGCCCTTCACGAATAAGGTGCTCTGTATACTTTTAATAAAGATGTTTATTATTATTACTATTACTTAAACAGTTAGTATGACTGATGGTCGAAAGCTAGGCACCAAAATGGTCCGGGTGCAATTCCCGATCGCGAATACTGCCTCTTGCCTCTAAATGTAGGTTAACTTTGAACCATGGAATCGAGTTAGAATAACAAAGAGGCGTAACCGAGCAGGTTTCGAAATTTTAGTATGTAATTGTTTGGTAACTTCAGAAGTGAGTATATTTTTAGGGATATGCAGCCAAGTTACAAATACCTTCCCGTTAACTTAGCCCCGCCATTTTGGAAATATTAAAAAATGAAAGTTGTGCTGAATTGTGCTAATGTTGTGTTGCAATGTACCAAATTTGTTTGTATAGATGAAAATGAATTAATTCGTTTCCTGAAGCTATTGGTAAGAAATACAATACTAAAATCTCGAAATGTGCTCGGTTGCGCCTCTACTATTTCTTTACTCAATGCCTGAACTTAAACCTCTGTTTTTTTTATGGCAACCTGGCAATGTTGGGTTACTGATATATTTGTTACGCCACTGGGGGTCATATAAAGTTTCTTTCGTGTGAATGATTTTTCCATTAAAATTACGGTTTTTTATGAATATACCAACGATATTGTAGAAGGTTTAACTAAGAACGTGGCAAATTAATAATTTGTTGTTGACGCCTGACGTCTTTGTAGTTTAGAACAAAAACTGAGCTGGTAAATAATTTATTAGGCCATTTCCAGCTAATTCTGTTGTTTTAATAAAGCTTTCTATTTCAAAAGCCTAATTTCTTTTATTATTATTTCTAAAAATAAAATTTTTATATATTAAGCGTAAGTGTCTACTTTGTGACAAAAATTGTGTACTTGAAAATATTCGTTGTTTAGCTGCAAATTTGATCGTCTACATGTCACGTGATCACGTGATACTTTTATCTATCATTCGACATAGATAATAAAACATAATAATTTGAATGTAGAGAATCAAGTTAACTAATTAAATGATTTGTTGCTTGTAACTGAAAATAAGACTAAGTACATACTTACAACAACACTTAAGTAACTTCATTAAAATATTGCCACTTAGGTATTCCAATTTTTTTCATCTCGAAATTACAGCGATTTGAGCTAATTATAAAACTTGTAGCGCTTTAATTATTTTTATTATAACCCTCCTGTAAGTAAGTGGTTTGTGTTTTTTTCTAAATAAAACTTCAAAATGTTTAAACCTTAACCTTACAAAATAAAATATAAAATAATTAGCAATTATAAAACTCTTATCATTAGATTTTATAAGACGGTATAAGACCTGATTTGATAAGAGCAGATTGTAAAGTTATAAGCTTTTTACTATTTAATTTTTTTAAAAAGCGTACTCTATACACAGGGTGTCTTGGCTCGGTGTCAGGATTCCGCCGATCAATAGAGGAGTTTATTTTAAGGCAAAAAGTTCTGTTTAACATGCGAAAAGTTGCACGTTTTCAAGATTTAATTAAATAAGAATTTTGAATCCCCCTTCTTTGTCTAGAGCTTGTACAGGGTGATCATTTTAAGTGCCTCACTTGATTTTCCTGCTTTATTCTTCACCTAGAAAAAAAAAGATAAAAACAATTGTATGTCAAAGAAAAAAGTTATGGCCGAAAAACTGAAAAAGAAAAAAATATACACCCTGTATATTAATGCGAAAATGGATATGTGACATTTCACTGATTGTAAATGCGTATCATATACTTATTTTTCACTTCCGGTTTGACCGGAAATTGCTTTAATTTAAGCAATTTCCGGTCAAACCGGAAGTGAAAAATATGTATCTGATACACATTTACAATCAGTGAAATGTCACATATCCATTTCCGCATTAATATACAGGGTGTATATTTTTTTCTTTTTCAGTTTTTCGGCCATAACTTTTTTCTTTGACATTCAATTGTGTTATCTTTTCGGAATCGGATTCCTCGGAAAAAGTACACAAGTATGGTTTTTGAATTTTTTTCCTAGGTGAAGAATAAAGCAGGAAAATCGAATGAGGCACTTAAAATGATCACCCTGTACACCAATGGATTTTTCACAAAAATATTTTGGCGGTGTTTTTCTCGGACACCATGCATCGTACGAAAAAGTGAAAGACTACATTTTCGTTCTAATTTACACGAGCAATTAAACAAAAAATAATTTTTGCGAAAAATCCATTGATGTGCAAGTTCTCGACAGAAAAGGGGTTTCAGATCCAATTCCTATACCACTGGATATCGAAACAAATCTGTCGCGCTGAGAAAATAATAGCACTGTCGCAGCAAAAAACATAATGCCAAAATTAAGAATCTAGTTTACTTTCCTAGTAACTGCCCAGAAACTTTTTTAAACCTCTGAAAAAATTTTCTACACGTCAAATATATTTTTTTCCTTAAAATGACTCTGTATCGATTGACGGACACCCGCCGTGTACAGGGTGTTTAAAAAGTGTGGAATATTGCACCAAAACTACATTAACCAAAAGTTGTTTGAGTGAAAATTATTTTTGTCACCACTACATAGTAAAAATCAAAATCACAAATTTTTGAAGATTTTATGCAACGCAATTTTTTAATCTAAAGAATTCCTAACGTTAATATACGAAAAGTCGTAAATTTATGACTGTGTTCCTATTTATCTTGTATTATAACAGGTTTTTAATTTAATTTATATATAATATTAACCGTCAGAAGCGCCGGCAGACTTTTTCCCATAGGGGACGGGCCTAACGTTATATCGCTATAAATGGAGTCCAAATCGCCCGTAAGTGTAATCAAGCTTAATCGAACTAATATACCTATAACATCGCGGCAAAAATAAAGAAACGAGCCTAAACCTGATAGAATATTTGTTTATTGTTCTAGCTTATAGTTAACTTAATTTGCTGCTAGATGATGAATATTTACCTTCCTTTTAAACTTCAGACATGGCTGAGCAATTATATGGCCATATTCAGGAAGCACATAATATAATTTAATTTAGAGATAATGAAGCGAATCAAATCAAGTGCATAACCCGCAAATTAAGGCAGACCCTAGGTTACCTAAAATCGATGTTTCATGGGGATAAAAACGGTGGCCTTTGTTTTACGAAACTTTTCCTAGTTTGGTTCGCAATAAAGAATTACATGGCACAAGGAAAATTCATTAGCGAGACATTCGCAACAAACTGACTCGCTTTGGGTTGGAATGGAATGGGAGTGCCTTACAAGCCATCAGATAATTTTTGATACCAGTGTTTCTCTACCACCTTGGATGTTCCTTCATGGTCTTGTTCCAAATCTACCAATACCTCCTGATTTGGTTTAGCGTTAAGATTCTGACCACCAAGTGCATTTATTTCCATCGTCAGTCACTGGGTGTGGTTCAGTCAAGCTTGCGACTGATGCCATACAAATATTTTTTAAATATCAAAGCTGTGGGTTGGGGTTCTGCAAATTGCTCGTCTTGGGTACACGTGAGCAGATCTGTTGTACGGTTAATTAGAATTTAAGAAAATTGCAGCAGCAAATTTTAATTTAAAAAAGTTGAGATATGCGATGATCCAGCGGTGCGCAACGGTATAGGACACTCGGTACAAAACATGATTTCATCTCTCGGACAGTCCGGAGAGAAATGGATTTCAGCTAGGCCAATTTCTTGAGTCGTTTTATTGCTTCAAGCCTTTTGCGGCTTTAATCAAAAATATTGTTACTTACATCGAAATGAGATAAACTCTTTTTGTGTTTTCGGGTGTCAGATGTAGTGGCCCAAACCGATTATAGAGTTTATATAAGCATATAAAGTTTATTTAAATGACATCCTATACATTTTCAATGCCAATGTATTACAAATCATCAAGGTTAAACAATAATAATTATTGTAAACACGTTGAAATGTTACAGGTCATAGAGTCTATCAAATGGAATTGATTGAGGAAATAAGTTAAATTTCGACATTTTTTTGTCGAATTTAAATTTGGGAGGTGAATTTGACTGGGGTGAGGGTGTAATCAGAATATTTGAAAGGGAATAGAAATAAAAATGTAGAATAGGCCAAGCTGATTGCGTGTAAATTATGGAAAAATTATCAACGTTTTGTTTTGGCAGAAATTAGTAGGGTGGAGTGGGGGGGGGGTAGTGTAAAAGTGCATTAACAGTTAAAGCCTCAATTAAATTACGCGTAAAATGATCCTCGATATAGCCTTTTAAAGTTGACGAAGAAATGCAGGAATTTTTTATTTTTACTCCCATTTTTCTGCTCTGCAGCCTCTGGTGTTGTGTCCGAAAGCCCGCCACTAAGTTTAGACATTTCTCTAGGAGTTTTTTCCCCAAAAAAATCCGGTTTGGAAACCTGTACTGTTTACTAATACAACTAATACATTTTTCTGGTATAGTTTTTTTTTTATATAAACTGGTGCACAATTGAAGTGGATATTCGAAAAATATGGGCAATATTTGAACCTCGATATTTTTGGAATTGGTGATAAATCTTGATTACGGTTTTATGTGATCGTGGTAAAATTCATTTACTTTCGTCCACCGTAAATAGATTTTTAAATGTGGGTGTCTCTTATCTACAGGGTGATTATCCAGGTCCTTATATTTATGTTAAAGTTCATCGTTCTCCCAAATCCCTAAAAAAAATTTTAGATTTTTTTAGACATGTTCATTATGTTTTATAAGTAATTTTAAAGAATTGATTTGAAGATTAATTTTATAGCTTTGTTATTTTTAGAGATATCATTTGTTATAGAAAAAATGGCGATTTTTTACATTTTAGGTTACAGCATTTTAATACTTTTGCCAATAACGATTTTTTCTTCGATACTCAATGCTCCCAGCGCACCCTCTTCTAATGCAAATTGAACAAATTGTATTAATGTAATATGAAATTAATTGGCAAAAATTAATTAAAATTTTTTATATTTTCACCAATATTTCTTATATTCGGCACTTCGTTAAGAATCTAAAAATAATGTTTTATCAAGTTTGATAAAATATTTCAAAATCTTAGATAATATTGCTGAAACGGTTTCATCTAATTTTTTTTTAGGGATTTGGGAGAACTATGAACTTTACTGTATATATAAGAGACACCCACAATTTAAAAATTTACTTACGGTGGACGAAAGTCAATGAATTTTGCTAACGATCACAAAAAGCCATAGCAAGATATATCATCCAATTCCAAAAATATTGGGGTTCAATTGTGCACTAATTTAGACAGTATTCGGTATTTTTCTTTATCCTGTATACAGGGTGAATACCAATAACTCATTTTAATTTTAAGGGATGGTAGGTCCCTTAATTGTAAGGCCATATACCAAAAATAAAAAATATATACCCTGTAGTTTTCGAGAAAGAAAATAAATTAAAATACGTCAACATTTTCAGAACTTCGTAACTTACCTATCTCAACAGAAAATAAATCAGGATAGGTCTTTGCCTCTGGCATTCACCTTGTTTTTTGCAATCATAAATTCACTAGTTTTTGCTGTCACTGTCAATTAACTTGTCTCCGACCGCAAATTATTAACATTAGAACAGTGTCGGCCTGTGATGCATTTATGATTTTTTTCCCTGTGTAATGTTGCAGGTGGTCGAATATGAAAGACCGTCGAACGGCGGCTTAACTTTTTAGACTTTTTAGTCACGTTTTTTACGTTAGAACTTGGAGTATGTGACTTGGATACAAGGCATGTTGTTCACCCCATAAGTGGGTCAGTAGAGCGACGAAGCAGTACTTAAAAGAGTACCAGAATTTTACGTAGGGTAGGTCAGTTTTTCAACTTTCTTTTTTATATTTGTTTTTTATTGGTAATTTGTGTTATAAATATCAACAGAAACCCCCTCTTAAAATTAAAATGAGTTATTGGTATTCATCCTGTATGATTTACCAGACATTTGACGAAACTAGGATAAAAAGAGAAAAGAAACAGAAATGCAAAACTTATTATTTAAATTTTGAAAAAAATTAACTCTCGTTTGAGATTTTCATAAGAGAAGTCAAAAATCGAAATATTCGTCGGATCTAGATGAAACTTGGATGCATCGATTTATAATCGAATGTAGGAAATTCCATATTTGTCTGTCTGTCTTTCTGTCTGTCTGTCAGTCACAAAAAAGTACCCGAGAAGATTCACAAAATAATCTTAACTCCGGAGACGGGAAGTTGTCGGCAAATCGGACTTGGAGATACTAGCATTTTCATAAAAAAAAACTCGAAAACTGCTCGATCGACCGAAACGCGAGATTCTCTAAAGTTCTATAAAAAAGGTCTATTTGGATACAGTTAAAGAAAACTCGGCTTTACAGTGAAACAGCGTTTTTGGATCCTTTCCGAGCATCATTTGATTTAGATGAAATTTGGTCTTGGGGTTGGACGTTGGAATCGGAAGCGACCCTTTCAAGGTCATATTTGATTTTCGCAAAAGTTGAAGTCAATGATTTCAAACCTGAAAAATTTGCTTACTAGAGCTCAAAAATTTCCATTAAAAACATGCTATTTCGATTTTGCCTCGGATTTTGCAACAGACAACATAAATGGCCGAAATGCAATAACTGATTTTTCCACTGGATTCCAAAACACATCTAGTTTGCTTTCGAAAAATCAACGAAAGCGGCTTTTTTGACAATTTGCCCGCGCACGTGCGTCCCAAAAACTATATCACGATAAAAATGTCAAAATGTACTCCTCCCTACCAGGTCAGGGTTTGCTTATATCGTCCAGTTGTATCAATCCTAATAATTTTGATTTCTGTAAAAAAATTTAATATCTTACAATAACACAGGCCCATAAAAAAGGCTTTCGTTTAAACCCCAAGGTCGGACTAGGTATTTCCTAAGCTATCTCGTCTGCCAAACCGTTTTTCCGTACCACGTCCAGATTCTAAGATATCCTTGCCTAAAGGTGCGAAAAAATCCATCTTGAGGTCATGGTACAAAAATGTTTCGTTCATTACCGTTTGTAATATACTTAGTGGTTTTTCCCTTCAAGTTTCATATTCCATGATACCAAAATCCATCAACCCATAAACCTAACATCTTAAGTTCAATGTGTAATCTCGATAAGGAAAAATCAGCTTGGATCGAAAGTCAATGAATTTAAAGGGGAAACTAATGCTGAATGACGTCACAGATGGTAATGGGTGAAAAAATGCAGTACGTGTACCTCAGAGTAGTATTTTTCGCACTTTTAGGTTAGGATATCTCAAAATCCGGATCGTGCTTAGCACACGAAAAACCTTCGGGGCCGCCTGGGTCATTATTACCCCTTTAAATGCGGTCTGTATACAATATAATTTTAAAATTAATAAATAACGGGACAAAATTAATTTATAAATAACCAAAAAAATGGAAGTGTAGCTAATACTTGGATCCACATGTGCTGTTTCAGTAAACGGTCGTTTGTATAATTTTGTTGAAAGTTACGACCAACGTGTACGAAATACGCTGAAGCAAATATTTTCAAGGTTACAAAAAGTGTTATATATTTTTTTAATTTCCTGTGACCCATTTACGGCACATGCCATACACATATGCTTTGTTACCTTTACGCGTTGGTTAATTTTAAAAAGTGGTGAATGAAATTGATATTATATTTTCTCAATTAAAAAAAGATGTTTATAAACGTCAAGATTTGGCTGAGTTTTTTCAGAAAACCGGAAATTGCAAATGTTTTCCTGCGGTGTAATTATGTTCAGAATATACACGCTGGCTGGCATGGTGACTTGACCTAAATTACTGCGTACGAGGGAGGACCAAATATAAAAGAAAATTAACGTGTTAATTTTTTTGGTCATCAAATTGTGTCCTACTGGGCACTCTAAATAATACATTTTTTCCCCCCGCCTCCGTATTAATGCTGCTGCAGAGGCAGGAACTGACGCGAACACATCCACATATTTGTAGACCAAGGATCAGGTTACGTTATTGTAGATCCTGTTACATTCTTCATAAGGTTTAGGAATGTCGGGTCCATCGTAAATGAATCTGTTACTTTTATCGAAATCCACTATGAGATAAGGAATTATCTACTCAGATTAGATTTATACATACACAGCAAATTTGTAACAATATTTTTTTTGCAAAAATCATTCATAATAACGCCAGATATATATTTTTGCGATTAATCAAGATAATTCGATCCGATCCATCATCTAAAAGCCGTGACAGCAGGAGGTGTAGCATCCAAATGTTTCATCGTTTCAGGTTTTCGGCGTACGTGTCGGAGGATTCTTCTTAGTCCCCGCTGACATTGTGACGTCAAGATTATTAGGGGCCAATTTGAATCATCTGATAATGCGATTTGTGTCGGCGAAATACTGCTCACGAGTATAGTAGTGACGGATATCGGATATTTGCAGTTCTTGGACGATGAATTCCTCTGGTAGGCAACATGTGGAAGGAAAAGTGCAAAATATATGACGCATAAACCTATTTGCAACAAAAGTGAGATTTCAATGTTTGTTTACCGGGAGAATACTTTTGTCACGTGCTGCTTTATTTGGCAGGTTATATATATTTTTCCTTCTCGAGCTGTACTCGGTTTATTAATCACGAACGTGTTTTGGCAGATTTTAAACTATGAATTAAATTTTAAGTTGGAACTTTGCCAAAGAGCAATAGTGGCGAGCTTTGTGAGTCTATCGTTGGTAAACGATCTGATATTATAAATTCGTAAAATACCTTTATCGCTTACATTTAAGCGGACGAGACTTGTAAAACTTAATGACGTGCTCAACAATTGAGCCGGAACAAAGAACAATTTTGATCCAGCTTGAGGTATTGACTTGGAAGATATTTGCTCGATTTTTGGTTGGTTGCGGATTCGGAACAGGATCATTTTCCATATGCATCCCTTTGTCAGAAAACTGCTGTCTTTTATGTTCGAATATTTGCGCTGGCACATCAGATTTTTCTTTATCTTTTTCGTACCAAATATAACGTTGTTCTTTGGGGAACTTTCCATGAACCAAAATTTTTAAATATGTCGAATTTGGAATACTGCCAAAAGTAAAGTGTCTTTGAACGTTTGTAAAGGAAGTAAATGCAACAAAACCAAAAACATGATTAATACAGACACCTCTGCCTGAATATTGTAGTTGGTAATTATCTCTTATGCGAAACAAGGATGCTAGTAACAGTTTTCTTGTTTTGTTTATTCAGATTTGAATCATTCTTTTGAAAATACGATGACTAAATGTTTTTATTTTCAACTTTTAGGGTGTTAAGAAATCCATTATGGAGTTCTGATTTATTTTGCTTTAAATTATAAAAATGCAAGGTTTGATTTTGTATTAAATGATTAAAGGTATAGAATGTCACAAAATTGCATTTTGTTTGTTTTCTATAAATTTCCCTTACAATTTATTTACGGTTCATGGAATTAACGATACAATACAACACCCGTATACCGTATATATTACCCCTCTCCCTAAAATCTCCGGCATTTTCTAAATTGGGATCTGGCAACCCAACTACTTCCAAACAAGCTAACGATATTCGTCTGTGCTTAAACTAGATTTTTTAGGCCAGGCCAATTGTGCGTAGAAAATTACCAGCAGTTTTTCGCTATTTTGTTTGTAAAATAGTTAATTTCCCATCCGAATAATAGCACTGATTTAAAATTAAAAATAAACATATAAGTTAAAAAGTCGCATTCTGGGGCCTTGCAGGTCCAAATTCAGCGATGTGTATCTCCAAAAGTATCCAATGTGGGATATTGAATCCAAGCTCGATTTTCTCGTTATAGAATCGACTAATCGGAGGCATAGAAATGAAGATATCAGCGAAAACGTAAAAAAGTTCGTTGGTCATGTTCGTTGGGATCGACTTGAACCGGTCATATCTAGACTTCTATTTGTCGTAAAGAGATGGGACAATGCTCATTGTTTGTAAGGGAGTCTTGAATAATTCTATTCAATGGGCTTTATCCGTCCAATGCGTAAAAATCGACTTGTAATAAAAAAAAGACATAAAGGAATAAAGTCGCATTCTGGGGCCAACTTCAACACTGTGTATCTCCAAACTATCCGTTGTAGGTTGTTGAATCCAAGCTCATTGTTCCCGTTGTATGGTCTACTTCTACTTATTTCGTATGCATTATTATCTTCGGACTCATGGAAATGAAGATGTCAGCGAAAACATAGAAACGTATATTTTTTCAGTTCTTTGAGTCGACTTTGACTGCCTATATCTTGACTTCTATTTGTCATAGACCGATGGGACAGTGCTCAATTTGTTTGTAAACGAGTCTTGAATAATTTTAGTCGATGCGCTTTTCCACCCAATCATTAAAAATAGATTTACAATAAAAAAATGGACATGAAGGAATAAAGTCGCATTCTGGGGCCTTACAGATCCAACTTCAACGGAATGTATTTCCAAAACTATCCATTGTAGGATATTGAATCCAAGATCACGGTTCTCGTTAAAGAGTCTACTTCTATTTATTTTATATGTATTATTGTCTTCGGACTCATGGAAATGAAGATGTCAGCGAAAACATAGAAACGTATATTTTTTCAGTTCTTTGAGTCGACTTTGACTGCCTATATCTTGACTTCTATTTGTCATAGACCGATGGGACAGTGCTCATTTTGTTTGTAAACGAGTCTTGAATAATTTTAGTCGATGCGCTTTTCCACCCAATCATTAAAAATAGATTTACAATAAAAAAAATGGACATGAAGGAATAAAGTCGCATTCTGGGGCCTTACAGATCCAACTTCAACGGAATGTATTTCCAAAACTATCCATTGTAGGATATTGAATCCAAGATCACGGTTCTCGTTAAAGAGTCTACTTCTATTTATTTTATATGTATTATTGTCTTCGGACTCATGGAAATGAAGATGTCAGCGAAAACATAGAAACGTATATTTTTTCAGTTCTTTGAGTCGACTTTGACTGCCTATATCTTGACTTCTATTTGTCATAGACCGATGGGACAGTGCTCATTTTGTTTGTAAACGAGTCTTGAATAATTTTAGTCGATGCGCTTTTCCACCCAATCATTAAAAATAGATTTACAATAAAAAAATGGACATGAAGGAATAAAGTCGCATTCTGGGGCCTTACAGATCCAACTTCAACGGAATGTATTTCCAAAACTATCCATTGTAGGATATTGAATCCAAGATCACGGTTCTCGTTAAAGAGTCTACTTCTATTTATTTTATATGTATTATTGTCTTCGGACTCATGGAAATGAAGATGTCAGCGAAAACATAGAAACGTATATTTTTTCAGTTCTTTGAGTCGACTTTGACTGCCTATATCTTGACTTCTATTTGTCATAGACCGATGGGACAGTGCTCATTTTGTTTGTAAACGAGTCTTGAATAATTTTAGTCGATGCGCTTTTCCACCCAATCATTAAAAATAGACTTACAATAAAAAAATGGACATGAAGGAATAAAGTCGCATTCTGGGGCCTTACAGATCCAACTTCAACGGAATGTATTTCCAAAACTATCCATTGTAGGATATTGAATCCAAGATCACGGTTCTCGTTAAAGAGTCTACTTCTATTTATTTTATATGTATTATTGTCTTCGGACTCATGGAAATGAAGATGTCAGCGAAAACATAGAAACGTATATTTTTTCAGTTCTTTGAGTCGACTTTGACTGCCTATATCTTGACTTCTATTTGCTGGGACAGTGCTCATTTTGTTTGTAAACGAGTCTTGAATAATTTTAGTCGATGCGCTTTTCCATCCAATCATTAAAAATAGACTTACAATAAAAAAATGAACATGAAGGAATAAAGTCGCATTCTGGGGCCTTACAGATCCAACTTCAACACCATGTATTTCCAGAACTATCCATTGTAGGATATTTAATCCAAGATCATTGTTCTCGTTATAGGGTCTACTTCTATTTATTTTATATGTATTATTATCTTCGAACTCACGGAAATGAAGATGTCAGCAAAAATATAGAAAAGTATATTTTTCCTATTCGTTGAGCCGACTTTAATTGCCAATATCTTAACTTCTATTTGTCGTAGAGAGATGGGACAGTGCTCATTTTGTTTATAAAAGAGTCTTGAATAATTTCATGTACTTACCTGTCCAATACATAAAAATCGCATTTGTAAATTGTAAAAAATGGACATAAAGGAACAAAGTCGCCTTCTGGGGCTTTGCAGATCCAACTTCAATTCGTGTATTTCCAAAACTAACCATTGTAGGATATTGAATCCCAGATCATGGTTCTCGTTAAAGAGTCTACTTCTATTTATTTTATATGTATTATTGTCTTCGGATTCATGGAAATGAAGATGTCAGCGAAAACATAAAAAATTACATTCTTCCTGTTCGTTGTATCGATTTCTATTGGCTATACCTCGACTTCTATTTGTCGTAGAAAGATATTTTGTTTGTAAAAGTATCTTGAATAATTTTGGTCAATGTACTGTCTCGTCCAATACGTAAAAATCGACGTATAGTAAAAAAATGTTGATAAAGGAGTAAAGTCACATTTTGGGGCTTTGCAGATCCAACTTCAATGCTGTGTATCTCCAAAGCTAAAAGCTATCCATTGTAAGATGTTGAATCCAACATCATTGTTTTCGTTATAGGGTCTATTTCTGTTTATTTTGATATTGTCGTCCGACTCAGAGAAATGAAGATGTCAGGGAAAACGTAAAGAGTACGTTTTTTGGGGAGTTTTCATCGTTTATATAGGTCTTCTTCAAGGCATATCTTGACTTCTGTTTGTCGTAGAGAGACGGGTCCAAATTCGATTTATGGGTAATTTAATAGTATGAATATAGGTACAGAAGTGCACACTGTTATGACGTTACAAACGAAAAACTAAAAAAATCCACCATTGACGCCAATAACTGTTACATCCCCCTCTTTTCAGTTCTGAAAATTCAGATTATATTCATTTATCTTGAAATCTATAAACGTATCTTAAAAACGCCGTTGGGGGTTTTTCAAAACTCCCTTGATTCTACCCCTGTCGTTTGCAATGAATCAAATGACAACTGCTTAAATTGTATTCAGGGCATTGGATAATGTACATTGTGCCCAAAGCCCAGAGACAAGCGCTGGAAACTTACTGTCAAATAAAAAATATGAACAAAGTCTGCTAAATGGCTAAAGGGAACGAAATTAAAAACGTAAGTCACAAAGCAAGGCTGCCTGGTGAGGTGAGTCCTTACCCCCCGTAACTGTGCGGGGATCGGTGAACAACTCGTAGCAGTACATTTGGCACGTGCTGACTTTTGTGGAAGCTGCTCGGCGGGGCAGAGAGAGGATTGGGCAGGCATCAGGCATCACACTCGCAGCCCTGAAATCTTTACAGGAGCGCTCGTTTTCATACGTGCACGCATGTGTTCAGTTACGATTTCAAATAAATATCATAATTTTAAAGCATAAATTACAACACCGTTCAGGTATTTACACAGCCTGCAACTTTGTTAGTAAATCTTTACTGACTCCTTAGAAAATGTAAAAGTTGCCTTGTGCTAATTTTCATTACTTTTTGTTCATATTTTGGCTGCACACCCGGGAATCGAACCCGGGTGAGTCAAGGTGTAAGGCAGCCCATAAAAACTTGTTGCTGAAAAGTTTTTTTAAGAATAACCAATCCCGTGCTCCACCTAACAAGTCTTAGGACTTTAAACTGCTGGATTATTTAATTATATTATACTGTATTTGCGGACGTAATATTCCTCAAAGTCGTCGTGCGTCGTTTTAAGCACCCCAGGCAATCTCAGCCCTTTGTGAAATGCGCATTTAAAAGACATAATATTTATTTATGTTAAATAAAACGTCGTTTTCCACCTTGTTGACCCTAAAAGAGTCATGTAATTTTTGTTGATTTAACCCGTTTTGTTATTTGTTCGCATATCAAATATCTACAAGATAAATCCTGTGACAAATATACAAATAAAAATGAAATGACCAAGAAAAAAAGCAATACCCAGACAAAATATAATAAATATAATGCCACATTGAAATTTACTTAATCTCGCAAAATAGAAGGTTGGAAAGTTCTTCAAAATTTTTGACATTTCTGGATCAAAAGGTTTTCTGGCATCTCCACCTATTTTCCATAACAAATGACATACGAGCAGTTATCTTTCGCCTTTCTGTTTATGCCACTGAATCAGGATTCACGTTGTCAGTCAGATGAAAGGTTTTGGTGTGATAGAGACGTTGAAATGAATGTTTTGAAGAAGGAAATAGAAGAGACTTGCGTTTGGAGAAGTGAAGTGGGATAACGATAAAAATTGATGATAATTATCAGAGCATAGGTGTGGTGGTAGATTATTGTTTCTTTAGCCTATTAGTTTGGGAAAAAACCCAGCATAAGTAGAAACACTGAATGCTGATTGAGCTAAGTCACCAGATATGGAATCCATGTGTGGAAGAAGCGTTAAGTGTGAATGAATTGAAATCCAATGCAGCTTGAGTGATTCTCACGAAAAAGTAATATGTAATAAATAAGAAACAGACGTCCACTTACATTTTTTCGATTTTCATAATACATTTTCTTTGCAGATGAGCAGAAGGTGCCTTGGAACGACATAGACATAGGTAGGGTAATATTTGCTATATTTTTTACTGAAAGTTAAATGCCGAACCAAGTAGGGTATCGCAGGACTAAAGGGATAAGTCTGATATTAATAAATATCGAAGAATTGAGGTTAGATATATAAACCAGGCGTAATCTAACTCGAGCAAAGGCAAATTTTCTTACATGTGTTGATTTTGCGCGTTTCAACGCATGTGGTGTTTATATCTCGTTACATGGCCCACCCTGTACCAACGAAAAAACATGGAATTGAAACAAGCCAGCTCGTAATTTTGGTGATTTCAAAATGTACTTAATCACATAAAATAAAAATGTTAGAAAATTCGTCAAGACAAGCGTTTTGACATATTTCTGGTTCAAAATGTTTTCTGGCATCTCCACCTGTTTACCATAACAAATGACATACGCCTTTTTGTTTGTCCTACTGAATCACGTGTCAGTCAGATGAAAGGATTTGGTGTGATGGACACGAAATGTTTTAATGAAGGAAGGAAGACTTGCGTTTGGAGCAGTAAAGTAGCTCCTTCGCGTGGGATAACGACAGGAATTGGTGATATTTATGAGATCATATATGTGATTTTAGATTATTGTTTCTTTAGTCTGTTAATTTTGGAAAAACTCAATTCTTGTTGACGATAATGCTGGACCTTATCCGGCATAAGCAAAAACATTAAATGCTGATACAGCGGTCTGCCAAGTTACCAGATATGAAATCTATGTGTGGAAGAAGCGAGTAAGTGTGAATGAATTGAAGTCGAATGCAGCTTGAGTGATTTACATGAAAAAGTAATAATAAGAAACCTACGCCCACCTACATTTATTCGATTTTCATCATAATATATTTTCTTTTCAGATGAGCAGAAGGTGTATTGGGACGAAGTAAACGTAAGGGTAAGATTTGCTGTCTTTTTTATTAAAAGTAATCTAAATGCCGAGCCAGGAGTATCGCAGGACCAAAGGGAAAAAGCTTGATATTAAAAAATATCGATTGAGGTTAGATATGTAACCTCACTCGAGCAAAGGCAAATTTTCTTACATGTGTTGATTTCGCGAGTTCCCAACGCATGTGGTATTTATATCTCGTTACATGACCCACCCTGTACCAACGAAAAAACATGGAATTGAAACGAGCAAGCCCGTAATTTTGGTGAATGCTGCAAATATTTTACAAACGGTGTGTCACAAACTGTTTATTACTTCATTGAATATCAATTAGTCTCCTGCTGTCATTATTGTGGTAACCGTTCATTCGGAAACGGAACACGAAAAAAATATGACTATACTGCTTGTTGCGGAGCAGCTTGTAGTAACGGGCAGGCACCGGGAGAGGCGAAGGGAGCAAAGTAACCCGACGCACTTGGCAGTTTCGTCGCGCCTTAAAAGGCATGGCTTGCCGATCACTTTGGCACTTGAGAAGGGGTCCATGCGCCGATCCTGCTTCTGCCTAGCCCGGTCTGTCGTCGACCAGAAAAGCTCCTGCTCTGCTGCAGCACTGTTGCTGCGGGCGGTGTTGCCAAACCTCTCGATTTTCCCCAGATCCAGGATAAAGAGTAACTACGATCTACATGCTTAAAACTTTTAAAATCCTACTCGATTGGTAATTAGATGCGTCTATATTGGGATAACTGTAACGTTTAAATACCAGACTAATTAGTTGGCTGCAAAAGTGCTACTTAAGAAAAGCAGGATTGTTTGTGTCACGGATTGCCTCCAATATGAGGAAATACGGTTGTTAAATGACTGGGTCCTAGGATTTATTACGTTCAAAGCTCTGGTTATCTCAATGTTGTAAATCGGCCCTGCTTTGGTTTGACTAAAAGCCAGCACATGGCTTTTCCGGTGGATTACAGAGGTGACTAACCCGCGAGTATCTCACCATATTTTCTAACTCCTGCCTTTTCCTTTATTATTAGATTTAAGTCAGGGCCGAAGGTATGGGAAAAGTATACGTTGAACGTAACAGTTTGTTCATTTAACAGAAGTAAAGACAGAAGGTGATGAATACTAAATAAATAGTTTTTAAATGTTTCATTTCATTCGTTTTCTAATGTCAAATTTTACAACGAAACCGGGAGCATTGTTTTAAGTGCAACGTAACATTTCTTAGTATAACCTAGAAAAGAAAGTAAAAATAAATCGAAATTGTACTGACAAAAAAAAGATAGAACGTTCACATTTGTTGGTCGCCACTTTAACGGCCTAGAAATTAAATTTGCTCGCTTTTTTCTTCACTGAAATTCTCTGGAATGACCTTGAGGTGATGGGAATTTCTAAATTTTTCTTTAATCACTTAAAAATGTATCGAGTTAAATTGGACAAAACAACACTATCTCCAACAATTTTTTCAACATTTTTCAAAACAAATTTTTCTCATTACGAATTTTTATGTGCGGTGATGTACCGGAATTAAAATCCGTGCACTTAGAAGGGAATGAGGTAGAGAATTGAAGTTTGTCCCAATCGATTCGTCAAAGTTTTCTATATCTGCAAGAATTTTTTCACAATTTTGCAAGACAGATTTTTCTCGTTACGAATTTTTATGTGTGATGATGTACCGGAATTAAAATCCGTGTACTTAGAAGGCTCCATCACTCGAAGGGAATGAGATAGAGCACTGAGGTTTGTTCCAATCGATTCGTCAAAGTTTTCCTTATCTCCATGAATTTTTAAAAAAATTTGCAAGACATATTTTACTCGTTACGACTTTTTATGTGCGACGATGTACCGGAATTTAAAATCCTTGCGCTTAGAAGGCTCATCTCCCGAACGGAGTGAGATAGAGAACTGAGCTTTGTTCCAATCGATTCGACAAAGTTTTTTCTGTCTACAAGAATATTTTCAAAATTTTGCAAGACAGATTTTTCTCGTTACGAATTTTTATGTGTGGTGATGTACCGGAATTAAAATCCGTGTACTTAAAAGGCTCCTTCTCCCGAAGGGAATGAGATAGAGAACTAAGGTTTGTTCCAATTGATTCGTCAAAGTTTCTCTATCTCCATGAATTTTTTCAAAATTTTGCAAAATATATTTTACTCGTTACGAATTTTTATATGCGGTGATTAAAATCCGTACACTTAGAAGGCTTTATCTCCCAAACGGAATGAGATAGAGAACTGAGGTTTGTTCCAATCGATTCGTCAAAGTTTTCATTATCTCCATGAATTTTTTAAAAATTTTGCAAGACATTTTACTCGTGACGAATTTTTATGTGCGACGATGTACCGGAATTTAAAATCCATAAGCTTAAAAGGCTCTATCTTCCGAAGATATAGAACTGCAGTTTGTTCCAATCGATTGGCCAAAGCTTTTCAATCTCCATGAATTTTTTCAAAATTTTGCCAGACATTTACTCGTTCCGAATTTTTATGTGCGGTGATTAAAATCCGTACACTTAGAAGACTTTGTCTCCCAAACGGAATGAGATAGAGAACTGAGGTTTGTTCCAATCGATTCGTCAAAGTTTTCTTTATCTCCATGAATTTTTTAAAAATTTTGGAAGACATATTTTACTCGTGACGAATTTTTATGTGCGACGATGTACCGGAATTTAAAATCCATAAGCTTAGAAGGTTCTATCTTCCGAATAGAATGAGATAGAGAACTGCAGTTTGTTCCAATCGATTGGCCAAAGTTTTTCTATCTCCATGAATTTTTTCAAAATTTTGCCAGACATTTACTCGTTCCGAATTTTTATGTGCGGTGATTAAAATCCGTACACTTAGAAGACTTTGTCTCCCAAACGGAATGAGATAGAGAACTGAGGTTTGTTCCAATCGATTCGTCAAAGTTTTCTTTATCTCCATGAATTTTTTAAAAATTTTGGAAGACATATTTTACTCGTGACGAATTTTTATGTGCGACGATGTACCGGAATTTAAAATCCATGCGCTTAGAAGGCTCTATCTTCCGAATAGAATGAGATAGAGAACTGCGGTTTGTTCCAATCGATTCACCAAAGTTTCTCTATCTCCATGAATTTTTTTAAAATTTTGCAAGACATATTTTACTCGTTACGAATTTTTATGTGCGGTTTATTTCTGTCGATAATCAATTTTTTGAGAACTATCTAAGACAATTGTTTCTTACCGTAAGAAGAAATGAAGATCGAATTTAGAAAAAATAAAAAATGTGCGAAAAATTTTCAAAAAATTGAGGGAGATAGATATGGACGGGAGCAATCGAAATGTTTAACCGCAGAACAATACATCATTCCACAGCCGCAAGTCCTGACGAAAGTGACAAAATTGACTTTAATTTAATAATCCGGAGGCTCTGAACGAGGCCATACTTATCAACACGAAATAGTGGCACATGACTGGCCAGGCGACATTGGCGAAACCAAGCCACGCCTACGCCTACCAGCGATTTGGATCTTAATAGCAAGCACGACCCACCACGCAACGTCAACGAACCGAAGCCACGCCTCCTGCCTAATAACGCATAAATAGATGAGGTGGAGTCAGCATAGCCCGCTTCGCTTCAAAATTTTCAACACAGAACAAAATCCATGTTATGATTGCTAATTGTGTCTACAAGCTGCTCTTGATCCAGTAGTTAAATGGCGATGATTTCGATCGCAGAAAGCAAATTTTACTATGACGTAGTGATAAAAGTTTTGCTTAAAAACTAAACGGTTTATTGGGTTTCATTTATCAATTCGTTGGTTCATTTAGCAAACGGTAATCCCAGTGTAGGCGGATACCTTCATTTGTTGCAAAATATAGTTTAAGCATGTAGTGAGCAGATTTGAAACTCTCATAAGCCCACCAGAATGATATGTGTTTCCAGGTAGAACTAGAAAGGAGATTTATCTAATGACCTACTAGTTCTCCCGATCTAAATCTAATGACGGGGTCATTTTAACAGTATCATCTGTAAGAACCGTGCTGCTAATTTGATTTACAGACGGGAATAAAGGCAACAGCCTTATTGCCTAGTTTTAACGCGTTCAACATTTTTGTGATGGCAAGTAGCACACTATTGCGAGAAAAGATCACCCTGTATGGTTGAATACCCTGTAGGCCTATTAAGAGGTACTCGAATGCCGCCGCGCCGCAAAACATCTGAATCAACGATGCGACGACCGTCATGACGCCGTACATCGCACCTCTCACCCCCCGGGCCTGCCATGTTCAGTGCACACGTGCCTAAACCTATCTTTAGATCATGGCCCCTTACGTTGTTTTTTTTTTGCTTCAATTTACTATCTCATCTTAGTTGTGTATGTCTCGTGCTTTAGCTTTCCAACTGTTAGAGCCCTTCACTAACACATTTACCGGTCTGCGTGAAACAAAAGGTATCACTTTATGGCAGGGGCGTGCGGGCACGGCTCCGGTTTTCTAGTAAATAAAAAAATATTCAAAACAAGTTTAGAATTCGACGCACTTTTTACCGTCGATTTTAATGTTGAAAATTTAAATCAGTTTATTTTATTTTGTCTTTTGCTTTAATCTATACACTAATCCGAATAGTCGTCTCGGAGCTCTACTGGTAATTAATTAAGTGATTAAAGAAACTGATTAATTCATAATATCTAGTAAGTTAGGTGTCCTTTTACATAAATGTTAGTCAGACAGATGTTCGCCTGTAAGTTGCCATGACGTAACTTAAAAAATACATGAATTTAAACCAAAAACTAGTTGCAGTTGTTTTGTATCAGTAAGTAGTAGTAGAAGAAATGCTACTGCGTGCCTGAATACAGGGTGTCCCAGTTTTACGAGACGAAACTACACAGACTTAAAGAAATAATATTTTTGAGCAGAAAACTTCCTATACATATGCCCTTTATCTCGCTTAGTTTAGGAGATAGAGGGCGTTAAAGTTTCAACTTTTTTCCAAGTTTTTTTCCTATATCTTTTGAAATATATAATATAATATAAAACGTACACTCATTAATGTTCAGAGAACTGTCATTGATTTGTATTCATTTCTTTCAGCCTACTTCAAAAAATTTAACAAAAAATTTTTAAATCAATAGATTCTATGAGCATATCAAGCTGTAACTCCTAAACCAGACATCGCACAAAAAATTACAAGATATCAAAAATTTTACTAAAAGACCACTCACTCTTTGAAGTGACAGTATCAAAATGAGACAGTGGCGTAGCGCTAAAAAGTTCTGGAAGGATTTGATTCTGGGTGGGCCTAAAAAAAGGTCACCCCGTATAGCATATTTCATGAAAATGCTGTAAAATCTTCAGCTTGGGGTAATTAGAAAGTGTACAAAATTTCAAATTGATATCTAATATATTTCAAAAGATATAGGAAAAAAACTTAAAAAGTTAAAACTTTAACGCCCTCTATCTCCTAAACTAAGCGAGACAAAGGGCATATGAATAGGAAGTTTTCTGCTCAAAAATATTTTTTCTTTAAGTCTGTGTAGTTTCGTTCCTTAAAACTGGGACACCCTGTATACATAAATTTCATTCGCTCTAACATAAATCATTGTTATATTTTATTTTAATTATTTAAAAAAAAATGCTAAAATGTGAGTAAACTAAAAAATTAACGAATACGAAACAATACATTATAAACGAGAATGCCGCAGCTAGTACAGCTAATTAACATTAACAATAAGTACAGTGAATAACGATTCTGAAAAGAATAGAGCACCAAATAATATAAAAGTCATAGGTCAGCTACAGCAGGAAAGCGACTCGTCGCCAGGGTCGCATCTCAACAAATTAAAAAAAAAATGTGCAACTCAAAATTTTGAAATCAGCACCCTTAATGTTGTTGACACAGATTCATTTGATAGAGAAAAGTTTCTTGAAATAGGCTTTTATACTCAATTATGAATTTACGGATGTTTACCTAAAAAAATTAAGATATTTTGTAAAAGTTTTGTTTCACTTTTTTATGAAAAATCTATAATAAAAAATTCGCTGTTTTGGACCACGCTGTGTGTTTACCCTTTTATGAAACTAAGCCACAGCTTTAGATATGTCCAAAGCGTTTGGAGTATGGCATCAATATTTTTTTATGAATTTCTCAGAAAATTTTATCCTTGATAAAAGTTAGCTAGTCTTCAGAAACAAAAGAAAATATGATTATGCTCCTACGTCATAGTATACGAGGACACTCAAAATTTTGAAGTCAGCTCAAGAGTAAAGCACCCTAAATAGCGCTGTTGTAAAATAATTTAATAGAAAAAAGTTTCTTGTAATAGGATTTTATACTCAATTATGAATTTTAGGATGTTTATTGTTTAGCTAAAGTTAACGAAAAAGTAAAAAAATTGAGAATATTTTCCCATCTGAAAATTCAAACCTGAGTGTAAAATTCTATTTCAAGAAACTTCTCTTTATAAAATAATTCTGTATCGGCGATATTTAGGATACTTTACTCTTGAGCTGGTTTCATAATATTGAGGTTCCTCATATGCTGTGACCTCGGATCATAGTTTTGTTTAGCTTTCTTTTTGGTTTTGAGGATGCGCCAGCTTTTATCAAGAATAAAATTTTCTTAGATATTCATAATAAAACAGTTTCCCATAGAAAAAGACCTAATCATTTCCAAATTTCCTGCAGTCGCGCCAACCCTGTGGTGTAATAGGCCTGCTTACAAATTTTTCAAATTGATAAACTATATATTTGTTGCTACTTTATACCTACTTAAAGCTGAAGAGTGAGAGTTCCTCCAAAATCTTTAAAAGCCTTTCAAGGTGCTCGAATTTTTTTTGCAAAAATTTGTTAAAATCAGTGTTTTTCTTAAGTATACCACGTGTTTCGTAAAAACATAGCACGCTTTTCTATATCAAATTCGTCGCCTGTGGTGCAAATCCTTCCTATGTAATGTTCAGTGATTTTCAGTTTAGTGCCACCTACGATTAAAATCCAAAATGTACCGTAGGTCGACAAACTACATTTACACACAGACCAAGCACTTAGGACTAATCTAATTTCAGTAGCGCACAGTATACCTACAGTACATACGCATACAATTAGAGGTGTATAGATTATGAAGTTACATACCACTTGCTTTCGAATTCAGAGTGCGCACTCTGACATTTTGCATAATCAAATTTAAGCGAAAATTATATTTATTTTGCCGCATAAGTCTCGGATTTCCTGCGTACACGGATACACATAATACCTGAACCACTTATCAGTACCTACGTAATTACACATGCACCACTCTGATTGTCTACAAATAGATACGTACATCACTTAGCTCTCAGGATTGTAATTAGCTCGCCTCCTGTCGAAGTGTGCACCTTTGAGCGTTAATAAACTCCAATCGAACACTGTAATTATGTACATAACTTAACTAATCATTTTCTCTGCTCTATGTAATTTTATTACCACTCGAAATATACAGTTTGTGAAAGGCTCATCTAAGAAATTTGTTTTTAGTCATTGCCAGTTGCCACATCTTATTTGCGGCAGATGACAATGTCGCAAGAATTACCAAAAATTAAAAAAATCGAATAAATACGCATGAACAAATGTGTTCCCCAAGAATCGGTCCTGGGGTCCCTTCTCTTTTAAACAATATTTGTATAAGCATGGTTGTGAACTAGTTTAGGAGTTCAGCGGGTAGGCCTCAGTGTTCATATGTTTTGGAAATAACCATAATAATTATTATTTTATGTGGTTATTAGAAATCTAAAAACCTGAACCTCCGCCACTGTTCTCGCCCAATAAATGTGAAAACTCAGTACTGCGTTACACGTCTTGGCTTTGAATTCTTGGCAACGCCGGTTTAATGATGTTTTTGTATTAGAATTTTGTAAACAAAAATAATGATTACTCTTCAACTTCTGTTTCTGTTTAAACTGAAAACTCTGAAATCGGTACAATTGACAACACTGCTTTGGCCGTGACGCATTATTTTAGAATATATTTTTTGTGCATGTCCACTAGATTGCGAACTTTTTATCTTAAAGCGAAAACGAAGTGCCAAAAAATTCTTCCTGTTTATTTTGGACTCGTTAACGCAGGTTTTTAGCACACATATATTGTACATCATATATCACGTGTGAAAATATATATTTTTTCAAATTAAATACAGGGTACATGCAGGGCGGTCCAATTGCCCCGACTCGCCCGGTATAAACTAGAGGATGTTGTGAAATGCGTCCACGTGACCAAAACATAAGCACATTGATTGTGCAACAACAAGCCGGCCTCACGTTTACTACGATTGCAAGGGTATTTTTAAAGTGCGGTTTAAAGGGATTTAAGTCTACGTAGGTTTTAGTTTGAATCGTAAGTTGTAGTAATCTAGTTCATTGACTTTGAAACTTGAACATTTTGAGTTCGAGGTATGGTAAGGACCATGTGAACTGATTATGGGGGAGATGAAGATGAGCAAACCCCTTGCTCGGTATGCCAACAGCTGTAAGCGTACCACACCGTCTTAACGGAAATCCGGCGGCGAGTGCCTTTTCTATTAGTTTTCGTGTTCGTCTATGGGTCACTGGCCCTGCACCAAAATTTTAAGATATCTCATTATTTTTATATATTATATTATGTTTCGTATTATGTTAATTATGCACAGACGAACCCCGAGTGGGATTTTATTTTCAACATATTGGTATTCAGGGACGGATCCGCAGGGAGTGTGAGAGAAATTTCCCCGTCAAATCCTAAAACATTCCGCTCCGATTGCCCCCCCCCCCCCCTTCAAAATGTCCCACTGGATCCGTCCCTGAAGTACAATAATTGATTTACACGCAACGTCATACCTTGACATTTTTCGAGTACTTATTGTTAGCAGTAATCAAAATTACTTCCACAGGCTGCAACACACCAAATCCTACGCCGTTGTGTTGGGGTGAAATATTAATGGGAAACCTTCGTTCTGTGCCTTTATTACTAACTAAACAATCACTGAATTGCATAAATTACCAGGATGAGTATATGCAGTATATGACAGGATTCAAAATTTGTGAATATCAACATTATTATAAATCGCAGTTTGAGTAACGCCCTGTATTTTTTGACGTGCATAGGGGTGTAGGTCATTGACGGGAAACACTTTATGTAGGTTTCCTATAGCCATGTGAATTTGATTAAGGGCATTTTACAATGGACTCCCAAATCGCCCGACTTGTCCCCCTTGATTATTTTTTAAACAAAGTAACGCAGACAACTTGATACAAAAGTATAACTTTAGATTTTAACGAGTATATTTGCTTTAAAGGCCGATCTTTTTTTTGTAATACATTTTTTTCTGGCATATAGCTAGCATATTGGGAATCGCCTCCTTTTGTTGCGGTGGGACTTTGTGATTGTGCAAAATATAATTGCCAACTTTTTTGTTTTTGGCGGAGGATCCAGTTTTACTAATTCATTTTATTCTTTTAAACTGTTTATATTACGAAATATTCCTATTTATACCTAAGTGGGAACATTTTAAATCATTTAAAGCGACATATTGTGTACAGTGTGCAGTTAAATTATGGAATAGATTTGACCAAAAAAATATTCTCTATTAGATCAATTTTTATTTTCAAATGCGCTTCTTCTGACTTATTTTTCGAGTTCATGGCGTTATCTGTGTGATGTCATATTTTTTAATGGCAACATGAGTCATGTGATCTCTTGATCTCTCTTGAAAGATTTAATTCTCTATCGAACCGCGCGTATCAGTTAATATGAAGTACAAAAATTATAGTACTTATTATAAAAAATATTAGTAAAAAGAATTAACAATAAATATCAATAAAAAATAGAAAATATAATTGTTATTATATACGGTGTGTCCCGAAAGAAACGCGTAGAATTCGTAACTTTTCTTCTGCTTTGCGTTCGAAAAATACAAAAACATGTCAATGAGTAATATCAGATTGCTCTATTTGTACGTAAGGAATTGAGTGATATACTTACATTTTTTTTTTGTAAACATCTTAGGAAAAACTTCATTTTCTATTACCTACATTTATTACAATTAAAAATTTCATTTTTATTACAGTGAATGTTCAAAATAAAAATATACTTATCACTGAATTCCTTTGTAAGAGTCCTATCAGTTTTTAGACTAAAATATAGGGTGTCCCATTTAAAAAGTTTTCGACGACGTCACAGATGTGTGAAAAGTGTCAAAACGATGTGGTCCCTTAACAAATACAGCAACCTGATATTACTAATTGACATGTTTTTGTACTTTTGCAAAACAGAAGAAAAGTTATGAATTTTATTCGTTTCTTTTGACACACAATGTATATGTATTTAAAATATGTGTACAAGTCGTCTCCAAAATCAAATTTGAATTGGCTACCATCGAATTTATATATTATTTCTTGTGGTTATGAGCAGCATTAGCAAAATATCTTAAAATTATATATAAATATACAGGGTGTCTCACCGAGAACTGAATCGATCGATATATAAAAGTTTTGAAAATTTTGCAAATTTTTAAGGTCAGTGTGGCCAATCCAACTAAAATAATTACAATCATTTGATACTTCCCTGTTATACCGGAAATCGATATCGACTTGCTTATTTTAAATGGAACACCCTGTATATTTTCGATTTTTCGAAATGAGCATAAAATTCTGAGTCGTAAACATGTACAGGGTTGGTTTTATTAATGTAAACCCCCATTTTTATTTTTATCTTTGACCGATTCCAAAAACCGGCCTTACACGATTTTTTTATGTTGATTCCACTCCCACTCCTGCTAAGGGATTGGCAGTAGTGTTTTAAATATACAGGGTACGCAAAAAGTTAGGTATTTTTAAATGGAACACTATGTATATTTTGACAAATTTGAATTCCTTCAATCATTCTGATTACAAAGTATATACACCTATTGTATAATCGGGTTATTGGTTTTTGAGTTATTTTCACTTTTTGGTTACGTCGAAACAATAGCGTCATTTTATATACCCATATAATAAATCAATAAATGAAGTAAATCTACAAACAAAACAAAATATATGAATTATTAAAATAAATTAAATAACATTTTCAACATAATCAACCACCATTAACTTCGATACATTTCAAATTTCAATAGGAATTATCTCAAAAACGGAGTGCCTAATCGAAAAAACACAACGTATGATTTAATTTGCAGAATGGAAAAATCAATCTAAAAAAATGCATTTCTAAAAAAAATTCAGGAGCATACGTTTTTTGTGATTTAAGCGAGTAACTTAAATGATTTTACACCTGGATTGACCCAGTCGACTCAAACTCGCCTGATTAATTGTGTTCAGTAAGACATACGTACCTAGTTTTTGAAGAAACTTAAATTTTTCAATACCCTGTAGCTCGGTTAGGAAGCATTTTAGAAAAAACATTTATATCAATTTTCGTCTTATTTTAGATCAAAGAATCTCCAGTTTCCGTTTGTCGGTGATTTTAAAATACACCCTGTATGTAAGTATATGTATGTATTGTCAAGGTATGCGAAAAAAACGCTCTGTACGTATATCAGTTTTTTAATTGCGATTATTAAAAGTGTTTATTTTGTTGTAAATTTTTGTTATCTATATTTAAATGTAAATTATCTTACACACTAGGTAAATGTTTATTTTTATTCTAAAACCTATGGTAGTTTATTTAATTTTTTTTGTATGTTACAAGTGTTAATTTGAAAATTACATGTTTAATGCACTCTTCACTGAGTAATTATTTTTGGAATACGCATATGAAACGTAAATGTAGAAGTTTTTGTGCATTGGCTAGGCCTTAGGCCACAACCCAACATTTTTTTTTGCATAAATTAACAGTTTTGAGGATAAACTAATTAAATCTGAGTGAATGAAAGGGGGTTTAAACATTTTTAAGCGTCAAAGATGCATATTTTAAGTCGTCTTTAACGTTAGAAAAACGTTGATTATATTTTGATTTTGTACGATTACTTATTAATAAAAAGTTGTAATTTTGATATCCCAGGAGATATGATTTTTATCGATCGTTTTAATTGAGATCGTACAATATCTTAAAACGTATACGAAACATATTTCTAATCTATAACTGTCGTAAGTCACTCCACTTGATGTATTGATATTTTTGTCAATGCAAATATTGCTTAATCTGTTTAACGATAGTACAAAGTTATTGTATTAATTTTAAAAATTTTAAAACATTTATTTCAACAACATAACATAAGTACTCGAGATCTTTGGTACAGTACTTGACCAACAAATCCTTGAATGCAATATGTCCATCCAGGACCTCTCGCAGATCTCCTTGATATCGAAATTCATAGCATAAAAATATCAAATACCTATATTAAGTAATTTCATCTGAATGTGAATAAAGTGACGACTATTTTCTTCGCATAAAACCATGCAATTTAGAAAAAAACCGTTGACCCTCTAAACGTAAAGGTCTAGTTGAGGCCTTGAAAATTTGGTTAAAATTCAGTGTAGATAAACGCTTTTAAGATAATTTACCAGATTTTGTAATCGTAACAGTCATCTTCCTAATGAGCTCAGTTTGTAATTAAATAAAAGTCAGACAAAAATTAAAAGATATAATTTTATGAATATGTATGAGTATACAATAATAATAATAATAATAATGATAAGCTGGCGCTCTCCCCGTGAGGTGTCGATGCCACGGACTGTCCAGTGTCCAAGCATCAGGAAACCGAAAAATAATAATAATAATAATAAACGTCTTTTATTAATGACCATAATAATAATATAACAAAACATTTCATTTTTAATTTGATACATATTATAGTCGAGACTCAGATAAGTAGCAATTATTGTGTAGTAACAACCCTCTGTTATTATGCCTAACCTACATCCTACATCTTAATTACAAAGTAGACAAGACACTAATAAGAATAATAAGACAATTTAATTAATTAGTAAATATAACAAACAGAATTATTGAGCACCAACTAATATTTGTTAAACGTTTTTCTTAAATGAGGGAACTTGAAATATATATGTTATATAAATAAAATCAGTATATAAAACATTCTTCCAAATTTAGGCAAACGACCATTCTCGGCCGATAAGAATATTATTTCCTTATCGCACTTTGCATTTTTTATATGAAGTTGAGATATGTGACGTAATCTTATCTGCGAAATCATAAGTAGCATATTATTTTTTTGGTATTGTTCAGTACAATGTTTCTTTTAAAACATTTGTTAACATATTTCACTAACAGAAAGTATGCAGTGGTTCCAGTGTTTTAATAAGGTGCTATATGTTTGTACGAGAAATGTGAAAATTTGTTAGGTATATTAGTGAGGAGGTACGTCAAATTTGTTAGTATTTAGTGGGTATTATGTTGATAAAAACGTATTTGGTTGTAGAGAGATCTGCACTAAGTTTTGCTAGATTTGGAATGTACAGCGAAAACTAGTTGATTTTATTATTGGCATTTTTCGTAAATTAACGCTAATCAAGTTGAGGCCTATTAAATTACTGCAGAATTAGATTATTTAAAACTCAAATAAAACAGAATAAATACAGCTGTTGTATCTGACGCTGTTTAAAACAGTGCTTATTATTTTTCATCTATTAACAACAATTTAAACTCCTACCTGGTGATATTTATCTCCGATTTCGATGATCGTGGTCGTATTAATTGAGGAATACCTCAGTTGTACATTGGTGTGCCTAGATTAGGACGATATAAATGTTAGATAATTTCCAAGTTCATTGTAAATATCGGAAGGTTTTTATTTTACACAAGCTTATTGTTTGTTGGTCATGAACATCGCCTTTTATAGACAATTTATGTTAAATAGTGGTAAATCGCGGTTGTAAGAACACGCGTTAGCCACTGCAAGTATCTTGGGTTCGAATCTCAACCGGGATTTATCTAAAAACATGTAAGTAAAGGGTTATGGTCAGAGTGAGTTTTCTCCAAACTTCCTACTTGCAGTGTCTGCCTGTCTGCTAAAAAAAATAACTTGGTCATTTAGTGTTGGAATTGTAGCAGGGGTGCTAGTTTGGGCAAATAATTGAGTATTTAAGATTTGTTAATAGAATTTAATGGTTATGCTTGCCTTGTTTCCTTGAATTTTTCCTAATGAATGAAACTAATTCTGCGTTATGATCCACTAAGTATCCATTTGTATATTCATGAATTTTAAAATTGATAAATTCACAGACATGAACTCCATTTAAATTAATTTCGAGTTTGTAATAAAACCGGATTACCGCTGTTTACATGATTTAATAAAATAATTATTTTCAGAACAATGAATATTACTGATACACCACATTCACTTCATTTTGGTGGAGTTCGACAGGTGCACTTGATAGTGCAGGCTCATGTAGTATTAAGTTATTTTTGGACATTTCAATGCGGAACATTTCATTATATTGTAAAATATCACAAGGGAACTAATTGCAAAACATTATTGATGTTCATTTCCTAACGCCAAAATTATATATACACACAGAGTGCCCTGGATATTTGCATAAATTCAAACATTTCATCAACATATGGCTTATGGTCACCACAATTTCGTGTTCAGTGGCAAAGTCAGTTGGTGTTGGTTATTTAAGGTGCCAATTGTTCTGAAGAGTTAGAAGTCACTAGAAGGTGATTTTTGTATTGAATAGCACTTCACGAAAGGCAGGATTTTGGAAAAAGTACTCCTTCCCAACTTTATTGTTCGATGTAAGAAACATGGCTCATGGCGATATTGCAATGTGGTTAATGAGCTTACAAGAGCTGCATCATCAACAACTCGCAAGGGTCAACTTCGGAATAAATCCGAAATTTTCAATGTTTTAAGTGCAGAACTCCAAATGCGAGCAGGACGTGTAACTGTTATTGGAGGTCCAAGCATAGAAAATCGAAAATCTCCACTCTCTGGGAGAAAGAAACTTGCGTGAACTCACGTGTCAGACGTTGCAGAAAGCAAGTCATGAATGTGAAGAAAAAGAAAAAGTTTTGGTGTAAGACAGATCCCTGTGGAACACTCTAGTTGGTTCAAAAAAGTTTTGAGCTCCATCAGTTACAACATAAAGTGAACGGCGATAGAGAGAATCTAATCTATAGAAAAGCCCTACGCTGGTAATTTACTTAGTAGACCTTGATGCCATACTCCATCAAAAGCCATTGTTTAAGATTCTCCAGATCTCTCGATTGCATGAGGACAATGGCTCAGCAGGTCTCATCGAGTCGACGAAGGGCAGGATTTTGAAGAAGATTCTCCATTCCATCTTCATTATTCGACATAAGAAACATGACTGGTAAAGCGACGTTCAGCTATGGAGCTCAAGAGTAAAAGGATGAGCCACTACATCCATCGATCGTGGTGTTACTAACGACGCAACATCTGCAGAGCAATCCTCTATGAAACACCCTGAAACATCCACAAGAAATCACCAACAGTTTGGCGATGTTGTAAAGTGGCTAATGAGCTTGTAAGAGCTGCATCATCAACAACTCGTAAAGTTCAACTTTGGAATAAATCCGAAATTTTCAATGCCTTGGGTGCAGATTTCCAAGTGTGCGAGCAGGACGTAACTGTCTTGGAGTAAAGTAACGTATAACAAGCATGCGCCAAAAGGTTATTGGAAGTCCAAGCATAGATGTCGAGGGGCTTGTATGTACAACTTGGTCTGACTTGGGGATAGATAAATTTTTTGGAAAGCCTACTGGACTGTGATTTACCTACAAGATTCTTTGACCCCAATCCATAATTTTACGCAAATCTTCTCTCTGGGCCCTAGAAGAAAGAACTTGCGTTTAGAGTCACGTGTCAGACGTTTCAGAAAGCAAGACATTAATGTGAAGAAGAAATAAAGTTTTGGTATAAAGCAGATCTCTGTAGAACACCTTAGTTGGTACAGAAGATTTCTGACGAGACTCCATCAGTTACAACATAAAGTGAACGGCAATCTGATCCATAGACAAGCTTTACGCTGGTAATTTACTTAGTAGATCTTGATGGCTTACTCTATCAAAAGCTATTTGAAAGCAACCCTGTTTATATGAACGATTGAAAAGCACTGGAGGCGCACGTTTTGAAGAGAATTGCTCAGCAGGTCTCGTCGAGTTCACGGAGGGCAGAATTTTGGAGAAGATCCTCCTTTCCAACTTTAGTAAAAATGAAAGCTGCTACATTTTTTCTAGTAACTGGTGGCGGTGGTATTAGCGACTCAACTTCTGGCGATGTTGCAAAACAGTTAATAAGCTTGTAAGAGCTACATCATCAACAGCTCGTAAGGTCGAGTTTGGATTATATCCGAAATTTTCAATGTCTTGTTCTGGAGTAGAGTTGCATTTTTGCTCTATACAGAGAACCAATCTTGCAGCAAGCTTAGCTATGTTAGTAGCAAGCGTGTGCCAAAAGGTTATTGGAGATCCAAGCATAGATTCTCAACTTGGTCTTACTTGGCGATGTTTGTTAGATTTTTTGGAAAACATACGTTTTAGTTGAACCCAATTCCTTTTTAAACGAGCCTGTTGTATGTGCAGCTTCATAAGCCATAGTATCCTGTGAGTATTAAAGTCAGCATCAGACCGCTGATGAAATTATGAAATAAAAATGTTGGGAATGGAAAACAGTTTTCTATAACTTGTATATCATGATTGGAGCCAGAAGATCAGATTTATTTGCACCAATTGTTAACATATTTATGCGCCGCGTCAACGTCTTGGCAAACGAAAATTTTCGTAGCAAAAACAATTTGTTTGAAATGTATTTCGAGATATTCACATTTTTTTCAAATATTCGAGCGTTAACTTATCGCGATCGCGTGGAAACTGTCTGATGGAAAAAATTAAAATGTGCATGAGAGATAAAATAAATTATTAAATTAACACACAAATAATAATCACTGTTATTTCCTCAATCCTGGTATAATATTTTATTTTATATACTAATTGTTGTTCGGTTTACTGACAAATGATGTAATACGTTTTATGTTTTGTTAACTTGTATAAATTACTTAATGATTAAACAATCGTTTTGGAATGATGTTTTTTAGCAGACATCAGAGGCGTAACCGATTTTAACTATACTTCCATTCATGTATCCATCGCAATCAAAGGTTTTATTCTGTTTTAGAACTGTAAAGCACGTACCAGACGTAGTACGTAATACTTAGGGGGGCAATAATTCATACTAAAAACCTAGTAACAATTTTTCCCACTCCACCTCTGGCGTGGTTTACGGACGTTTATGGCTAATTTATTTATTATGTGGAAGTGCGAAAAATATTCTCAAGGTCAGAGGTGTGCTGCATGGGGGCAACTGGGTATATTGTACGATGCTTATTGCAACCTTTTGGAACTGTTTCAACGAAGAGACGACATAAATTATTAAAAAATTGCTTATCAGTGGCTTAAAAATTAGGTGGTCTCAGCCTTTCTTCCGGCTTCCTACCATTTTCGATGGTACCAAATAACAATCACGTTTAATCATAAATCAATGCAGTCATCCAGTCCAGTGACGAGATGTTTGCTGTACCTACACAGTCCTGCCGATTTCTTCAATTGACACGCCCACTTGGTAAATGTGCGCAGTGCACTTAAGTTTTGTTTATATTATTATTAATCTACTTGCCAAAGTCAGAAGGTTATTGTAACATAACTAATTATCGCCAGTTATACTTTATGAAATTTATGACTAATATTTTATGAAATCGGTGTAGCAAATTGTTAGCGTTTTACTATATGGGTTTACTTGAAAAAATTGATGGAAGCTGCGGGAATGACTGGCGCCTCCGCCATTCTGAAAAGTTTCCAGCTCCGGCATTTTTGTTTGTTTTAAGTGTTTGTATATAAAATTGATACAGAACAAAATCAATTATCTCGAAAAATATTCGCCCAATGAAACTGTGTGGAATTTTTGAATTGTTCGCCATGTAAACCGTACAGGATGGGAATGGTTTTTTGACTTCGGTAGTGATTTATTTGGACAAGGAAACACCCATTTCTGTTTCTAAACAAACAAGTCTCTACTTGATATTTCCAAATGTTTCAGTATTTTCGCTTATCATTCGTAAAGGTAACTTTATTGTTCTTCTTTCAATTCACCCAATGCAATAAAAACCATTTCCTCTTGTCTACGCCACTGTCTCAGGAATGGCAAAATACCAAAACGATTCACTGTGTGTCAATCAGGATGTTGGTGAGGAATGGAGCATGAGCTCAAGGCTATAGCGTTTGGAAGAAGTGGAGTAACTGATTTAGGTGAAATATTGGATTGGTGATATTTAAGAGAGCTAGAAAGAGGAACAGTTTTGTAGATGTGAAAAATTGATTCAGGAAGAATGGGACACTTTCCTTAAGCCTTGATTAACAATTTGATTAGAAGTATGAAAGTTTTTAGTGAGCCATTTTTAATTTTACCCTTCAGTTAATTCCTAACCTTTTGGTCTGTGGCGGATTTTCACGAACATTCTTCTTTGTCCTCTAACAAAAGAAATCACCTCAACAGCGACGACTCAATAGATAAGGCGGAAGATACCCCCTAACTAGCTCTATAAAAAAAATAAAAAAAAGCAATCGAGTCCGTTCCAAAAAAAGTGAAAAAAATTAGGCTCTTTTCAGAAAAACTGATTTTTGGAAAATCGTACGCATCACCTGATAACCGAAGGTTTTTCGATTTAGATAGAATTTGGTAAAAAGGAAGAATTCGAACTGCAGCACTCGTTCAAGGCCATCTTTGATTTTCGAAAAAAATATTGTTTAATAAAGCTCAAATATGTCAATTCTATTTCAACATAAATTGTCGGATTTTATGTGATGGAAACAATGTTCTCTTCGACTCATCATCATTTTTTTAGTTTTCGCTTGTAGTGTCTTTACAATGGAATTAACGTTAAAACATTTCTTTCCTTATTTGTACTGTATTAAATTATGCGTAAGATGAACTTAGACTCACTCCCTTACGAAAAATAGAAGCCGAGATATCGCCACTTGGAGTTGATCCAAAAAAACGTACGTTCTTATCGTTTTGTTCATAACTCCTCTTCTTCCAAGAGGGAAAATAAAAGTGGATAATATAACAAGAGAAATGAGCTAAAACTAGCACCTGTATGATAAATAGAAGTCGAGATGTAGCCACTTGAATTCTACTTAAAAAACGACGAAACCCCCCAAAAACGTGCGTTTTTATCTTCTTTTTTTTCGCGTCTGACGCCAATAATGCATATAGGAAGAATGAAAGTAGACGATGTAACAAAAAAATAAACTACGACTCATGTCTCTACGATAAATAGTAGCTGAAAAGTTCCCAAAAAACGTACGTTCTCACCGTTTCGTTTATAACTTCTTTTCTTTAGGAAGGATGAAAATAAACCAGAAAAGAGACGTTTGCGCTACTCATTGTAAAAAGACTGAGCTTTTTGAATCTGTGCACCTAAAATCAAACAAAAATTTGTCAGGGTTGAGCAGTTTATTTTAGACACCAACAAATCCGTCATTAAGGGTAAACTTATAATCATCGTAGTTCTAAGGGCAAATTGTACAGCCAATGTTTTTAACATTTTCGCATTAATGAATGGTTTTCTTCTGTTATTACCGTATCAGTAACGCTTCACTGGTGTTCAAGGTTGAATTTTCCTTTTCCGAGAAAACAACGTACTTTTGTATTTTATCATGTCAAAAGTAGGCGTTTTATTCAATTTATTGAAGCTTTTTGAAAATGAACTTTGATTAACTAGTAATAACTTCATTATACTGAAAGCTCAAGTGAAAGCTTTATTGATAATTCACTTTTCAACTATTTTTTGTTAAAGCTTTCCACGTTCTTGTAATCGTTTTCCTTTTATTCGCGTATAATGCGTGGGAAGTAAAGATAATTACGAGACATAAAACTATGGTCAATTTTCATTTAAATAAATGTTTAGTAATGCATTTACCACGCCATTTCCACTTCATCCTGTTTTAATATGATAAATATTTCATTTCGTATATATTATATTATTTTCGGCTACGTATTAATTTATGTGTGTTTTTGTCATAATTGCAGAGATATAATTTGTTATATTGCGCCAAAGGCATATTTTCAAAGAAATTTTCCGCACATTTTGATCTTCCATATATTAATTAACGAATGAAATTATAATCATTTTCTACATGTAATTTCATACACGTAGACAAAGGTTATCGCCACAAAGGCCCTCATAGCCCTCAGGGCCAGAAGACTCGTGAATATCCCTTTATAATCACCATCTTGTTTGCAAGTGTTCTCACGTTAAAATTGATAATTAATTAGCCAACATATTTATTCCAAAAACTCTCGACATTAAGAAAATAATTGTATATATTGTCAGTGAATGACAGTTAACTAAATTGTGCCAAATTTAATGACTGGTACAAAATCTGAGATACAGGCAAGAAAGCGAATAAAACTAGATTGGAGGGTGCGTACTTTTTAAAGAAGCACAATGGGCTAAATCCTGAGCTGTATGACTGACACCCTGTATACAGTTAATAAAGCAACAACTAATAAATTTTTCGTGCTGTTAAAAATACCTACCTTTTGACTTTCCAAACAGAGTCCTAGTTAGGAACTGGGATTTTTTTCTTTAAAAATTGAGTCGATTCGAATATATACCCACAGATAATGCCTACTGTCTTTGTATGGTGTTACCTGTAATTTCAAAAAACTGAAAATATTAGAATTTATTTATGATTAACGACGCATTAAATTATCAACAGGTATAAATTATGAATATACATATATAATGACAAAATGAGGGAGACATGAAATCGGACAACGCAGAATTGAATTTTATTTGTCGTACAGATGCTGGAAAAAAGCGAGGGATGTGGAGGGTCCCGCGGTAGCCATGGGCGTAGATTCTTTAATATATGTAGTTAAAATTCGCTCATAAACTTGTCTGTTGCAATTATAAATAATAAAACGGTATAATATTGAAAAGAAACTTAACACCTCAAGTAATTTTTTTTTTAAAAAAGCAAATATCTTGAGAAACACGAATTAAATTTATTTTCATACTTTTCAGAGGCTTTTTTGAAACGTAGGCGTAGTTCGATTTCTTTGTACTGCGGTAAATTAAAATTTACACCTCTACGAACAACAGAAGCCGACATATCGCCTTTTGAAGTTAACCCAAAAAACGTACGTTCTCACTGTTCCATTTATAATAATTTATTTTCTTCGCGTCGGCACTGAGACATATAAGAAGGATAAAAGTGGTTATTATAACGAGGAAAATGAGCTAGGGCTCGGACCTGAACGATAAATAGAAGCCGAGATATAACCACAGGAAAACGACGAAACATCCCAAAAAACGTACGTTCTCATCATTCAGTTTATAACTTACTTTCTTCGTATCGGATGACAATTTTATATCGGAAAAATGAAAGTAGACAAGGTAATGAGAAAAATAAGCTCGGACTCACGCCTCTGCGATAAATAGAAGCTGAGTTATAGCCTCTTGAATTCGATCTAATAAACAACGAACACATCCCAAAAAACGTACGTTCTCACCGTCTCGTTTATAACTTCTTTTCTTTGCATAGGATGACTGTAGCATATTGGAAGGATAGACCATGTAATGAGAAAAATGAATTTGAACTCATTCTCTATAAAAGCCGAGATATAGCCAACTGAATTCGACCTAAAAATCAACGAAAACGCCACAAGAAACGTGCGTTCTCACTTTTTCGTTTGTAATTTATTTCTTTCGCGTCGGGCGAAGACAATAATTTATGTAGAAAAAATTAAAGTAGACAATGTAACGAAAAAAAATAATAAATTTGGACTCACTTTGATGAAAACATTCCAAAAAAACGTACGTTCTCACCGTTTCGTTTATAATTTCTGTTATTTGTATATAGGAAGGATGAAAATAGACTATTTAACGAGAAAAATGAGCTTGAACTCATTCTTCTACTTTATATAAAAGCCGAGATATAGCCTCTTGAATTTGATCTAAAAAACGACGAAAACGCCCCAAAAAACGTACGTTTAGACGTTTCTCTTTATAATTTCTTCTCGCGTCGGACTACAAGAATGCATATAGAGAGAATGAAAGCGGATCATATGATGGGAAAAATAAGCCTAGTTTCAACGTCTTAAGATACATCGTTTTGGAGATACACAGCAAAAAATTGGGCACAACGGAACAAAATCGCATTCGGATGCCTTGCGGCCCCAAGTTTAATGCTGTATATTTTCGAAACTAGATATGATAGGATGTTGAAACAAAGCTCGTTTTTCTCGTTGTTTGGTATACTTTCATTCATACATTATTGGCGTACGACGCGAAGAAAATAATTTATAAGCAAAAACGTGAAACGAACGTTTTTTGGGGGGTTTCTTTCCTTTGAACGTTTTTTAGGTCAACTTTAAGAGGCTATATTTCGGCTCCTCTGTATCGTAGAGGTCATTTTACGCATAATTTAATAGAGTACAAATAAGTGTAAAGGCACTTTTCCAATTGTTAAGAATTAATATGAGAAAAACTAAAAATAATCGAAAAAAAAAGAGGATGTGGCGCTGAAATTCTCAATGAAATGGTTATCGTATGTGTAAAAAATAATTTTTGTGACCCCCTCATAGGTAGTGTTCGAGGCGCTGCAGGGCGGTTGGTCCTCGAGGAGGCGCCGTGCCTTCGCAGGATCGTGCCCTGCGAGATCTGGGTGGATCCCTGCAGCTCCGTCGCTGGTGAGCAAGGTGCCGGGACGCGGAGGTAACGGGACGCGGAAAGTAACGCATGGTGATGCTGTTGGCTTTACCCCACGCGTCTTAGTTACCCGCGCCAGCTGACTTGAACGGCGTAAATACCGACGGAGGCCAACATTGGTCCGATGCCGTGACGTCATGTGCTCCTATCGACCAATGCACGGCCGTCTGAGGTGGCGGGTATCGGAGGATCATCTCAACTTGGCACGAGTCTAGCTACTTGGGTAGTTCTCTCGCGTGGTGCGCGTCGCTGCCTCCCCAGTAGTATTCATTTACTGCTGAGTAACTTAGTACCTACACAGTACGTTCATATCCGACCTGCGATCCTGCTATATAGTTACAGATCAGGATTTTACCGTCGCTTTCGCAAGTTTTTGACGGTTTTAATTTTAGGTCGTCGTGAAGTTCGTGCTGGTGATTTTTTTTTTATGTCTAGAGGTTTGATTATTTTCACCGGTTTCAGGAGTGATGTGAGTTGGAATACTAGTTTTAACTAGGTGAGTCAATATTTCTTATCTGAATATGCAAATCGTCGTTTTAACTCTTAACCCTGCCGGTCAATTATGCTAAGCAATTCTTTTTAAATGCCTGTTTCCACTTTCGTGTAAAAACAACTTTGCGTTTTTAATTAAATATTAATTTACAACTTATATCGAATGTGATCATTTAGCGTGGTTAATGCAATTCATTACATTAACTAAATTAATGGTTCTTGTGACATTGTAACTTAGACACGAGTACCTTTGCCATCAATTGTGTTACTTTCATACTTAATATAACTATATTTATTCAATTCGATGTCACTAACTCTAAATCGTTTTAATTTTAGAAGCCGCATTATCACTACCTACTACTTCTTCGGAATGTATTAATAAATCGGCAATAAATAGCTACTTTTACTATTTTTAAATTAAAAACAAACATCGTGCAATGTTTGTAACTATATTTAGTAACAATGGTTTTTATTTTATCGACTTTTTAAAAATAGTATAGCCGATCTATTTTTAACAAAATTCAATAATTTAATAAGATATGATAAGAAAAATATTTAAATAAAACTCCTCGCTACGAATTATATTTTAAATAGCCTAGTTGCTTCAAACTACAGAATACCTAATTTATTGAAATCAAAACAAATACACAACATATGTATACTTTTGTGATAATCTCAATTATATAACGAAGGTACACCTAGATAAAAATTTATAAAACAAATACTCGGGGCGGTCTGTTTAAATTTGAATAATTAATCCCAGATTATATGCAACAGTTTTCGCCTTATTTACAAATGCTTTTAACAAAACTTAGGAAAGCACGTACCCATACGAATACAATTGTTTTCATTTCACTGATTTTCTCAATTGGGAATAATTTTATAATTTGCGTATTTATCAGTACGTGCAGGTTCACTGATTCCTGAGATTATTTTCTCAAACATAATAAGTAAACCAGAACTGTTGCAAAATTTTAGCCCCTACTAAGTGAAATTTTTTTTTAATAAAACCATTTGTATGTAAGTAAATAAACATTCGAAATAACACATAACTGGAAAATTCAAATACAGAAACAACTAAAACCTCCCCTAGTCTAGTGCGACGTCGCAAAAATACAAAGTGCGGTCCTGCAAAGCTTATGGTAGATGTTTTCTTATCCGTCGAACAAGATAAACTAATTATCTCGGAGCTCGAGCAGGAACTGTCACAGTGAAACGTTCTTCGCTTAATCTGCTCGCTGCAGCAGGATTCTTCGTACATTAACGCGTTAACGAGCTCATTATTGTTATCTGAGTAAACAATTATAAATCGCAATACGCGTAACACACAATTCACAACCGATACAGGACAGGTCGATGGTGGAAATTTGACATATTTTTAAATGTCCATTGGGGCGATTTTTAGGCAGACAATTTAATGTACCAAAAGTGAGGCACCGCCTTTAGGAACACTCTGTATATTTTAAATAAATAAATTAAATAGGTATTTTTTTACCAAACCAGCCACAATGGGCCTTGTTATAATTGTGTAAAGAAAATTGTATGATGGGGTTAGGTTGGAGGTTCAATTAGGCCCTCTACCCACTTCCGATACAGGTAAAGCGCCCTTGTACGTGGGAGGGCCACGCGCCGGCCTTGTACGCCCTCAGCAATCGATCCGCTACTATACTTTGTATTAAATCAGGTCACTATGTTTGCGGGTGCCCTGTTTTTTCTGCAAATTACCGTCGCATCTTCTCATTCGAACAGATTTCCTGCATTAGCCACCCCACGTAATCAACACCAGTCGGAAAATTTAGGCAGGAAGGTATGTCCCAAAAAGCAGCCATTCTCCGGTTCAATCAATACTCCGCCTGATCATCCCTAAATCATGTCGCAATATGGGCTTAAAATGTACCTTAATGCGAAAATCATTACGAATTGTATATACAGGGATGGGGCATCATGACTGTATTCCTGCAGTACCGCCTATCTACCTCGTCATCATCAACAAAAAAAAATTTAAAAAAAAACAATTAAAGAAATTATGTTGATGGCCGTAAAGATCCTCTAACACTAGGCGTTTTTCACAAATGAGCTCAAACCACTCCTGGCGTATTGAAACAGGAGTTAAAATCCTGAAATATTTTTCCATTACTTCGCCACCAGAGGTGGGCAGTAAAAATGTTTTGTGCTGATTTTACGCGATAAGATGGGTCTACTATACAGAGTGGTCCGAAGTGTACGTGTCAAACATCAAAAACTGGTAAAACATAAAACGTGTCAACAACGTGCGATTGATGTTTATCTATATGTGCATTTTTTTGCATAAATTTTTATATTCAGCAATTCTAATAAATACACATTGTTACAGATTATTCAGGAGTGACAACGACGTAACGTTCGAGTCAAATCAACCTTTTCCCTATCGCTTCAGGCGATATACGACACTGCATACTCGCAACGGGTTTTCAAATTAGCGGTTCAAAATTGCTGCCATGGGTCGCAAGAAAATACAAATATCAAGAATTACCGACGAACGGAATCGGCAGGTAAATATGACTTCTCTTCGACTTAAAAACAGGTGACGCAACAATAACAGGTATTGGAGATATAATTTTAATCGGGAATCGAATTTTACCAACTGAACTAAAATTCAAAACCTAAGAGTAGTTGATGCAACAAGATCGCCAAATAATGGCCGAATTTCACATATAGCTCGAGCAATGGATCTTTGCGTGCGTCATCCAATGACCATTGCTAGTAGAGATAAAAGACAAGGCATCTACTTCTTCCACTGTGCGTAATACACGGAAAGATTGGTCCAACTATATGTGTAATCATTTTATTCATCAATATGTATATGTAATCGTGGTAGCAGTAGATGCTAATCAACTATCCAAGTTTCATCGGGCACGCGTATGACGTCAGCAAAGAGACAATGTTCCGTCTGCTCCATTCATTCCCGTATATATTATTACGGATATTTTTTGTTTTTCATTCAAATTTGCGATTGTTCAATTACAACTCATAATATAAGAGATTCTGACGTAAAAAAACATTCGCTCATGAGTGTATCGTTGCTGACGTCATGGTTAAATGCCCGCACCGTGTAAACTCACCATTATGGTGCAGATCCAGTCATGTAAAGAGACACAGATAATTAGAGGTATCGGATATCTCTTTCTGACAAAATTTGATTGGTCGGTCGTCGTTACGGTAACGACTGATGACCAATTAAAGAAAAATTCGAGATTCCGAATTTATTGTCTCTCTCGACTATGGCAAATTTTGAGCCAGACTGGCGCAGTTCGTTTTATATGATGAGCCCAGTGTTCTAGTTTAAACAGGTCTGGCTTGGCCTACTCATTTTTCGATGCAACTATATATCATATGGAAATTTAAATTAGACGATGTTTTACAACCGCTTTACTTATATATTTTATTTGCATAGGTTAAATTTTGTATTACTTGCTCCGTTACTTTATTTTTGATGTTTCGTGTATTTATTTTTTTATTTTAGTAAATTATAGCGCTCCGAAATTGAATACTTTTGAGGCAAAATTTCCGAATTAAGAATTGGATCGCCTTGTTGTAAATGTTTATTGAGGCAACCAAAGACTTTTTCCTATCAGGCCAATGGAAAGCCAATAAGTTTCTTTAAGAAGCTCGTCTCCCAAGCCGAACTGTCCGATCTATAATTTCTTTTAATATATTTTTTTTTTACTCTATACACTATATATGGAAATTCTGAGACGTTAAGAAGAAATATAGCAAGTTTTAACATATTTGAACCAGTAATTATTAGGAATAGAACAACGATATATCTACGATGGAAATGACCTGTTATTTTGTTGTTTAGGTGACTTTCAACAAACGAAAATTTGGCGTGATGAAAAAGGCGTACGAGTTATCGGTGTTGTGCGATTGTGAGATAGCACTAATTATCTTCAGCAGTAGCAACAAGCTATATCAGTATGCCAGCACGGATATGGACAAAGTTCTTCTGAAGTACACTGAATACAACGAGCCCCACGAGTCACTCACCAATAAAAATATTATCGAGGTACATCAAATCCAGCAGCAACTTGCCCAATACTTGGCTCATGCAAATACGATAACTATATTATTTTAACTAATATTACGTTTATCTATTTATTATCCTAACATGTTTGTTTTTTATTTTTTAATGTATTTTTAATGCTTATGTACCTACTAAGTTATCGATTTGCTGCATTTGCCTGTTATTCACACGAGTTGTTGCTTCAGTACTGAAACCCTAACCTTAGATTGCTAGTTGTGTGGTAGAGTTAGAATTAGAACGTGTGGTGTGTGTATGTTGCCCCAGAGGCTTTACTCCATGAGCTGGTCCACTGACACTTGCAGGCACTTAATAAGAAGGAGCATAAGAACGGCGTCATGAGTCCCGATAGTCCAGAGCCGGAAACCGAATACCAATTGACACCCCGAACCGAGGCCAAGTACAGCAAAATCGACGAGGATTTCCAGATGATGTTGCAAAGGAATCAAATCAACGGACAAAGGGTAAGGTGTCGAGGTAAATACTCGCCATGTATCTAACTAAATTTGGTCTTTCAGGTCAGCATGAGTTCTTCGAATTACTCCCAGCCTGTATCAGTACCCGTAAATATAAGTTACAGCGATTCTGGTCTTCTTCAATCTAGTCCACAAATGGCGCATACTAGTATTAGCCCTCGACCCTCTTCTTCTGAAACTGACTCTGTTTATCCCAGTGGTGCGATGTTGGAAATGAGTAATGGATATCCGAATTCTGCATCTCCAATGGGCGGTTCTCCTTCTCCTGGGCCCAGCCCTGGGCCAGGCTTAAGTTCCTCCAAACAGCACCCCAAACAACACTCTCCCGGACCACGATCTAATTTACGAGTAGTAATACCGACACCTCTAGGGCCAAACATAACTACAGATGAAGTTTCTTATACAGAAGTGAGTATGGCGTAGACTTGTTAGTGTTTTCGTATATTTCTATTACCAAATTCACTGTAATGCAAGCATTTGTCAGAGTTCGTAAATTACGTCATATACCTTTTTCGCGTTCATATGATTAAGTTAATTTTTCATGTTCTTATAAGCACTCATTATATACGGGGTGTCGGGAAATGATGAGCAAAAAACTCGAAGGGTCATTCTACTCTACAATGGCATTTTTCCGAAAATTCAAAAATAACGTTGCAGAGTCTCAAAATTTGTTCTTTTAAATAAATTTTCACTAATAACTTTATTGCTAGTATACTGATTCTTTCAAATTTGGCAGTTTGGCACACTTAATTATCACTAATCTTCTATAATGTTCCAAATTTGATGTAAATTCTCCAATGCCAAAGGGCCTAAACTGCCCTCGAACTTCGGATAAAGACCCAAAATTTTTTTGTTTGAAAATTTTTCTAAATTTCTAGGGCACTGAATTAAAGAAAAAATCTTTAAGAAAGGTCCTCTTATTGCATCACGATAAAATAAGCTGTTTTTGAGAAAAATGCCTCTAAAATTTGCTCGCATTGAATGAATATCAACTCACTTCAGTTCATTTTCACCATTAACATAGCATGCCTTGAAAACAAGTGCGGAAAGTTACTTTAGAAACAGTAAGTTTATGTTTATAAATTAGATTTGAAAGATGCAAACTTTTTATGCAAATTTCTTATGAAATCGTTGAGATTAATGAGACCATGTAACTCCCATTGTTTTCGAATTTTTGCAAAATGTCATAGGAACTTGTGACATTAATTTTTTGAGTAGAATCACCCTCCGGTTTTTTTGCTCATTATTTTTTGACACCCTTTATATCGATATCTACCAGTCTGAATTTCTTTATTAAGAATCCAGCTGTTAAACCTATAATACAAAAATTATTGCCATTATCATAACATTTGTCATTAAAATTTGCGTTCAATTCAATTGATTTTTAATTGACAAAATATAAAAAAAACCTGCTAATGCGTTGGTGGCACATTTTCACTGGAATTGGTATAGGCATAGCATAATAAATTTCCTCTCAGATGACTATCTAGTAGTTTTACGTCAAAGCAGTTTTTGTTACAGCATAATCGAACTCAGTCAACTCTTAACACTCCCGTTGTGGCGTTGCAGACTCCCGGCCTTTCCAACTACCCCGGAGCGCTGACATCGTTCGGAGCCCAGGACTTCAGTATTGGATCTGACATGGGACTGGCTTCGATGTCGTGGAGCGGTCACCAAATTCCAACATCACTTACACACAACAACTGCCTGCCACATTTAGCTGTGTCCAGCAGCACCCCACCACCTACATCATCATCGCCGCTTCCAGTGAAGATAAAAAGCGAACCAATATCACCTCCCAGAGAACACCACCCCCATCTGAGTACAGCCGTCCACCATTCACACGTTCAAAGCCTCAACCTAACGCATAGTCACCACCCTCGGCCTAGTTCTGCAGGCCAGATCACCCCGACGCCAGGGAGCGTGACGCCCACAAACCTACCGTCACCGACAGGTCCTGCAAGCAGCGGCACAGAGTACGAAACCGTACAGATGCATAAGCGAGCTAGACTAACAGACTGGCCGTCCTAGAGGAGCCCGTACTGGAGCGGTTTATTACCTTTGCAGAGGTGACTTCGCCTTTCGCTGTCGTTCTCACCTGCACCTGCACAGGACACTAAGTGCCATAGTGATAACGTGTGGATGAATCTAACTGAACGTGTTTCTTATTTTAATTGCCAATTTGTCATCCATGTGATAAACTACGAGTCTAGTAGAGCAATTATTAATCTTACTGAACTGAATATTTTAACAATTTTAGTCATTTATAAGTGAAGAGATGATTTTTGTAGAGAGAGAGATAAGATTTTTAATAGGACGAGTTGGTGTGGTGCGTGCGTGCTCCGGTTCAAAGCATAAATATATGTATACGTATTTTCGTACGTCAAATTGTAAATATTTTATACATATATGAAAATTACTAGTTCTCGTAGAGAGTAGGCAGAGTGAGGCGTTGCACGGTTCCACTCGGAAAATAGGCAGGACCAATAGAACCACTCCCCTACATTTTATCTTAAAAATGGCGCCAAAATATCAACAGCCTAACCTCACGTGCAGAACTTAGTAATTTTCATACTGACAATTGTGAAAACCTTTCAGAACATATATAAATATGTAAATATTATATATGTATTATGTACATACATACATACACACATACATGTGTGCGTGTATATGTATATGAGTATATTTTCACCGTTTATACGTATATGTGGTAATGCCAACATTTTGTTCTCATCTGGAAAAAACATATATATATAGTGCCATTATTTTCATGTAATTATTAGTGTCTTTTTTATAAATGTTTTTAGAGAAATAGCATATTGTTTAAACTGTACACTTGTTATTTTAGAGAGGATGCAGCCACTAACATATTGAAGTATGCAGGACACTTACTTTTCTTGTTATGTATCATCGTATTGTATCGTGTCGTATTGGTGCTTTCCCCAACCTGATCGAATGTACTCTGTCCACTGGCTGTTATAACGGAGGTGGCACTGGTTGTCACCTATCGATGTTGTTGTATGTAAAGTACTGCTTCCCCAAGGAACCTAGAGTGTTCATTGCTGTAGCCTTTTCAATTTGTTTGTGATTTCAGAGTACATCTATTCTGTATATTGACCTACACAAAGTAAATTATATAAATAAATATAAATTATAAATTTTATTATATATACATACATATATTTTAATACTGTTGTGTGCACAAACCTTGCACATAGTTTAAAAATTTATTATATATCCGGGAGGTTCTCAGACGTTCCCCGTATTCCCGCGTGCGCGTACCTGCATACCGCTATCGCGGACGACCCTATCTCCACTGAACTACTGTAGGATTGCCTTACTCACAGTGCCTCGACAGTATGTACGTATCTATTTGTGTAGTACATCATTTAATGGCTTTTTTAGTCATCTTCGATGTTCATATCTGATGTTCAAAAGCCTGCGGTAATGTCTGCAAACTACAACTCTCGCTTCTCCCCAAAAAAATTATCACCCTCACTAACAGTTCGTTATCGACAGTCTCCTATGCCACTTTAGCAGCTGCTGATTGAAACAAATTCAAACATTGGAAATTACTACTAATTTATGTTACGTAGATTGGTCGATGCAGTCACTCACTGTCACCATTTTCTGACATTGAACTGTTAATTTGAAATTTTGCAATCTGTGATAATACCAGAACATAATGCGCATGGAACAGTCCACATTTATTAACATTTTACTAATTTAGAGCATAAAGAGTTTGGAGCGGTTAGCGTTAGGAACTTTAATGTATATTTAATGTTTATTGTTTCACCGTTGAGTCTTGTTGACATTAAATTTGGCAGTCTTTGACTATATGGGAGTTGTAAGTTGTAGTTTGAGATGAACTCTATATTTTCATCGACTATTCACAGGGTATTGCGCCATTCTACACACAACTCTGCTGGGTGGCCGGCATTTTGTTGCCGGCCAGTCTGGTTACCGCTGCTTTGTGCCTTCTTGTTATCCTCAGAATCCTTTCCGACATCTCTCAATGGCTTCCGTGTCACTGCACTAAGTACTGTTATTGCTTCTTCTATGTTCAAGACAAAGTTATTGATTGTCAATGTATTAATTGTTTTTATTGACATTGTTTTTTATTATTCACATGTCAGTTGACACTTTTATTTAGTTGTTTAATGTTAAGCGGTTACATTTGACGCCTTATTTTTAAATGGACGAATACCCAGCTACATCATGTATATATAGTCATATTTTGTTGTAGCCAAGCCAATCTTAATGTTAGCTGTATCATTTGCACACATTAATTTTATTATTATTCCTGGCAAATTACGTCCATTTGACAAAGGCATTTTTTTCAGTCGTGCAATATTAATCTGTCATTTATTTATCTATGATGTATTGAATTTAAACCAAATAAAATTGTTTGTTACAATGTACTGTGTTTCTTTTCACGTTTTAGTCGAGCGTTACTCGCCCAGCTAGCAGACCAATGCGCGCTAAAGAATCTGCTGGTCTTTGTAGTAATAAAAAGGTACCCTACAATATTATAGATAAGTTGGAAACGAGACGACGTAATATGACGTTCACACATGTACTTTGTATATTACAGTGTTTGAATGTTGGAATTTGAACTCGCACGTAAAATTGACCGAGCGAAGAGGCGTCACTGTTAAAACTGTGAGATATAATGGATATTAAACCATTAGTTTACTACAATAATTTAATGGTGCCTCTATATAAGGCGGAGTCCATCTGAAATGCGCCTTGCGTTATTACACTTAGACTGGACGTGTATTTGGGAAAATTAACAAAATTGAATAAAATGTCGAAACCTACAAACTTCAAACAGTTTGAATTAAAAAGGGACCCCCTAGGGTGCTGCTCTGCCAAAAAAATTAAAACCTAGGCGTTGAACTTAGGTTCGCATCATAAACTGCGGTGTCCTGGTGCAATTTTCAAGCCAGCACGAATACAAATGAAAAAGAGTAATTTTGTCATCTAAATTTCAGCCACCTTGCCACGTGGTCTCGTTCTCTTCTTAATTTCATAAATAAAAATTTCGATTCGACATGGGTCATCGTATCTTGCAATAACCTTGATACTGAAAATATCGTTGCAAAAAGTAGCCTAATTGTGTAAGAATGGCACCTGGACTACCGCCGTAGAGGGATTGATCAACTTTTAAACGTTGTAACACAATTTTTGAGAATGTTACGCAACTAGATGAGGCACGTTGAATATCCCGGAGAATTTATATGTTATTTGTAAGTTGAAAAAATAATTTTTGAAAAAAAAAACCCAAACAAGTAAGATTGTAAGATTTAAAAGGCGGGAAAATAAAACACAGGAAAGTTATTATTACTATTTTTATTTAAATAGGTACTACATGTTAAAGTTCTCAGTGCGTTCAGGATATACATTAACAGGGTTCTTGTTAAGCACCTACAAAATTTTTGGAAAAACTTATAAAAGAGATTATTGGTTTTAAACAATGGTATGTCACTACAAAGTTCAGTCATTTAGTTATAAACATCTAATTCCATAATATGTTTTGGTACAGAAGATGGGAATCTATACATCTATGATACTACAGCAGTTCATAATATTTTACAAAGAAATATCATACATAAATTAAATAAATTAGGTGTTGACAATATAAAGTAATATAAAATAATAAATTTGTTAAATACAAAAAATTGGCCCATCATCATACAGGAATATACATATATAAGGGGAGTAAAGAGCCTGTAATATTTTAAATGCCCTTTAACACGTTCACCATATATAAATGAAAAAAAGAATCACAGTAGCTAAAAAAAAATAATATTTTGTTTTTTTGTAATTTCTAGAATGCATGGTACTTTTGACTGACGCACAAAGACGATATTAGCGCTAGGAATAAAGTTTAGTAGTGTCAATTAGTAAGATTTATGTTTAGTAGCCAGAATTCAGATAATCAAGTCGTAATTCATATAGACAAAGCCAAAGTTGTTCACATAGAAAATACCATATAAATTCTCTAAAAAAAATTTTGAAACAATTCAGAACGTTAAGTATAGTACCACTTAGGACAGTTAAGGGGACAAATTCAAGCCTCATTTGTGTTGTTGACAATTCATAACACTATTAACAATATTAAACGATACAGCCGTGTCGATTATAAACGGCATAAAAATCAGTTCGTCCCAATGAAGTCCAAAATGAAAAGAATGGCTAGGTACATCCTCAATCAACTTTACTGTAGTATTAAAACAGCTCAATACAATACAAACCTTATCTGGAGTGCTAATGTGTGAATAAAATCAACACTGGATATTTATAACGCTGAGACTGGGCAAGTGTAAATTGCACTCGATTTTCCTATGATCGAAGAACTTCTACGTTGTCTATATAATTAGATTTATGCTGGCATTAAAAAGTTACACAATAGTGTAGTTTTGCCATTTGGCAACGTAAGACATGCACATGTACAGTGGAGGTGTTAAATAGTAATTCTATAAAAAAAATTACATAACAAAAGTTGATTACTTTTAATATTTTGTGGCACAAAAGTAGTTGCCCTGTAGTTTTTAAATAAAAATATAAAATGTGTGAATTACCAGTATAAATCCTCCAAAATTGTTACTAATTTCTGTACCTGGAATATTCTAGATTTTTTACATGCCCTGTATATATATGTATGAGAAAATATTAGTATAGCCTTTTCAATGACTTCTAAAACATTGGTCTAATGGCAAATATTTTAGGAGTTATCAAAGGTTTTAAAATTAGTCAAATCCTTATAACAGATAATTCTGCTGAAGGCTGGAATAAAATAAATACACTTTGAATTTCAAACTATCACAATAAATCATATTATCCCCTATTAGGAGAAATTACTGAAATCAGTTTTTAACTTAATAGTTGGAGTGTGACTGCATAGAGGCTGATTTACGTTCATGTCATGTTTGATTTTGCTGTGGCTCACTTGGTTGGAGCGAATTGCATTTTCTAACTTCGTCCGTAAACCCTCGGTTTGAGTCATCAATCTTTTAAATTCCTGAAAAAAAAAACTAATAAGGACCAGTTTCCAAAAATACTTGATACAATTCAGTTGACATTTCAATTGCACAAAGTTACCTGTGGATACTTTGGTCCGATTTTCATCAACCATTGCAAGCTGATTTCATGCAGCGATTGGGAATATTTGTTGGCAGATTTAGCAGCTGGTTCTAAGAGTAAGTAGCTTACCAAAATCGGTACTAACAACGTCAACATCTGAATACCTAATGTAGGAACAAAAAGACACGTCAAAATAATTCAAAATAAATGAGATAAATATCTGTCAACACTGGATATAATAATTACTTGCCTTGTATTATACCTCCTGAATGCCAAAAAAAATTAAGCTGGTTGTAAAAAAATTGTCATAGAACTAAAAGTATATAACTAGGTTGTTAATTTTTTTTCAACTTATGCAGTCTGGAACTTTTCCAACAACACCAAATAGAACTTGTCATATTGAACTGTTTGTCTGAGGGTCAGACCTTTAATAATAAATTTCAAAATATTTATATTTTGACTCCAGACCTGTGCAATTGCTTACTCACGCACTGGGAAGGTCTAATAATAGGTCTGTTCCAGCAGGCATAAGAACTGTCTCGAACTAGTTCGGAATTTAACTGAGCATGCGCAGTAGCAGATAGGCAACACTTATCGGTCTCTGCTCATGCTCAGTAAAATCCCGAACTGGTTCCGGACTAGTCCTTATGCTGCTGGAACAGACCTATTGGCACAAACTTGTGCCATGTCAGTGTAAAGGATAAGTAACAAACAGATTATACCAACAACATTACTGGTCGTAAAAGTAACTTTGGGATATTTACGAAAGGCCGCACTTATTTTTCGAATATTTAATAATTAAGTGAATTTTCACTGGATGAAGAAGCCACATGGCGTTTTTAACTAATAAAGGGGGAGACTTAACATTACTTAAGTTTTTAAACCCTTATATTTATTGAAACGAACCAATTGAGACCTGCCCCGTTCCATTCTGAATAACAAATAAAGTATTATACGTATATCTACTTACGATTCTGTGGTTCTGCCAATTCAATTAGAGATTCTACTGTAACTATCGTTTCAACTGTAACTGACAGTTCACCATCCGAAAACAGTTTTCTAGCTGAATCCGAGTAAAGAAACTCGACCAACTGTGGCGCCAAAGTGTGAATGTATGGAGTAGCCACAGCCCGGTCCTGATGCGCAAACAGAGACTTCAAAGTTCTGACACATTTTAAACGCACCTAGAATGACAATCACACATTACGACGATATTTAGTTCGTTGCTTCTCCTCCAAGGCGATGTTCAGTTCAGCTAGTGGCTAAAACTCACCCACCTTGACAATTAAGAAGGGAGAATTACGTCATGCTTATTGACGTTCAGTGCAAAAAACTTACCGTTGAATTGGAGTTTTCCAGACATTGCCTGAAGTGGTTGATGCAAGGATACTGCAGATTGGGAGCCGTCACAACGTTAGATGGGGCATGTAGAACAAACACCGCTATGGCGAGCATCATAGTCACCTCGTCCAGCTTGTTTTCATCACTACCAGTTTTGGCGAGATCGATAATCTTGGCCAGGGCGCTTTGTAGGAGTTTCTGCCAGCTTTCGCTGCTTTCTGGGTGCTTGCAGTAGGAATCGGTGGCAAGTGTTTTTAGGCAGTGCAATGCAGCTTGAATGGAAGGGTTGTTGGCTAAGATGGTAACGTCGTTTACGTTTTTTGTGGCTACTTCTTTCACCACTCCCGTGGTTAAGTATAATACAGTTGGTAAAATTGACACGGCGCCTTTTGGGGAGCAAAGCCTATGTAAACTTTCCATGCAGTTGATAGAGGCTGCTAATAATTGACCGGATTGTTCGTTTGATTGCAATATCCGCAAAGAATTGACTATGGTTGAGTTGGGTGAGGGGCTTAGAGAAGGTAATTGACGTATCAAAAGACACAAACACACCTCTAACACTGCGAATACTAAAGACTTCCCAGGGATGAGTTTACCACTTTCGCCGCCTTCACCCAACATATCAACATCGATCTTAATTTCCTCGTCATTCAACTTGTTTTGCTTCTTTTCATCTAAATTCTGTTGAGCAGCTTTTACGACCTGTTTGAGGACTTCTAAGCAAAGCAATTGGCATGAATGGTTATCCCTCGTTAATATCAATCGATGCAGCACATTGCACAATTCGATTCCTAGAGATCCATCAGCGATAAGCAACTGCCTGGTGTATTCGGTATCAAGTAAAGTGTACAGAGCTTGCAAGCAAGTGATGATGCTTTCTAAAGGCTCAGTAGAACGAGGACTGCACAACGCCTCCATACAAATGCCAAAAAGTAAATGGAACTTGTCAGAACAGTTGTCCAAAGGCTTGTTATTGTTTAAGGTGTTGTCGTTGTTTATTTCTTTTCCCGTGTCTTTCTTAAAGCTCCCCGAGTTTAACCAGAGAGCTGCGGCGTGAAGGATAGGGGGCCAAGATGAAACATAATACGGCCTCGCAGATTCCATTGTCTCGTTTGTATAAAAGGCTCCACCATCGTGAGGAAGCTGACTAGAGAATTCAGTAGGCAAGGACAACAACGCGTGGTCTTTCAACGCCGATAACCAGTACTGGGATAAACTCACCAACTCCGGTTGCACCAGAGTTAATAAACTCTCACCACGGTATTCAAAATCGCTAAATTCATTATTATTACTGTTGTAACTAGTTGATAATAGATACAGCGTTGGAGCAGATTCGTTTCCTTTCATGGCCACTATATACACTTCAGCCCAGGCTTTAAGTATGGCCAGTTTTTCTAAAGTTGACAAGCTTTCATTGTACAATTGATTCATGTTGTTTTTATTTTGTAACTTTGTTAATGACGAGACTAGCAGCTGGTGCACTCTTCTTAAATCGTTGAGGTCTCTTGCGACGTTGGATCCTATCCACGTGGAGCAAACCTCGCAAGCTGCAGCGGTCACAAGAGATGATGTGTCTGGCGAAAACGCTGGCCTTAAAGCAGCACCAACTTGGGCCTGAAACTGTTCCAGTAACAGATGTCCCGGGAACTCAGGCTCAGGGACTTTTGCAAATTTTTCAATTATATCCTGCAACGTTTTTAACCCCTCCAGCCTCAGTGGATCCGAATCACTAGTTGCTGCTATGAACGCCATACGTATTAAGTCGGAAAGATGCAACGCAAGAAAATCACTCTTTCCTTTAGTCAACTGCATTTCTTTGGCTTGAATTAAATCGAAATGAGCTGCTTTGTTGTTAACCTCGCAAGCTGCTATTACCTTTCTAACGCATTCAGCTGCGAAAACTCTAGTCGGCCATCTCGGTTGGACTGCTGGATGCGAGGAGTCTTCTTCAGCATGAAACTCTGCCTGGTCGTCGTCAACCTCACCGTCATTTTCTTCTTCATTCGTGGTCAAAGTTAAGCGGTCTTCGGTGCTAGTTTCTAAAAAAATTATCGGTTTTAGTATATTCGTTTTTCGGCTTGTTTCATTCTCCTTACCTGTGGCAACAGTCAACACGTCCTTACACAACCCCAACCACTGAGAAAGATTGTCTGCTGCAAGAACCTGCAGCATACTTATGATGGTGTCGTGGATGTCTTTTATTAAACTTGCGTCGGTCTCCGTGTCCAGCATGCTGAAAAATACCCCTGGTAAACCAGTTTCGGTTATTAATAAGCCTTCTACGGTATTATGGTCGCGACTCTCGCTAGCCAACGTCATAGCGTGCTCGCAGACTTCCTTGGCCTCTCTTTGCGCTAGTTGTCTCAAACATGATATTGCAGCCTTTCTTAACAGTAAATGGTTGCTAGAAAGTGTCCTCTGTAAAAAAAAAACCCTAAGCACATATTTTTTTCCTAAACGGTAAATGCACTTACACATAAAGTTGGCACCAAGGACGACAAATTCACATGTCGTGGCGCAAACAGGTGGAGCTGCTGTAAACATCCTGTTGCCTCGGCTTGAACAAGAGGATCTTGATGGTCTTGCATAATAGCACACGCACACAAAAACGAGGATCTGGCTGTGCATATACTAGCAGTATTTCCTTGCAGCTCGGGTCCGATGGTAGTTATTAAAGCTGACAACACCTTGCCAATGCACTGATGTACATCGATGTAAGATTGAGGGACGTTCAGTAACAACTTAAGAGCTAATGATAAACTAGGTTCGACGTAACCTCTGAACATTGGGCCTCCCGAATCTATTATTAACGCAAGAGCATGCAAAGACCAAACTTGTACGATTGGCGAGGTCTGATCTTGCGCTAGAGCTAGTAGAATAGAGACGCTTGTATTCAAGTGTTGACTAGAGCCCATGCCGCCTACGTATTTATGTAAACAACCAAGCGCTAACGAATGGCCAGTTCGGCTAGCCACATCTCTGGCAGACTTTAGTCTGTCAAAGCTAGTTTGAGCCAATTCCGCTGTGAATTTAGGATCTGATATAACTTGCGCCATTCTTCCCACGGCCTCACCAGCTGCACAACGCAGAATGGGATTCGGGGATGTGAGAGAACCAATTATGAGGTTAACCGCAGATTTCTTTATATCTTCTTGACTTAAAGTCACTTTGGTCTCTGTTAGACCTTTTAGGCCACTCAATAAGGCAGTAAATACGTTCATTTGTACGGCTTCTTGCCTAGTACTACGTACATGCTTAATGCATTCAGCAAAGTGATCAAGCATTTGAACTCTATGTTTATTCGTGACTCTAGGGAATATTTGGCCAAACAGAAGCACGGATATGTCGATAACGGCTACGCCAAGAGGCAACGGTCCTGGTATTAACTCGCCCTAAATAACATAAAAATGGGCTTAGAACTGGCCACAATAGGTACTACAATAAAGTTTACCATTTGAACTTGGCGAAACAAGCAGCACGCATCGTGCTCCAAAGCTCCAGAACCTGCAGCACTATTTGGCTGTAGCTAAAAAAATATGATGGTAATTAATTAAGTTTTATAATGTTTACCGATTAATAATAGAGATTAGCAATGAAAAGAAAATTAAGCAACCAGATATAAAAGCGCACGTAAAAATAAAGTACGATCAACACATTCGAACTACTCACATGTTCACCATCTGCCCTGCGATTAGGCTCCATCTAAGAAAAATTTATGTTATAACATTACTACAACCATCTCAGCAGGCATCTCTCATAAAAACAACTAATACATCACGTGAGAAAAATTTTATTATATATTAGTAGTGCTCAAAAGCCAGTTAACGATAAAAACATTAAAACTATATTTAACACACATTTTGAATACAATATTTCAGAGCACTTGAATGTGAATACCAGGATTTGATTCGCTATCGAATTTACAATTTGCAAAATCTGTCAAGTTATAATTGTGTAACAAATACACAAACTACACATAATAATATATCTATTAGGTTCAACTGCCTATTATTTATTAAATTAAATTGAAAGCTCACGCTTCATAAGGGTGGGTCATTCATAACCTGACCATTTATTTTTTTACTCAAAACGGGACGATTTATTTAGGATAATAATAAATTCAGAGTAATAAAAACACGTTTTTTTTTTTAGTTTTATTAATCGAACTAGTAAAACCACATCTTTATAGTGCACAAAAAAAACGTCAGTATGTTTTAATTTCTTATCCGCATCAAAGACGCCGACGTTTTTTATGTGCGCTATAAAGATGCGGCCTACTTTACATATGAGAAACTAAAGAAAGTAAATAATGGAATTTTTATTGAAACAAATTTGTTTCAATAAAACTGGTGAAGATATACAGGGTGTCCCACTTAAGATGTATCCACCCTCCTAAAACCGATTTTCGAAATCTTTTTTTTACCGGGTAGGGCTTGGAAAACTGCATTTAAGCTATAATAGGTACCTTATATTTCTTAAAAATGTACATCATGGCCTACTGAGACGTATTTTTTTTGCGAAATTTCGAGAAAACTATTAGCGATTTTTTTAGAGAAAAACTAATACCAGAATTAGATTCAGGATCTTTTAAAACATAAGTTGTGTGAACTTTGCGACATTAGGATACAAGGTGTTAAAGAAAATGGAGAGGAATTTTTAATAACGGGAAACTTTTTTTTGCAAACAAAAGCGGTACTATTTTGAAATTTCCAGTAATTTAACATTTTTTGGCTGGAAGACTTCGGTCGTTAGCCAATTGGAATTTCCAATAAAGCTTTCTACTACTACTAACATTTTTTACAATTCTCTGGTTTATTTAAAGACGTATTAAGAAAAAAACGACAGTGGTAACGACTAAAAATGGTATCTAATTTCTGTTGATATGGTTATCGAAAACAAATAAAACAATACATTAGTTATTAAAGCTAATTAAACCATTCATTTCATCTGTAACTGAGTTTTTTCAGGCGTCCAAGATTTAGAATTAAAAAATATGGATAATTAGGAAAAGCAACGTGGAGACTATCGAGTGCGCAGGTCGCTCGCAAATTACCTCGATTCGGTCGGTCCTAAAGGCATCGGAAAGACTCCGCTTTACTGCACGTTTATCCACTCTACAATCATATCTTATTGAAACAAAGTAGCGGTGCACACGCTCTGGCTTTGTCTTGCTCGCGCAATTGCTGTTGGAGTGTTATTGACATACTGCAATTGCTAGTTTTCTAAAAACGGGACAATTTTGTGTACCGAAGCTCGTTCAAAACGGGGCGTATGGTCACGTTAGACTCGTTCACATAATAATGTTGGTGCAAGACTGCTTGAAAGCGGTGAATTTCCTGCGCTCCATGCAAGAGCGCTGGAAAAACTTATTGCATTGCGAAAGAGTTACAATCAAAATTTTAAAGTAAAAAAATCAACATTTTGATAAATTACCTCTTATCCATACTACAACACCATTAAATTGATAATTTTTTTTTTACCAAGTGGCTTGCTAAAAAATATCCGTAATTTCCAGAGATTAGTAAAAGACACTATCTCTACTCTTTGTTAAGAAGGAAAATAGTAACAAGAACAGAAAGCAATGTTAGTTACATCTAATAGGGGAGGGAAAAAACGCACCTGGTCTTCAATAGTCCTGTGATCTGTTTCCTGCAACCAAGTCCCCAAAATGACGGAATCGTCAGCGTGACACACCGTGCGAAGTTGTGACGTGGTTGTATTCGCAGGATTCTCAGTCAAGGTGAATTCCGCTACCAACATTCTTAGCAGATGGGTATAGGAATCTACGAAAGAGTATAATTGTAACTTGAAGTATAAAAATGCAATTTGAGCGCCTTACTTTCGTAACACTGAGGGTAAAGCAGCAGAAGTGTTTCGCATAGTCGAAGTCGTACCATAGCAGCAGGCGCCTTTAATTGCTGTCCATATGTTTTTAATATTCCAGAAATACTACAAGATATAAGTTTAATTTGATAAACAAACACGACCGCAAGTTACTTACTTCGTAAGCATGGCAAGGGCCGATTCGATTGGAGTAAGCAGTCTTCTATTAGTCTCCTCGTTTACTACTTCCGGACAATTTTGGAGAAAACTATGCATCGCAGATAGAGCCCCGGCTCGGCCTTCAAGAGTGACCTGCCAGGTAAATACATCTCCACGTGCTTTCTCAGATTCCAATTCCTTTGCTGACCTTGGAAAAGAGTTCCTCCATAGTAACAGCATTCTAGGCAACAGTCCTCTAACAACTGGTATGCCCAGCGTCATGATAGCACCAATCAAGAGCCAACCAGCATGAGTTCTGTGCAAAGAGAGACGGCTGTTTTGGCTGGCGCTCCGCAGAAGTTCCTCTGCAGTGTTAAATATAATTTTGCCTTTCATATGGGGTACACCGAGTGGTGACAATTTTACGCCCCCTAGAACTGCAGCTAGAGCTGAACTATATCCCGATATAGCTTCTGGGGATGTTCTGTACTGCTCTATACCATTAACACATCGATCAATTAAAGGGGATATTTGACTAGGTACTGCTACACATATACATCGCAAGCACCAAGCTGCTGCTAACCTTGCGGCTTGGCATGGATGAATCAGAACGCTCACCGTTACATCAATCAGATCTGGAAATAAAAACACAAATAAAAATAAAAACTAATCAATTGTTACAAAATTTCCTACTTACTTAATGATTGATCTGTAATTAAATCATGTGCAGTTGTCCCAAGACTCAAGACCAAACTTCCAATTTCCTGCAGGGCACATACTAGTAAATGTTGACTAAACAATGTCTCCTGATTGAATTCCTTAGCATTCTCTGGATTAAAGTCTATCGAGTTCATTTCTTTTACTATGATTTGTGCGATCTCCTTACATGCTGACGTCTGTGCTTTTTCACCCAACATTTTTCCAAAAACACTACGTAAAATAAAATTAATACACTTTCTGGAGTACACGGCATCTACATGGGATGACGCGGCTTTCGGATTTGCTACCAAGTAAAGAATATGACTAAGAAAAGTCTTCATATTCTTTTCTAACCAGACACTGCCCAAAATTTGGACAAATATCACATAACCCTAAAATTCAAAGGATAATGGTCGCACCCACTACAAAAAAAAGTACGTACATGTGTCACACCAACTCGAACTTCTCTGTTAACTCCTGAACTTCCCTTGATTATTTCGCCAGTTCCCTTTAAAAATCCAACCCCTCCTCTCAAAAAACCAGACATTAAAATGCCTAACGCTTCATCAAGCGACACTAATTTCAACCCTTTTTGTTGTTGAGCTGAAATAATAACAACAATAAAATAATCAAAACGCGAGAAGAATATCCCTTACTGTTTTTTCCTACGTTTTGGTTTTGTTGGGTCATTGCAATCAGCGCACCTAAAAATTTAGCAACAGCACATCGAACCTCGTAGTTTGATCCATCAAATGCTCTAAAGCACAGAGTTGCCAAGCTTTCCAATTCCGTAGTATATAAAAAGGGAGCGTGGTTTAACATTTCTAGTAAACACCTTGTTGCCGCACATCTGACGGCCATCACTCTATCAATAAGGCAGTGTCGTGCAGCTTTATATATGTCCTTATGTACATTTGATATGGCACTTCCCATCCCCGCGCAAACTTTTTCCAATGTCAACATTATTTCAATTCTAGTTTGTGATTCCGCATTTCTAAGAGATCTTATAAGAATATGGACTGTTTCTTCATAAGATCTTCCCATCATTCTCCCCAACTTTTCATACATTGTACCAACACAACAGATGGCGGCACTAAATGATTTTATGCGTTACAATCATAATCAAACATATAAATAACTACTTACAGTCTTGTTGGTAAGAAGCTTGGTGAATCATCTTTATTTTTCAAAATATCGTTACATTTATTAACTGTATCGAATAACAAAAAAGTGTCTCCAACAGAAAATAAAGTGGCAAGGCATCGGGCAATCAATTTTCTAGTTGGTGGGCCTGGAGACTCTTGGATATGATTCATAAGTTGCTGTACCAGTTGCTTTTGACAACCTTTAATGTCATTCTGAAAACACACTATTATTCGCTTAATTCTGAAAAGAAGTAACGTTTACCTTTTGTGCAGCTACAAGTACTTTATCCAAGAACCTCAGCCATTCAAATATAAAAACTGGTCTTTTTGCTTCTCCTATTTGAGCTAATGCTTCCTCATTAAGTGTTAAACTGTGTGATAGTTCCATTTTATATCAGCTTTTAAAATGCCTAGGAACGATTCAAATAATTATTGCACTACAAGATCACTAGAACAATTTGCAGAGCGAATTTATGCATAGACTGTTTGCATTTTAACAATTAATACTCCCCTTTACAATACAGAAGAAATTTAAAACATTTAACATAACCTGCAATATTTTATAATCTTTATACCACAAAATATATACAAATATTTAAAATCTATGTAATTATAATTTAATTGAAATAAACTCTAAACTGAAAAATGCTTAAAACTATGACACAAATTATTCTGAGAAAAAAATTAAATAAATAGAAATGGTGGATAACCCAAATTTGTACTCACGTTTAAAATAATTATTGAGAACCTTCCTTCCGGTTTAATGTATTATATTCTTAAAATTCTCATGATATTACTGTAATATGAACATAAAATTTTTATTAAGATTGCTTTATTATCACCTTATTATTTTTTCTGTTTACATTTGGAACTTACGACACTTACGACTTTTGTCTGATTTTTATCGGACTTCACTTCACATCACAAACGTCAAATGTCACATCACATCACAGAACATATAAAATATACCAGAAAGCAGAGAAGATCTCTAATCCCTGAATGTTACCGATTACTGGTAAACCGGTTGTACCGTGGTAGCGAAAGTGTAAAGCTGAGTCACCACGGCTGCATACTGCACAATTCATGCTTACTGTAAGCGTTTTCGTTTTATATGCACAAACAGTGCGTGAACACCGGTTGAGTGTGCACGAACACATCAGCAGAGGTAGATTTGTGGTTAGTACTAGGATCAAGCCTGAAGTGTTTTTTAAACTGAAACCCAAAAAGTAACACATATTAAACATTGATTTTCACACTATTACTATTGGTATTATATTACTTCTAGAGCACTGAACTTATCAATAACATCATTTTCGGTATTTTGTTCTTCCTGCATAAATATTTCAAAATCTCGTCATCTTCGGATGACGAAGATGACTTAAGCAGCTCATTTATTATATTTATTATAATAGATGCCTCCATTTAAATATTAAAAAAAAGAGGAAATTTTAATGCTTATTCAAACACATTTTATTATACCGCCATTTAAAACTGCAAGAGCACACATCTTGTGGAGAAATTAATGCACCCAGTGCAGAACTAGTTCAGTTTTTATTATTAATCGAACACAGAACACTGAATTTCTAAGTCGAACACACATTACTAATTTCATGCAAGCCAATGCAGCACTAGTGCAACAAGTCGAAAACGCTTTGTGATTGGTTCATTGGCGTACATACAACACCACAATTTACAGTCATACCGCTTCTAAAGTAAACTTCCTGCCATAGGGCAGGAAGTTTACTTTACTCGACTGTCGCTGCAGTCGCTGTGGGAAGTGCATAATATTCTTACCACAGAACATACAAATATGATTATTTGCTTGCTCAAGGTTCGTGATCACGAGCACACTTTTTTACGAACGACCGCCCACAAGCTTATTAACCAAATCTAACCATGTGGACGTGACGTAACCCAGGTTAGGGTATAATCCAAGTTGTAGACCAACCAGATAATACCTAAAGCAGAGTTTATATAAAGAAAGTTGGGACAGTTCGCGTTTTTATGAATGAATTTGAAAACTCAAATTCGTTGATCAGATTCCAACGTTTAATTATCTAAATAAAATTTGACTGAAGGCCTTAGTTTCATTGCACAGTTATTTTAAAAAACCTGATTATTTATTTATAGCTAATACATAAAAACCAATTTTAAATAAAACGTTTAATTTATGCAAGGTTTAAAAAAAACTATTTTTCTTGGTGTTAAATTCAATCTAACCACAAAATAGGTACTCTTTGATGCAAGAACACCAAATTTAAGTTTCCCGCATCTCATATACCTACTAAACTTTACATATGGTATATTTCTTGGGCATATCGGTCATATATATTAAAACAAATTTATTTTTTTTCCAACGTTTCGGTTTATTAAAACCATCATCAGGGATTACAAGGTGAAATGTTTAGTGAACAAGGTATATATAAATTTTACACATAACTTATGGTGAACCAACTTACAATTTTTTTTTTTTTTTTGTTTGTTTGAAATTAAAATGTATTACACATATTGTATAAAGTAGATGTTATTCTTTGAGAGTCTTAAAAGCAACTGAAAATATTTTTGTCAGTTTCACATTTAAAATAATGCGTAAGTGAGGGTTTATTTATGTTATGGACAAGATAAGGGCTAGCAGGTATACATTATAAGTGGATGTTTTTTGTGACATGAGTAATAAATATTAGAATTAAGTATTTGGTGTTAACAATTTTTGTAAAGTAAATTGGGAAGATGTATAAACTTACTAATTATATTATACCCCATTTGTTTTATTTTAGTAAATTAAAATAGGTATTGCTTAAGTTCTCTATATCAGTTCGGCTATTTATTGAATTAGAATGTCTTTTATTTGCAACATTTCATGTACGATTCTTCGGTGATAATTGGGCTCTTTTTCCAAGATATGAATGTTGTTAAAGTTAAAGTTATGGTTATTTTCTAAGGCATGTTGTGCTAGCGCTGTTGAGGTATTTCGATTTTTAATGCTGTATTTATGTGAGTACATTCTTTTATGCAAATATTGTTTTGACTGACCTATATATGTACTATTGCAATTGTTACAGTCAATTTTATATACAGTATTAGTTTCGTCTTCTATGGGTAGTTTAGGTTTAAGATTTGTGAAAAATGATTTTGTGGTATTATAAGGTTTATGTGCTATTATTACGTTGTGGTTTTTAAATATTTTTGCAATGTTTTCAGAAACATTTGGTATATATGGCATGGAAACATATTTATTTTGGTGATTATTCGGATTAACAGTAGTTTTATTGTAAATTTTATGTATTCTTTTTTTGATAATTGGCCCATAAAAGTTTTTAGGGTACGCGTTTTTATCTAAGGCATTTTTAATTTTTTTCAAATTTTGAGGTCTATGTTTGGGATGAGAAAGTTTAATTGCTCGGTCTGTCAGACAGTTGACGACACTTTTTTTGTAACAGTTAGGGGTGTGTGAGTTAAAGTTTAAGTACCTTTGGGACCATATTTCTTTTGTAAACCAATTTGTTTCAATGACGCCATTTTTATCATAATTTATTGAAACATCTAAGAAATTTATACTATTATTTTCTTCTATTTCATTAGTAAACTATAATACTCAAATTTTCTCCCAGATTTTCGGAACGGCCATGGGGTCTCCCATTTCTGCAACAATCGCTAACCTAGTAATGGAAGAATTAGAAAATAGCGTCCTAAAATCATTAAATTATGTACCAACCTTCTACAAAAGATATGTAGATGACTGTATCATTTGCCTGCCAAAAAATAAAATAGAATATACGGTCAATTGCTTTAATAAATATCATCCAAGACTTCAATTTACTAATGAAATAGAAGAAAATAATAGTATAAATTTCTTAGATGTTTCAATAAATTATGATAAAAATGGCGTCATTGAAACAAATTGGTTTACAAAAGAAATATGGTCCCAAAGATACTTAAACTTTAACTCACACACCCCTAACTGTTACAAAAAAAGTGTCGTCAACTGTCTGACAGACCGAGCAATTAAACTTTCTCATCCCAAACATAGACCTCAAAATTTGAAAAAAATTAAAAATGCCTTAGATAAAAACGCGTACCCTAAAAACTTTTATGGGCCAATTATCAAAAAAAGAATACATAAAATTTACAATAAAACTACTGTTAATCCGAATAATCACCAAAATAAATATGTTTCCATGCCATATATACCAAATGTTTCTGAAAACATTGCAAAAATATTTAAAAACCACAACGTAATAATAGCACATAAACCTTATAATACCACAAAATCATTTTTCACAAATCTTAAACCTAAACTACCCATAGAAGACGAAACTAATACTGTATATAAAATTGACTGTAACAATTGCAATAGTACATATATAGGTCAGTCAAAACAATATTTGCATAAAAGAATGTACTCCCATAAATACAGCATTAAAAATCGAAATACCTCAACAGCGCTAGCACAACATGCCTTAGAAAATAACCATAACTTTAACTTTAACAACATTCATATCTTGGAAAAAGAGCCCAATTATCACCGAAGAATCGTACATGAAATGTTGCAAATAAAAAGACATTCTAATTCAATAAATAGCCGAACTGATATAGAGAACTTAAGCAATACCTATTTTAATTTACTAAAATAAAACAAATGGGGTATAATATAATTAGTAAGTTTATACATCTTCCCAATTTACTTTACAAAAATTGTTAACACCAAATACTTAATTCTAATATTTATTACTCATGTCACAAAAAACATCCACTTATAATGTATACCTGCTAGCCCTTATCTTGTCCATAACATAAATAAACCCTCACTTACGCATTATTTTAAATGTGAAACTGACAAAAATATTTTCAGTTGCTTTTAAGACTCTCAAAGAATAACATCTACTTTATACAATATGTGTAATACATTTTAATTTCAAACAAACAAAAAAAAAAAAAATTGTAAGTTGGTTCACCATAAGTTATGTGTAAAATTTATATATACCTTGTTCACTAAACATTTCACCTTGTAGTCCCTGATGATGGTTTTAATAAACCGAAACGTTGGAAAAAAAATAAATTTGTTTTAATATATATGACCGATATGCCCAAGAAATATACCATAAGCATTTGAATTTCAACGGTCAAGAAATAAAAAACTAAAACTAAACTTTACTATGCAATATTCTATATGTTTTGTGCTATGCAATACTCGCTAGATCACTTAAAGAAGCGTGGAAAACGCTGCTGTCCCAATAGGTTCTATTTAAACTGTGCCTAAAAATTGAAGGGTTCATGGATCATGTCGGAGGGGTGTCAAGAAAATTTCAAATAATTAAAAAAATACTTTTTGAATTCGCGTTTCAATATTTAGGTCTAGTTTTATTAACGGCCACGCCCGTCCTAAGATGTTTTGCGCCCCTGATGGGCTACTAACAATAACGCGTTCTTCACAAGAAAATACACGGGAGGGAAAACGGTAGCGAGTTGAACTGGCGCTCCGAATATAATTCGTGATTACTCTTACCTATTTTGTGGGTAAAAATCAGCCGCTACTAACTGCTATCCCACTAGTCTCCTAAACTTTTCAACCCAGCAATTTCCAGTCAAACAACTTTAAAAACAATAATTTATTACTGAATCTGTATAATATATTACATTATATAACAATGCCTATAATTTAGTACATACATAATAGATAGGTATAAAGTAGTAGGTTTCATTTAATAAAAAAAAAAGTAGGAGAGTTAAACTAACTGTTAATATTTACAACAATCAGTGCTGAATGTATCTGACAAGATTGAGGAACGTACGGTTCTGATTGGTTTAATTTACTACACGATACTTGAATATGAGCACCTAAGTTGTAAGTTCCCGGGGCTGATAAAACAACAGCAAGATGAACAGTGTCTGTGGTTAACGGCTTTAGTGTTTTTATTATTTTACTGTTACCTAGCCAACTAAAATTACTGGAAGCGCTTGTGTAGAACAGGTTAGATTTGCTTATTGTTGTTGGTCTTATACTGAAAAACAAAATATATTAAATTAAACTACTTACACACAATAATATATAGGCCATCCGAGTTTTTAGAAATGTCAAAGGCGTTTTTGTTTATAACTTAAAAATACCTCTATACCCACATTTCTTACTTTATTAAAATTATGCATAAAATGGAACTCCAGAAATAAACTGCTCAACAACTGAGAGGAAACAAAGAATAATTTTTCTTTCACTTTTTTGTAACTAGAAAAATGGTTGCTCAATACTTGTGTTTTTTATTAAGCTTTTCCGCACCTATGTCTCTTTAATCATATTTTTATTCAACTCCACAGACACTCATGGATTACATATCTGGTCACCTAACAGACCACTCCATTCACATTTAATATTTTGATTTCTCAATTCCCTGAAATTGCCATCAGCAAAGTTTACATCAGTGAAACGAAATCTCTCATACATCTGTCTCAATATATCATACATCTGTCTCAATATATCATACTTCGAATGTTTCAATTAATCATTATCCCACTCTAAATACTCCACTTTCTCCTAACATTTATACTCATGTTCCTTAATTTTTATCCCACTTTAAATACTTCCCTTTCTCCTAACATTTACACTCATATTCGTTCATTTTTTTTATCTCTTCTTAATTCAACATACAGTGAGTGATTCATCTATGAACAAACAGTGTTCGATTTTGCAATTCCTGAGAGGTTACTAAAATAGTGACGTACACAATAAGCAATGATTCTTATATCTTATCTTATATATTGTACCTATTTATATTTATAGATTTAAAGTCATTGTTAAGAACAAAAATGCGCAAAACTATTGGCTTCTTTTGACTTTTAAATCTAATTTAATTACAAGAAAAACTATTCATTTGAGACATCCAAATATCATTCATAATTGCAGTTTATATCTGTTTGTTTCTATTTATGTAGGTTAGGAAGAACCTGCAAATTAAAGTCTTATTAAATTATGTTTTGTTCTGTTTCAATTTTTGAACCCTTTAGTCTCTTGAAAACAAATTATATTAGTTTCCCCCACAAAAACTGTGTACAATTTTTTCTTGTTACCCAGACCTTTCTGTTCTGGGGACGATCTAATTAACAGCCTTTCCTAACATTTTATTAAATTACTTAGAAAACAGTGACTTTTTTATTAGGTTTTAAACAAATTTCTAGTATACTCCTCATGTTCGAAACAAAACCTCACCTCTTTATATACTGTTGTATTTAAGCCGAAATGAATTTGAATTCATATTAAATGAGAGAATAAAAACGTCACTATAACTGATAGCAAATAATAAAAAAATCAGAGTTTAGAATATTCTAAAATAGTTTGTAAAACCTACCTTTCTTCGCTAGTATTCACGGCCACCGACAATTCCTTGTTGTCGACTATACTATGCAGAAGCAGCTTTATAGGCACTATACAAAGTTTGTCTTTCTCAAAATTATGCCGTACTATGGGAGAACATACTAAATTATAAGAAACTTGTTTTTGAGCAATTTCGGTATGTTCTTCTTCCATAATTGTTTTATCGTTAAGATCGATAACAGTATCTGACAGAATTCTTTCGAGCTGCAACACGTCTTCTTCTTTCCTGTTAACCTCAATTGGAATATGACACTGCCCATTTACTACTCTTTTGTTATTGGCATCAATGACTAGAGCTTTCCACTGGAGAAGTAGTATACCATCTTTATTTTCCTTATAATTAACATAATCAAAATCATCGAATACCGTCATCTCTGGCTTTTCAGCCTTTTTGGCAAATGCTAAATAAGTGCTGGTCAAACTTTGGATAGACTTTTTGTCAGAATTCAGGGGTATACTTGAGTATTCGCTAGTACTTTTCACTGCTCTCTTGGCTTTGAGTAAAATGTGCGCCGACTCTTGGGAATGTAGGTTAATATATTTTGGTGTTACTATGTCTTTCGTTAACGACCAATTTCTACTTAGCAGTCCAACGTTTAGTAACATCACTTCTGTTAATACTGAACTATGCACTTTATTTAAATTTGTTATTTTCATTGCTAATGCTAACTCTTCTACGGTTCTTGAGTTGTGACTTGCTTGGGACGAAACATCTACAGCTATCGATTCCTGAACTGTTAAGTTCCAACTGTGCCTAACAAGCCTGTACCTAAAAAAATTTATCGTCACTATATACTGCCGAGCGGTGAAAATATGTTAAGTTTTACCTAGGAATACTTAATTTGTTAACGTTTTCATAATATATAAGTAAATCTATTGCATTAGGTCCCTTGATATTTGGCGCTTTCACCCAAATACTAATCGTCATTGTTTGTCCAGGTTCTAAAACATTCCCTGTCAGAGGCACACATGTGATATGGTTTTTTCGCACTATTTTTTCTCTTAAAGCTGGTGTAATATCATTTATGTCTGTAGAAATATCCGCAATCTGGTTATATTCACTATTCACTAAATGGGGAACCGTTGTAGCCATGTATATATTTTGTAGAGGCACTGTACTAGTATTCTGAAAATCTATCGACACTCTTTGAAGCTCGTCCGATAAAAAATCTAAATTCATTTCGGAAAACGTAACCTAAAAATTATATGAACCGTTACAGCAGTACGAAGCCGCTTGCGAGGGTTCTGGAAACCGGGGATGCATAAAATTACACAAAATAAAAACTCCAATCCTCACCTGAAAACTGAATCCAGAAACCCCGTCAAACAACAAAGTGAATGCCTGAGGAAATAACACAAGTGTTACGAATTAATACCTAGAGCCCCCGGTTTCCAGTTGTAAGCTCGTTGGGATATCCGTTGGAGTTCCACTTACCTGCAGACATGGAGCTGGAGGTACGACATTAATTTCTAATTTACTTCTACTATTATTATTATAGTTATTTTGATTGCTTAACTTAGTACTATTTTCAGGTATATTAATAAGTTGTTTGCCTTTAATAAAGCTAGGTTCAGTTGGAGCACTGGAACCAGTGAGCGTGTAGCAAAATCCGTTTATTGTTATCGTCCCCACCATTAATGGTGTCAGGGATAAAATTAATTCCTGCTTAGAATTCCCTTCTAACGTAACCGTCTTTGTCACATACGTTTTAACATAATCGTCTACTTTATTGTCCAACATTTCATTAGATATCATTTCGTTTTCCCTATCAAAACTCCATAACAAATAAATATCTTTTAGATGTAATACTGTCTGCAAGTTGTTAACTAATAGCATAGAAATTTCAATAGGTTCATTCACAACAGCGATCGGCTTGTTTTTCTCTAACTTATTAACTGTGTAGAGCGTCACTAATGGCTTGAAAACCATTGGAAGAGAGCCCTCAATTTCCTGTATCAACATTTCCTCAAGCTTACTCCATCGGCTCTCCGCGCTTAAGTCATTCGTGCTGTTAAAATGTATTCCTACAGCTGGAATCTTTCCAGGAGTTGAAAGAGGGCGAGTGGGGCCAACTAATACTTTTATCGAGTTACTGTTCAATTCGGGTACAGGTAAAATAGGGCTGGTAAGTTGGTCAGCTTCACTTTCAGTTTTCAACTTATTCTTAAAAAAATAACTACCATGAAATAACAAACGGCATGTCAATGTGAAAGCAGCCATTAACAATAAAATATCTGGTGCAATACGAGTCTTATAAGATAATGGCAAATTTGATAGGATATCAGAATGACTTACCGCTAAAATTGTTAAGTATTCTTTCAGAAACATTGCCTGTTGCTGCGCCGATTGTTTGCTACCTCCTCTTAATAGTTTGGAAAAGGAATCAACAGCCTCATCAAAGTGCTGCAAATTATTAGCCTGCCTTCCAATAGTGTAATGAATGTGGTCGCTAGCTAGATCCCAGCCTGTATTTTCATAAATTTGATAAGCTTGTTTATAGCATTTCAAAGAATGTTTTCTTTGCGCAGCCTTAGAAAATCTGTGACCTGCTAAGACCATATGAAAAGCATATTTTCTAATCATTTTGGACTGCAAAAAACAATATGCCGCTTGTTCTAATAGCAACGCCGACCTTAGATCTGATTCCTCGCTGGTCATTCTTATTAACTGATGGGCAGCTTCCCCAAACATATTTTGCTGTTTTAGACATTCAGAGCTTAATATTGTTGCTCTGGTCGCAAACTGAGGCATTCTAAAATTTTAATTTGCATTAAAACTTGGTGAAGAACGAAATAAACTAAGCCTGTTATTACAGCAAAATTGACTTACTTGCAAGTATTTAAATAAGTTGTAATGCTTTCTTCCATATAATCCCAAGTTTTTCTCGTCGACTCGTTAGCCATAAATGCTGACAGAGCTGCCATTTCCAAGGCTCCCGCATAATAAAGCCACGCTTGGTCTGTATTATAATCCCTTTTTGCCAAATGATATGCCTGAAATGCTAAGGAATAATGGCCAAACATAAAATAGAGATCGCCCAGCCGTCGAATTTGCAGTTCTGGAGAATCTGGAGCGTAACTATAAATAAATAAATATTTTCCATTACATCAAAATTCTAAAATGTTATTTATAAGTTTAGGATATATTTCTAAAGACACTCACCGTTAAGCAAATAAAATGATAATGTTAAACTATAAAATAACTCCATGTTTTTGATTAAGCTTACATTAAATTATTAACTGCTACGGAACTGGCTCCTGGTTTATTAGGGCTGAACCATCGTTTAGTCGCGCTAAATAAAGATTTACTCATACCCTTCTTATTCGAAACCATGTCATTTAATATTACGATTTGTTTCTCTATATACGGTAGTAAACAACTTCTTGTAAATTCATATATTAATAATTTAACTTGCTCCACATCTTCAGTGGATAAACAATTTCCATGAGGTAGCTGTTTTGCGGGGTTATTAGGTTTATCCTCTTCGTTTATTAATTCTCCCTGCAAAATACACACATATCAAGTTCAAGTGGCTCGACATTTTTTAAAAATGATAAATTCACTCACCATTGAGAGATCATCATTAATTGGGCTAAGTGGATGGTAATTTAAAACGTTCTTAATTTCCTCGGCTTCCTGACCAATTTCCAATAGGGAATTTTTTACTGAATTTGAATCATTCTCGTGCATACCTTTGGAATCTTTCAAATCTATTTGATTTGCAATAAACTGACTCCATGGGTCAGGTAAATGTTCTGAAATAATTGATTTTGACGGTCTTGAATTCATTTTTAATAAAAAACAGTTGGATGCATAGTAAGATGTCTTGATGGACTCGAACGCTTTGTTTGCACTGTAATAAAATAATATTACTATTAACTGTGTCAATTTGTTAATCCACATTATCAACTTTTAATATACAACTGTAGGTTTAAACTAAAAAATTGCTTACACAGCACTGTCGCCCTCGATATTGTCATGTACAATAACATAATATTTAAGGACGTTTGAGCTAAACCACTTTGGTAATTTCCCTGGTGTTGTACTTTGCAATTGATTTAGGCTTTGTGCTAAATTAACAAACGTTTCCGCTGGATTATTATCCGATGAACTAACTACCAATATACAGGCTAAAAAGTGCTTAGTAAATTCATGATCCGAGGGGTATTGCACTCTTAAAAATGTATCTCTCCATGATTCGAACCAGGGTGTTGACGAAGGTATATCTAATTTATAATTTCCTACTTGAACTGTTTTATTTCGACTCTCTGGTGCACCACTTACAGAAGAATTTAGAAGTTTTCTAGCTATTGGAGTTTGTGGTGGCCTCCATGTAATATCCAAAAATGTTACTTTCAAATTACGTATACTTATTGTCAACCCAGTTGGATCTTTGTAGTGCACTGCAGATAAAAGTTGCGGTTATTGAACAAAGAAGCTAATAGTACATTATTTATACAAACCATCATTGTTTAGTCTGGAGAAGGGTTGTAGTAATTCAATAAAATCTAAATTATTTTTCTGGCAACATTTTTCTGCAAGTGGGGTACACATAACAGCAACTTGAGGAGTGAATGCATTTTTGATAAATTCCTGTGGACTTTGTTTACATTGTGCCATATTAATTTTGCTAATATATTATTAAAGATGATCGAAAATGTATTTAATGTGCACTACGAATTTCACAACTCAGTTCATATTATGAATGTGCATAATATTTATATCGTAAAAATGATTTTGACGTTTGTGATTGTAGAGAAATGAACGTAGCAACGTAAAATTTAACTGTCAGCTGTCAGCTGCGAATACTTATCAGTGTTGCCACAGCTACAAACTTCAGGTATAGCATTGTAAAATACTGGAAAACCCCAAATCCATAATACAATTTTAGTCAGATATGCCCTTCTACAACTAATCATTGATTGAATTATTTACATTTACTGGTATTTTACATTAACGGTGTAATCTTATGTAGGTGACAGAAAAACATCGATTGGTAGGTCGTTCCTTTTAAACTCTGTAGTGTGCTGGTCCAGTGATTATGCAGCAGCATATTCCATTTAAAAGAGGTGCCGAGCACGAATGTCACTCATGCTTCATCCCCCTTTCACCCGATGCACCATAGCGATAAGACAAGTGGTGCAAGAAGCACCGCAGGTTAAATTCAAGCGCATTTGTCACATATCTGCTTGGTACATTTTAATTTAGTTGGATATATATATATGGTTCTTGAAAGGTTCAAATTTTATTTTAGATTATTATTATTATAATACCACGAAGTATATATATCTTTACCAAAGAAATCAAGTTATTTATAAAGTTTAAAGTTACGAGTTATCTCCTACTGCTTAATCATCTTTGTAAATGTTAGCTCGTTTGGTATTATAAATGCTAATTGTTTGCTCATTTGTTAATAAATATAGCGAGTTAATTTGAATTCCCATTGAATATTGCATCGAACCTGCACGTCACTATTCACTAATGCTATATTTCTGTTCGACATATAGGATGTATAGGAGACCTAGGGTAGGTTTAAAAAAAGTCACACTTCGAGTAAGTTTTCTGGTGTACCAGAACTAAAGTGTAGACGAAAAGAACGGACCTTATGTTGGTCATACTGTGTCGTTAAATTTGAGCCAATTGCCAACATTATAATATTTTAAACACGTCATCATTTACACCTCGATGATTAAAAGAGCCCCCCTTGCCCTTACTGTATTAACAGTGCGCAGTGGATGGCGGATATGGGCAGGATCCTGTAATCTAAGCTCGTGATTACCTTGCTAGCTGTCAATAGAGCAATGCAAATGACAGAAGTCAGAATATCGTTTAAATTGTGACAAGCTGGCAGTACCTCTTCCAACAACCAGCTAGTTTTAAACCGTCCACATTGCGGTAAGTCGCTTGATTTTTTTATATCTGTTTGATGTAAATTATCTGCAATTTGCCCTATTAATTTTTTAGATTATTATAACTAGAGAATTATCTATTAGGAATAAAAATGGAATTCAAACGTTCGCGGAATTAAGTTGCGCCACCTATGGTAAAGTCTGCTAGCTTGTAGATTTCTATTAAAATCAGTGGTGTGCAATAAAACTTTTTCAATTCCCTATGAGACTCGTTGTGGAGGTTTACAGGTAAAATTTTTACGATTCCGCCCTAGTTTAAGGATATTTTTTATGTGCGTGTGAAGGAAAAGAGTGTTGGAGATATATCGAGAGATTTTTGAGTGCAGCACATGGTGCATGGGGGTGGTTGCACGCCGCTGAAGTCTGCAATGTAGTTTTAGAGGGGTATAGGGTATACTGAAATAAGCCTTCAATCCATTCTATCGTGGCGGGATGGAACTTCCTTCCATCTTGATTCTGAATCTTTAGTAAGAAGCCGGCTAGTGGTGTATAAAAGTAAACCAGAAAAAAAATTGAAACATCAGTAAAGGTTATCTGATTTGCTATGTGTTTATTGGATATCTGTAAATAAGTTTTCCTCGGAATGAATTAGGTATGATGTATTTAAGTGTAGGCTTTATCCATTCTTGCTAAGTCTAGTATGTGGGGAATGGCGAGTGCCTACCTATACAAGGCTATTGACTATGAAAATCACAAATTTGAAGATTCTGATATGTAGTTATGCTGATTAAATGTTCTAGAATAGCGAAATTGTGCTTTAAACAAGGTAACTTAAGCCAATATTAGCTGATTAGTTTAAAATTACTCTCATCACTTCCACAATTTCCTTGTTACCTATATATCTCTGCTTTTATTTGCAGTTTGTAACGAAGGAAACAAATCTTATGTTCGACACTTTGTGAATAATCTAGTGTATTACAAAAGTATGGCCGTACCTAGCCGTGCCAGAGTTTACTCTGATGTCAACTCCCATAAACCAAGAGAATACTGGGACTATGAAAGTTATGTTGTCGATTGGGGTCAACAGGATGACTATCAGTTGGTTCGGAAACTAGGAAGAGGAAAATACAGTGAAGTGTTTGAAGCGATCAACGTTACAAATAATGAAAAATGTGTAGTTAAAATATTAAAGGTTAGTGTCAAGTGCTTTTACGGCCGTGCTTGGTAAGAAACTTCCAATTTCTTTCATTTGAGTCTATAAATAGTTTTTATGGTATTCCGTCTGTTTCTCCAGATCACACATTTTCCATTTAAAATTACCAGAAACTTATATAAATTGTGTCAAATGCAATAGAATTAAAATAACATCACATCATTCTTATATTTAGAGCAGATTGCCAGATTAGACATCCATTTAAATAGAATTAAATCTTTGTGAGTGAGTAATAGCATTAACAAGAATCAAGTTTAAAACCTATTCTATAAACATATTCCAAAATGCTCTAAAACCTGTTATTTATTTATTATCTAGTAAAGTCCGGAGGTACAGAATTTGGCATACCATTTATAAATAATATGTCTTATTTCATGATGATCACAAACTAAAAATTAAGCCATTGTAGGATATTCCTCCAGTAAAATTTAAAACGAACTTTTGTCGGAAATGAATGATCCTACGATAAAATACCAAGCAAGTGTTTTTACATAATTTTCGTTGAGTAATTATAATCTAGTCAATTAGTTGTAAAAAAATTATTATTTATACAGTAAGAAGTAAGGGTTGAACATAGTTAGCTTACCCTATGTGCAACCCCTGTTTCAAATCATTATTTTGTTATAGTGACGATTCCAAAGAATCGTCTGCTAAATACGAGAAGTTTAAATGTAAATTATATAAACAGGTCCTAATAGACGCAATATTAAATGTAGTTCAACAAGGTGCAGTGTGATAATTCACCGTAAATTATTTTGTTGAATCTAAAAATTAGTACTGCAGAATTGTGTGGAAGATATAAAAAGTGTGAAGGTAAATGTGCAAAAAGTGAAATAGTTGTGTTGAAAAAGAAAATTGATTGCATAAATCATGAACGAAATATTAAATAAATTGGTGAGTGAGATGGAATAGATATACATACAGTTGAGTTACAAAAGAAAAGAATAGTCTGTCTTCATCGTAATATTGCTGAGTTTATTCTTTTTTAACTCATTAAGCTGGATCTCTAAGTAAATATTTGCGAATAGAGTATGTATAGATATGTGTGTGTGTATGTATAAATACTTGCAGTCGAATTAACTGTTCTCTGAACTGATATCACCAACTAATATGCAAACTGTGAGTATTTTCCTATTTCTTGTATTAGTGGCAGCAGTTCAAAAAACCGTTGATTCGAGTATGTGTATTTAGCAACAATTAAACACCATTAACTTCGTTACTTTCCATTCCAGCCTGTAAAGAAGAAGAAAATTAAAAGGGAAATAAAAATATTAGAAAATTTAAGAGGTGGTACAAATATAATAACGTTAGAGGCTGTTGTCAAAGATCCCGTTTCGCGGACACCTGCTTTAATATTTGAGCACGTAAACAATACTGATTTTAAGCAGCTTTACCAAACACTTACAGATTTTGACATTCGATATTATTTATATGAACTGCTTAAAGCTTTGGATTATTGCCACAGTATGGGTATAATGCATAGGTATGTATCTTGCATTTAATGGTAAGCCATCGTAACTCGAGACGAAGTAATTATTAATATTAGTGATGAAGAAACAAGTAAACATATTACTACTACTTAGGTTACATTGACTTACCTGTGGGTGCTTTCTAGATCGGTCTATATGACAAAGTAACGTTCATTTTAGGGATGTAAAACCACATAATGTCATGATTGATCATGAAAATAGGAAATTACGTTTAATAGATTGGGGCTTAGCAGAATTTTACCACCCAGGGCAAGAATACAATGTTAGGGTGGCTTCGAGGTACTTTAAGGGTCCCGAACTCCTTGTAGATTATCAGATGTATGATTACTCCTTAGATATGTGGTCTCTGGGATGTATGTTAGCGTCGATGATCTTTAGAAAGGAACCGTTCTTCCATGGTCATGATAATTATGACCAGTTAGTCCGTATAGCCAAAGTTTTAGGAACTGAAGAGCTTTTTGAGTATCTCGATAAATATCATATAGAATTAGATCCGAGATTCAATGATATATTAGGAAGGTAAGTTTTGTTTTTACCTTGCAGAAATTGTATGGTTTGCGAGTTGTTAATCGTTAATATTCCAGACATTCCCGGAAAAGGTGGGAGCGTTTCGTACATAGTGAAAATCAACATTTAGTTTCCCCAGAAGCATTAGATTTTTTGGATAAACTTTTACGTTATGATCATTTAGAACGCCTTACTGCACGTGATGCTATGGATCATTCGTATTTCTGTAAGTATTTTAATTTTGGCAAGAATATTTTAAACACAAACAAATAAGTTTTGCTACTTGCATTTCTCTTTGAAATAAAGTTTTTTTCTGGATAATTTTCACCATGACTTTCATGTTTTGCAAGTGTCCATCAAAAAAATAAATTTTTTTGGCATAGGAACACGATTTTATAATTTGAACATATTTTTAATATAAATAGATATAACGGACAAGTCAATAAACAACGGAAAGTCAATTAGAAAAACTTGGCCAAGTTGGATGTGCCGATTGCACATCTCGATTTGCATCTCCTTATGCTAGAGGCCGAATCCTTGATGTTAATTTTATTAGCTTTATTTGAACGAATAATTTGGACCAGTTGTCAGTTTTATACTTGAACTGTTTGTCGAATTAAGCCTATTGATTGTTGTTTTTTCCAGATCCGGTTGTAAAAGAGCAATGCAGAATGATGTCCACGGTTTCTTCTTCTCCTACTCCATTAACAGGCAATCTGTCTGTTGTAGGGGTAGGTGAGTAGCATGCAATTAAACACTTTCATCATTTCACCAGCTGTCATATTTTGCCATACACTGTTTAAAAAAAATAGTCATCCAGGCTCATTCGTATTTTTTCAGTCAAATGATCGAGTTTCCAGGTACCTATTTTCCTTTATATCTGAATATTTGTTGTTTTTTTTTTTAGAATAATTTCAAATGACTGACGTTTCTTTTATTATATATACAATGTATTGATTATTATGCCACTATTGGAATTTTTCTGTATACAACCCAAGATACACAAATAAAACTATTTAAATGTTGAGATGAAAGATTATGTTTACTGAATAGTTGTTACCATTTCTATTAACGAAAGTTATTTGAAATTGTGTTTTTTTTCTTGTGTATTATATTGTTAAAAACATTGTGTATTGTTTTGTAAGTATCTTTTTATTTTAATTATTTATGCAGAATTACTAGCAGCCTCAATTCAGTTAAATTATGTATATTCCATATTTTCGCTGTTAGTAATTGTGGGTAATCTAAAACAATCAATGGAATAAACGATTCTGTAAATTATTTATGTTTATTTATAAAAACTTTAATAAAATGTATTCATGATGGTGATGTACAACCTGTTATTGTACAAAATAATCCTTTGTAGAATTTTTTGCGAAATGGCCCAAAAATTAAACATTTACTCCTAAGCTGCCGTTACTGTTACTTTTGTTTTGTCGACGTTTAAAATATTTACACAGAAAGATATTTTGGTTCCAGCCTCGTATGAAAGGGTGCGGACAAAAGCTGAACTTACGTGTCGACAATGGGATCAAGTCTTTCGTAAATGTCACCTTTTTTGTTTTTGAATTACTTATTTTTTACTCCTCACTTTGACGAAACAACTAATCCAAAAAATAAATGAAACTAAAATGGCAGCCTTTTCACCAGCCTCCAGAGCTACGTAAATGTTCTGTACGTATCGTTGGTAGTTAAATAATACCGTTCTTAAAATAACCTGATTTGTTATGGCATTTATTATTATCTTTGGTACTATTAATATCGAAGTAAATGTTTTCATCGTTCTTTGGGGCATCCCTCAAGAGTTTCTACTGAGGTTTGACTGCTGTTGTGACATATATTATCAGAAAATCAACAGCTTGTTAGTTCATACAGTTTTGGGCTCTCTAGAGTTAAAAACTACGTGTTGTACTAAAATTTCTTCATATAAGAAAAGGACTACAAGTAATAAACATTTTTATTGTTCTAACTGAATTTTTTTCGTTGTAAATTATCTTTTGCAATAAACTTTATAAAAAAAGACATTGGTTTATTAATATTTTGCCGTGAAAAAAATATGCTATCGAAAGTGCAACTTTTAACAATTATTTACTCTGAAATGTCAATCAAATGAGAACCTTCAGAAATTAAAATACTTTACGATATGCAATAAATAAAAAGTGTGGTCCTTGTAAAGTATATTTCACGTTGTATTGCGTGTAGACCACAGCTAACTGCCGGTAATATTTACATGTTCTGCGGCTCCTTGCATATCTTCTTCAGCAATATCCAAAATAATTTTTATTATTAACTTTTTTTATGAATTTTTTGTACAGAATCGTATCCAATTAATGTAACATATCAAAGACATACGGTTGTGGGTTCGTAGATGACTGCAATTATGTTCTTTATTTCTCTGTACTACTCCTTCGAACCTTTAAACTATGGCAAGGGCAGCGAGAAATTCACTTCAACTAGATGCCCCAATCTTTATCTTTTGGTAAAACCAACTGGCGAATGTTCATTATGAGACGACAGTAAAAACCCATCTCTTATTGATCTCATAACTAAATTAATATTATCAATTAATTAATATTCAAATAGCGAATGCTTTAGCCATCTACGGAATTTCATTAAAATTAAACTTGTGCTGAAAAAAATAGATTATGGTAAGTTTGTATTTAATCTATGATGTGACCTTCAGATGATATTAAAAATTAACTGCCCAACTGTTTAGAATTTATATATACTGCTCTTTATATACACTGCTCAATATTAAAATTGTTCTATAGTGTATGTCTTATTTCTAATTGATTTAAATAAATCCTTGTTTGTTGATGTATATAATCTAAAATTAATTTCAAGAAGCGTAGTACAATGCTCTGAAACATTCTGGTATGTCATTAGAAATTACGTGCACAGTTTCTGTGAGTTTCATAACTTAAAAACATGGTTTTTTCTTGTTTTGAAAGAATTTTCGATTTTTTTTTCTTGTTCACCAAGGCTTCTCGTGTAGTGAAAATTTATTTATAAGAATACCATGTTTTCGAAAACTCAAACTAGGGACAATGTTCCTGTATCAACATTCGAATTTGCGAAATCGAGTTCCTCACAGTATTAAACTTGATATCAAACAATTCATTAATCCCATCTGGTGTGGTTTTAAGCTACGACCTCTGCCGGCATCCTTGGAGATGGCAGGTAACACGATGTAGTTTTAATCGATATGATTTTATTTTGAGACAAATGGAAATCAAAATATGAAAAAGCAGACAACTTTAAATACTTTGATATGGAATTCTCAATTGTGATCCCAGTGCAGAGCAGCATGTGTGCCCTTCTCTAGGCTATGTATTCATGCAATTTAATTGGTTATTTTTATTTATAAAGTAAAAGCTGTTATGGACTAACCCACAGGCTATCTATCCCATCTGAAGATTAGACAGCTGTTATTAATATTGGTTTAATGCTCCCACTTTGTAAGTCTTAATAAATATTTGCATTTTCAATTATTTACCAATTAACGTAACGCAACCATCTGTACACATTCAAGAAAATCGTGTTGCCTATACTAGAAAATCATAGTTTTGCAGTTTATTTCACTGACATTAAGATGGCAGCACTCTCATTAATTGACAATATACAGATAGAATGGAAGTGAGTTTCAAGTATTTATTTTTATGCCAAATCATCGCAAATTTCTTTGTATAATCATTATGGTATTATGATGTTATATTTTGCTGGTGAGTAGTGAGTGACGTCTAGCATATTTTATAAAGATTAAGTGGCTCCATCTAAAGATAAAACGTGAATTCGAAGACTGTGAATTCAAATTCGATGGTCTCTTGACAATTTATTACATTAACCAACATTGTAATTCTGTGCTATCCATATTTTGTTGTTTAACGACATAATATAATGTAATAAATTAATAAGATAATGTATCAGGTACGTCATTATGGTTGATAACCTTCCAAAATATTTGTCGATAAAAGAAGACATTAATTGGTTGATTTTCTATTAGATACGAGATGGCAGAAATTTTAGCAATTGCGTTGCGTGTGAGATAGGAACTGACAGGAGTGACAGGTTTGTTGGTAAACGTAAACGGTTGGGATTGTGGATTGGTTGGGTATTTGCTCGATTTTTGCCACGGCCATTGTGTTCTGGAGGTGATTACGTCTTTACAAAATTCAAGTAGGACTAGTAATAACAAATTCATGGTAATAGTTTTATGACAATCTAAAAATGTCATCCCCAAGTGCTGGAAAAAGACGTATGGATACTGATGTTATTAAGCTGTATCCTTTGTGTTCTTGGAATAATAATGTAAACAACAACAATACCTATCCTTTATATCAGCTGATTGTCGTATTAATTTTTTTAACTAATTATATTTTTAGTTTTACAGTTAAGGTAATTCTGTTGCAGGGTATTGTGCAAAAATTATTTCAAATAACTGTTCTATTTTTATTTATGTCTCAGCTGATTGTCAACAATATGTTAAATTTTTCTTAACAAGTTTTCAGTATTGAAAGTAAACATGAGGTAACAATTTTAGGTGGATTAAATGAATTTTGTGTTAAATTTTATGGACCTAGAGGAAGTAAGTATATAATTTTTTTTTCGGCTCTATCATAATTTTTTAATTTCTGACGATAGCTCCATACGAGGGGGGTGTGTGGAAGGTTCGTGTCCACCTACCAGAGCATTATCCATTTAAATCACCAAGTATAGGATTTATGAATCGTGTTTACCATCCTAATATAGATGAAGTCTCAGGTACTGTGTGTTTAGACGTAATTAATCAAGCCTGGACGGCATTGTATGGTAAGTGAGATATTTTTAGAATCTTCAAATATATTGAATTTTGTCATTTATTTTGCCGATATATGCTTTTCCTAGAAAAGATAATAGTTCAAATAAATATATACCTAATCAACTCTTAATAATGTATAATTAATGTACTTATCTTCAATTAACTATTTGAATAGTCCGGTGATTGTGTTTAGCAATATTAGTTATTAGAAACATTAATGTATTAATTAGTCACTAATGAAATCCAAACACTCCTTTGACCTTTGCACCCACAAATTATATATAGATGCATGACCATAAATATACCAAATTCAGGGATAAGTTAATATTTATTTAATAGTCATGCTTTCCTTTTAGCAAGAATGTCTGCTAATTTCACCGGGACCATTGCCAAATTAATTTCCCATTAAGAATTTTTAAAACAAAGAGTGAGAACTATTTTAAGTAAATGTCGCATCATAAATTCTATATTTACAGTTCATAAGAACTCGTTTTTGTATGTATACATCCATGATTACGTTTTATTTTTAGATTTATCAAATATATTTGAATCTTTTCTTCCACAATTATTAACTTATCCGAATCCAATCGATCCACTGAATGGAGATGCAGCAGCCATGTATCTACATAAACCAGAGGAATACAAGAAAAAAGTATCCGGTAAGCATTTATAAGCACTTTTTAAAATACGTTTTATGCTAAAATAAACTGCCATAAAATATAAAATCTCCTTCATCCGACACATAATTCACTGCTTTGTGTAATACCGTCGTCATCTCAAAAGGCATGAACTAGACTTCGCAGAAATTAGCGACTTGTTTAAAAGTAGCGCATTTTTATATAATGTATGTTTATTTTATGAAAGTATTTATTTCTTATTTTTTGTTCTTATGGTTTGTTACAATTGTAGCATTCTGTTATTTATTTAGAGTTTCACCTCTTTCTTTAATCCATTTTTCCTCATTTTGTCATCCCGATAGTCATGTCATTGAAGGGGATGGTTTTCGGTAATAAGGTTAGTATTACTGGAAAACCATTTATTTTTTTGTAACTCAGTTATGGGGAACCTTAGGCAAGTGTAACACTAACTCAACTTTAATTATAATGGATGAGTGCCAAAACGTCGGCCAAAACTTATTTCATTATTAATTATATTTTATTTATTGGCAGCATCAAATAATGTTTGTGAAAAAAATATGCGAGTCTAAGGCGTAGCATGATTATTTTACACATTACAGAAGCATCGCCCAAATTTAGCGATAAGGGTCACGTATCCATTTATTTCTTTATTTTTACGAGTACAAAAGCGTATCAAAGTAAAAATTTTGGAGTGAAATTACAACAGTTGTGCCTTTGAATTCTTTGAAAGTTATTTTTATTATGATAGTATTACGCTCATATCAGTAACAGTTTATCATAGATGGAAAGATTGATGCCGTCGTAGTAGGCTCATTTAGTAAAAATTAATTTTTCCGAATTTCTTTAATAATCATACCTAATCTATTTCGTTTATAAACTGCCGCACGAAAATTTCAAGTCGAATGAACTAAAATTGAGGGTGATATTTGCATTTGAATAATAAAATGCTCTGTATGGCGGAGCACGCCGGAGTGACGTCGGCACATCCTATTATTTAAGTTCGCCCGCAAGAAATACACGAGATTAGTAGTATTGCCACTATCAGGGGAGTAATAAATTTGTTGCAACTTTTTTACATACAGTTTAATCTACTTACTTTTCTTGGGGACTGATAATATTCTGCACTTGCCTTCGACCGCAATGTAGGTTTTATATTTACCGAGTACCAAGGGTACCATTTTTATGTATTTCTGATCAGGCAATCACAATTCGGTGATGTTAAAAACAAAATTGGCCCAAAAATTAGGGGGCATCCACCTTGTTCAATACGCCCCTGGTATAATTTCATAGTAGTCAATGCCAGCGAATGAGTGATCTTCTAAAAGTAACTGATGTACCAAATATCTTCTCTGTAGCCGAAAAGGTTCATGAGATAAAAAGTAAAAACAACATTTTGAGTGTTCCCTTCAACGTGTCCTAGCTCCCTTACAGACCCATGTTTATGGGAAATTTTTCATCAGTCTAAGAATTATTGACAGGTGTTCCGTAACATGCTGTATATGCAATTTTTTAAGACCGAATTTGACTTACTTGTCTTTTAGCAATATTTTTATAGCAATAAAAAATTTAAATTTGAATATATCATTGGATGCCGGTTAGTCTAATTTAATTTTCATAAACGGTACCTCAATGCAGACGATTGATTACCTCTAATGACGTAGTTCCAGTATGTCATTTCGTGACCACCATCTACAAGAATTGTCCTGATTGAGCGGTCATATTGAAGCTTTCAAAAATGATTAGCTTGTCTACCAGTGAATGCTGACTGTTTTAAACATTTTTATTAAAAACAAGTTTACGTTCAAATATTGACCATCTTCCTCCTGAGCGTTTTACTTGAAACTCGTAAAAATTTATCAAGGAAACGTGGGAGCTTTTTTCCCTCTTTTTTTTTTAACGAATGTGATTGTCCTAAGAGCTGTGAATTTGCAGAATATGTAAGAAAATATGCAACAGAGGAAGCGCTACGGGGCCAAGAAAATGTTAGTTCAGATAGTGAATCTAGTATGTCAGATTTTTCAGAAAATGAAGCAGAAGATATGGAGTTATAACGCAGGCTGTCTACCAATAAAAGCTCGCTCAATCTGACTTCCTCCTACATAGGTGAAATTTTCCGTTTAGAGTTATATGTGATGTGTTTAAAATGTTATTTATATAATCATGGTTGTTTTGCATTTTCATAGTTTATTTTGTTAGCGAATCTGTCCCAGGACTCATTAACACTAATTTCGTGAATTTGAATCATTTATTTATTTATTTTTTTAATTAATTTGGGGATCACATTGTAACATAAATATGTACAGGGTGTTTATTACTGTGGGATTTTTCTTTTTATCTTGAAAGGCCATTTACTGTTATGTTTTTATCACCTTTTTGGTGTCTCACAGACTGTAAAAATTGTAATTAGATGTAAAAATAAGAAAGCACAGGAAAATATATGTCGTAAGAGGAAAAGAGATATTAGATTGTAATAATTTCACCATTTTTTTTTTTTTTTTGCTTTGCTTTTCTGTGTCTGTGTCCTTATAGTTTCAAAGTACCTTTGATAAACAGGTTTTTGTTAGAGCTCATTTATATCTCATCGTGTACTCTATGTTACAGTTGAAGTTTGCTATTGTGAAATATAAGTAATTTAAAAACTCGTGCCAGGTAAAATTAAATAATCAAGTGATATGAAAGATGGCAAAAAGAGAATAACTTTTTACCTTTTTTTTTCTTTTGACAGAGTATATTTATACACTTTTTAGTTGTTATGATAGCTAAGATTATTTATTTTCCTTTTTAGTTTTACAATACGTACAATAAGAATCATGATATACTGTTAATTAGGTCAAAGTATTTGCTGTCCAATAACAGTGTGACATTTTGACTCGAAAGAGAAGAAGAATGTTTAGAAAATCGTATGTAAACACACCAAAAAGATGAAGGTGATTGAACATTGTAATTTTTATATAACAATAAATTTATTTATGTGATGTAACCTTCCCGTTGGATAATACCCTTGTTCACACCAAATACGGTTAGGAAATGTCGAAACTTTCCATATAATAATATACAGTGAAGTTTGACTGTGTGCTGGCATCTCTAGTTAAAATCCTACATTTAGGATTTAGGTTGACTAACTATGTTTGGTGTAAACAATGATAGTAATTACTTTTTTTATCGTTTTTATATTTATTATATTGGAATATATTCGATTTTACATATTAATTTTATATACTATTTAATTAATTCTCAAGTTACTGAAATATATATTATATTATTCCCTTAAACTGATTTATTTATGACGGGGGATGTTTGTTTATGGCAAACATTCTGGACAAATTTTATGGAAAAAATACTCGTACAAACGAAATTGGTAATTTTTCTTCAGTCTCTTAATTCTCCATGAATTATAAAGTATTTTTTTTCCCTTAAAAATTAAAGATGCAATAATATGTGCCTCTAACTGCATGATATAAGTGCATTTACGTTAATTTTTATATTTTATCAATAATTTTTGTGTATTATACACATTTGTGTCTTAAAGCCGATTTTTCTTTCCTTTCTATTATCGAACTTTCTGTTTGATATTTAACACGATTTTTCTATATAGTATCACAACACAATGAAAGGGAATAGAACAAGCTAAATTACGACATAATACTAGTCTCAGAGATATTATATTCTCAATATTTATTAAACTAAAATCCAAATTATATTATGAGGAATTGGCCAACATTAAAAAGTAACTGTTTTGAAAGATTTATTTTCTTAACTGTTACCTACTTTGAACAGAAACATAAATAATTGTGAAAATACTGGTCACCAGATTTATGAAATATTAAATGAATCGTGCTTATTATTTATTTATCGCCTATAATATAGTAAATCTAAATAGAAACGCATTACACAAATATAACATACATTTTGAAACATATGTACACATTTTTTTTTCAGCATACCAAAAAACTATACCTACAGAGTGCTAATTTGTAGCAATGTTGGATGTAATTCCACAATCGATTTTATTTGTTAAAATAAAAATGGCATAACAGTTAAGTTCGTAAATAATAACAAAGATGGTTACATAATTTTATGTAGAATCGTCTAGCGCAATAAAATATAAAGGTCGATATTTATTTTACGTGATAAATAAATTGCAGCTGGTATAATTTAGCTTAAATTATAATGAATACAAAATTTATGAATCGCCAATTATGTTCATAGATTATGTTTTAATAGTGGGCAGATTCTTTTGAAATATTTGTTTCATAACAAAGTATAATCGTGGGGTATATTTGTATAGTTGTATAATTGCCACTTTTTAACTGACATCTCATATAAATCTTTTTGTATAGAATGAAATAAATATTCTGTACTAGCTAACTGCCAACGTTAATGATTTTTCCTGAACAGATTGCTTTTAGTGTAGGTTTTAGTTTTACATTAGAAAGGCCTTACCGAGCGAGTAAAAATATTTATTTTTAGTTTAGTTATTGGTAGTGCAATAGAAATAATTAAACATAAGATTTATGTTTTTATTAACTAATTTAATTTAATTCAATTTTGATGAATAACTTTTTGTGGTCTCATTAATAATATATTAATGTATATAATATTTATAATTTACACCATGTTAAAAACTTTCCTTCAATAAGCCCAACAACTAATGTGTATTTTTATAGAATATTTGTGTGTACTAAGGATAATTTTTTCATATTTTGGTGTTGTAAAGTAGATGTAAGGACGTTTCTCATTTTCGGAAAGTTTGTAACGTGTCTTACTAGGAACCTAAGTTATGATTTACCCATTGCAGCACAATAATAAAAAGTTTATTGACTTAGCTATTGTGACAGAAGATTAAATAAGAATTAACATTGTTCATACACCATTTCAATACATCACGATTTCTATTTTTAATGAACTTTTAATGTAGATCATTTTGGTAGCCTTTAACAATAATAAAGAACTACATTTATTAGAACTACTTTTATTTTTACCTTCAACCTATGGAGCTGCACCAAATCAGTCATATACAAGTTATAGTAGCCAGATAATATAAATATATATATATATCAATAAAAATACTTTCAATTATGGGACAAACAAAAAAATGACAAAACGTACCTAGTTTTTTTTAAAGAAATTTTAAAATTTTATCTATAAGTATCAAAGACTAACCTTCCTTATGTGGTTCTAAAAGAGACTACGGACCCCATAATGAGGAATAGCTATTGTGCGGAGACAAAATAGATATTTGCAAAAAAGAAACGGATAAATCGGTTTTAAAATTCGCGGGAATAATTTGAAGCCCTGACATCTATCAATCAAATTGCTTACTTAGCTTGCTTGAATTTAGACTGTCCCAACCTCAGACGAACAAATAGACGTAGATAAATAACAGCTGGTCGTTGTTTGAAGTAATGATAATATGAGTTTGTTTATACGGTACCGGAATGTTATTGGTCACTTGCACTTGCCTCTCACTTTTCGCTCGTAGTCGTTCGATCTTATTGGCCAGCAGTCTGTATATGTTGCATTCAAGCAAAGTATAGTAATTTGTATTGTGTTATTTATCTACGTCTTTTGTTCATCTGAGGTCCCAAAAGAAGTCGTTGATATATTCGGTGTGTTGGGTCGGTGAACGACCAATAGATGGCGCTAGAAATAAAATATAATTATTAAAATATTGGAAATAGTTTTGTACAACTAATACTGCAAACAGTATTTATATTGAAATTAAGTGTGTAATTTGAATTCTGCAATTTTATTCCAAGGATGGGAATGTGTTAAATTTAAATTTAATTGTTTGTTATATATTTTAAATTGCAGCTATAGATGTCGTCCACGCCTTTGTTTTCGCGTTCCATTCGTGTGCAAAATTGCTCAATTCAGGACTGAATTACAATTATTATTTTCACAAAATAACTTATTGTAGATATACCAAAGGCACTAAACACAGTGCTGCCGTTCTAGTACAATTGTACTATTTACAGTACATTTTTGCTTGAAAAGTACCATAGTACATTTTCATTAAAAAAATATCATTTCTAGTACATTTCATAAAATTTCCCTAAGATACTATTTTTATGGTACATTACAGAAGTCTTTTAAAATATGAGCTTTAGAAGTATCAATTTATTTATCGATCGAGACTCGAGAATGCACGGAAAGATGGCGCCACACAGAGTGTAAATTGGTCACTTTATTATCTAATTAAATCACGAGCGCGAGGGATTTAATTTTTGATAATAAAGTGACCAATTTACACGAGTAATATTACTGTTGGCAATATCGCTCGAGAAAAAATTTATAGGTAAAATTTTCAAACACGAATGGTATTTGCGGAGAATATTTCACGAATAAATTATTTAAATACAAAAACATATCTTTAACGACGAAATGTCAAATGGGGTTTTCGGAAACATACCAGCGATCTGCAAATATACTTCTCTTTTTCTAAAACTATAAGCAACAGACAATTGTTTCGACGGTGATAGCTAAATATCGAATATATCTTTTTAGATATATACTTTTGCCAAATTTGTTTGGCTGGGGCAATGTAATCCTCAAGAAATAACCTATATAAAACTATAAGAATAACAAAGACAGAGATAGTGATCTGGGTACAGAGAGTAAGTTTCCGTAAACCCCTAAAGTAACGTATTAAGTGACAGTTGACATAAAGAATGATTTTATCGCGATAAAACTGTTTCAGGGATTTTATCGATATAATACTGCTGTCATTGGTCCAAATTTAAAAATTGTAGTAGTTTCATTGGTTAATAATTTCTGAGTAAAATATTCTGTTAAAATCGAATATTGCTTTGATTTTAGCCTAACGACCCACACATGGCAACTGGCAATGTTTATTACGACATCGTAGTGGTGGACGCTCGGAAGCCTCTTTTCTTCGGCGAAGGTACAATTCTGCGCCAAGTCGACACAAATACAGGCCAACTTCGCGTAGGAATCCACACTGGGCCTTTTCAAAAAGAACACGTCTACTCGGGAGGTTCATGCGATGTATTTATCAAATTTATAGGTGCCAAAGGTAAAGATGTGCTCTATGTCGGAGATCACATTTTCGGCGAGTCAAAATAATCAAAATTGCATTGGGCGCATTCGATTCGAATGAATAATGATCGTTCATTCGATTATTCGAATGAAGAGTCTAAATTACCGAACATTAAGTATTCGAGTGTTTTAAAATTATGAATGAATGTAAATGTAAAATAATTAATTAAAAACAATAAAATTAATGAACATAAAAGCAACGCCAAGACGACTGAATGCTCTGCGCCCCCCCGACCACAGGTAGAAAGAATCTGACCTGTGTATAATACTAAATACATTCTGCAACGAAGAACGCAAGACGCCAGTCCAGATAATAATTGCTCTCGTGCAAGGAAATCATTTGAGTTATTGAGCATTCGAATTTCGAATGACCATTCGATTACTAGAATCAGTCGAATACCGACTATTCGATTATCAAAATTTTATTGTTTGCCTAAAACTTGATTTTTGAGTTTTTGACTTAAGAGTCTTAAGACCATACAGATGTAGACTATAATAATACTCATTCACTATTCAAAATATACCTACAAGGCGTCCAGTAGCAAAAAAATCTGCTTATTTTAATTAATTGAAAAAAATTAAAATGATTTATTCTTTGCAATTATATTGTAAATACAGGAATCGATTCTCTCAATTCAAATTGCCACCATCTTTCTGTCTAATTTTCAATCGATTATTTAATATTCGAACACTCATACAATAACCGGATTGTGCCGATCATTTCAATAATTCGGTATTTTTCAATCGAATGCGCCTATGTCTATTTATATATTCTGTGATGCAAGTTTTCTCAGGTGGTTATGACACATTCTATTCTATTATATGATTCTGTGTTTGTGCATGACAGTTAGTTGACGTCAGTACGTCAGTTGTCAGTTGCAGTTCATCCAAGTATTTTAATTTTAGCCATATGTATATATAAAATTTGATTTTTCTGTGGTAAAACAAACCTTTTCGTAATGAATAAAAGGGGTATTACTCGCTGAACGTCCCCCCATGTGAGTGCACCATGAAAATTGAATGAAATTGAGTTGTTTTTAGATTGGTACCGAAGGGCGAAATTTCAGGATTTTTTTTGCAAAAACTGTGCGTTTGCATGGAAAACTTCTTTTAGTTTGGAATTCTCCGACTCCAAAACAGGAACTTGTGAAAATATCAGGCCAAAATATGTAGTTCAAAATAAGGTACATAAAATTGAAGGATGTGGAATGTGGACTATTTATTTTAGCTTCGTGGCTGCAATCATGGCTTATGACGAGGTAATTTATTAACCTGTTCTACATGTACATAGTCGTAGTTGTTGCAGCTCTTGTTAAGCAGATTGTAATAAAGGTTGTCGTCTTACACTTACAGATAGGAGAGACAATGAAAACTATGGACGAGAAAGCGAATTTAATTCATGACGATCTGTCAGAGTATAATATCCTCTGGCACAACAAACACTGCTATTTTATTGATGTTAGTTGAGCCGTGCCCTGAAAATGACTTTCATTTTAGAGACTGCACCAATGTCATTAACGTAAGTGCAAATTTGTTTCTGATACAATCAGATGTGAAAATTTCATCAACGGAATTTTGTTTAACTTCTGTAATTTGCTTTTCAGTTTTTACAAGAAAGGGACTTCCAAAAATAACCACGCCTGACGAACATGTCCTTGGCAGAGTTACAGAAATCATTTAAAATGAAACCCCATCTTGTGGATAGACCTGGCGTGGACTTGATATAAAATTTTTACACTGCTTGGGAGAAAGCCAAATCATGACAAATACCAGCAGAAATGGAGAATGTTATACCGGATGCTGATGTGGATTTGGTTGAACCATTTAAGGCTTAAAGGACCGGACAAATAATAACAGAAATTCATTCAATTTAACAAACATACTGTTACTGTACCAGGTCAGTTATTTTCAAATATTAATAAATCATAATAGCAAACGTTTGTTTATTAATTTTCTTTACACAGCAAGTTTGCTTTTCAATAGACCACTTTGTGTGTGTAGGGTGAGTCGGTTTTTCAGGACTTTGTCACTTCATAGTAGACCTTCTGTTAAGAAGAAAAGTCCCAATAAACCTGTCATAGAGACGCCTCATTTTTGAAATGCAGGGCATTGACATACATTTTTTTCTTTTAATTTTGCTTTACTATAAAAATACCTGTTTAAAACAAAATCATGATATTGCATCAAAAACTTCTTGGGTGCAAATAGTTTAACATTAAAATCTATCGTTTAATATTCCTAGTTACATAGATAGAGCTGCAAGATACCGCTTCACCCTTTATAAAAAGATAGCACAGCACAGGAAAGACAGATGTGTGATATACGCTGTGGAAGAACGACCAGTCTTCGCCGAATTTGTTTGTAGCACCAGACTTAAAAGCGTGTTAGTATTTTCCACGCCAATTAATCTATTTGGAAAGTAAATTTGCTATATTAATATTAAATAAACATACGTAAATCGATTAGAGCATTCATAGTCGCCATAACAGAAGCCGTATGCTGTAAGAAATGATTGATTTTTATTTATTTCAAACGTACGTGATCAGATAATTTCGTAAATAGATTTCATCGCTGATATTCGTCTAGAATGGAACGTCTGCGTTATTTTAGTTTTATGTTGTTTGCAATTGGATGGTACACTTTTATTTTTAAAAATAATCAAAATTCAAACTTGAAATGCAACAAAACAATAGAGAACAGTAAGGTTAGGTTCACAGATCGTTAGAATTTAAGATTTCTAACAGCTCTCTGCGCACGTGGCAACTCTTAACGTCACGAAGACTATAAATGCATTTTCTTAAAATTGTCGTACGTCTTATCGATATAGCATACGGCTTATGTTATATTCACTATGAATCCAGCTTAAACCTTCATAATAATAATATGCTAATGAAACCGTAGAGCTCGCACTGTTGTTATTTAAAATTGCCACTATCACAGCTAAATGCCAGATTGTTTTGAGTTTCGTAATATTTTTAAGAGCACAAAAGTTTTGTACTTTCATGATTAGCGAAAGGTTCATAACCCATGGCAATATATCATTCATCTTAGAGTGTTCCGAAATGTTTGGTTATATTTGCCAGATTTGTGGTTATGTAGTAAATTAGTTCATTTGATCTTTGTCTTTATGGATGATTGCACACCAACTTTACATGTCGACTTTAACTAGTAGCTAGTAGATGGCGTTCAAGATGGTCATAATCGAATGATTTCAATAATCGGATACTTGGCATCCGAATAACTGAGTAATCATTTGAAGTTTACTTGAATTATTTGGTTGTCCTGGATTTCGCTTAATCGTATTTATTCTCTTTGACTTAGGTCACAGCTTAGGTTAATCACTGGGCACCGTTTCTTTCCTCAGATCAAGATAGATCGAGATTCTCAGATTTTCATTTGATTATTTATCAATCGAGCACTCGACACAATAACCGGATTCTGCCGATTACTTCATAATCAGTGATCCGATTATTTTTCATTCGAATGCGGCCTTGTCCATCGGCTCCTATTGTGAGGTTATGACGCGTGACAACTGATCCGAGTATTTTAGCCTATTGTGTATAAAATTTGATTTTTTTGTGGAAAAGCAAACTTTTTCGTAATGGGTAAAAGGGGTATTACTACTATTTCATGTTATATTATTTGCGATATGCGATTTTATATCGAAAAATAATGTTCGTTCATGCACAAACGCGAAAACTAATAATAAAAAAAATCAAAAGCTCAAGAACGGATTGAAAAGCCACCATGGCATTAATGTGAGGGGAAGGTAATATTGCCACAGAATTAAGTTATTAATTCTGTGATAGCATTGAAGACAGGAAATATAGTGCGTAAACTGCTGAAAAGTCTCTATTTGTATTGTCTATGGTGTGGTACGGTTGTTGTTTGTCGGATTTGTCGTTATGGTTATGTAGAGTAGATTAAATTACGTTATCTTTAGCTGCTTTCGTTCGTGTAAATGATTACTGAACAAATAAATCATGATTCAGTTCAGTGCTTGAAACAGTTCCTTAATTACTTCCTTCCTTTAAAGGAATATACGAAATGGAATCATGATTACTTGTTCTGCACGAACCACAAACGAAAGCAGCTTTTATGGATGATTGCATTGATTGCACAATGCACACACACACACCAACTTTACACAAGAACGGTAAACTTTACCGTTCTTGAACTTTACATATCCACTTTAGCTAGTAGACAGTAGATGGCGCTCAAGACGGGCATAATCGAATTATTTCAATAATCGGATATTGGACACTTTGTATTCGAATGATGTTAATAATCGAATGATCACTGGAGCTGATCCGAGTATTTTAGGTTATGATAAAATTTGATATTTCTTTCTGTGGAAAAGCAAACTCTTTCGACTTCTTTACACGAGTTTGTGTTAAAGACTAAACATTTGAGAGCTAATTTTGCGTAACGGGAACATTAATTTGGGTAAATATCAGATGCAGTTAATTCCAATTTATTTCCTCGAGAAAAAATGTTCAATTTTAAAACTGTAGTAAGGCATTCATCTAATAACATTTAAATTTTAGTTGAACATAGATATAGAGAAGACGGATATAACGATTTAAACTCTTAGGTAACAATATAGAAGTTGAAATGTTGATATTTAAAAATTTGTATATTTGATATATTTAATACTATTCTCCTAATTGGCTATGATAAATTTTGCATTACTAATCAACGTTTTTAAATTGTTTAAAATTGCGTATTAACAGGTGTGTAACAAGCGGGAAAACGAAGTATTGTTACATCTATTTCTGTTCGCAAGCAACACTCAATATTCAGGTATGTTTTACTGGTTGTCTATATAGAAGTGCGTGTATTTAAACTTATTTCAATCGACAACAAATTCCCAAATATTGGGCGCCTTAAATTAAATATAAAATTGAGTTGATCTAGGGTTTGTTTCAATGGAAATGAGTGTCTACAATAAAAGGCTACAGGGTGAACACTAATCGACAACATTGGGAAATCGTGACGAATCATGTTAGTTTTTAAATTATAGTAAATTTGAGCTGATTTGTTAAATTTTTTTCCACGTCATTTCCATGAAACCATCCTTTCTGTAATGACTTGTAAGTGTTTCCCAGGTAACATCGATGGTACGCCTCATTTAACGATAATAATTAATTATTAATCACAATTTAAAAGAAATAAAATGTTGAATATTCATCCTACTGTTTAATATTACGAATGTTTAATTTTCGGTAGGGTAGAAAAGTCACGTTTGAAATACTTACTACCCCTAATCCCTACGAAATACTTTTTCTTCTAATCTGATAGTAATAAATTTGGTCCGTTATGTTTTAAGTGAAGCGTACCACACAAAAAATAAAAAATATATAGTAATCCATTTGCTTATCACATATACACACATTGACAACTTAAACAGCTAAAAAACAAAACGTCTATAATATCACTAAAGTACTACCCCCTGCGATTGTACATTGACTAGAGTTTGCCTCAACAAATTCGTTCTTGGCTTCCGTAAATCATCGGATTTACTATATTTCTTATGAGTATTCCACGCAAGAAGTAGTTGGTCTTCTGTTGCTCCACTATCACCGTCCACTAACAAGTTTTTTTGATCTAACGTCATTATGAGCCGTCCACTAGAGGAGTCGCTAGATCTGTTGCTCAGCGAGCCGTTGTCTAGCAGGGGCTTCGTTGTGTTGTAGCAGGATTCTTTGCCATCGCTGTCACTGTCTTCTCCTTAAGGGTTATGCAGATTCATTCGGAATAATACTCCATTGACCATTGAACGTGTGTTATTCTATCAGGAGGAAAATCCTTCTTGCTCTTGGTAAATATAGGTAGTTCCAGTTCCAACATCATATTGGATATAGCCTAGAGAGCTCTAAAATTAAGAAAATAAGTGGTGAATCATAATCTCAAATAGGACGATTAGACAGGTAATTTCGGCTCTTTATGTAAACTTCTGCAAGGCGCCTTATAATAAGTTTGAGTTTTGTGTTCATGTAGGCAAAGTTATTGCCGTGTTCATCTACAATACAGTTTTTTCCACCTGTACATTTTCAAAAAAAAATAAGAGTTATGTTATGCTATATGGGTAGGTATCCATTCCCTTCAAATGAAAATCTATTGTTTATAGGTTATGTTGATTTTTAAATTTTCGTGTGTCAAAACTTATTTCCGCCGGTGCTGGCAACGTTGCTAACTTCACACCAGTTCTTGAGCGCCATCTAGTGCCTACTAGTTAAAGTCGATATGTAAAGTTGAGACCTTTTCGGAAACTTCCTCGATTGTTTGATGACACGTGTCAGTTATTTATTTTACTAGTTAACTCGAGTAAGTTTCCGAAAATGCCTGTAGTTAACTCGAGTAGTAAATCGGGTTGAGAATTTTCATGTTTACGATTTTTACGAACACGGGTAGATTTGATAATTTGACTAGGTTAGTAAACGAACGTCATTTGATATGATCTAGTACTAGTAAGTTTCCGAAAATGCCTGTAGCGTTTGAGCTAGCAGAGACGAGCTAGCGGCTAACTTCTCGTTGGTTGGTTTTTAGAAGTAGATATTCTGTGGGTTTTTAGTTTCAATTTTCATTCCATTCCTTTACGTTTGCTATTCTGCTATTCATAATAAAGAAGTATGGATGAACCTGGTAATGAATTTGAAGACAGTGATGATCCTGTCTGTATTGAGAGAGGTAATTTATTGTTATAAAACAGCCAAATGTTGATTTTGTAGGTTAAGTGAACATGCTTTTTGTTCAACTTTTAAATTGCTTTTAATTTTTAGATCCTACCTATAATATAGATGTTTAAAACATTGGGAAATTTATTACACTTGTTCCAATGTCCACTAAAATGAAAACGCTCTACGAACGAACATAAAATGCCTTTACACGCCAGGAAATCAGGAAGTAAAGTAGACTGGCTATAAGTATAGTATCCTCAAATTTCGACACAGAAATAATTGGTCACGAGGTGGATGAGGACATAAATTCTTCCAGAAAAGATCAACATGCTTTTTCTAAAGCGAATTAGTGGACAAGGTACTTCTCCAGTCTATCAGAGCAGTTGAGGAAGCTAATAAATACGCAGTGGATACTTGTAATGTCAGCGAAATACATTCAATGGTTTTAAAAGGTTAAATAATAGTTTTTATATCTCAATAGCATCGTCTCACAATGACGGTTGTAGGAATTTTTCAATTTCGTCGTAATTTTTCTTGTATGGAAAAAGGGTTAAAGCAACAAGTCACTGTTCGGTTCAAACAAAGCAACGATAGGTAAAAGGAATCTACAGAGACAACATTATAGGCTAGAAGAGCAGTTGAACCGTGGACAGAGTGCATGTGTATGAACATAATACTACCCTTAGTAACGTAAGTAATACATGGTAAAGGAACTATACGAGTTATTATATCGGTAGGAATTCGAAGTTATTGTTCTTAAAACTTAAACGCATTCATAATCATTTCGAATCGATTGATTTCTCGGTTGCAATAATCGAATGATCGATTATTCGCCAGTAATCGGAATATTTCGATTATATCAATAGCTTTGTTTGTCATCAGCCGCTAGTGTACACATTTTACACTTTATGCCAATAAGTTTGGTATACCAGTACAGTGTACACGTTCTTGCACTTTTGCCAATGACTCTGGAGGTGTAACAAATGTCGATAGAGCAGTGCAGGCGCCTTATAATAAGTTTGTGTTCATGTAAAGTAAAGTAAAGTAATTTATTCATGTTAGAACATTAAAAATGTTTACATAGGTCAGTCAGTTTCAATAATAATAATTACAATTGCTTGTTACAATATAAAAACAGTATAACATTTATTTGTATAAGACGATTACACTAACAAATTAAAAGTATAAAAATTACAGACATTAAACGAAATAATTAAATGGTAAAACAGTAAAACATGGCTTACACAAGGCAGACTCTTATCATAAAAATGTGTTATCATCCTTGAATTCTCTAACGCTGTAGTACGCTTTTCTAATAAGACAATCTTTTATAATATTTAGAAATTTATTTTTGGGCAGTTTTCTGATATCTGGTAATTTGTTGTAGAACATAGGTCCATAGTAGTTTTCAGAATTTCTGATTTTATTCAACCGTAAGTAATTTACTGATATATTATGTTTTATACGAGTATCATAGTTATGCCGTGTTTCATTTAATACGTAATTATGTTTGTTATCATAAACAAACTTTAAACATTCATAGATATACAGAGATGGAACCGTAAATATATTTAGTTCGATGAATTTAGTTTTAACATCCTCTCTAAAGTTAAGCTTTAAGATATATCTAATTACTTTTCTCTGAATGGAAAAGACTCTGTTAGAATGACACGAATGACCCCAGCAGAGAATTGCATATGAAAATGCTGATTGAAACAATGCAAAATATGCTTTTAAAACTACATTTAAAGATACAATATATGATAGATTGCGTAATAGGTAAGTATAACTGCAAAGTTTAGGACATATGTAATCAACATGAGCCTGCCATGATAAAGTAGAGTCAAGAAAAACACCTAGGAACTTAACAGATTTTCTGCTGTCCAGGTTGTGCTCTCTTAGTGTAAATATTATATTTTCCATTTTATTTTGATTGAGACTTAATTTACTTGCATCAAACCAATTTTTAGCCTTTACCTGTGTTTCACTCAATTTAAGATGCAATGAATCTATATTTAAATCAGTATTTATAAACGTAGTTTCATCAGCAAAGAGTACCACATCTGTGTCAGGTACACATGCTGTTAGGTCATTGATGTAAATTAGGAACAGTAGTGGTCCCAACACAGATCCTTGTGGCACACCATGCTTTATTGACACTACATTTGAGAAAGAATTTTCATAATAGGTTAATTGTTTAGGCAAAATGTAGGGTTGACGCCATTTTATTTCGAAGTTATGGCCATGTTCATCTACAACATTCAGTTTTTCCCACCTGTACATTTAAAAAAAAACTAAGTTACGCTGTATATCTATCAGAGACATGGATGTCTCTGGTATCTATTTATTCACTTCAAATGAAGTATTTATAATAGGTTATGTTGATTTTTAAATTTCCGTGTATCACAACTTATTTCCTGCCGTTGCTAACTTCACACCAGCTCTTGAGCGCCATCTACTATCTAGTAGTTAAAGTCGATGTGTAAAGTTGGTGTGTAACTAACCATAGAGACAAATGAACTAATTTAGCACATAACCACATCGATATGTTCATTTACCATATTATCTTTTATTTAAGGTTATGTTCTATTCTGTGGTTATATTATTTTGTAAGGGAGAAAAATGTTTAATCAAATAATCTCATTTTAAGGTATTTACTTTTATTGACAATGGTATCTGACATCGAGAAGTAGATTTGCATATTCGTAGTGCGATATAGAGCTGTTAAATTTATAATACTCGCTTATTATTTCTGTTTCAGATTCTTGCAACCTTGCCTTATAATGTTGGATTAATTCAAAGAATTTCAGTAGCTCTGATCGATATTTGAGCATCGAGAGATGAAGGAGACCAACAAGAATCGTTCCTTCCAGAATTAATCATGACTAGTGGAAAGTTGGGACGTGGAATATAAACTTCAGGTATGTGTATAAAATGTAACACGTCTTGGATTAAATGTTGAGGGAATATGATTGACTGCTGTTTATTCGGTTTTAACTTTATCTTTGTTTCGATTATGATTTTATACTTGCAAAACTGCCCTTTTATGACGAAGATTGTTAGGAAATTATGTTTCAACTTGTGGGAAACTGCCACTGCCCTGCAGACTTACCTGAGGTTCGTGAGCACACAGTAGATTTCGAATAGATTATAAGTAATTAGGTTCTAGGTTATAGAACTCGTATTTTAAAAAAGTAACGCAATTAATTTGAAACACTTGGATGTTGTTGTTGAATATAGTTGTAGTTGTATTTTAAACAAAATGATATTAAATCAGCATTAATCCTAGACTGAGGTGTACTATGCAGATCATGTACTAGGCACTTCAGTTGTGTAACTTTTTTTTGTTATACAATAAATAAGAGATAAGATATCGCGCAGCTTGTGACGTCAGTCGGTGAGCTAGGACGCCATTAAACGCCCGGCTGTCAGACAGGAGTGTCAGATAGAATTATCAAGTTGTTGCGGATATTTTTGGGTTTAAAAGTTGTAAAATCGTCGAAAATGAGGTGTGCTGTGTACGATTGTTAAGTTGATAATCAATCAAGAGGTTCTACGCACGATATAAAGTTTTTTAGTTTCCTGAAATAAAAAAAATGCAGGGTGTATGGAAACGAGGTTTTAGAAAAAATAGTAGGTATGTGTATCATCGTAGTAAAAGCATATTTCCGAACTCCGTGTTGCTTGCGCCTCGATAAGCAATCTGCACGGTCGTCCGGGAATGTTAAGTTTTTCCTACTAATCACACAATGTACTATTTGGCATCAATTATCATGGCAAGTAGAAAATTTTTAGAGAAAGTTTATTTACATTTTTTACCTTAATTATTAACATTTTTATATTTTTTTAACTTCCTACATATGAAAGGTAAAATATGACTCAAAACTGGTTTTTCTTAGTATACTATTAACTTTCGGCAAGAAACAATTTTTGAGAAATTAATTATAAATAAGTTTTCTATTATGCTGCATACTGTCTGGCGATCGCACTGTATTTTTACGTAACAACATTCTTCAAAATTCTTAAATATCAAATATATTGAATGTATATATGCTTAATTTATCCTTTTTTACGTTTGACTTGCCATTTTTGTAATTTCGAAAACTTCGAATAACAAGAACCCCAAAATTATTAATTTGTAAGGCCAGACATATTCAACAATTACAAATCGAAATACATGCCTACGAAAAATATAAATTAGGAGTTAATTTCGTATTATTATACTTATATTCACGTATAATATAGAAATATCTGCATAAAATAAATCAAATGTAATAATCAGTGTCATCTCTGGGCTCTAATAAGTTTCATCTAAAATGTGATAATTTAAATAGCCGTCATTAACGTAGTATTACACTATAAGCAGTGAACCCATATTATGAATAAAAGCCATAAAACAGAGTTCCTAACTAACAAAATTTGATATTAAATTCGAAAACGCGACATAGATTTTAAAAATTACTCTCTGTGTGACGTCATGCGCAAACCGGACGAAATTTGAACGCTTTGATCTCATATCTTGTGTTGTTGTATCATGCCCTCCACCCATATCTTATGTTACTATAGGTGCGTTTTATTGCACCACATTCTACTCACGCTTCCGTCTATTGCCCTTGCAGTCAAAGTTGGACAAGTAGAGGAAATTTGTGTACAATAAAACGCACCTTATGTCTCTGGTGACATGTGACAATGTAGAAGCACTTGCTGATTCCTATGTGCAGCGCGTGCGCTTAGTTCAGCCCAATGAGTAAATATCTAACTCTTTGGTTCAGCCACAGAGATTTGTTTTGTTTTAACACGTTTAACGGTCGTCGTCGGGTTTTCACTTTTTAGATTATTCTTGTATGTATGTAAGTACCATACCTATTGTAACCTATTTTATTTATTTGTGGTCTGTTTACTGTTAGAACTTTACTGTTACTTGTTAACTTGTTAGAAGAGTGTGGTGACCGGAAATATATTTTTTATTTTAAATTAATCATGGCGTACGTGAGACAAGTGGTGAGTGAAAATGCTGACATTAGTACCCATATCGGCTAGCTTATTTAAAATTATATTCAATACTTTCGATACTGTTGTCCTAATTAGGCTATGGTAAATTTTGCACTACTAAACTAAAACGTTTTTAAATTGTCTATAGTTTTGTAATAAGAGACGCGCAACAAGCAAGAAATCACTGTATATTTTGTTGGTCGCAGGCAACACTCAATATACAAGTTTGTTTTACTGGTTGCCTATATGGGGATGCGTAATAATTTCCAACCGCAAGCAACACCTGATATTGTAACGTGTTTTACTGGTTTCCTATATAGAAGTACGTTTAATTAAATGCTCTAATTGATTAAACTCCCAAATATCGTGCTTCTGTCTCGCTGGGCACATAGTCAATAAAGAGCTAAATTCATAATTTATTTATTAAAATTACATTTTCTTTGACACATTTACAGTTTTTTTAACCTACCAACTTTTTGCGAATTGGGAAAAAAGTGTAAAACAAAATTTCACATTTAGTGTTAAGACATAAATTTATTGGGAGGCCACAATTGACCATTCACATTAATTTGACTAGATTTTGTTTAAAAAGTATACATCTAATGAACAATAACAAAATAATTACTATACTGCCGGCCAAGTGAAACGTCAAACCACGAAACCTCAGCTGTTCCAATATTTCAATAGACGATTTCCAAAAATCTATTTCCTTGCATTGCTGTTCTTGTCGGCTGTGAAAAATACTAAATGCATTCACTGTATCGTCATTTGTCCAGAAACTACAGGATGATAACCACATCTAATGCAAATTTACCATAATTTTAGATGCACCAAAATGAATGGACTAAAATTTTGTGGTGTAACGTTTCAATTGATCAGCATACTTTCGAGCAAATAATCTATGCTAATACTGATTGGTTTCATTTGGTTAAGGATATGAAGTTTTTCGTTATAAAACGATTGTATTCTTCACCCTGTGATGTATGTAGTAATGTAGGTATATGCATCGAGTGTAAAGGTCCAGAAAGATGATTAAAAAATTGTATACATTTTTAATAGATGCAAGAATATGATTTATGTGAAAGAACAAGGCATGAAATTTATTAATTGATTTTCATAAAATTAAGGTTAAGTGGTAGAACAGATTCTGTAATTATTGCAGAAACTGAACTTCGCCTTTTTATGCCACAGTTCATAATTGTAATATTCTTTATTGGTTTTGTTTTGCCTGAAATTGTGGTTGTAAATAAAGACGTTTATTATTATTATTATTATTATATTCATATAATTTTAAACAGTTATAAAATTCCTTTGTTGCCGATGCCGTTACGTCGTCTTTCGAAATGCCAATGATTTGAAATTTGCAGTGAGTGAAAGGTCGAGAGCTTGGCATTTTGGTTGTGTGACTTCTTTACACGAGTTTGTGTAAAAGACTAAACATTTGAGAGCTAATTTTGCGTAATGGGAACATTAATTTGGGTAAATATCAGACGCAGTCAATTCCAATTTATTTCCTCGAGAAAAAATGTTCAATTTTAAAACTGTAGTAAGGCATTCATCTAATAACATTTAAATTTTAGTTGAACATAGAGATAGAGAAGACGGATATAACGATTTAAACTCTTAGGTAACAATATAGAAGTTGAAATGTTGATATTTAAAAATATGTATATTTGATATATTTAATACTATTCTCCTAATTGGCTATGATAAATTTTGCATTACTAATTAACGTTTTTAAATTGTTTAAAATTGCGTATTAACAGGTGTGTAACAAGCGGGAAAACGAAGTATTGTACATCTATTTCTGTTCGCAAGCAACACTCAATATTCAGGTATGTTTTACTGGTTGTCTATATAGAAGTGCGTGTATTTAAACTTATTTCAATCGACAACAAATTCCCAAATATTGGGCGCCTTAAATTAAATATAAAATTGAGTTGATCTAGGGTTTGTTTCATGGAAATGAGTGTCTACAATAAAAGGCTACAGGGTGAACACTAATCGACAACATTGGGAAATCGTGACGAATCATGTTGGTTTTTAAATTATAGTAAATTTGAGCTGATTTGTTAAATTTTTTTCCACGTCATTTCCATGAAACCATCCTTTCTGTAATGACTTGTAAGTGTTTCCCAGGTAACATCGATGGTACGCCTCATTTAACGTAATTATTAATCACAATTTAAAAGAAATAAAATGTTGAATATTCATCCTACTGTTTTAATATTACGAATGTTTAATTTTCGGTAGGGTAGAAAAGTCACGTTTGAAATACTTACTACCCCTAATCCCTACGAAATATTTTTTCTTCTAATCTGATAGTAATAAATTTGGTCCGTTATGTTTTAAGTGAAGCGTACCACACAAAAAATAAAAAATATAGTAATCCATTTGCTTATCACATGTACACACATTGACAACTTAAACAGCTAAAAAACAAAACGTCTATAATATCACTAAAGTACTACCCCCTGCGATTGTACATTGACTAGAGTTTGCCTCAACAAATTCGTTCTTGGCTTCCGTAAATCATCGGATTTACTATATTTCTTATGAGTATTCCACGCAAGAAGTAGTTGGTCTTCTGTTGCTCCACTATCACCGTCCACTAACAAGGTTTTCGAGGAGTCGCTAGATCTGTTGCTCAGCGAGCCGTTGTCTTCGTTGTGTTGTAGCAGGATTTTTGGCCATCGCTGTCACTGTCTTCTCCTTAAGGGTTATGCAGATTAATTCGGACCATTGCTACCACTAATTGTTTATTTGCAATAGCAACGTGTGTTATTCTATCAGGAGGAAAATCCTTCTTGCTCTTGGTAAATATAGGTAGTTCCAGTTCCAACATCATTTTGATATAGCCTAGAGAGCTCTAAAATTAAGAAAATAAGTGGTGAATCATAATCTCAAATAGGACGATTAGACAAGTAATTTCGGCTCTTTATGTAAACCTCGGCAAGGCGCCTTATAATAAGTTTGAGGTTTGTGTTCATGTAGGCAGTTTTTTTCACCTGTACATTTTCAAAAAAATTATGAGATGTTATGCTATATGGGTAGGTATCTATTCCCTTCAAATGAAAATCTATTGTTTATAGGTTATGTTGATTTTTAAATTTTCGTGTATCAAAACTTATTTCCGCCGGTGCTGGCAACGTTGCTAACTTCACACCAGTTTTCGAGCGCCATCTAGTGCCTACTAGTTAAAGTCGATATGTAAAGTTGAGACCTTTTCGGAAACTTACTCGGTTGTTTGATGTCACGTGTCAGTTATTTGTTTTAATCTAGTTAACTCGAGTAAGTTTCCGAAAATGCCTGTAGTTAACTCGAGTAGTAAATCGGGTTGAGAATTTTTGATGTTTACGATTTTTACGAACACGGGTAGATTTGATAATTTGACTGGGTTAGTAAACGAACGTCATTTGATATGATCTAGTACGAGTAAGTTTCCGAAAATGCCTGTAGCGTTTGAGCTAGCGGCTAACTTCTCGTTGGTTGGTTTTTAGTTTCATTTTCATTCCATTCCTTTGCGTTTGCTATTCATAAAAGAAGTATGGATGAACCTGGTAATGAATTTGATGACAGTGATGATCCTGTCTGTATTGAGAAAGGTAATTTATTGTTATAAAACAGCCAAATATGTTGATTTTGTAGGTTAAGTGAACATGCTTTTTGTTCAACTTTTAAATTGCTTTTAATTTATTTTTAGATACCTATAATATAGGTGTTTAAAACATTGGGAAATTTATTACACTTGTTCCAATGTCCACTAAAACGAAAACGCTCTACGAACGAACATAAAATGCCTTTACACGCCAGGGGCCTTATTCTCAGCCAGTGGATTTCAGCGTTCCTATGAGAAAATCCGCCATGTTCCTACTGAAATCTAATAAGCCGTATTCTCGACCATTCCCTTCCTACGAAATTTCAGTAGAATACGAGCAATTTTGTTCTCCTGCTTTCCACCAAGCGAATTTTGTAATTTCAAGAGAATCGCATGCGCATAGTGTAATTTACTTTGCATTGTAGGCACAGATTAAGAAAAAGTTGTAGGTTAACGAGGAGCGTTCCCATTCGTGTGAGAGAAAGTTCACTTCTCTCGATTTCGTCTCCTCGATGAGAATAAGCACCCAGGAAATCAGGAAGTAAAGCTAGACTGGCTATAAGTATAGCGTCCCCAAATTTCGACACAGAAATAATTGGTCACGAGGTGGATGAGGACATAAATTCTTCCAGAAAAGATCAACATTCTTTTTCTAAAGCGAATTAGTGGACAAGGTACTTCACCAGTCTATCAGAGCAGAGCAGTTGAGGAAGCTAATAAATACGCAGTGGATACTTATAATGTCAGCGAAATACATTCAATGGCTTTAAAAGGTTAAATAATAGTTGTTATATCTCAATAGCATCGTCTCACAATGACTGTTGTAGGAATTTTTCAATTTCGTCCTAATTTTTCTTGTATGTTGTATGGAAAAAGGATTAAAGCAACAAGTCCCTGTTCGGTTCAAACAAAGCAACGATAGGTAAAAGAAATCTACAGAGACTAAACATTATAGGCTAGAAGAGCAGATGAACCGTAGACTGAGTGCACGTGTATGAACATAATACTACCCTTAGTAACGTAAGTAATACATGGTAAAGGAACTATACGAGTTATTATATCGGTAGGAATTCGAAGTCATTGTTCTTAAAACTTAAACGCATTCATAATCATTTCGAGTCGATTGATCTCTCGGTTGCAATAATCGAATAATCGATTATTCGGCAGTAATCGTAATATTTCGATTATATCAATAGCTTTGTTTGCCATCAGCCGCTAGTGTACACATTTTACACTTTTTGCCAATAAGTTTGGTATACCAGTACAGTGTACACGTTTTTGCACTTTTGCCACTGACCCTGGAGGAGTTGTAACGAGTGTCGATAGTGCAGTGCAGGTGCCTTATAATAAGTTTGTGTTCATGTAGGCAAAATGTAGGGTTGACGTCGTTTTATTTCGAAGTTATTGCCATGTTCACCTACAATATTCAGTTTTTCCCACCTGTACATTTAAAAAAAAACTAAGGCTGTATCGGTAGGTATCTAACAGAGATGGATGTCTGTGGTATCTATTTATTCACTTCAAATGAAGATAGGTTATGTTGATTTTTAAATTTCCGTGTATCAAAACTTATTTCCTGCCGTTGCTGGCACTGCGTTGCTAACTTCACACCAGCTCTTGAGCGCCATCTACTGTCTAGTACTTAAAGTCGATGTGCAACTAATCATAGAGACGAGCTAATTTAGCACATAACCACATCGATATGTTCATTTACCCATATTATCTTTTATTTAAGGTTATGTTCTATTCTGTGAAGTTATATTACTTTGTAAGGGAGAAAAATGTTTAAATAATCAAATAATCTCATTTTAAGGTATTTACTTTTATTGACAATGTTATCTGACATCAAGAAGTAGATTTGCATATTCGTAGTGCGATATAGTGCTGTTAAAATTTATAATACTCGGTTATTATGCCCATCTTTATTTCTGTTTCAGATTCTTGCAACCTTGACTGATAATGTTGGATTAATTCAAAGAATTTCAGTAGCTCTGATCGATATTTGAGCATCGAGAGATGGAGGATACCAACAAGAATCGTTCCTTTCAGAATTAATCATGACTAGTGGAAAGTTGGGATGTGGAATATAAAATTCAGGTATGTGTATAAAATGTAACACGTCTTGAATTAAATGTTGAGGGAATATGATTGACTGCTGTTTATTCGGTTTTAACTTTATCTTTGTTTCGATTATGATTTTATACTTGCAAAACTGCCCTTTTAAGACGAAAATTGTTAGGAAATTATGTGTCAACTTGTGGGAAACTGCCACTGCCCTGCAGACTTACCTGAGGTTCGTGAGCACACAGTAGATTTCGAATAGATTATAAGTAATTACGTTCTGGGTTATGGCACTTGTATTTTAAAAAAAAAGTAACGCAATTAATTTGAAACACTTGGATGTTGTTGTTAAATATAGTTGAAGTTGTATTTTAAACAAAATGATATTAAATCAGCATAATCCTAGACTGAGTTGTACTGGACGATGATCTTCTTATCTCCTATGCAGATCATGTACTAGGCACTTCAGTTGTGTAACTTTTATATGTTATTATTGAGTTGAACATCGATTAATACATTTTGATGGAAGGGTCCGTTGTTTACATGAACACTTTTCAGCAATATGCACGGAACTTTAGTCGCTACCAATACCAGTAATAAGGAAATTAATTATTGTAATGTGCATTTCAGATGGAAAAAAATCCATAGTAGGTGATAGCATCTATAAAGAAGATTCAGAAGTTGCAGGGAGGATTCAACATCATCTCAATCGAATTGTTCAAAAAAATCCTAACATCTGGCTTTAATTCTTCTTGTAAGTACAATTGTAAAAAAATATTTATGAAGTTTATTTTTCTTCATTGGATGATCCAAGCAACATCTTGTGTTCTAATCACATTTTTGCAATGTCAGCCTTTATAAATTAGAAATCAGTGCAACTTTTGCTACAATTGCTACAGAGTGCGTCATTTTATAAAGTACCAACTGTGAATTTTATAAGATGTTTATTAAAAAATAGCTATATATGTATCGGAGTAGTGCAAAAAGCTAGTGTTTATGGCACGTAGCATGAAAATTAAAGCGCAGCCGAGTTGGGTAATATTCTAAGTGCCATAAACACATTTTTTGCACATGTTATTTCATTGTTATCAAAGCAAAGTGCCATAAAATTTAAAATGGTATAAATAGTCACTTCTGACACTGCAAATAGTGTAAGTAAAGTACTAACTTTTTTCACGATCGTAGGAAAAAATAATTTCATGTAATCTACCTATATTTTCCTCAGGAGGACTTATCTCAAGATGTCCCCTGTTTTTGAATTATCTCCAGATGTTGGTGAAATGTAAATTGAGTAAAATATGCTAGTATTAGTGGAATCTGTCACATCAGAGGTGTACCAAGGGCGTAAGGTAACCGTTTACAGCCCGCAGCATGAAGATATTATTACAGGTTAATGGTCATGAACGTTTATTACGCCCGTGGTACATATAAAATTGTATGCACGAACAATTTATAGGGTTAGTTACTAACTTAGATTCGTTTTGATTGACAAGCATATTAACTGTTGCTTGAATGTTGTCATTCAAGCAATTCGAAGTCATTACTTAGCAACGGTCAAACAAAGTCAATCTCGTGCTCGTTATATTTCAATAGCGGGCTATATAGTAATTTTCCTCACAAGTCCGGAAGGTGACTTGTTACAGTCGAGTAGATATTATGGACCAGGCGACGTCAGGAGCCGAGTCTAGAATATATAAACGAGGCTGGAACAACACCTTACGGACGTGTGTCGAATGATATTTTATTTCATCCCATCATTTCTTGTATATTAGTATATTTGTATAATTTGACACTTGGTTATTTTCTTACGTCATTTGACATTTGACACTTTTTTAATTTACGGTCGATTTTTATATGTCAAACAACTGTCGAAAGGTATAATAACAGTTTGTGATTGGTTCGTAATAAGTTTCCGGTACTTTACCGGCTCTGATACCGTAATGTCTCATTTTCCGGAAGCATATAAATACTGTACTGTTGTACTTTCCGGACGGGATGAAATAAAAGTTACTTTATTTCATCCCGGCCGAAGTGAGGTATTACGGTACTAGATACTGTAATGTACTGGAAGCCTCCGGAAATTCATTACGAACCAATCACAAACTGTTATTATACCTTATTTGACATATTAAAAATTTTCCTTAAATTAAAGAATAGTGTCAAAACTGTCAAATGTCAAATGATCCAAGAAAGTAAACAAGTTTCAAATTATACAAATGGACAATTAATGGCGGGATGAAATAAAATATTATTCGATACACGTCCGTTAGGTGTTGTTCCAGTCATATCTACTCGACTGTAACAATTCGCCTTCCGGATTTGTAACGAAAATTACTATTATCACACGAGCGTGCTAATAGGGCCTGTGGGCCATAAAGTTGCACCTAACGCCCGCATAACTGGGCGCTAAAGCACACTTTATCGCCCGGTTATATATAAAATCCTATATTCTTTGTTCTAGGGCCAGCATTAGGATGGACAAGGAAGATGGCGTTTGGCGATACGTTATGTGGAAGACTCCCACAGAGTGTTATCCAGTGTACTTAACTATGATGTATTTTTTATTATATATTTAACTCTGTAGTTCATTCAGAAATAAATATTTGTATATGCATTTAATTTTGTTATTTCTGGAATCCCGTACCTACTAAAATCATAGAAATTATAGACTTTATTGAATGGATTGAAAAATTAGTCTAATGTACCAGTTGATATTTTTCTGCAAAATTGAACAATTGATGTAAAGTTGTATCAGGATTTATAGTTTCTCTTTCCTATGTTTGGATTGAGTAAAATTAGTTTAATGTTGTAGTGAATATTTCGCTTAAAATTCCAACGTTTCGGTGTAAATTTGTAGTTTAATAATGTTACAAAAGATGGCGCCACATATATTCCGGTCCTGTGGCTTTATACCCACGAGGGTATATTTTCCCAAATTAGAAAAGTACAAGTGCAATTAGAGTCGAAAGGTGATTCTGAACTAAGTTAAAACAATACGAAATTAATTAGGAACTGAAGTGCAAAATTATCAAACTGAAGCTAAAAAATTACGACGAATTTTCGTACCAGTTTCAGCGACAGTGTGAGTTTTCAATACAGTTACCAAAGATTTTTCAATACAGTTACCAAAATATTTTCCCAAATTAGAAAAGTACAAGTGCAATTAGAAACTCAGTCGAAAGGTGATTCTGAACTAAGTTAAAATAATACGAAATTAATTAGGAACTGAAGTGCAAAATTATCAAACTAAAGCTAAAAAATAACGACGAATTTTCGTACCAGTTTCAGCGACAGAGTGTGAGTTTTCAATACAGTTACCAAAGATTTTTCGATTCAGTTACCAAAATATTTTCCCAAATTAGAAAAGTACAAGTGCAATTAGGAACTGAAGTGCAAAATTATCAAACTGAAGCTAAAAAATAACGACGAATTTTCGTACCAGTTTCAGCGACAGAGTGTGAGTTTTCAATACAGTTACCAAAGATTTTTCGATTCAGTTACCAAATTATTTTCCCAACCGACCTCACTCCCTGGAGTGTCTTTCCTGCTTTAGAATTTAGTATTATAAGAAGATAGATAGTAGTATATATATTATACTTAGTATTTATAATATTTTTCTTAAAAATAGTAATACACCCCCCTATAGCAATGGAGTTACTGAAGACGCCTGGCCTGCGAATATTTAGTTTATATGGACGTCCAACAGATCTGTATCAGCGAAATGCTAAAATTTTATGTGGCGCCATCTTTGGTCAGCATGACGTACCTTCAAAAATTAAGACGATTTAATAAGGCGCTTGCAAAAATAACAAATTGATCAACCACGTTTCAAACTCATCAAGAAATATCTTTTCAATTAAAATGCGATTTACGACAAAGAGCAAGTCGTAACAGCTAATTTAAAACTATTATATTTTGCAACAAATTACTATCTGCGACATGAAAGTGGCTCCATCTTTGGGAAATATTTATTACCACAATTTTAACTGACGGTCTTAATTCCACTTTTCTCTTAATTATCTTTTATTAGTAAAAGGGAAAATGAAAATGCATATCATTTAAAATAGGTTTATTTATAATTGCCAGGTACAACAAAACAGAGTAAGTAAACATTAAAAAATATACAATACAGAATCAAATAAACAACAAACTTCAAAGTTCCCTGTCCTCCAAATTTTCCGGCGAACGGTCGTGGGTCAGCGAGCCTCAATAAGATCCAATACCAGCCCTGGAAAATCAAATTTATAAGAAAAGTTCTAGTTGTATTCATACAGGGTGTCCCGTAAATAATGGATAATCCTGAACCCGGTAATAGGCCAAGCCATAACCTATCAGAATATCACAATTTGACCTTATTGAAAACTCTACAGTTTTTTAGAAATTTTGAAAATTTCAAGTGCCCATTTCTCGAAAACCGCAGGGTTTTCAGTAAGATCTAGTTATGATAATCTTTTAGGTTATAGCCTGGCCTATTACCATTTTCAGGATTATCCATTATTTACGGGACACCCTGTATAATGGGTTGCAATCAAAAATAATACACAGAGATGTAAAGGCAGCTTTACAGTCGGGAATTTTTCTTGCTACAAAATGCTCCCTGCTATAAATGGCGTATCTGTTTTGCAGTCAGCAATTTTTATTTCTGAAATTATTATTGCGTCAGGAGTGCCAACCAAACAAATTTCCCTGCATAAACCATCAGCTTATATGTATTTACTTGCTACATGAATTATCCATTTTAAATTGTAATAAATTCACAAAAGCAAATTAGACACTTCTGGACACTTCTTTACTTTGAATTTTGACTGAAAGGCTGCAGGGAATTTGTAAGGGGTTGGCAATATGAAAATTACTAAAAAAATGACCAACCATGCAAGTCCGATAAAAATAGATCCAGAGCTATTTGCTGCAAGTGCAAGAAAAATTGCAGCAACTCGTTGAAACAACTCATTTGCAGCAATAAAAATTGCCAAGTGTAAAGCGCTCTTTAAAACACTTATCCCAACCAACAAGTCGCACCGTCTACACGCTTTGCTTTTTGTCACATGTTTATCATTACAAATAGGAAATTTAAACAAAATAGTTTTTTATGCAACAAAATAGTTTTTTATGTAAAGTGAGCTTTTTATGAATGATAATTATTGTGAATAAAGTATTTAAAAATGTTTTTATTAAGTTTATTATTAAAGCAATTTTTACAAACACAGTCATGACATGCTGTTGTCATGATTGCATAAAATATTCACACAGGTACAGAAAATACATAATAAAATAATTAAACTTGCATGGAGAAAGACTAGCGCATACTAAAAATTTTGCGGACAAATCGCCAAAGCGCCATGCATAGTTCGCTGTCAGCATATGCCACGTACCGGCTCTTTATATTATTATTTTAATACAAAGGCTGATTTGGGATCTCGGAAACCGTTAAAAGATAGAGATTCGGTTAAATGGGGGCAAAGTTGCATAAATGAGTTATTTACATTAATTTCCTTATGCCATAGAGAGAACTAGAAGAGCTCAATCAAGTTGTGATACCCCGTTCTCTCTTCATGACTGAACAAAAGGCATGCACGGTCTACAACGGCAAACAGCCACAACATATAATACTGGGATATTAAAGACTAACCAATTTAACTGTAACGACTCTAATACAAAGATGTAAAGTTAAAATCAAACCTGTTAGTTTGTTCCATATATATCCGCGGTATTAGTTTTTATCTATTAAAAACCCACTCCAGGTTCTACCACAATCGGAACATCATGACGACTTAGGGGAACCATAGTGGAACTTGGCATCCATCTACTTCGATAAAGGTACCTGCCTCCGTGCGAATTGCAGTGTATCCAGCTGAAACAATAAAAGTAACATAAGGATAATGTATTACATTTTGTGAAGTTTACACCAGTTACAAGGTGTACATTTTCCTTCCCGTAACTTCTCAAGAAAATAAGAACAGGTTTCCTTATTTATCTCTGCGTGTAGCAATGCAAATATTATAACATGTAACATGAAAAGAGATGTGAAGCGCTAAGCGGAACAAAAAAAAAAAAACCTAACCTAAATCATTTTCAGCAAAAAAACGATGTACCTTACTATGAACCACACCTCTTGGCCTGAAAGTTCCTGTTTTGAAGTCGGAGAACTCGAAACTGAAATAAGTTTTCCATGCAAACGCTCCGTTTTTGCAAAATAAATCCTGAAATTTCACTCTTTGACACCAACATTTTGTATCATTAAAAACAACTTAATTCCATCCAATTTTTCGGTGCATTAACACAGGTGGACGTTCAGCGAGTAATGCCCCTTTTATCCATTGCGAAAAAGTTTGCTTTTCCACAAAGAAATCAAATTTTATACACATTGGCTAAGATACTCTGTTGTCATAACACCACAGAACATGAAAGGTAACCATCAATCATCATAACAACGTCATAACCACGGAACACAGAACTAGCGTAGCTGAACTGGTCTGAAGTTAGCAACTCGTTGCCAGCAACGCTAAGGAAATAAGTTTTGATATAGTGCAACTAACTTCAGTCAGCTGTATTCTAACTTCAAAACTCATCCCATCACGCTGCATGAGCATAATGTTGACAGCTGGTTTAGTGATAATAAAATAGATACAAATAAAAATAAAATAACAACTGTCCGGGTGGAGTTTTACGAGATGTGCATAAAAATGAAACAGTTTCCATTTTATAGCTGGACGACACGGAGTCATTTCAAATGTGGGATTTCCAAATAACGATAATTAATTTTGTTTAAAGCAAATAGCTTGTGGAAAATAAGTCAAAGTTGAGGAAACTTGCGACTCATTAACACAAGACGAAGAGACGAATGAATGGATTAAAAAGGATGCTAAGGCCCAAAAACATATGTAACTACGATAGATAAAAAGCTCGATAAAAAGTTAATAGTTCATATGAATTGTAATGCTTCTTGCGATATGTATACGAAAGAAACTGTGTAAGAAATTTATCAGAAAGATAATGAACAACAAAAATGCAGTTACAAGAATTCTTCAACCTTAGCTATGAATAGGTACACAGCAAAATAAATTAGACACGCCGTTTGATGGAGAATGCAGAACCGCACAAGCATAACTAGGGTGATTAAGAAGTACCCTACGTTACGATAAACAGACAAATCTTTTTTTTCAAATACCATTGGTTCTTTCATTTTCACCTTATAGTGGTTGTAAGGCGATGTATAAACTATCACGAACCCATAATAATTTCGACTGACAAACGCGAAAATAATTTTTTAATTTATTTTTGAAGGAAAGTTTCATTATATAAATCGAATTTATTAAACTTTTAGATAGTAATTGTGTTCAAAAACATTTAATTCTGGATTAGTTGCCTTTAATTTCACTACTCCCTCAATTTTGTTGAGAATTTGAAATAAATTTCTAAGTATATCAAAACTTATTTCCTTGGCGTTGCTAACTTCACACACATCGTAGCGAATAGATGGGCGCATTCGAGTGAAAAATAATCGACCACTCGATTGTGGAAATAATAACACAACCCGGTTATTATATCAGTGTTCGATTGATTAACAATCGAATGAAAATCAGAGTAATCAGACAGAACGGTATTTAACGATTAAGTTAAGCAGTGGCAATTCGGGTCAAATCCGAGAGAATAAAATTTTAACGACTTAACACCACCAATCTGAAGATGTGAAATGATTATAAATCATACCATTAGTATCATTCGGATACCCAAGTATCCGATTATTGAAATCATTCGATTATGCTCATATTGAGCGCCATCTACTGGCTACTAGATAAAGTCGATATGTAAAGCTGGTGTGAAATCAATGCAACCATCCATGGCACCAATAAGGACAAATGAACTAATCTACTACATAACCACAAATCAGGCAAATAACCATAGTCAAATACAAATAAATGAACCTTTCTTTCAGCAGTTGAATGAGCAATAGATATATTTTACAGCCGTATTCACCATTTTCAACTTAACAGTGTGTTAACTAACAGACACATAACAGCAGATATAGTTTATTTCAACGATAAATGTAACATAAAATAAGTCGCTATCTTTGTGAATCAAAGGCCGCTTTTTAGTTTTAGGAAGAAAGCCGCCTTTTTATGTTACATTTATCGTTAAAATAAACTGTAACAAAGGATTTAACAGACTGTTAACCCGCAAAATCTATAGTGAATACCGCTGTTAGGGAGTGTATATTCAACCGAATATATGATTGGTTTAGCGCCTGCGTAGTGCGAATGTTAATTTAACTTATCCTGGCCCTAATCGAATCCACTGATTTATATAACTGGATAAGCGCTACCATTGTATGAAAGTGTCCGTAATTGAAACCGCGCATCTAATTGGCAAGCATGCGCACTGGACAAAATCACAGTGAATTAATATCGGTTAGGTTAGCGATCGTGTACCAGCAAGGTTATGTCATATGTATGTATAGAAAGCAGTTAAGTATCTATTTTTGCAGAAAAACCTAATGTTCGGTTAAATAATACCGCTACTAAAGAACCAAACGTTCGGTTGAATAGGTACTCCCTGTATTTTATAATAATATACTGTGACAATAAATAAACTGATTACATAAAATTAAATATCCATTTGCGTTCTAATAGAATGGATTATCTTATACTTAATACTTATTTAATCTATGTTGATGCTAATAATCAAAAAATCATTCGTATGTCAATTTGAAAGTTACATGAATTATTTAGTTTTCAGGTTTCCCTTCGCTTTATCGCCGTTCACGTCATTCTACACTATTTTTATCTCAAAAGAAGGAGCACATTAGTTTTATGCGTATCCTAGATTTCAAACATTATGATGCTGGATTCGTAGTGCACGGTGCACGAAACCGTACCACCAACGAACAAAGAACAAACATAAATCGATAAGAGCATTCATAGTCAACTTAACATATGCCGTATACTATTAGAAATGGTTTATTTTTATTTCTTATCGTTATCGCTACATAATCGGTTACAAACGTACGTGATCGGATAATTTCGTAAATCGATTTCATCACAGATTTACAGATATTCGCGTAGAATGGACCGTCTGCAATTATTTTAGTTTTATGTGGTTTGCAGTTGAATGGTACTTTTATTTTTACTACGATTGCACCAGGATTGCAGCCACCTACCTATGCCCCACTTGATTTCTTATATCTTACCTGTTTGTTTATAAACTTGAACTTACGACGAAATCAGAAATCCACATGTAAAGTTGATACAGCGATCATTTAAAAGCGACGATACTGTACCTGCTGGTATATTGTCAAATTAACAGAAAAATTTTGTTAGAGAGCTAGAAGAGCTCAAACAAGTTGTGATACCCCGTTCTCTCTTCATCATTGAACACAAGGCATACACAGCCGCAACATACAATACCGGGGTTTTAAAGACTAACCAATTTAGCTGTAACTAATCTAATATAAAGATTTAAAATTAAAATCAAACCTGTTAGTTTGTTTCATATATATCCGCATGTGAGGGTATTAGTTTTAATCTACTAAAAATTTCCTCCAGGTTCTACCACAAGCGGAACATCGTGATGATTTAAAGGAATCTTAGTGGAACTTGGCGTCCATCTACTTCAATAATTTTCCCTGCCTCTGTGCGAGTTGCAGCGTATCCAGCTGAAACAATAAAAATAACATGAAGGATAGTGTATTATATTTTGCGAACGATTATCTGCGTCAAATTATTAATTAGCTTAATATAACTTTAACACGTTCGCGGACATTAGCGGAAAATGGAGACTGCCAAAAACGCATTACAATATTTAATGAACTAGAGAAGTTTATATTTGGTCGGCATAAGCCGCTTTGTCCCTGTACATGGGGCGGCATATGCCACTCTGTCCGCGAACGTGTTAATCTAAGTTTACACCAGCTACGAGCTGTACATTTTCCTTCTCGTAACTTCTCAAGCAAATAAGAACATGTTTCCTTATTTGTCACTGCGTGTAGCAATGCAAATAATATAAGACGAAAGGAGATGCAAAACGCTAAGCGGAACAAAAAACAAACCCAACATAATTTTCAGCGAAAAAACTATGTACCTTACTCTGAACCACACATTTTGGTCTGAAAGTTCCTGTTTTGAAATCGGAGAATTTTCCGTGCAAACGCACCGTTTTTGCAAAAAAAAATCCCGAAATTTCACTCTTTGGCACCAACATTTCGTATCACTAAAAACAACTCAATTCCATACCATTTTTTCGGTGCATTCTCACAGGGGGACGATCAGCGAGTAATACCCCTTTTACCCATTAAGAAAAAGTTTGCTTTCCACAAAAAAATCAAATTTTATCCACAAATAGGCTAAAATACTCGGATCTGAGTCACGCGTCATAACCTCACAATAAAATAACATAACCATGGATTATCGAAAACAGAACAGGAAGCGATGGACATGGGAGCATTCGAATGAAAATCCGAGAGAATCTCAACCTTTCTTGATCTGAGGAGAGAACGGTGCACAGCGATTAACCAAAGCCAAAGAGAATAAATACGATTAAGCGAAATCGAAGACAACCAAATAATTCAAGTAAACTTCAAATGCTTATCCGGTAATTAGCATCATTCGGATACAAAGTATCCGATTATTGAAATCGTTCGATTATGCCCGTCTGAAGCGCCATCTATTGTCTACTAGCTAAAGTGGATATGTAAAATTGGCGTGCAATCACTGCAATCATCCATAAGGACAAATGAACTAATTTACTACATAACCACACCACAAATGTGGCAAGAGGCAAATTATCAAAGACAATACGAAACTAGACGCTTCATTACCTTTCTTTTCTTTCAGCAGTTTGAGTACAAAATTTCCAGTGTTCGCAACGATATATGTTTGTATTCACCAGTTTCAAACGCGAGCACAAATTTGGGATAGTGTAGCCGCCAGGGAATTATTTGTAACATAAAATAATATGGCATTTATTCGTTTTGAATTATTAGTTTTTCATCTTCCGTAGTAGATTGTCAAGAGCTGGTTCTAAATTAGTGAATTGTGGACTTGGGCAAGAAGTGGCTATACCAAGTGTATAGTTATTCCTTGCCAAAGTCCACAATTTACTAATTTAGAACCAGATCTTGACATATTTATGTAACTATAAATTGTCAACAAAAATAATTGAGGAAATAAAATTTGCAGATAGATTTATTTTTTCAAGTGGACACTCGAGAAGCTTGGTGAAAACAAAGTTGTTTCCTACAGTAAATTGACTGACGGCAGGTGGTCTCTAGTAATATCAAAGCTGTTTTTATGCACTGAACCGTGTTCGTTAACTGTTTCAAACCGCATTCAATTGTGACGTCAATGATTTGTGAGATCGATAAAATGAATAATTTCAAACAAGATTCAAGTTCTACGTTTGTTTTAACCTAAAAGTGTTTTTCATTGCAAAAAGCAATTATGGAAATGGAACTGGGTATGTTACAGCTAATAATTACAAAATCGTAATTATTTGCACCGTTTTATAACTTGATATTTTAAATAATAGCGAAAATGTTATGAATTTAGGATATTAATTTATTTATTCAAAGACCAAATGCATGTAAGGATGGATCGATCTAACAACTCATCTATTATTGTTTAAAACACATACAAACTACAGAAGAGCTTGTAAATAAATAAACAATGCCATACAAACAAAACTGTCAATTTTCAGTTGTCAAATCACCATCAGTGATCTCCCCCCACACGAGATTGGTCGAACACGTCCCTATGTAGTGTTTTGATAATATACCGGTATAAATATATAGGTATTTCTTGAGGATTACATTGCCCCAGCCAAACAAATTTGGCAAAAGTATATATCTAAAAAGATATATTCGATATTTAGCTATCACTGTGCATTTCTTACACTTTTACCAACAACAGACAATTGTTTCGACCTGTTAGGTCTCATCAGTGTTGTACAGGTTTGGTACGGGTATATAATTGTCTTCACTTGGGATATCTCTGATATACCCGTACCAAACCTGTACAACACTGATGAGACCTAACAGGTCGAAACAATTGTCTGTTGTTGGTAAAAGTGTAAGAAATGCACAGTGATAGCTAAATATCGAATATATCTTTTTAGAGGTATAAATATATAAAATTTTTTTTACAAGTACTGTCGCCAAAAAAACGCGACACGCAAAATGTAATTTTTGCAATAAAAAATATGTGACACATGTTGCTCGCATGAGAAAGCACATAAGTACCTGTCTGAAGTACCCTTCGAAAATAAGAAAACGATATGGTATTGCCAAAATTAATAAATTTATTTCTTATTAAAACACTGATTAAAAATGAGCATACATTATTGGTATTAAAATATTCGTACGGAAAAGACCAATCATATGTAATTATAATAAAAAAAACATAATTGACTTGTTGGCCTATGACCGTCAATAACGGCAGTCAATTGACAAAAAATAAATAACCGGCCATTTTATCAACACTAATTTTAAACAAGTCAAACTAATCAAAATCTTAAGAATAAAAATGAAACTTCAAAATTATAAACGAATCAAGCATTATTGTTAAAGAATACTGAGAAATAGATATATTTTATAATAATATACTGTGATAATAAATAAATTGATTACATAAAATTAAATAACTATATTTAACCGTTTCAAAATAAGGTGTGATTGTTATAGGTGTTTTAATATGCAATTTTGAACTTGTTTATTTTACTCACGATAGAAGGAAAATTTGTTTTTATCAACTCTATTATTAAAACAGTTTATATTAACACAATCATGATATGCTGTTGTCATGATTGTATAATATATATTCACACGGCATAGAAAATACAAAATAAAGTAATTAAACTCGCATGGAGAAAGACTAATGCTCGACGTTACAAGTGATACTAAAAATTTTGAGGACAAATTGCTAGAGTTTGCCATAGTTTGCCGCCAGCATAGGCCAAGTTCTGGCTATTTGTATTATGCTTTTACTTGATGGTTGGAGTATTAGTGCCCAATTTGATGCTATCAAATATCATAGGGTGAAACAGTAACTACAATTTACCGATTAAATATTTAGCAATACAAAGGCTGATTTAAAATAGATGCTCCCCATTGGGATCTCGAAATCCGTTAGAGTCGATAGATGCGGTTAAATGAGCACAAAAGAGTTATTTATAATTTCCTTATGCCATATTATTGGTGAACAACCAAGTTGAATCAGCCTGTATACTAGTCAAATCAGTCCTTTCCTTAATACCTCCAGAGGGCACAGCATCCTGCACACGTACAGCATCGTCGCTTTTAAATGATAGTGATATCAACTTAACAAATGGATTTCTGATTCTGTCGTAAGCCCAATGTTATAATTAAACAGATGATGAGCAAGTCAATTGTCGTTGCTTTGCTCTTACCTGTTTGTTTCTAACCTTGAACTTACGACAGAATCAGGAATCCACATGTAAAGTTGATACTGCGATCATTTAAAAGCGACAATACTGTACATACTGGTATATTGTCAAATTAACTGAGAGAAATTTAGTTAGAGAGCTAGAAGAGCTCAAACAAGTTGTGATACCCCGTTCTCTCTTCATCATTGGACCCAAGGCATACACGGCCTACAACGCCAAACAGCCACAACATATAATACCGGGGTATTAAAGACTAACCAATTTAACTGTAACTACTCTAAAGATAAAGATGTAAATTTAAAATCAAACCTATTAATTTGTTTCATACATATCCGCATGTGAGGTATTAGTTTTTATCTATTACAAACTCAGGTTCTACCACAATCGGAACATCATGATGACTTAGTGGAACTTAGCGTCCACCTACTTCGATAATTGGACCTGCCTCTGTACGAGTTGTAGTGTATCCAGCTGAAAATAAAAGTAACATGAAGGATAGTGAATTATATTTTGTGAACGATTATCTGCTTCAAATCATTATCAGCTAAATATATCTTTAATCTAAGTTTACACCAGTTACATACCCTCTTTAGCAAATAAGAACAGGTTTCCTTATTTGTCTCTCCGTGTAGCAACGCAAATATTAGGTATAAGATGGAAGATGTGTAACGCTAAGCGAAAAAATTATGTACCTTATTACACAATTACACATCTTGGCCTGAAAGTTGCCGTTTTAAAATCGGAGAACTCGAAACTGAAATAAGTTTTCTATGCAAACGCACCGTTTTTGAAAAAAAAAAAAAAATATCCTGAAACTCTAAGCTTTGGCACCAACATTTTGTGTTACTAAAAACAACTCATTTCCATCCAATTTTCTCTGTGCATCCACACAGGGGGGCATTCACCGGCTAATACCCCTTCCATTACGAAAGAGTTTGCTTTTCCACAGAAATATCAAATTTTATCATAACCTAAAATACTCGGATCAGCTCCAGTGATCATTCGGTTATTAGCATCATTCGAATACAAAGTGTCCAATATCCGATTATTGAAATAATTCGATTATGCCCGTCTTGAGCGCCATCTACTGTCTACTAGCTAAAGTGGATATGTAAAGTTCTTGTGTAAAGTTGGTGTGTGTGTGCATTGTGCAATCAATGCAATCATCCATAAAAGCTGCTTTCGTTTGTGGTTCGTGCAGAACAAGTAATCATGATTCCATTTCGTATATTCCTTTAAAGGAAGGAAGTAATTAAGGAACTGTTTCAAGCACTGAACTGAATCATGATTTATTTGTTCAGTAATCATTTACACGAACGAAAGCAGCTAAAGATAACGTAATTTAATCTACTCTACATAACCATAACGACAAATACGACAAACAACAACCGTACCACACCATAGACAATACAAATAGAGACTTTTCAGCAGTTTACGCACTATATTTTCTGTGTTCAAAGCAGTGAAATAGAGAGCTGGTTCAAAGCAATGTTTTCACCAACTTAGGACATGGCCGCATTCGAATGAAAAATAATCGGATCATTGATTATGAGGTAATCGACAGAATCCGGTTATTGTGTCGAGTGCTCGATTGATAAATAATCGAATGAAAATCTGAGAATCCGATCTATCTTGATCTGAGGAAAGAAACGGTGCCCAGTGATTAACCTAAGCTGTCAAAGTCAAAGAGAATAAATACGATTAAGCGAAATCGAGGACAACCAAATAATTCAAGTAAACTTCAAATGATTACTCAGTTATTCGGATGCCAAGTATCCGATTATTGAAATCATTCGATTATGCCCGTCTTGAGCGCCATCTACTGTCTACTAGCTGAAGTGGACATGCAAAGTTGGTGTGCAAATATCCATAAGGACAAATGAACTCTAGATAGCGAAGCGAAATCTAACTACAACCAAATACATAATTTAAAATAAACTTCAAATGATCATTCGATTATTAGCACCATTCGGATACCAAGTATCCGATTACTGCAATCATTCGATTATGCCCGTCTTGAGCGCCATCTACTGTCTACTAGCTAAAGTGGATATGCAAAGTTGGTGTGCAAATATCCATAAGGACAAATGAACTCTAGATAGCGAAGCGAAATCTAACTACAACCAAACACATAATTTAAAATAAACTTCAAATGATCATTCGATTATTAGCACCATTCGGATACCAAGTATTCTATTATTGAAATCATTCGATTATGCCCATCTTGAACGCCATCTACTAGCTACTAGTTAAAGTCGATATGTAAAGTTGGTGTGCAATCATCCATAGAGACAAATGATCAAATGAACTAATTTACTACATAACCACAAATCTGGCAAATATAACCAAACATTTCGGAACACTCAAAGATGAATGAAATATTGCGATGGTTCATGAACCTTTCGCTAATCATGAAAGTACAAACTTTTGTGCTCTTAAAAATATTACGAAACTCAAAACAATCTGGCATTTAGCTGTGATAGTGGCAATTTTAAATAACAACAGTGCCAACTCTACGGTTTCATTAGCATATTATTATTATGAAGGTTTAAGCTGGATTCATAGTGAATATAACATAAGCCGTATGCTATATCGATAAGACGTATGACATAATTTTAAGAAAATGCATTCATAGTCTGCGTGACGTTAAGAGTTGGCACATGCGCAGAGAGCTGTTAGAAATCTTAAATTCTAACGATCTGTGAACTTAACCTTACTGTTCTCTATTGTTTTGTTGCATTTTAAGATTGAATTTTGATTATTTTAAAAAATAAAAGAGTACCTTCCAATTGCAAACCACATAAAACTAAAATAACGCAGACGTTCCATTCTAGACGAATATCTGCAATGAAATCTATTTACGAAATTATCTGATCACGTACGTTTGCCATCGATTACGTAGCGATAACATAAGAAATAAAAATCAATCATTTCTTACAGCATACGGCTTCTGTTATGGCGACTATGAATGCTCTAATCGATTTACGTATGTTTATTTAATATTAATATAGCAAATTTACTTTCCAAATAGATTAATTGGCGTGGAAAATACTAACGCGCTTTTAAGTCTGGTGCTACAAATTCGGCGAAGACTGGTCGTTCTTCCACAGTGTATATCACACATCTGTCTTTCCTGTGCTGTGCTACCTCTTTATAAAGGGTGAAGCGGTATCTTGCAGCTCTATCTATGTAACTAGGAATATTAAACGATGGATTTTAATGTTAAACTATTTGCACCCAAGAAGTTTTTGATGCAATGTCATGATTTTGTTTCAAACAGGTATTTAAGGTATTTTTATAGTAAAGCGAAATTAAAAGAAAAAAATGTATGTCAATGCCCTACATCTCAAAAATGAGGCATCTCTACGACAGGTTTATTGGGACTTTTCTTCTTAACAGAAGGTCTACTATGAAGTGACGAAGTCCTGAAAAACCGACTCACCCTACACACACAAAGTGGTCTATTGAAAAGCAAACTTGCTGTGTAAAGAAAATTAATAAACAAACGTTTGCTATTATGATTTATTAATATTTGAAAATAACTGACCTGGTACAGTAACAGTATGTTAAATTAAATGAATTTCTGTTATTTTTTGTCCGGTCCTTTAAGCCTTAAATGGTTCAACCAAATCCACATCAGCATTCGGTATAACATTCTCCATTTCTGCTGGTATTTGTCATGATTTGGCTTTCTCCCAAGCATTGTAAAAATTTTATACCAAGTCCACGCCAGGTCTATCCACAAGATGGGGTTTCATTTTAAATGATTTCTGTAACTCTGCCAAGGACATGTTCGTCAGGCGTGGTTATTTTTGGAAGTCCCTTTCTTGTAAAAACTGAAAAGCAAATTACAGAAGTTAAACAAAATTCCGTTGATGAAATTTTCACATCTGATTGTATCAGAAACAAATTTGCACTTTGCATGTTAATGACATTGGTGCAGTCTCTAAAATGAAAGTCATTTTCAGGGTACGGCTCAACTAACATCAATAAAATAGCAGTGTTTGTTGTGCCAGAGGATATTATACTCTGACAGATCGGCATGAATTAAATTCGCTTTCTCGTCCATAGTTTTCATTGCCTCTCCTATCTGTAAGTGTAAGACGACAACCTTTATTACAATCTGCTTAACAAGAGCTGCAACAACTACGACTACATGTAGAACAGGTTAATAAATTACCTCGTCATAAGCCATGATTGAGGCCACGATACTATAATAAATAGTCCACATTCCACATCCTTCAATTTGTACCTTATTTTGAACCACATATTTTGGCCTGATATTTTCACAAGTTCCTGTTTTGGAGTCGGAGAATTCCAAACTAAAAGAAGTTTCCATGCAAACGCACAGTTTTTGCAAAAAAAATCCTGAAATTTCGCCCTTCGGTACCAATCTAAAAACAACTCAATTTCATCCAATTTTCATGGTGCACTCGCATGGGGGGACGTTCAGCGAGTAATACCCCTTTTATTCATTACGAAAAGGTTTGTTTTACCACAGAAAAATCAAATTTTATATATACATATGGCTAAAATTAAACTACTTGGATCAACTGCAACTGACGTCAACTGTCATGCACAGACACAGAATCATATAATAGAATAGAATGTGTCATAACCACAACTGAGAAAACTTGCATCACAGAATATATAAATAGACATAGGCGCATTCGATTGAAAAATACCGAATTATTGAAATGATCGGCACAATCCGGTTATTGTATGAGTGTTCGAATATTAAATAATCGATTGAAAATTAGACAGAAAGATAGTGGCAATTTGAGTAGAGAGAATCGATATTCCTGTATTTACAACACAATTGCAAAGAATAAATCATTTTAATTTTTTTCAATTAATTTTTGAACCACATATTTCGGCCTGATATTTCTACAAGTTCCTGTTTTGGAATCGGAGAATTCTAAACTAAAAGTTTTCCATGCAAACGCACAGTTTTTGCAAAAAAAACCTGAAATTTCACCCTTTGGCACAATTAAACCTAAAAACAACTCAATTTCAGCCAAATTGTCTGGGTGCAATCACACAGAGGGACGTTCAGTGTGAGTAATACCGTTTTTATCCATTACAAAAGGGTTTGTTTTACCACAGAAAAATCCAATTTTATACATATAAATGCCTATAGTATGTACTATCGCTTCCGAAAAAAAGTGATCGATTTTTTATCAAGTAGTATGTTTTTTCGAAAAATTTTCCTTTGTAAATGGGAGTTTATACATCAGTTATGTCAATTAAATTATTTTGAAAAGAAATCATTGGTGAGGTCGTAATTATTAAAAAAAACTAATAAGAAAATAAGTTGTTAATATTTTTTAATTATAATTAAGAAAACAATTTAATTAGTATGGTTTTGAGAGAAGCAGAAAAAGGCTACATCATCGCCAAACTTGGCGAAGAGTGGTCTTAACAACGCATAGCAAGTGAAATTAATTGCAGCAAAAGCACGATTGAAAAACTAAACCAAAAGACAGAATACCTTCCGCTATTATCTGTTTTGTGCAAATATTCTTCATCAAACTTATGACCCCTGGGACAACTCGCAGTTGACCATTTGTAGCAGGACTGAGATATCTTTTCGTCGGAAAAGACCACTCGCTCCCAGTAACGATCGTTTTCATTACCTAATAAAAGTATTTGCAAACTTCATTCTTGCCTCTTTATTAACATCTGTTAGTCGGGGCTTTTTAGCACTGGCACAGTTAAATAGACCTTGCTCTCGCAACCGTTTTCTTGCTGTCCTAACAGACGCTGGGAAGTTTGCTCTTTATGGCTTCAATAGAATTAGAAAATGGGTTTAAATTCACATAGTTAACCAGGGTATTGTCTAGGTACTCTTTCCAGAACCCACTCTGCCCTTCTCAGATCATGAGTTTCTATCAACTTTTTGTTTAGTTTTTGATCGTGCTTTTGCTGCAATTAATTTCACTTGCTATGCGTTGTTGAGACACCACCCTTCTCCAAGTTTGGGGATGATGTAGCCTTTTTCTTCTTCACTCAAAACATGATAAGGCATGATTAATAAAAAATTTATTTTTGCTTAATATGACAATATGATGTTGACACTAATAAAAAAAATATTGAGATTGATGCGACCATGGTATACTATGGTACGACACTGAATAGTGAATAGAACCACAACGGTAAAATCAGTCGATTACTTTTTTTCGGCCGCGATAGTACATTACAGCAAGGATTGTTAACTATATAGAATAACAATCCTTGACATTACAGTACATTTTCACTGACATGAATAGTACATTCGATTGCGAGCTCGCGGCAGCACTGACTAAACATCTAAACAAGACTTGAAAAGCCTACTTTGTCTTATATTTTGAGATTATTCTAATTGTACCAAAAAATCAGGTACTCCTCTAACAAATCGGATCAAAACGATCAGATAATGAAAGGAATGCCACTATAATTTTGAATATAAATAATAATTCTGGTATTTCCGAGTTATAATCAGGTTTTTTTTAAATTATAAATTCAGTTTCCTTATATTCCAGCTTGTAAGTGCCTTATTTTAGTTTAAGCGTTTTATTATTATTATCTATATTATACCGAATATTTAAAAAATATATATACCTACCTGTAGATGTTTAATTCTGATTTTATTATCATAATTTGTTCTATTTAAAACTTCAGACGTTCATGAATTTGCCAAAAACCCGTAGGTAGATATTGTATAAATTGTATCATAAATATTTCAACACATCACATTATTTTAGATTTGTATAAAATAAAATATAAAAATATAGTAGTTTTAAATGCAGTTGTGGAAGTGTATACTTCGCACCTGCGCATAAAGTACATTATTAAGGTCTATTCAAACAAGTTTTTATCAATAAATCCTGTTCCTATAAAGTGTTTGTTCTAAAGTATGCAGCGTAAGCAAGTAATAATAATTTTTTTACGTTAAATAATGATCTATTTCCACTACCGTGAGTGATTCGAAGTGGAATGTAATGGTGAACAGAAAGTACTTTTTTAGTGGTTTCATTTTTATTTTGTTTTCAACTACATAACCTATATCTGTTTTTCTTTTTATATTTAATTACATTGTTTATCAATTTATTACATGATTATCTATTGATGTATTTTTTAATATAATACACTTGTATACTTCATACATTTCTATATAAGTCTAATATAAACAATATATCGGTTTGACATTTGACAGATGTTATTGTAAATTTTTTTTTATTTTCGCTTAATTTTTCGTGCTAGCCATATTATACAGTGTACATATTTTTAGGATGCACAATTATAAAAATGCTCAAAGAATAAAGTAGAAAAATGGTTGAAATAGGAAATTCAAGTCTTCTGCATTTAGGGGACGTTGTCTCCTTATATGCAGAAGGTACAGTCAATGGATTTTTAAGCACACTGGGGTATGTGTTTTCAGTGTTATTTACTACATTTTTAAATACCTACTATCTCTATCGTTGTTTAGTTTGGTGGACGATCGGTGCGTAGTATGCCCTGAGGTCGGAGACTTGTCACACCCTCCAAAAAAATTTAGAGACTGTTTGTTTAAAATATGTCCAATGAACAGATATTCTGCCCAAAAACAGTTTTGGAAGGCCGCAAAACAAAGCATGGGTTCCAACACTGATACCAGTTTGCTAAAAAGATTACACGTAAGTTTAAAAAGATTAGTTTTCTTTTAAATCTGTTTGTTTACGTTATTTCTGTTAAATGGGTTTGTTAGAAAAATATAACATAAGTCTAACTATGTAAGTACGTATGTAATTTGTAGAATGGTTTCCCATATTCTGTGATTATTTTTAATGCTTGACGTTTCGATTGTTTTGTCATGGTTTTCGTTGTGGACGCCAACCCGGAAGCCTTTCTAAAAATCATCAGATCCTTTGAATTAAAATACATATATGGTTATTTAAAATTCATATATGCATACTTTCCGACTTTATTTATTTAAATTTGGACGCCAACCCGGAAGCCTTTCTAAAAATCATCAGATCCTTTGAATTAAAATACATATATGGTTATTTAAAATTCGTATATGCATACTTTCCGACTTTATTTATTTAAATTTGGGAATTGACCTTTAAAATTTAAAAATAAACCTTCCAAAAATATTTACAATTGTTACCACATTTTATAATGTTTTATTAATTAGTATATAGTATCCAATTTTATTAGCATATAAGATTCTGAATTTTATTTCTGAATATAGCACAATGCAATCCTGATCCAAGCGCTTTAGGCAGTTGCTGACGTTGAAATAAAATGGGAGATGCAACCTTAAAAAACAACTAATAAATATATTTCTTGTAATTTTTGATATCGAGACATAATAAGTATTGGAACGAATAATTCGCAATTAATTATATGCATACAGGGTGTTCATTAAAGAATAATTAAATATAGTTGTTCTTTCTCTTTATAAAAAAAAAATGTAATTAAAGAAAAAATTATTCACTTTTTTAAATGTTTCAAAAAGTATTTATTAATCTCTACACGTGTTTCGGCTTTCTAGGCGTTTCTCAAGAGTACATACAATACTAGTTGTTAAATATGGTTTACATTCTTATATACTACATCTGGAGGCTACAGAACTAATAGAGCATCTGATTTTTATTTATGAGGGTTAAAAAAACAATTTTTCTTTGAATTTAAATTATTTTGTTCAAAACATCATGGCCAGTAAAAATTAGTTGTTCATTCGTTATATTTACATTATTTTTTGTTGCCTTAAGGATTTCTAACTGTTCTAATAAATCTAATTTTTTGCCTGAAAAAAAAAAAAAAAAAATTATTGTATTTCGAGAGATTTAAGGTAATAAACGTTTCTCTTGCTTCTACCAGTTAACACAGTAAAAATTTATGCTGAGTATTTCACATAGAGATAAAGGTAAATGGGCGGGCCGAGCCAGTGAAGACAGCCCTGGATCAATTGTTAACAGAAGGAGGTGGGCGTACGTTAATCTACGTCTTAACAGAATTTTATGTGAATATGCCTGCAAATTAAGTGCCAAGTTAATTCTCCAAAAATTATAAGTGGCGCTATAGTGCACAATCCGGTTAGGATGTATTATTGATAAAATTATTTTCATCATGTTAACTTGTGTTTTCAGCATGCCGCCGAGATAGAGAAGAAACAAAATGAAACAGAGAATAAAAAATTACTGGGTACAAACGTTCAGTATGGCAGTGTTGTCCAGGTCAGATAAACAAACAGTTTTGGGAAACAAATAAATAAAAGATTTTTTTTCAGTTGTTACATTTAAAATCAAATAAGTACTTAACAGTGAATAAGCGTCTACCAGCTTTGCTAGAGAAAAATGCAATGAAGGTGCACTTAGACGGTAATGGTAATGAAGGATCGTGGTTCTACATTTTGCCATTTTATAAACTCCGATCTACTGGTGATAATATTGTACTTGGCGATAAAGTAAGCTTAAATCCTGTCAGTCCAGGCCAGCAAGTACTTCATGTTGCCTCGAATCATGAATTGCCTGATAATCCAGGCTGTAAAGAAGTAAACGTAGTTAACGGCAGTACTTCTTGGAAAGTCACTTTATTTTTAGAACATCGAGAAAACCTGGATGAAATTTTGAAAGGTGGTGACGTCGTGAGGCTGTTCCATGCAGAACAGGAAAAGTTCTTGACAATGGACGAGTATAAGAGGAAACATCATGTGTTTTTAAGAACCACCGGTCGAACAAGTGCCACGGCTGCCACAAGCAGTAAAGGTAAGATTAAATTGAAATCAGAATCATAATCGACATGGTCCCAGACATGGTATTCTTTACATTGGACACACCTGCAAACCCTCACTCGGCATAAAGATTCTGCCGAGGTTATTGAATTCCGACCCTATTTATGTAAATCATTCTGTATATACAGTGATTGATCTCGGGTTAATAGTTTTTTTTCTACACATTTTCGTTGCCTAGTATATAATAATTAAATTTTGTAGCTTTGTGGGAAGTTGAGGTGGTTCAGCAAGACCCGTGTCGAGGAGGAGCTGGCCACTGGGACTCCGTTTTTCGCTTCAAACATCTAGCGACTGGGCAGTATCTGGCTGCAGAAGTAGACGCTGATAATGATCAAAAGTTGCTACAAGGAGAATGCGCGGAAACTGCATACCGCCTTGTCCCTGTTGGTTTGTTTAATGAAATAGCCACGTTATTTGAGTTGGACCCCACTAGTTTAACAAGAGGAGATTCCCTTGTGCCACAGTCCAGTTATGTACGTTTGCATCACTTGTTTACGGACAGTTGGGTGCATTCCACTTCAGTGCCCATTGACAAAGATGAAGAAAGACCGGTTATGTCAAAAGTTGGATGCGCTGTTACGAAGGAAGATAAAGAAGCTTTTGCTTTGATATCTGTCTCACCCGTTGAAGTCAGAGATCTGGATTTTGCTAATGATGCTTGCAAGTTGCTCTCGGCTTTGTCAGTGAAGATGGAAAACGGCACTATTTCTCATAATGAAAGAAGGTATTCTTAAATTAATTTCTTTGTATATTTTCAAATGGATTTTTTTCTAGGTTGTTAACAACTTTACTGCAAGATATTGTATACTTTGTTGCTGAGCTGGAGAATGAGCAAAATAAATCCGAAGCATTGGAACTTATTGTGACAAATCCCAACAGAGACAGGCAAAAATTATTGCGAGAACAAGCTATTCTTGAGCAGCTCTTCAAGATTTTACAAGTAATACCTGTTTAACTTCATAGAAAATTTGTATCCTTATTGTGGTTCGTTTGCAGGGTCCATTTTTAGATTCAGGAGGAGAGGGCCCTTTTTTAAAAATCGAAGAGCTAAACGATCCTCGTCATGCTCCCTATAAGTACATTTTTCGTCTTTGTTACAGAATATTAAGGTTAAGTCAACAAGATTACAGAAAAAACCAGGAATATATAGCCACACATTTCGGATTCATGCAGAAACAAATTGGTTATGATATTCTAGCAGAAGATACTATAACAGCGTTGTTGCATAATAATAGAAAATTATTAGAGAAGCACATAACGCCGGCTGAGATTGAAACTTTCGTAGGTTTGGTACGAAAAAATATGAGCAATTGGGAATCTCGTTTTTTAGACTATTTGTCAGATCTGTGCATATCGAATAAAAAAGCCATACCTGTAACTCAAGAATTAATATGCAAAAGTGTTCTCAGTCAGAAAAATTCTGACATTCTCATCGAAACTCGAATGATGAAAACTCAGGTCGAATTGCATGAGGTAAATGAAGAAGATAATATTTTAGAAAATGACGAAGATCTAGAACCTTTAATAACCGTAGTTGAGGAATGCCAAATCGTGTTACTTTGGAACAATCGACAAAAGTCCATGTCGCTAACAGATCTCTGTAGAAATGGTAAACTAGGCATTAAAGACGACCAGGCCATTTTGGACTATTACCGACATCAACTAGATCTGTTTTCTAATATGTGCTTAAATAGGCAGTACTTAGCTCTCAATAATCTCTCGCCTCACCTTGATATCGAACTGATACTTAAGTGTATGGCAGATGAAAATGTTAGTTTTGATCTTCGAGCATCGTTTTGTCGGCTTATGCTCCACTTACACGTTGACAGGGATCCGCAAGAGCCAGTAACACCAGTGAAGTATGCCAGGCTCTGGTCTGAAATCCCATCTCAGATGTCCATTAATGAGTAAGTAAATCCTATAGATTTTGTCATTACGTGTGTTACAAAAAAAGCGACGAGAAGGAACGCGGTTAATTATTCCTTTGCATCGTTATAAAGTGTAAGGGCCATAAGACGTGGTAAATGGGAAAACTGAATGTGCCATTAGAGCAACATTGACATATTCATACGGTTTTATAGAAGTAGAGAAAATGAGGGTAAGCAGCGACATTTGGTATTACCACTATCGCCCCACTCAATTTACTTTTCGCCTACTACATTTCCTAGAGAAATTTATCGTTGACAAAAGTTTACGCTTCCCCTACAGCTAAAAATGTGGGTACCAAATAACTTCTGCCGTACATGAGAAAGTTTTAACCAATTACTATAAATCCAGAAATTTTATAGAAGCTTGATTTATTTGCAATATTTTCAAAATTTTTAGTAACGTTAGGTTTCGTTACTTTTAAACTATATTCATAATTTTTCACCTCCCTCACTTATGATAAGAATAATTTTTTGAAATTTTATTGGTGCATTATTGGTTTAGGAGAACTGCTAATGCTTGTGAAGTAAAATAGTTCATTACAAATCTTTTATTTTAGCTACGATTGTAATAAGACACCTGATGCAAACAAAGAAGCTGTGCGAGCTAAATTTTCTTCCACTATAGCCTTTGTAGGAGGATATTTATGTAACGTTGTAGCAAAAATGTGGTCCTTTGCGGACCAAGAACAAAACAAACTTACTTTCGAGGTTAGTTTTGGACTTATGTAATTGTTGGGTGTATTTAGAAATTTGATTTTCAGGTGGTGAAGTTAGCTAGAGAATTAATATATTTTGGCTTTTATAGTTTCTCAGATTTGCTTAAATTAACAAAAACGCTGCTCAGTATTTTGGATTGTGTTTCTGAGAGTGATTTTTTGGATGGGCGGGTACCGCCTGGTGATATAGACTGTAAGTAAATTAATTTTAGCTAGTATTGAAAGTTGTACAACATTTATTTGTTTCTACACAGCTGGAGATGCTACAGGGAATGTAAGAGGTACTTTGTGTGTTCTAATTTGTAAATAATAATTAAATTAAGGTATTTGTTGTGCCTCTGTCTTATAGTATTACTAAAAAACTTATCAGAGTTCCTAACTGATGCATGTTTTCTTTTGATCCGAGCAGCAGAAGGTGGCGTGCTACGCACCATAGGAGATATGGGGGCTGTGATGACTTCGTTAACCTTAGGTTCAGTTGGAAGATCAGGCGTCGCCACAAATCCAGGACAGCATGGAAAGGCAATCCAGTACATGAAAGAATATCCACTGGTCATGGATACCAAGCTAAAAATCATCGAAATTTTGCAGGTTTCTGTTTTATCATCTTAATTTGTACTCAGACGTATAATATTAACGTGGAAGGATGAATCCTCTCGATAGGATCTGTGTAATGATTTTTTCCCCACAAACACCATTAAAATGTACATTGTATTTGTAGCAAGCCATTTAAAATATCGTTTTGTTTACTTTAATAAATACATTTTTAGCGTCAATATTTAGGAAATTTTCTGGCCATTTCCTGCAAATGTAAAACTAGAATATTAGAAATGTATTTTTAAAGATGTTAAAAACTTCCTAAATTGTTTTTTCAATTTACTTATAGACAGGGCCGGTCCTAGCCCTTTTCGCACCCTAGACAAATTAAAAATGCGCCCATCTTTTTATATTGGTACTTTATACTTTATTATTATTATATTCGGTCAGTACGCCTACCACCGAACCGAATCATTCAATAGTTATGGTAGTCGTAACCGAAATGGCTCTTGGCCAAGTGTTTGAGAGCAGCCAAAAATGTAAGCGCTGCGCCATATCATAAATTGTTTGGTTTGGTGTATTGTACGTTTCATTACTTATCATTGCGCGCAGGCAATTGATATGGCGCATAATGGCTAAATTTAATTTTTTTATATAGTATCATTTAGTCGTTCTTAACGGTAGGTAAACCGGTAAACGCCCCATCGAATTTGGCGCCCTAGGCGACTGCCTGCTTCGCCTGTGCCTAGGGCCAGCCCTGTTTATAGATCATCCTAATGTAACACATAAAATCTTTTTCTTTCCCTTTTGGGACCCAATGAATTTTGTGATTTTATTAAAATCGTGCGTTGTAGTCCACTGGCCAGGTTAAGTCAGTTAATATACATGAAATTTGCAAGACAATCTCATTTCGATTTCCTGTTTGATTTTGAAGCTGTTCTACCTCAAAATATCCGTGAATACTGATGTAGCGTTCTGTTATAGTTTATATTGGATGTGCGTCTTGATTACCGAATTAGCTGCCTCTTAAGTATTTTCAAGCAGGAGTTTGACGAGTCGGAGAAAAACAGTGGCGGAGACCTAAATCTGTGCCAAAAGAACATCGATTTAGAGCTGATAGGGAGTCAGGCCGAAGGTATTTTTGGTAGTAGTGAAGAATGTGCAGTGTTAGATCTGGATGGGCATGGGGGTCGCACATTTTTGCGAGTGCTGTTACATTTAACTATGCACGACTACCCTTCGTTAGTTTCGGGTGCTTTGCATCTGCTCTTTCGACATTTTAGTCAACGGCAGGAAGTGTTGCAAGCATTTCGGCAGGTTCAGCTTTTAGTGTCCGATAGCGACGTGGAATCCTACAAACAAATAAAAGCCGATTTGGATATTCTAAGGCAATCCGTAGAAAAATCGGAGCTTTGGGTGTACAAATCCAAATGTGTAGAGGATCATAATGTCACTAAAAATAATAAGGAAGAGGAGGAGGAAGTGGCAACGACAACAAAACCACATGTAATTAATATCTTGGAGAAGAAAGGGTCAGTCATTAATTTAGACATAGGCCCTCCACTGCATCCAGAACAAGCAGATGAATATAAAAAAATTCAACAGATCCTAATTAGAATGAATAAGCTATGCACGCAAGGATCACCAACTGGGATGGTAAAACCCAGGAAGCACGAACAACGCCTTTTAAGGAATGTCGGTGTACACACAGTTGTGCTGGATTTACTTCAGATTCCTTATGACGAGAAAGAAGATATAAGAATGAACGAACTCATGAGACTTGCACACGAATTTTTGCAAAATTTCTGCCTGGGTAATCAACAAAATCAAGTGCTCCTTTACAAACAATTAGATCTCTTTTTAAATCCTGGGGTAAGACGTCCAATCATTTAATTTCTCCCACTGTGACAATTTTTTGTTTTCTAGATAAGAGAAGCTCAAACCGTATGTGCAATATTCCAAGACAATTCCACGTTATGTAACGAAGAAAATGAAAAAGTCATACAGCATTTCGTGCACTGTATCGAAACCCACGGACGACACGTACAATATTTAAAATTCCTTCAAACTATTGTTAAAGCTGAAAACCAGTTTATAAGGAAATGTCAAGATTTGATCATGCAAGAAGTAAGTAAGACTAGTATTATTGTGAGGTATCCAAACGTATTAAGCCTTCTGCAAAAGTGAGCTGAAACCACAACTCTTAATTGGTGGACTGTAGCTGTAACTTTTAAAGTATGTGTTTTTCAGTTAATTAATGCTGGAGAAGATGTGTTAATTTTCTATAACGATAAAGCGTCGTTTAACCACTTCATAGAAATGATGCGATCGGAGCGGCATTGTATGGATGAAGGTAGTCCGTTGAAGTATCATGTGGAGTTAGTAAAGCTTTTAGCATGCTGTACTATGGGTAAAAACGTTTACACCGAAATCAAATGTCACAGCTTACTGCCTTTAGACGACATAGTTGCAATGGTAACACATCCGGACTGTATACCTGAAGTTAAGGAAGCTTATGTTGGTTTTTTAAACCATTGTTATATCGACACCGAGGTGGAAATGAAAGAAATTTATACTTCAAGTCATATGTGGACGTTATTTGAAAAGTCCTTTTTGGTAGATATGGCAGATATTGCGACTGCACCAATGGATAGAAAACACACGGATCGAGCTCTAGAAAATTATGTTACTAACTGTGTAATGAATATTATTATTACATTTTTTAATAGCCCATTTTCTGATCAGAGCACTACTGTTCAGGTACGTAAAATGGAAATTTTATTGGCAGAGGTACCTTCCTTTCATTTCCTTTTAACATTTGCATGTGCTTTGGTCCTCCTTACACTTCTCTTCTCTTATTTACTGTTTATACTGGGTTTATGTTGATAGTTTTTTAAATGTCTGTGTTAGTAAACCGAACTATCAGTATATGTAACCTTGCTTTTACGGTGTCTTTTTTGGGTATCTTTCTCATTAGAAACATCTGCATGAGGCCAGGGTATATTGGAGCGACTCTACTATGGATGATTATGACCCGTTCTCGGTTAATATACAACTCAAACAATCTCCATTTTCTACTAACGTAAGTAGTTCATCTGGTCTAAGAACATGAATATAATCAGTGTTAAAGATTTTGGTACTAACACCGGGCACAGAAAACTGCTCACTGTGCCAAATAATAATTTGATTCACTAACTTGTTTACTAATAATCAACTCATCAAAAAACGTCACCAGTTACAGTAGTACACAGGGTTAAGCTTTTTCATCAGCTACTAACGCTTTTTAACTCGGACAGCATTTTTGTATGGGGCTTGCGACATGGTAGGCTTTTGTTTCATGTTGATTTTTCCAATTTTTATTAACATGAAATGCTCGACTGTGATGTGTGTTTTACAATAAAATTTTGACAGATCTTTAAAATAATATTAAGCATAATTTGACGTTATTTAGATAATCGTTAAGTGTACAAGTCATATGGGATCCTTGATTTTTATTATCCATTTTTTTCCTGGGTAAAAATTGACTCTGCTTAAAACCAAAAATGTCGTGAGAGAAAACTAAAATCTTTTTATCTGCACACTTTGTTGAGATGAACTACTGTCCACGTAAAACACCTGTCATGTCCTTGATTAAAGTTGGATAAAAAGCCAGACTGTAAATAATACCGTAAATTTTAATGTTATTATTTACGTTATTTTTTTCGCATGTGCTTCTTTATATAATGATGGTTGAGCGCAGAGTTTTAAATGTTCAGGAAAAACCTGGTTTGTTTTTCCAAAGTATCGAAAAAAATTCTAACAAATATAGAAAACCTGAAATTCCGTATTCTTGTTATAAGAAAGAGCGGCAGTGGATTCATATTTATTTGATGATTTCAGTTTCTTCCCCAAAATATTTGAAACTCTGATTTGGCGACTGTTTTTTTCCGACGGCTATTAATGTTTTTTTCAATTAACATAACACGATCACATACTTCTCTCCTGGTTTACACAAATATATTTTGCAGACAAGGCAACCCATTTTTGTACAGCTATTGCAATCAGCATTCAGAGTATCTCAGTGTCCTTGGCTATCAGCATCACAACGCTTTAATGTTGAAAATTGTATTCGTACACTATCAGAAGTTGGTTAGTTTGCACAATTTTACCTAAATATCACGCGATATAATCGTTGTTAACTAATTTTAGCTAAAAATAGAAGCATCGCTATCCCGTTAGATTTGGAAAATCAGGTGGACGCCATGTTCAATAAGGACGCCATGTTCAATAAGACCACCATTTTAACAAAACAGACTAGCAAGTGGCGACAAGCTACGAAAACGCCGAAAATAGAAAGATCGCAATCACAAGTAATACAAGCCATCTTGAAAAATATCGATTATTATGAGTAATTTTAAATGTTTTAGTTGATGCGCCTAGACAGAAGCATTATTGAAGGGTTGCAGGATATTGTTTCTTTATTAGAAGACCAACTAAAACCTTTAGTACAGTCTGAATTATCGCTTCTTGTGGATGTTTTATATAGACCCCAACTATTATTTCCAGCCGGTACCGAGTCTAGGAAAAAATGTGAAAGCGGTGGTTTCATCAGAAGGTGCTACCTTAACACATATTTTGTCACTATATAATTTTATTATGGAACTGTTTGCAGGCTTATTAAACATACAGAAAAACTATTGGAGGAGAAAGAAGAAAAATTGTGTGTAAAAGTATTAAGAACTTTGAGAGAAATGATGGCAATAGATTCAGAGTATGGCGAGAAGGTTAACTATATTTTCTTTTATCAGCTTTAAAATGACTTATCTTTATTCTTTTTTTAAATGCTGCTTAGAACGATAAAAACGAAAAGTTACTTAATGATATGGTATAGTATTACGGCTTTTATGTAATGTTATTGGTGTGCAAAAACTGGTTTTGATCTGTAATGTCTGTGTTCCCTAACTGTTGTGAAAAACCAAAATGTGCACTTTTCCCCACACAACTTTTTTTTGTATATAAATTCTTTTAAGTTCAACCTAAATCTGACCATGAAAACCACCGACAAATTTCTAGTTCGTCTGTATTTGCTTAACAATTATATGCGGAGACTTTATAAATGATTGTTAACAATATGAACACAAATTTAGGCAACCATAATCATCTTTCCGGAAGACGAAACGTCGAATTTCAGATTTGACGGTGCCATCTTGCAGAGGATAAAAAGTGGCAATGATGAAGTATTATTCGTTTTAAAATTTATTTTCAAATAACGTCAGAAAAAAATTGAAAAGATTTTATGAAATTTTAACAAGCATCAGATAATTGCGCAACTTTGCTATAATTTAACCGACCCTGTGTCTCTTACGGTTTCTGAGATCCCAGTGATGAGGCTCGAAAGTAGGCCCGTACTGTACACTTCTTTGTATAGTGACAGAGTGTAGTCTATACATCCTTAAGCGAGTTCAGTCTAAATGGTTAAAAATGTCTCCAACAGTGAAGAGAAAAATGGTCAATTTTTTAACCATTTTTAAAAATTGATAAATTAGCAATATTTCTAGATTTTTCAATTGTTACATATATCTCATTTTCGACAAAATAAATAAATAAATAAAATAAATTAAAATGAGTCATAATAGACTATGACTCGGTGGTGTAGTGGGCTAGAGCATGAGTGACAGTCATGACTGTGGCCACACTGCCTATCGTATCCTGGTTAGAGACCCGGCAGATGGCAATGTGGGTGGGTATTTTCTAATGTCCCTTCTAGACAGCCGTTGGCTTTGAATTAGGAGGTTGTCTAATTACTGTGGTGTGTTTTATGATATAATAACAACAAATGTAAACACGGTTGCCTAATTTTGTAATCACAGGGTTTACAATCAATTACGAAGGCTCCGTGCAAACGGTTACAAGCGATTCTTTTTTATAGGGAGATGTGCTACGTAACAGTTTACTGGCCAGATACTTTGGGAAAACATTTATTCCAAACCAGAACACTGTAGAACTGGGGATTATAAAGTCTTCTATAACACATGGACCAGGAGGTGATTGATAAATATAAATAAATATTTGGAAAGGCCTTTTTTTACCCCTATTTTAAAAGAAAATTTTACCCCTTTTTCAGCTAAAGTTTTAAGTAGGGCAGGTAGAACTCTACACGAAGTACAAACCCATTTAGATCGAGAAGGAGCATCTGATTTGGTAGTGGAGTTAGTCATAAAATCTGGTAATTCTCCCTCAATATTTGTGGAAGCGGTAGAACTGGGGATTGCACTATTAGAAGGTGGTAACATTGTTATACAAAAAAGTATGTTCAATAAACTCCTTGATGGCGATCTTAGTCAAGCTTTCTTTAAGGTAAATATGTCACGATTATCTTTGGGTGGTCTGTTGATATATTTTTATCACTAGGTTTTCTATGAAAAAATGAAAGATTCCCAGCAAGAAATAAAATCTACTGTTACTGTGAATACCAGCGACATCGCAGCCAAGGCGCATCAAGAAAAGCAGGATGGAAAAGAGCTGGAGAAAATATCCAAGAAGCAAGGTAGCAAAACTAATGGAATTTTGATTAGTGATGAGCTAAGAGAAGAACTGACCAGGGCTGCTGAATCGACGTCTCAGGCTTACGCTCACATTCGTAATATGGCATCTGGCGAGGACGGTGGTACTTCAACAGGTGGAGCCTCAGCATTTGAAGATTTGCTCGCTGAAAAATTAGAGAAGCACCGTGAACACGAAGATCAAAGCGGGCTCTCAAATAAAGTATTAATTATGCAGCCAATACTGAGATTTCTTCAATTGTTATGCGAAAACCACAACAAATCCTTACAGAATCTCTTAAGAAACCAAAACAATAAAAATAATTTTAACCTAGTGTCAGAATCCTTAATGTTTTTGGATTGTATATGTGGTTCGACAACTGGCGGTTTAGGGCTTTTAGGACTTTATATTAATGAAAATAATGTATCCCTCATTAATCAGACTTTAGAAACCTTAACCGAGTATTGTCAAGGGCCTTGTCATGAAAATCAAAATTGTATAGCCATACACGAGTCCAACGGCCTAGACATTGTAACGGCATTAATTTTGAACGATATAAGCCCTCTTGGAAAATCACGTATCGACTTAGTGCTAGAATTAAAAAATAATGCTTCCAAGCTCTTGTTAGCCATAATGGAAAGTCGTGGTGATAGTGAAAATGCCGAACGTATATTATACAACATGAATCCGAAACAGTTGGTTGATGTCGCTTGCCATGCATTCCACCAAGAAACAGCTGAAGACGATGACGACGTAGACGATGCCAGCGTAGAAGACATGGTATCTCCTAGAGATGTCGGCCACAACATATGGATTTTATGCCATCAGCTATCGCAGCATAATAAAGAATTGGCATCATTGCTCAAGCCGAACGAATCTGGCAGGGATCCAAAAACTCAAAAAGCTATTGCCTATTATACATCACATACTGCACAAATTGAAATCGTAAGGCATGATCGCACACTGGAGCAAATCGTTTTTCCCATACCAGAAATGTGTGCATATTTAACTCCCGACACTAAAAACAGGGTTCTCAACACAGCCGAAAGGGATGACCAAGGCTCCAAAGTAGCAGATTTCTTCGAAAGGACAGATCAGATGTTTAACGAAATGAATTGGCAAAAGAAACTCCAAGGTATAACTTGATTTTTTTTTTTAATCTTAGTCGTAACTGCACAGGCACTAAGTGGTTAAATGCATATACTTACTTGATTGAAAAGGTTGATGATACAAATCAATCCTGAGGCAAATTGGAAATTTATGTTTGATTTGCCTCGGACTCTCGGACTTAGATGGAGAGGGAACTCTCGACGCTCTAGGTGTACTTCAGCTTTTTATTAAATTGTAGGGCCTCTTCTCTCTTTACATAACACAAAATTCTAAAATTTTCAGGGAGGGGAAGGGGGGAGGTGTTACTTCTCAGTGCCTTGGGAGACAGTTAAGAAAACATTTTAATAAAACTTCCCAGTCCTAACTTACCCATAATTTCATGGTGCAAACTTCATGGAAAGATAGAACATCGAAAAATAATATGAGTTTACTTTATAAATATTGCCTCTAAATCACACCGTTTTTGAGATACACCACTGGTGGTATTCGGAAATTTTTGTAATAGGGAAATATTAGTGCTTCACAAGATATTTTACATCACCAAATATTTTTTTAATATTTTCGTTTATTTGAGAGATATTTAAAAAAATCATATAATATCAAACATGGTGCGTTTGAGATCCCACTTCCCTATCCGTCTTTCGTTTTACCGGTGATTCCCGTCAGACTTTACTTCATCAACGTGTACACACAACTCTTAGGACAAATATTAAGTTCACGTGAAAATTTCGTTATTAAACTATAAATTTTGTGTGTAACGTTTTCAGCTCAACCTATCCTATTCTGGGTCAGTAGCTACATGTCCCTATGGAGTAACGTCCTGTTCAACTGTGCTGTGCTCATCAATTTAATCGTCGCCTGCTTCTATCCATTTGATGATGTCGTACCTAGTAAGTAATTTTAAGTCCAAGAAGACACCGGTGAGCAAGTTTTTGTCAATTTATAAAACATCACCATATGTTTTCATGATTATTAGATTGTTGATATTTTTTTAGGGCACTATACAAGATATATGATATAAACAAATTTGTCTTGCTTTTCAGCAATAAGCTCTTCAATATCATTACTTATTTGGGTTGCCATGTTATCGTCGTCAGCCATAGTGATAACTCTGCCAAGGGAAATGGGTATAAGGACGCTAGTGGCCTCAACTATTCTCAGACTGATATACTCTCTAGGTCCCGAACCAACCCTGTGGCTACTAGGGACCGTTACGATTTTATTAAAATGCATACATCTAGTCAGTATAATGGGGAATCATGGTACACTCACTAAAACTTACCAACAAATACTCACTGATGCCGAGCTAGTTTATCATCTGGCATATCTTGTTTTTTGCATGCTAGGGCTGGTGATGCACCCATTTTTCTATTCTGTCCTGGTAAGCCAGAAATACACCACGCAGGAAAAATACCTAAATTTTTATTTTTAGTTATTTGATGTAGTATACCGTGAGGAAACCCTTCTGAATGTAATTCGTTCGGTGACAAGAAATGGCCGTTCTATAGTACTGACAGCCGTATTAGCTTTAATCTTGGTTTACATGTTCTCTATTATTGGTTATATGTTCTTTAAAGACGACTTTATAGTTAGCGTTAAAAAGAAAAGTGGTAAGTCTCCTTTTGTTAAACCATGGGATTTATTTATTTATTCTTTTGTCTTAAGATGAAACTTGTGACATGCTGTCTGATCTTACCGGTAATAAATATAAGGACGATTCTACTGGCGAATATTGCGAACTGGTTGATCCTGGCGAAGAAAAGAAAGAAAGAGCTTGTGATTCTCTGCGAATGTGTATCATAACAACTTTGAACCAAGGTTTGAGAAATGGTGGCGGTATTGGCGATATACTCCGAGCACCAAGTAGTGAGGTATTGTAATACATCGTCTAAAATTAACCGTTTAATCAAAATTTCCTGTGATTTTTCAGGAAGCGCTATTTGTTGCCAGGGTGGTCTATGACTTGCTGTTCTTCTTCGTGGTCATCATTATTGTACTTAATCTAATATTTGGTGTCATTATCGATACTTTTGCTGACCTGAGATCTGAAAAGCAACTTAAGGAGAATATTTTAAAAAGCACTTGTTTCATTTGTGGTACGTAATGAAATTTTTTTGTGACTGAAATTCTTTGACTTACATTAATATTGATAGAAAGTCGTAATAAATTATTTGTTTTTCAAGGTTCGAACAGATCAGCTTTCGACAATAAAATAGTTAATTTTGAGGATCACGTAAAAAATGAACACAACATGTGGCACTACCTGTATTTCATAGTCTTAATAAAAGTTAAGGATCCCACAGAGTTTACTGGCCCAGAGAGTTACGTCTATGATATGGTGAAGGCGTCAAATTTGGAGTGGTTTCCGAGGTTGCGTGCAATATCTTTAGCAGCGGTCGAGAAAGAAGGGGAACAGATTGAATTGAAAAGTCTTCATGCCCAACTACTTAATACACAAGTACTGGTTACAACTCTTTCTCAGCAATTAATGCAACTGAAAGACCAAATGGCGGAACAGCGGAAAAATAAAAAGAGATTAGGTCTTCTATCTTCGGCTTCTGCTTATCTGCAAACGTCAAATATGCCTACCATTGATAAGTTGTGCTAGTCTCAAATATTTTCTTCTGGAAATTGCAATAATTTTCAATCATTCATGTGGTACAGTACTTAGGTGTTTAGATATGCAATGCTCAAGAAAAATATACGTGTTAGATATTTCTATCTCTTCTATAATAAATAATATATATTAATAAAAGTTACTGTGAGACCTTTTACTTTTTAATACAAATTAACTACTATTCTCTCTATAATTTAGATTTTAGATAGGGAATTTGTATAGTAAACTTTTCTACGTAGTTAATCTAAAGAAAATCGTTCATTGTTAATTATGTGTTAGGATAGTTACTTAATTGTGATTACTGCGCATTATCACTAATTATAGTAAAACTCTTTTTGAAAAGACAAATTAAACAATTATAGAAGACACTAATGTTGTATATTATATATAGGTATTATTTTAATTTGTATTAAAGAATAAAATGGCATTACATAGAATGCAATTAAGTATATAAATCATTTTCTATTTTGCATTCTGTGTCGTGGTTATAGGGTTGTATTTAAGCATATTTGTTTAAATGGCAAAATTATTTTATTATTTGTTGTACTTTTAAAATTATATACAAATTTTATGAAAAATAAATTTCTATATTGTGTTGAAATCTTCTTATTCTTGACTTTCTTAAAACACAACGAATTTATCAAACTCGCAGGGAGAAGAACTTGGTGTTTGCGCAATTTGTTGGATAATAAATTGTTACCATTTATAATATTTTTTAAAATTATGTTCACATGGCATTGGTTGACTATTAAAACTTGAAAAATGTTACATTTTTAAATTTTGTTTAAATGACTTATTGGATGACATGACAAGATTTCCCAAAAAAAAATTGCAAAATTCAAGTTGTAAATAGTTGTCTGATTGGGCAAAATTTTAAGTTGCTAATGATCATTCAATTGGTCAATTAAGGGTGCGTCGAGGGTTGTTTAATATTGTGGCCTCTTTTAATCGTAACGAGAATGATCCGTCTTCTAAAATTATGAATTCATGGAGATAGAAAAAACTATGGCAAATTGAATGGCGTAATGTAAACCCCAATTCGATAACTCGTTGCTACGTTACTTATTATCAAATTTAAGTCATTTTTTCACACGTTCGTTAGGCAGGACCGGCAATTTTTATGTTTAATATACCTAAAGACGTGAAATAAGTATATAGTGGTAGCATATTTATAGACAAATATTTTACAATATAGGTATAAATCCTTTTTCTCGAAAAGAATGTTACAACATAAGTGCGTTCTGAATAAATCGAAATTAATACAAAAATGCTAATTTGCGATAGGATGTCAGCTAAGAATTATGTTTTAATTGGGAGGCCATCCCGAGCATGGAGGACCCTCGCCAGCCACAGGCCCGTTTCTAGCTTATTAGCTCTCATCAGTGCGACACAGGTCTTAGGTACGTTTACCGTCAGAAATAGGAAATTCGAATAAAGCCGGGTTCATGCACTCGCGAATTGCGAAAAGCGAAATGCAAATCGTGTTGCTATTGGTTCATTTTACTTTAAAATTTCGAATTGACCAATAGCAACACGTTTCGCATTTTATCATACAGTTTTTGTAAATATAAAGGGTTTTTTGGCGACCCAAACCGCTAACTCCGGTTAACTGCGGTTAGAGTTGTGATTGGTTGACACAAATTTATTTTAAAAATACACCAATCACGAGCCAAACCGCAGCTAACCGGAGTTAGCGGTTTGGGTCACCAAAAAACCCTTATAGTTTCAGTTTCATGCAAGGGTTCAAACTTCAAAACCAATTACTCCAACTTCCAACTAACCATAGATTAAATAAGTATAAGATACACCATCCTATTGTTAGAATGTAAGTGGACATTATACAGAACTTGTGCATTCGAATAGTAGATGGCGCACCCGATACTACCAAATATCTAATCTTTTCTGACTATTTTGATATCATTTGTTGAAGAACCGTGTGTAAAACATTATGGAAAAACGCCCAAAGCTCTAACAATAAATGTTTAGCTATAACTACATAGAAAAGTACACTTTAAAATGCGCCATCTACTATTCAAATGCACAAGTTCCGTATAATATCCACTTACATTCTAAGAATAGAATGGATTATCTTATACTTATTTAATCTATGAACTAACTAACCTTTCCGCAGGGCAGGGGCACAACGTTTTGTCAAAAATTCGTCATTTGACATACTTTTGACATCTGAAAAATAATCTACAAAACTAAAGAGGCCATTCAATATTTTACGCTTCAGTAATACCTAAGGCTAGGGGTTTTAAAACGAAAAACGAAATGTGTCCACCAATGAGTCTGAAAAACCTACAGATTACAGATAGACTTCTAATCTGTTGCATCTGTTTATAATGTACTTTTGTAGTTCAGGCATCTCTCATGAGATGGCGTCATGTCCAGCTCGCAGACAGAATTCTGTCTCGAAGTTATATAGATACGAAATTTCAGTAGAATACGAGCAATTTTGTTCTCCTGCTTTCCACCAAGCGAATTTTGTAATTTCAAGAGAATCGCATGCGCATATAGTGTGCGCATAGTGTAATTTACTTTGCATTGTAGGCACAGATTAAGAAAAGTTGTAGGTTAACGAGGAGCGTTCCCATTCGTGTGAGAGAAGGTTCACTTCTCTCGATTTCGTCTCCTCGATGAGAATAAGCACCCTGGGGGGTGGAGAATGTGGAGATACCAAAAGGTCTGGTCCTGGTCCTCGCACCAACTCGACGCAAGATTATGTGCAATACATGCACAATTTTTATGACAGATTATAGCCATATTGCGTGACATTTAATAATAATTAAACATTCTATGAGCAATTGTTACACTTGCTTCTATGTTTTGCGGTATCAGCTCCACCCGAGAAGTACATGAAGCAGAATACACGATTGACTAAAGTCGATGGGCAACTTGTTATTTAGAAAAGGTGTCTTTTGGTTTTGGGCTATTATGTTTTTCTTTTCAACACTCGCGCTGATTCCAGCTTGAAACTGTCTTCTGGAATTTGGAAAATTTCCTTAGTACGTTTATATCTGTTTATATATGTATTTTTTTGTAGTTCAAGTATTTCTCAAGAGATGGCCAATATGTTATTTGTTATTAATTTATATTTTGTTCTGCGAAAAATATACTCTTCTAAATAATGCAATAGCATTACTGAAAAATGTATTAAATATTTATGATACTGTACACTTTGGAACAAACAAACAGAGACTACACCTGTCGGAAATGAGGTAAGAAAGGAGGAGCATCAGGAAAGGAACTGCAATGAGGGCCTCTATTACTTGAAGAAGTTGGGTTGGGAATATTCGAATGCCTAATACCGAAGAGAAAGAATATCAGGAGGAATAAAGCGCCCTCTATTGTGGAACGGAGGAGGTAGCAGTTATTAGAAAGAAGGAGCTCGGACTACATTTCATAAACTCATAATGTGTTCAATTAGAATGGGAACGACAACAAACCGGTAAAAATATAGGAGTCACGTAAACAAATAAACACATACCACAGAAATTAGAAATGAAAACGATGAAATAATTACTAATTTAAGTGTTTGACATTTATCCCTGCAGGAGGCGTGTACATTTTTGGAGTTACTTATAAGAGTACTTCGAGTGTTACACGTTGTTAACGCCGTATGCTTTTAATGTTCTGTGTTCCCATCTCATCAGCTGTTCTGTGAATGACAGTTCGTTTATTGTTCTGTGGTTGTTGACACTTTTGACAGCAATGACAGCTATTTCTTTATTTTTATTGTGTATGGTTGAGGGGTGAATAAATTAACAAAAAAGAATGGATCCCAGTGAAGAAATGTGCAAAAGCCTTGCAAAATGGCTGCAAAAAATAGTACCTAACAATACGAGAAACATTGTAGAAATTTGTGATGGTGTTGGAATGCTGGATGCCCTATTACAGATTGCACCTGAACATTTTAGTAAACTTGAACCAAAAATTAAAAGAGATGTTGGGTCCAATTGGCGATTAAGGGTTAGTAATCTTAAGAAGATTGTAGAGGCTGTGATAGAATACTATCAGGATGTTCTGACACTACAAATTTTAGAGATAGGCCGTCCTGATGTCAACAAAATTGGAGAGACCAGTGAACCTGTTCAACTTGCCAAACTGTTACGATTAATATTAGGTATGTATATGTTGTAATCTACCAAAAATCATTTGCATATGTTTCTTGTGTAATCAAGTTCTACCTTGTCGCTTACTCTATGAACTTTCATGTTTGCATTTCAGTTAAACCAGTTGCGTAAAGAGCATAAAGATGTAAAGAAATTAATTATATGTCGGTGTTATTATAATAGTTAATTTAATATGCACATATAATACATACATATAGTAGTTATAATTAATTAATTTAACGGACAGAACTTGGGTCGAAAACATTTTGGAAATATCTATGTACTTTTAATAACGAATGTGTATGGTTCCGCTATTGGTCAAACCAGTGTTGCAACTGAAGCAATCATTGGTTACATATTTTAAGCAAAGGTATGAAATAAATTATATTTAGAAAACTGTTCTAAATTCATCAAATAAATAAACTTGGGTATGTAATTAATATTATAATTTTATTAAAATAATGGTAAATGGTATACACTTATTATTCTTTGATCAAATTTTAACATTTGTTTTGTATGTCCTAAATATAAATATGAAAATATGTAAATATTTTATCTGCCCAAGAGTTTAAAATAAAAACATTTTAATTTATTACTTCTCAAATGTATTCTTATAGAAAAACAGAGCAGTTTAAGAGAATACTTTTTAATCAATATTATTTATATATATATTAATATATATAAATTTAAATGTGTTCTTTATTATAAACAAATATGCTTTATTATTAAATATTATTGTCAAGAAGTGTTGTGTTAAAACGAAAATTTCTGTATAATTTTCGTTTCCTTGTATGTTGTGAAAGAAATATACAATTTTATAATAATAGTGAAATAAGTGGACAAAATTTTTAAAGTTAATAAAAACATGCATATACATATAAATTTCCAATTTATTCTATCACTCTATCTAATTTGCAGGTTGTGCAATAAATTGTGATAAAAAACAGGAATACATCACGATGATAATGGAAATGGAAGAATCAGTTCAGCAGAATATAATGCAAGCGATTCAACAATTAGAAGAAGTAACTGGTGGACCAGGTCGATCAGGTTTAAGTCTTCTCATTTTAGATAGCGACACAAGGGTTATTAAACTTGTTAGTGATTTAGAAGCAGCTAATAAGTCAAAAGAGGTTCTGACTCAACAGGTGCAAAATTTGGAGCAGCAAATCCAAACGTTAATTGAAGAGAAACAGGTCCTACTTGCACAAAATCATAACTTATTGGAGAAAGAAGCTCGTAATCCTCCAGAAAATGCGAGAAAGCAAGTGGAACTATTAAAAGAAGAATTATTCAAAGCTGAAGTAATGAGGGATGACTTTAAAGCTAAATTAATGGAACAAGATAAGCAAATGTTGACATATCAAGAAAAAATCGCTGAACTACAAATAGCTGCCAGTAATTCATCCCGATTAAAGGATGAAGTAGATGCACTTACAGAGTCTGCAGGTAAAGTCGTAGATTTAGAACTGGCTTTGGCTTCATATAAGAAACGTTTAGAAAATTACCAAGACATTAAACGAAGCCTACAAAAGTTAGAGGAGAAAAACATGGAATATTTACAGAAAAATCTGGAGTTAGAAGAAGAGTTATCAAAAATCCACAGTTGGAAGACTCAATGTGATACATATAAAAACCAGATAGTCGAACTACAACAAAAACTAGATGAAGAGACCCAAAAAGCAGACAAAGCTCAATTCAATCTAGAAAAAATAGAAGCAAAGCTTGTTGCTTTACAAGGAGAAAAAGAACGATTACTTTTAGAAAGAGATTCCTTACGAGAAGAAAATGAAGAATTAAAACTGGGACCTAAAACCGAAACCAGCGCTGCAATGTCCCAAGAACTGACTCCAACAGAAATGAAAGAAAGGCTGCGATTTTTGGACAAAGAAAATAGATCATTGAGAAGTTCCAGTCAAGAATTAGAAGCAAAACAAGCTCAGTTAGATAGTTCTTTGAATCGCATTGAGAAACTGCAACAAAAAAATCGAACTTTAAATCAAACTGTCCTCAAGTTGGAGGCGCAATTAGAAGAAATCAAAACAACACAGGGCGATTCTCAGGGCACTTCCAGCAGCTCTGTTGCAAAAGAATACAAGCAAAAAATAATAACTTTACAGGAAGCTCTGACAGCAAAAGAAAATGAATTGCAAGTTGCTCAAACGAAATATAACAGGAATTTAGAAAAAGCAAGGGAGGTAGCGCAGCAATTTGAATCTAAAGCCAACGGAGGTATAGATGGTTCTTTAAGACATTCAACGATGAAAGAACTGGAGGAAAGACTTTTGACTACAGCATTTTACAAATTAGGAATGACTTGCCAACGTGAAGCAATCGATGAAAGATTGGCTGTTTTGAGTGCTGGCCAGGGGCAGTCGTTTTTGGCAAGGCAAAGACAGCCTACCCCTAGAAAGCAGATACAGAGATTTAAATCAAAATGATGAACTGTCGACATTCTAGCCATTGCCCCAAGAAATTAAGGTGATATAATATACTGCTTGGAACACAAACCCTGTTAAAATAAAATTTAAAAAACGGTAAATCCCAGTAATATCTCGAGTATTATCAAGATTATTTTTTATAAAACAATTTTTTTACTTTTTTTGCTTGATGTGTATATTTTACAACATTATTTATGTTTCTTACAAGCTAGACTTTCATACTTATATAAAAGTATTGAATTTGGTATTGTCGTTATTTATAGTATGAAAATCTAGCTAAATAATGTAAATAGTAAATGGTAGTAGGAGTGAAGTGATTTTGAAAGTATTAAGAAATCAAATTAACGAATTCGAAGTTATTTTTAAATATGAAATACATAACGAATATACCTATGTAACAAATTTTTTCCCAAAACGAGATTTGTCCATAACAGTAAATTAGCTTTAATTTAAAAATGTAAAAATGCAGCAAAAAATAACTTAGTGGTTATGTCCAACACAGGGTTAACATGACGTATGAATTATGATTATGAAATATTTTATTAAAAATAAGCTATTAAATTTATAATTATTAACCTGCACTGAAACTGTCTTGTGCACCACTGGTATATAATGTAACTAAACTCTATTTACTGAACACAAAGAGTTTAGCCCCTCTCCATTTGCTTGGACCAATGAATGCAATAACCAGTTTTACACTCTACAAATTACCGCTTGGTCCAATATTAATATAAATCGATGGAAATTCTAACCTCAAAAATGTGTATCTGACATTTAATCAATGTTAATTATATTTATTACATACCTTAATATGTATACACAAATGTACACCAAAGTATTGAAAAATACTATTATATTGGGGGAATGAGAATAACAGCAAATAAAAACAACAAATAACTAAACAGGAATCTTTACAAAACAGTCAAAACCACAGAACCAGAGATTAGATTGATCTCTGCACAGAATGTTGAACCACGAAAACGCAATAACCGACGCAGATCAATCTGCTCTTGGAGCAGTGTGGTTGGTTGTATTATAGGTTTTAAAAATTCAACCAATATAAACATTCTATTTAAATTTAGCTTTGTGGGGAGGGGCTTAACTATTTGTGTTCAGTAAATGAGTATATACTCTATTCATTTTAAGAATGAAGCATCGATTTAGGTAGAGATTTGGATGGTGACCTATTCAAATTCAAACTATGGTGTGTAAACTGGTCTCAAAAGTTTTTCATTCTTAAAATGGATAGAGGCTTAGCTCTTGTATTACCTGGAGAAAAAAAAAGTGGCATTTTAAGAAACTATGACCAAAAGCAGTGGTGTAGTCGCAAAATTTGCTGAGCCGGAAAGCAATAATAAAATAATTATTGTCAGGTCCAATATTTGTCTTTATTTTTAAAATTATTTTTTTACTAAAAAGCAGTGCCGGAACGCCGTTCCGGCTCCACTGCACCACTGACCAAACGATTTCTTTATTTGCAAAGTATAATTATATTATTAAGGGCAATTTAGTATGCACTTCATATCAAATGTGATTTATTCATTTACCAAAATTAATAATTATTGCAATAAAAACAGGTATTTTTTATTAATTATTTTTAGGTTGTATCATGTACTTTTTAAACATTTGCTTTTATATTTACTCCTTTTTGACGACATTCTCTCGGACCAAAATGTATTTATCGATTCAAGAGTATTGGGCATAGCTTGACGTTTGCAACTTGCATAATATGTGAACTTCAGGCTATGTCGTCCACGTATTGTTTTGGTCTTGATGACTATTTTGAAAATATTTTTTATATATATAAAACCTTATTTATTTCTGTTTAGTTTGTTTTCCCAAAATAAAGTTTAAAAACGTTTTTTCTATTTTTCATTTATAACCCCCTCGCTAACAAACATCGTGTAAAACGCTTATTAATATATTTATTATAAAATTTGTTTAACAATTAATAATAGAAAATATATATTTGAGTATACGATATAACATTAATTTAAACTATTCCCAGTCTTCTTCATCATTAGATGTAATTTCTATATCAGTTTTTAGTTCAGGGGGAGGAATCATAGCCGATATTTTTCCTAGAGTCGAATCTGGATCAACTGAATTTTCTTGCTTTTTTGCTCCGGATATACCTTTCCTTCGCATGGAGAGCTTTAAATGTAAGTCTGCCAATAAATCTCCACTCTATAAACAAAATAATGCTATAAAATGAGTATTTTTAACAATAAATAATAGGGTGATTCGCCTCATCGAGTATATTATTTATTCCTCAGACTGATAATTTATATCAGACCTTAAAACATGCATAATTTTTTAAATTTGCGAAGAATCTTTTGAAAGCAATGGAGGAAAAGTTCTGTAATAAAGTGACCTGAACTTACTGAAGGTTTCGCTGATACTTTTTTTTCAGGTTCTTGGACAGACCGCAGCTTGGCTTTCCCTGACCCTCCAGCCTTTCTTATAGCATCCATAAGACTAGACCGTACATCAGGTACAGCATCTATCTTCGGCAACTTTTCCTCTTTTACTTGTGGTGATTGCTGCAAGTCTATTTCCATTTTTACAGGAACTTCTTCAGGCTGTGGATCCGGAGTTTCTGGAATAGGCGGAGGCAACCCAACTTCTTCGTCCAGAGGTGGCGGAGGTAGCAGAATTGTATCGGGAATATCAACTTCTTTAACATTGGTGTTACTATGCATTATCACTGGGAGATCTTCAATATTTTCTATAACACTTGGTGTAACAACCGCAGACGGAGCAATGCCAGGTCCAACTTCAAACTCATAATGTAAGTCGTCGGCTATCCCTGGCAAGTCGGGCAAATCCAATGGCACATCCAAAGCAGGTACCTCTCCTATTTGTGGTGAATAAAAATAATTTTGCGTAGCAGATTTCGTTAAAGTCGACCTTTCACTTATTGAATGTGGAGCTGGACCTATATCCGAAATATCACCTTCATCCACTTCTCTAATATTTTGAGGACCCTTCAAAGCGTCAGCAATAACAAAATTCTTGTATAAATTTTTTCCAGAATTGTACAGCAACAAATCGTTAACGCAATTTATATCTTTAGGTATTTCGCCCAAACCCTCTAATTTTTGCTGTTCAGTATTGGTGGAAATATTAACATGGTAAAATTGCAACTTGTCGAGTGGTTCGTAGGTAGAAGATATATTTCTAGATTTTATTTTATGCCTCTTAAGTTCCATCGGGGTTACATCACTAAATATTGAAACGTACTCTTTATAAATATCACTTGCTGGGTACTTGCTACTCGAAAATACTTGTGTTGCCTTTTTTGCACCTTTCAGTCTACTTATTTTTTCATTTACAACATCCACTCGTCGAGATATGTCTGTTAATTTACCCTTGTTTAGCTCCAATCTTTTCTGAACCTGATTAAATATACCTTCAGTTATATTAGACAAGTGATTTAATACTTCTGCAATCTGAGTTATCGTTTCGTGCTTACTTAAATTATGTGGAATAATTGGAATTGTGTAATTTGGGTTCATTATTGCATTATTGAGTACAAAACAATAATCTAAAACACAAAATTTTTAGGTTAGTTGTTGGTTATCTTCGTGACATTTTTATTGTTCTTATTCTTCTTCCAATTAGTGGCCTAGCACCAAAGTTAACCAAACCATATGGTTATTTGTACGAAATGTGATTTTCATAAAGTTACACATTACACTAATATACCAAAGACAGATTTACGAGTTACGTCATCTACTATATGTGTATATAATTTAGTTAACGCAATAAAGACGTCTGTAGAATTATTTATAGCTCTACCATGAAGCACTCATACTATTTTTTTGAAAAATATTTACTATGCGACACCATTAATACTTAAATAACAGCGCATACATTTTTTGTATCGACACGTTTTTATGAATTCTAATCAGACGGAGTACATACATACTACACTACATATTCCAGCGTACCTGGAATACCACATTACCTGTTCTATGGTCATTACTTAACACCATAGATTAAATAAATACGGAACTTGTGCATTCGAATAGTAGATGGCGCTTACGAAACTCCCAAAAATGTAATCTTTTCTGATTATTGATATAATTTGTTGAAGAACCATGTTTAAAACATAATGGCAATAATGCCCAAAGCTCTAACAATAAATCTTTAGCTATAAATGTACATAGAAAAATACACTTTAAGATGCGCCATCTACTATTCGAATGCACAACTTCCGTATAATATCCATTTGCATTCTAACAATAGGATGGTATATCTTATACATATTTAATCTATGTTTACACTCATTATTACTGTATTACAGGCAAACGGCAAAGTCACAAATTACAAAAAATAAATTTAGAATGCGCGCATATAGGCAGTTGTAGTTGCACTATTCATCTCTGGAGGGCGCACATGTAGAAGTGAGCGTCTACAATACCAAAAAAACGCTTTCAAATGATTGAATCCATCATTTAAATTAATTTCCGGGCTGGTTCTATTCATAATTAGCAGTTTGTTTGTTAATTACTTTTGGTGATGGTGTATTATTATTTAATGATGACTATAAGTAATGTCTTTATCCATTCTGTGGTAATAAGATAAGTATACTTTCAATCTTAGTTTAGATATTCTATGGTTTACATCTGAGCGAGCGCCCTCTATATATGAATAGCGCAACTACCGGGGGCTGTCCTATCACTGCTGTCAGTTCGTTAGTTCGTTGCTATGCAACAATTTAACCTAAAAATTTTCATTCAAAAATGGTGTTGATTGAATTTATGTAAATAAATAGGATTTATCATTTTTATGTATTTACCATATACTATTAAAGGTATCACCAACCTTACCGCACAAGTAAAATAATGTCTTTTGCTCCTGAATTTTTTGAACCAGAAGAGTATATATCCAATTCTTAAAAACATTGTGTGTATAAATATTTTATTTTAGGTCCTTGGATTATGTTTATGATAGTAATGAGTTTTACGAAGAAACAATTTTCAATGTGTGGAATGATTGTGTCATACCTTCCGCAATTAGCATTTTATACACACTTTATAAATTAATTCTTGTGAATTTTTGTTTTAGTGTCGTAGTATCAACAGGTAAATGAATCGATAACACTTTGCTAAATAAATTGTGATTTTAAAATTATTTTAGGCAAAATATCGCAGACGGGGTTTCACATTTTGTCCGGATTAAGTGGTTTATTTTTAATAGGTAGCCTTCAATCGACATCGGGGAAAGTTCTAATACTAATATTTTTTACACAGTCCTATTTTCTCTTGCATTTAGGGTGTGCCATACAAAGTCAATATGATCCCGTTCAAAAATATGATATTAACAAGATACGATACTTGAGCAATTCAAATATAATAAAATATTCTTTAATCACTGTGCTGGTTTTGTGGTAAGTTGTCGAATCTTTTCACACTTAAAACTTTGGCACAATAAAGTAAACGTGTAGATTTGTAACTAAATTAGGAGTCAAAGGATTTTTAATCTCCTCATTGACAAATTCATAAGTGATTGAAACGTAAGAATATATTTTGTAGTGAGTATTTTTTGCTGGAAGCAGAAACATGGCTGGAGATACGAGGAACCATCATGGTATTTACTATGAAATTAATTTCTTTAGCAGAAGATATAGACAGAGGCATTACAAGTTTCCCAACTTTTATCCGATATTTTGGTTATATTTTTTGTGGTGCCAACATTATGTTCGGACCTTGGATCTCCTTTCAAGAATATATTGTACTGTATCACCATCCCACACGAAAAGTATAATTGTGTTTGCAATCTTTTATACATTTTTATAATAGAATTATTTTATAGAATATTTGGTGGATATGTGGAATTCTCAGGGCACTATTCATATCAGTTTTTTTTCTGATGATATCAAATTGCTGGACAAATTATTTTGTTACAGATGAATCTAATAGGTATGTTATTACTATGTAACAGTATAACGGTAACTGTAATATTTTCCCTAGGTGGTTAGTTGGGTATAAAGAGGCCTTATCGTTTCGGGCCAGTCATTATTTTATATGCTATTTATCTGAGGCTTCAATGCTGGCTGCTGGTTTTAAAAATTACAAAATTTGGTATGAGGATAAAGAATGGCGATTCTTTATAACAGATCCACTACAAATTGAGTTTCCTAATGCTTTGGCGATGGTGGTCACTAACTGGAATCGACCTATGCATGAATTTTTGAAAAAATGTAAGTAGTTTTTTAAATTAGAAATGCTTCTTAACAAATATTTTATAGATATTTACAGATCGTGGCTGCCTCTGGGAAAATTTTATGGAGTTTTAATTACGTATATTGTTTCATCTTTTTTACACGGATTTGAAATTAAAGTATCACTGGTGCTAATAACGATTGGCATTTTTTCCTATCTACAGTTTGCTGCAAGGGACCATATTTCTGAAGCCTTTGACTGCTGTTTACGGGTGCATCCTTGTAAAGAGGAATGCACTCATAAATATAAAAGAAACGACATCAGATGTAGAATATGCTTGTTCGTGTTTTCAGCTTTCACAGTTTTACATTTAATATATCTCGGCGTTCTAATGGATCCTTCAACAAATGAAGTGGGTATATATGAGAAATGGAACAATTTGAATTTTATTAGTTTTTGGATAATGCTTGTAAATACTTTAATCATCATATGACGACATATCAAATGTGTAAATATAATGTTAAATGTATTTATAACAATTTAGTGTAGTTTTTGTAAAATAATTTTGTACGTGTAAGCAGCAATAACAAACGGGCGTTTATTTATGCTAATATAATTAAAAATACAATGGATTTTTTTCAATGTGATAACTTTATAATTTTCAGTATTATTTTTCTCTCTCTTTTTTTTATTGTAAAACTTAAAGTACTTATTAACTTATACACTACTTGTTTATTTTGTACCAAGCAATATATTATAATTGCAAATCTTAACACAAATTGAGTTTGTTTTCTCCGATTTCCCTATGTAATCCCTGTTTTAAAAATTACAGCTGTGGTGGAATTGTTTAATACAATAACTGGTTATTTGGAGAAGAACATCTCGGGTTTTAGAGGTTCGGAAATTTTATTCAGGGCAAAAACAAATGACAAGAACCAATTAAAGCCTCAGGAATTCTTGTGGATATGTTACTTGTGAGTTGTGGATACAGCAAAAAAAAAAAATATGCTATTAATAGTTAATAGTTTATTAAATTTTGCTGCTGCGGATAGTTATGCAACCAACATTACTGGCGTGTAATGAGTAAAATCTGGAGTGAACCAATTTAACAACGAATTCCACGTAGAGCGAGAACACCCTGTTCAATTAAGTTGGACCCTTCCATATATATTTTGGTCTTAGCTAGATTAACAGGTCAAATTGTAGCTCTCTTCGTTACTTTCGAGCGAACTTGGTACGCGGTATTTCACTGGGAAATTACCTAAAACAGTGAAAATCGTACTAGTTCTTCGTTTTCACATCGCATCATCGGATTGTTTAACAAATGACAGTGCTTGCAATAAGTTTAGACATGTTTATCCTTCGAACGTGGTAAGATTATCGTTCGGCCGTTTTTTTTTTTAGCTTTTTATGACACTACCATTTAAATTCACTAACCATGTGCTATTAATCTGTGTTTTGTACTCGTGCTTTAATAAAATTAATTGTATCTAATGTTGTTTTATTGTCTGTAAAAATGCACCAGCATGGACTTTTTTGCTATGGGCTTCGGTAAAGATAGCGCCAAGCCAAATAAACAATTTTTCTGAGTTCCGGTGCTTAAAAACTATTTCATGTTAAACAGTATTTTAAACTGACAATAATTTTTCGTATAATTTTCGAAAAAAGTAATGCTATGCTACTCTGCCTGTAATCGGCAGGAACCAAAGCGCTGAGAGGAAAAGTGACCATTTGTTCTGTGTTTTCTTGTTTCATGCATGTTTCATGGTGGCAGTTTGAACATTTTCGGCAACTATATACATTCCTATGTTTTTTCAAAAACTTCAAGCCGGTAACATTGGTATATAGTTTACAATCGATAGGCGTTGCAACTATACTCAAGGGCACTATCCTAATTTCGTGTATATTTACGATTTATTTGCAGTTTACCGTAAATATAAAAATTACTGTTTTATTTTATTTTCTATTCGGCGATCCAGAATAAAAAATAAGTACCGAATTTCCGAATTTTAATAAAGCGACAAAAGTTTAAATTAGGTATATACAAAATATTAATAGAATTTGTATTCTGAACATTGTTTTATATTTAGAGACTGATGCATATTCAAAACGTCTCCATTTTAGCAAATTTAACGTTCTAGTAACGACAACATTTAATTTAATAATAATGTATTCGTCCACACATAAATCAATAATTAAAAAGTAGGTACATTTTAAGAAACAAAAAGATTTAAAATACATGCATGTGTGAGGAGGAGAGGGGAGCAGCATTCACGTGTCACTACTTCCATTCTCCATTTTCTATACTCAGTCAATACGTTGACGATCTGTATATACATTATTAATTATTTAACATTAATTAATTAATTAATTTTTTTACTTTATGGTCAGGGGATGTGCATTGAAATTAAATTGTTTACTGAATTCCACTATTGTTAGTACAGTAGATAGTCTGCAAAAAACGGTGATTTAACTAAACAAAGGTCTTTATACAGGGCGATTCTGATTGTTTATTGGTAACTTTAGATGTCAAAACAATGGAGAAGTTCGTTATATAAAGTTTTTCCTATATGGCTTAAAAATTCGATGTCCAATTTTTCTGCTCTCATAAAGAGAAAATACGCACGAACAACTGTCACCAAATAATTAATCTCATACACAAAGTATGTGTATTAGAAAATTTCTATTTAAATTTACACTTAAAATTCAGCAGCCTGTATAAGGAAAAATGTTGATATAGCGAATTAAGCGAATGTCCATCATCCTGACAAGTTGTATCGATACGTGATAACTGAATCACCCTGTATACTAAACCTACAATGTCAAACGAGTCGTAATACAAGAGCTATACTCAATCCGCAGCTTTACCAATATTAGGTACAAAATGAAAGCTATTGAATTGTCTGTCATCTGTGCAGAGCATATTTCCTTTAGTTTTCTGTTCTGTTTATTTTGTTATTGACTTTCAGAAAAAAATTATACTTGATAAAAGTTTGTGCTTGGTCTAAAACGAGTAAGTGTTTACACAAGTTTGTGTTAGGGGGCTTATTAGGTCGGAAAATCAAATTATTTAAAATTGTCTCAAGAATAAACTACCCTTATTTTTGAAAATATCAAAAAATGTTATTTGAAGAAGTTGTTCATAATGCAAAGTTAAATCCAAATATCAAATTTAGTTGCTCGATTCAAAAAATAAAATTTTCACCATTTTTTTACGCATAATTTCTGAACTACATTTTTAAATATTTTTGTTATCAGAAATACTCTCTAAATAATCATTTTAACCTAAGCAATTTATTACAGTCCACTTTGATGAACTCTTTTTGAGGAAATAAATATTTTGTAAAAAATGCTGCGTCTCTTGTTACAAAGTTTTGTTCTAATTTGTTCCAGTTGACATTTTTAGATAATATTTGGATAGATCTAGTCGAAAAAACTTCATTAAACTTTGACAATGTTAAAAAATCTAAACCTTTTGTCCCACTGTGTTTTAATTAAAAAATATTTATTTGTAGAATTTGCCATTTTTTGGTATATTATGGAAATTTCTTTGACCTGTAGTTATTTAGGGAAATGTTTTTGTAACATCCGAATAAGATATTATATCACTGTTTGGTCCCTTAATATGCCAATGTCGTTTAGATACATTAAAAGTAGGAGTGGGTCTAGCACTGTCCCCTGTGGTACTCCTGTAGTGACATTTAGTGGATTATTTATTAGGAACTTCACTTATTTTTACTTTTTGTAGTATATGACTGCGCTCTGGATTTGTTGAAAAATATACAGGGTGTTCTATTTGAAAGAAACGAGAAAATTCAATTTAAAAAGTTCTTAATTGAAAAATAATTTTTGGCCACCCTGTACAGTTTTAGGAAATGAAAATGATTCAAAAACATTAATTAGATATCTCGTAACTGGTATTCACATAAGTTTTTCTTAAAACCCATAATTGTGACTGTGGTGATTTTTTTAATATCCATATCTGCAGATTGCATTATTTCAACAAAAAAATTCATTACATCCAAGTGGTTGGGAGATATTCAATGCTAATATAGGAATGAATAGAGCCTAGAAAGAGGCTTCAAAAAATGTACTGATATACACATAGCATTCCATTTAAAAAAAAGGCAGTTGGTCCTGTAATTTCGTCTTGGCTTGCCCTGTATGTTTCGAAAATAATTTCCAAAATTTGTAGCTATCGTAGAACTCGAGATATCGAGTTCCGACGCACTATTGCCCCACCCTGTATATGACCGATATATCCAAGGAAAATAATACTTGTATAAAATTTGGTATTATTGTATGGGAAGGTATATTTAACAATTTGATAAAAAAATTATAAATTTTTCAAAATTACATCTTAAAAATAATTTTTCGCAATAAAAACCAATCGCCATGTTTTCGCAAATTCCATAAACACACAAATTGTACTTTGTTTTGGTCCAAAGCTATACAGGGTGTTTCAGTTAATCCCAAGACTTTAGGAGGTTGTAGAAAAAGTTCTTTTAGAATATTTCTAGTAAACTATGCTCCGAGTCGCTTCCTAAGGGAGCTACACCCCAAAAAAGGATTAGTGGCAAACAATTTTTTTTATAAATATCTCAATAACTTTGGAACGTATTCTGATATACTTTTATATTATGGTTACCTTTGATTACCTACTTTGGTTTATGTGAAATAAACAGAGGCGTCTCGTTTTGGGGGGTTCTTTTTTTCCTCCATAATCCGTGAAACGTAAATAAGTTTTGGACAAAAACGCTTGGGTTTGGACTCTTTCTCTCAGGATCTTGCGTAGATTAAAAACTTATTTTCTGTAGATTTTTCTTCATCAGATCATTTTTCCTACAAGGATTTCACTTTGTATAACCAGGCCAAGAATTCAATAGGTTTATCGTTTATACTGTTGTCCCATATCAGCAATATCGTCTGAGGAGGCCTTGGAGATGCACAGATTAAAATGTTTTAATCTTTTTTATCCATCAACATGTGTTTCCAAGTTGCGATTCTTTTAAAATATCACCACCAAGATTTTGACAGTTATCTTGTCTCGCTCTGTATAACAAGCCAAAGGGCATTAATAAAAAAACTGTCGAAAACGTCTGGAGAGATTGATATTGCAAATCGCACAAAAAAGTAAACTTTTAAAAAAGTTACAGCTAATTAAAAATGATGCCAAAAATTGCCTTTGCCGAACTTTTTGTTGACCAGTTTATGTGGACCCAATTTTCTCGAAAACGACGCATCTTATCCACTCTGACTAAGAGTTGGCACATCATATATATGAGGAATAATTTGTGTCCTTACCTGTGTTTGTTTTTTGAGAGGAAGATCGCCGGAATAGGACAAGAAAACTAAACAATTCATTAGCTAATGTTTAGACAAATTTTTTCAGTTCAGAGCTCTGAAGAAGACTTGATTAAAAGTCGAAACGTTAGCTAATGAATTCATTAGTTTTCTTGTACTTTCCCGGCGATTTTTCCTTTGAAAAAATTTATAATTAATGTGTTATTTTCTGTAGATCCTCATTACCTTTTTGATTTGAGTCAGAGAAAAAATTATGATAAAAAATCGTCAAGAATTCTTCAAACGAGTCGCCTCTGTCTATTTTACATAAACCAGAGTACAATGCAATCAAATGTATTTCATTTAAAAGTATATCAAAATACGTTCAACAGTTTTTGAAAATTCATAAAAAATTGTTTCCCCCCTACTTCTTTATTGGGGTGTAGTTCCCTAAAAGGAACTGAATCGGAGTGTAAGTTTATTAGAAATATTCTGCCTAAAATAGTTTTTTCTACAACCTCCTCAAGTCCTGGGGGTTGAAAGGAAAAAAATTGCTTTATCTCCTCCATTGCCATAAGTTAATTTGAGTATATATACAGGGTGGTCGGGGGTCAGAAAGAATTAGATTTTACACTCGGTCCTAACAAATCTAGATATAATGCATATCAAATGAAAGGTAAAAATATATCCTTTCGTATATAGTATAAGAAAAAAATAAGTTCACGTAGATAATGTTTCCCATGAATTAAAAAAAAATGCAAAATCTGCGGAGAAAACACTCTTCTTTAATTAACAAGAATTCTGCATACATGGAGTGACACAAAAACGCCCATGCGTCATCTGAACGCGTACTTACTATAAGATTCAAAAATAAAAATAAAATCGCAAAGGGGGAGGCCTATTATCAAATGTCGACCTGTGACATATACAGGGTGTTCCGCCATCGTAGATTACAAACACGTAGGCGTGTTCTAGAAAGAAAAAAGTTCTGTAAACTTTGTTCTAGCTTGATTCGTTTTAGCTAGGGAGTTAAAATATTTCGAAAAAAATAGGTTTTATTTTACAACTTTTTAATGAATAAAGATATCGCCGTAAAATTTGGGGAACTCTATGAACCAAGGACACGACATCTTTTACCGAAAGATGGCACTTCAAATATAACCAGTGGCGTAGATGCAGGGTATGTCTGCGGCCTTAAGCAAAAAAAAAACAAATGACGCCATTGATTAAATTTTTAAAACAAATCATTATTAAGTTTTACATTTCATTTTTAACAAAAATGGTATCTTTTGTTTTTTTCGTATCTTATAAGTACTGTTTAATCGTCGTTACTGTTGATTTGTACAATTTTTGTCGCTATAATAGTTGCAGTTTGTGTCTAAACTATGAGAGATATGAAAGAAAGATATCATTTTTGTTAAAAATGAAATGTAATACTCTAATCAATGGTGCGTTTTTAAAATTTAATCAGTGGCGTCACATTTTTTTTGCGTAAGGTCGCAGACATACCCCTGTAACTTGAGAACTCCTGTAACTTGAAAACGAACCAAGCTAGGACAAAAGTTTAATAGACTTTTTCCTTGTTTTTGTTCCTAGAACACGCCTACGTGTTTGCGACATACGTACGATTGCGTAACATCCTGTATATCGCTGAAATAAATATTTCATGACGAACAAGAAAATGTGAAATATACAGGGGGTTACATTTAAAATAAGAAAGTAGGCGTCACTTTCGGTTAGGCCGGAAGTAGAATTATGTGCACAATTGTGTCAGATTCTGGCTTTGGTGTCCTGTTATCCACGTTCCAAATTTCAGATGTCTATCTTTCATATTGACCACGGTTATGTAAGCACAAAGCAGTTATAGGTATAAAGGTAACGAAAATATACTAAACAAGGTGTTTTCGCGATGGTACATTTTTGGCTACTATTACATAAATAGATATGTTTATTACGATATTAGCACTGTGATCCTTAATTCTCAATGCGTATATTAAAATAAAAAGCACCGGCAATAATTTAGTCGATGCGTACTAAGTGAACCATGGTAACCTTTGTGGTTAACGGAAGAGGTCGGTTTGGATGGCGTAGAAACATCCTGGAAAGGGTAATGACGGTTAACGTTTACAGACTGAGAGAAAAACAAAACTTCATTCACTGCAGTGCAGTGGAATCCTGATTCCTGTGGAAAACGGATCTTGGCGGTTAGTTGGTATAACGCACCGCTGGATGGCGTTTCACAATAGACATTCAGACGCCGGTATACTAAGCTTAGAGTTTGTTAGCCGGCGATGAATAACGGGGTGAGGCTGTAAGAAAATACGCGCCACCAATTCTAACATGTTTAAGTGACTAAATTTATCTGTGTTCCATCCCAAAGCCGTGCTTCGGTGGCGATATCTGTAATGTCAGTGAAAAAATGGAGAGCAAATCTGGTTTAAATATCTCCCCAATTAAACAGCCCATTCAAATTTGTTATGGATCCAACACTCTACTGTCCGGGTAAGAGTTCAACTAACTACAGATGACAGTCATGTCGTTTCAGCAGCGTACCTCTACACGCCCACTAATCTCCCATAGTTACCGTTAATAAAGTTTCGGTACAGCATATTATTCCGCTCAGCGCCAAAATATTTGCCGGTTGTCAACAGAAACGCTCCAGAGGCGCGACTATCAAACTTCATCGCCGATTACTCAATATAATTATAACCAACACTCTTTAACGGCCTGCGATGTTGTTAGCGGCCGTCTATGTATGATTGATCAAAATATTTAGGGCAAATCACAAATTTTAAACCACGCCCAACCCCGATCGATATTTTGGTCATGTAGGTTACTATACCTTTGAAGATATAGACTATTCATCCGTAAGTTCACAGTCGTTCGTTTGACAATAAAGCCACTCTCTTAAATTCACAAAGCTTTATGCAATAATAATCACATTTTCTCATTTCTCCCTATAGCGCAATCATCAACCCTTTCAACTATGTACAATATATTAATAGACTTAATATTTATTATTTAGACAGGAATTAAATTGTTCCTTTTTTAATAGTCCTGGCACTGCAATAACGTCATCGACGTCAAATTTTAATGTAATTACATCTGCAATGCATCAGCAAAGATATTCGTGTTCCTCTGGGGACTGGCCCAACAGCGTTACAAGAAATAATCTTAGCCTATATTCAGAGACGCAAGAAAATGCGATTTTACATATGACGAATTTTATGCTTGACGGAAGCCGAGGAAGGCCAACAAACACACAGACAGACGTGCACAAGTTTTTTAGTATGAAAACTTTAAACTAATTTTTTTAAACGCCAATAACGCCATGAATCTCGGTTAAGAATCGTTGTTTTTGATTTTAAAAACATCCTGTGCATATACCAGTAAACATTTTTGGTTGTATAATAGTATCCAAAAATTTGCCATCACTAGGCTTAAGGAACTTTAATTTATGTAATATAGCAACTATTATAATATTTCTGTTACTCTTATGAATGAGTTAGATGAAGCAATTTATAGGGTAGCCAACACCAGATACATTTTTGTTACCTTTATATAACTGCTTATATAACCAATTAATAAGGTGAGTCAAAGTCTTTCCCGAAAGGATACAATAGAATATTGAAAAATAATGTATGTGGGGCAAGTTGACCTTCTGGAAAAAAAGTTACGTCAATGGTTTTTTTATGATTTTTAGATCTACTGATATAATTTGATAAAAAAAGTATTCTTGCAAAAATCTGATAGAACTCACTGTTTCGTAGTAAATTGAGAAAATTCTATTATTATATTCGACATCAACTTAACATGCATTAAACTAAATTTTCTTAATTTACTACGAACCAGTAAGTTCTATCAAATTTTTGCAAGAATATTTTTTTAATCAAATTATATCAGTGAATCTCTTTTTCCAGAACTTCCCCACATACACGCCACTGATAAACGAACTTCTGTGATCTTATTGTTGTACCATAAGACTTAGTAGTCTTAAATGGTTCCATATCAAATTTGAAGCAAAATATCTCTTCATGTTTTGGAGATAAAAAATAAGAACTGAAAATAAAATTAAACTTCAACGCCCTGAATCTTTGAAACGGAGGGGTTTACCAATAATGTTTATTAAAGAAACTCGCATTATTTTTCAATTTTCTATTGAATCCTTACGGGAAAGGCGCTAACTTTGCCCCACCCAAAAATATACATTTGGCTCAAACTGGTCAAAATGTTATACAGGCTGTCCACTTTTTAATGGGATGGTATGGGTATTTCCTAAAACGTAAGAAGATAGAAAGAAGATCGGTTAAATTAGAGAAAAATTGTGCATTTTAAAGCTAGTTGCGATGCTTCTTTCAGACCTGAAAAATATTCAGTAGTTTCAGACATATCCCAATAACACGCAAATGATTTAGTTTAGAAAAAAAAAATTAAATAAAAGTTGAATGGTGTTCAGTTGCCTATTTACAATTCTCAAATTTGTATTCTTATAATTTCAACTGTAGGCGCCGAGGTAGGCGCCGCGATGCCTAACTTTTATTTTTCTTATGGACTATATTAAAAAAAATTGGTTTGGCTTCATCTTATTACCAAATTCAACCATATTTTTTAATAGATGGATCTGTACAAGTGTTATTATCACTTTTGAGAATTTGAATTCATAGGTACAGCAAAGTATGCCATGATAAACAATTAACTGTTCTAGAAGTGTCGTCGCTCGTAGAACTGTGAATTGTTAGCTTAAAATAGTTTAAAAAAGAGAAGTAAAAGTTGGGCGTCGCGACGCCCACATTTGAAATGATATAAATATTTTAATAGGCAATTAAACAACTATAAACTTTTATTTAATTTTTTTAAACCTTATCGTTTGCGTGTTATTGGCAATAATTAAAAATGGCGATTTGCACAATTTTCAGGATATCTCTGAAACTACTGAACATTATTCACCACCCTGTACAGTTTTAGGAAATGAAAATGATTCAAAAACATAAATTCATTACATCCAAGTGGTTGGGAGATATTTAATGCTAATATAGGAATGAATAGAGCCTAGAAAGAGGCTTAAAAAAATGTACTGATATACATAGCATTCCATTTAAAAAAAGGCACTTGGTCCTGTAATTTCGTCTTGGCTCGCCCTGTATGTTCGAAAATAATTTTCAGTTATAGACTTTTTTATCTACTTTACTTGCAATTTTTTAAAAAATTTCTAGCTATCGTAGAACTCGAGATATCGAGATCCGACGCACTATTACCCCACCCTGTATAGTGTCGTTGCTATGGTAATCAACTTTATTTTTTTAAATGGTATACCACTGTAGTAGATATACACTCACTGTATTTTTTATTTTGTTTTTGGAATCAGCATTTTTTTTCTGTACACGATGCGATAGTATACAATTTTCATGGGGTTGCATAATAAAAATTTTGATTCTTCCTAGCAAAATTGTCCCAAAATTCAACCAATAGTTTCATATAAAATAATAAATCAATGGTCGCATGAACCAATAAATATCATAACTTTAAAAATTATTTAACGACAATAGTAATAATGACAAAAAACTTAAGTACTTACGGCAAACGTTCAAAATCTCTACCGTTATTTTCATTACACAGTTTTAGTCTCGCCATAAAAAATCGCCTTGTATTTGCAAAAACTGCGTCTTCTATTGATCACATTGCACCAATAATTCGAGCTCTTAGTTGATCCTTTATGTGACTCCACGAAAAAAGTCACAGGGGGTCATATCAGGTGATTGAGCTGGCCACTCTACTTACCCCCTACGTCCTATCCTATCCATCTGTTTGGAAAAGTATTGTCTAAATAATCCCTAGTGCCCTATCTTGTTGAAACCAAATTTCGTTATCATCAGGATACAGAGCCTCTATTGCAGGAACAATATTCTGTGTTTACAAAGCCAAATATCTTTCCATTGTTAAATTTCACTAAATCTAGAAAAAGAAAATATGTGGTTGTAAATAACATCTGGCCAAACTTTCTGGGGTCAGTCATCTATTAGGGATTTTGCTGGGTCCAATGACGGCAGATCGGGATTGTAAACCTTCTGTCGAAATGGTCTTCGTTAAGTTCTTGCAGCAAGTGGATTTTGTAAGAATGAAATTTCTCCTTTTTTAGAATTCTGCGTTTTTGGTCGGCCTAATTTTGGTGTATATTGTTACCTTGGGTACGACAAGACTGAGTAATTGGCGCACGGTTGGGATACAAGTTATTAAATATCACACATACTTCTTGCTGAGTTCTTTTTTGGTCTCCAAAGTCGTTCTTTTTCCGTAAAACGAACCATTTTTACTGCAATTAAGTTAGACTTTTTTTGTAACTTATACCGACTAATAAAATCACACCAAAATTTAAATGCCATCAGATAGTAAAAAGAAGAAATACGTGACAAAAATATAATCTTTTTTATGGACATTCTAGTAAGAAATGGGTCATTGATACATGTAACCACCTTTGATTTTATTTAAATACTGTTTTGATTTTACTCGAAATTTGCATCATACAACCCCACAATAATTTCGTATGTAGAAAAATGGGTTGTTTCCAAAAACAATATAAAAATATAATACCTATACAATTTGGAAAAATAAAGTTGATGTACAGGGTGTTCAACGTAACTTGCTACCCCCATAATTTCCTTATTTTATAAGGTAATCAAAAAATAGAAAATTTCATCTTATTGCATTTTTCACGTACTTTTTAAATGTTTTCATATCATATCCATGTCAGAAAATATACAGTGGGTGCTAAAAAATGTGTTTTTCTTTAATAGAACACCCTATATATTTTTACATATTTGGATTTGCCTATTTTTCTGATTTCAAAAATATATAATACTTGTATATTTCGAGTAATATTAGGGAAGTTATTAATAAAAAACCGTTTGCAATAACAGATAAATTATATTTATTTTATCTTTACAACAATCATTATTTGAAGAAGACGAGATATGATCCGATTACATATTTAAAAAGCATGTGAAAAATGCAATAAGATGAAATTTTTTATTTTTTTATTACCTTATAAATAAGGAAGTTATGGGGGTAGCAAGTTACATACTTCTAAGGATGATAGAGGATCCCTTGACTATTCACGAATGGGTATAGAAATTTGTCTGGTGTGCTTAATTACTAAGATACAGGGTGATAAACTACTTATGGCCAATATTTCTTTTGGCCAGAACTTCCTTACTATTTATTAAAATTTGTTTAAATTTTATACAATTTGTGTGCTTATCACAGTTGATATAATGCCGTTTTTAATATTTAAAAATTCCAGGACCAGACTTTTTTAATTCAAGTTTTTTTATTTCTGTAGAGAAAATCACCCTGCAAAATATTTTTTTCAAATTATATGAGAAATTATAAAAGTCCATACATCAGTAAATAAGAGCATGTGAACAGATTCTTTGTCGCACCTTTATTGATATTTTTTACAAGCGATTGAATTTGGCGAAATGGGGAAATGAAAGATAAAAAATTATACTTTGCTTAACTAAAATATATCGTTGGAATCATGATCAAAAATATTAATCAATTAAGGAAGAACAATATCAGGTCCGTATTTGAAAAAATAAAGTAGAGGGTAGCAACAAAAATGTAGAGAAGCTGGCGGTTTTCGTTTTGAAATTTTGCTGTAAATATTTGTAAATTATTAAAAGGAACTTGTGTTAAAGATTTATTTGGCCATAAATAGTTTATCACCCTGTATCTCAGTAATTAAGCGCAACAGATTTCTATACCCTTTCGTGAATAGTCAAGGGATCCTCTATCATCCTTAGAAGTATGCACAGTTCGTCATGAAACACCCTGTATATTGTGATGTCGATTATTGTCGGTTTTATAAAACGGTGATGGATTCTTTATACAACTAGGTGTTACTATTAATATCAAGAAATGTTTATTGGATGTTATATTTTCATGTCCGTTAATATTAGTTCCTCATACGATATTAATGAACTTGTATTAAAAGTTTATAAAACACCATCTATTTCACGCCAGATAAACTACTTACATAACTAAATTGTACGTGCAATAAATAATACAGAGTGATTAATATACTCATATTAGAATATTCTCGAGCGTTCTAGAATACCATGACGCATTACGCACTCCTGCAAATTTTATAGATAACTTCTTTCAATTTTTCTTGGGGGTATATTCAATAATAAACGTTATTTGCGGAGCAACGAAACGTAATATTTTTAAAAAATTATAAAATTTCTCGATAAAAAGTTTAACTATTGCTGCAGAATTCGAAAGTTCTGACAGCATAGCTTGAATATCAACACACTGATGGGGTTTCGAATTAGAGAATTTTTCCATGTATTCTGACCTTCTTTACTTTTTACAGAAGTATATTTGACATTTTATTTTTGAAACCTCTTTCTAATGTTTTCAAGCGTTCTGTATAATTTCGGTTAAATTTTAAATTCATAATTTTTGTTTAAATCTATGAGAAGCACACTGCTTATAATATAAAAATATAAATAGAATTAATCCAACAACGAAGGATTCTTTATGTGACTACCTTAAAAAGCATTTAGCATTTTTTCCTTTAATTTTTAACTTGTCAGCACATTTCAGTCCTACATTATTATATAAATACGTTTACTTTTTTATGGCAGTTGATAGAATTGTACAATTTAAAAAAGTATTTAGAGCACTAATTAAATTTACGGATTAAGCTGGCGTGATGCAGAAACACTGCGAGGAAAATAAGTCTTAAACATTTTGCAACTACTGCCGCATTTTTCCGTTGCGTATTGATTTGAGTCTTATTTTCTGTAAAATATTCCTAAAGGAATTTCTTGTATGAGACACGATGCCACAAGAACAAATTATTATATCGTTTAATTCATTTAAAAATGGACGTAATACAGAATTAAATTGCGTGTAATAAAATAAATTAAAATTTTAAAACATGCAATTAATATTTTATATAAATAATAATTTTAAGTTAGATGATTAAAGGCCCACTGGTCTTCGGGTAGGCTATTTTAAAAGCAAATATATGTTTCAACAATCGTTTGTGGAATTTATAATTACATTATGTTTTAACTTAACGCCTAATCAAAATAAGCGTTTTTCACTCTTGAAACGAATATATAAACTGCCTACCGTTAGGGTCAAAGCTGGTTAATAAGCTGCTGTAATATTAACTATATCCTTATTAACTCCTTTATTTATATCAAAAATCTAATTTATGGAGATATTTAGTTGTTAAAACTTTAATTGATTAAACTCAGCATTATAATTTAAATAAGTTGATTGTTATACTAAATATTTTTCTTACTGAAAAGTAAGAAAACCGAAAGCTTTTACTTATACGGCAACCTGATGTATCTACAATTAGCAGTGACAAAACTTACTGCGGCTGAAGCTTGAACAAACTGCAACTTGCAGTCACGGTGTGATTTTATTAGTCGGTATAAGTTACAAAAAAAAAGTCTAACTTAATTGCAGTAAAAATGGTTCGTTTTACGGAAAAAGAACGACTTTGGAGACCAAAAAAGAACTCAGCAAGAAGTATGTGTGATATTTAATAACTTGTATCCCAACCGTGCGCCAATTACTCAGTCTTGTTGTACCCAAGGTAACAAAATACACCAAAATTAGGCCGACCAAAAACGCAGAATTCTAAAAAAGGAAAAATTTCATTCTTACAAAATCCACTTGCTGCAAGAACTTAACGAAGACCATTTCGACAGAAGGTTACAATCCCGATTTTGTATATCTGCCGTTATTGGACCCAGCAAAATCCCTAATAGATGACTGACCCCAGAAAGTTTGGCCAGATGTTATTTACAACCACATATTTTCTTTTTCTAGATTTAGTGAAATTTAACAATGGAAAGATATTTGGCTTTGTAAACACAGAATATTGTTGCTGCAATAGAGGCTCTGTATCCTGATGATAACGAAACTTGGTTTCAACAAGATAGGGCACTAGGGATTATTTAGACAATACTTTTCCAAACAGATGGATAGGATAGGACGTAGGGGGTAAGTAGAGTGGCCAGCTCAATCACCTGATATGACCCCCTGTGACTTTTTTCGTGGAGTCACATAAAGGATCAAGTATACAAGTACCGACCGAATGGCTTATACGAACTAAGAGCTCAAATTATTGGTGCAATGTGATCAATAGAAGACGCAGTTTTTGCAAATACAAGGCGATCTTTTATGGCGAGACTAAAACTGTGTATTGAAAATAACGGTAGAGATTTTGAACGTTTGCCGTAAGTACTTAAGTTTTTTGTCATTATTACTATTGTCGTTAGATAATTTTTAAAGTTATGATATTTATTGGTTCATGCGACCATTGATTTATTATTTTACATGTAACTATTGGTTGAATTTTGGGACAATTTTGCTAGGAAGAATAAAAATTTTTATTATGCAACCCCGTGAAAATTGTATACTATCGCATCGTGTACAGAAAAAAATGCTGATTCCAAAAACAAAATAAAAAATACAGTGGTATACCATTTGAAAAAATAAAGTTGATTACCATAGCAACGACACTATACAGGGTGGGGCAATAGTGCGTCGGACCTCGATATCTCGAGTTCTACGATAGCTAGAAATTTTTTAAAAAATTGCAAGTAAAGTAGATAAAAAAGTCTATAACTGAAAATTATTTTCGAACATACAGGGCGAGCCAAGACGAAATTACAGGACCAAGTGCCTTTTTTTTAAATGGAATGCTATGCTATATACATCATTAGACTGATGTTTAACATCGGATTCAGAGAGTCCTGTAAACCTTTCTTCATAAGCAAAAGAATTCTTACCATCCACTGTATATACATCTTAAACTGTATTAAATTTGTTAGAATAAACATAGATAGCTTTGAGACAAACTATGCAATCCATTTATATAACACTAGGCTTGGTAACTTACTAAGGACTGCTCGGCACAAAACAGCTCTATATGAAAAATCTCCAATGTATGCAGGCACTAAATTATATAATAAACTACCTGAAGAAATCAAGAAGATCAGTAATGAAAGAAAATTTATTATGCTGGTTAAAGACTTCCTAATCAAGAATTGTTTTTACTCCTTAGAAGAATATATGAACTCATGAGCAGTGATGCGGGGAATATGCAAATTAATTAATTAAGATTACTCTTACTTAAATTATCTTTCTTCCCTTTATTTATTTATTGCTTCAATTATTTTAAACTTTGTTAATTTGTTTCAATTATTTTAAACTGTTTTATTGATGCTCAATTTTGTACTAGTGTTTGTACCTCGACTAGGGTTTTATATACTAGCAATTTTATAATTTTATGATTTTATATCTTTATCTGTACCTGACGCTCACACACATACTTGTATGTCTTATGTGAAAATAAATATATTCTATATTCTATTCTATGTATATCAGTACATTTTTTTAAGCCTCTTTCTAGGCTCTGTTCATTCCTATATTAGCATTAAATATCTCCCAACCACTTGGATGTAATGAATTTATGTTTTTGAATCATTTTCATTTCCTAAAACTGTAGGACAGGGTGGTGAAAAATGTTCAGTAGTTTCAGAGATATCCTGAAAATTGTGCAAATCGCCATTTTTAATTATTGCCAATAACATGCAAACGATAAGGTTTAAAAAAAATTAAATAAAAGTTTAGAGTTGTTTAATTGCCTATTAAAAATTCTCAAATTTGTATTTATATCAGTTCAAATGTGGGCGTCGCGACGCCCAACTTTTACTTCTCTTTTTTACACTATTTTAAGCTAACAATTCACAGTTCTACGAGCGATGACACTTCTAGAACAGTTAATTGTTTATCATGGCATACTTTGCTGTACCTATGAATTCAAATTCTCAAAAATGATAATAACACTTGTACAGATCCATCTATTAAAAAATATGGTTAAATTTGGTAATAAGATGAAGCCAAACCAATTTTTTTTAAATAGTCCATAAGAAAAATAAAAGTTGGGCATCGCGGCGCCTACAGTTGAAATTATAAGAATACAAATTTGAGAATTGTAAATAGGCAACTGAACACCATTCACCTTTTATTTAATTTTTTTTTTCTAAACCAAATCATTTGCGTGTTATTGGGATATGTCTGAAAATACTGAATATTTTTCAGGTCTGAAAAAAGCATCGCAACAAGCTTTAAAATGCACAATTTTTCTCTAATTTAACCGATCTTCTTTCTATCTTCTTACGTTTTAGGAAATACCCATACCATCCCATTAAAAAGTGGACAGCCTGTATAACATTTTGACCAGTTTGAAGCCAAATGTATATTTTTGGGTCCTTTATTTATATCAAAAATCTAATTTATGGAGATATTTAGTTGTTAAAACTTTAATTGATTAAACTCATTATTATATTATAATTTAAATAAGTTGATTGTTATACTAAATATTTTTTTCTTACTGAAAAGTAAGAAAGGCGAAAGCTTTTACTTATACGGCTTATACGGCTGATGTATCTACAATTAGCAGTGACAAAACTTACTGCGGCTGAAGCTTGAACAACTGCAAGTGTGAAGGTTTGTTCCTGTGTATTTAGTACACGGTTAATTTATTAAATAAACTCGTAAAGTTTCTAAGAGTTGTGAAAAATTAATGGAAAAGTTGACTGAACATACAAAGCAAAGATCGTCGAGTTGTGTTAGTCTTCCTGCAAAGAGAGGAGAAAGGTTATTCAAACGATCACATCTATGTATTTTAATAAATCCTTTTCCAATTTTCTACCTTCGTACGATACTTACTATGCCGGTATGACGATACGGAATAAGTGGCTTGTCATAAAAGACATCAAACAGGAAACTCGCACACTTTCACAGAACTTTTCTTCCTGCAAAATTGTCACAAAATTTTTTCTTGTAATATTTACGAAAATAATTGTGTTCTAGTACTTTCTTTAAACATTTATGACAATTTTCGTTTTGTTCCAAAATCAGTTTTCTTAGCTTTACCAGTATCAATACCTCTAACTCACTGATTAACCAAATTAAGTCATTTTCACTTATTTCGGCATTTTATGAACACAAAGGAGAGTCTACGATAGATGTTTCTCTCGCGATAATTAGCAAAGATAATCAAAGAAAGGAAATCAGCCCTACATACCCCTTCCATGACATGTGCAGACTTTTGGGAAATATCTGATCAAAGCAAATTTTAATTGTAATTATACGATTAAATTAAAAAAATCTTTTGAGCATATAATTACTTTGAGGCTCGATTAACAAAGAGGCAGCACCTTTTAATTAATTTTACAAAGCAAATAACAGAAACATTTGGCAACGCTATTAAAATAAAAAACATTTCAAAGAATTTCCCTGGAATTTAGCACGTGTAGCTTTGGTCAAATTAGATGTGTAATTAAGTTTTTCAAATAAAGTCAGGTTTTGTATCGTAAGCAAAACAGAAAGCGTTTGTGGAAAAATATTCTTATTAGTGAAAGCTTTGAGGGTGTGAAATCGTAAAAAAGTTAATCAAACAGATATTTAGCAAAAGCATTAAAAGCAAGATTATTCTGTACCAGTTCATAGCTGCTGATATTAAATTGGTACAAATGAGAATTTATTTCCTAAAACAACGGTAATCGTCAACAAGCAAGGTATTTGCGAATTGAATTAAGTTCGGCTGCTGAAGTTTCAGTAAGTAATGTTTATTTAATTTCGCTAATCGCATCAAATAGAAGCTAATTTATTATGGTACGTATTTCTCTGGGAACCCATGTATACCTACGTGTAAGTATTATCATTCCGAATGTTGTGGCAGTTTTGTGTTATATTCTAAAGCTGTTAAAGGGATAAAACACGCACACCATTACTGAAAATAATGTAAACAAATAGTGTCAAAGGTTTACGTTTTTCGCTTTGTTTTTGAGACTGACTGGAAATTCCATAAACATAAAGCGTTGTTTGTGTTTCAAACAAATACGAAAAAACGTGAGAATGCCAATGATATTTAAACAATCACTTCAAAGCCCGAGTAAATAAGGTCAACTGGTACCTACAAAACAAAAAATGAGTTTCAGAGAATTTTCATAAATCAAGACAAAAAGCATGCAGCTTTATCCTGATTAAAAATCTCAGTTCCCTGACTCGGTTTTGGTAATCTATAAAGTGCCGTCATGGATAAAACTGCATTTTGGACCAGTATAGAGACATATACTAAAAAACTATTTTAGGTCTTTAAAATTAAACGAACGTTCAAAGCAAGGCCTTTTCTATTCCTCATAGTATATTAAAATACCAGAGGAAACTTATATCCTAGATCCTAGAATAACCACAACCGCTGAAGGTATTTGGAAATTAAATTCTTGCTTAATAACTCCGAATATCGCTGTTATATTAAATTATATTTTTAGTTGTATTTGTATAATATTACGAGCCAAGTTTTAATAACACTAACCACATTATCGTTAGCTGAAACAAATAATAATAAAAAACGTGAAGGTGTTCTTATGCACTAAGTAAAAATATATAATTTGCTTAAGCCATATAACGAGAATGAAAATAGTTAGTCGAACTAGATGTCGTGACCATTTTGATTTAAAATGTGGAGTATCACTATCAATTAATAGAGAAAAAATATTTAAAGAAAATCTCATTTCATAGAAAATGTACTACTGGTTGAAGGAGTGCTTACTTATATCCTGTCATTCAGAGGGCTAATGTTTGTACTTGAAAAGTTAATTCAATTTTTTCACGAAAGCTTGTTATTTTGTGTACGCTCCAAAACCTGACTTTGTCAAAAATTGAGGAATCCTTTGAAATGGTTTTTATTTTAATAGCATTACCAAATGTTTCCGTTATATGTTAATTAACAGGTCCTGCCTTTATGTTAATCGGGCTTAAAAATAATTACATGCTCAAAAGATATTTTTAATTTAATCGCATAATTACAATTAAAATTTGCTTTGATCAGATATTGCCCAAAAGTCTGCACATGTCATGGGAGGGGTGCTTCAGGGTTGATTTCCTTTCTTTGATTATCTTTGCTAATTATCTTGAGAGAAACATCCCTTTTAAAATCCTCTCCACTTTGTGTAACTAGACTGTTCATAAAATGCCGAAGTATGTAAAAAATGAATTTGGTTAGGCAATGAGTGGGAAGTACTACTGGGGGCTAAACTAAGAAAATCGATTTTAAAGCGTTTGGATTGCCGTTCAACGTTTAGCTGCTTTTCAGTCACAGCAACTTAAATATAATAAACAAATTTTTTTTTTTAGTGGGTGATGGGATCATAAAAATTAAAACAAAATTTCTTTTCTCAAACTTGTCGACGTTTCGTCAAATATATTGACTTCCTCAGGACACTATAAAGTAATATTAGATATAATGAGATTTTTTTAAAAAACACAAACGAAACGTTAAGAATTAAAAATAAATTACACAATTAAACACATTAAAAAAAACAAGTTATTTACAATATTGTATATGGATAAAAAAAACATTAAGTAGGCATTTTCAAATTTAAAGTAAATTAAAAACCAAAACGGATTTTTTATATATAGTAAAAGCATTTAAAAAACAAAATATGACAGAAAACTTACGTTTAAATTAAAATCTTGTGTGTCAATAATTTAGAATATCCACCGGATTGACAAACAAGATTTTAATTTAAACGTAAGTTTTCTGTCATATTTTGTTTTTTAAATGCTTTTACTATAAGTATATAAAAAATCCGTTTTGGTTTTTAATTTACTTTAAATTTGAAAATGCCTACTTAATGTTTTTTTTATCCATATACAATATTGTAAATAACTTGTTTTTTTTAATGTGTTTAATTGTGTAATTTATTTTTAATTTTTAACGTTTCGTTTGTGTTTTTTAAAAAAATCTCATTATATCTAATATTACTTTTTAGTGTCCTGAGGAAGTCAATATATTTGACGAAACGTCGACAAGTTTGAGAAAAGAAATTTTGTTTTAATTTTTATGATCCCATCACCCACTAAAAAAAAAAAATTATTGTAATTATTCATTGGATCACCATACAAATCTTAATATAATAAACAAACTTGTGTACTTTAAAGTTACCGAACCTTGTACACTATTCTTATGTAGTACATTTCAATCACAACGAAAGCAACTCATGTCCTGAGGCGTTAACTAATGGTGTTTAGTTTTACTGGCCTTTATCTTAACTTAACTGTGATTAATGGTTTAAAGTTTTTACGTAATTTAATACGAGAAATGAATACAAAATAGGTTAAGTCACAAATTTGTTAATTAAGCGGGTGCCTAGACTGTCAATACTGACTAGTGTATTTATTGATGGTTAGATCAATATATTGAAGGTTTCAAAATTACTTTGATATTTTTGTCACAATAATAGTGAGTGTTGAGAATATTGCCTTCTAGGGTACCTTCAATAATATTGCGCAATATTTGTACGGAGATGTAGGTAGGTACTTGTTTTTCTTTAGTTTGTTTACATGACAAAGATATATTATTATCGAGCGTTAAAAATGGCGAAAAACAATTTCTTAAAGAACTAACTAATTAATGTTTATTGTTAACAGTTTTTTTTTAGTTATGGCAGGTCACTGCAGGTGAAATCAAAAGATTATAGTTTATTTTCAGACCTCGGGATAAGGCAATAATCAGACAAGCTCAGTCAGTACTAATTAATATCCTAGGCATGTACAAAATGAAAACTAAACTTACACACTAATACATACACAACAATGAATATTGAGGCAATATTATTAGCTAAAAAATTTATCGTTTAGGTCCAAGCCGTTATTGCACAAAATTATTTAACAATCATATTGTTTAATAATATTGACCATCTAGTGTATATTGATGGTTTGAACAATATATCGAAGACATTAACTATTTTTTAATATTTTTGCCAACAATAATATTGACTACTGAGAATATTGACCATTTAAGGTCCTTTCAATAATATTGCGCAATATTTGTGTCGAGATGAACTTTTCTTTCTTTAGTTTGTGTACACGAAAAAATATCGAGTGTTGAAATAACGAGACACAATTTGTTAAAGATCTAACTAATTAATGTTTGCTGTTAACAGTTTTTCTGAGTTATGGCAGGTCAAATCAAAAGATTATAGTTTATTTTTCAGACAAAGGGATAAGGCAATAATCAGACAAGCACTGTCAGTAGGCTATTAAATACTCTAGGCATTTTAATCAAAACAAAAATTAAACGTACACACTAATACATACACAGCAATGAATATTGAGGCAATTTTATTAGTTAAAAAATTGATTGTTTCGGTATTAGATGTTATCGCACAAAATTATATTTAACAATAATATTGTTCAATATTATTGACCATCTAGTGTATGTATTGATGGCTTGAACAATATATTGAAGATATTAAAATTTGTTTGATATTTTTGTCAACAATAATACTGACTGTTGAGAATATTGACCATTTAGGGTCCTTTTGATAATATTGCGCAATATTTGTGTCGAGATGTACTTGTTTTTCTTTAGTCTGTTTACACGAAAAAAAGTATCGAACGTTAAAAATAGCGAAAGACAATTTCTTAAAGAACTAACTAATTAATGTAGTTTGCTTGAGTTGAGGCAATATTATTAGTTATAAAATTAGTCGTTTATGTCCTAGCCGTTATTGCACAAAATTATCTAACAATAACAATATTATTGTTAAATATTATTGATCGTCTAGAGTCCTATTGATGGTTTGAACAGTACCTATACTGAAGAGTGAAGATATCAAAATTCATTTGATATTCTTGCCAACAATAATATTGCCTGTTGAAAATATCGACCGTTTAGGGTCCTTCAATAATATTGCGCAATATTTGTGTCCAGATGTACTTGTTTTTCTTTAGATTGTTTACACGAAAAAATATCGAGCGTTAAAAATAGCGAAAGACAATTTCTTAAAGTTCTAACTAATTAATGTTTGTTGTTAACCGTTTTTTTTTTAGTTATGGCAGGTCACTGCAGGTGAAATCAAAAGATTATAGTTTATTTTCAGACCACGGGATAAGGCAATAATCAGACAAGCTCTGTCAGTATTAATTAATATTCTAGGCATTTACAAAATGAAAACTAAACTTACACACTAATACATACACAACAATATTGAGGCAATATTATTAGCTAAAAAATGTATCGATTAGGTCCTAGCCGTTATTGCACAAAATTATTTAACAATCATATTGTTTAATAATATTGACCATCTAGTGTATATTGATGGTTCGAATGATATATCGAAGACATCAACTTTTTTTTATATTTTTGCCAACAATAATATTGACTGTTGAGAATATTGACCTTTTATGATCCTTTCAATAATATTGCGCATATATTTCCAGATCTACTTATATTTCTTTAGTTTGTTACACGACAAAAATAGGTCGAGTGTTAAAAATAGTGATAGACAATTTCTTAAAGAACTAAATAATTAATGTCTGTTGTTAACAGTTTGCCTGAATAATGACAAGTGAAATCAAAAGAGTGATCAGGCAATAATCATACAAGCACTGTCAGTACCTACTATTAAATATTCTGGGCAATTTAAATAAAATGAAAACTAAATAAAGACACTAATACATACACAGTAATGAATATTGAGGCAATATAATTATTTAAAAAATTGATCGTTTCGGTCCTAGCCATTATCGCACAAAATTATATTTAACAATAATATTGTTCAATATTATTGGCCGTCTAGTGTATGTATTAATGGTTTGAACAATATATTGAAGATGTCAAAATTTGTTTGATATTTCTGTCAACAATACTATTGACTGTTGAGAATATTGACCGTCCTTCAACAATAATATTGTTCAATATTATTGACCGTCTAGGGGCTGCTTTTTACACAAACGTGCCCCAATGTATTATTCAGTACAGATCGTGGAAATAGAAGAAACCTTAGTCATTTTGATATTTTAGATTGAAAGTGGTCTTGTTGGGAAAATGTGGCGTTTGGTGGAATGAATCAAGTCCACAGTACAGAATTCAAAGCAACCATTACAGACATTTACCCCCAGATGCCAAAGAAATTAAAAACAATATTTATTCAACCTATGGCGTGTAAATATTGGCAGAGTGGTCGGCGAAACAGCAATTTCATCAAGAATTCCAGTATCAATAGTACGAAACCTATACCTATTTTATAAAAAAAAAAACTGCTAGAGCATATTTACTTTCGTTAATATTTGCAAGAAAAAGAGTCAACTTGAAGCTCCGAAAAACCCTGCGACAATTTTGCAGGAGGCGTGGGAGTATTCTGTTATAACCCAGTTTGATGTCACTTATTCCGTATACCGTCATAATAAGTATCGTGGGGAAATAAAAAATTAACACAAATTGGGAAGGGATTTATCGAAATACACAGATGTGATCTCCTGAATAACCATTCTGCTCCCCTTGCAGGATAACACTTTTAAAGCAACTCGACAATCTGAGCTTTGTGTGTTCAGCCAACTTTTCCATTTATTTTTCCTTTTCCCAACACTAAGAAACTTTTCACTGAGTTCATTTAATGAATAAACCGTACTAGATACACAAGACCAAATCCTCACACTTGCAGTTTGTTCAAGCCTCATCCGCAGTAGATCTTGTCACCTACTAATAGTGGATACGTCAGGTTGCTGATGCCTGTCCCTTATAAGTAAAAGTGCATTATGGGAAACATAAAATCTAGTATAAGAATCGACTTATATAAATTATGCGCATAGTTTAATCAGTTAATGTTTTAAATATTAAATATCCCCTTAAATTGGATTTTGGCATAAATAAACGGGCCAATAGGGATAAAGTTGATATTAATGATATCAGCTTATTAATCAGCATTGAGCCTAAAGGTAGGCAGTATATATTCATTTCAAAAGTCAAAAAGCTTATTTCGAGTAGGCGTTAAAACATAATGTAATTAGAAATTCAACGAACGACTTCAGAAACATTTATATTTGCTCTTAATATATCCTACCCTAAAAGCAGTCGGCCTTTAATTATCTAATTTAAAATTATTATTTATAGGTATAAAACGTTAATTGTATGTTTTATCATTTTAATTTATTTTATTACAAGCAACTTAATCTAAATTATGTCCATTTTAAAATGACTATAAGAAAATTTCGAGGAAAATTTCATCTGAATAGATTGATATTCATTATGCACTTAGAAAGAAACGAAATTAGCTCAAATTCTTCGTGTTAATATTAACATTGACATAGACTGTGTTACGCCTTTTTTTCTTTGGAAATCCATTTGTAAATATCAACAGAGACCCCTCTTAAAATCACCGACTCACCCTGTATAAATGATATACTTCGTTATTGAAAATAATTTACAGAACATAAAACTCAAACCAATACACAGTGCAAAAATCCTGCCCTACTTGCAAAATGTGTAAAACTTATTTTTCTCGCAGGGATAATTCTATATCACGCCGCCTAGGCCGCAAATTTAATTAGTTGTGCTCTAAATACTTTTTTCAATTGCACAGTTCTATCGACATTCATGGAAATGTAAACGTATTTATTACTGCAGGACTGAAATGTGCTAACGAGTCAAAAATTAAAGGAAAAAATACCTACGTGTGTTGGATTAATTGTACATAACCTATGTTTAAATTATAAAATAGTCTATTGCATGGTTCATAATTTTAAACAAAAAATAGGAATTTAATCGAAATTATACAGGGCTATTTAAAGTATGTTTTTATAGAATAGAGCCTAGATTTCAAAAATATAATAACTGTGATATATTTTCGTCATAAGTAAAGAAGGTGAAACTATATATATGGAAAATTCTCGAATTCTTTCCTCCGTTAGTATGTTAATGTCCAAGCTGTGATGTCAGAACTTTTAAATACTGCAGCAATAAATACATTTTTTTCCAGGCAATTTTATAATATATAACATTCCTCTGTCCTGCAAATAATTTTTATTATCAAATATGCACTCAACACCTGAAAAAAAGTTGCAAATTTTCCTGCAGGAGTGAGTAAAGCGTCATGGTAATCAGTAACGTTCAGAAATATTTATATATATTCTAATATGTATATATCTATCACTCTGTATTATTTATTGCAAGTACAGTTTGGTTATGTAGATAAACTAACTATCTATCTATTTCTGGCTTGAAATAGATGATGCTCTTTAAACTTTTTACATTAACTGATTCAAGCTCCTCGATATCGTATGAGAAACAGTAGTAAAGGTATATAAATATACAGGGTGTTTCATGTAAAATTAAATTGTCTTTTTTCTAGTGTGGACATTATAGGGGTTAAAGTTCAACAATTTTATTAAATTTTTAGTGAAAATTGCCACCAACTTAGCCATGATTAGAAACAATCATTAATGTCAGTTATTATCTTTTGTCAAAAAATGACAGCAGGGTTAAATGCATAAATCACAAAAAACGTACCTACGCCACTTCATTTTTAAGTTTTTTTTTAGATTCACTTGTCTATTCTGCAAATGAAATCATCGCTTGTGTTTTTTCGATTAGCCACTCCGTTTTTGAGATAATTTCTATTAATGTACGACCACACAACTTAATAAAAAATAAAAATTTTTTAGAAATAAAATTTATCAAAATAACGTAGGTAATTATTACATAATAAAAATATTTTAAAGAAATTGAAAAAGAAATTATTAATTTTATAGATACTGTTGAAAATGCGTCTGTTGGGCACACGTTTTTTTTTTTCAATGAGTAACTTAAACGATTTTACAACACTGGATTGATCCAGTCGACTTAAATTCATCCGATTAATTATTGTATCCAGTAGTCATTCAAGGGTACCAAATATCTACATAAAATCTTATCTAGTTTTTGAAAAAACTAAAAAAAAATTGTGTCGCCTGTCAGGCGTTTTTTTAAATGAAACACCCTATATATTTTACAATATTTCACACGGCCTTAATGTTCCTCATTCACACCTAAAATAAGAGAACATTCTAATACTTCACTTGGAAGAAAAAATTAAAAATGAAATATAAAGCAATTTACATCGCCAAAAAAAAAACGCTCTCCATTTTTCCGAACGGAGATTTGAAAACAAAACAAGGTTCGAAACTTTTTGATAAAGGTCGTAGGATACCGTATCTAAAATTGTTTGTGTTCCATCATGTACAGGGCACTCGAAAAATAAATTCAAATTCCGAGTATTTTAAATTGGTTAATCTCAGTTTTTTCAAATGGAACAACCTGTATATTTTTACGTAGTGATATGCAGAATTTGAATGAAAGCATGTTTGGTATAGGTGTTGCTATTGGAATTTCTATCCGTTTTTGAGATAATTAGCAAATATTAAACATGGGCTGGTAGAACGACTTTCATTTAAAGAAAACTTTAATAAAACAACAGTACATTAAACTACAACTACATTAAATGTTCAAAGTGTTCCGTTTTGCTGTAAACATAAATTTATTCGTTCTCGAAAAGACCTTTCCACTTCCGTTAATATTCGAGGTGAAATATTTTCAAACGCATGTATTATTCTCTCCCGCATATTTATCTCGGTTGTCGGCGGCTCGTTGTATACGATGTCCTTGATATAATCCCATAAGAAAAAAACAGTTTTAAAAAAATTTAAAATCGCACCAAAAAATCCAATAAAATCTGTCTCTATTTTCTCCATTTCTCCATTTCCGAAGACACTTTGAACATTTAATGTAGTTGTAGTTTAATGTACTGTTGTTTTATTAAAATTGTCTTTAACTGAAAGTCGTTCTATCAGCCCATGTTTAATATTTGCCAATTATCTCAAAAACGGATAGAAATTCCAATAGTAACACCTATACAAAAAATGCTTTTATTCAAATTCTGCATATTACTACGTAAAAATATACAGTGTGTTCCATTTGAAAAACTGATATAAATCAATTTAAACTCCTCGGAATTTGAATTTATTTTTCGAGTGCCCTGTACATGATGGAACACAAACAATTTTAGATACGGTATCCTACGACCTTTATCAAAAAGTTTTGACCTTGTTTTGTTTTCAAATCTCCTTCTGGAAAAATGGAGAGCGTTTTTCTTTAGCGATGTAAATTGCTTTATATTTCATTTTTAATTTTTTACTTCCAAGTGAAGCATTAGAACGTTCTCATATTTTAGGTGTGAATGAGGAACATTAAGGCCGTCTGAAATATGGTAAAATATATAGGGTGTTCCATTTAAAAAAACTTGCCTGACAGGCGTCACAATTTTTTGTGACACCCTGGACGTTCGAAAATATTTTCCTGCGGTGCTCCTTCACATTTAGTTAAGAACTGTACTCGAATGAATTCCCTAACTTGTATGGTATATGGAAGCCCGACGCACTGTTGCAGGACCCTGTATAGAAAAAAATCCCATTTCATCAGATATGTTTTTGGTCAGACTGGCATTCCCAAAAATCCCAAACGACTTATTCTTGGTGAATGAACCTGTTGGCAGCTTTCAGTGGTGCGAACAACCTATTTGCGATTAAATTTTCCTACCATCTTCAGGCAATGGAGAAATAAAAAGAGGTACAACTGAGTTGTACTATAAAAGGTCCCAACATGTGGACGAAATAATTATTGCACGAGAACAAATCAGTCTTATAGGCAATGTGGTGCGATGTAAAAGGCACGCGATGAAGTGCAACAAGTTTATTTTCCTATATTTGTGCCCTGGCAGATGCCAATAACCGCTTAGAGGAAAGTGTTATAATATTGCACTGCCTGGAAACGGTGCCGTTGCCAAGGAAAATCAACTCATATTGTATTAAATTTTGTTCAGCGTTAACTCGTTTAACCTGGCGTAGCAAAATAAAATCTAGTTACAGTTACTTTGTCCTATTACATAAAACCCATTAATGTCGCTGTAAATTATAAATTTTTACATTGGCGGGTTGCTGAAAACCTTAACAAGAAGAATAAAGGTATACTTCAAAACACTGAAATATATACCTACGTATTTTTTCGCAATTTTGCAGTTTGTTACATAAATTTAGATGAAATATCGAGTATCAGATTCCTGCTCAGTCGGCTCTCACTGCGTCCTGCGTTAAAAGCTATCGATAATCCCTGCAGAGGTGGCTGAGAAAGTAATATCCCTCACGCCCGTGGGCTGTACTTTATTTAAATAAAACCGTCAACAGTAAATTGAATTAAAGCAATTTTATTTAAGCATAGTCAGATGCGTTGTTAAAACTTTTAAAGCATTTAATTTGCATGGTGCGGGAGCCAGGAGGGTGTTAGAATTTTGGAATGCTTAGATAAAATTATTATCAATATATATTTTACCCTGTAAGGATATTTACTTCGAATCAACGTGTTCAAGTAAACATGTATTTCGATTTACTTTTACAATGTCAATACTTCAAAGAACCTTCTGGCGCATGCTGACATAAACATCATATATTCTTTAAATGTGAAAATACAAACAGATCGACTGTAAAGAATTTGTTATGTACATATGAGAAAAATGTCTCGAGCTTTTTTGTGTTTAGTTGCAAAAAATAAAAAAGTATTAGGAGGCGTTGTGTCAAATGATTGTTGTTCTTTTAAATGGAAGTTGCCTGTTACGTTTTACTGGGGTGTTGCAATTAAAATGTCGCACGGTATATACGTATACAAAACGTGCAGAAACTGGAGTTGGATACTTATCCTTACACCATTCCCCTGGGGTAAATGTAATTATTTTCCACATTTGAGAATGAATGCTTTCATATTCTCCGTTGTCGGTGGCTGGAAATGTGTATTTGATGGAATGAATAATCTGAACAGAGTTAACCGGCGTAAATTAATTTTTACAAAAGGAATATTTGGAATTGTGAGGTCAAATTGTTGGGTTTGCTAAATTAATTATTACATGGATATTTGTATCAAAATTGTGGAAATGACAAAGAAAAACCGTGTATTTTCATGAACTGTATAACGGAAATAATTTTTTTTAACCGTTCAAGCACAGACAGTATTTTTTCTTTCTGTTCTTATTTGGGAATTACTGCCACACTTCTGAACATTACCCAGGCAATCTAATATCTGGATTAAAAAAAAATACTTTACGCCTGTGACTATACGTCAAAGGAACAGTTAATGGTTGGTTTTTGACATAAAATATAAATAAACTAAAATAAAAACAATGAGGTTTGGCAGACGTTTCGGAAACTTATATAATATGTTTCCTTTTTCAATGCTAATAATCTTTCTTTTGTGTAATTCGTGAAATTACACAGTACATCTGAACGATAGGATATAATATAAATAAACACTCTTTGATGTATTCTTCTATCTATTTGGGGTGATCAAAAATACCCCCATGCGTTAAATCCAACGCCTACTTTCTATAGGATTCAACAATAAAGCCCCACAGTTTTCACATTTTCGACAAATGCCAATTTGTGACATATTGCTGAAATCAGAACTTCATCACGAACAAGAAAATGTATGAATATACAGGTTGTTCTATTTAAAATAAGAAACTTTATATCACTTCCGTTTAGACCGGAAGTAGTATTTTGTGCACAATAATTGTGTCAGAATTAATCTGGCTTTAGTGGTTTATTATCCACGCTTCATATTTCAGAAGGCTATCTATCATAATAACAGAGTTATTCCGTAAGCAATACTTTCATGGCCATTCGGGAAATAAGTGGGAATACTTAAAACGTAATCTACAGCTTTTATTTTTAGAGATATGGAAAAAGTGTAAAAATATATTAATTGTAGATTTTAGTGAGAACTATCTGTTGGTGAAGAAAAGTAAAACAAAATGGTAGAATGTAAAGAAAAAGACACAACTTGTGTTTTTTAAATGGAACACCTTGTACAGGGTCATCCAACGAAAAGGCCCACCCTTATATTTTCTTTATTTTTCGAGTTAGGAAAAAATGTTTCAAATAAAAGTTGTAGTGAATCAAATGAACTCATTTAAAACCCCTGCAAAGAAGATACAGGGTGTTCCATAAAAGCGGGACAAACCTAACTTACATTTTTTTAAATGGAACACCCTATATTTTTTTACATTTTTCAAATCTGTGTATTTTTGTGATTTCAAATATATATATGTTGTATCTTATCTTTTACTGTTTTTTATTTATTGCAAATTTCGTGAACAATTATTTATACCACCAGCATCTGCATGCGTATCAATCAGGTTAGCCATGGATGAAAAACAATTAATTTGACACTTATGCCTTACAGACTAATTGAATAAATTCAAAAAGCAAACTTTTCATCCATGGCTAACCTGATTGATACGCATGCAGATGCTGGTGGTATAAATAATATTGTTCACGAAATTTGCAATAAATAAAAAACAGTAAAAGATAAGATACAACATATATATATATATATTTGAAATCACAAAAATACACAATTTGAAAAATGAAAAAAAATATAGGGTGTTCCATTTAAAAAAATGTAAGTTAGGTTTGTCCCGCTTTTATGGAACACCCTGTATACTCTTTGCAGGGGTTTTAAATGAGTTCATTTGATTCACTACAACTTTTATTTGAAACATTTTTTCCTAACTCGAAAAATAAAGAAAATATAAGGGTGGGCCTTTTCGTTGGATGACCCTGTACAGGGTCATCACGTGAAGTTGTTAGATTTTACTGTAACTTTGTTGTTTTTTAATTTATCGTAAAAGTAAAAACTGCTTTAGTGATTAATTTTTTACCAGGAATTCAAATTTTTATAGAAAAAAACAATCGAGCATCGCATTACAGAGATATAGCTATCAACTTTGTTTTTTCTTATGTAACACCATATATTATTATATCTTTTGATTCTTCATTTTTTCCTGATTTCATCAATATAAACATGTAAACTATTATCTTTTATGTTTTACGAAATATAGATAATTTGGAAAAAAGATATAGGTTAGGTGTAGAAAATCAAGGAAGGCAGTTTGAACAGTATCTATAAAAAATTATTATATATTAATTGTTGTAATTTAAATTATGTAATTATCTATATCTCGCAAAAAATAATGTTTATATCGATGAAATTAGGAAAAAAACGAAGAATCAAAAGTTGTAATCATATACAGGGTGATACATAAGAAAAAACAATGTCGATAGCTATATCTCTGTAATGCGATGCTCAATTGTTTTTTTCTATAAAAATTTGTATTCCTGGCAAAAAGTTAGTCAGTAAAGCAATTTTTACTTTTCCGATAAATTCAAAAGCAACAAAGTTACAGCAGAATCTAACATTTTCACGTGATGACCCTGTACATTTTTGCATATTTTGAAAGATCTTTTTTCTTTGATTTCAAAAATATATAATATGCTGTCATTTGCTCTATCCCTTCTGGAAATATTATGCAAAACAGTACCGCATGGAACATAGGTTGGACATGAGAAAAAAATGACAAAATATTTCCGATAATTACTGACAGTTTGCTTTTTGATGTCCCTTTGTCAAAATCTACAACTTTTGTTTTTACGCTTTTTTCATATTTCAAAATTGATGATGATGACAAAATGAAATTATATTTTTTCACATCTGAATAACCAACCCATTTTAAAGTATGAAGACACTTCAAGTAATTAATTATCTAAATATTCTTGATTGCTGTGCTGTGCCTTCTTGGCATAATAATAATTATGAAAACTCGCTTTTTTAACGTTGCTTTGTTGTTTACTAAGCGTTGATTACTAATTTAGTAATTATGTGACAATAATTAAGCTTTGACGTTCAAAATTTCGTATTCTGTCTTCATCAAGGATGACCTGATTTAAATTAATGAACTATTTTTTTTACTTGGATATTTGAAAATTTTATTTACGAAAATAAGTGATTTTCGTCTTAATTATGGTCTAGAGTTTACCCCCGGCGACTGGGGAATTATTTTTGGGACACCCTGTATTTTTGGAATCGGCTAAATATTATCTTTCAAAATATGCAAAAATATACAGGGTGTTCCATTTAAAAAAGTATAAGTCGTCTTTCTCTCTCTCCTATCTCTTTCTACTTTGTTTTATATTTTTTGGGCAAAAGATATTTAACGTCAAAATCTACAACTTTTATCTCTACACTTTTTTCATATCTCTAAACATAAAGGCTGTAGATAGGTGTGAAAATATAATATGGAACCACCCTGTATGTATATAAATGCGCCCAATTATACTCATGAATAGCTTACATTTAATTGTTAAGTACCTACAAATTAATAAACAAAACTACATATCATAACCACACATTTAGAGGTATAACATGTAATATATTAAATCTGGTTATATATTTAACCCCTATTTTGATAATATCAGCCTTTGTATTTATATAATTAGTTAGAACAAAACAGGGCAACATTTAGAAGTCAAAGCTTTTACAAGGGTGTCTCCGTTTCTCCCTAGCCCTCCACGGTAATTGTCAACGCCTCTTCCTCGTACACCGCATAAAGGAGAGAGCAAGGATACTACATGCGCAGTGAGACAGAAATTGTTTATTCTGATTAAAAATCTATAAACGTGAATAATTTACTAAGAGAAAAAACTGGCATTTGATAATAAGGATAATGTTATTACCAATCCAATAAAAATGAAATATAAACTCCTCGCGGCGTCTGCCTCACACTCATAAACCAGTTTTAATGCACCTTCTTGTGACAAAAAAAAAAGAAGAGGAATACCCTGAGACCTGAGAAAAGCGTCGGTATACGAAAATTGGTCGTGGAGAAAGACCTGCAACTTTGGCTTGTATAAAGGCCCTGCCATGAGTCGGTATGTGCAGATCATTCGTCTGAGATGGGCAGATAAGGGTGAAAAAGATTTACAGGATTAGGAATCAGGATGGCAATCGGAAGGCAAGGGCGCACCAATATTAAATAGGATTACGTTTTTTGAATGAATGAATTTAACCACCCATAAATACCTGAGTTATGTAACTACAAAATAATTTAATGCAACATTAAATTTATTTTACGACCATTAAAGTATACGTAGGCATACTGAATTAGGGGGGACTTTGTATGTAGTTCGTAATAGGTATAATTTTAATGAAATAAGGTCGCTCGCAATTTAAAGTCGAGTACCAACTAAGAGGATTCGATTTCTTGCAGATTAGAAATCCAAAATTGGTTTGTTTGCTAGTATGCGTGGGTTTAACAGATTAGTTTTCTGATGCTGGTGATTTGTGGAAAAGTTCCCGTAGGTTTCCCATATTCGTTTCGACTGGTTTGACTTCAAACTGTAGGTCTTATAGTTTTGTCTCAGAGTCGAGGTAATACCTGCCCAATAGAGTCGTATTCAAAATTTCCTGTTAAAGGTTTTTGGTGCAAGATGCTGCATGGTTATTGAGGATAATTTCCGCTTTCTTTCTTTTAGGAATATTCACTTTTCCCGGTATGTTGCCTGTACTAGAAACTTGTGAATCGATTTCAAGGTTTGGGTATGAATTAAAGATTGGAGTTTTTCGGTCGCTGTTACCAGATAATTGTCGGAAAAGCTAGTCCCTTGTATTGAATGCGACATTCTGGATTCCATTCGGTTTTAAATTATAAGTTCGCAAATGTCAACAAAAGCCTCTACATACAGATAAGTCCAGGATGCTTCGAACACGACAGGGATTGGGACGAAAATACGAGTGGCCGACAAGTCGCCTCAGTTCGAAATTTGTACATTAGGAGAAGGGCAGTGCGCTGTGGCCACTCACTGCTCGCTCAGCAGTCAGCACTGTTGTTTTAAACACAATGAAAAAAATAAAAGATAAGAAAATGGAATAAGAAATAAGATAAATAATTATTCCAAGTTTTAAATACACAATACTCTGGGCGATAATTATTAGTTCTTATTCGATTTAAAATTCAACTGTTCAAATTGTTCCTTGCTTTTCATATATCATTATTTGTTAATTCTATTCCATATTCTTTATTTCTTATTTCTTATCTCTTAATTTTTTCATTGTGTTTAAGCCAACCGTTAGAATTCATGTCTGAAAGAAATTTGATTTACGTTTCGAAATTTTTCTAACTTCAATATATTATCAGTGCTGTTATTTATATTTTTATTTTAATAATTCATCCTAGATAGGATTAATTATTGTAATTTTAACAAAATCTCAAAACACAATTAAATATTTCCATTGTTTGTTTTTTCGCAACAAAAATGTGATTCTACAACATAAAATTAAAATTAATTGTCGCTGCACCTCGAGTATTTCAGGTACGTGTAATAAAAATTATTATAAGAGAATCCAAACAAGGAATAGCAGACGCGAGAGCCATCGGCTACAGCGCGGAGATCCACGATTCCACACCACTGTGTCCGCTTGCCTACAACGGGCACAAGTAAATCGCGCAAACTAATACCCATGTTCGAACCTCCTCGGTCTTTACTGTATAATTGGAACTAGTGTCTTGTCAACTAAATAATTAATTCGATACGTTTGTTGGAACGTTACTCGCTGCTCCATTTACTTTCTGATGCATGCCAAGTGTTAAGAAATTAAACTGAGCGTGTTAATTACTACCGTTCGTTACACAAAAGGTTTTTACTATAAAAGGATTACAATTAGAAGCGAAATTCGTAATAGTTGTTCATGTATTTTGCAATAATTAACTTGCGGACAAGGGTATGAAGTTTGCTAATGTATAGTTGCCGACACACGATTAGAGCCTCATTTGTAAATAAACCAAAATTAACATATACGTCTTTTTTCGTATGGTAAAAATACTGGAGGTGGGGAATTTTCAAATGAACACAGTGTATAATAGTGCCTATACCTTTTCAATTATTTATTTAATGAAAAAATTGTTCACTGTTTGGTTATTGTTTTTACATATTATTATTTTGGTGGCCTTGAAATATGTTCTGTAAGACGCAGGCAGGTTGAGATCTAAAGACCAGAATGTTGCTGCAATGAACAGATTATACGAACAACGTTTCCTACTGAGTTCTCACTTGGCTCCGAGACGATTTGATTATCTTGTTCAATGGACAGGAGACACTGGGAATGGAAAACCCAATATAAAACCGCTCGTTATATTTTTTGCACCCCTGGCACACTGCCACTTGCCCCAAGTGATATTCTAATCTCAAAAATTACTACTTAGTGCTCGCGGAAGTCCAATATCTTGGTTAATGAGTTTTAGAAAGTCAAAATAATGCCGAATTTTCTTAATGCATGGCCGACTATATTTTTTAAATTTTTTTTGATAATATTTGAAATTCTTATGCTTATAGGCATGATTTTATTCGCACCCTGTATATCACAGATCAATTACTTATGTAACGTTTTAAAGAGCCATTCTTACTCAACAATCATCCCAAATATATTTTTACTGATATTGGCATAGCCTAGGAATTTGAGATATTATGAGTAACGAAAATTGAGAAAAAAACATATCGAGTTAAATATTTCGGAAACTGTCAATATTTCATTTAAGTATTATACATACATTACCTTATTTTTCGTGTAGTTTTCGAAAAAGTCAAAAAATAGGTATATTGTACTTTGCACACTAGGTGGACACCCTGTATATGTGCTGGCTTAAGTTATCATAATCTTCTACTGATAGTTTAAGTCGACGAAATATGGCAAGGAATTGAATTTGTATGAATTTGAAGAAGGCTCGGGATTGGAAGGAATCTGACGTAAATGAAAATGATCTATTACAAATCCGATTTCGTTGGTGAATTTCGTTTGGCAAAGTAATAAGCACATGCACTTGATGAGTTCAAAGTCAAAGTTCAAAGGTAAACAGAGCATTCATGAGAAAATCAATATAATCCCACTAACAGCTCTTTAAATACTAAACCCTGACTACAGCTACTTATCCATTCATAAATGCAAAAAGAACTTTTATATAGGGTGTACTTTGGTATTATTGGCAGTTTCTATTTCTAATCAATTTGTACTTCTTTACAAGAATTTGCAAAATTTTGCATTATATTCAAAAATTGCAAGGAGTATATGTGTAACAAAGCGCGATGGAAATGGTTAACTAACGACTAAAGAGGAGATTTGCCCCAGGAATAAAGTAAAACGAATGCAGAGGAAAACCAATAATTGAATGATGTTATAACGAAAAGGCGGAGGTTCTATTGACCGCATGGTCGACTGGCTGAAGCATACCCTATATGCACCCTACCTCAACCCTAAACGTTGCTATCCTCCTTTGTCGCTGTTTGCCATGACTGCGTTGGTTAATGAAATTAAACTGGGTCATTTATTTTTAATATCATCGAATGTTTGATTTAGTTGTATCAGTATCAATGGTCCAAGTCTTAATTACAAATGATTGAGAATATTAATAATATAATAAATTATTACATCAAAGGTTTCGTGCAACACGGTAAATTTGTGACTTATGGGTCCATTATAAAAAAAGAGATTGTTTAGATATTGCCAGTGTCTGAACTGGGGATTGAATCCAGTTCGTGATAGAGAATGTACTGAGTCCGTTTCTCCTACCCGTATATTAACAATGAGCGTTTAATTAGTGAGTGTTAAATGAAATTCTACTCGATATGTTGTAATTCAATAACTTAATAATTCTTGGAATTAATTAGTACTTCTAAGAGATTTTCCTCCTGAAACGTATATTTTTAATTAACTTTTATATAAATTAAAAATGAGGATGATGTATTAAAATTTTGTGGTTTCTGCATGATATTATCGACTTTTATCAATATTTGCACGGACGAAGCATTCAGCAATATGGTTTAATAAAAACGTCGAACAGCACGCAAAGGTAATTGAATTCTATAACGGCTTACGTAGGTACGTCATGATGTTTTTATATAATTTCATGTTACGAAGTTCTTTTATATATATTTATACAAGGTGTTTCTAAATTGACTACCATAAATTTAAGAGCTTGTAGAGAACGTTAAAATAAAACTAAAACCTCTATACAGTTTCCTCGAAAAACGCTTCGTTTTTAAAATACAGGGTGTTATAGTGTCGACTGGCAGATCAGTTATTTAGCTATATCTCTAAACAGAGAAGGCAGAAGAATCTAAATTTTTGTGAGCGAGTGTTACTTAAGACTACCGATGACTGTATAATATTTTAAATCTGATACCACCATTCAGTGGCGTAGAAAAAGTGGTAGCATAACACTTTGTTGTTAATAAAAAATTTGCTGTCAGATGTTTTGAAAATATCGTCTCATTTTCAAATTCCCCAATCAAAATGCTATAATAAAGATGCTCTTATTAAATATCTCCAGAGGCGTTCGTTTTCGAGATATTCACTAATACCCTGTATTTTGAAAACGAAGCGTTTTTCGACGAAACTGTACAGAGGTTTTAGTTTTATTTTAACGTTCTCTACAAGCTCTTAAATTTAAGGTAGTCAATTTGGAAACACCTTGTATAAGGAATGGGTAATACTTTACCTGCAGATTCTATAGCGGACAATATTATTGTATTGCTTAATAATCGAGGCGAGGGTCAAATATTAATACTTACTGAAATACAAGGTGTTAAAGTAGCATAACAACATTACTGAATTATTTTTATAACTAAAACACCCTGTATCTCGGGTGTTAAAAAATAAAAATTCTCCAGACATACGAAAACCGCAAATTCTAGACGTGATTTTATGTCGATATGACGTAAATCGCCACATACAAAAATGCTTTCTAACGGAGCTACAGCCCTTTAAAGTTGTCACTTGTTATCAATATTTTTAGAAATTTTCAAAACGCTTTTATCTGAAAAGATGAAACTTGGTATATTTATTAACCTAAATATGACCATGTGTTATTTTGTTGATGTTCCAAAGCCCACATTTCAATGTTGGTAGATAATCATTGGGGAACTTATGCAAGGAAACGCGAAAAGTTCAAATCGATTTTTCTAGAAAACGGTGCACCAAAACGGTAACAAACTCAGATATCTAAAATATGAGAAAATTCTAATGCTTCACTTGGAAGTAAAAAATTAAAAATGAAATATAAAGCAATTTACATCGCTCTCCATTTTTCCGAACGGAGATTTGACAACAATACAAGGTTCAAAACTTTTTGATAAAGGTCGTAGGATACCGTATCTGAAATTGTTTGTGTTCCATCATGTACAGGGCACTCGAAAAATAATTTCAAATTCCGAGTATTTTAAATTCATTTATCTCAGTTTTCCAAATAGAACACCCTGTATATTTTTACGTAGTAATATGCAGAATTTGAATGAAAATATTTTTTGTATAGGTGGTACTATTGGAATTTTTATCCGTTTTTGAGATAATTGGCAAATATTAAACATGGGCTGATAGAACGACTTTCATTTAAAGAAAATTTTAATAAAACAACAGTACATTAAACTACAACTACATTAAATGTTCAAAGTGTCTTCCGTTTTGCTGTAAACAAAATTATTTTTCCAAATTTCAACGCCCTGTAAATACGCCATTCCGACATATAGTTCATTTGAGAAAGTACTATTATTTTTTGATGTTCTATCAGTTCTATCACCTCCTGAAGTCCTACCCCTAAAAAATGGGACACCCTGTATATGTTTCTACTTCGGTTTCAACATGTATATTTTTATAAAATTAATTTTTTAACACTCTTAGGTACGTTTACCGTCGAACGAAACGAAATTTTTTTGTATGTACAGTATCGTCGCTTTTAAATGATTGAGATACCAACTTAACAATGGATTTCTGATTCTGTCGTAAGTCCGATGTTATAATTAAACGATTTCTTCTTCTCTGCTTTGCTCTTACCTGTTTATTTATAACATTGGGCTTACGACAAAATCAGAAATCTATATGTAAGGTTGATATCGCGATCATTTAAAAGCGACGATACTGTACATCCCTATGGCTATTTTAACCATTTTTGATTTATTGAGCTATAAGTACAAAATTCGAGAATAAACTTAAAAAGTAGAGGTTCCTTCAAATAATTCTTCCATATGTTGCCTATTTTGATTGACACACATCTCTATGCGCTTTTACCCTGTAAATACATCCCCCCCTTTTATTGTTTAATATCCAAGAATTTTTCCAATACATCAGCTTTTATGAAGTTTGATCGGCATTTTTACAAACACCAATGTCACTTGCCGTTAGCATAGACTAATTGTCAGCGACATAATAAAACTCGCAGCAGGGTTAAATATCGATTACTTTTGCAGTACATAAACCAAAACAAGTAAGCAAACACTTTATTAACATTTCGACAAATGTTTAGCAAACGCGTTCCAAAAAAATTGCGGAATCAAAATTCAGATGCCATTACGACCTTGATGAAACGTCTTATTGTAGAACAAAGATCGGGAAATTGAATGACGTAAACCGAAGCACCGTATCTTGGGTTATTTTGGAATTTTTATATATTTACCTATTTCATACCTAAAAGTAAAATCAAAGAGGCAAATAAATGTATAAAACGGCAGCTTTTACTTTCGACATGGTAATTTCTTTCCTGCTTTTACAAACCTAATAAACCCAATAAACTCAATAAAGAAAGCGATTTCGTGCCATATAATTCGCCAAATTGTTCAACTGAAATAACCTGAGTCGATCAGCTTACCCTGATAGGGCTTCAAACAACCGTTTTGGTCGGTCTTTTACCACTTATATCAAAGACAGCGAATTCCCTGTGTACGCACCTGCAGCTTCAACCTATCCCAGCCTGGCCTTGCGATTTAAATGAATTCTCGCATTAGCTCCATTGCATCAGATTACCAATTGATTGTTTGCGCCGGAATTGGCCACTCGACACAGCGACAGATTTGCTGAAGCATATTCTGCAGAGTCAGTCGTTGCAAAGTTTCCACAAGGGCTCATATTTGGACCTTTTACTTGCTTAATTTTTTCCTGTGCTGAATACGTGATAAAGTCAATCTGCAAGAATCTGCATCACTTAATTTTTCACAATTCTCGAATTTGTTGCTTAATGGTAAGGGTCGAATGTTCAGTACCGTAACGATTTTGGACTTGAAGTTTTACTGTGTGAAGCTCTGATCCTTTTCAAATTAAATATTTGAGAATATTATACGAGTCTTGCTTGAGAGTTAGATGGAAATACAATAACGAAGGATAAATGGTTAGACGTACACGATTTAATTAAAAAGTTGCTTTAATGAAGCAAATACAGAACTCGAGCTCACATACGAAAGGATCGTGTTTCAGGTGTAGGATTCATTCCAAATTTAAATCCTGTAGGGGAAGATGTAGGTATAAAATCAATATTGTTATAGGAAATGTGCGTACAATTTGTCGTGTTTAGAACTGGCGAATTCGCCATTTTTTACCATTGAAAATTTGTGCAAGTGAAACCTTTTGGTCTTCCCCAACACGTAAAGTTGCAATAAATTCGACAAAATCGTTCACACCATATTAATCTATTTAGTGACTTCATCATTATTTTGTATGTGACGTCATTTGCGTCTGCCATTTACTTTTTGCAATGTGTGAGACGAAATTCAAATTCTTGCAAAATGTCATTTCTACAAATCAGCAGCTTCGCGAAAGCCCTAGAAACAAAATTTATGGAAGACTATTGTCGACGAGGTTTTTGACATGCACCAAAGCTAGAAGGTAGTTGGGGTACGGAACCCACGCTGCTTTTATAATAGAAGACCAATAAGTCAGTCGCCGCCTCTTCGGAGAGACATACACGCGAAAAGTGAAGGTTATGGAAGTGCTCGTTAGCACTTTTAATATTTGGCTGCTGGTATGCAAATTGGTTTGCGTGGCTTGGTGGCCATTCGTACGGCAGTAAAAGCGACTAAACGAAATGTTCGTAAAAACGTAAAGTTAAAAGAGAATATTAAGTGAGATCTGTATCTACAGTTATACTTACACACGTAATGTAATCGTGTAAAGTTTGTGTCCAGCCGGGCTCTTAATGCAATTTTCCGCTCTTTTATCTCATGAATATTAAAATAATCGGAGCTTTAAACGGGCACTGCGTAAGCTTATTTAATTCACAAAACAGTTTCCAACAAACATATAATTAAAACATCTTTAGAATTTAAACAAAAGCCTTCGTCGCCCCGGTTTCTCTTAATAATATCCTCTCAACTTGAACTAGCATCTAATTATTTCGTTTTAAAATATTATGCTTGTTATTTTTCAATGCTGTCGAGTCTATTTATAAAATATTAGAGTATAGATCTGAATACACAAACAGCTGATATCTTGTAACAATTTGAACAATTCAGTTGTGCGCATCAGACAGGATTGTGTAACATTTTCATAATAATTCTGTCGATGCAAAATAAATATGTATTTGATCAATAAGATTCCTGACGACAGGGAACAAATAATGGGGTATTTAAAGGGATATATTCATCTGGCGCTTGCCACACGATGCCGAGTAATAAAACAACAGTGGCGAAAAGCATCCAGAACACTTGATAATATCTAAATGGTGAAGTTAAAATCAAGTTACCAAATTAGACTTGGGGCTTTTCATCTTGCCTCCCATCGAACCGATCGAACTGAGTAAAGGACAGCATTTATAGCCATATTGTTACTTTTATTAGATCTTATGATCAAATTTATACGAAGCGGAATATTTTTATAGCGTCACTTTACGACAGTGTATAATATAAATGACGAATGTTTAATACCAATCACCGAAGATGAGGTTATAATTTTTTATCGGCCGCCTTTGCAGATTTTATGATAAATGGCAATAAAGTATTCATTCATGAATGTTCCTAGCGGCTGTTTACCAAAACCTGCTCAGTATTGTCATTCACTTTAGCGATCGTCGGGTATTAATTTCCTTCCTGCATATACACATCTAATCAAAGCGCTCGAACACAACTGGCTGATGCAAATTAAATGACTAGCCAAAGGGTAAATCCGAAAATTCAATTACCGGCAAATATTTGGCGTTTTAGAATTTTGCGTCTAACTCGAAATGGTTAGTAACTGATTGGGGATAAAACGCAGCTGTCGACATTGTCGACAATATTTAGTTGATAATAGGCACCAGCGATGCCTGTGGTGGAAGAATCGACTTTTAGGACGCGTTCTGTTAGCAAAGTACACCGAAAGTTACGATGGTTCAAACGTGGCCTCCGGTAATAAGATGCCGCGAACAATAATCAGTGACGTCACAATAGCCGGCTGCCCATCATATTATAATATTAATGCACCTTATCATGTTTCTATGTTTTTTTATTTTCTATGTTTTTTATTTTTTGCCGAAATTTCGGTCGGCCATATTTCTTTAATGGTTTTACCGAACTGAACCAAATTTGGCAGATAATTTCACTAATGAATGTCTACATCATTCAGTAAACAAAAGGAAAAAATAACAGTGCCGTGGTAAAAAATTTTTTAGTTTGGGGAGTTGCCTAAAAGCATCACCCTGTATATGGATTTTGACAATTTTCAATGGCAACTTTTAATGTAGGTACACTAATAGTGCACCTAAACCACGTATTTAGTTTTTTAGCGCATATTTAATGATTCGAGAATTAACAGGTAAATTTCATTATAAGTCCATTTTATAAATAATTACGCGTCCTCCTGCAACAAAAACATCAGCAATATGTATAGTGTAACGGAGTGATTTTTCCAGTCAAGGAATGTCCGTTTTTGCTTTAAATATTACCGTCACTTGGGTACACCCTGCCGCCGCTTTTTAGTAAGTAAGTCCTGTTTTAGTTAAGTTAGTATTGAGTTGTAAAAAGCCCGCTGGTAAGCAAGCAGTCAAGTAATTAATTGATTAATTTTCAATAATCCCCCGTATAATTAAAATCCGTGAATTATTATAAATAATGACCGAGTCGGAAACAAAAATCATTAGTTACAGAAACCAGTTAAAATATTAATCCGTGTCCGCTATAATCCGATTCTTTTTGCAATATAGTCTAAAAATTGCAAGTAACTCATTTCCGGTTGTTGATGCTACGAGTCAATGTTGCTAATTACATAATGCGCTCGACCTCAGTAAGTAACGTTGTGAGTCCTTCATTTCAAGTCGGTGACCGCAACTTTAACGCGCCATCTGGATACGTCATAAAAGTAATAAAACGCCGGAGGAGCGTCCAGTCCGGGTTCAGTCCGAGACAGTCCGCATCAGTTCCAGATCAATCTGAAGCAGTCCGCATCAATCCGAAACAGTCACCGTTTTCACTTCCGTCCGTAACCGCCGCTCCGAATTATAGGAGTAAATTTTCTTGAAACTAATATTGTTAAGAATACACCGTGGTCCGCTACTATCCGTCCGTACCACCTTCAGTTAAGTATAGATATTCAGAGATCTTATTGTTAGTACTGCTGAATTATATTACTAAATCAAACTAGAGCTAATTAGTAATACCTCCGTTGGTCTTTTGTTTCATAAAATATGCATCGGCTAGTTAGATTTGCTCAATCGGGCAATCTATAAAGCTCCAATGCATATAGTTTTACCGGAAAACTTAACTTACAAAAAATAGTCATTGGTAAATAGCTCTACGTTTGTGGCAGTAGTTCGCCGTATTGTAAAACACTCTGTATAGTATAGACAAGAATATCTATAGCTAACCGACTGCCCGCCGTTCATACTATATCCTGTTGGAAATTCCGTTTGCTTGCCGTCCGAAATAATTTCAGCCGCGAAAACAGACACCGGTTATCCAAACTCACCGTCTTCCGAAATAAAATCGTATTCACGCGTATATACTCTTGATTGCCAGCCCGCCTATTTATTATCGTTATTAAATTTGTACATACTCGACTGCAAAGTCGCTGAAATATCCTATTTATTGATTGGTTCATTATTGTTTTAATAAATAAATACGTTGGTCTACATAGGTAAAATTCACGAGTTATTATTTCCGCTATTTATTTCTAATTAACCCGTTTGACAAATTGTCCAAGTCCAGTTGACAAGACAATCATCTTAAGCTCCTGGAAATCACCGTATCTCCATCTGTTTAGCTACCCCTAAACGTTCTCCTCTTGGAGAGCCAAACAAGTGCTGTTCCTTGAACTTAAAAATAAGGAACTGGCGCCCGAGTGTCCGTCTAAAAAGTGTTACACAGCCAGTTACAAACAGTACTACAGGTTACGTAAGTAAAGAGCGTCACAATAGGCAGCTTTAATAGTGTGTGAAAATATTTTATTTTACTGTGTATTGTTATAACTTAATTTAAAATACTATTATTCATTAAATATCTTTTTGTTAAATTTATGTAGTATTTTTTATATTTACAAGAAAAAAAAAATTAAAAACCGCAAATGAATTTTGTTAGAATAAGTACACAATATTAGTAATTATACAAAAGTAAAATAACGCATCTAAAATAAATTAAACAAATAAACACATTTTGAACAAATACAATTAATACACTTATAACACATCTAAAATCTAATGGATAAAAATAATACAAAACAAACTACAACAAATTTTCAAAATGTCCACCACCAATCTCAACACATTTTCTTGCACGTGCAACTGCATTTCTATGCATTTTTAATTCTTCTCTGGTTACAACTTCCGTTATAGGTAGCATACACGTTTTATTCTAAACTGCCCCATAAAAAATGGCCAAATGAAGTCAGATCTGGGGACCATGCAGGCCAGGAAATTGATCATTTAACTGCTGCCCTTTCCCTCTTTTAGGTTATGAGGAGCTGCACCATTAGATCTAACTCCAGTAGACTATTTTTTTATGGGGTTAATCTCAACATACCTAGTCGTTTTCAGAAGAGTTGGTAAATTTTGTCAAAAAATCTGAAATGGTAATAATGTATATTAATGATATAGAGATTTACTAAAGAAATAGTTAAACGATACCAAACTTGTCGAGTGTCAGCTAGACTGAGGCATCGCGTTTAGACGACTATTGTGACGTCAGGTCACGTGACCAGTGTTTCACGGTTTCTACTTCGTTTAGGGGTAGCTAAATCTGTATGGATATAACAATGTTGTCTTCCCTGTAATGAAAGAATGTTTGGATTAATAATAAAACTATTCTGCTTTATTGTCAATAATTTGTTTTTCAAATAAAATAATAGGGAGAGCATTGTCATTCTCTTGATCTGTTCGCTTTGAAGCTGCCTGGATATATTTTATGGAAAAGAACAATAAGCGTACTTTATTAATTATTTTTGAGCTATGTTAGGTGTGGGGATCCCAAGAAGATCACCAACATTCCAGCCACTCAAGCGTTACTAGACGGCGGAAAATTTATTTTCATTAACCTGAGCTGCACTATATTTTCCATCAATATTATTTCCTTTGAAGGCAGCAATCTTTTATTAAAATTTGAATTAAAATGCGCCTCTATATAGATTACTACTAGATGTTTACCTCTTGCAGCAGGCGGCCTCCTCGGTAATTCCCAATGGAAATATGTCCGTACTAATGCCTTTCCAGTAATTAAAAATTACGCAAATGTTTAGTTGATTTCTATTGTTTGATTTTTCCACTCCTGCTTTTACCATTGAGCAAAAAAAACGTTCACGGTTTTAATATTCAACAGGATCTGGATTGGTTTATTCTCATCAAAAAGCTCGATTTTGGATTGAATCCAAAATTTTCAACGTCGCTTTGCATGCAGGTTTGCAAATGTGTGAGCAATATTTCTCCCTTTGTACTACTAGTGAAATCTGTATTGATGTAACAAATTTGTCTCTCGTGTAATGAAAAAATGTTTGGATTAACAATAAAACTTCTGTGCCTTGTCAATAATTTGTTTGTCAAATACAAATATAAGGAGTATTATCATCCTTTTGATCTGTTTCGCTTTGAAGTTGCCTGGATACATTTTTGAAAAAGGAACAATATGTGTACTCTATTAATTACCTTTGAGCTATGTCAGGTTTGGGGGCCACAAAAAGATCACCAACATTCCAGCCACTCAAGCGTTGTATTCTGGATGGTGGAAAATGTATTTTCATTAACCTGAGCTGCACTATATTTTCCATCAATATTGTTTCCTTTGAAGACAATAATCTTTTATTAAAAATTAATTTCAAATGCGCCACGATATAGGTTACTACTGGGCGTTTACCTCTCTTAGCAAGTGGCCTCCTAGGTAACTGGATAATATCTCCGCACATCTGCATCTGCCGTAATTAAAAACCACGCAAATGTTCAGCTTAATTATGTTTTTGTTTGATTTTTATATTCAAGCTTTTACCATTGAGCAAAGAGCGTTCACGGTTTTAATATATTAACGGGATCTGGATAGCGTAAAGACTCGTTACAGGATTTTGGGAACGAAATTAAATAACGTATTATTGTAAAATCAATCCATTATTTACCATTTCTAAGCTGTTTTTAAATAACCTTGCTCTTTGGTATCAAGTTCAGGATTGATTCCAAAATTTCAAGTGCAGATCTTCCAATATGTGAGCAATTGGCCCCGTTTTGATAGTTCTTTTTGGAAAACGTATTGTGGACTGAGTTTTACAAGGATTGAAGCTTGCAAGTTTATTTGTACTCCATTCCACAATTATAGCCAATTCGGAATTAATCAAATCGCTTCTCGAAGTGTAGGAGACAACTTCAGTCTCTGGTCTCTGAAGGAATTTACGTAAGAGTCATTAGTCGAACTGTGCACTGGGTAGACGTTGCAGTAATGCGTTAGTGATCAGGCAGGTCCTTGTGGACTACCTGATTTGGTCATTCTTTAGAGTCACACCGTTAGCACATTGATTTATTGAACCATGGCTTACCTCCAAATCTGCTTTTTATGACACTTTGTATGTATAACTCCATATCCAATAGTATTTTCTCGGTTATGAATTGTGATGTGAACAAGCAGATGGATCATTTGTATTAAAGCTGGCATCATGTCAAGAAAATGCCAGACTTTCCGTGACTACTTTTTCGATCAGTGGAATAACAAAAATTAGGGTTGGTTGTTGGAGAGTTCAGTCTACTCGTAAAAAGGGTGTTGATGTCAGGAATGCTAGTAGGTTTCTGAATCAATTGGGACAAATTAGTTTTAATTGGAAAAGCTTCGGTTTCTCTACCTGAATTGTCGGTTTATATTGCATCAGCCAACTTCAGTTTTGACCATTAAATGCTGTTTTGGCTTCTGGGTGGTTCTCTACTAAAACGGGTTTTGTAGGAAGAAATCTAATAGAATTCTACTCTTCTATTCAATTCTATTGTGGTTTTTGGTGAGCAAACCTTACGAGAATAAAATTCTTGCAATTTTTCCTCGAATTCCGAAATGGCCGGAAAAAATACGTGCTTCTAATTGAGCGAAAGTGCGGTCTAACTCAGAAAGGTGTAATTACAACAAAATTCCCGGGAACTTTACAGTGAAATAAATAGTAAGTAAGGGTAAACCGCTGTTCTAAAAGCCAGCCAGTGTTTTATTTATTATTTATTTCAGTACTAAAAGTAAATTAAGAGAAACTCAATTGTAGTGAAAATGTGTTTCTAACCGCTGCGCACTGCTTAGGTTTTAATAGCTCGGTGCAAATTGTTAAAGAAATAATAAAGCGCAGTTCAAATAACTTTTAAACAATTAATGAATTGTCATGTCGCATTCCTTGTTGAGGAAATACACACAATTACTGCCACTGGTAGTTATACCGGGGGCCACGAAAATATTGCCAACGAAATACCTCAGTTATTAAGAAAGATAGGCTTCTAAAATTCGGAACGTGTGCACAATATACTACTTCCGGTCTAACCGGACGTGGCACTAACATAATTATTTCAAATGGAACACTCTGTATATTTTGTGCATTTTCTTGTTCGCCATGAATTCTGACTCTGCGATCTGTCACGTTGGATTTTTTTAAAAAAATGGCGCCAAAAATGTGAAAAAACTAACAGGCCCCTGTGAAATTTTGCAATACTTACGTGGCCATCCGCTATTTTCGACAGCCAGACAATAAACAAATAATTATTCATTCTGAAACATGTCAATTAGTTTCGTAATAAACGGGATAATCGCATTTGGAAATATTTCAGGTTTTGAGGCCGGTCCTGTTAAAATGTTCTCGTCGCGGTTTATTAATTCCATTTACTGAACCAGAGAACATGAACTTGGTACAGTCCCGTACTCTGTATCTATTTATGGTCCAAATTGGAGCGTATTTTTACATGTACTGAGCCCAGTTTCACAAAGATGGTAGATTCCAAAATTAAAATTCCTAGCTATTTTAGTGTAGAATCAATATACTTACGTCTAAATATAAAGCGGCTGCTATTGATTTTTCATCAGTACAATATAAACAAAGTTTATTTTACAGGTACAACCGACAGAATACAATTGTTCTATCGTTGCGAGCAAATGGCTTTAGTTTCTCTGTTCAGTTTCGTAATATGCATGCATATACAATGACGAAAAAGTTGGTTTAAATAGAAGTTGGTAAATGTTTATTGTGTTATCTATAGAATTGTAAGGTAAGAAAATATTGCATTTTGTTCCAACAATTTAAAAACATTGGGCAGTATCGCTGAGGGAGAAATAATTTTTTGACAGAAACCTCATCATGCTTTGTGAATTGTGAAAAACATTGAAATCTAAAAGGGGAAAACTAATATGCAAAATAAAAATGTTTTTGTAGAATTTCCCTGTGACGTGAAGTTTTATAAAACGTCCGGTGTTCGGTATTTAAAAGGGGATTAAAAAAGAACAAAGCTTGTTTTTAACAAGTCTGCATTAGGGATCTGTAATAAATTCAGCAGAGCATTTAAATAAAGTAGACGCTCAAACATATGACATCTTTACGCAAAACACATTTTGTATGTAATGGCATGAAAATTTGCGTACGAAATACGCTGCAGGATAAATAACGGGCATTTAATAACTCAACTCGCAGTATTGTCGTTTTTAATAAAAGAACAAACGCGGCAAGGACATACCCCATACTTTCCTTAGCCTTAATTTATATGTTTCAGTACCTGTTAGAGAATGATCCACTTTTTAGAACACCCTGTATAATGACTATAATGTATGTGGATGAATTAAAACGCAAATCTACGCCGTAACCGTTACGTTAAAAATCAAATTGTAATTTTTTGGACAAAAATGTCTCCTGCAAACGGTGTTACTGAAAATTAACAGTATCATTGGCTAAATTTACCAGTGAAACGATTTGTAGTCATATTGATTGCTGTGATAATATATTATGAACGGGAACTAACAAAGACTGTTCTAGTCAGGTGTGTCAGGCAACAATGATGTAACGGACACATTAATTAGAATTTAATAGACTTGAGATGATGTGATACATTAATCAATATAGTTAAATATCCGATGTCATTTATGACTTAACAAGCATAGGCAGCAAAATTTACTGGAACTTCTGTCTATTCGTGCCGGCGGCTGTTCTATGCGGATTTGTAATATTTATTTGAAACAAATATTCTGCAGGAAATGTACGACTTACTATACATATATGATGAGGTTAGGTCATCATGAAACCAACTCAAAAAGGCAAGTGAAAATATTGATAACTATCGCTCCATTGTTCTTTTAAATGCAACTTTCGAGATAATAGAAAAATCAATCGCTAATAAAAATTTCTCCTAAACCAAAAGTGACTGTCGACACAAAAATCAGTTTAGTTTTAACTTTAAATTTAATAGTTTTACACTGCGGTGTTCTTAAGTTCATAAGATTTAATATTTGGGCCAAAAATTGACGAAGACAGATATTTTAAAAATCGATTCGATTTCTCGCCCTCTTTTCTACAGTATGTTTTTTTTTTCAAGTCAGTAACGGCATTCGTTTTTTTGATGACGTAAGATTTTTGCACGCAGTGTTTTTTTCGTCAAATCTTCACAACCCCATATTTCCCCTATCCGAGATCTCCTGACCTTCAACCGCACACCTTGGATAGATAATTATTTTATCTATCGATCGAGATAAAGACGGTATGCGTATCTCGTTCGCAGCCAGAGTTAGAAATATTTTCGTACGACGATGCACCGGAATGTAATAAATTCGTAACACTTAACAATCCGCGAGACAGTCCGGTTATCTTCACTGTCGAATGAGATATCGTATACGCCATATTCGATTTGATCGACTTTTTTACTTCTCAATGAATATTTTGGAATTTTTAGAGTTAATTTTTTTTTTGTCGAGAAAAAACTTTTACGAAAAATCTGTGTGCGCAGAAAAATGACAAAACAAAGGAGATAAAGAAGGGCAAGACCAATTGAATAGCGTAACCGCAGCAAAATATCTCGTTTAGCAGCGAAGATACAGGGCCACGAAAATGGACGAAATTTCCGTAAAACAATAAGTTGAGTTTAAAAATTCATATCTCTAAAACGAATCGACATATCATCCTTCGGTTACACAATTCGATTTCCTGTTCCTTTTTATCCAATAAGAGGTTTTTTAAAGCACGTAATGGTATTCGTTTTTCAATAACGTGAGATTTATTGGAACACGGTATTATTTCGCTAAACAAGCCGATATCTCCGCTATCCGATATCTTCGGAGCTTCAACCACCCCATCGTTCGTTAGATCCTTCTTTTGTCTAGCGATTGACATAAAGATCGTATCCTATCTTGGTCACAATCGTTGTAAGAAATATTATTGTGCGACGATATACAGAAACTTACACACTATTCTAAAAGGTCCGTATCTTTACTATACCGGGTGTAAATGAAATTAGGGTCACCCCTATATAACTTTTTTGTTTTTTCAAATATCATTTTGAAATTTTGGTAGTTGCAATAGCAAGTAAAAATTTGAAGTAATACATGTTAATAAAATAATTCTAACACTTCGGGTTTCACCGGAAATGACCGTAACATCTGTTTTTTAAATGGAACACCCTGTATATTTTTACATTTTTGGATTCAGGGATTTATTCTGCATACGATGGTATCAACTTCGAGGAAGAAACATAACCTCAAACATTTTTTTAGGATAATTTAAGTTGGCATCTAGGAAGCCATGGCTGCTGAAAAACTTTTCTTTCTGAGCCGTTGAGTATTGGAAAAATAAAATCGTAGAATCATTTTATTAACATGCATTAATTCAAATTTACTTGTTATTGCAACAGCCAAAATTTCAAAATGATATCTGAAGAAACAAAAAAGTTATAGGGGTGAGCCTAATTTCATTTACACCCGGTATTTGCAGAAAAATTACAAAACAATTCAGGGAGAAGGATGAGACCAATTGAATGGCGAAGTCGCAGCAGGTTATCTCGATCAGCAGCAAAGATACAGGGCCACGAAAATTGATTAAATTGCCTTAAAAACGATAAGTTGAGTTTAAAAATTGATATCTCCAAAACGAAACGAGATATCGCGTTTAGGTTAACATCATTCGATTTTCCATCCCTGTCTTTACTATTAAAGGTTTTTTCAAGCCCATAATGGTATCTCATTTTTAATATTGCGAGATTTATTAGAACGTTATTTTTCGCTAAACAAATCTTCACAACTTCATATCTCCGCTATCTCTTAGTTAGAAATATTATTTTGCGGCGATACGATGTAAGGAAATTTAAACCCCAAACTTTAAAAAGTCTTTATCTTTACTATCGAAATGAGATTACTAATTTATTTACACCTTCATGAATTTTTTGAGAATTAAAAAAAAAATTTTTGTTCGTCGAGGAAAAACGAAATAAAAATTTAGATTTTTACAAAAATCTAAATTTGCAGAAAAATTGCAAAAAAAATTTAGGAAGAAGGATGAGACCAATCGAATGGCGTAGTTGCACCACGCTATCTCGAACGGCACTAAAGATACAGGGCCACGAAAATGGATTAAACTGCCCTGAAAACGATAAGTTGAATTTCAAAATTGATATCTCCAAAACGAAATGAGATATTGTGTTTTGGTTTACACCATTCGATTTTCCATCCCTGCTTTTACCTTTCGAGGTTTTTTTTAAGCCCACAATGGCATCCGATGTTTAATAATGCGAGATTTATTAGTACGCGGTATATTTTCACTAAAAAATCTTTACCACTTTATATCTTCGCTGGCCGAGATCTTCGAAACTTCAACCGCATAATCAAATAGATCCCTCTTTTATCCATCCAGTGAGGTAAAGACAGTATCTATATCTCGTTTGCAGCCAGAGTTAGAAAATGTTCTCTAAAAAAAGAAAAAAAAAACGATTATTGAAACTGGAAGTAGACCCCAAAAAAGAAACATGATGCATTGTTTTATTTAACCTAATTAAACACTATTCTTTTACTGTTTCCCTAATATTTCTTTGAGAAAAAAAGACAAGAAATATCGCTTAGAAATAAAGAACGGAACAATCAATCGCAGATGATTCTTATCTGAGAGGAGGTGAAAAGTGCTAATTTTTGGGCTAATTTAATTTTAGACTTCTTCAACACAAGACATGCAAAAGTAAAGGTGAAATCCCCAGTCTTAATTTTCGTTTTGATGCAAATGTCACAAAACGATGCATTTTTTTGGTATATATGACCCGGGAAATACATCCGGAAAGTTCCTGTGGCGTCGATCGTCATCTGTTTTTAATACCGGAAGTATAATCAGTCGTTTGACCGTTTTTCTTCGTTCACACATTTTTCTTCTGCATTATGATGCGCATGTCCATCAATTACGCAATAGTTTGTGAGCGCCGAGAGACGTCGTCTATCCCTCGACGCCAGATAAGCATATCAGTCTGGTGTTGGTCCGGAAAATGAACACTTGCTAGTTGCTCCTGCGCTTGTAAATACGCGTATTTGATACAACGTTAAATTAAATAACGTATTAGTTCAGCTTAAAACAATGTGATGTCGTTTAATATGGGCTAAAACCAGCAGCCCTCGCCTGAGGTACGTTATCACATTTTAAAAATTAAGATTTTCCTGCAAAACTTGTGTATTTTTTGCCCCAAGAAGGGTTAACGATAAACAGAAACTATTCACTTTGTTGGTTCAAATACTAACGAATGCAAAAGTACTTTAGAATAAAAAAATAATTCTCTCAGTTATCTTGCAACAATTTTGTATTTGGGTTATAAAAAAATTTTATATGCCGAAATAACCAAATGACAAATTAATAAACTTGATATACGTAACGGTGAGTTCGAAAACTTGACCAGGCTCAAATTTTATCGCGAGAGTTAATGAGCCAAAGCCACATTTAAATGTTCATTAAACGTAATAATCGAGCACGGCTTTAAAAAGTTTCCTAATTACTCTTGCGTGGATTTCCTCTCAACAAAAACCACAAAAATTGTGGAAAGTCAAATGAAACTGCTACAAAAATGTACAATATCGTTTCTGGCATAATTAAAGCATACATTCTTTATACAAGGCAGGCAATTTGTATATTTACTTTCTCATTTGATTGTCGGTAGAACTTTCGCTACCGAGGCTAATATATACGAGTTAGTTAACAAAATTACAGGCTTGGAACACGAAACTTCCCAGTGTCTAAAATCATAACATAATTAAAGTTTCCTCTAGAATCTATGCGGAAACTTGTCTAAGTTGCTGTATTGATCTATCTGTAGAAATTACACAAACAACAATTCCCAATGATAAACATAGGTCGGGAAACTTGTGTTCACTTTATTTTATGAGAATCCAATTGCAAAGGCAAACAATTACTAACTTAACAATTAAAGTGCACCTGAGCTGAATCCAACAGATCGTCCAACATAGTAAATTGAGTTACAATTCATCACACAAGTGCTAGGCAAAATCCATAAGTTTACCTTCAAGGTATTTCTAAAGTATGATTATTATCAAATTCTCAAAAGCGACGAGCATTGCTAGCTTTGTTTCTCCCTTCCATTGAAGAATTGGTCTTTGTAACATCTGACCTGATAACAGTCCCTTTCTGGGACCAAACGCTGCAGCTGAATCTTATCCAAATGCAGTCATGACAACTGAATGAAAAAATGTGTAACGTAATTGTTGTAAGAGCTTGAATGTGTTGGCGATTTTTCTTCTAAGGAGTACACCACAAAAGACGTAGATGTGAATAAAATATACAGTTGATCCTGTATTAGTCCTTTTAACTCGCGTTAGCGATGGGGATGTACAATCGAGTTCGAAGTTCCAAGTTCGAGACTTTAAGTGGTTATAATTTTATATTTATTACTGTATAAGTAATTTGTACTGCGGATGGAGGATTAAATCGCTCGCACGGAGGTATTGCATGTTTAATTTACACTAATTTAATTAAAAGTTATAGTTATTTACCGTTTATATACATAATAAAACCCCCTAAGCTTTGGACGAGGAGAGACGAGCTACACGCACTCAATATTCGAGTATTTCGTGTTTTCTATATTATTAACGTTTAGCAACTCGATGACAGTACTCTGACCCCGCTGAGGAAGGGTCGAAATATTTCACTTGCCAATGATATCCGACGTACCGGCACCGTTACGCCCATTATTCATATTGTGGCCTGGTTTGTTAGCGTAGTAATATTCATATTACCGAAAACAGTTCTGATATAATTACCCTCATTAAGGTATCTGGTTCTGTTTACACTTCAAGATGTAAGTTATGTATCATAACGCAAATAAAATTTGTAAACAGAAATAAATTTAACTTCTATTTATAGCCGGGAGATTTCGGTTTTCCGTGGAACACCAAACTTAAGATAACCGGCGAGTCATTTTACGAAATAAACTAAATTATTATTTTGTTAATCAGCTAATAGTCGAACTAAATATAAGACATTAGGAGGAAATTTTAAAATAAACAAGTGAATAACTTCTGTGATGTCACTACAAAAATAAGCTTCAGTTCCACAGAAAGTTATTTACATACGAAACGTGTATCGACGATGAGAAATCTCCTAAAGTGCATCTTAAATATTCCGAAATATATGTAATTCGTCGTTGATTGTATATTGATTTTAAAGGCGTTAAACTTGAACGTGGCCTACTAAAATAAAGTAAACAGAAAACACAGCAATTACGTCATCTGCAATACTGACTTTGTTTCGTTACAATTTGAATTCAAAATGGGAGGCAGTTTCAACCACGTTACAGCGAGAAACTTGCTCCATTATTTGCTTTGCCTCACGAGCTTGCTTGGTATAATTTTAAATTAACTTTTAATAAACGTGTAATATTGCAGAGTGTAAACATTGAGCCAAATTCACGCTTCCTTCAACTTTTGCAAGGCGTATGTTTAAAATAGTCTCTTTTTCGGCACAACCTAAGATTAAAGAAGCGAAGATGCGACACCAGAGAAATAGTTCGTTTCGACAACAGTAATAGTCTCACGCAGGTCGCAGTGTAAAAGAATTCGATTCGTGATTACTTATTACTGGTGGATCAATATTAAACTTAATTTTTAGATCAAAAGAGTGTATTATAGGAACAGTCTGCTTGTTTCGAATTCAAATTGATATAAATACAGGGTGGTTTGAATTGTACCTTCGATAATTTGAGAATCAATAGAAAATGTGAAATTAATGTGAGTTTTCTTAATAAACTATATCGAAAACTTAACCGTTTCAGAAATACAGGGCATTGAAATTTTTTTTGTATTTTTTTTATACAGGGTGTTCCAGAAATAAGTCCCGAGGTCAAAATAAATCGATTGGACCAAACTTACCTCTATACCAAAATGCTTCCTAAGGGAGCTACAGGCCTCTAAACGTGGTCCCCTGAAGACGGTTTTTATTTATTATCTCCGAAACTGTTCAAGTTAAAGTAATGAAATTTTGCACATCCACTAAACTTTCTAAGCCTAACAAAATGAGGTAAATATCATCTCAAAATTTTTACCAAGGGTGGGTCAAGCCGTAGGGGTGAGGGGTAAAAATTACCGCAACTTTTTTATTTGTAAATTTATTTGAGTTTTGATTTCAAATTATGAATTGTCAGAGTTTTTCACAATGGAAATGCCCTCTTGTGCAACTTCGATCGGAGGCACCATTTTCGAGATAAATTCATTTTAATATTCAAATGCATGCTATGGGGAACTTTTCTATAAACTTTTCCGAAGTTAAAAAAAAAATGATCAAAATCGGTTTTGAGTCATCGGAGTTAGAACTTTTTTTCTTTAGTAAATGGACTATAAGGATTATTTAAAAAAAATTTAATCAAACATAAATATTTCACAAAATAAACTCAAATCGTTAGAGGAGCTGTCCAAAATACTCACCACCAACTTCAATATATTTCCGACATTGTCGAGTTATGGAATCAAAGCCAACTAAAAATAAAATCAGAGAGCACACGTAAAGATAATGAATATGCAATTCATTCTAATTACAATTTAACTGTAAAACAATACGTTTTACGAAAAAACTAACAGAGGACTTTTTATTCGTAAACTGATTCTAGATATCAAAAAAAAATACAATTTCGATCATTGGCGTACCCTTTTTCTTTAAACAAAGGGATTCACACCCCTGTGGTTACGCCTCTGGTTGAAGTAGAAAAATTAAAATAATGATTAAACGTGGTACATACTTATTCACGAACATGTACACACAAAATTTCAATAAAATATTAAAAGTAAAAAAAAAATAATACAAAAAAATGTTACTTCTGAAACGGTTAAGTTTTCGATATAAGTTTATTAAGAAAACTAACTTTAAATTCACATTTTCTGTTGATTCGAAGGTACAATGCGGACCACACTGTATATTAAACTGTACGATTACTTTACACTGTTTAAAAGTAGTATGGAAAAGTAGTTAATGTAAGCTTAAAAGAGGTTTTTATACAGGGTGTGTCAGTTAAGATTTCCACAGCCAATATCTTGGAAACTAAAAAATATATTTTAGACAATAAAAATATAATATCTCAAAAACTACTACAGATCTCATTTTTTCGAATAAGAACAATTTTGCTTAAAGTTTAGTCGAATGGCATATGTTTCAAAACTGTCTCGATCGACAAATATTTTTAAACTGCAGCGCCATCTCTGATGTTATAATAGTAAATTGTACTTCCTGAAGAAGGCATTAACAATATAAATCTATTACCGTTTACAGAATAAAAAAAACATATTTTTTAGTTTCCGAGATATCGGCTGTGGGAATGTTAACAGAAACACCCTGTATACCGGGTGGCTACAGAAGTATTCCCTACGGAATAACTCAGTTATTATGAAAGATAGACTTCTGAAATTTGGAATGTGGATAATAGAATACTAAAGCTAGAATCCGGGATTGTACGACACTTTTGCCACTCCATTTTTTCCACTGGTCACTATTTCCCATAGTTTTTTTTCCACTGGACATTTTTTCCCATAGTTTTTTTTTCCACTGGACATTTTTTCCCATAGTTTTTTTTTCATAGGTCATTTTTTCCCATAGTTTTTTTTTCATATGTCATTTTTTCCCATAGTTTATTTTTCCATAAGTCATTTTTTCTCATAGTTTATTTTACGATTGTACGACACTTTTGTCACTTCATTTTTTCCACTGTTCATTTTTTCCCATAGTTTATTTTTCCACTATATTTTTATTTATTGACAATTCATTGACATTTGTTTTCTGTCAAACGTATAATTCAACGAAGTAAAATGGTCGAAACAGAAGTCCATATTGTCCGCTCATACGAAGAAAAAAAAAGAAGGCAGGATTGCAGAGTATCTTCACAACGTGGGCAACAGCATCTCGTTTTAATTCACGATTTTGGAGACATAGAATGTTTTTGATAGTATGTACCAAGATCTAAAATATCTTAATATATTTACGAATAAATTTTTTCTTTATTGAAAATTTTTGTGGGAAATTTTAGTGGAAAAAAAGGTCAGTGGGAAAAAGAATCAATGGGAAAAGTGGCCTATGGAAAAAAAGGCCAGTGGGAAAAAGAAGCAATGAGAAAAGTATCCTATGGAAAAAAAGGTCAGTGGGAAAAGTGGCCTATGGAAAAAATGGAGTGGAAAAAACGACTGGGAAAAAATGGAGTGGTAAAAATGTCTCACTACCAGAATCCGGTATAATTCTGCACAAAATATTAGTTCTAGTCTAACCGGAAGTGATACCAACTTTCTTATATTAAACGAAACACCCTGTAAATTTTGCATTTTCTTATTGGTCATAAAATTCTGATTTCAGCGATATGTCGCAAGTTGGCACTTATTTAAGAAATGGCGTCGAAAATGTTAAAAAACTGAAAAACACGTAGTACAAAAAGTACAAAAATATATAGGATGTTCCACTTAAGATAACTTTAGAATTTAGTTGCTCCCAATAGAGATCTTTAGAGATCTTTGGTTACGTTTGACTGCGAAGCACTTTAAGGTGAAAAAGTTAAGACCTTCCTGAGGTTATTCCCCTTCGGGGGGATTCAGGAGCTCCAATTTACACTACTGAAGCGGCATAATTGTTATTATTATTATTATGTGCTCGTCAAATGTGAAACAATTTAGGTGATTGCGATTTCGGAAGGCAATAGTTGTTTTTATATTGCGTGTTTCGTACCATGTAATCCAAATATTTTTTTAGTTTTGCGAATATAAATGTGTTTTAGAGTATTTGGCTTGGAATAATGCCAACTCGCATAAAGAGAATGGCATTAAATTGCCTCTTTCAAAGCTGGATATGATTTTGTGATCTTGGGGCTTTCACCCATATATTGAGAGATTTCCTGAATGAAGAATATTACAAGTTTGTTACAAATTATTCAAGACGACGCCGACGTCAAGGAGATTAATTTTTATGAAGTAACTTAGCCTAGAGAAAAGATTAAGGAAAACTAGAAGAGTTGGTTAACACGCTTCTCTATCCAATCGCGACATTTTAATAAACGAGTCCCTTTGGTTGGAAAATTGTAAGACCTATTATACGTCTATAGAGATTGGTCTGCTCTGCATTATCCAGTGGTTCAACTAATGTTTCATTAAGGCAAATTAAATTAATGTAAACTGACACGAGATGTTGAATACGAAAAATCTAAATAACGGCAAATTATGCGGCCAGGTCGGTTGTGCGTGAGGATATCGGAATTACGCTTGTGCTTGGTGGGGTCTCCCCAGTTCTTCTTGGTGTAAACGATTTGCTCCTTATATCATTCATCTTTACGGCCATCTTCTGCCATCGATTGATTTAATTAAATGGCACGGATACCTCGCAGATCTGGTTAAAAAAATTTTACGATACAACGAAAAAACGCCCAGATGAAAACTGTTGAGCTAATTTAATGTGACTGGTCGAGAGTCAAAGTTAGGAAATTCTCCTTCTTACAACCGGAACCAGGTGCAATATCCAGATCCTCTTGTGGGGATAAGAGATGTAAGATATTATCAAATGAAAGTCCATATTGATTGAAATACGGAATATAAAGGGAATAAGACCCAGTTGAAATTTGAGACTCAAATAGGCACAAAAAGAACTCAACAAATATATAAAACTTGCTTGCATCCAATTTCAGGCGAAATGTCTGATTTTAATAGCGTGCTCGGTGAATTTCCTTTATGATTTCCCTAAGTTTCGCACATAGGACACTATGTAAAACATTGTAAGAAATTAGCAACTAAATATTTTTATTGCTGTTCGTATTACAGATGAACTGGGAATTTGATATACGAAAGAACGGATTTCATTTTGGTAGAGACTTTTCAGTAGCTGCTCCTTATGGGGATAAGTTGCTTTCTCCAGCAGCTACTGTTGACAACTTTGCTCTTATGCAGTAGCTGAGTAATAACTAAGAACCTTTTACAGTTAATAAATACAATTTATTTCCCAACATTTCGCTTATTAAAATTCTGCTAAATCCAATAGTTAGCAGAAACAAATCAGAACGATAGTTTTTAGTTATTTTTGCCTATCAAGATTCAACTAGTGTAGGAATAAAATGCTGTTGAAATCAGGAATCGGATATGGCCTGATGGTGTTGGCATTGACATCATTTAATGGATTCCTGGCTTAATTATCGAAGAAACAACTCAGAGTAAGGGTCAAAGGATGCTTCGTAAATTAATTCTGGTTGAACGAGCTTTTAATTGGGCAGGAGTTTTTTAAAAGCGATTCAAAGACAGAACGTTTATAGGCATGAACATGGCACTTCCGGTAAATACTCAAGATAATCGATAATTGATCTGATTTTTATGCATATTTATAGATGGAAAATTACGTTTAAGCGCAGAACGCGAATCCAGTTTGGCCTTTAAAAAAAAACAAACCCCACGCCGTCGAAAGTTAGTAATCAAAATTTGATACTTATTTTATGTACCTCAAGAGACTGCAAACATATTAAGGTTTCATTAGAAGCTCGAATCAAAGTTTTCATCCAGTTTTTTACTCTTGTATTAAGATTATCGACTTTCTATTCCAATAAAACTAGTCGATTATTACACAAGGTGTTTTTGAAATAAGGTATATCCTTTCAGAAGCAACGGAAGTACAGTTCCTCAGCTAAAAAATCCATGAAATATATAAGAGTTAGAGGGTTGAAGAGGCACTTGGGGGACTGTTTTTGAAATTCCTGAGAAAAATGTCTTCATACCTAAAGCGGCAAATGGGAGGTTAAAAACCTAGCTTCCTTAAGTTTGTTGGAATTTTTTCAAACCACCAAGAAGTAATGCTTCAGTGCCCAATTTTCATCTTTTAACTTTATCTGCCGAATATTTCAATTATTTTCTCTGAAGAGCTGTACTTCCATTAGGATGATTTTTCGGACACACGCTTGTCTTAATGCGCTTCTGAAAGGACGCTTCTTATACTAAAAACAAAATGTTCAAGATTTCTCCATCATCCTGATTGTTCACAAAGGAACGGACCTTTTACCAGAAATTAACAGCAACACAAGAACTGGAGTGGAACGTTTATTATATACAGTATTGACATTTGTACTTGAGAATAACTGGATTAACTCTGAGGTGAAGAAAAATTCAATTTACCGGCTTCATCCCCCGTTATCTAGAATTTTCCCCGGGGCTAAACGGAACTACTAAAGAACTAGGACACGGCCAAAGCTATGAGAGAAATAGACTCCGTACTGAAACCTTTTTTATTATGTAATATAATTGTTCGCACGGTGCTTGCACTCCTCAGTGTTTAATTTCAAAATAATTAAAATAGCTCTGGACTTTAGATACGGTAATACCAGAAGCATACACACTCCTTAGTGTATAATCTTACGAGTTTGTAAACTATCAAGTTGGCTATTATTTGAGTCAAACTTGTGCTGGGTGCTTCTTAAGCTTAATATGAATTGATCATTACGATTGCCAACAGAAACCAAATCATGCTCTTTCCAACTAATTTCCTGACTACTCGACAGTTCCACCCTTCGGGTTGCAAAGCTCTATAAACTATAAATAGATATGTATAGAATTAAGTATTCGCTTCATGCAGTTGATAAAATTACTCATATCGGTCGAAGTTGGTACATTATCGCGTTGTACTTTGAGATAAAAGTTCGATTGTCGGTTTGATATTGTGTACTAGCCAAATCGATAATCTATTAGCACTTGGTTGGTATGAATCGACTAAAACCACTCTAAACAAAATTTACATGCAGGTAGGTTAGGTTCTCTGTTTTGTCTTTGAAATCAATTAACTCCCACATAGTCATACAAGTGACGAGGAGTTTTTATTGTTAACAGTATTAAAGCGCGTTCCACGAGGAGGACAGGGAACGTAAACCTTCCACATACAGGGTAAAGGTGATGAATCCACTCAGCCGTTCCTTCACTATAGAATTTAAGAACCTGAACATAATATCGTCATCACTGGGTGGTAAGCACAGCTATGCTTTCGTTCTTTCATTTCTTTCAGGAGTAGACTGTTTCAGTGTTTAAATTGTGACTGGTCAGTTAGTACGGATGGAGTCGCTCCTGGCATTCCAACGCTTCCAGTGAATGTCGTAGTGTTGACGTGCGTGACAAACCAATTTTGCTAGATTTAGATTTTTCCTCTTTGAAATTTCTAAGCATAAAACATCGCGAATATCCTGAACGGTTATTTTGCTTCTGGTTATTAGCGAACTTCCCGCTACAATATTCTTTAAGAAAAAAAATAACATGTTGAGAAATGTCTTTTAAATAAAACTTTGTTAAGAAAAAGCTTTTATTCCAGAAAATCAGATCAAGCAGTCGTATAGAACCAATAAACTTTGACCTAAATAAAAATGTATTTATCGGTATGGTATAACTTTACTTGAGCATTAATGTGAGGTTATAGTAGTCTTAAAATGAAAATAGATATTCTATTAATCGAATAGTCACATTGTTAAAACCTTTTCACTGAAGGAAGAACAATTTAATATCAAGCTGCAGCAGAATCTACGGAAATTGTATTTCGCAAAATATAAGTGTGTTCAATCGAATTGAATAAAATTGCTCATCCATATCCGAAAATTTGATGCACATTCTTGTGAAATTTATCAGGCATAGTTCAGAGGAAAATTACTAGCCGTAAATAATCCGATTCTGTTCGTTTTGAACCGATCAGCTCTAATGTGTTTGATTGATTGATAGTCATTTCTTTCAGGCCACTTCGTCTGATATACTTCATAGGATTTATTTATATATGTTATAGTAACGCAGGAGTTATGTAACACTCTGTAACTTTGCTACTGTCACATATTGCATAATTGTCTTATTTTGAATAGTCCTGTATATTGTTTTGTCCCAATTGATTCGTCTTAAAATTATGGAACTGTTTTGTTGCTTTAAGTCTAGATGGCCATGACATGAACCGTGGCAGTTGTTGCTGTGTGCTCTAAGATCGGGAGCTCTGGTACGCAACTTAGTTTTTCATATTTTTTTAAGCCTAATCAATAGCTGTGGAGGCTAACTAGATGTTTCTTTTTATTTCCCTGAACAACCTCCGATATCATAAAAAAGTTGGATAGGAAACTCAATTTTTTATTTGTGTCCAGTATATCTGTTATATTAGATATAGAAATACCTGCCACGTTGAGTGAAATAATTTTAAAGAGGTGCAAATAATGCTGGCTGTGAAAAGTAGGTGGCGCTTCCGCAGCATTAGTTCAGGAATTGTCAGTGTTGTCCTGTTGTCCCGTATATTTTTTTATTTTACTTGATTCGTCTTGAATTTTTCTTTTCAACCGTGCATGAAAATATGGAATTCGTTTTTAAAATGGCAGGTAAAAACCATTTTATTGTATTATGTCTACTTTATTTACTGAACCCAAGTAGTTAAGCCCCTCCCCATTTACTTAGACCAATGCATGTAATAACCAGTTTTACAAGCCATAAATTAATAAATTATTAATTAATATGAATCGATAGAATTTATAACCTAAAAAAATGTGGTTTTGACATTTAATCAACATTAATTATTTTCATTACGTACCTTTGTGTATAACAAATGTACAGGGTCATTCCTCATAAATTGACACCCCTCTTACAGCAGTTATTTGACGAGTTATTAAAAAATTGTAAAGACAAATTATTTATGTTTTGCTCTATATTTTTAGAATTCGTTGTCAGAAAAAACAAATGAACATCGGAAATGTAATATTTCTGCATAACCTTCATTTTTTTAAATAAAACACCCTGTATATGAGTCCACGTGTTTAAAGAGCATGTTTTTCTGATTCCAAAAATGTATAGTTTGCCTATGTTTTGAGATATTAGGTACTAAAGTTTTAAAAACAATATTAAATAAATAAAGCATAGTCGTCATGAATTATCATGGCCGCGTCGTCTAGATTTTAAAAACAAATGAATTCATTGCCGTTTATGAACATTTTTGTCAAAGTCAAAAAAGTACCTTACACAGATGAGGAAAAGTGTGAAATTCTTCGTTTATTGTATAAAAATAATAATAATGCAACCGCAGCGAGAGCAGAATATCCTTTTCATTAACATTCACCGTTCGCTTCTATTTTTTAAGAAATTTCCGTTGCCTGAATCCCCTTTTAATGTTTTTAAAAGTATTTCGCGCTGATACTCTTAGAAATATTAGCCAATATTCTGCTCTCGCTGCGGATGCATTATTATTATTTTTATACAATAACCGAAGAATATCACAATTTTCATCATCCGTGTAAGGCATTTTTTGACTTTGACAAAGCTATTCACAAACGTCAATGAATTCATTTGTTTTTAAAATCTAGACGAGGCGGCTACAATTTATTTGATATTGTTTTAAAAACTTTAGGATTCAATATCTCAAAAACGGCCTATGGAAACATAGGCAAACTATATATTTATGGAATCAGAGAAATGTGCTCTTTAAACAAGTGGATCCATATACAGGGTGTTCCATTTAAAAAAAATGAAGGTTATGCAGAAATATTACATTTCCGATGTTCATATTTCTAAAAATATAGAGTAAAACATACATTTTTTGTCTTTACAATTTTTTTGTAACTCATCAAATAACTACTGTAAGTGGGGTGTATTCAATATACGAGGAATGACCCTGTACACCAAAGTATTGAAAAATACTATTTCATTAGATTAATGGTAATAATAGCAAACGAAAACAATAAATAAATAAACAGTAATCTTTACAAAACAGTCAAAACCGCAGAACTAGAGGTTAGGGCAATCTCTGTATAGAACGTCAAAACGCCAAAATGCAATGATCGACACAGATCCAATATGCTCTTGGAGCACAGTGTGGTTGGTTGTATTATGGGTTTTAAAAATTCAACCAATAGGAACATTTTATTCAAATTTAGCGCGCATTTGTGGGGAGGGGCTTAACTACTTCTGTTCAGTAAATAGTGTCATTTTATGAATCGTGGCAGTTATTGTTGCTTAGTGTGCTGTGACATCGAAAGCGCCTCTTTATAATTCTTTCACTCAGAGCTTGATTGAGTGGTGGAATAGTTTCTGTCACACTCCGCCAGAAGTTGTGGAATTTTATTGCAGAAGCTCCAAAGCACTAAACAATATCGCTTTTTTACTACATCGGATTAATATATTTGTAGGTAGGAAGGTAAATAGGTAGGAAGGTAAATAATCACTATTATTAGAAAGTTTTGTCATAGTGGTTTTAGTCGCTATAATATAGTTGTGAAAAAACTAAAAGAGAAAACACTTAGTGTATATATTGGAAAGAGCTTGTGTCACTCTCACTTTCGGGTAATTGACATTTTTTGCGTCAGTTTAAATGCAGTATGCTCCTGAAAATACCCCAGCTTGGATGACATTTAATGAAATCAGCTTTGGCTAAACTTGGTGCACTAAAATTCAATTAGGCGAAATATAACTGACTTGGATTACTAGATAGTCTGGCTACTAGGTCGGATTATTAATAGATAAGTGCTTCGATAAAGGATTTATAATTTAATTGTTAAAACTGGGAATAATTAGGTTTAAGTAAAATTGAATTTTCGATAGAATCAAAACTAATTAGAGTATCATCTCAGTTAATATAAGACAACTTGTCCTACATTCGAGCGCGGAAGCGTCGTAAATTGTACACGCCAGATCCACGAGAGAGATTTAGGTGCAAAATCACTGATGACTGATGTTCCTTCATGTAATTGCACATAAATGCAATTATATTTATATATGGCGTTATACAGGGAGTGTTTAAATTGCACCAACGACCATGTGAGTCTAGTTGAAAGATTTTTACTAATATTGATACTGTTACTGCCAATATATTTTATCGCTAGTTGCCTAATTTGTGAGGTAGGTTTCGCAAACCAAGTTGGCATCAACAGGAGATAGTTGAAACTCAAAACTTCATTAGAAATATACGTCAATATGTCCGCGGCAGGAAAAGGTTGTGATAATTTTAGTAAAAAAATTCACCACCTAAATTTAGTTGCACTGCATTTCTGTTTAACGCTGTTCAAACATAAATTATCTTGTTAAAATAAAACCGTTGCATTGCAATAATCCTCTTTATGGTATTTAACCGATTATTCTAGATCATCCATTAATGCTTCAACAAAAATTTTATCTATTGACATTCCTTCGCATAAAATTAATTAAATGTCGAAATAATTGCATTACCGTTCAAATCCAGGAAAATCAGACAAACTACAAAGGGCGGATTAAATTAAACCACATTAAAAAAACATGAAACACTCCACATAAATTAGGCAATTCCCATATCCAAAGCAAGGCTGTCCCTCAGGGGGCCACATGTTTGAAAAAACGCTGACGCCCACCAAGGACATTGCCAGAGCTGGGGAATGTACCCACTCCTTACTCATTTCTAAATTATAAAACTAAGAAAATTGCTGTTGGATTAGAAACAAAGTAGACCGATTATGCTGAAAATTTAAAATTGGACATAACTCTAAGCTGGTAATTTTTTCATAGTTCAAATTATTAGACATTATCCAGTATTTTCACCGTACCCTGTGTGTATGGTCAATTTCACGCTTGGCCGTGGTGGAGGTGTAGTACGCGAAGACGCGAAAATTCACTGTTAACTAAAGAAAATTTACGGATCAAATTAGGGGCAATAAAACCCTGGATATTGTGATTGTAATAATAATCCATTGGCTTAAAGTTTGCCTAGCAGCTCGTAAGTTCACAGGCAAACTGTTTGAAGTCGCGTCGCACCGAATATTTGTTAGCAAACATGCGAGATGAATGAGATTTTGTGTCTTGGGGAATACTGCTAAGAATCCCAAATTCAATTCCTCCGACACAAGTGGGATAACAAAAGTCGTTACTAACGTCACAGCACTGATGCTTCACATACAGTAGTTTTAAAGTTCAAACGTTTGCTGAATGGAGTTGGATTGGCAATTCATGGTAATTGAAAATTACCGACGAGTTATACCGAGTTCCTGGTTAATTTGTGGAGACACCACAGAAACCAGCGCACGTGCTCTGTTCGTTTACCTTTACGCTTTATTTATGTGTCAGGCCTATTTACATATCAACACAATCCTAACTAAACACAATTAACCAATTATCACAAACAGATAAAATGTATTCGGAAACGTCTCTTGAGACTTTACAACCAATTCAGGAGAGTCCGAAATAGCCCTAAAATTCTTTTTGGCAGAATATCTTTGCTTCTCGCATATGTTGCAGGTAAAACAACGGTTGTAAGGTACCAGGGCCTCTACTAAAGAAGTTACTATCACATCTATCGACATAGTTGTTTGTGGATATCGAATTTCCTTTCAAACTTCAGAGACCACTCTGGTGTTCCACAAAGCTCGTCTTAACGCCCACTCTGTTCCTCCTTCATATTAACGACTTACTCGCAAAAAGCAATCCTGGATACAGCTCGCCCTTTTAGGCAACAATTAAAGCGGCTGATTCTTATACTTCCTGATCTTCACATACCAACTCTATTGACTTGGAATGGGGTACTAATTTTGTTGACCTTGAACACAGTCGAGTATGTTTTTCAAGGTATTAAAAGGAGCGGACCAAACGTAATCACACCCGTATCTGGAAGCGCTTCGATATTTATGCACCGTTTCGAAAAAAAAATTGCACTTGTTCAAAAACGAACTGGTCGATTCGTATTTTTTTTAATTAAGAGCCCGCAACCAGTTCTGTGTTTTATTCGAAAACTTTTCTATTCATTTCAATTTGCAAAACAACTTTTTACGCTTCTACACGCATGAACATGGGGCATAAATACCCATTAAAAGTACCAAAAATGTTCGTTTACATATATGAGTAAATGTAAGGATATTTTCCACCCTCGGTTTTAACGCACACAAATATCCCCTCATTCTCTTTGTTATATTCTTGGTTATATTTAGATGCATCAGGCCGAGTTTAGTTTAGCGTCGAAGTTGTGATAAATTGCATAAACTTTGTTCATACATTCACCTTGAGCTCCTCTTAGATATACAAGGTGGGCCCAAGCAACAACGTATAAAGATAAATTTTTCCAAAAAAAAAAAAAAAAACGATCGCTGACAGAGGTTTGAGGTTTGAACTTCGTTAATATTCTCGTTTTTATTGCGTAAACTGGTAATTTACGCCAACCACTGGGTGCATTAAAAGGCATGTTTCAGACAACTCTTGTCATGTTTTGAATTGATAAACCGATTAGTTGATTAAAATAAAGGTGGGACCGCCAATTTTTTTACTCTCCGTATTAGAAATCGCGCCTGTCTTTAAATGGGACCCAATTCTCAAATCCCGATGAACTGGAACGTTGCCAACCCTTCGCGAACGTTATTACTGAATTATATAAATAAAATCTCGAACAGGTATATAATTTTTGCGTTCTTGACATAAAAACAAATTTGTATTAATCAATTTAATGTACTGAGTTGACGGATTATAGGAGCTGTCCGATGTGTATGACGTTAGCAAATCGTTCATTCAATCTGACGTTTGCAAATTATTAGGAAGACATACATAGAGGGTGAAAACTGATTAATCGATTTTATACTTGTATCTGAATTAAAAATTATTTTAGGTTTTATGATCATTTCATTCAGAAAGTATCTATATAAATTAATTTCGTTGAAACGTAATAACACTCTTATAAAAGATGAGGGTTTAAGAAAAAGCATATGAGCATATCTTAGCTACGAAATGAGATATAGAATTGCGATTTATACTGTTCAATTCGTTTCTTTTTCCTCTGTTCCATGAATTTAAAAAAAAATTTTAGGAGCTATTTTTTACAATTTTTTTTCACCAAGAAAGAAGTACATATGTCTTATTTACGAAATGATATATCGACTTGCGGTTTACGCCATTTTTTTCTGTATCTCCATGAATTTTTTAAGAATTTTTGGAGCGACTTATTCCATTTTTTATTTTTTTGATAAAGAAGAAATATATACATACCGGGTGGCCACGAGTCAATGTATGCCCCCAATTTATTGGTTTATTTTTGATTTTTTTTTGTTTTTTTTAATAACTTATTTAACGTCGGCCTATTTCCGCTACCGAGGCCAATCACCGTTTTTGGTATACGTGAATAAGACAAAAGTGGGCTATTTTTAGACTAACAGGAACAAAAATATCACTTCCGGTTGAACCGGAAGTGACATCAACTTTTTTTTCTTAAATGGAATGACCGTGTTTTTTCGTGGTGTTTTATAAAACATGAAATTCTAACTGCAGCAGTTTTTTCCAATTTCAAAAATTCCAAAAAATAAGTGAGATACGAACGATTTTTTATTTTGTACAAAATGGCCGCGTCAGATGAATGCGATGTATGAAAATGACTAAGTAGGCTATGGAAATTATTAGCAAGGTAGTAAGCTTGTCTGTAAAGAATAAAATAGTTATTTAAATTACTGATAGATACGACTATTTTTAGGTTTTTCTCAAAAAACGGAATTTAAATTTCATTTTCATTTCCGTAGGGGTCCTATGGAAAATTTTTAAATGGGACCATACTATTTTTTTTTATTATTCGGACATAACGATTCATAAGCTTTAGTTTTTTCGCCAATAATCATTTCTTAACGAGATCCTTTGTAATAATAAAAGTGTATTTAAAAGGTAAGCACAAATTAAACAAGAAATAATTTGAATTAACCTTTTAAAAACACTTTTATTATTACAAAGGATCTCGTTAAGAAATGATTATTGGCGAAAAAATTAAAGCTTATGAATCATTATGTCCGAATAATAGAAAAAAATAGTACGGTCCCATTTAAAAATTTTCCATAGGACCCCTACGGAAATGAAAATGAAAATTAAATTTCATTTTTTGAGAAAAACCTAAAAATACTCGTATCTATCAGTAATTTAAATAACTATTTTATTCTTTACAGACAAGCTTACTAGTAGTAGTAGTAGTAATTACATTTTGGCTTTGATTTTGATAAAAATCATTAGCTCAGCGCCAACAAGCTTACTACCTTGCTAATAATTACCATAGCCTACTTAGTAATTTTCTTACATCGCATTCATTTGACGCGGCCATTTTGTTAAAAATAAAAAATCGTTCGTATCTCACTTATTTTTTGGAATTTTTGAAATTGGAAAAAACTGTTGCAGTTAGAATTTCATGTTTTAAAACACCACAAAAAAACATGGTCATTCCATTTAAGAAGAAAAAGTTGATGTCACTTCCGGTTCAACCGGAAGTTATACTTTAGTTCCTGTTAGTTTAATAGCCTACTTTTATCTTATTCACGTATACCAAAAACGAAATTTTTAAATTCAAAAACAACCAAAAAATTGGGGGCGGACATTGACTCGTCGTCACCCGGTATACCTGTCTTAGCTATGAAATGATATATCGGTTTGCGCCATTCGATTCGTCATGTTTTCCTTTATCTCTACGATTTTTTTCAGAATTTTGGGAGACAGATCTTTCTCGTTACGAATTTCTATGTGCGACGATATACCGGAATGTAATAATCCGTAGCGTTCAAAAGGATCTATCTTTCCAACGAAACGAGATATCCAACTGAGGTTTCCGTTTTTTTTTTTCCTTTTTGAAAATCCAAGGTTTTGCATTAAATAAAGAAAGAATCTGCAGTTTATTGCGGAGTCCGAATCACATCTACGACGTCGACTATTCCTTCTCCCATCCAAGAAACCAACATCTTCCCTGATAGCTTGTTGCATCATTGATTTTATTTTACGTACTGCGTTTGCGATACTAATTAATAATCACCATCACGTGTCTGCTTTAAAAACCGCAATGTGATGCCCTCCAGGGGCATTTACGGAAGGGCTAGATGACTAGTCTTTATTATTAAAAAATATTTCAATTAATATAAAGTTATATTTGAATTTCTTTTTCATTTTTAAGCGAGCTACCCTATTACAGTACTTACACTTAAAATTACGTTAGCCCTGAAAGGGCAAACTGCGGCAACGGGAGCTTAATGTAGCAGATTAATGAATATACGTTCCTTCGTGACGCACAAAATGCCATTTAATGAAAGTTAATGTATATTGACATAATGGATAATGTAACAAATCGTCCATAGAGCCAAATAATTATTACATACGTTTATACACTACTGGCAAATATTTATTCAAATATTGAGGTAGAAAAGAACATAGTTAGCAATGTGCGAGACAGAAATTGGTATATTGACGTTGTTGATGCTTTCCGTCTTTTGTTTCCCATTCAAATCCAAATCAAAATCACGAATACTTATAGAAATTGAAAAACATAATAAAATTTCGTTTTTAGATACAGAAATTATAAGAACACCTGAAATAAAAGAATGTCTGACAACTGCTGGTACCTACTGCAAAGACAATGTGCTCGCTGGATTTTAGTAGTTGCACTTTCTGTTCCTTTAAATTGTGACTTATTTTCCTAATTTCAATGGTAATACGTCTTTTTTGTTTCAGGGCTGCAGTATGAACTTCGCGAGTCCGCCAGCAACCGTTTGTGGTCCGTGCAACCGGCATCATACGCAGGCTGTGCATGGCAAGGCCCTATTAGTGCAACAGCCACCGCGATGAGTACTGTGGGGGCGGGCGTTTCGAGCCCGGGACAAACGGGGGCTCGAACGCCGACGGCCCCCAAACGGCCCGCTCGCCGGCCTGGAAAGGCGCCCCCTGATCGGCCGCAACGCGCCCTCTTCTGTGTCTACCTTAAGAACCCCATCAGGAAGCTCTGCATTGACGTCGTTGAGTGGAAGTATCCTTTTCAAGCATCTTCAACTAAGTGCTTTACAATGCAAAGCTTAAAGTTAAATCTGTATCGGGTCGAGTTACTTCCTTATTTGCTCGATAAGCACTGTCAGTCAATCAGCCGTCGGCTGACCATTTACGAGTAATCCACGTTGTGACCTAGTCCTAGTCTCTTTTAAACTTGACACCATTTGCTAACTGACGTAGCTTTTGTAAAGAAATTATACAAGGAAGTGCTTTTTAAAAGAAACAAATATTTTTAACGTAGAATTAATCCCATGTGGGTTGTTCATATTGAAGAAGAAAAACACAAAGGTCTTGTTCCCATTTAGTTCCTATTGTACGTTGTTAAGGACGTTATTTTTAAATTTTAATCTGTTGTCCGCGTACATTGTCTTTTGTGTTTTTAATTTTGATTAATTTAAAATTACTTTAATAACAATAAATAAATTCTAGTACATGTATTTTTACATAAAATTTATTAGTCTAAAAAATTGGACAAATTTTTTCAATAATGCTAATTTTGACAAACCTTTGGTATTTATAGAAATTCTTGTGGCCTGATGATGTGATGTAAGATTTGGATCACGAAACCGGTTGCAAAAAAAAAAAAAAAGAATTTTGTGGGAACAAGACCTTTGTGTTTTTCTTCTTAAATATTTTTAATTTTTGTCAATCATAAGTGATTTTTGTCAATCATAAGTGATTGCGTGAAATTGGTTTAAAATTGGTTTAAAATTGTTAGTGCTACGGGGAAGTATCTGTGATTTGGCTGCAGAGGCCTAAAAATTGAAGGCAATCCTGAGCTATTAGCAAAAAAATTAAATAGGTACTAAAATCTCGAAACCTACTCGATTGCACCTCTTTGTTATTCTTTACCAATGCTTCAGTTCATTTGTTTTTTATTAGATCAGAGTCCTTATTTTAGAGCACGTTAAAGTGGGTTATTCCACGCTTGAGAGACCATCCAGGCTACTCGATTTTCACGGCATACAAATATGTTCCATTTCATTTCATCGCATAGAGTAAAAGTGCCTGTCGTTCTGATCGTTTTTGATAATATAAGTACATGTACAGCTCGAAGTAAACCTGCAGGGCCCTCAGTTTTTCCTTTGGATATACAAATAAAATCTCACACGTCCCCTCTGGCAAAATAATAAAAGCAAACTATTCCGTTAAAACGATTTTCAGTTCACTGGATAGGTTTATTTTATAAAAGCTTCAGCAGCGGTTTAATTAAAAAAGTAACTTCTACATCAGTCAGCTAACTTTTCACTCTTTAATTAAAGTAATGAAGAATCTAAGTTACGCACTTTTGCTACGTGATTGTTCAGTTCTCTTTATTTCACGTCATCGGCCGACGTTATTTCATGATTAAAACAATCGAGTTCATTTGCAAACAATGGATTTCATTTTTTGCTGGGATGTGTGTAGCGGAAATTTTTGATTTATGGCTCACTCTGATTATGCTTATGAAGTTTTAATTCGTATATATATTTAGGGGATTATGGTTTTTTTATTATAAAAATTAGACTGTTTGCTCACCCAATACGTATCATCATAAAGGTTAATAGACGATTAGACGCGATAGTAATAAAAATTGTTATTACCAAATTGTTATTATATGCTTGAATTTTCATAGTTTATTCTTAAAAAAGTATTAATTATGTCGTGGTAAACGGCAATCAATCGGTAATCAGTCTTGTGTTTATTTATGTAACACGAAAATTTATTGGTTATATATTTACATACGTTAGAATATAAATCTACGCACATTTTTCAGAAACCTCTCTGGAAATTCCTCTAAGAAAATTACATGTGTTTGTCACGTGACTTTGTTCCTTCTTGGCAAAAAAGTAATAACTTTTTTTCCATTTTTACTTACAGCACATTTTCTTGCTGCTTTTATGGCGTTATTTTTAATCCAATATCGACACACAAAAGCTTACGCGTTGGATTATTACACCTAGTAGGTATTAATATATCTCCTGGCTACAAATCCAGTAGGAAATGTCACTCATATGCGTCTTAGGCCATAATCGATGCTAAGCCGCTAGCTTAAAACGCCATTTATCTCAAATTACTTTCTTCACATTCTTCACTCACAGATTTCCTATAATATTCAGTTATCACTCGCCTACCCTCTATAAGAAACCCTAGTATTTGTCAATTCAACTTCCGGCATTCCACGCTACCATAATATCTTACAAATTCACTGATCCAGTAATTTACGTCATATTATATTCTTAAAATTTTAAATGATATTCGTAAATAATTTCAGTTCTTTTTTTATCGGCACCCTCCACCATTTTACGTACCTAAAAACCAACTTAATAAGAGCTTAATCTTTATTCACTGTTTGAACACGTAAAAAATCCCTTTAAATACTTGACAAGTCCAACTTACAGTTTCTTTATTCATAGCGTAGCGTTTGTTTGTTTATGCACTAATAAATTGTATTATTTCAGCTCTAATACCTGCCAAATATCCAACTAATACTCCCTTTAGCTTTAGACTTGGAAGCAGCCCCTCCACGTTCACTCGTTAGAGTGCGATCTTTGTATAGAATCGTAACATTTTCTCATTGCTGCACTTCCTACCGTAACAGTAAGAGCAAACACCAGTTATTTGAATTACTCGACAAATCCATCTTACATTATCCCTACCGATTTATTTCACATCACTCGTTGTGCCATCCACACCAGACCAGAGGCCTTTCCTTACTATAGCGTTTGCTCATTTCTGCACTAATAAGTCGTATTATCTCAGCTCTTATAGCTAATCAACACTAATACGTGTCAAATATCCAACATGACCAACTTACACTTCCTTTATTTTTAGACTTGGCACAGCAGCCCCTGATTGTTCTTTTGTCACATACACACGCTAGATAGGGATCTTTGTATAGAATCGTAAAATTTTCTCATTGATGCACTTTCTATCGTAACATGTAAGAGCAATTAACAGTTATTTTAAACGCTCGACAAACTCAACTTACATTATCTCTACCGCTATTTACATCTAATCGCTTATTGTAGCATCCACGCCAGACCAGAGGCATTTTCTTACTATATCACGATCGTAGCGTTTGGTTGTTATGCACTAATAAATCGTGTTACCTCAGCCCTCACAGTTAACCAGCACTAATACGTGTCAAACATTCAACATGACCAACTCCCTTCAGTTTGAGACTTAGATAAGAGCAGATTCTTAATAGATTAGTAACATTTTCCTATTGATATTGTACCTTAAACCGTAACATGTATGAGCAATCATTTTAAATACTCACAAACCCAACTTACATTATTTTTACCGCTATTTACTTCGCATCACTCGTTGTGTCATTCACACCAGACCAGAGGTGTCTTGATACTGCAGCAAGATCGTAGTGATTACGTTTGCTCGTTTATGCACTAATAAATCGTATTATCTTAATTCTCACATTTTTTAGCCAGCATTAATATGTGTCAAATATCCAACATGGCCAACTTACACTCTCTTTATTTCTGGACTTGGCTGTTGTAGCCCCTCAATGTTACTTGTGTCACTCTACATTGGGACCCCTTTATAGGACCATAACATTTTCTTATTGATGCACTTTTCGTCGTAACAACTTACATTGTTTCTACTAGCTGTTCACTCCATATCACTCACTGCAATCGACAGCAGACCTGGAGCAGTAATAAATCGTATTATCTTTTTATCATAGCTCTCGCAGTTAACCAGCACTAATACATGTCAAATATCTAACGTGACCAACTTACACTTCCTTCACTTCTAGACATGGCAGCAACACCAGTCAGTTTAGGTACTCGATAAACCCAACTTATATTATTTCTACTTGATGTTCACTCCACATCACTCACTGTAACCCTGAAGCATTAATAAATCGTATCGGTTTAGCTTTCGCAGTTAATCAGCACTAATACTTGTCAAATATCCAACATGGCCAACTTTCACTCCCGTTATTTCTAGACTTGGCAGCACACTCGTCAGTTTAAATACTTGATAAACCCAACTTATATTACTTCTACTCGCTGTTCACTCCACATCAGTCACTGCAACCCTGAAGCACTAATAAATCGTATCGTTTTAGCTCTCACAGTTAATCAGCACCAATACATGTCAAATATCCAACATGACCAACTTACACTTCCGTTACTTTTAGACTTGGAAGCAGGTTCTCCGCATTACTTGTTCCATACACACGCTAGATTTGTAACATTTTCTCATTATGTTTACTAGCTACTCACCACACAAGTTTTTGTCACAATTAAGAGGCACTAACGGAGCGAAATCGACCTAAGAATGTGCCGTTTATTTTTTTTGCGTAGAACCAGATAAAACTCTGTAGATTTTGTAGAGTAGGTTATTTGGGACCTGTAATGGGCAATTACGATATTTTTCTGTGGTAAAGATATTTTTTATTTCGAAAAAACTTCAGAAATTGACTATTTCGAAAAGTCATGTTTTTTTAAATTTACATCCCCATATCTTAAATCGCACCAAAAGTTGCGTATATGAAAATAAAAATCGACCCATCCAAGGGTTTTTTTTATACAATCAATATTTTAAAAGTTACGGTCATGTTTCAATACTTTTTACACACGCTGTATAATACACTCCATTATAAATAAATAATAAATATTAAAAATAACATCAGAAAACTATCTCACACACGACAATATCCACGGTGTACATGAATTCACTATTATATTACGACAGCACAACCATATTATCATGTTTAGCGCTAGTGCGGTCGCAGTCTAGGTACCGGTAGTCACGCGCCCCGTCACAAAGATATTCATAAATAAAAAAGTATAAGTCCTAGATGAAAAATTTTTTATTCAAAAACTTCTCCCATATCTTGGCTTCAATTGCTTCACTGCATGTATATGAAAATTTACAAAAATAAAAAAGTTTGTCAATTAGTGAAAATATGAGTGCATTCTTAGCGAAATAACAACTTCATTGTTATTTAAAGAAAATAATAAACAAAAATCGATAGAAACAGAAACACCATTGGAAGCGCTTGGGTGTGTACTTGAATTTAAAAAAAAAATCAGATCGATAGCGCAATTAGATTTGAAGATATGGGGATGTAAATTTAAAAAAACACGACTTTTCGAAATAGTCAATTTCTGAAGTTTTTTCGAAATAAAAAATATCTTTATCACAGAAAAATATCGTAAATAGCCATTTCTCATGTAAAATTGATTACTTTATAAAACCTATAAGGTCTGATCTGGTTTATACGCAAAATTTTTTTTTCTCGAGAACGGAGAGACTTTTAAGGTGAATTTCGCTCCACTAGAACCATTTCTTCATTCTTAGACTTTGCGGTTGCTCTTCGACATTATTATTTTGACAAGGTTTAATGAATTCGCGCATCGGCTCTGGGCATCATGATTTGAGGCATCATGATTTGAAAGGGTTACAAAATCGTGGGTGTAAGAGTTAATACTATGCATTAAAGTAGTAAAGGCTCCCAGTGGCTAACAACGGCTTATCTCCTTCATCTTTGTTCATGTTAATGGCGGAAGTAGGTAATCCGTTGTTAAATAAATGATAGAAATAAGTTTTAAAAGCAAAGTTTGGGTTTTGCTAATTCGCTATTTATTATGCATTATTTTCGTTTCAACTTTTCCTTAACTCCCTTAATTACAGGCCGTTCGAATGGTTAATTTTACTTACAATTTTTGCGAACTGTGTTGCCTTAGCTGTTTACACACCTTTTCCCAATAGCGACTCGAATACAACAAACGCATATTTGGTAAGTAATTTGAGTTTAATAAGATTTCTCGTAAAAGCCGAATTCAAAGAGAAAAGCCTGATAATTTAAGCTGGATTTTCTATATAAAAAGCTGAATCTTTCATAAGCATAATCTGACGTCTTAAATAAAACCTTTTTAAATAAATTGGTTTAAATATAATACATAGAAAGAATATTATTTGGGAATAAAAGCGGCGAGTTGTAAAATCAGAAATCTTCTCTTTTTATTCCCTTTTTGTGGATATACTTGCTGCAAAGTAATAACTAAATTCGCAACTTTAATAGTCCCAAGTGTGTACAGTAGAAATAGTCACTGATGATAAAATTGTATGTTTTCTGTTCACAGGAAAAGATTGAATATATATTTTTAGTAATTTTCACAGTCGAATGTGTGATGAAGATCATAGCGTATGGATTTTTGATGCATCCAGGGGCGTATCTGCGTAATGGCTGGAATTTATTGGATTTTACAATCGTAGTCATAGGGTAAGTTCTTGCCACAACGTGAATTTCTAATTAGTGCCAAATTTATTTTCTTTTGCCTAAGTCGTTGGATTCAAACACTAATCTAAATTTCTAAAACCCCAGGTAGGGGTACGTGGGGGAAAACTCAAGAAAGCCATTAAAATATAATAATTAATATTTCAGAACTTACAAGACTACGATAGATTAGATACCTTCATTTATTATACAGTTAATCAGTTTCTTGTTCAAATATGCAGATTTTATTCATTTGAAATTTTACATCCTTTCCCAAGTTTCTTCTGAAGATGACTAAAATAAAATTTCTAAATAAGTCTTTTCAAAGTGACAAATAACCAGCACAATTATTTTTAACTTCTGACGAGTAGCTAAAAATAGATATCTTTAATCATTTAAGTCTTACTAAGTTTTATTAATGACAACGTATCTTGTAATTTAAATGTTTTCAGAGATCTGTTTTTTACTCTGTTTTGCTTTTGTAGCAACAACTTGAATACATTTATTTATTTATTTGTTTTTGCTAAGTCTCTAATTTAGTCAGCTTAACGTTACGTTAATGCTTGGAAATGATATTTAGTACAAAGAAGTTTTAAGTATGCAAACATTCAGCACAAACTTCAGAAAATGAAATAAATTATTCACAAACATATAGTACACTATTATGACGTTGGTGCATTTAAGTCTCTGGAAATAAATAATAAACGTGAAACGTCTTTAAATCTGTTTCGTTTCTGCTTCGTAATGCATTTCAAACTAAATTAAAATGATATCAAAATCCCACTCTACATATAATATAAATATAAACTTTGTGTAACAAAATAGTTGTTTTGTTTCATATTTCGCTTGGAAATTTAACATTTAACTGTATTTGGATTTCATTCATTATAATTTAATTCATGTCAAATATGCTGCTACTTATTACTGAAAATATAAAATTGAATTTAGTCGATTACATATTGAATTTCTGACATTATACTAAGGAAAGGCAGTTCTTTTTATCTCTGCTATTGGTTTTTTCGATACACCCGTATGAGGGTCGCAATTTATAAATATTTCAAGTATGGGGTACGGAGGAATTTCCAGTTTAATTTTTTTTTTCTGGAAAACGACGAAGTTTTTCGGCAAACCTGTAGAAACGGCGAAATATGTAAATAACTGAAGTGTGAAATACCCCGCCGAATGCTCTTTATCAGTTTTCCGCAAAAACAAGATGCCAGGCCGAATGTTTGCCCTTATAGCAAGGAAACACCATAGGGACTTTGCAATATGGAAGTATGAGATATCGCCGAATGTTCATATTATTTTTTTTCTCAAAAACAACGTAGGTTGCCAAACTGAATTTTTGACATTATTGACCAAAACACATTATAGACCAAGGAAAGACAATTATTTTTACCCATGGTGACTTCTTCATATTTAATTGAAATGAAATTAATATTTAAAATTGTGGCGAAGGTGCCAATGTTCAATATTTATATACAATTCAAAAAAGCATTTCAATAGCAATCTCAGCGACTCGTAGTTTTATGAAGAGAATATAAGTGTAACTGGTTTATATTATTATGGTGCAGCGTAACTTAAAAATTTATAACACTTTGTAATAAAATTGTAGAGTGACAGTTATAAAATTATAAATCCATTCTCATTTTACGCGGATAACTTATTCTTCATAAAAAGTTTTGCTTTTGCTAAAAATATGATTGCCATGGAGTAAGTTAACATGTCATGTACAGGGTGTTCAGAAAAAAAAAAATCTGAAAATTATGTAAGAGCACTACGTTCATTTTTAACGATATGAAAAGCTGTCAATAAGAAAAGTTGTTTAGAATTAAAATTAATGTCAGAATTCCAATTTGTGGATAAATCTGCCTAATTCGACTTTTTACAATAGTTATTAATAATGAAGTTGAAAATGACGTTGTATGTACAGTAAAATGATTAATCGAGATATAAATGTCACTGTCGTCCACAAGCCAACTCCTCAGTTATATAGGTTTTAATTTTTATACCACTTGATACCTCTGGAAATTTTTTTAAAAAGTCGAATCAGGCAGATTTATCCTAAAATTGGAATTCTGAGATAAATTTTAATTCTAAACAACTTTTCTTAGTAACAGTTTTCCATATTGTTAAAATGGAACGTAGTTTACTTTTACATAATTTTCAGAATTTTTAATTTTCTGAACACCCAGTACATGACATGTTAACTTACTCTATGGCAATCATATTTTTAATCAAAGCAAAACTTTTTATGAAGAATAAGTTTTTCGCGTAAAAAGAGAAATAAAACAATTTACCCTCTTATCCACTTTAACTGTGGACATACTGTATACAGGGTGCTGAGAAAAGTTTTAGGAAAATTTAAATGGGTGGTGTAGAATGATCCAACAATCAAAAAATCTTGACATTATTTTCTAATATGAAGTTTTTTTCCTTATGAATAACGTAAACGTTTTCAATTAGGATAGTGCAACGTCGATCGACTGGCTAACGGTGAGGAAAGTCAGCTGTGGTTAATCACATGTTTCTTTAGAAAATAGTACAGAATCACAGGCAAAACTGAAGTCTACTTTTATTTACTTATGAGAAAAGTACATTTCTAAAAATGACTGAATAAAAATCTTTAAATTATTATTACGTTTATAAATAAAATAACTTTGTCTGTCTATGAATTACGCATCACTCCCAGTTCAATGTAAAGCGCATTCTGGTCGTTCTGAAAATAGAGTTAACACAAATTATTGTTTTCTGATGAAACTATTGCTATAAGAAAAAAACGTCATAAGACTTTTTTAATTCATTTAAATTTACCCAAAACTTTCCTAACATCCTGTATATATAAAATGTGCGGATTAGAAATTTTTTGAAGTAATAGAAATATTACAGAAAGTTTTATAATAATTCATAACGGAATTATTTCAATAAGCACCCTTTTTCAAAACGTGAAATAAAAGGGTGAAATAGCGGTAACTGATCTGTCTCTATTACTATCTGCTCTGCAACTTTAACATTTATCATGTAACCGAAAAATACAGAAGATTTTAAGATTCCTCTTTGGTGTATGCAAACTTTGGCAATCCTGTAACTTTATTCACTAGACGTTCCGTTTCGACATAAGTCAAGGCCACCCTCGCATTACTTTTAAAACGTACACAAGTATCCACTTTTCAGAGCAGCCCTCAATTTATGTGAACGAAGACGAAACGAATGTATCGACTTTATGCAGAAACACACTAAATTTTGATACACATCAGACTCCTTTAGACGTCTTTCTCGAATAAACTGATAGGCTTAATGCAAATGTCATGTAAATTTAGGTCATCGCTTGAATTGCTAATAACTTTTAGGCGCTTGTGTATAATACGCCAAAATTAAATCAAAACCTAGAAACGTAATATCCTAGCAAACTCCTACCTTGTAATAATATTTTGACGCTATTTTTTTCATGTTGCAGTACAATAAGTACGGTGTTAGCAAACCTCACAAAAGACACTTTCGACGTAAAGGCTCTCCGAGCCTTCAGAGTTCTTCGACCTTTAAGGCTTGTTTCGGGCGTGCCCAGTAAGTAAACTCCATTACTATGTCGTCCTTGAAAATACAATGCGTTTCTTTCTAGGTTTACAAGTTGTTTTAAACTCAATTCTTCGTGCCATGGTGCCTTTACTGCATATTGCTCTTTTAGTACTGTTTGTCATTATTATTTACGCCATTATTGGTTTAGAGCTGTTCTCAGGAAAAATGCATATGACTTGTAAAAATAATAGAACAGGTAAGTTTCACGTCATGCAAACAAAAATAAAGATGTATACGTATACAGAGTGACGTATGACCAAGTTTTATTCTTAGGTGAGCAAATGGAAGAGCCTCACCCTTGTGGAGAAAATGGATTCAATTGCACTGTGAATTTTGGAGATGAATGGGTATGTGAAACTGGATGGAAAGGACCAAATGATGGTATTACTAACTTCGATAACTTTGGGTTATCTATGTTAACTGTTTTTCAATGTATTACTCTTGAAGGGTGGACAGACGTTCTTTATAATGTAAGAAAACATGTTGGCAACATTTTCTGAGTTAACTTATGCGATATTTTCAGATACAAGATGCTTCAGGCAGGACATGGCAATGGCTATATTTCGTCTCTATGGTTATACTAGGTGCATTTTTCGTTATGAACTTAATTCTCGGTGTGCTCAGTGGGTAGGTTTCACCATAATTTCTATTTATTTATTTAATTAATCGTAAATACTAGTGAGTTTTCAAAGGAAAGAGAAAAGGCGAAAGCCAGAGGGGATTTTCACAAGCTTCGGGAAAAACAACAGTTAGAAGAAGACTTAAGAGGTTATTTAGACTGGATCACTCAAGCTGAAGATATAGAACCGGAAGGCGAGGACCAACAGAATCAGGAAAGCAGAAATGTTACCCAAAACGAAATGGACTCCACCGACCAATTAGGAGAGGAAGAAGTTCAACAGGAATCCTGGTTTATAAAAAGAAAGAAGGATTTCGACAGGGTTAACCGCAGAATGAGGAGAGGCTGTCGAAAAGTTGTTAAGTCGCAATCATTTTATTGGCTCATTATTATTTTGGTATTTCTAAACACCGGTGTTCTAGCTACAGAACACTACAATCAACCGGCGTGGCTAGATGATTTTCAAGGTAAAACTCATTATAAGTCTTGAATTGGATACCATCATCACCTATTCTTTAGCTTGTACTAACACCCATTTTCTTTTTCAGAATATACAAATATGTTTTTTATTGCTCTATTTACAATGGAAATGTTGTTAAAGATGTATAGTTTAGGTTTTCAAGTAAGTATTACAGACGGCATCCTTTGGTTATGTTCTAAGATGTAAAATTTTAAGGGTTACTTCGTCTCGCTATTTAATCGATTCGATTGTTTTGTTGTTATTGGAAGTATAACAGAGACGATTTTAACAAATACGCATATGATGCCCCCGTTAGGAATATCTGTGTTGCGTTGTGTTAGGCTACTAAGGGTGTTTAAAGTTACAAAGTAAGAAATGTTACAGGTGTTGGTTTGTGTTTATTAACGCTGTCGTTTTTTAGATATTGGCGATCACTGTCGAATTTGGTTGCCTCTTTGTTGAATTCAATTCAGTCGATCGCGTCGTTGTTGCTCCTACTTTTCTTGTTTATCGTTATTTTTGCACTCCTCGGAATGCAAGTCTTTGGTGGAAAGTTTAATAAAGACACCGAAGAAAAGACCAGATTTAATTTTGACAGCTTTTGGCAGAGCTTGCTCACAGTGTTTCAGGTAAGCTACATAAGATATAAAACATAACCTGTATAAAACTTGTTTTGCTTTAGATACTGACTGGTGAGGATTGGAATGTTGTTATGTACGAAGGCATAATAGCGTACGGCGGAGTTGAATCATTTGGTGTGCTATCTTGCATATATTTCATAATTCTCTTTATCTGTGGTAATTGTATCCTTTACAAATTGTACTGAAAATATTCATTAGTTAGAGTACCTGAGTCGTTTAGATTTCCTGAACATATAACAGATATTCTACTAAATGTGTTCTTGGCTATCGCAGTAGACAATTTAGCAGACGCAGAATCTTTGACTGCAATCGAGAAAGAAGAAGAAGAGGGAGAGAAAAAGTCCAAAAGTCCAACTCCAGGCCCAGAGGAGGAGGAGGAGGAAGAAGGTGAGGAAGAGGAACATAGTGTAGAGGAAGAAGAAGAGACAGAGGATGGACAGTACTCAGAAAGGTTAGAAGTAGCTTAAAGGTAAATCGACCATTTGACGATTAAATCAAATTTTAGATCAGAACACGATGAAGAAGTCGAGTCTCAGACGAAAATAGCCGCAGAAGGTGAATTTGACGAGGAACAAAATGAGGGTAGGTAATGCTTAATATGTAAATTCCTAACGTTTTTTTAAGCTAGGTTTTGTGATTTGGAGCACTACTAGAAATTAGTTAGGACAAAACAATAACGATAATTTTCAGAGGATGAACTAGATCTTGATGACGATGAAATGGAAGTAGTAACAAAAGAAACCGCCAGACCTCGTCGATTGTCAGAGGTCACCATTGTAAAGAAAACACGCCCCATTCCAAAAGGCAGTGCCTTCTTTATATTTTCTTATAAAAACAGGTAGGCCCCTAAGAACGGGACATAGCTGCTGAAGTGGGCATGTTTCAAAAGTAGTACTTGCTATAGTCAAAGGAAATATTAATGCTACAACTTGATTAGAAACACGAGTAATAGAACAGTTTCAGCTAATGTAAATTTAACAATTGTTATATGTTCTTCACTATTAGCTAGTCACTGCGATACCTTCCTTGCCTCTATTCTAATTATATTTTAACATCTAGGTGTAGCTGAAGTGTAGCAACAACGAAATGGATAAAGAACGTGGAAATCGTTTATTTCTACAGAATTTGCACAGCTTATACGATTATCCTGACATTATCTTTACTCTGCTCAAAATCACATGTTAGTCCATCAAAGTTCAAATTTATAACTGATTATTTGTCTTTACGAACAATTATTGTAGTCGGATTCATAAACTTCGTGCAGCTATGTTTATCTAGATATAATAGTAATTAGTGTGGTGTGTGAAATTGCAGATGCAGATGATGTTGAAACGGGCAGCGGAGTTGGGGCGAGACCACGCCGCATGTCCGAAATTAAACAAAACACACAGACGTTGCCAATTCCTCCAGCGTCATCTTTCTTCATTTTTTCTCCTACAAACAGGTGAAATGTGGTAGACAGTGGTGCCTTAGGTCTTGTTAAAGCAGGGTTCCCATTTCTTAACGGCAAAGGCAAATTCTCCAGGCGTTTCATGATTCCCCGCTTAGGCATGTTCATTTCTGTTTCGGATACGCGATTTTTTCTTTGCCCTTATCTTTGGTCGATTTCCAAAATAATTCCAAACGGAAAAAGACACGCAAAATTATTATTCCTACCAATTACGAGACTAACGGTAGGAATAAGAGACAGTTTGGTTAATAAGACATAGTAAATTTCCCGAGGGCAAAAACAATTTTTTTTGAATTTTGACGAGGGAACCCTGGACTTTTCAGTGTGTTGCGCTTGCACCCTGTTCCGGCACTGTAGTGTGGTCCCGCACTGGTTTGATCTGTAGTGCGACCCCGACCCCGAGTAGTACCCGCATTAAACCTATAGATAGTATGTAGTAGAATCCTGCACTAGGGTAGTCTATTTCAGCATATCACGGTACCAAGACGCCGATACCTGGATTACATGTGTTGATGTTCAAGAAAATTTCGGCGGTATATAAATCCGGTTTTCTACTTTTTAGATTTCGTATCTTCTGCCACTGGTTGTGCAACCACAGTTATTTCGGAAATATCATTTTGCTGAGCATTGTGGTATCCTCAACCCTGCTAGCCGTGGAAGATCCCATCAACTCGGAATCCGAAACCAACAAGGTAAGCCCTCAATCTGAATTCAACGTTTATATTTATCTAATAATAATAGGGTGACTAGTCAAAACGGCAAAAAATGAAAAATATATGTATTTTTTAAACTTTTAAAGTTGGTTTTTCTACAGCGTTTTATTTTCAAATTAGACACATTTTTTTCAATTCGGCGATTTTTTCCGGGGTGCGGGGAAACGAAACGTTTCGTATCAGTAACGTGGAGTGTGCTCTGATATGTCCACGACACGTCTCCGATCGAAAACCAGAAGAAAATTGGACTGGAAACGCTTAATCGATTCGTAGCAAATATCCAATCTTTATTTCGAAAACGGTGATCTAAACTTGGAATCCGACCATATATATATAGCTTCAAATATACAGAATTAGACTATACGCGATCGTCAAAACAATTGGCGATTTTTTCTGTTTCAAAATTCGCAGAGGACAAAAACTTAGTCCTGAAGTGAGCACTTTTGAGAAATACATATGTATAATCGATCATTTTCATAAAATCGCAGACCGGACGTGTTTCATTTTTGAAGAAAAAGACAAAAACGAATTTTCCGCTTGTCCTTCCTTCACCCTCTACCGAAAACCTGGTACTTTTATCTCGACGCAAACGAGCAGAAAAAATTCTTGAAGGGGTACGTGTCGAAGGTGGGCAGAAGCTTGCTATCGCCCATTTAAAAAAATTGACAACTTTTTTATCTACCCAAATGAAGATAAACCCGTCAGATTCATAAATTTTCTCTTCTTTCCGAATATCTCAGACTGGCGACCCGATCTCGAAGGAACCCCGAGTTTATTGAGCTTATATTCGACGCGTGTTTATGGGAAAAACGTAATTGATCCTAAAACATGCGGTTTTAATTCGCACGTTACAAAGCGAAAAGGACTCGAGGCGCCGTTGGGTAAAAACGTGAGCGCGAGGGGCGAATTTAGGACCGCAACGTGAATGGCAACATCACCGGGCAAATTTAACACCAGTAGGAGCGAACGAAAAACAACAATTCTAAGGTGTACAAATTCGCCTCGAGGTGCCCCAGAAGGCAAAAGCAAGAAATTGTGTTCTTTCCATTTTGTCGTGGCTAAGCTGTGTGCTTTTTGTCATTATTTGGGCCAGTAATTTTGGTAAGTGTATTTCGTCGAATTTATATAGTCTCTTGTGAATCGTGACGCTTCATGATCTTTTTACCATATAAAATTATGTCAAATATGAAACGATTTTTAATTAATACGAATAATATCGTAGACAAAAATATTATTGATATAAAAATACAGTGTGGGCAAAAGAAATTGAAATTTTTTATTACTAATCGTAGTCCGGTCGAGATACCAAAAACCGTGCCCGTTTTAGGGAAGGCCTTTTTTCATGATCACGATTAATGTATTTGACATATAAGGATGTAATATAGCATGGGTGCCGATAAATTTTTGGCGTTTGGGCTCCATTTTAAAAAATGGCGGCTAGCCTTCACGACATGAGAAAATAAATATATCTCCTAAGCTACTTGGTCGATTTTCATGTTTAAGGCACCGTTGGATAGATACTGAATTACTCTATACCTACGCCTTATTATGTAAAAGGGAACAAATAAAAAAAAAGGAAATTGTATTTGGAAAAATGTTTTAATATGAAAGTAGAAATTATAGCATAACTAAGTATTCTGTATTAACACAGATAAAAATAACGTGAAAGGTACAAAATCATTTTTGTAGTACATGAAAGACGCAACAGTCGCACAATCAGTCACTGAAATCTTTGTCTGTAGCGCTGTCTTCCATGGTTGAGTCGTAAAAAAATGCGTTTACTTCCTCTTCCATGCCTTCTTCAGCCTCAGTTTCCACGTCAGATTCCAGCTCAAGGAGGTCGTTGTATCGGGGTAAATGAATTTGAATTGGAAGTGAGGTTATGTTATGCGTGACAAGTCTGAATCCATCTTGATGTAGTTAGTAAAGAGCAGTCCTGCATTATATTCATAAGCTTGCAAGTGACTTCGAAGTCAATGTTGCCTAAATGAGTGTTCGTCAGCTTCGTCAGGAGGCAACCTGGAAGAATCATAATGTCGCAATTTACGAGCTCGGGCTTCGCACAAGCGTTTGCTGATTGGGTCATAGTACATGGTCCTAATCGTAAAAAATTGCAGTTGATCGAACAGTTCATCGGATAGTTCCTCTTCAATTCCAAGTTGTCATATTATTTAGTTTTAGAATGCGCTTCATGGCTGCGACCTTCCCCATGCCGAAGAAACCTTCTACCGTATCACAATCACAACCGGTACGTGTGTAGACTCCCAGAGCAGCACATGCTTTGTCTTGATCTGAGAAGAACGAGCGACAATCAAGAACCACTGGATGAAATTCGTCTAACTGTGAGGAAGAACGCCCTGGTATCAGCTTCACATGACCACGGTGCTTCGAAACGGGGATCGCATTCGCTGGATGTAAGATCAAAGCAGAGAAGATCCTTGGTATAATACCATAGTCATAATTGTGCTCATAGGATTGCCACTCATTCAGAAGGAACTGTTGCAGCCGCAGTTTGTTCCCAGGCATTCCCTGCAGGAATTTTCTGGTCAGCAACAGGATAAACGTTTGGGACAAACCCGAATGGCTGCATCCGACGCTTTTGCTTTTGATCTTTGGTACTGTTAACCAACGCTTCTATTTAAATTAAGCGAAACGCTACTACTTGAGGATGGCGATTTAGTTTATTTTTTTGTTTCGTATATCGTATATTTTTTGTTTCTTCGTTTTCAAATGCAATCACTGGTAAAACAGATAGAGTGGGTGGTTTCCTATCCAAAGTTACCTTAAACATGAAAATTGATCAAGTAGTTTGGGAGATACCAAACGCCAAAAATTTAAAAGTAGCACCCACGTTAAATTGCATCGTTCTACTTTTAAGTATGCTGGCTAAATAGGGGTTTCTGTTATAGGTGCTGCAGATATTCGACTACGTATTCACGTCAATATTTTCAGTAGAACTATTACTAAAGACGATTTCGTTAGGATGCATCTTACACGATGGTGCCTTTTTACGTTCGGCCTTTAACGTACTGGATCTGGTAGTTGTAGCCGTTTCTTTGGTATCCATATTCAACGGGTAAGTGATTTAAATGAGTTTAGATGAAAGGAATAAGGAGTAGTGGCAACCGTTGGTGAAACTGGTTAATTATGTTTGTTTCAGAGCAGGAGGAGCTATGTCTGTGGTAAAAATATTGAGGGTGTTAAGGGTGCTTCGTCCATTGAGGGCCATCAACAGAGCGAAAGGATTGAAGGTAGGTTAGATTCTGACTGCCCCGTAAGGGTGTTGTCGTTTCCAGTATAATCTTAGGTGACGGGAGTGGTGCAGTCCTAAGCCGCGACTTTCGTCAACTGTCAGCTTTAGATCTGACATATATTTGTCCCTAGCATGTAGTCCAGTGTGTGGTTGTCGCGGTAAAAACCATCGGCAACATAGTGTTGGTCACTTGCCTCCTTCAGTTCATGTTCGCGGTAATAGGAGTCCAGTTATTCAAGGTAGGCACCAGCAGTCCGTTGTTGTTCAAGCAAATGCACCTATGGGTTCCCCTACTACAAGCCCTCTGCAACAGTATTAACCCTGTTCATGTGGTGGGATCCGCGGGCCGGATTAGGCCCGACCGGCCTATTAACCCGCATGCCCCGCTCAGCTGTCTGTGCGTGCTGTGTGCAGCTGTGCGGCCATACCGGCCGAAAAGTCGCCTAGGGCCGCAACGATGTATTTTTGCCTTTTTCCAGCGCCTCCAGTCCTCGACAGCCGCACTTGTAGTCATATCTAGGGTAGGGCACCGCCGCCGCTGCCGCTGCGCTGTCCCACTCGAGACACCCTGGGTGCATTTGACGTCCCGGCTGGCTGCGCGATGCCCGACCAATGCCTCGCTTTTCTATACTTACTTTACTGACTGTTTCGTTTGTTTCATTTTTTCATGCCGAATCTTCCTATGGCTAGTATGTAGTGAAATGCGTGATAGTAGCCATTAAGACGATCGGCAATATCATGCTGGTTACCTACCTCCTACAGTTCATGTTCGCTGTGATAGGAGTGCAGCTGTTTAAGGTAAATCTCCGAGCTTTTAGCTGCACCTGACGGTAGATCTGCATGTTCTGGTCGTAGCTGGATAGCGGCATGTGTAGACCTCGCGCCGCCCTCCGCTCACAGATCACGCGCACCCAAAACACCGTCTTGTCTGTTGTCTGTCTGTCTAGCCTGCCGCCTGTCTGTCTGTCGGCACTGTATATGCGATGCGTGTCCTGTCGATCCGATGGGTTGCTGGAGTAGCTGCGATGCTGGTAAGCTTAAAGAGCAATTCTCATGGCACATAGCACATAGCGACGTCGTTGTTGCTGCTGCTGATGCCGCCATCACCGCAGTCTCTGAAGGCTAGCCTTGTAGAATTTTTGCAACCGGATGTTAACATGTTGTGCATTGTTGACGCCACAGTTCTAACAATAGAACTTGTAGATACGTGCGTGCGTACGATCTACCTATCTGTTCTGTTTTATTATATAGTGTTTACTAGTTATGACTACAAGTGATCGCCAATGTTGAAGATTTATTAATTATGCACGTTTTCACTTGCACGACCTTAGCATTTATCAAACGCTTTTATACTAACAGTAACGTATTATTACTATTATTGTTTGTGCATGTTCTTTTCGTCTGCACTCACTGAATCATTACATATTGTAAACAAAAACTAAACCGAATTGTTCACATGAATTTAGGGAAAATTTTCGCACTGTACTGATGGTTCCAAATTAACAGCAGCCGAGTGCAAGTAAGTTCATGCCAATAATTACCGCCTATTTGCCGCTCATTACCACCCTTCATTTCAGTGGCACGTTCTTAGTGTACGCGGATGGCAATATCGAGAAGCCGACAATGAAGGATCGAAGTTGGGAGCCGAACAGATTTCATTTTGACAATGTAGCTAAAGCAATGTTAACGTTATTCACGGTGTCCACGTTCGAAGGATGGCCAGCACTGTTATACGTTTCAATAGACTCAAATGAAGAAAACAAAGGACCAATTCATAATTACCGCCCCATTGTTGCAGCATATTACATAATATACATAATTATAATTGCCTTTTTCATGGTTAACATATTCGTTGGTTTCGTTATCGTTACATTCCAAAACGAGGGAGAACAAGAATACAAGAATTGCGAACTGGATAAGAACCAACGCAATTGTATAGAATTCGCCTTAAAAGCCAAACCTGTCCGCAGATACATTCCCAAACACCGTATTCAATACAAAGTCTGGTGGTTCGTCACTTCGAGACCCTTTGAATATGCAATATTTATACTAATTCTAACAAATACTATTACATTAGCCATGAAATTCCACCACGACACCAAAGATTTTAGGACGTACGAAACAGTTCTAGATTATCTGAACATGATATTCACTGCCGTCTTCGCCATGGAGTTCGTTTTCAAGTTGGCCGCCTTTCGAGTAAAGGTACCTATACACTGTAAACGTTGTAACAGCTATCTACTATGTTCGCGTTTTTCAGAATTATTTTGGAGACGCCTGGAACGTCTTCGATTTTATCATAGTCTTGGGGAGTTTCGTCGACATCGTCCTCCAAGATGTAAAAGTAAGTAAGTCGGCACAAAAATTTTCCTCAAATTCAACCCAATACTTTTAGCCCGAGTCAAGATTACAACTATCTGGCAACTTCTTCCGCTTATTTCGCGTCATGAGACTTGTGAAGCTGTTAAGTAGAGGAGAAGGTATAAGAACGCTTCTATGGACATTTTTAAAATCGTTCCAGGCGTTACCGTACGTCGCCCTTCTCATAGTCATGCTTTTCTTCATCTATGCCGTGATAGGAATGCAGGTTGGTAGTTCATTAAGGGTCCTCCAGAAGATTCCAGATTGTAAAAACTTTCATTTACCGAATATACTAAATATCGTTAGTCTATCTCTCAAAGTTTATCTTGTCTCTTGCCCCATGAATGAAATCACCTACTCCTCTGAACCCAGTTTTTTTTATCTACGGGGAGAAGAGTGGAGGGGAAATAATAAAAATTAGTAAGATTCTATGGAGGACCCTGTACGTGAAATAATATCACAATACTAACACTTAAAGTATTTTTCAGATGTTCGGAAAGATAGAGAATGGTGATTTGGACTCGCCTTCATCCATAAACAGGAACAACAATTTTGCCTCGTTTTTCCAAGCAGTTCTAGTATTATTTCGATCTGCTACAGGTAAAACACTAGATTTACAAGGGGCCAAAAACGCCTTGCGTCACTTTGTTTTATTTAAAACCGACCACAGCCAGCCTAGATGGAATGAGAAAGTTGATTCCACGGCCTTTGCGGATCTGGTGATTTGTAGAAGAGTTTCCGACATCTTTCACGCGTTGATTATTTTAAGCGCTTGACTTTGCAGCTATCTTGTCGTTGCCTCCCACTGCGTATCAGAAGAAGACCACGACAGGAAGGCATTTGAAAAGATCAAAGCGGAAGTGAACCGAAAACTCTTCTACAATTTTTTTCACTTTAAAACATCTTAAATATCTCTTGTAAATATCAGCTTGGGATCTCATTTAAAGATCCTCGCAACTTTTCCTGCACCTTATTGTTTGCTAATTTAACTAATGAGTCAATTTGTGTGCGAAGGCGAGGCTTGGCAAGAGATTATGATGGACTGCGCTTACACTGAGGCGGCCAAATGCCACAGGCTTTTGAATCGCTTGGAAGGAGACATTTGTGGTTCGGACATCTCATACCCATACTTCATTTCGTTTTACGTGTTGTGTTCCTTTTTGGTAAGTTCCGAACTGTGTTGGCAAGTGCCGGTAGATCATGACGTATTTTTTCAGATCATAAATTTGTTTGTTGCTGTCATTATGGATAATTTTGATTATTTAACACGAGACTGGTCCATATTAGGGCCACACCACTTGGATGAATTCATAAGACTGTGGAGTGAATACGATCCTGACGCCAAAGGCAGGATAAAACATTTAGATGTTGTTACTCTACTTCGAAAAATTTCCCCTCCCTTAGGATTCGGTAAATTATGTCCACATCGTGTAGCATGTAAACGATTAGTCTCCATGAACATGCCGTTAAACAGCGATGGTACCGTTTTATTCAACGCCACTTTGTTCGCTGTAGTTCGAACCTCCTTGAGAATAAAAACTGAGGGCAACATCGACGATGCGAACGCTGAGCTAAGAGCAGTCATAAAGAAAATCTGGAAGAGAACCAGCCCCAAACTATTAGACCAAGTAGTACCACCTCCTGGTGTTGACGATGAAGTCACCGTTGGCAAGTTTTATGCCACTTTCCTCATTCAGGACTATTTCAGGCGGTTTAAGAAGCGGAAAGAGCAAGAACTTAAGGACGGCGACAAGGACACCCACAACACTGTTACACTTCAAGCTGGTTTACGCACGTTGCACGAGGCCGGACCTGAGCTGAAACGTGCCATATCCGGCAATTTGGACGAACTTATTGATGACAATCCAGAACCAATGCACCGCGTAAGTAATTTATACACATACGGTCCCAACCCCATTGGTATTTTTTGCCATCACAGTATCGCCACTTTTGAGTGATTTCACCATAACTAATTTTGGTATACTATTCATAATTATTTATGGTGGAATCCATTTGAATAGGTCGGTTAAGGAGGTAACGATATTTTTGTTTCTATTCAGAGAAATCATTCCCTTTTTGGTAGCGTCTGGTCGTCCATGAGAAGAGGTCATAGCTTCAACCGCGCCAAATCGTTGAAGTTAAATTCCACCCAAATTAAAATAACCCCAGCTTCCAGTGTCGACTACCTTCCCTACAATTCGATAAAAAACGCTGTCACTGAAGGAATGAATCACATAACGTCCATGACGAAAAATGTTGTGCAGAATCGAGCCAGCGCTACTTCTTTGCACAACCAAGAAGGCCTTAGAGACGAAGAGATTCCCCTCAGGTCCCTGAGCAATTTGCACAATGGAGATGAAAAAAATAGTTATACAGTTATGGAGTAAGTTCTTACTTTCGGTTTGTTTACTCGTTATTTAATTTGTTTTACTAGGTTAAATTATTGCGGCACAAGAGAGGGTGTCGTCTAGTGCACCAATATTAGAGCAAAAATGCAAACGTGATAAAAGTCCATCTTCGTCGTTTAAATTAAAATCAGTTAAATCTTTCCTTCTGATTATATGCGGGTAGTTCTAGTGACGTCTGTATTAATCTTTAAGCCATTACCTTTGACACTTTCATCACTGAAATCTTTCCTAATAACAAATCTCAAAGAAGATTCTGATGTTTGAATATTAATTACTTTTAATATTGTATGACCATAGGTTAGTAGGTCTTCCCAGACCTCAGGGTCTTCAAACGGAACCTTTGCATAGATCCTTCTTCTATCTATCGATCAAGGTAAAGATCCTTTCCGTACTTTATTCGCAACCGGAGTTAGAAATTAGAACTGTTGGTACCAAATTGGACGGTATTTTGCAACTTGATCAACACATTTTTTAATGTTTTCAAATGCTCACGACTATTGACTTCAGTTATTACAATATGGTCAAAATAAGTAGGAAGCATAGTTGCTCTAAAACTGCTGCTCCACTAATCTGGTGCTATTTTAAAAGGCATTCCACTGTTGATCATCAGTCTTCTATGCAAGCTCTATACCAATAACTTTCTTGCCTCATCATCCAGAATTGATTGTATGGCAAAGATCCAATTTCGTCTATCACGCAGTTTTGAAAACATTTCCTCCACCCTTGGTAATGAATAGAACTCTTTTACCTGTTGTTATAATCCTCGCAGTGCCTGAGCTTTACATCACTTTTTATTAAGTTGCTTAATCCTAGGTGTGTCGATTGGAGTAAGGAAACCATCCTGAAGTAATTTGCTCTTCCTTATGCAAATAGAGCAACCTAGGTTTGGCATTATCAATGAGACTTTTGTCATTGGTAAATCATGGTGGCTTCATGACTATTGGACTTTTATCATATTTCTGTTTATTTTGAATTCATACAGACAATAAATTATACACCTTAGCAAAAATAACGCACCAATCACCTATATTCTGTATATATTCACCACAGCGCTTGAACAGAACCACAAAATTATTTACCATATTTATAAACTGCAACTTTGATAATTCTTTTATATGCACATGTTTTAAGAGAAATTAACTCAGAAACTATTCACTTTTTGCTGAATCATAAATTGTATACTATAGTCGCATATAAACACCACTCGCTGGAATTCAGTTCACTTGCATTATATTTTATTGTATCACAGTATCGGGCACTGGATTTAGTCAAATTAATTAAAAGCACTCCTATTACTAATAATTCTAAATGTCGCAGTTTACTGTCGCTTTATTTTCGTTTCTAATACGTGGAAGAATACGCAAACGTTTCGTCCTTTCACTGTCGTTAATGATGCAACATATGTATCGAGCATACAGGGTTAATCGGAATCAACGTCTGCCATTCTTACAACTGGAAATTTTTTAAATATCTTACTAGCGTTTCAAATTAAAATCGACACATCGTCTTGGGTTATTTAATAATAATAATAATAAATCGTGTTTAATATAATTAGTATAATTTCTACATCCCAAAGGGCTGTTCTTGAACTTCCGAGCAATTGTGATAATTTCTGAGTTGATAATTTGTTGCGGCACCGATAACCCTCTCTGGTGACAGAATCCTGCAAGTTTAGAAGTGTGAGGGGGCCAGTTAAGAATGATTCATTGTGACATTATTTTGATTTTTCAGTAAATCTGGCTTCCTGCACCCTAACTACAAGGGTAAGCGAAAGCTGGTGTGAGCGTGTTGTGCCTGACGGTTTGATTTCTTTAACCTATTGTTTTGATTTTTTTTTTACCGCTAACCGGTTTGTGGTGATGTTGTGTTTGCTAGTCTGCAGGGCGACAACACGGAGCTGATGCCCCCAACTCCACCACCGCGACGCGTACGCCTAGGCCTAGGGAGCCTGGGGGGCGGTTGCATGACAGCCACGCCATCTCCTGTGCAACAAGCACCGGGCTTTAGTCGCATAGCAAGCGGCCTAAAACTCGCACAAGCACAAGCTATGGCAGTTGCAGGCTTCTTGCCGGAGCCGCTGCCCTACGATTGGCCCACTTCTGGTACCGGCGGCGGCCTCCATCCATCGGCCTCGGATTCTGCAGGGGATAGCCGGCATGCGCGTTGTTCTCTCCTAAATCACAGGGCTTCCTTCCACGGCAGAGGTTAGCCCCAATCTCCCACTAGACCAGTACATTTAGGGTATGACGTGGACAATCTGATTTTGCTCAAAGTGTCATAAACAAGCTTTGCACTAATTCTTCACATCACTATTAACCAAAATTAGCTGTGAAACTGGGAACGCACTCTTAAAGTTCGTTGCCTTTTATACAGGGTGGGGAAACACAGAACCCCCAAAACAGAGCAATTTTCTTTGCGCAAGATCTTCCAGACTCTCTTTCGCGTTGATTATTTTGAATTCATCGCCTCAGAAGACCACTAGAAGGTGGTCCAAATGTCTAGCAATCAAAATATCCACGCAGAAGATAACCCAGAAACCTTTCTACAATTCCTCATCTCCGCGAAAGCCTTAAAGTTTTATTTATGATGATGATTATGAGTCTAAGCTTTTGCCTTCTTGTGTTTTGATTGTTTTGATTTCTTGATGTTTCAACTTTTCTAGTCTTCTTTTGAAGCGAAGTGAACGAGGAGGCTAACGAAAAAATAGCTGAGAATTAAAAACCATCAATACAGAAGAAGGCCAAGAAATTCTACAAATTATCAGCTCTGCGAAAGTCTTTCGAATTCAAATTTTATTGCGAAGAACACATCTATTTTAAGGCTTTCAAGGGCATGATGATTTGTACAAGTTAACTTCTGGTCATCTTCTGAGGCAAGATGAATGAAGAAGACGACATGTTGGTGGAAACGTCAAAACTTTAAAATTGTCAACGCGGAGGAGAACCGAGAAACGCTTCTACCAATCATCAGCTCGGTGGAAGTCTTGAACACATTATTAGTAAAGGTCTTCATGGAGATGATGATACAAGAGTTTCTGGGTTGTTTAACGTTGATTAGTTGATCAGTTTGAATTCTTTCAAGCTCGACAAACTGCTCGTGGTCTTTTTCTGAGGCAAGGTAAATGAGGAAAGAGATCACATGATTTTGTATTTGTCAGGATTTCTAAATTATTCATGAGGAGATCTCATAAACGCTTCCACAAATCATCAGCTCTGCGAATGTTTTTGAATCAAAATTGGTCAATTTAAGTCTTTTAAGGAGATGACGATTTATACAAAGGTTTCTGAGTTCTCCTCCGCGTTTATTATTTTGAATTCACGCCATTTCGACCAATTTGTCGTGATCTTCTAAAGCGAAGAATTAATAATAATCGTGAAAGAGAATCTGGAAAGTCTTCTACAAATCTTCAGTATTACTGAATCATATATTTCCACTCTGTATATTCGGCGTGAGTAACCCACAATAAGATTATTATTTAACGATTTTCAGTTACAGAATAGTCTCCCAGAGCATTTTGAGGGATAATAGTCACCACCAGAGTCAAAACGGTTGATCGATTTAGTAAATTAAAAACAACATGTCATCCTTGACCGTCGTATAGGAACTAACAATATTCAACTTCAGGTGTAGAAATTGGCGAATTAAAACCATCGAAACACTCCTTGGACGGGGATCAATTTAATAATTAAAAAAAATCAGATAGTGCATGCTTTGTGGGTGTCTTTTAATTTGTCTGTAGTTGCTAATCCTTTCTAATAGTTCACATCGTAAACTGTGTTCTAACATCAGCAGAACAGTCAATAAAAAAACTTGTGTGTCTTGTAAATTTTTTTATTAATAAAATCTGAAAGTTATGCAAATTTTCTCTACAATTTAATCTTAAATGTACTGGGCTATACTGAGACCTTCCCTTGCATGTTAACCCCCGCATGAGCTTTCGGCTGGAACCATAAAAGTTTTCTCATATATCTACGACAATAAATTCAAGCTTCAAAAAATTTTAAAAATATTGAGGATCTACTTAGAGAGGTTGTACAGTATTTGTTATATTTTTATAAATTTCTCACTTTAAGACTAAAATACCACTATACACCTCTATTTGATTGCTTCAAGCCGCAGTGAAGGGTTTAGTCTGAGTTAAGGCGTGCAATCACCACCCGCAGACCGCATTCTGGCACAGTAGCCTCATCAGTGCAGAACAGGTGGTTGTACGCCTTCAGGCTCGTCACCAGATTAGAAAAAACGGCTTGTGGAACGCACCCATCTGTTGGAGGCTAAAAGCAATCAAAGTGGGACTTGGATGGATACTTGAAATAACGGAACACGTGGGTAAAGGAGTCGTAGGTATATGAGATCAGATTGAAAGCACGTAATGTGCCAAAATGGTTGCCTTGGCCGCCTAGTATGTAGATGTAGCTTACAGCTTTTCGTGAATAGCGTGCCAAAAAATTGATACGATTGATTAGTTTCAGTTGGACCTGGCGAACCGAACGGGCACGCGGGTGCTGAGCGATTGACCCATTCGCTGCCGGGCAGTCCAGCAGACCGTAGACCAGCTTCGTTCGAAGTTGTTGGCTCTGCCGAGAGCTTAGTGGGTCGAATATTGGCCGAGCAGGGCTTGGGCAAATATTGTGATCCGGACTTTGTGCGCTACACCTCCAAGGAGATGCAAGAGGCGATGGATATGACCCAAGAGGAGATGGATCGCGCAGCACACCAATTACTCCAACAGGAAAAACGTATACATCCAGTGGGACTCGGTGATCCACTTCAGCAGCCGCAGTTATAGCACGACCTGATAGTCTCTTAATTAAGCTCCCGCCACACTACTAAGTGCCTAAATTAATTTCTTCTGGTCCAAAGAAGACTAAATATAATAATAACGTGTAGTTTTTTAACCTGGATTTTACTTAAAAAGGATTGTTTCTCTAGTTACAAAATTCCATGTACAGGGTGTGAGAACAAATATTAAGAACTGTCATTACGATTTTGTAATATCAAATGTGTCAAACTATTATAAATAAATCTTAATTTTCATTTGAATTGTCATTATAAATTGTTATAACCCGTTCAAGTCCATTGTCATTAAGTATACACGTGACTTGACATCGTCTTTGTTGTTAAATCATAAGCTTCACTGTACATATATACATAGGTATCCACCCACTGACTAACTACAATGAAAGAAATTAAGCGTCTAAAAACATTTAATGTATTTCTCAAGGTATAATCAAGTTTAGCTATTAAGTGTGCTGGAACTCATGTTTAAGAGATTCCTAAGAGCCGCAAGTCTAAGTTCCAGGTTTCTCAAAAAACTTAAGCAAAGTGATCTTATATTAGGTGATTGTTTTTTGTGCCAAATTTCCCCTTTTTGTAGTTAATATTTTTTGATAAATATTGATAGTTAAGACTTTGCATGTTATTTTGAATAACTTTGAAGTAGGCAATTCATTGCTGCACAACGCTGAGGCTGAATAGAATTAATTGTAACCAGATCCAGGACTCAGAGGTTCCTCTTGCTAGCTCTTTTCTTGAGCTAAACGCCACAGATGAACTCAATCCTTCAAGTCCAAGTATGTCCACTAAAGTCAAACTGTTTTTAACAAGAACCAAGTAACTACCTACCTCTCTTATATATAGACACGGATAGTTGTATTTATTTTTGGAAATGAAGTCAAGACAAATTTCACAGTTATTTTCTACGCACGTTTCATGTTCAACGGCCTTGTTCTAGTGAAGGATCGAGGGCCTCAAAGGAAACAAAAGACTTTAATCGTAGACTTTGCGCACATTTTTGAGAAACAATCGACATACATTCACTCCCTTTCCCTTTGTAATTTTCTCTTTATAAATATTTCGCTTGCAACGTTTGGTGGACGGTTCAATGGGATGCAAGAAGTTAGTGGGCGATTAAAGACCATTTCCTTTCGCTCTCACATATCGCCTTCCGCCATCTACGGAAGCTTTCTTGTTCACGAAATCAAAATCAAAAAAAGCTTCACTTTTATAGCAAATATCAATCTTATCGCTGTATGTTTTTGTTGGATATGAACTAAATTTGTAAATAATTTTAATGTTCCGCATTGTTCACTTTATATGTACTGATTGGGGTTATACGAATATTACTAACTAAAATACGTCAGACATGTATACTTAGTGATTAATAAATAAACACGCACAAATATTCATCCACAAACTTTTTCATATTAATATGTCGTTATACCTGTAACATATTGTATATTAATTCTCAATATTATTGTATAAATGATACATTATACATGAAATTTTTGTTGAGTAAAATTCTGAAAACAATGCTTGTCTTTGATTTAAAATGCCTTATTCTTCTTTTCCTCAGGATTTTTTTTCTTCCAATATATGCATACCAAAATGGATTCTGAAGCGGCGTTAGGCAAGAACGGCATACGCTACGAATCACCCTGTGCATTAGACAACCCCCAAATCCTTACGTATTTTTTTTGTCATAGGTAGCAGCTAGGACAATAAATTTTTATGTCACCCCACAGGCCACGTGCCGTATGCACCTGGCGTACCACCTTCTTACATTGTTGGTGAAGTTCAGGTAAAATCTGCCATGCTAGGGGTCGTCGTGATGCTGTTTAACTATTTATTACAAGTACACTACTTCCCTTGTAGAGTATTTAAAAAATTGGCACACAAGAGGGAAATAGCGAATATTTTTCAATGGTTTTTAGTATTAAATTTGTGACTATCGGCATGGACAATTTCTTGAATTTAAGAAAGTTCCATCGCCCCATATGGTGGCTACAAAAATCATATCTCTCTTGTCAGGGCCGGCGAAAGGTGTGTGGATCCACACGCTACTCTGGCTCAAAGTCCGTGTTGTGGAAATCCACATCCTAAGAGACCGAACAAATTTCTGTTAAACACAATTGAACTTATCTTAACGCTATTCGGACTGTAACATTTCTTCATCTGAAGATAATAATTCAAAATCAAAATAAAATGGAACAACGCTCATATTGCGTCGATATTGTACTTTGGTATCAAAATATACATTTCTGTTGAAGTGTTGTAAGGAGAAAAGAACGCCTAGGGTCAGAAAAGAGAAAAAGCGTTGTCATCAGGTCTTTATCAGTGTTACATCACGAGGATTTTCTTGTATGACGCCCTCTAATCCTTATATCTTCATGTCTACATTCCAATACTTCCTCAGCTTGCTGACCAATTGAAGGAAATATGTCATATCTGGGAATTAAGGAATTGTGGAGAGAGCGACAAGAATATTTATTTAATGTTAATTACTTTAAGCAATTCTTTGAATTTTGGCATATTTATCTGCCTTCCACTTGATATGTTATTTTACCTGATGTGCAAATTCAATTTTTTTTCTCGATACCATGGCGATTGATGAAGGAGAATGTGAAAACGGAGAGAGTGATGATGGCTACTCTCTAAGTGGTTAAAAGTTCATCAAAAATTTATACAACAGGCTTGAACGATCTTGTTCGAGATTTATAATTATCTAGATGGCGTAGAATTTTTAGATTCAACTTTTAAGAAGAAAAACTAATTGTCGAAAGGTGTGGAGTTTACTTATATCGAGGTAGAGAAAAGAAGGGTGCAAAATTATTTGTAATATATGTAATGCCAAAAATATTTATTTAATGTTAGTTTCTGATTTTTGAATTTTGGCATGTTTGTCTGCCTACTACTCGATATGATCTTTTGCTTTTGCAAGCTCGATTTCTTCTCTCGATACCATGGTGATGAAGAAGAATGTGAAATGTGAAAGCGGAAAGATTGATGTTGCTACTCTCCAAATGGTTAATTGTTCCTCAAAAATGTATCCAATGGGAATTGCATTATCTACCTAAAAATGGTGCAGATATCTTATTTGCTTCAACTTTGAAAGAGAAAAACTTATTGCCGAAAATTGAGACCAAGTTTTTGCAAGACAAGGAGTGGAGATTGCTCGTGGACTTTTCCAAACGAAATCTGATCGTATTGCTCCAAATACCAATGTGTATGCAATTGTGTTAAAAGAAAACTATGCGTTTTCAAAATAGTTCTAGAATCTAGAGGAAATAAAATCAGCAGAGTATAGCCGGCGAATCTGTGTAAATCTGGGACAACAATCAGGCTATACTAAGAATCCTTGCTTTTTAAGGCTCTGGGACAATAGAGATGGAAACAAGAAAAAAAGTATGACCAAAGACAGCATCATTGAAACCTGGGCCTATGAACATCATTATTAAGTTATTAGTTGATCTTTTTTCTGCCTTTCCATTTACAACTTGGTCTAATGAAGCAGTTCGTCAAGGCTATGTAAAAAAAGGGGTGAAGATTTCGAATACTTAGGAGAAAATGTTTCAATGGTCTCTAATGTAAAATTGAAAGAAGGAATGTTCGATGGATCAAATATTCATTACCAAAATGAAGGATATTGACAAATCACCATGGCTCAGTTTATAACATCAAAATTACAAGAAAATAGTAGCTGAAATGGTTAAAAACTTGGAATGCTTGATGAATTTGAAATTGCATTTCCTGCATTCTCATCTTCAGAAAACCTTGGGGACTATAATAGTGAGGAACAAGGAGTAATATATCAGAGAAACGTAAGCCGTCGATATCAAGGGAGATGGGATGAAATTTAATGCCTGATTTTTGTTGGATGCTGGAAAGAGTTAGACCAGAAAACAAGAAAACGAAAGAGACAGCCATTGAGCAAATCGTTCGAAAGGGAGAACGCGTTATCATCGTGCATCGTACTGCGCTATTGTACATATTGCTATAAGAAACAAAAAAATGAAAATTTATGACAAATACTTTCCCACTGGCGTAGTTTCCACAAACACTAAAAGACTAACTGCACCAAGTTGCCATCATCCAGGTGCGATTAAAACTGTCTGTCGGTGTTTTCAATCTATTTTCTGAGGTTAGAAAGAAACCGTGACGTGATAGAGCCATTGTGACATTAGATTTGATTGCAGCGGCTCAGAACATATTATACGAGTGTCATAGTTTACGTCGCTTTTTGTTAACCGGCTGATGATATCACCATTTTAGAGTTTCGTGAGATTTATCCCAGTTTTTGAGGTTAAAAAACTGTGGCACGATAGAGCGATTTGAACGCCAAATGCGGTGTCAGCAACTCAAAATGCACAGTAAGCAGGCCAATAATTTGACAAAAATGGAATTTTGAGAAATTTATTTTTTTGACTGACCTGATGGAGCAAATTTTATTGGAATTCAGTACATCACAATATGTGGTGGTCATTAATTATCAGTCACGCCCTGATTTATTTTTATTAGCAATCAAATTTCACAATCCGACGAGATTGGTAAAATCATAAAACTAACATGTGTTTATGTCTTTTCAGTTGCCGTAAAAAAGTAGTAAAAACTAGTTGGAATTATGTAAAAGATGCACCAAACCAAAAACCTAAATTCTTTCACACTAGATTTGTAATATGTAGCAGTGAATATAGGAGTATATTCACTGATATGTAGTAACAAATAAAACAGTCATTAGATAATAAGAAATGATTGACAAAATACCATTGCCTTTATTTACTTTTTGTGATGGCATAAACCATTCATCATTACATTACACATCTCACATCTTATCTTTATTTATAGTTTCACAATACACTTTTTTATTGATACATTTTCTTCTGACTCAATAGAGCTTATTGTTAACAGCAAGTTTTAACCCCCACCTACATTGCAGTGCACTGAGCACATGGTAAGAAGCGGGGAAAGAAATAATTAGAAATAGGTCCTCTTCAGTGCGCGTATATTCTTGGCGTACGCAAGTTCTGGTACTCAGTTTACGCGTAAGTTCGAAATCGCGCGTGAAGTTTACAAAAACATGAATTACACTACAGTTATTAAGTACCCAAGGGAAGCCACTATTTTTGCGGCATGCTGTGCCATTTTGTTCTGCGTTATCGGCGTTATTGGTAAGTATTTAAATGTTTAGTGGTTTATATTACATTAAATATGTGTTTTGCGAATAACCAATTAAAAAGTACCGGAGTTAACACAATGAGTGGTATACCGGTAATTTTATTAATAGAAAAAACCAATGCAATTGCAATGAATCAGCTTTAAAATAATAAATCGTTATCTGTCAAATTCCCATGAAAAGTATCGAGTTACTGGTGTGATTGAGACATAAAAGCATAAAAAACATTGATAAACAAAATATTTGGGATTTTTTTAAGATAAACAACAATAAGCAAAATAAGATTAGCAAAAACTACTAGATGCAGTTTGCATTTTTTTAATAACAGTATTTTGCACGGGGCCCCGCGAATATTTCATTAGTACTGCAACAGCAGATTTATAAATTTTAGTTAATATACAGGGTCCCGGTAAAAGTGGCAAATCTCAATAAACTCGTATAAAACGGTTTCCCACGACGCACCCTCACCTTTTTTTAACAAAAAAAATTATTTCTTGGAACGTGACAATTTTTCGTATAACCCACAATTAAAAATAAACATATTGAAATTAAACGTAATTAAATTGGAACACTAAAAAAAGTTAAAAATCCACCGGCTCAGGCCTTAAAATCATTGCGTACGGTTCTGTCCGGTTTACGTTTTCTTGCTCGTCGAGCAAGAAAAATAAACTATAAACCCGGGCGAGCGAAACCCTTATGTGTGTGAATGCATGTGAGCAGGGCCAGCTTAAGGTACGGAACTCCTTCCTTATACACATCACAATAAATTATAGGGCCTCGTCTCTCTTTACTTAACACAAAATTCTAGAAATTTGGGTGGTACTCAGGCAAATACTTTATATTCGAGAACGCCCTGTTTAATGATGGGGATATAATGACAAAATTCATATGGGTCCAAATAGGAAGTTTTGTTGACAAACCTTTGCCTTCGCACCCGCCACAACTATAGCTTTACTTACTGCACACAAAAATAAAGATAAATATGATAATTTTGTTGATACATATTTTGGGCAAACAAATTGTATAAACAGTTTTGTTATCAAAGCCAAAGACAGGATTTTTATTACACACGCAGGTATCGGTAAGAAACGTTTACAAAACTTTGTGAGATACGCTTTTAAATTTGGGTTATTGTGAAACTTGAGGATTGTCGGCGACAGAGGTTTAAAACGGATATACAAATAATGTATTATATTATGCAGCTGGGTTGTCCTTCTCATTTAGATTGAACTTTTAAAATAGATGCGAAAGCGGTATCCAGACGAAAATGACAGTTGTGCCTAATATAAATACACAAAACGTCAGACCAGTGGGATTTTTATAGATGCAGAAATCCGAAAGGAACAAGAGATTTATAGGAATGCGTTAAATAAATTACGATCGAGCAAACTTTTGGAAGTCGAAAACAAAAAATTGCTTTGTCTGGAACTTAATGTCATGGAAAAAATACGGGCAGAAGCACCAAAACGTAAATATCGGATGAAATCTTACTTCGAATTTTTGATGGATTTTAAGAGCTCCTTTAGTGGAGAAGTAATTTCCTGCTTCTGAAAATTAAATATTGCATGACGCACGGCTACCAGAACGCTTTTGAGTTTAAAATACCATCACGCCATGATGCCTTGGCGAGTAGTGCACAGAACAGAATTTTTTTAATATAAATAACACACTTGATGTGCTCTCGATAGGACCTTAACGAGGACCTTAAACATGTTATTTATTGCTTATCCATATTTAAGAAGGTTTAAATAATTTATCATCTAAATTTAGTGTGTTACTCCACTTTTTTAATTAATATTAGTCACGGGTGGCTGAACTGTGTCACTCATGTTGGAATATATCTTTGCTAAATGAGACTTAATAAAAATTGCTTTTTTATATTTAGGAAAGTTAATTTCGCGGAATACATCGCAAATATTACGCAGATTAAATTGACATCAAATATTAAAAACATTTCAGTCGCCAAAGAAAATTTATTATATTTTGCGTTTAAAAAAATAATTAAATAAAATGTAGAAATATATGTCGGTATACAGGGTGTTCTCGAATATATAAGACGTTGTTTTGAACTCTTCGATGCAGTCATTAAATCTGTTCTTGTTTCTACCTAATGGGTAATATCGTGACCGCCAAACCCAATGGGAGAAAGAAATAAAGAAAAAATCTCATATCGAGGTTTGCGCCATTCGATTCATCACGTTTTCCTTGGTCTCCTTGAATTTTTTGAGAATTTTTGGAGATAATTACGAATTTTTACGTGCGACGATGTACCATGTAAATTTAACATCCTTGCATTAGAAGGCTCTATCTTCACAACGGAATGAGATATCGAAATGTGTCTTACGCCATTCGATTCATCATAGTTTTCTCTATTTTCATGAATTTTTTCGGAATTTTGGGCGACATCTTTCTCGTTTCGAATATTTATGTGCGTTGATGTTCTAGAACTTGAAATCCAAACACTTAAAAGGCTCTATCCTCCGAACGGAATGAGATAGCGAACTGCGGTTTGTTCCAGTCAACTCGTCTCGTTCCTCTCTATCTCCATGAATTATTTGAGAATTCTCTGAGACAATTTTTTCTCCCAGAAGAAGAATAATGAAGGTCGATTTTACGAAAACTAAAAAATGTGTGTGAACATTTTCAAAATATTCAGAGAGCTAGAGATGGACGGGTGGAATTGAAAGGCTAAACGCTTGACCGCAGAACGATATCTTGTCCCACAGTGCAGATATTGAGCCTCATGTGCTGACGAAAGTGACAGAATTGACTTAAATTTAATAATTCGTAGAATTTAAGAGGCTCTATCTCCTCAACGAAATGAGATATGGAACTGCGATTTACTCCATTTTGGATTCATCATATTTTCTCTATCTCCTTGAATTTTTTGAGAATTTTGGGAGACCGATCTTTCTTGTTACGAATTTTTATGTGCGACGATGTCCTGGAATGTAAAATCCATACACTTAGAAGGCTTCAAAACGGAATGTGATATCGAGCAGCATTTTGCATCATTCGATTCGACTCCTTCTACTCCTTCAGCCATGGATGAGTCTCTAGCCTCTTCGATGATGACCTTGAAAACCAGCATTTTACCTTCATAAGAAAATACACGGAATTTTGGTCTAGAACTCCCTACCATAACTTATCTACTAAACTATCTCCAATGATTCTAATAATCTTGTAATTAATGCCGTTCTGTATCTGTTTCAGGTAACTTCGTGACCGTTTTGGCGCTAATCAGATGTCCGAAACTGCGAGCGCACGCTACAACAGCGTTTGTGCTCTCCCTGTGTTTATCAGATCTCATTTTTTGCGTCTTGAACCTCCCATTAACTGCAGCACGGTATATATACGAGGCCTGGACTTTGGGAGATGCCCTGTGTAAGCTGTTCCCAGTGCTGTTCTATGGAAATGTCGCTGTTTCAGTCTTGAATATGGTGGCTATTACACTGAACAGGTATTTTGAATTTAACTTTAAATGCACGAAAATATAATGTTGTAAAAGAACAATAAACTCTTCATGTAACAAATCTGGTGTTCCACTAGGTCCAATTATCATCCCTCATGTTTTAAATTCATATTGGCAGCAACAAACTACCTTACTGCAAGCCTCCTTTATACCATTAATAACAAAGTTATGGGATCCATTACTTAATGTTTACCCTGGAACTATTGTGTTTGGACCTGTAGTGAATGCTGTTCAAAAAAAAAAAACAAAAGAAAGAAAATTAGTCGTACAAGTGGGAATTTTTCTATTCTATCTAATCGATTCGTCTTCAGTCCGGCAGTTCAGTGTCGTCCGTATAAAATTATATTGATCTTATGACAGTATAAACATCTCTCTCTATATTTGTACCGCTTACCAGAATTTCTTTCAAATATAGATTTGTAATTTTTGTAACCTAATTTTAAAAAAGGACAATCATAAGGATAAATACCCACTGATAACGATTCGGGCCATCTAAATGGTAGCTATTTTTATTAATGATTCTTACATCGATGGTTACACAATAATCCTATCAAGGTTTGATTGTAAAGATCAATATTCTGGTCATGTCTTCGTTAAGAATAATAATTAGTGTTTCCTTTAAATGGAGGAGAAGAATGAGAACCGAAAGGACAGTATCGGACTGAAATCATTTTGCCTGAATGGTTTTATACCCGGTTTTGGTAACACCAGACCACACACTTCTTTGGAGAACGAAATAATAATAATAATAATAATAAATAAAATAGAAGATGTAGTTCTAGGGAAATACGCTGTGTGTTAATTTACAAATGGCATAGTTAATTACAAAACGTTTTAAAAAAACATGATATTGATAAGTAACATTTTTTCGCTGATCCGAATAAACAAACAAGAAACAAGCCGATTAATAATTATCAAAGTCAACGACCTCCTTCATCTTGTGCAAAATTAATACGAAAGTAACATAGTTACCCCATTTTTGTGATTTAAACTGCAGTTTAAATTAACGAATATAATAAATCAAATATAATTAATCAACATCAAACGCAATACACATGTTAACTGTATTAAGTTACAAGTGGGTCCTTTAACCATAATAAAAATAAAATACACATATCTAGTTACACATGTTTTGTTTTTATTGGTACTTCAAAATTCATACTTGTAATGATGTACATGAGGAATGAGTAATTCTAATAAAGCCAAACAATAAGGTTCAGCTTTCTGACATTTGACATGTGACCTCTGTAAATTATTGAGTGCTATTTTCTTATATTTATCATCAGGTCATAGTAACCCAAGGAAATAACAACAGCTTATATTCCATTGTTCTAATTATTCAGAAAAATGTTTATAATCTAAATCATGCCTACTGTTAACAATTAAACTAATTACTTATAATTAGCTTCAAGATATGCATATCTATTATACGGAAAATAATGGGACAAATTTTAAACGAATCGAATGGCGCGCAGTGGCACCAAAGTATTTTTTTTTTCAAATCAGTCTGCAGGTCCTAATACTTAAGCAATCGGAAAATGCTTGAAAATGTCCATTGTAGAAAAAAGGACGAGATATTGAATGGCGCAATCCGAAGTAGGTTATTCGATTCGTTTTGGAGAAATTGGGTTTTAAAGTCATTTTATCATTTTGGAAAAAATTTCGTCCATTTTTGCAGCCCCACATCTTCACTGTCGAATGAGATCTTGCTGCGGTTTTCGCCAATCGATTCATCTCGTTCTTCTCTGTCACCATGAATTTCTTGCTGATTTTTCTGAGAGGAAATCTTAAAAAAAAGATAACAAGTAATATCCTGACCATCTTGACACGTATCCCTTTAAGAATTTTTTCTACTCTTTTAGGTCGAGACAAACGGACCGGGCCTTCTGGGGAGCGTAGAAAAAGGACAGGCCTTCTGGGGAGCGTAGAAAAAGGACAAACAGAAAAATTGTTTTTTCTTTCTGTCTGCCATTCTTTGGATCGTTCGGTTTCTTCTCTTTAGAAGGCTTAACTTTTTTACCTTCCGAAATATCGATTATTAAAAATCAACCTGTCTTTTTAAGTTGACTTTGTCCATTTTTGTGGCTTTATGCCTTCACTGTCAGTACCTGAATTTTTTAAGTATTTACCTACGCATTGAGCTTTTTGGTAAAAATCGACGTATAAGTAACAATTACAGTAATTGCTTAGAAATAATACATGCTTATATATTTTATTTTGTGATTCTCCAAATTTATGATAACGTCTAATGGAAGAGCCAATAATACTGAATCTCTTTTAGCACGCTGCTAATGATATTATAGGATCGTTTCAAAAGGGGAAGTTTGATATATTTATTGTGAAAGAAAATAAAACTGGCACTGGCACAGAGGGTAGTTCTGTTATTTGTTACTTTCCCCTATGAGCTAGACGACCAGAAATCAAATTCCCTTTTCCGATTCGCACATTATGGGGTGGTTGGCGAATGCATCTTTTAGAATATAGTTTTGGCTAAAGATATGGATTTTGATTTACCCAGTTGTGGGATATTCTTACTAGATTAACAACTCATATATTATGCATGTCTGGCATATTTTTAGAAATATCGAAAACCACAAAACCGATTATTATAATTTTACTATGCGGTTGTTATGGTACGATAACAGACATTTTTACGTAGGTATATTTGTCTTATTATTATGTAGACATTTGCGTTTCTATTTGAAGTACCTACTTCCTTTTGATGCTACATCGGCAGGTACGCTTTTAATTAACGTAAAGTTAAAATACTTTATATAACATCACCAAAATCATACAATTGCCAATTTCAGCAATCACACGATATCGCACTAATAAAATTGTTAACTATCGCCGTACCTACATTGACTCATGCTTTGTTGACTTTAATAAATAAACTTAATTTCCTGTTAGTAATTTCATTCGATATTTATCAATTACCACGTTTTTTTAAATTATGAATTTGATATACAGGTCCCGTCTAAATAACAACAAAAAATTCACTTGCCTTTTGTTCGAGGCGAAATACTGTGATACCTAAAATTCGTATCCAGTAAAAATTATTAAATGACCTCTGTTTAGATAGATTGATTCAAATTTTCTTTCATTTTCTTTTGAGAATGAATTTTTTTGGCAAAATATGTAAAAATCCTTATTTTTAAATAAAATGCAAAATTTGCGGTGAAAACCTGCTGCTATAATTAACAAGAACTTTGCGTACATGGAGTGACAAAAACACATCCATGCGTTAAAAATCCAACGCCTACTTTCTATAAAAATCAAAAATGAAATTCCTTAGGGGCCCACTTGTGTTTCTCAATTTTTTCACATTTTTTATATTTATATATTTATTAAACAAATGCCAACTTGTAACATATCGCTGAAACCAGAATTTTATGACGAACAAGAAAATGCATACAAGGTGTTTTATTTAATATAAGAGAGTTGCTGTCACTTCCGGTTTTAGTTCCAAATTTCAGAAGCGTATCTTTCATAATAACCGAGTTATTCCGAGGGCAATTCGTTTAAAAGTTACAGGCTGTAGAGTGTAGAACAATCAATCAAACAGGGAAGTCATATAGGAAATCAAATAATTGCCAAAATTGAAGCAAGCTGAGATTTGACAAAAAAAATGTATTAACAAATTTAGATTAAATTTGGGCGCTGATTTCAAATATAATTTGAAAATTAATTTTTTCCTTTAATTAATTTTTTTAACTCGGTTTTTTCTTTTTCTAAAATTGTTAGACGTTCGTTTGATTTTTGGAAAATACGAAAATGTAGCTCACATGATATAGATTTTTTTTCCCTTTACACTTTTCCCTGAAACGATTCGTTTAAAAGTTACAGGCTGTAGAACGATAAATCAAACAGGGAAATCATATGTATATTATAGGAAATCAAATAATTGCCAAAATTGAAGCAAGCTCTGATTTGACAAAAAAATATATTAACAAATTTAGAATAAATTTGAACGCTGATTTCAAATATAATTTCAAAATTAATTTTTTCCTCAAATAATTTTTTTTAACTCGGATTTTTTATTTTTCAAAAATTGTTAGACGTTCATTTGTTTTTTCAAAAATACTCAAATGTGGCTCACACGATATAGATTTTTTTCCCTTTACACTATTCCACTACAACAATTCGTTTAAAAGTTACAGGCTGTAGAATGATAAATCAAATAGGGAAATCATATAGGAAATCAAATAATTGCCAAAATTGAGCTGATTTGACAAAAAAAAATGTATTAACAAATTTAGATTAAATTTGGGCGCTGATGATTTCAAATATAATTTCAAAATTAATTTTTTCCTCAAATTATTTTTTTAACTCGGTTTTTTATTTTTCTAAAATTGTTACACGTTCATTTTTTTTCGAAAACATGAAATGTAGCTCACATACAGATTTTTTTTCATTTACACTTTCCCGCTAAAATAATTCGTTTAAAAGTTACAGGTTGTAGAACGATAAATCAAACACCCTGTATGTGCAGTAATTTTGACGAGCATATTTTCAAATATCAGAGTAAATGCTGGTCAGATAATACATAGTTACGACCACCCAAGTAGATCGGTATAAAAGTAATAAATACGATAATCACGGCTATGTGTCCGCTTATGGGTTGTCTTTAAAGTAAACAATATGACTATCAAATAAATAAATACAATTTCGCAAAATATTGAATAGAATGCACAAAGCAAGCCAGAAAAGTTTCTGTATTTTAAATCTGCCAAGGGAGTCTAAGAGAGAAGAAAAAATATTTACTGTTTTTGGTCAGCTTTTTCTCTTAGGTAATCGATATATGTATATTTATTGTCAACAAAATTGTAGGCCTGTCTAAGAAAAATAACAATTGTGTACAAAATTCATATACTTATTTCATATTTTTGAGGGCAGTAATTTCTAATAATATTTACATTATTAATTAAAAACATCATTTCAGTCATATTAGGGTTAAATTTAAGTATCGCTGTAGTTTATGACCAAAAATCCAAAACCAATTTTTACAGATCGCTAGCCCCTAAAATTTTAGATAATCGGTCCGAGCTGCCAAAATTCCTTATTACGGCACTGCTAACCAGCAGCCTATACTAAAAATAAATTGTAGAGTAATATTTAACGTAAATCTTAATGGTCTAATTTAGCCTTATGTGGTGTCAATAAGCCTGTATTCTATCTATATATATATAATTTGTTTGACGGTGGCTGTTCCATTTGCAGCAGTGGTACGTTGAAACTATAATTTTGGCTAGTGAAATAAATTTAAAATGACGAATTATTGCAAAGGGCATAGCCAATTTTGTTACATATTCCGTCTGGCGACTTAGTAAATTAGTACAATTAAGAATTAATCTTAACTTGACTTATGACACCGAGTCGTTAAAAAAGTGATACTTAGATCCCCCTCCCCTTTTTAATTTTAATCGCTCAAGTGACAGCGAAACTGTTAACACTTTTCCCACTCCACTCTGAAGTGTCGTCTGGTTTTAAGTCGGAAACATCAAAACTTCCTTTCCGAATATAAAGCAAGCCCTTGTTTCATCTTAACTTAAAGCTTATTCTGTCTTCGAGAAAAGGCCGATGTCCTGTGTGGTAAATTAGTATTGTGAAATGTTATAAAAATAGAAAACACATTAGGTACAGGAATTTCATACTGATATGAATTTCTAAAAGGTTGCTTCTTATCAGACATCGAACTTGGTTGTTAAAAGTGGGAAAAAGCAAACAGGGCTATATTTAAAGGAGTCGGTCGTTGTTCCAGTGGATGTATTATTTACTTTGTTACAAAAATACTAAATACTGGCAAGGGCAAGGGAGTCGCAAGGAAATTATTATATAAGTACATAAGTTGTTTGAAATATTGTTTCATTCACGTGGCGTTTCATCCTAATATTTTGAAATATACAGGGTATATTTTTTTATGGAACTTTCAGGATATTATTACACATTTGAATTCTTCTTTTAAAGGCAATTCAAACCAAACGATATGCCATTTGGTGGATTGGTACCATGCCACCGGCTTTCATACATACAGGGCGAGTCAAAAATTAATTTTTTCAAGGGCAAATTCTACTCGAAATAAGACAGAAAGTGATATTTAACGAAATTTTTTTGTTGAATCACCCTACGTAACACACATCTCCGTAGTACTCAATAAATATTTTCAACATTAAAAAAGACTGTTTTTATGATTTAGTGGTACATTTTTCAAGGGACTATTAGTTATAATTCAACACGATTTTTTTTCAGATATGTCCTTATATCGTGTCATCAATACTACAATCAACTGTATTCGAAGTTTTCGATATGGTTACAGCTTCTGTGTATATGGGGAGTAGCTTTTCTACTGATGGTAAGTTTAACTACGTTCATTGACACTCTGTTTTTTGCAGTATTAGTAAATCTGTACGCTTGCATCTCACAAAATTTACATAATTAAAGCCATCTGCAAGAAAATTGTACTTCACTCCAATAATTAATCAGGACTTTCAGTATCAGAAAGACAAATCCTAGACATATCCCAATAAATAAGTTTAAAGCGTTAAGAGAGTTTGTTAGATTCAAATTTGGATCATATCAACACCCGATTTCTATGATTTAAAGAAATTAAATTTGTTTTTAGCTCCCTCCCTTGCTAGGAGTTTGGGGTCAGCTAGGGCTGAGTCCATCAACTTTTTCTTGCACGATTTTAAAAAAGGATGGAAAATCTCCCAAGAAAGTCATATTCTTGATTGGATTTGCCCTGCCATGTGCCGTTATAATCCTAGCATATTCCTGTATTTATTGCAGCGTGCGAAAGTCCAGGAAAAAACTGAAGTCCCATCAGTAAGTATCTGAAATTTTTACAGGCAATATTTTCTCTTCAAAATATATTATTAAACAATCTAACACACCACACAAATTATATTGTTTTAAAAATTAAAATCCCTGATGAAGGCTATGGGACTGTAGCCGAAACGTTAATAAAACAATTTTAATCATCGTACACGAACCTATAGTTCCCAAGAAAAATTCAAAAGATAAAACGTATACATATAAATATATTATATAATTCTTTATTAATTTGATGCGTAGCTGTCTAGGTTTTCGGTCATGTGATAAAATAAAAAAAAAATCACATGACCGAAAACCTAGGAATCTTACATATCAAATTAATTGATATCAACGGTCAAGAAAAGAAAAGCACTATATATAATTCTTTATGTATAATCTCTGCAACCAGCATTACAGCATCGGTGATTTAAAGGTTGCATAATCAATTTTACTATTCTGGGTTATGTTAATTAAGTACAGTAAAATAGTCATTTACGAATTACATGTACCATCTAAATCCTGTATTTGTTTTCAGGCCCATAACCGACAAAAGAAGTAGCCGAAGAGAAAAAGACGACAGCCGATTAACGAAACTAATGGCACTGATATTCCTTTGCTTTCTATTTTGCTTTCTGCCTTTAATGCTAGTCAACGTTTTCGATGACAATGACATAAAGTACCCAGTGTTTCATGTGTTGGCGTCGATTTTAGCTTGGGCTTCTAGCGTTATAAACCCTTTTATTTACGCAGCTAGTAATCGCCAATATCGTTCAGCTTACTCGAAGTTACTTAGGATTGTAAAATCTAGCGTAGTCTTTTCTGACTCCAAGCATGCCTCGAATAATTCCAGACAAGACAAAAATGGCTCTGTCACATATAAACCAAGTGGAGGTAGTGGTATGGCATAATTTGTATCCGCTTTGGAAGATCTTGCCGTTAGCTATGTTTAAAAAATGAACATTCCCTCTACATTCTCATATATTTATATATGCCAAAATAAGAAGACTGAGAGATATCTGAAACCAAATATTGATCCAAAATATAAAAAACAATCCATTCGTACATTACAACCCCAGTGTATATATTTTTATATTGTAAATATTATAGTGCCATAGTTAATCCAGTATTATTATAGTTTATCTTAGTTTAACGTTAAAAGTAGAAAGTTTTGTGATAATTGTATCATAAATACAAGGATGGGTCAAACACAGAAACATAGTCTGATATTTCCTTAGTTAATTACATATATTAAAAGTTCTGGGCAAGTGTATAGCAAATCATTACAAGAAATATATCTGGGACTCCTAGGAGCTTGTTTTAATTGATCCATCTCTGTGTAGGTAGTGAATATATTTGTAATATATTAGAATGTATTTATTTGTATCGAAGGATTTTTATTATTTAAAGGACTGATTTTGAAAAAAAATAAAAATAAAGTTTTATAATGATATCTTGTTATTTTTGTGTGGTTGTCAGTATTGGGGTATGGGTTTCACACTATATTTTAAGGCTAACAAGACTAAATTAAGTTTTACCAAATTGAAATTGTGAGAAGTTTTAAAATTTTTTTCTTGAAAATCAGAAGAAATATTGAAAAATTTTAAATTTTTTAAAGTATACATACATCATAGGTATGCAATATTTTAGATTGCTTTTTATAAATTTTCAACAATTTAAAAAATTATTAAGATTTACTGTTACTTTTATTTTTTAACAATTTTTAATGGACCTTGTAATTTTTTCCTATTGATTTGGAGAAACATATGTTCCGATTTACCGCCTTCTTCTAAAACGCCATTCCAAGCGAATAACGACCTTTAGCGAATTGACACGAAACGTCGTCAATGATCAGTAGCGTGCTTTGTAAAATTCAGAAAGGATTGAAGGTCTTTTCAATTTTATATAAAAATAAGTGAAACAACACATTTGGTGTAGGAAAGTTAAACGTGTAATATACCTACGCTACATGAAAAAATCGTATCTTATTTTAGGTTACTCGCGTTTTTGCATTTACCACCAACATTTATCAGTTGTGCTGGGCTCAGTGGGCTCTTAAGTATACATAAATATTACGATGGTACATAGTACCATCGACATACTAAACTTGTAAACAAAGAATAGCTAAAAATAAAACGGTATAAATAAGTGCAAATTTACAAATTTGTATCTTTGCTGACGTCATGAGCGCGAACGACCAAACGGTTGGTGAGTACACCACGACCACCACGTGATACTTCCATTACGGTAGAGTATAGGATAGAGCAACATAGATGCAGTGAACTTCTGCATAGATGTAAGTGCAAAGAAAAATAATCTAAACACCATCAACGTGAATATAGGGGGCTGATATATGACATGTTGCCAACTACCAAATTGCCCCTGAAATTTTGTTGGTATTCTTTTTTATTAAATACTTTCACGTTACTGTTTAGATTTCTGGGGTAAAACGATTTTTTTGTGTTATGAGTGAAAAGACATTATCAATTTCATGTAATGTTAGTTTTATGTTACCTTCTATACTCCATAGAAAAAGAGACGACACTTTCATAAATTCCATTCCTAAATGACAAACCAGTAACTGGACCAAAAAACCATCAAAACATGCAGATTAATAGGCTTTTACGAGTGTGTTTCTTATAAATTCACGGTTGACCAATTGGACGCGTCCTAGCCACCTAAGATAAGACTTAGAACATATAGTAATATATTTTACACCAATCTCCTTCAACTTCATTCCTAGCCTGTCCAATAGAAATTCTTTTCCGATATGGTGAAATAGCGAATGATCCATTATTACTGAGGGGAGGAAAATGATGAAATCGGACTTGCAAAGCTTAGTATTTATTGTTATAATCGTAGTTAAAGTGTAGTAGTCAACTTGTGGTAGTGGTAAAACTCACTTGATGAATTACAGCACGAGCCGAAGGCGAGTGCTGCAAACTTCATCTGCGTGAGTTATTTACTACATTACTCGTCAAATAATATACTATTACTTTATAGTTATTAAATAACTTCTAAATATATTTTTTTTAAATAAAATTGTTTCATTTTTTAATAATAATATAAAACGTCTTTTTGGGCGAAGTTCGCTTATAGAGCGCTCTTCCACTTAACTCTTACTTCACCTTTTTTTTAAGTTTACAATTGACTTTCATCTTTTTCCGATTACGCTATTTTGAGATAGAAATTAAAAACCATTTTTAGCCCACCCCTGTAAGGGGGTGTAGCCGAACAGGGAAAGCTTATTTTGGAAAATTTTATATGAAGTACCCACCTTAATTTTCGACGAGGAATCTCCAGTTAAATTTTTTGCACTTTATTACCCTGTAGGTTAATTCGAGTAGTAAATCGGGTTGAGTATTTTCATGTTTACGAACACGAGTAGATTTGACTAGGTTAGTAAACGAACGTAGGTAGGTAGGTAGGTAGTTTCCGAAATTGCCTCTAGAATCAGGCGACTCGACGCCGCTTTCTCCTAACTAGGTAAATAACTGGAGAAACGCATGCGCTTGTAGTGGAGAACGAAAAGAGAATCGTACATTCATAATCGTGAAGCTATAGCAATTTCTACGTTTACTATTGACTATTGTAAATATCCATACGAATAATAGGTATTACAATTTTAATTACTATTAATTTTTGGGATAAAGTAATACGTATCATTTTTTATGTGATTATTCCGCGTACTTGGGAATTTTGGTTTTACCAAATAATGTAGTGTGTCGGTTTGTGTGCAAGTACAAGAAGCGAGAGCGCCATTTTATATGGCGACCGATTTCAAAATAATCGCGTTCGTTGTTCAATTTATATTCCGTTCAGAATTTTTGTAAACAAAATGATGGACAGATCGCGGGATTACTCGCCTCGTGGAAGAAGTATGAGTATATCTCCGGAATTATACAGAAGAGATTCTCCCGATTATAGGCATAGAAGTAGATCTTGCTCTAGATCCCCAAATTATAGAAGACACAATGGCTATAGATCGCCCACATACCATAAAAAGATATGTAAGTACACACACTATTGATTAAACGCTCGATTTATTTTTAGAATAATCAGGGCGGTGACAATTAATTTTTCTATATTGGACTCGAAAACGTTATTTTTATACTGTCCAGGAGCGACAGACTTTAGTTATTAAAGTTTCAACGACTTTGCTGAAAAAAAAAAAACTGTCATAGGTTTAAAACGCATTAAATTAATATGCTTATATGATCACGTCTTTATCTGGCATATTATAATCTTAATTAGCATATCGTAATTCAAACATTATGGCGGATGAGGAATATATATCCCTACCACAATGGAAAATACCATCCGCTTTATGTGTGTGTAAAATAAAAAAGTGATTGAATTAATGGACTGTCGCTAGTTTTATTTCAGTTTGTTTTTACAATGTTAAAATTTTATTAGTTTGGGGAATTTACCCAAACCCATCATGGTAAGACAAAGATTTGTATGTAATATTGGTTTCTGAGCATGCGCTATTTTAGGTGTTGTCATATAAATATGGCGGCTCTTCGGGGAAAGGGAACAACAAAGGAACAAAGTAAATGAGTAACTACTTATTCCAACACGGTAATTATCTATGAAAGATGCAAGATAAGGCGAGTGTAAAGCTCATGTAGAACCGATCTTAATTAAAAAATATACAGGGGGTTTTCAAAAGTTTGAAAATGGCCGGTTTTTGTCGAAATATTTAGAAAAACTACCTATCAAAGTTGTAGTTTTCGGAAATCTACCAGGTGACGGTAGCAAGTTTTCGGCAGGCGCAGCTTTTCAAGGTCATTCGAAAGGTCAACTTGTTTTTTTAAACGTGAATTTTTTTATTCCGTAATTTGACAGACCAGTAGATTCAACTATTAATTAAAGACGCAACCAAGCAGGTTCCGAGATTTTAGTATTGTATTTTTTTGCCAATAGGTTCAGGACTGTCTTCAATTTTTAGGGCTACGCAGACGGATTTTACAAATACCTTTCCATAATACTAAAATTGATGCCAATCCTAAAGCTATTGGCATAAAATACAATACTAAAATCTCAAAACCTATTTGGTGTCGCCTCTTTATATTCCTTTACTCAATGATTCTGCATTATATAGGTAAATAATTAGAACATTAAGTCCAAAATTTTTTTTCTATCTGGGATTTATTGCCACATTCTAGAATGGGTAGCCCCAGACAGTTACAAAATATTTGGATTTTTTTAAATAACCTTCACACCTGTGACTTTATGTGAAAGAAACAGTTGAAGGTGTTTTTTTAACATATAATATAAATAATATAAAAATCAAAATAATGATATTTCGCAGAGGTTTCGGAAACTGAATCTGATTCCTTTTTTTGTTTTATATAATGGGTGACGCGCACGTGACGTCACAAGTAACCTAAAAAATATGTCTTCTAAAAATGTTCGAATATTACGTCAATTTTATCAACATTTCTGCTTGGATCCTGTACTATCAACCAAAATCTTGTTCGGTGCATTATTAATAGTTTTAATTGCCTTGATCTAATAAAATAAGATGCTATTTGTTGGTTGGAATTCCAACCTATAATTAACAGTCTATTTTTAATAATCTACAATATTGAAACTTTATAAATCTACTGTCTGAGAGAGTTTTTAAATGTTATAATGGATCCAAGCTAAAACTACGAAAATTAAAATTAAAATTGAAAATAAATTTGCACAGACTAAAAATTTAAGGTTATGTTAGTCATATGATGCACATGATCAATTCGTGAAATTACACAATTGAATATTTCATAGATATTACGTTCACAAAAATGTTGATCAGATTAGCTATTCACGTTGCTAAGTTCCTTTAATAATAATAACACCACACGTTTTAGTATCGGTAACCACATTATACCAGGGTTACGTTTATATTTTGACACCCACCTACAGCTTTAATCAGTAGAAATAGACAAAACCTTGAATACAAAAATTGTAGGACTTTTCCTTTATTATCTTTTCAGAATTTAAAAATTTTAAAAATAACGATAAACATTTGAAAAACAAATACAACATAATTTTTTTAAACGGAACACCCCGTGTATTTCCTGATTTCAAAAATATAACAATTACCTATTCTACAGAGTGACCCATTTGAAAGCGGGACACCTCTGTAAAAATTAATTTTTAAAAGTAATAGTATCAATTTTTAACATGCGGTATTTTTGGATGAAATTTGGTATAGACCGCTGACCCATTTTAGGGGACGCTGAATACAGTGGCGTACTTAGTTTTCATGTAAAAATTCGCTACTACGATTTCTCAAATTTTCGCTCCAAGAAAATTGCAAAGTGATTTTTATGATAGAAATTTATCGATTTTCCACAAAATGCAGTTTCCATGAGCAACAATCTAAAAAAAAGTTGATCAAAATCGGACCAAAAATAGCCAATTTACAGAGATGTCCCCCTTTCAAATGGGTCACGCTGTATATTAAAGTAAGACATTTTCAGTAAATTTAAAGAATTTTACATTAAAAACATAAAAATGGGTTATTCTGATGAAGAGAAATGCGAAATAATTAAACTGTATTATTCAAATAACAACAATAATAATAATATAATATGACTGATAGTCAAGATGGTGGCGTACCTGCCTCTCACCCAAAAGTTCCGGGTTCGATTCCCGGTTGTGGCAATGGAAAATACTGTGAGAAGGATTTTTCGTTATACACGGATATTGGATACGTGTCTCTTATGTTTAAATGTGTAGCCCCCTCCCGCACAGGGCTGGATAAAGAGGGTCGTAATTACATGTGGTAATAACTCCGAAAAGGGTCCATAGTTGCATCATGTCTCTTTTTCTATAGTCTATAACACTAGTGTGTAATTTTTTGTAATTTATAAGTAGTTCCCGTAACTTATTAATTAATGTTATCTGAGCGATTAGCGTAATGTTTTTTATACGAATTTTTTAATTCATAAATTAAATTTTTTGTTGTAAATAACACGTTCTCAATAATTGCGCTGTTTTCGAAAACTCTCTGTACATCCATGTAGTAGTGCAAGGTTTTTGAATATTACTTTGAGGTATAGATTCATTATGTATTTTTTTCCCAGACCACCATGATTACATGGAGGAGAGACGGGTAGAAAGCGACTATGACAGTGACAGGGAATATCGGCGAGATAGGGAGCTTTCCTGGGAAATAGAACGTGAGAGAAAAAGTCGATCTCGTACTCCTGAGTATAGGGAACGAGATCGGGATAGAGGTAACAGGTACTACAGAAATCGAGAACGAGAACACCACAGATTACGAAGAAGGTCGAGAAGTGGATCACGATGGGAAAGGAAATCGGAAGACAGAAAAGTTCGTGACAGAGATAGATACCGCGACGATGATAGGGACAGTGATAGGTATAGGATATATCGGAATGGCTCTAAAGTATCATTAGACAATGTGTACTTAATAAGTATTATAATTTTAACAGTGAGCGAAGCCCTAACGGAGCCGTCATTGGAGCTAGTGGATCTGAAATTATTGGATACAAAAGTCAGCCACCCAACAACACCATAATGATCAGGGGACTGGCGCAACATATCACAGAAAATGACGTAAGTAGCAAAAATAACAATAATTATTAAAATTTTAAAGCTTCAGCAATGAATAGTTAAAAACTCACCATTCGATATTTTAGATAAGGCAAGACATTATTCAGTGTGGCCTGATGCCGAAGGACATCCGACTGATCAGGAAAAAAGATACAGGTAATTTTTTAGGCTAACTGTTAATTTAAGGTTGTCTTTAGGCCGTTTTTTGTGAATATTTACTCCTCGTAAGGTCGGGTAATGCCATTGGTATCTATTGTGCTGTTTAGGTGCTTCCCGCGGTTTCGCCTTTGTCGAGTTTGCCACACTGGGTGAGGCCATACGATGGATGGACATAAAACAGGTATCTTAGCTTAAAGAAGACACTGTAATATACAAACTTTATCGTACTCTTACAAGAAATTCGATAAGTATGACTTTTTTATTTATACAATTAGGGCTGCTCTTCCTCGAATATAAGCTGGGCACATTTTGCTAGTAAAATCCTTTCTAACTTTTATTGATGTAATAATACTACTCAGTCTTTCATTACGACTCCTGTATCCAAGTTAAGTAAAAGTTACAAAAGGTTTTAAATTTTTTTGTCAAGCCCAGTATCAAAAAAAATCTTAGGTGCTTATTTTAAAAAGAAGGTGGCCTTGTCGTTTGACTAAAAGTAAGAATACTTATCAAGAAAAAACCAATCAAATAAAGATTTCATTTCGCATTTCTAGGCAGCGAAAAGGTCTCTTTAATAAGAGGGGTAGTTGTTCACAGCAACTGGGTCCTAATTAGTTTTGTTATTTCAGGGCGTTTTGATGCTTCAAGACCAATATCGCGCCATTATGCAATATAGTATACCGAAGGATATGAACTCTTCAGAAAAACCTCCAACGCATAAGGCTTCAGCTGACTGGTTTTGTATAAAAGTAAGTGTTAGTTACTTGCTTAAAACCTAATAATTTGTAGAAAAGTGGCCTTTGCTTTAAAGACCGAAATTTCATTTTGTTCTGGGATCACGAATATTTAAAAATACTGTTAAACACCCTAAAGAATCGTATTCCATATTCCTTGCATGTTTTCAGTGTGGAGCGCAAAACTTCAAAAGGAGAGATAATTGCTTTAAATGTCATGCATCTCGAATGGAAAGTGAGGAAGGCGGAAGTGGCAGTGATGAGATTTGCAGCTACGCAACCAAAAGTAAAACATTTCAACACAAAATTTCATATAGATAAATTATACCTAATTTATTTTTAGCAATCATGATGAGGAATCTCGATGCATTAACAACGGAAGACTCGGTTATGGCGGTTCTCAACAACATAATACCTGACTTGGTGAAGTCAATATCAGCTGTTTGTATCGGAAGAGACCCTCTGACGTCAACATCAAGAGGAATCTGTTATCTTGGCACCGAAAGCACCATTGATGCTTTGGCGATATATGGGGCACTTAATACGTCAAAGACGCCACTAACTATTGATGGTAAAACTGGTAAGTTCTTTAAACGTTGTTATCGTCAGTGTGACTAAAATATACATTTGCAGTGATATTATCTTACTGTAAGTACAACATGGGTGATACAAAAAAGGCGTATTCTCAAGCGGATCATGCTGCATTTCCCAATGCATCTATACCTAGCACCTACGCAATGACTGATGTTGATAGTTTAGCAGAATATGCCGCAAGACGATATGCTAAAACGCCTCAAGAGTACATGCACTATATTGAATATTACAGAGGGTTTTTCACTCAACAAATTAGCGCAGGCAATTCCATTACCCTACACCAAGAGAATCAGATGGATGCAGCAAATGCAGCTGCAGCAGTAGCACAGTCTGCAATACAGCAAATGAATGCAAACAAGTCCTATTATGATAACGCCCATATAGCTGTACCCAATGGCACCGATGGAAAGAAATATCGTAAGTATTTGCCTTATGAAAGCAGGGCACATTTAATCATATCATTTCATGGTTACCGAAGCTAGTATTTTCTTTGACCCTTGTTAAAGATATTAAGTGTAAAGTAAATCTAATATTAAATATTGTTACAGCCGTCCCAGATATATCAAAATATGTATATGACAAAACAACTGGATACCAGTATGACCAAACTACTGGTTTGTATTACGATCCAAATTCAAACTACTACTGGAACAACATAATTCAAAAGTATTTGTACTGGGATCATGACAAGTCCACGTACACTCTTGCTCCGACTTACGTTGAAAACAGTAACAATCAGTCACAAATGTCAGGTGGATCCAGTAATTCACAAGAACCAGAAAGTAAAAGGCAAAAATCTGAAAAACAAGACAAAGTCAAGGTTGCTAAAAAAATCGCCAAGGACATGGAACGGTGGGCTAAAACCCTTAACCAGAAAAAAGAAACGTCCAACTTTAAAACAACTTCTGACAATAATATTTGTTCAAGTAGCGCTTCCGCTGACATCGGTTTCTCAGTTTTGGAAAAGAAAAGCGTGACGCTTGTGACAGCTCCTGCTCCATTTTTCAAACAGGAACTCATGGAAGAACTTGCCACGCCTTCAGCTATGCCTTTGGTTGCGGCTTACGGCGGAGAGAGCGAATCTTCAGGTGAAGAAGATGTGGAAGACTTACTAGATTACAGCAGGCTGATCTGCAACCTTTGCAAACGACAGCTAGGATCAGCTGAAGCTTTAACTAAGCATGCAAAACTATCCTCTTTACACAAACAAAACTTGGAAGCACGCAGGAGGAAGAAGCAAGAAAATGTAAAAGAAAAAATTGTGTACCGTGATAGAGCTAAAGAAAGGCGCATGAAATATGGAGATCCTGATGAACCTCAGCCTAGTAAACTGAAGGAGAAGTACTTAAAATCCAGAGAAATAGATATACCAGTGGCGTCTTCATCCGTTTCAGAACCTATTGGTTCGGAAAATGTAGGAAACAGACTTTTGCAGAAAATGGGTTGGACGGAGGGCCAAGGCCTTGGAAAGCAGAATCAAGGCAGGACAACCATTATTCAGGTCTGTTAATGGCATAGCTATAGAATTAAGTCTTAACAAAGTAGTAATACTCCAGTGAAACCAGCTTGAACAGCCCTGTGACGGGAGTTTAAAGCATAGATTTTTTGAATTCCATTTTATTTTAAAATATACCAGGAACAAAAATCGTTTCGAGTTGGGTGTTCTGGCTTTAACTGTGCATGATTTAAAACTAGAATTAGTTAATTATATACTTATAACGATATTTATGTTTATTGTTATGTTTAGGCCGAGCAGCATAGTAGCACAGTGGGTCTCGGAAACAAGCTACCAGGATATACAGCGTTAGCCGGTGAATCGTACAAAGACTGTGTTAAAAAAATGATGTATGCACGTTATCAAGAACTAACAGAAAAAGAGAACAGTAACTAAAAAGTATAGAAATACTATATGGATTTGGAGCAAAACTGATATTGAATAAGAGAGTTACATACACAAGAAATAGATATCTATTTTATTTCAAATCGGTGTGAATAATTATTATGTTGTAAATTTATTTTTCTATTAGTATGAGCAAGTTAGTACGTGCCAATGAATATATTCTTATTTAAAACGTTTAATATTATTTACGGATATTTATTACCTAAGTATACTTAATTATTAATTTGATGTAATAAAATTACAAAAAAACTTGTAGGTATAACCAGTATTTTTAAATTATGTTAGAACGCAGTAATTTTATGGATGTATAATTTCTTTCGTGCCTTTTTGGTAAATAATTTCTTTTTAAAAATATTGTAAATCATGTATTTAATTCCATTAGGTGACGAAAATGCTTATTAAGACCTATATATATACATATATACTTAAGGATATAAGATTTTTTTACAAATTTGAAACTGTTAAATGTTTTCGTTAATAAATTTACTTAGTGAAATACGAACTTTCTGTTTTATTTCAGTCGGATATTAAATTAGTTAATTCTTTCGCTGTTACTACAAACTACATTGAATACTAATAGTAATTAGTGTACTTGTACAATATAGAAATAAATATACCCCGCTCGCACAAATGTCCGATTTTAAAAAATCGTACGCTCAAGTTTTACGTGATATAAATTTAGGCAGGACACATATATTTGTTCGATTTCAGATGGTTTTGTACATCAAATATACACAGACTGCATTTCTAGGGGCACTAAATATATTTTGTTCGATGATTTACCTTTTGAATAAGCGGACATATACAGTCGTACCCCCGGGTGTCGGTTACGAATGTTATGATAGTCTTTTGACCGACTAGCAAGAGGTAATGGTACCTAAATGCAGTACCTACTTTTTGTACAGAAGAAACTTGAAACATACCTATCAAATCAAGATGATTTATAGAGAAATTTTAATAACTCACTTTTATTAAATGTCAGTGCTTTCCAATTAATCCACCAAGTCGTTGAAACTTCACAGAATGCCCGTATATTCATTAGATATTATTTAAAATGTTTAATACAAACACACGTCTACGAGGAACAAGCAGTAAAAGACACTAATGTAATCTTCGCGCCGTTTACCGAAAACAAAGTGACAATAGTGACAAGCTATTACAGTATTGACACCTTAAGAACAATTGGGGATGACAGATGACACTTAAAACAATTGTTTGATAACCGGTGCAAGAAATAACTGTCATTTTTTAAACGACCGCGTTTGTGGCTACGCGTGTGTGTGTGGTGTGGTGCCAAAATGCAAATGAAGTTGAAAAAACACTCTGGTAATATGGAATTTTTAATTTATGGTAGTTGATAACCCTATTAGGTAAGAAAAACACGTTTTGTATTATGTGAAAAGAAATTTTTCTAAGTATAGCGATTCAGATTCGGAGAAGGTACATCATACTTTTATCCCATTTGACTAGGGAGAAAAGCGAAAATCTAAAAAGACTTCTGCTTATTATGCTACCACAGAACTTAGTATATAAATTACTCATAGTGCATTCACGTAATAACATGTTTCAGCATATTTGACTTTTAACCTTAAAATTTTTACAGGTCCCTGCTGTCAATACCTATACCTTACACTTTTTATAGTAAATTATGTACCTTGGAATGGTTATTTACCACCATCTTATCTAATATGAATTTGTTAAAAGTTTTAACATATTTAAAAGTTTTTGACGAAAGTTATATATATATTTTTTAAATTACCTAATAGCTATATTTTTGCGCATAAGACGCGACCAGCGACTTATAACGGTTACATTCGACATTCGAGCGACCAAGCCATGACGTCACGCTTAAAGTCAGAAGTGCAAAGGGGGGAGTGGGGATATGATGAAAATATGACAGTTAATAGGTCTGTTCCAACACTGCCGAAAACCGTTCAAGGAACGGTCCCGGTCATGCGCATATGACCAAAAACAGACCAATTGGACCGTTTTTGGTCATATGCGCATGACCGGGACCGTTCCTTGAACGGTTTTCGGCGGTGTTGGAACAGACCTAATGACACTTTAAACCTAATGGTTCTAATGTGTTTTTGTTGTCGAAATTGCAAGAAAAAGTCATGGTCTAACTACGAATTCACACTTCAAGATAAATGGAACGAATATTTTGTGTTGCTGGTTGCTCTACCATACAGTTTGAGGAATTTTCTTTGTGTACATTGGGCACGGTGTCTTACACCGTAACATTGGGTTTTATACCGCGCGATAAATAGAACAATGCATACGAAAATTTGGCCATTTGAGGTATTATATAACAAATGGAAGAGAACTATGTGTCATCGTTTTATATAAAGCCTAAATAAAGTTATTTATAGAGAGTAATAATAATAATAATAGTGCAGAGGTGTATTTTAAATCTGGGTTAGAGGATCATACATGATTAAACATCCTTTTGTAACTTTTCGATAAATTTATTACTAAAGGACACAATTTTATAAAAAATATAGGCATATAACAACCTTTTTTTAAAAAAACGTAGTTTACACATGTTTATATCTCGGTTTATATTAATAAGAAAACACTTAAAAATTTTACATTAAAATTTGTTAAATTTTAATATTATTAGACATTTTCAATTAAAAAAAATTAAATAAAGAAAACACAGCATGACAACAATTTAGATAAATAAATACATAGATACATATAGAACAAAAACTTATTTATTTATTTATCTAAATTGTTGTCATGTTGTGTTTTCGCTATTTTAATTTTTTTTAAAATTGAAAGTGAGTAAGAGGAAATGTCAAATTTTTAAATGTTTTCTTATTAATATAAACATTTGTAAACTATGTTTTTTTAAAAAAAGTGTGTTATACCCGAGGTTATACCTATATTTTTATAAAATTTTTAGTGCCCTGAAGAAGTTAATAAATTTAACGAAACGTAGATAAGTTACAAAAGGAATTTTGCTTAATCATTTATGTTCCTCTAACCCAAATTTAAAAACATTTCAAACGTTTTTAACGAGTTCTTACGTACAAAATACAAACAAATTTTTGAAAATGAAAAGGCGGAGTTCAGCTGAGAAAGCAGAAATGTTTAATCAGCTCGTCTTCCCGAAAATAGATACATGACACATCAAATCAAATATAAAATATTAAAACAAAGACATACAGACATACAGATCTAAATGCTTTACAATATTTATTTTACAAAAGAAACTTTGACTAAACCAGTACCTACCAATATGTTTTTTTAACTGCTTGCCGAAAGTTAATGCACTTTTTCAGAAAAGTCGTAATTTTTTCAAAGAGTGTCTGGGGTGTTTTACTCCTTTACAATGTCACTGTCGTGACGTCCGTTTAAATTTACCCAGGAATTTATTATCATTTTGTCAACTGAACGCGTTAAAGACTTTTTGCCTAAAGTTATAATTTTCTTAAAGAGTTCTCGAGGTGTTTATCATATTTTTCCATAGTGAGAAAGAAACTTTAGTAGACCATGAATCAAGAAATTGAGGCCCACCATTTTGCTTTGGTGCACAATGGTGAGATTTATTAGGGATATATCTAATGTTATATCTATATTTTCTTATGAATATCAAATTCTAACCAAGAGCGGATACAGAATTTTTTTTGGCGGGTGGGGGCGGAGTTAAGAAATAATAGAACTGACATGATTTATGTATATTAAAAAAATCCACCTTATCCACCTTTGATTCTAACTTGTTTTGGGCTACACATCCCCAATTGCTAATATATTGTTTTCAATTTTGAGCGTTAAACTTATGAATAAACGAGAGGTAATAGTTTGACAAGCGTCTACTACATTATTGTAATGACTCAGGAAAGTGGATACGACAACCCATATTTTCTCAAAATATTCTTGAAATAAGTAGATTGCTGATGCTACTATTTTTAAATTTTCAACAAATCACTTTCGGTCAAATTTCAATTTAGTTACGTTTAAAAAAAAATATGGTTCAATAACAAAAGATCCCTAGGGGATTCTTCAAACTAGATATAAACAAAGTCCCTCGTGTGCCTGTCAATTTATTTGCCTATTCCAAAAAATATCTTTCTGTGGTAAATAAGTAAACAGTGCAACAATTAAAATATTTTATTTATTTAACTTTTTTTAACTTAACTTTATTTAAATTAGATACCCTTTCGATATCGCCTCTGGATATAACATTGAAATCGATAATAGACAAACTAGGTTCTGGTAAAACGAGATAAGTTGCTGGAAGGGGAGATCCGCTTCTGCACAATTTCTGCACATATTCCCCTCCACCCCCTCCAGCTGTTTTTCGTAGATTAAGCTGTTCACTAATTTTTTCAAAAGTTCTCTTGGGGCTTGAATTTCTGTAACTGTAAGTACAATCCTCAAGTGACGTTTCACTATCATAATTAATGTTTAGATTTTTAAAGTGCAATTGGGCTTGGGTCCTGCTTGTCAGAGGTCTCTGTTGATAGCGATATTTGTTCCGTCTTCTCGCCTGGTTAGCTCTAGAGCGCAGTTTTTTGTTGCCGATTTCAGTTGCTATTTGAATCGGAATAGCTCCTATGTTGTGGTAGTATTCCAAAAAAGTTCGGACCAAGTTCCTCCCGCAGCGCATATCTTTAGTTAACGCTAAGGAATTAATGTGTGATTTGTGCGTTTGTGGGCAGGCAATGCACAAGATAAGATATTGCGCGTCTTCAAGGAAGTCGATATACGATTTTAAACCCATAGCTAATTGCAGTTACAAAACTGTTCCTACACCGGTACCGGTGAAGATAAGGACTTTTATAGTATTTTGAATATTAAATTTTAAATAAATTAATAATAAATACACCACATGTAATTACGACCCCCTTTATCCCAGAAGGTTCTAGAAGAGCCTTGTGCGGGAGGGGGCTACACATTTAAAGACCAGGGACACACATCCAATATCCGTGTATAATGGAAAAATCCCTCTCACAGCATTTTCCATTGCCACGACCGGGATTCGAACCCAGGACTTTTGGGTGAGAGGCAGGTACGCTACCATCTCGACCATCAGTCATACCAAATAGGTAACTACTTTTATTTCCTCTAGTGCGGGATGTTCGAAGGCAGCCAACATGCTTCACCATCCAACATGTGTAATTTTTTGCTGGACTGACCGATGTGATATCTTATCTTGCATAATGCCTTGTAATGGGGATACCCACTATTAGATATATAAACCGATGTTTAAGGATACAACTTTCTTCGGTATAGGGGATAGTAATTTCTGATCCTTTGAGCTTGTACCCATAAATGGATACCTCAAAAGAATAACAATTCACTTTATCATTTAAAAGAGAACAAAGATATCTTCTGGCGGTTCCAATTTTGGTGTTGTCCGAATTAAACATTGTATTTTCAGCTATGTAGTCATCTGACGTTGTAGCTAACAGTTTTGGAAACAAAATGTGGCGTTCATACCTAAAGAAGACATTGTTTTGAAATATGTCGTTACTAAATAACTAAACGTAAACATCAAACCTATAAACATCTTCGTAAGTATTTCCGTATACAAAACATCCTTTCAAACTTGAATGGGCGTGAATATCCAAGACAAAATCTAACTGAAATTCCTGAAAATAACAAAAAAGTTGACATTATATTTGTTTCTCATTTGCGTACATCAATTGCTATAATTTTAATTCGAAATCGAGTTATACAGAGTGTTAGGAAAATGCGGCCAATTTCATCACGACAAAAGCTTTCTTTCTACCTGCCTGTACAAGATCACTGAACTTTGAATAGGATGTAAACACAGCTCAGTCGATCGATACTATCTTAATTGCCTAAAACTTTTCCCAACACCCTGTATATTCCTCAGTATTCGATGGAAAGTTCTACCATTGTACATTTGGCTTGGTAGTTTGAAACAGGTTAGCCATGTTATTGGAGCATGGAACCCAAACCATATTTGAGCCAAGGCTTCCAAACTAAACAAAGAAGTTTTGAGGAAACTGACGGCCCTGGAGGTGCAAACCTATACATATAGGAATGAGTGGGTGTTTTTTACATTTGCCGTATCGTCCAACGAGATAAATCGCTTATAGTTTACCGACTCGTTATTTAATTCCGCCTGGCGCACGAGCAAGGATCAAGCGAGTAGTTATGGTCGAAGGCTAACCCGCGAGTTTATATTTTCTCCATGGTATCTTCAGGGGGTGAAATTCGCCCTTGAATCGAAGAAATATATATATATCTCTGGAGTGTTTGCAATGGACACATTTTCATTTTGAGGGACGGTTACTTGTGACATATGCAAGCAGCCCTTAAATTTTCATCGACTTGCAAAGGGTCCCAGAGTATCTTCCCCTTTTATAAAAGGTAGCAACGATATTGCAGGTTCTACAAGGGGGTAAACTCTTGCTAATTGTTCTCGAAATTGTCTAAGTTTTGTGTTGGCCTCAAAAGGGCGCAGGACGAAGGTCAGCTCGAGAAACCAGCGTTGGGCGCGCAGCTCTAATTTGGGCTTTGAAATGATTCGGCGGAAGACCTTTACATCTCCCTCTGATCCTAGCCTGATATCGAATACAAGACTGCGTGTATATGTGCTCATTTTATTACCTTTGACAGTTCTGCTCCAACTCCTACTGTTTTGTCATAGTTGAAACGAAAAATTGGAAAAAATATAACTGGATAAATAACTTTTGATGCTCATACCTGAAAACTCTACAACTTATACTCCCAAAACAGGCACCACAAGTTCCTGTAAATTTACCTTGTTTTTGTCTAGTATTAGTAACATATCTATCACAGATTTAATAGTGGGATGACACCAAGGATTTGCTATATGCCAAGAACGGTTTAGATCGGTACCCATCACAGTACTTCTATAGTTCCCAAGAAAAACTCCATCCGGATTCAGCATGGGAATTATTTTGAATATGACGTGTTCCCTTAAAACTGCCGCTATCGAGTTCGAACTTATTAGCAGTTCCAATAAACCTAAAATTAAATAAAATGGAAAAATTTTGTATGAATACCGGCCAGCTCAGCAAAAATGTGTACATAGGAATAGCATAGCAAAGTTCTGCCATTAGCCAGCGCCATCAATCAGATACCTTTTTGCTAACTCCACATGTGTACATTTTGGCTGGGCTAACCAATTTTTTTGGCACAGTGTATTGTTCTTGTACCTTGGCATACGAAACTAGCTGGGGATTCTCCGGGATGAACCCTGGCCATTATAGCAACGACTCTTCTCTTCGATTTAAGCTGGGTTCGGTCTAGGGAGCCTATTGTGATCGAATCCAGTCGCCTCTTTTGCTAAAACTTTAAAGTCAATTCGAACTAAATTTAAATCATTATATCATACCACGCTGTTTTCAAGAAGTTCCCTTTTAAAATTCTCGCTGAGATATGTGGCTTTCTTCTCCAGTATATTTAAAAATGTTTGCAGCCTTGTGTAACTGTAAGGCGGAGATAAGCAGAACTGGAACACGTCGTCTTCTTTGTCAAATCCGAATGAAAAGCTTAATACGTAATGACCCTGGTGTACAACAGACTTATGGTAAAAGACGTATTCCTTTGGGATTCTTTGCCTGCAATCAGAGAATACAAATGGTGACGACCACAAATTAAACAGTAACAAATACTACCATTTTGGTCTACTTGAAGATTTTACTAGTGGTGTCATATGCTCCATAAACAAATTTCGTTCTTTGCTAATATTGACAATATTAAATATAACTCTCTAAAAACTAAGGTGATAAAAACAAATAGCAACCCACAACTTTTTATACCTGATCCAGTTTGACATTATCGACAGTAAAATTGAACCAAAACCGTAGTTTCGGGCTGCAAGTATCTGGTCTGATAAACAAGTCATATTCGTATTCGTTTATCAGGTCGACTCTTCCTAAATTTCCAGTTTCAAAAGATGCATCAAAGCACAAATGCCCACGCTTTGCCTTCCCACTGTGTCCTGGAGGGCGCATTATAATGCGGTTAACATTGCCCATACCCCCTTCTCCATCGCTGTCATCAGAATCTAAAACAAGATATTAGTCTTCTTCCAGGATCTCCTAATTTTATTCGGATGTTTCGGTGTGATGAGGAAAAATGCGAGTTCTGGGTCAGACATAGGCGGAGTGCACGATATGGGGATATTCATGTTTAAAGGAGTTGTTCAAATAAGTTAATTTACCTTCTCGCCTCTGATAGATGTTGGTATGTTGCAACGGATCACAATACAGATCCATTATCGATTTTAATTAAAAATAAAAATAGATAGCTGTGCATTGCCTTGAATGATTAAATTAGCAAGAATTAAACAGAGCACAACTTGGTGTAAAGTTACACTGCAACTGACCCAAAGAGGTTTGTTCAAAGCGCTCCGCGTGAAAGTTATCAGGAATAGAATCAGATAAACACGGAATCCAAAGCTTTTAAACATTGCATGGAACTAAAGTAATTAAACTTTGTGGAAATGTGTTATTTCCAGACCAAATCGGTGGAATACTCGAATAATCAATAGGGTTCTTTTTAGATTGATCCCCGAGTTAAAAGAATTTCATGACGCAAACAGCTCAAACTTAATGACCTAGTCGAGATACATGCTCATGAAGGAAAGAAGTGATTAATGAATAAATTAGCTTTTACATGGGCACGTTACATACTCCTACTCCACGACAAAGTGGGAAAATCTTTTTTTTTCTCTTTAAATCGGGGTTGTGTTGGCTTTGGTTTGTGGACCATTAGCACAGTGCCATGTATATAACTGAACAAATTATAATTAACCCTTAATTAGTTTTCGTTACATTTACGCAACAATAATCCAAGTATTCAAAAACTATAAAATAATATATATTATGTCTTCCATATTCTTTTTGTACCTACAATTTTTTATCTTATTTCATTTATTTTATTTTATTTTATTTCCTTTATTTCTTTTTTCTTATTTTATTTTTTTTACCTTTTACCTTTTCCTTTTTATATGATGATGATATGTTAGGTTTATATTAGTTTTTTTTTTTTTAATTATATTTTGGGACACATATTTTATATTTTTAAATTAATTTTCCTAATAAACTGGTATAATAACAAATATGTATTTTCATTTTCTAATTTTAACAACGAACTTAAGTTGAATGGCTTCTCTACACTTAAGTGGTATAACCTTCATTTATATTACATTCCAAAAAGATATGCTCCAAATTACCTATGTCTCCACAATCACAATTTGGATTTCCTCTTATCGTTTATTTTAAACATGTGGGATGGGAATAATCCATGGTTAAATCTTATTCTACAGATTGTTTTTATGAAAGCTTTATTTGCGCAAGATATTTTTGAAAACCACGGTTTCCCGTTTGGATTTTCTTTAAGGTTGTTATGATATTTTCCTTTCTGTATATATCTATACTCCTCTCTCTATTGCTCCAATATGTCTCATTTGTAATGTTTTGATAAGTCACTGTAAGTATATTTATAATCTTTTATTGATTCGAATTCATTTACATTTCTTGCCAAATTGTCAGCTATTTCATTACCCCTTAGGGACACTGCACCTGAGTCTGTCCGCGTTTTAAACGCAGTACTACACTAAGGCATAGGCACCCCTTAGAAATAACAGAAACGTCAGATCCTCCGTGGAAAAATCTTCAAGAGCCGGGGTAGACAGAATAAGACCGACGTTAGAGGGACGATATATAATTTGTCTTTATTTGACATTTTTCTAAGATGCTTACCCAATTTATCATCAAAAACTTTCAGTACCAATTACGTTGTACCATAATGTTCTGTCTTATCACCAACTCTATTTCTTCTGCAACTGACCCAACTAACTTGCTGCTGCAACGTTTAACCCTGCACGCACAGATTCGCTGATGATAGTGCTCATGAAGGTTCTTCAGCTGCACCAGAGGGTGCAGCTGAATCCAACAATTTGGCTAAAATTGTGGGATGGGGCCTGTAGTAATTCATCCACTTAAACTCTCTGTAGAACATCGCTTTATCGGTCATCTTGTATAGCTCGAATAAGTTATGGAATTCCTTATCCTTCCTTGAGTCCTATTCTCCTCGAGTCAAGGTCTGCCCTTGGTGCCATCCAATAAAAAAAAATTACTGTATGATGTTTACCTGAAGATGTTGCTGTGGTCTTTCATTTTTGCACGTTCATCGCAGGAATTGGGTGTATAAAGATGGTTGTCGCAGGATTAGGGGCAGGTGTGGCTGCGTCTCCCACTGCACGCGAGCTGGGATGTCGCAAAGGACAATTGCAGTTATTTTGCGTTATTGATTTTTCCTGCTGTATTCAGAAAACTTAACAGTTGAATTTTGGAATGTGGCTGTCTTATGTGAAACTTCCCTAATACTTTAAATGTTTTCTGTTCATCCCCTTAACTATGCGTGAAGCGAAATTTGAGAGAACGCGGATCCTGCTCGATCGATAAATACCATGCTGTAAATGTAAAACAGCATAGAGTACAGTACAGCACACGTAATGCAGGATAAATTCCAATAGCCATACAGCACACAGCACAGTTAAATTTAGATTTAGGAATTCCAGTTTCCAGAAGCGAGAATTTGTCTCATTTGTGAGATCTTCGCATAAACAAATTTTTTTAATACATATACACATTCCTGTTTTTAAAGAAATGTAAAATGGCCTTTTATTACTTCCCCAAAACTAAGATTTGCACTAAATTAGGCGCTGAAGTTCTTGAAAAAAAGTGGTTTACTTCCATCTAAGCATTTAATTTCAGCCCCACCTTTAGGGCCATATTACCCACTAGGCTGACAAGGCTAAAGCCTAGGGCGCCGCACACAGAAAGGCGCAAACGATTACTATGAACAAATTTGAAAATGAAAAAACAAAATTTTACCTAGGAGAAAAATAAAATGAATTATAGGTAATGTAATAATAGTAATTTATTCCACAAGTATATAATGACACGAGGATGAAATTTTACGGCACGAGCCGAAGGCGAGTGTCATAAATCACCTGAGTGAATAATAGCCATTATATACGAGTAGAATATCCACTACTATTAAAATTTTTAACTAAATCTTTTGCTGAAGGAATTTATAAGTACCCACTATTTAATTTTAACATTTTTTATGAGCAGGCCGTTATGTGTCAAAAGAACTGCCTGTCATAAATTAAATTTAAACATCAACGTTGTTTACAATTAATATCGTGCGTTCACTCACATGTCATGGCCACTTTCATAAAATTTTTAACAAATATCCGATATGTTGTCATGGAAACTTTGTTCATTATTCATTGCAGTGAATAATGAAATCATTATTCACTGCAGGGAATAAGTCGTGAATAAAATACTATTAATGTATGCATTATGTACCTACGTACTTTCTCAAGCATAATGCCATCCATTATTCTCTGCAGTGAATAATGATTTAATTATTCACTACCAGCGAATAATGAACAAGGTTTCTATGACAACGGATCGGATAGTTGTAAAAATTTCATCAAAGTGGCCATGACGTGAGTCAAAGTACAAAATTAATTAATTGTAAACAACGTTGACGTTTAAATTTCATTTATGACAGGCCGTTCTTTTCACACATAACGGCCTGGACATAAAACATGTTAAAAATAAATAGTACTTATAAATTTCTTCAGTAACAGATTTAGTCAAAAATATTTACTACTAGCCGTGGATAAAATAGGGTATTCTGGCATATAATGGCTATTATTCGCTCAGGTGATTTGCGACACACGCCTGCGGCTCGTGCCGTAAACTTACACCCTCGTGAATAATGTAGGCCATTAGATGCTTGTGGAATAAAATTATTTACCAGGTAGGTACCTATTATTAAGTAGTAGGTACGTTTTTCGAGAAATTGTTATTAGTTTATGTTCATATTAATACACAATAAAAAATAAAATGCAAATAAAATGCACAATCACTTTCGCAAATTTTAAAAATTATTTTTTTTTAGAATTCTCTTTTTTTGCTTGATATGCATTGTTTATAAATGACTTTATTTAGGCTTTATACAAGCATAATAATAACAAATCCAATTTGATATACTCATATTGATGTTTCATCTCTAAACATACAATTATTAAATTTATTGGACTTACAAACTTCAAAACGTCTAAAAATAAATTATTGAATTTTTTTTTTAATTCACCACAAAATTCATTAGTTATGGTCCCAATTAAAAAACGATGTCCCCATGAAGATGTACATATTCTTTAAAAATACCGTTCAATAATTATTGTAGACCTCAGAATTTATTGGTCATTTTATTTTTTTTTAATGTTCGTTTTTAAATTGTTCGTCAATCTTCTCGAGCAGGATTTTTGATTTTAAGTTATAATTTTCGCCCAATTTAGTTTTAAATCTTTACTTTAAAAATAGATGATAGATTAGCCAAAACATAATTTTCTTTTGTTTTTTATTCTTGACAGCCGCCAAAATGAGTGTCAAATTTAAAATTTTACAAGTACATATGTTTTTTGTAATTTTGAAAAATCATTTTATTTTTATAATTAAAATTAAAATGTTTTCGCTTTTGGAGCTGTCAAATTGTCTGTCAAATACGAAATTAATTTCATAAAATTATTATGTTTGTTGGTAGCTGCCAAAATTGCTGTCAAATTTAAAACTATAATTTTATAAACAATGTGAATTTCTATAGAAGGGAAATCAAGTGTTTTTCTTTTAACTTGTCTTTGTGGAATAAAAACGTTTATTTTGTATTAAAGATATTATTATTATTATTATCAAATGGGCGATCAATCTGTAATAGCATAGGTCGCACACCATGCTTAATTCGGCCCTTCCCACCTTGTCGAATCTTCCTAACCTGAATGGCCCATGAACGGTCGATGGGAGACAAATGAGAAAGTCTTAAAGGTCTTAGTAATAAGTAATGACGTCACTAACAGAATGTGGATTCGTCAGTAAAAATCGTTCCCATCGTGGTTCCGGTTCCTCCTAATTTTTCTTGTGATAATGCATGACCTGAATAGCACCTCTCACTGTCAAAAATGGGTTTCGAGCAAAAGCAGGTTTTTTTTTAGTTTTAGTTTTAGTTCAACGAAAGTTATGCATAGAAATAATATGGCGTTATAGATAGCCGCTTCACCGCCTACATTGTTCTGCCTATTTCTACATGTATTCCTATATATAACTTTCTGCTGGGCTAGCCGGTACGGTGTGTTAGTCCGCCAATCTGTGGGGGTTAGCGTGATTGTGTGTTACCTTTACGACGAAGATTAATATTCTTTTAATTGCAAGGTACTTGTGTGTTTTATTGGAGAAATCTAAACATAGGCGGGTAGAAGTAACAATGAAGTATTGATTTAAAGACTATAGTTAGCCAACATGATTGCCATTAATGTCAATAACATGAATGTTAAAACACGATTAAGCGGCGCAATTAGACCGGTAAATAATCATTAAGGTGCCTGGCAAATAAAATAAATTATTTTGACTTAAGGGTTGAAAATACGAAAATGGAAAGTCGACAATGAACTGACGTAATAAAATATATTAGTCTTTTTAACATCATCTTAATCATTGTTCAAGAATGTATAGTTTTATTTTTATTACCAGATGAGATTTTTCAGTTGTGGATATACAATAAATTCTATAAATTCCGTTCGACTGCTTTCGCAGTGGAAAATTCGTAACGAACAGATGTACGTAAAGTTAAATCATTTATTTTTAAAACAATAATTATATGGATAGATCAAGTAAAATTAGATTTGCACCGTCTGCAGATAGAAAATATCGATTAATTTTCGCGCTCAGAAATTGAGTTGGAAGACTAAATATACAGTGTGTCTCACTTTTCACCACTACACCCCAATATCTAGGCCATTTGTTGATTGATTTAGATCAAATTTGGTATACTTCTTTTCTTTCAGATTGTGTTTAAAAAGTTATTAATAAAACAATTTTTCAAACTTAAATACGCCTACTATGATCAAAAGAAATTGGTAAAAATTAGGAATTTATATTAGCGATTGAGATAGGGTTTTTGTTTTAACAGATTCTTGTTCAGCATGATCTAAAACGCCTGTACACCAAATTTCGTTAAAAAATATCCATTCCTTCACAAAAAAAAAGTAAAAATCTAAGATTTCAATAATAATCACCCTACTATTCCAGTTATTTATTGTCGGATATTTACATAACTTGGTAGTCGGGTGATATAATGAAGCTAATTAAGCATTAGGACACTTTTTTTTAGAAAATATCAAATAACTCAACTTTTATTATTTTGTATTATTGAAATCTTAAGATTTTTATTACTTTTAAAAAAAAAAAAGAAAAAATATTTTTTAACAAAATTTGGTATACAGGCGTTTTAAGTCATGCTGAAAACAAAAAGCCTATCTCAATCACTAATATAAATTCCTAATTTTTGCCAATTTCTTTTGATCATAGTAGGCGTATTTAAGTTTGAAAACATTTTTTATTAATAACTTTTAATCACAATCTGAAAGAAAAGAAGTATACCAAATTTGATCTAAATCGATCAACAAATGGCCTAGATATTGGGGTGTAGTGGTGAAAAGTGAGACACACTGTATAAACCAAAGGACGCTGTGGTTTTATAAAAAATAAACGTTTCGCAAGTTCACCACGTTTTGTTTGCTTTCATCAAACATTTGTTTAAGTAATTGGATTAAACATCATATCGTTCTACCAGGGCACCAGATAGATGCGTAATGCTTATAAGGCTTCGCTAATAATACCCCAGGTGATACGCACCAAGGGTCATCACCATAATTCGCAATTCTTGTAAACATTGTTTTTGCAATTATTTGATACCTGCCACTCTATCGTGAAGTAAGGATATTTAACGTGCCCACATCGCAGACTCACAGCGCCGAAAATTTGGCACCTCTTTCGAAAGATGCAAATAAATACTCATGTTTCCGATCGAATTTGAACAATTGAATAAACTGATTTAAGATTCCCACGAAAGTGAAACATATTTTCGTATGACACGTGTCATCGCAACAGCTGGTGGGTAAAATATTTTGATCTTTATTAAAGTGCTTTCGTAATATTACATCAGGGTGGCTTGAAAGTATCAGTGAAGACAAATGAATTTTATTTTATACGCCGAAAAAACGCCTTCTGTGCGATAAATTAAAAATGAAAAAGGACATATGTGAATACAATACTTGTAGAGAAAATAGTGTTTCATACGAGGCTAATAGGTAGCTAAAGGGATTGATTAACGTCTGCATTGTTGCGAGACAGCAAATTTTCTGTGGCTATACATACCTTCCCCAAAATCCCCCATGCTTTAACACAAACGATAGCCGTCAGACGAGTCACTTTAATTTGATAATTAAACACGCAACGTGAGATTTAAACAAAGCAATATTCGATCCGATTCGCGAAAGTTGAAGGTTGTTGGATGGCCGTTTTAACCACCCAACACTGACAAACCGACTGTCTTTCTTATCAATGTTGACATTTTTTCAACACATGTTTGATCAATAATAACCCCATTGCATGCCTTACCTAGGACCAACTTATTTGTCCCGATTATGACAGAAATTGTCACGAACGGAAAATATGTTTAATGCTGGGGAACTTCAGGAGTTAGGGCGCATTTCACTCGCAAGAAAATTTCGCCTGCTTTGTTGTTCTTCTACAACAATAAATTATTTAATTGCTATTGGATATTTGGCAAATACACGAATTGTATTTGTCTAAATATTTATTTTATTGACAAACTCACCATCTTTATATTTGCCAATTATTTAATTGGTCATTTGATTCGGGAACCACAAATATTCACACAAACAACTTAAAGATGGAAGTGGAAAGTGAAGACGCTTCAAACTTCAGAGGTTGCTGCTGCGGGCATTTTTATGAGCTCAGCTATTGTTAAAAAATAAAAAACCGTTTAAGAAATCTAAGAGAAGCAGAAAACACGAAGCAGGAACTCGACGTAAAGAAGGTAATGAAGAATTGAGAAAAATGATGGAAGACCAAGAAAAGAAAAGAAGAACAACAAAAGCGACGTCAATAAGAAAAAAGATAACATGAAAAGAAACATCAAGGGCAAGATCGAAGACGTCGGGAAGAACTGAGAAAAATAATAGAAGATCAAGAAAAGAGACGTAAAAAGAAAAAGAAGAGCAAGAAGAGAGACGTCAAGAAGAAAAAGAAGAACATGAAAGAAACTTCAACAGCAGACGACGTCCGGAAGAATTGAGAAAAATAATAGAAGATCAAGAAAAGGGACGTCAAAAAACAAAAAGAAGAGCAGGAACAACGACGTCAAGAAGAAAAAGGACAAGTAAAGAGACGTCAAGATGAAAAGGAAGAATGAAAAAGAGACGTCAAGAACAAAAGGAAGAATTGGGAAGAGATATGGAAAACATGGAAATAAAACAATATGAAGGGAAAGAGGCAGAAAAGACACGCCTAGACGAATTAAGGGCAATTACATGGTTTGTCCTATAAAATATCAGTTTGGATATTGGGATATTTGTGATGGGTCCTAGGGTAAAAATTAAACGGATACGTGAATAGGCATAGGCAACCAATCCAGAGATCCTTTGTCTTGTGTTAACCTATGCAAGTATTGGCATTCTATGCAAACTATATCCAGTAAATACATGTATAAAAGTATAGATCGGACATTTAATTTAGACGTAGCTGTACATGTTTATAGCTCTAAGGACATTTATCCCAACTGTTTTTGGTAACGTTCAAGTGTACAATTTGACATATTGTTATTATTACTATTATATAAAATGTTTGATATTCTCATCGAGTATTCATATGAATGGCTCAAGATGAATGAGCAATTAAGCATATCCTATGCCTATGACGTAAAACTCTGCCCAGGCCTACTACTGACGTTGAAGTGGTGAAGGAGGGGGGAGGCAGAGAGGGAGAGTAGAGGACAGTTTACTCATGCAGCTACGGTAATCCTTGAGCGCAAGGGTAATTCCGGCAAACTCCGGAGCTCCAGGCATTTAGAGATTTAAAACGCACGAGGCTGATCTAAAAATACAAAGAGGTGACAGAGGGCAGATTTTTTCGTCTTGTTTCTCGTTAGAAAAAATATTGTGTTGAGTTATTAATTTTATTTCTTTTTAAACATAAAATGTAGTGAAGGTTAATTATCCAGAACACTAATTTTGATTACAAATAATACATGGTGAATTTTCAAAATACAGTAAGAAGTTTCATACTTTATTTTGATGTTTGATACTGTTTAATATGATGTACAAAAATACATTACAGTAAAGGACCTGTTAAATACTATTTACTCATTTCAACGCATTGGAAGAAATGGTCCCACTAAATGGCTTCATTTCAAAATTGCGTAAAGACGTGTGTCAATCAAAATGGGCAACACGTCGAACACCTATTATAAATTTTCCCAATGAATTATTTGAGGGAACCTCTTTTTTTAAGTTTATTCTTTAATTTGACACTTATTTATAAAACGAAATTGGTTGCAATTAGCCATAGGGAAGTACTTACAAAAAATGTTCGTTTTTCATTTCTACATCACATCGTTGAAAAATATACAGGGTGTTCCCTTTGAAAAAATAGAGAAAATTCAATTTAAAAAGTTCTCAATTGAAAAATAATTTTTGGCCACCATGTACAGTTTTAGGAAATGAAAATGATTCAAAAACATTAATTAGATGTCTCGTAACTGGTATTCACATAATTTTTTCTTAAAACCCATAATTGTGACTGTAGTGATTTTTTAATATCCATCTGCAGATTGCATTATTTCAACAAAAAAATTCATGACATCCAAGTGGTTGGGAGATATTCAATGCTAATATAGGAATGGAATAGAGCCTAGAAAGAGGCTTCAAAAAATGTACTTGGTCCTGTAATTTCGCCTTGGCCCGCCCTTTATGTTCGAAAATAATTTCCAGTTATAGACTTTTTTATCTACTTTACTTGCAATTTTTTAAAAAATTTCTAGCTAACGTAGAACTCGAGATATCGAGATCCGAAGCACTATTGCCCCACCCTGTATATTGGATTGTTGAAATCTTGAGCTTCTTTTATTCTCAATGAATATTACAATGATTCTGAGCGAAAAAATATTCCAAGAGCAAAAATGGTGTAAGTGCCAACTGCACCTCAAACACAGCGTTATTTTTAATGAGTTCACCATTTTGATTTTGCCCATAAGAAAATAGTCTTGGTTTGGTGGCTATCCAATGACATCTGTTGGATAAATATCGAATAATTAGTAAAAAAAAATTTGAGGCAAAATAAATACTTCCATTTTTTTTTCTCAACAAATTCCCCTAAACTGAAACGGTTGCACCTTCTAGATAAAATATTGGAATGTAGTAAACTTTAGCTTATTTTATTATCAATGATTCTGAACAAAAAATTTTTCGGGAGCAAAAAGGGTATAAGTGCCAACTCAACTCAAACGCAGCGTTATTTTTAATGAATTCGCCATTTTGATTTTCACCTTATTACAAATTTGGATAAAATAACAAAAACCTATAGTCCTGGCTATCCAATGACATTTACTCTGCTGCATAAAACGCAGCGGATAAATAGTAAAAAAACTTACAGGCAAAATAAATACTTCCAATTTTCCTTTGTTAACAAACTCCCCAGGGCCATATTACCCACTAGGCTGACAAGGCTAAAGCCTAGGGCGCCGCACGCAGAAAGGCGCAAACGATTACTATGAACAAATTTGAAAATGAAAAAACAAAATTTTACCTAGGAGAAAAATAAAATGAATTATAGGTAATGTAATAATAGTAATTTATTCCACAAGCATATAATGGCACGAGGATGAAATTTTACGGCACGAGCCGAAGGCGAGTGTCATAAATCACCTGAGTGAATAATAGCCATTATATACGAGTATGATATCCACTACTATTAAAATTTTTGGCTAAATCTTTTGCTGGAGGAATTTATAAGTACCCACTATTTAATTTTAACATTTTTTATGAGCAGGCCGTTATGTGTCAAAAGAACTGCCTGGCATAAATTAAATTTAAACATCAACGTTGTTTACAATTAATATCGTGCGTTCACTCACATGTCATGGCCACTTTAATGAAATTTTTAACAAATATCCGATATGTTGTCATGGAAACTTTGTTCATTATTCATGGCAGTGAATAATGAAATCATTATTCACTGCAGGGAATAAGTCGTGGATAAAATACTATTAATGTATGCATTATGTACGTACTTTCTCAAGCATAATGCCATCCATTATTCCCTGCAGTGAATAATGATTAAATTATTCACTACCAGCGTATAATGAACAAGGTTTCTATGACAACGTATCGGATAGTTGTAAAAATTTCATCAAAGTGGCCATGACGTGAGTCAAAGCACAAAATTAATTAATTGTAAACAACGTTGACGTTTAAATTTCATTTATGACAGGCCGTTCCTTTTACACATAACTGCCTGGACATAAAACATGTTAAAAATAAATAGTACTTATAAATTTCTTCAGTAACAGATTTAGTCAAAAATATTTACTACTAGTCGTGGATAAAATAGGGTATTCTACTGGCATATAATGGCTATTATTCGCTCAGGTGATTTGCAACACACGCCTGCGGCTCGTGCCGTAAACTTACACCCTCGTGAATAATGTAGGCCATTAGATGCTTGTGGAATAAAATTATTTACCAGGTAGGTACCTATTATTAAGTAGTAGGTACGTTTTTCGAGAAATTGTTATTAGTTTATGTTCATATTAATACACAATAAAAAATAAAATGCAAATAAAATGCACAATCACTTTCGCAAATTTTAAAAATTTATTTTTTTTTACAATTCTCCTTTTTTGCTTGATATGCATTGTTTATAAATGACTTTATTTAGGCTTTATATAAGCATAATAATAACAAACATATCCAATTTGATATACTCATATTGATGTTTCATCTCTTAACATACAATTATTAAATTTATTGGACTTTTTATACATGATAAAAATTGGATTAAAAATTACAAACTTCAAAACGTCTAAAAATAAATTATTGAATTTTTTTTTAATTCACCACAAAATTCATTAATTATGGTCACCAATTAAAAAACGATGTCCCCAAGATTCTTTAAAAATACCGTTCAATAATTATTGTAGACCTCAGAATTTATTGGTCATCTAATTTTTTTTAATGTTCGTTTTTAAATTGTTCATCAATCTTCTCGAGCAGGATTTTTGATTTTAAGTTATAATTTTTTTCAATTTAGAACCTAAAATATATCCTTTTTTTCAATTAAAATCAGTCTACAGGTCACAAGTATATACAAATTCGCCCAATTTCGTTTTAAATCTTTACTTTAAAAATAGATGATAGATTAGCCAAAACAGAATTTTCTTTTGTTTTTTTATTCTTGACAGCCGCCAAAATTAGTGTCAAATTTAAAATTTTACAAGTACATATGTTTTTTGTAATTTTGAAAACAAAAATCATTTTATTTTTATCTTTAAAATTAAAATGTTTTCGCTTTTGGAGCTGTCAAATTGTCTGTCAAATACAAAGTTAATTTCATAAAATTATTATGTTTGTTGGTAGCTGCCAAAATTGCCGTCAAATTTAAAACTATAATTTTATAAACAATATGAATTTCTATAGAAGGGAAATCAAGTGTTTTTCTTTTAACTTGTCTTTGTGGAATAAAAACGTTTATTTTGTATTAAAGATATTATTATTATTATCAAATGGGTGATCAATCTGTAATAGCCTTGGTCGCACACCATGCTTAATTCGGCCCTGAAACTCCCCTAACCTTAAACGGTTGTATATTCCAGATTAAATGTTGAAATGTAGCAATCTTGAGCTCTTTTTATTCCCAATGAATATTAAAAAGATTCTGAGCGAAGAAATATTTCGAGAGCAAAAAGAATGTAAGTGCCAACTGCACATCAAACACACCGTTATTTTTAATGAGTTACCATTTTGATTTTGTCCGTAAGAAAATTTTGGAAAAAAGAACAATAACCTATATGAATTAGAATTAGAAATGACTATTGATAAAAGCCTGAGCCTTTTTTTATTGATCTACAGGGTGATTTATGAGTTTTGCCCAATACTTCTTAAGGTAATATCTTTTAAACTAATCACTAGAATCAGCTCGTATTGTGGGTATATAATATACTATTATTTGTCAATTTACATGCATAATCAAAGACAGAAAATTCCAGGGCCGACTCAACTAATTTTTATTTTTAGGGCTCCTATGAAAAAATTCACCCCAAAAAATAAACAATTTCGTTAATTACTTCCTCACCAAAAGTGAGGAAGATATGTAATAGTAGAAAATTTTTTTTATTGCATCTCTGTATGACGATACACAAACATTTTCTTTTTTTGAAATAAATCTTTCAAATTTGGTACACATGTTCTAGAGGTCAAGGAAAAGATTGAGTTCGTTGATGAGCAAAATCGGTCCATTGGAATGGGGTCTACCGGACCCCAACATTTCTATTTCTAACTTCACAAAAAAATTTATTCGTGATGAAAGATTATAAATAGGATCTGATATATAACTCATTATAATATTGTGTCCAAATGTTGAAATACACAAAATACGTACAAAAAAAACAAAATGCGTCAAAAAACAAATACCTACGTCAAAAATTACTTTTGTTATAAACCCCACCACACGGTGAGGAAGTTTTGGTCCCATAATTGGCAGGGGTTTTTTTTAATGTTTTTTGTAGTTCCATAATTTATTATCAGAATTTGAGAAAAATGTATACAGACTGATTTTTTCACAGAAACCTCAGAAATAAAAATTACTTAATCTGATGTTGAAATTATTTATTTTTGATTATTTATTTCATATTAATCAACCATGAAATCACGAAATTTTGTATAACAAATATTTTAGTTTAAATAATAGAGGAAAATGTAATTTTATAAATTTATTTTGTGCAGACCTTCGATTTTGGCGAAAATTGATAGTTTATTTAAAATTCGTTCAAAGTGTGGCAAAACAACAAAATACATGTTTTCGATTATTTTTGTATGTAGTTTCATAATTCAGTATTAGAATTTAAAAATCACGTACACAGGGTGAATTTTTTCATAGGAGCCCTAAAAATAAAAATTAGTTGAGCCGGCCCTTGAATTTTCTGTCTTTGATTATGCATATAAATTGAAATTTAATAGTACATTATATACCCACAATACGAGCCGATTCTAGTGATTAGTTTAAAATATATTGCCTTAAGAAATATTGGGCAAAACTCATAAATCACCCTGTAGATCAATAAAAAAAGGCTCAAGCTTTTTTCAATAGTCATTTCTAATTCACCTAAGTGAACTCTATCTATCATAACATTTCCTCGTGAATCACCCTGTATAGCTAGAAATAGAATTACCCCTAGTTTTGGCCATCCAGTGCCATTTGCCGCGTAAAAATTTACCAGCAAAGAGATTTCAATGGATTTCTGTCTTATTATAAGTAAATTCGATAGGCTTTTTAAAAAATGACTGTCGGTCAGTCTGCAACTTGGACTAAGTCATAATTAAGCAATGTAGGTCAGTGTTAAGGGGGCAGTGGGGACGTCAAAAAAAATGTGTTCGAGTTCCCAAATCAAGTCGACGTGTTGACGTGCAAAGGACCTGGGGATTGTCCGCGTGAAGTGTCGCAGGATAACCGTGACATTCGGTGGAGTATTTCCAGAAATGTAGATTCGAGTTGGATATTTTCGGTGTGGCGGTATATGGAGCAGGTTCCGGGTTGGCCTGCGTGAATCGGTGGCGTAAAGTACGGTGGCCGATGTATGAATGGGGGCGGCGTCTTTGGCGTTGGTAGCGTCGATCCCCAGACCAGCAGGGGTGGTGAGCGCGCGCATGATATCGACCGATAGCAACCCCTGGCCGACACCCTTCTTACAATCGCCATGCAACACCATTTAGTTATTGCACTCTCTGAATAACACTTGTGTTACGTTTGGTAGTGTACGTTATGTAATAATATCATTCCTTGCATAATTATACTTATTAATAATAATTCGTACTACTATTGTCTATATTTAATCAATAGTAATAATATATAAATTATTTAAAATTTATTAACGGTTTCATAGTTCGGTTCATTCTTGTACTCTAGGTTGGCTTTAATAACCTTGCATCGTTAGAGTTTATTATATTTAATCGTCTTTTAAAAATAAGTGCAATCCTTTTTAAATATTATTTCTAATACTCGTCACTCATTCTAGTCATTGTACAATACTCATTTATCAAACAATCTTCAATCTCGCACTTTAGTGGATACGTAATAAATACAGTTTCAAATCATAAATAATATCGTTTACTACTTTGGGATTCAACAAATTCTAAGAAACGGTAAGTTCTATTTACTTTTTTCTTATTTTAGCATCTTGCGGTTTTCACACCTCACACTCCCAAAGTGCTCTCCTGTCAGCCACATCAGCATGTAAGACTGAATTAGTTGGTAGCAAGATAAATAAACAATAGTGTGTACACGAAATAAATTTTAGGTGTCGATTTGAGCTCGAGCATAGTGGCTGGATTCGCGGAGTAGAGCGGGGTCCGGAACAGCGAGAAGGGAGTAGCTCGTGCGATCAATACTAGAGCCGGCCTGGTCAAAGCTGAACTCGATTACCATTTTCACTGTGATATACTATTTACCCACGCTTTTAAGAAAACTGGCACCTTGCTCAAAGACACCTGATTCTGTGCAAATGCATGCCTTAATTTTTCCTCCTTCGTTATTGGTGATGCGTTTGGCGTTCGACATTCTTTTGATGAACACGCCTCGGTAGTATCTGCGATTGATTCATTAATAGCAGACTCATCATCGTAGTAAATATATAAGTAATAGAATTGCAAACAGATCGATTGTTAGTTTCGACTTTTGCTATTTTTAATGGTTGACCTAAAATAACTTGAAATCAAACAATATGGCGATGCCACTTGGAAAGTTTAACGAGAAGACTCCTGTAATGGTGTTTTGCAAAACCATTTTGCAGAACTCTTTTAGTCGGGCCATTGGGTAGCTTTTATTTTCTAAGAACTCGTAGAATGTTTCTCTTCTAAGGGAAAAAGTTTGTTACCTTTTAAGCTGAATCTATCTACTTATTTCGTTAACTGATTTAATATTTTTGATTCTCTTGATATTTCCAGTCTTTTACAGTTTTTCAGTGTCAACATTTCGACAACCATCATTGTTGATGTACCTCGGATAGGAGGAAACATACGCAAGTTTTGACCATAACTCATTTTTTAGAATCCAATCCCGTTCAAATAATGAATCATGTTGGAGAACTTAACGTGAACTGTCTGTTTCAAGGACTTGATCATTAAAATTTAATGATAATCTCATAATACTTTACAAGTAGGTGCAATTCCCCCTTTTCTTATGGTTGCTATAGTTACCAAATTGCTTCAGAACAGTCCTCTCAAAGCAATACCAGTAGTTATAGTTGTTTGCAAAATATTACCGTTGCTCGTCTCATGGGTTTCTAAATGTAATGAGTACTTGATCTGGGGCATATTTGGCGACCCATGAATTCGAATTCGAAACAAGTGTTGAGGAGGTAATGCGGTAATACGTCGCATACACACTTTTACACTTTAGCTAGCGGCTGTTCAACTGATAAAGGGAAACGGAAAAGAAATTGTGTTTTGAAATCACTATTTGTTTTCCTTTCAGATTATCATATTTGAAAAAGAGTTGGTCGATTGATGCCAAATCAGGTGAGTATAGAGTATCCGAAACTGTAATCTGTGGCCGACGCAAACAATCATAGTTTAGTGCGAATAAATATTGATTTTGAATTTGAATTTTGATTTTTTTCATTGGAATCAAATACTTTAGGTGGCGGTATGTTTCGATCTGCCCCTTTGACTTGCATTAAATATAAATAAAGAATCCTAAATTAAATATTGGATGGGTATGACAAATATTTTTCGGAATTTTAACAGATTTTGATACCTTTGGAATCGTTTGGGAAACTTTGTTGCAACTTTTCCGTTCCATTTATCAGTTATTAACTTAGATCTTGGATATAGTTAGTTTTTGAACAAAATTAACTATTACAAACAAAATCGTAACTTTTACTCAAACTATGCAAAATGGTTTCTGCAAGAAAATTGCGTGAAAATTATTTTCTCAAAGAGTGGGAGTGTTGAGAAGTATAGAACTCATTTTGATTGATCGTTTTAATTTGTGGAATCCGCTTATTAAGATATTTCAATTCGTGCAAAAGTAAAATGGCAAATTAAACAATGTATGGGCAAAGAAAGACCGGAAGTTCTTATTTGGTTTGCAACTTTTTGATTAATCGATCAATATTTACACGGCAGATGGCACTGGATAGTCAAAACTATGGGGCCATTCAGTTTCTAGGTATATTTCTTGTATAAGTAAAGTTCAACATGCATTAAAAATAACGCCATGTTTGAGGTGCAGTTCGCACTTACACCCTTTTTGCTCTCGAAATATTTTTTTGCTCAGAATCTTTGTAATATTCAATGAGAATAAAATTTGCTAAATTCCAATATTTAATGTGACAGATTTAAGTTTAGGGGAATTTGTTGACGTAGAAAAACTAGAAGTATTTATTTGGCCTGTCAGTTTTTGCTAATTACTAAATTAACCAATTTGTATGCAGCAGATGTCATTGGATAGTTAAGACTATAGGTTATTGTTATAATTTTCCAAATTTTTCATACGGATAAAATCCAAATGGCAAACAGATAAAAAATAATGAAGTATTTGAGGAAGTACTTTGCAATTTCGTTTTTTGCTTTTAAAATTTTGTTTTGCTCAATCATTGTAATATTCATTGGGAATAAAGGAAGCTCAAATTACGACATTCCAATATTTAATCTGGAAGTTTAGGGAAGTATGTTGGCAAAGGAAAACACTGGAAGCATTTATGTTACCTGTAAGTTTTTTGCTAATTACGCGATTTTTTGAAGTAGACAGTTCTGCCGATAAACAAATTTCGAAAGTAAAAAAAATGTAAAGGCCAACCACGCTTTAGACACGACGTTCATCATTTTGATTTTATCCTTATTAAAAATTAGTCAAAAAATAGCAATACCCCATAGTCTTGGTCATCCAACTGCATACAAATTGGCTAATTAGGAAAAAACTAAAAATATATATTTTCGGTTTTTCTTTGTCGACAAACTTCCTTAAACTTAAACGGTTGTATCTTCCACATTAAATATTGTAATGTAGCAAACTTGACTCCTTTTATCCTGAAGGATTTTTCTAATGATTTTGAGCAAAGCAAATAGGGCGTTATTTTTAATGTCTCCGCCATTTTGAATTTTGCTTATGCAAAAAATATACTTAATAATTGAATTACCCCATAGTTTTGGCTTCCTTACCGCGTAAAAATTGACCTGTTAATGAAGAAGTTACAAGCAAAATAAAAACTTCCTTTTTTTTTGGAAATGTTTTATTTGCAACTTGAGGCAGTTTATTACGAAGGCGTATAGGGGCCAACAACTTTATTTTTTTACAAACATATGGAATTGCCAATTCAAAGTGACAATTGTCACTTCAAAGTGACAATTGTCACATCAAAGTGACAATTGTCACTTCAAAGTGACAATTGTCACATCAAAGTGACAATTGTCACATCAAAGTGACAATTGTCACTTCAAAGTGACAATTGTCACTTCAAAGTGACAATTCAAACTGACCATAGAGTATGCGCATAATATGCTAGATTTTTAAGCAACATTGGTTATAAAAGATAGTTAATGCTGTAAAAAAATGAATAACAATAAAATTTTATCAATAATATACCCTAAATTTATGTATTTGTTAATTAAAATTTATATTATTTTTAAGTTTACGACCACTGACCGAGAACAAACGATGAAATTCGCATCTCACCGTGCTGGGCGTGACGTCAATCACTGTTTTTTTTTTGACAGAACTTTAGAATCTTTTATGTTCGCCGTTGTGCATATATCATACTATTTAGGTGTAGATTCAATGTGCGATTTCGGTGTTACATATTAACATTTTTCACGGAAAAGTGAGTGGAACAGATTTTGTAAAGGCCCAGATAGTTAATTTGGCCAATGTTGCTCTCCTTGTTGCTGTACTACGTTTAGGTGGAAGGCGCCTTTTTCTACCAGCTTGACAATCAAAATACATGAACTTTTAAATGTATGTAACTACCGATTCATTTAAACATCATATAGTTTTCTAAATCTTCTTCTAATTGAAAAAAAAGTAAAATACATAACCTAAAATTGTACGATTTTAAAATGGTACAAAATCGCACTTACGTTGAAATGATCCCCACGTACAACCCCTTTAGTGTTTTCTGATATATCAATTTCACTCCTTCTCATGGTACGTAACCATAATTTTCGTTTTTAGCGCTTGATCGTATATTGGTAATGAGACAAATCATTTTTCTGGTGTTTTTCTTGTGGACGACTGGCATTGATTTATTTAACAGTACCTTGAATGCTTAATAGCAATAATATCCTTCTTTTCCACTGCAAAATACTGCATTAAATGCTATTTTAACGAGTTTTACACGACATCAAACATTAAATGAACATGCCAGTGTCTGACGTCACACCACGACAGCAACCATTTGCATAACGTCACCGTCATTTTTGCGACTCTTTAAAATAATCATTTTTTGTTAATTTTTTTGGATAATGGGTTACATTTTAGCCGTTTTTTATTATTGCGATAGCCATTTATAATCTGTCTCACCAACAGATGCAAATAGACTCCTCCCCAATAATGCCCGCTAAATTTGAATGGAATTTCTCTATTAGTCGTATTTATAGAACACGAATTACAAAGCAATCGCTAGATTTGACCGACTAAGACCGACTCTACAAGTACTCGCGCAAAGCATTAAACTTTTATACATTTTGCAACAGACCAATCAGAACGCATAAAGGCGAAACGTATGAAAAACGCGAATAAATGGGAAGCCGGCGTCAGACGGCGTGACTCTCAACTGTGTTATTAGTTTTTGTGACATTTCATCTGGGAGTTAAATAAGGTACGTAAATGCAAACGATTAATATGGATTAAATGTTAAAACGGTTTTTCTTAAGGTTTATGATGGCTGAAGAAGGTATAATTTCTTCACCCAGAAAACGATTATCCAGACATTTTTCGGTGGAAGATAAGGAAAAGGTGCCGAACATTTGTAAGGCCTACGATAGGGAGAATCCGGAGAAATCAAAGATGGAATGCATGGAGTTCACTGCAAAGGCAGCAGGTGTGAGTGTTCCAAGTATGCTTGTAATATTCTTCGTAAATACAAACAAGCACACCAACTTCAGTCACCAAAAGTGTACCATCGACAAAGGGTAGTTTTCTTTGATTCGAAGCATAACAAACCATTCTCAACGAAACCGTCCTCGGATCCTATGTGGAGGACTACAAGATGACTTCCCTTGCTCGATGGATCTTTTAAACGTTCTTCCATACTTTACTTACAGCATGGCCAGCGTTCACACAAATCTCATCTATAAAGTGCAACTTCTTATGTTCTTCCCGGCATTTCCTGATGTCTCGCAGGAATCTTCGCCTCCAAACAATAAACTCATTTTTTTCCCTTAGGGCACGATTACGTGACCTTTTTGAGAACCTATAAAGCCAAATACAATAATTACATTACAACACGAAGAAATAGAGTCTGTTCACTCACCGAAAGCCAATTTTTCTTATTAATCACCACAAAGTACTCCGTTTAAGATGATATAAATAATCACCTTCATGCACCGCTGCTAAAATTTTGTTTACAGTTGGTGGTTCATTTCTTTCAAAAAAGGAATGGATTATACGCTTGAGAGAACATTTAGTTCCTTCATCGATATTGTCCAAAACTGCCCTTTGTCGATGACACACTGTTGGTGGCTGAAGTTGGTGTGCTTGTTTGTATTCATGAAGAATATTAGAAACACTTCGAACACTCACACCTGCTGCCTTTGCAGTAAACTCCATGCATTCCATCTTTGGTTTCTCCGGATTCTCGCTATCGTAGGCCTTAAAAATGTTCAGCACCTTTTCCTTATCTTCCACCGAAAAATGTCTGGATTATCGTTTGCATTTACGTAAGTACCAATGACAAATGTAAACTATAAAGACATGGAACGACATTGTTGTAATTGAAGCAAGAAAATGTATAAAATGCGGTTGGTGAGAGAGATTATAAATGGCTATCGCAATAATAAAAAACGGCTAAAATGTAACCCATTATCCAAAAAAAATTAACAAAAAATGATTATTTTAATGAGTCGCAAAAATGACGGTGACGTTATGCAAATGGCTGCTGTCGTGTTGTGACGTCAGACACTGGCATTTTCATTTAATGTCTGATGTTTGATTTTGTGTAAATACCTCAGTGCCAGTCGTCCACAAGAAAAACACCAGAAAAAAGATTTGTCTCATTACCAATATAAGTACGATCAAGCGCTTAAAGAAAAAAAGAAAATTATGGTTACGTACCATGAGAAGAAGTGAAATTGATATATCAGAAAACACTAAAGGGGTTGTACTTTGGGATCATTTCAACGTAAGTGCGATTATGTATCTTTTTAAAATCATACAATTTTAGGTTATGTATTTTACTTTTTTTTCAATTAGAGGAAGATTTAGAAAACTATATGATGTTTAAATTAATCGGTAGTTACATACATTTAAAAGTTCATGTATTTTGATTGTCAAGCTGGTAGAAAAAGGCGCCTTCCACCTAAACGTAGTACAGCAACAAGGAGAGCAACATTGGCCAAATTAACTATCTGGGCCTTTACAAAATCTGTTCCACTCACTTTTCCGTGAAAAATGTTAATATGTAACACCGAAATCGCACATTGAATCTACACCTAAATAGTATGATATATGCACAACGGCGAACATAAAAGATTCTAAAGTTCTGTCAAAAAAAAAACAGTAATTGACGTCACGCCCAGTACGGTGAGATGCGAATTTCATCGTTTGTTCTCGGTCAGTGGTCGTAAACTTAAAAATAATATAAATTTTAATTAACAAATACATAAATTTAGGGTATATTATTGATAAAATTTTATTGTTATTCATTTTTTTACAGCATTAACTATCTTTTATAACCAATGTTGCTTAAAAATCTAGCATATTATGCGCATATTCTATGGTCAGTTTGAATTGTCACTTTGAAGTGACAATTGTCACTTTGATGTGACAATTGTCACTTTGATGTGACAATTGTCACTTCGATGTGACAATTGTCACTTTGAAGTGACAATTGTCACTTTGAATTGGCAATTCCATATGTTTGTAAAAAAATAAAGTTGTTGGCCCCTATACGCCTTCGTAGTTTATAAACCTAGAAAATGATTTGTAAGTGTATAAGCAGATACTTATGCTGTCTAGAATATTATCCACAGGATGTTCCGAAATGTACGCTATCTACAGGGTGCGGCACATAAAAGTCCACCTTCTTTATTTATGTTATTTTTAACATTTTGAAAAATTTTAAAACATTTTCCTACGCATTTGTTTTCGAAATTTTCAATTTTTCTACGAAGAATGTATTTTGACCTATGTATAAAGGGTAGGTCAACAACAAGTGTGTTATCTCTTATGGAACACTGTATATTTTTACACATTTCAAAAGAGGGAATTGATATATATGTCTCCTAAAAATTTTGGGGTTCAAAAGTTAAAAGTTATTAGCAGTCAAAGTTCAAAAAGTCAAATCTTTAGAACTGAAAAATTTATTATTTGGTACCTAAGTGTAAAAAATTTAATAATCCTAAACAACATTTTCAACGTAACTTCCATTATTTTGTATACACTTTTGACACAATTTTATGAAATTAAGTCGGACGTGTTCAAGCAGTAATTCATTGTTATTCAAATTAATAATCTCATTGATGATCATTTCTTTCAGATTATCTGAATTTCTTATTTGTTTTTAGTAAACAGAATTTTTTAAAGAAGAAATCCAGGGGATTGAGGTCAGGACTTCTAGGTGGCCTCTTCTGTCTATCCTTAATCCATATGTTGCATTTAGAAGGTCGTGAACTTGCAACTTGCACATTCTAATTACATTTAAGAAATATTTCTAATATTTGACATCACACTTCAACTGCATATCGTTAATATTTAAAAAAAAAAACTTTTTATAATATAATCACTAGCAACTATTCACAAAACAACAAATAACTTGACATTTATGCCAAACTAAAATGGTGGATGACTTTTTATAACTTTTGTTTCAAACCTACTTGTTAATAAAAATTTGCTAAAAACTATTATTTTATATATTTGTACCTAATATACTATATTCCCTTAAATTGCTGCTTTCATATTATATATTTTAGAGTATTTTAGACTACTAAAGTATTATAAGTAAGGTGCCAAATATTGAAAATGTGTAAAAAATTATTCAATGGAATAAAATAAATTTTTCAGTTCTAAGATTTTCACTTTTTGAACTTTGACATTTTCAACTTTTGAAACCCAAAATTTTCAGGAAATATATAAATCTATGCTCTCTTTCGAAATATGTAAAAATATACAGGGTGTTCCATAAGAGATAACACATTTATTGTTGATCTACCCTGTATGCATAGGTCAAAATGCACTCTTCGTAGGAAAATTGAAAATTTCGGGAAAAAATACGTAGGGAAATGTTTTGAAATTTTTCAAAAATGTTAAAAATAACTAAAATAATGGGGGTAGATTTTTATATGCCCCACCCTGTACAGGGTGTGCGGAATGAAGTTATTTTATCTAGAATGACAATTTTTATAAAATAACTACTTTATCCAAATTAATGTAACGATAGCTATGAGAAAAAATTAGAAACAATTTTTTGTATTTTCTTATTTAATTAAATTGTACAAGGTACTAGTAAAAATCGTCCAGGCTAAATACTTTGGAAAATATTTTGTTATAATGTCCAAATGGCTTTATTTTTGGATATAAATTGATTTTTAATATGTTTCGGTGACAGCAACTTTTAAATGCGATGTTTCTCAAAAAGCTTTAATTTTTCAATCAAATTTCGTCGTAAGAAAAAACTCAAAACTCCGACCGCTTTTGGGATATTTCTGTTTAAATGTTGTAATTTTTGGAAGAACAAAATCCCTGTAATATTTTTAAATTAAGTTTTAGACGGCGAAACTTCTTTAATGAAAAGTCAAAGGTCAAAGGTCATGTCCGGTTTAACCGGAATTTACAAGATTTACATTTAAAATCAACTATCTCGAAACGATGGAATTTTCGAAATTTGTTTTCATTTCCAAAGTTACGTCCGAACATATTTGTATCTAAAACTGAAGTTATTTATAAAAAATTCAGATATGTATCTTTATTATTTTCCAAAATATTTAGCCTCTGGGTTTTTATTGGTACACCCTGTATATAAGTGGAGTTTAAACCCACTTCAAATTCAATGTGATATTAATTACGAACGTCCTATAGATAAAATTCTATAACCGAACATGTGCTTGATTCGAAAGCCCTTTTCTAGTTTAATTCACCACCAGTAAAAATTATTTTCAGTTGAAAAATTTTTTCACGAAATTTTCATAAACTAAAACCAAGTTACAGTAGTTTATGGCAAAGCTCTCGATGTTCTCTATTGCTCCATTGAATTTAACAGAGTTACTAATTATTTTATTGTTAAACATGGTTTTCACTTCGATACGTTAATTCCACGTTCGATCGTTCCTCCAATCGTAGCCCGAAGACTTATCATTTATTATTCTGTTCAAATTGTCTCCACTTGAGTTGGTTGAACTGGTTGTGGGGAAATGGCCATGTGTATGTATGTCTGTTCTGTTCGAAACATATTAGTTTAAGTTGTTAGGGCCATGTATTGGATCCTTGGGGTGCACTGTCGTAATATGCGGACCTGAAGTTATAGTAACAGTATGGCAATTAATTAACCGGCAGAATGATGAACTTGGTGCTTTTAGGTGTTGTTTTTCTAGACGGTTGACCGTAGAGGTGCAATTTAATTAAGGTGATTATTTGCGCAAAGCTTCGGAACATAATTTCCTAGAAAGCGTTAGTGCCAGTCGGTATAAATAGGCTGTATCGATTTGCTGATTACAATCGAACATAATTCATGCCGTGTAGAACAATATTGCCTCGTAGTTGACCGCCGAGCAATAAAATGTAATATAAAAATCCTTACTTAGAATCGAATGTGTTATTTTATGAGCGGTGACCATATTCTTATTACTTGTAGAGAGAATATATATGCATACAGCAACAAACAGTTGGCTGATTAACAACATCCGTGACCGGAAGTAGGTCAAAACGTAATTGTTCTTAATAAACAAAATATTTAAGTGCATCTAGTAGTAGCAGAAATTACTTCTAAACACCCCGGAAAATATTAGCTCTGGAAATAACGCCTCAAACCGAAACAACTGAGCGGTGTTCTTCAGGGAACCGTATTGGGACCTGCTTCGTTCCACATGGGTGTCATTGACCTTCGGTAATCACTCGCCCAGCCTATTGTAGCATTATCGACGCACAGACTCTTCCCCGTTTGTAGATATTAATCAATTAATTAGTGATCAACCTATACCAGGTTTTCTTTTATTTAATAATAATAATAATAATGGGGGGTGAGGGTTCAATCAGACAGTGTATTAGATGGCATGTAGCAGTACTAATGAAATTATTATAAATACACTGTACCTATCACCATAGTCAAGGAGTGAGAGAATGAGAGCATTATGCAAGCGATATTTCACAATAGGTGATATGCAAATTTTGTATTTGTTAATATGTGCTGGGTCAATTGTTTTGGGTTTTAAATATAAAAAAATTCCGCGATTATTTCTATAAAATTTATTAAGGACAACAATTTGATTTAACACTGACGTCAGCGTCAATATATTTTTTTAATAAACTGTCCAATGTGTCCTTTTAACTTTTTCAAAATCGAACCCTGTTTTTGTTAAAACCAAAACATTAGTTACAATCGCGTGAGTGTTGTTTGTTTTAAATATTCATTAGTAGTGTGGCTTTGTAAATTTAATATTTCATGAATATCTACGTGATATGATCTAATCTGTCCTTTATCTATACACGAACTTTTAACGGGGTGATACACCTGGTTTTTGTAAACATAATGTGCCAAATTCTTCATAGTATACTTGTGGGTGTTGCGCCAATAAAAAAGTAATATTAATCTATCGATCCATTTAGCTCTAATAAGCTGCAACATGAAACATTTTTTTATTTATCTACATTACTCTACATGAAGCTTTTGCTGTTATTATTATTATTAAACATGAGTAAATGCAATAGATAGTTCCACAAGGTACAAGGTCCACATTAGTCTTAAATTCTCCAATGTGGAGCCTGGTTACGATCGACTGCGCCACGTAAAATATTGATGGTTCGAACATGGGTAGTTTGCGCGATTTACTTGTGCCCGTTGTAGGCGAGCGGACACAGTGGTGTGAATCGTGGATCTCCGCGCTGTAGCCGATGGCTCTCGCGTCTACTTTTCCTTGTTTGGATTCTTTTATAATAATTTTTATTACACCTGCAGCACTCGAGGTGCAGCGACAATTAATTTTATGTTGTAGAATCACATTTTTGTTGCGAAAAAACAAACAATGGAAATATTTAAATGTGTTCTGAAATTTTTTTTAAATTACAATAATTAATCCTAACTAGGATGAATTATTGAAGTTAGAAAATTTTCGAAACGTTGGTCCAGAATACGTAAATCAAATTTCTTTCAGACATGAGTTCTACATCCCAACACGGTTAATGAGATACTAACAACAGTATTCTGATTGCTGAGCAGTGAGTGGCCACAGCGCACTGCCGCGCCTTCTCCTAATGTACAAATTTTTAACTGAGGCGAGTCATCGGCCACTCGTATATTCGTCCCAATCCCTGTCGTGTTCGAAGCATCCTGGACTTATCTGTATAGACGTATCTGTAGACCCAGCCTCTACTTACAAAATTATCGCCATCTGCAAATTTACTTCGTACGTACACTATTTATGAATGTTTTCCAACGTAAAATGTGTACTTTTGAATTATGCCCTGGTCGAGAGGAAGCATCTTGAGTTTTCGTGGTACTAGGAGGAAATGAATTCCAGTGTATTTGAATGTTGGGTATGTGTCCGTTGGCTTTAAAGTAAAGTTTTCTTCAGGAGTTGATTATGTCTTGTCTTGGAACAAAAAATTATGAACATATTTTTCTAAAAACGTTGACAGCTCCCCCTCCCATATTGTTATTTTTTTTTGCAAATATAGTCTTGGTAGTCATGTCCCATGCTCAACCTAAATTTCACCGGCTGCCACTGATGTCCGCAGGACCGGCGTAAGGCGGATATAACGCATTAAATTCCCTATCATGGTTTTAATAGCTGCCGGCTCTAACGAAGCACGAAGTATTTGTAATGCTGTTAATGCTGTCACAAATTAATTGTCCGGTGAGTTCGATCGCAGAATGATCGTGACCTTACTGGCCTAAACAGTTAATGATTCTAGGTATTGTTCGTCTCACCGATGTAGATTTTGCCTACTTAGTTTCGGTCATAAATAAGTTATAAAGAGCGCCATTTTTCAGTGTACTCACTGCGGCCACAGCGCACACGAATGGACTTTCCAAACCGTATTAATATTATTTATATTTATCCATCATTTAAGCAACGTTACGCTGATGAGGAGCAATAACTCCGAAACACGTAATCTTAGCTGCATCATGTTTCTTTCTTGGGGTTTGCGACAAAAAACAATCCCTTATATTATTAAACCAGAGGTCAAAATAAAAAGTTCCTATAAATAAGAGTCCGATAATGCTTCCTTTTTAAGATACAGGGTGTCAAGAAAAATAATTAAAAATGCGTTTTTCTGCATGCAAATAACTAAACCTGTGCACAATTGAAGACATTGAAGTGCATATTGGGGAACGATGAACTTAAACGTAAATGTAAGGGCTTGGATAATCACTCTGTATATAAAAGAAACACTGACAATTTAAAAATCAATTATTTTACAAGCGGCTTGAAATCGGAAACAAATATCAGTGACGCAAGACAGTTTTTAATTATTACTCGAAAAAGACGAAAAATACCTGTTTTGAAAAAGTCAGTGGCGTACTATTTTTTTCGTCAAAATCACTTAATATTTTGCGGTCATGCACGTCACTGATGGAATTGTCAAAACTCGTTGAATCGAAAATAAGTGCTTCCTTGCCAGTATGGTTCATACCAAAGCAAAGCTCAATTTAATGTCTTAAATCGTCTTCGAGATATTTAAAAAAAGAATTTTCAATTATTTTTTTGACACCCTGTATCTCGAAAAAGAAGCAATTTCGAACTCTTATAGTGATAGTATAGAAACTTTTGTCTTAATTTGACCTCTAGAATACGTTCTTAAAATAGTTCCCTTTCCTCCCAAAACACCCTGTATACATACGTAGGTGGGTGTACTTGCTTTCGCTTAGCCACACGTGCTTACTCCAGTCATAAAGGTTGCCGTTGCGGAAAAGGCTATTTAAGCAGTGTTGATTTTTTAAAAAGAAAACTTTTGGAGCATTTTGGACTTTTACGAGGAAGCACCCTGTATGTTTGTTTTACAGTAATTGCTAGTGCGTAAAATAAAAAACTGGTTTTTAATTTATAATGATATGCATTCCACCATTTTAATGCATACGCGTGGCATATGGTCATTTCAGCCCTTCGCGAAATGTATCTCGTGCGCTACCCTTAAATTTTCAAAGCTGAAAACGTCTACTATATATGCTTTGGCAGAACGCAGTAAAAACGTCCACGTTATTCGCACTAGCTACAGCTCATATACTTTCGTTCTTTATCGATGGATGGAAGAAGAGAAGGGTGTGTCCTAATGGTTGGGTGAGAACAGCTGATAGTATACAAAAGCCAAGCTTAGGGTGGTTCGTCCCCTAGTTTTTGGTCTAGCCTGTTTCCAGACTAGAGTTAGAGGACATTCACCCGAGGAGCTAGTTAAATATATTGCAACTCTTTTACTAGAAAGATTTATCACCACCAAAGCTAATCTTATTTTTTAAGGACGCCGGACGGGGTTATTTTAATGTTTGTATTTGACGACGCGTATAGGTAGCTAAATAAACACGAACCACTGCCACTCGCATCTTGACACCAAATTTTACACAATTTCCGTTATGAACATTTATAATTATTGTTTTATCTCTTTATTATGCTAATTACACCGTTATCCGTTTTTCAACAATTTTTATTTGCTATAAAAATTTTTTTACAATTATTTTGACGCCACAAGCCAAGTATTTTAAAACCTGTTTTAGCTTCCAAAATATTTTGCGGTCTTGGATACTGGGTGTAATTGTATGCCAAAATCCCTTTCCAATGGGAGATGCGTAATCTAAATTTAATGAAAAAGTTACGAATTATTTATGCATAGAGGAACTTTCGCGAGATAATATTACCGATTTCAAGGACGTTCGTTTAATAATTATAAATTAATATTATTGTGATCTTTAATCTTTATTAACAAGAGATGTTTGCGTAATATTTAAGTTAAATTGCGAAACTGACATCGAAAAAAAAATATTTATACTTATAATATGATAGATTTGTCCATTTGTTCGTGTACAACATAAATACATCGTCTCAGGGCTTGGGCGGTCGATAATTTATGAATTGATAAAAATCAAACAGGATTTGTCAAAACAATCAACCCCAATTGTCATTGTCATTGCGTCGGTTATGTATTGTCAAAATAAAACTTGCGTTCGTATTATTAATAAAGTGAAAGTGAATAAGTAGAAATCAAAATTGGGGCGGGTTAAAGGAAAATTTAAACATCCAGTATATCAGCCTCAACCAGATCTCGGACGCGCTTTGGAAGACTTGTATGACTCCTATGTAATTTTGTATTTGGAATCTGCTTGAAATTGGTCCCGAATTTCGGGACCCCTGTATATATTTTAAAATGTCAATGTCCCACTTATTTCCAGGCTTCTATTTAGGCTTATTCCCAGGTGATAAACCACATCTAGTATATCCAACGTGGCTCAATAAAAACCAAAATATCCTTTTTAGTTTTTACTCGATTTAAAATGAATTGGTTTCAAAAGATTGAGAACTAATTATGATCACTCGATCATTTCAGGCTGAAAATTGCTGAAAACTTCTTTCTTCAGTCACTGCCGAATTTTAAAATTGGGTGTTCTCGAGACGAAAAAAATTCTATAAAAGCATGTCACTCTTTGAACGCTAATAACTTTTTAGTTTTTTAAGATTAAGGAACGAAAGTTATACGAGAGAAACGAAAAAGGTTCGAGGAATCTTTCTTAGTAAGGTTCATTTCTCAATTTCTATAAATAAAGGCGGCGTCGATTTTTAAATTTAGTCATTTTCAAAAAGCACAAAATTCTATAAAGCATGTTGCAGCATTTTGAACGCTAATAACTTTTTTGTTTTTTAAGATTAAGGAACGAAAGTGATATGAAAGGAAAGAAGAAGGTTCGAGGAATCTTTCTGATTGAAATTCATTTCCTTATTCCTATAAATAAACGCAGCGTCGATTTTTAAATTTGGTCATTTTTAAAAAGCACAAAATTCTATAAATCGTCCCATTTTGAACGCTATAACTTTTTTGTATTTTAAAATTAAAGAACGGAAATGGCACGAGAAGAAAGAGGAAGGTTCAAAGAATCTTTTTTTTTTAAACTTGTTTTTTTCATTCCTATATACTTATATAAAGACGATATCGATTTTTAAAGTATATTGTACAGTTTTTGGAAAGTTTTCAGAAAAACTCTTTGGGTATTAATAACTTTTTTGTTTTTCAAGATTAACTAACATAACTGACACAAGAAGAGAGAGGGGTGGTTCAAGGAATCTTCCTTGATACAGCTCATTTCTGTAATCTTATAAAGAAAGACGCTGCCGAATTAAAAAATTTGATAGTCTCGAAAAATAAAAAATTCTATAAAAGCATGTCGTCCTTTGAATGCTAATATTTTTTTTGTTTTTCAAGATTAAGGAACAATAATTGTACGAGGGAAAAGAGGAAGGTTTAAAGAGTACAGTTTTTAAAGTTATTTTTTTTTTATTTCTATAAATAAAGACGTCGATTTTTAAATTTGGTTGATTTTAAAAAGGAAACGTTTTTTGAAAATTTTCAGGAAAGTACGCCTTTGCATGCTAATAACTTTTTTATTTTTCATCATAAAGCAACGAACTTGGTACGAGGGGGAAAAGAAAGGTTTAAAGTTTAAGAGATCTTTTTTGCTCAGGTAAATTTTTTCATTTTGACAAATAAAGACGCTGGAGCATTTTTGATAAGGAAAAAATGTATAAAAACGTATCACTCTTTAAACGCTAATAACTTTTTGTTTTTTAAGAGATTATCTAATAAAACTGACATTAAAGGAAAAAGGAGAGTCAACAAATATTTCATGATACAGCTCATTTTTTCATGCTGATAAATTGCTGATTTGTTAATTTTTGAAAAGTAGAAAATTTTATAAAAACACGTTGCCCTTTGAACGCTAATAACTTTTTTGTTTTTCAAGATTAAGTAACGAAAGTGGCACGAGAAGAAAGAGGAAGGGTTAAGTTATCTTTCTTGATGATACTCGTTTCTTCATTCCTGTAAATAAAAATGCTGTCGATTTTTAAAGTGGATCATTTTCGAAAAAAAGACGTTTGCTAATTTTTTTAAAAAACAAGGCTCTTTTAAAGACTAATAACTTTGTGGGTTTTTAAGATGAAGAAACAAACGTGACACGATGAAAAAGAGGAAGGGCACAGGATTTTTCTTGATAAAGCTCATTTCTTCATTCCTATAAATAAAAACGCTGGCGATTTTCAAAGTTGGGCATTTTCAAAAAGTACACACTATTTATTCGATTGCTTCCTATATAGTTTTATATATTGATCTGATTGAGTATTTATTTCTACATTTGTTTGTCTATCTCTTTTGCACGACTTTTGTAATATGTATATATTTTTAAAATAGTTTTCTGTGTAAGGATAGTAAGAACGCAAAAAATAGCGTTTTTTAAATTTGAGTTTTTATTTTAAGAATTTATTCTTTATGTATCATTTATCGCATCGATTTATTAGCTACCTAGTTAATATGTTTAAATAATCCGTTTATGTCACTCTTCGCAACCGAAAATGAAATGGTGATAGAAAATAATTTTTCGAAAAAACTTCTCAGGTTTTTCGTCTTTGACTGTACAAAAACGCCGCGAATATGCTTGCTGAAAAAAGCCGCCTCAAGAAATCGTATTTTATATGTAAGTAGTGGTGGAGTTTTTCATAAGTGAGAAGTAATTTGAATGGTAGATTTATTGCAATTTGGTGTATTAAAATTAAAAAAGTTGCTAAAAATTAAAAATAGATATATCGTGGTTCCGACCGCGCATGTGCTGGAAACCTCTGTCTAGTTCCGGTCGCGCGTGTTTCAGTTTCAACATACATATTCAAGTCAGTACGAATCCGAACGCGGATAAAGCGGGTTTCGGTTTTATTTAATTTTTTTTCTTTTTTTGTTTTCGTTAATTATTTTATTTTGGCTTAACTAGTAGATTTCATTTAATTTATTAGTTTATTTTGAATGAATAGTGACGTCACGAATGAGTAGTTTGCAGATTTTAGGTGAGTAACAAGTTCTGTGAGGGATTCACGTCACCTACAATTATATTGTGTACAAAATAATCAATAACATTTCACTATCATTAATTTACCTACATGTTGAGTACTACTACGTATTTCGGTAAAAAGTGTATGCATTTATTTTGCCCATAGTTCAATTCTAAGCCGGTGCACGCATCTATTTACCAGTTGTTACTTAAATTAAATACTAGCCGCTCGTTTTAACTCAAAATTGTATTATATTTCGTTGCATATTTAGTCAAAAGGCGCAAAAATTCAAATGTTCGTTGAAGTTTTGTGAATTAACGCACGTGTTGTGGTCAAGTCATTTTTAGCGTGTTCCCCAATGGTTACACCTACTTATAGTAAAAATGTAGGTATAAACATTAGTTTGTAGCATGCAATAAATAAATAACAAATTTTAAATTATCAACATTTGCAATAATTAGCTCTAAATTTACATTAATTATGTCGCAGCGACATTTGAAATTTAAACTAGTTTTAAATAATTTTTAATAATTGCGCTTGAAGTGTATATTCTTTACAATTTTCTACAGGATTTGTATATGCTTCTTTAAACGAAAATAGCTACAGCATCTAAAAATAAACTAAATTTAAATTCATTTGAGCTACAGTATAGTAGGAAGTTACTTCATTTTATATTAAATACTCTACCGTATTGTTAATTTAAACAAAATTCTACACACTGCTATTATCGCCTTGTTATTTTGTGTTTCTATTAATTTGTAATACGGACTGGCGAGCACTGTTTTTTTACATTTGCAAGAATCATTAACCCCCCAAATTCGACTTATTTTCAATTCTGATTATCCCGCTACAAGGATGTTTTTTTCTAAATTAGCTCCTACCGTAAACAAATTCGCTTGCACTTAACACGTCCGTAAACAGTAGGTTATGATTGAATTACCAAAATAAACCAATAACAAACAATTCGAATTAATTTAATTCTGCCTGTCGTTGGAAATAAAATGTGGGCTAGACAAGGAAATTGGTTTGTTCCACAGGATTAAGTTACCACCCCTCCTCGCCCCTAGGTTCTTGTTTATGCTATTTTATGACACCCAACTTGTCGGTGATTCCCTTTAAACTTTGGTAATTCATTAATTTTGCGTGCATGTGACTAATGGGACTTTCACAATATTGCACCAAATTAATATGCGTTCCAGGCCTAGCTTCTAGCCAAATTTCGTTTAGAAATTCATTTATTAATCAACGTACTTCTCTTACACACCGATAACCACACTTAGATAGCTTGGGGTGTGTGGGCGTAACAATTGTGATAAAAACAAAATCAGCCCATTCCAACTGCAAAATCTAAAGGCGCGGCCTGGCTTGAGCGAGCGAAATCACGCGAAAAATTTGTTCCCCGAGCATTCACATAAAACTATAAATCGCTCTTTCGCTCCCCACAGCCCCCTAATCAGTATGCAGTTCTAATAAAATTGAGGCGAGTTTAATTTGGAAAATTTTGAGCGCAACCAATTTCGAGAAAGCTCCCCACAATTTATTTTTTTAATATTATTTGTGGCAGTTCAGTAATTTTTTCTCTTCCTTTTCTTTTTTGGGATTTATTGCTACATTTCTGCAAATTTCTATCCAAAAAATTGATTTTGGATTTTTGTGTCACGTAAAATAACACGGCATATAAGACAATTTTACGCGTTACATAAAAAACTGATATAGTTCTCGAAACGTCAGTGAAGTGTTCTTAGATTATTTTAATTCTTATTAGTTGTCAAAATAACACCCTCCAGCTGTTTTGCTTTGGCATCACGTCAAAGGCGTAGATGTTATTTCCCAGTTTTAAACTGGTTAATTTGAATATTTTTTAGGTAAATAGATTTTTTTGGATAGGAATTTGCAGAAATGTGGCAATAAATTCCCCCCCCCCCCCCCAAAAAAAAGAAGAGAAACAAATTATTTTTGCTTTGTCAATTTTTTATTTTATTTTATTCTTATAAATAGAGCTGTTGATTTTTAAATTTTGAGTAGAATTTCAGAAAACACTCCTGCTTTGAATGTTAATAACTTTTTCGTTTTTCATCGTGAAAGAACGAACATGGTGCGAGGCGAAAGAGGAAGGTTTAAGGAATCTTGTTTGCTAAGGCTCATTTTTCATTTTCATAATTAAAGACGCTGGCGATTTTTGAAATCGAGTATTTTTGTTAAATAAAAATTATAAATATGTACATATCGCCCTTTGAACGCTAGTAACTTCAAGATCAAGTAACAAAACTAACACGAGAGGAAAGCCCAAGAAATTTTTCATGATAAAGCTCATTTCTTCAGTTTTAAAAATAAAGACGCTGCCGATTTTTATATTTTCGAAAAGTATAAAATTTTATAAAAACATGTTGCCCTTTGAACGCTAATGACTTTTTTCTTTTTCAAGATTAAGTTACGAAAGTGGCACGAGAAGGAAAAGGAAGGATTAAGTAATCTTTCTTGATCACACCTAATTTTTCATTTTTGTAAATAAAGATGCTCATTTTTAAAATGAATCACTTTCGAAAAGTAGACGTTTGCTGTTAAATAGGCCTCCTTTTAAAAACTATTCAACTCTTCAACTATTCGATTACTTTCTAGTATTATACAAGTTGTATTTTAATTTCATCTACAAACGGAAACGGGAGATTCTGTGGTCCAAAATAAGAACAAAATTGATATAAATGTTTTTCCGAAAATGCTTCCTAACCGAGCTACAAGGTTTTGTAAAAAAATTTTCGTAGTTTTTTAAGTGTTTTCAAAAACTAGATAGGTACTTAAAATATTTTTTTGGTATTGGTACAGAGTTAGTTTTATTAATGTAAACCCGCATTTTTATTTTTATTTTTGCCCGATTTAAGAAATTAAAAAACTGGCATTAAACGGTTTTTTACGTAGATTGGCAATAGCGTTTTAATATACAGGGTACGAAAAAAAGTTAGGTTTTTTTAAACGAAACACCCTGTATATTTTGACAAATTTCAATTTCCCGAATCATTCTGGCTACAAATATATACGCATATTGTATAATCGCTTTACTGGTTTTTGAGTTATTTTCACTTTATTATGAATACGTTCAAACAAAAGCGTTATTTTATAAACTCATAATAAATCAATAAAGGGAATAAATCATCAAACAAAACAAAATATATGAATTATTAAAACAAATTACGTAACATTTTCAACATAACCACCATTAATTTCGATATATTTCAAACAACGTTTAATATAACACGAACGGAGTTCAGACCTGAATCCATTAGATTATTTTCTTTGGGGAATGCTCAAAGAAAAAATTTACAGTGAACTGGTTATAGAATAGGTGTACCGTATATATTTGTATTCAGAATGATTGGAGGAATTCAAATTTGTCAAAATATACAGGGTGTTCCATTAAAAAAACCTAACTTTTTTGCGTACCCTGTATATTTAAAACGCCACTACCAATCCGTTAGTAGGAGTGGAATCTACATAAAAACCTGTGTAAGGCCGGTTTTTAATTTTTGGAATCGGTCAAAGATAAAAATAAAAAGGGGGTTTACATTAATAAAACTAACCCTGTACACTCGAATGTCTTTCTAACCTAACCTAACCTAACCTAACCTAACTTTTTTGCGTACCCTGTATATTTAAAACGCCACTACCAATCCGTTAGTAGGAGTGGAATCTACATAAAAACCTGTGTAAGGCCGGTTTTTAATTTTTGGAATCGGTCAAAGATAAAAATAAAAAGGGGGTTTACATTAATAAAACTAACCCTGTACACTCGAATGTCTTTCTGAAGTCAATTAATCAGATGAGTTTAAGTCGACTGGCTCATCCAGTGGCGTAAAATTGTAGAAATTACTCACTTTTATAAAAAAAAAAAGTACGCCTTACAAGACATTTTGAACATTATCTATCATTATCATTATTAATTAACAATTTCTTTTTCAATTTCTTTAAAATATTTTTATTATGTACCCTAATAGTAAACTGTATTATTTTGATAAATTTTATTTTTTATTAAGTGGTCATATTTTAATAAAAATTATCTCAAACAGAGTACCTAATCGAAAAAACACAAAATATGATTTAATTTACAGAATAGAAAAGAGATTCTAAAAAAAATACATTTCCAAAAAACAAAAAATGCAGGGCGTACGTTTTTTTGTAATTTAAGGGAGTAATTTAAATTATTTTACGCCACTGGATTGAGCCAGTCGACTCAAACTCACCTGATTATTTGTTTTCAGTAAGACATTCGAGTGTACCAAATCTCAACATAACATATCTAGTTTTTGAAGAAAGTTTAAAAAATCTACAAAAAATTTTTTTCCCAAAACCCTGTAGCTCGGTTAGAAGGCATTTTAGGAAAAACATTTATCAATTTTCGTTTTATTTTGAATTAAAGAATCTCCAGTTTCCGTTTATCGGTGATTTTAAAATACACCCTGTACATATATTGATCTGATTGAGTACATATTTACGAACATGGTACGAGGTGAGAGAGGAAGGTTTAAGGAATCTTGTTTGCCAAGGTTCATTTTTCCACTTTCATAAATAAAGACTCAATTTTTGAAATCGAATATTTTTGATATGTAACAAATTTTATAAAAACATATCGCCCTTTGAACGGTAATAACTTTTTGTTTTTCAATATTAAGTAACAAAACTAACACGAGAGGAAAGAGAAGGGTTCAAGGAATCTCTTATGATAGAGCTCATTTCTTCATTCTTAAAAATAAAGGCACTACCGATTTTTATATTAATTTGCTCATTTTCGAAAAGTAAAAATTTTTTATAAACATGTTGCCCTTTGAACGCTAATAACTTTTTTCTTTTTCAAGATTAAGTTACGAAAGTGACAAGAGAAGGTTTAAGTAATATTTGTTGATTGTGCTCATTTCCCTCGTCATTTCCCTATTGCTATAAATTAAGATGCTGCCGATTTTTAAAATGGGTCATTTTCAAAAATTAGGTATTTGCAGAATTTTATTTAAAACTATGCCTTCCTTTAACCGCTAGTAGCTATAGCTAATAAAAGTGATAGGATGAAATTCAAGGACTTTTTTGATAAAGCTCATTTATTCATTGATAAATAAAAATGACTATTGTTTTTTTTTTGAAAATGAAATGGTGATAGAAAATAATTTTCCGCAGCCAACTAATCAGCGTGCTTTTTTGTAATAAACTGAGGCGAGTTTAATTTGGAAAATTTTGAGGACCACCAATTTGGAAGACGCTTACCATAATTTATTTTTGCTCTGTCAACGCGGCACACCGATAGACAGACAGGAACTAACTTTTCTGCGCCAAATTCAATCTTGGGTAGTATCCAATTATTTTGTGAGTAAGTAATATAGCTGGACATATTTTAGATTTAGTAACCGTTGATTACCTACCTCTAAATAATTGATACTAATTAGGGGTTGCAATACCGGTTTACCGATTCACCGGTTTACCGGTAAATGGCTCGAAATTTGCCTTAAAAAATTACCGGTAAAGTGATATCTTTTACCGGTAATTTCGGTAAAAAACTGTGCCCGAAGCAACGGGGATTCACCGCTGCTAACAGTGCTAACTACGCAACCACAAGCTCAGACCGCGGTTTGTCGGCTGGCATCGACCGGCATCGCTAGTAGAGCCAGTACGCTATGAAACAACTGTGGAAATTCGCATTAATTTCGTTACTTTTGTCAGTTTTGTCTATATTACTGCGTAAAGAAGTGTGTAATAACCTGTATAATATCCTACCGAAGTACATATCCACCCGTGTAACGTATTTTACTTATTACTTATATTATAATTTCAACCTTCAAACACGGAATTGTTGAAACTAAAAAAACCGGTATTTACCGGTAAACCGGTAATTTTTAAAAATAATTACCGAATTACCGGTAATTTGAAAAGTCGGTAAATTTGCGACCCCTAACTAATGCTGAAGCAACCAGATTATAGTTTTGGAAAAAATAAATTATTTATTCTTTGTGCCGTAAATAATAATGAATGAGCCTTTAAACATAAACAACGAATGTCTTATTTGACAGGTTTTTTAAGTCTAAACGAAAATTACTCGTTGCTGCGTTTTATCATTTTACTTAAAAAGTTTGAGGTGTTAGTTTTGGTACTTACGCCTAGTATGGTTGTTTGTGTATTTCTGTGCTTAATAGAGTTTTTTTTCTTTTTCAGATTGTAGAATAGGGTAAGTCTTACCCTACAAAAACGAAAAAAGTCGTAGATATTCAATCCTTCGAAATTTTTTTTTAAACAATCCACCAAGAAACAAAATCGTCAAAACAAAAAACACCAAGTAAATTAAGTGTACAATATAAATTATTTTACAAAAATAGAAAAATTACTTAAAAAACTCACCATTGCCACTTTTAATTTGAGTGACGAAAAACCAACCATGATGTCCAATGGTTTAGATTCTGGAGTTGTAGGACAACAAAATGGCAGTAGTGGTAATAATGTTGGTGGAGGACAAGAAGAGTCGAAAACTAACCTCATTGTGAACTATTTACCTCAAACTATGACCCAAGAAGAAATTAGATCTCTATTTTCAAGCATTGGCGAAGTCGAAAGCTGCAAATTAATTAGGGACAAAGTCACAGGTATGTTTCTTCTTACGTAGAGCATAGTCATAGCTTTGTTTCCTAACATCATGTCAATGCGAATGCTGAGCGATTTTTATATTTAACTAATCACGCAAGCATCAACATTCCGTGTTTTTAGGAAACTCAGTAAAAATGGTGAGCCAAAATTGCCCATATTTTTAATTCAAGGTTTCCACCAAGGGTATTTGTGGCTTGTTTCTTTCAACGCAAAATCAATTTCACTACAAGGTCTGCTTATACCAACCGGGCTCATATCGTGAGAGCTGTAAATCAAAAAACCACTTTCAAGATCAATAAAAGAACTGTTATTCAAAAACTATATCCGTGCATGTTGGCTGGTAAATAAAAAATTATTACTTAGGAACGTACAATTTTCACACGCAACGATTCAAAAAAAGTAATATGGGGATAAACGCAGGACACAATTTTTTTACAGTTAAATTTCCTTGTCGAGGAAAATGTTTACTTTAGAGTGTTGCGTGACCTCGTCTAATACCTGTATGTATACAGATTGATTATTTTGTTAATTTTCCACTTGGGTTTCTTTACCAATTCTGGTACCCCTGGCAGTTGCAAAATTTGTTTTAAATAATCATGTCGATTTTAAACACTACCCAGAGTGTTCTTGAGAAAGTGTTCACCTGTGCAAGCCAAATCGCATCCTCACGTGCTTGGATTGACTACTTCTTCATTTTGAACTTAATGAAGTAGGTAGTAGTTGTCAATCCAACACGGTTTCAAATTCAATTTTTTTACCAGAAGCAGCTGAAGAGTAATTTTCTTAATAAAAAGACAAAATGATCAGTTGAGTATAATCAAAGTTAAGACCTCGTCACATGATGGCATAAGATAACACTATTTCTTCTTCTTGTATGACAAAACACTTAATATTTACAACATTGAAATTTTTTCTGTAAAAAAACTTGCCTCCATTTACTCCTGTATGTAAAATGTAATCAAACCTTTTATATTGCTATGTTAGGTTCTTTAGAGACTGATGAAGAATTATGTGTCAATTTGTTTTAAGCGTAACTTTCTTCCTAATGACATGTTTGTTTAAAAATGTTTAAAAGTATATTTTGTTTTATTTTTCGAAAACCTTTTATTGATCTCTCAAGAAAATTAAAATTAGACGTTTGAAAACTTATCAAATTGAATGGATAGATTATAACAATGTGGGCATTTTTTGGCCCGCCCTGTATATATGGTCATTGACAGAAAAGGGGCTGATTTTAAACATAATTCAATATAAGCTTATGACAGTTATATTTCCTGCAATAGTAGACCTTAGAATCAGGCCGTATTATTTTTCATTCTGTTCTTTTTTTGTGCCATGTGTACAGTATTTTAAATTTAATTGCATATTCCAAAAAAATGTTTAAGAACTTGAGTACGAATAAGTCTGTTAGCTACATTATGCGTACCCGTTACTGATACGAATCCCATGAACGGTCACCATGGGCGCACCACGAAGGTTTAAATTTAAAAAATCGCAAGGCATTTTTTTACATGGCTTTGCTTTGGCTCACTGTGTAAGTAGAATCTAAAACATTATTTCAAATAGACTGGTTATTTATAGGTATTGTAATACTTGTCACTTTGCCAGTGAATTATTATGAGAAATTGATTATTCGAATTTCATTGCAAAATGGTTAGAATGGTGTGGAATTATGTTGCTTTATCCACTGAACTGGTAAAAAGAAATAATATATCATCCCCTAGAGCCGGAATGTTTTGAATATGGTATCCATGATGCAGTTTCTTTTATTTTCTGATGTACTTGTTAATTATTCAAGTGGCTGGAGGTGATTTTAACATTTTGCCCTCAAAGTTGCCATGGTCTCTTTTTGGGGAATTTATATTATTTCAAACGGTAAAGTGGAACATAATTAGTGCCTTAGTGAATTAAATCTATAAATTTAAGGAAGAATAGAGTGGAGAATAAAAACTTGGCCCACTTAAAGACACATTTATATCTTTAGTCAGTGTATTACAAGGTCTATTGTTGTAGGATTTTATATGATTGGTACGAAATGCATTCACATGATCGTAATGAAAAGAAGTTTTTACACAAAGGATTTTGCTTAATTTTACGAGACCATTTTGAAATTTAAAATCCTAAAATACAGTGCTTCCATCATTTATTGTTGCAGTTACGATTAGTTTGCCAATTTAATGTATCTTAATCTAACGGAGTTGATATTCAATTTCCCCTGTATTTGTTAAGGACGATATGAACAAATTAACTCGTCAGTTCCACGTGAAATTATGTGTTCAGGATTTTATTCTGCTTCAGCCTCTTTTGCACCGTACGCATTCTCCAAGCTGTCCCAGCACACCCAAAATTTTTATAACGAATTAATAAAACCGATCAGTTAAAAACTACTCACTCAGAACCCATTATCTATCGCTGCCAATGTCTAGGGTCGGATGGTTATCAATGTTATCATTATCAGTACAACGTTATCAATACTGATGGTGCCCCAGTGATTCTATCCACCCCTAGCGTTATTGGCAGGTGAAAACCATCAGCTGATCACCGTCAGAAAAATTAATTTGAATCTTCTGAATAGTCTCCACACAAGTGAACACTCGATTATATTCCAAGATCCAGGAGGACCCCTGGGAGGCAAAGTTACGTAATACGACTCGGTGATATTTATTTTGTTTCATCTACAGGTCAGTGAGAATGACAATATATCACCTGCGTTCTTTAACGACGCATTTTCGCTAGGTGGCCATCAAATAGTTTTGCTAGTAAAATAAGGTTTATGTATGCTTCATTTTTCCTGCAGCGACCAATTTTTAGTCTATGGCATTAACAAAACTGGCGCAGGCAAGAATTTGCGTGGCCTGCGGACGCTCGGGATTTGAGTCCAGTAGCGCTCGCGTTTGTCAGGATTCTGTGTAAGGTAATTGTGTTTTTTAAAGTAAAGTATTGGTCTGTCTAGTGATCCTGGAGCAATGGCGGTAAGCAATAAAGTAAAAAGGGACGTAATCTAACTTTAAATATACCAAACTAGTGGCAGTGTGGTCAATTTTTGGGTTATTTATTAATACACTAATTTTTTTTTTGTTTCTAAGGGTTGACGGGTTTTTTCCGCGTTGAATATTTGTGATGTTTCGACCCTATTGTCATGCGTGGTCCAATCTCCTTTATGTATGCGTTTGGCAGGTTTGGCGGATCATTCTCAAGAGGAATACCAGACGTTTACAGAAAAATGGATCGTGTGTGCCAGTTTGATCGGGGACACTAAGAGACATAAACATTGGACCTAAAGAACATATCAGTCATGCAAAAAATTAAAGTCGGAATTATTGGCCAAGATACTGAGAAACCATCAAAATATACAAAAACACGTAGCGTGGACGTGGAAATCGATATTACGCATGACTAACAACATGGGTGACGTGGACCTCGATGGTGCGCAAGACTCATCACGCAACGTTACCGAAACGAAACCACGCCTTCTGCCAAACGCGTTTGTGGAGGAAATTGGGCCAGCAGATTTCACGATATTCAACGCGGAAGAAAACTCGAGGACTCTTCTACAAATTATTTTTCTTTATTTGTTAAACTGTTTTGATGAGTAGTTTTAAGTTTGTCTAATTAGATAAATACGTGCAAACTGAGCAACTATTATTTGTGATGTATACAGGGTGGTCATTATCTAGCCCCTTGCATGGGTAACTTTTTAGTTTAGCTACAGAGTTGGTTAAATATTCAAAATTGTCAGAGCAAATCATTGATATTTTGAAAATTGTGGTATATTTTAAGGTTGCTGAATTATCATGAAAAAAAACTGAAATTGGTCAATATTTTAAATTTTAAATAATTTGGAAACCGTTAACCCTAGAAAGTAAGTGAAAATTGTTATCAATAGATATTTTTACATAGAATTCAATAAACCTATTACCATTTCCATAGCTAACACGATTTCCGAGACACATCATAAATTAGTTTTTTTTAATGGAACCCACAAATTTCAGAAATATTTGTATGTCTTATCTTTTTTGATTACATACAGGGTGGAACAAAAGTATCAAATAATGGCTTTAACTTAGTTATTTGCAAAGTTACCAAAAAATGTTCAATATGAAAGTTGTTTGGTTCTTTACTATGCATGTTTTGAGTTTTTTTAGTTTGTTGATATCTTCTTCTGGTTTATTCCTATGGCAACCAACTTTTTCTTTTTAAATGGCACCCATAATTTTTTTTTTTGTCAATTTCAAACAAACATATTTTTCTCTATTCAGTCACAAAATTTTGCAATTTTTCGAAAAAAAATAATAACTCGTCGCCTCGTAATAAAGAAAACCATGGAAAAAGTCATGCAGTTATAAAACATAAACATTACTTTTGGTAAAGACTATCATGGAAGTTTGACAATTAAATTTTTACAAACAACTAAGTTTTAGTGTTGTGAAATTAATTAATTTAGTTCTGATTGATTCTGACTGATTTTTTCACGCTTATTTTTTTCCCAAAAATTGCAAAATTTTATGACTAAATAGAGAAAGATATGCATGTTTCAAATTGACAAAAAAAAATTATGGGTGCCATTTAAAAAGAAAAAGTTGGTTGCCATAGGAACAAACCAGAAGAAGATATCAACAAACTAAGAAACTCAAAACATGCATGGTAAAGAACCAAACAACTTTTATATTGAATATTTTTTTGTAACTTTGCAAATAATAAAGTTAAAGCCATTATTTGATACTTTTGTTCCACCCTGTATATTGAAATTATGAAATATATAATAAATTAATTTCTTTTTAAGCCTACTTGTTGTCTTTGGGATTTATTAAAAAAAAATGTCATCATTTCAATCTTAACCAAAAAATATAAACACACAAATGTTTATATGTATCTCTAATATCAGAAAAAATGAGGTTTTTTATGAGTTTATAATCAACTGTGGGTATCCTTAAAAAAGCAAGTTTATGTTGTATCTCGGAAATCGTGTTAACTATGGAAATGACCAGTTTATTGAATTCTAAGTAAAAATATCGATTGACAACAATTTTCACTTATTTTGTACTGTTAAATATTGCAAAGTTATCTAAAATAAAAAATCGACCGTTTTCTTTTTTTTTCTTCAGAATAATTCAGCCACCTAAATAGATACCACACATATATCAAATTAGCCATGAATTGCTCTCACAATTATGTCCAATTTTGCCTATTTAACTGACCCTGTAGCTCCAAAAATGAAAAAGTTACCCGCCAGGGTGATAAGTAATGGCCACCTTGTATAAAATTATTTTCGTTGTTCAAGGAGATGGGAAAAATTAACCTTACAGATACTAGATATTAATAAATATGTTTTTATTATGCTCCTTTAGGTATAGCGGTGTGTAATCGGATTGTTCTCTGCAGGAAAAACGAAGTATAGTTTTAATTTGGAAAACTGGAAAACTACACTGGATTTTACGATACAGTATTTATGTTTTTTTAGCAACAAATTAGGTTGAGTTACCTGGCGAAAACGCGCTCCTATTTTTTTGAATTTAAAGCTTCTTTTTAATTTGAGAAAGTTAGAATATTTATGTAAAATCCTTTGGAATAAAACTTTAAAATTAGTGATATTGAAAAATTGTGTTGTACCCCTTGCCAAGAAAATGACCCAAAAAGGGAGAACATACTTGCTCATAATAAACGAAATATTTTAAATTTAATACTACCATATACAGGGTGGTCTTTTTAATATTTATTGTTTTATATGTTCTTACAAACGCAATATTAATTCGCCTTACTAAAATTATGTATAAAAAGTTGAAACAAATTAATTGGTGTTGGGAATTGACCTAAATAATAACAGAAGCTTATATTACCCACTGTAATTTAAAATATTTATTTATTTACAGACAAAATTTCACCTTTAAACATTTCTAAACTGGTCCCTGGTGAAGAAGGTACAAATTACTAGTTTCTATAAAAGTAACAAATAATACAGGGTGAACTAATGAAATTGACCGGGGAAGGGAACTGATTTTAATTTTTTGTTTAATTATGTTTAATTTGAAATTAATTAAAATCAGTAATTACAATTTGTTTAGTTTGAGTAAATAACCTGTTTTACCCACAAGGCAACCAAAAACAAACCAAAAATAAATAGTGAAAGATACAAACTTGAACACCCTGTATATGTTTTTCTATAGCCTTGCACTTGTATGTACCTAGATAATGTTTAACATTAATTAAATAAAAAAAACAAAGCTTTTGTTGTCGCTTGTGGACAAGAATATAGTAAATATTTTATTTAAAAACAATGTGCTAACAATAATAGCTGCAAAAACATCGACAATTAAACCATTACGTATGCTTTATTTTCAATTCCTATATACATATACATACATCGCACCGTATACTCAATATGGCACACCACTGGTGTAGTATCATTACTTCCTGTAACCCGATAAATTAGGAACTTTGTTTTGAATGCACGTCCTATGGTTTATAGTCGGTAGTAAACTAGAAATACGTGATATTCACACCCGTTGCCATAATCTTTTTTTCAACTACATGCTCCATTTTGTAACAGAACTATTATCTCACGCAATTTGCACTTGCGATATGAACCTTCACCACGCATTCATTATTATTATTGTACATAGACGTATTTTTCTATGCCCTGTTAGGTTTTGGTTCACTAGTTGCTATAAGTATATCACGTCCATGACTTTTAAGTTTCAAAGTGTCACAGATGATGACTTCCATCATTGCGTACAAAACCGATCAGGCCTTGTTCGTGAATAATTCAGCCAGGATTATTTTACTACTACTAATCTAATACAAGAAAAATGATCGAAGTTTTGAGTGTAGGCCAAAACGTCGGATCATTTATTTAATGTAACTGAAAACAAGGCCTTTGACGCCAACCAACACTTTTTTATTTTTAAAAAATTAACTGGATCACACTAGCTCAGCTTGCACTAAGATCGACGAGTACTGTGAATTTAAAAAAGGTAAAAAATAAATGCATTGCGCTAGTCCAGAGAAGTGACCCAAGGCAGCGTCACTGGGCCCTTATTACAAAAAGCAAAAAAATATTTTAAGCGGTGTTGGGCGCAACCAAATCCATATACAAGATGAACCTCGTAGGTAGTTCTAATTTTTACAAGTTTGCCTTCCCATCCTGATGATTAGAAGATCAAATAAATTATAAGAAAGCATATATATCTGTATTTTTTATACTATTTTTGAACGGATATTGCATTAGAGCCCATTTTAGAGTTAGAACTTCTGATTGGAAAACGATTAGTTAATCTGGCAATTGTTGACTTGCTCCAACGCGATTCACTATGAATGATTTGAGTTAGAAACAAGTCTTACTTTGAGAACACCCTGTATAAACAATTTTCACGAAGTACAGTAAGTTCCAGGTTTAGTACGCACAATTTTTTTCATTGTTTTAAATAGCAAATCGTCTCAACTCTGGAGGGTGGGGCCCTTGAGAAATAATACAGCTATGTTGCCTTCTCAGATTTGGCGGGTGTAAAATGTTTTTACAAAATATTTAATTATTCCAGTATTAAAACAGGCCCCTGCCCTGCGTGCACAAAGCGTTTCATCTGTACTCTATCTGCGTGTCAAAAAACGTAAGTGCCATTTATTTAGTCCCACTGGCACTGCGACAATTATATCTCATTCATTTTATACTTCCCCTTCAGATTTAAAAACGTGAGTCATTTTCGTAGCCACGTGCATATATCCCCCTCACTATAATATGCATAAAGACTCGGGCACATTGTATCAGATGTCGGGCCGTGGTCCGTACTCGTCTGTATTTTATTCAGTTAACAATATGGTGCTTATTTGAAATCAGGTTTATTAAATATTTCGCCGTTTTAAATTAGACCACATTCAATTAAATTGATTTCTGCTTGTCACTTGACTGATCAGAATGTGACAAAATAACAAAATAAAAATGACGTTGCAGCGTTTGACATAAACGGTAGCCCTCGGTGAGTTTGCCCAACATATTCAGTCTAGAATCTTGAATTAATTGGTAAATGGTTTATATCTATCAACTATTTTGTTCATTTTGATAAACGCAAAGAAAATATAATCATGTCATATATTTAATTTATTGGCTGATTTGTTCACTAATGAACGTCTTTAACCATCGCAGACGCCGCATACATATTGTATATCGCCTACAAACGAAAACTGGAGATGTTATGATCTAACATAAGATAAAAATTGTGTGCTACGTGGTATTTAAAATAATGGTTTTTTATTATTTTTTTAATTGCTCTTTATAGTTAACGTTAACGCATTACGCAAATACCTTGAAAACGGAGTTCAAATCCATAAACATTACTTTCGACAGATTAGTTGTATGTAAATCAGACATTGTACTCATTTTAGTGTACCAAAACTCGGTTCAATATATTTTTTGAGAATCTTTTAAAAAACTTTAAACTGATTTTTTGCAAACACCATGTATCTTGGTTAGGAACCGCAATATTAACAATTTTTGGTAATTTCAAAAAACCCTGTATGTAAATATACAGGGTGCTCATTAGTGTTAGGTTAGTCCCATATTATTAGGACGATTTGGAAAATTATTTTTTGTGGAAGTGGTGTAAACGCAGTATGTTCTCGGAAAGTACCCTGATTTTTAGTTTTATACAAAAATGTCAAAGGAATTTTGTATAAAACTAAAAATCAAGGTACTATTTTCACATTTTTTATTTTCTTGGACACCATGAAATGAAATCTTATTTCTGTCAATGGCATTTTTATTTATGACCGAAGCAAAACTTTTCATGAAGAATCAAATATTTCGTAATATCAAAAATAAGAAGTTTTCCCTCTTGTAAACTCAATCCGGAGACATCCTGTATATTTTACATTTTTGAGTTCCGCATAAAATTGTCTTTTCAATGACCTCATTTTTTATGATATATCCGGCGTTGCCGATTAATTCGAAACAATGTGAAAATTTTAGTCGCGAGAAGATTCCAAAAAATAATTCACTGTGTGAGTAATACGATTAATTGAGAAACAATATTTTACGGTTATGTAGCCAAGCGATGTACTTGAATGGTACAACTACCAAATATTAGTTATATTATACAGCGGATTTTTTACACAAGCGCCAATTTCAAAGAGCATTTTCTCAATTTTTTCAGGTGGAATGCCCTAAATTGAATGTAATTTTTGAATTTGTAATTTATTAAACCGTGTCCTAGTCAAAATGTTTATATTTCGAATAACTCAGTAACGTCACATCAATAACCAAAAGGAAAGTGGCAACAAAATGACGTAAAAGCGGAAGGTAAAAACAAATTGCCCCAAAAATTAGGAGGCCGCCCCGTTCAGTACGTCCCTGGTTTAATTTCATGATAGCCAGTGCCGAAGAATAAGTTCTGTTATAAATAGTAACTGACGTACCAAATCAACGCTGTATTTATTCTAAATAGTTTGCGGGGAAAAAAAATAGAAATCTCATTTTGGGCGCCCTTTTGAAAGAGTCGTAGCATTTACGGACCCATGTTCATAGGAACTTTTTTTCATATTTTGTCAAAGAGAATCAGTCAATCAAGAATTATTGGCACGGTTTTTGGAAACACCCTGTATATACTGGGTGGCCACGAAAGTATTGCCTACTCGGTTATTATAAGAGGTGGATTTCTGAAGTTGCGAACAAGGATAACAGGTCACTAAAGCCAGAATATGGCATAATTGTACACAAAATACTACTTCCGATGTAATCGGAAGTAACACCAGCTTCTTATTTTGAATGAAACTCCTGTATATTTCAATTTTCTTGTTCGTCATGAAATTCTGCTTTCATCGATGTTGCATAAATTGGTATTTTCTTTAAAAAATGGCGTCGAAAATGCGAAAAAACTGAAAACACAGGCAGGTCCCTGCGGGATTTAATTTTTGAATGCTGTATAAAGTAGGCGTTGGACTTGCCACATGAGCGTGTTTTTTGTCGAATAGTTCTTAATTGAAGTGTTTTTCTCGCAGATTTTGCATTTTTTTAAATTCATGGAAAACAATTGAATTTTGTGACTGAATTTTAAATAGGTACATGTTTTTTGCACCATAAGAAAGAGCTGAAAGAGCATACTTTCATGACGAATAAGAAATCACAAAAATGTACCGGATGTTCCATTTAAAATAAAAAAAGTTGGTGCCATTTCCGATTAAACCTCAAGTGGTACTTTATGTCAGATTCTGGCTTTACTACCCTTTTATCCACGCTCCAAATTTCAGATGTCTATCTTTCACAATAATTCCGTAGGCATTACTTTTGTGGCCACCCGGTATAATGTTATGTAATATTACCGAGGCTGAAATAGTATTTTGAAAAACATATTAAGTATGTTAGTTAGCTACATTTTCTAATAATAAAATACAAGTGCAGGCAAAATATAAACAATGTATACATCCGAATATCGAGATGAACTGTGCTAAGCGAAGGTGTGAGTGGGTAAGGTGGGTCTTGTATGAAACAGTGCGGAGACTTTCTTCTGAAAATTAAAATTGTCTGGCTAAAATAAAAAAATTCTCTCTAAGCCAGTGCATCACCTCGATAAAATTGGGCAATATGCCAGTTCGAAGTATTATGGACACCATACGATCAATATTTGGAGGAAAATTATGCAAGGTTTTCCTCTGTCACTTCAAAGCTATCCTAAAAAGTCCTATAAACATTTCGTACTATTTTTAGCCGAACTATTTTGAACGTTAACATTGTTGGTGTGTTCATCTTCTAATTTTATATAAAAAGACGAAATATTGAGGTACTGGAATACGTTGCGGGATGTATCCAAAAGACGTTAAGCTAGATTTTTCCCTGTTATCTAGTACGGTTCGCAGTGCCAACTACATTCTTCACCTGTAAACAATTTACAGAAGCAGTCAGTATCATTTTGAGATAAGAGATGAGCATAACATTATCCTGTATAGAGCATACTTATGTAAATATTTATTTTTGCAGCCATTATTCAAATATCTATTGTTTACTTTTTAATATACATTATATTTATATCCCGGCGGTGTGTACCGCAAAATAACTACAAAGCATGGCCCGACGTTCTCAGTTGACCAAAAGAAAATGGGCACAGTTTGTTTTTATTTCGTTTGACATACATTTTCATTATGTTTTGTAGTTTGGCTTGTAGAAAACATTACATATTTTTCACTATTTATTTTGCAACTGACTAATCCGATTAACAGGTTTAATTATTATTATTTTTTATCGATTAAAACATTTTAATATGTACCAGAAGTTTTTTAAGAGACGTCACGAAGTGTAGGAAGCTATACTAGCTTTAGACAGAAAATGTCGTACATATTATACATGTTTTATTAAACAATCTAAAGCAATTATTAACAATTGGTTTTCTTTAGTTTATTTTTTTTGGTTTGTTTTTGTGTTATTAACACGTATTTTTTTCGAAATTCTAATTCCTGCAGTTCCCGGGGTTCTGACTAGTCCATTGCTTACAGGGCAATCTTTGGGCTACGGATTTGTAAATTACCACAGACCAGAAGATGCAGAAAAAGCCATCAATACACTAAATGGACTCAGATTACAAAACAAAACAATAAAGGTAAGATATTAACAACGAAATAATAAAATAGTTAAATTATTATTACCTACTTGTGTATATTTTTCTGAATAACATAAAATACGATCGTCGTGTCTCTGGGCACTTAATATGTATTGAAGTAGTTAAGCGACTGGACTAGTTCCTATTAAATCTCAGACGATTCAAAATTATGCCGAGACAAAAATGTAACCAACTACCCGTCCAAAGGTTTTAGTTACGTGACAGGGTCATTCACATGAATCACTGGATAAATGTTGCGAATAGCTAAGTTGACCTGCATTTGGCAACGATGCTGCTGCATCTGAATCGTCGCGGTGGCTTTTCACTTCAATGCAAGTTATGGCCTATGCAATCCAAAGCGTTGCGTTCCTGATCTTTCTGCTCAACAGGGTCATTGTTTTCAGGTTTCTTATGCCAGACCAAGTTCGGAGGCCATCAAGGGTGCTAATCTATACGTATCTGGTTTGCCCAAGAATATGACCCAACAAGATTTAGAAGCCCTCTTCAGTCCATTTGGTCGGATAATAACGTCGCGCATTTTGTGCGACAATATTACTGGTAAGCATGAATGTTGTCCTTTCGTGTTGTTTGAATTTGGTGAATATATACTCCTTCACTGGTTAGCCTCTTGATACTGTAGCAACGCTGAGTATATTATCACCTTTTCCGGCGACTTGGTTTCCCCGAGATCGCAAGACAACTATCAAAGGTCCTTGGGCCGACGAATGGATTAGGTCTGCAATTCCTTCCAAAGTGAGGATTGTTTATGTCGAAAGGGCGGGCCACGGATCTTCCTTTTTGTATAATGCCACAATCACAGTAACATACATACAAAATACATCAACATACTTGCAGTTTGTTTATTGATTATTATAATCAGTAAATATTTAGTTTTTATTATTTTTATTGGATGTTGTAGCTTTGATTTAATTATATGATTTTTACTCAGAGTTACTGTTGAAATTTGGCTTTAATATTTTTAGCGGTAGACGTTCGTGGTGTATCACCCGGGCTCTGCCAGATCACCAGTTAATTTGTCTTACTGTACCTATATTTTGCGTTTTTTTCTTCTCTTCCCTAGTACGTCAATTTGTCTCGGGGGCCGGAGAGAATTTGCCTGGTACGTACCTCTCTCTCTACCATAACACCCAACTGAACACCACCCACAACCACCAATCCACCTTTTGGTTGTTCTGTTTCGGGGCGCGAAGTCAAGTAACCCAAAAGCTGAAACAGCACTAATTTCATTTTCGTCTATTGTCAAATTTACCAAATCGCTATTACTTAGTTGCTTATACGTGAATTTCACTCAAATTTAAACTGAAGACTGAAGCTGTACGATGCACCCATCCCCCTAATCAATTGACGAACACATATTCAAAATTAAGTTCACATTTTTTGTTGTTTCAACTTATTTCTTTAATTTACACAGCTTTCATTGAAATTTTTGTTGTTATTATTATTTTGCATCGTGGCATGTTAATTTTAGTTGCTGTTTTTTTTTGTTCGTTTTCGTTTTGTTTGTGATAAAAGAGCAGAGCAATCACTACCAACACTCGTACATACCTACACACGCAACACACACATAGTATACATACCATACGAAGAAGAGAACGATATACTCTTGCAACTTTATTATTATTTTTTTCATATAAGTTATATCTTTCTTTTCTCACATTTAGAACACCAAGATAGGCTGTTTAGGAATGTGCTTCGAAATCCAGATTATATAAACTTTGTGCATGACTATTTTATTAACCTACCAAAACGCTTGTTCGATTTATGTACCTCCTTAATTTTCATATCATATTACTCGACGGCCTATGTTTGGTTAACGGAGCAATGACATATTTCCAACGCTTCTATTCCTGCACACATTTGGAAATCTGGCCGGTTGCTCCAGTTTAACATATACTATAATATAGGACAATTTGGTTTAGGTCTATCAAAAGGAGTAGGTTTTATTCGATTTGATCAACGCTTAGAAGCCGAAAGAGCCATTCAAGAATTAAACGGGACCATTCCCAAGGGATCCACTGAACCCATCACCGTAAAGTTTGCCAATAACCCTAGTAACAACAACAAAGCCATTCCTCCTTTGGCAGCTTACCTTACTCCACAAGCCACGCGACGATTCGCCGGCCCGATCCACCACCCCACGGGACGCTTCAGGTAAGTGAAAAATCCTCGATCTCCTCTCTGTCCAACTAAGATTCATTAGCAGTACTCAAACCAGTAATGCAGATCCAAAATGATTGACTACTCGCATACCCTTAATAATAACGCGTATTGGTACTGGCGTGGTCAAAATTTTTCTCGTCGGCTAACTTTAGCATGGATCCATTGACTAAAGTGGTGCTGACTTTTTTTTATATTTGTGGGGATTTTTGTAATCAACACTGATATAATTTATTTCAAAATCAAAATACAGGGTGATTCACGAGGAAAGGGACAAAATGTTATGGTAGATAGAGTTCACTTAGGTGAATTAGAAATGACTATTGAAAGAAGCTTGAGCCTTTTTTTATTGATCTACAGGGTGATTTATGAGTTTTGCCCAATACTTCTTAAGGTAATATCTTTTAAACTAATCACTAGAATCAGCTCGTATTGTGGGTATATAATATACTAGTAATTGTCAATTTACATGCATAATCAAAGACAGAAAATTCCAGGGCCGGCTCAACTAATTTTTATTTTTAGGGCTCCTATGAAAAAATTCACTCTGTGTACGTGATTTTTAAATTCTAATACTGAATTATGAAACTACATACAAAAATGATCGAAAACATGTATTTTGTTGTTTTGCCACACTGGGCGAATTTTAAATAAACGATCAATTTTCGCCAAAATCCAAGGTCTGCACAAAATAAATTTATAAAATTACATTTTCCTCTCTTATTTAAACTAAAATATTTGTTATACAAAATTTTGTGATTTCTTGGTTGATTAATATGAAATAAATAATCAAAAATAAATAATTTCAACATCAGATTAAGTAATTTTTAATTTTTATTTCTGAGGTTTCTGTGAAAAAAATCAGTCTGTATACATTTTCTCAAATTCTGATAATAAATTATGGAACTACATTAAAAAACCGCTGCCAATTATGGGATCAAAACTTCCTCACCGTGTGGTGGAGTTTATAACAAAAGTAATTTTTGACGTATTTTGTTTTTTGACGCATTTTGTTTTTTTTGTACGTAATTTGTTTTTTTGGCGTATTTTGTGTATTTCAACATTTGGACACAATATTACAATGAGTTGTATATCAGATCCTATTTATAATCTTTCATCACGAATAAATTTTTTTGTTAAGTTAGAAATAGAAATGTTGGGGTCCGGACTGTCCGGTAGACGTGGACCGATTTTGCTCATCAACGAACTCAATCTTTTCCTTGACCTCTAGAACGTGTGTACCAAATTTGAAAGCTTTATTTAAAAAAAAGAAAATTTTTGTGTATCGTCATAATTCGTCGAGAATCGTCCAGAAATGCAATAAAAAATTTTTTCACGAATACATATTTTCCTCACTTTTGGTGAGGAAGTAATTAACGAAATTGTTTATTTTTTTTATCACAGTACATCAATAAACAGAACATTAATAATCCTGTCGTTATTAGGAAAGCCGTAGGAAATTTAATTTTACGACAAAGAAAATGTAGGGAGGCAGAAGGCTTTCATTTTGAAAATAAATTATAAGGTTTTATGTTCTGTGAATTTGTTGTTTATAATGTTCTGTTTATTGATGTATTGTGATAAAAATTAAATAATTTCGTTAATTTTTAAATGTAGTTCCACAATTTATTATCAGAATTTGAGAAAAATGTATAGACTGATTTTTCACAGAAACCTCAGAAATAAAAATTACTTAATCTGATGTTGAAATTATTTATTTTTGATTATTTATTTCATATTAATCATGCATGAAATCACAAAATTTTGTATAACAATTATTTTAGTTTGAATAAGAGAGGAAAATGTAATTTTATAAATTTATTTTGTACAGACCTTCGATTTTGGCGAAAATTGATCGTTTATTTAAAATTCGCCCAAAGTGTGGCAAAACAACAAAATACATGTTTTCGATCACTTTTGTATTTAGTTTCATAATTCAGTATTAGAATTTAAAAATCACGTACACAGGGTGAATTTTTTCATAGGAGCCCTAAAAATAAAAATTAGTTGAGCCGGCTCCCTGGAATTTTCTGTCTTTGATTATGCATGTAAATTGACAATTAATAGTATACTATATACCCACAATACGAGCTTATTCTAGTGATTAGTTTAAAAGATATTACCTTAAGAAATATTGGGCAAAACTCATAATTCACCCTGTAGATCAATAAAAAAAAAGGCTCAGGCTTTTTTTAATAGTCATTTCTAATTCACCTAAGTGAACTCTATCTGCCATAACATTTTGTCCCTTTCCTCGTGAATCACCCTGTATAATGTTTCCATGGCTGTTAATGTAGCGGTGCTACCAACTTTGGAATTGGAGCTGCGTTTTAATAGGTATGGGGTTAAGTTGGAAATTCAATTTTTCTTGCGATCAATCGTTTTTGATCTCGGGTATATTTTTAAGTATATTTACTGATTCGCAAGTATTCCACCATTAACTAAGGTCCATCTAAATAATAACAGAAATGCCGAAAGCCAGTTGATTTTCGTTCGTTGGTTGGCTTTTGGGGTTTCATCGGGAAGTGTACAGCGCTGTCACTCGTTTTGTTTCCAGTAAAAATGGACGTTTAATATTTGCAAAGGAACTATTTTCGGACATTGATAGATTATCAGTGTGGTTAAAATTGTCACGTTCATGCGGACAACAGTGTGGTGGAGAAGTTGTGGAGGTAACATCGTTGTCCGTACGTGTGTGACAATTCTAACCACACTCGGAGCCAATACGAGAGCGCCACCTATATCACACAGCCAGCACTATTAGGATGTTGTGGCTGCCTCACTACCAATGATAACGAGGAACTGCGAAATCAGACTGATACGTTTTTAAGCAGAAGTTAAGAGTTTCTCGAGATGAATTTTATGTTCTCACCTGCTGCAATCCGTGTGTAGGGACTCTGTTAGTTTTAGAATCACGTTTCTGCATCTACCTCTTTGATTCTAAGGGTTTTCCGGGTTCTTTTTAGCGTTGATTATTTTGAATTCTTGTGGTCTTCCTCAGAACCGAGGAAGACCTCGACCCTGAACGCGGAAGGGAACCCGGAAACTCTTTTACAAAAAAGTTGGTCACTCAGCTCAGTTAAAGAGGAAGACGTGATTGAAATTGGTTGGCCTTAACCGAAAAATAATTGCGATGTTGTGCCATTCCGAGTTTTAATTGGTAACAGTGAAGAGCATAAGGTATATTTTTTCAGTAAATATCAGGATGTTCGGGTTTGCTTCTACGCAGAGTCAGTCATTTTCGGTGACGGGAGCGAATCGAATGTACACAAACAAGCGGATCACTTAAAAATGAACCTGTGTTGAGTAGTGGTCATGCTTAGAGTAGCAGCTTTGACATTTGTGTTTTTTTTTTTGTTAGGTATTCTCCGCTGGCCGGAGACCTGCTGGCCAATTCGATGCTGCCCGGAAACGCAATGAACGGTTCTGGTTGGTGTATCTTCGTGTACAATCTAGCACCAGAGACTGAAGAGAACGTTCTCTGGCAGCTGTTTGGCCCCTTTGGCGCAGTCCAGAGTGTCAAAGTAATCCGCGACCTGCAAACCAACAAATGTAAAGGCTTCGGTTTTGTTACAATGACCAACTACGATGAAGCTGTAGTGGCCATCCAGTCGCTAAACGGTTATACGCTGGGCAACCGTGTCTTGCAGGTCAGCTTCAAAACGAACAAGAGCAAAACTACATAGAGCGACGAGAAATCGTAGACACCAGCGCGTTCGCTGCATTCTGCGCTGCCCTCGCTAATATTTAATAGTTATTTATTTTTATGTGCAGTGTTATTGCTGCAACTTATTAGGTAATGTATGCGTCGGCCTCGGTAGAGTGCAGCGAGCTCGGGGGTGCCACTGCCCGCCAGAAGCGCACCTCCCCTAATTTAATAACTTTAACTTAGTACTTATAAAATACGAAGCTAGTCAGAAGTGCATTCGCGTTTCCTATAGCAAACATTTCTACGGTCTGATGTTTTTTGTATTAATTGTGCCATCGCCGTTTATATGTTGGGAAATGACCCAAAGAATCATAGCTAAACTATATATATATTTACAAATAGTATTTATTATTATATATTATTTTGTAAGATTAATTTCATGTCTTAAGTAGATTAATTTATGTATTTATATGTAGTGTTTTCGTGTATTCTTAAATTCAGACTAGTCGCATCGCAACGGCCAAACAGATTAGCCAAACCATACATATTAGAATGGGCGTTTGTTTTGTGGCGTTGCACTTTGTATTGTGTTTGCGGCGTCGGCGGCGACAAGGGCATCATCCCGCTTTGTGATAGCATAGTTAAACTAGATAGGGATAGAGACACACAGACCGACTGATGTAAAAGATTAAAATGATGGCTGCCCTTGTCGCTAAAGACCCGTTTATTCTCATTTGTGTGTTGTGTTTAGTTTCACGTTTATTACCAGATTTTTCTAACATCTTCAGCTTTTTCTGAACTTGCGTGGTTTTGCTTAAAATGCCATCATTTAAGCGACGGCAATGCTTTAGCGAGACCACAACTCCCTGAATCTTTCTTTTATTTATTTTTTATTTTCCAGTGGGCAGGGCCGGACTGGCCCTGTCCACGCCTGAACTTTTTTTAGTTATAATTTATTAATTTAGTTATTTATTTATGAAGTATTAATTTTGGTTTACTGTTTGATTTTTTCTGAATATAGATTAAAGTTTATTTATGATTTTGATTTTATTTTATTTTTTCTTTATTTTCCCTAGTGTTGTGTCTCGCAGTGTTCGCTGACGTCGACCCGAAATAATAATAATAATAATAATTTAAAAAAAACATACGCTATGCACAACAATTGGTCTGTCCGCCGGCATGCCAGAGGCGGTGGTGATACATGAGCGGGCACGGCTATATAACCACCCACAGACTAACCAGCTACTTCCACTTAAAACACTTTATTTTTGTAAACACTCGTACCTTGAGATCGGATAATAATGAGTATATCGATAGATATTTATAGAGTAAATTATACCGTGGCAGACTGACTGTAAAATAAAATAATCAGGATTATACAATTTTGTTCGTCTTATACTTGTCAAGTCGCTCTCGACACCTCGACGGCTGATGATAGAAAGTTAATTAGCGAAACGCACACGCTCGCCCGGCAGCGCAGAATACGAACTGTACATAGAAATTATAAGTTTGATCGAAGTAGGCAAATAAGTACAATTTATTAAGTCAAGTCTTTTGATAGCTTTAACAGTGGCGGGGTTCTTTGATGTGGAAATGCATGTGACTGGACGATGTGTGCCGGCAATTCGATATTTTTAATGTAATAAGTGACAGTCGTAAGTAGCGAGAAGTTGTTTTCTCGACAATATAGTAGCAAGGTCCCCATTTGTTGGTTGTCAGTAGTTTTTCTGTTGTGCGCGATTCCAATTCCTTGAAAGAAATGCTGTGATCTTAAATTAATTTGACGGTGTTGGAGAATAATATAATAATTGTTGACGTAGTTTAAGTTTAGGTTCTATCTAACAAGGAGCTACTGCCACTGGACACATTGGTATGGCCATCGTATTCCACAGATTTGCCCCCGCTTGTGATATAGCCGCGAACGCGACAACGGGCCTGGATTTTTAAGTTAAAGGGCCGTTCAGCGGCGACGGTAGAAAGGACCCGGTGGCGTCCAGACGCCGACGCTGAGCAGACGCGCAACCGCGCACGCCGTACGGGTCAATAATGTACAATCTTACAATTTTAAGACAGTTACAGTGTTCCGAGCACAAACTATACTAGCGACGTAGGTGATGTTATTGGTTACTCTGGCCTAAATCGAAACTCGTGTAGACTAATTCCATATACAGAACAACGATATATTTCAAATGATATTATATGTCTGTCATCAGTGCTTATTTACCATTCTTAGCTTCTATTTGACTAGCGTTTGCTATATATAACTTTGCTTAACGTTTTCATTATTATTGATGGTTGATTATTAATTAATTATTATTGATTACGTATCGCACTATTGCGTACGTGTATCGTATCTGTATCTACATAAGGGTTACCTCTTTGTGTGTTGTGTAGATCTCTAGCGTAAGTGTAATATAGTACATTACATATTCCTATTGGTTATTTTCTCTATGTGTAGCTGTTGTGTTGCGGGCGGGCGTCCCGACGCCGCATACTGACGCGCTGTCGGGACGCTCGCCCTGGCCGGGCCGGTGAAACCTGGCCCGTCCCAGCTCCACTTAACGAAGTGGAGCTTATAGCTCAAACATTGTTGTGACGAGATGCATTCCATTATTTAAAGAAAAACCACTGATTAATATATACATATATTATATATACTCATGCCTATATTCTATCTGTTTTGATAAAATTGTGGTTATTATTATAAATAATATCGAGTGCAAAAGTTATATGTACAGAGGTTATATTATTAGGAAGTACAGTACCTCATAACTGTAATTCATGCAATAACTTAATATAAGAAAGTTCTAATTACAATATACTTTAGCTTTAGTAGATATAAGAAGCGAGGTTTGTACGATCTCTTTTACCCATGGACGGACGGTCGACTCGTCGGGGCGGCTCGACCGGCCGTCTTTCCTCCTCGCGCCGCTAGTTGTGCAGGAGATGTGGCACCTTCCGCTGCCGCCGGCCGGGCAAGGAGGACGCTGGTCGCTGACGGGCGACGGGGAGGAGGTGGATGACATATCAGCCGAAAACCACCGACTCAACGACTCCATTGTCCCAGAGTCTCGACCGGTGCACCATGCAACCCCGCTGATTAGTCTTGAGGCCGACCCGGAATCCTGCTCGCCCTTTTTGCCACTCCCGCTGTGACTTCTAGATATAAAAAATGTTTTTACAAATATTCACTCCTTCAACCCTGACACCTAGCTGATTCATATAATTACCGTTAATCGAATTGCAGAATGGCAAGCGTTAAACACTTGACTATTTTTGATATATCCTTTAATATCTAATCCTCATATCGGTTGGCACACGAGGGACGGTCAGGCAGGATTCGGGTTGGCACCGTGACTAGATGGAACTGAACTGATTCACTCATTACCGATACTATAATAATTATTAAATATTTAATAGGTTTATGTGCTAGTAACGAGCGACACGTTCTAACCGTACGACGTTGTGACCTACGCTCCGACCAGATACAAATCCGATCTAGTCAGACGGAGGCCGTGACGGCACTCTGTGTTTCCAACTCTTTAGTTCCGTTGGGTTAGTATATATGCGTTATGTTAGTTATGTATTAAACTGTTAATTGTCTTTTCTTGCTTACTGTCCAGTGTCACATGCTGCATTTGTGTGTATTATTGTCATTTGATGGTTATTTGTATCTTAATATACCTATTTATTAATTGTATCAGTACTGACATTAGTATTAGTTGATGAGTCGCTAGAGATTTGTGTAGTATACGGGACCGCGGGCGCAGAGCAAACGGTGAGATGTTTCGTTCGATTTGGTTAACTCATCCTTAGATGATGAAAATGTTTCGAGTTCGGTTCAGATTCACGTAATGGGTTTCGTTTCGAGAAAGGCTGTGTAAAGCTGGGAACCAGGTCGGATACGGATAGTACGTAGGGTCGTAGGACGAACTAAGCTATAAGTACACTGGACACTGGCAAATACTAAGTATGGATGCATCTACAATGTTTTTCGTTGTCAGTTGCATCGAGGTCAACTATATAATTCTACACACAATGCAATTGTGTATTCCAGGCTAGAAGTCGGTGTAATGCAATATTTGTACTTTTCCATGTTGACAAAACTCAATAAAATAAACTATGAAAGCTACATTTACATTGAGTTTTTTTCCAAACTTCTATTTGTAAAATAAATGATGTATAAATAGATCTGATACATTTATGTCGTCTGCTCATTTCTTACTCTCTTCCAATCCCTCTCACACCACTTCCACATGAATTACCACTCTGATCTCCAATTTATATTATACTCAACCATTGGGAGCCAGATACAGACCAAGCACGGTAAGTAAAGTACCTATACCTACTGTTTTAAATTACAAACGAGTCAATTTGCAATTTTAGTCAAATTTGATCAGTAAATGCGCCTCATTTTACATTTTACAATGCTACGTAAGAAATGCGCTAAAAATAGATGCAGGCTCATAGGCGTATAGATAGTCGAGCCATTGGCGTAGCTATACACGAGGAAGCCCAGGTCTCAAGAGGCCTGGTTGAATTGACAAATAACTGAGCCTCCCCGATCGTTCTCTGTCGGCAATACAGAGCCCTACCAGCCACGGTGTGGTGATCGATAAAGAATCACGAGCTGTCAGTTTTTATTCAGAAAATTTACATGTTCATGTTTTACACGTTAATTGAGGCGCGCAAAAATATTTTGGTTTTTCTCTCAAATAGGCAAATAACCATAAAAAACTAGCTCATATACAGGGTGTTCTAAAATTATGCGGCCAAACTCTTAGGGCGTATAGAGGGGCTCAAAACAAAACGAAAATCATCTATAAACATTTGGTCAATACTGCATATTAATGGAGCTATAACCTTCCAAAGATGAAGAGAATCAATTTTTTTATGCTCTAACCGAGGCTGCAACTCAGAATCCAAAAAAAGGTAGGCACATCAAAATTTAGATGCTACTTTTTATTGAGATGCTCAACCGTGTCCAATATTCATTTTTGAAAGAACTGCTCAGGGGCGGCGCGTTTGGGGCCTAGGTTAGGTATAATAAAAAATATTTTTGAATATGTTGGCGTTATTAAAAGTTTAACTTTAAAATTTGATTTTTCAATCATTATTACGCAAAATGATAAAAATTCGATTGATTGAAACCTACTGTAATTATTATTATAATATTATTCTAATACACTACTTGAAGCCTGAAGTGCAATCAAAATTTAAAAGTGGATTTTCTCGAAAACGGCGCTTCCTATCAAAATGTGAGTGGTATACCATTTTTCTGTAATAATGATTGAAAAATCAAATTTTAAAGTAAAACTTTTAATAACGCGAACGGATTCAAAAATATTTATTAATATACCTAACCTAAACTCCATACGCGCCGCTCCTGAACAGTTTTTTCAAAAATGAATTTAGGATATGGTCGAGAACCTAAATAAAAGCTAACGTCCAAATTTTGATGTACCTACCTTTTTCGGATACTGAATTATAGCATATAAAAAATTTATTCTCTTCATCTTTGGAAGGTCATAACTCCTTTAATATGCAGTATTGACCAAATATGTATAGAACATTTTCGTTTTGTTTTGAGCTCCTCTACATGCTGTAAGAGTTTGGCCGCATAATTTTGGAACACCCTGTATAAAATGTTTCTGAATTAAACATTCACATGTTCCTTTAGTCTACACCAGAGTTTAAGAAGTACCGACAAAGATATCGCCATCTTTAGCGTGGCAGATACTGAACCAGGCGCAGTCATAGAGAATTTACATGGATACATAGAATAATCCAATATCTAAGTATGACTGATGGTCGAGATGGTAGAGTACCTGCCTCTCACCCAAAAGTCCCGGGTTCGAATCCCGGTCGTGGCAATGGAAAATACTGTGAGAGGGATTTTTCCATTATACACGAATATTGGATGTGTGTCCCTTGTCTTTAAATGTGTGTAGCCCCCTCCCGCACAAGGCTCAGCCTTCTGGGATAAAGGGGGTCGTAATTACATGTGGTGTATTTATTATTATTTATTTATTATAATTTTTGTTTAAAGTGTTGAATTCAATTTTTACCTATACTGGTTGCCCCTCCTTGAAGAAGAAATATGACCGCCCCTGTCCTGAACAACTAATGACAATTGATCGAAATATAGTTAAGTAAATACAGGTATGTCGGAGTTTTATGGGCGCGTTTAGGGCAGCAGGGTTATATGTTAGACATGGGCATGTTAGCAAGTACGTCACTGGTAGTTGCACATGGCAAAACATTTGCTTTATTACAAAATAGTAATACACACCCCACAAGAATTATCGCATCACTAGAAATTGACCATAAGTTTAATGTTAATTTCCTTCTGAGTCGTTTGTCCGATTTGGATGATTAGTACCTACCTATATATCAATCTATAATTGCGTTAACAATAATAGTTAAGTAAAGAAACTATGACGATCCGCCACTCACTAGCTCTTATAATATCAACCCTTTAAAAGTCGTCTTGGGTCTTGGGGTTGCTGGTTCCATTCGCCTCGGATCCCCTCCGCATGTCCATATATGAAAATGCTCCAAATCTTACTATCATTGATCAGGCCAAATAGTCATTTCAATGTTTACATTAACAAAAATAATTAGACTAATAATAATCAAGTCTGCTGTGAGCATGGCCGTTGCTATTACGAAGGAACTCTAACTATAGGCGTGGATGAACTATCGCCGTTGGCGTCCATCATCAGACAAACTTGGATTATGAAAATATAGTGGATGAAAGTTGAACAGTTTTAAATACGATGAAAACTTTTTGCTACGGTACGTTCGTAATCGATATTAGGATTTTTGAGAGGTAGAACCCCTCGTGGACCCGCCCCTGGGTTTGCACAAAGTAGAATACGATTTGGCAGGCGCGTATACAGCCTAACTTCTCGGAGGGGGCCATACAGAAAAAATTAAACACAAACTATCACTACATTATATCACGTGTGGTATTTTGAAAACGAGCCACCCTTAATAACTCGAGAACCGTTCAAGATTTTTAGTAAACTTTGGTAAAAGGCATTTTCTTGAATATCAAGGGGGCACATTTTGATGGAAATAGATGTGATCCAAAACCACCCTCTCAATTCCTTAACCACCCCAGGTATATAATTTCAAATAGCACCCCTAATTCTTTTCATAGATTTTTATTAGCACGACATTTTTGGAATGTAATCGTAAAAAGCAAAAAACCGAATGTTTATAAAAGTCTAGATGTGATGTTGTTGTTTACATTTGGATGGCTGGTAATTGCCGGAATTAAAAACAATCCTCATCATGGCCCTATGTTATACTGCCCCCTGCCTGCCACCATTACCAGGCAAGCTGGACGATACCTACCTATTTTATTTTTTTTCATGGCGCTGTCATAATACACCATTCTATTACTCACGGCTAAGATGACTAGCTTAAATTTAGAGGACCAATAATATCAGTTAAGGTTATAAATGATGGATTATCACCAAGTCGATTGGTTAGTCGTACTACATAGTACCTTCCAAAGTACTGCAATATATATAATTGTTATTTCTATTGCCCTGTAACATTTCTAACAATTTTATATATGTTTTTAATATGATATGATTATTTTTACGTGTATTTTGTTTTACATAAAGCAGGATCCTAGTTTAGTATCAATGAAATTTGTACCTAGTGTGTGTATCCATAATAAAATTATGCCAAAATCACAAAAACCTGCTAGTGTTGCCAATTTTACTTCCAAAGTAACGAGATACGTCCTGGCCTACGTACGGTCCTGTCAAGAGCCCGGGTCTTTGTCTGTAAGTTTGGTTGCGTCACCAACAGAGGCGTCATGGGCAATTGAAATTGAAAAGCAGTAGGTACCTTTTGTAGCTTTTATTTTAAAATCCGGTGAAGAACTTTAATAAGTTAATACGATTAATTTCAAATAAAATAAATTTATGCAGGACCAGATTTTATTACGATTTGGTAACGTATACACAGATAAAGGAGTTTAGAGCACGGTTTACGTAATGGTATATGCAAATTACGCAGTGTTTATGCAACCCACTTTACGCCTACGAGTATTACGTATGGCCTTCTGCAGTTCTTTGTGTAATTCTAGTCATGCTTATCGATTAATGATACAATCATTTACAGACTGATTAATTTTTGGTTTGATAAACTATTATACTCTTATATACATATAACTCTAGATATTAAATAAAATAGAAGTTATAAGGAATCTAAAAGTATTCTAAACAATAGATTCATAATAACTTTTTATTAGTTTCAAGTACCTACCTATATTATTGATATTGGTAGTAATAAAGAATGAGAATATGAAAGACTAGATTAATATCATGTAAAATATATTTCAACATTTTTAATTCTTAACTTATTTTGTACGTGTTCGGCTATCAATAAATTGTATTTATAAAAAAGACCTCCCAAGCAACATGGTGACGTCTTTTACACGTCCCATTTTAGTCATTTTTTGTCAACGACTTCATATGACTAATATTTGACGTCTGTACGACGTATTTTTTAAGACGTCTTTGTGATGTCCTTCGAGAGATTTATTTATGACGTATATTTCTTTCTTAAAACTACTGTAATAAAAGAAAATTATCACTTGTAATACCAAATCCTGAGTTTTCTATTAAAAATTGAGGAAATATATTTGGTAATTGACAAGAAAGAAAAATTATATCTGTACATGTCCCAGTTTTCAGTTTTCAATTTTATTACAAAAAAAATGCCACTGTCTTTAAATATTCTTCAAGAAAATTTAAAAACGAATGCTGTACAGCTTCAAATTTGTTGTTTTTCTGTTAAACTCCCAAACATTTCTGCTTCATCTTTGATATAAAAAATATGTTTTGTTAAAGAAATGTTCGATTTTTTGAGGTCAATAGGGCCCCTAAATGTGCCAATGCTGGTTGTCAAGAAAGTAGAAAATACGTCAAAAGATGGTTAAAAAGACGTCACAATTACGTCATGTATGTACATTTTTTTGACGTCCCTGGGCTGTAACTTTTGGCCGTCATGTTCATGTATTTAGATTTGTGATTGTGTTGTGCATATGATTGTGTAGGATTTGGAACACTTTTTTGGATAGGATGTGCACCTTCGCGACATATATGTGTCCTGCTTCTGCGACCTAATTCCCGCTGTACTATAGAACACTGCGCATGAATACTTGACACTCGACGTGCGACGTGCATTTCGTCTACTAAGTTGGCATCATCGCAAGATGAATAAAACTAATTCCAATAAATATGATTGACGGAATGCCCGTCGAGTACCTACCTATGTCCAGTATTCGGTTTTCTTTATTTAATTTTATTTATTGGGTTAAAATTTACAAGGTTTTCAAACAGAATGAAATAAAAATCAAACACATTTTGATATTGATATTAATTATTATTGTTCCATCACTGTACAATTTTTAGTGCAAGGTTTAGGTGGTTTAACGGCCTAAAACTGTATAAAAAAACTAAATAGCTGACACCAACGCAACGCACATGTTTTATTATTTTCATCGAGCTAGTACCGTCTTTTTCACTTAATTAATTAAGACCTATAGGTATAGGTTGGTAGTGTCTTATATAGGCCTGGTTAGGTACCTATATTATTATTAATTTATTAAACGGGGATATACGGCATGTACCCTGACGCTAAAACCGGCCCTGGCAATTAATAAGTATATTGATAATAATATTGATCTAGTAGGTATTTTCAATTTCTGGTTGAAAGAATTATATTTGTAACTGTAATATAAGGACTGTAGCAAGCTTTGTCAGCAATGTAAAATTGTAGTTGCTGGAATTTAAATGCATTTACGATCTAGCTAGCTGATCATGGTAGCAACAAATCTTAAAAAAATTAGAACAAATGAAGTGATAATTGAGACGTTAGTAGTGCGTTGGAAAATACCGTATTGTAATGTGAGTATGAACGAATTTTCTATTTTCCAGATCACAATATTTAAATAATCGTGAAAATGCGGGAAATGTGTGTCATCTCTTGTGAAACACACTAACTAATACCGATTGAGAAGTGAAAAACTGGTTAACTGGAGTTTGCCTCCCCAATCAACTGTCTGTTTAGAAAGAACGTCGCCATTCGATTGCATTAATTTGAAGATAAAAATGTGTGTTATTATTAAGTGAAACTAATATTTTGGCGTCATTATGGATAAGTTACGAATATGTAGGACTAGACGGTAACCAGTGAAATACAAAAACCTGTGTTCGGATGGAATCGTTGCGGAAGCATCCGAAAACAAACTCATTTACCTCAATAATGCATTCTACTGCTGGCAATACGTACAACAAAATAAGTGTTTGATAAAGTGAAGGAATACTTCAATACATCTTGTGGTGTACAGAAAATGCATTTTGTTGATTATTTCTTAATTTCCTTCTTTACGTCAAATGTCATCTAAAATGGTGTTGACAGTTATGTCACTTGCAGTTGTTTTCCTGCAAAAAAGAACGTTAATATTGTTTATATTCTCGGTGTAAACAAATGTATTCAGTGCTATAAAGCCATTAATTAATTCTTTATTATTTTTTCAATTAAGTTATATATTAATAGTGTTAAGTTAGGTTAGAACTGCTAAGGACAACAATCACAAATTTTTGTGAGACCGCACTTAGTGACATCATTTTACTCATAATAATGATTAAAGTACCTTATTTAAATATGGTCTTTGGGTAAAGAAAGAATCTTACTGTGGAGATGGATCCGGGAGTTCCGAGTGTCCCCATCACCACATTAGCAGGTGTAGCTAGTCTAACAGACTGTGAGTATTCGTAATCGTAAAAGTATTTATCACCAACCGATTACCTGTTTGTAGTAAATTCTACCCGGAACACTTTCGTCAAAATGTGGTACCCATTGTAGTCTTTTATAATCTTAATTATTAATTCGCCAAGTAAACAGTTAGAGGTAATCGTTTAGAGTAACCTATAAACGAACGTACTATGGGAATTTTAAATAAATAACTAAATAAATTGTGATTTTTGGTGTTGAACGTTTTGACATCGTTTGAGGTTATTGTAACGATATTGTGGAAGGCATTAAAAATATTCAAATTAAATTGAAACTCAAATTGACACAAATACGTTCAATTTATAACGGGTTATTATTTCCATTACTTTCGAAATTTTCCTTGCATTATAAATGTTGACGAATACCGTTAGTTCAGATGCGAATCCCACGAAAGGGCCATAATGCTGGTAAAAGATAACGGCAACTTAATAGATGCCAATTTGCCTTCAAAAAGTTACTTTATCACAAAATTATGAATTGACCTATATTTCCATTTAGTCAAAATTGTCAACAATATCAATAACGACCACAACAAAGTGATTTGGGATACGTAAAGAATATAATTATTAGAATATATCTGGTATATTTTTGTTTTCTGATTAATTTTCTTTGTTATAATTTTGTTAGATTTACCATTATTAAAAAATGTAAGGTTATGTCTTTGTTATGTCAAGAATATCATTAAATACATATAGAAAATTAAACGATAATTTAACGTATCAATTTATTTCTAATTCTAATTGACTGTTTATATCGAACTTTATACCTACATACGTTTTTTTCAGTATGTAATATTGGGAAAACGGTGGTTTTATTTTGACTAACACAAATATCTTTTTTAGTGCTCCCTGAAATGCCCTTGCCCACACCTTCGCCTCAGACACTAAGTAATAAATCGTTACTTTTTCATCCGAGAGTAGCAGAAGAGGCACAAAATTTACTAGGTGTGCGAGACGAAGTATTAGTACCGCAGTTGGTTTCCTCATTAGAAAAAACTTCTGCAGAGCATATGTAAGTAGCATAATATTTACCTAATATTCGTAAAGTACTTACAAATAAACTTGTCTTTTAGAGAAGTAAAGGATAATTATGCTGGAACAGACTCTAGGTTTGAACAGCAAGAATCCATGCCAGAGCTTCTTAGAGCTCTTTTAGAAGCCAATCCGTATGTTTTCAGTGGAAACAAACGTAAGTGATCTAAATTATATTTTAGTGGTCTGGGAAATAGTTATATATGTGTGGGTAACGAAACATTATATCAAAAAAGGGCTGCACCTTCGAATGTACTTACTCAGCTTCCTTCACCAACTCCGCTCACTTCAATTGGTATAGTTATTGTTGTAATAAGTAATAAAAAAATGCACATGAAAAGCGCCAATTCATTAAACGATTCTGACATTCTACGAGTTGGATTTTTCATAACGGGTGCTTAAGAAAACGAGGATATTTAACTGATAAGACGAAAATAGACTTTAAAAAATGGGCCATTCTGATAAAATCTATACGTCCGATACTTTGGCAAGGTACTTATTGTCTTATTGTATTTTAGCTTCCATTCACACACCCCAGCACATGTTGCAGCAAAATCAAATGGTACTATTACAAGGTCAACAGGCTCAACTTCAAAATCAACATTTGCAACAGCATATAGTACACCAGCAGCAACTAGAACAGCAAAAAAACCAACAGCAGTGGAACCACACGGGCCAGCCGACGATACAAGTCATGAAAGGAAAAGAAATGGACAAGAGGAATATCCAGCAAACGTCTACCGTACGATTACCAAATCAACAAGTAACAAACCTCCAAACATCCGGTCAACAAGCAATAACTCCTCAGACGCCTGGGCAACAGGCATCAAATATTCAAACACCAAGTCAACAGACATCCAATATACAACAAATACCCAACCAACAAACTCATCTATCAACTAATCAACCAACTTCTCACATACAAACATCTACTCAGCAACTGGCGAATGCCCAGACAACTCGACAACAAGCTTCATGTCAACAATCTAAAACTATAATGCCTACTGTTATTCAGGACCCATCTGAACAGAAGGCTGTTACGAAGCCGTCCCAGAAGGAAGAGCAGAAGCAAGATCCTACCCAAGCAGTAACCCAACCTTCTGTTAACTGTAGTAATAGTCACATATCTGAAAACCCACCTGTCCAACCAACTCAAAGCGCAACAAGTGAGCTTCGCCAACTAAGAAGGAATCCAATTAGATGTGAGTATTTATGTGTGCCGTATAAGAGCTATAAGCTATGGTAAACCAAATATGTAACGTTGAAGCGGTGCAACTGTTATTTTGTTTCTTTTCTACTCAAATAAATATTTTCTGTATTTAACATTGTACAATATTTCTTCCTCATTTTGTAAGTAACTTTAGATTTACCGAATAAACATATAGCAGTAAAAGCAGTAAGCAATAACTCTGTGAGCACGAGGGTAAGTGCCCTTTTTTGCGATGAGCGTTGGGTAAACATGTAATATATGATTGTTGAGAGTTATGTACAGTTTGAATTTAAGATACACTAAGTTGTTTTAATCTGTTGAGCTCTCTCTATCCATAATTATTCATAAAAACTATCATTTGTAAAATGTAAAATATGTGAAAAACGGTAGAGGAAAAAATTATTGAATTTTCATGTAAAATATCCACAACGCCCATGGGCAGAACAGCTGGTTTTAATTAGTAGTAAATAACAAGTTGCCATATTTTTGACAAGCTTAGAATGGACTTATGTGTGAATATATGTTGAAGCATGGGGTAATACTTTTAGAGCACAGCAGCTTTTTTGTGGTATGATTTCTTAATTGTCATATTTCCGTCTCAACTATTTTTACATCGGTGTTACAGTGTTTATGGGATCATGACAATTTCAAACCTGCGACCCAGGATAGATGACGAGCTCGCACGCAACGTACTTCAAATGCGGAACCTCAAATTTTAGATTATGTAGAGGAACAACACGCGAAGACAGGCTCGTCGAATTGGAGCAGAGTTTGTCATTTGTAGCACTTTAAAAGAACAAGGGTTGCATCCCTAGCACGTGGAGAAAGCGCAAAGTTTGTAGCCAAGGTCATGATATTTGTCGCCAAGAATTTTGTTAACACGTTGACGACCGCGTGTTAACGGAAGTTAACACACCTTTAATGTCCCCTTGGACCGTGTGGTAACTTTAAAATACACGCACCTTTCTTTTATATTCATGTCCGTGGCTAATTCAGAACACACGTTATAATGCTAAATACATAGGATACATTAGATAGCGGGCCTGGTGGCCCACTAATATTAGCGGGTAATACCATGCATATTTTTTGAGATTTTAAAACATTTGGCAAATATCAACAATATCTCCAAATATAAAAAAAATAGTTTCAACGATTCTATGATAAGAAGACAATAAAATAAATTTATTATTTAGACAAATACTATTTTATTTAGACAAATAAAAATATTTTTATAGTAATAGTACCACACGGTCCCAATAGGTAAAATCTACCCTTGGGACAGTGTGGTATCTACATGGTACACACACAAAAATATTAATTGCAGCGTACAAAAATAAGTAAATCAATCCAAATTATTACAAAATAAAAATTTATTTAGGTTCCAAACCAAAACCTAAAGAAAATAATGCCGGTCATGGAGACCGATTTTGGTTAATCGACAGCGGTCGTCAACGTGTTAATAATTGCCAGATTTCTCGTCAGAATTACCTAGTGATGTACACTGACGACCAAAATTAACGCACCATCCAAAATTTACCATGATTTTGTATTTGATTTTTTTCTAAACCGTTTGTCTGGTTTTAATATATATTTTTTTGTTTTGTAGGTTAACTCTTCTGGAATATATAGCCGTGCCGATTTTATCTAAAAATAATTTTTTCTTTATATATGGGGCACAACAATAGAGCTATGTTTTTTTTTAAAAAAATTCAAAACACCCAGTGGGAATCACCAGCAGCAAAATTAAACTCCAATTCAGACCAATTGTAGTAAAAAAGTGTACCAAAAAGGTAAATGTTAAGAAAAGATGAAGCTACAATTGGGTCTGAACTGGAGTTTAATTTTGCTGCTGGCGATTCCCACAGGGTGTTTTGAATTTTTGAAAAAAAAAACAGCTTTATTGTTGCGCCTTCTATCTAAAGAAAAAATTATTTTTACTTAAAATTGGCATGGCTATATATTCCAGAAGAGTTAACCTACATAACAAAAAAAATAAATAAATAAAATCGGACAAACGGTTGAGAAAAAAATCAAATTCAAAATCATGGTAAATTTTGGGTGGTGCGTTAATTTTGGTCGTCAGTGTATATTTTCTGGAAAATAAAAACTGAAAACTTTCCGGAACATTATGGAAAATATTTCAAGGGTCATACTCTTTCTTTTTATAGTATACTAGTAATAGTAATAATATAGGTACCATATTCTTCATGGATTTTAAAACGTTATCATTATTTGTTACTTGAAAATGTAACTAATAAAGAAAAAATATTTCTTGCAAGAAATAAAAAATTAAGATAATTTATTCACATCATAATAAATAAAAATTAAGTTAAATAATTGCCATATGGCAGATTTTGACTCCATTTTTTAAATTTCCATGTATTCTATCCCATAGAAACTTATTTTACACTTTACACAGAAATTAAATTACAAACTTGCGTTGTCACGTTTTGATTAGGTTATGTTGTCATTTCACATTTGATTTGATTTGCAAAATTGGCGCCAAAATTTAAATAACAGAAAATTTCCCGTTTTGGAAAATTATCATTGGGAAAATTTTCCGACCAACATCACTAGAATTACCCCAAACAATGGATTAAAAGAAATGATCCTGTAGATCTCCAGACTTAAACCATTGTGACATTTTATGGAATCATAAAACAAATAGTGTCCAGCGAACCAATGAACTGTATTGAAGAAGTAACATGATTCGATGCATCGAAATATGTGCGAGATAAAATTAATGTAAGTCAGTGTAATGATTTCAATTGTTTTTGAGGAAATATGGCAACAGCAAGGAGGTATTTGTTTGTGTGAAGCTTGGTGTCAAGAAAGTACAGTATAATAATTAAATTAAATGTTCAAATTGCATGCCATTTGGTTCTTGACTGAATGTCCAAGCTGAAACTAAAATTTCCGCGAAACTAGTAATTGTCTCTCGTCCAATTCTTCCAACTTCGTAATTAACTGTCTTTTAAGTCCTCAACATTATTCGGTCTATTAAAATAAACTTTGGATTTAAGGTGACCCCATAAAAAATAATCCAATGGGGTTAGGTCTGGAGATCTAGCTGGCCATTCTACTGTTTCACGTCTACCAATCCTTCTGTGTAAGAAAATTTTGTTACACACTATTGCTGAATAATGTGCCATTCTGTTGAAACTATATGGAGTTTTCAGTACGTTAGGGTTTTTGCCATTCTGATATAGTGCGGCAGGTTCTGGTTGGAGCAGCTCCAAATATTTTTTACCATTTAATGAACCTTCGATAAAAAAAGACCCAAATTTGTAATCTCAACAATTCCGGCCCACACGTTAACTTTCAATGTGCTCTTTAAAATTACGTTTTTTAAAATGGAGGTTACCATTTAAAAAAACTGCCGATAATATCATAACTTTTTTAAAAACGTTTGAAGGAAAATTTTTTTTACATAAAAAAAAGTGAGAAATGCATTTAAATATTGACGTGTCGGAGCGAATTTTTCTTACTTGCTTTGTAATGATTTCAAAAAATTTATTCCAACCTTTACGCCTTTACGTGCTCACTGTATAAGAAATTGCGGGTTAAAATATCTTGGTGTATTTCAACTCAAGGGTTGAAATATCTTGATGTAAAGGGTGGTTCAGTAAGAAATGGCTGTTTTGTTTTTCGAATAAAGCGTAAAATAATAGAATAGAATACCATTTATTGTGCAAAATAATTATACAATCTTTTACACAAAAGGTAAGAGTTCGGCAATGCCGTTCTTCCACTCTTCCAAAAAATTTGACTAAATAATTTTAAGACAATAAGGCATAGTAGACTTAATTAATTTAAATAAACAGTATACACACACTTAAAATACTATAATACATCAAATATAAATCTAACTATCAAATAAATCTACCCTCCAATAACCTAGTTTTTACATTATCTTTAAATGTTCGCTTTGATAAACTAAGAATATCCAAAATAACATTCAATATCGTGGGTGCCATGTAGGAGAAGCATCCTTCAAATTTCGAAGTTCTATGTTGTGGCACTGTATATTTATCTACGCGAACATTTACATTATGTATTTCTGACCTTTTTATTAATACTTCATACAAATATGATGGTTTCTTATTGTCAATTAATTTTTTCAAAAATATACAGTACAAATAGTTAGCTCTACCTACTGTTCTGAGCTCATTATTAATGTATGGAGTAAGATGTTCACGGAACGGGATACAATGTACAAACCTCATGCTAGCATTTTGAATTCTCTGCAATTTAAATGCAGTATATTGTGTCAAATAATGAATATATACATTGCTACAGTAATCCATATGTGGATATATCAGAGTTTTGATCAAGTTTAATTTTGTGTCAGAATCAAGTGAATACTTAAATTTCTTTAAATTTTTTAATCTCATAAACGAGGTAGATACTACTTTGTTGACATGGTGTTCGAATGTCACATTATTGTCTATCCATAATCCTAAGACTTTGGCCATATCTGCCCACCTAATTACTTCATTATTTAATGTTATTGTAACATTTTGTTCCTCCATCTTTTTCCTTAATTTTTCATTTCCAATACACATTACTACCGATTTACTGGGGTTTATTTTTAATGCATTGTCGTTACACCATTGACTGAAATTTTTTAAATCTTCATTTATTTGGTTGACACATTCTATAGCTTTCTCTGCTCTAACGGACATATATAGTTGTATATCGTCAGCATACAAATGGTAATGTGAGTAAGTTAGCGACTGTGGTAGATCAAAAGTAAATATTGTGAATAGAATAGGCCCCAAAATACTACCCTGAGGCACTCCTGTTTTTGTTTCTAATAAGTCCGATACCTTCTCACTAACTTTAACACATTGCTTTCTAGAGGTTACATAAGAACTAAACCAGGCTACGCACGTATTATTTAGACCAATATAATGCAATTTAGTTATCAATAATTTAAAATTTACAACATCGAAGGCTTTACTTTGATCAAGAAGTACTAGAAATGTAGTCATTCTATTATCCATAGCCAGTGAAATATCATTTATTACCTTTAAAAGAGCTGTCTGCGTTCCATGGGCTTCCCTGAAACCCGATTGTAGAGAAGGAATGATACTGTAAGTTTCTAGATATACTTTTAATTGTTTAGCTGCTAACTTCTCTGCAATTTTGGACATTGCAGGTAATATATTTAACGGCCTGATATCAGCCATGTTTGCAGGATCTGGTATTTTTGGGCAACAGATAACCAATGCATTCTTCCACATTTCAGGAAATATTCCAGTGCTAAAACTTTCATTGATTATATTGATCAATATATCTACACAAAATGGCATAACCAATTTTAACATTTTTATATTTATGCCATCAATGCCCATTGCGTTTGATTTTATTGTTGTTAACATATCATACACATCTTTATCGGTTATAGCTGTAAATTCCAAAAACGCGCCATTATCCTTTTTATTGTTTTCATAAAAGTCAACTAAATTTGGATTAACACTATTACTACCAGCTACATTAACAAAATAATTATTTAATTCATTAACTTCAAATTCTGTTTGATCTAAAATTGTATTTGCTTTTTTGTTATAAAGACCCCATGAGTACAGATTATTCCAAATTGCTTTACTGTTGTTTTAATTCCTTTTTAACTCATATTTCATGAACGCATTTTTTTCATTTCTAATTGCTATGCTTAAATAGTTTTTTAGATCTACATAATAATGTCGATCTCTTTCTAATTTAGTTCTTACATATTTTCTCCTTGCTTGTTCTTTTATTTTTATCATTTGTTTGATAGTATACGTGATATACGGCTTGTATGGCCGTCTCGGTTGGATAAGCGTAAAGGTGCATGGCTGTCAAACAGTTTAACGATTTTCTCTGATAAACAATTAACTTTTAAATCTATATTATCTATTTCATTAATTTCCTTCCAATCAATTTCAGCTGCATCATTATTAAAAGCTTCAGCATTAAAATACTTGTAATTTCTATAATAAAATTTACCAAATTTCGCATTATCATTTTCAATTGCTAAATTACAAAATACTAGCATATGGTCCATTACATTTAACAAATCAATAGAATCACAAATGTTTACAATAATATTTTCACTTATAGGAATATATATAATAGGAATATTTCTGATGTTTTGTATTTATTGTAAATACATTATACAGGTTGTCCAGAAAAAGGAGGCCAATCCGATAACCATGGATTCCTTGAGCAAAAATAATAGGACTTTTATAATGCCACTTTTTATTTTAGACCCCCATATTCGATATACAGGGTGTCAAAGTTTGAAGTTCGAAAATGATTTCTTTTAATACCTCGAATATTTCAGAAGAAATTTATTTAAAATTTGGTAGGGTCGTAGGGTGCTTCAACTTAAAGGGTCACATGTTTTAAAAGAACAGAAACAAAAAACAATTGTCAAATATTCAAAATAAGGGATCCAGTACCCATCGCCCCTAGTTTTTCAGTACCTTTTTTGTAATAATCATTCATTTTGGTTTATTTTTCTCTTAACAAATTTTGATAAAATGCTTCGTTTTAGAGATAAGTTGAAAAATATTGGTCCTTGATTGCTGTTTAGGTGAAAATAAACCTCGTCACTAAAAACAATTTTAGTGAAAAAATGGGGGTCACCTCTTCATAGTAAATTTTCATGATTTGTACGTGTTGTGCAGTATAGCATTCCCATATCTGTAGACTACATATGTATAAACCCAAGTGTCGGACGAATCCTTGTGCAATGGCAGAAAATGTAATCAATTATTGAATCACCCTTTATTTCAAATTTACCCTGTAAATATGATTATTATTATTATTATAATGAATTGTGCTAGTTGTAAAGTCTCATCTCCCGTAAGTTACCGATTTGAGGACATGACGTGATTTTTACATGCCAAACTTAATTATTTTAAAGATGAAAAATAATAAAGGAAATGGTTAATTTGATTGACCAACGGCCATTGATAATTATAGAAAAACTACCAAACTTCAATGGGGTCAATTAATACTCAGGCCATACCATAATGGCTCCAGAACGTGCCTGTATATTGTTAGGTGATTAACTATACTGCGTGTTGCAAAAGGTATCTATTCTTACCTTTCTACGATTTTTAAAATAAAATTTAGAAATTTGCAACATTGAAATTAATTATAGATTGAAGGTGTGTAAATCTTTTTAAAGAAATATAAAACCCAGTTCGATAATTTTTAAACTTTTGATTTTTATTTCCTACTAGACATTACAGATAAGTTATTTTCAAGATTTTTTTTTTTTTACAAGAATAAAGATCCGATCTTTAATGTGAAACTAGTGGAACGAAAATTACTGAAGTTGGAACCGCTGTCTGCAATTTGTCTGACACTGATTGCCTATATTTTTTTTTTATCCACTAGCCTATCAATATTTTTCTATATCTGTGTGTGGCCTTCGATAGTTATATTCAACATTCAACCTGTCAAATTGCAAAATATTTTAAAAATATGGAAAAAAGCAGGTGCCAGATACTTACTGTAAACCCTGATACGGCAGGTGTAAGACCATTTTATATGCTGGTGTGCCTTAGAATTTATTTTGATGTAACTATATTAATTGCGAGGATTTTGCGGTAAAACGCCAACGCCGTATCGTATGGTAAACTTTATTTATGCTATACTCGTTTGTGTTTAAGTAGTTGTTTCATAAGACTGTTTATTTTTTCTAATAAATTAAGGCGTCCCGGATACTACGTCAAACGATACACCTGTAAGAGATGCACCAGCGTTGAGAGATTCACGAGGAACTGCATTAATCAAGACTGACACAAAGCCCACAGTTACGGAACAGCTAATAGGGGAGAGTGGGGCAAACGTTAGGAGTACCCGTTCGAAATTAAAACCAGAAGATCAACAAGAGTTAAACCTGGATAATGTGGCTGGAGTTAAGTCTAATACTGAGGTATGCGCTATCAACATAGATGCGACTCTGAAAACTGAGGATATTGTGGAGCCCAAAGTTGAAACAGACGAAATAAAAGCAAGTACTGAAGAACTAAAATCTGGCACACAGCTTACTGATATTAAACAACCAATTATAAAGTTGGATAGGCTCTCTGAGGCAGATCAGTTACTAATGCAGAAGAGCCTTAAACAATTTATCGAAACCAAGCCAAAACTGGCAAAAAACCTTGGTATTGTGTTAACTGGAAATGATAAGGTTAAAGACGAAACTTACAAAGAAGAATCAGAGTCCGAGGATGAAGATACTTCAAGAAGAAAGAAAGGAGAAAAACGTAAAAACACGGAAAGTGATGATGAGTACCAACCGGATAGTTTTTCTGCGCTTGTAGGCAGTAATAAGAGAAGGAAATTGGCAAAGGAGGAAAAGCCTGAACTAATCGTTGTCAAACCGAAGTTACGGAAAGTTGAGAAAAAATTTGTACCTGTACTAGAAAAACTTTCTCAAGAAGAACTTATGGAGACCAACACTTATCACAGGTTTAACAAATCTATCGAACATGTTCTGAAATTAGCTGAGGATATTGATGTGTCGGAAATTGGTAAGTTATCATATTTTGTAGTATATTACGTGTTGGAGAAGATGTTTTTAAACAATATTTTCTAGCCGAGGATGGGATGATTCAAGAGGAATACCTTTTGAGTCGCAATATAATGCAAGAGTTATGCACAGAAGCAGCTAAACTGAAAATCCTTGGAGCCATGGAAATGATACCTACCGAGAAGCTTACAAGATTGCTCAACATATTGGAATTGAATATTAGAGGAGGGGATAGAGTATCACCAATAACTGACGTAATATTTTTAACTTATGTTAAAATATATCCGTGACTATTTACTTTTTTTTATAGGAGGATAACGAGAGTATTAGGCAGTTATGGCTTGAAACAACCATGGAGAGAGTCATGGGTGCTGCCGACGCATGTCTAGTATGCATGTATATTATGACCTCGCGCAATATGTCTAAACGAGTTTACTTGGAAGAAGTAATAGATAGAGTGGTGCTGTACATAAAATACCACCTCCACAACACGATATTTCCATCGTTCGATTCAACCTACAGGTTAGATAACAAGAAGAAAGATGGCCGAAGGAAGAAAAATACACAAGTATCCGAGAAGGGTATTTTAGTGTTATACACCAAAATTTCCGAGTTGGTGAATTTACTGGCGGAGCTTTTGAATATACAAATTTTAACTGATACCTCAGTGCTGCACGCTTCCTCTATGGGTGTTTCGCCTTTTTTCGCAGAAAATGTTAGCGAGTTACAGTTGGCTTGTTTAAAACTTGTTACAACGGTAAGTCGGGTACCTAAGTTAATAATTTCATGTAAAGAAATATTTTTTTAGATTTTTACAAAATATGAAACACATCGAAGACTTCTATTAGATGATATACTAGCCTCCATAGCCCGTCTTCCCAGTACAAAGCGTAGCTTACGAACCTACAGATTAAACAGCGAGGAGCATATACAAATGCTTACCGCTTTGGTTCTACAGTTAATTCAGTGTGTGGTGTCCCTACCTAATAATTTTGCCCACCGGGACTCCAAAGACAAAAGTCAAACTGGAGAAAAAGTACCTAATGTAAGAATCCAAATATATTTTCGATACCAATAATAAATAATAAAGACTATCTATCTATCTATCTAAATCAAACTTTTATTTACATTTCAGGTGGATAAAGATGTTTTTATATGTAATAAGTATGAAAAAGCCACTTCTACAGCCGGGACATTTCTCACCGTGTTTCTAAACAAATGCGGAAGCAAATCGGAAGATATCGATTACAGACCCTTGTTCGAAAATTTTGTGCAGGATTTGTTGTCGACCGTGAATAAGCCAGAATGGCCTGCGACAGAACTACTGCTATGTTTGCTGGGTAAGATGCTCGTGACAAACTTCTCCAACAAGGGCACAGATATGTCTCTGCGTGTGGCAAGCTTAGATTATCTCGGTGTCGTAGCAGCTAGACTAAGGAGGGATAGTGTACTCTCTAGGTGTAAGTTAAACACTATCGATCAAATGATTAAAGACATCAAACAAGAAGAAATGAAGGATAACGAGGAACCATCGACCAAGGTTAAGGTGAATATGAAAGTCAAATATAGATTAGGGCTTAATTATTGTAACGCAAAAATTAATGTTTTCCCCATTTATTTAATATTTTCACTTTGTGTTGCAATTTTTAAAATTACCGGAACCTTTTCTCTGGAAAATGAATTTGTTATATCGCTAGATGATCCTCTTATTTTTTAGAAGAAGAATAGTAATGTGAATTCCGATGAAGAACGTACTCAGTTTCTTCAGCGAGTTTTGCTGGATTTCTTGGCCGTTAACGCCCAAAATGATGAGGCTTATAAGTATGCGCGACATTTTTACATATCTCAGTGGTACAAAGACGCGGTAAATGAGAAAACACAGCTGGCTAGTGGCGAGAAGAAAAATAATACCAGAGACAATCATAGGTCTAAGAGGTATGTGGAAAGCGATGAATCGGACACAGAAAAAGAAAAGGAAAAAGACAAGGAATCTGCTGATCAGGAAAATGTGGAGAAGTTTCGGTTAATTGAGGAAAAGAAAAAGTTTCTCATAAATAAAATTAAACCTTTCCAAGAAACCATATCGTCTGGAAATCGCGTTCAGATTTTCCAAACATATATCGATTATAATAGTGCTGAACTTATAGCGCAGTTTTTGGCGTCGAAAAGGTACTTCTCCCAGAGTTTTGACCAGTACCTAAAAGCTGTAAGTATTTGCCATTGTCTTTAGCTAAGAAACTGAATTTAATGTGCGTTTTTCAGATATTAATTGTGCTGAAGGAAACGTCAATCGCTATAAGAACAAAAGCGATGAAATGCCTAACCATGATAGTGGAAGCTGATCCGTCAGTACTGGGTCGCCACGATATGCAAATGGGGGTAAACCACTCTTTCCTCGACCACTCAACTTCTGTGCGAGAAGCTGCCGTTGATCTCGTTGGGAAATTTGTATTGAGTCGTCCAGAATTAATCAATAAATATTATGAAATGTTATCTGCTCGAATATTAGACACAGGTGTTAGTGTGAGAAAGAGGGTTATAAAAATATTGAAGGACATTTGTATTGAATGTCCGGAATTCCCCAAAATTCCTGAAATTTGTGTGAAAATGATTCGCAGAGTGAACGATGAAGAAGGCATAAGAAAACTAGTCATGGAAGTATTTCAAAACATGTGGTTTACTCCCACTAAAGATACTTCTCTGCTTCGTAAAGTCATGAACATCACAGATGTTGTAGCCTCGTCAAAGGAGATTGGACTAGAGTGGTTTGAGCAACTTTTGTTAAGCGTAAGTAATTTATCATTAAGAACGATCCCGTTATTACTCGTTTGTTTGCAGTTATTTAAGCCGAAAGAAGACAAAGACGATTCCACAAAAATCGCAACGGAGCCTCCGAAAGCTTTGCTTCTAGCGTGCCGGCAAATTGTTGATTGCCTGATAGAAAATGTCCTAAGCCTCGAGGAAAGCACCGAGAGTAGTGGTTCGTCGCAGCGTCTCGTTGCTTGCCTTACGACTCTTCATCTATTTGCAAAAATAAGGCCACAGCTTTTAGTGAAGCATGCGAGTACCTTACAGCCTTATCTAGGCTTGAAATGTCAATCAAGCGGAGATATACAAATAATAAGTAGTGTAGCGAGAATGCTGGAATTAGTTGTGCCTTTAATGGAGCATCCTAGCGACTCCTTTTTGGCGCAGCTAGAGGAGGATGCCATGAAACTGGTGTTACAACATGATCGCCCAATAGTCAGCAGTTGTTTGTCGTGTTTGGGCTCGATTATCAACAAGGTTACCCATAATTACCAGCTTATTAGAGATTGCTTCAAGAAATACTACGAATATTTAATAAGATACAAAACTTGGGTCGAAATGGACTATACTAAGTGTTTGGTTGACATCAAATATCGGGCATTGTTTAGAAGAGCTCTCTTTATAGTTGGCTTGCTGTTACGTCATTTCGACTTTAAAGATCCTGATGTGATAGGAGATCTTCCAGTAAGTAAAACAGCTTTTAGAGTTATCTGTAAATAACAATTTTATCTTTCTAGGCTGATACGAAGGACCAAGTGTATCAAACTATGACTTTTTTTCTTCAACGAGATGATATTGATATTCAAGCAAATACATTAAAAGCAATTGGATGTATTTGTATACGCCACTATGAGTTTATGCTAGAAAATGAACTAAAAATGTTTTACCATAAGCAGTTGACGTCAGATGATGCCCCTTTGCGGATGAAGGTTGAAGTACTTATAAACATTGAAAATTATCTGGTTGAGGAGGAAAATAGAATGATCCAGCAAGATTTAGAATGTAAGTTATTTAAGAAATATTTTTGTTTTCTTTCTGATAAATAGAAAATATCTCTTGCAGGGTCAAAGCGTTCCAAGGAAGAAAATCTGAAGGAAATGGGTGATGTGTCATCTGGAATGGCGAGTACAGTCATTCAGCTGTATCTGAAAGAAATTATGCAGTCGTACTTGCATCATAACCTTCAAGTTCGTCAACCAGCACTACGTGTCATACAGCTGGTCTTGCAACAGGGTTTAGTACATCCTGTACAGATAGTGCCCTATTTAATATGCATGAGTACCGATTGTGAAAAACTAGTATCACATAGTGCAGATAAGCAATTACTAGATATCGAAAAGAAATACCCCGGTTTTATCCACACAAAGTCTTCGCTTGGAATTAGATTGTCTTACCAGCTGCAAAAAATATTACAAGGCGATGTAATCGTCAGAGGATCCCGGGTAAAAGAACAAGGCGAATATCCCAGTGCTCTAAATGGCTATTTGTACTCTATTCTACGCAGTTCAAGACAACAAAGACGTGCCTTAATACTTAATATTTTAAAACAATTCGATGAACAAGCTGTAAGTTTGTGTTAGTTCTAAATAGATGTGGTACTCATTTTTGTTTTTTTTACAGCGTACTACTTTATCGTACATGTTGTACCTGTCGGATAACATGGCATACTTCCCTTATCAAGTTCAAGATGAGCCACTGTTTATTGTTCACCACATCGATATTATGATCTCAGTTTCTGGAACAAATCTATTGCAGTCGTTTAGAGAGGTAAAACACGTCTGTCCTTGCGGTATACTCCGGTTATAACGTACCCTCCAGGGACTAATTTTTGAGTACACTATTACTGGAAGTACGTTATAACAGAAAAGCGTCAACAAAGTTGGGAACTGAGTAAACGATCTTTAAAACCGAATGTACGTTATATCCCGAGAGCGTTATAACCAGAATACACCATACTTATAAATAGTTATAAATATGTTTTTTATATAAATTGCAAAAAATATAATTGTGAGTAATAACGTTTAAATTTACTTAGGGATTAATAATGACGGAAGGCCAAAATAAAATATTGGACAGTGAGAATGGTGAAACTATAAATGCCATTTCTGCACTTGACGAAGATGACGACGACGAGGAAATCCTGGCGTCTCGTGTACCTGAAGACGCGAGTCAACTGCAAGCTTGTATAACGGCTGCACAAGGTTGCCTGCTCCTATTAATGTTAAAACAACATATAAAAGATGTCTATGGTCTCAGCGATGGGTAAGTATGAAACCTTTTTTATGCCTATCGATTAATATTACTAACCACCTGTGTAGAAGTTAGTTTTGCCTTTACAAATATATGTTAAAACAAAACTATGACTGTGACTGAACAATAAGACTGGTTAGGTGTACACAAATGCAGCAACGTTTTCCTTGTAACAACTTTACTATTGGTTTAAACTTTCAGTAAAATTCAGCAATACTCTCCGTCTGAACCTGCTAAAGTATATGAGAAAGCTATAACTCGTAGATCAAATGCCCTCTTCAATCCTAAAGCTACTCTACAGAAACTCAAAGAAGGTAGCCCTCCGGAATATTTAGATGAAGAAGGAAGAAGAGATCTCATTCGGCAATACCTAGATGTATGTTCCTTACATTTTTTTATTATAAGTGTTATTGATTGTTTCGTTTTAGTTTAAACATCTTATGCTACAATTGGATCCTGAGGATGCTGACGAGGATGAAAATGCTCCGAAAGTGCTTACAGCATTAGCAGCTGTCAATGCCAATCCACAAACCAACCAGACAGGAGCCGCTTCATCCATACTAACTGAGGCGGACCAAGTTGTACTCGATAATTACAAGGTACTTTTATAATTTATGTTGTGAATACGTTACTTAAAAACGTGGCATCGTGTACATCATGATTCGGAAGATGCTCTCTTAGATCGTCTGGAAATCTTTACCCAGCCGTTTTTACGTGCTGTTAAGTAAAAACATATTTCCCTTTTATTTTTGTTGATTTTTTACTTGTATGTATATGAAATTCATAAGGTGGACGAAGCGTACAGTGTTTAATTTCATGTAAAGAAAATTTCTCAACACTCATGTTTTTATACATGACTTACATGAGTTACATGACAGAAGATTAAAATATTTATGATTTTTCATCTTGGCGTAAAATATTTTTAGGTTTATTTATTAAGTTTGCTTTTTAGGTATTTGACTCTGTTTGTGATATTATTTTTCAGATGAAGGTGTGATCACAATATGTATTAAATATCGTGTTGAAAATTTTTATTATTTATTTTTCAGGAAAATTTATTCTCGATAAAAGTTCCCTAAAACTGAAAAGGCATTAACAAAATAATAGAGCTGATAAAAGATCATGAGTCGTTTTAATGAACATATCTACAAGTATTGATATGTGTATTGAAAATGTTTTTTCGTAATTCCCAACCTTCATAATTTTCAAGATACTACAGAGAATAATCTGACTCTGTTTTTCTAATAAATAAATACATATAAATAATCGTGTGCTATAAATTTATAATTAAGTTAATTATCAATTGAACTATGCTATGTATAAATTGTTTGCTATTGAACCTCTTAAAAATATTTTATATTATTGTTTACTTACAGAAGAAACAAATCAAAGATTGCGATAGCTTTAAAATAGGTGTAGGTGAATGTTGGTGAGAGTCTTTTTTGCGAGTTCTTTTGAGGGCATTGATCTCCAGAAGTATACTTTAAATTAATGAGAAAAACCCCTGAGACGGACCATTAATTGTGTGGTTTTACGAGCATAAAATTTAATAGCGACGCGGCTAGTTTCTGGGAGTGGCAAGCTTATTTCTGGAGAAAAGAGGTCAAAACTAACAGATAGACGCTTTCAGAGTATTTGGTCGTCTCTTCCTAATTCAAAGGTTTTTAGGAGTTAGTTTTTTATTCTCTATAAACAGATTCAGCTGTGACACTTACTGCCTTTGAAAAGTTGTGATTGGAAATGCTCTAGAGTGCCTGAAGTAAATATTTGTTTTTTAATAAATAATTAAGATATGTATGAATGCGGATAGAAGACCTGTGCTGTAGTGGAGGTAAAACAATTAAAAATTGAAGAATTGAAGTTAACTAGTTGACAACTTTGTTGCTGGTATTTTAATCTTTGTTTCATTGCAGTGGCGGCTCCTGATCTGTAACTTAGAGGAGGCTAAATTATAAAGTGGGGTTAATAAATGTGTACACGGTTGGCGAGCTGCAGAAGGTCCGGTGGATAATTTTTCTTTCAGAAGTAAAAGTAATAAAACCGATTGTATTTTATAACTCCAGCACGTTTTTAAAATTTATTTTTATCTTACCGTTCCTCTTCATTTGGGAATCTAAAACAATTTTTTGTCTGCTGTTCTTACTTTATAAAACACAATATTTTTTATTCCTCTGCCAGACATCTCGAAATATTATTTTACAAGTTCACAGTACCCTAGCAGTTTTACAAAAATTTTTAATTATTAAATAAAATAAATAAAGCGTCTAAGCACAACACCTAGAGACGGATCAGGAGTATATTGCGCCTCAAGCTGAACCAAAATTTGCGCCCACCCCTTGATCTTATTTGTCTTTTTTTAACATGAACATAAAATGAAAAAACAAAACAATTAAATGAAAAATGAAATATTTTTAAATAGATTTATAAAATGTTTTTTAATAGATTATTATTCCATTCCATGACTCAAAAAAAATGGAATATGAAATTTAAACAATCAAACAAAATGAAAACAATCAAAATTTGACCTTAATCTAAAAAACATTAGTTTTTTTTTTGTTAAAAAATTGCAGGAAATCTTGCGCCCCTTAAATTTGGGCGCCCAAAGCGCTGGTTAATCCGCCTCTGACAACGCCACATGTAAATGTAGTGTTTTTAAAGTAAATAAACACAGCAGGCAACAAGCACAACACCACATGTGAACCTAGTAAACTGCGTCAAAAACGATTTTACGGTTGTTTTTACCCCACGAGTTGTTCACGTGTAATTTTGTGGACACGAGTGAAACGACTGATTCTTTCTCAACTGTGATTGGACAAGCGGCTAGCCTCCATCACGTGTAAAATTTACTGGAACATTGATAGGCCGACTGTGTTACCGGTCTATTCCATTTCCTACAACTTTTAATGCTCTGCCTTGAGACAGAGCGGGTAACGAGGCTGATTTGATTTAACCGCAAATAGAAACAAAACACGTTGGTCGTAGGTTGCGTGCGCTTTCAGGAATAAATATACGGTGTGGGCGCTTCGGATGGATATTTGTAGGGTCGTCAAAATTAACTTCTTATTTCAGCAGGTATTTAAAGTTAAATTTAACCATAGCCAATATTCATTATTCTACTTTGGCTAGTGAAGGCTTAGTCCCCATGGCCTCTTCTAAGAATCCGCCACTGTTTGCTATATTTTACACTCTAAAACATTTATTTTGTTTCACGAACGCCTTGCAAATACACAAACTTTTTATTTCCCTTAAACCCATTCTAGAACACATACTCCTGGATAAAATATTAGAAACTAAGTTGTTCTGTTGTATATCGTGACTGTCTATACTTTTAAAACTGCTGAGAATGACGAGTTTTAATGAAATGAATGCATGAGTGTATATGGGTGTAAGAAAATAAATGTTTATGTGTTGTCTACCTAACAGTGAACAAGAAATATAATTGTGTAAGTATATAAATTCTTTAGATATCTTTTTTTTTATCCATGGGGCTGGTTCGAGGTCCTAGCGATCCAAACAAGAAAAAGAAATATAAATATTATATTAGAAGGTTGCCAAAAATGAAACTGGTTTGTATCAAAATTTAGCCCTGAACCAGCCTTGTTTATATTCGAAATGTAGCGATATTTTCTCCAGTATGTTGCCGATAGCATCGATGCCTTTTTCCTAAAGCAGCGCCTGGGGGCAGCATTTTAAAGGGTGTCCTCTAAAGTGGGACTTTTCTTTTAACATCGGGTAATAGTTTGACATAAGAAACTGAAATCTAGAACGTATATCGAAACATTCAAAATACGTTGTTGGGGAAAGGAAGTTCAATTTATCTTGTATGTTCTTAGGGAAAATAGTGACATTAGAAATATATATCAGTGGTTATGTACCCTTGAACCCGAGTAAGAAATAGTTCTGCTGTATAAAAAATTGTGAGTGATTTATTACTTTTGAATAGAATTGTCATGGTAATGTCACATTCTCCAAATTTAAATCACAAAGGGTAAAAAAGAAAACTTGAAGCCGTATTCAGTTTTCAAAATTAGTAATTATATGTTGAAAGTAAAGTCCAACTTTCGAGAGCACCCTGTATAATTATTACCCATTGTTGTAAGAAAGTAAATGTGGAATCGAGATGCTTAACGACTGAATATTTGAGTGAATATTGAGATCGATAGAGGTTTGAACTAAAGTCTTGCCAAAATTGATGAATGCTTGTAAACCAGAGTTATTGGCACAATATCGTTTGTTTCAGGACTCTCCACCGAAAGTGCCCAAATTGGTGATATCTAACCGAAGATTTGATAGTGATACAAAACGTACTCCGCGAAGTCAGAGATCACCCGAGAAGGCAAAAAAACATAGACATAAAAAGAAGCGAAGAAAGTTTGTAAGTTCATCGGGTGATGAAAGTGAAAATGACTATAGTGACCCAGACTTTTTGGCCTAGCTATGCGCCCAAATGAACAGGTTGCACTGTTCAGACTGTACAGTGAGTTTTAGTTAATCGGCGATATAAATACAAGGATTATTAAAAGAATGTTTTTATAAACTAAAAAATATAAGAAGAAATTTTGTATGATGTAGTAACGCACTTTTGATCGATATGTACATGAACTGTGAACATTTGGAATTTTTTCATTTCAAATATGGTGTTTTGTTCTATTTCCGTTTCGTCTTTGCAGAGATTGTCACATCTTTTATTATAAATATGATAGAGATATATATAGTATGTGAGAGTCTCTTCGATCGTTTTGTATAGTTTTCTTATGCATTTTTTTGTAATGTCAGTGTAAATCAGGGGACACAAAAATTAAAATCAGGTGAGCATTGAGACTATTAACGGTCAGACCAGAGTTTATCCGATCTGTTTAAGCTGTGCTGCTGGTTATTAAGTTATGATGAACGCTCATTTTCAGGATATTCCGCAGGTTAGCTTTTCACCTGACCTTCCAATCATTTAGTAATAAATAGACTAGCAGCTTTTGTACTTTAGACTGAAAATTAATGTAGCGTTATTTCTTTTCGTAAAAGTGATAGATTTCAGACACATTATTTATTATTTAATAACACCAGAGAAAAATTAATGTGAATACGTCATTATTTTTATACAAAGTACTTTACTTTTAGTTGTTCGAACATAAAAATACTTTCTGATTATGATTTTGTGAAATGCTTTAAAAAACCCTGCCTACGAAGGATATTGGAATGATACCATTGAGGCAAACCACACTTGTCATGTCATTTTATTTTGTTTATTATTATTTTTTTTTTGTACTTTTAAGTAACCTGTTTCAAATTTACGAGGTATGGTTGATCCCCAAAATTATAATATAATCCTTTATATTTCAGACTCATGGCACATCACGTTGTATTAATTATTATTATTAATTATTAATTAGTTGCTGTGTAAATAATTTTAAACTATATTTATATATTATGACATATTTATTTTTATTAATTTTTAAAGTCACTGAATGTGTAAATATCGTGTCGCAATTATGCATTTCTTAAACCAAGCACTCTCAGTGAAGAAATAAGATTCTGATCGTGACAAGAGTCTGTAATATAAAAGTAACTAATGTGTATGAAATTGTTTAATTTAATTTGTAGTTATTTATTTATTGTGTATGTTCAAAAATATGAATCTGTTAATTTATCTAGTATACTTAATCTTGATCATTTTTAAACAAAAGATAATATGGAGTGGTCAGATAAGAATATAATATATTGGTGGTGACCAAACACATATAAGATTCCAATAAGAAAAAACAATCACGTAATAGGAATTGTCCATGGAGCAATACATAATTTTTATATATATTTATGCGGAGGGCATATTGCATGAGATTATGTAAGTCATTTGTCTTGGCTCGTTTAGTTATTCGGTTGTGAAATGTCTTACCATGTATAAATAAAATAGTACCTACTGTTTTTATAATTCCAATTTGTTTTTTATGTCTGTAAACTCATCAAGGTGAATTTTGGATACTTAAATTTTGAAATGTATATATGAAACATTTTTTTAAAGTAATATTAAAATCGTGAACTGTTGTATAAAGATATTAAAATTAATTTTATGTGAAGTGAAGAAAGGAAACTTTTGATACGAGTGACTTATTATATAAACTATATATTTTTTCATGAGTATTTCATATTTCAGCAGCACAATTATTTTTGTAAATAACTAAAATTTAATTCAAGTTGGAAATTATTGTGGCATGGCGTATCTTAAATGAGTGCATGGATGAGAACAAGTGACCAAATATTTGTAAGTTGGTTGCACATGTTCTAAATTTAGCTCCTGCTTGATCTAAAACTAAGTTGTACAATCAATTGATTGATAAATTAGTAAGAGTAAGAGTTAATTGTCAATTGTTAAAAGAAATTTGTATTATAAAACATTGGTCAGAAAAACCGACATACTTGGACAATTGTTAGAGAAATGTTGGAAAGTCAATTTTGGGCATGTTAGTTTTAGGTTCAGAACATGAACAGCCACCTTAAAAATTTTTGGCAGTTTTCACATGGCCAATTAAAATTTTATAATGATAATGAAAAACGAAACTTCAATTACAAATTTAGTATTTTAATTTATCATGACATTGTTAAAGGCTTTGTCCAGCAATTTTTTTTTATTTTGAAAATATATATAAGTGAATAAATTACAGAAAACTAAACAATATAAAAAGCATTAAATTTACAGATTTTTTTGTATAAAAATATATCGTACTACGCCTACATTTATTAGCTATTAGTTGGGAGTTTTTCCAAACACAAAAATATTATTTCAAGCATTACGTGAATGGTGACTAAATCAGACAGTTGAACAATATTTATACAGTTAAAAAATATTTTTAGGTTTAGAAAAATTCTCTAATATTTTTTAAGGGACTGGGGTCATAATTATCTTCGTTTATAAGTACATATTTTTTATTAACAAACATAGTTACGTATTTAAACTTAATCTAAAGGTGGCACATAATGTGTTATTAAAAATATATGTTACTACCTATTCTAAGTTCTTGGATGAATTAATTTTGGCACACTAAGTAAATATGTAATGATATACACAATGGCTATATCTAAATACAGTTATGGTCCTTGGTGGATGTGCTGTATATAGTTATTAATTTACTGTATTTGTAAAGATATAAGTCCGTGTTAGTGTAATGAAGGCATGCACAATATCAGATGGTAGTCTTATCACTAGATCTATTAATGTAATTGTGTTTGTCCTTACTTCCATCACATAATGTCATTTTCTATTTACTGCTCAAGGTGGTTTGCTCAAAATTTCTTTCATTTTTTGGGCGGTGAATTTAAAATGGGCGCTGGTGCCTTGCAGTAACATGTATTAGAGGTTGCCACATATGCATTTTAGTTTCTGCGCAAGGTGGGCGATTTACCCTGGCCTCAGGAGTTCGTTCATAAGACCGCAACGTTAAAAAGCGTAAAAATAGGATGGAAACAATTTCTTTATTATTTATAACCTTATATTTTCAAAGCTATTAGAGTTTAATAGTGAGAACTTACTTGTCAACTAACGTATGTTGGCCTCTGAGATGCGCTCAAAAAGAACAGAGAACTTCGTTTTGTAACGAGGAGAGACTTGTCTATAGCGCTTTAAAATTTCTGAGGTCAAGTTACTTAGTTGACTAGTAGTCATTCCATGTGTAAAAGTGAGGTTAGTTTTGCAAATTTTCAATATAATTTTAGATACAAGTTTTAGAATATTTATTATTCTCGAAATTATTGATAGATGGAATGTCAGTTAACATCGCATTGCCATCAGTACACACATTTTGAAAAGTTAACATGCATCCATCATAGAGTTGAACGAAAATCATCAAATTTATTTAACGATAATTGTGTATATTTATTATTGAGATCGTTTAAACCATCCGTGGCGACCGCGGCTGTAAAAATCATTAAATTATTTTATGAATAATTTTATATTATACATTATATATTATAACTAAGGTTTACAACCTGTAATAATCAATTTATAACTATTATCTTTATGCAATTTTTTAACCAAGGTTCTTGAGCCTATAGCGTGAAAACAATCATCATATCTGATTGTTTTATTTCTCGTTAGTTTATGTTAAGAATTAGTTATTTATTGTAGTTACATTTTTATTAGGTTTTAAGTTTTAAGGTGTGAGATTTATTTTTTTTCTTAAGTTATAAATTTGCATGCTCTGATAGATAACTGTATTTAAATAGGTCATGTTTGATATCACATTAGCTGATGAAAAGTATGAAATGTATTTGCTTAAAACCTTTTAAAACTGTCGCTACGACTGATAGCAACATAATAGTTACTTAATCAATTATCTTAAATATAAATATATTAAGTTTATCTGCAAAAAATCTTGATCGTTTCATAAACAAGTCATATAGGAATATATTTTATCAATAATTATTGAACATGTCATTCTCCATTGTCTAAGTATAGAGGATTATATCATGTGATATATAATATAGTTAATTTAATAATAAATGTTTTTAATATTTTTAATAGGGTATTTCTCCACTGATTGTAATTACACCCAAAAGTGTATCTTGTAACGTTTTCCTTTCGAAATAAATCTAAGTAGACCAAGCGAGTAATAAAAAACTAGTCATTGTTCTTGATATTATTCTCTTACTTATCATGTGTGTTAGTATGTATTTGTTTATTGTCGAATAGTTAAATGATTATCAAAAATCTGCTAAGTAATGCTTTTTATATTTCCTGATTTCGATCGGAGATTTATGTTGATAGTCTCCATAACAAAGGACGCTTCACGTAGCAACATTTATGTCTGTTGTGTGAAATTGCACCGTAATATATGCAAAAATTGACATTTATCTATCATGACGAATAAAAATGCTTGATTTGATTGTACATGTGAACAAAAGTAGGTTTTATAGATTTTTACTTGGCATGGTGTTAAACTTAGAAAGAAGGAGAATGCTTGTTATTTACACTACCGTTACCGATACAAATCTAAAGGTTTACTTGTAAGGAATAAACCAAAATATGATATTTAGATACATCCAAGATAGATGATATTTTACTTGCACATTTGTATATATTTGGTGTAGTAAATGTTTTGCAAAAGCTTTAAAACCTTTACGGTTTTCAACGTTGAACTGCAAAATACGATTTTCCCCCCAATAGTGTACATATACTAAAGGTATAATTTTACAGGAAGAAAAGAGTATATTCTCAGTGACTAAATATTTGTTTACAGTTTAAGTGACATATTTGCGCTATAAAGTATATGTTTTGTTATAGTTCGTTTTACGCTAAGAATTAATAGCGTAGACAAAAATCTATATTCTTTGGTTGCACCACCACTGTACCACTTATGTACAAAAATTTAAGATGTTTTATAATTAAGTTTTGATCTGGATTTCAGTATTACTTTGTATATTTTGATTCAGTTGTGCAATTTTTTAGACTGACATGTATACATAGAATTGTCAAGTTAATAATTTTTGTTTGTTAAATTTTGAGCAGGTTATTTAGAGTAGTTTATTTATATTTATAAACTTAGTTGTGAACTGTTAGTGAATGTGTAATATCCTTATAATGATTGTTTGTTTTGGCCATTACTTTGATTTTGTAAATTAATTTCTACTTGGTCACACAAACATGAGTTATTCAGGGTTTTCCATATGGTAAAACTCCCCATTTCTATTTAAATAAATTTATATTTGTAACAAAGCATTTTTTTATTTTGTTTGTCCTAATCTCTCCATGCGTTTTAAGAGTATTGAACTCAAACGGAAAAAGCTGCTTCAGGGCCCGCTCTAGCGTTCGTGCCGCCCCGTACCAAAAACAAATTGCTGCCCCTTTGAAAGTTATTTTTTAAAATTACTTTGCACTGCAATTGAAATTTTTTAAAATAAATCTCAAACTAATTTCGAAGCACATGTCGATGGTTTTTAGCAATTTACTCGAAAACGGTGCATCCTATGAAAAAATTACAGGAGAGGCTTTTTATACAAATAACATCATATAGAATCTAAAAAAAAATTTGTGGCTAGGATCAGTGGCGTCAAAATTCATGTAGGAAAAAGGGTTACTACCTCCTCTGGTTGACGGCGCTGGCGTTTTCGGAAACTTTTGTTATAGGGATATATTCGTGCTTTACGAGATATTTTACATCACCAAATATTTTTTTAATATTGTAGTTCATTTGAGAGATATTTAAAAAATGAAAACTCAATCTCAAAAACGGTGCGTTTTATTGTTTTCGAGGCAAATGTTTATAAAACAAACTCATATTATTTTACGGTGTTCTATCGTTCCCTGAAGTTTCCACCATGGAAACCGGACCACCTGGTATAGAGAGAGATTGTAAAATGATTACTATGATGATTCAGTTGTTCAATTCGACTACCTAGTACGTTTAATGTATAACGATTCGTGTCAGAACGGCAATCCGGCGGCGATTTTTCGTTTGGAAATAGTATTTGAAGTTTTCATGTTTTTTCAATTTTTTTGATTTTTCAAATTTTTTCAAACACGCGCCCGGTCCGAGCTTAATAACTTGCGCTTCCTTCGAGATGGACCGACGAAACATTTTTTTTTTTAAACTAGATGAAATTTAGAATTTTTTTTTGGAAAGTGGCTATTCTGTATTCTGTGGGATTTAGCGATCCTTCCGACAAGTACCCTTAGAAATGTTCCAGAGCCCTTCTATTTTGACCTGGAGGATTCAGACCTTGACGAAGGCCAAGAAGAAAGATAAATGAAGAATTCCTTTTTGGTCCATCTCATTCTCGGATATTAGGTACCCGAGATACGATTTCTTTTTAAATTGACCACGTGCTGCGATAAAAGTGGGCGGCAGAAGCGTCTTGCAGCCGAAATACTGCAGGCAGGCAAAGATTTCCTGAAATGTGAAACTTCAAGTGATTATCTTATTACTACCGTTATTACGCGTGCGGCTCTTTGACTATAAGAGCAATTAATTTATCAATATTTGGTTCGCATTCAGGACGAAAATGCCGCCCCTAGAGCGGGCCCTGGCTGTTTATTTATATACAGTGTCCGCCAATTCGCCAAAAAGTCTGCACCATATGGGAAATTATTTTGTTATTGACTTACAGAAAAATTTTATACTTGATAAAAGTTTGTGCATGGTCTCAAACGAGTAAGTGTTTACACAAGTTTGTATTAGTCCGGACGCTTCGGTTGGAAAATTAAATTATTTAAAATTGGCTTGAGAGTAAACTACCCTTATTTTTGAAGATATCGAAAAATATTGTTTGAAGAAGTTGTTCATATTGCAAAGTTACATCCAAATATCAAATTTAGTTGCTCGATTCGGGGGAAAAATTTTTTCACCGTTTTTACGCATAATTTCTGAACTATATTTGTAAATATTTTTCTGTTACAAGAAATACTCTCAAAATAATAATTTAAACCTAAGGAATGTATTACGATCCACTTTGATGAACTCTTAGCCATACTTTTTTGGCCAAATAAATATTTTGTAAAAAAATGCTGCATTTCGGCTCTGAAACTCTAGAATAAAAAAAATTACTCGAACTACTACAGCAGTGGTTATTTACTGGGCTTCATATTTATAAAAATAACGAAGTTAATAATGGTGCAATTATCTTGAGATGTGCCATTGTAAGGATCTTATTGGATAGGTTCCACATTCATTCTTTTACCGTGAGTTTCGAATTATAAAATGAAATAACCAGTCTAGAAAATTGAAACTTTTATTGAACAATTAAAATTCAAGGAATAAAAAATCCACTTATTTCAGTGAATCACAGCCATAAGACAACACGACGTCTGTTACTTAACATTACGTTAAATTACATTTAAACACAAGTTAAACTGATTACAATGAGAATGTACATTAGGAAACGAGACTAGGAAACATAGGTCATTGGCAGAAGCTCAACAAAACTCAACAAATGAGCTTCAAACTACGGTAACAATATAAAATTAATCACAGAACTTTTTAAATCTAAATAAATAGTGCAAATTTACATAATAAATGAATTCTTCTACAGCTTTCTTATTAAATAACAATGCTGTAGGTACTCTAACAAAAAAAAAACAGTAAATACAAATAAAAAATTACAAAAATATAAACAATATCTATATAAATACAAGAATAATTAATTCTAAATAACACGGGCAACACGGCCATTCTAGTTCGTTGTACTTTCTTGTCAATTCGGAACTTCTAACATCTTCATCCATAGATTAACCTAAAGGAAAATAATTTTTATTCAATAAAAATCAAGCAGCTTATTAAAAAATACGTACTTTACCACCTAGTAAATGCTTTCTTGTTCCATCTGGTTCGTGCACCATTAGAGGAAATATTGTATCCAAACCTTGTCTAATCATTTGGGTGCCAAGTTGACGAAGACCTTGCATGCAGTACATTTCCCCCACAGCGCATACATCATATCCAGCTAACAGAGCTGGAGTTGATTTCAGGAGGCATCTGCAAATAAAAAATGAAACAGTATTAGATTTTTCCTTAACCACGTATATTTCTTGCCAGGAAATCATATTTTTTTACTTCAATCACCTACCTTAACTGTTCAGATTGCGTTTGAATCGCAATGTGTCCTGCACGCCTATCCGATATTAACCTTTCCTCTAGTTTAGCACAGTATGACAAATAATCGTGAAACTTTATCATAGAATATCTGTACAATCCGTCATCACCATCAATACCATTTATGTGAATCTTCAAGTGCAATATTGCTTCGATTACATCAATATATCCGGAGCCATATTCCAGATGTTTAACCAAATCCACGCCTTTCAATAAGCATTCACATGCTTTCATATAATGCGATTCTTTGTCTTCCACGAGTGTAATATTCAGAAACGAGTGATTTGCTAGTTCCTTACCCGATAGTCGGTTCTGCTTATCGTAGCTTAACAGATTCTTTACTAAATTAAGGCAATTGTGTGTCAAAAAAGTAGCTTCAAATCGGGGAAACTAAAACGACAGTATTTCAAATAATTTATTGATTTACATATTTGTTACTATCTTACCACAACTTCGGCTCTTTTCCTTAACATGGTTATGTATTGGTCCTGTGTGGTATGTGTTGGAAACGGTTTCTGACCAAATAGCATTTCGTACATAACAACCCCAGACGAGTAAAGGTCGGCTGTGTGGTCAAAAGGGAATCCTAAGTGAATTTCGGGTGCCATATAGAAGAATGAACCAGCTCTCTTATTATTCGGCACCCCCCTCATTATCACGTCAGCAAGACTAAAAAAAAAAATTAAATTTACCATTCTTACACATCAACTAACTATCAATGGCACTTACCCAAAATCTGATAATTTTATTACCAAAGTGTGCTTTATGTCAGTTACGATGATGTTCTCCGGTTTCACATCACCATGGAATATATACATGCTGTGTAGGTAATTTACTGCTGATAGAAGTTGTCTCATTACACCTCGTACTGTTAATTCTGTAAGTCCAACTTTATTTTCCATAAAATTTAAAAGAGACCCATGTGAGGAGTATTCAATACCAAGGTACATGTACCTTAAAAATTCAAATTAATACTAAGTTCAATTCGTAAGTTAGGAAATGATATGGTCCTTACTGTTTCTTTATATCACAGAGAACGTAACTAATGATGTTCGGATGGTCTAAAAATCTTAAGAATGCCATTTCGGTAGCTGCTCGGGAAAAGTGGCCAAGGTCTCTCTTTTTCATGCGGTACGATTTTATAGCTATATCCTGTTTGGTATTCTGGAAAAAAATAATTTAGTATTATTTTCACAACCTTTAAAGTTAAAATTGTCACAATAGCGACAAGAAAACGAAGGCGGTTGACATTTCGCCGATAATTTCCATATCCAACCGTTATATGATATACTTATACATGAATATATACTTGTTTTTGATATTAATTAAAATATGCCACTCACCTTATCAATTGCTTTATACACATTTGCAAAGGAGCCACTACCAATTAACTCCCCTAAAGTAAACGCTTCTGAATTTTTGGGTATTGGACAAGCGTCTCCAGTCATTTTATGCCACTGTTTGAATAAAAATTTAATATTTACAACTTTGTACTATGCATAGGTATATAGATAAACTCTTTTGATTGTATTTTGCTCCAGTAAATAATACATTAACACTTATTAAATTTCTTGGCTAGGTCATTTGGTAACAGATCGTTTAACATAATTGTAGACTGGGAATTAACGGCAAATTCTTAATTAAACTACATAGGTGTACGTACAATACGTATTTTTCTTTCTGCAAATCGCTTGTTGACTTGACATACTTTAGTAAATAAAACAAACCTCAGGGCCAAGTCTAAAACTGTCAGTGTCAACTTTAAATTTTGATCACAGATTTCAAAGTGGATAGAACCCATGTGCAGTAACATTTTATTTATCCCTAACGAGTGTGCTCTCCTAGATAACCCCAAGATATATTAATTTAAATATCTCGAGTTTCATATCTGCAAATCTCCCATCACTAATCACACCTATATATATTTCTATTAGTGATACAATGATTCTATTCAAAACCAAAACCTGTAGGCCATAGCCAAGGGCTTTGTTCAACAAATTTGCGTCCATTCCATGTTATGTTTTTTCTGTGGATTAAAGGGACGTTCCCCACCTAAAAGGTGCGTTCGGTGCCATTATCCATGATGATAAGTCCTTTCCTTTGTACACGAAGTGTAGCACTGAACTACACTGACAGAGATGACATCAATTCCGATATCACAAGTTAAAGAGAGACAAAACCTACATTAGTGTACACTATCATTGCAAAGGAAAAGACCTGATTTGTTAGATGAACGCGGAAATTTAACGAAAACTTATGAAGTTGCTACATATTCAAAGTGATTCATTCATATCATGATTCATGCTCAGTTGCTGAACCTTAAAGCAGAACAGGGGCGGACTGGGACGTCGGGCCGCCAACTTTACAAGACAGATGGCGCTGTTATTTTAATTTTTTTAGGTATGGGCCGCTGATGGAAAGACATCCCGGGCCGCTTCACCTAGGCCAATCCGCCCCTGAAGTAGAATGTAAAAGTGTTAATGGAAACGTGAACGGTCTTAAAAATAGTATAGAGCATCGTGCAGTGCATCGATTGAATCGATAGTTTAGGGCCGCACTGGTTTAAACGCTATTCATATAATATGTTTAATTCACTAATATATACATATGTAGGTACCTAAAAATCTTGTAGCTGTGAATAATACCTGCTACCTTTAAAACACAATGAATAAATTCAAGTAAAGATTTTATGTTGGTGTTGAAATAAGATCGTTTTTCATTATCATAAAATAGTATCTTATTCAGCCTTATTGCGCAATTTGTTATATTATATGTATGTATAAATATCAGTAGTTTAATATATTTATAATTTTTCATCTTGACGGAAATATTTAATCTAAGTTTACCTTCTAAACGACATGCAAAAATGGCTTGCTCTTGCTACGAGTCAGCTTGTCTTGCAGCTGTGTTTCAAACCATCATTTTTATCGAAATTGATGAAATGGTATATTCGTTGAAAGTCCCTTTATATACTTTGTTCAGTACTTACCCTATTAATACGCTCGGGGTCTTGTGGTAGTCTGAATGATCCCGAACCACTCATATTTATGGACTGTATCTGAAAAAAAAAGATAATCTTAACCTGGCGTTAACAGTAAAATTGTCTACGAATTAGTTTATTCCTGTCTTCTGATATACCTTTGGTTAAAACAAAATTTTAATTCAAGCAATTTTTCATTTTTCATGTAGGTATTCGGACTAAAAAGCAAATAAAATAAAATACAGTTGTGATTTTGGGAGGTTTGTGTGTAATTTTCGGATTATCGTTTAACATAACACGTTGTAATTATCGAGTAATTTTGATGAACAATCTAATTTGAACTGGGAATTCAAAATAAGCGACATAAACAAACTAGGTGAAAAATTTGCCTTAATAATACGTTGAGAAATTATTGGCTTTACCTACTTATATAAGACGCCATAAACAAGTTATTTTTGTTAAATAATACCTAAAACATTATATTAATTACTACAATGGCGGCATCCTTATAAAATCTGTAGTCAGCAGCAAATGGCGCTGGCTTTGATAAAACTATTATTTACAAAAACGTCTACTTACTGACCTAGTAAATAAATATACACGAATAATCGAACACTACAAGGGATAGTACATGCTATAAAATTTATTTCTCAACTTTGTACGATGTAATTAAACGTAACTTACTTAAGTCTAGAAGACAATTCTGTAATGGCGGCGGTTCTTGTTTGTTGGAATTGTTGGTCGTGTAGTGGCGTTGTTTGATATCCTACACTAACACATTACTAAGAATTTAACCGGCATGGCACCTATCTCAACGGCGACCGTTATCTGTTAAATTAATTATATTTTTAACAATTTAATGTTTTTTAAGATTTAATGAAACGACACAACGCGTCAGGTGTACTCTCTTTACCACCGTTACCGTTAAACAGTGAGCTGCGAGCTGCGTCCAATAGCGAATCACAGAGAGTCAACTCAGTCGGTAAGGCAAAGCGGTAGATTTAAAATAATAGTTCAGAACATAAAATTTGCAAGTGGTTTATTTGTTGTTACTTTTTTTCTCTTTGTAGAGGAAAAAAATAAAAAAATTATCATAAATTATTAAATAATAATCCTGTTTATTATTTTGCAGAGAAGAGGGTAATAATTTACAACACACATTAACTAAACATTATTATAAACAAAAAGAATAAGTTTAAAAAGTAATTAAATAGATCAGTAACGTCAGTATGTCAAAGTTTTCTATGTTGAGGTAGGAAGTCATGCGATATTTTCAGGGCTTGTGGAGTTATTGGTTATATTGGAGTATTTTAATACGGTTTTCAAAAGTAGGCACTACAGACGATGAATGGTTTTTAAATTATTTCGCGGCAAAGTTTTATTTTGCTTCAAAGTTGCTTTTTTTTCTTCTTTTATATTATTTTCTCGTAAATGGCCGCATTTACGAGAAAAATACAAGACACCAAAGTTGTATTATAGCTCTTGAAACCTGCAACTTTTTATTTTTTCTACACGTGAATGCTTTCAGCCTGTAGCGCACCCGGAAAAGTCGACATTTCGGAGTAAAAAATGACCATGAGCGTGCTCACCATGTTCTTTTTACTTACTGCATTAGATGATAGCAAATGCAACGTGTTGTTAAAGAAACCAGCAAAAGAATGAGTTGTTGAGAAGTTTAACTCGGCCCATAAGAGCTTGCAACACGAGAATATTGTACGGTAATCAGAATATTCTTCTGAACACTTTTAGTGGGCGTGACACAATTTTCTCTCTTTTCGGATTCGAAAAAGGGGAAGGTTCAAAATTGTTTCAATAAAAATATCTAAACAGGAGTTTCTGACGATCTTCCAGTTTATTTGTTTTTTTAATTTTAATTTGGGGGTGTTTAGCACCCCTAGTTGCGCCTATGGAGGCTGGAGTAGAACGTGAAATGGACCTGGTTACCATCACAGGAAAGGCTGCACCAAATGCACCTCTGAAACTAATTGCATGCAAATGCAAAGGAATTTGTGGGCAGGCTTGCGGATGTAGTAAAGCGATCAGCTGTCAAATTGAAGCGGCGAAAATTGCAAAAATACCCAAGAGATATTTCTAGATGGTGTGAAGAAAACTGATAGGCATTTACAGCCAAGATACGACGATAAACACAATCTTGGAACAGAAAACACCGAAAACGAAAAAAAATCTACGGGAATAAAATCAACCAAAAGAAGGAGAACACAAAGTACTAAAAAGCAACAGGAATAATGTGACGTAACAGCAAACCGTGGATTAGGCCTCTTGGGGAAACCACGTAAAAAAAAACGCGCCAAAGACTCTACCTCCCGGGTGGTGTGGAAATGAGTCCAATTGAGCGCCGAAAATGACGACTTTCCGGCGCGCTACAGGCTTGTAGTGTTCATGTAGGACAAAAAATATAAACCAGTTTGTAGGTTTCTTCGAGGGCTACTTCGGTGTCTTGTATTTTTCTCGTAAATGTGGCGGGAGAAAAAATACAAAAACCTAAAAAGCAATTTCGGAGCAAAATTAAAACTCTGCTGCGAACTAATTAAGAAATCATTAATTGTATAAAAATTGAGCACATGGAGAAAGTTGTAGTAGGTACTTTTGAAAACCTTTAAAATGCCTGTTTTAATTTCGTTCTAGCTTGAACGGTTGCTGAGATAATAATATAAATACAAATAAATACACCACATGTAATTAGGACCCCCTTTATCCCAGAAGGCTCTAGAAGAGCCTTGTGCGGGAGGGGGCTACACATTTAAAGACCAGGGACACACATCCAATATCCGTGTATAATGAAAAACTCCCTCTCACAGTATTTTCCATTGCCACGACCGGGAATCGAACCCGGGACTTTTGGGTGAGAGGTACGCTACCATCTCGACCATCAGTCATTAATATTTGAAAGATATTTGAATAAAACCGTCGCGCCACACAGTGGTGCCTTTTGTAAAAATAGGCATCAAACCACGGCAATTTTTGGTGAAAATTAACAAAATTTGGTGGTAAAAAAGGATTTGGGTATGCTGAATTTAGTTTTGCTGCCTAAATTTTGTTTTTCAACATGGGAGCTTCAAAATTTTGGTTAGAATAAGAAAAGAAGGTGGATGATTTAATAAAATCATTGTCTAAGTTAGGAATTTAGTAAAAATGATGTTTGGATCATATGTAAATAATTTTAGTACAGATATTTTCTAAATTTAAAATAACAAATCCGATATGGTGCCCAATGTGGCCAAAGGATCAACAATTACTCAGGACTATTTTTTTTGTGCTATTGCCTTAATATTGTTTTTAAATACTTGAATTCCTTCCGTATATGTAAATGTTGTTTTTGAAATCTCTCAATTCTAATCTAATGGTAAATTGACGATTTTGACAGTTGACAGCTGCCAACCAGCTGTCAACTCAACATTAACAATTCAAAAACTTGAAATAATCTATAATAATGATCTTGAAAAATTATGTTATATTTTTCTGGTTGCTGTATTTAAATCTAATGTGAGATTAAGAATTTTTTCAGTTGACAGCTACCAAAACAGTGTCAAATTACCATAATAAATAGTTTAAATAATTTTATAACTTTATGGTTTTCAATGGAATTCAAACTTTAAGTAAAATTAACGATTTTGACAACTCCAAGTGTTTGAAACAAAAACGAAGGCAATAGCACAAAGCACATAAAATAGTTCTCAGAGTGATTTTTGTTCCGTTGGTCACATTGGGCATCATATTATTAATGGATTTGCTATTTTAAATTTAGAAAATATCTGCACTAACATTACTTATACAGGGTGATTCGTGAGGAGAGGGTCGTACTGTACCAAAAGATAGAGAACATTGAGGTGATCTTATATCCCCATACAGTAATGGCTAAAGCGGCTCCGTTTCCGAAATACAGGGTGTTTTATATTTTTTGGAAGAATTTTCTTTTCGCCGTATATCTGTAATGCGTAAACGGAATTCAATAAAATTTTGTATTTTCGTTGCAGTAGTCATTCGCCTGGGATATTAATAAAATATCAGGGCTGGACCTAGAATAAAAACGTTTTTAAATTATTCCTAGAAAATAGCACTCTGTATACTATTTATAAAATTCTTGATATTGAAATATTCATTTACACCTAGAAAGATACAAAATTCCAAAAAAAAAAATATTTTGGCACCATTTCATTGTTTAAATAAAAAAATTAAATTGTTGAGGAATCGATTTTTTTGGGAAATTGAGGGGAAAAATGAAAAAAATCACTTCATATATTAGTAACATATATTTTTTTATTTTCTGTTTGCACTACCTTTTATTCATATCTATACTTAGTAAAATAATAAAAATATTTTGTAATGATTGTGTACTTAATATCATTACAAAATATTTTTACTATTTTACTAGGTATATGTGATATAAATAAAAGGTAGTGCAAAGCAAACAGTGAATAACAAAAATATATGTTACTAATATAGTACGTATGTGAGTTAAATTTTTAATTTTTTTCTCTCAATTTCTCAAAAAAATAAATATAATTTTTTTATTTAAACAATGAAATAGTGTCAAAATATTTTTTTATGGGATTTTGTGTCTTTCTAGGTGTACTCATCTCATCAATACACTTACCAATACCAAAGCTCCCCCACAAGCCCTGAAAACATCGCCGACGTCACATGACTTCCTACCTCAAATGACATACCTACTGACTGGACTATAATTTGTTTTAAAATGTATAAAAAATTTAGGAGCTCTATAGTACAGGGTATTTCAGTTTGGAGGTTGTAGAAAACTTATTTTAGGCAGAATATTTATAGTAAACCTATCCTATACTCCCGGTTCGGTTCTTAACGGAGCTACACCACAATAAAGAATTAGGAGGGAAACCATTTTTTCATAAATATATCAAAAACTGTTGAACGTATTCTGATATACTTTTATATGATGATTGTTTCGCCGAATACCCTTGATTACATTGTACTTTGGTTTATGTAAAATAAACAGAGGCGTCTCATTTGGGGGGTTCTTGACGGATTTTTATCAATAATTTTTTCACTGTTAGAAATTTCATCAAATCAATAGGGGATTGAGAATCTATAGAAAATAATACACAAATAATGTACTCTTAGTCAAAGTCGATAAGATGCATCGTTTTCGAGAAAATTGGATTGGGAAATATAATAATAATAATAATAATAATAAATCGTCTTTATTGAAGAAACAAATACAAACAGGGCGCCGTTTAGCTAGAAGCTACTCTTTCCTATTAAAACAGTTGTAAATGTCGATTGATTAAAACTTTCACGTGTGGATATGTAAACGGTTCTGCACTTGTATTTTTGATTTTCGCATTGATTTTGGTTACCCATTCCTATATATTATAATGTGGAATGTTTCCCAGTATCTTCGAGATGTTGAAATTTGTGGTTTAGCATGGCAATATATGTGGGTGGTTGTGCAAATTTCTTATCCCATGAATTAATGTAATCATATCATTAGTCAGATGAGATTCAGCAGAGTTGTGAAATATATTTTGCATTGCAGTGGTCATATTTATATAGGGTGAGCCATTGAAAACGAAACAGAGTTTTCGAGTAAGTTCAAATTAAATTTTTTTAAACACTCAGGTACGCCAACTTCATTTTTGATATTCAAAACACGTTTGTGTTGTTTTCAATGGCCCACTTTGTACACTTTCAAAACAATAGACATCTTTGCGGTTCGTGGTTGGCGACAGATAGTAAGTACCACCGGAAATTCAGATCCTATTGCGAGAGGCTTTACATGATATTTCTCAAAAACGTTAGTAATATTGTGGTTTTCCAGTTAGAACATTCTTGTCCACAAACGGTTAGCCAAGGGTTTTACGAGCTTCTTTAGTAAAATCCTTCAAGGATTCTTATTATACAGGTGACAAAATGTTGCTCATTCTCTGTTGCTTCATGTGTAATGTTTTTATAATGATGCATTGGACAATTTTGAATCATTTATATCTGCGAATTTTTTGCGAGTGTTTGGAGTCAGTTGCTTCTCACTAAAAATTATTTTGTGCAACGATGTATTGGAATTTAAGATTGCGCCATTCGATTCGTCATGTTTTCCTCTATCTCCACGATTTTTTTTCAGAATTTTGGGAGACGGACCTTACGAATTTTTATGTACGACGATGTACCGGAATTTATAATCCGTAGCATTCAAAAGGCTCTATCTTCCCTATGAAATGAAATATATTACTGCGGCTTGCAGCATCCGATTCGTCATATTTTCCTCTATCCCCATAAATATTTTCTGAATTTTAGAAGTCAAATTTTTCTCGTTATGCATTTTTATGTGCAACAATGTACAGGAATTTAATAGCCGTAGCATTCAAGACGTTCTATCCTCTCAACGAATCGAGTTTTCATCGGTTTTCGTCATTCGACTGGTCATGTTTTCCTCCAAATCGTTGAAATTTTTCAAAATTTTAGTAGTCAGGTTTTCCTCGTTACGAATTTTTATGTGCGACGATGTACTAGAACTTAAAATCCAAACATTTTGAAGGCTTAATTCTCGAACGGAATGAGACAGCGAACTGAGATCAACTCATATCTTTCTTCTCTCCACGAATTATATGAGAATTTTCTGGGACAATTTTTGTTATCGGAAGACGAAAATTGAACAATGTTGATTTTACGAAAAATAAAAAACGCGAGAAAATTTCTAAAAACACAGAGATGGTCGGTTGGAATCAAAATGCCAAACCGCAGAACGATAGGAGTGGTTAAGTGGAAGAGCAACTATGTTGAACTTCGCCACTCTGCTAGATATTTTCTTCTTGTCTTGTCTAAATATTAAATAAAGATACATTATTATTATTATACGTCACAGTGTAGATAGCGAGAGCTTGTTTTTGTTTTTTTTTTAATGAGAACTAGCCAACAATGAATTATTTGCATACTTAAATCAATCAGAGAAACCACATTAACCACAAGATATTGAATTGATTATGTTCAAAAGTTTCGGCGCAATAAACTGTTCGAGAATTGAATTTTTAAACTTCCTCAAAGTAATATATGAAATTATTCAGTTAATTTACTAGTAAGTGATAATAAGATGCTTCCGATATCTTCAAGATATCATCGATATTAAGCATGTAATTCATGAAAAGAATATAATGCGGTGAAGTGGAAAATGTTTCATATTTTTGAAACGCCAGTATTCTGATTTTCATTTTTTCCTAATAATTTGCCATGTGTTATGAAATTTTAATTAGGTTTTAAAATACCTCAAATTTTTTTCATAATTTAATAATTTAACATAGAATTAAACACGTTTTATTTATAAAAAAGTATTTGAAAAAACAAGTTGAAGGCTAAGGCGGTCATATAAATAAAATAAAAGAATGTCTAAACATCTTTTGTTACGGTCATTTTTCCATGAATATGAAGGTATCCCCATTATGTATATAGTCGATCAAAAATTTTTACGCATATAAGAGGCAGTCGATAAAGGCATGTGCTGTTAAAAATTTTTCTTCTTAAGTAAATGAAGAACGTAAATCATGTTTTTTTTTATTCGATACTGAAAAAGTTATTTCTATTTCACCAATAAATTATTTATAGGAATTTTGAATCACCTCTTATGGGCAAAACATTTGGAGTTTCCATTTTAAGACAATACACATATACCATAACTGCATAAAGTAATTAACATGCAAATGAAAGATAACATTTTACATCTAAAAAGTATTAGTTGTGGGGAAAACCCAGGTAATTAATTTATTCTGACTTGTGTTACTATTATAAACTTTGGACACGCAGCGGCGGCTCATTTGATAAAGTAGGCACTAATTAGCATTAATAGTCAATTAACTTTAAACACTAACAGCTGTTTCACTTATCTTTTTAAGTGTATTTTTGACTACATACGTTAAAATGATATGCTGCTATAAAAAATCCGAATATCTGACGTATTATTGTAACATTTTCGAAATAATTTACTAAAAGCTGAAATTATGCAATACTTTTTCAGTTAACTGCAAGAAAGAAGGGGAGCTTGTTTTTTCTTTAAAATGTTACAATTCCTTTCACTTTACATTTTACGTATTTTTTGAGGATCTAATCCTGTCTTAAAGGATCAAAGCTACTGTCCCATATCTTAACATACGTTCATTGAATCATTCTAGCAACTCTTACTATCTACTAATTCTTTATACATTGGCTTCCAGGGGCGGATCTAGGATTTTTCTGAGGGGTGGGCGATAATTTTCAAAAAAAAATTTAATGTAGAAAGTATATTTTATAGTGAAACTCATATACATATACTGTAAGACTATATTAATATAGTAAGGAAGTTAACATACAAAAAAATGTATAAATGCAAAAGCATAAACTTAGGAAAATAAACAAAATTATTAAATCAGCAATAATCAGCTAATGATAGTTAAGTTTTAAGTTAGGTCTAAAAAATAAAAACTAAAAACAAAACAATAGTAATGTTATAAAGCAAATTCTAATTTTCTACACTCCTTTGCAAATCTATCTTTCTCCGCCACTGACTGAATCACAAAAATATTATTACATCATTACTATAATGTAAATAAACAGCAAACGAGGCAGACTATATCCCATCAGTCTACGTATAAAAATGAATCATAATGACAAGGAAATACATCTTCAAGTACGTGTTTACACCTATTTGGTTTTCTTAATAACGATAGAGGATCAATAATGACGAAATATTTTCGGGAAGCAGCATTTACTGAAATTGTTTACTACGAAGGAGATACAGGAAATGCAAATTTTGCGTTATCCGGAAATATTGCCTTGGTAATAAAATATCACACGACAAAAATGGGTGAAATAAAAATTGTACATTTGTTATTTGGAAAAAATATAAAATATTATAGCATACACATTATAAGCCCTTTTATCACCCTGCATATTTTTGCATTATTGGAATTAATTGACTATGACTGAAGTGCCTAATTTCATGGCTGATTACGCCATTTTAAAATATTTACAAACAATGTTAATTTTTAATCTAGTGTGTCGTGGCCCAATTTATTTTAATGTTCATAAAATCACTTTTTTCGAAATTACTCAAAATTTTTTAAAGTATACAGGGTGGGGCAATACTCGGTATCGAGTTCTACGATAGCTAGAAATTAAAAAAAAAATTGCAAGTAAACTAGATAAAAAAGTCTATAGCTGGAAATTATTTTCGAACATACAGGGCGAGCGAAGACGAAATTACAGGACCAGTGCCTTTTTTTTAAATGGAATGCTATGTATATCAGTAAATTTTTTGAAGCCTCTTTCTAGGCTCTATTCATTCCTATATTAGCATTGAATATCTCCTAACCACTTGGATGTACCTAATGAATTTTTCTGTTGAAATAATGCAATCTGCAGATGGATATTAAAACAATCACCACAGTCACAATTATGGGTTTTAAAAAAAACTTATGTGAATACCAGTTACGAGACATCTAATTAATGTTTTTGAATCATTTGAAAAAATTGGGAAAATTCAATTTAAAAAGTTCTTAATTGAAAAATAATTTTTGTCCACCCTGTACAGTTTTAGGGAATGAAAATGATTCAAAAACATTAATTAGATGTCTCGTAACTGGTATTCACATAAGTTTTTCTTAAAACCCATAATTGTGACTGGTGATTTTTTTAATATCCATCTGCAGATTGCATTATTTTAACAAAAAAATTCATTACATACAAGTGGTTGGGAGATATTCAATGCTAATATAGGAATGAATACGGCCTAGAAAGAGGCTTCAAAAAATGTACTGATATACATAGTTTTCCATTAAAAAAAAAGGCACTTGGTCCTGTAATTTCGTCTTGGCTCGCTCTGTATGTTCGAAAATAATTTCCAGTTATAGACTTTTTTATCTAGTTTACTTGCAATTTTTTACAAAATTTCTAGCTATCGTAGAACTCGAGATATTGAGGTCCGACGCACTATTGCCCCACCCTGTATATTACACTTCTATACCAAAGCTAAATGTAATTTTTCAATACAAATCTAGCGATGTATCCAAGTAACACAATTATTTACAAAAATGACTATATACTTTTTAATGACATGAATAAAGATCCCAAAGTCCAAAGGAAATTATTGAAAATTAAATACACTCAGTTCCATAAAAAGTATGACGCACTCGATTTTTCGGGTAATTTTAAAGTTCTGTAGATCTTAAACCGGTGGACCGATTTGAACATTTTTTTTCTCAGTTTATAGCAAAATTCATTCTCTATGAGCCGGATTGGAAGCAATGATGAGTTCTTCCATATTTCATGAAAATTAATGGACAATTTTAAACTCAAGTTTTCTCACAAGTTTTCAAAACACCCTGTGGATTATTCTCGCATTCATGGAAAAATTATTCATTCTGCATTCGATGAACCATTTTTTAATAAACATTTTGTTTTTTTATTTACTGATTTATCTCTAAAATTGTCCGAATTACAGCTTTTTTGCTGAAACCTTGCGTATTACCAACTTTCAGAATTTACTGAGTTTTATAAACTGATACGAATTTTAAAAAACATTTTTATTAAACACAAAATTATAAACTTGTTCAGGATTTATTTAAGGCATTTTGTGTAATTTTAGTCTCTAAAACTTCTTTAATGACACTAAATTAATGACACAACACAAAGTATGAAGGCATACAACAAATTAATTGCTACGGCAACGGCAATTGCTTTTTCAAAAGCAATGTGATCCTACAATGAAATAAATTTCCACCTCTTTATTTTTTGACGGACAAAGGAATTACCTACCAATAAATAAAAAAAAAAATCAAAATCGGTCCACTGGTTTAAAAAAAAAAGAAAAAAAGTTAGGTCAAAAATCAAATGCGTCACTTTTTTTGGAACTGAGTGTATTTAAAAACCTTGACAATTTCTATTGGTTTATATGCTATACAATTCTGCAGTGATTATGACCACTCATCATGTGCATCATTTCTCAATACACGAAAAAGCAGGGTTCACGTAAAAACGTTATATCTCGGAAAATACCAGCGATAAAACAGTGAACAAAAAAATAAAATGTTTATTAAAAAATGGTTCATCGAATGCACAATGAATGATTTTTCCATGAATGCGAGAATAATCCACAGGGTATTTTGAACCTGTGAAAAAACTTAGATTTAAAATTCTCCATTAATTTCCATGAAATATGGAAGAACTCACCATTGCTTCTAATCCGGCTCATAGAGAATTAATTTTGCTATAAACTGAGAAAAAAAATGTTCAAATCGGTCCACCGGTTGAAGATATAAAGAACTTTAAAATTACCCGAAAAATCGAGTGCGTCACTTTTTATGGAACTGAGTGTATATTTTGAACTCACCAAAAAATTAATTCATTACGGTTACCAATTAAAATAACGATATCCCCAAGATGTACCAGGTGAACATTTATATTTTTACACCACCTTAACTTTGTTATTTTTGAAAAAAGAAAAAAATGTAAAGACAGACGTTTTAGTTATTTTTGCGTAGATTTTAAATACGATATCAGAAAAACAAGAGTAACGCTAAAAACACTTATAATAAAAACTTGTGTTTTTTGTATAGTAACACGCTGTATGAAAAAGTAAATAGTTCAAAAACTGCAAAAGAGAAATATACAGTGTTATAATATATTTTCAAAAGCTAATTTCATGCTCTTTCATATTCCCCAAAAACACACAGCATGTTTTCAAACAAAAAGCACAAGTTTTATAAATAAAGTTTTTCTGATTGTTTTTCCAAAAATAACAAAGTTAAGGGGGGTTGTAAACATATACATTCGTATTGGAAACCATAAGGGGGAAGTACTGTTTAACGATTCACTTATGTGAAATTTTATATTACATCGCTTGATAACATGAAAAAATAATTTAGTTCAATTTGAGTTTGACATATATTGTCGTTAACAAACTTTTTCCTTTGTAACCACAACAAGTATTATTTTTTTAATTAATGCCGCCTATTCCTTCGTGTATTTGACATTGACATCGACGTCAAAAAATGAACATAACCTAGTTTCAATCTGACTTTGACATCTACGGCAAAAAATTAACATAACCTAGTTTCATTTGACATTGACGTTGGCGTTAAAAAATTACCATAACCTAGATTTCAAATTGACTTTGACATATACACTGATGTTCCACTTCTGAACATACAATTATACATCTGTTGAACTTAAAAATCATTGAAATCATTTCAGAACGCCATTATTGTCGAATAATGCAGAAACAAAATACTCTTCAGGACTACATGTCATAAAACATTGAATTATATTGCAGAATTCCCAAAGTAAAAAGAAAACATTTAGATAGATTTGATGCTGCATAGATTCAAAATCTGAAAATGTATCAAGTATGTCATGGCGGCAGACAATTGCAGAATAACCTCTGTATTCCAAAAATATACGCCCTATTTAAATATCAGAAGTTGGAGTCACTTCGTCACTTCCGGTGAAATCAGAAGTTGTAGAAACTTGAAAGATGCATAAAAAAATTTTCTATAACGTGTGATAGATACCAAGTATTATGTTGATTCGTTAAAAAATTACGAAAAAAAAAATGGTGGTCAGAAAGCGTTTCGTTGATACCAGATATTGTGTCGCCACGAAAGTATTGCCTACGGAATAACTCAGTTGTTACGAAAGATACACTTCTGAAATTTGGGATAATAGATACAAAATACTACTTCCGGTCTAACCGGAAGTGACACCAACTTTCTTATTTCAAATGGAATTTTATTCTTCACTTTTATAAAAATTAGGCGTTGGATTGACGCATGGGCATGTTTTTAATAATATCCGGCAGGGACCTACCTACTTCTGATTTTCAGGTTTTTCACATTTTTCACTACATTTTTTAAACAAATGCCAACTTGTGACACATCACTGAAACCAGAATTTCATGATTAACAATAAGAAAACGCAAAAATATATACGATGCTCTATTTAAAATAAGAAAGTTAGTATCGCTTCCGGTTAGACTGATGTAATGTATGCACATATTCTGGCTTTAGTGACCTATCACCCACTTTCCAGGTTTCAGAAGTCTATCTTTCAAAATAACCGGGTTATTCTGTGTTTTACTTATTACTGGCAAATTTGGTAATGTGACGTTAAGTGACATCCACGCAGATGATATCATCGATCGTGAGAAATACGACATTCAGAAAACGCGAGCTTTCCAATGAAAGAGACATTTTTTTTGGTTGTTCCTTATATTATTTCTATGGAAATTGTATTTGTTTACTACCTATTTACTCGGCTCTGGAGGCCTGAGGGAATACATGATCGGGTAAGGAATTCCATAATTTTGTTGTTAGAGGTAAAAAGCTGATGTCGACGAGTGGAGCTTCAGGGCAAAGAAATGAGTTTCTATATTTTGTCTAGTAGCATGAGTGTACGTTTGATACTAGCTTCTTGTCCATTTATAAAAAAATTAGGGCAAGAAAAATATTATATTGGCCTTAGAAGTATGAGATGATCATGGTGGATATGGTAGTTTAGTCGCGGCATGAAATGCCAAAATTGAAATTAGGTTTGCATGACTTTTAATTCTCGCTACTTCGCATCATATTCCATTAAACGATTACTGCTTTTTGTGTACCGATTTAAAAAAAATCCTAGTTGAGCGCAATTTAAAACAATATGGTAATATACTACATTTAAAAACTTATTTCATAATAATGCAACTCATTATAATACAATACTACTTGTTCAAGGCTAATAATTCATTTTAGCAGATACAATCAAACCACATCTTATTTTTTGCGGTTTTTATAACTTCTTCAGCGGTAAAATTCAATAACGTGCTTGGGGTTTTCCTTTCATTCTATTGAATACTGGCTCGATCAGCCAGAGGCAATTCTGCTTCCCTTCGCGTCATTGAACATAATAAATACATTCTTTTTCTCGAGCTATCGTCAGTTAGTTCTCAAACCTCGAGTGGTGTAGTACTACCAGAACATTGCTATAAAACAGTCATAACCTTTGACAATATTTATCAAACAATGGTAAGTAACATTTTTGAATCTAATCATTTACAAAATTTTATACCTATTTAATTTATTTTCATCTCTCATATTAGAAATAATTGAATACTAGGTTCAAAAACACCTAGTTTGCTCATAAAGAATTAAATTTTTATTTTTAGCCACTAGAAACGCTTTTGATATTTGTTTATAGTTAAAAAATGAATCAAAATCAGTTTTCTCCAACACATTTGAAGTTTACATTTAATAACAAGTGCCTGTCGTGTACGATAGCAAATGATAAACTTTGAACTGTGGCCCATGGACAAACTATTAATATGCTAATAATTAATTTAATTAATAAAATAATGATTATCCTACAATAAAAAGAGAAAATGAGAATCTAGGGGCATGTACAGGGTGTTCATGTATATATTGAACCACCCTTCAACTCCTTTGTTTTTAATTCTACAAAAAAACGTTAATAAAACTTTTCCTTTTAACGTGACTACTTATTCAACAGAATACTTCAAACGTCAAAACTTAAAATAAAATTATTTTACCATGGCCTACTCTATCATTATTTATTTTTGATGTTGAAGATGGGTGGTTATAATAACTCAAAAACTATCAAAGATAAACTCATCAATATGTATATATATTTGGAATCAGAAAGAGGAGATGTATCAAAGAAGCGAAAATATACAGGGTGTTCCATTTAAAAAAATATAATTATAGTCAGTAACATCTATCTCAGATGCTCAATTGTTTTTCCTAGTACATATTTGAAATCTTCGGAAGAACAAAAATTAACAACATTTTTTTGTAGAATTAAAAACAAAGGAGTGAAGGGGTGGTTCAATATATACATGAACACCCTGTACATTATCACCGATAAGGAGTCAGTACTATAAAACAATGTATCAGCTCCTTATGTTTGTATTTTAATTGTTACAACCGCATAATTATGTTCGGTAAATTACATTACTATATTTTTTCAGAAGTCTTTCCTGATTCTTGGATTCCTCGTTGCTGTAGCAGTCGCTCAACAGAGGCCATCGTACGCTGGACTAACCCCAAAGGTCTACCCGCTAGTCAATCGCTTTCGAGATACAGACGCAGCATCAACAACTGACAATACCGTAGTTAACAGAATAGGTGAAGACGGTCCTCAGACTACCATAAAAATTCCCGCCCAGGCAGTTGGCAATGAGGATTTAGTACAGCGACTCAACATGTTGCCTGAAGACAACAGGCCTTTCTGGCTTTTAAATGCAGAACACATCGAGGCACAGAAGAAAAATGATGTTAATAAGTCAAAGTCGAAAAACATTGGATTAAGATCGTCTTTTGATCCCGAAACTGCAGAAGAAGTTATAACTATCAGACCCCCAATGGCGACAAGGCCAAAACCGTCTTTCTTCAGACCTTAGAAGATAACTGACATTAACATGTGATATTTCCCAGACTGCTTAGTTGTACATTATTTGTTGCTTATGAATTGTTTATCGTGTTAACTTATTTAGTTGTTTAAGTTGTAGTCTGTACAAATTATAAATAAAGTTATATATTTTTTAATCGTTTTTTTAATGAAATTAAAATGAGACGAACGCAAAAAATTATATATTTTTTATTTTTACATAGTATGATACAATTTTGGTTCGGCTTTGCAAAAGCAGTAATGCATTTTTTTATGAAACTTAAATAATGAACAAAGATGGCATAATGAAAAGATGGCTTAAGCACTTTCACACTGAATAAATAAATAATAATCTCTTTTCATACCGTTAAACAAAAAAATTCGGCAATTCTGCTCCTTTCCTCGGAAAATGAAATGAAAAATAATTGTAATGCTGAGCGGCATTGGCGTTCGCCGATAAGAAGTGATAAGTACAAATGTGTGTATACATCGTCGACACGGAGATGTTAAATTGAGGATGCTGTTGGCGATGTACGCAGACATCTTATAGCTAACACTTCTTCCCGGAAGCCTGCTTTATATAAAACACTTATAAATATATTATTTATACACATATGTTACATAAGTAAGTTCATGGAGCAAGTCGTTCGTTAATTTGCGAATTTGGCGTAGTCAGAGCTTCATCTAGAGCTCGCCAGGTGGAACAACATTTAGCGAGAAGGCCGCGAAGGTCTCTCCTTTCTTTCCGATGGCTTTGGCTTGATATTGGCCAATATCGTTGGAATCGCAGGACAAAATTTGTAAGGTGTAACGTTTTCCGTCAGCGGTGAAATTGTATTTTGCACTACTCTCTTTAATGGGCTTGCCATCTTTCAACCAATTTATCTGTAGTGGGACGTCTTCTGTCTCTGCTACGAATGTGGAGGATTCACCTTCTGATACCTGAAGCACAAAAATTCAACATTAGTACCGACATTGCAGCAAAACAGCTTTGTTTAATATCCTTACCGTGGCGGAAACCGGGAATGTTTTGAACACAGGGCTCTTAGGCTGATCGCCTGGAACAACAACGTTGAGTGTACAACTGCTGAAACTTTCGCCTGCATCATTGAATGCTTCACAGGTGTATGCGCCCGAGTCTTCTGGGAAGATTTCGGCTATGATGAGTTTATAAATATTTGCCTCATTTGTGTATTTGAAGTCTTTGGATGGTTTTATTTCTTTGTTATTGTGTAACCAAATAACGTCGAATTTATCAGCCCCGATAATGCGGCATGAAATAGTCACGGGCTCCCCGTCGTTTACGAATGCCGACTGAAGGTGGCTGACTATCCTGGGTGGTTTGTCTTCTGAGGATTTTTTCTTACCATTGGTGGTTGCGTTAGCCATAGCTAGAAGATCAATTACATTTCTTATTCCGTGCCTTAACAAAATCCACGACCGTGGCCAGAAAAGGTTTCCAACTTGTACAACGAAAATAACTATTTAAGAGAATCTGGAAGCCTTTTTTGGCCACATTGCACTATGGCTTACGTTTAATCGTGAGGTGACACTTGGTCTCTGTGGTTCCAATTGAATTTGTTGCTTTACAAACATACTCCCCTTCGTCCTCAGGGTATACCTCGTTAATGTGCAGTTTTGCTATTCCATTTTTATATTTCAAATCTACTACCTCGGATGAGCTGAGGACTTTGTTATTCTTGGTCCACACGATCTGCGGATCGGGATCTCCTTTTACGTGGGCGGTTAACGTTAGACTGTCACCGTCACTTATTGTTAAGTCTGTCAAAGTCTTTGTGAAATTTGGTGGGCACATTGTCGAATCATCTGGAGGGACTACAACAGACAAAGTGGTTAGATATTAGAAATTTTGTAATGGTTAAGGGATTTAATGCATATCAATACATACGCGCTAGTTCTTTAGTGGCACTTCTTGACCGATTTGGGCTTCCTGTAGAATCTAACCTGCCATACTTCCTTGGCCGTCTTTCGCCATCTCCAACGCTAAGATTAGATGCTGAATGAGCTAAGCTGTTTGAACTGGGATTGTTAGAACGGGGTTGGATTGGGTGGGAAGTTTGTATCGGTTTTTTAATTGTAACTGGGATAGGCGCTGGTTTAATAGGGTGTTCAATGTACTTTCTATCACCAGAATACATAAGTTTGTTTGCGAGCGCTGTTTGTTCTGCAGTACTTGACTCTCCCTCAACAATAACGACACATGAAGTTTCGTCCTGTCCGTGGGGATTTGTTGCCACGCATGTGTATTTACCGGAGTCGGCTGGTCTACATCCGACGATTTCCATTGTGATAACACCGTCAGAGTGCGACATTGAATATTCGTATTTACTAAGCTCACGTTTGTCTTTGTACCATTTAACTGTTGGGAATGGTCTACCACTCAAACAACACAATAATTTACAAGTGTCGCGTTCTTGCATAACGCGAGGTCTAAGCATGAAAGTGAAGCTTGGCGCCAGTTCTTGTTCTTCTTGCCAGAAGGTATAAGGTAGTGGTTCGCGCCTGCGCACAACTGGTGCCTCTGGTTTATATTCTGGTACGACTCTTGGTACAGCTGAAACAATGATCGTATTAAACAACTTTGTGCATTATCTTGTAAATACTTACGTTGTACATTAAGGAACACAACTTCCTCCCTGGATCCATAATGATTCTCTGCTCTAATAATGTATTCTCCGCGGTCTTGTAACCTAGCCCTATTAATAATGAAGTAGTAGTCGTCTCCGGCATACCTCTTCATGAACTTGACGCTCTGTCTAAGCTCTACATTGTTGTGGTACCAACTGAGCGTTGGTGGTGCAACTCCAATAACTCTGCAATAAAACTTAACACTTTGCCCTTCGTAACAGAAGGCACTTTGTGGTTTAATAACAAATCTTGGTGCGGCCTGTCTACGATCTGAAAAAAAAAATAGATTAAAATTAAACATACACAGTAGACCAAGAAACTCACCGAAATATGCGTCGTGAATCCTGTATTTTTCTATTAGTAATTTACGTAATGATGAATACTCTGATAATCTACCGATTGGTAAGGCGAATGAATCCCATGCGTCATATTTAGCACGAATTCTGTCACGTATGCGTAGGTATCTTGATTGGTCAATAACTTGGGTTCTATCACTGTGGTCACCGCTAAGCCATGCATGCAGCAAGCATTCTTGAGCTGTCATACGTTTCCTAAAAAAATAAACGGTAAAAGATATTGCTTAAAGAAAGTAATAAACTCTTACTCTTTGTTTTTAAGTAGTAATCTGCGAATAAAATCTTTTCCTTCTTCCGAAACATTGGCAAACGCTTCTTCGTCGAAGTCCCAATCGCATGCTTTTACATTCTTTAGTGTTTCAATGTCGTTCTCTCCTGCGAATGGCGATAATCCACTCAACAATACGTAACCTAAGACACCAACGGCCCACATGTCTGTGTAGAAACCTACTGGTTCGCGTTCAACGATTTCAGGTGCCGCAAACTCAGCTGTGCCAGTGGATATTTTAACAACTTCATTGGGATCTAGTTTGGTAGCTAAGCCGAAATCTATAAGTTTAATATTGGTGCCTTTACGCGTTTGACACATGATGTTTTCTGGTTTGATGTCGAGGTGGATAATATTCTTCTCATGCATGTGTTTGATACCTTCACATATCTGTCTCATATAGTTGATAACCTCAGCTTCAGACATTTGGTAGCCCTCAGCTGTGATGCGTTCGAATAGTTCACCCCCAGATAAAAATTCGTATATAAGGACCATTTCGTCGTCATCTTCAAAAGCGTCATGTAGATTAATGAGCTTAGGATGATGCAATTGATTCATGATATCAATTTCTTTACGGATAAGCTCCTTCTCCATAGCGTGCGATACAGGAATAAACTTGGCAGCGAAGATGTTTCCAGATTTACGTTCACGGCAACGGTGCACAACGCCGAATGCGCCTGTACCAATTTCCTCGAGAATATCGTAATCATCGTATACAGATCTAGTCTTAATTTCAACAGGTTGAGGGACGAATTTAGAGTAGATGTCAAACACATAGTTGTCGTAATCCTTAACTGTTTCTTTATGGGATTCACGAATCTTCTTACCATTTTCGTCAACTTCGTATTTCCTCTTTTGTATTTGCTTCTTAATAGTATCCTTGGTAGCAATCAGATTGCTTACATCTGAAGGATCAGAACGTCCATAAATGTTTTCAGCATAGATTCTGAATTCATATTGATGACCAGGAGTAAGGCCGCTAACGGCCATGGTAGTCAAACGTGTATTTCCAACTCTGATCCAGGTGGATAGTGGATGTTCCCGTCTCTCAACAAGATAATTGGTAATATTGCTACCTCCGTCCCAAACTGGAGCCTTCCAGGATAATGCAAGGGAATCAGTGCCAATATTGTCGGCAGCAGGGAATCTTGGTGGGTCGGGACGATCAGCAATTTGTATTTTAATAATAGCTGTGTCTTGACCAAGTTCGTTTTCAGCTGTTATTCTGTATGGGCCACTGTCCATCTTGCTGGCATCACGAATAGTAAGGATAGCGTGTCTGTCTTTAACTTCAACATGGTAATGACCACCGGATTCGATGACTTCACCTTCTCTCACCCACGTGATCTTTGGTCTAGGGAAGCCGGTGAATGGAACTTTAATAACGACGTTCTCACCTTTGTCGAAGTATGCGGAATCACGGAAACGTGGAGGAATGTTTAGTTTGGGTGCGGCTGTAAATGAAATATAAATATAGCTCTAATTTTAAAATAACACTCGATAGACTTACTCATTATTAAAAGTTCAGCACGAGTAGACTTGATTCCACCTTTGTTAACTGCCCTACATACATACTCGTCAGCGTCCTCGCCGAAAACGTCATGGATTATGAGATGGTGAACTTCACCCTCACTGTAGATGTGATATCTTGAACCATTGGTAATTTCTCTAGCTCCCTTGTACCAGGTAATATGAGGAGCTGGGTTTCCAGTGATTGTACACTCGAATTTCGCATTATGGTTTTGGATACATTGCGCATTCTTAAGAGGTTTAATAATTTCTGGTGGAGTGGCTGCAAGTGGATCTTTAATTTCGACGGAAGTGGAAGCTGAGGAAGGTTCAGAAATGCCAGCTATATTTTGAGCGAAGACTCTGAATTCATACTGGCGTCCTTCAATCAGGTTTGAAATGTTGATTTGCGTCGGTAGACACAAGGATACGTTAACGCGTTGCCATGCAAGGCTACCAACTTCACGTTTGTCTATCCAGTAACCTTGTACACGAGATCCTCCATCATTTTCGGGTTTCGTCCATTCAAGATTAACGAAATCGCCTCCAACCTGAGTAACTTTAGGTACACCAGGTGGGCCTGGTGGGTCGAATGGAGCTTTAGCTCTAACTGGATTAACTCCTTCTAGTGGTGGTCCTATGCCATTGTCGTTGACAGCCATTACTCTAAATAGGTATTCTTGACCTTCAGTTAATCCTTGTACAGTAAATGTAGTGTCTCTGCAAGAGCTAGAAACTGTTATCCAGTGTGTTCCAGTTACGTCTTTCCTTTCTACAACATAGTGAGTTACACGGAGACCACCATCATAACTGGGTGGTTTCCAGCTGAGTGTGCATGTATGTTTGGTGATATCAGTTGTTTCCAAAGGCCCATTTGGTGGTCCGGGCAAGCCAGTGATATATACTGTGAAGCTTCCTGAAGCACTGCCGCTATCATTCTTAACAGTCAAATTGTAATCACCAGCGTCCATTTTGGTAATATCTTTAATAAATATGATTATATAATCATCAAATACTGTGTACCTAATGTGAGTGGAATCATCAATTGTTTGTCCATTTCTAGTGAGGGTAACATCAAGGGGTTGGTCTCCAGAATAGTAAATTTTAATTTTCGTGTTGTCTCCTTCAGCTAGGTATAAATCTCCTGGGAGACGTTCAATCTTTGGAGGAGCTGAAATATAAATGAGTTTAGAATATTTTGGTACTAGTTAATTTGAGGGAACTTTCTCTCTAGATAATATACTTACTTCCAATCTTGAGTCGTGCTGTTGTAGTAACGGCCCCTAGAGTGTTGCTTGCTTCACAAGTGTAGTCGCCGTCGTCGACATCAAGAAGGTCAGATATATGCAAGAATGCAGTGCCTCCTTTAACTTCTGTTCTAAATCTCCCTCCCAGTTTAATTTCACGACCATTCTTAATCCATCTAAAGGTCGGCTCTGGTTTGCCGTATGCTTCACATTCGAGTGTCACCGATCTGCCAAGTGGAGCGGATGTATTGTTAAGTCGGCGTAACCATTCTGGTTTTTCGCCTCCCAGCACCTCACAAACTTTAACAGGTGTAGTGCAATTGCTAGGTTCGCTTCTACCTGCTGAATTAACTGCATAAATTCTAAATTCATATTCGGATCTGTCAGTGAGATTTAAGACGGTGTAGTTATTGTCTGTGATATTATAGTCGTTACATTTTGTCCAAAGTGGACTACCGATTTCTCTCTTTTCAATGATGTATCCTGTGATTCTTGATCCGCCGTCGTTTGTGGGAGGTTCCCAGGTAAGATCTACATAACCTTTACCAACATTAACCACCTTGGGATTCTGAGGAGGAGAAGGCACATTAAATTTACCCTTTAGCTTGAATTTATTTGATGAAGCAGATGGTTTACTGAAGCCAGCTGCGTTCTTAGCTCGAACTCTAAATTCATACTCATGTCCACTTGTCATATTATATAGGTCAAAGTGAGTTTCCTTTACGAGGTAATCGCTAGCGCTCTGCCAATGTGTGTCATGAGCAACGTCGCGGTATTCAAGTTTGTAACCTTGGATACGTGAACCGCCATCATTGTTGGGCTTGTCCCATGAAAGGTAAATCGTACTGGAATCCCAATCGGTAACACGTGGTGCACTTGGTGGGTCGGGGATTGTGAATGGATATTTCGCTGTAATAGGTTCTGAACTTTCTAGAGGTTCGCTGATACCGTATTGGTTTTCAGCACGGACTCTGAAGCTATATTTTTTGTTAGGTTCTAAGCTCATGACGTCATAGTGGGTGTTACGAACGAAACTGCTTACTTTAACCCAAATACCACTGGTGTCTAACTTCTCAACGATATAGTTGGTAATTGGTGAGCCGCCGTCATCTAAGGGTGGTCTCCATGCCAATGAACAATTGTCTGGTGTAATATCAGATATATCGAGGGGGCCTTGTGGTGGTAACGGCTTGTCTACTACAAGAACTCTGCAAGTCGCAGAATCCGAGCCCACTGAATTTGTTAATTTGATAGTGTAGCTACCAGTGTCGGAACGTTTGGCAGATTTATTCAAGAAGATGGATGCAATATCATTAGTTTCTAATTTAATCCTGTTATCAGCTGTAATTTCATCTCCATTGATAGTCCAGGATGCTTTTGGCTTAGGGGTAGCCACGTAAGGAACGGTGACTTTAAATTCTTCTCCAGCAATTACAATCATGTCGCGAATGCTTAAATCAGATGTAATCTTTGGTGCTGTTGGAGCGGCTCTTGCGCAAATTGCGTCTGAGGCCGAGCTCCATGGTCCTTGACCGGCTGCGTTAACAGCTGCAACTCTGAATTCATATTCATGATTTTCAATTAAATTGATAGCTTTCAGTGTTAGATCTGGAACGATGGCATGGGATGCTTTTGTCCATTTATCTTCTGTAATAAGACGTTTTTCAACAACATATCCGGTAATTGGCGATCCGCCATCATGACGTGGTTTGGTCCAGGCAATAGTAATAGAGTCTTCACTAGTTTCAATTCCTCTCGGGACACCTGGAGCACCTGGTGGATCGAATGGATGTCTAGCGCGTATTGGTTCGGAAGTTACAGCGGGTTCAGATTGTCCATATAAATTTTCGGCGATTACTCTGAAATCGTAATCTTTTCCAAGAGTTAAGTTACGAATTCTAACAAATGGAACAGTGACGTAGCTACTAACTTTGGACCATGTTGGAGATTTAGCTTCTTTCTTTTCTATAATATAATTAGTGATTTCTGCACCTCCATTATCTTTAGGTGGTTGCCAATATAAGGTAAGGGCATCACCGGCAAATTCATCAGCCCTGAGGTTGTCTGGTTTACCAGGTCTGTCCAAAACTTTAACATTTATTGTAGCTGTATCGAAACCGGAAGGATTTTTCAACTGAAGTCTGTATTGACCACTGTCAGTACGTTTAGAATTCTTTACAATGATGCTGGCATAATCATCGGCTAGTTGAGGGAATATACGGCTGTCAGAATCATCAAGAATTTTGTCATTAGCAAACCATGAAGCTGTAGGTTTAGGGAAACCTACATATGGTACGTGAATGCTGAAATCTTCGCCGGCTCTTACAGTGATGTCACGAACACCACCCAAGTCCATGCATGGTTTGTTGGGTTGTTCTTCAATCACAATGGGGTTGCTGGGTCTGCTAGGTTCAGAATCACCAACGTCATTTACTGCTATAAGTCTAAACTGATATTCTTCGCCTTCCTTTAGGTTAGGTACCGTATACACAGTTTCAGTAATTGGCGATATGTTAACATCGGTCCAGTCATCAGCGCCCTTTGGACGTTTTTGTAGCATATATCCTTTGAGTTTAGATCCTCCGTCACTTCTAGGTGGTCTCCAAGAAAGTGTGACACTGTCTTTTGTAATACGATCAGGCTTAGGTGGTTCTGGAGCATCAGGCTTGAATCTTTGATGTTGGGCGGTAATTGGCTCGGTAGGTTTACTTGGTTCACCTGGTCCAGCTTCATTTACTGCAATTACTCGAAATTCATATTTGTTTCCCTCACGCAAGTCTTGAACGGTGTATTGAGTATTTGGAGTAGGGTAATTATTGACTTTAACCCAGTCTCCACCACGTTCACGTTTTTCAACATAATATCCAGTAATGGGTTTTCCACCAGTAGAAACTGGAGGATTCCACCTGAGAGAACAGGAGGATGGTGTAAATCCAGCAACTTCCGGTTGACTTGGCGGACCTGGTGGGTCAAATGGACTCTTGGCAACAACTGGTTTGCCTTCCAATGGCTCTGATACGCCGTATATGTTTTCGGCACGTACCCTGAAAATGTATTTCTTTCCTTCAGTTAATCCACGTGCAGTGAACGATGGTTTCGGGCAGAAGCCTGGGCATGGACGCCAACTGTCAGTGCCGAATTCGCTGACTTCTACTATGTAGCCAGTAAGATCACCACCACCATCATCAATCGGTGGGTTCCATGACAGTGAAACTGTGTCTTGTGTTGTTGCGGTGTATTGCAATGGTCCTCTTGGAATACCAGGTTTATCCACCACGATGACTTCAATATCTGCTTCATCAGCACCATATTCGTTTTTAGCACGAATGGTATATGTACCAGAATCATCTCTGTTGGAAACCTCCACGCGTAATCTAGTATTCTCGCTTGTAGTTTCAGTCTGAAAAATATAACTTTGGTAGTAATCGCTATGTAGTTTTATATGGATTTAACTTACATATACCCTGTTGGATTCAGGTACATTGATTTTGTTTTTGCTCCATTCTACTTTAGGAGTTGGCGCACCAGATAGGGGAATATTAATATTGATTGGTTCTCCAGCGCGTACTTTAATTTTGCGCCCAATAATACCATCGAGCCACAGTTTTGGTTTTTCTAAAAATTAAGATACAAACATTAAAAATACACATAGGAATGCATTCATATGCCCGATTGCAACTTTCTGTTGTGAATACATACCTTTCATAGGCTTAGCAACGAAGGCATTCGATGTGTCGCTTGGCTTTCCAGGACCAGCAGCGTTAACTGCCGATACCCGGTATTCGTATTGGTGTCCTTCTTGTACTCTATCATCGTAGTAATCCTGACTGCGATTGGGCTCTTTGTTAAGTTTGACCCATCTTCCAGTGGCACGGTCGCGACGTTCAATATCGTAGCCAATAATTGGTGATCCACCGTTACTTATTGGGGCCGACCACTTGATCTTTATGTGATCTTTGTCACTGTCGACTAGTTCCGGTTTACCTGGTTTGCCAGGTACGTCTGAAAAATTAGGGTGGTTAACACCAATAAAGGTTCATTATATTTTTAACTCACCATATTGATTCTTCGCAACAATAGGTTTCTCAGTCTCCAATGGATCTGAACGGCCTTGCATATTTTCAGCGAAAACTCTGAATTCATATTTGGTACCTTCTAATAATCTAGGCACTACTGAATGATTATATTTAGGATTCACATAGGTGACAGCTGGTACCCAGCCACCACCATGTGTCAGATCTCTTTTTTCTATTACGTAACCACTAAAAATAAATTATCTTTGAATAAATTTAAAGAGCCCCAAGTTAATACTTACGTAATTTCACTACCACCATTATCGTTAGGTGGCTTCCAAGAAAGTGTGACGCTTTGAGCAGTAACTTCTTCATATTCGATTGGTCTTTGAGGAGGTCCAGGACGATCTATAATAAATCAGATTTTAAATTATTTATGTCGCCATAGAATAGGTACGCTTCGATATTTACCTAAAACTGTTACTTGGAAGGAACCTTCATCAATTCCTGAGCTATTCTTAAGCAAAATATGGTATAGACCACTGTCTGTACGTTTAGCATTGACTGTGTGTATCGTGGTATGGTACCCAATAGATGTTACAGTTGTACGTTCATCTGCAGTCAATGGCTTGCTTCCAACAGTCCATGTGACTTCTGGGCAAGGTTCGCCAATGAAATCGATATCGATATGGAGGATAAGTCCAGCTTTGATACGAATATCGTTAAGAGGAGTTTTAATTTTAGGCGCCACTGAAAATTGTAAATTAATTAAATTTATCGTAAACAAAATTTATGATGGTAAAAATTATTATACACATATAAGTAAAAAAATATTTTATAGAAATTATATTTCTTACAGTAGCGAGCCTTAGCTGTAACTAAGTCTGATGGTTCTGAAGGTTCACTTTGACCAGCGGTGTTGGTAGCTATTACTCTAAATTCATATTCTTGGCCTTCTGTTAAATCAGGTACGGTAGCATTATTTTTCCGGGGAGGTACATGAACAGCGTTTGTCCAGTATGGACTACCCTTTTCTTTTTTCTGAATGATGTATCCAGTGATGGGTGAACCGCCATCGTTCTTTGGTTCAGTCCATTCTAAATCGACATGATCTCTGTCCCAGTCTGTAACAGCTGGTTTGCCAGGAGCACTTGGTTCATCTGAAAATTAAATGTATGTGTATATTACAACAATCGCGATGGATTTTATTTAATTTACCGAATTCATTTTTAGCAATTATACTCTTTGGCGTCTCTAGAGGTTCAGATTCACCGACGGCGTTAACGGCTTTAACTCTGAAGAAGTATTCCTTACGATGGATTAATCTAGTAATATCATGTGATGGAATAGTGGCCATGCCTGCGTCAGACCATGTACCACGAGAGACATCCATTTTCTCGACAATATAATGTAGAATAGGGGAACCTCCGTCGTCCAATGGTATCTTCCAAGCCAATCTTGCACTGTCTTTAGTGACACAGCTTACATCTAATGGAGGTTGTGGCGGGCCAGGTTTGTCAACTACCGTTACTTGGGCGGAGGCAGTAAAACTACCCAGGTCATTAGTAAGAGTCAATGTGTATCTTCCAGCATCAGTACGCAAAGATGATGACACGTCGAAGGATACTTTGTTGTTGTAGACTGCCATGTCAATTCTATCGCTTTGTCGAATTTCTTTGCCATTAACAGTCCACTTGGCCGTTGGTTTTGGTGAAGCCTCAATCGGAATAGTCCATCCAAACCGTTGGCCTGCCTTAACGGTAATATCTTCAAGGAGGCTCTTGTTGAATGTTGGAGCTTGGAATCTAGGCTTGGCAATAACTGGGATAGAAGCCTCGCTAGGTTCACTTTGTCCGCCTTTGTTGACGGCTATCACTCTAAATTCGTATTCCTCTCCTTCCGTAAGGTTAGGCACAGTTGCTTTAGTAGTATTACCGGGAACGTCGCACGCTCTTTCCCAAATTCTAAAGAGAAAATTCATGTATAGTATTGAAAACAAAATTGGTTATTGAAAACTTACCCATGTCTTGGTCTCTTTTCGATAATGTATTCTGTAATTGGAGCGCCACCATCCTTTTTAGGTGCAGTCCATTCAAGATCAACATGGTCTTTATCCCAGTCAGTTGGTTGTGGTACGCCAGGCCTGTCAGGCTTTGTAAATGGATCTTTGGCTGTAATGCTCTCAGTAGTTGTAAGAGGAGCAGAGTCACCCTCTTTATTACAGGCTCTAACACGGAATTGATAGTCGTGTCCTTCAGCTAAGTGATCTACACGCATGGATGTGCCGATAGCATCTCCAACTGGTACCCAACGCATATTTTCGGTATCTAATTTTTCAACTGCGTAATGAGTGATTTCTGCACCACCATTATCTTTGGGTGGTTTCCAATGAAGTGTCATGGAATTCTTAGTTATATTATCAGCCTTAAGTGGACCCTCGGGTGGTGTGGGTACATCAAGAACTGTAACTTTTACCGTGGCGGAATCCTTACCATTAGCATTCCTAGCTGTTAGAGTATAAACCCCACTGTCAGCTCGTTTGGCATCGACAATTTTAATGCTAGTTTTGTAGTCCTCGTTTACAATCTTAACACGGTCACCATTAAATAGTACGTCTTCCTTGTGTTGCCACTCTTTGGTCGGTGGAGGTTCGCCAATAACGGGTACGTTAAATTCAATTGCTTGTCCAACCTTAACTCTGAGATCCATGAAGTAATTGCGGTCAATTTTGGGTGCAACTGAAACAAACCATTTAATTCAGAGGGGTTTTGGTATGTTGTAAATAGGGAAAGATAAATTAGGGACGAAAGAGGAATTTACATATGTATTCGAATGGTACTTACGATTTTTAGGTCTAGCAACGTGGATTTTAGACGCGTCGCTAGGTTCACCAGGACCTGCTTTGTTGACAGCTCGAATTCTGAATTCGTAAGGCGTACCTTCATTGAGGTCGTTAACTTTTCCTTTAGTTACATCACCGTCAACTTCAGCACATTTTTCCCAGTTGGGATTAAATTTGTCTCGTTTCTCAATAATATAGCCAGTAATGGGAGCACCTCCGTCATTCTCAGGTTTCTCCCATTTGAGTTCAACAAAGTCTCTGTCATAATCTGTAATTTCGGGTGCACTAGTTTTTCCGGGTTCGTCGAATGGATTTTTGGCCTCAACAGCTTGTGTGGTTTGAAGAGGTTCTGATTTACCTTGTCTATTCACAGCACGTACCCTAAATTTATACTTTTTACCAGGTACAAGTCCGTCAATTGCCAGAGATGTTTGGGGACCGTCTGTTTCACCAGCAGGTACCCAACGTCCGGTGGCTTCGTCCATTTTTTCGACGATATAACTTTCAACCGGTTGACCTCCATCATCTGCAGGCGGTCTCCAGCTTAGTTTAGCTCCATTAGCATGGACATCGGATACTTTAAGTGGCCCTCCTGGTGGGCTAGGTACGTCCAAAACAATAACTTCTACATCAGCAATGTCCTTACCATTGACATTTTCTGCTGTGACAGTGTAAGTGCCAGAATCTGCACGAGTAGCACTTTTTACTGCAAGCTTAGTATTGTAGTCACTGTGCTGGACTTTTAGTTTATCAGCAGTTTTAAGTTCTTTGTTTTTAATCAGCCATTTAGTTGTCGGCATTGGTTCACCAGATACTTTAACATCAAAGTTGAAGTTTTGACCTGCACGTATGCGCACTTCAATAAGGTTCGTTCTGTCTATCTTTGGTGCAAGATTGCGTGGTTTAGCAATAATAGTTGGTGTTTCATTACTAGGGTCACCAGGACCAGCTTGATTTACAGCACGAACACGGAATTGGTAGGGTTGTCCTTCAATAAGGTCAGGTACAGTAGCTTTAAGTTGATCTGCAGGTACTTCAAGTGCTTTTTCCCAATCGCCGAATTTATCCTTCTTCTCAACAATATAACCAGTAATTGGAGAGCCTCCATCGTTTTTAGGTGGCGTCCAAGCCAAATCAACATGATCTTTGTCCCAGTCTGTAGCTTTGAGATGTCCTGGCGCACCAGGTTCATCAAACGGATTCTTAGCAACTATTGTTGTGTCAGTTTCTAATGGTTTCGATTCTCCTTCCGCATTCACTGCGGCTACTCTAAATTTATATTCGTGACCTGGGGTAAGACCAGTAACCTCGAAATCTGAAACAAATGATGTTAAGTACATAATACATAAGATATTTTTTATAAAACTTACTGGGGTCAGTAGATCTTCCACATGGCACCCAGCATCCGGTTTCTGGATCCATCTTGTCAACTTGATAATATTCAATTGGAGTGCCACCGTCGTCTTTTGGACGCTTCCATTTAAGTTTACATCCGTTTTTGTTGACATCTGATACTTGCAGTGGGCCTTGTGGAGCAGAAGGCTTGTCAGTAACTGTGACGTTGATAGTGTGTACGTCTTTTCCGGAACTATTAGAGGCGGTAACAGTATATTCTCCTGTATCATCGCGATTGACAGGCCTGATGGCAATTTTAGTATTATAATCTACATTGTCAACTGTAGTTCTCTTGTCATTTTTAAGAACACCACCATTGTAGCGCCATTCCACAGTTGGTGGTGGTTCACCGATAATATTAGCTTCGAATTTAAGCGGAGATCCGGCCGAAATTGTAACATCGTGTAGGTAACGCCTGTCGATCTTAGGAGCCACTAAAAATAAATCAGTTATTAGAACAAATACATTTTTTTTTAAATAGTTGTACATACAGAATCTTGGCTTGGCAGTAAATGTCTTGCTTGAATCTGAAGGAAGACTCAGACCAGCTTCGTTAACAGCAATTACTCTGAATTGATATTCATTTCCTTCAATCAAACCATTAACAATTGCGGTGGGTTTAGGACTTGTTGTTTCAATAGCTTTCTCCCATATAGGGCTGTATTTGTCTTTCATTTCAACGATGTAACCAGTAATTGGTGATCCACCATCGGATACAGGTTCGGTCCATTTAAGTTCGACGTGATTTGCAGACCAGTCTTCTGGTTCTGGAGTACCGGGTTTGGCAGCAGTAGCTAAATAATAACGATATATATTAATATGCTCCTATTTGTCGGTTATTAAGTATACTTACTGTAAGGATCTTTGGCGGTAATTGTTCCAAATGTTTCGAGTGGTTCGGATTCACCTTCTTTGTTGACCGCTTTAACTCTAAATTTGTAATCATGTCCAGGAATAAGGCCATCAACTTTCATTTCTGGCACAGCCCCTGTAGTTTTACCTACAGGTAACCAAATTCCGGTTTCGGGGTCGAATTTTTCAACGACATAATTTTCAATTGGTTCACCACCATCGTCTTTCGGCCTCTTCCATTTAAGTGTGCATCCGTCTTTATGAATATCAGATACTTCTAATGGTCCTTCGGGTTGTCCTGGTTTTGCTAAATTTAAAAGATATATATAAAATATGACGAGTTAATTTTACTTTATTTCATAACTTACAGACTACTGTGATCTCAATTTCTGCTTGATCTTGTCCAAATTTATTAACAGCTACAATTTTATAAACTCCAGTGTCCTTTCGTTCGGGTTTGTCGTTGAAGAACTTGGAGTTATACGGAATATCATCAACACGTTTGTGTGATGTTGGCGTTATAGTTTTACCATCTTGGTACCATGTAACATCAGGAGCTGGTTCACCACTTACTTTTACGTCAATATAAATTGGTTCACCTTCTTTTACAGTTAGATTAACCAGATTGCGACGATCGATTTTAGGAGCCACTGAAATAAACAATATGTTTAAAAATGTTAATTACGTTGACAATAAAAAAGCTTACATCTTCTCGGCTTCGTAATAACAGATTTAGATGCTTGACTTGGTTCGCCAGGTCCTGCAGCATTAACAGCTCGTACTCTAAACTCATATTCAACTCCTTCATCTAAATTGTCAGCCGTTCCTTTTGTTTCGAAAGGACCGGTTTCTCCGGCCTTTATCCATTTTGGTGACCCCTTCTCCCTCTTCTCAATAATATAACCAGTGATTGGAGATCCACCATCATTAGCTGGTGGAGTCCATCTTAAGTCAACATGGTCCTTGTCCCAGTCTGTTACTTCAGGAGTACCAGGAGCTCCCGGTTCATCTAAAACAAGTATGTCAATGTTATACAATTTTATGAACTATGAATATGCTTTTTTTATAACGTATGGTATCATAAATTAGAACTTACCAAATGGATTCTTGGCAACGATGGTTTGTTCTGCTTCTAGAGGCTCAGATTCACCCTCAGCATTAACAGCAGAAACACGGAATTTATATTCCTGGCCAGGTTCCAAATTGTTAAGTTCAAGTTTGGGTTCTTTACTGCGACCAGCTGGTGCCCATCGCCCTGTTGCAGTATCAAGTTTTTCAACAGCATAGTATTCGATGGGAACGCCACCATCATCTAGTGGTGGGTTCCATTTAAGAGTGCAACCTTCCTTGTGAACGTCACTAATCTTAAGTGGTCCTTCGGGTTTACTTGGTTTATCAAGAACTTTGATTTCGATGCTGGCTTCATCTCGTCCTGAGTCATTTTCTGCCTTAAGGACTAGTGTTCCGGTGTGTTCTCGTTTAGCTACGCCTATTACTAACTTAGTCCTATAATCCTCAAGGTCAACGTTGATGTCATCACGATTTTCAATGCGAGCCTTGTTGAGGAACCATGTTTTCTTTGGTGGTGGTTCACCAGAAACTTTAACATCTAATCTAATATGTTGACCAGCTCTAATTGTAAGATCTTTAAGATTAGTACGATCGATCTTTGGTGGAACGAACCGATCTTTAGCAGTAATTACGTCTGATGGTGGTGAAGGCTTGCTGTCACCTCCTTTGTTTACAGCTTTAACACGGAATTGATATTTCTGGCCTTCTTGCAAATCAGGAACTCTAGCTTCAGTCTTATTACCGGGTACTTCGACAGCTTTTTGCCATTTGCCTGTAATAGGATCTTTCTTTTCAACAATGTATTTTTCGATTGGTGCTCCTCCATCGTTTTTAGGGGGAGTCCATTTAAGATCGGCATGGTCTTTGGTCCAGTCTTTAAGTTCTGGTTTTCCAGGAGTGTCTGGTTCAGTGTAAGGGTTTTTAGCCGTGGTTGGAACATCTGTTACTAATGGCTCAGATTCTCCTTCTGAGTTCAGAGCTTTGACCCTAAACTGGTAATCTTTTCCTTCGTTTAGCCCAGTTACGTCAGCCTCTGGTGTTTTGGTGGTTGTTACTGGAACCCACCTTCCTGTTTCAACGTCCATACGTTCCACAAGGTAACCACTGATGGGTTCACCACCATCATCTTCAGGTGGTTCCCATTTCAATTTACATCCTTCAGCAGTAACGTCAGATACTTTAAGAGGACCTTTAGGTTTAGAAGGTTTGCTGACAACTTGTAACTCAACTTCGACTGTATCAACACCGGAGTCATTCCTCGCAGTAACTGTGTATATACCAGTGTCGCTGCGTTGAACTTTTTGTAAAACAAAACTGGTGTGATAATCTTCGTTGTCAATCTTAAGTCTGTCTGTGTTTCTGAGAGTTTGTTCTTTAAGCGTCCAAGTGACTGTCGGAGCCGGTTCACCTTTAACATCGGCTTCAAGGCGCAAAAGTTGTCCAGTACGTAAAACTTTCTTCGTAAGGTTTTTACGGTCGATTTTGGGTGCCACTAAAAATGAAGTTTTATAATAAGTCGTTTAACTCGAATTGCCATGTATCGATTTTTTACAGAATAAATACTTACAGAATCTAGGTTTAGCAATCACTGGTTTTGATGGGTCGCTAGGTTCACTAGGTCCAGCTTTGTTAACTGCCACAATGCGGAATTCATATTCGTGACCTTCCTCAACATTGTCGACTCGTCCGCTGTTTCTATCGCCTGGGACAGTGGCTGCATCGACCCAACCGCGTCCAGCTTTATCATGCATTTGAATGATATATTTTTCAATTGGAGCACCTCCATCGCTAACGGGCGGTTTCCAAGCCAACTCCACAAAATCTTTATCCCAGTCTTTAAGATCTGGGCGACCGGGCTTACCAGGCTCATCTGTAAAAAAACATTGCGTTACATAAAATCAGTTAAACTATATATGAAAAATAAATATCACTAACCAAATGGATTTTTAGCGATGATGGATTTCTCTGTTTCAAGAGGTTCTGATTCGCCTTCTTTGTTGACCGCTTTAACTCGGAACTTATAAGGTTTGCCTTCTTGAAGTCCAGTGACATTGGCCTCGGGTTCGGTGCTTCTGCCGCATGTGATCCATTGACCAGTAAGCGGATCAAGTTTTTCAATTTCATAGTGATCTATTGGAGTGCCACCATCATCTTCTGGTTTCTTCCATTTAAGTTTGCAGCCATGTTTGGTTACATCGGAAACGTCTAATGGTCCCTTTGGTGCACCGGGTTTACCAAGTACCGAAATATCGATTTCGGCTTGATCTTCTCCAACTTCGTTCTTTGCAATAATAGTGTATTTTCCTGATTGTGCTCGTTTGGCACGTAAGACGAAGAATTTTGTGTTGTAATCAATGTTGTCCACGCGCGCTTCCTCTGTGGATTCCAACTCCTTTCCGTTGAATAACCATGTTACTTTCGGTGGAGGTTCACCTTGAATGTTGACGTCCAAGCTTATTGATAGTCCAGCTTTTACAGTAAGTGGTTTCAAATTTGTACGATCGATAAGTGGTTTCACTAAAAGAGAGTTTTTTTATTAGACTTTTATATACGTGGGTATAGTTTAATGATACTTACAGAATCTAGCTTTGGCGGTATGCCAGTTGGTTTGTTCGGACGGTTCGGATGGTCCGGCTTTATTTATTGCGCGGACGCGGAATTTGTATTGATTTCCTTCTTCTAGTTTTGGTACAGTGCCTTTACACTGTGGTCCCACTTCAGCTACTTTCACAAATTGGCCTCCGAATTTGTCCATAGCTTCAATAACATATCCAGTGATAGGAGTACCTCCATCTCTAACTGGTTTATCCCATTTCAATTTAACAGAATGTTCATCCCAGTCTACGATTTCAGGTAAACCAGGAGGAGCAGATATATCATATGGGTTCTTAGCTAGAATAGCGGTATCTGTTTCAAGTGGTTCTGATTCACCTTCCTCGTTTACAGCCTTAACCCTAAAGTTGTACTTCTTGTTTGGTTCGAGCCCAGTAAGTTCAAGGTCGGTTTTGTCAGCATCGACAAATCCAGCTGGGACCCAACGGCCAGTGGAAGCATCTTGTTTCTCAACCACGTAGCCGGTGATGGGTAAACCACCGTCATCTTTAGGTTTGTCCCATTTGAGTTTGCAACCTTCTTTGTGCACGTCGCTAACTTCCAACGGCCCTTCAGGTTTGCCCGGTTTATCTAATATAATTACTTCTACAGGAGCTTCATCGAAACCAGATTCGTTTTCAGCTCTGATTGTGTATGTACCAGTATTTTTCCTCTTTGTGTCAGTAAGGGTGAGTTTGGTATTGTAATCTTCGTTTTCAATTTTAACCTTGGCACCACTTTCCAATGGTTTGTGTGCGAAACTCCAGGTGCATACCGGTGGAGGTTCTCCTTTTACATCAACGTCAAACTTAACAGGTTGTCCAGCTCGTACTTTGACAGTATGTAGTTTTTCGCGATTAATAAGTGGCCGCACTGAAAATAGAAAGTATACGTGTAAATCGAAAATATAAATGCAAATAGAAATGCTTACAGTGTCTTGGTTTAGCAACATGTTGTCCAGTGGGGTCAGATGGTTGACCAGGCCCAGCTTTATTCACAGCTCGAACTCGGAACTGATATGTGTTTCCTTCTTTTAGTCCTGGTACGCGCGCATCACAGTGAGGTGTCTATATAATAATCGAACGTTAAAATTGCAATGTAAAGCTAGTTGGGGAAAACTTACATCTGTGGTGAGAATCTCATCCCAGGTTGTGGAGAACTTCTCCTTCTTTTCAATGACGTAACCAGTGATGGGTGCGCCACCAGTTTCTTTAGGTGCGGTCCATTTCAGGTCGACGCGATCAGCATCCCAATCAGTAATTTCTGGCGTGCCGGGCTTACCAGCTATATCATATGGATTCTTGGCTATGATGGAACTGTCAGACTCCAATGGTTCAGATTCACCTTCATCATTAACAGCTTTTACACGGAAATCATATTCGTGTCCCTCTTGCAGTCCTTTCACGTCCATTTCGGTGTCGTTTGTTCGTCCAACAGGAACCCAACGTCCTGTCTGTTTATCAAGTTTTTCTACGATGTATCCTGTAATAGGTTTACCGCCGTCATCTTCAGGCTTGTCCCATTTGAGTTTACAACCACCTTTGGTAACGTCTGTTACCTTTAATGGTCCCTTAGGTTTAGATGGTGATGCTAGAACATGAAGTTATATAGTTGCGTGGCTTTGCATAGGGTATGGTTACTTACAAAGTACAGTCACCTCTACTTCTGCCTCATCTGAACCGTGCTCGTTAACTGCTTTGATTTTATATACACCGGTATTTTTACGGACAGAATTTGTTATATTAATTTTAGTGTTATAATCAACATTAACAATTTCAATGTTTCCTTCTGATTTGATTTCAGTGGCGATATGGAACCAAGTGCAAGTGGGAGCAGGTTCGCCCTTGACGTCAACATCATACTTGATGGGTTTGCCAGCGCGGACAATGATTGGTTTAAGGTTAGTTCTGTCGATTCTTGGTTTAACTGAAATTATTACGTAAGGCTTATAATTTTGTTATTGGACTATGTAAAATTAAATTCTTTCAAAGTATTATACTTACGTGCTCTATGCTTAATAATTTGCATGTTTGAAGCATCTGATGGTTTACCAGGTCCTGCTTTATTAACGGCGATAACTCTGAATTGATATTCACCGCGTTCTTTCAGGTCTTCGACGCGTGCTTCTAGCGCGTCACCAGGTACTTCTGTAGCTTTCTCCCAATCTGGCTTAAATTTATCTTTTTTCTCGATAATATATTTTTGAATTGGAGCACCACCGTCACTAGCTGGTGGAGTCCATTTAAGATTAACGCCCTTGTTGTCATAATCGGTAATTTCTGGAGTTCCAGGTTTGCCAGGTTCATCTAGAAATTAAATAATGTCACGCATAGATTGTCAAACATATTACATATACTGTACCAAATGGATTTTTAGCCACAATTGGACGATCGGATACGAGAGGTTCTGAGTCGCCCTCGTTATTAACTGCCGTAACTCTGAATTTATATTCAGAGCCGGGGACAAGGCCGGTGACCTCAAATTCGCCTTTGCCGTCAGGTGACAGTTTATCACCTGGGACACGTCCGACGCGGACCCATTTTCCAGTGGCCATATCCATTTTCTCAATTTCGTACTCTTTAATTGGACTACCGCCATCATCTGCTGGTTTCTTCCAGCTGACCTTGGCCTTTTCTGCAGTCACATCCGAAACAACCAAAGGTCCTTCTGGTGCTCCCGGTTTACTAAGCACGGTAAGTTCAACTGTTTCACTGTCTTTGCCGTTAACGTTCTCGATAGTAAGAGTATATTTTCCGGTATCTTTGCGTACAGCATTAGTTATGGTAAAGTCAGTATGGTAATCGATATTTTCGATTTTAATACGTTCACTATTTGTCAATGGAATGTCATCTCTCCATACCCATTTCACCGTCGGTGGTGGTTCTCCCATAAAGTCCACAGCCCATTTGTGCGTGCGGCCCGCTTTGATAGTAACGGACTTAAATGTTTCGCGATCAATTCTTGGTTTTACTGTAAATAATATATTGATTAACCAAGGGTTTTTTCAGGGAAGTTGGAATCTAACTACTATATACAAATATCTGTACAATATGCTGAAACGTCACAATTCCAAAAAATGTATGTACAATACAAAGATAAATAATAAACCACATAATAAAATTAAATAGACACCTGAAAACAAACAAAACCAAAAAACCTTGCACAAACTATATTTTCCGACACGAAGTGTAACAAAATATATTGTGGATGAGTCTTTGTGGCGTGTTTGTAAATAAAATCATAAGAACAAAATTAGTATGAAAAAAGTCTACTCTAATTGCAATCAAAAAGGGATTAATGTCAATCAAATCAAACAATGAATTCTTACAGTTCCTATGCTTGCAGAGGTGATTGCCTGTGGGTTCAGAAGGTACACTACGTCCTGCTTTATTATGAGCGCGGACGCGGAATTGATATACCATGTTTTCTTTAAGACCTGGCACTACAACTTCAGGCGTGTCATTGTCAGTTTTAGCGATCTCGCTCCAATCGGGGGAAAATTTGTCTTTCACTTCCACAGTGTAATGTGAAATCGGTCTACCCCCGTCGCTTTCGGGCTTAGCCCATTTCAGTGTAACACTCTTGTTATCGTAATCGATAATGTCGGGTTTACCTGGCGCTCCAGGCTCATCGTACGGATTTTTAGCAAGAATAAAGTCATCGGTTTCTAGAGGTTCAGATTCACCCTCCTTGTTCTTTGCCCTCACCCTAAATTTGTATTTCTTCTTAGGCGTCAAATTTTTGAATGTGAATGAATTGTCATTTGGTCCCACCTCACCTGCAGGAATCCACCTGCCAGTATCTTGGTCCATTTTTTCGAGAACATAACCGGTAAGTTCGGTGCCACCCATATCTTCTGGTTTTTGCCAGTTGACTGTGATGTGATCTGCACGGATTTCAGTTGGTTTCAATGGTCCTTTAGGTGGCGTTGGTTTGTCCAGTACTATGACCTCCGCAATTCCTTCACACGTACCTGAACTATTATTTAATACTAAGCGGTATTTACCACTGTCTGCTCTGGTGCATCTACGTACAGTGATGATAGTGTTTTTCTCGTGTTTCTCAATAGTTATTCTTTCCTCTATGTCTTGTTTAATTTCTTTCTTGTCCAAGAACCATTCTACTGTTGGTTCCGGCTCGCCACCGAATTTGATGTCGTATTTGACAACTTGCCCCTTTTTGATGATTATGCTGTTTAAATCGTTGCCGATAATGTACGGTTTGACGAATCTACATTTTGCAATTATTGGTTTGGTTGTATCACTTGGTTCTCCTGGGCCCGCTTTGTTGATAGCACGGACTCGGAATTCATACTGGCCGTTTTCTTTTAAACCGGGTACAGTACCTTTAAGTTGTTCTGCAGGTACTTCAACACCTGGTTTCCAGTCTTTTCCAAATTTCTCTTTAAACTCAATTACGTAACCTGTTATTGGGGCGCCGCCATCATTTTCTGGTTTGTTCCACGTCAAATCAGCATGATCTACGTCCCAATCGACGACTTGTACATCTTTTGGCTTACTTGGCTCATCTAAAATATAACTTGTCTTATAAGTTTTAACAGCTGTAAAAATAACTTACCCCAAGGATCTTTGGCTAATACTGGTTTGCCGAATAATGCGGGCTCACTAGAACCGAGCTTGTTAACAGCTCGAATTCTGAATTTATATTCTTTTTTAGGAATAAGTCCTTCAACTTTAAATGCTGTCGGTGTTCCAGCTTTGACTTGGCCAACGTTTTCCCAGCCAGCTAGAGAATAGGTTAGATTTTTATATATACACTTATACTTGCTAAAGACATACCTTTAAGACTGAGATCTTGCCTTTCCACTACGTAATGTTGCAGAGGAGAGCCACCATCGTCTTTGGGTGGTTTCCAAGTCACCTTACAGTGTGTTTGGAATACCTCAGTTACGTCGACATCTATTGGTGCAGAAGGCACATCTTGCATGGTAATCTTAACGTCTTTGACGTCTTCTCCTTGGCCGTTGGAAAGTTTGATTTGGTAAGGACCAGACAATTCTCTGGCTGGCTTTTTGATCTTGAAAACTACTTTGTCGTCAGAAATAACAACATCCACGTCTTTAAGAGGGAGAACTTTTCCGTCCTTGATAAGTTTCGCCTCAAGAGGTGTTTGTCTCGTTCCATCAACTGTATAAACACAGAAAAAAAAATTAGCGTATCGTAAGCGTAGGTTGGAATCAAACAATATCCCGGTGAGAAGCTATGTCCAGGTAAAATTTACTCATTCCTCATTATGGAAACGAAACTGGATATAGCGTGCCTGATGGACTTCAATGGGGCCTCAAGCAAAGAGCGCTTGGGTGTCTGAGACACGTGATTGTTAGTTAATCCGTCACTGTCTATTGATAGTTTATAGATAATGCGGAACGAGTAAATTCCCCGTGGGCGTATTCCAAAAGTGTGCTTACTTTTGTATGGAACTTCAATGACAATTGGTTTGCTGACCGGCGCTTCAAACGTAGAGGGGAAGTCAATTACGGGTTTGCTTTCTCCCTTTTTGACTGTGAGTTTCATAGAGGATTCCATTTTTCCTGATTCGCATTTGATTTCACCGTCGTCTCCCATTTCGAGTGAATTAAACACCAGTTGGTGTTTACCACCGCCGAGATTTTTTATTTCGATTCTGTCTGAAGGTTCGATGGGTTTTCCATTGAACGTCCATTCAGCTGGCGCGGTCTGATCTTGTAATTCGATATCTAATACAAGCTTCTCACGTTCAACAGCCACCGTGTCTTTGAGTTTCTTGTTAAATCTGTTCAAGTAGTTAACTACAAGTTCTGCTTCAGTCTTATCTGCGTTGGTCACGCAGGAGAACATGCCGGCGTCGGTGACTTTGGCGTCTTTTATGACAAGTTTACGTTTACGGCCATCTTTGCTGATTACCAATCTTTTGTCTGGTTTGATTTCTTGATCTCCTTTGAACCATTTCACGTCACCACCAGCGTCGTTAAGTTCGCAAATGAAGGTAATGTTTTCCTTTTCAACGTGTTGTTGATGCTTAAGCACCTTAACGAACTTGTAAGGATATTCAACGATGTGGACTTTTGTTACAGTTTTCTCTGATTGTTTTTCTAGTTTACAAGTGTAATCACCGGCGTCTTCAAACTCGGCGCTCTTAATTGTAAGGCGGCAAACGCCATTGATGTCTTTGGAGATACCAAATCTGTCGTTATCGTCTAGCTTTATATCTCCTTTATACCATCCAACAATAGCCAAGTTGCTGCTCACCGTACACGATAACTCAACTTCGTGTTTTGTATAGCCGTCATATTTCTTTTTCAGCGGTTTGGTGAAAGTGTAATTTGGATCCGGTTCTTCCACAGTGAGGAAACCGGTACAGTGGACGCCACCAATTTCAATCGTGTATTTGCCTGTGTCGTCAACTTTGGGGTTCGAAATAATGAGCTGGTAGGTGTCGTTCTCATTTTTAAATTTGTATTTGGATCCAGGGAACAGTTCCTGCAAATACAAACCTCTTGTACACATCCTTTAAATTTTATTATGGTTATAGTTTCGTACGAATTCAATTATAGAAGTCACGCCAAATTGGCTAAATCGTTAATACGCAATAAAGGGAATACAGGCCCCATCACAGGTCCTTGTGGGACACCTGAGATTTGGTTTCCTTTTTTTAAATTATTTGTACTATAATTTAATTTGTACGACGTTTGTGTAGTTATAGTTAAAATGACGTTAGTCTAAATTATCGCTATCGAAATAACTTCGTGGCGATCGTGGTGTCTACAACTTACATCTTTTCTGAAGAGCCATTTGGGTTTGCAGTTTGGTTTTGAGAATGCTGCCTCAAACACAACCTTTTTATCTTTTCCTTCCTTAGCAAATTGGTCCACTAATGGTTTCAAGAAAGTCTCTTGTTTCTATAATAGATAAACAGATATTGTAAGCGTACATTTGATATGGGATGGGAGCAACAACATTTACAAAAATATATTACATGTTGAATCAGCTTTCAAAAAATTGTAGTCGATTTCAAAAACCTGACTGAAAATAGAAAAAAATATTTATAAAAAATGTCCAACAACATCAATATGTACAATGAAAGAAAATAAACGATTTCCATGATGCAAAACAACATCTATAATAGGAATGGTTAGTAAAATAGACAGTCATTAACGCTAAAGGTTAAGGACTTCATCAAGTTTAGATTTTTTTCATCGGATATAAGCAGCGCTCATACAATTTTTTTAAGGAAAATTTTAGAAATCTAAACTCGTTTGTATCAAAAAAGGAGTGGTGTTGGGTAACGTGCAAACGATACAAATAAAACATCTAAACGAGATGAATTTGTCATCCAACCTCCTTTTTTTCAAAGTGGTGTAAAATGGGCCAATCTGGTATTAACTCAGCCAATGATGGCCGTCTTGAGGACACAGGATTCTATAAAAAGAAAACTACAGCTAAAATAAACGCCTACTCCTACAAGGAACAACCACTCATACATCTCAACCATTCCAAACGAAAAGCATGCACAAAATGTAAAAAAGTCATATTAATACACAAAAGAGCGCAACACCTGTAGTTTAAAGCTTGGCCAGAACGTTATTACGGCAACACATTGTATTATTAGATGAGCTCAGCTAGATACTGTTTTATTCACAAATGTTAATGTTCTACATTTTATACACTTATGTGGCTGGTTCAGAAGTTTCCTAATACATACTTTTGGATAAAATTTGTATTACTCCAATACTCTTCTATAATTAATATTTTGCGTCCACTGGTTTGTCATTTGTAAAATAACACGGATTAATATCTGCAGTTTTGTTTCTAATATTGACGAAATTGGCGCAGCATTATATATTTAACTTTTGTTTAGAAGTTTGTTTAGAAATATTTGAAGTTCCTTAAGTAACAGTGTTTTTTTACAAATGACAATGTACCCTAAGATTTAAAAAAATACGTGATTATTTGAAACATTTGTGAAAATTTTGTGATATACCTGAAAAGTTGTAAGTGCATTTTGTTAGGTGTGGGACAGAATTTTTTCTACATCTTAGTGGAAAACATTCTGTTCAACTGGCATATCGCTAATAAAAATGTAACAACTTTTCAAGCATCGACTGATAAAAAGTCTCATTTTGCAAAAATAAAATATAGTCCTAATAAAAACGAAATCTTAGAATTTTGGTGTGCGACGCGCCGCACCGGCCAAGATGATGTCACCTGAAGATTATGAAACTGAATCAATTTATGAATGGCTAATTTTGTTTAGACAACGCGAAACAAGATATTACTGGTGTCAATAACCTGTTCTTGCCCCGAAAAGTAGTTATAATCTCGAGTTCGATAACATGGTACTGGTAGACAAATTTTCAGCAGGACAGCAAAAGTATCATAACCTCTAGGATGACCTGAAATTTGTCCAACTTGTATGGAGGCAACAAAAACAGCAATTACTAGATATTTTCTAAGGCAAAGTGTTAATACTTTGACTTCATCATGTTAGGACTATACTTTTTTTGATTTGCCAGTAATGAGTTCCACAGAGGATCCTTTTTGTTCAATGTCTAGTTATCCTGCTCATAAAAAACGGGAACTCTTAAGCTGTGCTTAGCAAAATAATTTGCATAAAACCAGTAAAATCGAAAATAAAACTCCAAAAACTCTTTCTTATGCCAACCTTGGGTTTTTCTGTGGTAAGAAGTGTTGGCCAGTCGTCAATAATATCAAGCAGTAATGGACGACGCTGAATTAGAAAAACTTCCTAAAAGCAACACATTCTAAGGCACCAAGCAATATCTACAGCATAAGTTTATTTACAGTGTTGTTTAATTTATGTGCATATCTACAAGTTTTTCCATTTAAGTATATGGTATTTGTATGACAAGAAATGTATGTTTTAGAGTTCTCAAGCATTATTTAATTCTATAAAATACCGCGTGCAAGAACGTGTTAAAAATAAAGACGCGTTGATTAAAATTAATCGTACTACTGAAGGTCAGAACACAAATTCGTAAACATATTCATTACATAAAATTGCCGTCATTAAAATAGAAAATTAATTAAAAAGTAGTTAAGTAACATCTCTGAATGGTTTCTTTAGCCTAGTGTGATGCACGTCGATTTTTAAATGGTTGGTATTAATCATCTAGTAGGCCAAGTGAGTACTTAAATGGAAAAACAGAGTGTGTAAACAAATAAATTTAGTATCTACAGTGTATGTAAAATATTAATACTACAGTAAAATTAATGGTTAGTGAAGGATGGTAGAGAAAGAAGAAAGGAATAGATTTCTACTATTACTACTACTACTACTACTACTACTACTACTACTACTACCACTACTACTACTACTACTTAGGAGCATATAGAGATGCGTCTCCGGAAAGCAAAGCAGCTAATAAATAAATAGAGACAAAGGACTTGTTCACATCTAAAATTAAAAAAAAAAACAAACAGAATATAAGTCATGCGAAAAAGAACCTCTCTTTTCTTGAGTAGCGGCCAATCGGGTATAAATCCGGTCAAAGAAAACCTTGAATTAGTTTTTCTTAAAATAGCGCTCTGTGAAAAATTATAAACACAGTTAGTGCTTTTTATAGTTAGGTGACAAAATATCGTCGATTATCGTCATACAAATATTTTACTTAAATTTATTTTCTTTAATATTCGTTCCAATAAAAATAACTATAATAATAATTAACGTAAATATTTCATGATTCATCGGATATTTTCGTCTTCCAAAGATAATCGTGCTGCCAGATATCAAAACTTAACCGCATAGAAGTTATTTTTGTAAAACTAACTTGTAACTACAATTAAAGTGGCTTTTTTCTTACGACATTCTAAAATGGAACAGGTCGAAATTTATCTAACAGGCTAAAGGCTCAGTATATATCAAATATATATACAGGGTGCGATTTTCATTTGAACACTAGATAATGTGAGAGTCACACCAATGAGAGTTCTGCGTTTTCTTCTAACCAAAATTAATTTTTTTGCTTTTTATTCGGCAAAAACAGGGGCGTTCGTTTTTATTTTTTCAAATAATTACGCCACTGTATTGCCCCGATTTACTCAAACTCACCTGACCAATTGTATTTAGTTATACATTTCAGTGCACGAAATCTCAATCAAATATCTTCACTAGTTTTTAAAAAACTTGAAACAATTTTTTTTAAAACACCACGTATATCGATTAGGAAGCATTTTTGGAGAGCAATTTTCATTATTCCAATTATTCTGGATCATAGAATCTTAAGTTTTTCTTGTGTCGGTGATTTAAAAAACTGCGTCTGAGTCAAATTTTAAAAATATCTTTATTTTAAGCCCTAGTGGCAGCGACTATTCTGGTCGACAATTACTTTGCATGTTTGTGTTCAAATTTTAACCCTTCCTGTTACGTTTTGAATATTGCCCAGGTTTGCTGATCAGAAGCGATTAAAATTACCAAGAAAAAATAATTCAAGAAAATAAGTACAGCTTAGGATATTTAACGGAGCATAAACTGAATTGGCACTTGCTTGCAATATGCATAGACGAATCGGAAATACGAATCCGATTATTTCCAGCAAAAAATAAGGCAAAAATGGAAAATGAGAAAAAGAAGTGTATTTATTATATCCCCGATGGGAAGCATTTTTAAAAAATGGTATATTTCTATGCCAGGCATCTTCAAGAGTCTCATCCTCCTAGTAACACTTGTCTATATTCTATTTTTTAGAAAATACTTTATTACGATAACGTGAATTTTAAAATCAGTAACACTTGCATAACACACAATAGTTATTATGGTCGACTTGGATTTCCACAATTTATGCGATTTCCAAAATGGAATTTGTATTCTATCCCTTCCGCAAGGCTGATGATTTGTAGAAAAGCTTTCTGGTTCTCTTCTGCGTTGAATTTGGATGAGAACCCGAAAACTCTCCTCCAATTGGAATAATTAGGTTTTGGTTTGGAACCAAAAAAATCATCGTGGTGAGTTTATGTGCAAAATTACTCGGTTCAGGAAGTTTCTGTTGCATCAACGGTTCGAACAAATTTTGCCACCCTTAGTGGAATAGTTTACTAAAATCAAGTTAAACGTTAACGAGGTATTATTTGGTATCTTTTTTTGGTTCCAGAAACCTCTCATACCGTGGTTTTTACTGTATAAGAAAAGTGTTCCTATATGTGAGATGAGGCTCTGACACTGCGATTTAATAAATGCTTTGGCGCTTAATACGTCCTTTCTCATAGTAGTAGTATTACGTATTATAGTTTTCCTCAAAAAATGATTTGGTAATGTTATGCTATATTAACTCAAATAAAACCAAACGTATGCCAAACATGTTGTGGTCGTGGGGTAAAATCGTTTAACTTAGAAATGGAAACGAAAAGGTGGCACCACTCATTTGGACTGCATATTTGACGGCGTATTTTTCGTTTTCATTTGGAAGTTAGAACTTCTAGAAACGGTAATTGTACTGTCCAGAATCATGTGGACTCCCATGTGGTTTATTGTACTAATACATTTAAATATATAGACTGCTATTATGTACAGAACTGGTCAGCCTTTTCTATCTTTGTGCCCATCAGCTTGAGATAGAAATCAGTAACTATTAATATGTGAAAAAAATCGAAATGTTTTGGCCGGAAAATTTGGAAAAAACATAGTGTCTAAATATTAGCTGGATAGCTTCACACAAATTCTAAGTTAATATCTTAAATCGTTTCAGTAAAACCGTCACATAATAGCAACCACATGTATTGTAAAGCAATAGGTTAGGTTTTTGTTTTTTCTTTTTGGCCAATTTATGAATTTTACCATAAACTGGTATATCCTGTAAACCTGGAGTAGTACAACCCACTTCAAAACATATAACATTGAAAAGCAGGTACGTGCAAGTGAAGCAAAAAAGACAGACTGATTGTCATTTTGAGAATTTTCTTCAGCGCCACTCCTTGTTTTTGAAAATTCGTGTTATTATATGAGTGTTTGTACAGAGAAAAAATATAATTTAACTTGTTTTTGGAGAAATGTGTAATTTTTTAAAGTCAATGGGTGTTCTATATGCCAATTCGAGTTTATATAAAATTTTATCAGGATTACAATAAAAAGCGTGTTATTTACCTGTTCCAAAAGAATTGTAAACTGTTTATTTTTTCATTTAAGTAACGGATTTAGAACTTTTGATCTCACGCCAAAAAAAGCACGATGTAACTGGAAACTATTATTAGCAATTTTAAATCATTTTTAAGTAAAATATTTTTAAGACTATTAAGTGTATTAGTATTTGTACGAAAATGAAGCAATTTTTGCAGCAAAGTATAAGCCCATTTACTCACACTCTAGAAACACAAAGGATCACAATCACAATAAAAATAGGACGATCACAACCTAATAAAATAACTCCTCTGGCTGGCCAAAACTGAAAAATAGCCTTAAAATTAAAAAATTAAGTGGAGACACATCTTTATAGCACTTCACTTAACATAGTAAAAAATCGAACTCTGAAAAGTGTTCATCGATGGCTAAGTCTTCGTTCTTCAAGTCGGGTTGGAGGAAAATTTAAGTAGGGATTGTTAAATATTTTAACAAAATAGGATTTATATTTATTGCTTTTATTAAGGTTTACTTCTTTAGTTAATATTTTAAAGTGCATTATTTTTTCAGTTATTATGGCAATTTTAAAATCTCATACGACTTTTTTTTAAACCGCAATGTTAGTGTCATTATAAGAATCTTAAGTAATTTTTTAGTTACAGCGATTTAAGTTTCAATTTGTGACCAAAATTTTTTTAGTGAGGTTTAAAATTTGTCCTATGATCTTCCAGAACCTTGTAAACATACGTATGTTTCTTAAATCTTTTAACAACTTCCAACGATATTAAATAATTTAAAGTAATTTTTTAAAATCCTATTTTGTGTGAATGAGTTTGTCTTTGCTCCCCAATTAATACCCTTAAGTGAGTACCGATCATTTGGCGTGGTTAAATTGGAGAACATAGAAGGGCCCATTTTAGATTTGTTTTAAACAAAATATTTTATTTAATGGAGTCTGAGGGTGTGTTGGATGTGGGGATTATCTCTAGGTGTGATAGGTAGGTAAAAAATTCCCGACCTTGACCCAACTCCAGTTAATACTGCCCTTTTTTTCTACTGGAATTTCTGCTATAATTCTCCCATCAACTACGATTACTATGAAATCACCATCTTCATACAACCCTGATACCTGTTGCTCTACATCTTCCTATAACGGCAATTAAAATCAACTACAAGTCGCCGTGTAAAAAAAAATAATGCCAAAAGCCAATACGAGGAGTGAAAAACAAAATATCACCTAATGCTATCAATAAGAAACAGTATTAAAAATATTTTTGTTCTATAGCTGTAAATAGTTTTTAATTTGAATGTCATGTAAATATAAAATTTAATAAATCTGACCTTTTCCACTTTCTTGAGTGCCGGAGTAGGCTTTTCTGTTTCCTTCAGTTCACCCCAATCTGGATCTCCCTTATCTTTATCCCATTTGGCGTACTTCCTCTTAATCAACATAGAACGGAAGTCCAAACCACCGGCACCTAAGAAATTATATCCAAATAACAAAAAATCGTCTCATAACATCAAACAGTATCCTTACCGGCTACGTAAAGCATCATCTCTGCGGAATCTTCACCATGGATATTGGACACAACCACCTTGTATTGCCCTTCATCGTTCGGTTTTACTTTGCGGATACAGAGCGTTATCAAATTTGTCTCGCCGTCTGTCACGAATTTAAAACGACCTCCTTCAATAATTTCGGTCATACCCTGTAAAATTGACATTTGTAACAGTTACCACGTAAAACTATGTTTTTTATATAGGCATGGATGTATCTTCACGCGAAAGTGGCGCAGCTGACGGTTCTTAAGTCTATGTATTTATTTTAAATTGTTTTATATCGTTACAAAATATGATTAGCTCATAATTTTCCACTATCTGTTTATTTGCAATTGATGTAACGAATAGTGCAATTATTTATGTAGGCGATTAGGCAGACAAATCTGCCAAGTTAAAGTATAGAAATGTGTTGTGATATTATTTTTGAAACATGAATGAAAAAATATTTTAATATTAATTTATATAGTTATATTTATACACTTAAAAAGCCAGCATGCCAAGAGTACTCATTAAATGTGCTATTTTTAGGTAATGAACTTGGAATTGCATAAGAGATTGGTGTCTCAAGTGATCCGCAAATTACACAAATAATCTTCGCCATTTTACTCGTGCCAGTTTTACGGATCGAGAATGGTAAGATTTTTTTTTTTTATTATTGATATGACTAATTTTTTCTGTATGTCAAAATATGTTGGCGTTATGTACAACTGGACTTACCTTGTAGAACTTGAATTTCGGCGCAGGGTCACCCTCGACTTGTACAGTAATGTACGCAGTTTGATCTAAAAATATTACGATTAAATTGCAATATTCGCTGGTAGTTTTTAAATTCCGTACCTTCAACGGAAGAGTAGGTCTCTGCCACATCAACGATGCTTGGGGGTGATCCTTTGGGCCCAGAGGCCTTTAACGGGGTCGAAGGTTTGTTAATAATGTCTTCTAAATCAGCAACGCTTGGCCTTCTTACGTCTGAGCTGGGACGACGGCGCTATATGACAATTTTAAATGAAAATCTTGTCGAAATACCCGAAATTCAGGTATACTGTGTGTTATAGTGTAAGTGTGTAAGTTTTCATTTTTCTTATAGGCGTCAGCGGTTTTACATTCTGCAGCGTTTTTATGGTTCACAAAGCAGAGCGTTGTTAATTTTTAGCTAGGCGTTATTTTTATTAATTTATTTGCGAGTATATACACTAAAAATGTACATATATATGTTCAGTCTAGAACTATTATGAATTTAAAAATATCTAACCAAACCATATTAGCAACACAAATTTTACGTAAAAAAAAAAATAAAACTGAGACAGAAATGCATTGCTGGAGATCATGTACAGAAAGTAGTAAAAGTATTAATGATGATGATATTAATAAAAAATTTTGTATACGGCTGAAATTGTCGCCAAATTGCCGAACGTAATATTTTGCATTCGCAGTAACTTTCTGTATTATTTTTCTCCAGCATGCCTTTCGTAAAAAATAAAAATAAAAAAAAATAGTGTAAACAACATATTAGAGACTGTTCTAATCTATACACATAATTAATTACAGTTTTTCAGAAAATCCGACACGTAAGTTAAGAAATTCCGTTGAATCTAAAAAAAAATCGTTAGACACAAACATAGAGATATTATTGACTGTTTCTATATTTTCCTAAAGAAATCCAAATCTACATATATTTCCGCGCTAACCTGCTTGTCGCTTGGTTCCAATTCTCCCGGACGTAATCCGTGTTTCGGCTTTAAATAGAAAAAAAAAAAAAACTAAATAAAATGAAAAAAATAAAAATAAGCAAATTAAATCCAACCCAAATCAATCTGTTAAACTGTTTGGTAAAATTTTATACCAAACCCAAGGTCAGTTTTGTGTATCAAACACAAATCTCACCTTCGGATCAAGCACTTCCCCAGGCCGTAATTTTCCTCCCTGTTGGCATAATATTTAATTTTAATTCGTGTACTATCACATACTAAAAGATGTAGTGTTATACTCGATGGCCTGCTACTTAATTTGGTGATGGCTGCTGGCTTGCTGGTGCTGAATGGTCATTTCATGCGAATTGGTCACTTTGTGAACATGACGCACCAACAAAACTAACAGAGAAACAGTCACTTTTGTTGATTCGTCATAGCTCCACCATACCACCATACCAACTTTTTATATTCTGTGTTTTAATTTTGACAAAACGAATTGGCATGTTGATAGGGTGCGAAGATACAACAATGAAAGCTTTATATAATGAATTTGTTTAAACGCATTTCCAGCTGAAATGTGAATAATTTTATGATTAAGGAGGCCAGGCATACGATGCACCTTACTCTGGTAATGGTTACCTTTTTCTCCTCCAATACTTCTCCGGGTCGAAGTTTCCTACGTTCCTAAGGCACAAAAGTTAATACATAAATAAAAACGACAATATTGTACCCACTTCTGACAGGACACCGACACAGATACACAGCTAAAGAGAAAACATACAAAGTGTTATTTTGCAAAAATATACCTCATCGGAGATGATAAGACTAGCACGGCGACCCATGGCTTCTGGCGGAATAAGCGATCCACGCCTGCTTCCTGGTCCGGATCCAGGCTCCAAGGATTTCTTCCTTGGTTCTGGAGTTTTTTCTCTAATAACTTCAATCTTAGGAGCCTCAGGAGTCTTGATTTGAGGAAGACTTGGTCTTGGTTGCTCCGTAATTGTCGCCTGAGCTGCTTGCTTCTCTTTACCTTCAACTGCAAGACTTGGCTTGTCCTAAAGCAAATGCTTTCGTTGAACTTCTAATAATTGTTAAGTCATTAGTTTCAAAGCAAGCTGAAGCAGCAACCGATGCAAGATTTTAAAATTAAAGGCACGCTTTCTAAGTATTGAAACACACTAGCTCTATTGGATATTTACCATCGATAATGTTTGCGAGCCAGATTGAGACTAAAGAGTCTTTTATAACTCGTATTAATTATAAATGTAAGTTCGTATCAGCACAGTTGATCCAAACGTATGCCAAGAAAATGCGATAGAACTAATTACTGTGCATTCCTTGTTGTATGCGTTTTTCGGATCATAAACAATATTGTAAATATACGATATATTAAGCGAAGGCTCTGCCAAAATAAGCTGTTATGTTCAAACTACCTTGGACAACTTTGTTTTTTCTCTACCCCCGTACTCTGGAGGGGCATGTTTCTCAAATTTCTCCAGTACAGGTCTTTCGTAATCTGGAATATTTTCCCATTCGTTGTAGGACATCTTCTCCTCCTTTCTGCCCTTTTTAACAGCCACTTTCTCCTTTTCATCGGTAGTTTTCTAATAACACTTATGCATGAGTAATAACATATTACAACGTTTGAGGTATAAGCAGAAGTTTTACAGCGTATACATATAACATGTAGAAAACGAAGAGATAGAGAGAAAGTAGATATAGAACAATAATTGGTTAGTTCAAAGGACGTAAACACTTACGAAGTACACAGACACAGAAGAAAGAACTTATATAGTACATAATAGACGCTATACAGGCGGTCGAACTAGCAATACCCATTCTTTGACTGCTCAGTACGCCGAGATATAAATCTTAACCAAGCAGATGCCACTAGTTTTGTTTGCTTGAAAAATAAGGTGCAGGATTTATTTTTTAAATCCAGTAGATTTTCTTTTCGTTACAAATAAAAATAAGGTGGATATGTTGTATGATAGTAAGTTTTTTTGCTCAGTGTTGGTAGATTATGCATATTGTTTGTCAAATCCAGGAAATATTGGGGTGCTAGGGAACTACAGACAGAGAGATGGATTTAGCGGAAAAGAACTATTACTGCCGAGAAGACCAAAACAGACATAAATTCCTTTTTGTGATTGGATCTTTATTTATTTCAAGAGCTACTTCCTGGATTGATGAAAATTTCTTTTTCATTTTAACGTTTGGAAGGCGTTGGTGTTTTATGCTCATGACATTGTTGGGGAAGGATCCTCTGCGTAACCTGCGGAAGTAGTTGGCCTAATGCTAATTAATATTTGCATTGAACTTATGGATACTTGGAGATATTAAAAATGGAATGAGAAATTCGTTTTGGCTGAGCGAGCACTAGGAGAATACTGAAACCACACAGTGACTAGAACAATTATGGCAGAAACCAGTGGATGAGAGATCAGCTCAGAAATTTGCAAGAAACTACAGGCAAGAAGATGGATTTTGCATAAATAGAACAATGACTACCGAGAACACCAAAACAAGAACAAATTCCTTTTGTGATTGGATCCTTACGGTTTCACTTTCCCCCCATTGTGTGGAAGGATCCTTAGCCCAATTCGCGAAAGTACTTCGTCTAATTGATTTTTGCATAGAACTCACCATACGGATACCGGATACCTACTGAAGGTATTAAAAATGGTACGAGATATTCATTTTAACTGACCACTTGAGGAAGACTAAAACCACACAGTGGCTTATGGCAGGAACCAGTTGATGAGAAATTTGCCCAGAAACTTGCAAAAAAGTACAAACAAAAAATGGATTTTGCATGAATAGAAAAATGAATATTGAGAAGACCTAAACAAGAACAAATACATTTTGTGATTGGATCCTTATGCTTTCACTCTGGTAACTTTATATGAAAGGATTGTTATCGTAACCTGAGACAGTACTAGGCCTAATGCTTTGATGGGGACCTACTGAAGATATAAAAAATGAAACCGGTTTTGACTGACCATGACCATGAGGAATATTGGAAGTGTTACTTAAGATATTGGACCTATCAAGTTGATGCCAAGACATTGCACTATATTATTGCCAGATGTTTCACCAATGATGTGGACTTGGTTGAAACTATGTTGAGTGTATAGTGTAAGAAGGCTATTTAATGAGGTATGTGTACAAATGTTCCATTTCGTAAAAGGTTGGTGGGTACTGCTAGCGAGACTGAACCTGTATAAGAAAAGAGAAGAGAAGTGTACAGAGAGATACACGTCGATTTTGGTTTTACCTTCAGATCTATATCTAGTTGTGCTTGTTCTTTTTGCTTTGCTTCTTTAGAGACGGGTTTTAATTGTATATTCATAAACGAACCTGACTTTATCTCTGCTTTAGGAGGAATACGTCTTTTGGCTTTTTCGTTTTCTTGCTAATAATTAAAATTATATTTATTTCCGAATAGTAACAACAATAAACACATTTATTTATGCAACAATTGTACGAATTCTATTGTGCATACATAATAAGTTTAGGGTAAGAAAAAGGTTGGTAGTCGCAGCATCTGCTCTTCTGTCCAACCTTTTTGCATACTGATCTAATATCTGCAATAATTTTTGTACGTAAAACTTTTATGTCTTGAAGTCTTGATCTTATGGTGATAATAATCATCGCCGATGACTTTCAAATAAATGGGTTATAGATAGATAGATAGATTAAGTAATTTAGAACCTTATAAGATATAAGAGAAAGATCGCTGATAAAGTAAAGTGGTAAGAATAAATAATTCAAATTTTTTAGCAGAACAATTATTTAAAGATAGAGAAAACTTACCTTAAGTTTAACCTGCTCGGCCTGTTTTTCTTCGGTCTAAAGAGTGTCAAAGGTGACATTGAACATTGTACATTGGCCAGCACACGAGAAGAAATATGAAAAAAAAAATGTATGTCAGATCATCTTACTATGGACCAGCAAAAAGTGCCACGAGCAACAAAGGCCAAGCACTGTTCTTTGCAACAATAACGGACATTAACAACTAAACGTACATATAATATTATAGTGATGTTAGACAACAGGAACGTGTACAACAGTGGCAATGCGTTTGTGAGTTTAAGGTGCTATATCAATTCGAAATGTTAAATTCTGTTGCAACTACAAATGGTCAAAATATCTTAGAAAGGACAGAATAGAAGAATAGATAAGTGGTTAGTGGTAGTGTTATTGACAACGGAGGAAGAAAATAAATAGTAAGGGGTACATAGAATGTAGGGCGAAATATTTTGACCATTCGTAATTTGTTTTTGGTTTTAAATTACCACGTCTGGTACGTTGATTTTTGGAATGTCTTTATCCGGAAGATACTTCATCGGGTCGTACATTGGCTTCAATTAAATAATTAAGTGAGTATAAGAACAAGGATGAGTGTACAAGATGTTTCAAAAAATCTTTGATTATATACTTTTTACTTGAAACACCTTGGTCGATTTTTATTGTAAATATGTCTTAGTGTAAAGTTTACCTTCTTCAGGGAGCTGCGCTTTTGCAGGAGCTCAGGAACCTCAAGGTCGGGTGCCTTAAGGTCAGCTTTTTTGTCGGTTGGGGGTGTAGGTTTAGGGGCAAGAGTTTTCTTGGCTTCTTGAGGCGCAGCCTCAGGTTTTTTAGGCTCAGGCTCTTTAGCTGCGGGAGCTTTAGTTTCTGGTGGTTTAGTTGCAGGCTTAGTTTCAACAGTTTTTTCTGCAACTTTAGTGGTAGTTGTGTCTGTTTTTTGTACAGTTTTTGTTTCCAGTTTAGGTTCAGGTTTAGGTTCTGGCTTTGGTGTTGGTTTTGTTTCTGGTTTAGGTTCTGGCTTTGGTGTTGGTTTTGTTTCTGGTTTAGGTTCTGGTTTTGGTGTTGGTTTAGCTTCTGGTTTGGTTTCAGGCTTTGCCTCTACTTTTGGTTCTGGTTTTGGTGCTGTTTTTGGTTCTGTTTTTGGTGGAGGAGATTTGAGTTTTGTCTCAACCTTTTTCTCCGGTTCCTTTGTGGGAGGGGCGGTTTTGGGCTCGGTTTTTTTGTTAAACATCTCCTCAATGTTGTTTGTGGGTGTAGGTGTGGTTGGTGTTTTCTGGTTTCAAACATTTAAATTAGTAAGAACAGTTTTGTAAACGTTAACACAAGTGTATTTATTTTTGTGAAATTTTGTTGCTACTCACCGCTTCTGGAGTGGCTTCCAGTTTCTTAGAATCTGTTATAACCTGTTAAAAAAATATTTTCGATTTATCAAATAAGACAAGAGAGCCAAAGCAATTATAATCAATCGAAATAGTGGAGCAGAGCGGAAATATAATATCGTGTTGAAAATATACCTTCTTTTTCTTATCTTCTGCAAAGGAAGAACGCCTAGATTCAGACTTCGTTTCATTTTGTTCACTTTGGGTGATGGAAGATTTGCGAGTAGTTTTTCCATCTTGCACAATTTTTTCTTCAGTTTGAATAGAGCTTCTACGAGATTCGGATTTGTGCTCCTCGGTCTACGTACGAATGATGCAATTGTTAGAAAATGAACATTACGAATATATCTTTGATAGTTTACCTTTTGTACTGAAGTCCTTCTGGTCGCTTTTTTGTCCACAGTCTTAGTTTCCTATAGACAAAGACAACAAATACATATATAAACAAATACGCGCACAAACAAATTATTTTACTAACCTCATTCTTTTTGGTCTCCAGCTTGTCAATGTCATTAACCTTTTTCTTTTCCTCTTTCTTCTATTAAATGAAATAAACGAAACATAAATATAAACAAAATACTGTCAATTTGGCCTATGTTTATAAAAATATATGGCGTAAATGCAATTTAAGTAACACAAATTTTATTCAAAGGAAAACATAAGAGTTACCTGTTCAATAATTTTCTCTTCCTTTTTCTTTTCTTCTTTCTTTTCGATTTTCTTTTCTTCCTTCTTTTCTTCTTTCTTTTCAACTTTCTTTTCGACTTTCTTTTCTTCCTTCTTTTCCACCTTCTTCTCTATAATCTCCTCCTGCAAATTGCTTAAATTAGTATATAATTTTGTCGGAAAATTATCAGCAGAGAGAGAGAGAGAGAGAGAGTGAGACTCATGTAGAAGCAGCCTTGCCATGAGTGTGTTAGACCATATTGTGTGAGAATGTATGCATGATAAGTAAGTAAAAGTAAAAATATGTTAAGTGTTAAGTGTTATAGAATTGTGTGAAAATGTTGTGTGTTGTGTACCTCTGACTCTTCTTCTTCTTCTTCTTCGCTGCTTTCTACACTTTCAGGGGATTGCTCTTTAACTACCTTTTTAACTTTTTCTGTTTCTTCCTCCTTTTGCAATTATTAAATTTGTTATTATCGGTCATACATAATATATAAAATTTTATGATAATAACAAGATTTGAGATATCTTACCTCTTCTTCTTCCTCTTCGTCTTTCTGTTCCTTAACTGTCAAGACGGCACTGCATTCATCCTCCCCAAATTCGTTTTTGGCGACAACTTTGTAAGTTCCGGAATGTGAGGTTTGAGATTTACTGATACTGAGGCGGGTCACGGTACCGTCGAAGTAGATATTAATTTCGTTGGTTTCTTTAATGATAGTTGTGTTCTTGTACCAAGTAATTCTGACAGTTTTGTCTTCTACTTTTAGAGAAGAAATGAAATCGACGGACTTGCCTTCCTCAATTATCTGGAAACGAGCCACCATTTAGACAAAATTAATATTACATAAAAATATACTTACAATATTGGTCAATTTGGTGAGCTTTGGTTTTTCGCCTTTAGGTTTCTCTTCTGGGGGTAGTTCAGTTACTTCCACTGTCTGAGATGTGGCTTCTCCTTTTTCGTTTTTAGCAACCAGTTTGTACAAACCTTTGTCAGTTTTTTGGACATCGGAAATTTCCAGTTTAATAGCAAATTCACCCTAAAATAATACAAAACGATTGCGATATTCCCAAGGTAGCAGTTACAGCGACAACTTACGTCTTTGACCTGTTCAACATGAACGGTGTGTCTAGAATCTTCTCTGACTGCATCGGCTTCCTTGAACCAAGTACAGTCCGGTGCAAATTTGCTAAGTACTTTGCATTCAACGATAACAGTTTTCTTTTTGATAATTTTGATAACTCTTGGTCTTTCTTTAATTACGGGTATAATTTCGATGTTAAGTGTAAGATTGGCATTAAGTTCGCCAAAGGTATTTTTAATATTGCACTTGTACAAACCGGAATCCTCAGTGCCGGGATCGTTCAATTCTAATTTTATATAATACACATCCTCTTCGACTTTCTCAAAACTAATTTTAATTTTAGATGACTCCGTCACCTGTTTACCTTCCCTGTACCAAACGATGTCTGGCTTAGGGTTGGAGCGAACTTTACATTCCATAATAACGAGTTTACCGTTGTGTTGGGACGTAATTTTCGGCTTCTCGACGAACGTGGGCCCATCTCCTTCCGGTTCTGGCTCCGCTTCAATGTTGAGATTCAGATTGGCATTACTTTCGCCAAATTCGTTTTTCACGTGGCACCTGTAAGTACCACCATCGGGTGCAGAGGGATCCTAGAATTATTTACATTTGTACCCAAACATCTTAGCTAAAGCAATCCATGGTGAGCCACATACACGGAAAGAATTGTACGATAAAATCGATTGGGGGGTGTGACAATTTATTATTTGTTGTAGTGTTTTTGGCATCGCAACCAGTTTTATTCGATACAGTTTTTCCGTGTATACTGACTAAGGATGTGGGTTTGGTAAGCGAATACGACTTGAAGCATTTGTACCTTAATTTCGAGAGATAATTCGTATATATCTTCTTCGACATCAACGACTTTGATTTTAATTTTGGATGATTCTTTGACAACTGTGGTTCCACGGAACCACGTGACGTTCGGTTTGGGTTTGGCTTTGCACTTGCATTTCATGGTGATAAGGGTCCCACTTTCATTAGGAATAATTTTAGGTTTCTCGATGAACGAGGGTGCAAAACCGTCAGCATCGTCTCCACCTGTAACACGAATAAGTTACGAACATGCTAGAGACTGGCTTTAAATCAAAGGCCATGCTCATGCAAAATGACAATAACACAGGTCGAAGAGAGAGTGTTGGTTGACAAGACGGCACTGGAACAAAGTGGAAATGAGTAACGGAATTGAGACGTTTCACAGACACAGAATACAGATATAGAACAGTTTGGGACTTCTTTTCTGCTCAGCATACCTTGGAAGTTTAACGCAATATTAGCATTGCTTTCACCATAAGCATTGAACGCGTTACATCTATAATGCCCGCCATCTTCGCGGGTAGGGTTTGCGATTTCTAAAGTGAGAAGGTAAGTGTCTTTGCTAGTGGTCTTGCGCAGCATGCGCACGCGCATGCTGTCGGCAATACTTTTCTCGCTCTGGAACCAGGTAATATCCGGGTCCGGGTTGGCTTCGAGGAGACATTCCATGATGAGAACATCTCCCTCCTGCCTGATGGTCGGTTTCTTGGGGAACCTGGGCGCTTTCCCATCTGGAATTCTGCGAAAGAGAGTATTTGGTCTTTAGAAGAGGACGACGAGTAGGGTTGGTTGTGTCTTACTTAGGTTTCTCGGTACCCTCAAAGTTGAGGTTGATGGTGGCGACGCCCTGGCCATACCTATTCTTAGCCACGGCCCGGTATTCGCCGCGATCGTTCTTCTTTACGTTGTTGATTTCGAGTCGTGCCAGGTAGTAGAGTTTCTGGTCCACTTCCATTGTGATCGTATACCGGCTGTTCTGCATGATCTCTTCTTTGCCATGGAACCTGAATTAAGGACGTGAGTATGTCGTAATGATAGTGCGAATATCATACGTACCATTGTATTTCAGGTTTAGGATCTCCGACGCAGCGACATTCAAAGGTGATCTTGGCGCCATCGTCGGTCTGCCGGATGACCGGGCGCTCAGTAAATGTTGGTTTGATGCCCTCCTTCTCAGGCACTGGTGCTTCATCGCCTAGTGCAGAAACTCTCCTAAACTGGCTATCATGACACAGGACAGCCAGCAACACTCGCGCAACTTACAATGCTCACCGAAAAAGAAAAAGCTCAGCTTTTAATATTTACGGCTCAACAGTGTTAAAGTGATATATAATATATAGATATATATATATATATAGTGTAGTACAACTCTGAAATACAAGTGTCACATTTGCAAGAACATGGCCTTTGAAAAGTTATAAATGGTAAAAAGTACAAGTGTTGATGGTGCGGGTAGTGGGTATGGACCGTTCGAGAGACACCTCACGTTCGGCCTAAAACATTCAGAAATGCTACAATCCAGCCACAGCCACCGATCGTACGTTCGTGTCCGTGTTCGCCAGGCTTCACTTCGGGGATGGATTGCAAGAAGGGTATGATCTCTATCTATTCTAAGCTTTAACTCACACAAAACGATTTCGGAATTTTAATGTACACTGATTAGAAATGGATTGTTAAAAAACTGCAAATTAAAAGCTGAGCTGAGATTAAGCGTCGGTTAGTCCATTGTACTGTGCACGAGTGCTGACTTACTTGTCCGTAACACCTGCCGGTGTTAGCTGCTGCTTTTTGGAGTATATTGGGGGAAGTAGTTTACAAAACAGTTGTGTGTATGCGGGCGGGGTCTTTTGGCTTTGGGGGATTGTTTTGTGTTGTAGGGACATGGACAGCGTTTAGTATAGTAAAGAAAGTAACTGTTCTTCATCTGCCTCAGCTTAGGGGTCTACAATGCTTCCTACGCCCAGGATGCCACAAGCTCTACTCTACGGGTACTTGTTAGAAGCTGTTTCTAAAAGCTTCCGCGGGTTAATTTCAAGGTTATTCCGCGAATTTCACCAAAAACTAATTAATTCGATAGGAAAAATATCTTCTCAACTTCTTAACTGCGTACAAAGGACACACAAAGCAAGGACAAGAAACACCACATTAAACTTACTGTCAAAGTTAAGGCTGATTGTTGCATTACTTTCTCCCAAATCGTTCTTTGCAGTGACCTTGTATTTGCCAGCATCCTCTACCGTGACATTTTTTATTTCAAGGGTTGCAAAGTACGAATGTCCATCTTTGTCTATCCTCAACTGAAATTAATATTGCGTATTACTAACAATCTTTCTTACCAAAGATCTAAAGCTTATCTCTAGCTAAAGGTTCTCTCAAACTAATTTTGTCTTTAGGAATCGTCGCAAAAATTTTAGTCATTGAAATTCATCCGGTCGAGTCTGTTCGGGCACGGATACCCATCGAGGAACGTATTCTAAATTGTTTAGTTATATTAGAATCCTAATTAAAAATATTAGTTGTAGAGAACATCCATAACATTCATCCCCAGCTAATGTACCTAAATAAGCAATCACTTCTGGATTGCATTACATCAATTGATTGGCAATACAAGTTACATTAGCTGAGGAAAGTTTATCAAATTTACAAAAGCCACAAAGGATTAGCAGCTAATCCGATTTTGAATCAGTTTAAGTGTTTGTCGTGAAAAAAATTAATCATATGCATTTGTTATATATGAAGACGTGAATGCTTCTGTTTGTTTGTCCAAATTTAATGAAAGAAAGGCCTGTTTGCGTTGACACAATAAATCAAGTCCACTGCCCAATAATAATTCTAGTGGAATGAAGTAATGTCATATTTGCTTACAGTTACAAAAAATAACAGTAAATAATTTGGTTTATCGCAAAAGTTGAAAACAGCAGGTGTCATATGTGGCTCATGCAAAAATAGAACATTCTACGTTGCCAACGCTTAAGCACTTAAACTGAGTACGAAAATAGCTATTTTGATAAATGTGTTATAGATAATTTAGACTTCTGTCATATTAGAGATTATAAAGAAAGCTTTATGCAAGAGATAGCATCTTTTTGATATTTTGAAGTTGCCAATTGACGTACGAAGCCAAACGCAGCCTTTTTTAATACTAATAATGCTTACCTTGTGACGTGGACCTTCTGAGACAGGGTTGGTGTTGTGGAACCAACTGACGACTGGACGGGGATCGGCTTGAATTCGGCATTCGAACAATAGTCTTTTTCCATCTTCCTCCTGTCGAATGGCAGGTTTCTTCGCAAAAGTTGGTGCTAGGCCGTCTATTTGTCTGTACACATAATTAATTGTTTTATTAAATATTTAAAACGTCACAATAAATTGGAACAAACATTCCTGACTTAATATAAATTCGCGTTAAAATTAAATGTGTTTTTATAAATGCCGCGTTGACAGTTGCGAAATATGACCCGTAACGCAAATGCTACGTGTCCAAGATAGGTGACTAATAGTGGATATCAAAATTTGGCAAAATAACCCGTTTCGAATCTGTAGCCAATCGCACTTATGTAAGTTTACGTGTATCGAATTTTCCAGCTCTACTCACTTTTCCTTTGGCTCATCCATTGCTGTAAGGAAAAATACATTTTAAATATATCATTCATAATTATTTTGGTAGTGGAGTAGTCCGCGCGAAATGCCAAGTATCTAACTTAGTAGGTCATATTCTATATTTTCCTGCAACTGCAGAAGATATTTTAAGACTCAAATTTACATTTTCTGTATGGATTTTCAAGGCGTTTGGCATTTCACGCAGACAGATCGTTCAAAGAGACACTTACGGCTGAAGTTGAGGTTGATGGAGGCGGCCACTTCGCCCATGGTGTTCTTTGCTTTGACCTTATAAAGGCCAGCATCTGTTTCGATAACATCATCCAATTCAAGGACTACCAGAAACTTATTGGTGCCTATAGATTGTATCTTAAAATTCGTCCTGCTGTCCTCTGATAAGAGTGTGTCGCTACGGAACCACTCGATTTCTGGTTTCGGGGCTGCCAGCAACTGGCATTCAAAAATGAGTTTATTCCCATCATCTTCCTGCCTCAGTTGAGGCTTTTGGGTAAAGCTGGGAGCGAAATCCTCTGCCACTCCCATGCTTTTTGTATTGTTTCACCCCGACAAAGATGACATTAACCTGGCCCTAAAATCCCAAGCAATATGTCAGATTCACTTTCACAAAGTTGATAAAAAGGTTGAAACCGCGGAGATGGCAATGAAATGATCTAGATACTATGTTAACATGGTAACGCCAACTGTTTTAGCTTAAAGCTCTAACCTAAACTGATTTTTACCGTTCCCCAGTTATAGAAATTGGTGAAATTATGAAAAAGCCTTTGCTGTATTTAGTAAATGTGTAAGATTTGGTAAAGATTCCCCGCAAGTGTGTGAAGGTTTTGTTGTGTTCGTTACAGAATGAAAATATACAGGGTCATGTATTCCTAAGGATCTACGCCGTTGCACATTCCAATTGCACTAGATTCTGCACAAGCACACTGTAAGCCACTCAAACTTACTTCTTGTAAGGGATGTGAAGCTTAACAACAGCTAAATCACTTCACTTCACTGCACACACTATACGGTGTCGCGTGTACACTAGTCGTCCCGTCGCAAAACGCGTCGTCGAAAGTCGTTCGTCTATCCTAGAGTTTGCTTCGTGGCCTCTAAAGCACTGACTAAAGAAGCTTAATGTGTACTCCTGAATCTAAACCAAAGCGTGACGGCGACCCCCGCCAGCACCTCTCCCACCCCACCACCAGGGTACGGCGTCTCGAACAACCGCTTACGACGTGGTGCTGTTATTAAGAAAAATATTTGCCACCTCCACCATGCCGATGTGTCTCCTCCGAGCCGCTCATATGACTAATCCCAATAATATGCCATCGCCGCTCAATGGAATATTCAATACTCATAATCAAGACCACTCCTAATACATATATATAAATTGTTATAATAATAAATAAATAAATGTCTGTACGCATGTGTGTGTGTATGTGAATTTATTTATCGTCTGAAATAATTATTAAATCCGCAGAAATTTGTGGTGTTTTCGTAAATTGTTTGTAAATATTTAATTAGTTTGGTAGGCAAGTCGTTAAGCTGGGTCGTGGCGAAGGCTCCCTGCAGTTATCTGGTGCTTGTGGATCATGCAAATGAAATGAATATGGGGATATCATTAAAAGAAAAACTGTATACAATTCTACAGAAATAACCGTAGGCTGAAGTATTTTTAGCAGAGACCAGAGAAAAAGAGATGTAATCTTATACACAGGCCAGAACCGTGCCAAGCCATATAGGGCGGCACGATCGAGTAGAGACGACTGTAGTCGTCGCGACGCTCGATCTCCTGCAACATGTAGCTTTCAGCTTTTGCTGATGTTAAGGTATGTAGCGGTGGCTTCAATGCCGAGACCTGCACTGCTTCGAGCGTTCTTGGTTCTGGTATTAACCTAACGTCGTTGGATTTTGTTCTTGACGTTTGCGCCCCACCGCATCCAAGTGACCACATTCAACAATGTTTACATTACTCGGATGTTAATGGTTCAGAAACCCAGATTTACCCAGAACTGCCTAGCTGGAGCCTGGCCACGTTTACTAAATTTATATATTTTTTTCTAGCAGAATCGACTCTTTATTTTATCAAGTCATATAATTTAAATTAAAGAACGCGAATTTCTCTGCTATGCCTAAAAATAGAGTAATCGGTAGTGTAAAAAATATTTATAATAAAATCAACCAAGCCTAAATTCGGTTCTCCAAGTGTGGATGGAAGTGTCTCGTTTCGATTATCATATTTAAAGAAAAATGTGTTATTCGAATTGTGGATCTTTATGTAAATTCTTCAATTTTTAAGCAGAGGGAAAACTCGAACCTGCATCGTTGAGGTTCGGTTTACGGTTTACCCTTAATGAATATTATCATTGATTAACTTTTTTTATATACACCCGTATAGATGACATCCACTTTCATTTGTATCAAAGTGTTAATCTTTGGATATCCCAAGAATCAGCTCCGGCAATGGGACCAGTTTTTGGACTTCATTATTAACGTTTTTACAATAGTGTCTGCAGTTTATTTGCCTGTTTGGGCGTTTTCCGCCTTAAAACCTCGAGGTTGAGGCCCTACCACGAATTGATGGCGGCTACAGAAATAATAATAATAATAATAATAATAATTGCATGGGGAATCCGTAACAGTTTACTCCCTTTGTGCATGATCTTCAAGTTGTCCTTGATCAAAAGTCAGCAAAAATTGTTAATAATAGCGAGTAATTACTTTCCAATTAACGTTTTGTTGCGTTGGTAATCGATATAATAAAGTACGTCGATCACCTGACCTGACCTCTGTTCTAAGTATATTTATTTTTAACAAGGAAAATGTAAAAATGTATTATATAATATTACTACTTTCATATTTCGCCACATTCCAATTTAAAATAGATATCTACTGTTCCTAAAACAACACAGCTTATGCCAAAAAAATCCGATCAGGTCGAAATTTTAAAGTTTCTAATAAAAACTATTTTATTGCCCGTAAAACGATTGGAACGCTTTTATGTTAAGAGGTAATAATAATAATACTAATAAGAATAAATATCGTTTATTGCCCTAACTGGGCTCCGTATCTCCGTACGTCAATCCAGAAACAAATAATTACTTTCCTTGGTGTAAATTATAACATTAATACGATGGATCTGAAGGGCCACAGTAAAAATTAAAAAAAACTAGAAATTTCTACTTTAAAACTAGAAATTTCTACTTTAAAACTAGAAATGTCTACTTTAAAACTGGAAATTTCTACTTTTCAATTTTCTACTTACAAAGTAGAAATTTCTAGTTTTCAAAGTAGAAATTTCTAGTTTTCAAAGTAGAAATTTCTAGTTTTAAAGTAGAAATTTCTAGTTTTAAAGTAGAAATTTCTAGTTTCAAAGTAGAAATTTCTAGTTTTAAAGTAGAAATTTCTAGTTTTTTTTAATTTTTACTGTGGCCCTTCAGAGCCATCGTACATTAACGTTTCTTTGCTGAGGCAGAGACTGGCACACATGGTATAACGAAAAATCCGGAGTCGAAACATTTTACTTGCAACTGAACCGGCACTGTTACGATGGCACTTGTCTTCATTTAATTCAAAGCTGTCATTAATTACTTTCAAATGTACTTGTGATTTAACGCTTTCTTTGCACAAGCTGTGAAAAAACACAAATCTACTGGGTGACTACGAAAATATTACCTACGGAGTAACTTGGTTATTATGGAAGATAGACTTACTAACTTATTATTAAGTTAGTTAGGTACCTATTATTAGGTACCTACTTGGTAAATAATTTTATTCCACAAGCATCTACTGGCCTATATTATTTACGAGGGTGTAAGTGTACGGCACGAGCCGCAGGCGCGTGTCGTAAATCACGTGAGCGAATAATAGCCATTATATGCGAGTAAAATCCTCTATTTTATCCACGACTACTAGTATTTTTGACTAAATCTTTTAATGAAGAAATTTATAAGTACTATTTATTTTTAACATTTTTTATGACCAGGCCGTTATGTGTCAAAAGAACGGCCTGTCATAAATTAAATTCAAATGTCAACGTTGTTTACAATTAATTAATTTTGTGCTTTGACTCACGTCATGGCCACTTTGAGGAAATTTTTACAAGTATCCGATCCGTTGTCATAGAAACCTTGTTCATTATATACGCTGCAGTGAGTAATGAAATCATTATTCACTGCAGGGAATAATGGATGGCATTATTCTTGAGGAAGTACGTACATAATGCATACATTAATAGTATTTTATCCACGACTTATTCCCTGCAGTAAATGATGAATAATGAACAAAGTTTCCATGACAACATATCGGATGTTTTTTACAAATTTCATTAAAGTGGCCACGACATATGAGTCAACGCACGATATTAATTGTAAACAACGTTGATGTTTAAATTTAATTTATGACAGGCAGATTTTTTGACACAAACTGCCTGCTCATAAAAATTGTTAAAATTAAATAGTAGGTACTTATAAATTTCTTCAGCAAAAGACTTGGTCAAAAATGTTAATAGTCGTGGATATTCTACTCGTATATAATGGCTATTATTCACTCAGGTGATACACGACACTCGCCTTCGGCTCGTGCCGTAAACTTTCATCCTCGTGCCATTATAGCTTGTGGAATAAATCACTATTATTACATTACCTATAAATCATTTTATTTTTCTCCTAGGGAAAATTTTGTTTTTCATTTTCAAATTTTTTCATAGTAATCGTTTGTGCCTTTCTGTGTGCATCGCCCAAGGTTTTAGCCTTGTCAGCCTAGTGGGTAATATGGCCTTGCATGATATGTCTAGATTTGTTAAGCTCGAGTATTAAAATCTAATTTTTCTGATAACACAACATGGAGAGTATTTTCAACAGATTAGCAAATTACACATAATTCATATCAAGTGAAACCTGAAAGTATGCTATTTCTTATACTGCAAAAATTTGGTCCCATTTAAAATTCGTTTTTAAAATTTAATTATTTTCCATGACTTTTAAAAATGCAAAACCTACGGGGAGAACACGTTTCTTTAAGAAGAACTTTGCGTACATGAAATGACGAAAAACACACCCATGTGTTAAATCCAGCGCCTACTTTCTACAAGGTACAAAAATAAAATCCTGCAGGGGCCTACTTGTGTTTTTCAGTTTCAGGTTTTTTAAGAAATGGCGATTTATGACATACCACTGGAATCAGAATTTTATGACAAGCAAGAAAATGCAAAAATACACAGGGTGTTATATTTCAACCAAGAAAGTTCCAGTTAGATCTGCAGTGAGATATTGTGGTCAATTATGTCATATTCTGGTAGTGGCCTATTATCCACGTTCCAAATTCCAGAAGTCTATTTTTCATAACCGAGTTATTCTGTAGGCCACCCAGTATATTGAAACCAATCGACGTTTAATTTTAACATAGCAGGTATTTTCAGAAGCAGTAAGAATAATTGTTAAAGTGTTCTGGCTCCAGATTTCAATCGACACATTATCAAGTCGTAGATTTCAGCCAGTTAAGAAGTGATTGAATAAAACGACGTTTCGGTTATTTTGGTGGCTGTTTAGCAGTATTGTGAAATAAATCAAGTATAACTGAAAATTTAAGTGGCACGAATTGAAATGTTAGAACTTGAGAGACATTAATATCCGACCTACGCTCATTTTCAAGTCCAGTACCTGGTTCACCCACACATACAGATCGTTTTATAAAAAACTCTATATTTTACGATTACATTGGCACTGATCTTAGAATATCACCGGCTGTGCATATATATATTGTTAACAGTTTTTAGTTTAGTCTTGCGTAACCTATGAAAAATAAAATTATTTATGAATGTCCTCCTGGCAGTTCCGTGGATTAGGGTAAAAATAATTGAAGTTATATTTATGTGTTTCAAATACATACACCTATTTTTTTGTCGAAAATAAAACGAAAACATTATTTCGAGGCCAAGAATTCATAAATTTTAGTGTCATGTTACTGTGAAATGTGTTATTGGTTAACATTTTAAATGTTTATAAATACCGGACAATTCGGTCACACGAATTGAAGCAAGTTGGACCTATATTTAAATTATGTATTGCATTTATTTAAAGAAAGGCGTAGCTGGTTCAGCTTCGTCGGAACTGGACTTGCCTGCATATATTTTTATCCGCAAAATTCGTTTCAGTCACCTTTCCAAATGACAACAATATTTATTTACCATCCAAAAATACCAAAGTAGAATTTCGTACAATATAAACCTGATACGGTAAACAAACTAGCAGAAAGTGGGAAAAAATTTCGCCATCAGACATGCAAAAGAGGACAAAAGCAGAAGAAACGAAACCAAAGAAATGTTAATTGAATTATTTTATGTAATTAATAAGCAAAACGGAAACTCCAGATGACAATGAAGGCGCCTGCCCAATGGTGAGATTAAAGAACTGGCTAGTATTTATTGTTTAACTTATAAACATGGAATTAGGACTTCTATAAATAACAATTAGCAATGCACGAACTATTATTACGTATTTCTTCGATACAAAGAACCTTTCAACATGAAATTAAATTGTATATATTTCCATACAGTTTTCATAAAAGAATTCAGGGAACCGGAGCGTTTTCATAACAATCATAACAGAGGATATTCTCGAATAAAACTGTGTTAATGTTTCAAGACGAACATTCTTTCTACTCAGACCTAAACATATACAAACAATAAAATTCCTGAAAATGTTAGGTTAAAATATCAACGAACTTTCCGAACATCTTTTGTTTTCAATAATACATAAATTGCTTGATATGTAAAAATATTTATCTGAAATCTATTTGTAGGTGAAGTTCTTCTAATGTCATTTTTGTTGATCACATACATTGATTGAAACCAAACAACGTTTAATTTATTGACCGACAATAAAGGACGAAAGGTCCTTTGAATTTGACAAACAACTCCTGCTAGCTACCGTATTTGGCTCATTGGACACTTTTTTGGTTTTGGTTATCTCATGTACTGAGAAATCAGAAATCAGGCTATTACGCTTAATTTAATAATTTTTTTTACCCACCGTTTTTAATAATCCCACTTCTGATTTTCTGAAAGGCACAACATTTTTAATATTTTGTTGTAATTTTTCAGCAAAACAGATCAAATGGTGTAAGTACCTGATAAATTAGGTTTACAGCATCTGGAAAACTTTTCTAATCCTTCGAAATTATGTTACGTTACGTTACGTTTCGAAATATTTGAAAACGCACAAAAATTATTTTTCAATTTAGGTGTATGAAATTTTGGTCGTCAATTTTTATTTATTTTTTATTTTACAGGGATATTGATGTACTTTTGTACCTACTAGAATATTTAAGAGACTACATTTCCCCTTTTTTGAAGTTTTAGTACTTTTTTCCATTTCGTATCACGAGAACTAGCCAACGCTCATAATAACTTCCTTTTGCAAGAAACTAAGGAGACTTGAGCCACTGAATGCTGAAAAGTAGCTTTGACTGTTATGAAGTTAGGATAGGATTTTTACTATTCCTACTAGCTAATACATTTAGGAATGGTATGTCGGACAGACCAAACGACCATTTCAGATTATATTTGAAGAGCATTTGGCAAAAATTTAGCTATAAATAGATTGAGTTTGGTTTTAGTTATCTCTTGAAGATGTGAACTTGGTTGTTGAAACGCGTATCGTGTGTTATGTATGTTTTTATGTACAGTAAGTGTGCTTCAATTTTTGCGATTTCTAATTGAAACATCTGCATTTTCCAGTTTTCGAATTTGTATTCATATTTTTTGGCTGTCTGTAAGAACCTTGGTAATAGTTAGCAGAGGATCCTCGCTGGATTTGAGGCTTTGGAAAATTGAAAAATCTACTTGGCACCGGCTATATTGTTTCAACAAATAGAAATGTAATAATGGCCTCTTAGAATTGAAATGTATAATGTGTAGACTATTTTTAGACGAGTAATGACACAGGTAATGATTTTATAGAGAAGCATTTGGCTCCATCATAGTCGGTATGGATGTGGTCGTAAATAGTTTTATAAATAATAAACAATACACCTACATGTAGCCACCGATCCAGGTTACAAAATACTTTAACAACCTGGCGAAGGATTTCAACAAACATCCAGAATGTTTTTACTCACAACTTATTATAAATTTGAACTAAGATAATAAATATTCATGAAAGTGTTTTTTCGCTTTAAAGTTTACTTAGGTGCTTCATCCAGGTGCAATAACAAAATATTAGTTAAAAGTCAGACTATTAATAACAAAAAATAAACCAACTTTATTGGTGCAGGATATCAATATTTTCGAAAACAAATGGCTCTGAGCTTTCTGGATTGCCACTGAAAACGAATTTAAACAAATGAAAACGCTTTCACCTTATGAAAAGGCCAACTTTGGAAATCAGTCGGATAGCTGACGGAATTGTCTTCCACCTTTCCTGATAGATAAACTTACTCCTTACACCTCAACATGGAACGGACCGAGCAGGTTTCTATTACTGGTAACGGCTTCCATCTTTGCAGCCCAAAAAACTCCGAATATACAATCGGAATATTTTGGCCAGTTTGGGTAGGGTCAGTTGTATGAACGTGTTTTAATCAACAAAGTCAAAATTTTAAATCCAGGTGATATTCAAGGTGATATTTCCATCCTTGGTCTATTCTTAGTCTAAACTGACTAAGAATAGACCAACAATTGTCGCAGAAAGGTACCCCTCCTGGTTGGTATATTCATAAATCTTGCGAAAGAGCCACCTGATCTAGGCCTGTTAGTCATTTCCAGTTTCTTGGTATTTGTGCCAAGTGCGAACAGCGGCATGTTTTATACACTTACCAAAAATACCTGCTATTTCTGCCTGGATTGTTGCCGCAAAATACAAATTCCTCGAAGCAAATTTGAATTTAATTGCAGCACCTTTGCGTGTCATTACACAACGTTGTATAATAAAAAACTATTTCATAGTACTTGGATTAGTCATATCAGCTTTGCTTTTCTGTAATTTTCCAGAAAACTCGTATTGTTTTTAGAAAACGAACTAGAACATTGGCACAATAAGAAACACTAATTATAAGGTAATCTTTAGCACTTGGCTTTCAACTTGACATAATGCTAGATCTTTGCTTGTAATTCATTGTTTTCGTCCCAAAATTATTTGTCTTTGTCTTGTTGTCCTGACGTTGAATATTTTTTAGATACATCAACTTTTTTGGATAGGAATTTCAAGAAATGTAGTAATAAATCCCAAAAAAGAAAAGAAAGAGAAAAAATTTTGAGTGAAAGGTAAATTCCATAACTTTGCTTTTCGTACAAAAATATGATAAGAGGGTGATGTGGAAGCCTAACACAAGAAGCGGTTGTATTATAGGGCGTATACAAATTAATTAATTAGCAACTATGCGCTAAAATCGTTTAATGCTATTACTGTGGCAGCCCACACGACCTCGCGTACTGGTTTTCCTTCAACATAATATAGATGTGTAGACATTGTACTCTAGATAATCGTGTTTTCCCAACCAAGTACATTGAACAGTTTGCTAAAGTTTGAAACGTCTATTTTTAGGATAAAGGATGCAGTGCTTAAATTTAGGTTTGTATGACAACGAACTGATTGAATGTATCTTTATTTTCATACGTGTGTATCACTCAAATTGGCAGGCTCGATAATTGCTCATTATTGATTCATCATCAATTTTTAATTCTGTTTTGTACATGCAATAATATATATGACATTTTTATGAAATCACGCATATCATTAAATTATTAATGGTGTTATTTGCAATTCGCTGCTATCGTTAAATAAGTAATTCTAGGCACTTTTGTGCCACCAAGAAGATGTTATCAACCTTGCTATGGTCCTTAATCCTCGTAGAATGACTACGGAGCTGACGTCAAGGTTTTGTAGCTGGCCTAGTAACGGCCTATGGAGAAGACGATATAACTTTGAACTCTATAGACTCTTCAACGAGCCAGATATTGTCAAATCCATCAAAATAAGCTGACTAAGGTGGGTAGGGCACCTAATGCTGATGAAAGACAGCGACCCTACTAGAAAAATATGCCAAAGAAACCAGCCGGAAGAAGAAGAGGAAGACGACCAAGAAGATCTAAACGTGGTTGGAATCAGAGGATGGAGAAGGCGGACGGTCGAGAGGAAAAGCTGGAAGGAAATTCTAAAGCAGGCCAAGGCCCATGTAGCGCCATTTATGATGATGCAGGATCAATCCAAACAATATACAGTCAGTCCCTTTCACAAAAAACGGATGCTAACAGCTTGATGATTTCGAATCAAGAACACACATCTGACAAGGACCATCGACCATCAGCTCTTTGGGTACGCTGCAGGCGCTTTGGGACCAAAAATGATTTACTGGCCATATTTGATGTTTGTTGGATCCATTGCATCGGTGTTGTGATAGACAAAAACAGTCCATCTAACAGCAGCAATGGAGCTCTCCTTAACCTGCCTCAGCATGAAGCCAGAGGTCAAAGGAAGAGAGATAAAATAGGTTCGCCTAGGAGTCTTTAGTAGCCAAGATGAATGGATAAATAGATCCAAAAGATCTTCCTTGGTCAATGGTGAATCTAATCTATGTATATACCACGCAAAACTTGCATGGCTTTGCATCAACTCGGTAATCAAAGTATAGATTTTGTCACTTATTTCGAAATGTTCGATTTTAACGAATATTTTTTTAATTTCAAATGTTACTAGTTTAATTCAAAATAGACTTTGAATTCTTTGGACACATCGTAATAATGTAAGGCTATTATTGTTTTTCTTACCATTTGAAATCCTGGTGTAGTAATACATTATTTTTAAGTACTGAAATAAAAAAAAAAATAGCATTGAGCATAAGTAAAATTATTTTTAGACTATACTTAAGTATATTTAGACTTGTATGTGACGACGCTTACCTAATGTATAGTATTATTTATTTATACAGTAAGTATGACAATTTGGCACTTTTTATAATCAGTCCTGCGAAAATAAATGAGTCAACGACGAATGCATGCATTAATCAGAAAATGCACCTATAATTAAACAGCATTAAAAATGTTGCATTGAGGTGAGTCATATTCTTTTTTTAGAAAAATCAACAAAACACGATTATAAATCGAGCTGAAAATAGTCCCAGTTTTAATTTGAAAAATACGTGAATGCATACCGGTAATTGGCTTCCTCTTAATGAAAAAAATGATGAGAAAGAAAACTAGATATAGAAAGATATTTCTTTCCATTATAAAGATAAGGGCTTAACGGTTAGAGATTGCACAGGCCCATGAAATTCCGAATTTTGTCAGTTACAAAAACCAGATTCTGAAAATTAATTTGGTCGCAGAGTTTCAAGTTTTTGAGTAATTCGAGGCTGTGGTTGACAAATTGCCTATTTTGCCCAAATGTATTGCAAAGGAAAGAATTTTTTTTAACATGTCTGTCAATGGCATCGTAGTTTCACCTTTAGAATTCATATTCAATTCAGGATGAATGTTTTTTCGCTGGCATACACAAATATATTGTAAGCTCTTTGTCTAAAATAATGGAAAAATCGTCCGGTGGCAATCAAAAATGGATTCCAAAGGTGAAATCTATACGATGTCATTAGCCGAAATATTTAAGAAAATTCCATTTCCCCACAATAAATTTTTAAAATAGGTCAAAATAGGCATTTTTGGGCCACTTAACCTCAAAAACTTGCCATTCTGGAAAAATTTTGCTTATACTTTATACAAATGAGTTCTTCCCTGAAAAGAACTAAGGAAGTCAAACCTTGTACAACTTCAATATGTTCACTGCAACTTTTGCTTTCGTGGTAAACGATGCGGTATGAAAGGAATTGCTTAAAGCAATTATTTATTAATAGCACAAATAGAAAAATGGAAAATGTAGTATTTTTCTTGTAAATGAAACTCATTCGATAAAATGAAGGCTTGGCACTGTACTAGGCGCCAATTAATCAAACCAGGTCAACAATTTTTGAAAATAGAATAATTGTTGTGTTGCCATAATCTGAGTGATTCGTCGAATCAAAAATAAGACAACTGTAGCTCGATTGAGGTATTTGGGTTGAAAGTGCCATATGGATTACTTTAAAGGTTTTGTTTGTACCTATATGACTGTTAATATAGAGGCTAGGTAACTATCCCTTTAAAGTTTTAAACATAAGCAATACCCACTTAAATAATTTCGCCCTGTCTAATTTTTAATTTAAATTGGTAAAAATAGAACGATTTTGAGTTGAAAAAATATTTGTTTATCGCAACAATTTGTTCAAAACATATCTGACGTCATCTTAAGGGAAGCACTATATTTAACGAGAAAATAAGGCGGATTCATAACACATACATCACTTTTTAAATCTAAATCCTGAATAATCGGCGTAGTCAGCCTCATGCTGTGGGTGCTTATGAAGTCAAAAGAAATGATCCGGTTCAGTTTCGCGAAAATCAAACTACTTGGTGCAAAACAATTTTTCAAAAGTTATATACAGGGTGTCCCGATTTTAAACTGACAAACTTCGGGTACAGAAAGTTCACATAAAATTATGACATACCCCTTCTAACATTTCTTCTCTATCGAGCCTCCTAACGGAGATACAGGGTGTTGAGAATTCAATTTATTTTTTGTTTTTTTTTAATAACTTCCACAATATTAAAGATAGGGAAACCAAACTTGGTACACATAGTTAGGTTGTGAGGGTCCATCTTTGCTATGGTTCAGAGTTGAACTGAGGCGCGCCAGTGGCGTGCGGTGTGGTCACGTCAACATAATTTTAAGGAAAAAAGTATGTGCACTAATTTTTTTCGCAATTCTGATCAGATTTTCATAATTTACGGTTGATTTTCTAAAAAAACTTGCTCATGTAGAATTTTGACTGAGGCATTAGTTTTCGAGATATTTGCGTCTGAACAAAACGATGCACCAAAAACACAATTAATTAATTAAGATAGCCCTTTCAAAATTATTTTCAATCTGATTTTCGAAGGGATATACTGAACTGAACTGTCAATTAATGTCAATTAATGTTTTTCTTCTTTTTCAATGAGGTGTTTTTAAGGCCTTTTGCAAGTCAATATTATTTCTGTCAAAAGAAAAATTTGTTTGTTACGAAATTGCATGAACAAATTATCAACATCCAAATATCAAAAAAGGCAACACCCCGTATTTCCGTTAGGAATGGCTATAGAGAAATTTTAGAAGGGATATGTCGTGATTTCATCAGAACTATTCCCGACATGATAATTGTGTTTTTGATGCATCGTTTTGTTCAGACGCAAATATCTCGAAAACTAATGCCTCAGTCAAAATTTTACATGAGCAAGTTTTTTTAGAAAATTCCCCGTAAATTATGAAAATCTGATCAGAATTGCAAAAAAATTTAGTGCACATACTTTTTCCTTAATATTATGTCGACGTGACCACACCGCACGCCACTGGCGCGCCTCAGTTCAACTCTGAACCATAGCAAAGATGGACCCTCACAACCTAACTGTGTGTACCAAGTTTGGTTTCCCTATCTTTAGTATTGTGGAAGTTATTAAAGAAAAACAAAAAATAAATTGAATTTTCAACACCCTGTATCTCCGTTAGGAGGCTCGATAGAGAAGAAATGTTAGAAGGGGTATGTCATAATTTCATGTGAACTTTCTGTACCCGAAGTTTGTCGGTTTAAAATCGGGACACCCTGTATATTCACCTTTTTTGTATAAATAATTAAAAAGTATCTCTAAAGACCACTATGGAGTTCAAAAACTTTGCTGAAGGATTATGTCTAAATAGGGGACTTTTTTAGTATTATTTTCCTTTAATCTCTTCCATGTACCTCAAAAACTTGAAGTATTAGTTGGAGTAGCAGTTGTTTTGATTTATTCCTTCAATGTTAATTTTAAGGGATTGTCGTATTATTATATTGCCGTAAATATCTATAGACATGTATACACATAATTAACACGTAAACACGCCATATAAATTAGACTACTCAAACCCAAAGCCAGGGTTGTCTGGGAAGTGGTTACACTTTTGAGCGCAGACACACATGCATTGCTTACTGACATTCCCAGTGTCGGAGTAGGAGATCGAACCTAATCGACGATGGCCTGTGTAACCAATCATGCTCGCCACAACACGCCTTGGCGCACTGCGCCAAAAAAGCTTCTGCAAGTGGTAGCAAATAGCAAAAATAAAGTTAGGTGTTGATCTTTTATTTTTTGAAATGTACAATAATTACGGCAAAGTCTGAAATGTGGAATGGTATAAACATTAAAATGTTTACATTATTTTTACTATTATTAGATTGTGGTAAACTAAATAATATACATACGCATTATGATTTATCAATTAATAAAAACAGTCGACAAATTGTTATTGTTTTTTTAAAGTTTATGCTTTATTTTTAGTATTTCTAAGTAAAAATATACATGAAATGTAAAAATAAACTTTCAAAACTGCTCAAGAGCTAGTATAAACACTTAATTCTTCAAAATAACATGCTAGCAAGGGTACGTGCAGATGTTGTCGAGTTCTTTGTTAACTAGTACGAAATAAATCTGTGAGTTTCAATTTAAAGTACATGGATAAAATTGTTTTACAAAAAAGTGAGCCTCCTTCAAGGAAACCTAAAGTATGATATAAAATTCCTCGCCAAAACAGTTAAAAAATTCCTTACTAGCCAGTTATAGCCAGGTGACGTCATTTCACGTCACAGTCTTTTGACGAATATTTTAGTACATATTATGACGTTCAACAAATGCAGTTTGACGTCCATTCTATCTTTATTTATGACGTTATAGAATCGAATTTTTTTGAACTGTTACTAAATCGTTTGTACTCTAAAAACGGTAAGAAAATTGCAACGAATACTTATTAGCTTTCTTATGATATATAGTCAAAGAAAAACAGTCATTTAATTAGTGTGACGTTATATTACGTTCATTATTCGATTATGATGTTATCAGTGATCATTTTCTCTGTAGTTACACATACTTGAGTGCCTGAACTTGTACTTGTAACAGTTTCTAGATGTTCTCCATATATGAGTATCGTAGGAGGCGTGACTTAGTTTCGGTGACGTGGCGTGGCTCGTCATGCGCAACATTATTCCATGCAACGTTAAGCCTCCTGCCACACCCACTCGGACTAACTTCGTTTCAGAATAAGGTCCCGACAAGATGGTCTCAACATTTCTACGTTATGCGAGGACCAACGGACAAAAAATATATAGGGTGTTTCATAGTGAAAAGTACATACCTTAATCGTGGATGCGGGACACTTAGATGGTTTCGAATCGCCACTCGGTATCCAAAATTTTGTATTAGTATCATCAGTACTTTACTTATTTTAGTTAAATATTTGCACTATTAATTTAACTCAAAATCTAGGTCATTCTTTATTAAAAACTGACAATTTCTTATATCTCAAAAACAACACCCTGTATAGCAAAATGTTGTAGATATGTTTTAATATTTGAATAGAAACGAAACAAAATAGTCTACTTTTCACAACTTTCATTGTTTGCAAAACACTCAATTCCATAAAAATTTCAGACCATTAAAACTTTTAAAAATTATTTTAGTGTTAAATTAACAAAAATATTTACTCTCAAAAAATATTTACTCTCAGTAATGAAAATTCCAAAATTTGTATACTAGGTTGGTTTAAAAGATGCGCAAATGTAAAAAGTATACTATTTTGTTTAGTTCTTTCCGCATTTTCAAATATTAAAATTGATCTAAAAAATTTTGCCATACTGGGTGTTGTTTTTGAGATATAATAAATTGTCAGTTTTTTTAAAGACGAATCTGGATTTCGAGTTCGGTTAATAGTGCAAATATTTAACTAAAATAAGTAAAGTACTCGTACTAATACAAAGTTTTGTATACCGAGTGGTTTAAAAGTTGTGGCTAAAGAAAGATTTAGACAAAATTGAGAAAATACTCAGTATCTTGGTAATGAATAGTCCTGGACCCATTAACAATTAATTTGTGACTTTATTGTAGAAATTAGAAAAAAATGTTTGATACAAAAGTTGCAGGGTATTTACTAAATTTTTATTTGGCATTAATAAAAAACAATTGAATGCATTTTTTTCAGATATGGACATAACCTATATGTTTTTAAATGGAACACCCTAGATGTTTTTATCAGGTAGATGTGGTTTTCTTTTCTTTTTTTTTTCTATTGTTTTCATCCACGGCCCTCGTTGCTAATGCAAAATGTTTGAACTCTAGTAGGAATATACCTACTTACCTACAGTCTTTTTATTTTTGATTATTAATTTAAAACATCCTGTATAAAACTATCAAGTATGCTATATCAGTGTAATCAGAAAAAAACAAATCTAACTGGATAAAAACATATAGATAGGGTGTTCCATTTAAAAAAAACATAGGTTATGTCCATATCCGAAAAAATCGGCATTCAGTTTTTGTTTATTACTGCCAAATAAAAATTTAGTAAATACCCTGCAACTTTTGTATAAAACATTTTTTTCTAATCTCTACAATAAACTCGCATATTCTGATTAAAATGTGTACCAAACAAAATGATAACACCGAACTTCTTTCTTTCTTTTAGGGAAGCTGCATAAGGCTATTTATAAGTATTGTTTAAATGGTATTTGTGGCATTTCATAAATTATTTCTTTCCTTTTCTTTATTGGGATTTATTACCACATATCTCGAGATTCCTATCCAAAAAATTCGATTAATCTAAAAAATATTCAAATTAACCAGTTTAAAACTGGGAAATAACCTCTACGCCTTTGACGTAATGTCAGAGGATCAGTTAGAGGGTGTTTTTTGACAACTAATAGGAATTAAATTAATACAAAAATACTGCGCTGACGTTTCGGAAACTATATCCGTTTCCTTTTTCAAAGTTTAGGCTTTAGATTTTTATGTAAGCATATAAGCTTTCTGCAACATTTAGGCAAATAATATTTATTATCTTTTAAAAGAGTTTTTTAATTTTCAGTATCACCTACTTACTATGAATGCCCCAAAATCTGGAGGAAAGACAAAAATGGCAGCTTGAGAGGTAAGCTATTGAACAACTTTCTATTTCATAAACATAGACTTTTCTGTTTCATTGAAATATTGCTACGGAAAAATTCCAATCGTAAAGGCGTTCGTGATCGTATGTGCAATATATTGGTCAACGTACGCCGCTGGCCATTCCGTTTAATTACTTTTATACCGTGAGATGTGATTTGAAAATTGCAATTGTTTTGACGCATGTGAGATAATTATAGCATTGTTTAAAGCTGAGAACTGAAATCGTAAAAACAAAAATAATAACTTGGTTTTAGTGTAAGTATCCGATCCACGTCACTCTAAGGGGGCGTGTGTAAGATATTTCAGTGGGACGATGTGTTCCTCAAATTAGCACACATACTATATTTATCCTGGCCACTGTGTTAGCAGTTTGCAAAACTCTTTGGCAACGTGGCTTTCGTAAATAATATTTTTTCTCGCTTAATCATATCAAATTCTACATTTAATTTAACTATGTTCGGTGCAAATTTATTTTTCTTACATAGGCGCCAGGTAAAGAGTGTAAAGACAGGTGGATAAACAACTAAAATAGATTCGTATATAGCGTAAAAGTAATGTGTGTGAAGTTAGAAACGTTTCTCATTTAGGTAGCAACGTTTCTGGATAGTATCGGTCTGCTGCGCGCTGATTATAAGAGGCGGCCAATATAGTTAAAATGTTTCATGCTTTTCCGCCAATGATTGCTATTAAAATATACTTATTAGTTCCCTAAATCATTGTTTTCTCGGAAACCAGAAAGGGTGCCATCATGAAATTTTCACATTATATTAAATAAAACACGTTATTGCATTGGAAAGAACGCCTTTTCTTTAGTATAGTATAACTTAAAAATTACAGGGTGGCACAGTCTACACTTTTCGAGAAAAAAATTATTTAGTTTTATGTTGTCGCGAACCTCAATTTGCATTTTTGCATATCACGTCGCTTCTACGGGTTTTTCGGAAAAACTGATTGCAGCATTGGAAAGAACGCCTTTTCTTTAGTATAACGTAAAATTTACAGGGTGGCACACTTTATACTTTTCGAGCAAAGAATTATTTAGTTTTATGTTGTCGCGAACCTCATTTTGCATTTTTGCATATCACGACGCTTCTACGGGTTTTTCGGAAAAACTGATAGCTGTACTGGAATGAACGCCTTTTCTTTAGTATAACGTAAAAATTACAGGGTGGCACACTTTATACTTTTCGAGCAAAAAATTATTTAGTTTTATGTTGTCGCGAACCTCAATTTGCATTTTTGCATATTAAGGACACCCCTACTATTTTTTCGGAAAAACTGATAGCAGGGCTGGAAAGAACGCATTTTGCTTAGTATATAGTAAAAATTACAGGGTGGCACACTGTATACTTTTCGTGAAAGACATTATTCAGTTTCATGTTGTCGCGAACCTCAATTTGCATTTTTGCATATTAAGGACACCCCTACTATTTTTTCGGAAAAACTGATAGCAGGGCTGGAAAGAACGCATTTTGCTTAGTATATAGTAAAAATTACAGGGTGGCACACTGTATACTTTTCGTGAAAGACATTATTCAGTTTCATGTTGTCGCGAACCTCAATTTGCATTTTTGCATATTAAGGACACCCCTACTATTTTCTCGGAAAAACTGATAGCAGGGCTGGAAAGAACGCCTTTTGTTTAGTATATGGTAAAAATTACAGGGTGGCACACTGTATACTATTCGTGAAAAACATTATTAAGTTTCATGTTGTCGCGAACCTCAATTTGCATTTTTGCATATTAAGGACACTCCTACTATTTTTTCGGAAAAACTGATAGCAGGGCTGGAAAGAACGCCTCTTGTTTAGTATATTAAAAATTACAGGGTGGCACACTGTATACTTTTCGTGAAAAACATTATTAAGTTTCATGTTGTCGCGAACCTCAATTTGCATTTTTGCATATTAAGGACACTCCTACTATTTTTTCGGAAAAACTGATAGCAGGGCTGGAAATAACGCCTTTTGTTTGGTATATTATAAAAATTACAGGGTGGCACACTGTATACTTTTCGTGAAAAACATTATTCAGTTTCATGTTGTCGCGAACCTCAATTTGCATTTTTGCATATTAAGGACACCCCTACTATTTTTTCGGAAAAACTGATAGCAGGGCTGGAAAGAACGCCTTTTGTTTAGTATATAGTAAAAATTACATGGTGGCACACTGTATACTTTTCGTGAAAAAAATTATTCAGTTTCATGTTGTCGCGAACCTCAATTTGCATATTAAGGACACCCCTACTATTTTCTCGGAAAAACTGATAGCAGGGCTGGAAAGAACGCCTTTTGTTTGGTATATGGTAAAAATTACAGGGTGGCACACTGTATACTTTTCGTGAAAAACATTATTAAGTTTCATGTTGTCGCGAACCTCAATTTGCATTTTTGCATATTAAGGACACTCCTACTATTTTTTCGGAAAAACTGATACCAGGGCTGGAAAGAACGCCTTTTGTTTGGTATATTATAAAAATTACAGGGTGGCACACTGTATACTTTTCATGAAAAACATTATTAAGTTTCATGTTGTCGCGAACCTCAATTTGCATTTTTGCATATTAAGGACACTCCTACTATTTTTTCGGAAAAACTGATAGCAGGGCTGGAAAGAACGCCTCTTGTTTAGTATATAGTAAAAATTACAGGGTGGCACACTGTATACTTTTCGTGAAAAAAATTATTCAGTTTCATGTTGTCGCGAACCTCAATTTGCATTTTTGCATATTAAGGACACTCCTACTATTTTTTCGGAAAAACTGATAGCAGGGCTGGAAAGAACGCCTTTTGTTTAGTATATAGTGAAAATTACAGGATGGCATACTGTATACTTTTTGTGTAAATAATTATTTAGTTTCATGTTGTCGCGAACCTCAATTTGCATTTTTGCATATTAGGGACACCCCTACTATTTTTTCGGAAAAACTGATAGCAGGGCTGGAAAGAACGCATTTTGTTTAGTATATAGTAAAAATTACAGGGTGGCGCACTGTATACTTTTCGTGAAAAAAATTATTTAGTTTCATGTTGTCGCAAACCTCAATTTGCATTTTTGCATATTAAGGACACCCCTACTATTTTTTCGGAAAAACTGATAGCAGGGCTGGAAAGAACGCCTTTTGTTTAGTATATAGTAAAAATTACAGGGTGGCACACTGTATACTGTTCGTGAAAAAAATTATTCAGTTTCATGTTGTCGCGAACCTCAATTTGCATTTTTGCATATTAAGGACACTCCTACTATTTTTTCGGAAAAACTGATTGCAGGGCTGGAAAGAATGCCTTTTGTTTAGTATATAGTAAAAATTACAGGGTGGCACACTGTATACTTTTCGTGAAAAAAATTATTTAGTTTCATGTTATCGCGAACCTCAATTTGCATTTTTGCATATTACGACACTCCTAATGGATAATCCGTAATCAACGAACTAAAGACACGAGCGACCGAAGTTGTTGGGCAACTTGTATTTTTAAATTAAGTTGTCCTTGGACTTCGGACTTGACCATATAAGGTGAAGAAGAATGGATATGGATACAAATGTTTGAAAACAAATCGTAACATCGTATAAATGAGTAACATGGTAAGCTAACAATTTAATTTTCCAACTCCATCCGCATGCAACCATGTTAGGATTATTTTATACTGTTAGAGTGTAAAAGTGTAAACCATCTTAATTATTAGATGACATTTTTCCGTACCTTCATAAGGGAGCTTACCTATAGCTTATCACAGAGTAAAATACTAAAATTTTATTTCTTAGTTTTAGATGAGATAGTTTTGTTTTCCGGTAGGTGGCGCCACTTTTATTTCACCGACAAATGTTTGACCAAAATAGACAAATACCACTACAATTCAATACATTCTTCAATAGCGCCTTAGCAATGTAGAATTACATTCAAGAGGCAATAAAGTCTACAATGTGGCCAATAGACGTCGGAGTCCGTGCCGAGTCCAAACCATTTGGTTTAGCCAGGCTACCAAGGGTTATGTACAGTATCGTCTAAATTAAATGATCGTAGTATAAATTCGGCCTCAGTACGCTAGTGCATTACTGGTTGCCGTATAGATCCAATGTGATAATACACAGGTAAGCTCAAGACAACGGCACAGACTGCGACATGGGCTTTGGCTTGGCCGAAGAGAATTTCATTATATTATTATAGATAATATACACTGCAAAAATTAATTTTCGTTAATACATTTTATTCATTATGCAACAAATTAATTAAATTATATACTTTCTTCAGTAGGAAACTTTTTAAGTTTTAAATTTTATGGTTTGAATATTTAAGACTAATAATGAAATGAAAACAGTAGTGTTGTGCAAACGTTTTGTATGCATCATTATAGAACAAAATTAGACAATGATGCAAATTATTTAGTTTAGTTTTTATTGTTTATTAAAATAGTAGTTTGTCAGTCCGAAAAACAGTTTTTCGTCTGTGTGTCATACAGTATTTTTTATTCGAATTATGGATATTAAAATGATAGGGAAAATTAAAATATTATGTTCTTAAGATTGACTTGCTACTTGCTACCCCGCAAATGATACAATTTTCAAGTATTTTTGTAACAGACGGCTGTGAACTAAGGCCAGATATAATAAATAACAACTGCACAACTGCTGTCATATCAGTTTGCTTGAAATTAGTACCTATCGAATTCAATTTATATATTATAATATCGAATTTAATAAAAAATATACTACATAAAATAAATACAATAAAAGTTTTATTTACATGTGCATTACCTTTTTACAGTAGAAAAAAGGGCCAGCATTTTAAAAAGTAGGTAGGTAACTAAAAACGCTTCATCTTTTTGTCCGTCATTTTTCCGGCCTGGGCCGGAAAAGTCTTTTCAGGTCGTTTACTTGAAGTAGCTAGAAAAGTACTACCTTTCGTTTTTGTTTTCTGACCGAGAATCGTCATTTTTTGACACATTCGAATAAAAAAATACATATAATATATATTTTTATTTTATATTGTTTATTAAAAAAATACATGTATTATATATTTTTAAATAAAAAAAAAGTTCGCCCAGTGGGAATCGAACCTGATGCGATAGAGTGACAGTAAACCAGAATCGTTTCGTTTTTTTATATCGCAGTAGTAGTAAACAGTAATAAAAAATAGATACAGTGAGCGCCAAATGTATGAACTGCCCGTGTAAAATCCAAAGTAAACGGCTAAAAAAAAAGTTTATAAGTTATAAATTGGATATATTTGCACATAATATGAGGTTATTTGGATATACTTTCAGAATTATCTCAAAAAGGCTTAAGATGCATAAACTGCATTATTACAATTTATAAAACTAAACAAAATGTAACTAAACCTATTATTCTGCTTAACCTCTTAAAATATATATATATAATATAAATAATTGGGAGTTTTATAAAAACTGTGAAAAGTTAAAATGTTACCTAAACAATATAAAGAGAAGATTAACAAAGAAAAAATATGATAAACTAAATCTAGTAATACAATTTATCGGAAGTCAGTTGAAAAAACGTACAGGGTGTCCCACGTTAAAGTAACCACCCCCTTTTCTCCCGAGTTTTTAAGATATTTTTAAATTTCAAAATGCTAGCCTCTGTATTTTTTCCGTAGTTTTTGAATATGCTAACCAGAGTTTTTTAAAGCCAACGGTATACAGGGTGAAAAAAAAATGTACTTTTTTTCTTATGGAACACCCTGTATATTTTTACATATGTCGATAGAGCGTTCTTTTCTGATTTCAGAAATATATGATACTTATATATTTAGATAAAAAATGGCGGAGCTATTCAGCGGCGAAAAAGAAATACGGCTAGTGATGATTTTAAATTTAATTTAAATTAACAAAAATATTACACATTTAACAAACATAGTAAAAAAAACAAACCTATTCCTATTAAATGTCTCACAATTTAAAAAATAACATTTTCTCACAAAAAAATTAATTTACCGACTACATATCATGAAATCCTTTAACATGATTAAATTAAATTGTTATGCTAGCATTTTGAAATCTATCTTAAAAATGCATTTGACTATTAAAATGAATTTATCTCGAAAACGGTGCCTCCGATCGAAGTTGCACAAGAGGGCATTTTCTTTGTAAAAAACTCTGACAATTCATAATTTGAAGTCAAAACTCAAAAAAATTTACAAATAAAAAAGTTGCGGTAATTTTTACCCCCCACCCCTCCAGCTTGACCCACCCTTGGTAAAAATTTTGAGATGATATTTACCTCATTTTGTTAGGCTTAGAATGTTTAGTGGATGTGCAAAATTTCATTACTTTAACTTGAAGAGTTTCGTAGATAATAAATAAAAACCGTCTTCAGGGGCCCACATTTAGGTGCCTGTAGCTCCCTTAGGAAGCATTTTGGTATAGAGGTAAGTTTGGTCCAATCGATTTATTTTGAACTCGGGTATATGTGATTTCTTTTTGTACAATTATTAATGAAACACCTGTATAATTACACACTCACACTAATGAATACATAGAATAAACACATATGGTACAAAAATATTAATTTTTTTATTTATTATAAAAAAGTTATACAAACAATTTAATAAATATCGTTATACAATCAATTTAATAATTATCATATATAAGACAAATATATAGTATAAATCATTGAAATCGTATTACATTGCAAAATATGTAAATAAATTGTATAAAAAATTAAAATATTACTAGGTACTTATAGAAAAAAAAAAATAAATATTAAAAGAAGTATCACATACTATTATTGATATATTGATATTAATGTATTAAATAATTAACTTGATGTGTATATTAATATTTAGTCCAAAGGCCTCCAGTATTTATTGTGGTTTGTAGTCTCTCCCTCATAGATCTTACCAAATTCTCGCAGACAGACCTACCTCTTAGACGCTCCCACACCGAATTAACATGTCTATCCAGCGCATCTGCCGTTCTTATGTTGGGTCCGTCTTCAACGTCCTCCCATTCTCGAACCATAATACCCCACAGATTTTCTATAGGGTTCAAATCTGGAGATTTAGCTGGCCAATTAAGAAGCTGGATGTCTTCGTGATTTTGAAACCACTGTTGTACAATTTGGGCAGTATGAATGGGAGAATTATCTTGCACAAAAACTATTGGTTCTGGATGAGGATATAATTGTCTTACACTTGGCAACATAACATTGTCTAGAATATTGACATATTCAGTGGCTGTAAATCTGCCGTTAATTTTTACCAATTCACCTGGCCCTGCATCACTCATCCATCCCCAGTATCCAGAAGAAATTCTCCCGCTTCTATTTGTTTTTAGGACATTTTTTTCCTCCAATCTAGTATTTCGTCGTCTCCATAATGGCTTTAATGAGTCCGTGTTGGAGCAAAAAACTTTCTCATCTGAGAATATGACATTGGCCCAATGTCTATTTATGTTCTCTTCGGAAAATCTCACCCTGTTGATTTTGTGCTGGTCGGTAAATGCAATCTTCTTTGCAGGCCGGTGACAAAACACGCCGTTCTCTCTTAAAACTTTTTTAATTGTGCTCGTGCTACAATGTAAATTATGATGTTCCCTTATTGTAGTAGAACTTTGGAAGGGTGTGTTTTCAACATCATTTAAAATTTCTTGAACAGTTTGCTGCTGCAGAATATGCTTGCGACCACACCTCCCTTTTCTTTTAATTTCAGCCTCGTTTTCGGGTTCCAAATGACGATTAATCCATCGCCGTACTTGGCACGCCTAATAATTATATTATTTAGTACAAAGATTAACATCAAATAAATAGGAATATACAGGGTGTTTCAAAGTTAAAGGGACATATGATACTTGTGGATAGAGGGCACTTTGGCGGTTCCAAATTACCCGACATTAATGCATCCATCCTCCTTCCTTACTGAGATACAGGATATTTCATTGATTTCGGCAAAATCTTTCTTTGGTCATAACTTTTGAACCACCCTGTATAATCGGGTCATATTTAGAATATATGGTTCACTTATTTTACTTGATAAAACCTCATATAAACCAAAATCGAAAACCAGGTCTGGCATTATAAAAAACTGACAATATGTTGCATGTGAAAATCAACACCCTACCCTGTATGGCAAAATTTTGTAGATCTGTTTCGATATTCGAAAGGAGCGGAAAAAATTAAATAGAGTAGCTCACTTAATTTGTCTGCGCATTTCATTCATCAACCTTAATTAAATGCCGTAAATCCAATTTCATTGAAATGGTCGAGACAGTTAGAACTTGAAAATTTATTTTGGTGTTTAATTAACAAAAAAATTAATTGGGCCACATATTCTCCCTGATAAATTATCAGGTGAACTTTATTTAGACTCTCTGACCTATCCACATATTTGAAAAATTGTCATTTAGGGGTGGAGCGCCATCATGCTGGAAATACATTCCTGCAATATTTTCATTTGCCATTAACATGGGTAAAAAAATTTGCAGAAAGTCTAAATAAAGTTCATCTGATAATCTATCTATCTAATTAATTTTTTTGTTAATTAAATACCAAAATAAATTTTCAAGTTCTAACTGTCTCGACCATTTCAATGAAATTGGATTTACGGCAATTAATTAAGGTTGATGAATGAAATGCGCAGACAAATTAAGTGAGCTACTCTATTTAATTTTTTCCGCTCTTTTCGAATATCGAAACAGTTCTACAAAATTTTGCCATACAACACATGCAAACATATTGTCAGTTTTTTATAAAGCCAGACCTGGATTTCGATTTTGGTTTATATGAGGTTTTATCAAGTAAAATAAGTGAACCATATATTCTAAGTATGAACCGATTATACAGGGTGGTTCAAAAGTTATGACCAAAGAAAGATTTGGCCAAAATCAATGAATTCTGTATCTCAGTAATGAAGGACGATGGATGCCTTAATATCGGGTAATTTGGAACCGCCAAAGTGCCCTCTATCCACAAGTATCGTATGTTCCGTTAACTTTGAAACACTCTGTATACAAGGTGCGCCATTTAAAACTCCCCAGACTTGTAACTCTCTTATTTATTAAGCGACGACCATGTCGGGCACAAAATGTAGATACTTTTAAGGCCTTTAAACATTCGTACAGCAATAAAAAAAAAAAGTGGAAAAAATTGTGGAAATTTAATTTCTTTGTATATTCTTTGGCCTCATCCTGTACTACATGAACTGTGTCAATGATTTCTTATAAAGATTTTATTTTAATTTATGTTATTACATCATGGCGTAATAACATAAATTTAAGCTAATTAAAGCCTTTATATAGGAAAGCATTAACACAGTTTACAGGGTGAGGCACAAAAATATACAAGGAAATTAAGTTTCCTTTTGTAACAATATTTTCAAAAAAAGTTTGTTTTAATCACTCTGTACGCATGTTTAAAGGTCTTAAAAATAGTTACAATTTGATATGCCCAACATGATCGTAGCTTAAAAAATAAGAAAATTACGAGTCTGGGTAGTTTTAAGTGACGCACCCTGTATTCCATTCACAATTTATTTAAATTTTATTGAGAGTTGTCTATTATTGACAAAATATTGCAGTGTCAGATTTAATTGATTTTTACTGTCACTTACTTTTGGCTACTACTAATTTGGTAATACCATTTAGAAAATAATTACGTTAGATTCACTATTTTCTGTTGCAAGATGAGATATATTAGAATTTAAACAAGGGGGGACCAGCCTATTTAAAATTTTAAAATTTATGAGTTATAAATATCTCACACTGGCAATTTTTTTATTAAATTTTACAACTTCACAAATGAGTTTATAAAAATAATTTGACTTACCGATAGGTTGACACGTTCAGCTATTTCACGGGTTGGAACTTGTAGCTCCCACAAAACAATTATAGCTCCGATCGTTTTTTCCGTAATATCTTTTTGATCAGGATTTCTACCCATCTTAATGCAAAAAATGAAACTTACAATAATTAAGAAAAGTAAATTAAAAAAATCTATTCGATTACTAAAATTAAATGAAAATTATTAAAATAAACCTAAAATTAACCCAGGAACACGTAAAAAAGTATTAAAAAAAAATTACTGAAACAAATTTTGAAAACCTATTCTAATATTAATAATAAATGAAAAATATTAAACTAAACCTAAATTAACCCAGAAACCCGTAAAGAACTAATTATTAAAAAAATTAATTGAAATAAATTTTAAAAACCTATTCTAATACTAATATTAAACACGAAAAATATAAATTTAAACTAAACCCAAAATAAACTAAAGAACCACAAATAGCAAATAATAACAAAACCTAACTCCAAACGGGAAGTTAAAGAAAACACAAAAAAATATCACAATTAAAACGATAGACAACTAGGCACTATTGCTTTAGGGAACTAAATGAAGACAGATCGTCTCAAAATTTGTATATTTAATAAAAATTTTGAACCAATAAAACGCACCTGATCTGATATTGTGGCACCGCTTTGGCTGGCGCGGCGGCGCCGCGCCGCCTTTACATGCTGCATTTGACAACGTGCTTTTTACACGTAGAAATAATAATAATTACTTATTAATTACATTCAAATTGAGAAGAACTATGTATGCATTTAAGAAAAACAAATGCTACTTGAGATGCCACAATAGTAGTTTATGTCATAAGGACGAAAAATCTAGTTTTTCGGGTGACTACGAAATATTGCGAAAATATGGCAATTCGTAGGAGTCCGAAAAACGGTTTTTCGTCTGTGTGTCATACAATATTTTTTATTCGAATGTGCTTATGGATATTAAAATGATAGGGAAAATTAAAATATTATGTTCTTAAGATTTACTTGCTACCCCGCAAATGATACAATTTTCAAGTTTGTTTGTAGACGGCTGTGAACTATAAGGCCAGATATAATAAATAACAACTGCACAACTGCTGTCATATCAGTTTGCTTGAAATTAGTATCGAATTAAATTAAAATTCAGAAATCGCTTATTTTATTCAATTAAAATTGCTTGAATGGAAGTTTTATTTACAAGTGCATTGACATTTTACAGTAGAAAAAAGGGCCAGCATTTTAAAAAGTAGGTAACTACAAAAACGCTTAATCTTTTTGTCTATCACTTTTCCGGCGTAGGCCTGAAAAGTCTTTTCAGGTCGTTTACTTGAAGTAGCTAGAAAAGTTCTACCTTTCGTTTTTGTTTTCTGACCGAGAAATGTAATTTTTTGACACATTCGAATAAAAATAACATTTAAAAACAATTTAGTACACAATTATTAACTACAATTCAATTTTTTTATATATCATTGGATTAAACATGATAAGCTGAGATATAAAATCACATTAATTTTATAATAAGGCTGACAAATATAAAAGGAATAAGCATTTCACGAAATGTATTTGTCTCAGTGTTACATAAATTAAAATGAGTTTACAGACTTCTGAAAATACTAATTAAAATTTTACTTACAGTAAAATGCTTGGAAATAAGTTTTCTTAACTGTGGAAACATCCTGTATATTTAACGTTATCCAAAATACATCATTGTAATTAAGTTTTTTTGTATTGGTTAGTTTTTAACTACAAAAATTGATTTCACTTTGTTAAATAACTAATATAATAGTTATTTGTAACACGGGCATTCATCTAACAAAATATTAAGAAAATATATAGACTCCTATCTTTTCTTGATCATTGGTGGGAAATGAATTGTTAGTATTGATTTATTTCAAAGAGAATTTGTATTGGAACTAATTTAACATCTTACATCTATTAAAACTGAGCGTTATGTTATGATACATAACGACACTCAGTTTATAAGTAAAATGTAAAATTAGTTACTTATATTTTAAAACAATACCTACTCATGTTATTTGAAAGCTAAACGAAACCGAAACGTAAGAAAATTAAATAATTGATTGGGATGCATTACTTAAATTTTTAATAATAGGATTTATCCACATCAACAATGCAAATTGTAGTAACACGGGTAAGAAAAGAATCGTTGGCTTGGCAATGCTAAACATGAGATGCGCTTCTTTGGTAAACTCACTGAGTTGTAGCAGGTTCAAATCCCAGTGAAAGAACTTTTTTTTTTTATTTTATCATTGTATATCTAAAAAAATAATAATTTAGGAATTCTATAGAAATATATCAACGACATATTTACTTTATACTAGGACTTTTGTTTAAAATTCTTCATATTATATCGTTTTTGTACTTCTCACCGTCACACCTTTGTATATTTTATATTTATTTTACGACCCATTTAAAATTTTGGTCAATTATACTAACGTGAAACAGGGTTGATATTTTTAAATAGATTACCTGTAAACCCGCAACTTACTGCGGTCAATAATAAATGAGAAAAATTAAAAATCACACTAGACCTAATTTTATCCAAAAAGCTACGCAAAAATCTGATCAGAACTACAAAATTAGTCAAAATTCAAATTTTGAGCAAATATGTTGCACTTGATAGTGTAACATAATAGCTAAATTAAAATTTTCCTGTTCTAGAAAAAAGTTCTATGGAAAAGTTACCTAAATTAAAATAACAAGATAATAATAACGAAACGGTCTACATAAATTTAAACAAAATATACAATAAATGAAATAATAATATGACCTAAAATAATAATGTGCCCTATAATTTCCATTGAATTTCTATTTTTCCTGTGGGAAATAGTTAAACTATTATGATAATACTAGAAGTTTTAAACATATTACAGTAATTTAAAAGTATCTATAACAGCAGTACTTTTCTTAAAATGTAGCTTATTACGTAGCTTATAAAATATAATTTAAATCATTATGAATAAAATATATATTGATACATTAATGTCGTGTAATAACAATAACTAGGAGTATAATAAATACCTGAAAGAGCTCCTGACTGCCGGCCGTGCCAGCTGAACGAAATGTATTGGAATTACCTGTGTAATTATAACATTGGACTAAACCTGCAACCAGTAATGCACTAGCGTATTCAGTCCGAATTTATACTACGATCATTTAATTTAGACGATACTGTACATGTACATATACCATCGACAGACATAGCTCTGGTCTGCGAGTTAGGCAGTTTGTCCGGGAGGTGGCGCCACTTATATATCGCTGACAAATGTTTGTCCAGAATATACAAGTACCACAACAATTTAATACATTCTTCAATAGCTCCGCTGCAGTGAGATATACATTCTTACAGGCAAATTGGAGGCACAACGTCCAACCCCCCAATATTCATCAGGAGGGCAGTATGTGCCGGGGTTCAGTGCTGCCGTTCTAGTACAATTGTACTATTTACAGTACATTTTTGCTTGAAAAGTACCATAGTACATTTTCATTAAAAAAATATCATTTCTAGTACATTTCATAAAATTTCCCTAAGATACTATTTTTATGGTACATTACAGAAGTCTTTTAAAATATGAGCTTTAGAAGTATCAATTTATTTATCGATCGAGACTCGAGAATGCACGGAAAGATGGCGCCACACAGAGTGTAAATTGGTCACTTTATTATCTAATTAAATCACGAGCGCGAGGGATTTAATTTTTGATAATAAAGTGACCAATTTACACGAGTAATATTACTGTTGGCAATATCGCTCGAGAAAAAATTTATAGGTAAAATTTTCAAACACGAATGGTATTTGCGGAGAATATTTCACGAATAAATTATTTAAATACAAAAACATATCTTTAACGACGAAATGTCAAATGGGGTTTTCGGAAACATACCAGCGATCTGCAAATATACTTCTCTTTTTCTAAAACTATAAGCAACAGACAATTGTTTCGACAGTGATAGCTAAATATCGAATATATCTTTTTAGATATATACTTTTGCCAAATTTGTTTGGCTGGGGCAATGTAATCCTCAAGAAATAACCTATATAAAACTATAAGAATAACAAAGACAGAGATAGTGATCTGGGTACAGAGAGTAAGTTTCCGTAAATCCCTAAAGTAACGTATTAAGTGACAGTTGACATAAAGAATGATTTTATCGCGATAAAACTGTTTCAGGGATTTTATCGATATAATACTGCTGTCATTGGTCCAAATTTAAAAATTGTAGTAGTTTCATTGGTTAATAATTTCTGAGTAAAATATTCTGTTAAAATCGAATATTGCTTTGATTTTAGCCTAACGACCCACACATGGCAACTGGCAATGTTTATTACGACATCGTAGTGGTGGACGCTCGGAAGCCTCTTTTCTTCGGCGAAGGTACAATTCTGCGCCAAGTCGACACAAATACAGGCCAACTTCGCGTAGGAATCCACACTGGACCTTTTCAAAAAGAACACGTCTACTCGGGAGGTTCATGCGATGTATTTATCAAATTTATAGGTGCCAAAGGTAAAGATGTGCTCTATGTCGGAGATCACATTTTCGGCGAGTCAAAATAATCAAAATTGCATTGGGCGCATTCGATTCGAATGAATAATGATCGTTCATTCGATTATTCGAATGAAGAGTCTAAATTACCGAACATTGAGTATTCGAGTGTTTTAAAATTATGAATGAATGTAAATGTAAAATAATTAATTAAAAACAATAAAATTAATGAACATAAAAGCAACGCCAAGACGACTGAATGCTCTGCGCCCCCCCGACCACAGGTTAGAAAGAATCTGACCTGTGTATAATACTAAATACATTCTGCAACGAAGAACGCAAGACGCCAGTCCAGATAATAATTGCTCTCGTGCAAGGAAATCATTTGAGTTATTGAGCATTCGAATTTCGAATGACCATTCGATTACTAGAATCAGTCGAATACCGACTATTCGATTATCAAAATTTTATTGTTTGCCTAAAACTTGATTTTTGAGTTTTTGACTTAAGAGTCTTAAGACCATACAGATGTAGACTATAATAATACTCATTCACTATTCAAAATATACCTACAAGACGTCCAGTAGCAAAAAAATCTGCTTATTTTAATTAATTGAAAAAAATTAAAATGATTTATTCTTTGCAATTATATTGTAAATACAGGAATCGATTCTCTCAATTCAAATTGCTACCATCTTTCTGTCTAATTTTCAATCGATTATTTAATATTCGAACACTCATACAATAACCGGATTGTGCCGATCATTTCAATAATTCGGTATTTTTCAATCGAATGCGCCTATGTCTATTTATATATTCTGTGATGCAAGTTTTCTCAGGTGGTTATGACACATTCTATTCTATTATATGATTCTGTGTTTGTGCATGACAGTTAGTTGACGTCAGTACGTCAGTTGTCAGTTGCAGTTGATCCAAGTATTTTAATTTTAGCCATATGTATATATAAAATTTGATTTTTCTGTGGTAAAACAAACCTTTTCGTAATGAATAAAAGGGGTATTACTCGCTGAACGTCCCCCCATGTGAGTGCACCATGAAAATTGAATGAAATTGAGTTGTTTTTAGATTGGTACCGAAGGGCGAAATTTCAGGATTTTTTTTGCAAAAACTGTGCGTTTGCATGGAAAACTTCTTTTAGTTTGGAATTCTCCGACTCCAAAACAGGAACTTGTGAAAATATCAGGCCAAAATATGTAGTTCAAAATAAGGTACATAAAATTGAAGGATGTGGAATGTGGACTATTTATTTTAGCTTCGTGGCTGCAATCATGGCTTATGACGAGGTAATTTATTAACCTGTTCTACATGTACATAGTCGTAGTTGTTGCAGCTCTTGTTAAGCAGATTGTAATAAAGGTTGTCGTCTTACACTTACAGATAGGAGAGACAATGAAAACTATGGACGAGAAAGCGAATTTAATTCATGCCGATCTGTCAGAGTATAATATCCTCTGGCACAACAAACACTGCTATTTTATTGATGTTAGTTGAGCCGTGCCCTGAAAATGACTTTCATTTTAGAGACTGCACCAATGTCATTAACGTAAGTGCAAATTTGTTTCTGATACAATCAGATGTGAAAATTTCATCAACGGAATTTTGTTTAACTTCTGTAATTTGCTTTTCAGTTTTTACAAGAAAGGGACTTCCAAAAATAACCACGCCTGACGAACATGTCCTTGGCAGAGTTACAGAAATCATTTAAAATGAAACCCCATCTTGTGGATAGACCTGGCGTGGACTTGGTATAAAATTTTTACACTGCTTGGGAGAAAGCCAAATCATGACAAATACCAGCAGAAATGGAGAATGTTATACCGGATGCTGATGTGGATTTGGTTGAACCATTTAAGGCTTAAAGGACCGGACAAATAATAACAGAAATTCATTCAATTTAACAAACATACTGTTACTGTACCAGGTCAGTTATTTTCAAATATTAATAAATCATAATAGCAAACGTTTGTTTATTAATTTTCTTTACACAGCAAGTTTGCTTTTCAATAGACCACTTTGTGTGTGTAGGGTGAGTCGGTTTTTCAGGACTTTGTCACTTCATAGTAGACCTTCTGTTAAGAAGAAAAGTCCCAATAAACCTGTCATATAGACGCCTCATTTTTGAAATGCAGGGCATTGACATACATTTTTTTCTTTTAATTTTGCTTTACTATAAAAATACCTGTTTAAAACAAAATCATGATATTGCATCAAAAACTTCTTGGGTGCAAATAGTTTAACATTAAAATCTATCGTTTAATATTCCTAGTTACATAGATAGAGCTGCAAGATACCGCTTCACCCTTTATAAAAAGATAGCACAGCACAGGAAAGACAGATGTGTGATATACGCTGTGGAAGAACGACCAGTCTTCGCCGAATTTGTTTGTAGCACCAGACTTAAAAGCGTGTTAGTATTTTCCACGCCAATTAATCTATTTGGAAAGTAAATTTGCTATATTAATATTAAATAAACATACGTAAATCGATTAGAGCATTCATAGTCGCCATAACAGAAGCCGTATGCTGTAAGAAATGATTGATTTTTATTTCTTATGTTATCGCTACGTAATCGATGGCAAACGTACGTGATCAGATAATTTCGTAAATAGATTTCATCGCTGATATTCGTCTAGAATGGAACGTCTGCGTTATTTTAGTTTTATGTTGTTTGCAATTGGATGGTACACTTTTATTTTTAAAAATAATCAAAATTCAAACTTGAAATGCAACAAAACAATAGAGAACAGTAAGGTTAGGTTCACAGATCGTTAGAATTTAAGATTTCTAACAGCTCTCTGCGCACGTGGCAACTCTTAACGTCACGAAGACTATAAATGCATTTTCTTAAAATTGTCGTACGTCTTATCGATATAGCATACGGCTTATGTTATATTCACTATGAATCCAGCTTAAACCTTCATAATAATAATATGCTAATGAAACCGTAGAGCTCGCACTGTTGTTATTTAAAATTGCCACCATCACAGCTAAATGCCAGATTGTTTTGAGTTTCGTAATATTTTTAAGAGCACAAAAGTTTTGTACTTTCATGATTAGCGAAAGGTTCATAACCCATGGCAATATATCATTCATCTTAGAGTGTTCCGAAATGTTTGGTTATATTTGCCAGATTTGTGGTTATGTAGTAAATTAGTTCATTTGATCTTTGTCTTTATGGATGATTGCACACCAACTTTACATATCGACTTTAACTAGTAGCTAGTAGATGGCGTTCAAGATGGTCATAATCGAATGATTTCAATAATCGGATACTTGGCATCCGAATAACTGAGTAATCATTTGAAGTTTACTTGAATTATTTGGTTGTCCTGGATTTCGCTTAATCGTATTTATTCTCTTTGACTTAGGTCACAGCTTAGGTTAATCACTGGGCACCGTTTCTTTCCTCAGATCAAGATAGATCGAGATTCTCAGATTTTCATTTGATTATTTATCAATCGAGCACTCGACACAATAACCGGATTCTGCCGATTACTTCATAATCAGTGATCCGATTATTTTTCATTCGAATGCGGCCTTGTCCATCGGCTCCTATTGTGAGGTTATGACGCGTGACAACTGATCCGAGTATTTTAGCCTATTGTGTATAAAATTTGATTTTTTTGTGGAAAAGCAAACTTTTTCGTAATGGGTAAAAGGGGTATTACTACTATTTCATGTTATATTATTTGCGATATGCGATTTTATATCGAAAAATAATGTTCGTTCATGCACAAACGCGAAAACTAATAATAAAAAAAATCAAAAGCTCAAGAACGGATTGAAAAGCCACCATGGCATTAATGTGAGGGGAAGGTAATATTGCCACAGAATTAAGTTATTAATTCTGTGATAGCATTGAAGACAGGAAATATAGTGCGTAAACTGCTGAAAAGTCTCTATTTGTATTGTCTATGGTGTGGTACGGTTGTTGTTTGTCGGATTTGTCGTTATGGTTATGTAGAGTAGATTAAATTACGTTATCTTTAGCTGCTTTCGTTCGTGTAAATGATTACTGAACAAATAAATCATGATTCAGTTCAGTGCTTGAAACAGTTCCTTAATTACTTCCTTCCTTTAAAGGAATATACGAAATGGAATCATGATTACTTGTTCTGCACGAACCACAAACGAAAGCAGCTTTTATGGATGATTGCATTGATTGCACAATGCACACACACACACCAACTTTACACAAGAACGGTAAACTTTACCGTTCTTGAACTTTACATATCCACTTTAGCTAGTAGACAGTAGATGGCGCTCAAGACGGGCATAATCGAATTATTTCAATAATCGGATATTGGACACTTTGTAATCGAATGATTTTAATAATCGAATGATCACTGGAGCTGATCCGAGTATTTTAGGTTATGATAAAATTTGATATTTCTTTCTGTGGAAAAGCAAACTCTTTCGACTTCTTTACACGAGTTTGTGTTAAAGACTAAACATTTGAGAGCTAATTTTGCGTAACGGGAACATTAATTTGGGTAAATATCAGACGCAGTTAATTCCATTTTATTTCCTCGAGAAAAAATGTTCAATTTTAAAACTGTAGTAAGGCATTCATCTAATAACATTTAAATTTTAGTTGAACATAGATATAGAGAAGACGGATATAACGATTTAAACTCTTAGGTAACAATATAGAAGTTGAAATGTTGATATTTAAAAATTTGTATATTTGATATATTTAATACTATTCTCCTAATTGGCTATGATAAATTTTGCATTACTAATCAACGTTTTTAAATTGTTTAAAATTGCGTATTAACAGGTGTGTAACAAGCGGGAAAACGAAGTATTGTTACATCTATTTCTGTTCGCAAGCAACACTCAATATTCAGGTATGTTTTACTGGTTGTCTATATAGAAGTGCGTGTATTTAAACTTATTTCAATCGACAACAAATTCCCAAATATTGGGCGCCTTAAATTAAATATAAAATTGAGTTGATCTAGGGTTTGTTTCAATGGAAATGAGTGTCTACAATAAAAGGCTACAGGGTGAACACTAATCGACAACATTGGGAAATCGTGACGAATCATGTTAGTTTTTAAATTATAGTAAATTTGAGCTGATTTGTTAAATTTTTTTCCACGTCATTTCCATGAAACCATCCTTTCTGTAATGACTTGTAAGTGTTTCCCAGGTAACATCGATGGTACGCCTCATTTAACGATAATAATTAATTATTAATCACAATTTAAAAGAAATAAAATGTTGAATATTCATCCTACTGTTTAATATTACGAATGTTTAATTTTCGGTAGGGTAGAAAAGTCACGTTTGAAATACTTACTACCCCTAATCCCTACGAAATACTTTTTCTTCTAATCTGATAGTAATAAATTTGGTCCGTTATGTTTTAAGTGAAGCGTACCACACAAAAAATAAAAAATATATAGTAATCCATTTGCTTATCACATATACACACATTGACAACTTAAACAGCTAAAAAACAAAACGTCTATAATATCACTAAAGTACTACCCCCTGCGATTGTACATTGACTAGAGTTTGCCTCAACAAATTCGTTCTTGGCTTCCGTAAATCATCGGATTTACTATATTTCTTATGAGTATTCCACGCAAGAAGTAGTTGGTGTTCTGTTGCTCCACTATCACCGTCCACTAACTGTTAGAACTTTACTGTTACTTGTTAACTTGTTAGAAGAGTGTGGTGACCGGAAATATATTTTTTATTTTAAATTAATCATGGCGTACGTGAGACAAGTGGTGAGTGAAAATGCTGACATTAGTACCCATATCGGCTAGCTTATTTAAAATTATATTCAATACTTTCGATACTATTGTCCTAATTAGGCTATGGTAAATTTTGCACTACTAAACTAAAACGTTTTTAAATTGTCTATAGTTTTGTAATAAGAGACGCGCAACAAGCAAGAAATCACTGTATATTTTGTTGGTCGCAGGCAACACTCAATATACAAGTTTGTTTTACTGGTTGCCTATATGGGGATGCGTAATAATTTCCAACCGCAAGCAACACCTGATATTGTAACGTGTTTTACTGGTTTCCTATATAGAAGTACGTTTAATTAAATGCTCTAATTGATTAAACTCCCAAATATCGTGCTTCTGTCTCGCTGGGCACATAGTCAATAAAGAGCTAAATTCATAATTTATTTATTAAAATTACATTTTCTTTGACACATTTACAGTTTTTTTAACCTACCAACTTTTTGCGAATTGGGAAAAAAGTGTAAAACAAAATTTCACATTTAGTGTTAAGACATAAATTTATTGGGAGGCCACAATTGACCATTCACATTAATTTGACTAGATTTTGTTTAAAAAGTATACATCTAATGAACAATAACAAAATAATTACTATACTGCCGGCCAAGTGAAACGTCAAACCACGAAACCTCAGCTGTTCCAATATTTCAATAGACGATTTCCAAAAATCTATTTCCTTGCATTGCTGTTCTTGTCGGCTGTGAAAAATACTAAATGCATTCACTGTATCGTCATTTGTCCAGAAACTACAGGATGATAACCACATCTAATGCAAATTTACCATAATTTTAGATGCACCAAAATGAATGGACTAAAATTTTGTGGTGTAACGTTTCAATTGATCAGCATACTTTCGAGCAAATAATCTATGCTAATACTGATTGGTTTCATTTGGTTAAGGATATGAAGTTTTTCTTTATAAAACGATTGTATTCTTCACCCTGTGATGTATGTAGTAATGTAGGTATATGCATCGAGTGTAAAGGTCCAGAAAGATGATTAAAAAATTGTATACATTTTTAATAGATGCAAGAATATGATTTATGTGAAAGAACAAGGCATGAAATTTATTAATTGATTTTCATAAAATTAAGGTTAAGTGGTAGAACAGATTCTGTAATTATTGCAGAAACTGAACTTCGCCTTTTTATGCCACAGTTCATAATTGTAATATTCTTTATTGGTTTTGTTTTGCCTGTAATTGTGGTTGTAAATAAAGACGTTTATTATTATTATTATTATTATATTCATATAATTTTAAACAGTTATAAAATTCCTTTGTTGCCGATGCCGTTACGTCGTCTTTCGAAATGCCAATGATTTGAAATTTGCAGTGAGTGAAAGGTCGAGAGCTTGGCATTTTGGTTGTGTGACTTCTTTACACGAGTTTGTGTAAAAGACTAAACATTTGAGAGCTAATTTTGCGTAATGGGAACATTAATTTGGGTAAATATCAGACGCAGTCAATTCCAATTTATTTCCTCGAGAAAAAATGTTCAATTTTAAAACTGTAGTAAGGCATTCATCTAATAACATTTAAATTTTAGTTGAACATAGAGATAGAGAAGACGGATATAACGATTTAAACTCTTAGGTAACAATATAGAAGTTGAAATGTTGATATTTAAAAATATGTATATTTGATATATTTAATACTATTCTCCTAATTGCCTATGATAAATTTTGCATTACTAATTAACGTTTTTAAATTGTTTAAAATTGCGTATTAACAGGTGTGTAACAAGCGGGAAAACGAAGTATTGTACATCTATTTCTGTTCGCAAGCAACACTCAATATTCAGGTATGTTTTACTGGTTGTCTATATAGAAGTGCGTGTATTTAAACTTATTTCAATCGACAACAAATTCCCAAATATTGGGCGCCTTAAATTAAATATAAAATTGAGTTGATCTAGGGTTTGTTTCATGGAAATGAGTGTCTACAATAAAAGGCTACAGGGTGAACACTAATCGACAACATTGGGAAATCGTGACGAATCATGTTGGTTTTTAAATTATAGTAAATTTGAGCTGATTTGTTAAATTTTTTTCCACGTCATTTCCATGAAACCATCCTTTCTGTAATGACTTGTATGTGTTTCCCAGGTAACATCGATGGTACGCCTCATTTAACGTAATTATTAATCACAATTTAAAAGAAATAAAATGTTGAATATTCATCCTACTGTTTTAATATTACGAATGTTTAATTTTCGGTAGGGTAGAAAAGTCACGTTTGAAATACTTACTACCCCTAATCCCTACGAAATATTTTTTCTTCTAATCTGATAGTAATAAATTTGGTCCGTTATGTTTTAAGTGAAGCGTACCACACAATAAATAAAAAATATAGTAATCCATTTGCTTATCACATGTACACACATTGACAACTTAAACAGCTAAAAAACAAAACGTCTATAATATCACTAAAGTACTACCCCCTGCGATTGTACATTGACTAGAGTTTGCCTCAACAAATTCGTTCTTGGCTTCCGTAAATCATCGGATTTACTATATTTCTTATGAGTATTCCACGCAAGAAGTAGTTGGTCTTCTGTTGCTCCACTATCACCGTCCACTAACAAGGTTTTCGAGGAGTCGCTAGATCTGTTGCTCAGCGAGCCGTTGTCTTCGTTGTGTTGTAGCAGGATTTTTGGCCATCGCTGTCACTGTCTTCTCCTTAAGGGTTATGCAGATTAATTCGGACCATTGCTACCACTAATTGTTTATTTGCAATAGCAACGTGTGTTATTCTATCAGGAGGAAAATCCTTCTTGCTCTTGGTAAATATAGGTAGTTCCAGTTCCAACATCATTTTGATATAGCCTAGAGAGCTCTAAAATTAAGAAAATAAGTGGTGAATCATAATCTCAAATAGGACGATTACACAAGTAATTTCGGCTCTTTATGTAAACCTCGGCAAGGCGCCTTATAATAAGTTTGAGGTTTGTGTTCATGTAGGCAGTTTTTTCACCTGTACATTTTCAAAAAAATTATGAGATGTTATGCTATATGGGTAAGTATCTATTCCCTTCAAATGAAAATCTATTGTTTATAGGTTATGTTGATTTTTAAATTTTCGTGTATCAAAACTTATTTCCGCCGGTGCTGGCAACGTTGCTAACTTCACACCAGTTTTCGAGCGCCATCTAGTGCCTACTAGTTAAAGTCGATATGTAAAGTTGAGACCTTTTCGGAAACTTACTCGGTTGTTTGATGTCACGTGTCAGTTATTTGTTTTAATCTAGTTAACTCGAGTAAGTTTCCGAAAATGCCTGTAGTTAACTCGAGTAGTAAATCGGGTTGAGAATTTTCATGTTTACGATTTTTACGAACACGGGTAGATTTGATAATTTGACTGGGTTAGTAAACGAACGTCATTTGATATGATCTAGTACGAGTAAGTTTCCGAAAATGCCTGTAGCGTTTGAGCTAGCGGCTAACTTCTCGTTGGTTGGTTCTTAGTTTCATTTTCATTCCATTCCTTTGCGTTTGCTATTCATAAAAGAAGTATGGATGAACCTGGTAATGAATTTGATGACAGTGATGATCCTGTCTGTATTGAGAAAGGTAATTTATTGTTATAAAACAGCCAAATATGTTGATTTTGTAGGTTAAGTGAACATGCTTTTTGTTCAACTTTTAAATTGCTTTTAATTTATTTTTAGATACCTATAATATAGGTGTTTAAAACATTGGGAAATTTATTACACTTGTTCCAATGTCCACTAAAACGAAAACGCTCTACGAACGAACATAAAATGCCTTTACACGCCAGGAAATCAGGAAGTAAAGCTAGACTGGCTATAAGTATAGCGTCCCCAAATTTCGACACAGAAATAATTGGTCACGAGGTGGATGAGGACATAAATTCTTCCAGAAAAGATCAACATTCTTTTTCTAAAGCGAATTAGTGGACAAGGTACTTCACCAGTCTATCAGAGCAGAGCAGTTGAGGAAGCTAATAAATACGCAGTGGATACTTATAATGTCAGCGAAATACATTCAATGGCTTTAAAAGGTTAAATAATAGTTGTTATATCTCAATAGCATCGTCTCACAATGACTGTTGTAGGAATTTTTCAATTTCGTCCTAATTTTTCTTGTATGTTGTATGGAAAAAGGATTAAAGCAACAAGTCCCTGTTCGGTTCAAACAAAGCAACGATAGGTAAAAGAAATCTACAGAGACTAAACATTATAGGCTAGAAGAGCAGATGAACCGTAGACTGAGTGCACGTGTATGAACATAATACTACCCTTAGTAACGTAAGTAATACATGGTAAAGGAACTATACGAGTTATTATATCGGTAGGAATTCGAAGTCATTGTTCTTAAAACTTAAACGCATTCATAATCATTTCGAGTCGATTGATCTCTCGGTTGCAATAATCGAATAATCGATTATTCGGCAGTAATCGTAATATTTCGATTATATCAATAGCTTTGTTTGCCATCAGCCGCTAGTGTACACATTTTACACTTTTTGCCAATAAGTTTGGTATACCAGTACAGTGTACACGTTTTTGCACTTTTGCCACTGACCCTGGAGGAGTTGTAACGAGTGTCGATAGTGCAGTGCAGGTGCCTTATAATAAGTTTGTGTTCATGTAGGCAAAATGTAGGGTTGACGTCGTTTTATTTCGAAGTTATTGCCATGTTCACCTACAATATTCAGTTTTTCCCACCTGTACATTTAAAAAAAAACTAAGGCTGTATCGGTAGGTATCTAACAGAGATGGATGTCTGTGGTATCTATTTATTCACTTCAAATGAAGATAGGTTATGTTGATTTTTAAATTTCCGTGTATCAAAACTTATTTCCTGCCGTTGCTGGCACTGCGTTGCTAACTTCACACCAGCTCTTGAGCGCCATCTACTGTCTAGTACTTAAAGTCGATGTGCAACTAATCATAGAGACGAGCTAATTTAGCACATAACCACATCGATATGTTCATTTACCCATATTATCTTTTATTTAAGGTTATGTTCTATTCTGTGAAGTTATATTACTTTGTAAGGGAGAAAAATGTTTAAATAATCAAATAATCTCATTTTAAGGTATTTACTTTTATTGACAATGTTATCTGACATCAAGAAGTAGATTTGCATATTCGTAGTGCGATATAGTGCTGTTAAAATTTATAATACTCGGTTATTATGCCCATCTTTATTTCTGTTTCAGATTCTTGCAACCTTGACTGATAATGTTGGATTAATTCAAAGAATTTCAGTAGCTCTGATCGATATTTGAGCATCGAGAGATGGAGGATACCAACAAGAATCGTTCCTTTCAGAATTAATCATGACTAGTGGAAAGTTGGGATGTGGAATATAAAATTCAGGTATGTGTATAAAATGTAACACGTCTTGAATTAAATGTTGAGGGAATATGATTGACTGCTGTTTATTCGGTTTTAACTTTATCTTTGTTTCGATTATGATTTTATACTTGCAAAACTGCCCTTTTAAGACGAAAATTGTTAGGAAATTATGTGTCAACTTGTGGGAAACTGCCACTGCCCTGCAGACTTACCTGAGGTTCGTGAGCACACAGTAGATTTCGAATAGATTATAAGTAATTACGTTCTGGGTTATGGCACTTGTATTTTAAAAAAAAAGTAACGCAATTAATTTGAAACACTTGGATGTTGTTGTTAAATATAGTTGAAGTTGTATTTTAAACAAAATGATATTAAATCAGCATTAATCCTAGACTGAGTTGTACTGGACGATGATCTTCTTATCTCCTATGCAGATCATGTACTAGGCACTTCAGTTGTGTAACTTTTATATGTTATTATTGAGTTGAACATCGATTAATACATTTTGATGGAAGGGTCCGTTGTTTACATGAACACTTTTCAGCAATATGCACGGAACTTTAGTCGCTACCAATACCAGTAATAAGGAAATTAATTATTGTAATGTGCATTTCAGATGGAAAAAAATCCATAGTAGGTGATGGCATCTATAAAGAAGATTCAGAAGTTGCAGGGAGGATTCAACATCATCTCAATCAAATTGTTCAAAAAAATCCTAACATCTGGCTTTAATTCTTCTTGTAAGTACAATTGTAAAAAAATATTTATGAAGTTTATTTTTCTTCATTGGATGATCCAAGCAACATCTTGTGTTCTAATCACATTTTTGCAATGTCAGCCTTTATAAATTAGAAATCAGTGCAACTTTTGCTACAATTGCTACAGAGTGCGTCATTTTATAAAGTACCAACTGTGAATTTTATAAGATGTTTATTAAAAAATAGCTATATATGTATCGGAGTAGTGCAAAAAGCTAGTGTTTATGGCACGTAGCATGAAAATTAAAGCGCAGCCGAGTTGGGTAATATTCTAAGTGCCATAAACACATTTTTTGCACATGTTATTTCATTGTTATCAAAGCAAAGTGCCATAAAATTTAAAATGGTATAAATAGTCACTTCTGGCACTGCAAATAGTGTAAGTAAAGTACTAACTTTTTTCACGATCGTAGGAAAAAATAATTTCATGTAATCTACCTATATTTTCCTCAGGAGGACTTATCTCAAGATGTCCCCTGTTTTTGAATTATCTCCAGATGTTGGTGAAATGTAAATTGAGTAAAATATGCTAGTATTAGTGGAATCTGTCACATCAGAGGTGTACCAAGGGCGTAAGGTAACCGTTTACAGCCCGCAGCATGAAGATATTATTACAGGTTAATGGTCATGAACGTTTATTACGCCCGTGGTACATATAAAATTGTATGCACGAACAATTTATAGGGTTAGTTACTAACTTAGATTCGTTTTGATTGACAAGCATATTAACTGTTGCTTGAATGTTGTCATTCAAGCAATTCGAAGTCATTACTTAGCAACGGTCAAACAAAGTCAATCTCGTGCTCGTTATATTTCAATAGCGGGCTATATAGTAATTTTCCTCCCAAGTCCGGAAGGTGACTTGTTACAGTCGAGTAGATATTATGGACCAGGCGACGTCAGGAGCCGAGTCTAGAATATATAAACGAGGCTGGAACAACACCTTACGGACGTGTGTCGAATGATATTTTATTTCATCCCATCATTTCTTGTATATTAGTATATTTGTATAATTTGACACTTGGTTATTTTCTTACGTCATTTGACATTTGACACTTTTTTAATTTACGGTCGATTTTTATATGTCAAACAACTGTCGAAAGGTATAATAACAGTTTGTGATTGGTTCGTAATAAGTTTCCGGTACTTTACCGGCTCTGATACCGTAATGTCTCATTTTCCGGAAGCATATAAATACTGTACTGTTGTACTTTCCGGACGGGATGAAATAAAAGTTACTTTATTTCATCCCGGCCGGAAAGTACAACATTACAGTACTCGTATGCGGCCGGAAAGTGAGGTATTACGGTACTAGATACTGTAATGTACTGGAAGCCTCCTGAAATTCATTACGAACCAATCACAAACTGTTATTATACCTTATTTGACATATTAAAAATTTTCCTTAAATTAAAGAATAGTGTCAAAACTGTCAAATGTCAAATGATCCAAGAAAGTAAACAAGTTTCAAATTATACAAATGGACAATTAATGGCGGGATGAAATAAAATATTATTCGATACACGTCCGTTAGGTGTTGTTCCAGTCATATCTACTCGACTGTAACAATTCGCCTTCCGGATTTGTAACGAAAATTACTATTATCACACGAGCGTGCTAATAGGGCCTGTGGGCCATAAAGTTGCACCTAACGCCCGCATAACTGGGCGCTAAAGCACACTTTATCGCCCGGTTATGTATAAAATCCTATATTCTTTGTTCTAGGGCCAGCATTAGGATGGACAAGGAAGATGGCGTTTGGCGATACGTTATGTGGAAGACTCCCACAGAGTGTTATCCAGTGTACTTAACTATGATGTATTTTTTATTATATATTTAACTCTGTAGTTCATTCAGAAATAAATATTTGTATATGCATTTAATTTTGTTATTTCTGGAATCCCGTACCTACTAAAATCATAGAAATTATAGACTTTATTGAATGGATTGAAAAATTAGTCTAATGTACCAGTTGATATTTTTCTGCAAAATTGAACAATTGATGTAAAGTTGTATCAGGATTTATAGTTTCTCTTTCCTATGTTTGGATTGAGTAAAATTAGTTTAATGTTGTAGTGAATATTTCGCTTAAAATTCCAACGTTTCGGTGTAAATTTGTAGTTTAATAATGTTACAAAAGATGGCGCCACATATATTCCGGTCCTGTGGCTTTATACCCACGAGGGTATATTTTCCCAAATTAGAAAAGTACAAGTGCAATTAGAGTCGAAAGGTGATTCTGAACTAAGTTAAAACAATACGAAATTAATTAGGAACTGAAGTGCAAAATTATCAAACTGAAGCTAAAAAATAACGACGAATTTTCGTACCAGTTTCAGCGACAGAGTGTGAGTTTTCAATACAGTTACCAAAGATTTTTCGATTCAGTTACCAAAATATTTTCCCAAATTAGAAAAGTACAAGTGCAATTAGGAACTGAAGTGCAAAATTATCAAACTGAAGCTAAAAAATAACGACGAATTTTCGTACCAGTTTCAGCGACAGAGTGTGAGTTTTCAATACAGTTACCAAAGATTTTTCGATTCAGTTACCAAAATATTTTCCCAAATTAGAAAAGTACAAGTGCAATTAGGAACTGAAGTGCAAAATTATCAAACTGAAGCTAAAAAATAACGACGAATTTTCGTACCAGTTTCAGCGACAGAGTGTGAGTTTTCAATACAGTTACCAAAGATTTTTCGATTCAGTTACCAAATTATTTTCCCAACCGACCTCACTCCCTGGAGTGTCTTTCCTGCTTTAGAATTTAGTATTATAAGAAGATAGATAGTAGTATATATATTATACTTAGTATTTATAATATTTTTCTTAAAAATAGTAATACACCCCCCTATAGCAATGGAGTTACTGAAGACGCCTGGCCTGCGAATATTTAGTTTATATGGACGTCCAACAGATCTGTATCAGCGAAATGCTAAAATTTTATGTGGCGCCATCTTTGGTCAGCATGACGTACCTTCAAAAATTAAGACGATTTAATAAGGCGTTTGCAAAAATAACAAATTGATCAACCACGTTTCAAACTCATCAAGAAATATCTTTTCAATTAAAATGCGATTTAAGACAAAGAGCAAGTCGTAACAGCTAATTTAAAACTATTATATTTTGCAACAAATTACTATCTGCGACATGAAAGTGGCTCCATCTTTGGGAAATATTTATTACCACAATTTTAACTGACGGTCTTAATTCCACTTTTCTCTTAATTATCTTTTATTAGTAAAAGGGAAAATGAAAATGCATATCATTTAAAATAGGTTTATTTATAATTGCCAGGCACAACAAAACAGAGTAAGTAAACATTAAAAAATATACAATACAGAATCAAATAAACAACAAACTTCAAAGTTCCCTGTCCTCCAAATTTTCCGGCGAACGGTCGTGGGTCAGCGAGCCTCAATAAGATCCAATACCAGCCCTGGAAAATCAAATTTATAAGAAAAGTTCTAGTTGTATTCATACAGGGTGTCCCGTAAATAATGGATAATCCTGAACCCGGTAATAGGCCAAGCCATAACCTATCAGAATATCACAATTTGACCTTATTGAAAACTCTACAGTTTTTTAGAAATTTTGAAAATTTCAAGTGCCCATTTCTCGAAAACCGCAGGGTTTTCAGTAAGATCTAGTTATGATAATCTTTTAGGTTATGGCCTGGCCTATTACCATTTTCAGGATTATCCATTATTTACGGGACACCCTGTATAATGGGTTGCAATCAAAAATAATACACAGAGATGTAAAGGCAGCTTTACAGTCGGGAATTTTTCTTGCTACAAAATGCTCCCTGCTATAAATGGCGTATCTGTTTTGCAGTCAGCAATTTTTATTTCTGAAATTATTATTGCGTCAGGAGTGCCAACCAAACAAATTTCCCTGCATAAACCATCAGCTTATATGTATTTACTTGCTACATGAATTATCCATTTTAAATTGTAATAAATTCACAAAAGCAAATTAGACACTTCTGGACACTTCTTTACTTTGAATTTTGACTGAATAGGCTGCAGGGAATTTGTAAGGGGTTGGCAATATGAAAATTACTAAAAAAATGACCAACCATGCAAGTCCGATAAAAATAGATCCAGAGCTATTTGCTGCAAGTGCAAGAAAAATTGCAGCAACTCGTTGAAACAACTCATTTGCAGCAATAAAAATTGCCAAGTGTAAAGCGCTCTTTAAAACACTTATCCCAACCAACAAGTCGCACCGTCTACACGCTTTGCTTTTTGTCACATGTTTATCATTACAAATAGGAAATTTAAACAAAATAGTTTTTTATGCAACAAAATAGTTTTTTATGTAAAGTGAGCTTTTTATGAATGATAATTATTGTGAATAAAGTATTTAAAAATGTTTTTATTAAGTTTATTATTAAAGCAATTTTTACAAACACAGTCATGACATGCTGTTGTCATGATTGCATAAAATATTCACACAGGTACAGAAAATACATAATAAAATAATTAAACTTGCATGGAGAAAGACTAGCGCATACTAAAAATTTTGCGGACAAATCGCCAAAGCGCCATGCATAGTTCGCTGTCAGCATATGCCACGTACCGGCTCTTTATATTATTATTTTAATACAAAGGCTGATTTGGGATCTCGGAAACCGTTAAAAGATAGAGATTCGGTTAAATGGGGGCAAAGTTGCATAAATGAGTTATTTACATTAATTTCCTTATGCCATATTATTGGAGAACATCCAAGTTGAGTCAGCCTGTAATACTAGTCAAATCGGTTATTTGCATAATACCTCCAGAGGGTACAGCATCCCGCACCCATACTTGCTGGTATATAGTCAAATTAACTGAGAAAATTTAGTTGAGAGAACTAGAAGAGCTCAATCAAGTTGTGATACCCCGTTCTCTCTTCATGACTGAACAAAAGGCATGCACGGTCTACAACGGCAAACAGCCACAACATATAATACTGGGATATTAAAGACTAACCAATTTAACTGTAACGACTCTAATACAAAGATGTAAAGTTAAAATCAAACCTGTTAGTTTGTTCCATATATATCCGCGGTATTAGTTTTTATCTATTAAAAACCCACTCCAGGTTCTACCACAATCGGAACATCATGACGACTTAGGGGAACCATAGTGGAACTTGGCATCCATCTACTTCGATAAAGGTACCTGCCTCCGTGCGAATTGCAGTGTATCCAGCTGAAACAATAAAAGTAACATAAGGATAATGTATTACATTTTGTGAAGTTTACACCAGTTACAAGGTGTACATTTTCCTTCCCGTAACTTCTCAAGAAAATAAGAACAGGTTTCCTTATTTATCTCTGCGTGTAGCAATGCAAATATTATAACATGTAACATGAAAAGAGATGTGAAGCGCTAAGCGGAACAAAAAAAAAAAAACCTAACCTAAATCATTTTCAGCAAAAAAACGATGTACCTTACTATGAACCACACCTCTTGGCCTGAAAGTTCCTGTTTTGAAGTCGGAGAACTCGAAACTGAAATAAGTTTTCCATGCAAACGCTCCGTTTTTGCAAAATAAATCCTGAAATTTCACTCTTTGACACCAACATTTTGTATCATTAAAAACAACTTAATTCCATCCAATTTTTCGGTGCATTAACACAGGTGGACGTTCAGCGAGTAATGCCCCTTTTATCCATTGCGAAAAAGTTTGCTTTTCCACAAAGAAATCAAATTTTATACACATTGGCTAAGATACTCTGTTGTCATAACACCACAGAACATGAAAGGTAACCATCAATCATCATAACAACGTCATAACCACGGAACACAGAACTAGCGTAGCTGAACTGGTCTGAAGTTAGCAACTCGTTGCCAGCAACGCTAAGGAAATAAGTTTTGATATAGTGCAACTAACTTCAGTCAGCTGTATTCTAACCTCAAAACTCATCCCATCACGCTGCATGAGCATAATGTTGACTGCTGGTTTAGTGATAATAAAATAGATACAAATAAAAATAAAATAACAACTGTCCGGGTGGAGTTTTACGAGATGTGCATAAAAATGAAACAGTTTCCATTTTATAGCTGGACGACACGGAGTCATTTCAAATGTGGGATTTCCAAATAACGATAATTAATTTTGTTTAAAGCAAATAGCTTGTGGAAAATAAGTCAAAGTTGAGGAAACTTGCGACTCATTAACACAAGACGAAGAGACGAATGAATGGATTAAAAAGGATGCTAAGGCCCAAAAACATATGTAACTACGATAGATAAAAAGCTCGATAAAAAGTTAATAGTCCATATGAATTGTAATGCTTCTTGCGATATGTATACGAAAGAAACTGTGTAAGAAATTTATCAGAAAGATAATGAACAACAAAAATGCAGTTACAAGAATTCTTCAACCTTAGCTATGAATAGGTACACAGCAAAATAAATTAGACACGCCGTTTGATGGAGAATGGAGAACCGCACAAGCATAACTAGGGTGATTAAGAAGTACCCTACGTTACGATAAACAGACAAATCTTTTTTTTCAAATACCATTGGTTCTTTCATTTTCACCTTATAGTGGTTGTAAGGCGATGTATAAACTATCACGAACCCATAATAATTTCGACTGACAAACGCGAAAATAATTTTTTAATTTATTTTTGAAGGAAAGTTTCATTATATAAATCGAATTTATTAAACTTTTAGATAGTAATTGTGTTCAAAAACATTTAATTCTGGATTAGTTGCCTTTAATTTCACTACTCCCTCAATTTTGTTGAGAATTTGAAATAAATTTCTAAGTATATCAAAACTTATAGCGTTTTCCAGTGACTGCACTCGTGCGGAACTGAGTGCAAGTTGTATGTTCCACTGAGAAAATAAAACAAACTTTGGCAGTTTCTTATGGTCCACTGGTAAAATTATATTCGTGTAGTGCACACCTAGTGCAGTATTTTCCCACGACCTTCTGTAGCTCGTGCGATCGTGGAGTGCAATATGGCGCATTCAATAATTAACAAAAAATGTTTAATAATCAATGAACTTCTCGATAGTTCCTCATCAGATAGTAGCGAGGAAGAGACAATAATAAATGCTATTAGAGAAAAAGGCCATATCCCAAAAATTTACAATTTTGTTAGCTCTGTTGTACATAACCTATCTAATAAATAATAAAATAAATGTCTCTGGTTGACACAAGTATGTTCCACTGGGTAGACCCACTATTTACGTACAAGAGTCACCGTGGAGTGCATGACGTCATTTGCACGAACGCGATGTGCACTCAGTGCTTGTCAGTGGAAAATGCTATTAATTTCCTTGGCGTTGCTAACTTCACACACATCGTAGCGAATAGATGGGCGCATTCGAGTGAAAAATAATCGACCACTCGATTGTGGAAATAATAACACAACCCGGTTATTATATCAGTGTTCGATTGATTAACAATCGAATGAAAATCAGAGTAATCAGACAGAAAGGTATTTAACGATTAAGTTAAGCAGTGGCAATTCGGGTCAAATCCGAGAGAATAAAATTCTAACGACTTAACACCACCAATCTGAAGATGTGAAATGATTATAAATCATACCATTATTAGTATCATTCGGATACCCAAGTATCCGATTATTGAAATCATTCGATTATGCTCATATTGAGCGCCATCTACTGGCTACTAGTTAAAGTCGATATGTAAAGCTGGTGTGAAATCAATGCAACCATCCATGGCACCAATAAGGACAAATGAACTAATCTACTACATAACCACAAATCAGGCAAATAACCATAGTCAAATACAAATAAATGAACCTTTCTTTCAGCAGTTGAATGAGCAATAGATATATTTTACAGCCGTATTCACCATTTTCAACTTAACAGTGTGTTAACTAACAGACACATAACAGCAGATATAGTTTATTTCAACGATAAATGTAACATAAAATAAGTCGCTATCTTTGTGAATCAAAGGCCGCTTTTTAGTTTTAGGAAGAAAGCCGCCTTTTTTATGTTACATTTATCGTTAAAATAAACTGTAACAAAGGATTTAACAGACTGTTAACCCGCAAAATCTATAGTGAATACCGCTGTTAGGGAGTGTATATTCAACCGAATATATGATTGGTTTAGCGCCTGCGTAGTGCGAATGTTAATTTAACTTATCCTGGCCCTAATCGAATCCACTGATTTATATAACTGGATAAGCGCTACCATTGTATGAAAGTGTCCGTAATTGAAACCGCGCATCTAATTGGCAAGCATGCGCACTGGACAAAATCACAGTGAATTAATATCGGTTAGGTTAGCGCAAGGCTTATAGACTTTGTACAGGTTGCCTCAATGAGCAGCATTAGGGCGAGGAAAATGCGGGTTGCGGCAGGGCTGGAGACCGCGGTCTGTCATTTATTTTACATACTAAAAAGAGACACTAAACACTGCTCTGCTGTTGTAGAACAGAGATGGATATACCGACGGTCGCCTAGTGACGTGTGATATATTGAGATAGGTCAGGTTCAGATTGGGTAACCTTTAGAGTTTACCAGCCTTGAGGTTAACGATCGTGTACCAGCAAGGTTATGTCATATGTATGTATAGAAAGCAGTTAAGTATCTATTTTTGCAGAAAAACCTAATGTTCGGTTAAATAATACCGCTACTAAAGAACCAAACGTTCGGTTGAATAGGTACTCCCTGTATTTTATAATAATATACTGTGACAATAAATAAACTGATTACATAAAATTAAATATCCATTTGCGTTCTAATAGAATGGATTATCTTATACTTAATACTTATTTAATCTATGTTGATGCTAATAATCAAAAAATCATTCGTATGTCAATTTGAAAGTTACATGAATTATTTAGTTTTCAGGTTTCCCTTCGCTTTATCGCCGTTCACGTCATTCTACACTATTTTTATCTCAAAAGAAGGAGCACATTAGTTTTATGCGTATCCTAGATTTCAAACATTATGATGCTGGATTCGTAGTGCACGGTGCACGAAACCGTACCACCAACGAACAAAGAACAAACATAAATCGATAAGAGCAATCATAGTCAACTTAACATATGCCGTATACTATTAGAAATGGTTTATTTTTATTTCTTATCGTTATCGCTACATAATCGGTTACAAACGTACGTGATCGGATAATTTCGTAAATCGATTTCATCACAGATTCACAGATATTCGCGTAGAATGGACCGTCTGCAATTATTTTAGTTTTATGTGGTTTGCAGTTGAATGGTACTTTTATTTTTACTACGATTGCACCAGGATTGCAGCCACCTACCTATGCCCCACTTGATTTCTTATATCTTACCTGTTTGTTTATAAACTTGAACTTACGACGAAATCAGAAATCCACATGTAAAGTTGATACAGCGATCATTTAAAAGCGACGATACTGTACCTGCTGGTATATTGTCAAATTAACAGAAAAATTTTGTTAGAGAGCTAGAAGAGCTCAAACAAGTTGTGATACCCCGTTCTCTCTTCATCATTGAACACAAGGCATACACAGCCGCAACATACAATACCGGGGTTTTAAAGACTAACCAATTTAGCTGTAACTAATCTAATATAAAGATTTAAAATTAAAATCAAACCTGTTAGTTTAATTCATATATATCCGCATGTGAGGGTATTAGTTTTAATCTACTAAAAATTTCCTCCAGGTTCTACCACAAGCGGAACATCGTGATGATTTAAAGGAATCTTAGTGGAACTTGGCGTCCATCTACTTCAATAATTTTCCCTGCCTCTGTGCGAGTTGCAGCGTATCCAGCTGAAACAATAAAAATAACATGAAGGATAGTGTATTATATTTTGCGAACGATTATCTGCGTCAAATTATTAATTAGCTTAATATAACTTTAACACGTTCGCGGACATTAGCGGAAAATGGAGACTGCCAAAAACGCATTACAATATTTAATGAACTAGAGAAGTTTATATTTGGTCGGCATAAGCCGCTTTGTCCCTGTACATGGGGCGGCATATGCCGCTCTGTCCGCGAACGTGTTAATCTAAGTTTACACCGGCTACGAGCTGTACATTTTCCTTCTCGTAACTTCTCAAGCAAATAAGAACATGTTTCCTTATTTGTCACTGCGTGTAGCAATGCAAATAATATAAGACGAAAGGAGATGCAAAACGCTAAGCGGAACAAAAAACAAACCCAACATAATTTTCAGCGAAAAAACTATGTACCTTACTCTGAACCACACATTTTGGTCTGAAAGTTCCTGTTTTGAAATCGGAGAATTTTCCGTGCAAACGCACCGTTTTTGCAAAAAAAATCCCGAAATTTCACTCTTTGGCACCAACATTTCGTATCACTAAAAACAACTCAATTCCATACCATTTTTTCGGTGCATTCTCACAGGGGGACGATCAGCGAGTAATACCCCTTTTACCCATTAAGAAAAAGTTTGCTTTCCACAAAAAAATCAAATTTTATCCACAAATAGGCTAAAATACTCGGATCTGAGTCACGCGTCATAACCTCACAATAAAATAACATAACCATGGATTATCGAAAACAGAACAGGAAGCGATGGACATGGGAGCATTCGAATGAAAATCCGAGAGAATCTCAACCTTTCTTGATCTGAGGAGAGAACGGTGCACAGCGATTAACCAAAGCCAAAGAGAATAAATACGATTAAGCGAAATCGAAGACAACCAAATAATTCAAGTAAACTTCAAATGCTTATCCGGTAATTAGCATCATTCGGATACAAAGTATCCGATTATTGAAATCGTTCGATTATGCCCGTCTGAAGCGCCATCTATTGTCTACTAGCTAAAGTGGATATGTAAAATTGGCGTGCAATCACTGCAATCATCCATAAGGACAAATGAACTAATTTACTACATAACCACACCACAAATGTGGCAAGAGGCAAATTATCAAAGACAATACGAAACTAGACGCTTCATTACCTTTCTTTTCTTTCAGCAGTTTGAGTACGAAATTTCCAGTGTTCGCAACGATATATGTTTGTATTCACCAGTTTCAAACGCGAGCACAAATTTGGGATAGTGTAGCCGCCAGGGAATTATTTGTAACATAAAATAATATGGCATTTATTCGTTTTGAATTATTAGTTTTTCATCTTCCGTAGTAGATTGTCAAGAGCTGGTTCTAAATTAGTGAATTGTGGACTTGGGCAAGAAGTGGCTATACCAAGTGTATAGTTATTCCTTGCCAAAGTCCACAATTTACTAATTTAGAACCAGATCTTGACATATTTATGTAACTATAAATTGTCAACAAAAATAATTGAGGAAATAAAATTTGCAGATAGATTTATTTTTTCAAGTGGACACTCGAGAAGCTTGGTGAAAACAAAGTTGTTTCCTACAGTAAATTGACTGACGGCAGGTGGTCTCTAGTAATATCAAAGCTGTTTTTATGCACTGAACCGTGTTCGTTAACTGTTTCAAACCGCATTCAATTGTGACGTCAATGATTTGTGAGATCGATAAAATGAATAATTTCAAACAAGATTCAAGTTCTACGTTTGTTTTAACCTAAAAGTGTTTTTCATTGCAAAAAGCAATTATGGAAATGGAACTGGGTATGTTACAGCTAATAATTACAAAATCGTAATTATTTGCACCGTTTTATAACTTGATATTTTAAATAATAGCGAAAATGTTATGAATTTAGGATATTAATTTATTTATTCAAAGACCAAATGCATGTAAGGATGGATCGATCTAACAACTCATCTATTATTGTTTAAAACACATACAAACTACAGAAGAGCTTGTAAATAAATAAACAATGCCATACAAACAAAACTGTCAATTTTCAGTTGTCAAATCACCATCAGTGATCTCCCCCCACACGAGATTGGTCGAACACGTCCCTATGTAGTGTTTTGATAATATACCGGTATAAATATATAGGTATTTCTTGAGGATTACATTGTCCCAGCCAAACAAATTTGGCAAAAGTATATATCTAAAAAGATATATTCGATATTTAGCTATCACTGTGCATTTCTTACACTTTTACCAACAACAGACAATTGTTTCGACCTGTTAGGTCTCATCAGTGTTGTACAGGTTTGGTACGGGTATATAATTGTCTTCACTTGGGATATCTCTGATATACCCGTACCAAACCTGTACAACACTGATGAGACCTAACAGGTCGAAACAATTGTCTGTTGTTGGTAAAAGTGTAAGAAATGCACAGTGATAGCTAAATATCGAATATATCTTTTTAGAGGTATAAATATATAAAATTTTTTTTACAAGTACTGTCGCCAAAAAAACGCGACACGCAAAATGTAATTTTTGCAATAAAAAATATGTGACACATGTTGCTCGCATGAGAAAGCACATAAGTACCTGTCTGAAGTACCCTTCGAAAATAAGAAAACGATATGGTATTGCCAAAATTAATAAATTTATTTCTTATTAAAACACTGATTAAAAATGAGCATACATTATTGGTATTAAAATATTCGTACGGAAAAGACCAATCATATGTAATTATAATTAAAAAAACATAATTGACTTGTTGGCCTATGACCGTCAATAACGGCAGTCAATTGACAAAAAATAAATAACCGGCCATTTTATCAACACTAATTTTAAACAAGTCAAACTAATCAAAATCTTAAGAATAAAAATGAAACTTCAAAATTATAAACGAATCAAGCATTATTGTTAAAGAATACTGAGAAATAGATATATTTTATAATAATATACTGTGATAATAAATAAATTGATTACATAAAATTAAATAACTATATTTAACTTTTTCAAAATAAGGTGTGATTGTTACAGGTGTTTTAATATGCAATTTTGAACTTGTTTATTTTACTCACGATAGAAGGAAAATTTGTTTTTATCAACTCTATTATTAAAACAGTTTATATTAACACAATCATGATATGCTGTTGTCATGATTGTATAATATATATTCACACGGCATAGAAAATACAAAATAAAGTAATTAAACTCGCATGGAGAAAGACTAATGCTCGACGTTACAAGTGATACTAAAAATTTTGAGGACAAATTGCTAGAGTTTGCCATAGTTTGCCGCCAGCATAGGCCAAGTTCTGGCTATTTGTATTATGCTTTTACTTGATGGTTGGAGTATTAGTGCCCAATTTGATGCTATCAAATATCATAGGGTGAAACAGTAACTACAATTTACCGATTAAATATTTAGCAATACAAAGGCTGATTTAAAATAGATGCTCCCCATTGGGATCTCGAAATCCGTTAGAGTCGATAGATGCGGTTAAATGAGGACAAGGTTGCACAAAAGAGTTATTTATAATTTCCTTATGCCATATTATTGGTGAACAACCAAGTTGAATCAGCCTGTATACTAGTCAAATCAGTCCTTTCCTTAATACCTCCAGAGGGCACAGCATCCTGCACACGTACAGCATCGTCGCTTTTAAATGATAGTGATATCAACTTAACAAATGGATTTCTGATTCTGTCGTAAGCCCAATGTTATAATTAAACAGATGATGAGCAAGTCAATTGTCGTTGCTTTGCTCTTACCTGTTTGTTTCTAACCTTGAACTTACGACAGAATCAGGAATCCACATGTAAAGTTGATACTGCGATCATTTAAAAGCGACAATACTGTACATACTGGTATATTGTCAAATTAACTGAGAGAAATTTAGTTAGAGAGCTAGAAGAGCTCAAACAAGTTGTGATACCCCGTTCTCTCTTCATCATTGGACCCAAGGCATACACGGCCTACAACGCCAAACAGCCACAACATATAATACCGGGGTATTAAAGACTAACCAATTTAACTGTAACTACTCTAAAGATAAAGATGTAAATTTAAAATCAAACCTGTTAATTTGTTTCATACATATCCGCATGTGAGGTATTAGTTTTTATCTATTACAAACTCAGGTTCTAAAGATAAAGATGTAAATTTAAAATCAAACCTGTTAATTTGTTTCATACATATCCGCATGTGAGGTATTAGTTTTTATCTATTACAAACTCAGGTTCTACCACAATCGGAACATCATGATGACTTAGTGGAACTTAGCGTCCACCTACTTCGATAATTGGACCTGCCTCTGTACGAGTTGTAGTGTATCCAGCTGAAAATAAAAGTAACATGAAGGATAGTGAATTATATTTTGTGAACGATTATCTGCTTCAAATCATTATCAGCTAAATATATCTTTAATCTAAGTTTACACCAGTTACATACCCTCTTTAGCAAATAAGAACAGGTTTCCTTATTTGTCTCTCCGTGTAGCAACGCAAATATTAGGTATAAGATGGAAGATGTGTAACGCTAAGCGAAAAAATTATGTACCTTATTACACAATTACACATCTTGGCCTGAAAGTTGCCGTTTTAAAATCGGAGAACTCGAAACTGAAATAAGTTTTCTATGCAAACGCACCGTTTTTGAAAAAAAAAAAAATATCCTGAAACTCTAAGCTTTGGCACCAACATTTTGTGTTACTAAAAACAACTCATTTCCATCCAATTTTCTCTGTGCATCCACACAGGGGGGCATTCACCGGCTAATACCCCTTCCATTACGAAAGAGTTTGCTTTTCCACAGAAATATTCCATTTCGTATATTCCTTTAAAGGAAGGAAGTAATTAAGGAACTGTTTCAAGCACTGAACTGAATCATGATTTATTTGTTCAGTAATCATTTACACGAACGAAAGCAGCTAAAGATAACGTAATTTAATCTACTCTACATAACCATAACGACAAATACGACAAACAACAACCGTACCACACCATAGACAATACAAATAGAGACTTTTCAGCAGTTTACGCACTATATTTTCTGTGTTCAAAGCAGTGAAATAGAGAGCTGGTTCAAAGCAATGTTTTCACCAACTTAGGACATGGCCGCATTCGAATGAAAAATAATCGGATCATTGATTATGAGGTAATCGACAGAATCCGGTTATTGTGTCGAGTGCTCGATTGATAAATAATCGAATGAAAATCTGAGAATCCGATCTATCTTGATCTGAGGAAAGAAACGGTGCCCAGTGATTAACCTAAGCTGTCAAAGTCAAAGAGAATAAATACGATTAAGCGAAATCGAGGACAACCAAATAATTCAAGTAAACTTCAAATGATTACTCAGTTATTCGGATGCCAAGTATCCGATTATTGAAATCATTCGATTATGCCCGTCTTGAGCGCCATCTACTGTCTACTAGCTAAAGTGGACATGCAAAGTTGGTGTGCAAATATCCATAAGGACAAATGAACTCTAGATAGCGAAGCGAAATCTAACTACAACCAAATACATAATTTAAAATAAACTTCAAATGATCATTCGATTATTAGCACCATTCGGATACCAAGTATCCGATTACTGAAATCATTCGATTATGCCCGTCTTGAGCGCCATCTACTGTCTACTAGCTAAAGTGGATATGCAAATATCCATAAGGACAAATGAACTCTAGATAGCGAAGCGAAATCTAACTACAACCAAATACATAATTTAAAATAAACTTCAAATGATCATTCGATTATTAGCACCATTCGGATACCAAGTATCCGATTACTGAAATCATTCGATTATGCCCGTCTTGAGCGCCATCTACTGTCTACTAGCTAAAGTGGATATGCAAATATCCATAAGGACAAATGAACTCTAGATAGCGAAGCGAAATCTAACTACAACCAAATACATAATTTAAAATAAACTTCAAATGATCATTCGATTATTAGCACCATTCGGATACCAAGTATTCTATTATTGAAATCATTCGATTATGCCCATCTTGAACGCCATCTACTAGCTACTAGTTAAAGTCGATATGTAAAGTTGGTGTGCAATCATCCATAGAGACAAATGATCAAATGAACTAATTTACTACATAACCACAAATCTGGCAAATATAACCAAACATTTCGGAACACTCAAAGATGAATGAAATATTGCGATGGTTCATGAACCTTTCGCTAATCATGAAAGTACAAACTTTTGTGCTCTTAAAAATATTACGAAACTCAAAACAATCTGGCATTTAGCTGTGATAGTGGCAATTTTAAATAACAACAGTGCCAACTCTACGGTTTCATTAGCATATTATTATTATGAAGGTTTAAGCTGGATTCATAGTGAATATAACATAATAACATAAGCCGTATGCTATATCGATAAGACGTATGACATAATTTTAAGAAAATGCATTCATAGTCTGCGTGACGTTAAGAGTTGGCACATGCGCAGAGAGCTGTTAGAAATCTTAAATTCTAACGATCTGTGAACTTAACCTTACTGTTCTCTATTGTTTTGTTGCATTTTAAGATTGAATTTTGATTATTTTAAAAAATAAAAGAGTACCTTCCAATTGCAAACCACATAAAACTAAAATAACGCAGACGTTCCATTCTAGACGAATATCTGCGATGAAATCTATTTACGAAATTATCTGATCACGTACGTTTGCCATCGATTACGTAGCGATAATATCACACATCTGTCTTTCCTGTGCTGTGCTACCTCTTTATAAAGGGTGAAGCGGTATCTTGCAGCTCTATCTATGTAACTAGGAATATTAAACGATGGATTTTAATGTTAAACTATTTGCACCCAAGAAGTTTTTGATGCAATGTCATGATTTTGTTTCAAACAGGTATTTAAGGTATTTTTATAGTAAAGCGAAATTAAAAGAAAAAAATGTATGTCAATGCCCTACATCTCAAAAATGAGGCATCTCTACGACAGGTTTATTGGGACTTTTCTTCTTAACAGAAGGTCTACTATGAAGTGACGAAGTCCTGAAAAACCGACTCACCCTACACACACAAAGTGGTCTATTGAAAAGCAAACTTGCTGTGTAAAGAAAATTAATAAACAAACGTTTGCTATTATGATTTATTAATATTTGAAAATAACTGACCTGGTACAGTAACAGTATGTTAAATTAAATGAATTTCTGTTATTTTTTGTCCGGTCCTTTAAGCCTTAAATGGTTCAACCAAATCCACATCAGCATTCGGTATAACATTCTCCATTTCTGCTGGTATTTGTCATGATTTGGCTTTCTCCCAAGCATTGTAAAAATTTTATACCAAGTCCACGCCAGGTCTATCCACAAGATGGGGTTTCATTTTAAATGATTTCTGTAACTCTGCCAAGGACATGTTCGTCAGGCGTGGTTATTTTTGGAAGTCCCTTTCTTGTAAAAACTGAAAAGCAAATTACAGAAGTTAAACAAAATTCCGTTGATGAAATTTTCACATCTGATTGTATCAGAAACAAATTTGCACTTTGCATGTTAATGACATTGGTGCAGTCTCTAAAATGAAAGTCATTTTCAGGGTACGGCTCAACTAACATCAATAAAATAGCAGTGTTTGTTGTGCCAGAGGATATTATACTCTGACAGATCGGCATGAATTAAATTCGCTTTCTCGTCCATAGTTTTCATTGCCTCTCCTATCTGTAAGTGTAAGACGACAACCTTTATTACAATCTGCTTAACAAGAGCTGCAACAACTACGACTACATGTAGAACAGGTTAATAAATTACCTCGTCATAAGCCATGATTGAGGCCACGATACTATAATAAATAGTCCACATTCCACATCCTTCAATTTGTACCTTATTTTGAACCACATATTTTGGCCTGATATTTTCACAAGTTCCTGTTTTGGAGTCGGAGAATTCCAAACTAAAAGAAGTTTCCATGCAAACGCACAGTTTTTGCAAAAAAAATCCTGAAATTTCGCCCTTCGGTACCAATCTAAAAACAACTCAATTTCATCCAATTTTCATGGTGCACTCGCATGGGGGGACGTTCAGCGAGTAATACCCCTTTTATTCATTACGAAAAGGTTTGTTTTACCACAGAAAAATCAAATTTTATATATACATATGGCTAAAATTAAACTACTTGGATCAACTGCAACTGACGTCAACTGTCATGCACAGACACAGAATCATATAATAGAATAGAATGTGTCATAACCACAACTGAGAAAACTTGCATCACAGAATATATAAATAGACATAGGCGCATTCGATTGAAAAATACCGAATTATTGAAATGATCGGCACAATCCGGTTATTGTATGAGTGTTCGAATATTAAATAATCGATTGAAAATTAGACAGAAAGATAGTGGCAATTTGAGTAGAGAGAATCGATATTCCTGTATTTACAACACAATTGCAAAGAATAAATCATTTTAATTTTTTTCAATTAATTTTTGAACCACATATTTCGGCCTGATATTTCTACAAGTTCCTGTTTTGGAATCGGAGAATTCTAAACTAAAAGTTTTCCATGCAAACGCACAGTTTTTGCAAAAAAAAACCTGAAATTTCACCCTTTGGCACAATTAAACCTAAAAACAACTCAATTTCAGCCAAATTGTCTGGGTGCAATCACACAGAGGGACGTTCAGTGTGAGTAATACCGTTTTTATCCATTACAAAAGGGTTTGTTTTACCACAGAAAAATCCAATTTTATACATATAAATGCCTATAGTATGTACTATCGCTTCCGAAAAAAAGTGATCGATTTTTTATCAAGTAGTATGTTTTTTCGAAAAATTTTCCTTTGTAAATGGGAGTTTATACATCAGTTATGTCAATTAAATTATTTTGAAAAGAAATCATTGGTGAGGTCGTAATTATTAAAAAAAACTAATAAGAAAATAAGTTGTTAATATTTTTTAATTATAATTAAGAAAACAATTTAATTAGTATGGTTTTGAGAGAAGCAGAAAAAGGCTACATTATCATCGCCAAACTTGGAGAAGAGTGGTCTTAACAACGCATAGCAAGTGAAATTAATTGCAGCAAAAGCACGATTGAAAAACTAAACCAAAAGACAGAATACCTTCCGCTATTATCTGTTTTGTGCAAATATTCTTCATCAAACTTATGACCCCTGGGACAACTCGCAGTTGACCATTTGTAGCAGGACTGAGATATCTTTTCGTCGGAAAAGACCACTCGCTCCCAGTAACGATCGTTTTCATTACCTAATAAAAGTATTTGCAAACTTCATTCTTGCCTCTTTATTAACATCTGTTAGTCGGGGCTTTTTAGCACTGGCACAGTTAAATAGACCTTGCTCTCGCAACCGTTTTCTTGCTGTCCTAACAGACGCTGGGAAGTTTGCTCTTTATGGCTTCAATAGAATTAGAAAATGGGTTTAAATTCACATAGTTAACCAGGGTATTGTCTAGGTACTCTTTCCAGAACCCACTCTGCCCTTCTCAGATCATGAGTTTCTATCAACTTTTTGTTTAGTTTTTGATCGTGTTTTTGCTACAATTAATTTCACTTGCTATGCGTTGTTGAGACACCACCCTTCTCCAAGTTTGGGGATGATGTAGCCTTTTTCTTCTTCACTCAAAACATGATAAGGCATGATTAATAAAAAATTTATTTTTGCTTAATATGACAATATGATGTTGACACTAATAAAAAAAATATTGAGATTGATGCGACCATGGTATACTATGGTACGACACTGAATAGTGAATAGAACCACAACGGTAAAATCAGTCGATTACTTTTTTTCGGCCGCGATAGTACATTACAGTACATTTTCACTGACATGAATAGTACATTCGATTGCGAGCTCGCGGCAGCACTGCCGGGGTTGGAACTCGAGTTCCAACCCATTCCGGAGCCCTCACCTCCACAACGGGGCACAGAAGGGCCCCCATCCTTGAGAGGATGGATAGATCCCTTTGTACTACAAAAATTCGTAGTTTTATGCTCATAACTGTACTACTACTACAATGCAGAGCAAATTTTGCAGCCCCATGAATGTGTAGGAGGTGCCTGCGTTCAGAGCGAGCCGCCTCCATGGGTTATTGGGGCACAGAACTGCCCCATCCTTGAGAGGGATGGATAGATCCCTTCGTACTACAAAAATTCGTAGTTTTATGCACGTACTACTACATGCAGAGCAAATTTTGCAGCCCCATGATTGTGTAAGAGGTGCCTGGCGTTCAGAGCGAGCCGCCTCCATGGGTTATTCACCTTACAGGGGTGTCTCGTGTATATACCCCTTGCGACAGAATCCTCTGCGAGATAGGCATATCGCCATCTCGTGAGAGATACATGTACTACTGAGTGTGTGGGTGGGTACACGTACGTACAATTGCAAAGCAACTTTGGAAGCCTACCTACGATAGCAGCTTGCTTACTCTGGCGTATCTGCTTACTAGGCACATCCCTTGATTTACCACTCGCCGTACAGGGGTCGTGTACCTATATATCTGGGACAGTGATTGTCTGCGAGTTGGGCATATCGCCATCTCGTGAGAGTTAATTGCACTACAAAAATACATACATTGTCATACATGATGTATATAATGTTTGCAAATGCAACATGCAACTTCAGTAAAGTGTAAACATGCAGCTTCCTTGGTGCCGGCGTTTGCGCTAGCACAATCCATTGGTTTACCCATCGTACAGGGATCGTGTACCTATATAGTTGAGGCAGAATATGTCTGCGAGTTAGGCATATCGCCATCTCGTGAGAGATTCTTGCACTACAAAAATACATACACATGTGAATACATTTTGCAAATGCAAAGCAACTTTTGTATGCTTAGGACATGCAGCGTGCTTACAGCTGGCGTTTATGCTAGGCACAATCTTTTGGTTTCCCTCTGTACGGGATCATATACCTATGTACCTGAGACAGAATTTGTCTGCGAGTTAGGCATATCGCCATCTCGTGAGAAATACATGCACCACAAAATACATATATAATATGCATATGCAAAATTGGTATATACACTTTTGCAAATCAACTTCTGGAAATTGATATGCTCAGTGTCTGGCGCCAGCGTGTGACGGGTGTGGCACAATCCTATGGTTTCCCACTGTACGGGATCATGCACCTATGTACCTGAGACAGAATTTGTCTGCGAGTTAGGCATATCGCCATCTCGTGAGAAATACATGTACCACAAAATACATAAATAAATGCATATGCAAATATGTTATATAACTTTTGCAAATCAACTTCTGAAGATTGAAATGCTCGTGTGACGAGTGTGACACAATCCTTTGGTTTCCCTCTGTACGGGATCGTGTACCTATGTACCTGAGACAGAATTTGTCTGCGAGTTAGGCATACCGCCATCTCGTGAGAAATACTTGTACTACAAAGTTACATAATTTTATATACAAATGCAGAGCAATTTTCTAAACTCAACTCAATTTAGTTCTTGAGTCAATACGAGTCCTCTATAACATCGAGACAGAATTCGATCTGGGAACTGGACACTGGACATGTCGTCATCTCTTGAAAGAAAGGTACATGTTGTAAACACTATGATATATAACAGAGAAAATTTTCTAAATTCAAGAACAGTTTAGCTGGAATGAGTGGGAGTGTTGAAAAGAGAAACATAATAGCCCAAAATCAAAAGACACCTTTTCTAAAAAACAGGTTGCCTATCGACTTTAGTCAATCGTGTATTCTGCTTTAATCCATATCACGAGTGGTGCTGGTATCGCAAAACATAGAAGCAAGCATAAATTCTGCACGTATTGCACATAATCCTGCTGCGTGGAACAGACGTCTATCAGCTTTTCCCGACTCATTGCTTGACACACTTCGTTTGATTTAGCTACGGGTGTCGGGCTGGGAATTTTTATCGATATATGATAATAAATAAATAAATAAATACACCACATGTAATTACGACCCCCTTTATCCCAGAAGGCTGAGCCTTGTGCGGGAGGGGGCTACACATTAAAGACAAGGGACACACATCCAATATCCGTGTATAATGGAAAAATCCCTCTCACAGTATTTTCCATTGCCACGACCGGGATTCGAACCCGGGACTTTTGGGTGAGAGGCAGGTACTCTACCATCTCGACCATCAGTCATACTCATCATGATAAATATCGATAGTTATCGATATATCGAAAAACGATAATTGCGATTGGAGTTATCAATATATCGATACATCGATATATCGATAAATATTGACATCGATATATAGATAAATATCGGCATCGATACATCGATAAATATCGACATATCGATAGTTATCAATATAACGATGTATATCGATAGTTATCGATATATCGATAGTTATCGATATGTCGATATTCATCGATATATCGAATTTATAGACATATTTTCAGTTATCGATATTCGATAACAAATTTTCTATATCGCCCACCCCTAATCACGACGACACTCTACGGTTTTTGGGAAAAACTGATTATCAAATAACGATATTTGCGATTGAAAATATAGATAGTTATCCATAGTTATCCATATATCGATACATCGATATATCGATAAATATCGACATCGATATATAGATAAATATCGGCATCGATACATCGATAAATATCGACATATCGATAGTTATCGATATAACGATGTATATCGATAGTTATCGATATAACGATGTATATCGATAGTTATCGATATATCGATGTATATCGATAGTTATAGATATATCGATGTATATCGATAGTTATCGATATGTCGATATTCATCGATATATCGAATTTATAGATATATTTTCAGTTATCGATATTCGATAACAAATTTTCTATATCGCCCACCCCTAATCACGACGACACTCTACGGTTTTTGGGAAAAACTGATTATCAAATAACGATATTTGCGATTGAAAATATCGATAGTATCCATATATCGATAACTGTCGATATATATATCGATAGTTATCCATATATTTTCAGCTATCGTAATTCGATTACAAATTTTAAATATCGCCCACCCCTAATCACGACACTCCTACGGTTTTTGGGAAAAACTGATAGCAGGACTGAAAGGACCGCCTTTTAGAATAGAAATTACAGGCTGGCACACTCTATACTTTTCGAGAAAAAAATTATTATATTTTTGTTATCGCTATCAGTTTGAAGTTTTTGTATATGATGAGGCTTTTATGAGTTTTCGTGAAAATTTGATAGCAGAAAATTTGATAACATGTTTTATTTAATATATTGTGAAAAGTTCAGGATGGCACCCTTTCTGGTTTCCGAGAAAACAATGTTTTAGGGAGCGAATATATTTTAATAGCAATCGTTGGCGGAAGAGCATGAAACATTTTTAACTGTATTGGCCAATTGGCCGCCTCTTTATATTCGGCGCGCAGACCGATACTATCCAGAAACGTTGTAACTCAGAAACGTTTCTAACTTCACACACGTGTAAAAGTATTGCGTATTCCAGACCCTCAATAATTAAAATATGTTCTGGGCGAAGGGAAATTGTTTATTAACAAAACAAACTCATTTATTCGCAACAAAATTTTCATTTAAAAAAACAGTCGAAATTTAATTATCAGGACATTAGACAAATACTTTCAAAATCTATAAGTAGTTTGTATACATATTATATATTAGTGATGCAATAAGTCTTAATTTCCGCAGCCAGAATAATTATTACATTTTTGTTACTGTTGCACAGTCTATATTTTGCAGTTTTTGGAAATAGTCTTTTTTAAATAATTCTGGGCAAAATATTGTGCAGCCGACGTTCTCGTGTGTGTAAGCTGAATATTTTAACAGAAATTTATGTTGTGCATCATGTAAAACAATTTGAATCGCAATACCTCCTATTAAATTGAAATACAAAGCATTTGTTTATTTTACTTGCCATTTTTTAAAATAAGAGTAAAGTTGAAAGAATGTGTAATATAAACTAGACAGTTGAATAACACATACTATATAAAAAATTGGAATTTATACGAATCTATTATTTCATCTTAACGCCTGTTTAAAATATTTTCATTAATATCAATCAATAAATTTTGCGCTTGGTAGAGTCATGCATCCTTCCCCAAATAAACCATCAGCTTCTACATGGTGTCTGCCTGGGTGAAGGTGTGAGGTCTTTGATGGGCGTGGGGACGCCCAAAAATAACCTCTTTCTTCGTTAATTTGCAACTTTTATATAAGTAGGCGATTTTTGGCAATATAACTTATTTTTACGAGTTCTACATCCTGTTAAAATAAATGCCTCAACTTTGAGAACACCCTGTACTATTTTTTAGCAATGGTTATACACGCAAAAACATATATGATGATTATATATACATATCAACGATTTAGCCCATCTGTAACTGTACCTATAGAAGTAGGTAGGTATGTAGCATGGCACCGAAATAGGGTAGTGGGAATATAAATATTGTTTTTTCCAATAATTTAAAATTTGTCTATTTCAATTTTTCTACCACACCACACTTTGGCTGTGGAATAATCTTGTGAATCTCGCATGCAACATATTTTGTCTTGAAAAAATATTTACAAATAAGATTTGTGTACCTGTCAAATAGTTTGGTTCAATTCAATTTACGTGTATGATCTGAAATATTTACGAGTGTCGAAGTATATGCGGAGTGTTACGAAAGCGATAAGAAAACCAGCAAATTTTAAATGGTTCAAATTAGAAAGAGACGCAGTGTTTTATTAATAACTCTTAAAAATAAAAATAACAAATCGATCTTTGATCTACTTTCAGTCCGCAAAGATTTTCAAAGATGTACAAACAATCGAGTTTACATATTTCTATAATTATATATATGCACTTGTGTCCCAGATTTATTTTCAGAGGATAAGTTGGTCAGTGCATATTAACCTAAATTGCATCACAGTATTTCGATTTCAAATCCAATTAAATTTTGAGCAGGTTGTTTCGTATGACTGTCAAGTCAAAATATATGATTCCATTTGAAAAAATTGTGTTTGTCCCAAAAACTATTCTTATGAACTTTATTTGCTCATAAAATATCACAAAATTTAGTATTTTCGTCGGGATTTTGATTTTTCTAGTTTTACACGGGTCAATTAGAGTAAATCGGGACAATCGGATTAGTCTATAAATGTTCAAATACTTTAGTAGAACTTCCACTACGATCAAAATGTACCTATCAAATTCAAGCCTTGTTTCACTACTTTAAACACCAATAAAAGAAAGTGCTTGGAAATTACTAATTGATATCGACAATTATTACTTTTCGTGGTGCTTGGTAATTTAAATTATTTTCAGTGGCGTATTACCCAATTTGGCGCCCGAAATCGCAAGATTAGGAAACGTCGTCAATATTTTTCAACTTCAATTTTTTTAGAAAGTCCAAGTTGCTCGAAGAATAGCAGTGATTTTTTTTTGCTCCGACCATTACACGATTTTAATATTTTTTTAAGAAAAAAATTCCTTTTCCAAAATTTTGCGCCACAAGCCCGGACTTCTTATAAGCTTTTGCTATAATACGCCACGCGCCACGCCACAGATTATTTTCAAAATCCGGGAATCTTAAATCAAACGTATGTTTATAATTTTTTAATTTTTGGTCTCTCCGTCAGGGCATTTTTCTGTTACCTCGAACTATAAAATTTAAAGTTTAGTAACAAATTAAGCTGATATTTTAAAGTTTAATATAAGCCAAATTGGTATATTCGTAGTTATATAGTGTCGTAATTCAATATTTCAGAGATCAATGTCTATGCAACCGTCAACATTAAAAGGTGCCATACTGGTTGCATACCTATAGATACTGTGCAACAACGGTTGCATATATTTAGGAAACCTTACGACTTGCGGTTTCCACTGCATACAGGAAGTAACATGCCACCAGTGCCACCACGAATTTCTCAATATATTGACAAATTCGTGCATGACACACATCACACATGGAGACAAACACCTCTTCTCGTAAATACGATTCTGGTATTCTATTAATTTTACTAAATCGTTTAGACACACTCCATTTTATTGACAAGTTCAAGTAATTGAAAACTTAATAAAACAACAATATTAAATAGAGCCAAATTTTTTATTAATTAATATCCTCCCGTAATCAATATTCTGCTGTCAAATTAACTTAAAATAATCCATGTGACTAAAATAAAAATTACTACATACAAATCTATGTAACCAGGATAAAAAATAAAATTATTAATATGAAAACAGAAATAAATATAATTAATAAAAGCCATAATAAAAAAACACTCTAGGTTTAAAAAAAATATATAGAACAAATAAATTAGTAGTCTATCACTCTGGTTTTCTGTCAGATTCTTTTGATTTTTCTGGCGTAGAGTCATTGTTCGTTTCTTCAGGAGGTGTTGGATTATTCTCAGGATCCAGGGACCTTCTTAAACTCTCCACAAAGTTAGGGTCAGCCGATTGCATTCTACTTGCGAGAGTTTGGCCACTGTAACAAAAACATTACCATTAAAATATTTTCACCCTACAATGATATCAAACAACACTTTGGATAGCCACATATATAACTTACGCTTGAAATAAGGCATTGAAATGTGGATCACCAGACTCACCCATAGACATAATGGCAGACATACTGTAAGAAAAAACATGTATCAGTAATAATACCTAAAATATATAGCACTAAATTACATATTACGAAAACTAGGGTCACCCAGCATTTGTGTAGCCATGTTGATCAAGCTTGGATTATTGATAAACTGTGAAATGTCTAAAGGCCTGTGTTCTGGCGGAGCTGCACTTTCTGGAAAAATATTTATACACTTTTATATATACATTGTTTCACGTTTTGTTACTTTGAATCGATGACAAAATAACGTTTGTTTGACGGTAACTGTACTGTATCTCTAGAATTTAATTTTATTATATTAACTAATTATTTACTTTCTATTAAGGAGACTTTAAATGATTTCGCAAATGAAAAAAAGGATTTTAACCGCTCTATAATTTTTTTAAAGAAAACGTTACCCATATTTGCGAATAATCTTTCTTCGGCTAATTTTAAGTTGGTCTCATACATGGAATTTCCTGGATCATATTTTAAAGCTGTCAAATAGGCGGTACGAGCCTCTTCGTATTTACTGAGGTTAGAATAGGCAATTCCAAGGCGACCATAGGCTTTTCCATAGGCTGGATCTAGTTTTATTGCATCTTTACAATCATTTATTGCTTCTAAATGCTTCTCCAACCTGCTGTAGGCTGCGGCACGATTACAGTAATAAACTGCATTAGTAGGATCTAATTGAATAGCCCTTGAATAGAATAATTTTAAACACTTTTTTGATTTTCACAAAAGCAGGATATTGCCATTTTTACTGTGGCAGTTATTAATAATTTTGAAAGCAGCAAACAATTTGTTTGTAAGTCTATTTGTTTACTTGAAGGAAACGATGTATATTATTATTTAAATTATATACACTTGTAGTAATTACCTCGTCATTGGCCACATGAAATCTATGCCAGTTTTAATAAGTATATTTTATATAAATGCTTTTGCATCGACAAATCCTCTGAAATAAAAAATTGGAATTGGCGATGTGCAAAACCGTCTTTTACATTAGTAATATTTTTATTACAAAAAATTAGTATTTACTTGCTTGGACTGCCTCGCTATTAGACAAATAGTAATATCCTGTTTTTCAAACGTAATTTAAAGCATGTTTTTTATTCCGCAGGAATGACCTATTATATCCTGCACAGTTATCTGCTTTTTGTCCCGATAGTTGCAAAAGTCCAGTTACTCATTACGGTTTTTATTACTACTGCAAGCAGTAGCTCAACGAGCTCTGAAACGTTTCAATAGTACTTGGTGGTTTTATCGGTATCTTAGGTTTTAGTTTTAGCTGTAGCATTGTTAAGGTCAAGGTGAAATGGTTGTTTACATAATATTTTTGTGTTCGACTGTGTTTGCCTTATCACTAAATTTTGGACTTCAATGTAAACAGTTAAGTTAGGTTAGGTTGCAATAGTTTTGATAAACGTAACAAGTTAGAGTGTTCTTTTATTACAATGAAGATCTGCAAACAGGTGATTGTAGCTTTGACGTTGTTTTACTGCGGAATTAAAAAACATGCGTTTATTGTCACTACTGTTGCACTAACTTTGAATACTCTACCACTGCTTCGTTATAAGATGAGTTCTTCATATGAGTATTACCCTTGCTTTTGCATAATTCTGCTATGGTCTTTTGTTCCTCGCTAACTTCTACCTAGGCATGAAAACGGCACAAATTTTAAAAGAAACCGACAGAGCTTTTCGTTAGGATTAGAGCTAGTATAAATATTTTACCTTTGGTGTTATATGGATAAGTGAGAGTAGATCTAGCTTTTCTTTCTCTAATTTTGTTCTAGTGTCAGTGTCGAGTTCAAAAGCTGTTTCAAGGCACTGTATAGCAACTTCAATGGATTCCTTACGTTCATCATTTAAATTCCCATTAATTAATTCATCTTGCAAGAAGTTTACGACGTTTAAAATAAGACACTGCTTTTTGGGATCCAAAGTAGACTCCATAATCTAGGAACAGTTAGACATTATAAATAGAGAAATACCACGATCACAGCTGTTACCTGTTAAAATTAATTATGTTAGAAAACAATTTACAAAGCCTTTGTACTATGTTGCTGTCTAATATTTGGAACACCTAAATATGCAGATACCAATTAATTTCATAAATCACAGTACATTTCTGTCAGATTTCGCGGTTATGGTTGTTCCTACTAATTTTAGGTTATCACTGCAGGAATCCTCTTTATCGACATTCCGCCATGACCGCGAAAATTTTAAAAATGTTTAAAAAATAGCAACCACAATCTGCGAGAGGGACAAGGGTAATTTTTATATTTCAGTTTCGTTATTGCTTCATGATAACAACACAGTCAATTTCGTTGAATAATCTGTATCTAAAGTAAAGAGATGCTATTTTTAAATATTCTAGGTATTTTTAAAACGAAGACTGCAACTGCCAACGAACGGGGTTAATTTTATTAACGTATCAAATTATTAAAGTTTTACCATACAAATTGTGGAAGTAACGTATTCGAAAATAAATTAATCTAATTGGATCATGTCAAAATTCATGTACTTGTGTTACTTCTCACAGCTTCTCGGAATGAGATTGAATATCTTTCCCCATTTTCTCATAACCTGACTCTTGAGGCACGTCACGAGGTTTAGTTCTCATCGATAGACCGAAAGGGAGTTCGGCTGTGTTCGCCAGCGCTGCCCACGTCATTCCATTGAGTTCACGGTTGCCACATCATACCATTGTTTTTGGGACTTTGCCGAGAATATTTTTTAATTTAATTTAATTTATTTACAAACAGCTAGTGCGAAATTGTATTAATAATAATTATTAGGCCAAGCGAGCGCATTGCGCTCACGAACTTACAGATTGGATGTTTCTCAAATATTTTGGGGTACCTTATGATGTTTAAAATATAAGTTGTCAGGGTGAGGGTTCAATGAAGGATTTAATTTTTTGTAAATGCCAGTTTTATTTTGTTTGTATTCTCGGACAGGGACAGGATAGTGCGCTTCCGCTGCGAATTGACACCACGGCAAGCCCCAGAGCGTCTTTATCAGCAGGCGAAGTGGCCAAGAGTAGTGGGACTTGGCATTTTCAACATAGCGAGCGGGTGGCAACGCTGTTCATTCAAGACGTTTCTACGAGCGGCTTGTGGACGGTGCCGTTTGCACCAAGTGCGTAAAGATTATTGAGTTTTTGTGACTGTTTCCCGATTTGTTTCGAAAACTGTTTTTGCCAATATGGCTTCCTCTGGTATGGAGTTTCAAAAATTGTCTGAGGAGGAACGCGAAGAAATACGGGAACGGTTTAGTACGGTGAGTTTTAAATATTTTTTCCAATGTATAACCTATAAATTTTTTATTTGAAATCGATTTTAGTTTTAAACATGTTTATATGCGGTATTTTGACAGTCGACGTGACACACTCAAATTGAAATAGCAACGCCCATTGATATGTAATTTAAATTAAAAAATCGCAACCTATGTAGGTATATATATATCTCTGATTTGTTTACACATGTAACAATATTTATATGTATTAATTCAATCTAGTTAATTTTGGATACAAAAACAAACATACTACATTTATGATATGTATAAAAATAAATATCAATAGTTTACAAAGAGTGACTCATTAAAAACACTTACTCATATAATATAACCTTCTATTTTCTGTAATTGTAATTTTATATTAAGACGTCGATTTGCATTAATTTAAAATAAAAATGCAACTTTAGATTTATTTCCAAATATTGCAAGTACATGATGTAAAATAAGAAGTATATAGTATATCTGTAATCGGTACAAATACCTTATAATTGATAATCATGTGTAAAACAATCAATATTAATTATATTATTTCCATTATCAGTTTTATTATATCAAGCCTTTATGTTTCTGTAAGTGGTAATACCAGGTAATATGATTACCAAAAATATCCCAAAATAAATGTTCTATTCTATTACTCATTTTGGGTACTAATAGGTACTATGTAGGTATAATAAAACAAGTCATTACCTACCCATGCACGTAATTGCGGCGTTAATGCAACAATTTACAATTTTCCTAAAACAGGAATACATTTCACTACATTAGGTACAGTTTTGCTCAATTTAATTTAACGTTTTTTCTACTTCCTATGTATTGTTATTTTAATTTCCAAATAAGAATGCAGTTCTCAGTCAGTTACTCTGTGAACTGTTGTTATGATATAAGAAAAGACCTTTCACAGAAGTTGAGGAAACAAAAATATCAGACTAAGATATCTATAACATACCTGACATGTAACATCCAAACAACGTTAGTCGTAGGACATTCAACTTTTCTGGGGACATCAGAGAGGTGCTACTGATGTTGTTTGGATGTTTGTGTACGTTTTGTTCTTTAGGACCCTCAAATTTCAAAAGAAGTCTATTATTTTGCTTTGCTCAACACATAAGCCTGAATACGATTGGAACCTTTGAAGAGACACTGCCACCAATATTCTATAATTACGTAAAACTCGAAGTGCGTTTCGTCAGTCGAATTGACATCATCGATTAAAATTGAACTTAATCTAACAATACAGCCTATTTCTACTTTATACGATTATCACAAGTCGAGGAACCGTGCCGTGCGGTGAATATAATAATAATCTCTAGAAATATTGAGTGGGGTATCCAGTAGGTATTTTCCTTGGTAGTTATCCTTAATGATTTTCTTTGATCATGCCTCATTCCGAACCTTAATAAAACTACCCTTGCTCTTTTGTCACTCCAAATACTGGTGTTGAAATTACCACTTAAAGACCCCTTAGAAGTGTCATGGTAACCAAGTGGGAAAGAAAACAAACAGGTGTTAAAAGCGATTCCTTTGTTTTGTTTATATTCCAATATAGGCCGATGAGTGATGACGTACTAGCAAGATTAGAAACGAGTACATACAGGGTGTCTCACCGAATCGATCATCGATATAGGGAAAAGTATGTAACAAAAAGTTTTGAAAATTTTGGAAATTACTAAAGTCACAGTGTGGCCAATCCAACAAAAATAAAGTACAATCATTGGTACTTCCGGTTATACCGGAAATCGATATCAACTTGCTTATTTTAAATGGAGCACCCTGTATATTTCGAAAACATGTAGCATAGCCTGTACCTAATATAAAACCAGCAGTTTCGGAGATACTTATTTGACGTTTTATAAAAAAGTTGACTGGTGCAATGGTTTGCAAGAACCATTATAAACTTTCTTCGTGTAGGAGATCCTCGGTTGATTTTTGGCACTTGGAAAGAACACAAGGTGCGCTACGTTCTTAAGTGAAATTAAGTTCCATGTAGTATACCAAGTGATCCATTTTTCACGTTACATTTTGTCAAATTCAAACCTCAATAACTTTTTTAGTTCAAATGGAACACCCTGTCTTTTTTTGCATCAAGTTATGTGAAATTAAATTGTCTTTTTCTAATATAGACATTATAGGGGTAAAAGTTACAACTTTCTGAAATATTCGCAATTTTCTTAAATGTACAAGAACTTTTGAATTTGACAAAATTGAACGTGAAAAATAGATCACTTGGTATACTATTATGGAACTTCTTTTCCTTGTAGAACGAAGTTCACCTTGTGTTCTTTCTACGTGACAAAAAACAAACGAAGATCTTCTACACGAAGAAAGTTATAACGGTTTCTTGCAAACCGTTGCACCCGAGGTTGTACCCGTCAATTTTTTTATAAAACGTCAAATATCTCCGAAACTGCTGGGTTTAGGTATAGTGTACATGTTTTCGACTCAGAATCTTACACTCATTTCGAAAAATCAAAAATATACAGGGCGTTCTATTTAAAATAAGCAAGTTGGTATCGAATTTTTCATTCATATTCCGAATTTTTTTTCACTGTAAGTGTCTCTATTCGATGGCAGGAGGCGTGGCTAGGTTTCGGTGACGTTGCGTGACGAGTTATGCGTACTATTGATTTCCACGTCAACAGCAGGCCTGACTTCGTTCCGCTAAAGTCAATTTAGAAAAACACTTTGTATCTGCAGTAGTAACTAAACAACAGTTTCTTTAAACCTGTTGTTTAAAAAGTTGTTTGGATTGTTTACATGTTTTACACGCCCTGCATGTACTAGTTATATTTATAGACATGGACGGTATAGTTTCCAGATAAAGATTTCCTGTTAAATTTAAATAAATTATTCCTGTAAATTTTCGCTTGTTGTGGAATATTCGCAGCAATGAATTTCGCAACGCTGCTAGGTTTGAAAATTATATGCCCTATGTAACTGTTGCAACTTTTTGTTTGTAATAGTTGATTGCTGGAAAAAATTTGCAGTTTACTGCTTTTGTTATGTACTGAGTTCTAGAAGTGATAAGTAGTTTGATATGATAGTTCTGTTATCCACTGATAGGGAAATGGGAGTCACATGTAGCGTTTAAATTAATTCGTTGTTTTAAAACGACGAATATCATATAAAGCAAACAATGTATTATATAGCATGTCTAAAATTTTCAGGGATCAATAGATACAATTTTAGACATTGTATTGTATTCGTGTCACGATAAAAATGTGGGTCGGGGTGGATCCAAAGTGGGAACGTCCAAAGCTATATAATTGATTTTATATTTAAAAAGCAGTTTTTGTAAGAATTTAGGGTTTTAAACAAGTCTATTTTTTCAACTTTATTCTCGTGCCAAAGACACAGTATTTAATAAGTATGCTGTTTCTAGAAAAGCAGTACGCAAAGTAAAATTATTGAGTGCAGTAAGCTAGCTAATTTGTAGTTGTGAACAGAGTAAGACAGAGCTCACTTCGCTTTAGAAGAAGTTAATCAGTTCTCACCTCTTCGGAGACTTTAAGATCAAAATATTACTATTATACTACTAGTGATACTATTTCAAATAAATTCTATAGTATAATTTAGTGAATCAATGATTTACAACGGGAACAATGACTTGTGATAATAAATTTGAAGTATCTTGATTTTTATAAATGGTATTATTTACAATATATTATGTGAAACAGATAAATAAATTATGATAAAAGTAGCTAAAAATGTGCCAATATTAGATAACATGCAATTTGCGATAATTGGTGCTTTATGACTAATGGCGTTCGTCTCAAAATGTAAGGAAACCAATTAGCGCCCCCCTCCCATCAGTGATTTCATATTTACTTTTTAAACGAAAAGCTTCCGTTTGTGATTACTTAAAAATAGTGTTGGAAAAGAATCTTCAGTTTCTGCCTTGTTTTTTGTTGCTATCAGTCGAAAAACAAACCAGCAGATTCTAACATTCTAACATATACTTAAAGATATGCCTTCTAGAATAATCCAGTTGTTCCTCTAAAAGATTCCACAATAATTCCTTTATTTCCTAATTTGTTTTCATACCAATGACGCCATCTTTTGGACGACTGCTGAACAACCACACTTAGAGACCTACTATGAAAGGGCATACTATATTTTGAATAGAACGTTTCTTCAGATCGGGGCCACCCTCAACTTTGTTTTTTCAAATACGTACCTACCTGATATTGTTTTTCCTTAATTCATTAGTATTTTTCATCCTGATTCCAACGATATATGACATTCGTTGATTTGAACAATATTTTCGGTTCCAAAACTTAAATTAAGTATTTAAGTGATTAAATCCATTCATCAGGTACAGCCCTGTTTTTTTTCTTAATTTAAGTTTTAGAACTGAAAATATTGTTCAAATCAACGAGTGTCATATATCGTTGGAATCAGGATGAAATATACTAATGAATTTAGGAAAAACAATGTCAGGTCCGTATTTGAAAAAACAAAGCTGGCCTCGGTGTGGCGAAACGTTCTATTTAAAATATTTTAACTCTATGATGCAGAGCTGGAAAAATTGCATCGAAGAAGTTCTTTCTGTATTGATATCTCTTGAAACAAACCTAGAAAAAAAAAACAAAATTTAAAGCTTAAAGTTTTGTTTTTTTTTTCAAATATTTCAAAAACCAAACAAGATATTCTTGATTTGATCACGGCATATTATTGGATATAAAATTGCGCTGCTTCACCCCCATTTAACCAACTCTCTATCTATTACCGTTTCCGAGATGCCAATGGTGAGCATCGAATTTGATTCACCCTGTACATGGCACTAAAAATTGAAAACAAATCCTAAAGTTATTGGCAAAAAATGGAATACTAAAATCTTGAAACTTGCTCGGTTGCGCCTCTTTATTACCCTTTTCTCAATAGTTTCCAGGTTATGGCCCTTTCTTTAAAATAATCATAGCCTAGTTTTGTTAATTTTTTATTGGTTATGATTATTAAATTTGTACTCCTGGAGGGATAGTGATGAAAACTTGAGGTTGGGACACTTCCATCAAAATAATTTTCAGATAAAAAAACTTGTTTCTAGAAACTTCTAATGCGCTGTATTTGTTTTCGTTTTTTTACTGCATTTCATTTGCAGCAAAATGCATTTTTTCAAGGGCACGATAAAGACTGCGATAAAAGCAATGAGTTGTTAAATTCTCCTTAGCTGGATAAAGAATAGTTATTGTGTTAGTAATTATTGCGCTTTGTAAAGAAAATTTATTCGTTTTAACGGAATTTAAAAATATCATTCACGTGAGTAAGTTTTTAGCTTGCTCACTAATAAGTAAACTGGAAATAATTTAATCTTGCCTTTATTTACTTCCTCATAGCTTGCATAGTGTTTATATAAAAATACATTTATTAGTTTTTTCACCTTGTGTTATAAATTTGAGGAGCGCTTGAAATGTTTATTTTTGGCAGATAAATTAATTTTGCAGACCACTTTTACACCTAGTGTCTCAGAGCTGGGACATTCATAAATCATAATTCATAGCATTTTCTCTCCAATACCACTCAAGGTGTAGGAATTGAAAACCAACCACAGATTTTGTTTGTAGAATAGTTTCCACGTTCTCTTCGGCGTTACGTATTTTGAATACGACATTGTGGAAATAATTTTTCTACCGTCACTCACAGGTGTAGGGGACTGATAAAAATTTAAACTCTTGACTTTTGTACTCTGAATCAATCAAACATAGATATTATACACACTATTGTTATGAGGTATTAATAGTTGATGCCATCTCAAAATTCAGTAATCCACCTTTAAGCACCTTATACAATATATATGTTAACTTTTTGAACTAATTATTGTTAAAAAGACACAAAAACTCCCTTCAAATTATTTTATTTCACTTTAACAGAGCTATGGATCTATGTATGATGTGTCTCAGCTAATACTCTACTGTCCGCGCATGTTTCCCCTTCCTCATCATTATGTCGTTCGCGTTCGGCCGTCCTGTCGACTAGGGACTCGGCTCGGCTTCGGTGGGGTGAGGAAGAGAATATGCCAACACGGCCATCCTGAAATCGGAGCGTCCTCGCTTCGTATCATCTGAAATTCAAAATATTTACACAGACTACTGTCGTTGATACAAGCACTTTAGCAAGCATTACACAAAACCAATATAAAAGAAGTTATACTTGACACTGTCAATACTATAGGTGGGGCTGCCACCTTTTCAGGCATAGTGGGTCTGCCACTATCCTCACCATTCTAAGTACATCAGGTGGGGTTGCCACCTTTTCAGGTATAGTGGGGCTGCCACTATCCTCAACACTCTAAGTACATTAGGTGGGGCTGCCACCTTTTCAGGTATAGTGGGGCTGCCACTATCCTCGACGCTCTAAGTAGGTACATCAGGTGGGGCTGCCACCTTTTCAGGTATAGTGGGGCTGCCACTATCCTCTCATTGCCGACCAATTCATGTTAGAACAAATTTGTAACTTATAGCAAGTGGATAATTCGTACAGTGACTAATCAAAGCAACATTTGTTTCAAAACATTTAGAGTTTAGACGGTCTCCATCACGGCTGTGAACTAATAAATAAATAAGCTCATGATAACCCAAAGACGGTTGGGTTAGGTTATGGGCAAAGCTTGGTATTGAGCACGTTTTGAAACAAAGTTTATAAACATCCAAACATATTATATTACGTTCAAACTTACGTGTAAGTTATTTGCTGACTGGCCAAGGACGCAGTTGTTCATGTGCAGCCACTGTCAGTCGTTGTCCCTTTTTCTGCAACACATACCTTTCGTTTTGCAGTACTTTCTGGATGGTGTAGGGCCCTTTAAATTTAGCCTTGAGTTTCCCGCCGCCAGCTAATTGGGAATCTTCGACGGCTACCACATCGCCAGGCGCGAATGAATTAGTTCGATATCGGGTAGTATCGAATTTCTGTGCACACTGATATCCACGGTTTCTCATCCGTCTTTGAGCCTCGGGAATAGCTTTATCTGGTTCGATGAAGTTATCAGTCGGTGGTGCATCGCCTAAAAAATCGCGGGTAGCAGCGAGTCGGGGATTCTCACCCAGATGCAATACGGCCGGTGCGAATCCAGTTACTGAATGAATTGTAACATTCAAATTGTCTTCAATTGCCACTAATGCAGTAGTCCAAGTGTTTTCTTTTTCTGCTGTAAGGGTGGCTCTCAACAAGTTGAACATCGTTCGCATTATTCGTTCAACTTGCCCATTGCCTCTCGGTACACCCGTCGCAATGTGATGAAGTTGCACGTTCTGCTCGCCGAGGAAATTGCGAAACACTATGGAGGTAAAAGCAGCTCCTCTGTCTGCTATTATGCGTTGTGGTCTTCCTAGTTCCTCAAATACTGGCAACAAAGCACGAATGGTATCCTCGGAGGTTTTCTTCGGTATAGGTTGAAGTCGACAAAATTTGGAAAACGCATCGACTATTACCAGAATTTGTGCACAGCCGTTGGATCTGACCAAAGGTCCAGCGTGATCAATATGCCATGTTTCTAAAATGTCTTTTGGTTTCTCACCGTGCTGCCATAATCCTGCTCGGGGGCCAGTATGAGATTTGCCTAGAATGCATGCTCTACAATTTTTTATATATTTTTTTAAACATCGTCCTACTTTCGGCCAAAACAAGTCTTCTCGTAATTTCTGGATGCATTTGTCCCATCCGATGTGCGATGATTCATCATGGTATAATCTCATTACCAGTAAACGAGCGGCAGTTGGTACAAAACATTTTGGAGGTTTTGTTTTGGTTACCACAACGTTATTTATCACAGTGTAATCTGAGTAACTGTGTGGATTACCCAACACATCACGACAAAATGCGTCATTGTTTTGGAACTCCCGTAATGTCTGTGTTTGCACTACTTTACCGGGGCTCAAAGTTCTTAATGCACATACTTTTAATACGATTTCATTGTCCGATGGATTCCTACTAAGATAATCCACATGGGCCATTTTTGTTCCCGGTCGGTACTCGATGGTAAAGTCGTAGTCTTGCAACTTGACCCACCAACGCGCTACACGAGGATGTAAGTGTTTCTTGAGAGCGGTAGCTCGCACTGAGTTGCAGTCAGTATACACTGTAAAATGCACTCCGTACAAGAACACACGAAAATGTTCTACTGCATCAACTATAGCCAAAGTCTCCAAATCATAGGAATGGTACCTAGATTCATAGTCCGTAGTCCGACGGCTATAGTAAGCAACAGGTCGAGAAACACCATCTTCTATTTGGAGAAGCACAGCGCCTATTCCCACTGAACTTGCGTCCGTATGCAATTCACAAGGCAAATCCGGGTTGTAAATACGTAAAATAGGCACTTCTGTTAAGTTATTTAGTATTACTTGTCGTGCCTTCTCGCACTCTGATGTCCACTCGAACTTATGATTTTTCCGCAATAAGGCAGTTATCGGCGCCGTTATTTGAGAAAAGCTCTTTATAAACTTTCGGAAATATCCGGCCAGGCCCATAAATTGTCTGACACTTTTAACGTCCAAAGGAACTGGTGTTTGTACTAAAGCACTAACCTTTCGCGGACTAGGGCGTATCGTTCCGTTTGATAACACTACACCTAAATAGTCAGTTTCCAAAGAAAAGAATGTACATTTTTCATAATTCAACGAGAATCCTGCAGTGGATAGTGCATTCAGCACCTCTTCTAAATTTGTCAGTCCTTCTTCAATAGTTTCTGATGGTACGAGTACATCGTCAATGTAAACAAATGCTTTTCCACCTTTCAGATTGCCCAATGCTTTATCAATAGCCCGCTGATAAATTGAGGGCGAATTGACGAACCCAAACGGCATTCGATTAAACTCATAGTGTCCATCTGGAGTGATAAACGCTGTGATATGTTTAGACTTTTTGTCAATTTTCATTTGGTAAAAACCAGATTTCATATCTAAAGCTGTAAAATATTTTGCTTTACACAAAGCATTTATCTGGTCTTGAATAAGGGGTAGAGGGTACCTTTCCTTCACTACATTTTTATTAACCTCACGATAGTCTACGCACATTCTTAATTGGCCATTTTTCTTTTTCACTAACACAATTGGGCTAGCGTATTCCGACTGACTTTCACGTATAATTCCTTCATCTAACAGATCACTTATTATTTGCTTTACTTGTACCCTTTCCTCATAAGCTAATCTTCGAGGACGATATGCGATAGGAGCGTCATTTTTTAATTTAATTGTCATAATCCCGGTAGTGATGTGATCTGGTGTCTTATTCCTATAGGTCGTCAATAACAATTCTATTCGTGCCTTTAATTCACCATCTAGTTCAGTCTGGTTTATTTTTATATCACCGACACTTCGTACAGTCATCACTTTTGGAAGATTGTCTTGGTCATGGTATAGTTCGATCCCGTCAGCACTTTTCTCAATGCGTAAACATGGGCGCCTAATAACGTCCCAGCCGATGATCATATCAATTTCACATGGAATAACACTATCGGGAACGACAGTAAAAGTTATTTCCAATGTCACTGCTCGTAAAACAACAATGAGGTCACACTCACCGATGGGATAAACAATTTGGCTGTTCCCAAGTCCAGCAAAAGCACGTACGCTGCACTCTGGCTTAATTACGCCGTCTAGCAATTTAACAATAGAACCTTTAACGAGAGAAATTTCTGATCCGCTGTCAACTAAATATGTTGCCGAAGGAGCAGTATTGTTACATAAAGAGGTTGCTATTGGCGTGGTCGTCAAATGGCGTCATTTTTTTAAGACAAAGGCTTTCTTGGGGCTCCCGTGTTTATAGTAACAGGTAGCTTCTGTATGGCCCAGTTTTTTACAGTGTGTGCAGGTAGGGATACCTGAAGGTCCTGGTTTATTTTGTGAATCCTTAGGTAATTGTTCCTTCCGGAGATCTGGACAGGCAATTTTTCTATGACCTTGACGGTCACAGTTAAAACATGTTCCCTTAAATCCTTTGTTGGACCTTTCGTTTTCCTTCTGCCCATATTCGCGCATCCGACGATCACGATCACCTCTTCCCGTCGAATTTTTCCGGGAGTCCGTTCGACTATGCCCAACAGAAGGAATGCTCCTGGTGCGGCGTGCGTCGTACTCGCTCAGCAATTTTAATAACTCACGTTCAGAAACTGGTTTTTGCAGTTGTATTGCTGATCGTGCTTCAGAATGATTCAGACCAAACTCAACCATGCTTAAAATTGTGATCCACGGCAGTTTATCGTGAAACCGTTTGATGGATCGTAGTTTTTGTAGACCGTAATCGCACAATGATTCACAGTCTTGACTTTTGAGAGTAGCAGCAGTATAAGCACGCGTACCCGGGGTTTCTTTATCAGGAAAGGCGATGCTTAAATCATTACGGAAGTTCTCCCAAGTCCGGTTAAGTGGTCTCCAGTTACAATAAAAGCGATAAGCACTGCCTCGTAATGCTTCGCCAGCTTTTGTAATCATTACGAGGTCACGCACGTTGAGCTCATTCTTGAGCCTTGTGACATCTTCTAGCCATTCGTCGATGGAGTATGCGCTCTTGATCGGTTCATACGTAGTCACTTTAAAAGACGTTTGCGCGTGCACCGGCGCAAGCGCGTCTTTGCTTCCTTCGCCCGTGTTGGGTATCGGCGTTGAAGCTGATGATTGGGACGTCGCCATCTTGGATTGACGAGTCAATTCAGCTAATTGTTGCTGCTGCGTTGCGATTAATGTTACTAAGGTCTCTTGCCATGATACCTTTGCCCGCTTTGGCTCCGACGGTGCCTCCACTAGATCTTCTTCGACGTTTGTTGGTAGTACGTCCTCGTCGGAATCCAAACTGTCATGGCGGGTATCACCGCTTCCATTGTTCTCTTTGTTCTCCATGGCTGTGAAGTTTAACGAAAAATCACTCCAAATCACTCAAATAATGCACAGGAATCATCCCACTTCTGATGTTAACTTTTTGAACTAATTATTGTTAAAAAGACACAAAAACTCCCTTCAAATTATTTTATTTCACTTTAACAGAGCTATGGATCTATGTATGATGTGTCTCAGCTAATACTCTACTGTCCGCGCATGTTTCCCCTTCCTCATCATTATGTCGTTCGCGTTCGGCCGTCCTGTCGACTAGGGACTCGGCTCGGCTTCGGTGGGGTGAGGAAGAGAATATGCCAACATATATATGGTATATATAGTATTTTGCTGTGGTTCTAATGATGTTTTTAAGGGAATTGCTTATTATCAGTATTAAGTAACTTATTCACACAGCGATTTAAAATTATGTATGAGCAAATGGGCCGCTATGGGTCTTCGCGCGGCGGTAAAAGCATTGCGTTGCGCCACGGCGTAAATGTGCGCCAGCCTTTATGGTTTGGTGTACGAAAATAAAAGTGCATTTATTTAATAAAACAACGGCCTCGTTGATCCGTAATATTTGTTTTAATATTTCATGCTCGGTTTATTTGATTGTTTGTTTTTTTATAAAAAAATATGTGGTTGTTACATAACTAACTACTTAATTGTTATTTTATATAATAGTACATATTTGTAGCTTGTAACTGCATAATTATCGTTTAGGTATTTAATGAAACCAAATTTGAATGATATACCTACATAATATACTGAGTCGTACTTAATGATTATAAAACGTGATGTATTACATTAGGATATTAACTTATTAAGGTTAAAGAACTGTAAATATACAGTATAATAATTTTGCCTCCTAAAATTAGCGTAACAACGTTATTCTAGTTTATTATTCATAATTGTTTTGTAGGTTTAAGTTTTCTCATCCATAACTGAGAGATTTTATTTTTAAAGATTAAAATTGGTAGAACTGAAAGAAGAATGGAATAAATTCAATAAATTCTTGCAGAAAAAAATCGCTTGAACATGTCAATTTAAATTTTTAATTATACAGTTAACTATTAGGTCTATACTTAATGAAATTATTTTAATGAAATTGAAAAAGAAATTATTGATTTTCTAGATAATAATAATAATAATAACACTGGATCACTGGATTGAACAAGTCGCCTTAAACTCATCTGATCAATTGTATTCAGAAAGACATTCAAGTCAAGTGTACCAAATCTCAACATAATATCTCATCTAGTCTTTGAAAGAAACTTAAAAAACAAAAAACAAAATTTTTCAAAATCGTGTAGTGGCTCGGTTAGGTAGCATTTTCGGAAAAACATTTATTTCAATTTTCTCCTTATTTTGGATCACAGAATCACCAATTTGCGTTTGCCGGTGATTTTAAAATACACCCTGTATGTATACACAGGCTATCTATTAAAGAATGGGCCAAACTTTAACAGTTGGTTCCTTGAGTAAAAATAAATCATTTAGCTGAACATACCATTTTGCGTCCTTAAAAGTTGTCATGGATGTCAAAAGCAATTTTTTTATTTACATTTTTTAAATTGCTTAATTTGTTAAATTAATAAAATCATTCTTCTTATAAACTGCGTTTTATCTATCATACAAAATTATCTTACTGTCAGTTTTAGTCATGTAGTTATTAGTAGATTAAAATAATTTAAATTTTCCATAATTATCTGCGTTGTCCAGGAAGTTTAAATGCATTTATCTCGAAAACGTTGCATTACCTACATAAAATTCTCCTTTTACGTAGAATTGAATGCTGCATTAAAAACAAATATATTTTTTTAAACTTGATTCTCAAAGAATTAATGACCAAAACAAAAGAAAAAAATATCGTTCGCAATGCCCTCTACGTTATTCTCCTTAACTGTAACCATGACTTTTCTCAGCGGCCTATAAAACTCCCATATACCAAATTTGGATGAAATCACTAATAGAGATGTAACAAAAAATTAAATCAAAAAATTACATTTGACGGTACATAAGGAGGAAGCAAAAACTTGTGTTCAGCTACAATGATTATTTTTGCTCAAGGAATCTACTGTTACGATTTGGCCCATTCTTTAATGGACATCCTGTATATTGCAATACATTTTCTGTAACCATTGTTCCGGTTATGACGTCATCTACAAAACTTTTTAAACCTTCTTATTATAGACGCCAGACTATTAAATTGAGACACATTCTACGTTGTACAGGGTTGGGCAAATATGCCAACACTCGATTTCTAATAGCCATAATTTGAATGGGATAAACATTTTTTTTAATTTTTGAGTTGAGCCATTCCTGACGTACTTTTCTAGTCTAGCTATCTGAAAATAAAAAAAGATAGTCATCCATTTAGAAACTATTGATGACGACGTATCTATAAAAATGTGGCAACTGTTGCGAGTCAAAGTACGTCACTGAATATAGTACTAAAAAACGTAAAAAAAATATCAATCAAAGTTGTTTGTGATTCCCACATATTTTAACCAGAAATCAGGTGTCGATGCGTTTGCCCAACCCAGTGCAAATCTAAATATCGGTATGTAAAAAAAATATTTTGTATTGTCCAATTTTATCTTGTTGATTGTTTGCACTTGCGGTAAAATACAGTAGCCCTATTAGATTCATATCATTAAAACTCTTACAGTAATCGCAACGTAAATATCAGGTGATTTAAAAAATTCGTTGTATACAGGGTGAGTTTTAAATGCGTAGTTATATCTTAATCGTCAACATAGTCTGTCGAGACCAATTGATTGGCACTGTTGCCATTTGATAAAACAAAGTTGCCTGCCACCGCAAGCAGAGGAAAATTTTGAAGGTATATGTAAAAAAATTAGCCATAAATTAAAATAAGTCAACATTTTCAGAACTTCGTAACTTACCTATCTCAACAGAAAATAAATCAGGATAGGTCTTTGCCGCTGGCATTCACCTTGTTTTTTGCAATCATAAATTCGTTAGTTTTTGCTGTCACTGTCAATTAACTTGTCTCCGACCGCAAATTTATAAACGGCGGCTTAACTTTATTAGACGTTTTTTGTCACGTTTTTAACGTTAGAACTTGGAGTCTGTGACTTGGATACAAGGCATGTTGTTCACCCCATAAGTGGGTCAGTAGAGCGACGAAGCGGTACTCAAAAGTTTACCAGAATTTTACGTTTTTCAACTTTCTTTTTTATATTTTTTAATTGATAATTTGTGTTATAAATATCAAAAGAAACCCCCTCTTAAAATTAAAATGAGTTATTGGTATTCACCCTGTATTTCAATATAAAAACAAACGGTCATTTAATTTAGACGTAGCTGGACAAGGAATCCCTTATCCACTTATAATCAGTGATAATTAATAAAACTATATATTTTAAATAAGCGCTAGCTTAATAATTATGATACAGATACCAATTTTTCCCAGTGTATTAGTTTAAATCTACCAGGTTTTTTAACTTCAGTTTGCGAAATTCTCGCGAAGCAAATGGTTCTTGTTACATATCACATTTGCAAAACGCATTAAAAATATTAATAACATTTCAACATTGCTCAGCTAACGGGCTGGTTTTATTAAAAACAGCTTTCATGCAAATCGTCAGCATTACGCCATTTTTATACGAGTTTGGTCAACATTCTGTCAACTTAGATTAGCGTCAGTTACACTAAGTAGAAAAGTTGATGGAGGCTGCTCGCTTTTATTTACATTTTTTTTGCGAAAATAAGAAAGTAAGAATCGGAAATATTTATTTACAAAACAAAAACAGGTTTTATTAGTGTCATTTGTGTTTATACGCGGTATATACAGCATCCATGGAAGTCATCCTGGGCTTGATTCTCCTTGACATATTTGGGAAGCCCTAATGAGTGCCAAAAGGATGCGGTCCATCGGCTACTTGAACGCCAACCAGGAACAGTATGGACACTCCAAGATCATGAAGGCTGCGGCCGGTGACCACATCTTAATGATGGACACTGACTGCATGCTTCCAAGATACTCCTTTGACAAGCCATTTGTAGTGAAAATCAACCACGATGAATGGCGTCAGGGTACTCCATCTTATTTGTCCAATGGAATCGTCTGGTATACCGATGGTTCCAGGAGAAATGAAGGATCAGGAGCTGGAATTCATGGCGTGCAACCTAGGGTGAACGTTAGTTTATCCCTAGGGTCTAACGCCACCGTTTTACAGACGGAAATGTATGCCATCATGACATGCATTCTTTCTCTAAATTTATATTTCTGCGGCTATGTCTGCTTATAGTATATGTATCTCTCAAGAGATGGTGCTATGTCCAGCTCGCAGACAGAATTCTGTCTCCAAGTTATATAGCTACGATACCCTGCAGAGTGGGCAAACCGAGGCAAACCAAAGACAGGGACTCGCACTGACCTCAGCAGGGCTGTGCCTCCTGAATACTACTTTATTTTTGCACGTTCGTTAGCACCTGCTCGATATCTGCACTATGGAATCAGGTATCGTTCTTCGGCTTGGTATATCTATTGCACACGTCCATCTCTATGTCCCTGCATAGTTGGAAGATATTATTGACATTTTTAATTTTTCATAAAAATCTTTCGATTTTTCATTTGAGAAAAAATTGTCTCAAAAGATTTTCAAACCAGTTCATGGCGATAGAGGAGAACGAGACGAATCGACTGGAACAGACCGCAGGTCGCTATCTCGTTCCGTTCGGGAGATAAAGCGAAATTAAGGATTAGAAAAGATTTAGAAAAGTGAGGAAGGTGGTCCCCACAGGACGTCTCCCTAAACGGAGAGGCATCCAATGGCACGACGACGTCAAGTACACGCACCTTAGCGTCTTCATGGATAAGAGCCTGACGTAGGACAAGCACTCCAGATACGAGCGAAAATATTGAACTTTGGAAAAAAATTTAACAGATAAAAACTCAGTCAAATACATCTAATGACGAATTTCTTCTAATCAAAAGTGATTATTTACCGAGATATCCTCATTTGATTTGTTTAAATAAAATCACAATAAAATGTTTGATAGCCACTGGAAGCAGTTGTACCCCATTTTAAGTGTATGTGTCGAGGTGTGTGTTATGGATGACAACGAAGAAGATCATGGTCGTTGTCATGTTTATTTGAATTCTAAAATTGTCGACATGATATTAATTTATGGTGAAGCTAGACAGAATTTGTTGGCAGCTAGCAATCTTTTATAAGTGGTTCTCAAACAAATTAAATAATTATTCGGATTTTTAACTAGCTTTTTTTCTTCAGATATTCAATTTATTTATGCTGTGCTTGTTTTAAAACATCAAAAATAACATGCAGTTAAATTTTTTCCTAACGTTCAATAACACCCTGTATTATGCAAGTCGAGGATAATCAGTAGTGTTTTGGTATGTGCAGAACCTTCTTCAGTGGTTCATATAAATCTTATATTTGTTATAGTACCAACAAAATGCAATAAGCGACTTTAATGAACTTGAGCCTGATTAAAATATACAATTGTTTAACTTTCGTCAATAGACCAGAATGTAGAATGTTGTATTACCATATAAAGCTCTGAATAATTTATTATTTAATATGTTTATGCTTGTTATACAATAATATTTTTGATATAGGTCTTCAGATCACCGAGCAGCGTTCCACTTTTAATAAACACGGCCTTATACAGTATGGCACGAAAACTAAGTGACATTGTAATTTTCTCAATAAAAAAATGTCTTTGCGTGATTTTGATCGACGAAAAAGTAAGCTGTGTAAATTGAAGCAAGACTCAAGGTTATATTTAAGAAGACATGATAAATGTTCAATCAATATTTGAAGATATCATGATATTAGTGTTTGCAAATAAGATAATAAATTTAAAGTCAATATATTGGATAGAATCTTTTATAACACGTATAATAGAACTATAAAATACAGTAATTAACTATATATTTTTACAGTCTGATTGAATGTTTTTAACGCGGCGTATCTGATATATTATTATAATACCAAAGTAAATTACATTTATGTACACAAACTGTTTATGCAAAAATTAATCGAAAAATAATTAAGTTCCATAATTTAGTGCTATTTCATAGGTGTATGCTTCCGCAGCGCAGCTACTGCCACTAACGACACGAAAAATTATTAGTTTTAAGTTGCATCTCAGATAAATAAAAATTCTACTAGGCTCGTCATCAAAATTGGATTGGCTTCCTATTACATTGATGTCAATCACCTGTGAAATTACATTGGATTCTTAAGTAGCATATTAATTTATTATACGCATGAGCATGACTCAGCTAAAAGACACACAATTGTTTTAAATAATCTGTAGTTGCATTACAACCTACCGTGTTGCAATTCATCAATTCCCATAACTGTAGCCAAAGAGTCAAAAAGCAAAAAGGTTTGAGTTGTAAGCACGTAACAGCAGGCCGATAGCCATTAGGCTTTGTCTAAGAGTTTCTCTGGCTCTATAACATTCGTTAAAATCTTCAACATAATAATAATAATGTTAACTGATATTGAATGACTAATGAAGTATAGTCTTACTGCGCCAGATATTTAGATCTGCCTAAGCTCACTCACCCAGTCCTTGAGGCATCTGTTTACAGTCAATATTAAGACGCGTACTATTTCGCCTACCGTTTTAATTGATAAATAAAAGCAGACTGGAATAAATCTACAATTTAATCAAAATAAGTTGGTAAGGAGTTTGTAATCCGAACAATTTTAGAATTAATAATAAACATAGATGCAGTACATGGTACATATATGTATTACGCAACTTTAGCAAACACATAATTTGGTACGAAATATGAGCAAGCATTTCATATTTCATTAGGTTAAAGGGAGGACTTCATATTGTCCAGACCTTGGTCCGCTTGATATGCCAGTGCCATCAACAAACAAATATTGTTAACTAAACCATATAGTTTACAAAACTGATTATGAGGAAAATCGTACCAAAATCACCATTTTGGTTGCAGAATTATGCGATGCAGGATGCAGCCGATGCACCACTCATGAAATAATACTTATACACTTGTATCTAGTTAATCTAGTATCAAATTATGTGTTCAGAGGTATAAGGAAAAAATCGATGTATGTATTATAGGTACAGATCTACTCCTGCGATATTTTAGTTTTAGTAACATTCGCGTGTTCATTATGTTGCTTATATTAATTATTACTTTAAATTGCTGGTTTAAAAATAGCAATTGTTACTTGATACATGATATTACAGCATTAATATCATTACAACAGATTATAAGGTGTATGTAATTATTTGCTCTAATCATTGATAACGATTACTAATATACGATAACAATCTTATACAGGGGCGGTCAACTAATAATTGAACCCAAATCACGGTTCAAGGAATAACAATTAATACATTCAGGGCATAAAAATTAGTTAAAATGTCATAATAGAGTTACTGACAAATTTAGGGGGTTAAAATTGGAAATACAAGCATTACTTCTCAGGAGCTCTCGATGTCCTGATACCTAAGGGATGGTTAAAAAGTTAATGTTATTAACCCTAACGATGTGTTTTATATTATTTGATGCTCCCCTTTCTTTTTATGGCTTTGGGATCATAGCCCGTATAGCGACGACAATTTAAAAATTTATATAAAATAAAATTTATGCGATGTTTAAATTTGATGTTCCCTTAAAGTGGATGGAATTTACTTCAAACTTCCCTTAAACAAAGTAATGATTTTGTACTAATTTCAACATCATTTTCTAAACTCTGAAGTTTAAGCTTTTTCGGACATGTTTATTTTGACTTTTTGACTAACTTTAATACCCCAAACACACTCCGGAAAGAATTTAATTCAAAAAATGCGTAGGAGAGAAAACTACTTGCAACTTATAATGTGATTCCCACTTTGTTGTAAATTTTAATGTAATGAATCCTTCCATATTTTCAATATTAGTAGTAATAAGCCATCCGGTTTAAAAAAGGAAGTGGTTCTAACGATATTTACAAAATCGGAGATAGTGTATTTATATTTGCTTTTTTACGTAGGCATCATTGGATAATTGTTAGAACTACCGGGTGAAACTTTGAAAATGCCAATACCAGAATTTGACAAGTACTTAGGTACCTACTCAATTCAGGCCGTTGCTGTTTGTCTACTTAGTTTACTTGTGATTTTTAGTTAAGTAAATGTAATCATACCATCTTTGTTTCAGATCGATAAAAATGGAGACGGACACATTGATTTAAAAGAACTAAGAGAAGCTTTAGAATCTTGTGGTTTTAAAATAGCGGGATATCAATCTCGTGTAATCGAAGAAGAGTTTAAAAGCTCCAACAAAACGAAAATCAACGGCAAACTGACATATGATGAATTCGAAAAACTTATCTGTGATTTAAAGGCTAATGACGTGGCCAATACATTCCGAACGGCTGTTTCCAAAAGAGAAAACCTACAACATTTAGGAGGCACTTCGGAAGCCTCTAATGAAGGCACAACACATTCCGTGCGAGTTGAGGAACAACTCGCCTTTTCCGACTGGATCAATTCCAATCTTCAGCACGATCCCGACCTACGAAAATTATTACCCATCGACTCGGAGGGCAAAAATTTGTATGAGAGAGTCAAAGATGGCATCCTACTATGGTGAGTTTTTTCGACCCATCAGTCGGCCAAGTTCACTCTTACTGAGCAAAATTAAAGAAATATAAACCAAACTCCATCTTTCCAACCTGCGTATTCCAAGACCTTTATATTTTTTTAAATAAACTAATTTGTTTCGGAAATATTGATTATTTGTTTGTAGTCTACCATTGATTAAAATAATTCTTACAAAGCAAGTACGGTGTTATGTGTTGTTTTAAACTAAATTACCTACTATCAAATTTAAATCTTGCAAATTAATAAAACTGTAGTATTTTCTCGTTTGGTAATAACAGTATGTAGTAGGTACGTAAAGAAATAATATTTGGATTTTAAGAAAGCTTTTAAGATAAAGCAAACACGTTTAAATATATTTGTATGATTCATATTTTGTTAATTAGTCATTTACTATGTGCGTACCTTTTACCATATAAGACATGTAAATACATAACAGAATTCAAGGTAGAACTTTCCTTTGATTTGTCAATAAAGATTACGCATTTTTTTAGGGATATCCCGATGATAGGGCAGGGCTTTTAAAAATCACGAAAATTCGCGCAAACATAAATAAAGTGATGCCAGATAAACAATTTAAATTTCCACGTAAATATTTTAAAAAGCAATGGGTGTAAGATATACAAGGTGTGTCATTTCTGCGTATCTACGCGACCATAATGGGGTAATATAATTCGAATAGCATAACGAATGGGAAAATAAAACATTTGTGATCGTCAAATATTACCGACGTTTCGAAAATTAAGTGAGGACGGTTTTCCTTTTTTCGTCCGACGCTGTATGCGGTATTGGTTTCAGTTAGTAATAATAGTTCCGGGCCGTATTTGCTTACGATACCTAATCATAATCAATCATAATGCGAGCGCATAGCATGAGTAATTATATTATTTTAAAATCATTCTCGCATGTTTTTCTAATTAAATTTTAGAATGTAAACAAATCATACGCAAATATTTGTTATAATGATAAAAATAAATAAAAACTATTTCATTATATAAGGAAGGAAACAGTTATTTATTGTTCTGTACTTTTGAAGAATAACTCAATTATTTTAGAATTTTTATGATGTCAAAAATTTACCTAATTTTAAATTAATTTGGAGATTTATGTTCGCATGCGACCAAATTTCGTCCGCATATTTTAAAAAGAATTTTTTTGTCGGATTTGCGACGTGTACTGAGGCTTGGCACCAAAAACTTGCTTAATCTAAAAAAAATGTCTATGAAAACACTTCAAACATAAAAAATATCATCGATCGAATTTTTTAATGAAGTATCCTAATAAGCAAGCGTTTATCTTGCCGTTTGAAGAAAGAAATGCCTAATCTATTTAAATTAATTCGTGCTGCAATGTAACGCGATTTGATTGCGATGATAACATCTGCAAAATCCATGTAGGTACCTACTTAAGTATATTATGTTGACATATTTGAAAAATTGTTGACTAAATTCCTAATTTTTGCTTATTTATAAAATAGGCACAAAACCGTCAAAGTGTTGCGTGTTGCCCTTTTTTTAAACAAAATAATTCGACGTCAGGTTTTCCAAATCATAATTAACGCGGATCTACGACCTTGCGCCTGCGTTCTACCGAATTAATATCACAATAATTGATAAAGGTATTGGTATTAAAAATAATAATGTGAAAACTTTCGGCGTTTAAATATAGATAATAATAAATAGTATTTATGGCTGTTATGGCATGATATCATTTATTAATCCTCTTGGGTTACACCTGATTTACAGTTATCTTAAAAAATTGTCTTTTTGGAATTTAAAAATTTTACTATTTTATCATAATCAATCATGTGCCAGACATACTATGTGCTCTTAAAACGTTTAAACTACATATTATTTTAACATGATTCTATCGAAACGAATCAAATAAATCAAAACTAAGCTAAAACTGGATAAAAATAAAATAAGCACTGAAACCCATTTCACAACGGGAAACAATTTCAGTGCCTTATACAGTTTGGTTGTTATATTAATTATTAATACTATAGGTGTCCCAAAAAGGGGTGTGTAATTTTGTTTTAAAATAATCCATAAAGTAAATAATTGTTTTTTTATTACTTTTATTTTCCTCATCGTTACATAGCTCCAATGGAAGAAATCCAGAGTACTCCAACAGAAACATCTGGATGGCCAGTCAATATGTTTCCTCAAAATGAAATTACTTACTGTTTCTTTAACTGTGTCCAATCTCTTCGCACCATAAGAACCAATTAAACCGTGTCTAGTTACTGTGCACGCGACGAATAAAGGTTCTTCTGTCTTCATTAGGGCTTTCAAGCACTCGTTGAATGCAGTATGTTTATGCATAAGTATTTGTCTACACAAACAGGCAAATTTTCTTTGTTATGTTGTGTATTGCAATAATTCGATCGATTTGATTACACATTTTGCCCCGTTTCAACATGACACCTGCAATCCAAATCACACACCTCCTGTAGGAGCACTCCTTAGTAATATTATAAGTTTACAAAATATAAACTTTTATTAATAATAATTCTTTTTTCCAGTAAAGTTATTAACCATTCCTGTCCTGACACAATAGACGAGAGGGCAATAAATAAAGAAAAATTAACCCTTTACACTAGACTAGAAAATTTGACACTGGCTTTGTCGTCTGCCTCTGCGATTGGTTGCAACGTCATAAATATTGATGCGCACAATTTATCAAAAGGCACACCCCATCTTGTACTCGGTCTTCTCTGGCAAATAATCAGGATTGGTCTGTTCAATCAAATCACCCTCGAGCACTGTCCAGGACTGACCACCTTGCTCTCTGAAGATGAAAAAATTGACGACCTTATGAAGTTATCTCCAGAAGCCATCCTACTTAGATGGGTAAATTATCATTTAGAACGTGCTGGCACTCACCGCCGCGTTACCAATTTCCAAAGTGACATTGTTGATTCTGAAGTTTACACACATCTTATTAAGCAAATAGCACCAGGCGATACCGATGTTAACACTGAAGCTCTCTACGAAAAAGATTTGCATAACAGGGCAGAGATTATGCTTCAACAAGCTGCCAAGTTGAAATGTAGAGCATTCGTCACGCCACAAGATGTCGTTAATGGGGTTTACAAACTTAATTTAGCTTTTGTTGCTAATTTGTTCAATAATCACCCAGGGCTGGAACAAACCAACGGTGCTATTGATGGTTACGAGACAATCGAGGAAACTAGGGAGGAAAGAAGTGAGTTTTGCTTGAATTGTTCATATAATTTTACTTATAAAACTATTTTGATTTCAGCTTACAGAAACTGGATTAACTCCATGGGTGTAAGCCCTCACGTGAACTGGTTATATTCAGATCTCGCAGATGGCCTTGTAGTTTTCCAATTATATGACATCATAAAGCCGGGTACAGTAAAGTGGAATAGGGTGCACCGCAAATTCACAAATGAAAGGAAAAAATTCATGGAGAAGCTAGAAAACTGCAATTACGCTGTAGAACTCGGAAAAGAAATCAAATTCTCACTAGTTGGCATTGGTGGCCAAGACATTAATGAAGGAAACGTCACTCTAACTCTTGCTCTAATTTGGCAGTTGATGAGAGCATATACATTGTCAATTTTAACACAACTCGCTGAATCTGGCAGTCCCATTGTCGAAAAGGAAATCGTTCAGTGGGTAAATAACAAACTCAATGCCGCCGGGAAAAAGTCTTCCATCAGAAACTTCCAGGATTCTTCCATATCTGATGCTAAAGTTGTCATCGACCTTATTGATGCAATTAAACCCGGCGCTATTAACTATGACCTAGTTAAGCAAGGAAGTACCCAGGAGGTTAGTTTAAATATTAGTTTATCAAGAGACATTATATTACTTAAAAACAGTGCCGGCCGGTGAAGTTTAAAGTAGTCGTATCTTGCCATCTTGCCGTAGCTAAATGACATTTTGGAGGAGAAGTTGTAATTAAAATTTACCAACCTAAATTTCACCGACTGTCATTGATTTAGGTTAATTATCCTAAATTAATCTTATTGTTGGTTTAAAATTAATTATTGTTCTTATTTTTTATAGGAAAAGTTAGCTAATGCAAAATATGCTATTTCGATGTCACGTAAAGCAGGGGCGCGGGTATACGCCCTTCCAGAAGACATAACAGAAATAAAGCCGAAAATGGTTATGACAGTATTTGCCTGTCTGATGGCATTGGATTACATTCCAAATATGGACAGTGCACAGCAATAATTTTCATTTGTTTATTTATGGTTTAATTAATTTTACTTACTTATACATTATGTTACATCCACTGAAATTTATTCTCCAGAAGCTAAATAAAGGTCAAGCTTTTGCCTATAAGTGCAAAATGCATACCTTTGTTTAGAAACCTGGATCCAGGAAGTGTTTATGATTACCACAGTTACATTCCAAATCATAAATGTACTGCTAGTCTACAAAAGAGTATTAATACAAAATTTGACATTCCTGTTTGGGTGGAAGTGCAATAAATTATTGAATTTGGGCTGTTATATACCACAACTGTTTGTACAAACTCCTTTTGTAAAACATGACGAGAATCATTCCCATAACTTTATCGATTAATTGTAACTTAAACCTATTTTTATATTCATTTATGTGAGATAAAATCATTTATTTTATAAGTTAATTTACAATCATTTTGTAATTCTAATTTATTTATGGCCCTATCAAATACCAAACCAAGTGCCATTTACAAGTAAGCATACACTCAAAGTGTATTTTTATTAAAATGTAAAAATATTAAGCATTTATACTTTGTATAACTTTTTCATGTAAACTGGTCATTTGCTTTAATAAATAAAAAAGTATTAAGAACTTGTTTTATTTAAATGCTTCAATACTTATGTCTTGAGCACCCTCAGCAGCAGCAGCAGGTACGCCGCCTCTCATCCATGAGTCATATATATACATCAAGCGACCATCGTTCATACTATACAGGGTATCCCAAATCTAAACGGACATAGTAAAATGGGAGATAGAGCACATTTTGCTGAGTTTAGAACATCCCCACACTTACCATTGCAAGAGAATGGTTTTCGAGATACACAGTTTTTTATGGTTGACGGCACATTTACTGTTATTTTAAAAAAAAATTTCAAAATTGTCGATTGACCATATTTTAAACTCTACAAATGAAGTAGACTGCTAGCTAACGTCACTTAAATAACCGACATAAGACCTTATTATTTGTTTTTCTGGACACTGACCGTATTTAAGCTTTTTTGAGTTTATATTTCGATTCAAAATAATATAGAAAAAAAATTAATATTAACTACTTAAGTGGGGAAACGAGACTGCATCTTTCTTCCGATGGTCACCCATCCAAATACTACACGTGGCTACTGTAGCTTAACTTTCGTATTCGATACGAGTGTGTCAAGTCAGACCTCTGCTCGATGTCCTTAGCTGACTACTTCATTTGTAGAATTTAAAATTTGGTGATACAACATTTTCGAACATTTATTAAAAAATAACATTAAATGTGTATTATGACATTATTTTACACTCTGATCCATCGTCTTTCTAAATGTTTACTAATAGTGTACAATAAATGGTATGCAGGGTGTTTTGCGGGTTACTGGAGAGCAACATTAAAGAAAACGAGTCCGGTCCTGGAATTCTTTCCATATAAATTATGATATAAATTGATAAAAAAAATTTTTAACTTATATTTGTTATTGGTGCGAGGAGCTTCCGCTGCGATATAAGCGAAAATTTGAGAAGTTTGGGGACTTTTTCCGGCTTTTTAATTAATCACGGGGTCCGGGGAAGCCGAACACTCGGTATAAGGGTCAAGAGAGCCGCTCGGAGATGCCCTCTATCGATCCGTAGCCGGAAACCGCGAGAAAATCGCTTCAAAAATGGTCATTTAGCGAAAAGTTTCTTATTGGTCCAATTTAAAAAAAAAAAAATTCTGACGTCACATCGGTTTCAGAAGGACAGGCCCGATCGAAAATCTGAAAACAGTTTCGGCGTCCTGAAGTCGCCCCGATACCGAAAATGTAATCGGTTCCTCCCTGGGATCGAAAAAAATAATAATTAATTTAGGACACATAAAGGCAGTGTAAACCGAGATTAACATATGACGGCGCTTAAGGTTTGATAGTAAAATTTCGGGGACGTCGTCGCGTCTCGGTCGTTTAAAGAATTCACAGCTCGGCCGCGGGTGGATATTAAGCAACGAAATTTTCAGGGAACCGAGAGGAAGGGCGGTTCTAGGTCACCTGAAAGTCCTGTCGAAAAAATCCTCCAGAAGGGCCCCCAGAAAAGTACCTTTTTAACAAATTTTTTTTTTCTGAAATTTTGTGTATTGTCATAATTCGTCGAGAAGAAACATTTTTCTCGAATACGTCCCTACTTTTGGCGAGGAAGTAATTAATCATAAAAAAAGCCTTTAGGTACACCGAGCGCATAAAAATTCCAGTTAAATCAAAGAAAGAGGGACTGGTCAGATTTTATAATATAAGAATTTATTATTCCACGGACAGCAAAGTTATGGAATTCACTACCCCGTCATGGTTCACATCAATTCTGCTGCTCAGCATTTAATGCCAGAGTTGACGCAACGTTGATTAAACAACATTTATTAAAGGAAAGTGTGATTTAGGGTATTGGTAATATTAGGAACTGAGACTGAGGTAGATACAGAGGTTTATTGGTTCATTTCTGCAAAAGAAATTCGTGCAATAATTATTATAACCCGCTACAAATAATAACAATAACCGAAGATTTGTCAATTTAACTAATTAATATGTAGGCATTTATGATTTAAAATTAATAGGTTTATAGGTATAATTAGCGGTCCTTGTATCCTTCCATTCATCAACATACTGATTTCAGCAGGTGGTTAAAAGATCCATTTAATGTATTTAACACTTCATTGCATCGACACTGCTGGTGCTTCCCCACAACTGATAAGAACATAAGGGAAAATCGTTTAGCGGGGTTGTAAAATTTTCTTGCATTGCCGCAGCTTCAGTTGCCAGAGAACTGGCGGGCAGTTCGCTTATACCAATGCAGAAGATACAGGAACGGTTGAGTATTATTTTGCGCAAAGTCGAAACATTTTCAATGAATAATTTGTCTACGTTTGATATTGTTTGTAAATTATCGAGTACTCGTCTCTTGTCATTGTTTAATTGTCGGTTAATAACGTTTGGTGTTTTTGTTGCATTTTTGTCTTATTTATTGTGCGTCGATAATAAGTTTAACAACTCTGAGGTAAGCAAATTATACTCATTTCGCGATAACGTACATCCCTATTAGTATCATCTACAAGAAAATATATTGTTTGTAGTTTATTTGTGGCGGATAATTAATATTCATTAAACTTATTTCTGGGAATCACGCCAAATTCTAAAAAATAAATAGATCTTGACATATTTTGGACATTTTCTTATTTCTATTTATTTTTTAGAATTTGGCGTGATTCCTAAAAGTAAGTTTAATGAATAAGAAAATGAAAATATAGTTTTTCAAGTTTTATAAAATAACTACCTACCTATTTTATTTATCTAGAAGTTATAAGAATAAATTTTTCGGTAATATCAAAGTTTGCACTTACACACTTCCTCGATTTTCTTTTCTTTTCTTAAAAAACGCAGTGTATTTGACTAATAATTAAAATAGAAATATAAAAGAATTTTGCGAATATTTAAAAAATAACTTTTAGGAGTCATTTTTGGCCAAATAGTTATTTATTTGAAAAATCGCACTTTTGCTAAATTTTAATTGCGAAAGAATGACAAAATATCATTAAAATAATTGGGACAAAATATTACTAAAAAAACGCCCTAAATTTTGCATTAGTACTTTTTTGCAATTATTACATTTTGATATGAATTTTGAATTTTCATCGGATGGTTCTTGAAGATGTGAAACCATTGGTAATTTTTTTATTGTCGAAAGGGCCTGTTTTTGATACAATAAAAATTTTGTGTAAAGGAAATTTTTTTTTAACACAGAAAATAATGAATTAACACACTGCAGATATTGAAACTGAAGCAAAATATAATTTTTTCACAAATTACTTGAAAAAAAAAGGTGATATAAAAATTTGTTGCTTGGAAAAACGTACGAAAAATAATAATATACGATTTAATTAAAATTATTTTTTTCAAAACTATTATTATATTAATTGGATTTGTGAAAAATGAAAATATGCTCTTTGATACAATAAAAAATCTGGCGACATTTAAAATTTTAAAAACAACATCGACACTTCAAGAGAAATAGCGGTAATAATTTTAAAACATCACAATACAAATTTTATCGAATTTGTCCTATCGTATACCTATAGTTTGGAACTCACTGTGGAATGTAAAAATAATAAATATTACTAAATATTTGCAATCGTGATTTATTTTATTTATTATTAATTATGTACCACAAATGCCCCGTTTACACACTGTATATATAGGTAAATAAATATGGGTGATTTTAGTGTTTTATAGAAATGCCTCCGGATGCGCCAAGGATATTTCGGGAACCAGAAAATTGCGATATTTGTATCGATGTATTTGGCGTGGACAAAGTCTCCAACATTTCAGCACAAGAATTTTACGAAAAATATGCCAGAACCGCAAGGCCCTTGGTTGTTACTGACGGCGCTGTTGACTGGCCGGCCCTTAAATCGTTCGACTTTAATTTCTTTAAGGACCTATACGAAACCGTTGGCATTGAAAAAAACAACGAAATAAATTGCCAGTTTTTTCCATACAAAACAGAGTTTAAATCCTTAGAAGAGGTTTTCCAAATGAGCCCAGAAAGAGCCAAGCTGACCCCTGGAGAAAAATCATGGTACGTTGGATGGAGTAACTGCAACGATGAGGCTGGGAAACTCTTACAAAAATATTACAAGACGCCTTACTTTCTATCTACCAACGCAGAAAATATCGCTTTAAGTTGGATATTTATGGGAGGACCAGGGCAAGGTGCCCATATGCATGTAAGTTTTGATTAAAATTATTTCCAGCAATTCCATAAAAAAAGTCCGGACTAAACAAAGACAACATGTAAATAATATCAATATCCATAAACCTTTCTGTCTTAGGTTGATAATGTCCAGTACCCTTCTTGGCAAGCGCAATTAAGTGGAAGAAAAGTCTGGCGATTGGCTCCACCTCCAGAATGTCTATACCAATGTACATCGGTAGATGTAACTGTTGAACCAGGAGAAATTAGTAAGTATTTACATACTTAAAATGCATCATATTTAGCAGGCAACAAATCAGAACCGTACTGCCCAAGGCAAAACATTGATCCTTTAGATAGTGCAATTGCCTTGAACACTAGCAGCACAGCGTCCAAATTCGAATGATACCAATCTAACTGTACGATAATATATCGTACTTCATACAGTTGCCAAGTCAAACCCCCATTAAAGTTGTTATCATACATAACAAGTTGCAAAAGTTCCAACTTATATTTTACAAGCATGTTATAGGTACATATTATAATTAAAATGGATTGAAATGTTTTTAGTTGTGGTGGATACCAACCGCTGGTATCACCAGACTTCCATTCTGCCAGGAGAAATAAGCATAACCATTGGATCTGAGTTTGATTAAACGAAGAAAGTGTCGGTGTGACTTATAACCATACATTCATATATTTGTGTACCTATATGTAAAGAATGAATACAGTATTACTCTCTCTATATAATCAACAGAGTTCTACTCTCTCGATGTAATCAATAAATAGTTTTACTCTCTATATGTTTGTTTGCTTTATCTAAGATCAGCAGCTACACTTAACGTAGGTATGCTAATTAAGGGGTATTCAACCGTCAGCAATTATAACTGAAACTAAATCATATCAACGGATAAAATTAAATAATTCAATTTATTTTTGTACTGGCATACATATATTTTCTACTGAAATTAATTAAGACTCTATACAAAAATTAGACATGTGTATTCAAAAAATAAGAATATACAAATGCCATATCTTAAAAATTTACTTGATAGGGCTAGGTATTATATGAATTAACATCATAGTTAGAAGTAAGTCATCTCCTAATACAGATTATAAAATAAAATTAAAAACAATAAAATTATAATTAATTACAAAATTTAACAGTTAAAGCTACTATACTTATTAGGCCAGTCTGCCGTTCGAAATAATGAGGGTCAATGAGGAAAAACCTTTTCAATAGGATTTTCTCAGTAGAACGGTAGTTTTGGGGGATAGACAGATAATTTTTTTGCAGAATTAAGTAGAGTACGACTTCTGACCAAGTGATTTTTTAAATTTTTTTTATTGATATGGCCTTTTACACCCAAAACCACCACAGTATGAAAAAAAACCCTCTCTGATAGTTTTTTTCAGTGAAAACTATAAGTAAACTGGACTATATGTATTTAATTTCAATTTAATATTTTTAAATTACATAAATATTTTGTATTTCAATCAATTAGCTATAATAACATTTAAGTCCGAGAAAAAAATCACAGTAAACTTTCCATGAAATTAACTAAAAACCGATAAGTACCTAACAAATAAAAAGAAAACTTAACAGATTGTAAATACAGGACTAATGAGAACTTGTCGTTGGATTTTGGTAAATAAATGTTTCGTTCCAATTATTATTATTTTTTTAATTAATATTGCATGATAAATATTGCTTCCAACAACAAGTTTCCACCAGATCGAGGGTGTATAAAGACATTCACAAACACAAAGTTGAATATTTCTAATATAGACCATAATTAACTAAAATATGTTTTATAACTTAATAATTAAATCAGATATTACCCACAATACTTTTTGTTTCGTTGTCAGTCAATTAATATTATAAAAATATATATATATATATGTAATGTAAACATACGGAAACGCATATAATTATATCCTCGCTAAAGCGCTGGGTGGTCTGTTTCATACATAAACACTTAAAACCGACCTAAAATTTAATTGGTCCATAATGACTAGAAAAGAAAAATGTAAATGTTATTTTTTAGCTGTGCGACAGCTTGGTCAAGAGACAAACATTTTTGTTGCTCGATTACAAACAAAATATGTATTTAAAATTTGTGTTCACATGATGTGTAAATTACTAATAATTAATAATAAAAATATAAATGTATATAAATGGCCCGCATAATTATTTCTGTGGTATTATCCACTCAATAAAAATGATATAAGAGCTTAGGAAACTCATTTCCACATATTTACTCAACACAGTATGCAAATGATTGCATTATTATCAGAAATATTTACTCACACACACAAGGTAACAAAATTTCCCTGGTGCATTTTTAGTTTTAGAAGCACCAGTTCCACCAAGAATATATTTTTTAAATAAAATATAACAAAGTTACCATTGACGCGTACCAATGTATGTGCAGTGCATAAGTTGAAAAGTGGGTAAATCACAGTTTTAATTTACTACGTTGTTTAAAATAAAAATAAGATAGTAGCCTTCATAAAACTACCAAAAATTGAAAAGCAATACGCCCACGTTTATAATTCGAAGCTTACCAATATTTAGTTTGCTAAAGTTAAGTAGTTTAGCTGTTAAATTTTGATATTTTCCAATATAAACTATTCCATGGAAGATTCTACAATGTCTACACAAGGTAGGTTCCATTTATACTTATCAATTAATAACTGATAAACTTCTGGTGATGTTTTGTGGACAGTAGTAAAGAAATCAACATCGTCGTCAGTCAACTCGCATTTGTTATTCAAATTTAGATTCAAAATAGTAAAAAAGGTAGGTGGTAGGTGCTCTTGCAGTGAATTTAAAACAACGTTAATATCAGGTTTATTTTCAGCAAGGGCTTTTTGTTTCAACATTCTTTTAATCGACGCTATATCTCTACTGTGCTGTTTAATTTTGCGTAAATAATTTCTTCCTACGGACTTTTCAATTACACTTTTTGAAACAATATTTTTTATGGTACCAGAACGGGGTATTGGTTTTCTTTGTGCGGAATTAGGATTTGATATTTCATAGATTTGTTCTTGTTCTGGAGCTTCGTAAGTTTCTTCTTCCAAATCATGTTCTATTCTTTGTGAAGTATTTTGCTGCACAGCATTTCTACTAGTTATATTTTCGTTAAATTCCGGTGCCTCATTTTTAATAATAACTTTGTATTCTGGTGTTTCTTCCAATACGTCATTTGTCTGTTCTTCGTATGCTCTAGACGAGTTTGGCATTGGTTCAAAATCATCTTTAAATGAACAATATACTGTATTGTTAGACGTACTTGTTGACGGTTTAGAAGTAGTTAGTGTTGATTTCGTTTGTTTGGAATTTGCCGGTACTATAACACCATTCTTGTAAATGTAAGATTCAACTTTTTGAGACCTACTAAACATTGTATCTGTATCCAATACAAATATGGTGCCATCATCATTTGCTGGCAAAACTTGAACATCTTGTAATTGAGAAGATAAGTAAAGGGGTGCTTCCTGTGGCGGAGGAGGATCATCTCCACATCCCGCATCCAAAGTAGGTACGGCACCTTGTAACAAACGCTTCTTTTGGCTATTTGGAAACCATCGATCCTCAAAATGATATTCACAGATAACTTTGTTTCTTAACTGATCTTCTTCTAAGTCGCAGAATTGTGGTTTGTTTGCAAATTCAATCCATATTTTACAACGCTCTTTATGTTTAACCGGGTAATGGAAGAAATGTACATTGTCTGTTGTCTTTGTGGTGTTTTTGCAATTTTTATATGAACACCTGCATCCTCCCATATCTAAAATCATTACAAAGCTGATAACTAAACATGGATATGGCGCTAAAAATTGTTGTTATAGGTTAACATACTGAATTTTGATTTATACAGAGTAACAAAATAATTGGAAACAAGGAAGTGATTTTACCTGATATTAATTTCTTAAAAATAAAAACTGGAGTTTAGCGGAAAAATTAATAAAAAACCGACTAAACCATACACCACCACAAATGTTACCTTACTCCGCATTCCGCAATTTGAAATTTGACAGCACCGAGCAGCGTTGCCGTATCTCTTTATCGCAAGTGAACGAAGTTTATCAAACACTTTCAATGACAACAGTGAATAACAACGAGCAGTACGCAGTACGCTAGAATTCGTGTATTTAATAGCTTAAATCGTTTAAAATTAATTTACAGCAGCATACGTTTAAAGTTTATATAATATGTTACAGGATTTTATCCATTGTATTTCATCTGGCAACACCGTTCAACATTCGACTAGGTTTGTTCGGTTGTTGCTCTATCACTTTAATTTTATAGGTTAGTAAACGAGTGCCTTTATCATTGTAATGCGCGCAGTGTACACCGTGCAGCACAACTAAACAGAGTCGGCTCTCGGCAAGTGCGAATATTAGGAGTTCTGCATATGCAACCAAATATACACATGTGTCACGTAATAGCATGTATACGACAGAGTTTATACGTTCCCAGTTTTAAAATGTGTACTCGTGTTTAATGTTAAAAATATTGTTTTATATATTTCACAGATCCTAAAGGTTTTAGTAACAAATGAAATTGCATTCATTAGACTTAAGAACGGAATTTTAGATTTAGTTAAATAACGTCAGTTAGGTAGGTATTTTATTTTTTGATGTAGCAACACGATCTAAAAAAGGTACAATTCAAGTAGTGGATTATTAGAACAATGAGTGGAAAGGTCGTAATACCGCAGACATAATACGAAAGGCCGCCTGCATGCATAGTATTAATTAACTAAAATATGAACTTTAGATACATTAGTGTTACAAAACATACATATTTATGAGGAGCCGGCTTGTTAACCCAAGGCGTCATATATCAGGCTACCAGGCTAATATACTGTATAGTCAATACACCGGTTGATTCCCAGGACTTAATATTTTTCACTACAATTCGTTCGTTCATTCCATTTTAATTTATAGATACAAATCACAATACTTGCCATAAAAAAAGTATTCCTCTAAAAACCTTAAAAATTACTACATATTCGTTGTGTCTTAGAGATTATACTGTATAGAGGCAGGGTCGTCCTAAGATATTTGGCACCCATGGGCTTCTAATAATAATGTACCCCTTTTCATAAGAACATACACGGGAGGGGAGGCGGAAGCAGGGTGACGTGGGTGAACTGATTTGAGTGCAAAGAAATCAAAGAATATATAGCATAGCCCATTTAGCCCGGTGGTTAGGGTGACCATGTATAGAGAAAGATGTGGAAACTTTTATACTTCAGAGACAATTGAAGTGACATAATTAATATAAACAGACCAGTATTTCTCCTTGTTAGAGGTGCGTCGTTTAACGAATCTGTATTTTTTATGAAATAAATAACAGCTTTCTTTCTTAAAAAAAAAAAATGTTTTCTTAACCGCCTATCAAGAAGTAACCCCCGGAAAATCCTATGATTTTGTGGTAGATAAGAGAGACGAGGCACCACAGTTTATTATGGAGTCCAAACCACATCTAGGGATTCGATAATTATTCTCTATCCTTCTGAATTCGAAGCAAATTAGAAATAAATTTTTAATTTGCCCCAGAATGGATTCGAACCATCGATCCTTGCACCCGAGTAAGTACGTATCAACGCATTTACCCACGCGGCTACCGTGCAGCTTCCTTTAAAGGTACCAATTCACAATTTTTAAATATCTATGCTTGAACATTTGAATTTTAAATTATTATTATAAAACGATTAAATTATTTAACAATATCTGGTGCATTGATCTGGTTTGAAATACCCATTTTAGTCGAATACAAGTTGAGAGATGGTAATTGGGGTTGGCGCAAAAGCATTCCGATGCCTAATAAACTTCTCGTCCAGTTGTAATACAGTTAATGCTGTCTTTATTTTCAGTTTATAATGTACAGAATATTTTAAATTTAAAAACGCGAAGTTAGAGCCTACACCCTTTACCACTGAAAAACTTTTAACCACGCTCTGGAATTCTTTATGATCTTGGCATATTTTAAACTGTTCGGTTTGTTTGTGTGAGACAAAAATGTGTTATTAACAGTTAATAAAAGGCACCAGGCGCCCTAGCTGTTTAACAGAATTTTCTTAGCAAGCAGAGAAAATTCACGATTTAAATATATTTGAGGAACTAAGCTACGATATAATATATGTATAAAGGTACACCTAACGAGGGAAATATTAATCAAAATGACGGCGTGTTGGTTGATATTAAAAATGATTTAAAAGGAAAGAAACTCCCCAATTACTTATCAACAAAAAATTACAGACCACTTTCCCGTATATTAACTTATTTAGAATATATAAAACGGACTAAATAATACAACAAAAACTAAACTGAATATCAACCATAAAAACCTGCGACAAAATTTAATAAATGAATACTGGACCGAAATGTATCCAGGGCCCAAAGGAAAATGTTAATTTGATAAACGACTGGTTTATAAACAAATTAAATTATGGATACATAAAAGATTCCGTGAACCACAGGCAAAATTGTCTCTGCTTTTTGCGATAAAGTTGTTATTTCCAAAGTTATACATTTTTTTAGCGTTGGTATTACCAAAGAATATGAAAAAAAAAAAAAATGCCAAAATGTTACTTTTCTCATTTGTTTAAACAATTTTGGTTTAAATAATATCTGACCGGGTTGCCGCGTGGTAACTTGAACTTTTATAACTAGTACCCTTGTATACAAGGCTAGTACTAATATGTATAAAACAATATTATGCAATTTTGCCCACTCATGCACCGATCTGCCCAATCTAAATAGCTGACGCATTGACCATTTTGATAGCTAAATTTAAAAAATACAATTGCCACTTCTTAGAATCTCAGAATTTAATAAAATTCCGAGAAAAAGGTCGGAATTTTATAAATTTCCGAGATTCCGAGATATTATAAGTCGGAATTATATAAGATTCAGACATAAATTTCAGAATTTTATAAAATTCTTAGAAAAAGAGTCGGAATTATATCGGATTAGGAAAAGTATGGATACCCCTGAATAACTTGGAGGGAGTGGGTTTTTGTGAAAAATAGTTCAAACGAAAGCTGTCGAAGTTGGACCATGACCTTGAAGTTGACCTTGAGGTCAGTGTTCAATGTCATTTGGAAGGCAAATTTGAATGTTCAAATGGGGACTCTTATGTTTGACTCCGAATTCGGAAAGATGGGGAAATTTCACGTTCATTGTCGAGGGCATGATGACCTTGATGATAGTTTCGAGGTCAATCTTGTTCCAAATCGGATAACTTGGAGGAATCGAGTTTTCGTGAAAAGTGTTAGAACAAAATTGTCGAACTCGCCCATGCGGATTGGACCATGACCTTGAAGTTGACCTTTGTTGTTCGAACATTTTTCACGAAAAAACACAAAAACACAAAAATCTGATCGGTCCAAGTTATTCAGGGGTATCCAACTTTTTCCTAACCCGGTATAATTCCGACTTTTTTCTCAGAATTTTATATAATTCCGACTTTTTTCACGGAATTTTATATGTACAAGGTATTTCCGAATTGAGTATTCAAAATGTCAGGGCTGATAGAGCAAGTCAAAAATATGAAGAAAAACTTACAGTACAGTTGCCTTCTCTAACAAAATTTGCATTCTAGAGTATGTAGTGAAATTTTGAAATCAATTTTACTCGCAATTACGGCATCCTTTCGAAGTGGAACAAGAGTACCTTTTTTACGTAGAAAACTTCATATTTTGATAATTTCTTATAAAAAATTATAAAAAATTACACACACAAAAATTAGGGTTAAAACTACCCCCAACCACTCCATTCTCTTACACCCCTCATTAAAATTTTTAAACGTATTCTTTTGCGTACTATTAGACATAAAAAGTTTAGCGACTGGCCAAAATTTCATATTTTCATATCATATCGTTTTGAAGTTATTTAATAAAAACCGTCTTCGGAACAACCCCTTCTAAGGGCTGTAGCTCCCTTAGAAGGCACTTTAGAGATAAACTATACCAAGGTTTTCTTGACTTGCTCTATCAGTCATGACATTTTGAATACTTAATTCGAAATCACCTTGAATAATCTTGTTCTTCTCAGAATTTTATAAAATTCTCAGATTTATGTATGAATTTTATCTTATACAATTCCGACTTTTATCTCGGAATTTTATCTAATTCCAACTGTTATCTCGGAATTTTACAAAATTTCGACTTTTTCTCGGAATTACCAAAATAAAAGTAACCGAGATAAATATGCGGGAGAGAATAATACATGCGTTTGAAAATATTTCACCTCGAATATTAATGGAAGTGGAAAGGTCTTTTCGTTCGAGAACGAGTAAATTTATGTTTACAGCAAAACGGAAGCCACTTTGAACATTTATTTAATGTAGTTGTAGTTTAATGTACCTACTGTTGTTTTATTAAAATTTTCTTTAAATGAAAGTCGTCAGCCCATGTTTAATATTTGCCAATTATCTCAAAAACGGATAGAAATTCCAATAGTAACACTTATACAAAAAATGTTTTCATCAAATTCTGCATATTAATACGTAAAAATATACAGGGTGTTCCATTTGAAAAAACTGAGATAAATCAATTTAAACTCCTCGGAATTTGAATTTATTTTTCGAGTGCCCTGTACATGATGGAACACAAACAATTTTAGACACGGTACCCTACGACCTTTATCAAAAAGTTTTGAACCTTGTTTTGTTTTCAAATCTCCGTCCGAAAAAATGCTGATGGAGAGAATGGAGAGCGTTTTTCTTTAGCGGTGTAAATTGCTTTATATTTCATTTTTAATTTTTTACTTCCAAGTGAAGCATTAGATTGTTCTCATATTTTAGGTGCGAATGAGGAACATTAAGGCCGTCAGAAATATAGTAAAATATATAAGGTGTTTCATTTAAAAAAACTTGCCTGACAGGGGTCACAATTTTTTGTGACACCCTGGACGTTCGAAAATATTTTCCTGCAGTGCTCCTTCACATTTAGTTAAGAACTGTACTCGAATGAATTTCCTAACTTGTATGGTATAGGAGCTATGGAAGCCCGACGCACTGTTGCAAGACCCTGTATTAGGTGCCTTTGCCCCCCTGAACAAAAAAATGTTAAACTATACAGAGTGTTCCGTTTCAAAATCTAAAGTTATCATTTCCGGTGAAACCAGAAGCGACAAAAGATGTTAAATCGGTCAAATTAATGCATATTTAGCCGTTATTTGACGTGCCCAAATTTGAAATTCATATCTTGTAAAACCAAGAAGATACAGGGGCGAGTGTCATCTCGTGGTCACCTGGTATATTATTGGTTTTTCAAGATATGAATGTCAAATTTGGACACGACAATTTCGAAAATGAAAATTGTAAAAAATCCAAGTCTGTTGGGAAACGCTATTAGGAAGTCAGTAAAATGCAAAAACAAAGCGTTACATAGGAAAGCAAATATTGTTCTGCCTAATTAGAGATACACCTAAACGGCAATAAATCATATTTACGATAATAATATCGTTTCATGTGGAAAGGCGATCAAATTAAGTCCTTCGGAACAGTTTCGTTGATATCCTTCAGGGTGATTTATTTTGGGTTCAAGTTCAACTTTATTGTGTTGCAAGGTTCGACGGGCGTGCAACACGCGAATAAGATAGGAGATAGGTAAGTGTATAGATGGGAGCAAAGGGAGATCAGGATCGGTAACGATAACAGGGCAGTAAGGCAGTGGGAACGATCCAGGAATGTTGGTACGCCTCGATTCATAGAAATCTAGGACAAGCGGGATCGGCGTCAGTACAGCCCAACCAAAAGCTTTGTTCCTCAACAAGTACACACAGGGGCGCACGAATTAGGGAAGTTATCCCAGAGTGTATTTATACTGCTCTGTATTCTGCAAATTATTTTAAGTGGTGCACAGCAACGTTTGCCCTAAAGTGGCTCATTGTGACGCCACAGCCCCATGGGAAATTAAAACGGTTATTTACTAATAAATACGAAACGTCGCGTCGAAAGAAATCGAAAAACACTGAAACTGGGCCAATTTGAAGAGTAATGACGCGTGAATGCATACGTCGAAGTGGTCCGGAGTTATTTACTATTTACACACTTGCTTTGTAATATCAAATTATCACTTTAATGTTAAGGGCAGTGGGCATGTTCGGTTCGATTTCGAGTTGATTTCAAATGCTACAATTTCAACAACCACCTACCGATATTGGAAATAGGAGAAACATGTCGGTGAGGCTGTCACGTTTATATGTGTAGAAATATCGAATATCTATCTGACTGCAGATTGTTCATTGGTCCTCTTAGAATATCAGCCGAAAACCGCCCTAAATGTAACACTAGAGCCAGTGGGGCACACTGAGTAGTCAGCTTACACGTGTTGTGATCGAATTTTGATGCGAAGGTCTTGGATCTAGCCACAGAAGTGAAACGTGATAACATTCACATAGGCACACTCACGTACTACCTAATTGTTCAAAATAATCTTATTATTACCTGGAATCTTAAGAGTAAGAGATATTGTTTGGAAACAGTTTCCAGCGTGGAATTACAACTCACAAGTACCTACATCTGAATAGTCAGGTATTTAATGTGTAATGCCTAGTAGTAGTATTACCAGACAAGTTTGCATTTTGAGAAATGATTAAAATTATTATTGGATCCCATGATCTCGAAGTAACAGCATGAGTGTTATACGTACAAATCACATTACAATGAATATATTGTACGTCCTGTATACTAATAATGCCGAGAGGCTTTTAAGAATCAAGTGGGATAAGGTATATATAATCTTTTTATTTTGTCATGCCTAAGAAACCTGAAAAGCGTTAAGGCGATTATTATTGCTCTTTTTTCTCTCTCCAACAGAAAATGCGATGAGCATAATTCACCTGAACGAAAGTAGTAAATCCCCATGAACTTAGACTTCCTTGATTTTTTTGTTGATATAGAAATGCAATGGATACAATCGCTTTTTTGTAAGCAGATAAACTGTATTTTGTGTTTTCTTTGTGGCTTAACTTCTATCGTATCAGATTCCAATTGTGTCAGCAGTTGATCTGAACGTATTTTTTACGGAGGTAACTAAGCCACCATTTGATATTATTACGAATGCTTGCGAAGAAACAGGCATCTATGAATGCTTTTTAAAATTCTTATGCGTATGCCATCGTATGCTCACATTTAAAAAATGCGAAGGATTTATTTTTTATTTTGGGGAACAAAGCACAAATACCATCCGTGAATCAGTAACAAAGTTGGGTAGAAGTCCGGACTAGAATATTGTGACTGGCCGTTCGATATGTAGAAAAGGATCTAGTAGAGAAAATAATTCCCATAGCGTAGAGTTATAAATAAAACACCTTTGACGGTTAAGGGAAATTCTAAGCCTAATTATCATATTCCGTACAGAACTTTTGCAAAGGAAGAACTAATTTGAATTAGTTGTATTCCTCCACCAAATTGGCCATTAATGTTTTTATTATTTAGTTTGAACTTGAACTCGCTTTATTAAAACTTGTAAAACTTTGGTAGCAGTTATACTTGCTGATGTTAATGGAGTTGCGGAGTTCAAAGCCCAAACGTAAAGTGAATAATTTAAAAAATTAGATATACATATTTTCTAAGGGAATTCTAAATGCGAAGTCAATACGCCAAGGAATAAATTTAACGAAGATAAAACACCTCCCTATCTAATTATTTACCCTAATTGGTCTAATATAATCGGACGTCAGAGGTAGAGCAAGGTACAGAATAATCTCATTAACACAACAGAAAATAATTTCGACAATTAAATTAACCTCGTTGTAATCCGACCTGTAAATGTTTCAGGGGCGGATGCTGAAATTTAGAATATTAGTATCGGAGCGCATAACTTCAGGCATAACACCAACATTAGTTTTGGGGAAGAAACTGGGATTAACCTATTTTACTTAAACTACAAAATTACAGTTTCAGCTAATTTTATCAAAATACATTTTAGATAAGGTTCGATATGGGGTGCTTTGCGAAACGTATGTTTTCTTTTTTAAAATATTGACAAACCAATCAAACCATTTTTCTTCAATCAGAAGCAACCTTTTCGAAATGTTATTTCAATTTTATTCTCGATTTTGAAAATATTTTACAGATTTTAATCGCAATATAACCGCTATGCCCCTCAATCGCTTCATTGAGATTAGTAGTCATGCCTTATGCCTTTATATTATTCTCGTCCAAATGTATAGCAAATTAGTGACGGAACAAATATTAATTAGGGCAATTTTGATAAAAAAATGTTAGAGGCAATTTAATTTCCTTAAAAGGATTATTAAAACTAAAAACAAGAAATTTTAGTGTTGATGAAAAAAGTTGTTTCTGCTTCTTTATGTATTCCTACATTACTCGAACCCGTTTTACTATACTTCTTACAGAATATTAAAAACACGTAGTAAAGCTATATAAATAGAATTAGATGAAGACCCTGCACCTCCAGTTCCACATTTTTACTCGAGTTAAGATCAAATTTCTCGTTTTTCATTTATTAATAAATTTGAACGAAGGTACATAATACGCTAGTGACGTAATTAAGTTTACCTACCTCAATATAACCTACAAATACAGAAACCGGTGTAAGTGGAGAATAAAGCCTGTATAGTCAGTCAACTTTATTCTTTCAAACGGCACCATATATTTTTCCCGAACCTCCCTCTCTCCGTAAATATATTTTCTAAAAGTTGTCTCTTGCTTTATCAGCTAGGCACTGAACGTACTTAACTATTTATTTCTTATAATTTATCCGTATCCTTCGTAGACGTTCCGGTATTTTGGGCCAGTGTACAACCGAGTGTCGAGTGATCGACAGACAATAAACCTTTGGGAAAAACGAGACCACCGTTGAATTACTTCCTTTTCTAATCCGCAGTTGATAAATTGAACCGTCATATTAATCTCTGTAAAACAAATGATCGAGTTTTAATTACAAAATAATTTCCTCTTTTCATCTGTCAAATGCACGCTTCACCTATATGATTATATTATATCTAGAAAATTGAAAACAAAACGGGTCAGCAACCCTCTTTGAACTTTCACCTATTTTATTGCGTCTTATCCGACAAAGCGTACGATTAATTTAATTTACCTCTGAAAGTTACCGATAGCTTTCAGCGAAGCAGTGAAAATACTAAGCAAGTAGTTTCCTCCACAACGCCATTCATTGTAATTTTGTCTTATTAAAACCTTGGCAACAGCAACTGATTTTGCCATTTTAAGGTGACAAGATCTAATGATACAAATGTAACAATAAAAATCACATTAGGTACTAAATTATTCAAAACAGCTACTCTTATTATTATTATTAAATAATGAGCAATGTGAGCCTTGATAAATGCTAGTTAAATGACAAGAAAATACCCCAATAAAGGACAAAGCACAAATTCAATTTCTTTCGACTCATCCTAAGTAAAACTTAATCATTTTGAGACCGATCCTGGTTACACAGGACCGTACTCCAGATTGTTTACATTGCAGAGCGTTTGTATTTATTGAAAAGGCATAGAACACATTTGCTAGCCTCCCTCTGAAATTAGATCATCTGGTAGCAGTTCTTTCAGCAGCCGGAGCCGGTACTGCCTTAGCACTGTTTGGGAGACCGGGGCTACAAATTATTCTTTTACAATTTATTTCATATGTTAAATTAAAAAAATGTTCAAAATTGTTGAAAATGGTGTGATCTGTCAGCCTCTTCAATAAGTGTACTATTTTCGAAGACACCCTGTAAAAACAGTTGGATTTACCACTTTTATCGTACTTTTATATAAGTTACATCTTATTTCGGAAAAAAATTGTTTATATATTTAGATTTTGTAATTTTGATTCGATATTTTTCCCCTGGAATTAGGTTAATTACTTTTAATTTTCATGCCACATGCACATGGATATATTTCTACAACGACGGGAACCACGTGTAAAGTAAACAAGTTGTTTAAATCCTAAGCAAATAAATCCCGCATGCAAGTATCCACGGGAATTAGTTTGTTGGCGATATCGTCTCCATACAGTTTCATTTCCAAATTTGGTCACACATTTTCGTTTGTAGAACCCTTTCCGGGGAAACAAATGAAAACTAAATACTACAAAACATTACGATGTCGTCATTGTGATTGGAAGAAATTAGACATTGCATTTCAAATACTTTATAAAATTGTAGTAACTTCGCAAAAAACATTTAGTCATATTTAGATATTTATTACATAAGTTGGGAGTGCAGCAAAAATTTACGTCACGCTTAGAGCGATATGATAAATGATGAAAATGTTTACAGCTAAATAGTTTTAGTTTGAAAGAAAGCGAGGACCCCGTACGTGTTTTGAGTAAATTTCAGAGATATATGTCGCGTTTATCGCCTTGGTGTGAAATTTGCAAAGCCTGTTTGTATATCGCTTATTAAATTTCGATTCCCTGCCTACATAATTATAATTTATCGATGGTATTCTCTGGTCTCTTGTCTTTTAATTGAGTTTTAAACCACACAGTACGAAAAATAATAAAGATCTGTTAAGAAATACACCCCTGCACCCTAGGGGCCAGCCCGAGGTTCGTTTTCGTATATATACGGATTAAAATTCAGAAATTCAATTTATACAAGAAAGCCGAAGAGGCCAAAATAATTATGTTTTAAGCAATTAATATCTCCGAAAAAACCCTCACTTTTATGACATAAAATTAAAATTTTTATGCTTATAACCCCCTTATTTATCGACCGACATTGCTTTGCTACCTGAGATAGACTATGGACCATACACTCATCAAATTCTAATGAAATATCTCAAAGGATACTCAAGTTATCCAGTATACAAACGGACCAACAGATTTTTTTTAAAACACAATCTTGTTGAAATGTCAATAAGCCTATAAGAGGTCATTCATAAAACATACATACATACAGGGTGTTTCATTGGGAGAGGGACATACGTTAACTGTGGATAAAGCACACTGAGATGGTTCCAAATAAGCAATACTTAATGGGTCTATCACCTTTTTTAACCGAGATGCAGTGTGTTTTATCAATTTTACCTATTTCTTTGATTCATAACTAACAAACCAACCTGTATATTTTTTTGATATTTGGTACACGTATTCTACATAGTATGGCACATTAACTAAGGCATTAAAAAGAAGGAAATCCAGGTCCGGCTTGACAAAAAATTTACAGTCTTCTATCCTCAAAGCAGCACCCTGTATATCTAACTTTTAAAATTTGTTCCCATAAGAACACCAATCACTATAGAAAGGAAATAAAATCCGAATTACTACGAAGAAACCACAACAATTGCCCAAAATGAGCTCCATATTTGGACGGAAAAAAATCCATTTGCTACAAGGGAGGCCCATTCACAACACAAATTTTAATTAAACGACACATTTTGACGTATTTGAAGATTTTTTTAGAATTCCGGTTTAGCCGGAAGTGACACCAATTCATGATTTTGAAATGGAACATCCTGTATATTATTGCATTTTCAGAATCCCTGGAAAATTCTGAACTGTTTTGGCGAGTTTTTACGCCGACTTGATTTTTTTAGAGTCAAGTTTTGTTTTGAATCTAGGATACTGCGATTAACTTTAAATTCTCATAAATGACACAAAATAACGGAAAAATACAAATTTGACTTATAACCAAAAAATTTAATAACCAAAATAGTTCAAACCCATTTAAAATTTTCACAGAACTCTGAAAACTTAATAATAAGCAGGGTGTGTTCCGTTTAAAATCAAGAATTGGTATCACTGCCTGCTAAATTGAAAGTCCTGAAAATCTGGAACTACGTCAAAATGTGACATTTTACGTCTATACAGGGTGTCCCGTAATAAAGTGCAAAAAATTTAACTGGAGATTCCTCGTCGAAAATTAAGGTGGGTACTTCATATAAAATTTTCCAAAATCAGCTTTCCCTGTTCAGCTACACCCTCTTAAAGGGGTGGGCTAAAAAATGGTTTTTAATTTCTATCTCAAAATAGCGTAATCGGAAAAAGATGAAATTTGGCACATCTTGGTTACTAATCAAAAGGAACTAACGAAATCATTTCATCCACCTAGCATGTACACAAAGGGGTGAAATTAACTACCCTTCTTAAAATTTTGTAAATATCTTTCTGCCTGCTATTTTTTTTTCAATTAAAAAAATAACTAAACATTATGATTCATTTAGAAACTTTTTTATCTCTTGAAAAAATTTCGTAAAATCGACCATTTTTGAGAAAAAAATTAAATTACATCTGCCTAAGTGATCAATCAAAAGCGATGAGCATGATTATATTAGTGTAAAATACTAAAAGTAGGCTGGTGTCAAATTATAATTTGACAATATTACGTACTGACATGATCATTTGGTGCTTATTATTTGTCCAACCTGGTACAAGCATTTAGTACCGCCACTGGAAAATGATACGGTCCATTAACAAAAACGACTGGAGCTGGTTATGAATGGCACAGAGTGAGTGGCATCGATGCCGGTTAAATCAATATCATACTGTCATCGGTTTCGTTAGACAGATAAATCTGATTAATAAACGGGAAAAAATGGCAGATCAATGTTGTTTTACTTGTATTTATGTGCAAGCGTAAATATTCATTTTGTAGATTATACATATACCGGGAGGATGTTATGCAAGAATTTTATTGTTGTAAAACGCAAATTAAACCAATGAGTACAGTAAGCTAGCAGGGTAGAATTTATTTTTAAATATAGGGGACTACCCATGTCGGACAGGGTACAAATACCAATGGTGGGATGGTTTCTGACTATTTGAGCACCCAGGCCACTTTGGAAATTATTTAAATTAGAGATACGTAGAGTTTTAAATATATAGCTATTGGTAGCTTACTGCGCTGTTTTAAGTGCTATCTTATAGCTTATTCAATTTAGATGGAAGTGATTGGAAAACTGCGCACTGCTTCAAAAATTGTCCTTGTATTTGTTAATAATGCTGATTTTAGGTTCGTCGTTATTAGGATGGATGAACGTTTATTGCTTTGTCGTACTATGCTCACAGGCAATTGATTTATTATTAAATTAAACATCAGCTTCTTTAATAAAGAAAGAAATATACATTTCTGAAAATATGAATTTTGCTGAAGCATAAAAACGTATAAAAAACACTTAATAACGATGGTAATATACGGATTTAATTTCGTCAAAGCAAGGAGCGTGTTCTCCAGGTCGTTTATTTATTCTTTTATTTCTTCGACATTTTATAAATGAAATCATATTCAATTTGGATAAGGAAAAGCATAATTAAATCTTTATTATGTTATTCCTCGGGGGAAGTTGTTTTGGAGAGATAATAACAGTATAAGTTAGAGGAATAATTTTTGTTTTATCGTATCACATTTAATTGACTTGGGGATTTAATATTCCAGATTTTTCATTTCTGTAGCAGGCACACGTTACAGTTCAAGGTCTCTGTTTATTAGAATTATCGTCACAGCGCCATACCAGATATAATCAGCAAATTTCACAAATTACCGCAATACAGATGCTTTTTTTTTCATTTTGTTACCAGAAATATAGCACCATGAAAACAAACTACTTATTACTGAACAGGTTTATATAAATTTAAATTATATTAAACTAAATCGCTGAGTGAAATAATTATAAGGCGCGCAACGTCGTAATATTGCTGGCAGCGAGCAATAGATGGCGCTTCCGCAGAATCGGTTCAGAAACTACCAGTGTGGTTCATATTGCCACGCAATCAATATGCAACTGTTGCACTTTGATTCGGCAGGTATCTACACTGAGAAACACACTATACAGTTATTATCAAAAAAGGACTTCGAACTTAAATAATTTAATTCACACTTTTCGCATTCTGACACAACGAAAGATGCTATATGTTTTAAAGCTTAAATAATAATCGTTGTTTTAATTAAAGTCACCGAAATATTTACCAGAACTATTTCATAATTATTGCTTGATTGATTTTGAACGCCTGCGGCTGCCTCGTTTACACTGATAAATTGCTTGAGCATAAAGAAATTACTAAAGAAACAACCAATAACACTCAAATAAATGCCCAAGTGTACGTTATTCTCGTGTTTAATACAGTGAAAATAATATAAATTGACTAAACCGCTTCTGACTATCTGGAAGAGTGATATCCCAGAGTTAATCTTAATTACCTAAGATAATAATGTCCTTCAGTTTTGTGTTAAACTTTATGGCAACCACGTCACAATTGAGCACAATAATTAAAACTTACAATTTGTATTTTCTATCTAAAACAATTTTGATGTTCCTACAACATTTTCTTTTTGAAATTACTTTGATGTTACTTCTAACGCGACGCGACGAATGAAACATTTTTGTATCTGTATTGATTTTTCATCAAAATTCGTTTGACTGGGTAGGTATCGTCAAAAGGTAAGGAATTGTTATTTTACCAATTTCAGATAATTTATGGTACAAAGAATATACAGAACAATAACAAAACGTAACATTACAAACGGTTATATCAAAGGAAAAATGTAGCACGAGAACTGGCCAATATATGCATTTTCATGATAAAAGTCAAAGGACAAAATCGATATGAAATAGACAGGACATAATTATTATTTTAATATTGTTTATTTACCACTTTAATAAGTTTGTTATTGAAGCACCTGAATAGAGTAGGAACTAGGGAAAATGTGGCAATGAATTCCATAACTTTGTTGTTCGTGGCAGGAAGGAGATCTGGTAAAACGACGTCCGCTTAAGCAGATACACAAAACCTACAGTTCGTGTGCTTATCCACTATACCTTATCGATTTGAAACTCGAGTGCCCAAAGTGGGACAAGTAAGTTGAATTGCAATTTGCCACCTGCACCGTTTTATAATCACAATTATAAGTAAAGTAAGCACCATACACTCGAGAATCTCCGGTGCATCCACGAGGGAGTTGAATATGAAACGAGTTTGTTTGAAGTGGTTTCTTTACATGAGTTGGTTATTGCATTTCTATTTCGTTTAAACGATGCCATTTTTTTTTCTATTAGTCTGGTCTAATTATGTTTGTCGACGTTAAGCGGTCCCAGGCATCCGCGAGTTGTTTGAACTACGTCACTAATTGGTCTCATGACTATAGTAACAATAGTAACGTTATAATAGTAACGTTAACAATTTATCGAGTTTTTGCCTTTTTGGTTTGTTGATTTTTCAGCAAATATAAAATAATAGGATGAAGTGCATATACGAGGCAAATAAGTTGCATTTTATTTACATTTGTAGGATTGGTTAGAAATATTTGAATACATTAATATTGAAAAATTCTAATTCGGACAACTAATCCATAGCAAAAAGATATATCAGAGTTAATTCCGCTTTTGAAAGAGTTTTGAATTATTAACCATGTGGGGTGAAACCTGAATTCTATATTACAAAGCGTCACAACGAAAATGAATTCGAAAGTTTGTATTGCACAAAGGGATAGCAATGTCTCTTTGGTATTTTATATGCATGTGTGACAATGATAAATAGACATGGAAAATGTAATTGAACGCAGCAGCAGGTAACATTTTAATCCCCCATGTACCGAACATCGTTCCTGAAAAATGCATATTTTTTAAAGTATCGCGAAAACTATATTTTATTGACTGAATATATCAAATAAAACAAACCGAATTTAAATAATTAAAATTATAGTAAATACTATTTAAGTCTATTCCTATAGTCCATAAGAGGAATAAAAGCAGACTCGTGGAATGCATACTAGAAATGTATATTTAGAAGAACTATCTTCTCAACTAAACGATATATCGAATTGCTACATTTTCTCTATCTCTTTGACTTTCTTTAGAATTTTCGAACATAGTTGTATCTCGTTACGAATTTTTATGTGCGACGATGTGCGGAAATTTAAAATCCATGCACATAGAAAGCTCTATCGCTGCAACGAAATGAGATATCGAACAGCTAGCTGTTGAAATAACTAGTTAATTTTATTTCATAAAATTTTGGTAGTAGGTATTGTAATAATAATAATAATAATACTTTAGTTACCATGAACTGTCAGAAATACAGCATAGATAGGTTTCGTATTAAATACTAGAGTAGGTAATACAAAATAAGTGTAAAGTATAAAAGTATATATAAAAATATTACCCATAGGTAAAAGCAGAAAAACAAGAAAGAGATAGAATGTCAGAATTGTGATTCGGGAAATATTTTCATAAAGTCAAATGCCTAATTTGCATTAGGAGTAAAAAATAATTTAATGCATACCATTAAGTATGCGTAAGTACTCTTAAAACACGAGAAGTATTTGCTAATCTGCGATTTCTCAAAGCGAAATTTAATACCTATTTATATCATATTACCTGGATAATATTTTTAATTTACTTCCCTGTTTAATGACGAAATTACATGATATACCTTCAAAAGACATTTATAAGTTTACTTAGGAACAGAGGAAATGAGAATAATAAGTGCTTTTTAATTTTAATTAATTTTATTTCCTTCGGAACACAGGTCGAGAAAAATAATGAAATTATTCACGACCTGATACAGGCGAGCTTTAAAATCGATATGGGATTAAATTAATGCTAATGTGGCAATCGCCCACACAGACACCATTACGAAATTTGACGGACGCATTTGCAACACGTATACGTTCATTTACGATGAATCCCTTAAATCCAATTATAATAAATTAAATTTTCTTTGTAAAATATATTGGGTTAAGACCTCGAGATGTATGTCATTTAATGTCCTGATTTTTTCATCAGATCTCCCTTATATTCTTATTTAACCGAGTGATGCTATCAACATCTCCAGCCTTTCTATTCTATGACATCCGCGCATCGATTTTACAAATTTTCTTTCACTTTCCCATAATTAGTCCCTTTCAGAAGAATTTGGAAGTGCCAAGTATTGAAAATTTCCTAAAACTAATTTGGAAATACAATATACATGTACCAGCCAATTAACAGCGAGTCAATAAGCGATCGCCAGAACGAGTTCCGTTAAATCAGTTCAACATCTTTGGGAGAAATTCCAAGCAGAAATTGCGTAGCAGCTGTTACCCACCCCATCACTCAGCAGGGTAAACAGGTCTCTTCCCAAATATTCCTGTACTAAAAGGTGTAATTGTAAGAGGCCAAAGTGACAGGACACTGGAATATTTTAACATGAATGAGAGATGAGGCGCCGCTCTGTCTCCTGATTTGGCTCCTATAACAATAATTAATCACTTATTAATTATATTACTTTTAACCACTATTATACACTGTACTAATCACGGTCTCTTTTTCTTATGTTCAATTCACTTTCCAATATTCAACTACTTGTAGAGGCCTTTATATATCTACCAAACTCTAAATGCTTCTATTAGATTATTCTACAATTTTCTAGTTTTTCTAATTCGTTCGCCTATTACTGACGCCATCTATGAGACGACCACCTGTTTAGGACTCTGCTTTGAGTGGGCATACGGCGAACTTCTGTAAAGTGGGTATAAATTCATCACAGATTTCAAAAATTATCTTGGGCAAATATGATCATGGAATTAAGAACTGCTGACTTAGCTTATTCATCCTTTTGTAATGATTGTCAAAATATGACAAGCAGCTCCGTTTTCTATTCTAAAATTCATTTTAATTATGGTTTTCACTCCAGAGCATACAACTCATCATTAAAGCCTATTTTCGATTTGGTGTGATAACTAATGGAAATTTGGGAATACAGTCAGCGGTTTGGACGATTTTCAGCAATCAGGAGCACTTCCACTCAGGCTTAGCAGTAATACAAAAGGATTTTTATGCAAGCCTTACAACATGTTTTGATGTGATCCCCGAAACTGTTTCTATGACTCATGAAAGAGATGCTTTGAGACGTCTCCCTCAGAAAATTGGACTTTCTTATGGATTCCTTCGTGCCTGTCCCTGTAATATCTTCTTGTCGCTTCGGGCGACAATAATGCATGTAGGACGAATTAAAGTACACTATACATTTAACGAGATAAATAAGCTTGAAATCATGCCCATCTTTGATATCCCGGTATAATAATATTAAATCCAGTCACTCCCCAACCCGAAAATAGAAGGACAACGCTATTTATTTACTCAAAAATAAATTATTACTCGGGCATATTATATTAACTTTTTAGCAGCTCTTATTTGTCGTATCGCAAGGGTGGGTTGCAATTTAATATTACAAAACGAAGGTTACCGCCGGGGGTGGGGTGAGACACGTGCTGATCGCCTTGTACGTTAATCTGGGGGTCTCCTCCGTGCTAAATAAGTCCGTTTTTCATTATAACAAATTTATTATTTTGCAAGTAAATACAAAAAATAAATAAATATTAAAATATTAATTTGAACATGTTCAGCAGACAGTAAAAAACATGACTTAATGAATATTACACTTGTATATTCGTTTTGTTTTTATGTTTATATGAATTTCGAGACTAAATAAATAGAAAAATTAAATACGAGCATGTCTCTGTCAACTTCTAAAAGATATTACTTTTATTATTAAAAATATACGAAAAGCGTACTGCAGAGGCGGTTGCTGAAATCAGGGGCCTTAACGACAGTAGTATACCTTAGCACGTGCTGCCAATGATAAATGAAACGAAGCTTCAGTTATTACCAATTTTTAGCTACATGTTTTTGACCACGAATATTATGAATGGAATATCCAAATAGGCAGAAATTAGTCCACAACTGACCCTTGTACCCTGCCCGACGTGGGTGGTTCCCTATAATTAAAAATGAGTCTTTCGTTGTTGGCTTATTATAGTCAACGTTTTTATTCTGCTTACTGTTTGGGATACTAATTAATAATAATAATCACCAGGATGCGTCCATTGTGATATATATTCAAATAAATATAAATAAGTTCTTGATTATATTGGTTGTTTCTCTTGCTATAGGGGGTGAATACTCTGTACCTCTTTTACTGCTCTGATGTCTTTCGAGATTTTAAATCGTATCGAATACTACAAAAAGCTAAGTTAATTTGTTTGTTGAGTAATTGAGGTTTGTATTAGTTAATTAACAACTAAATTATTTAATTTGCTATATCTAAGGAAAGTCACAGAGGTTTTGTTAATCTTGTTACTTTTAGTTGGGTTTGTTAAGATTTACACTCACTTAATAGAGTAAATATTAGCATTAACTTGGTTAATTAATACCACGACAGCGCTCAATGTTCAATAGCTTTGCTAAACTAGAGCAAATAATTCATTAATTTAACTACACAATTGAATATTTTAACGCTGGAAGGATACACAGATAAAATTAAGCTACGGGTGTTGAGCTATATATAAATATTAATTATTTTCTGTCATATTCAGCTACGTTGAAATTTTATCAAAGAGATAACGATTTAATGAAATAAAATTGCGCGGCAACATTTTTTCCATACAGAAATCAATTTAGCGAAACATTTTAAAACAGGTGGAGGCAGCATTTTTTAAATGAAAATTGTATATAAAAATACTTTACCACATAAAACGCAAACTTGTTAAACTTGTGTTCATGACGTTTATGTCTTTATAAAAGACATCATAAAAAAAACAAAGGGAGCAAAGCAATATCAAAGCAATTTATGTGGAATCATAGAAGTAAACAAGATCAAAAGCTACACAGATTCTTAAACAGATACTTTGTGTAGTTATCAAAGAAATTAAGTTTTAAATTTTTCAAAAAACAAAAACAAGCAGGATTAATAATGAATAATTAAACTTCGCGTTTTTCACTTTAATAAAGCTAAAGCAGCAAGCAGCCTTGACAACTGTACTGTAATCATTCAAAAACTCTTTACTTTGGGGACCACCACGACCATGGAGACTTTTGGTCACCTAGTGTTCCCCCTATCCTATTAGGCCATGTAAAATTTTATCAAAGTAAACTTTTTAACATTTTAAGTAGAACCCCAAGGCATGACATTTAGTGCCAAGCATCTTGGCTTGACAACCCCAAAAATGCCCTCAGCTACGGTCATCAGCTTTCTACTGTCATAGCAATACCTTGGCTAAGCATATCGCAGTTTACTACCAGTATCATGTCTACGTTGCATTAAATTGCTTATCAAACATTTATCGTAGCATAAACATATAATCCTACTTTGTTGAACTGATTTCAATTAAATGGGATTAACGTACTCGATGTTGCAGTAAATGGCATTTAAATTGAATAACTAGATTGGTCGATTGTGGCATGATTTTACCTGCGATATTAGGCTTATTAACAAGTCAGTTTGTCGATAAGTGAGATAATCGATCTCTTATAAACGCATGTTATGTTTTCCACCCTCAAGTAGCAGGCTTTGTATATACCGATTTTAAATTAATGTAAATTTTGACTCTCTCAGCGTCAATAAATTGTGTACATTTTTGCCAAATCGTAATAAATAAAGTAAATTTACATTGGGTATATTAACTGCCCTCAGTATTTACTTTGGGTCTACAGACAGCCTTTGAACTGCGATATTTGTCAAATTCCTAATAACTCAAAGTAAACATGATTGAGTTAAAATAATAATTATGTTCCAGCAGAAGTATCTGGTGGGGATAAAAAACATACAATTAACTTACGTGGAGTCATTTGTGAAAAAGGGGTAGTTTGCTGGAGATTTAAGAAATATTTGCACTGATAAAACATGTTTATCTTTATAAATTTCAACTTCCCAATACGCATTTGAAATTCATTTATTTCGACAAAATTATATAAAATCAATTAAAACAGCTTTAAAATTGCATCTACATTTCTCAAACGCTGGAAACTTTTTATTTCGATAAATAAATTTTTAATTAATTCCAAAGAAGTTCGTTTAAATTCAAATTTAAATATTGACAGTTAGCATCATTTGTCTATATTACAAAGTTTAATAAACGCATTTTTTAGTCAAATAAGGTTAGGAAAATTACTCGCAAATTCATAATTCATCATAATATTGCTATAGACTTCGAAAACATGCAAGTATAAAAAACCTATATATTTACGTAATCTTTATAAAGACACTGTCATAAGTATTCATTCGCGACGACAGTATGTAAAATACATTCCTCGTGGGAACCTCGTTAGATCAGTTTAACGATTTTAGTTTCTCAACACACTCACATTTCCTCAAATTACAGATAAACCTGATATCTTGTATGTACATAGTTTGCGAGTGTACGTGTTAGTTTCGTTGAGATACTGTCCTTATACAAAATGGCACAATATACTGGAATTGATTACATTCTGTTAACTAAACTCGTGTTCAAAATAAACGTTCCTCTTCAAAATTTCAATCACGTTCAACCACTACTTATATCTTTCGAAATACGGGCTCGACCTTTACGATTTTGACACCAAATGAAAACTGAGTTAAGTCAGATTGTTCGTTTTATGAATTTTACAGCGAATCCTTGCAAAGTTGCAAAAAGTGTAGGAGTCATAAGAGAACTTTCTTAGTTATGAAAAATTGATCATATTATTCAATAAATACTGATTTCTAATCCCGGATTCTGAAAAAATGTCTGCAACAGAAATATGAGCTCTATAACCAATTCATCAAAGTTCTGCCATGATTCTTAACCTTTCTGAGGACCTTTGAATGTTTGCACTGTGTAAGGGTTCCACTGCAATATTTGTAAAACTTTTTTCAGCTTTTGCAAGTCTTGTAAAAGCTTCACTAATCGCTTCGTACAAACAACAATCTGACTTTAACTTACAGCTTGTATAAAGCTTTGATGCGATACCAAAATTATGAAGATCGAGCTCCTACTTCGGAAGTTACGAACTTGATTTCAAGTTAAACTGAATTTTCAAAAGGAAGTTTTAGATTAATGTACAGTTTTTTCACATAAACTTTAGTATTACGGTAGAAATACGAGAGTGGGCTGAAATACCACTCGAACAATAGACATCGAATAACAAAAATCAATAAAGTATTTTCTCAACCTCGTCCTCCCTTATGTTTTATAATTTATTCAGGTGATATCCCGTCCACTTTCCTTTTTCTGATTTTCTAAGTTTATTTACTGGGAAGACACATTATTTGCAGTGGTGGATGATGTTTAGATAAGCTTATACATTTTAGATGAATTTAAAATCTGAAAATCAAAATACACGTAATATTCATGGGGTCGAGAACGTGTAAATTTACTAATCTGAGGATTTTAGAGCATCGGCTTAATAGCACGCTGTTGGAATAGTAAAAGAAGTGAATGGAGAAAATGCAAAGTTGACAGTTAAGTGGCATGCGAAAAGCCAAAAATATATAACGTAATAATCTCAGATGAAAACACCCTTGCTTTGCTGTGTTCTAGGACTAGGCTTAAGGGAAATACGTAATACTAGAGTCACTAACATATTACTATGATTAATTGTACAATATGTCCTTATGTAGCCGAGCAGCACAAATTCAGTAATCTTACCTTTATCATACTATCTTATTATATCATCATTTATCTTGAGAGGGCACTTGTGTTACTACTATGACCAAGTCTGAACTCTGACTAGTTGCGAGGTATAACTTGGAAATTGTTGAGATACTTTATTCTGGTGATACATTAACCGATCCATTATTTTCAGACATAAAAGGCAACGTTAGCAATAGGAAGTTGCCTACACAAACGTTTAAGGTTTTTTATTTCATTAATTAAAAACATTACTTTCCATATTATATAATTAGTAATGATCATAAATAAAAGTAGCCAGTTACTCTTTTCTGATTTTAATATAGTCGACATTTTGGAATAGGTTAATTTTATCAGCAAGATCCGCAACAGTAATTAGCATACAGGGGGATAGTTATTTAGGTAGATATCAGAGGAAAACTATGAAAAATGAGGAAACACAATTAAATGGAAGAAGAAAAATCGATTCCCCACACTACTACAAGCAGTATCTTCATTCACATATTATATTATTGTAGTCATAATAAGTACTTCAAGCCGATATTTTTTGTTACAATTGCTTGCTTGTTACTTTTTATTTTTAATTTTTTCGCACTTGGCCCAAAAAACTACACCTCATTGAATAGTTTGATTCTCCCAAAGGGAATTTCTGCTCAGTGAAATCATAGCTTGTAATGAGCATGACAGTCCTAGAGCTGAAGTTCTCGGGCCGATATACGATTTTAGTAAAAACCCGCGTTATTTCTTAGACATCGGTGTATTCTTTTTGAAAATTTAAATTTTAGAATGCTTTGAAAGAAAAACTGATGTGGTGCTTTTATGGCGAACTATTAATAATTTGAGTGAAGGATTCATACTTCATTATAGTCATCATGGCTTTTGTGATGATGATATTAATGATTAAATAGTTACTTTGTTAAATAAACGTTGTAAATGTAATTTTGGCGTTTGTATTATTATTAAATAAATGCACCGGATTATCACGATAGAACCAAACTGAAAATTATTATGGCAAAGTTGGAATAAAGCATCAAGAGGTAACAAATTAATGGATAATGTAGTGCCTTATCTATTCAATTCTATCCTCATGAGTGAAGAAAATAAAAAAATACAGAAAACCCAATTAAGTGGAAATACAGAAAATCGAATATCACACTAATAATTGCATATATTTACTTACATTTATTATTTTAGTCATAATAAGCTAAGCTATTCAATTTTTTTTGTTTTACAATTACTTGCAATGAGTATGAAAGTCCTGGAGTTAAAGTTCTCTCTTAGTTATTTCTTAGGCATCGGTGTATTTCTGTTGATAGTATAGTTTTCAATTTTAGAATACTTTGAAAGGAAAACTGACGCGGTGTTTTTACGGCGATAAGGATTCAAGCGCTTGTTTTCTCGGCATCATTTCATAGAAAAATATTTACCCGAAGTTTCAAGAACATAGCTGTATTATTGCAGGATGGAGCAGTATTTTTGAAACTAGGCCTATGTGGGTTAATGAACGAACAAAAGGGAGCGCTTTCGTAAATATATGATAGTACACACGAGTTTGAATAATTATTGCTATTAGCATACCGAACAAGAGCGTTAATTGTGATTATTTTATATCTGTATTCCAGAAGTTATGTAGAGCAAAAATGGGGGGAGCGTTTAGCGCCTTCCTGCAAAGTTCCTGTGTGCGCGCAGAGTGGGGATGACTGATTCAGTTTTAAGCGTTTACTCCGGCCGCATGTTTATTATTATTTTGACGCTTGCGTGAGCGGAAGGTGGGAACAGATAAAAGGAACCTCCGACGAGAAATTAGACCATTAATTTTTCAATTTCCTTCTCAATTTGAACCAGCTACATCAGCATCTGGAGCACCTGGGAGAAGAAAACTATATACATAGCGCGCGCACTGGGCGCCCTATCGATCTCACACGTCTCTGCATCCAGATCAGAGGCTGAGCAACATTAGCAACGTACGTATCCAGCAGCCAGTGTGCAGAACATCGCATCGTGCTGCTGATAGTCCCGTGAAATGTCCAGAAAACATTCGCGTGTGACGCCTGCAATGCTCAGCTAGTAAAGATATCTGGCCGTGCCGTGGGCGTGTGGTGACATCGCAGTCGACGTAGACGGAGGACGCTCGACCGCAAGAGTCGTTAGCACCTCCTGGGGCATGACGGCCAAGTCTGGAGGAGCCTCAAGAAAGCCATGAACAGTGTTTCAAACTAGGATGGTCTGGAACGATCGAATGTTGTCGCAAGTGGCTGTTGCCTTTCTTTTCATCAGTATACTACCAGGTAAACAAACGTTTCATTCATAAATATTTACTTTACGTGTTTATCTTTTGGCACACCAAATTAAGATTTCCGGTTTTTTAAATTTTTACTCTATTTCTAATGTGATTAGCTCTATTGTCAGCAAATTTACTACCACCAAAAATTACCTATGCGATTTTTTTAAATTAACTTATTTTCGCTAGGTGTTTCTTGTTTTATGCATGTGTTCATAGATTAGTGTAGTGCAGGTTATTGTTTTAAAGTTGCTTAATGTTTCTTCTGATAAAAAATTTGATTCCGTTTTTGATGGATTTTAAATTTTAAAATATTTCTTGCCAATTTGAAAGATAATCGTTTTATGTATTTTAAAAACTAATTTCATCATACAGGTGTAAAATAAGTAACAAAAATATTAATTGAAAATTGTACGAGTTTGACGTAGTTTTTGTAATGCTGTTATACTTTAATTTTAAACACGTTAAACAGTGCAGAATTTCAAATTATTTGCTGGCTCAAATGTCCCAAAATTTTTTTCTTTATCTATTTATAAAAATTTGCCTTGGACAAAAGTGAACATGGTTCACGTTTTAATAAGGGAAATTCAGTTTAGGAGTTGCTAAGTCAGCAAATATTTTCACAAAGATTTTTTGTGTAGCATCCGGTGTTCCTTGGTTATATTTTTTCGAATATCCTTGATTCTCCAGAGGAGAAAATTTTAATAATTGTGCTGGGTTTGTTGATTTATACTTGCTCAATATTTACTTGTTTGTTTTGTTGAAGAATATAAAATTTTAATTAAATCTTTTTAATAACTTTTCATTGCTTCTCTTCATCCATTTTAAATGCAAACAAAATATAAAAACGTCCGTTTTGAATATTAATTCAAAAGTTGCTGATACATAATCCAAAATGAATTTTCATTCGGTAATGTTTTTAAAACATGTTTTACTTTATACCCTTTTTATCTGAAATATTAATGGATAAAGCAGATGCAAAGCGTGATGGTTAATTAGTATATATGATCGAACAAGTCTGAATGGCAATTAAAAAATATCAAGTCATGTAGGGCATTGCGTTAATTTGGTTTGTTTTATTCCATGTATATTGAGGGCAGAATAAACCATTAGCCGGGCTATCAAATTGTACATTATCCTCACATTTCTCACGTATTAAAAGCTAAAAATATACAATACGAAAAACTCATGCAAAGGCATTAATACATTGAAACTGATACTGATATACCCTGAGGGTAGATATTTTGTAATAAACTCAACTAAGTAACGATAGGACATCAAAAATGCATTTTGTCTACACTATGCCGTTTGTTTCGGATTTCGGAAAAACGTCTTGACAATTTGCTGAAGGATAATAAATAATTCCATCAGTTGCGCAGTTACAGTTAAATCCCGCCCTCCTAAACCGTAATTGGGCAACCAAAGACCGAATTACGTTGTATTAAAGAAAATACTTCCAAAATAATATGCCTACTTATTACTTAATGCTCAGATTGGCAATGCGTAAATCGGAATCTCTCAATCATACAGCCGATTACACGCGTAAATAAAACGTGTATTAAACATAGATACACGTTAAGGCACATTATTGGAGAACCAATCAGAATACCCAATTTTGACAAACATACACACATAAACTCCTGGACAAAATTAACGCATCACCATCCAAATTTGTTGCTACTTTTTTCTGAACCTATGCTATGGTTCGATTTGAATATTTATTTCATTGTATGTAGGTTCATCCTTTGATAATGTCATTGTACCCGTTATTGGCCGTTATTACTCATAAAAAGTTGATTTCACTTTAATACCGGGTATAATAATTTTCGATAATTCGTATCACCCTGTGGTGTATACTAGCAACCGTAACATGTGGCAATTGAAATGAAACTGTGAAACTTAACATTTTCATTTTTAATTCACTTCATTATCTCTATTATTAGAGGAGATACACCTTTTTATACCTCAACATGTTTTTATAAACAACATTTTTGCTACACTCAGTATAAAAATAAAATGAACTTTTTATCAAAATTAATGGGTACAACGACGTTATCAAGGAATGAACCTACCTACAACAAAAGAAAAAAAAAGTAGCATCAAATTTGTGGCAAATTTATGCTGATGCATTAATTTTGTCCAGGAGTTTATATAGGTTGTCCTAAATAATTAGTGGTAACATATAAATTCAATATCCCCAGGACGTTCTTCCTACATTAACTTTTCAGTCGCAAAAAAAAATTAAATATTAGCGCGATAGAATCGGGAGAAGAAGAGGTTAAGGTGTCTCAAAACTTGTTTATCGGTATATGCACAGGGTGTTCTTCGCGATCAACAGATTATATAGGAAATGTTTTGCATTGAGACGTCACCACGAGGGTTCCGCGACATTTACCATAAACCTGAAAGGTGCATATTTCATATTTTTCATTTCTGCCGTATTCCATTTTTATGTATGCTACAAATAACTCACCACCTGTATACATAGTATATTATGTGTATATCGCATATGCTAGAAACTGGGTACGTCTAATTCCTTACAAGTGTCAATCCGTCGCGTCGGCGACGCACGTCGGCTTGCGGATAGAAATCAGGCAATAAGGCCTGTTAATAATGCAAGAGATATAATAAGCAATTATAATTTAGCTGTGTATTGTGCGTTTAATTTCGTAATTATTCTGAATATAGTATAAATTGCGAAATTATTCCGGGGAAAAACATCCTTTGTTGTTGCCTTTACCGATTTCATATCTCATTTCAAAATTGAGATTTATGTTATTTCCCGCATACGTGTACTACGCATATTAAACATAAATGAATCCCAGGTGATGGCTTGGATTTAGCGAATTTTCCTTTGTAATTTTCCGAGTTTAATCCACCTTGTTAACAACAATAGTTTTGGCGAGAAATTAAGCTCTGATTTATAATTGGCAATTACTCCTCACATACGTGAGGCTTTCTTCCTATTCGCGCATTTCCCGAAACCTTCTATACAAACAGAGATTTTCAGACGTGCCATATTTTCTAATTAAGAACAAATGTTGCCGGTCATCAATTAGCAATTAATTCCGGCCTAAATCCTGTATTAAACAACACCCTATACTTCATTTAACTTGTCATTGGATTATTCTTCCATAGCATACCAAATAAATAGGTAGCCTACGTGACATCGAAAACAAATTAAGAAATTGTCCGAGTTTAATTATATCACATTTCTTAATCGGCGATTTGCCGAAAACCCGAAACTATAAGAAGATTAATAAATTAGTTTTTATTCAAGACAATCAAAGGTGATTTAAATTTCATAACCATGGAAATTTGAAATTTGTACGTCTCATATTTTTAAGCAATTTAATTTCAAATTATTCTTGTTTTAATGACTAAAAAATCACAGAATGGAAAATATCCTTTTCCACAACGACACGGATGTAATGAACTTTAGGTCTCTTTGTATAGTCGAGTGCTTTTATTTTAAAAGCACATCAAAATAATTCGCCGTAAGTCGTAATGCGTAAATCTAAAATACTATATCGCTGTGCTAACGCGGTTGGAAAATATTATGAATGAAACTAAATGAATGAATTAAAGTAGAAATAACTTCTACATATCCATATGTCAGGCAAATCTTTTCATACAAAAGCAAGGAACTGTTTTAAATTACTTTCGTATAAATTTGTCAGTTTATTCAAACATGATTTTTGCGTTTGAAATGCGCTATGCCGGTAAAACTTGTTTGCGGGTAACAATTCCAGCTCAAGCTCTTATTAATATACAATTTACTAAACTTTCACCAAACTTGCTTAATGCAGATTAAATTATTATATTGTTTATTTATTCATATAACCATGCTAATATATATAAATATACACATACACAGTGGAGCTCGATTATATTGAACCCGTTTATAGCGAACCCAAGTTTATAACGTACTACGTTTCAAGCAACGAAGATTTTTCCTTAAGATCGACGTATTTTTGGTTATAACGAATTTCTTAAAAAGAACCAAATTATCCTGATGATGAGGCAAAGTATCTACTAGTTGACAGGAGAGCGGTCTCGTGTGTGCGACACAAATTTGGGGATTCTTTGCAGGATTCCCCAAGCACAAAGATGACTAATTTTACCATTTCTGTTTTTATTTGTAAAAATTTCTAATTAAAACTTTAAATTTTTAGAAATATGTTATATTTTAATTTGTATAACAAGAAATATACACGTTCATTTTTACTAAATTTACTAAAAACCTAAAAAATGTAAAATCAATAACCATATCAAATTAATTCAAACTGTTGCTGACAAACTTGTGTAACTAACCAAAACTTAAACATTATACTTGCTGAACAGAATAGCAGAGATAACCCTAAAACGAGTAACCGAATCTAACAAAGAAGAAGAAGGTCCCTTAAGAGTACCTACCCATCCGCAGAACACACACGATATACAAAACTTCCTTGGAATCCTAAACCAACACGGAGAAGCACTGACAAGACAATGATTAGACCCAACATAATAGAACGGGACGTACTGAAATGACCAATAAAAATTATGACGAGCCAAACAAATAGAGGCGGAATGTATAAAGGAGAGATCGAAGAGCATAGAAGTCATCCTAAGACAGGACATACAGGAGGAGAAATCAGAAAATCACAAAATAAATAAAAACAACGACACGTCAGAGATACACAGGGAAGGCATCAAAGTACACAATGTATAACAAAAGTAATAGTAAAAAAATAAAAATTAATCGATTATTTAAAAAGAAAAACAGACTATAATAGTAATAGACTAGGAGTGAGCTTGATTTTGATATTACATATGTTAGCGTTTGGGCGTAGTCAAAGTTACATAATCTTTACTTTTAGAATTTACAATTATACGAAAACCTGCCACGTGTAAGGAAAATATTTTTGTACTAATACGTGCATTAATTTTGTTTTCGACAGTGTGAGACGGCCGGCTTCTTATATTAATATGATTGGTATCAAAGCTTATAAACTTTCGCCTTTTCTAAGGAACATTGCAAGCTCTTAAGCTCTTTGATAATGTTTACGAGATCCAAACACGTGTCTGATATAATATTTCCTAAATAACTTTTGAAACAAGAAACTGTACTTGTTTTATTATTTAATGTTCCATCAACGTCAGCTGCAGATTTAATTCATTTCCTTTGATAGTAAAAGCCGCGAAAAGAAATACTTAAGAACATTTTCGGTGCACGCGGTGATTGCTTAAAGTTATCTGAAAATTATATTCATCATTTATAAATATGGCAATATTTTTATATTTTATTAGGTATATGAATTTAAACTTTAAAAATATTTTTTGTCGAATACTGCTGTTTTGTTGGCGGAGTGTTTTTTTATATACCTATGACTTACTCAGTTAGTCAGTGACAAGTGTTTATCGAAAATGGTTGTGTGTATTACGTAGATAGGCAAAAAAGTGGGTAAAAATTACTGTAATATTTTAAAATTTTCGTCGAATCATGCAAGTTTTGTTCTTCTTTTCGAAAGGAGCTATTTAGCACCCTATACCTTATATTTTGGAAGACCTATTCGGCTGTACGAAGAGAGTTTATAGCTTTCTATACATCGAGACGATTTGGTTGACACCCCACATCATGTATTTTGAACGACCGGAAGTGGGGACCGGAAGCTGTTGTTTTATGGAATTTAAATATTTGCAGCTAAATATCATTTTTCAGACGCTTTGACGAGAAATTTAGTTTAGATCAGCATCTGGACATCAAGACGGTTCATTTGATACCCCACGAGCGAATTCAAACGTGAAAGCGGCGATTTTCAATTTATCGATAATATAATAATAATAATATATGTTTATTTAATTAAAAATACAGAAGTAGTATAAATTTTCCCATTTAAGTTCCGAGAACTTGCACATGGGCTCTTGGCTCTTGGAGAGTAACCTATTTATACACATATACATAAGAAAATTATAAACATTTAAATTTTAAAAAGCTTATAAAGTTACCTCTAATAATCATTAAACAAATGCGTATTATCCAATATTTACAATAATATAACAAGCTTCTAATATATTTCCTATCTTGTAATCTTATCCACTTGTTTACGTCTTTCTTGAATCTATTTATACATTTATTATTTCTTATATTTTCCGGCAAAAGATTATACAACCTTGGTCCAACATAATACGTAATATTTCTGTCCAGTTTTGTGGGCCATAATTGTTTTGATGTGTTGGCTAGTTTGTTGTCTTCTTTTATAAGAATGAGCATTTTTTTCAAAAACTTCTCATTTTGAAATAAATGCATTATTACTATTTTTGCGTAAAGCTGTCTTAAATCTAGTAGTTGAGAGTCTACGTATAACTGCTCTGTAGGATATCTGACGGGTTTGTTTAGCAAGATCTTAATTATTCTTTTTTGGACAATTTCTAGTGGAACAAGTTAGTTTTACACTTCCCAAGCTATGATATCCATACTGTAAGATGGATTCAACTAGAATAGTACACAATATTGAGCTGCTTCCTTCCTAAAAAATTAGTTAGTACTTTAAAGTTTTTTAATCATTGATTCTATTTGCACATTCCACCTTAAGAAACAGTCCAACATAATACCAAGGTATTTTATGTTGTCTGTCGAATTCTTCACTTATTACATCATCAATCATTACTCGGTGTTTCCGATTAAGATAATTTTTACATAATTTCAACATAATTCCTCTGACCCCGATTTTTTCGAGTTTCTCTAGCAAGAGTTTATGGCACATCGTGTCAAAAGATTTTGCTAGATCTATGAAGACACATTATTACTGTCTATTGCCTCATATACTGTACTTATTAGTTTTGCAACCGCATCTTGCGTAGACTTCTTTTCTCGGAAACCAAACTGCATGTGATGTAGCAGTTTATTTTTTTCCAGATAATCGGGTCTGAATAATTTTTTCGAATATTTTTGCAACTGATGAAATAAGCGATATCGGCCTATAGTTTGTAACGATAAAATTATCTCCTCCTTTAAAAATAGGTTTTATTACCGCCATTTTGAGGTGACTAGGAACATACCCACTTTAAATTATTTTATTTATAATATAAGTTATAGGTTGCGTTACAATTGTTACGTATTTTTTTTTAAATTTCGTTAGTTATGTCATCTAATCCGGGAGCTTCGCCATCCTTCAATTTTTTAATAGTTTCTGATACTTCTTTATTTTCAGTTGGATTTAAAAACATTGAGTTTACATTGCCGTTGTTGTTGGGTATTGCGCCTTGGCTATCATTATTATTTTTGTTATTTTTCAAAATTTTGTTAGCTATATCTTCAAAAAAATTACTAAATTCATATGATTTTTTTTATCCGTAATTTCAGTATTATTGTTAATGATAATTTTACCAATTCTTTGTGTATTTTGACTTTTACTATTTAGGCATTTGTTTACTACATTCCAAACATGTTTTGAGGATGTATTATTTCTTCGACTTTTAGACTTAAAATAATTATATTTAGCATTTTTAACTAGCGAGACAATTTTATTTCTATATAGAGTATATTCACGGTTTAAAAAAAAAATATTCGGATTTCTCACGAGGTACCTACTAAATATTTATTTATCTTATCTTTTAGTATTTTCATTTAATGTATATTTAATTTATGTATATTTACTTGCAATAATGTACAGGGTCATCACGCGAAAATGTCCTTTTTTGAAATAACTCAGCCATTTTCCATGTTATGACATAGATGTAAAGACATTCTGAACTAGTTTTTTCCACAGAATCTAAATTTTCAGTCAAAAAAACAATAACGAATCGCATTTCAGCAATACGACATAATACTTTTTACATAATATTTAACATTGTTAATTTTTTGTTAATATTTTTTAATTTTTTAGTGTTTATTAATATTTTTTTTGTTAATTAAATCTATGAAATCAACATTCTATGTTTCTCAGAGATCATTTTCTCATTATGGTTAATGTTTTCTTTGTTTTCAAAATTTATTTAACAAAATCGGTCACGTTATTTTAATATCGTCAGATTTTAATATCATCAAATCTAAATATCTAAAAACCGTTTGAGATAACATAAGATATGTTGACATTTTTGAATTCAGAAAGAGAAGTAGAAACGAAATATTTCAAAATATACAGGTGTTCTATTTAAAAGAAAAAGTTTTATGTCGTATTTCTGAAATGCGATTCGTTATTGTTTTTTTGACTGAAAATTTAGATTCTGTGGAAAAAACTAGTTCAGAATGTCTTTACATCTATGTCATAACATGGAAAATGGCTGAGTTATTTCAAAAAAGGACATTTTCGCGTGATGACCCTGTACAATTTAAAAGGGAAATAAATAATATTATTATTATCATTATTATTGATAAGAGTTGCAATGATTATCAGTACCTACGATATTTTATCAACACGGTGCAAACAGTATTCGTATGATTAAAAGCAAATACAATTTTAATTGATTTTGTGCTATTTTATCTTTTAGCTTTTTTGACTAGTTTGAAAATTATTCTATTAGTTTCTTTTTTATATTATGAATTAGTTTTAATGTCTTGCTTACCTCAGGTTACTATTAAAACTGTCACAAAAACATGTGCCATTAATAATGTGAGGTTACTTGCACTAAACCTGCATTATTACTCTTGTATGCAGCTGAAAAACTTGCTCCAAATCTTGAACAGCGTGTACTGGACATAGGGATCTACTCAATCCAACCCCTTTTCAGTAACTTTCAGTTCTCTAATCTACTTAAAAATCGATTTTAATACAGAGCACACAATAGAACGCACTTCACATTGAAAATATACTTACTATTCGATATTTTCGATATCTCCCTCATTACCGAGTTTTTGTACCGGGTTACAAGAATTTTGTAAGGTTACATTGTTGTCTCAAATTTAAATTTGGCATGTATGAAGAAGCTAAGAGTAGTGGAGTCGTTTGGCTGGGGGCGTGGCGAACAGTGGAAGTGGAGGAATGGGTCCAAACCCCTTACTCATGCATATAGCGTTGAAAATGGTAATTAAAATTACATATTTCGAGCTTGAGAAGTATATTTTTAACAAGCTACTTAAAATAGGTGTTTACAAATTTTCAATTGGATGACTATCTGAGTTATTAGGTAGGCATTCTCTTGAATGATTAATTAAAGTTTAAAACTTTGTTATATTTAGCAATTAAAATATACTTTTATGATTTAAATTAAATAAGAAGTTCGAAATTAAATACCTACCAAGGTGTAAATTTACGGAGAAAATCACTTTGATCATGGTGTAGTTCAGTGAAAAATTTAAATTGAAAAATAAACGTGTATATATTAATAATACTGAAACAAAACACCATCAAGCATATTATTTTACCTCACGCCTTTCTGTTTTATTAAAGCTTGTCCTGGTAAATGAAGCTAATTTTACTTTCCCTTGAGCAAATGCGGTTTTACCAAATTAGGTACAAACTCTCTTTCGTAAATATAGTCCGTTAAACTTCACAGCTTACCTCACATTCACTAAAATTAATATGCATACACACATTTGCAAATATGTTTTCTTGCTTGGTATTAAACTACTAATGCACAAGATATTGAAACTGTTAGTGGGGAAACTTCAGCGCCAAAGGAACAGAAAAAAGCAATTTGTACGGCAAAAATTTGGAAGTACGCGTAAACCAAGACTTTTTTGGTTTATTTACTTTCATCGGAAATGTACAAAAAATACACGTATGTTTTGGTACTGTTGCATAATATAAGACGGTGGATAATATGTTACTTTCTTGGCTAATATGGCGATGGGAAAATTGGCTTTTTTCCATTACCTAGTTCGTGGTACGATCTAGGCGAGTGTAACAGTGCCTTTTAAGGACTACAAAGCACAGATAGGAAGTTATAAAACGCGTTGGTCCGTGAATTAAACAGACGTTATTCCTTTTTGCGAGAATGACAAGTTTAATTTAAAAATGGAGATTTCTTAGTGGATTTAGCGTAGAGACGTGTTAATAAAAGGACTAAAGCAAACTCTGCCGAGATGATGTTAAAACGGCTGAAAAGTTATACAACTTGGGAAATCTGTAGGAGGAAAAGTGAATATACCTTCGTATAACATGGAAAATGGAAACAAGAGGGTATTATGGTAGGAGTTGTAAAACTGGGTATTATTGATCGAAACTGGTTCGTGCGGAATCGCCTCTAAACATGAAGTAGGAAATTTGACAGAATTGGAAGTTAAATTAGTATAGAATAAATACCTAAAACCTCAACTTATTAAATAAAACAAATTATGTGTAGCCGGGCATTAACAAGGGTAATAATAAAGGTTAAATTAACAAGTGTGAACGTTATCTATGTAGGATCATCCATTAGCAAAGAATTATTATTTGCACGATTATATTTTTTATATCAACCGGCATCTCAAGGATATGTTTACAATTTTTATTGGTTTTACTAGGCCTTTGAGATGGCGGGTGTTTTTTTGAAACCCATGTAAAATTAATTTTTTGGTACATTTGGGTAGTAGCTGTCAATAAATCTATGTTTCATGTTAATATTTAACATTTACAGAGAGAAAATATCGAATAAATACAACTGATATTGACAGACCATAAACTCTATAATCCACAACGTTTATGGCGATTTTTATGATTTACTAGCTGTAAAGTGCCTGGGCTCAATTCATTCGAATTAACTTCGGTGCAGGCAACTTGACATAAAGCTGTATTTGTAAATAAATCATAGACATCATTTTTTTCTAGATGCAAACATCGATTTGAATTAAACGTCCGAAAAATACTTTCGTATTGAAAATCTACTCAAAGATCTTAAAAAAGTACCACAAAACTTCTTTTATTTTCCTGTAAAATTTTCTTGGAAAACAAATCTAATGGCTAGATGCCTAATGAAATGCTTTCAAAAAAACTACGGAAACTGGCAGTTTGTTATATCCAAATACCACACAAGTTAGTGCGCGTCTTGTAGTCCCGGGTCGACCGTTTGAACTGACTAAGGCAATTCGTTCTTGCACTAGCTCATGGACATTCCTCAGTCGGTCGCTAATTTCATCTGTATAATTATTAATAGAAACTGGTCTGATTTTATATCCTAATACTACACATGTGTGTCTTGCAGTCCCATATCTACCATCTAAACTTACTAAGTCAACTCGGTCTTGTGTTAGATCATGAAGAATCCTCGAATCCTCAGTTATTCACTAGTTGTATCTGCAGAATTATTAAAGGAAACCAATGCGTGACTTTCACTCCCATTTGAACTTACTTATTCAACTCGGTCTTGTATTATAGCTCATGAACATTCCTCAGTCGTTCACCAATTTCATCCACATAAATGGATACTGGCAGTCTGCCTTATATTCACAATTCACACGAGCGTGTCCTGTAAGTTCCCATGGAAGTCCTTCCTATACGTCATCAAGCAAAGTGGTCCTAATATCTCTGATGTTTCTCAACCATCTTGTAAAAATGTTCCATGGCATTATTGTTTTGTTCCAGTTCAGATCAGTTGCTCCGCTGCGGCTTTAAATGTCTGTAGATCTTCTCTTGTTCTTTGTTTTAGTTGTGTGGTGGTTGGAATACTTGGACAAGATGCTGGTCACCATGTCTGGATTTTAGTACAACTTTCAATGATCCAAAGTCGCCAAGGTGCTAGATATAATTTTGTTGCTATCTCTGCTTCGTGCTATTATTGGAGCTGCTTCCAACTGTATCTTGTGGGTTTACATCAGGAACTGTGAAAGTCAAAGGAAGGTGAATTTATTCAAGTTCCAGACGAAAACATCGACTGGTTTCCTTCTTCTCTTGAAATTAAGTTAGCTTACCCCTGGATACATGTCAATTCGCTTCAGTGACTTCTGTACCAACTCCTCTTTCTTGTTTCTTGACTTCAGTGAGTTTAATTTTACTTTTTTCTCCAGTTTTTCAGTGGTTAAGAAAATGGCATTCTGCTGTTTCTTTAGATCTTCCATAATTTGCCGAGCTTCTTATCGTGTCCGATTTTAACCTTCTTTTTCTTTTTAGCGTCTTTGACCGTGGCCAATTTTTTTTTCTATTTCTTTCTGTCTCTCTTGGTCATCGTTTTCAATATATCTTTCCATACTTGTCATTTCTGTTCTTGTAAAAATATTGCAAGCAGGTCTTATGAATGTTAATAGGTACATAATACCTTTTTCCAGTAGAAGAAATTTAAGTTCTTCACCAATGGACTGTTCCAGAAATTTTGCGAAACGGCACTATGTCACTTCCTTGTTGCTATTATCCTCGCATCTTTGTGATTTCCGAACTAAATGTCCCGGAAATTTATTGTCCTACCTAGCCTCTATTTAAGGTTCACAGAACGTTCATAGCTTGTATACAGGATGTCCAGAAATAAATATAAAATGGCACTCTCTTCACATTTTTCGAAATAGAATAGCTCCTGAATTGTTTCTATTTATTTCTGTATAGTGGACTAACGCTGTTGAACATTTTTGTGCATATTCAACCCACGTGGGATTCGGCTTGAATACAGTAGATATGTGGGCATTATGTATTCATGAAATAATACATAATGCCCACATATAGCAGAATATATTATTATGTTGTTTATCATACTGCAGCTAGTAAAAATCAAATCACAAAGAGCCAAACGGATTAACAGACAAATAACTCGATGTTTGCGTTGTATATAACATTTGCCCATATGGATTTCAACCATTGATCTGATTATGACATCGTATATAATACCTAGATTAACAAGAGATTATGAGTTTATGGGAACATTTAACACAAGCCACTTGGAAAATCCCTATTAGCATAGCGATTGTAATTATTTAGCTGAGAAGCAGCATGCCTTTAGAATATAGGCAGCCAAGCAAGTTATGTTTCAGATTTCAAAGAATTATTTTAAGAGCACTTATTTTGCAAAGGCATGTTTTTACACTTACAATTAAAACATCGGATTAATACTAGTAACAACACTTTTACATGTGATTCGACGTTTGCCTAAGGAGGGGAAAAAGTCTGGCTTCACTTGCGTAGTTCTCTTGCAACTTACTAAGTTACCGTAAGTTTAAGACAACGTGTTTAATATCCATTTGGGGCTAAATGTAATCTAAAGTGCTCAACATACTAACCGCACCGACCTTATTTTTGGCCATTTTTAAATCGCCGTACCTGGGGCCTGGGCCATCCGATTTAAACGACTGGCACATCACTCGAAAGCTTGTCTCTTGTAGAATCGGCGATTGGGTTGCTTTTTTTAAACAGTTAATTTCTTGGGTGTTATACAGGGTGACAAAAAGAGTGTTACAAAAATGTTAAAGTTTACCTCTTTGCAACGTTGATAGGAGCAAGTTTTTAAAATTCGTTTTTATGTCATACTGTACCTTTAGAAAGTACCTCTAGACGTTTTTGGCAGATTTTTTATTAAGGCTCTAGAACGAAAGTTACGGGGGTTTTCCGAAAAGTGGTACGTCTTGTAAAAAATTTGACCAATCAGCTGTTTTCGCCAGTTAGCTCCTCTAATTCAGGTACAATCTACCCTGCATAAACCAAATTCCTATCTGATTTCATTTAAAGGATATACAGGGTGGAATGTTTTACTCATGGAGGTCTCTCCTCGGAACAACTATAGTTTATTTTTAAATAATGATCTTTCTAAACATAAGTAGGCTTGTCAAGCCTTTATCTTAAACCATTTTGAAATATACAAGGCGTCCAAAATTGTGTCAAATTTATTCTTTGCTACAATTTTACATTTTAAAATTTAATTTAAAATTTAAAATTAAAATTAAAAAATTTCGGAAAACCCCCGTAACTTTCGTTCTAGAGCCTTAATAAAAAATCTGCCAAAAAAGTCTAGAGGTACTTTCCAAAGGTACAGTATGACATAAACACGTATTTTAAAAACTTGCTCCTATCAACGTTGCAAAGAGGTAAACTTTAACATTTTTGTAACACTCTTTTTGTCACCCTGTATAACACCCAAGAAATTAATTGTTTAAAAAAAGCAACCCAATCGCCTATTCTACAAGAGACAAGCTTTCGAGTGATGTGCCAGTCGTTTAAATTGGATGGCCCAGGCCCCAGGTACGGTGATTAAAAAATGACCAAAAATAAGGTCGGTGCGGTTAGTACGTTGAGCACTTTATTTTAAAATACCTCTTCACAGTACGTCGCTCCATTCTATACTCCAAATCTACTCGATGTACAGGGTAAGTCACGTAAAAGGTCTACCCCATTTATTTGGGTAATTTTGAATATATTTTTGGTTTTCGGGACTCTGTCCTATATGAATTTTAACGTAGATTACGATTCTGATAAAAGATTTTTAATTCAACCAAACATATACAGGGATTTTAAAAATACGTGTTTTTTTTAAATGACACACCCTATACACGGTGGTGAATTTTTCGATGCCCACCATTGGTATCTCGGAAACTATAAGAGATAGAGGATCGGTTCGAAATTAAACAAAAGTTGCGCTATTTTATGCTCTACAATTTCCTGCCAAGAAATGCTGGATATCTTGATTCGTTTGCGGTTTATCCTGAAAAAATTGAAAATTGTGATTTCAAAAAAATAATAATATCTTCTATACCATTCATGCGAATTTAATGAAATTTGGCAAGGTTATATTTTTGACCACTACCAATTGAATGGCGTTGATAGAAATTTTCTAAGCCTTCTAGATTTTGAGCAACGATAGTCAACTTTTTTTTCTTATGGCCGCCATATTGGATTTTTACACCATTAGTTAGAGAAAATAATTCTCTTTTCACCTATGTCACCAAAATGAACTGCTTTTTTGAAAACATGTTGATATTCGAATTAATGTAAAAATAATTTATAAAATCCAGTATGCTTTGGAAAAATAATTGCAAGCAACATTGTAATCCAAACGCCATTATTAAACTGTACACTCGTAAAAAATTACAGAAAAATGCCAGGCATATTTAATAGGAGTTTAAATAACCTGGCATTTTTGTGTAATTTTTTTACGAGTACACAATTTAATAATAGCGTCTGGATTACAATGTTGCTTGTAATTATTTTTCCAAAGCATACTGGATTTTATAAATTATTTTTACATTAATTCGAATATCAACATGTTTTTAAAAAATCAGACCATTTTGGTGACATAGGTGAAAAGAGAATGAATTATTTTCTCTAACTAATGGTGTAAAAATCCAATATGGCGGCCATAAGAAAAAAAAAAGTTGACTATCGGTGCTCAAAATCTAGAAGGTTTAGAAAATTTCTATCAACGCCATTCAATTGGTAGTGGTCAAAAATATAACCTTGCCAAATTTCATTAAATTCGCATGAATGGTATAGAAGATATTATTATTTTTTTGAAATCACAATTTTCAATTTTTTCAGGATAAACCGCAAACGAATCAAGATATCCAGCATTTCTTGGCAGGAAATTGTAGAGCATAAAATAGCGCAACTTTTGTTTAATTTCGAACCGATCCTCTATCTCTTATAGTTTCCGAGATACCAATGGTGGGCATCGAAAAATTCACCACCGTGTATATTTCTACACATTTCTATGCAGCTATTCGAGGGGATTTCAAAAATATATAATACCTGTATGTTTGTATCATAAATAAATAATGTGTAGAAATATATAGGGCGTGCCATTTAAGATAAACACGTATTTTTAAACACCTTGTATATGTTTGGTTGAATAAAAAATGTTTGATCAGAATCGTAATCTACGTTAAAAATCATGTAGAATAGAGTCCCGAAAACCAAAAATATATTCAAAATTACCCAAATAAATGGGGTGGACTTTTTACGTGACTTACCCTGTACCAAGACTACCAAGTGGATATTACATGCAAGACTTTGCGAATTATCTTGCGATCGCAATTTTAATGGAATTACGGGCAAGTATTGCCAATACCGAGGCTCAAAGCATGCTTAAGCCGCTTTGAGTAAAGTTGTTTACGGTCGAAATAATTTCAATGAAATCAGGGTAGTAGGTAACTTTTGAAGTACACCTCGAATGCCAGAGAGTGAATGCTTGATGTTAACCAACTCGTAATCAATTTAAATGGAATTAGATGCATTGTATGCCGAGCTTGAAAATGTACACGAGATCTTTTTTAGACAAAGTATTCACGGCCAACGTAGTTCCAACGAAATTAAGTACGCCTTACTCATTTAAACAATGAAAAATTCACGGATGAGGACCATACAGTTTAAAGCACTGTTGGGGAACTTTTGAAGCACCCTCAAATACCGATGTGTATATTATTATATTTATGGGTTATTCTGAATACATATTTTGGATATACGAAACCATAAATCTGGATTAAACATTCTTGTTGAAATACATTCACGGTCGAAATAATTAAAGCAGAGTTAGATAAGCGTTACCACAGTAATAATGAAAAGCTTGGACTTGGGAACAACTTTACTAAATTAAATTAAGTGGAAATATTTACTAAATTCCTATCATATTTGTGCTTAAATTGCCCATGGCAAAATCAAATTATCAGTTGCAATCAGATCAGTGGAGGACTTATTTTTAAATGTTGGGCAGGATAGAAATATCAACTGTGGACCGGTTTCTGGTTATCTGAATATCATTATTTATTACTACTACTATCAGTCTAAAATCTTTAGAAATTGGATGAATACGTTTACTACTTCATTTCTATATCTAATAATAAGTTGTAAATGATGATTAAGCTCGTAGTCTCTACGCATATTTATTGAATACTCGGAGGCGAACAAAGAGCTGTCATCAATATATTAGGTTGATGGTGAAATGCCGATATATATGAAATATGACAGGAGAGCTGGTTTTAAGAAAGAACATCATGCTATTACTCCGACCGAAAGCGAAAATATCGATCATATATTTTTAGATAACTCGAACATCAACCAACAATAGACGCTAAAGATTCAATAGTGTGCAAAATGACGTTCGCAAATATGTACGGCAACACATTTTCGATTATTCCACCGAGATTAAATGTAATAATCCTATTATTATCAAATTATAGTGGAAAATCAACATAGATGCAAAACTGAAACAACAAATACGGAGGTCATCGACACGGGGAGAGGTCACGAACTAGGAAAATAATTAAAGGCTAATTCGAATCTTTAAAAATATATTCTAAATATAATATTCGCCATCGCCAAAAAGAGCATTTCTCTCATTTATTTCTATCGGGGCATCCTGTACGAGGGTGTATTCAAGAGATTCATGGTACATTGAAATTAATAATACATACGAATTATTCGGCCGCAAAACATAGTCATCGGTTTGGAAAATTTTAATTCTCTCATTGTGTTGGACAATCTGTGATTTTGGGCCTAAATATCCTAAATTACTCGATATAATTCTCAGATTAGTAGGCTATGTCAAAACGTTTCTGCTTTAATCGCAACTTATTTTACAGCCAATTGTGCAGGGATATTGTCTATAGATTATACAATTTCAGTAACTACCGGAGAGAAATAAATTTAACTTGATTTTACCAGTATTATTAAATGTTTATTTGTTTCACGCCATTGCTTGAGTTAAAACACTTGAAGGTTTTTCCAGTGATAAAAAAATTTATTCAATTTCAATTCTACGAACGCCTACTCAACCTCTCAAAGAAACTTTATAATAAGCATTTATTTCTAGATTGGCCTTTTTTTCACTTTTTAATTAAAAGTAAGTCTTCTACCCATGAAATACAACTACGCATTAAATAATAATGGTGAAATTTACTACATAGTAACATAACTTGATTATTACTATTGTTAAGTAGACAATTACGAAAGTATTTTATCGTCTCGTCATTTCTAAAATTGTAAATATCGACCGTAGAGCAAAAATGTCTGTCGGTTGCGTCTCTTGTAAGCCCAATAACCCAAAAATTGAAGCTTGGACTGTATGTAGGAACTATATTGTTGTGGAAAAAATTTAAAAGGTAATTAAAAAAAAATAAAATTATTTTTGCCAAAAAATTAGTCCTGGAGAGAGTTGAAGTTCATTTGTGGGATCCAAAATAATGATTTTCTACAGACTGAAAAATTATAAACGGTGTGCCAATTTTTTTTATATCAAATTTAAACATTGGCTATCAATATTTATCGTACTGTTACCGTTAAATATAAGTTTAATGATCTATCTTCATTATATTGTTAAACATTGTCCTCTTTACATTTAATTTTCCACTCTTTACTTTATAGAACGTGGGGAATTTACTAGTTTGCTTTCATTTTAACTTTATAGCAGAGACGAGTTTAAAGCAAATTCCAGTGGAAGGTTGTTCGTTTCCCAAGCGTCGCGTTGCCTCGAGCGTCTAAGAAATACCTTTGCTAAGCAAGGTATATGCGGTTTTAAACTCGACATCTCAGTGTTATAAGAATTCAAGGCGCGATCGTTCATCAATACGAATTTATAATATTTGACCTACCACAATTTAAGTGGTATCTTAAAATGCATCTCATACACCGCTTTAACAAGAAAATGAGTAATAGAAATGCCTAGTTTGTTCCGTTAAAAAATCAATCACGAGTTGCATGACTGTGAAGAAATGTACTAGCCTGATGTGTATTTTTTTGGCAAATTTAGGTGGGGTTGAGGCTCATATGATCAAAACATCAAACTATTTTTAATAAAGTCGACATTTTGAAATGTTCCATGTTCGATCAGACTGCTTTAGTAACACATATTAGGACAGGAGATAATTTTTCATTTACTGACTTAAAGATTGTTGGACATCAACCACACTATAATAAAAGAATACTTGAAGAAGTGGTTAACATAAAAAAAATACAAAAGTGTAAATAAAATAACTAATACCGATAATTTAAATACTGAGTTTATAAGTATTTTAATATTATTTAAAACTATTTAAAAACTTGCTCATTATCTGTGTCATTTAAGAGAGACGTGACTGTACCCCAGTCAAAAGAAATAGAGTGATACCATTGTGTGTTATTTCAGTGTCCTGATAATAAAATAAATAAACTTCGAAACTTCATTAAAATCAGTTTGGTTGCGAAATAAAGGATTTATATAATCTCACTCCCATTCTTATTGTTTTTGCTGCTAAAATCCGCACATTTTGTATGGCGGATTTCCATCTTAAGCATATGCATTAGCTAACAATGTGCATTTTTATATTACAGGTTCACGACAGGGGCCACACGAAAAGCTGCTGCTCAATAATTTGTTAGCTTCATACAACGTACTGGAGAGGCCCGTTGCGAACGAGTCGGATCCTTTGGAAGTCAAATTCGGCCTAACTTTACAGCAAATCATAGACGTGGTTAGTATACTTTTCACAACATTACAGACTTCCTATATAATAAATTTATTTGGTACAATGTATAAAATCGCTTTTCTCAAAAGTCTTCTTACTGCCACACTGGAAAATTCATTTATGGTTTAGGAAAGGACTTTTGATAAACGTAAAAACCGAACATCTGTATACCCGAAACTTAAGGAAAAATTATTTTGTAACAATAATTATTTCATATGCTTTCATTAAGAACTGGAAGCACCGCTAAGGTAACACCGGATGAGGCCCTAGACAGATATTTATAATACGGAGCTGGATTTTCAGCATATGTAGCACTTGGGTAGTAGGTGGAGTCATCTATTAAGTCCCCAACAAAACAGTGTGCGCTTAGCTACAATTTTATTATTTTGCGAGAAAATGGCGAATGCGCCAGTGATTTGCTATTTTCTTGATTCCCTCCGATTCTAATATAAAGATATTGGAAAACAAAAAATATCACATGATTTACAATTAATTTCCAATAAATCTAGACCTATAAAAAGGGTTTTGGACGATTTGTTAACTTGTAAAAAAAGTAAAAACAAAAAAATTAGCTTTTCCAAATTTGGATATCTCAAGTAACAATGCTTACAAATTTTTAGTATCAAACATTTCTAAATTGCACTAAAACACTAAAAACTTTACACTTTATAATTTTGGGCCTCGAGTCGTAGAAGAGCAAACGTCAGCTGTTCTTTCGACGAAAAATTCAGGTCATGTCTAGGTCACCCCCAAATGTCGACGAAAAGCCTGCAGTGAAATGTCATCAGTGCAGCTTTGCAATCTCAGTTAACTAAACTTTCAAATACACGTAATATCACGAGTAGCAGAGTTGGTTACAAAAATGAAGTAATTTTCATGTAAAACACAGCCCTTTTCGGAATAATTATTAATTTAAAAAGCTAGCACCCTAACGTAAGAATCTAATTAATGAATAAAATGAGGGGCGGAAATTCTTCTAATCTAATACGGCTTTTGGCGCTGACGCTGAAAGGAGTTGCTCATAAAACATTACACATAATTTATTTACTGATTTTAAATTTACATATTTCTCTTTTACATTGAATAATTACGGGTACGTAGGAGCACTAGCAGTTTTTGGTGGTATAGAAGACGGTAGAAATTATGGAGTTTGTTTTTTAATTTAAAAAGTTATATTAATTAAAATATTACCCAGGCGCTCCCAACCGGCCTGGGCTTTAGTCATTAATAACTCATTATCGGCTTTATTCTGAGCCGCATAAGTAGGCTCAAGGTTTGTCTGAATGATAATTTGAAAACAGATGTTTTTTACAAACCGTGTCTCTTGCAACCGACACAAATTCCACAGCTTGTGTTAGCAAAAATTGGTGTCGACAACTAATTAAAACTTTTGAATCCAAAATCCTTTCCTACACCATCAAATGAAGTAGGACTGGTGAAAATTCATCGAAATTAAATGCTAATTCAGAGTCTATTACGAAGTTTCCCGTTCGATTAATCCGTTCAAAATTAAATTTAACTAACCAGTAATGTCAAACTAAAATTGACTGAAGTGAACATTTCCAGAATCAATTAATTTTAAAAATCCGTTTGTCGTAGAACATCTTTATGAAAAATTGTTGAACTTGTCTTGGGTTTAGCATTTTAGTGAAATTAGAACGATGTATTTCGAGCATCGTGAAACATACAGATTTTAACTTAAGATAACATTTAATAATTCCTTTAGTGATTAGAAAACAATATTTCACTCTGATCCTAATACGCCGTAATATAAATTTGCTGTAAAATACATTTATTAATGAAACGATTTCAACCTGTTTCAAACGCCGACACACAAACAAACTGGCGCACCTGAAATTTCCCATAAGTGATTATTCACCTAATGTTCGTGTATAGCGAAAATCATTTTTATTACAGTCAATTTCATTGTCAAGTTCGGGAATCGAACCCAGGAACTTTTGGTGAGAGTCGCACTCTTATTTAAACTACGAACATTTCCCGTCTTCTACTATAGGGCAATTATTCTGACAAGTTGCTCAGGTGTAACTTGCCTTGCCATTATGACATGCCATAGCCTACTATAACGAGTGTGTCTCCTGCAATAATGGACATAAAATAGCGAATTAACGATTAAAATGTTGAGAAGAGATAATGCTGCGGCGTTACATTGGATTGGATTTGTTTTTATCACTAGTTATCTAATGTTCCTGAATTACTCATAAAAATCCAACCACCTGTTCGAAAGTTAACGAGCATCAAGCTTGTGGGAAATCTGAGGTGTGCTGGTTTTTTGCTTCTTAAAATAATAATCTGATAAGACAAAGATCTCCCGGTGTAAGTTCGCATTATACCATATCATATATCGTTTGCTCCCCAACCTGGAAGCGAACTCCCCGATGATTGCAGTACCTATTACACTGGATAAACACTGCCGATGTATAAGTAACCCTATATAGAAGACTTTATCATGTTCAACAAGGTTATAAAAATTTATTATCCCCTGAATAGAACCGAAATTTACGTGAGTAATTTATGTATTGAGAGATAAATTAAAATGGGTAAAAAAGACGTAACCGCCTAGGTGTGGCTAGCCTTAACCCAAATCATTCAGCTTTTATAGAATAGATATTTAGTTTTCCCCAGATGGAATGAGAATATAATAAAAAACGTACAATATTTTCCATTATAAACTAATTAGTTCAGTAATGAGATCTAGTTGTATTTACTGAAATTTAACATTAAGCCTTGAAACTTTGTTCTGAGTACACTTCATTGCATGCTACTAACTTCAATGGCTTTTACCTAGCAACTCATTATATTCTAGTAGCAACCGGATTTGTAATGCTTCATCAATTTGCAGTGCGAAAATCAAGCTTACTATTAATCTCATTTTACTTTATTTAATGATTTGACATTTGAGCAGTAGATGACAAAACATAAATTATAAACAGCCGAATAAAGCCTGTGTGTCAAGTAGACATTTGAAATTAATTAGATTTAAGCAAGAGAACTTTAAAAATAACCGGCATGATGAATGGATTCAGTATTGTCGTAGTTTTAATAAATATATAGTCGGGAATACAAACCCAAGTTCAGTTGAATAATTAGTAACTAGCTAAATATACGTTGACAAATTGTTCCGTATAATTACATACAACGTACATATACAGGGTTGCTATTATGTACGGTTTTTGCTGACGTGACCTCGGGATTTTGAGACACTGACGACGCATTAAATTTTATCAGAAACGCTTGTAAAACAACTCGCATTCAATCATTAATCCTAACTATTTTAGAAAAATCCCAACAGATATAACTGCAGATATTGGTCTGCTAGCAACCCACCCACATTGATAAAGCTTGCACCCAGCACCCACAAAAGGAAGTTCGGCTCGGTATGAAAAATCAACATATTATGAGCCTACTTTTCATGATGGCGATCTAACTTTTGCAAAATATTGGCGACTACTACAAAATGATCGCTTGAAGAACTAGCGTGAATAAAAACATACAGTTTCATAGAGAACATCCGCATTATAGTCGCGTAATACGTGAGTTATTGGATTACACTTTTCCTGCTTGGTGGATTTGAATTCTCTGATTTAACGCCCTCTGGTGGTTGGGTCACCTGAAAAGTCGTGTTTGTATCAATAGACCCGATAATCTGAAGGAAACGAAACAGAATATATACCTTAAAGTTGTCGGATCTTGAATTGATTCAGTTCTGCAACACCACCAACTAAAGTAAATAGTTACGGATATATTTGAAGTTATCCAAACGATCCAATCCTGTGTATGTACGTATAAAACACAACGTGGTATTTCGATATGTCGGAGGAAAACAAATAGATAGATAGGTAATTAAAATTGCATTAAGCTTCAGCTAAATTGTTTTTTTTTAATTCTATTACAAATCGTCTAATTATTGGCAAATTCTGCACGCTCTTTGAAAGAACGTTGAAAAAAGCAATTACAAAGTTACTTCTTTTCGTAGAAGTAAGTTCTGGTGAGATGTTTGTACATTGTCAACATATCGAGCGTTATATTCATGAGTTTCTCCATTTCTAGTATTATTTGCTCAAGTGCTCCTTTGTGTGAATTGAACCACACTTCGGCAGGAGATTCTTCTCCGTCGAATAAGTAGAGAACCTTTTGTCCTCAATTTAATAATTTCTTTTCTAAGTCCTAACAATTATATTTTGTGCAACGGCAAACGGCAAAAAAAGTGATAAGAAATTTATTACCTAAGGCTAGAAGGTTCCGCTTATGAGTCCTTGCAGTGAAATTAAATATTTTTTAACAAAACTTCAACGCATGGACTAATGAGGGCACATATTTTGTACATCTTATCGATAATTATTATTGCGCATTTTTCCAGTGAAATATTTGAGTAAAATGTTTGAGCAAAATTTAAAGTACTTAATAAATACTAGTCATCCAGTATTTCCCCTACTCCAAAATGTCATTAATATTGAACATAACCTCAAATAAATTTTCTATTACTTGAAAAATAGCCAATAATAGTGAAACTTGTATGTATGCATTTTTACTGGGTTTAGGGTATAAAGGTTTAGGGTTTATGGGTGTATAATTTATGAGTTTTGGGTTCATGAATTTTGACAAGAGTTTAAAGGTTGTGAGGTTACAAGTTTCAGAATTATTGGTTATTTTTCGAGTGAAATAGATTTGGTGTATGCGGAATTTTTTTGAGGTTATGTTCAATATTAATCAAATTTTTGGCAGTGCTTCGCTGAAGTATGATCCCCGTATGATTTTGCATTTTTAAAAATTCATGAAAAATAATTAAATTTTGTAAATGAAAACATATTGTCTTGCATCATAGATAATACAACACGAAGATTATTTTCAACAGATTTTATTAAACAAATTACATATCGCTGAAATCAGAATTTACGATGAATAAGAAAATGTAAAAATATACAGTGTTTTTTATAAAATAAGAAAGTTAATGTCACTTACAATTAGACCGGAAGTAGTTAGATATATGCACAATTATGTCAGATTCTGGCTTTAGTGACGTCCATATTTCATACTAACCGAGTTATTTGTAGGCAATACTTTCGCGGTCACGATATAACAAAATAGTCTTTTCGTCAATCATCAAAGGAAAAATAAGGAAATAATTACATGACTAATATTCATTATTATATATTTTGCATATGTGAGTGTTTGTTGAAAAGCTTGATTTTCGCCAAAAATAGCCTTAGATATTCTATTGATAATTTCATAAAGTTGTATCGAATTGAGTTTTGATGGTAAAGTATTTGAGTGTGTTTTTGTCGAGATAAATTAAAATTATTTCGATCTGTCCATCTGGGGAAATCATCGAATAATTTTCCAAATGCACACACACCTTTGATTTAACTTTGTTTTTGCACTGATGGCTTTCTTCAAGCTAATCATACAACCACAGTGAGGATGCAATTAAGATACTGCCTTGTTGTTTTTATTATTGTTTTCCCCTGTGTAGGATGAAAAGAATCAGATTCTTACGACAAATGCGTGGTTAAATTTGGTAAGTGTCATGGGGTCCATTTGGTCTCACGCAATGTTATAGCAGAGCAAACACTTACTAGGTGCCTGGGTTATCAGTTAGTGTTTGACTCTGAGCTGAGTGGCTATGAACGTATATAGCTCCCGAGGCGGTGTTGGCGGTTATGCATTTTAAGTATAATGACTTGAATTAAGAATATCATTACCTAGAAGTGTAGTTAGGACGAGTGAACCTATTCAATTGGAGCTTCTAGATATTAGTTTTCTTAATTAATGTCTTTATATTGAAGAATTTGTATGTCCGCCTTCCACCAAAAGCACAGATGGCCGAGTCCCAACCGGTGTGGCGGGCACGGCCGTTTCGTGCTAATGCATGCTTTGTTATGTAACTAACTACCGATGTTTCCCTTTTTATTGTTTTACCATAGGACGAGAAGAATCAACTCCTAATAACAAATATTTGGCTTTCTTTGGTAAGTGAAAACCAATTAAATAACTAAACATACGTACACACACGGCAGTTGGTTTATTTTGTTCAGTCTGTATTTTTCAATCTTCTTTCATTCCTAGTATTAAACCCGCCCGCCAGAATGGTATGAAATGGTGTACCCCTCTTTTCTACCTGTATCGAGCTAGTTTTTTAATGTATTGCTGTGTCGTTGCCATATCTCGGCGGCTCCACGTACCCCTAGCTGTAATGCCTCCCGTAAAGAGTTGGTTTAGTTTGCAGCATTGCTCGGTTCAAGTAAAGTATCAAGTATTAATCCTTTAATAACATACCAAAAATACGTACTAGTAGAATAGGAAAATTAGTATTTGTAAAAGCGAGCGCTAGTTCATTATCAATACCTACTTATACTAAGTATATACATTAAAGATATATTTGTTTATTTATTATCCGAATTGCCTATATGTGTTGTAAAATGATAATTTTTCTGTACTACAGTACTTCTTTTTTATAGATTTAGCACCTCGGTAGATGGTGAATTTCGACTGCCTGCAAGTTGCCGGGTCTCTAGTTGAGTTGAAGCAGTAGCAAAAATTCTAAGTAAAGTAGCTGTAGCGAAACCTGTATATAGCGAAATTGGTATTTGAGTTGCTACTAACACTGTAAATCATAACCTTTTCAATTTGAATGCACCCATTTCGTCATCGCAAACATTCAACGAAGACCCACTCGTGTTATTGGTCTACTGCCGTGTGTGTTGATATTTTAAACTATATTATTTAACAATGCTTCTTAACTAATTTACTGATTACCGATTTAGCTCTAGGACATTTTATTTATTTTCTATCTGGGAGTTTGGGGGTTTCTTTCCTGTTATTTTAAGGCGTACTCAAAACACGTTCGATTTAAGTTCTTTGTTTCGGGGGAAACCCACGACAACCAGACTGACTCCCACCACCAGTTTATCCCAAATGTGCAAAAAAATGCCGATTTGGATTTGAAAACCTCTATAACACGTTTGGTATAGACTTTATGTTCGATCCATCATGCTCGACATAACTGAGTCCGCTTTTCCTCTCCCATCCTGACTAAACAACGGGTACAATTTTTTGTTTCTCGTAGGAAACCTAAACACCCTGTGATACAGTAAACAATACATTTTTTAATATTATACACTAAACATAAATCGATAAAAATCAAATTACTAAAACAACTTCCCCTGGCATGTCCATCTCGCACCGCTTTGCATGCTCATGGCCTAAAATGACGCTGAACAAGTAAGACCACATTCAAAACTCACAAAAAAGGACCCCAAAAACAGGAGCTCACGGAGGTAAATTTACATTCGAATTTACTAGTGAAATACCTGCAGGTCAAAAATTTTGGTTTGGTTTTAAAACTTTTCAAAATTATTGGGATAGCCTGAAGAAACGCAAATGCCACTGCAGCCTCCTGTCTGTATTTACTCCTCTGACTAAGTGCTGCAGATCCGCGACTGGATGGATTCTTAGTTTTCGATTTTGCTATCTAGTAATTGTATACATTACATCTCCTGAGACAATGCCTTGTGTGGTCCATTATTTCTGGTTACAGGATCCAAGATACAAGGATATTAGTTGATTCTTGTTCATACTGTTTGTCATCGCCTGGTATCCCAGAATGTCCTAGTAGTCAGAATGAATCGAGTCTGTTCCACTCTCCCAAAGTGTTGAATTCTTAATGTCATTCCCATACCAGTTTGGATGATTTGCGCGCACTTTCCTGCAGTCTTTGCTTACACATGGCAGTATAGCGAAGATTTCTGTCTGTAACACAGTGAAGTGTTGACCAAGAAATGAACTTAGCCTCTCCCTTGGCATCTCTCCATCTATCCTTGAACCAGTTTCTGTATTTGTCCTAGATCCAGGTTAGTCCATGTTCGCCATTCAATATTGTCCCAAACGAAGTCGGAGCGTTTGTGGAATATGATTGACTACATTGACATATACATGTTCTAATATTGATCTCCACACTTTCCAAAGTAGTGACCAGAGTTAATTATGGAACAACATTTTGTAACTCCACCTCATTGGAAGTAACATCAGCAGACGACGCTCCCAATTCTGAATATTAATAAATCTGCAATTTCCCGTAGTATCTCATCTATTGTGTTCAAAAGGTGTGGCATCATACTCTAGAAATGCAAGAAAACTAATACAAATAATTGCTAAGAAATTTGGGAAACCCAATATATCTAAGGTAAGGTCTACAACTCCGTACCTTTCCGGCTCAGTTGCGTTTGTAGATATTCATTTTCATCGTCATTGTTCTCTACTATTTCTGGCGTTCTACAAGGATTTGTGATACATCGTCTACCTTGTTCCTTCTAGACAAAGCGTAGCAAGACATCCTTTCGGTCTACTCAGACAACAACCTTACCTAACAATATTTCCTAAGTTGCTTTCGTAGAAGATCAGAGTAAATAGGGACCTCCTTCAATCTTTCGATCTTAAAATTTTAAGTATAATAATGTAATAATTAGAAAGCATAGAAAGATTTTCGTGACTCCAGAGTTGGTCTTACATATTCATGTCGTCGCGAGTTATGCAAAGGCGCCCGTAAAGTAAGGTATACATTCGATATAATCGGTAAGGATTGGTCGTACAGATAAATATTTAAATAAATTTTTGTGTTTTTTTCTAGAGATTTCTAAAATAATTCTGTTGTGGCGTCATCGATAATTTCTCAAACGGCAACCATCATTTTTGCTAGTGGCATTTGAGTTAGTTTTTACGTAAACAGTAACGGAAAAAAGTCTATGAAAATGTATATAACATATAAGTTATCATTCAGTCCTCTAAATTTAGGGGTCCATGAACGTAAACAGCTCTTTAAGTAGTACCCCAATCTAGCTGGCCCTCTTGAATAAATGTTCTTCAAACGACACTTTCAAAAATGGAGATTTCCATTTAAAAAAATGCCGTTGACGTCACACAATATGGTCTTGATTTCATCGAATTTGTGTATTACTTTAGGGACGTATTGTACATAAGTATGGTGGCATGCTGTGCTTCTGGCTGTCCATTGGTTTGTCAAGTAGAATGTGGGCTTCATGTTGTGTATGTACTAGTGTCTGGACAATTGGTAGCTTTGAGTCGTCATATTTCAATCAAGACAAAGAAGCTTCCAATTACATATCTACCCTTAGAACTGTTTCACTTTTACTATAAGTAATTTTGTTCAGGAATGGAACGACTACAATCTTCGGTGGAACGAATCTGATTACGGAGGAGTCAAAGATCTACGTATAACACCGAACAAACTCTGGAAACCTGATGTCCTTATGTATAACAGGTAACATGTGTAGTGCTGTGATGGATGCATTTACGTAAGCTTTAGCCGTTTTATTTTGAAATAAATCAGTGACCATGAAATCAACGCATGAATAGTTAGTTACTTGATAATTCATTTAGTCCATGCAATGATTTGAAAATAATGTTTTCTAAATTTTATACGGTAATAATTACCCTAATGTGTCTCTATTGGATATTAAAGTCTTGTTTGCAAGGGTACGTGTTGTATTGTGCACTGCTCGCAGATTAAGGTCATAGTAATTATTAAAGGAAACGGGTAGAGGTCGCAAGGAAGCCACTCCTGATCTATGTAATTAGCTACAATCACGGCCACTTGTTAAAAATCACTCAGAATTTAAAATATTCTCTTTCAAAATGACTCTAAAAGGGTAAAATAGCTATCTAATAATACCTTAAACGAAAAAGGATACCATAAAATGCACAACGAGAAAATCGATGAAAGTGAAAGGAGTGCTGCTGTTTTGCTTCAATTGTATATTAATATTGAATTATATTGCTACTTTATTTTACCTGAAGGAAGTGCATGATGTCCCCCCCCCCGTTTCAACTGAAGCCGTACTATTGCAAGAAATAGAATAAAAATATTTTGTGCGAATGGCCCGCCGCCACAGCCATATTCCTAAATATAGATAGATAGATAGAATAAAAATATGTATTTGATTATCAATTCTTTCCTCTGCAGGGAGTGTGAAAAATGATTTTTACAACTAAAAAGTAGCTTTCTCTTGCTGCATTTTAGGGTCGAAACTGTAACTGTACCACTTTCTCCCGATGGGAGGTAATAAATATAACGTCATCCTCGCTATAGATGGCAGCATGTATAATAATTTTTTTGCGTTGGCATTTGGATGCAAGTTTTTAATTTCTTGTAATAATTTGCCAAGGTTGGGTTGGTCGTGGAGAAAATCATGCACTTCCTCTCCTAATTAAGCACATAGCTGTTAGCGTTTCATTGCTAAATATTCTCTTATTACTTGTATAAATCCAACTTTCGTCAAGAGACTTGCTTTAGTAATAGGAGAAAATAACAAAACGTTTCAACCTGTAATTCATTCATAATGTACTGTGTGCAATACCGGTCGATTTGATTATCAAAAGTGCCGGTTTAATTTATTTACAGGCTTTTGTTTCAGATAATGACGCCAAAAACGACTTTTTTACTGAAATTATAAAGGAATTCTGCAATTGTCATTGAATTTATATCGGAATTATATTTTCAACCTTACTGGTTAAAAAAGTCATCTTTTTCCCCAGCGAATGGATGGCAAGCATGGCATTAGCTGCTAAAAAATTGTTGTCTTTGGAAAGAATTTGTAGACGAGTTTTTGGTTTCTCTTCCGCGTTGAATATTTTGAATTCTCGATTTGTCGACCATTTTATTCCTATTTAGGCGCTTGGCGGAATGCGTGACGTTGCATGGTGGGTCATGCTTACTATTGATTTCCACGTCATTAGTAGCCGTTACTTATATCGCGAGGTGAATGACAATAAATGGTAATAATAGTAAGTTTTAATAATAGAAATAAAATGTCATTACTTAAAGGAGAAACATTGTACGAAAATGAAACCGATGCGAAAAACGCCGGATGCATTGAGCAAGTAATAAGATGAAACTGTTTAACTTATCCTTAAATAATACTACCGGGATCTAAAGTAATGGAAGTAGTGAGTGACTGTGGCAACTTATATGCCAGCAGTGCATAATAATATGGTTGGCTGTACATGAATGGATGATAAATTGGGCGGGAAGTACGACACAGCTAGCCGTTGCTGTAGGCCACAGCTACTTCCGACCCTCTGGAGTCGAACAACGGGTTGATACCGTAGCCGCTTTTTTGTCTATATTATAGCTATGTCACCGTAATAATTTAAATTGTTTAATTATTACTGTTAAAATAATAAATGTTATGCATGCTTATTAAGATTTCTTCTGTTTCTGCGGATGGTAGCAGCTTGAAAATTCGACTTTTGCTGGGCCGGAACGTCCCTGAAAACTCTCTCACTAACAGCACTAAAATAAAAGTTAAATAATAAAATTAAAGACATAATAAAAGACTTGTTAAAATAAACATTAAAAATCGCACGCGTTCGAAAAATTAAAAACTACCTTAAAACAAATGTAACTTAAATATATGATTAAAAAAAAATGCCATAAAACCAAATGGTAAATAAAAGAAACGAGAATAAAATGTGGTTCCAGGTCTAACACATAAAAGAGGTTGAGGAGAATGTAGCGACGATGGCTAGCTTGGTCACTGCAATCGTGTGTAGCTCGATGTTCGATGTTTGTTCAATGTCAATGTCAATGTCAAAATAGATGTTTGTTGTGCTCAGTGTCGTACTGATATATTGACGTATTGACGGTCACTTTCAATGCAGTGGATAGATGTTAATTGTTGCATGTAAAACCGCGCGCGATCTACAGTCATGCCAACAGAGCAAAAGGCTCTATATCTAAGGCTCACGATCTGCCAATATTGCCAATCTATTGTTGTCGACCAAGACCAGCATGAAACAGTTTTGTAGCGGCGATTTTTAACGCTTTGTGTTGTTATGAAGTGCTGATGAGGGTTTCGACGGGACTTTCCAAACAAACGTTGTGGTCAAACATAACGGCAGCTGCTTGTATGTCCCTCCCGGTATCTTCAAGAGCACATGCAAGATAGACATTACGTGGTTCCCCTTTGATGACCAACATTGTGACATGAAGTTTGGTAGCTGGACCTATGACGGCAACCAGGTATTGCTGTAATGTTTACATGTTATCTGTTTATACCACATCACACGCCTCATACAACACACCTAAAGACCTCTCTTGGTTTCATCTAAAACTACTGACATCTTCCTTTACAATGAACTAGACAGAGATACTTCATACAGAAATACCAAATGCACTTCTTCACGATTGTTGCTTTGGACGCTTCTCTAAAAACTTCGTACCTATTTATGTCAGCTATTTCTATAAATATATCTCACTTTTATGGCTTAGAACACTATTTTCATTAAGGCCTCCGCACACACAGAGAGCAGACTCAATAATTAGCACTTGCACGTCCGTAACGAGTAAATTCGCGAAAATTTTGTATAGTAATCTTCCGCACTTCTCAACCCATTTGGGAACTAAATAAACCCAGTACAGAGACAAAAATGGCGACCAATAACTGTTAACGATTTGACCAAGTGCACATGGCGTTTTATACTTCGTAGTTGTTTCATAATTTCCAAATAAATGGTATTACATATCAGGAAAAAATATTTGACGAATATACTCGTCTTCAGCACAGAGACGTTATACAACGGTTATGGGGGCAGATTGTACGGTATTGTACGACGGTACTGACAGTGTCGCTTCCCTGCACTGACTGGTTTAATTGGGCGTGGTGAAAGTCAAAGAGATCTTGATTCCTGCCGGCCTGATGGTGCATCAAGTCTCAAGCCTCTGTGTGTATGTGGGCATTAAGTTTCCACCTTAATGCTTGTATGCTTTAAACTAAGTTGGACATCATTTTAAAATTGTTTAAAAAAATTATATGTTTAGTTAAACGTGAATTTTAAATGATACGAATTGAAATTTAAATACTAATAAATAAGGCAGATCTCTCTGTTTAATTCGTTTGTATTTTAAAGGTGGCATTTTCCATTATGGATTATATAAAATATATAATACCAAAGCATAATCGCATTGGAAATAATTGACCCCAATTAAAGTACAACAGATAATATGTTTAGTAGTTTAGATAGTTTCAAATGAGAAGGGCTTTAAATTCACACTGCACCGAAACACCCGCGTTCGCTTGAAGATTGGCTGTCTGTCGCAGGCGTTGTCCTGGCTCACCGTCACCGTCACCGTCGTCGCAAACGCGGCCTCAACAAACAGGATTATTCGTTTACACACAAGCTAACAAATCACTAGTGGTTTGCGTCGTACGTCCTCTAGACATAGTGCACGCCTAGCTGCTAGGGTGGTCCATGTTATAGGGTAGATTATAGCGGGCGCGATATACGTCATACGTATTTGACCCACAGATCCGCAACTGAACATTTATCATATTTTAGGTTATTTTTCAGACAAGAACTGTCGAAAACATAACCTTAAATAACGATGCCAAATTTCGAGCAACCTGAACTGAATTTATTTACGGACGGATATAAATAACCTGCAGAAGTGTGTCTACGATTTAATTTTTCCTCCATCAATTTTCGGGTGTCAATCAGTGCACCTTACACAATATCATTTTTACGCTTTAACGATATCAAGCTGAAACAGCAAAAACTAGTTTCTTTTAGAAATATCCGTTTATTGGCAATTATGTTTAACAATATATGGTGGATAACGTTCTTGAAGTTGTAAAACAGCAATTACAAAAAACTATGCAAATGTTAAATATTAAATTGAAACAAATGACAGATTAATAATCCTACTCATACTCAGAATTAACTTACATGTAAAACTTTTACCCTTCTTTGGAGCATGCCCCATGCAATCTTTACCGAATTAATATCGAGTGACTGAGTAGGCCATGGTGAACTGAAATTTGATTGGTCTCCAAACACTCTCTTATCCTGACAACCAAACGAGGACTTGCATGTTCTACTTGAGGAGGCACCACATATTATTGAAGAATCTCATCCAAGTAACGAGCTTCTGTCAAAAAATTCTCCATAGTTTCCATATTCTTATCCATTTTAAATTGGGTTGTTGCTCAAATTATATACAGTGTCTTGTACATACTTTATCGGTCAGGTAACTAAGTGGGCCATGGTGAACTGAAATTTGATTGGTCTCCAAACACTCTCTTATCCTGACAACCAAACGAGGACTTGCATGTTCTACTTGAGGAGGCACCACATATTATTGAAGAATCTCATCCAAGCAACGAGCTTCTGTCAAAAAATTCTCCACAGCGTCTGCGTAACTGTGTCCTTACTACTTTCTATCAAAGCCTTTTGTAGCCCAGATTGTCTTCACATTGGGGGTGCAGCTCAAATTGTTTGGAGTATGTCCTGCACACGCTTTATAGGTCAGGTAAAGGACGAGCGTTGTCGAAGTATCTCATCCACATAAAATGTACTATCTCCTCAGCTGAGTCGAATTCCAGCTCATTCCACCACAGTTCCGCTTGCGTAATTATGCCCTTCCTGTACATTCTCCAGGGTCCCCTGTAGGCCAAATTGCCGTAAATCTTTCATCCTTCTTGAATCTGTGAAGAAAACGGAGGTCTATTTTGCATTAGCCGATTTCTGGTGTTCTGTTCAACGCAGACATTCTGCGAGCCTCTTGTGAGGGCCTGGCATCTTGTTAAACCAAAACTACCATAAAGAATGCTGGGGGTTTCAAAGGCATGCGTTTGTCCGATTCAATTTAGGGTACAACTGAAACAATGACGCAATTTGGACCATGAATCTGTCTTGTCCTAAAGTGACTGGCATCTTGACAGTCTTGGTTAGTTGAGAGTTGTTTGATCAACATTCATTAGTAATGAATCGTTCACGATGGGGTGCTACAAATATTGATTGTCCTGTTTCAACTGCAATTTATTTCTTTCAATCATAATTACAATTTCAACTTGGCAGGATTCGATTAAAACTAAACGACTAAATTGACATTGCACGGTTGCGAACATGAATTTGTTTAAGTATATACAGTTGACTTGAAACAAACATAACTTCGCTATGTTTTGTTACGTTCGTTGGGTGAATTCAGTTCTAACGTGTGTCATGTGATTGATTAAATTGTCACCGGAGTCGACATAGCTAAATGTCCAGTTGCGTATCGATTATAATTTACGTTTATATCATAGGAGTAAACTTTGGTATGTGATCAAATGGGTATGAGGCAATAAGGCGTTTATAGAACAGGCCTGTAATAACATAAAGTTCAAACTAATATTGGCACTATTATCATGTTCAAATAAAGTTAAGTGAAGCCTTACTTTTTACACTAACGTGTAATTAATGAGGCTTTTCTGGCTTTGTGATACTTGAAAATAGTCACTGAAATTGCCCATGCGAACTTACTGCCATGGTTTACTCCTACGAATGCGACTACAACTACCATTAGGGAACCATGTGACTGTATCATTAGATTTGCTATTTTGCATGGAGCATAATGCCATCAATTTCTCTGCTACTTACTTTGCAGCCTCAACAGTTTCACCAAAATGCACAAGGTCGCTAGATATACACCAGATACCGCTACCGCATATAATCATCACTAATCAACCTGCTGTTAAGTTAGGGTAAGAATTCGATTGATGACACCCACGGACAATTTTACGTACTGAGATCAATTCCCAATATAATTTTCATCCATGCTGATTAGAAGAACCTTGATTCATATTTCACTTTAATTTCCAAAGGCACCAATAGCACCATATTGTACACATATCTAAAGAATTAGTCGACCTTGGTGGCCCACTTTTAAACGAATTCATCAATCTTCAATTTGTCTTCAGCAGAGGATGTACAAGGGATGAGCGGACCACTCTGTACATTATCTTGTACATTTAGTTTCTTGTGCTATAATTTTGCTAACACTTTTAAGTTCAGCAGACCCGCTTTTTATAAAGTTCTCAACTGCAACACGTTAAAATAAGTATCTGGCGTATAGCCTAGTGTGTAAAGTCCACTTCACCATTCCACATTTGCCCTAATTACAGCGCCCAACGACCACCAGTCAATTTTCCAGTTGCCCACCTCCCGTAAAGTTTTTAGCAGAGGGGTTGAATAATTCTGCTTCTGGTGGGGATGTGAAACAGTGTGCGTACTAGTAAACGGTCACCTCAAAAACCACCCTCACAATATCAACGATTGCTACATCACAAACATTCTAGAATTAGCACTAATGTTGCACAAGGAAATATCTTAGCAAGCAGTATTGCTCGGTTTGCATAATTACTCAAAACACATAGTATATTTTAAGGTTATAAACGGTGCAATGCATTTGGTGTTCCAATATATGTACTGAACTTTCTTATAACATGTATGGAAATATAATAAGTATATTTGGAGGTTATTGAATTTTAAACTTGAGCATGAGAACTATTGCATGTGTCGATGTATCGTAATATCTGGATAACAGATTATATTACTTTTCTCTAATAAAGAAGTCATTTCAAGGAATACAATGATTTTTTGCAAGGGCAAATCCTTCGTGACAACGGAGATTTTGTAAAACGCTAAGTTCACGTTATTGTTAGTTCTTGACGATGTCACAATTTAATCTGTAAAATAATTAAACCACTGAGCCTCCATACTGGTTTATAAGTGTAAGTCCATTTTTTAGGCATGCGTTGAAATTTGTATGTATATTCAAATGTTCTGATATGTCATCCGTTTAGTATATTCATAGCATATGTCATTTAATTTTAATGCAATTTCGTTACGTACTACGTAGATATACAAGGGTGTTAATTTTCATTAGTTGAGAGTACTTTGTATATACAAAAATAAAACTATAGGGTCCCATTTGATAAAACAAAGTTGACTTCCACAGCAATGAAACCATAATTTCAAGGGCACCAGAATACATAAGAAAAATTTGACAGGCGACTCGTATTTGAAATATTTTTCGATCACATAAAAAACGTAAAGTATTGCCTATGGAATAACTCGGTTATTATGAAAGATAGACTTCTGAATTTTGGAACGTGAGTAATAAGTCACTAAGGCCAGAGTCTGATGACGCAATTCATAGTGTACTACTTCTGGTCTAACTGGAAATGCCACGAACTTTCGTATTTTGAATGAAATACCCTGTATAGCAAGTAGGCATTGGATTTAACCTATGGGCGTGGTCCTGTAAAATTCAAATATAAAATCCTGCAAGGGTCTACTTGTCTTTTTCAATTTTTCTACATTTTCGTCGGCAGTTCTTAAACAAATGCCAACTTATGACATATCACTGAAATCAGAATTTCACAATGAACAAGAAAATGCAAAAATATACATGGTGTTCCACTTAAAATAAAAAATTAGTGTTACTTTCGGTTAGACCGGAAGTAGATAGTACTTTCTACGTTATTTGTGTCAGATTCAGGCTTTAGTAACCTATTATCCACGTTCCAAATTTCAGAAGTCTATCTTTCATAATAACCAAGTTTATAGCCATCCGGTATACATATATGTATATAGGTACTTCATATTTGGTCTAGTTGTGGAAAAACATTTATTGGCGCAATTATGCATGTAGACAGTTCTATTACAACTTATCGGCAAATTCTGTTAAAACGAAATATTCAAATTTAGTTGTTAATATACAAGAAGTACCTACTAATATTGGAAGGTTATTTGCGTTAATCTCAAAAACTAAAAAGATTATGTGGATTAGTGCTAGCATTGTACTGGAGCTTTAGGGCCTTGACCTATCGTCGCCCTGGAAGCGTGGAACTTCATTTTGCATGCACAACGTCATTATATGAATGACAGTTTATCACGGTTGCAAGATCATATTCTTACTGTGTTACTTTGTTGCACTGAAATTAACCTATTTATTGTTGTCTATAGAATACGTCAAAGCAGAAAATAAAATTTTAGAAATATTCACGGAAAGGTGTGATATTGGGCATTCTGGGGAACAATTTATACTACCGACTGCGCCATATAATTATCCGAAAATTTTTACATCCGCGTATAACAACCACGTACTAGAGACAACAATTAATAAGTTAACAAAGCGACAATTTTTCAGTCACCTTTGTTGACTGCACATTTCTGCACTTACTTTTAATTCTTGCATGACTTTAGCACGTCGCACCTCTTTTTCTGACACCTAGTTAAGTAAAACTGCACCATTAATTGATTTTGATACGAAAATTTCAAGCACCGAGACAAAGAATTACTGAAACGCTGTTATAAACATTCGATAATCGCACGGCCCAAGGCGACGTGACTTGTAATAAACGTAGCAGCTTAAACGCTACATTTCAAACAGCTGATCTATGCGCAAATATAACATTAAATTATGTATTTAATTTAATATGATTACGATTCTCTGACACTAGTAAATAAGAGCCGAACCAATTTATTATGCACTTTTACCAATATCGATTCAATCACTTGCTATTCTTTTGCTGGCCATTCTAGAACCTTCTAACTACTTCTACTTATTTAATATATAGCCAGGTGGTTGCATGTAGCATGTTATTTGATGTATGAAAATCCTTCCTTTCACACCACCGAATGGGAAGTTGAAAAACAAAAAGAGATCAAAAGGGATTCGTATACCACGATTTGTTTCCTGTTAAAATGATTACTGTCAACCTTGACATTTCGGTTAAAATACCCTGAGGCTAATTTAAATTAACACCCCGAAGAGTATCAAATAAACGCATTTCTTAGCACAATTTAATAATGTAAAGGAACGTCTTACTTTAACTAGGTACGAGAGTTCTTGGAGTATTTTGATTACTTTAATTTTACTCGTCCCCTCTAACGACTCCGTACCCGTTGGATTTATATTAATATTATACAGTGCCACCCATTCCTAACTTTTAAATGAATTTGGTTAAAAGTTTGTACAAAATTGAGGTCGAACCATGTTGGATAAAGATGCATCGATTTTCGAAAATTTAAAGATGCGCTTGAAACCTTATAAATGAAAATTAAATTATCCGTGTTCTATCTATAAGCATTAATATACTCGTATATAATTCATTAATACCAGATTTCCTTTCTATTTACCGTCAGTTTGTGATCATCTCTAGATTTCTGTAATTAATGCAAAATAGTTCTTAGTGTGTAATGTGTATTCTTTATCACCCCTTCTTTCGGAGGATCAAAAAATTTATATTGTGGTGGCGATTCCTAGCAACCCATACCTCAAGTTGCCCTATTACACGATCGATGTGCAATTTATCCAGAGGGTAAATGTATCCATCCGAGTTGTCGAAAGTGTAGAAATAGAGTTCTTTGAGATCATGAAATAATTGCCTGACTTCTACCTGAATTTTGTTCGGACCCTTAACTCAATTCGCACAAAAGTTAGCATATTCTTAATCACTTGGTACTTTACCAAGGATCAAGTCTACGGAAGGCGAGGTGCACAAAGATCAATTTAAAATATTGTGAAGATATTTTGTAGGCAAGCGGAAATATATTCGCAACATCTGAATATACATCTGGCTTGATCACTCCAGGCGATTGGGTTGTCATTCGCTTGTCTATTCGATTTACCCCAACTCTCTGCTAGCCCAACCATACTTTCTTATTTGTGTATTGTGTATATGTTTGAACTCAGCGTGCGCTAAGCATTCGCATTATTCGAGTCATTTTCAATAATTCGTCCGTAGATTTAGCTTCATCGTTCCATAATAAACATTTAGTTACCTACTTAGTACTTTTTCTACGTTCGCACAAACAAGTAGCGTATTTACCATCTGCACTACTACCGTGTCTCGACTGTCGGTGAGCCAAATAGTTTTTCTTTTATTTGTTATATACACTAATTCAATCGATCATTTCATCATTTAGAATTTAAGTAGACCAAATCCTGCATGATACACGCTTTAAGTTAATATGGATAGGCACGAGGTATTCTGAAAACACCTAACCTATGTCGATTAGTTTTGCATCAGATATTTTTTGTGGTGATTTAAATGCTAAACTCAGAAACAAACGTAGCATTATTATATAATTCCCTAGATGCATAAAATAGTAGTTTTAGCCTATGTTATATGCTTAAGTTTTGTGCAGCTCGACCTGGTACTGAACTCCGAGGAAGGCGGCGACCTCTCAGATTTTATAACAAACGGGGAATGGTACTTGATAGGTATGTGGTTTTCAATCCTCTGGAGTAGAAACTTTAAATGGACACGCACGAAGGTGAATTCTGAAAGTTATGTCCGTACACAGGCCAGTTCCCACCATATAGGGTTCTAAATTATCAAAAAACCTAACGCATAGTTTTATCATTACCTCAAAACATTGAATTCGAAATTAATACCTTTGGTCAGAAAGATACCACGGCCGAGACTAGTTATCACTTATTAATTATTCGTCGCGTCGATAGGAACTGTCTAAACCTTTCCCCTCTGATGGCTAGGTAAGTGTGTGTGGCACTTGAATGGGTAGGCAGGAAATGGTAACGAGTGACAAGGGATCCTTTATATGACGAGCGCCCTACATCTGAACTGCTTAAAACATTCAAGCATGTTACGAGGGGTGTTTATCTTCTTTAATGACACATAAGTAATAGACGCATACAAAGATTTTTGTAATTAAACCAAAGTTGTAACGAGTCGGAGCTTTCCAGAATTCCCTTCTTGTGCGGTTCACCAGTTTCACGTTGTATGGATGAATTCGTTATTTATGTTACAGGTATGCCTGGCAAGAAGAATACGATTGTTTATCAATGCTGCCCGGAACCGTACGTGGACGTAACGTTTACCATTCAAATAAGAAGACGTACACTCTATTACTTTTTCAACCTGATAGTTCCTTGTGTGCTGATCTCCTCGATGGCATTGTTGGGTTTTACTCTGCCGCCGGACTCTGGCGAAAAATTAACTCTAGGTACATGCTCTATGCTGTATGTCGCACTGTGTGTTTGCACTCCTGTGTTGTGTGGGTGCCGCTTGACAACACTGGCCATGCTAGATTACTCGCATCGCGCAGTGCCAACATATTTTAAATATATACAGTTATATATTATATATTATGTACACACTACTCACACAAATACCATAATTCTATTTATGACACAAATGCCAATTTCTCGCACACACTTGCAGACTCAGATCACATCAATAGCTGTTCCGTAATGTCTAACGACCCCTTTCGCCCATCATTCGGCGGTTCTAGTCGGACTCGAAACACGTTCAAAATTCAAAATCTTCATTTCAGGTGTCACCATACTTCTTTCATTGACAGTATTTCTGAACCTAGTAGCTGAAAAGATACCAACAACGTCAGATGCTGTTCCGTTAATAGGTATGCTTGGCCCACTGGGAGCATCGTGTGTTTTGACGCCCCGTGTCCCCTTGATGGACTGCCCGTTGATACTTGGAGGGCGTTTCTGCCTCTTCAGTGTCCATTGTAACACTGATAATTGTCAGCATGTACCCACACTGCCCCTTCCGTACGTGCCTAGCACTTGCTTTTTCCTCTCCTTAGCATAGCGCACAGAGGAACCGCCCGCATCCAAGGTAAGTTAATCCCTGCGATGACGCCTCAGTTAGGACGAGGACGAGGCTGAGGAAGTCGCTTGTAGTGTTCCCGTCACCAAAGGAAAAGGAAAAGGATTTAGCGTTAGCTTTGAGGGATCACCAACCAACAGATGATGTTCGATTCACGGCGTAATCAAGCTATGTTCTGTTGCAGGAGTGACCATCTTGCTCTCGTTGACTGTGTTCCTGAACCTCGTGGCAGAAACCTTGCCCCAAGTATCTGACGCCATTCCCTTGTTAGGTACCAACCGTTCTTTGTCTGACCTGCCTGTGCTGGCTACATCTTCAGTGCTGCCTGATGATATGTGTATCATTGTGTATATGTGATTGATGTGTTCGCGCGCGATTGTAACGGTTATGCTTTTAACAGCACTTTAGTTGATTTCGATGCGTTGCGATCAAAGAAGAAATGTTTAGGGCAGTAGCGGTGGTGGGGAGAAGTGCTGTTGGGCGACGCCAAGCGGATATCTGGTGGCATATTTGTCTTTGTCGGGGGTGCCGCAAACATTTCCTCTTTGAATCGTACGTCTATCGGGAGGGGGGAGCCGGATACTTGGAAAGGAGGGCCGGTCCGTCTGTACCATTTTGAATTAAAACGTGTTCGCGGCACAGGTCACAGGTCAGACGCCTCGCGTGACGCACTGTCTGTTGCAGGTGTGACTATCCTGTTATCACAGACTGTGTTCTCTCTGCTGGTGGCGCATGTGATAACCCAGACGTCCGACGCTGTGCCCCTGATAGGTTAGAGTCTCGGTTCAATTAGTTAGTTTATTTTATTTGCAAACACACTGACGGGCACGGGTATGAGGCGGCCCTGTCTCACTGCAATAACTTCGGTCGGTCGAACAGGCCGCCGTTATTTGATTGAGCAAGGAGGCCGGGCCGTGCTCTGCATGCACTCGACTGTAACAGCACTTCGCCCAGCCACAGCTACAGTACACAACTAGTCGAAGAATATTTTTGCGACTAGTGCTTTTCTTACTGTGTTGGGGGTGAATGGTTGGCTACTGCGACCGAGGCTAAAATGATTAACTCTATAATTATTACCTGTTAAATTACCAACCAATAATCAATGTGAACAATTAACCGTTCAACCCTTCAACCCGATAATCCACAACTGATCTCCTCCTGCCTCCTTCTAGCAACCTGTCGCCCTGTCGTAGTAGGGTTACAGGATGGGCCATGCCAAACTGCAAATCTAATTTCTTGCTGCTCACTCAGACTCACTATCTCAGGGTGCGCTCGCTCGCCGACTCACTCTTGCCAATGACCTTCTCACCTCCAAGTATCAAATGGCTCTGTCCCACTAGGAATATCAATCTGTATGTTTTGTTGTTGACATGTTTCTTTTCCTTTTATTGTTTGTACTACATTTGTCTTACTTATTCTTTTTTATTTGTTTATCTATAATGATTCGTTACCTCCTCGTTAAAGTAGTGCAACTATTAACTAGCATCTCAAAGGTAAAGTCACAAACTAAGCCGTACACTGCTAACACAACTAAAATAATTTACCATTAAACGCGCAATTGCGCAATGTGTCCCATTTCGAATTAACTAAATGCGAAACTAAATACCACAAACTTATGTTTGTATTAAATTAATGGTTTTATCGTGCATAGATTGGCGGTCGTGGCGGCCGTTGGCCTAAAATGTCCGGTCCGCTAGGCGGCTTGGTACATACCAGACCAACAAACGACGATGTGAACGTGACGACGCGCTCCACGGCAACCACGCCAGGTAATCATGCACAGTCTTAAACCAAATATAAACAAGTATTTAAAACACGCACTAAGCGTCTCTTTAATAAACGATGCATCAATCGAATGCTTTGCCTCTCCCTCTAATCTCATTCTATGGCTTTCATCCCATCTGAAACCCGATAAAAACTAAAAACCGGATGATAAAATTGATAATAACCAAGGAGTGCGTAAAACAGAACACGTGGCAGTGTCGGATCCTGATCTGGGATGCTTAAGGAACAGACTAGCTGTCCGTCCGTCCACCTGCGATGCGAATTCATTCCCCCTTAAGAATTGTCCCACATTCACGACACTGCCATGTCGACCTCGGCCGGTCACATAGCTCTTGTGATATCATTTATTTTGAGGAGGGTACGATCGTAGAAAATATCAACATTAGTATATTTAATGTGAACTGCTTGCGTGTGTGTGTAGTAACTTGTATTTGTTTATATTTTGTCCTAGAAATAACTCGGTGTGTGTATCGTAGCGACTCAGAAGGTTCAGGGTGTTTGTGCTTGGCGTAACAAAAGTACATTTTAATGGTTTTATTTCATACGATTCTTTTATTTCTCATCATTAGTAGATTAGTACCTGTCGTGTAGTAGAGTAGTATTTGAGTAGACTTGTTATACATTAAGCCTGATTGCGGACACTGATTTGACGGGTGTTACAGGAACCTACTTCAACTGCATTATGTTCATGGTAGCCTCTTCCGTGGTGCTGACAGTGGTTGTATTAAACTATCACCATCGAACAGCCGACATTCATGAAATGCCTCAATGGGTACGAGAATTTACTACAATCTAAAGACCGTTTTGGACAGACGCAAATATTGCCTTCTTCATTGTCCCGTATGATCCGTCACAAATATTCTCTAATTTTACAAAACTTACGTAACAAACAAGGCTCAGGGGGAAATAGTGACAATTTATTGCGTTTCTCTAAAACGGTCTTAATCGAGTACTTACGAGATGTATATTCCCTTTCAGATCAAGTCTGTGTTCCTGCAATGGCTTCCTTGGATTCTAGGCATGAGTAGGCCCGGCAAGAAAATTACTCGGAAGACCATACTTATGAATAGCAGGATGAAGGAACTGGAGCTGAAGGAACGGTCATCGAAAAGCTTGCTGGCCAACGTCCTAGATATCGACGACGACTTCAGAAATGTATCGGGTGCCACGAGCGCTAGTAACAACGCTACGATGACCACCAGTCTTGGGGCTGGATTTGTCAGACACCCGACCACTATAGAAGAAACGCCCGTACCTGGATCTGCCGGACAAAAGGATTTGCAACATATCTTGCGCGAGCTTCAATTCATCACCAACCGGATGAAGAAGGCCGATGAAGAGGCAGAAGTAATTAGTGATTGGAAATTTGCTGCGATGGTAGTCGATCGGTTTTGCCTCATCATCTTTACTATGTTTACAATTATTGCAACAGTTGCGGTGTTATTGTCAGCTCCTCATATAATCGTCCAATAAGACGAGTAGAAGCTGCACTCGATAAAGACGCATAGGCCGAAAAAGACGGTAACGCGGACGCCGAATGAAGAGACATTTACTGAGAACGTTTACTGTGATAAAACAGCAGATTCGTGTCGGCAGTTCGGCACAGCAGCAATGTGCAAATGTGCCTTCCCTGTGGAACATTCACGAGCTGTTAAACAACTAAAAGGCAGGCACCTATGTGCACGTGATTGCTAAGCGCTGCACCGTACACTGTACTGCTGTGGGGCCGTAGGACAGTTCATCAAAATGTATTTGCACAGGCAATTAATTCAGTTCATGACGTCGCCACGTCGTCGGCGTTATTTGAACGGACTTTGGACATGCACATCGTGTCCTATCATCCACTTGCTATAATCACACTAAACCAGTACTAAGTCGGTACTTGTTATTCAGTACTTCGTGCAAGTAGCTAGTTGGTAGAGTATCATTAGTTCGAGGTACACACGTGTCTGCCTTTTGTTCGCCCATTGATAAAATAAAAGGTGTCCACCTACATTAAACCTATTGTGATGAACTTCGCAAGATAATTAATAAAGTTAAATATAATTACCAGTTATCTAGAATAAATAGTATATAAAATTACCTTAACGTAGGTAAAAACAACGTTCGTTTTATATATGAACTGGCGACCGGCGGGCTGCGTCGGCCTAGGCCAATGGATGTGGTGCCAATTTTATTGTGTCCCACTCCTAAGCGCACATCCGCAAATTCCTAGCTCCGTACCGACGTCAAGCGACGCCTAGTCGCAGTTCACCGTGTTATGGACGGCATGTGCACAGCTAGTAGCAATTAACAATCGGTTCTTCCAAATCTCATCATATTGGAGATACCCAACTCGTACCCATTATTTATTTAATTTTTACCAATACCACGCTGCACCTGCCGAGTACATGTTGTCCAATATCCTACTTTTATATCATGTATTTATACTAATTTATATTTAATAAACTTCGAATTTTTCATCACCATGACAAATTCTATACCAAGTAATGATGAAATGGATAACTAAACATGATAATTATAACAATAAAATTGTTTAATTAATAATGTAATGATTAACAATAGAATTTAATACGATTTTAATAAAAAACGTTTCTTTGGGCATTTTATAATATAGTAGTAATTATCAGTCACATATCTCTAATTTCGCAGTATAATCACCCGTTGGGCTATTTGGCTGCAATCCGGCAGTTACTGCAACTTTCAAATGCGACCAAGAAAATCCTATTTTGAAATAGTCATATTAGATCATAATCACTCGCTTTTTCTAATTCAGTCAATACTAACTACTTCTTGAGTGAGAGGGGCAATCGAATGAAGCGACCAAATAGTCTAGAAACCGCCAATTGTCCATACCTAGATTAGTATTGCAGAGACGTGTACCCGATCTTAGGAATCGAAATATACAGTACCTAATGTTATCCCATTCCCTTGGCTTCATTCATTTATATAATAAAAGTTATGCTCAACATTTCACTTGCGTTGCGTTTGCTATGTCATATGTTTATATTATGTTATCCTGACGCTGGAATTACAAATGAATTATGTCGAATAAATGTATATGGTATGATTGGAAATAAAGCAGATATCAGTTTTACATATTCGTTATTTATTGTTTATTTTACCCCACCCACAATAATTATCCCAACTTGAGTAACCAAAATAAAACAGTTATTTTCATATATGAGTTTTCTTTCGAAATCCCAAAACAACCAGTGAAGTATAAAACATTGAATTCCTATCTGAAATCCATCAAAGAAGACTAAACGGATGGTCGAAAATGATTGACCGTTTTATACCGCCCACATAGCGGGATTTTCTTTGAGCAATGTAGCTTCTTTACTACCAAGCAATCGATTCTATATTTTGATATTTATTTGTGGAATGTTAAATTCCTGTGTAGCACATCAATCATTTTCGATCACTTTATCGAATTTAAAATGTGTATTGTGGAAAATAATTATAAATATTATGTAAGCGTCCAAGCTTTTTCAACAAAACGTAAGCTATGAAACGGTAAGTAGATAACAACTAATAAAATTTAATCAACTCTATTTTATTATCACAATTTAAAATTATTTGTTGTCATTATAATAAAAACAGTTCAAATAGTTGATTGATATTGAGGTTTCTTTGCGAAAATCCATTTCTAATAAAAAAAAATTATCAGAAGAACGTTACCGAATGGGATAAAACTAGTTATAGAAGAACAAAATAAAGTGAAAATTTGACAAGTAAAAAACAGTTTCGCAAGTTTTTCATTACAAAAAATTTTTATTAAAACAAAACAGTAGTTCAAGACATTATTGATACAACGTATGCATGAAACACATCCAACTAATGCTATTGACGAACTGTTTTCTACCCCTTCAAAGTTGAAAGAAAACACGATAATGATGCCAAAGGCAAAAAAATTGAGACCTTCGTTTACAGACTCGTAAGGCTTTTGAGTTAATCTTAGTAAAATTGCTTTCACGCTATTTTATAATACCTTCTATCGAAGTAAATGTAAGAGCATGAAATATTAAAATCCTTTTAATAATAGAAATGAGAAGTTTGCGTGAAGCCAATTTTGTTGGTATTATGACAAACCAATGAAGCAAACTGAAAATACAATTTGTACCACTGTAGGTTTAATTTCGATAATTTAGTTCAAGAAAACATTATTATAAAAATAAGACCGAATTCTTTGGGTAAATATAGAAAAATTGAACAACATCGGAATATATAAAATATAGAAATGTATCTTGGCCATTTCACATCAATCGTAATGTAATTTTCGTAATGGCTAAACCAAATCCCACATCAGCTTTGAAAATGAGACCTGTTGTAATTTATTTTTTAAATAAAGAGGTAAATCGGTTTAAAAGGCCCTTTGAAAGAAAACTAACCATTTTATATTTATATGATTAGATATGAGTTGACCATGCAGATAAAATGGACGATTAAAAGGGTGGCGTTAAAAGATTGGATTGGTGTTGAGGAATATTATTTATCTTAGCTCTATATAAATACGTACGTACGTACTTTTATTAATAAAAGGAGGCGTCATAACTTTAATAAAGATAAATGAATATGCATAATTTGATGCAGTTATAATAATTGGTATATGAAGAAGAGTCCTCACATGGGAAATAGAAGACCTTCGTCTTTGACTCAATGTTTCGAAACTACTACGAAAAGCTACATCGTCAAAAAATAATTTTTGTGTACAGTTCTAGACAAAAAAATGGGTTTCAAACTCCAGCTTCTATGTCACCGTTGAGACAAATGTTTGCGACGACAAAAAGGCACTATTGTAGCAAAAATGATTGAGAAATAAATAAATAAAAAAAACAGAACAGCGTCTTTACCACTTTGAAGCTGAGGTGACTGAGTGAATGGTTGTAGTAATATATACAGGGTGTTTCGTTAATAATTGTACATAAGCTAACTGAACAATCCTTGGCCCAAAATAAGATGTAACCCAAAACACTTCGATAAAATGTTCCTCCTTACTGAGATACAGGGTGTTTTATTTCAAATATTTAAAATTATTTTTGCCCATTATTTTGTTAATGTTTAATATTTCTTTTTCATATTTGGCAGAAAGTTTAGGTATTTTTGGAAACATTAAACCATGGTAAAAGACAGATTTTCACTATTACCAGAGGCGCACGGTAGGGGCAGAGGAGTAGTTTCACCCCTCTAAATTCTACGCCACTGGTGGAATCGTCTTTTCTCATAATTTTTTAATTTTAAAACGTTTTTAATATTGTACTCTTACTTCATAACGATAAAGTCATTATTTATCGAGATAATTACAGTTAAAAATGAGGCTGCACAATATTCTGGTTTTAATGTTTAATTTATTTTTCATATTCGTATTGATCATTTCGGCATTTTTACTCATACCATTGCATTGGTTACTCGCGTGAAATAAGTTTAATAGTTAAATTTTTGTAACATATTTAATAAATTCAACTACATTCTTGATATTATTTAAAACACCCTGTATCTCAGTAAGGAGGAACATATTATATCCAAAAGTGTTTTGGGTTACATCTTATTTTGGGCCAGTGATCGTTCAGTTAGCTTATGTACAATTATTAATGAAACACCCTGTATAAAAAGATTAACCCTGTGAGGTATACAGTATAGAATAGTAGTTTAAGTCATGAGGAGGAAAAACAGTTTTTCATCCGTGTGTCATACAATATTTTTTATTCGAATGTGCTTATGGATATTAAAATGATAGGGAAAATTAAAATATTATTTAGATTTACTTGCTACCCCGCAAATTTTCAAGTTTTTTTTGTAACAGACGGCTGTGAACTAAGGCCAGATATAAATAACAACGGCACAACTGCTGTCATATCAGTTTGCTTGAAATTAGTATCGAATTCAATTTATTTATAATATCGAATTTAATCGAAAATATACTACATAAAATAAATACAATAAAATGAATAGTGAAGAATTTGTTGCGGGAACACCCCCAGAAGTAAGAAACCTAGCAAATTTGGCTTCGATCGACTTAATTCCAGAAAAGTCAAAAATTATTTTGTCTGTCACTTTTCCGGCCTTGGCCTGAAAAGTCTTTTCAGGTCGTTTACTTGAAGTAGCTAGAAAAGTTCTACCTTTCGTCTTTGTCATCTGACCGAGAAACGTCAGTTTTTGACACATTCGAATAAAAATGTATTTTCCCCTTTCACAACCGACTTTTCGTAATGTCTAAAACAATTCACACGTCAGCTTTGAAATGAGACTTGCTGCGTTTTGTATTTTAAAAATTGAGCAAAATCTGTTTCAAAGGCCTTTGAAAATAAAAGCAATAATTTAATATTTAAAAGATTAGATATGAGTTGACGCCGCGGATAAAAGGGAAGACTAAAAGAGGGCGACGTTAAAACACTGGATTGGTGGTGGGTAATATTATTTATTTTAGTCCTATATCAACATTTTTTTGCTTTTTCTGACAAAAGAAGATATACTGCTTCATAACTATAATAAAGATAAATGAACATGCATTACCGATGTGCATAATTCGAAGCAGTTATAACAGTCAACAGGAAGTCGTTGTTTTGAATTAAAATTGGCATACGAAAATTCCTGCATGTGTTGTTTTATTAAAAAAAAACTCATTTAAAACACCGCATTTGAATTTAACTGTTTCGGGAAACCCACGAATCGTCACAATCAATACAATCGCAGCGTAAAAGCAAGTAAATTAATTAATACAATTTCCAAGAATACAAATTTGAAAACAATTTATAGGAAGAGCAGGCGCCGATGAAATTTGCAATTAAAATATATAAAGCAATTAAGCCTTATTACCTATGCATGTATACTTATTAGAAATTCTGTATAAAAAATAATGTTAAATTAACAAAGGTATTTTTCAAAATATTTGATCGATTCTACTGAACATCTTGAAATTCCTATCCAAAAGAGTTGATTTATCTAAAAAATATTCGCATTAACCAGTTTAAAACTGGGAAATAACCTTTACGCCGTTGACGTAATGTCAGAGGAACAGTTAGAGGGTGTTTTTTGACATTTAATAGAAATTAAAATAATACAAAAATACTACGCTGACGTTTTGGAAACTATATCTTTTCCTTTTTCAAAGTTTAGGCTTACTGATAATCTCATGGTCAGAATTGGTCTCGCATTTTACCATTTGCATTGCTTATCTTTTTCATTCTATAATTAATAATAATTGACAGTTTCTGAATACTCCTCTGTTGTCTCATTTGTGGAGATTCTTTTCTAGTTTTTCAATTCTGTAGATTTCCAAAAATTATGTTTTTCAAAACAAATATATTTCTAATGCTTTGGCGAATTTTATTTTAATATATCTCCCATATAAGTTATAAGTTTGTATGTGCCTTGTTTGCATATTAAAAACGAAAGCTGTCCGTCGTTGCTGGCTCCTAACATGTGCCTTTATTTATGTTACACAAGTAATGCTAAAGACCGAGTAACGCAAGATCTGGAATATACGAATTGTATTTCAGCGAATAACGGAGAAAATGTATGAATGTGGGAAAGAAAGTGTATAGCGTAGTTGTTGAGTTGAGAGAAAGCTTACGATTAAGTGAATAGGGAGTTTTGATTGATTGGTTATATACTAAATCCCGTAAAATCTATATATGAAGTGGAGAAGTGTGCGGCAGGGTAAATGGTATTTTAAGCTACATACAGGGAGCCCACGTAGTGCGTATTTTTTTTCCTTGACTATAGAGAAAAATCTTTGAAACAAAAGTGCATATTCAAAAAAATTTCATGTTGTATAGTATAGAGTGTTCCATTTAGGCCGGGCAGTAACCAACTTTGTTAATGGAACAATTTATATATTATTCCAAATTTGAGTAGAGAATGTTAAGAGCTTTCCAATACATCACAGCTTTTGAGTGATTTTTGAAGTATTCTAAATTTTGTCGAAATTTTGACGGATGTAGAGATGTATGCCATATTTTTCAAATTAAAGATAATTTTAAATAGATAAAGTTTTGCCATTTACCCCATTAAGCTACGCTACCCTGATGAGAAGCAATAACTCCGAAACACGCGTCCGTAGCTGCATCATGTTTTTTTCTTGGGGTAAATGGCAAAAACTTTCTCTATTTTAGTTAACTTTCCCAAAAACTACTTTCTTTTGTATAATTTTAAATGTTTTATTGCGGCAGCCGATTAAGATACGCAATGATGTATTAGAATTTAAACTTTCGTCTACAGGGTGTTCATAATTGAATATGTAAATTTAGAAACATCAATAACTTCCTTATCTTAAACGGAACACCCTGGTCACCCTGTATTTTATTTCATAATCAAATAGAGAATTACAACTGCTTTCCGACAATCACCAGCACTAAATATATTTTGACAGTTGTAACAATTGGGTTTTACTCTATTTTCTTGTATTACTAAAGTGATAATAACAATTAGTAAACCAAACATGAATTTTTCTGACGACGAACTAACTGATAAGATTGAATTTCACAAATGTTAACAGATCCTTCCAAGATAGAATTAAGTTATGCACTAGTTAAAACGGTCATATCACTAACCAAGGGAAAAAATGTTCAATTTTTTTTGCTATTATTTATTAGCGAATAAGAGAAAAAGTATAAATAAATAAAAAGCAATATTGGATAAAACGCTTTTATTTGTTTCTATTTTTAACAAAATTATTACCTTAGATTAATAATATTTTCAAAAGTACTCAAAATAAGTAAATATCATGTGTAGAGATCGTTAGAGAGCAGTTGTAATTCTCTATTTGATTATGAAATAGAATACAGGGTGTTACATTTAAAATAAGAAAGTTATTGATGTTTTTAAATCTACATATTCGATAACAAATTATGAACACCCTGTAGATGAAAGTTTAAATTCTAATACATCATTTGAAAAATATGGCATTTTTCTTTACATCTCTACATCTGTACCAAAATTTCGACAACATTTAGAATACTTCAAAAATAGTTCAAAAAGAGTACATGCTGTGATAGTGCATTGGAAAGCTCTTGACATTCTCTAAACAAATTTGGAATAATATATGTTATATTAGATTTATATAGGACTTTATTAACATATACAATATTATTATATTCTGTACCACATATTCTTTAGTCTAAGTTCGTTATCAATTCTTTCACACAGTAACTCAAACCGATACAGATAAAAGTATTATTTTTGCCTTTATCTTTTCATTCTCATGGTAATATGATACCTTAATCACCATATCATCACGTAGAGGTATGGCTCATTGTGTGAAACTGCAAACTGCAATAGTTACTTGTCAAATCAGCATTTGACAATGTTATAAATTCAACTCTTACGCCATCAGGCTTCAGTTAGCATTTAGTTAGCATTTTGTCGTCTTCACTTCATGTTAAACTCATAGTTATTAAGTTCTACAACAATATTAAATCCATTACTTGTGTGTAATCCTTCTTAAATATTCTAAGTGAATAAAAATTGTTTTTAAAAAAGTTATTAAGTGAATCTCAAATACAACATATATAAATAAATAAATTATTTTTAATTTGGAAAATATGACGTATCTCAAGTTGTACATCTGTCAAAATTTGAAATATTTTAAAACCCGCTTAAAAGAAGTACAAGTTATGATAGTTCATTGGAATACTCTTGATACTCTATAATAATCAAATTTGGCATAACATATAGGGTGTTCTATTTAATTTAACAAAGTTGCCCAGCCCAAATTGCACACCTTACTTGAAAATATTTTTGAAATATGCAGTGTCGATTGCTAAACAACTAATGTTTTAAAAATAGTTGTCCATCTACAATACCTAAGGAGTTATGGAAGAAATACGCATTACGTGGACACCCTGTACATATATCTTAATCGACACAATGATTTAAAAAGAAGTGTTCTTAAATACGCTTTATAGGTTAATTTCACATACCACAAACAATATATACGGGGTGTTGCATTTTATATTAGTAGAATTTCACCAGTAAATAGAGGCCTTCGTTTGAAGATTATTTTTAGCATGCGTTAAAAGTTCTTCGATTTCGATTTGAATTTTGGCATTTTCTTTGCTGCAATAGTAGTGCAATACCTAATAGTTTGAATTATATTTTCTGTATAGAACTTATACTCCAATGAGTTTTCCAAAAAAAATATTTTTTAATGATGTGGCTTTTCGTAGTAGTTCCAAAACAGTGAGTCAAAAACGGAGATCTTGTATTTCCTATGCGAGGAAAATCACAAGTGCGTACTAAATAAATAAAAATGTATAGAAATTTTTACGCGAAATATACTTAAGGATATCAAATAAGTATACCGGGTGTCAACGAAATTATTAGACAAGTCGTAGCACCCAGAATTTGGAGGAAATAATATCCAGGGGAAAATGCAAGTTTTTCGATATTTGTCACATGAAATTTTAAATGCAACACCCTGTATATCTTTACATTTTTGGATTCTAGAGACGAGGTGCGACTATTATGCTTGTACAAAGCCTAAATAAAGTCATTAATTTGTTCTTACATCCAATCTAGATGCAGAAATAAAAATACTTAGGTCTAAAAAATCAAGGGAGCTAAAACATTTCTCAAACAAGTGATCGTCTCCAGAATCCAAGAATCTAAAAATATACAAGGTGTTGCATTTAAAATTGCATAGTTGAGGTTATTTCCGGCGAAACCGGAAATGGCAGAAACGTGACAAATTTCGAAAAATTTGCATTTCCCCCTGTATATTATGTCCTCCAAATCTCAATTTTATATCTAGAATGTTCTGGGTTCTATGACTTGTCTAATAAATTATTTTACAATATATAAGTCCTTTTTGTGCGAATGGCCACGCAGGCACAGCCATTAACCCAGTAGATAGTAGATAGATAAGGCTTTTTTCCTCTAAAAGAATGTCTTAAATAACGTTAAAAGAACATCACAAGTGCGTTCTAAATAAATCAACATTTTTACAAATTTTTACGCGAAATGTACCTAAGGATATCAAATAAATATATAGAGGTAGGATATTTTATAGAAAAATATTTTACAATATGTAAGTCCTTTTCCTCTAAAAGAATATCTTAAACGACGTTAAGAACATCATCTGTCCTTTTCCTCAAAACGAATGTCTTAAATAACGTTAAGAACACCACAAGTGCCTTCTAAATAAATCAAAATCAATACAAATTTTACACGAAATATAACTAAGAATATTAAATAAATATATAGAGATAGGATATTTTATAAAAAATTATTTTACAATATACCTACTATGAATCCTTATGGGAAATTTTTTTCCCTAATCAAGGGAACAAATATTTAAAGTACCCAGTGCAAACTAATTATTTTAATATTTCAGTTTCAAAAATATAGTAATAAAGTAATAAGTTCAATGAAGGGAAAACATTTTTTTGAGGGCGTCCAAGTATTTGTTATTTTAAAAAAATGTGCTTACAAAATTTCAACATTTTTACATAGATACCCTATTTTTTTGCCACACCTTGTAGAAATATGGGGAATAACAGCCTTGAATATATATTGTCAGAAAATAACGGAAATGGATTTAAAAAAATCACGTACGGTAAATAGTGCATAGAATCAATAATTACATTAGATGTCCTCCTATTTGAATGGATGTGATCAAGGATTGAGCCAGGAATATAAAAAAAACTATCTGTAGTTTACGAAGAAAATTGTTCTTGTTGACATAACAAACGATAATGATAACAACTGCTGTGAATATTGTAAAACTAAATTTACTAACAAATATAGAAATAAAACCTAATAACAAAATTGAAATGAATTCCCAGTGTATATATAATAAGGTTAACCTTATTAAAAATTAATATATTCTCCACATTATGCACGTGTATAAATAAAAATATGAACCACATAAGAAATGTGTTAGTATACCATGCAGTTAAATTTTTTGCGGGAAGTGTGTGTACCTCGAAATATCCGCACCTCTTGTACCAAATAATACCAAACGATCTGTGTTCAGTTAGTTGTTTGAAGGGTGAAGTAAATCATTCCACAATATTTGTTATAAGATAAGAACAAACTCCACCCTTAGATTTAAGACCAAACCGAACAAACAAACCTGATAAGCGTATTGCTCTAGTGCCAGTAATACGAATGAAGTGAACGAAGAAGTTGAATCAGCGATCGAAAATGGTCCGTAATTATTTTTTTGTAATTTCCACGTTCCTTTGTGTAATAGTGCCATTAGTGAATGGTAAGTGAATAATTATGTACACATATATTTTTCGGAGTTTATTGTAAACTTGATTATTGGTATTTTCTAACGTCCAAGTGAATTTTTACAAACTTTGACCGTGTTTTTAATACGTGTATAATATTATTTTACAGTTTACACGTCCGGCTTTTTTAATACCGTGAGCATCTTAACAATAAGAAGGGTGGAAAGCTCCTCAGAAGCGTTCGTTAAACGAAAACAGATAATCGGGATTTGGAGCAGTTTGAATGACAAAATCCGTGTTCTGAAATTTGGCGTTTTAATATAAAATTTATCTGGTGGGTAATTTAATATGGGTATATTATGAAGTCGGTAATGGCCTTTTAAATAATGGAATTTTAAACAATGTTAATTTTGCTATTATGTCTGCACTATATTCATAAATATTCAATATATTCAAGGTAATTAAACCAATTATTTGCGCGTTAAAATAAAGGGACCAATCTGAGCACTTTATTGTATTATATGTATAAACTAATTAACAGGTATATAAAACTTTTATTAAATTAAATTTTTGTGTTCTATTTTCGAAACCAAAAAGATTAATATATAATTCATATTCTATTGAAGACTACTCACGGTGGTATTATGCGACAAAATTGCTCTTCATTATTTAAATCCTTGCATCTTACATGCACATCCGGAGTCATCTCACGATTAATCAACACTTAGTTTTGATGTTGACCTCTGGGAAATATCTCAGCTAATATATGTACTATATTTCTAATAAATGAAGGTCAGCAGAATATGCTATGAGTGAATATATTCGTTTGAAAAGTTATATAAGTTTATAGTCTCGATAGAAAATTTTCGGTTTACTTTTTAAAATATAACTTTTAAGAGGATAAATGATCATATCTTGACCAGCCGGTGTTAAATAAATCACTTTCATATTTTAACTACCACTCTGCATATTTTTATTAAATTTAAAATGGAATCATAAGTGACTTACATCCGGCATTTACAAGTTATTTATAGCAGGCCATGAAATTCAAGAACAAATTTGAATTTTACCGACATTTACAGGGTTAAAAAAAAAAAATTTGGGCCACTTGTGGAAGTGATATCTTTGACACCGGTTGGCCACGATTAAAATTTGTATGTTAGGTACTTTCTGTGAAACACGGTATAACATGGGAGAATAAACACTGTCCGTCCCCTTGCTAGATTTTATATTAATTTATGATTTCTCACTGAATCTAATAAAGCTTGCAAAATCACAATATACTTTTTTTCAATTTCCTTTATAAAAGGGAAACTTTCTTGTAAACAAGGGTGTGTGAAAAAATGTAGAGTAGCTACACAATGAAATTATGATAGTAATCAGACAATACGTTCGACTTACAGAATTTTCAAGGGGTGTTGAGGACTCCCGCTTACCTAGGGAGGCCATTTTGAACTCTTCCTTTATGGTATAAATCAAATAAAAATATTGGAAATTGGGCATTTGTCTGTAAAAAGATATGCGGCTCCACGACAGAACTAGCACTAACTCCCAGCTGAGAGGTTTTTTATTAAACTGCAAGTTTAATTATAAAATTTGCATTTTGCGAGAAAGTTTCGTTTAATTATTCAGCTGTACCAACCATGTAATCATTTCAGGAATAAATATTGAAACCAGGAAGCACTGCTGCAATCTGGGCACAAATTATTCGTCGAATGGTTTGGACTGTAAAACTTTCCAACCCCCTATAACTGGAGTTGAGAAGGCCGATGAAAAAGTATGCCTAAATGTATTGGATGTTTGCTGCAAAAAACGTTACAGGTACTTCTCTCATAAAACCACGATCTTTATATTAAAGGTTCCGGTAGTCATTATAAAACTAATATTTTCTGGGTTATACAAATCGGTCCATCTAAGTAGAAACATAAATGCTCTAGTTGACTTTCGTTGGTAAGAGTTAACTGGAAATTATATTTACGATGTGCGATGGTTTAACCCTTCGCAAGCGTACAGCGCTATTACTCAATTAGTATTACTAACCGAAAATTCGTTTCCAAGAAAAATAGAAATTTAAAATTTGCAACAATGACAGCAAATAATTGCTGTTTTTGGTACAAGAATAATTGTTTGCGTAAATAAAAAATATTTTTATTTTGTAGTGGGCAGGAATAGATTAAGAATAATGTCTAGGGTTTTAAAAGTTGTATAGTCCTAGAAATTCCCTGCGTGCGTATTAAACTAGGGCTTTTTTATTTTTTATCCCCCTTGCAAAGACATGGTCGAAACCAGGTTGAAAAATGTTTTAAAATGATAACATTTGCAGAACATCAGGACCCTATGAGAGGAAGTGGCGTTAAATCATGCAGGCATTGATAACAATATTCTGTATTATAGAATTCTGCATCGGTATTTCAATTAAAATGAAAAATAAATATCAACCTCATTTTTTTAATGAAATATGTACTATATGTTTTTTACTGATTTTGATTGCCTATAGCGTTCTAAATTAATTTTATTTCAGACAATTGTTTTCTTGATCTGCTGTTTTGAGACATTAAATAGTATTTCATTAAAAAAATTAAAGTTATATTGTGCTGTATATTTGTGTGAACCCTCCAAGAAATCTCAACACAAGCATTTTTTAAACTAATCAATCACATAATACTATTTATTAATTATTATTACATTGCATCACTTTGCTCTAAGCCTGAGGAACAAAACGTAATCACAGACATTCACGTAAAGAAATTTCACTGAACAAGGTATTTTCCAACCAAAGATTTTAATTATAGTTGCTTAACATAAAAGCTAGGATGACCTGAACAGAATTCTCTTTGACATGTCGCCTTTTGCTTTGAGCTCACAAGTACTAATTTTTGTGGTATCGATTGAAACCTTCAAGTGTGTAACTAGGAAGTTCGATTTCAGCATTTTACATGTCTCGTGCACGTAATTCAAATTCTCAACAAATACTTTACGTAACTCATAATCGGGCATTTCGGTCGACAAAACTTCCTAACTGTAATGATGTTACGCAAGATGTATTCCTCTCCACTTTGAAGGCGTGGATTCTCTACCCCTCAAGGAAGATTTCTCCCTACTTTCAGTTGACGCAGAACTGTTGCATCATTTCAAGGGATTTCATATATTCCCTTTAGATGATTTATATACTCCCCTTACAGTATAAATTATTGGCCAAGAAATTGTCCCACTCGTCAAATTATCCTGAAATTGGGAACACTCGACAACAGGCTTGAACAAAGTCGGTGAAGGGTGACCGACAGGACCGTTTTTATCTTATATTGATAAAATAAATCGATCTCATCCAGCCATACAGCACAGTTTAACTATATCTACAGGAGCTGCCAAAGACAGAAACTGGAAAAAGTTTATAAGCGTTGAAATTTAATTAAAGCTCATTTCAAGGTGGAAACAGCGATTATTGAAATAAAGGCAGGTCATTTTCCTTTAATAATTAGACTTATAGTTCATTCTTTAGGATTCTACCTCAGTTTTGTTAGGGCGCTTTAACTTAATTTGTTCAAAAATTTGAGGGTTTTGAAAGCGTTCGACGAGCACTGTATTTAGTGTATGTGTGTTTACCGTGTTCAGATAAATTCAATATATATGTATCTCATTATAACTCGAATTGCCATTTATATATTTATACTAAGTACGAAAAAGGTTAATAAAATATTTATATATTTATGAGAGAACATACGAAGTCCTTTTAAATCAGCTAAAAATTGGGAGTCTTTTGATATGCCGCTGCTCGTATTTATCATTTAGATAACTTTGTAAACACGACTTTTGGAAAAGAGTAATGGAAAATATATAAGCAAGGTTTTCAGTTACCATAAATGTTTGCCTCGTTTGTTATACATTTATATAACATTTTGGTAAATTGAGATATACAGGTAGCTTCGTTGAGACGAAATATTTTAACATGTGAAATAAAATCTAATATGAAACATAACGTTATCAATTAAAGAAACACTCCGAGCAATTATTTTTCAAACGCCCTGCGTTAAATAAATGGCATGTGAGTTAGTGTGCACTCACTTGGCTTGGTCAATAACATTAATCTGAGCTGACAATGAGTTGCGAGAGAAGCCAAGCGAAATTGCCCATTACTAAAAACACAGCAAAAGCCTTATATAAAGCAATATGCTATCCATTAATATTTTACTGCCGTATAAGCTTTACAATATATTCATTTTCATATTTAATACTGTAGGTTCCGAAAACGCCATTGCAGGTAATCTACAATATTCAGTTTGTCAGTATATGCTCGTTAAATGTAGTCCGAGTAGATAGTCCCATTTGTCCAACTTATTTTAAATTACAATCCTTGCATTTACATATAAAGTAGTATTTGAGTCTGGTGCGGTTTCAGAGAACTGCAGTGTAGTACAGGAAAAGAAGATGCAAGGAGTGGAGGAAGTTGCTCAAGTGAAGACGGTGAACAAAAAGTAATTATAAGTTAGGATGAATTTTTTTTTTTAACTACTAAAATTATTTTACGACTAGGATTGTTGTGAGGCTTGTCAAGCTGGAATCGATTCCGGAAAAGCTTATGAACCTTGTCAGGATGGCTTGGGGCTCGGCCCACCGTTTGATGAAGTCTTTGTAAGCTGCTGCGAGGATGCTTCCACGATAACAACACCAAAAACAAGTACTACTACTACCACTACTGAAGCCACGTTAACGCCTGAAATTTTCAATTCTACGAATCCCAAGAGGAGCTCATTTTTCACACGTAAGATACCTATTAATCACTAGTAGAAGCATTCTGATTTCTTCAGCAATATCTCTCTTTTTTGTCTACTAACGTTACAGGATTGTGATATTTGCTCTGGGTCACTCTGTATCAGTTGTTAAAAAAACAGGGCACCTGAATTTTCAAATGTCTTTGACATTAACCCCCAGGGTTTAGTACTGGGCCCTTTCTTGTTTCCAATTAATATAAAATGCTAGAGTGAAAATTATCAACAGTTTAAGACCCTATAATTTGCACATAATTGATTAATTTGTTTAACAATTGCAGCTAACGAAAATATCTGCGATTCTGACGTTTGTGCGCAATTATGTGATCCAGTAGGAGATTCCTATAAATGCGATTGTATTAAAGGTTATATATTGATGGAAGATGGCATTTCGTGTAGACCACAAAAGAGAGCTCTAAAGAAAGGGGGCAGGTAAAGTACTTGCACCCATTACCTCAGCATTAATATAAATCGTAATAATTTTTGTAGGTGTGAAACTCATAATCCATGTGATCACGACTGTATGGATACTGGCACTGCTATAAAGTGCTCTTGTCGAGAAGGTTATGAACTGGCAGAGGATAATCGAACCTGCAAAGGTATACACTAAATTACTGATAATTTCATAATTTTGATTGAAAATTAAATGAATGAATGAAGGTTCACTTTTCAAAACCATATTTATGAACAATCAAGTCGCATACAATATTGCACTATAAATTTGATCAATCGCAGAAAAGATATTATTTCCTCGTAAACGCACAATATGCTTTGAAGTGAACTTGATTTTAAACTTGAAGTTTCCTAAATTTAATATATGATTGTATTCAAATGCCTTTGTAGCTAAATTGCATTCTTCAGAGTCAGAGAATACACTCACAGCACCCCTTTGTGAAATAATATCGTATACTTTCTTTCAGATATCGATGAATGCTTGTTAGATTTACACGACTGCAAATCAAATGAAGTCTGTATCAATGAACACGGAACATTTTCATGTTATGAATCTAGTTTTCCAGATGACACAGATATTGATTTTGATAAGAAATGTCCTCCCGGGTACAAATTTAACTTCGAAAAACTGGTGTGTGACGGTAAGCCTAAATGTTTCATTTGTGAACATTATTCTTATTTTGTCATTCGTTCAAGATATCGACGAGTGTCAATTCGACTTAATGTGCATTCCGCCGAAGACATGCAAGAATACTATTGGGTCGTTTACATGCGAAGGCGAGGACACGCCTCAATGTCCCCCAGGATTCCATTTTAAAGCAGCCACACAGACTTGCACAGGTATGGAAAAATACATTACCTTCACACACATTGAATATACCGGGTGACCACGAAATTACGTCCGCTCCTATATCTTCTTGGTTTTACAAGATATGCGCAAATTTGGGCAAGTCAAATAACGGCCAAATATGCATTATTTCGGCCGATTTATCATTTTCTATTGCTTCCGGTTTCACCGGAAATGACACTAACTTTGGTTTTTAAATGGAACACCCTATATATTTTTACATTTTTGGTTTCACGAGGTCATTTAGGATACAGTTATGGCATATTGATATAAAAATATTAATGACTGACATTTTTGTGAACAAATTTAATTCTTCATCTAGGCGGCCGTGACCATAAAAAATTTTTTTTGTTTTGCTTCAATAATTAATTAAAAAATACAATTATGATATTGTCATATGACATTTGTGTTATAAGATCTTAATAATTCGGAAATCGCTTTTTCAGCATAACTAATTTTTTTAAATGGCCCTTCACTATTTGTTCATATTATAATACATAAAAATACATAAGAATGACATTCAACAAGATATAAATGAAAAAATAACTCATAATATTTAACAGTGGATCTTTTGACCTCCTGATTCAAAAAAATTAAAAATATACAGGGTGTTTCATTTAAAAATTCAAAATAACGGCTAAATACTCATTAATTCGATAGATTTAAAATTTTCTGTCACTTCTGGTTTGACCGGAAACGATGATAACTTTGGATTTTTAAATGGAACACCCTGTATATTTTTAAATTTTTTGATTCAGGATGTCAAAGGCACCTACGTGATAGATATCCACTGTTAAATATTACGAGTATTTTTTCCACTTATATCTTGTTGAATGTTATTCTTATGGTACTACTTTTATGTATTATGAACAAATAGTGTAGTGTTTTGTTTGGTACCAAAAGTTATTCACAATAAAATGATTTATTGAAATAACGTAGTGAGCCACCATGGTGCCAATAGTTATTCTGAAAAACCGATTTCCGAAGTGTTTAAGATCTTATAACACAAATGTCATAATGTCATAATTGTATTTTTTGATTAATTATTGAAGAAAAACAAAACATTTTTTTGGGGTCACGGTCGCCTAGATAAAGAATTAAATTTGTTTCAAAAATGTCAGTCATTAATATTTTTATCTCAATATGCCATAACTGTATCCTAAATGATCTCCGGAGTCCAAAAATGTAAAAACATATAGGGTGTTTCATTAAAAAAACCAAAGCTAGTGTAATTTCCGGTGAAACCAGAAGCAATAGAAAATGATAAATCGGCCGAAATAATAATAATATTTAGCCGTTATTTGACTTGCCCAACTTTGAATTTCATATCTTGTAAAACCAAGAAGATATAGGGGTGAGAGTCATTTCGTGGTCACCCGGTATATATACTGTGTTCATTTGGACCAATTCATCTGTTGGGGTAATGCTGATTTAATCTCTGACCGGTAAAGCAAAATAATGACCAGCGCTGAAACCTATTCCTGGTCTCTTAATAAATCGGGCAAAGTATCTCTTAGAAACGTCAATAATGTATAAATAACTGATTTTAATCGTATGTTAGTACAAACCTACTTATAGTTAACATTAATTTTTTTCTAAAAACAAATAATAAGTTCTTTTGTAGATTAGTTAAGTGAAATTATCAATCACGTTAGATAGCTGACTATTTTATTTGTAGAATTTAAAATTTGGTCAACAATTTCGAAAATTTATTAAAAAATAACGGTAAATGTGCCTTCAAATATTATGACATTATTTTACACACTGATCCATAATCTTTTTAAATGTTTACTAACATTTTCCAATAAATGTTATACAAGTTGTTCGGGGCACTGAAACCAACATGAGAAAATAAGTCCGGTCCTGGAATTTTTCCCAAATAAATTATGCTTTTCATTGGACTAAAAGACTTTTTTTTATCTCGAGAACCATTCACTTTCAAGTGTTTTGAACTCAGGAAAGTGTGCTCTATCTCCCATTTCACTATGTCCGCTTAGATTTGGGACACCCTGTATATATTATAATATTATTATTATTGGATCAGATAATTTAGTTTTAGCAATTAACGCGTTATTTGAGCTACCTGACTATGCTTTTAAGCAACTCGTGAGGTAACAAAATAATTTACACCCACAACGAATATAATCGTAATGTTTCGAGAATATTGAAGGGCTTAAAGAATGGTTCCGTGCATCGAAAATCGATAAAGTATTAAAAGGATACTGAAAGTATGCGGGAGCTTAACTGTGTTGACGAAAAGCGAGTAACAGAAAATCAAAATAACATCGATTTGAACATTTATTGTAATCTTTTCAGTGAAGGTTTTAAGTCTTCTCTGAAACGAATGTCGACTATTGAATAGAAAACATGTTTTCATATTATTGTCTCTTTTATAGCGATTATTCTTTAAGTAATTTTCCATTTACAATCTTTTACCAGATTTATCTGTCTCTACATTCTTTCGTCTCATTAATCACATACATACTTGTACACTGTACACATCATTTTATTTCTCAGTCTTCTTACGTTACGCAATTTGAGAAGCTTATCAACATAATTCACCCTTCTCGTAGCTATTTTCCACCTTTGTTATATTCAACCTACCCTCATATATTTAATTTCTATTTTTGTACAGTTGGTGAAAAGACCTCTGTAAGCTGCGTTTCCTTTGCCTTCATATAACGGGTGGCCACGAAAGCATTGCCTACGAAAAGACTCGGTTATTATGGAAGATAGACTTTTAAAATTTGAAAAGTTAATAATAGATTATTACTAAAGTCAAAATCTGACAAGTAGGCCCCTGCGGGATTTTATTTTTAAATCTTGTATAATGTAGGAGTTGGATTTGATGAATGGGCGTGTTTCTTTATCATTTCATGTACGCGACCTTTTAAAAATAATTCAAAAATAAAATTATGCAAGTGCCTACTTGTGTTGATCACTTTTTTCTCATATTCTACGCCATTTTTTAAACAAATGTCAAATTGAGATGTACCGTTGAAATCATAATTCCATGACAAACAAGAAAATGCAAAAATATATAAAGTGTTCGATTTAAAATAAGAAAGTTACTGTCACTCCTCATGCATTCATTCTGAATTTATTGAGCACTTTTCAAATTTCATAAGTCTATGTTTCATAACTGCGTTCTTTTCCGTAGGCAAGACTTGTTGCCACTCGGTATACTAATTTAGCTGCTAATATGAAATTAGAATATTTTCCCACCAATCACCCGCATACCAGGTGATTATTAATTGTGAAGCATTTATTTTAAATTAACACACCAATAATAATTAGAGTTATGGGACTAGGTACTTTACAAACGACATGTTAGTGACTAGAATAACATATCCACTAGTTTCTTCAAAATTAGACTTGGGCAAGATACATATTTTTTTTTATGAATTAAACACAGGGCAATACGGTTTGACGTACTTTTAATAAAAACTATTACTGCCTTTTCATTTATGTGCTTCCACAGATATTGACGAATGCATAACTGGAGAGAATGATTGCAATAAAGAATCGCAGCTGTGCTTGAACACAAAGGGAAACTACACTTGCATTGACAAGGCATCCAAAAATACTTGTCCACCCGGATTTAAGAAAAATACCTATACTCAGCTTTGCGAAGGTAGGTAAAACCTAAACAATAGTTATCGTCTGATGGCGTTTGAGGGGTATCTAAACTTAATCATAAGATTAAGAATTGAAAATTTAAACGAAATCATACTTTAGATATAAACGAGTGTATGGAAGACACAGAGCTGTGTAAAGCAGACGAAGAATGTGTTAACGAACCAGGTGGCCATACCTGTGTTCCGTTAAAGGACAGCCAGTTGGCAAGAACTACGACGACGACAACGGCTCTTCCAACAACAAGACCTACGACGACCACTACTACTACTACTACTACGACTACCACTCCTCGACCTGTAGTTTGTCCAAAAGGTTACAGGTACTCCGCAGAAAATAACGCATGTGTTGGTAAGTGAAAACTCTGCTTGAGATATTGAATGTTCTTGATGCGATTTTTTTTTAGACATAAATGAATGCGTAGAGGATTCAGAAGCATGTGATAGTGGCGAAATTTGTGTTAACACGATAGGAAGTTACCAGTGTGCTTGCAAACATGGGTTTACAAAAGATCCTTTAACAGGCGCGTGCGTAGGTAGGTTGTGAAAGCAAACATCACACTGTGTCTAATATAGAAGTATTTCAGATATTAATGAATGTCAAATTGGAGCCCATGATTGCAAAGTTGCCGAAAGGTGTGACAATACAATAGGGTCATATCACTGTGCCAGGATCTACGGTTGTGGCACCGGATACACCTTAAATTACGCAAACGGTTTGTGCGAGGATGACGATGAGTGCGTCTTGGGCACTCACAATTGTAACGAACTGGGACCTAATTTTATTTGCAAGAATATAGTTGGTTCCTATCGCTGTCAGCAAGTCAGGCCTAAAAGTAGGCCAGCTCCCCCACCACCAGTTACTTACCCAAGGGCACCTCCAACATATCTGACGACCCCAACCAGTACTCAACCAACTACATCAACGACACGTCAAACCATTCCTAAAACAGTGTCGACTCCTATAAATGTTTTTCTTACTCCAGCACAGTCATATCCGACTGACGTAAGGATTCGTCCAACGCCTTCTAGGCTTTACCCAACTCCTCCCAGAGCGTATCCAACATTGTACAGACCCTACCCTACGACGCCGCCTAGACCTGCACCTACTCCGTATGCTCGCCCAGCATTTACGCCTACACAACAATATCCCATGCTTAGCGGCCAACTTAAAAAATGCTTGCCAGGTTACGTCATGAACTTAAGAGGGGAGTGCGAAGGTAAATATTTACGTGCCCAATTTGGCGGTGATGGTTTTGCACCATTGTTTATGGGGGGAGTTCATCTTGTGGCATTTTGTATTTTAAAATTGATTTGTTGACCATTATGATGATTTCAGATGTAAACGAATGTGAAAACAACCCATGTGGCAGGCATGAGAAATGTCTTAATTTTAATGGAAGATATGAATGCGCCTCACCGATGCAGTGCAAAATTGGATTCGAGCTAAATGAGGCCGGAGATCAATGTGTTGGTAAGTTGAAAGTTTTAAAAGCGCTTCTGCGTTACATAGCGAGTTTTTAAAACAAGTTTTATGTAAGAAAGTTTTTACCCATTAACACCCCTTCGCATTATAAATAACTTGTCACTCAATATCTTTAATAAAACAATGGCCGAACAGCAATTTTTTTTTTTATATTCGTTACGTTGCCTTTTATAAATAAATGTAGCAATAACTTAATTTAATGTGTTAATCTTACTGCATATAAATCTACAGATAAACAACTATTTTTAAACAATATTTTCGATAGATGTAAATGAATGTTCTCGAGGGACCCACAAATGTAACCCATCTCAAATATGCAAAAATGGCCCCGGTTATTACACGTGTGAGTGTCCACCAGGTCATCATCTCAGCAGGGTAACGGAAATATGCGAGGACATGGACGAATGTAAATTCTTCAGGGTGAGTTTCATAATTTTAACGACTGCAGAACTGAAAAATCACGCAATACGTCACTGTACTTTATTATATGAAATGTACAGCGAAATGTTACTGTTCGCTTTGTATGTTTATGTTTCTGAAATGGAGTTCGACATCAAAGATAAGCAACGCTTACTGCCATGAGCCTTTTATTGCGGAGTGAAATGGTAAATACACACGGTAAACAGTCCGATAAGTCATCAAACTGGAATCTATCGGGGGAATTTTCTCTGTTTGACATTGAATTCATCCTAATTATTCGGTCGTTATAAACAACTTTCTTCAGATACCCAACGAAGGAAGACCAGAGTGTCAGATCAGGAGACCTGGCTGGTCATTCGAAAGTTCCACGTCGCCCTGGAAACACTTGAAGCGTTGATTTATCGCGTGATAAATAAAATAATAATAACCTTGAATTTACCACCAGTTTGTCAAGTTGTATAGAAAATATTTTTAGACACTTTTTGTATGTAGTCTCATATTCCTTTATGGCATTCTTAAGCTACAAGAAGCATAATTATTTCAAAAATACCATTGCTGTGGGTGTGGATCGGCACCCAGCGGCCAATTATGAGTAAAAATACTTATAATGTCAAGTTATTCCTTTTATAGGCCGTAAAAGCTTTGACATTGTACGTCTACTTCTTGTCACTTTGGAAAAATATATTGTTGGAAAAACAAGTCGCTACAAATAAACTAATAAACCTTAAGCCGCAATCGATGTAAGTATATAAAAATATACAATCTTTCTATAACTGCTTTGTACGGAAGCATTGAATTGTATATAAAGAAAAATACATGCTTTTGTTCCCCATTTGGTATTGAATTTGAGCAAGTAAACATGCTATCCGTATGTTTTCATTTTTACCCAGGAGAAATTTTATGAGCCATTGATGTTCCGTTTGCATCATTTATTACACCATGGCCGCCTATATAGCGTACGCGTTGCAGCAGTTATTTTTTATTTACGCAAGTTTCAAAATATATGCATAGCTCTTAGGATGAGATTACAGGAATTTCGAGTTTATCCATTTTCTTAGGAAATGTAGAAATTTTTGAATCAGTTTTTTTTTATAAAATACCTCGAAAAAACGCCCTTCACTTGTATCACAGATGAACTGATTAATATATCGCTATTGCCATATCAAATGGGCCGAACTGATCAAGCCACGCTGTACTGAGCAAAATTAGATGTTAATCACCTCCACTAGATAATTATTTGTTTTACGATTTAGCCTTTGTCTCGGACCCGACTTTCACACTATCCATAATTATCCCTGTTTTTTTCAACGGGAATGGTCAAATCACCGAATCGATTGTACCATACACACGTAGATAAAATTATTGCTTGGTATATCGTTAGTAGTAATAAACTGGATTGTTACAGTTGTCATATTTTGTTTTGTTTAGCCTTGCGGCTCCAACGCCGAATGTATCAACAGCAAAGGGTCATACAGGTGTGAATGTAAAGAAGGTTTCAGAAAAACCAACAGTTTCTGTGACGATATCGATGAATGCAGAGAAACATCTGGACTCTGTGAACACAACTGTGTAAACACCTGGGGGTCTTTTAGATGCAGTTGCAATCCCGGATTTACTTTAAACTATGATAACAGGTACAAACAACAAGATAGTAAGATTTTTTAACTAAGTACCGCATGCTTCAAATCAGACCCAACCCTTCGAATCTCGCTTATCTAAAGAGGGAATATGGAATACCAATCCGTTTATATAAAAATGATTCAAAGGTATTAATCACTTTGGATAAATGAGATACCAATTGGGACACCCTGTATAATACTGTCAAAAATGGCCAATTTAATTATTTATTTAAAATGTTATTTACTGCAATGCCCAATATATTACATAATTTTATTTATTCAAAACCAGGTCATGAAAGTAGAACCAAATTGAAATTAACCACAAATGCGATATATATATCGGTTGACCACGAAACTATTATTAAATATAAATTTTTCTTTGGAACATGGATAATCACTAAATCCAGAACTTGACACAACTGTGCAGAAAATATAACTTCCGATCTAACCGGAAGTGACACCAACTCTCTTATTTTAAATGAAATACAAGTAGGCCCCTGCAGGATTTTATTTTGCAATCTTATAGAAAGTGTTAGTTGGATGTGACGCATGGGCGTCTTTTTTGTCATTCATTGTAAGGTGTAAGAAACGTTTTTCCATCAGATTTTGAATTTTCAAAATTTTGTTGAAAATATGCTGTTTCTTATGGTGCAAAATGTTCTCATTTAAAAAACTTCATAAAATTCAATTTCATTTAATTTTTGGATTTTTAAAATCGCCAAGTCTGCAAGGAAAACACGTTTCATTAATTAAGAATAATTTTAGGTATGTACATAGTGACAGAAGACACGCCCATGCATTAAATTCAAAAATAAAACTCCACAGAGGCCGCTGTGTTTTTGTTTCACATTTTCGACGCGAATTTTTTAAGAAATGCCATCTTGTCACATATCGCTGAAACCAGAATTTCATGGTAAACAGGCAGATGCAATAAATGCATAATACAGGGTGTTATTGAACTTTAGGAAAAAAAATTAACAGATAAAAACTCATAGTCAAATACATCTAATGACGAATTTCTTCTAATCAAAAGTGATTATTTACAGAGATATCCTCATTTCATTTCTTTAAATAAAATCACAATAAAATGTTTGATAGACACTGGAAACAGTTGTACCCTATTTTAAGTGTATGTGTCGAGGTGTGTGTTATGGATGACAACGAAGAAGATCATGGCCGTCGTCATGTTTATTCGAATTCTAAAATTGTTGACATGATAATAATTTATGGTGAAGCTAGACAGAATTTATTGGTAGCTAGCAATCTTTTATATAAGTGGTTCTCAAACAAATATAATAATTATTCGGATTTTTAACTAGCTTTTTTCTCCAGATATTTAATTTATTTATGATGTATTTGTTTTAAAACATCAAAAATAACATATAGTTAAATTTTTTTTCCTAAAGTTCAATAACAGTGTCACAGTTATGTCAGATTTTGTCTTTAGTGACTTATTATCCACGTTATAAGTTTCATTTTTCGTAATAACCGAGTTAGTCCGTAGGCAATGCTTTCGTTTCCACCCAGTATATTTATTAAATAGATAATATGTCGGTGCCCCGTTTAATATACCAAAGTTGAGGTAGGTGCACCAAGGTCGATTTATTGTAAAAAGAAAATGGAAAAATATTTTATTTTTGATCGCAACATAGGTACAAGTCGACATGAGTTGCAATAAAAAAAATGTTGCTATTTCTCTGTTCGATCTGTTAAGTGGTTCTTTTGTAAATTTGTTTCATTAGGACATGCACAGACATTGACGAATGCGAAAGATTCAAAGACAAGAAGTTATGTATTGGAACCTGCAAAAATGTCCCTGGAAGTTACACCTGCGAATGTCCCAAAGGATACAAGCTCGGCAGCGATGGACGGATCTGTAAAGGTACGTAAATATACAAGGTGTCTCATTTCATAAGTCACATTGTAGTCTGATAATTTCAAACATTTACTTACTTCTAACAGACTTTACTTGCATTGAAGCTTCATCCATTATCCAATTACATAGATTTATTATTGTTATTAATTCTCAATTCTACTATTCTTAGCTTAACCTTTGACATCTAATAGACTTGTTCTTTAACGAATTCTTTAAAAAAATTTTAGAGGGATCAGGTCTGGAGACCGAGAGAGTAAATAATTGTATCTAGGTACAAGGTATCAAAAAAACCTCAGTTCAAAATAATTGAAGCTCTTTTGAAATAAAATACAAAATATTGAAAATTTGTAACATGAAAATTACGAAGGAACGCAAGTTTCCGACCGGTGTGTACAATTAACTAATATTCGTTTCAAGTTTAACCAAATCTGGCGTGGAGTCCAAGAAAAAAATGAAAATAAAATACGAGTATTATTAAAGAAAATATATCTCAATAGTTTTCAGCAGATTTATTTTCATTTAGTTTATTCCGTGATATATAAAGAGATAAAAAGAAAGGAAGTTGCTATATTGATATATTTATTTGTTCGTAAAGGATAAAGATGAAACAAGACAAACTGTGAAATAATAGATTATGTAGGTGAAATACCGTTGAATACAAAAAACTGAATAACACAAATTAAAATTAATTTAACCAATTATGATGCAAAATTTTTTTCAGATATTGACGAGTGTTTACAAAATAACCCCTGTGGTCCAGACGACGTGTGTCTAAATACTAGAGGAGGCTTTAAATGCTACACAATCAAGTGCCCTAAAAATTACATTAAAGATGCTGAGCATAAAGCGTAAGTATCACAGCTTAAATATATCAATATTTCACCACAAAGAAATTGGCGAATTCGCCGGGTCTTAAGCATGATGCTGGAAATAATTTGTTAAATAAAATAGAAAACTAATTCGATTGTTGACCCGATTGTGAGCTATTTTATTACACGCTATTAAATAATGTTTTCTGTTTTGCAATGTGCGATGATTGTGTCATAAATTACTCAAAGCCCTGCTCCTGTCTTAAAACTTTGTACGCAACAATTCAAAAATTTAATAAATAACCTCCGGATAGAATCCTGCTCCTGACATCAAAAGCCAACAAACTGATAAAATAAAAATTCACATTTAGCTTTAATAAGATCAAATAAAGACACCTTTTTCATTCAAAATAAAGTCTACTTGATTTAGCCTTTTACCCAAAACTGACGTAGGTAGCAACTTGGATGTGCATGACGTTGAATAATTCAATATTTAAGAAATTGTGGAATTGTGGCGATCATTTGAAAGACTAATTGTTTGCATGATTACATTAGTAGTTTTTCCAACACAAATCGATTCATAATTTAAATATATACAAAACAGGACAAAACCATAAAAACCAGAGTGTTTCAGCTTAAAAACAATTATCACCAATCAGCCATATTACATTACTATTTAAACCAAGTTTGTTAACTAATCTAATTCGTTATGCTTACCATTATATATTCAATAGCTGGTGTGATACTAGTTTGTAAAAATTCTGACTGGAGCCAATCTATCCAAATTGAGACAAAAAATAATTCCAGTTTTTATGGTTCCTTCTGTATTTGTTGAAAACAGATGCTAATAGTGTTACATAAATCAGATCTGATCATTATAGACGATGCAAGCGACTTCAGTCCATGTGCGATCCAAGAGATTACGAATGCGTGCTGATGCCAGAACAGTACACGTACCAGTATATGACATTCGTCTCAGATCTCCCCCTGCCAGAAGGACATATTCAATTGTTCCAGATAAAAGGACCTCAATGGATAGCGGCAAGAGTGGAATTTACAATGAAGCTTCTAGAAGTGACTTGTCCATATGGAGTTGAAAAAGTCAACGATAATTATTTCCAAAAAATTAATAACCACTTCAATAGCATGCAGCTTTACTTGGTACGATCCGTTAGAGGTCCACAAGAGATCAAGCTTCAAATTGAAATGCGATTATACCAAGGCAATATTATGATTGGAAATGTTATTGTTTACATTATTATCGTAGTATCGGAATATCCGTTTTAACTTGCTTACACTAATTGTTTAATCTTAAGTAAATTATATTTTGTTTATTTCGCTTACTGTATTTCTTCGGTTAATGTAACACTTGTACTTGTACCCTTGTATATGTATGTGTAAGTGGGGTGTAAAACATAACTTATATTCGATAAACCTATACAATAATGTTGAGACGTTGTGTTTACGTTAATAAACATTTTTTTAATTACTCTATCTTTCATGCGACCTTAACAGTTTTTTAATTCAGCTAAACTCATTCGCTGATCCATGAGGAGATGAATGTCTAATCCTAGCAGTAAAGCGTTCAAAAACATAGCAAAGGGAAAAGGGCCGGGTATCGACTCCTGCGGCGTACCGGAGCTTTGTAACACACTGACTGATCTCAGCAATGAATAAATTGGTGTAGATTCAGCTCAGAATTGTGTGTTAGTTGCATTGAGACGAGAAGCAACGCAAATTTGTAGTGATATTTTTTTAATTGCTGCAATATCTCGAATTAGGAATTGGCAGACATCTAAAGCGAGTTCCATCGAATCCACATAGAACTCATCTCCGAAAACAATTCTGAGGTAAGTTAATCTGTTGAATTAAATAATCATTCGACTGTGAATTTAACTCGCAGAATTTTGCACCCTTGGTAGCTAAAAAGTTGGTCGAGATAGATTCCAATGTTTGTGGACTATATAGATGTTGACAACAGATGTTAATTAATATACGTAAAATAGATACGATCGTTAGAGATGATGTAACGGCTTCTTTGTGTGATCCAAGGGACTACCAATGCCTTTTGATGCCAGAACAATATACACATCAATACATGACATTAGTTTCAAGTCTCATATTACCAGAAGGGCATATTCAGTTATTTCAAATAAAAGGCCCTCAATGGATTTCGGCAAGAGCTGACTTTACAATGAAGCTTCTTGACGTTAATGGTCGATACGGAGCGGAGAACGTACACGAGAAATTCGCTTAAAAAATAAATTATTGTACACAACAACAAGCTTTATTATTCGGTATAATCTTAAAATTTAAATAAGCCACTTTTAGAATTAGAATTAAAAACTATGACATGCTGTACTTTTTTAATCAAACAAGCAAAATCGTATTTATCTTTAATACAACTAATGTAAGCTATACAAGGAAAACAACGGATCCGAACGTAGGCTGTAAAACAAATAAGTAAACAATAAAATGAATTTAACCCAAAACAAACAAAATCTAAAATGCATACGTCTAAAAACATCCGATTGAAAAGGTTAACATGTATTCCATATAGGGACGCCATTTACCTAGAGGAAGAATTATTTATATGCACGTGTACTTTTGAATTAGAAGATTTATGGATATTGACCCTTAAACAATCAATAAATAGGATATGTCTATGTTATGAATATATCTAATTATCACTCAGCCTACGACTCCTAATATAATTTATTTTAAATATTAAATTCAGAACCGTAGATGAATATTGACAGAACGGTGAAGAAAAATTAATAAAAAGTGCTTAGAATCCAACGAGTATTGTATATTAATAATTTGAACCAGATCTGAGAAAAAATACTAAATTACACAAGTTTGTTTAAAGAATAATGAAATATTTGTGAAATAGACACTTTACTGGATATAAATTTAAAAACGTCCTGGTCGTCTCACTATCTGTAGCCAACTTTATGGCGGGCCCTGTATATCAAGGAGTAACATTAAACATATCCAACGTGCAAAATCAGAATAGCTATTTCAGTTACAAACATCCACTGTCGCAGGAGAGAATAAGTATTTCATAAAAAAACTTAGCCCATTGAAAGGCAATTGTACACCATTGACTTGAATGTTGGCACTCTCCTTCAATTTCCTTTGATTGCACTTTGCCACTTTTCGCCCTATGTCCGTTGTTCCAAACATACTGTGCTAATGTAGCTCAATTGGTCTTGTGTTCGGTTAACCTCACCTCTAGTGGTCTTTGGAAGTCTCAAGCTATCAATATAAAATTTGCTATGTTCTCAAGTTATACAAGCAGTTTTTCGAATTATCACTCCGTCGATTATGTAAAGAATCGATTCTAAAATAGTCTGGACGAGGTAGTCAAGTTAATTTCGTTCATTTTTGTAGTCCTGAGTCTTCATTGTCTAATGAGATGTCTTGCTGCGGTTTGCACCAATCGATTCCTCAATTTCCTATATTTTCATAAATTTTTTGGGACCTTTCATAAAAATCGAAGTGTTTAGGTATAGTTTTATGGTACATCGCCACAAGAAAATATTTCTAATTGCGGTTCTGAATGAGATACAGGCATCATTTCAATCGATGATAAAATAAGGATCTAGCCAACACTGTGTGGTTGAAGGCCCGGAGATCTCGGATCACGGAGATATCAGGTTAACGGGTGCCATTACGAGCTTGACCTGTTGTTAACATATTTTCTGTCTTAGATCTTCCTATTTTTTGCGAATATGACACTCATTATACAACTTACTCATAATAAATGAACTATTTACCATTTCTTATTGAAAGAAATCTTTTACGATTCATTATGCAGATTAACAAAAAGTGCGAAACATTTTAAGCATCAGTTTTTTTCAAAAAATGATACCAACAAAAGTTAATATGGTGATATAATCCATTGGCAACCTTTTTTAATCTACATAGTAAGTTTTTCGTTTACTCAATAAATATTTAACTAAATAACTCTGAGAGGAAACAGAAACAGACTAATGAGATCAGTTAAAATGATATGGTGAATGGTTTCTCTTTATATCAATATTAAATAAACATTGTAATTTGTGGCCTCATCAATTCTCGACATTTGCAGATTTACAACCATTAACAATTTTACGTCACGCTTTAGATATTTTTGCTTTGACGTGCCTACAATTCATTAATACAAATTTTGATATCGTATATTTGTTCAGAGATTATAACTAATTATTATTTAACTATTGATGAAGATACGGTTTTCACAATTTTAATGAGAAAATCAATTAAAGCCAAATTAAGCCATTAGCTGCTCTAACGCGTGTTACTAAAACAAGGTGTATACAATTTAATGAAAAAGGTTTCGCACTTCCATTTACAACTTCAAATCAAAAAAAGATAAATGCCTTTCACGCGTTTCGCGTACCGGCTCAACCACATAAATTTTGCGCCTGTCGTATCCGTCTCGTTGCCCAAATAATCTTCATTTAACCAGTGTCGGTGCAGCTACTTTCATTTCATTTATAATATTACCCAGTTATGATTTTTAGTAAAATGCTTTCGGCCACCATCAAGGTACCTCTAAAAATGTATTTTAATAAACAAGGACTCGAATATTATGTCAATGATACCAAAGTATATTAATTCAAAAATGCAGGCGATCTCCGATTCTCCCGTTTAGATATTTGTATCCGCGATTTGTGTGCGAGAGTGTTTTAATATATATATAATGCTTGTTTCTGTGATAATGACAGTGTGAATCTGCGTTGAGATATCGATTTATGTGTGTTTATTCTCTATATGTATACCTTATGCCCTATAGGCCTATTTCCCTTCTTATCTTTGTTTCTGTTTGAGTTTAATGTGAGCTAAATGATGTAAATTTGATTATCATTAAGACACGAGCAAACATTTAGTAAAGTTTCATAGAATACTTGTTTTCAGTTACCAGGGATAAAATATAGGAAAAGTTTTGCTTAAGTACTAAAAAATAAGACTCATATAATAAATATGAGAATTTAATGCACTGGAGGTAAAAAATATTTTGACACTTTGATCAAACCGAAAGAATTCCAAAATATGGCCAAATTCAGAAAATAATTATTTTGTATTAAGTATTTTAATTCAAAGGGAATTTTAAACTAAGACATCCTGTAAATCTTAACTTTAAAATAATACAATTTCTTCCTCTCCAACACGAAGTCTGTGAACTGTATTATACACATATATTTCAAATATCAATACCGCCCTTATTAGAAATATTTCGATTTTCATGAATGCCTGTAAAATCGTTAAACAGGATTTTTAAAATGCACGTTTTCTAGTATTATTATTTTTCTTTTTTGGCTTTAAGCAACCCCAATCATTATACAGCCGGCTAGATAAAAAAAATGTACTCCATTGTGGACAAGGACGAACCCTATTAGTTTTGAAGGAAGTAGACAAAAAAATTAATATTTTGTTTTATTGTAGACGACAGTAATCTAACCCATTAAAAGAAATATTTTACATCATCTTAATATCATCTTAATAAGATTGAAACGATTCAATTTCTGCCTTTCACTTGTAAAACATTTATAAAAGCTCGCCAAGCATCCCTATAAAAGACGAATTAAAATCCACGTTCAGAAACAGAAATTGTCTTGTTTTTCACTTTTCTGTTATTTACTTTTCCGAGCTTTATATTTATAAAATCTCTGTACAACGATGTTTTTAACTGTAAATGAAAATGATGTTTGTTTAGCCTCGCCTTGTGTTTCGCCTGATACAATTTAATAAATAAATATATAAATTTTCACCAATCTTACGTAAATACACTTCCACCGCTTTCACATGTTTCAGACAACCAATATTTTCATTTTGTCTTGTGCGTAATTTGAATATTCAAACCGAGTATGTATATTCTTTCGCCTCGACGGAGATCAAAGCGTACAGGCCACTTTGATCTCCCCTTATGGTCACTTATCATATTTATGTAGGTAAGTATCTTTTCTTAAAAAATATCCTTTAGACAACTCGAATAAAAAATACGTTCATGGCTAGACAAATCATACAGTGGTTTATTTTGGAAAAATTAAAACAAAATATTGAAATTTATGCAGGCTGAATTGATCAATGACAATGAAAATAAAATGTATTTAAAACTTAACATTCAAACCGACATTATCATCTCCCGACGATTCCAACTTGACCGTAGGGGCGCGTGGACTATACTGTTTCAGTTTTAGTCTCACGAAGATTGCCATTCTCTCTAAAGTCATTTTTCTGGTAAAATTATTTAATATTCTCTTTGATTTAAATAAAAACAAAAGCGTTTTCCCTCTAGCTAACATTTACTCGGACTTTCCGCTCTTGCATTACAGCACATTTGAAAATTACTTTTTTCCTTAATAATTTAAAATATTGTAGAAAAATTACCTCTTTTCAAAATAAGGAGGAAAATTGGGGAAAAATTTAGATTGTCTTTTTGAAATTTTACAAATAAAAATCACCCTAAAATAAAATTTTAAAACAGTCTAGCTAAAGTAAAGTCACTTTTCTGTGAAAAATGCGTCAAAATGTTATTTTTCAGAATAAAAAGCTATCGAAACAAAGTGTCGAATGTTTTCTGTGCTACAGGCAGAGTCATTTCCCTTTGAATGTTGCCTACAGTTGCGGCTGTCCAAACTATTTTTGAAAAGTAGTTAAACTACTTTTTGAAAGATGATGGAAAAATTTTTTTAAACTGAGTTATTTAAATAATTTTCTGAAAAAGTATTTTAAATAATTTATGATAAATTATCTTAACTAATTTCTGCGAATAAACTAAAAACTACTTTTAAAAATTATTTAAATAATAATGTCTTTTTAAAACTATTATTTAAATATTATTTAAATTTAAATGCTTCATAGGGCAATGGTAAAAGCCGCCGGTGGATGATTAGTTGAACTTCAATAATTGAAACTTTTTTCAAGAAACTAATTTCGAAAGATTATAATGGACCTAGTTATTTTTGTAGGTTAGAAGTCAAATTTGTATATTTCCATAATTTTTTATGTCATTTATGATGATTTAAAGTTAATCGCAGCACTCTAGATTCAAAACAAATCTTGGCTCTAACAAGCCAAGTCGGCATAAAACTCACCAAAGTAATTAAAACCTATTCTGAATTTTCCCAGGATTCTGAAATGTAATAATATACAGAGTGGACCAAATTAGAAGGGATTTGGGGTTTTCTCTGAAAATATGAGAGATAGAGAAAAACCGATATAGGTGTCCTGGGCTTGATTTCTCTAGAAACAAACAATGGCGCAAACTGCGATCGTCTATCTATTTCGCCTACCTGGCTGCAGCAGAGCGTTATTGGAAATTGGCATTTTTCCATGGCCTCCTTACAAATATATTTAATTTTTCAAAAATTGACCACTTTTCTAGAGATAAATATAACATATTATATATCGTTGGAAAGCTAATTTAAGTTGTGACTGAATAATGGAACAATTTACAGGGTGACCCATTTAAAAGCAGACCATCTCTATAAAATGTCTATTTTTAGTCCGATTTAGATGAACTCTTTTTTAGATTGTTGCTAATGGAAAACTGCATTTTGTGGCGAATCGATAGATTTCTGTCACAAAAAAAGGCCTACTTTGCAACTTTTAGGGAGCGAAAATTCAAGAAATGGTATTAGCGATTTTTTTACATGAAAATTAAGCACGCCACTGTATTCAGCATCCCCTAAAATGGGTCTGTACCAAATTCCATCCAAAAGTACCTCATGTTAAAAATTGATATTACTTTCAAAAATTTATTTATACCTGGAAATATTCAAATAATTTTTTCAATAAAATAATTGTTGTTTTTATTTACTTATTTTACAAGTTACTTAATGGATTTAAGGGTATAAATTATTTTTTAACAGTTTTCCGTGAGCAATAATCTAAAAAAAAGTTGATCAACAAGATCGGACTAAAAATAGACATTTTACAAAGGCTTTCAAATGGGTCACACTGTATATCGGTTTTTTTCTATCTCTCATACTTTCAGAGAACTTGGTCCACCATGTACAAAAATCAAGAATTGGTGTCTAAAAAATCTTCAAATACGTGAGGATGTGACATTTTACGTCTATATTAACTATGCCGAGTTTCATTTTGATATCTTGAAAAATAAGGTGCAAACAGGGGTGCTAGTGATATCGTTGTCACCCGGTATAATGTCTAAATTTGCTAAAACATTTTTTAAATATTGGAATATAGTTAAAACTAATTATTAAATCATTTAAAAAAATTCAAAATTATTTAAATAATTTGTAATTAGTTACCTACATATTTAAATAATTATTTTTATTATTTAAATAAAACTACTTTTACAATTTAGTTAAGATAAAATATTTAAATGATTTATGTCAAAGTTATTTAAATTAAACTACTTTAGTTGGAAAAAGTAGTTTAAATAAAGAAAAGTATTTATCATTTTGAATAATGGGTAGCTCTGATAGTAGGTCACTAAAGCCAGAATTGTGCACAAAATACTAACTGGCATAACCGAAAGCGACACAAACTTTCTTACTTCAAATAAAACACCTTGTATATTATATTATTGCATGCCTTTTCTTATCGCACGAAAAAATATATTCCCATTTAAAATTATTTGTTTAATTTGTTTTCTATGAATTTTTAAAAATGCAAAATCTGCGAGGAAAACACTTCTTTAATTTAAAAAAAAATTGCGTACATAGAGTGACAGAAAACACGCCCATTCGTCAAATCCAACACCTACTTTCTAGAAGATTCAAAAATAAAATTCCGTGCCTACTTATATTTTTCGGTTGTATTATCTACATATTCGATGCCATTTTTTAAACATATGCAATTTGTGACATCGCTGAAATCAGAAAGTAAAAATATACAGGGTGTTCTATTTAAAATAATTGGTGTAATTTACGGTTAGACCATATAATAAGTAGTATTTTGTACATAATTGAGTCAGATTCTGGCTTTAATTACCTATTTATCCACGTTCCGAATTTCAGTAGTCTATTTTTTATAATAACCGAGTTATTCCGTAAACAACACTTTCGTGACCGTCCGGTATAGTATAAAAGAATGGGTATCATGATCCAACTACAGGATTGTAATGGACGTTTGAACCTGCTTGAAATACGTTCTGTTTGTCTTTTCGCCCATCCGCCCGTCTGTTTGTATGTATCCGCTAGGCGATGTATCAAATATCAAATTTAATGTTCCTCTTTAGACCAAAATTCGGAAAATTTTTGTAGAATGAAGCCCTTTCCCTGTCCAATTTTATTACTAGAATGCTCTGGAGGGCTATTAAAATATTATTAATATAATTTTTACAAAAATAATTAACTAATTATTTTGAATTTTACACACGTGCTGAGTTGTATATGTACCCCAAATTTCAGTTGCTCCTATTGGGAGAGCATGAAGTGATAGGGTGCAATTATCGACCAGCTTCGCCATAGCGACATCTGGACAATAATATATAAACATCCATTTTAGTCGTAAAGAAAACCCCCTTCTGTAGTTTCATAAATCAATTGACATGGCACGAAATACTTCCTGTAATTGTTAGTTGGATTTTCAACATTGCTACTGACAGATGCCATTAATCGACTGCACAGTTTTCAAATTCTACAGACGCAAATCGGACAACATTCGCGCTCTTGCTACTAGAGGGAATAATTCGCATTTAACCAGCTGCAAACCAGCTAGATTTGGATTTTTAAGGTTCCTTCCTACTTTTAATGCTAGTTTCACCCAATAGATGAAGAAAAGTATGAGAACAACAATGCGGTAAATTAACCATCTACCCAAAGAAATATAGAACGTATTAGTACAAAATCAATCACAACAACTACTCCTTCACCTAATACTAAAAAATATTGAATTACCTACATATTGACTGAATATGTATAAACTTGTTCTTATTGCTAAATTACTTCTACCAATAGATCGATAAAAGGAGTTGCACGAGCTCAAATAGTACATTAACCAATGAATGATATTTTTCGCAATACAATAGTGAATCGGAAAATACGCTTTAGATTGGTCTGTGTTCTGTGTGCATGAAGGAACACAGAATTATCTGACTTTAAACCAAAAAGTTTACTACTCACTGACAGAAATGGTATACTAGTCGGTTAAAAATTTTGACGTTAGATGTATCCACTTTCCAAACGTTAAGACATCTAACTAGAGACCAATGTCGACATATCTGTAACGATAATCTTGCGCAAGCTCGCTCTTTTAAATTTTAATTTCAAGGCAAATCGTTCTTTAAAAGACCAATTATAGAGGCTGATTCCGCACCTTTAATCACAGACCAACTCGATTAAATCAACATTACCAAATGTGGTAAAGATAATCTATTGCTCGTAGAATGTGGCTCTAATGTCAGTAATGTCTACGATACTCAACTGAGTTGGCAGGCGACCCAAATAGGTTTAAGAAGTTCTGGGGTTGTATGAATTTATATCTCGGTTTTTGATGGAGACAGAAAGATGATTAGATGGGGAAAAGTTTGAAGGATTTTATGAATTTTTCGATGACCTTTTCAGTTTGGTCTAATTGGTTGCACCTCCGATTTGGGATATAGTAGATCTAAAGTTACTGCCTGGGACTCTTATTTCATTTTTGTGTAACAAATCTGGGGTTTCAAAATACCTGCAAACTTCAGATAGGTACTACAACAGTTGCGTGTTAATAACGCTCTGGCTCTCCATTAGTTTGGAAAGTACGGAAAACTAAACAAATCGGTGGACTATTGGAATCCTCAATTACCTTGAGGTGTTAGGCAAAAATTTTTCTTACAACGAATTACATGAAACACATGGACTCGTTTATAGATACAGGGCAAAAGTGAAAATATCATATTTTGAATCCGGTCCTGTGCAATTGTATACCAAACCAGTTCGGCAATTCAGTAATCAGGTCTCGAAACGGTTTTGATCTTTCTGTGTCGTAATTAAGAAGGTATTATTGATTTTGTGAAAATACTGCTACTAAAAGGCTATCTAATAAATGGCTACTAACTTAAACGTCTTAAACAACACGTTGTATAGGATAGGAACAATAAACTAGTTGTTTGTATTGATATGTAAACGGTTTCCTAGTTGGGCAAACCCGGGCTGCGACCCCTGCCAGGTGCAATGGCACATATGACAGCCCGTTGGCCCGGTGCGGTAGCTAGGTGTAAAACTAGACAACTGTTCGAGGTACAACGCAATGGCGTACTTGCTGGGATTGACACTGAAACTTTACAAAAACTCGATTTAAAAGTTAATAATTCATTTCCGGGCAAGAAATAAATAAAAATGCAAAAATTCCCTGGACTCTGAGAAAAATCCATATAAATATAAAAGGTGAATTTGAACGTCAGAGTTTTATTTTTATAACGCTTAAGGGCCCGTTTTCCAGTCAGTGTTCCAAAATTGTGTAGGCGTTAATTAAATTACACAGGCTGACGCATTCAAAATATTACAGAAGCGCGACCGCCGCCGCGGGCAGTTAGCTGTTTCCAACTTTTTAAATATGCAGAAAATAACATTTATTAACATGAGGACTCTTTCAAAACTGGTCGTCTTAAAATTTTTACTTACACACAATTAAAATGATCCAATAAAGACAGTATTAGAACATTTTCTGTATCCGAGAGAAACAGTGAGCTATAACCAATGCACCAGGATTATGATTAACTTTTCTATTCGGAAAAATCGATCCTGCTGAGGATCCATGATGACGAATCCAAGATCAAAGTTCCAGTTTTAAAGTGCATTCGCGTCTTGTCCAAGCAATCACAAATGCTGTACCATCCATCAATTTCATAGTAATATGCAAGTTTTGCATGTCCCTGTATTTAGATAAAGATATTGGCATTGGAGGGAGTAATACAAATTATTGTTTCAGGGTATTTGGTATGAAAAACTAATTTTTATGACCCTCACTAAGGCCACTTGGTAACGCTAATGCTTCTAGAGATTATCGTACCAGAACCATACCGTATGATACGTACCCTCAGAATTAAAATATTTTAAATGTGGCATGTCAAAAGAGTTGCGATATCTTAAATTCAACATAGCTATAAGAAATAATTTTATAATCTTAAATTATTTTTCATACATTTATGGTCGACCACATCTTTATAATACACGAAAAAAACGTTTTTTGTGTGCACAATAAAGATGTGATCGACTTTACTTAAGAATCCGTTGTTTACGCCAAAAAAGATCGAACGATGCAATGAAACGATATGATACGTTTCAAGAAAAACCGACATCATAAAGTCATATTTTAAGATGTTTTTCGATTATAACAAAAGAATGTATCGGTACATTAAAATTTAAATTTGAAAGTTTTTCTCACAAAAGGTCATGTTTTAAAATGATTAAAAAGTGGTAAAAACAAAACAACGATTTTTAAAACTCACCGTGCTAGTTTCTGTAAAATTTATCGTGAAATATCTTAGAAATTAATTATAATGTTTTTGGGTAGAGGTAGGTAATTCAATAGGGGAGGTTCCTTTTCGAAAGTGAAAGTTGTGTATGTTTAAATGCCCTAAAAAGTCACTTGCTCGGAAATGTTGTAAAATGGATGGCAATTTAATAATTGTATGGTTTATATATTAGTATCACTCTGTAATAAGTTGAAAGTTGTACACCCTATGTGAAAAAGCCCCTCAGTTTGGCGAATTTATTATAATAGGGCGACACAACACTACAGGGACGAGTAGATTGAATAGTTAGGGTAGAGGGAGCGAGAAGCGCGACGGCCTAGAAGCGCAGCACGAGGGTACGGGAGGACCGCGCGCAGAACCACCTGGCGTCGCCCGCTCCCCCATTCAATCCACTATCGACCGGCTGGCGAGTTACAATTTCACCAAGAATACAAATCGAAATCGGAGTCCAATGACAAAGTCGGCACGGGCACGGGGTTCCGAATCGAAGTGAGCATGCGAAACGAGTAGCCTGGACGGAACCCAAAGTGACAATGAATGTGATCGTCCATGGGGATGTTGTTATGTTACCGTTGGCTTCAGTTCGGCCGATGGGATGGTCGACGCCGTCGTAAACAAAGTGAATTTTCCAGTATTTTCCAGATCAAGTTTCAGTTTATATCTTGAGTGTAGTGACAATAGTGGTCCTGCAGAATCTTCTGGGACGTTGCTATGAATGCCTTAACACGGTCGGCGGATGGTGAGCGTCACCGCCGTCGCCCCCGTCACTAGGCGACTCTTCGCAGAGTTCGTCATGATGGATAATATTGGTAAGATGATCGAACAGCAGGCACTAGGTGAACAAACGGTCGATTCTCCAGACAGTAGTGCGCATGCGGTAGTTGGCGGTGGCATGGAGACGCAGGTTGTCCGTATGAGGCTCGTGTCACGCGCTGTGGTGGAAAGGCGTCTTGTAAAGCAAGAAGAAGCTGATGGCCAACTGTCTGTTATTGTGCAACCCCAAGAGGAGTCGAGAGACTCTGAACTTCTTAGTCCTGGAAAGTTATCACCCAACTCAGTTAGTGTGGCAAGTATGATTGACAACAATGACTATCGCACCTTGAATCCTGAACCTACGTATCAAACTTTAACCTCAGTTAATGGAAGGATGTCTCCTCCTGGATACAGTCCCAGTTCCTCGTACGCCACACTTACTCCACTTCAACCCCTGCCCCCTATATCGACTATGTCGGATAAGTTTGCATATGGGCATGCTAGTAATGTCACCGGTTCCTTCACTGTGATGCAGAACAACAGCCTCGGAGGAATTGGCTTGGGACTTGGAGTTGGTGTCAATGCTAGCACTCCTTATACCATGGCAAACATGGGTATGACTCCCCCGCACAATTATTCCTCTCCAGGAATGGGAATGCAACAGCAACCGAGCCCCATCAGTCCGCAGAGTACATACAGCCAAAATGGCTTACCATCACCACAAAAAAGTATGTCGCCTCCTAGTTATGATTCACCTTACGGCAATCAACGAGATATGGTGCCACGGCTACACAGTCCGCAGTTAAGTCCACCTTCAGCGTCTCTGAACTCTCCTGACGGAACTTTGGTGACTAGTTTTAGTGGTACAACTTTAAATGGACTCGGATTACAAAATCACCCGCCAACGTTAGTGCAAATTGCGCCTCCTCCACGCGATTGTTCACCTTCACCTCCTGTTGTAACTCTTCAGACAGGTCCACCTGTGTCGCAGCACCAACAACAGCAACAACAGCAGCAGCAACAGCAGCAGCAGCAGCAGCAACAACAACAACAACAGCAGCAGCAGCAGCAGCAGCAACAACAGGCAACCATGCAAATATCTAGTAAGAACCCTAGTCCAGGATCCTTGAGTGTGCCTGCGATAGCAGCGGACGTCGAGGAAATTAATACCAAGGATTTAGCCCAGAGAATCAGTGCAGAACTGAAAAGGTATAGCATTCCACAAGCCATATTTGCCCAAAGAGTGTTATGCCGATCCCAAGGCACACTCTCCGACCTACTCAGAAACCCAAAACCTTGGTCCAAACTAAAATCAGGTAGAGAGACATTTAGGAGAATGTGGAAATGGTTGCAGGAACCAGAATTTCAAAGGATGTCCGCCCTCCGGCTTGCAGGTGTGTATTGTTTAGTTATTGGTAGTATACATAATAAAGTTATTTTAAAATGTTAGAGGTTATTGTATGAAAGCCAGGACATTCTCCCCAAAAGTGTTTCTGTTTTATATGATTAACTACCAATTTAAACGGAAACTAGCAAAAACGTAAATAAATATTTATCAGAACGTTTTTCCAAATTAAACAAATTTATTTCAGAATGTGTACAACCGTGCACGAATATTTGTGGTGGAAGTAATTACATCTACCATATTAGTAAAAAGAAACCATAGAGTAACAGAGGGTTATATGCAATAAAAAAAGTCTATCTATGTTTCATTTCCATTTTTAAATAAACAATAAAAACACTTTTTTGGCTTCGTTGTGTTATACAACTTCCAATTCATTATCAAAAATCAATAGTCACGGTGTTAATGCCTTAACAGTTTGGTCACATTTTTTAATTAATTAAATATATCAAAGATGAGGTTTTTTTAATAATTTAATAACGGGTTACCGATATATTGAGGAGCAAGTTCAAATTTGATAAATTTAGAAAAAATATTTGATGAGTAAAAATGTAAAAATGCCACCGTGCGTAAAGCTCATCAAAAATTAAATATTGAAATTGCTTGAATGACGGTTAAAATATTAAGTTTGCCAGGTATGTAAGAACAAATACAACGTGAAGCATATTTCCCATAAGAAACCCATATTAAATATCTCCCCTATTTATAATAACAAAAGCGCAGAGACACGTGAGCCCATCTGTCGGATCTAGGCCAATCTATGAATTCAACGATGAAATTATCTTAGCCTAGTTGAAGGCAATGGGTTTTAATACATAATATATTTCCGGTTTTTTCTTCTCCGTTTACATAATATCTCACACCATATATAACAAAAAAACACAACAATTATGTTTTCTCTCCTAAGATAACAAACAATGATAATCGTCCTCACCTCCCTCACTTCCAATCTCTTTTATAATTTTTTATTTAATGTTTTGCAATAGTTCAAAATCACCCATATCAATATGAAGATATTTCATATACGTAAAAATTTTTGGAAATATTTCTGTGCACAACTTTTTTTTATTGGCTTAGTATACCAAGTTTCAGGTTCATGACTGATGAATATTGAAATTTTTTTGAACATAATAATAGGGAAAATGATGCAAAAAAACCTATTTAATAATAATTTGTTGGTTCGTCAATGTTACAGGGTGTTGAGGTAATCGTAAAAGAAAGAGTGGAATAGAGGAGAGGTGACGACTTATTTCAATTCTTGTTGGCTAGATGAGATCACTTACTGCAATTCTTAAAGGATGATTCCCTTGCGTACAGACCTCCGTTGAGGTAATGGTAACAAGAGGAGAAGTGGATTACTCCAATTATTGAGGCATGATCTCAATGCCGTTTATATACGCATCTTCGTTGAGGTATTTGTAGCAGCAGGAAGACAGAGTAGAGGTGAAGACATTGATTTTAATTATTCTGGTTTGGTATTTGTTCATGACCTCAATTTCTCTTATATGCAGACTTCCGTTGAGGTAATCGCAAGGGCACAGGAAAGGTGATTTTCAGTTCTTGTGACAAGAAGAGGAGGAAGGATGGAAAGGAGGTCTCACTGCAATTCTTGTAGCATGACCTCAATCTTCCTTATATACAGACCTTCGTTGACGTAATCGTAGCAAAAAAACAAAAAAACCGCACAGGCGAGGTGATTTATTCTAATTCTTGTAGCGTTATGTTAATCTTCCTTACTGATTTTTATTGAGGTAATCATAGCAAGAAGAAGAGGAAGTGTAGAGGAGATGTGACTTACTGAAAGAGAGGGTATGGTACAGGAGAGGTGACTTATTAAATAGCTCTTGTATACAGATATTCACCGAGGTGATAGTAGTACGGAAAAGAGAAAAAGTGATTTTTCTGCCATGACCTCAATATCTCTTTATGCAGCCCTGTAACTGTAGCAGGAAGGGTAGAGAAGTGGCATATTTCAATTGTAGTGGATTGGCATTTGTTCATGACCTCAATCTCCCTTACATACAGACCTCCGTTGAGGTAATCGCAATATGAGAGAGGGAAAGGTAGAAGAGTGGTGGTTCATTCCAATTCTTGTGCCATGACCTCAATCTTTCTTATATACAAACCTCCGTTGAGGTAATCGTAGGGGTAGGGCACAGGAAAGGTGACTTATTCCAATTTTTGTGGCATGACTCTTTGTATATAAATTTTCATTGAAGTAATTCTTGTGGCTTGACATTTGCTCGTGACTTCAATTCCTCTGTCTACCATTAGTAATTATAAGCCTGTGTGTTACAACTCCTCAGCACGATTTTAATAATTTGACCTTCGTCAAAGTCATTCAGCTGCCGTCTTTGTGACGACTGTGAGAAGCATTTAGTGATTGCTGATATACAGGGTGTTTCAGTTAACATTTCCACAGCCGATATATCGGAAACTAAAAAATATATTTTTATTCTGTAACAGTAATAGATGTGCATTGTTAATGCCTTCTTCAGGATGTACAGTCGGCGCCACCCAAATGTGAACGCATTTTGGTTGTCATGGAAATTTCTTCTGAATTTCATTGTAGTAAGTCAGACTTTGTTTAGTGGCGTAACACAGAGTGGGTATATTGACAGAAAATAATATTACTTTTATTATTTTCTATTACCATAATAATAATTGGAAGGACGAAGGGCAACACGAATAATATAAAAGAAGTTAGTTTACTAATATTACCTACATGTTAATGGAAGAAGGTTAATATTAATTATTCCTTTAATTGTGAAATAAAATGACACAATTTAAGTATATTAAAACAATAATTGATATTTTCAACAATCAGCAATTCTTCAGGTCAGATAGCTTAAGACGTCTTTGTGTTATTCTGAAAGACCCTGGGAATAATGTTTCTTCTAGAGTTTTGACAGCGGTTTCGAAAGGATTCTGATGGATAAATTCGACCAAAGCATGGTCTTCATTCTCAATGGAGACCTTCCCTACACCTTGCCTTATAGGTCTTTGGAGTCTTCTTCTTGCTAGCGCTTTTTTTTATATAAAATATACAACTTTTACTAACATTTAAATCAGCAGCTACTTCACTCAAAGACCGATTTTCTTCCAATTTAGCTATAGCCCTCGTTTTTTGCGCTTCAGTTAAATGACTTGGCATAGTTATCTTTGCTTTTACTTTTTTACCTTTCAATGACAAATATATTTGAAAACTATTTTCTAATTTTACGGCAACTATGATTTAAAGTGTAAATTACACTATACAATGTTGCCGTTCACATTTGGGTGACGCCGACTGTACAATTTACTATTATATCATTACCAGAGCGATGCAGTTTGAAAATATCTTTCAATCGGGGAAGCCATTCGATTAAGAACTAAATTTTAAGCAAAATCGAAAAAGTCAGATCTGCTGTAGTTTTTGAGATATTTTATTTTTATTGTCTAAATTTTGAGTGTTGTATTTTTATTAATTGCTGTAACTTTTTAACTATTGGTTTTCGGATGTCGGTATGTAGTAACTTTTTTGCCAGGTATAAGAGAATTTACTGGTGGTAAATTTATTTTACCACAATTTGCTTTAAATTGAGAAATTTAAATTAATAGAATTTTAATATTATTGCTTGGCACTTTCTATCGAATGGATGTATTAATTACATTTTTAATTTTAGCTTCTAAAATAAAACTTACGTATAAAATAAAAATCGAAAAAGTTGAGCCCTGTCCTAAGATTCGATCTCTGAACTTTCGCACGGAAAACGGGATTGAAAACCGCTCGACTATGACTATCAATTTTAAATAATTTCCGATAAAATCGGAAGTGATATTAAAAAATTTATGACTAGTAAATAATTCTCTTATAGCAGATAAAAAAAATTTAAGGAACCTACATCCAATATTAACCCAATATTAAAAAAGTTACAGTTTTTCAAAAAAATACAATACCAAAAAATTAAACAATAAAAATAAACTCAAAAAACTACAGCAGATCTGACTTTTTCGAATAAGAACAATTTTGTTTAAAATCTAGTTCCTAATCCTAATCGAATATGTTTCAAAGCCTCCTCGATCGAAAAATATTTTTAAACTGCAGCGTCATATCTGTTGATTTTATAATAATAAATTGTACTTCCTGAAGAAGGCATTGCCATTAACAATATACATCTATTACCGTTTACAGAATAAAAATATATTTTTTAGTGTCCGAGATATCGGCTGTGGAAATGTTAACTGAAACACCCTGTACATATATTTGAAATTGGGTAATTCATTTAGATAAAAACTTGTGCATCTTAAAAGTAGTTGAATCCGTAAATCTAAATAGTAGAAATTAATAATTTTAACGGGTTTTGGTAGTATAGAATGGTGTATGATCTAAATTTTTATATTATGTTTATAATTGTTTCGGTCGGAATTGAAATTTATTGGCCCGATCGAGTAAAAAATATTTTTGGACTGTAAAAGCAAATTTAATAGACAACTCTAAATTGGAGAAATGTCTTCCGTGCAAGTGATTTTTTTATTTGCTTTATCGATAATAGTATGTAAATAAAAATTGTTAATAGCATGTTCTCTAATTAGAATAAGCGAATTGCACATGGCATTGGAAAAAGGGAATAATTAAAAAAACATTCACACGGAAACTTCGTTGCAAAACCTGGTTCCCCATTGTTATCTCCTTATCTAAGATACGAGATAAAAATGTATATGTCGCATTAGGATAATGTTTTGCACATTTTTTCCACCTAACGTCGATTTCATTTTAAATCCTTTTACCGAGGCCAATTACCGACGATTACCCCCAACCTTTACATTTTGCCAAACCTCTTATTTGTCGAAACGTAGGGATTTTTCACTTGCCTAACTTCTAATAGACGACTGCTTTACATCTTTTCTGAGGGACAGTATATCAACTACATAACTCTCGCCTAAAGTTAAACAGGTTCATATTCTTGAATGCGTTTTTTGCCATGTCTCAGCGACTTTTCAAATAATCATAAAAAGGCTAGTTGTCGCTGGAAAACTCTATACCTTGTATAAGTCATACTTTTTTATTCTACAACATTATCGCAATCGCCAAGAAATAAGTTTATGGATACCTAATAATTCTGTTTTTGTACCATGTTAACAAAATAAAAGATAATAAGACTCTCTTCACCCACATTGTCAGCATAAATTATATATAAATTACAAGGTCGCGAATATTTTAATGAATACGGATTTAAACAACTAAAAATAACGTGATGAAACACAGTTGAGACTAATTTCTCTTATACTGAAAATACTGCAAATTAAAAAAAATTTAAGCCTAAATTCCGCAGTTCCTTCCTCCGATTTTCATTTTTGTGCAAAATATTAAAAACAACCGCCTTTTCCCAATTATTTAAGAAATCAATTAAATTTTCGGATGTTTGATTAAACTATTATTACTGGGACTTCTTTGTTATATCAGATTGGAAATACCCTTGAGTGAGCTCAGAGCTCATCATCGTCTAATGTCTAATTACTGAATAACGGACTCAACACGTGTGGGATGTAAGACGTAGCATCATGGATTCATGGAATAAAGTGAAGTAAATTCGTATCTGCAAAATTGCTACCCAGACAGTCTCATTGTGGAGTTGCAGGGGTGGTTCTGACGATTCACATAAACACTGGGACGAAACAAACTCGTCGGTGTTAAAAATTCATTAAGCGGTTGTAAATGAATTTTGTACGGGGGAAATGCAAGTTCTTCCTTAAAATTTGGCAGGTGCCTTAAGACTGACTCAATTTCCTCATATATATAAAAGGACAGCATACCTCCAAATGTGTTCAACACTTTTGTCTTTTATTTAGTCTTCCAGAACCTATTTTCCTTCCAGTAGGGTCTGATAATCCATAATGGTTTTAAAGTTTACAGTAAAATCGGGATGACATTCTCTGAATCTTTTGTAACAGCCACAGAGGGAACACATCCATTCACCGTTTTCAATTTTGGACCCATTTATGATTCCAGTAAAAATATTTTTCGACCTTACCCGACCTCAAGTTTTAATACTCCGAATAGAGTTACAAATCAATTGAATCTCCAAAGATTAAGCTTTTGAAGAGCTTTTGGGTTAAATAATTCTTAGTTTATTTTTCATGAGAAATATTTTAAGTGTTCTACATATGTTTTATTCCTGTAAAACTTCTAATTAGTGTATATTTACTCGGCCCACGCGTTTATAGTTTCTGAGCTAATAATACTACATCACAGGTAAATGAACCAGCTTTACTTTTACTGTACATCCAAATTAATTCTGCGATATTTGCACCACGCTGCAGGTTAAAATGATGTAATACATCTACAATTCATTTCCTCACATTTTCCTTGTATTTCGTAAAACATTATTGCCAACGTCAGTTTTACATACTAAGAAAACTCCTAGTGACAGGTTGTAATAGTATATTTACGTATCCAGGTAATAACCTCGTCCTTCGCTGCCACTTGTTTATTATTGATTTTTCACAAGCTCTGGATTTTATTTTGGTTGGAGTGAAACACCACGTAATATAACTTGCTAATATACCGACGCAGCTCCTTATTTTAATTTTTGAGGATCGGTTTTAACGTGTTAATATATTAATATAACACGGATTTTTTTCAATGAGTAATGATATTGATTGCGTCATAAGGCAATTGATAACCAACCAGAAGGTTCCTTGAAACTTCCCAAGGAAATGTTTACCCAAGACTACTTTCTTCAGTGTAAGCCATAGTAGATAAACAAGTTCAATTAGCACCTGTATCAAGTTGGATGGCGTAGGAATAGATATCACATGCATTCCTGCAATATAATTTTTTTTTAAACTACCTACTACATGTCAAGGAAACTAAATTCATGATCATTTTAAAATCCAACAAAACAACGAAAAACTCATTGTCAGTGACAACATAGAGCACATACACATACAATGATCAATTCCCATAACCTTTAAAAGTTTTTTTAATTTCTTGGTCACATAGCAAAAAACGGCATGTTACGGTTGATTATGCAGGGGAAAATACAAGGAATGAGGAGCGCAGGAAGAAAAAGAATACCGTAGCTGCGAAATTTAAGGGAATGGTTCGGCTGTTCTCCATCCAAACTTCTTCGAGCTGCAGCCTCCAAAATCAAATTATCCAGATGATTGGCAAACTTCGAAGCGAAGATGGTGCCTGAAGAAGAAGAATTTTATTTGACCCCTTCAGTACCACAGTGCTCGGTCAAAGGTCGAGAAATGTATCCAATAGTCTCATATAGATTTTGAATATATGTGGTGTGTCTCATTCTACCTCTACCACTAAGCATCATGAGCCAAGACGTCAATAACTTATACAAATAATCCTGACTCGTATGGAAGCACGACAGTCACATCCTTTGTTTTGACCTGCCAGGGGTCATACTAAAGAAGCAGGACTCCTTTGGTGTCTCTTTAGAGGAAGAACATGATGTTCCTTAAAGCCTTGATGTCCATCCAAGATCACTGATTCAATTAGCATCTGTAGCGATTAGCATAGCATATAAATTGATTCCACAAGCATTCGATGTACCACAAAGTCCAATAATCTCCTACAGATTTCGAGTGCATATGGCTCTCACTTTGTTCTACCTCTAACACTAGGCACTGTGAGACAAGACTTCAGTGATATTATGAACTGATCAAGCAGGTTAACGTTGCGTTACGTGACGAATCCTGACTCGTATGGGAGCACCACAGTCACATGCATTTTTTTGGCTGGACAATACCTGCCAGAGGTCATATTAATCAGGATCTCTTTGGCTTTTTTTAAAGAATGGACATGATGTTCTGACAACCAAAAGATTTCTTGAAGCCTGTTAAGGAAATGTAGGACTAGATTCCATAAATATTCGGCAATAAGCTGGCCTTTCTCCAGATGAACAAGTGTAAGCTATACTAGATACTCTGCATTAGCATCTGTAGTGACTTTAGATGGCGTAGGACTAGATTCCACAACTATTCGGTAATAATAGTTTTATTTGACTCCTTCAGTACCACAAGGTCTGTAGGCAATTCTGAAAGGTTGTAGTGTATCCAATAATCTACAGATTTCAAGTGCGTATGGCTCTCACTTCATTCTACCTCTAGCACTAGGCATCGTAAGAGAAGACTTCAGAGGTACCAAAAACTCATCAAGCAGGTTAACGTTATGTTAAATGACGCATCCTGACTGGTATGGAAGCACGAAAGTCACATGCATTGTTTTATCTGGACAATACCTACCAGGGATCATACTAAGAAAGCTGGGCTCCCTTAGCTTCTGTTAAAGGACGAACATGGTGCTCTCCACTTATTTTATTTAGTACTACTAGTGCATAGAACTGATCAAAGGTCAAACCTATATTACTATAAGGTTTTGATAGTAGGGTAGTAATTAGAAATACGCAAAAATGGGACTTTGGATGTATGGTCTCTTGTTCATTAAACTGGATAGTCATCGTCGAAGGACCCGGAATAAGGGTATTCTCAGACGTAGTTTAATATGATAAATCCTACTATTTACAGTTCCGAAAACACCCTATGTATATATAATAATAATAATTCCTTTATTACATATAATATTTTATATACATATATATATAAAATATTTTCAATATAAACGCCAGGAGCGACGAAGTTTTATCCTGTAACGCGAGTGTGGAAGGCCGCGTGGTGTGAAGGTGAATCATCAGACAATCGATTTTTCCCTACTTTCAAGTTTCAGAGGGGTCGTTAAGTGAGAGAGAGATAACGATATCTATGTAGAGCGCGTGTTACTCTATTCGTCTACCCTTACAATCTAAATTACTCCGTTTTATCATTCCATACCACAGTGTTTAAGTAATTATGAAAAATAAATTAACTAGTTCACTGAAATTTCACATACCGAGTTGGAATTGCAGTGTGTGTATATTTAATGATTTTTTATCTGATTATTGATTATTTGATTCTATAGCAGGATTCGGTGAATTAAACCTTAGGAATAAAAAATTAGGAATGAAAAAACAGACAAACTCGAAAGAACGTATCTCATCTTTTTTATTCACGTAAAAATTGGGGTTGCACTCTCGAAAAGTTGTTCTAGAACAAATGTTTAGCAAATGTCTCTGATAATCTTGTAATATTGCCCTTATATTTGAAACATTTTTCCAATAAAGAAGTAATTAAAAAGATATAAGTAGAGATAAAAAAAAGCCAATTACCCCTCAAGCAATACATTTTTATACTAAAACTAACAAATTCGCCGAAAAATAAATCGCGTTTGGGCCGTTTGGGCATGACGTAAAATTTTGCCCCTTCTCCTCTCAGGTGTGGAATTTTTTCCCTCCAACAACCTACTCCCCCAAACTCAAAAATTCGCCAAAAATCAAAATAAGAAAGAATTCAAATTTATATCCTTTTTGTTAATTTCGTTGGCCTTGGGTATTTCCTATTAGCCAGCATTAAATCCTTAAGAGGACTGGACACAAAGTTAAAAAATATTTTAATTAAATAATAAGTCCTGAAGCGACTACTACCACCGAAGTAGTTTCCACAGAGATAAAAATAATGCACAGTATATCTACTGTCGTGTATTCCGCCAACCAAATTCGCATCATCATGAAATGAAGTAGCTCAAAAAAATCTGATGGAAATACATTCCTTATGAAAACTATGTAAAAAAATTAAGGATATTTGCAAAAGCTGTTATAAAACCGTTATCCATAAAATGTGAAGGGTATAACTATCATTTCGTATTTTCTATCATTTACGTTTTAGAGAAACTTAATTGAATTGTGATGATGTAGCGCTGCTGCTACGTTATCGACATTTTTAGGACGAGCAGAACGAGTTGTTTGTAAACGTATTGATTTATATTTGCTGGTGTAATATAAACCTCGCTAAAGCTTTACATGTGCTTTTAATAATCATGAAGTCAGATTTTTAGCGTCATGCGTTTATCGTGTTTTACCATATTTATTGCGTTATTGCGCTATACTAATGTGACATATTATATTGGCTGGGATTTTACATGTACATTTCGTTGATATCCTCCAAATTTTGACGGGATCACGTTTACTTCGTAAGATCGTTATCCTAAATAGGACGAAATTTGTGATATTGCAAAATATAGAAGGGGGCAAATAATTTCTTCTAAAAAATAAGAATTATAAAAATTTCAACTGTCAAGGCCAGAATGAGAAATTTGGAGCCCACATATATGGATATACCCCTAAATATGGCTTAATTTTTAATGGGGAAAATCAGAGCAAATTTTATAATGAACACTAATATTTAAGTTAAATGCTTCGGGTTAAGCGATGGTGGCAAATCAATTTGTGAACGTTATTAATAAATAATAATAATAATGATAATAATTTGTATTGCCCAAATTTACGAAGAGAATTTAATGAATAAATGAATAAACATTATTAGGTTTCGCAAATCTAAGGCTATAATAATCAAATTCATTATATGATAGCTTATAACTCCTCTTTGATTAATCTGAACGTTTTTAACCACATATGGATCTTAATACCTGAAGAAGAAAGTATTGCCTACGGAGTAATTCTAGCCAGAATCTGACAATATCGTGCACAAAATAATAATTCCGGCCTAGCCAACTTCCTGATTTTAAATAGACACCCTGTATTTTCTTGTTCGTCATGAAATTTTGATTTCTACGATATATTACAAATTGGAATTTGTTTAAGAATTAAAAAAAACATAAAAAAACTGAAAAACACAAGTAGGCCACTGTGGAATTTTATTTTTTAATCTTTTAGAAAGTAAACACGTTGAGTTTGACGCATGGGCGTATTTTTTGTCACTTCATGAACGCAAAATTCATTTTAATTAAACAAGCGTGTGTACATGGAGTGGCAGAAAACACGCCCAAGAGTCAAATTCAACGCATAACGTTCAAAAATACTACTTGTGTTTTAGTTTTTCACATTTTCGAGGCCACTTTTTAAATCAATGTCAACCTGTTTCATAACTCTGAAATCAAAATTCCGTGACAACCAGGAAAATGCAAAATATTCAGCTCAATATTATTTCGATGACACTCAATTGTGAATAAATAAACAATAATCAATACCTTCTACAGTATGGCAATGTTTGTTGTTGTATGACCAGCAAATGAAACTTTATCGTATTTAATTGCATCTATCATGTTATTAATGAAGAGCAAGAATAGCAAGTAACCAAGATTGCAAAGAACTACTACGTGAACCGTTTTTGTACAACCAGGTTTATAAAATATCAATTTCCAAAAGGAGGATAGACGTTATTGGAAGGAAAAGTGGATCTGGAGTACCAAACAAAAGAACAGAGATAGTAGCCAACAATATTAGAGGAATGATGAAGAATGATCCTGCTAAATCTTTGGAGGTTAAACTAAGAGATACTTTTGTCTTATGGTACCGGTCAGACAGTTTAAAGAAGGATCTGCATTTTTCGTTCCACGAATGAAGGAATGCTTTCTGGACAATTTATTTGCATCATCGAGGCATGGTTTCTCGGTGATTCTATCATAATATATGCAGAGAGAGAGCAGAGAATCTTCACAAATTCATTGGAACGTCTCCTGCATCCCCTCAAAGTGAGATTCTGGGTAGCTGAGACCTATTTCCTTTACTGTATGAATGAAAATTTGTACATTCAACACAAATCCGTTCACACGATGATGAGCTACGCAATTTTCATTTCGTAACAAAATCTTACAAAGATGGAATAGTGAGCTACGAGCACTTGCTTCGGAGTTATTACTCCTTATCGGCGCAGCATATTTAAATTTTTTTATTAATTTAAAGTCTACTCATACGACGACCCTTTTCTTTGAATAGCACACTCTTAATAGTTTTTAATCGCTCACATATATTCATTTTTTTAATTGCATAATAGCCTTGAAAAAAAGCGCTTATTTCTTGCATGAGATGTGCAATTAGCAATAATTTCCATTAAATATTTTTGTATTTGTTTGTTAAAGCTCCCGTTAATTTAATTATGACCTTATGAACTTGAATGAACATTCTCCTTCACGTATGTAAATCGAATGAATTAATTATAACATACCCCGCATATACTTTAGCCTGGAATATATCAAATAATGTTACACAGAACACATAAACTTGCCTCATTTTTACTACAGTTGGAACAGAGATGTATAAACATAACAATATATTTATATATTTAATTTATAAATTGTACATAATTTGTAACAACTGTCCAAATGCTGGTTTTATAAAAAAAAATAAGCGTGATCAGGAAACTAGACCTTTCGCTTTGCTGCAAACAATCTTAGATATACTATAATTAAAAAATATTGAAGAACACTATATTTTGTTAAAACTAAAACTTACAAAGTAAATCACCCTGTAAGGAATTTTAATTAAAACATCGGAATTAGTTACTGTTTTGGCATTTCCTCTGGTTTCTTATATACAGGAGGTGGTACAAAGATCCCCTGACTGATATCACTTAACGTCAGTAAACTATGACACATACGGCGTGATTATTAATGTTCATCATATCTTTCTGCTGATTGGTATTAAAATTTGGAAAACGTTGAATTGTCCAATGAAAACATTCGTAGTGTTATACAACTTTGTACCTCCTTCCAAATTCAGCAAGAGGGCTATAAGACGAAAAACCTAAATGTGTACAAGGAAAATGACAGTAAATAATGCTTTTAGAATTATTAGTGATAGGAATGTATACAAGTGGAGAGGTCTGAGTAAGCCATAGTGGAAGCGAGAATCAAACATGTAAGTAAAGCTCCATGCATTGCCGATTTACTTTATTTCAGTAACGACCAATGCTCTGAGTTTTATGTTAATGTTAACAAAGAATTGCCTTCCTCGCTGTTAATATTCCTATTACTAAGAGTTCTAAATGTCGTTGTTAACTATAATTTGCTTCTTCCTTTCTGCCAAGTATGGCTATGTGAGCATTCTGTCTTTGTTGTACACATTTGGTTTCTCCCATTTACCTTGCCTTATAGCCCTCACACTGTATACCAAAGTGAGTTTAACCCACCGTTTGAATGAAAATTGAAATATATTTCCTCTGTTTTATAACATAACATATAACTGGCATTTGGAATGATGTTTTTTGTCGTTGTTGACTTCTCTCTTGTTTCATTGCAGACTGCCAGACGCGCAATGTAAACGTGAGGGCAGTCAACTCCAAACGAAGAAAGTCATCCTCCTCTTCGTGCTTGTGAGTTCTAACTGTCTGTCTGTTTCGATGTTACCGCGAAAAATTTGCATGATTAATGTATATATATATAATATTGTCATAATTTGTATTAACCGTTGCATGAGCTCGGCGAATTCTTAAGCGCAAATTGCTAAAAAATATTGGCAACTATATATCGGCTAGGTGTACAAGGGATATGGTTTATAGTTTCTTTTCGTTTCATAATTCAGAAAATCTAACAGGACGCGTCGATCTTGCACAATTACATTTATCGTAGTTGAAATGTAAAGAAAAAAATGGAGTAATCATATTTCAGTTACACCGGGCATGTTGAACGTACTCAGTTGTTGGTATTTACTTAGAAACGCATGTTACTTTAAATGTTCTTTAACAAAAACTGCGTCTTCGAAAGATCAGCACTACGAAATATTTTTGAATAAAACCTTTATGCAGATCCGGCAAAGACCAGTCTTAAATCCATAATAAACCTTGCAATTTGCTTGCTTTGAATATTAAAAAAAAAAGTAGTAATGCTTCAGGTCATATATTTAACAAATTGTTTGGTCTTTTTACCAAAAATATATGTAACTGACATATTAATTTTGAATTTATAAAATTGTTGAAAATCCCACTAGCTGTTTTTTAAGTCACATTTCATGTTAAATATTAAAGTTATTCCTCTTCAATACCTTATTGCACACACTTCCTAACGAAATATTTTTAAGTACCTACATATTAGCTTTCTAACCTAAACATATCAAATATAACGCTTTGCGATCTCTACATGAGCTCATAGTACTTGATAGTCCAAAAAATTGTAGCTGAGTCTGTTGATTGTGGGTGGTCACTAAAGACGGTTAAATTGGTTAACGAAACTAACTTTCAATGAAAACAGCCCGGATACTTTTAATAAAATGTATGTTGTATAACTCTCTCTTCGAATCACCTTTTTAACAATTTTTTCCCACACCTAATAGTTATTATTCCAAGCGATGGTGACTAATTTTAAAGTTTAATAACAATTTTTTTTATATATTTCAGCTGCTCAGATTCCTCAGCGAGGCAGTAAGTATACAATTTAATTTTATACTTAATAATTTTAGCACCTCGTATTCTATATAGCATATTTTGAACATTTAAATTTAGTAGAATAGTATGCAACACTTAGAATAATTAATTCGTTCGATACCTACTAAAACCAATGGCATGACAAACAAGTACTTATTTGATATTAAATGTTGTTTCGTAATTAATTGTACACTTTTCGCTTATTAGTTTAAATGTTTAAAGATTTAAATTTTTAAACAAACATTTAAACACTCAAATACTTAAACATTTAAATAATCAAACTTTCAAATATTTAAACATTCAAGAGTTTAAACGTTTAAACGCTTGAATATTTAAACATTTAAACAACATTTAAGCATTTAAACATTTAAATATTTAAACGTTTAAACATTTAAACGCTTAAACATTTAAACTTTTAAACACTTAAACATTTAAACGATTAAATATTTAAAGACTCAAACATTTACACACTTAAAATTTGCAATTAAACACTAAACATTCAAACTTTTAAGCATTCTCATTTAAACACTTTAATATTTTATTTACAACTCAAACATTTAAACATTTGAACACTAAAATATTCAAAAATTTAACCACTCAATTATTTTATAAAGATTTAAATTTTTAAACAAACATTTATACACTCAAACACTTAAACATTTAAATAATCAAACTTTCAAATATTTAAACATTCAAGAGTTTAAATACTTGAATGTTTAAACATTTAAACATTTAAACATTTAAACATTTAAACGTTTAAATATGTAAACGTTTAAATGTTTAAACATTTAAATAATCAAACTTTCAAATATTTAAACATTCAAGAGTTTAAACGCTTGAATGTTTAAACATTTAAACATTTAAACGTTTAAATATTTAAACGTTTAAACATTTAAACGATTAAACCTTTAAACATTTAAACTTTTAAACACTTAAACATTTAAACGATTAAATATTTAAAGACTCAAACATTTATACAGTTAAACATTTAAACACTTAAAATTTGCAATTAAACACTAAACATTCAAACTTTTAAGCATTCTCATTTAAACACTTAAATATTTACAACTCAAACATTTAAACATTTGAACACTCAAACATTCAAACATTTAAACACTCAATTATTTTATAAAGATTTAAATTTTTAAACAAACATTTAAACACTCAAACACTTAAACATTTAAATAATCAAACTTTCAAATATTTAAACATTCAAGAGTTTAAACGCTTGAATGTTTAAACGTTTAAACCTTTAAACTTTTAAACACTTAAACATTTAAACGATTAAATATTTAAAGACTCTTACACACTTAAACATTTAAACACTTAAAATTTGCAATTAGGCACTAAACATTCAAACTTTTAAGCATTATCATTTAAACATTTAAACACTTAAATATTTACAACTCAAACATTTAAACTTTTGAACACTCAAACATTTAAACACTCAATTATTTTAAATAGTAAATTAAACATTTACGCATTATCATATAAACGTTTGAACAATTAAACATTTAACCATTTAAACATCTAAACATTTACACTACACACTCAAACATTCAAACATTTGAATATCTAATAGGTACTTAAACATATAACTTGTAGACACTCAAACATTTAAACTTTTAAGTATTTAAACGTTTAGGCATTATTATTTAATCGTTAATAAACTCAAAAATTTAAATTTTTAAACGTAAACATATCCAAACTTTTAATATATTACATTTATTAGGTACGTGTTTAAATATTTAAATGTTTGGCTTTAAATATTTAAATTTTAACGGTCCTCACGGCGGTGTCGGCCGTTAATCATAAATAGAAATAACTTAAACTCTCGTACGTAATAACAATCAGTTTACGCTCCTACAGTACCGAAAAACACACAGCTGTTACAGACTGTCCGTGACATCTTAAAATATCTTAATTTAAAAAAAAATCTTTACAGTGGCTGCAACTCAGTAGAAAATATTTTCGGTTATGTTACAATGGTATAATTTAAAGAAAATACATGTGACAATTACAGAATATGTATGTCGTAACGTTAGAATATGTATAGTAAATTGTGCAGATGTTCCAAATCTTTTGTCAGTTTAAGGGTCCTTTGTAAAAGGTCGTGTATTTTGACCCACAATTGCATTTAAAAAATTTAAAAGGGGACAACTAACCTTACCGATGAGTACTTTGCTCGCGCTAAGCTAAGCTCGTAATGTATAAGGATTAACAAATCATTTTGTCTTGGACGTTCCAGCTTTATACCTGAATCTTTGAAAACTTTATATTATAAGTTACTCAAAACAACTTAGAAGAAACTTAACAGCCGTCTATGTCTTTTACATACTATAGAAGAAACGATTTTAACCAAAAACGTATGAATTCCTAAATATGATATAAAAAGATGTGCTTGGTGTTATCATATTATTTACCGCCTAATAGTCCTGACCTTAACCCATTTAATAATTATTGGGGGTATGAATTGCAATTTATATATAGTGTATAATGATTATAACTGCTTTACAGGATGTTTGATCTTAAATACTTGAATTAACTGAAACTAGAACCGCTATTATTTTTATTACATTAATTGGATATTATGTTTTCCTTCGTGTCACTTGAAGCAATGCTTGTAAATCAAAGTTAGCCAATAGGTATCGAGCACCGTTTACTTCTTCTAAAGTGTTTTAATTTAAATCCATAAAGTTCTTACTCCGTTATTAATGGGAATGTCAGCCTGCCTCACTGTTCCAGGTTGCAAACGGAAAGAGGACCCTTCGACCAATTCGGAGCAACTCCCTACACCCAAGAAGCCCAGACTGGTTTTCACAGATCTGCAGCGCCGTACTCTGCAGGCTATTTTTAAGGTTAGTCAAAGATTTAGCGTGATTTTAATTAAATAAAAGAAAGCGACATTGACGCGTATCTGAGTCAAGAGTATACAGTGAAATCACTTAACGGAAGACCGCGGATCCACGTCAATGATTGGTGATTGGCGTTGCTAACTCGTGTGTTAATTTCTCTAGATAGTTAATGATCAATCGTTTTATATCTAGGAAACGAAGAGGCCGTCAAAAGAGATGCAGGTCACGATTGCAAGGCAGTTAGGTTTGGAACCTACGACTGTAGGGAATTTCTTCATGAATGCTCGGAGGAGGTCGATGGATAAATGGAAAGACGAAGACCCGAAAGCAGCGGCGCAGGCACTCCTTCATCAGCAAATGTCGCCGGGTATGGATCACGACGACTTAGATCAGGACGGAGATATGGACAATGATATGGACGATCATGATGATGTCTTGTGACATGCGTTTCGTGATCGACATTTGTTATTGCTGTGACACTATGTTTGAGTGACGCGTTTTATAGAACAATTAGTTATAGTGTAGATTCACCAACTAATTGTGTATTTGACCTACAAAGAGATTTAAATATTCTTTTGTTTTGCAGCATCACCAAAGCCATTAATTTAAGACAATCAGACACACCCATTTTGCTGTTTAGCAACTTGTTATCTCTTCATCCATTATTGAGAACTTTACGCAATATACAGAGTAGTCAATATCAATTATCCGTTTATTAACATACAGTTGTTTGTGATATTTTTCTACATAGGAATTTAATGTTATTTATAAAATACTTATATACAAAATAAGTCTTGTGGAAATTTTACTTTTGAAAAAACTGTTTTTATAAGGTCACGCCCTTGAGTGTTTTCAAATTACTCTGTATGGTAATAAATCGTGGAAAAGCAAGAGAATCAAATATCTAGAATACTCACTTAATATTTCTATAAAACGTTTAGCAGATTTGGGTGTGTGTGTGTGTGTGTGAAATTGTTCTACATAAGTTTTATTAAGTTCGAAACGTATATAATGTTTTGAATTTTCGTAAATTTATAATTAGGCAGAAAATAAAAAGTGTAGAATTTTTATCACCGGCAGTACAAAATTTCTAACACACGTTGAAAGAGCTTCCCAACTCGTTTTGGTAAAATAAAAAATAATAATTTTTTACTTATTTTATTGTCACGTGTGATGTTGCTTTTTTGATTAACATATTAAGTCCATACCTCTTTACATTCCGAACTATGTTTATATACTTTCTACACTTATTTATAAAGGGGTTATCTATAGAAATGAAATATATCGAAGCTTTATTAACTTACGGTTCGGTTTTCTAGAGACAATCAATGGTTATTGAGTAAAAAATTAGTGATCAATTTGAACGATAAAATGAAACGAAAACAACGGATACACCTAGTGCCCTGCATCATTGTACCGTAACTTATGGACACACAGAAAAAAATACATATTGGCATAGGACGCGCGATCTCCATCTTGTAATACATAGTACAATATAGCTCATAGACATGTTGCAAAAATTTGAAACTGAGGATAGGATATGAATTGAGTGGGACATTTACTTCATTACCTATTAATTCATTTATTTTACAATAATTTAGCCGCAGTTTGTGCAGAGTATAATGAATTACATGTTCAATTACAATTATTCATTACAACACACTTGATACTTGTGGGACATAGGGCGCAGGCGTTATAATAGGGGCGCAGTGTCAAGCGAAGTAAAACACGGCGATCTCCTTCCGTTAGTAGACAATTGCGCAAACGGCGTCCGCTTCCGTGGTATTTATTATATTTTTAAATTTCAGACGTTTTGAGGTAGGCGAAAACCAAGTACGCATTTGACGCACAGAAATTTATTAATTCTTTAAATATTCTCATAGTGGTTTGTGTTAAATTTTTGCGCAAATTTGTTAAATATACACTTTGTAATGATGCTCGGTGAATTTTAAATATTAAGCAACCAAAAGTGCCCCCACTAAAAACCCTGCCTCAAATTTTGTAGTGAAATCTGATCGTTCGTGCCTTAATTTTGCAAATTAAAATGACTCGTGGGAAGTGCACTCGAATCTCTGCTACCCTCAAAATGTCGTTTATCCTGTAATCGACCTCGTTTCCCGTCCTCGAATAAATTTATACGGACCTGCGTCCTAAACTGACTCTCAGATATCTACGATGTAAGCACGTTAAAGATCTTTACGCATGACAGACTCGGTTCGAAAAATTTTGTTTAAGGGTGCCAGTGTTTATATAATAATAATAATAATAATAATAATAATAATAATAAAACGTCTTTATTTGGGCGAAGTTCGGTTATAAGAGCACTCTTCCCCTTAACCCTCATACAGGGTGTTTCAAAAGTAAGCGTAAACCTTCTAGGGGCGTAATCCTTGGATAAAAATAAGACAAAAAGTGCCTATCAACATGGGTCCGGAAATGTTTTCTGAGGAAGTTACGGCCTTTCGATTGGGACACTCTGAAGACGGTTTTTCCGCAATATTTCCGAAACCGTTAACAATCAAATTTCGAAAATACATACACTGTATAAACTTTTGACGCTGAACTCGATGCTGAATTCAGAATTAAAAAATTTAGTCAGGGGCGTCACATACCGGGAAGGTTAAGGACTAAAATAACCCCATTTTTTTTTCGTTTCAGTTTATTAAGGTTTTCGTTGAGAATTATAAAATTTCAAAGTTTTCTACATAAAAAAGGTACTCTTAGTTCATCTCGATAGAATGAACTGTTTTCGAGAAAATTGATTATGAAAAAGATACAACAGTCGATCATACAAACGTTTGTCATTATTTTCAAGTAATTTGAAGTTCTACTGATAGTGATTGTCATTGTGACATGTGATTTAATTTTGGTCCAGTCTAGTTAGTAAATATTAAAATTAAAAGATTCAATAAAATAATAACTGTTTTTATTCGCTATTTAAAGGGCCGTAACTTCCTCAAAAAGCATTTCCGGACCCATGTTGATAGGAACTTTTTGTCTTATTTTTATCCGAGGATTACGCCCCCAGAAGGTTTACGCTTACTTTTGAAACACCCTGTATAAGCACTGAAGGGATTTGTCTTGTATCGTTGGAGCTTCGTCATCTGTTTTAAGTGAATAATTTACGGTTCATCCTATGTGGAGGCAGTTTATTGAGATATTCCAGTTTTTATAGACAAACCTATGTAATTATTTTAGTTATTTCACATTAAAAATGTACCTTTAGTTTTGTTGTCTAGTCACGAAATTGTTTATTATATAAAATTGTAAATAGTTGTTATTTGCCATAACTAATTTATTATATTTATTAAAGCAGGATAAGGTGAATTTATTTTTGTTTATTTAGCTTAGCTATTTAATAATTTATAAATATTGTTCTAGACTATTTAGTAATAGCGTTTAAAATTAATGTGATTTTTTTAAAATCTGGAACCTGTTGCGTCGTATATAAATTCTTTACACAGGTCAAATACGAATAATTAAATTTCTACACAAAAATTTGTAAAATATCAATACGCTATATTTTGGTAAAAAAAATCTAAAGTTTATATTTTAGCACAAATAAAACGATCTGTATTAATTACGGATAGATAATGTACAAAACAGCATTTCCATTTTTGTGTAAGAAAATAGTTCAATTTCTATGTCCGTTCTGCCATGTGAAAAAAAGGACATTTTTTCCTGTATTATTTCTTGTAATATACTTTTGTAAAAAGATTATTTATTAAAAAAGTAATAACAATAATAAAACGGATTATTAGATTGTTATTACTTTTCCTGTGAGAACTTTGTGTTGGAAGTCTGTGACAGTGAAAATAGGACATATTTAATAAATAGTACTGTTAAAAATCTATGTAAATATTACGGGACAAAAAGTATTTAAAAATAGTATTGTTGGGATCACTTTTGCTATAAAAACATAATGTAACTTTTGACTCTTACATGGATCATTGGGCTTTGTTTAATTTTTATATCAGAATTGTAAATGTAAGCTCTATTAATCATAGCTATTTTTTGTTACGTTTTATGTTTTTTTTAACTTATTTTTAGAAAGATAAAAACACCCTTCGTGACATTTTTAGGGTCACGAGATGCCTTAATATAACATGTTAACTGTTGTATAAATCTAGTCAGCACTTATCAAACGTGTTCCTTTCTGTAAACGTTCCTCTCTAGTCCTTTTTGATTTTTTTGTTTTATTACCAACCCATACACTTTAGCGATATTCATAGAATCACCAACTACTTCAAATTTCGACAAGAAAAAAGAACAATCCCATTTCCGTAAAAATCAGTCATTACTCTGGCACTAACAAGTACACTCTTCCCCAGGGAAGACCCTGCAGGCTGTTTTTTACCAAGTGGTGGGGATTTTATGTAAATTCGTTAGCTGTGTATGTAGAATAAGAAATATAATACTCTATACAGGGCTGTCGGTTGGTGTCCCATCATAAATGTCGAGATTTTTACTAAAATTAAGACACTGGCGAAACCGAGCAGCTCAACAGGAGCGGGTAGCTGATTTTTATTTGAATTGTGCAATTTTGATTTTTTTGACTTGCGGAGCACCCGCCCTCGTGTGTACTATAAGTTTTTGCACCACAAGCACTTTACAAACAATCATTTTTTGACTTTCAGAAAGTCGTTATCAAACGAAATGATGCCATATTTTTACGCATTTTTAAACATGTTTCATTATTCATACTTTGGCAATTACTTAAATTTCCAATTGTCGTATCTGCATAAACAAAATGTTTCGTTCTTGAAAATGCGACGTTTTCAAATTTACTGTTCAGAGGTGCGAGTGCATGGGGTAACTCCAAATGCAAAATTTCAAATTCGAAACAAAATAATACGTAATATCTTTGGACATTAAAATATTTTTAGAGAGTTAATGTACAATTTATATATTCCTAAGCCAAATTTATCATATAACATGTTACTGTCTGCAAGTCCAATAAAATTTTAAAATTATTTCGGGTTATCCTGTACTCTCGAATGTTTTGCTTAAAACTAATGATTTTGTGAAAATTGTTGAAAAATGCCGTAATCGAGTAAAATTCGGATCACCGACTCTTAATAATAATACTTTATATTGCTAAGTAAGTTTTTCACAAATCATGATTGGTCATAGCCAACCGGTATATTTTTTAGTGCAATAGTTAAAACGTGTAAAAATGGCAATACCATATCCCATCAGTGTACTCGTGAGTTCACGACTTTACACGATTCTGTAGAAATATAGCGTTGATTAAAGAAACATTTAAAGTAACACAATGTAGTTTTATTTAAGTGCAATTCCCACGCGCGGTGGCTACGGAAGCGCCTAGGGGCCAATGTAAAACGTTTTTTTTAAAGTCGCTTATTAGACGACTTTATCGCGACTAACAGATGCGCGACTGTTAGTCGCATTTATGTCGACTAACAGACGCGCAACTGTTAGTCGCGTTTATCTCGACTAATAGACGCGTTTATTTTGCGCCACTTCATGCGCCAATTTTTCGTCACATACGAAAGCACTTGACGAACGTAGTGATAGTAGGTAGTTGATATCAGTAGATTTTAAATGTAGTTTCTATAATATTAACTAATATTCGGAAATTATTAACTTTACTTCTTTGTACTTAATCGTTATATTATTATTGTCTAAAAGTTATTTTTGGCATCGTTCAATCTTCTTTCTATTCTTGTTTGGGATTTACTACCACACTTCTGAACATTTCCCAGACAATCCTAAAAATGTATGGATTTAAAAAAAACAACCTTTCCACCTGTGACTTTACGTCAAAGGAACAGTAAAGGATTGGTTTTATTGACAAAATATAAATAAATTAAAATAAAAATGATGATGTTTCGTAGACGTTTCGGAAACTTAATCTGTTTCCTCTTTCGGTGCTTAGTATCTTTCTGTTTCGTGTAATTTGTGAAATTACACAATTTTAATGTTTATTTCATAACCGTAGATACTTAGGTACTACGTTCACAAAAATGTGTTTCAGATTAGATAATCACGTTGCTAAGTTCTATAACAGAAATTAAAATAAAAAAATTAGTAAGGGTAATAAAATAACGCATTAATAAATACCTTTATCTCCTTTCCCTGAAACAAGTTCGTCCCCATAATAGTACGCGCCATTTACACCCCTCATATTGGTCACACCCTGAAACAATGGAGATGAATTAATTAGGTACCTAATTATAATACAAATGACTGCTCAAATTTAAAACACATCTATCTATAAGAGAAATTATGAAATTATTACTTACTAGTTAGAAGCGGTGTGAAAATCATACGAGGGCAAAGTCCAGTCCAGTCCTATCAATTGGTCACACGCGAAAACCAGAGTCTACTAACTGTTCTTCTGGGCTCTAACGCCCCCAGAAAATCACCGAATACAGTTACAAGCCTTAACACTTGTAATATCCAAGTCATTTTAAAAATACACTAAGATATTGACAAGATACTCGTCGAGATCTCGACTCTGGTTTGACTAAACCGATCGTTCTCTCTACAGTAGAGGGAACTGTGGATAAGAAGAAATATAAACATAACATTAAAACAAGCTCAAAGTTAATAAACCGTTCAGTTTACCTAATCAATCTCTCCTGTGTAATCCTAATTAATTATGTAATTTCTTGAGATTATTTAGTATAAATCTTCGACCTGTATTGTGTTCGTGTGTTCTCAATAACCAAAGACATATCCTTATTGAACATATTTTCTTGTAAAAATTTTGAGTTAGATTAACTCCTGGGTTATCGAAGAAAGTCCCCGTTATGAACAGTATCACAACTTATTATCATTATTTATTAAATTGTTGGCCCTGATGTTAAAAATTCATACACACTTTCAATACGTAAAACTCCCCGTTGTGAGCAGTATCACAACTTATCTTTTTTTATTAGTTGGATCTGTTGTAAAAATTAGATAAATATATAAAGTTCCACCCATACACACCAATATATAAAAATACCAGTTGTGACCAGTATTACAACTTAATTTTTTATTAGTTCAACCTGTAGAAAAAAATTCAAATTATTAATATATTAAACCCCAAATGGGATTTTTTTTGAGGGGGGCGTAGCTGCTGCCCATTCCAGGCCTAGCAGCAGTGACGTAGCCAGGATATTTATTCAGAGGGGGGGGGGGGGCGAACATAATTTGTAAATATATCATATATCATATAAACTCCTGGACAAAATTGACTAATCACCATACAAATATGGTACTACTTTTTTCTAAAACCGTGAGCCGATGAACGATATTTTGGCAAATCGGCACCTTCTTAGCCCTGCCCTATCAATTGGCTGCAATAAAATTATAACAAACCATGATATGCAACCCGGCTGGAATCGATATTGAAATCAGAAAGAATTTGTTTGTCTATTTATTTTTGATATTCGTTAGAAAATCGAAAAATGAAATCGAATCAAATGAAATAAATAAAATAAATTAAATTTTCGACAAATAATACAATAAATTTTAATGTCATGTCTGTCAATTATTTAAATACCAATTAATTTTGGAGGTCCGGACCCCCTGGACCTCCTGGTTACGTCACTGCTAGCAGACAAGTGGTCCCCCAGAATCAATCTTTCGTATATCATCCTGGAACCGCTTTTGCTCTCCGTTAAAATACAAGTTCCGTTTGTATGATTAGGGGTTCGTGTTAATCGTGCTAAAATTCGGCTCCTCATCATTGAAGTTAATAATTCGCTTGATGGCTCCTTCCGAACATTCCCATCTCGCATGAGTTCTCAGCATGAAGCAGTTGGGCCTGGTGAAAAGAAATAAAATTAATATGTATATACCCATACAATTCGAATACATGAAACTCTCGTTTTGAGCAGGATCACAAATGACATTTTTTAAATAGTTACTAAAGTTTCGTCGTGTATTATGGTACGTCATGTACGATAGGTACCTGTAACAATATTAAGTTATTGACAGAAAACACGAAGGCTCTTCAATATCTAATCGATTACAATGTGATAGGTAACGAGGGAGTCCAAGAGTATTTACTCAGGGAGTGCTCTATTACACTTTGATTGATTAAATATAATTTTTTTGAGCAGGAGGGCAGTTTTTGTACCGTAGGTATGTTTTAGTCAATTCCCTAAGTACCTAGCGCATTGCTACGTGTCTTTAAAGATTTATTCTTCAATTTTAAGATGTCTCCTTTCCCCTGAAACAAAAGAAAATACAATTAGACATCTAACGCACTTGAAAGTGACATGACAGTTTATTTGATAATAAATACTTCCCTGTGAAGCCTTTTGGGAGCTAAATCTGTATTCATCGACGAAAGTCCATTATGTAGCGTATACATCACGGATATCTATACAAAATTCATGAATACTTACTCGAAAAATATGGGCAATATTTAAACCTCAATATTTTTGAAGTTGTTTATAATCTCGGTACAGCTTGTTGTGATCGTTAGCAAAATGCATTGACCTTCGTCCACCGTTATTGGATTTTTAAATTGTGGGTGTTTCTTTATCTACAGGGTGATTATCCAGGTCCTTTCATTTATGTTAAAAATTTTGGAAATTTGAATGAACGCGTTTAGTTCATTATGATTTACAAATAATTCTAAAGAACCAATTTGAGGATTTTTTTTCATAGCTTTGTAATCCCTAGAGATATTATTTGTTATAGAAAAAATGGTGAATTTTTTACATTCTAGGTTACAGCATTTTAATACGATTGCCAACAATTTTTTCTTAGATATATTATTCAACGCTCCCAGCGCGCACCCTAGCTCTTCGAATGCATATTGAACAAATTAGGTATATAGCATAATAGGAAATTAATTGCCAAAAATTAATTAAAAGTTCTTATATTCTCACCAATCTTCTTATATTCGACACTGAGTCAAAAATTTGAAAATAACGTTTTATCGATTTTAATAGAACGTTTCGGAATCTTGGATAATATTGCCGAAACGGTTTCAGAATTTTTTAGCTATCTCTATTATTAATCGAGATACAATTTTTTGTAAAAATCCGTATAATTTGTAATTGAGAGAACCACGATTTATATTTTTGTTGGGAACTATCGCAGTGAGATATATCGGTAGATTAGGACAGGCCAATCTTTTTTGACCATTGGTGTTTTGAAAATATTTTCAAAGGAGTCAAAAATATTTAAGAGTTGAATATAGAAGAGAAAATAGTTATTTGTAATCGCCTTAAAATGCTGTAACATAAAATGTAAAAAATTCGCCATTTTTTTTCTATGACAAAAAATGATAACTCTAGACAGAGCTATGAAAAAAATCTTCAAATTGGTTCTTTAAAATTACTTATAAATCCTAATGCACATGTTTAAAAAAATCCCGAAATTTTTTTAGGGATTTGGGACAATGATGAACTTAAACATAAATAGTGTAAGGGCCTGAATAATCATCCTGTAGATAAAAGAAACGTCAACAATTTAAATATCTATTGACGGTAGACGAAGGCCAATAAATATTGTTAACGATCATGAAATGCCGCATCAATATTAGTCTAATCTATCTATCTAATTCCAAAAATATTGAGGTTCATTTTTCCAACATCCACTTCAATTGTGCACCAGTTTCGTTTACACTTACATGTCTTTAATTTTTCTATTTCTTTGCCTTCGTTAAATTGTTGAACACAAACTTTTAGAACAAATACAGTATACACGTTAAACTTCACTTGGCGACATTACTCCGGATTCTTCTCCCGAGAAACTTAACCATTTGTAAATAAACTTACCCTTTAAGATGTCTTCACCATATCCTATCTCGTTCGGAACTTACCTATAACAGAAATTTCAAAAAAATTAGTAAGACTAATTGAAAATTACGCAATAATAATTATACCTTTATCTCCTTTCCCTAAAGCCAGTTCGTCCCCATTATAGTAACGTGCCGTTTACATCCCTCATATTGGTCACACCCTGAAACAATAGAGATTAATAATTAGACAGCTAATTGTATCAGAACTGACAAATCTTATTTCAGAATTCAGCATCCTTCGTACAGAAGTGGAGAATTTCAAAAGGAGGATGCATACCAATTTTTTTTTTTTTGAAAATATTTGCAAACCATATTTGTCAAAATCGGAAATACAACGACAGATTTTAAGATCCATAAGAGGAATTATGAAATTATTACTCACCAGTTATCGAAACGGTGTGAAGATCATACGAGGGCAAAGGCTAATCCTGGAGCATCCATCACTAACGCGCGAAAACCAGAGTCTACTAACTGCTTTTCTGGACACTAACGCCCCCAGAAAATCCCCGAATACAGTTACAAGCCTTAACACTTGTAATACCATAGCAATTTTAAAAATACACTACGATATTGACAAGATACTCGTCGAGTTCTCGACTCTGGTTTAACGAAACCGATTGTTCACTCTACGGTAGAGCGAACTGTGGATAAGCTGAAACAGAAACAAATAACATTAAAACAAACTCAAACTTAAAAAAACCGTTCAATTTACCAAATCAATTTCTCCTGCAATTCTAGTTATTTCTTCCATTTCTTGAACTTGCTTAGTAGAAATCTTCGACCTCTATTGTGTTCGTGTGTTCTTGATAACCAAAGACATTTCCTCACTAAAAATATTTTCTTGTAATATATAAGACCTACCGGAAAAATTTTGAGTTAGATAATGCTTCATAATAATGTACCCCTGGGTTGTTGAAGAAAGCCCCCGTTGTGAGCAGTCTCACAACATATTTTTTTTTATTAGTTGGACCCATTGAAAAAAATTAAATCAATATATAGAGCAACACCCAGTTCCAATATATGTATAATACTCCCGTTGTGAGCAGTATCACAACATTTTTTTTTAATTAGTTGGACCCATTGAAAAAAATTAAATCAATATATAGAGCAACACCCAGTTCCAATATATAATACTCCCGTTGTGGCAGTATCACAACATTTTTTTTTTATTAGTTGGACCCATTGAAAAAAATTAAATCAATATATAGAGCAACACCCAGTTCCAATATATAATACTCCCGTTGTGAGCAGTATCACAATATTTTTTTTTTATTAGTTGGACCCATTGAAAAAAATTAAATCAATATATAGAGCAACACCCAGTTCCAATATATAATACTCCCGTTGTGGCAGTATCACAACATTTTTTTTTTTATTAGTTGGACCCATTGAAAAAAATTAAATCAATATATAGAGCAACACCCCGTTGTGGCAGTATCACAACATTTTTTTTTTATTAGTTGGACCCATTGAAAAAAATTAAATCAATATATAGAGCAACGCCCAGTTCCAATATATAATACTCCCGTTGTGGCAGTATCACAACATTTTTTTTTTATTAGTTGGACCCATTGAAAAAAATTAAATTAATATATAGAGCAACACCCAGTTCCAATATATAATACCCCCGTTGTGAGCAGTATCACAAATCAGCTTCTATAATATGTTGCACCTGTTAAATAAATTTTAATATTTAAAGTCCCACTCACACAATCATCATCCTTAGTGCTACAGCTCTGTGTGAGCCCCGCCTTTCTCTAGCTTCTTTCGCCATTCCTGCCGATTCCGCGACTCTTGCCTCCAATTCCCTGCACCGATTCTACGTGCATCCTCATCGAACAATCCTTCCATCGTAATTTTGGCCTGCCGCGGCTTCTAGCTCCCGCTGGTTCCGACACCATGATCTTTTTTGGGGGGTAATTATCGTCTGCTCTATTGACATGTCCCGCCCACCTGAGTCGTCCTATCTTTATGTTTGTTACCACATCCCTGCCATTTGCCGTCTGTTTGTATTTCTCATAGAGCTCAAAGTTGTAACGACGGCGTCATACACCGTTGTCACATACGACTCCAAAGATCCGCCTCAGGATTTTCCTATTAAAAATTTGGAGTAGGGTTTCGTTAGCTTTACTCAGCGTCCATGTCTCGGATCCATATGTCAGGACCGGGAGTATTAACGTTTTATTCAGCATCAGCTTTGTCTTAAAAGATAGTATCCGGCTTTTGAGGTGTTTTCCAAGTCCAAAATAGCACTTGTTTGCAAGTACTGTTTGTCGCATCATGTGGACTAGACAGGCCTATGTGTTGTTGGTATGCGTCCTCTTTGCCAATTTTGACGTTAAGATCACCGATGATAACCTTAATATCATGTGTTGGGCAGTGGTCGTACGCGGTTTCTAGTTCTTCATAGAATTCGTATTTAATTTCGTCGGTCTTCTTCTCTGTTGGGGAGTGGACATTAATAAGGCTTATGTTAAAAAACTTGCCTTTTATCCTCAGAGTGCTAATTCGAGCATTAAATGGCTTGAAGTCTATGATGAGATGTTTAACTCTATTGGCTATAATGAATGCCGTACCAAACTCATGCCTATTTTTGTGGCAGCTGTAGTATATACTATAGTTCCTTTTCTGGATAACACCTTGACCTACCCACCGAACTTCTTGGCTGGCTGTAATATCAGCCCTGTATTTCTCTAACTCGTTCTCAAGCTTCCTTAGCGCTCCGGTTGCATACAGAGTTCTCACGTTCCATGTGAATATACCTAAATCATTTCCCTTATTTCGGTGCTATTGTCGTCGTCTTGGAATCTGTCCGGCTTCATAAACTTGAGATCTCGTAACAGGTGTTTTTTACAGACTGGGTTGTTAGCCCCGTGCTAACCCCCTTTTCGGAGGACCATCTCTTCCGCTCTCGTCCGCCCTGACCCTGTTTCCCACTGGGGTTGTTTACCCAATCTTCTACAGGGTTGCTCAGGTTCCCGGGGTTCGCCAACTTGGAGGTGAGAGTCGGAATTGGTCGGTAAGAGGCTAAGTGACACTAACTGGTAACAGTGTCATATATTGCGCGTCACTACCCATTTGAACCCCACCCACCCACCCACACAATGCCAATACATAAAAGCCAGCGTTGTGAGCAGTATCACAACTTATTATCTTATTAGTTGGACCCGTTAAATTCCCGTTGTGAGCAGTATCACAAATCAGCTTCTTCAAATATGTTGCACCTGTTGAATAAATTTTAATATTTAAAGTCCCACCCACACAATGCCAATACATAAAAGCCAGCGTTGTGAGCAGTATCACAACTTATTTTCTTATTAGTTGAAATCGTTAAATTCCCGTTGTAAGCAGTATCACAAATCAGCTTCTTCAAATATGTTGCACCTGTTGAATAAATTTTAATATTTAAAGTCCCACCCACACAACGCCAATACATAAAAGCCCGCGTTGTGAGCAGTATCACAACTTATTTTCTTATTAGTTGGAACCGTTAAATTCCCGTTGTGAGCAGTATCACAAATCAGCTTCTTCAAATATGTTGCACCTGTTGAATAAATAATAATATTTAAAGTCCCACCCACACAATGCCAATACATAAAAGCCAGCGTTGTGAGCAGTATCACAACTTATTTTCTTATTAGTTGGACCCGTTAAATTCCCGTTGAGAGCAGTATCACATATCAGCTTCTATAATATGTTGCACCTGTTGAATAAATTTTAATATTTAAAGTCCCACCCAGACAATGCCAATACATAAAAGTCAGCGTTGTGAGCAGTATCACAACTGATTTTCTTACTAGTTGGACCCGTTAAATTCCCGTTGTGAGCAGTATCACAATTCAGCTTCTTCAAGTATGTTGCACCTGTTGAATAAATTTTAATATTTAAAGTCCCACCCACACAACGCCAATACATAAAAGCCAGCGTTGTGAGCAGTATCACAACTTATTTTCTTATTAGTTGGATCAGTTAAATTTCCGTTGTGAGCAGAATCACAAATCAGCTTCTTCAAATATGTTGCACCTGTTGAATAAATAATAATATTTAAAGTCCCACCCACACAATGCCAATACATAAAAGCCAGCGTTGTGAGCAGTATCACAACTTATTTTCTTATTAGTTGGATCAGTTAAATTTCCGTTGTGAGCAGAATCACAAATCAGCTTCTTCAAATATGTTGCACCTGTTGAATAAATAATAATATTTAAAGTCCCACCCACACAATGCCAATACATAAAAGCCAGCGTTGTGAGCAGTATCACAACTTATTTTCTTATTAGTTGGACCCGTTAAATTCCCGTTGTGAGCAGTATCACAAATCAGCTTCTTCAAATATGTTGCACCTGTTGAATAAATAATAATATTTAAAGTCCCACCCACACAATGCCAATACATAAAAGCCAGCGTTGTGAGCAGTATCACAACTTATTTTCTTATTAGTTGGACCCGTTAAATTCCCGTTGTGAGCAGTATCACAAATCAGCTTCTTCAAATATGTTGCGCCTGTTGAATAAATTTTAATATTTAAAGTCCCACCCACACAATGCCAATACATAAAAGCCAGCGTTGTGAGCAGTATCACAACTTGTTTTCTTATTAGTTGGACCCGTTAAATTCCCGTTGTGAGCAGTATCACAAATCAGCTTCTTTAAATATGTTGCACCTGTTGAATAAATTTTAATATTTAAAGTCCCACCCACACAATGCCAATACATAAAAGCCAGCGTTGTGAGCAGAATCACAACTTATTTTCTTATTAGTTGGACCCGTTAAATTCCCGTTGTGAGCAGTATCACAAATCAGCTTCTTTAAATATGTTGCAACTGTTGAATAAATTTTAATATTTAAAGTCCCACCCACACAATGCCAATACATAAAAGCCAGCGTTGTGAGCAGTATCACAACTTATTTTCTTATTAGTTGGACCCGTTAAATTCCCGTTGTGAGCAGTATCACAAATCAGCTTCTTCAAGTATGTTGCACCTGTTGAATAAATTTTAATATTTAAAGTCCCACCCACACAATGCCAATACATAAAAGCCAGCGTTGTGAGCAGTATCACAACTTATTTTCTTATTAGTTGGACCCGTTAAATTCCCGTTGTGAGCAGTATCACAAATCAGCTTCTTCAAGTATGTTGTACCTGTTGAATAAATTTTAATATTTAAAGTCCCACCCACACAATGCCAATACATAAAAGCCAGCGTTGTGAGCAGTATCACAACTTATTTTCTTATTAGTTGGACCCGTTAAATTCCCGTTGTGAGCAGTATCACAACTTATTTTTTTTTTAATTAGGCGGGCCTTTTTTGGGAGGGAGGCGTAGCTGCTGACCGTTTCAGGCCTATCAGACAAGTGGCCCCCCAGAATCAATCTTCCGTGTATCATCCTGTAACCGCTTTCGCTCTCCTTCAACATGCAAGTTCCGCTTGCACGATTAGGGGTTCGTGTTAATCGTGTTAAAATTCTTCTCCTCCTCCATGAGGTTAATAATTCGCTTGATGGCTCCTTCCGCATATTTCCATGTCGCATATGTCCTCAGCATCCATTAGCTGGGCCTGGTGAACAAAAATGAAATTAATATATACCCATACAATTTGAATACATACATGAAACTCCTCGATTTGAGAAGGATCAAAAATTGCATTTTTTTAAAAGTTACTAAAGTTACGTAGCGTATTATGGGTAGGTAATGTAAGGTATGTCATATACGATTGGTAACTTATTAAGTTATTGGCAGAAAAAACGAAGGCTCTTGTATATCTAATCGATTACAATGTGATAACGAGGGAGTCCAAAAGATCTCAAAGAGTTCTCAGGGAGTGCTCTATTACACTTTGATTGATTACATATTTTTTCTCGAGCAGGAGGACCTTCATTGTCCCATTTGTATTTCCCTAAGTATCACAAGGTTACGTCTTCTTAAACAAATTTGACCACTATTCATTTAGTTGGTATTTAAAAAAAATAATGAATTGATGGCAGAAAATGTGAAGGCTCTTGAATATATAATCGATTACAATGTGATAACGAGGGAGTCCAAGAGTATTTACTCAGGGAGTGCTCTATTACACTTTGATTGATTATACATATTTTCTTGAGCAGGAGGGCAGTTTTTGTACCGTAGGTATGTTTTAGTCAATTCCCTAAGTACCTAGCGCATTGCTACGTGTCTTTAAAGATTTATTCTTCAATTTTAAGATGTCTCCTTTCCCCTGAAACAAAAGAAAATACAATTAGACATCTAACGCACTTGAAAGTGACATGACAGTTTATTTGATAATAAATACTTCCCTGTGAAGCCTTTTGGGAGCTAAATCTTATTCATCGACGAAAGTCCATTATGTAGCGTATACATCACGGATATCTATACAAAATGCATGAATACTTACTCGAAAAATATGGGCAATAGTTGAACCTCAATATTTTTGTAGTTGATTATAATCTCGGTACAGCTTGTTGTGATCGTTAGCAAAATGCAATGACCTTCGTCCACCGTCTTTGGATTTTTAAATTGTGGGTGTTTCTTTATCTACAGGGTGATTATCCAGGTCCTTTCATTTATGTTAAAAATTTTGGAAATTTAAATGAACGCGTTTAGTTCATTATGATTTACAAATAATTCTAAAGAACCAATTTGAGGATTTTTTTTCATAGCTTTGTAATCCCTAGAGATATTATTTGTTATAGAAAAAATGGTGAATTTTTTACATTCTAGGTTACAGAATTTTAATACGATTGCCAACAACTTTTTCTTAGATACCTATATTATTCAACGCATATTGAACAAATTAGGTATATAGCATAATAGGAAATCAATTGCCAAAAATTAATTAAAAGTTCTTATATTCTCACCAATCTTCTTATATTCGACACTTGGTCAAAAATTTTAAAATAATGTTTTATCGATTTTAATAGAATGTTTCAGGATCTTGGATAATATTGCCGAAACGGTTTCAGAATTTTTGAGCTAACTCTATTATTAATCGAGATACAATTTTTTGTAAAAATCCGTATAATTTGTAATTGAGAGAACCACGACTTATATTTTTGTTGGGAACTATCGCAGTGAGATATATCGGTAGATTAGGACAGGCCAATCTTTTTTCACCGTTGGCTTTTTGAAAATATTTTCTAAGGAGTCAAAAATATTTAAGAGTTGAATATAGAAGAGAAAATAGTTATTTGCAATTGCATTAAAATGCTGTAACATAAAATGTAAAAAATTCGGCATTTTTTCTATGACAAATGATATCTCTAGAAATAACAGAGCTATGAAAAAAATCTTCAAATTGGTTCTTTAAAATTACTTATAAATCCTAATGCACATGTTTAAAAAAATCCCGAAATTTTTTTAGGGATTTGGGACAATGATGAACTTAAACATAAATACTGTAAGGGCCTGAATAATCACCCTGTAGATAAAAGAAACGCCAACAATTTAAATATCTATTGACGGTAGACGAAGGCCAATAAATATTGTTAACGATCATGAAATGCCGCATCAATATTAGTCTAATCTATCTATCTAATTCCAAAAATATTGAGGTTCATTTTTCCAACATCCACTTCAATTGTGCACCAGTTTCGTTTACACTTACATGTCTTTAATTTTTCTATTTCTTTGCCTTCGTTAAATTGTTGAACACAAACTTTTAGAACAAATACAGTATACACGTTAAACTTCACTTGGCGACATTACTCCGGATTCTTCTCCCGAGAAACTTAACCATTTGTAAATAAACTTACCCTTTAAGATGTCTTCACCATATCCTATCTCGTTCGGAACTTACCTATAACAGAAATTTCAAAAAAATTAGTAATACTAATTGATAATAACGCAATAATAATTATACCTTTATCTCCTTTCCCTAAAGCCAGTTCGTCCCCATTATAGTAACGTGCCGTTTACATCCCTCATATTGGTCACACCCTGAAACAATAGAGATTAATAATTAGACAGCTAATTGTATCAGAACTGACAAATCTTATTTCAGAATTCAGCATCCTTCGTACAAAAGTGGAGAATTTCAAATGGAGGATGCATACCAATTTTTTTTTTTTTTTGAAAATATTTGCAAACCATATTTGTCAAAATCGGAAATACAACGACAGATTTTAAGAGACAGCAACTGCTCAAATATAAAACACATTCATCCATAAGAGGAATTATGAAATTATTACTCACCAGTTATCGAAACGGTGTGAAGATCATACGAGGGCAAAGGCTAATCCTGGAGCATCCATCACTAACGCGCGAAAACCAGAGTCTACTAACTGCTTTTCTGGACACTAACGCCCCCAGAAAATCCCCGAATACAGTTACAAGCCTTAACACTTGTAATACCATAGCAATTTTAAAAATACACTACGATATTGACAAGATACTCGTCGAGTTCTCGACTCTGGTTTAACGAAACCGATCGTTCTCTCTACGGTAGAGCGAACTGTGGATAAGCTGAAACAGAAACATATAACATTAAAACACACTCAAACTTAAAAAAACCGTTCAATTTACCAAATCAATTTCTCCTGCAATTCTAGTTATTTCTTCCATTTCTTGAACTTGCTTAGTATAAATCTTCGACCTCTATTGTGTTCGTGTGTTCTTGATAACCAAAGACATATCCTCACTAAAAATATTTTCTTGTAATATTTAAGACCTGCCGGAAAAATTTTGAGTTAGATAATGCTTCATAATAATGTACCCCTGGGTTGTTGAAGAAAGCCCCCGTTGTGAGCAGTATCACAACATATTTTTTTTTATTAGTTGAACCCATTGAAAAAAGTTAAATTAATATATAGAGCAACGCCCAGTTCCAATATATAATACTCCCGTTGTGAGCAGTATCACAAATCAGGTTTTATAAATATGTTGCTCCTGTTGAATAAATATATTTTTTTTAATATATATAGCCACCCACACAATGCCAATACATAAAAGCCCCCGTTGTGAGCAGTATCACAACTTATTGTCTTATTAGTTGGACCCGTTAAATTCCCGTTGTGAGCAGTATCACAAATCAGCTTCTTCAAATATGTTGCACCTGTTGAATAAATTTTAATATTTAAAGTCCCACCCACACAATGCCAATACATAAAAGCCAGCGTTGTGAGCAGTATCACAACTTATTTTCTTATTAGTTGGACCCGTTAAATTCCCGTTGTGAGCAGTATCACAAATCAGCTTCTTCAAATATGTTGCACCTGTTGAATAAATATTAATATTTAAAGTCCCACCCACACAATGCCAATACATAAAAGCCAGCGTTGTGAGCAGTATCACAACTTATTTTCTTATTAGTTGGATCAGTTAAATTTCCGTTGTGAGCAGTATCACAAATCAGCTTCTTCAAGTATGTTGCACCTGTTGAATAAATATTAATATTTAAAGTCCCACCCACACAATGCCAATACATAAAAGCCAGCGTTGTGAGCAGTATCACAACTTATTTTCTTATTAGTTGGACCCGTTAAATTCCCGTTGTGAGCAGTATCACAAATCAGCTTCTTCAAGTATGTTGCACCTGTTGAATAAATATTAATATTTAAAGTCCCACCCACACAATGCCAATACATAAAAGCCAACGTTGTGAGCAGTATCACAACTTATTTTCTTATTAGTTGGACACGTTAAATTTCCGTTGTGAGCAGTATCACAAATCAGCTTCTTCAAGTATGTTGCACCTGTTGAATAAATATTAATATTTAAAGTCCCACCCACACAATGCCAATACATAAAAGCAAGCGTTGTGAGCAGTATCACAACTTATTTTCTTATTAGTTGGACCCGTTAAATTCCCGTTGTGAGCAGTATCACAAATCAGCTTTTTCAAATATGTTGCACCTGTTGAATAAATTTTAATATTTAAAGTCCCACCCACACAATGCCAATACATAAAAGCCAGCGTTGTGAGCAGTATCACAACTTACTTTCTTATTAGTTGGACCCGTTAAATTCCCGTTGTGAGCAGTATCACAAATCAGCTTCTTCAAATATGTTGCACCTGTTGAATAAATTTTAATATTTAAAGTCCCACCCACACAATGCCAATACATAAAAGCCAGCGTTGTGAGCAGTATCACAACTTATTTTCTTATTAGTTGGATCAGTTAAATTTCCGTTGTGCGCAGTATCACAAATCAGCTTCTTCAAGTATGTTGCACCTGTTGAATAAATATTAATATTTAAAGTCCCACCCACACAATGCCAATACATAAAAGCCAGCGTTGTGAGCAGTATCACAACTTATTTTCTTATTAGTTGGACCCGTTAAATTCCCGTTGTGAGCAGTATCACAAATCAGCTTCTTCAAGTATGTTGCACCTGTTGAATAAATATTAATATTTAAAGTCCCACCCACACAATGCCAATACATAAAAGCCAACGTTGTGAGCAGTATCACAACTTATTTTCTTATTAGTTGGACACGTTAAATTTCCGTTGTGAGCAGTATCACAAATCAGCTTCTTCAAGTATGTTGCACCTGTTGAATAAATATTAATATTTAAAGTCCCACCCACACAATGCCAATACATAAAAGCAAGCGTTGTGAGCAGTATCACAACTTATTTTCTTATTAGTTGGACCCGTTAAATTCCCGTTGTGAGCAGTATCACAAATCAGCTTTTTCAAATATGTTGCACCTGTTGAATAAATTTTAATATTTAAAGTCCCACCCACACAATGCCAATACATAAAAGCCAGCGTTGTGAGCAGTATCACAACTTACTTTCTTATTAGTTGGACCCGTTAAATTCCCGTTGTGAGCAGTATCACAAATCAGCTTCTTCAAATATGTTGCACCTGTTGAATAAATTTTAATATTTAAAGTCCCACCCACACAATGCCAATACATAAAAGCCAGCGTTGTGAGCAGTATCACAACTTATTTTCTTATTAGTTGGATCAGTTAAATTTCCGTTGTGCGCAGTATCACAAATCAGCTTCTTCAAGTATGTTGCACCTGTTGAATAAATATTAATATTTAAAGTCCCACCCACACAATGCCAATACATAAAAGCCAGCGTTGTGAGCAGTATCACAACTTATTTTCTTATTAGTTGGACCCGTTAAATTCCCGTTGTGAGCAGTATCACAAATCAGCTTCTTCAAGTATGTTGCACCTGTTGAATAAATATTAATATTTAAAGTCCCACCCACACAATGCCAATACATAAAAGCCAACGTTGTGAGCAGTATCACAACTTATTTTCTTATTAGTTGGACACGTTAAATTTCCGTTGTGAGCAGTATCACAAATCAGCTTCTTCAAGTATGTTGCACCTGTTGAATAAATATTAATATTTAAAGTCCCACCCACACAATGCCAATACATAAAAGCAAGCGTTGTGAGCAGTATCACAACTTATTTTCTTATTAGTTGGACCCGTTAAATTCCCGTTGTGAGCAGTATCACAAATCAGCTTTTTCAAATATGTTGCACCTGTTGAATAAATTTTAATATTTAAAGTCCCACCCACACAATACCAATACATAAAAGTCAGCGTTGTGAGCAGTATCACAACTGATTTTCTTACTAGTTGGACCCGTTAAATTCCCGTTGTGAGCAGTATCACAAATCAGCTTCTTCAAATATGTTGCACCTGTTGAATAAATTTTAATATTTAAAGTCCCACCCACACAATGCCAATACATAAAAGCCAGCGTTGTGAGCAGTATCACAACTTATTTTCTTATTAGTTGGATCAGTTAAATTTCCGTTGTGCGCAGTATCACAAATCAGCTTCTTCAAGTATGTTGCACCTGTTGAATAAATATTAATATTTAAAGTCCCACCCACACAATGCCAATACATAAAAGCCAGCGTTGTGAGCAGTATCACAACTTATTTTCTTATTAGTTGGACCCGTTAAATTCCCGTTGTGAGCAGTATCACAAATCAGCTTCTTCAAGTATGTTGCACCTGTTGAATAAATATTAATATTTAAAGTCCCACCCACACAATGCCAATACATAAAAGCCAACGTTGTGAGCAGTATCACAACTTATTTTCTTATTAGTTGGACACGTTAAATTTCCGTTGTGAGCAGTATCACAAATCAGCTTCTTCAAGTATGTTGCACCTGTTGAATAAATATTAATATTTAAAGTCCCACCCACACAATGCCAATACATAAAAGCAAGCGTTGTGAGCAGTATCACAACTTATTTTCTTATTAGTTGGACCCGTTAAATTCCCGTTGTGAGCAGTATCACAAATCAGCTTCTTCAAATATGTTGCACCTGTTGAATAAATTTTAATATTTAAAGTCCCACCCACACAATACCAATACATAAAAGTCAGCGTTGTGAGCAGTATCACAACTGATTTTCTTACTAGTTGGACCCGTTAAATTCCCGTTGTGAGCAGTATCACAAATCAGCTTCTTCAAGTATGTTGCACCTGTTGAATAAATATTAATATTTAAAGTCCCACCCACACAATGCCAATACATAAAAGCCAGCGTTGTGAGCAGTATCACAACTTATTTTCTTATTAGTTGGATCAGTTAAATTTCCGTTGTGAGCAGTATCACAAATCAGCTTCTTCAAGTATGTTGCACCTGTTGAATAAATATTAATATTTAAAGTCCCACCCACACAATGCCAATACATAAAAGCCAGCGTTGTGAGCAGTATCACAACTTATTTTCTTATTAGTTGGACCCGTTAAATTCCCGTTGTGAGCAGTATCACAAATCAGCTTCTTCAAGTATGTTGCACCTGTTGAATAAATATTAATATTTAAAGTCCCACCCACACAATGCCAATACATAAAAGCCAACGTTGTGAGCAGTATCACAACTTATTTTCTTATTAGTTGGACACGTTAAATTTCCGTTGTGAGCAGTATCACAAATCAGCTTCTTCAAATATGTTGCACCTGTTGAATAAATTTTAATATTTAAAGTCCCACCCACACAATACCAATACATAAAAGTCAGCGTTGTGAGCAGTATCACAACTGATTTTCTTACTAGTTGGACCCGTTAAATTCCCGTTGTGAGCAGTATCACAAATCAGCTTCTTCAAGTATGTTGCACCTGTTGAATAAATATTAATATTTAAAGTCCCACCCACACAATGCCAATACATAAAAGCCAGCGTTGTGAGCAGTATCACAACTTATTTTCTTATTAGTTGGATCAGTTAAATTTCCGTTGTGAGCAGTATCACAAATCAGCTTCTTCAAGTATGTTGCACCTGTTGAATAAATATTAATATTTAAAGTCCCACCCACACAATGCCAATACATAAAAGCCAGCGTTGTGAGCAGTATCACAACTTATTTTCTTATTAGTTGGACCCGTTAAATTCCCGTTGTGAGCAGTATCACAAATCAGCTTCTTCAAGTATGTTGCACCTGTTGAATAAATATTAATATTTAAAGTCCCACCCACACAATGCCAATACATAAAAGCCAACGTTGTGAGCAGTATCACAACATATTTTCTTATTAGTTGGACACGTTAAATTTCCGTTGTGAGCAGTATCACAAATCAGCTTCTTCAAATATGTTGCACCTGTTGAATAAATATTAATATTTAAAGTCCCACCCACACAATGCCAATACATAAAAGCCAGCGTTGTGAGCAGTATCACAACTTATTTTCTTATTAGTTGGACCCGTTAAATTCCCGTTGTGAGCAGTATCACAAATCAGCTTCTTCAAGTATGTTGCACCTGTTGAATAAATATTAATATTTAAAGTCCCACCCACACAATGCCAATACATAAAAGCCAACGTTGTGAGCAGTATCACAACTTATTTTCTTATTAGTTGGACACGTTAAATTTCCGTTGTGAGCAGTATCACAAATCAGCTTCTTCAAGTATGTTGCACCTGTTGAATAAATATTAATATTTAAAGTCCCACCCACACAATGCCAATACATAAAAGCAAGCGTTGTGAGCAGTATCACAACTTATTTTCTTATTAGTTGGACCCGTTAAATTCCCGTTGTGAGCAGTATCACAAATCAGCTTCTTCAAATATGTTGCACCTGTTGAATAAATTTTAATATTTAAAGTCCCACCCACACAATACCAATACATAAAAGTCAGCGTTGTGAGCAGTATCACAACTGATTTTCTTACTAGTTGGACCCGTTAAATTCCCGTTGTGAGCAGTATCACAAATCAGCTTCTTCAAATATGTTGCACCTGTTGAATAAATTTTAATATTTAAAGTCCCACCCACACAATGCCAATACATAAAAGCCAGCGTTGTGAGCAGTATCACAACTTATTTTCTTATTAGTTGGATCAGTTAAATTTCCGTTGTGCGCAGTATCACAAATCAGCTTCTTCAAGTATGTTGCACCTGTTGAATAAATATTAATATTTAAAGTCCCACCCACACAATGCCAATACATAAAAGCCAGCGTTGTGAGCAGTATCACAACTTATTTTCTTATTAGTTGGACCCGTTAAATTCCCGTTGTGAGCAGTATCACAAATCAGCTTCTTCAAGTATGTTGCACCTGTTGAATAAATATTAATATTTAAAGTCCCACCCACACAATGCCAATACATAAAAGCCAACGTTGTGAGCAGTATCACAACTTATTTTCTTATTAGTTGGACACGTTAAATTTCCCTTGTGAGCAGTATCACAAATCAGCTTCTTCAAGTATGTTGCACCTGTTGAATAAATATTAATATTTAAAGTCCCACCCACACAATGCCAATACATAAAAGCAAGCGTTGTGAGCAGTATCACAACTTATTTTCTTATTAGTTGGACCAGTTAAATTCCCGTTGTGAGCAGTATCACAAATCAGCTTTTTCAAATATGTTGCACCTGTTGAATAAATTTTAATATTTAAAGTCCCACCCACACAATACCAATACATAAAAGTCAGCGTTGTGAGCAGTATCACAACTGATTTTCTTACTAGTTGGACCCGTTAAATTCCCGTTGTGAGCAGTATCACAAATCAGCTTCTTCAAATATGTTGCACCTGTTGAATAAATTTTAATATTTAAAGTCCCACCCACACAATGCCAATACATAAAAGCCAGCGTTGTGAGCAGTATCACAACTTATTTTCTTATTAGTTGGATCAGTTAAATTTCCGTTGTGCGCAGTATCACAAATCAGCTTCTTCAAGTATGTTGCACCTGTTGAATAAATATTAATATTTAAAGTCCCACCCACACAATGCCAATACATAAAAGCCAGCGTTGTGAGCAGTATCACAACTTATTTTCTTATTAGTTGGACCCGTTAAATTCCCGTTGTGAGCAGTATCACAAATCAGCTTCTTCAAGTATGTTGCACCTGTTGAATAAATATTAATATTTAAAGTCCCACCCACACAATGCCAATACATAAAAGCCAACGTTGTGAGCAGTATCACAACTTATTTTCTTATTAGTTGGACACGTTAAATTTCCGTTGTGAGCAGTATCACAAATCAGCTTCTTCAAGTATGTTGCACCTGTTGAATAAATATTAATATTTAAAGTCCCACCCACACAATGCCAATACATAAAAGCAAGCGTTGTGAGCAGTATCACAACTTACTTTCTTATTAGTTGGACCCGTTAAATTCCCGTTGTGAGCAGTATCACAAATCAGCTTCTTCAAATATGTTGCACCTGTTGAATAAATTTTAATATTTAAAGTCCCACCCACACAATACCAATACATAAAAGTCAGCGTTGTGAGCAGTATCACAACTGATTTTCTTACTAGTTGGACCCGTTAAATTCCCGTTGTGAGCAGTATCACAAATCAGCTTCTTCAAATATGTTGCACCTGTTGAATAAATTTTAATATTTAAAGTTCCACCCACACAATGCCAATACACAAAAGCCAGCGTTGTGAGCAGTATCACAACTTATTTTCTTATTAGTTGGACCCGTTAAATTCCCGTTGTGAGCAGTATTACAAATCAGCTTTTTCAAATATGTTGCACCTGTTGAATAAATTTTAATATTTAAAGTCCCACCCACACAATGCCAATACATAAAAGCCAGCGTTGTGAGCAGTATCACAACTTATTTTCTTATTAGTTGGACCCGTTAAATTCCCGTTGTGAGCAGTATCACAAATCAGCTTCTTCATATATGTTGCACCTGTTGAATAAATATTAATATTTAAAGTCCCACCCACACAATGCCAATACATAAAAGCCAGCGTTGTGAGCAGTATCACAACTTATTTTCTTATTAGTTGGATCAGTTAAATTTCCGTTGTGAGCAGTATCACAAATCAGCTTCTTCAAGTATGTTGCACCTGTTGAATAAATATTAATATTTAAAGTCCCACCCACACAATGCCAATACCTAAAAGCCAGCGTTGTGAGCAGTATCACAACTTATTTTCTTATTAGTTGGACCCGTTAAATTCCCGTTGTGAGCAGTATCACAAATCAGCTTCTTCAAGTATGTTGCACCTGTTGAATAAATATTAATATTTAAAGTCCCACCCACACAATGCCAATACCTAAAAGCCAGCGTTGTGAGCAGTATCACAACTTATTTTCTTATTAGTTGGACCCGTTAAATTCCCGTTGTGAGCAGTATCACAAATCAGCTTCTTCAAGTATGTTGCACCTGTTGAATAAATATTAATATTTAAAGTCCCACCCACACAATGCCAATACCTAAAAGCCAGCGTTGTGAGCAGTATCACAACTTATTTTCTTATTAGTTGGACACGTTAAATTTCCGTTGTGAGCAGTATCACAAATCAGCTTCTTCAAGTATGTTGCACCTGTTGAATAAATATTAATATTTAAAGTCCCACCCACACAATGCCAATACATAAAAGCAAGCGTTGTGAGCAGTATCACAACTTATTTTCTTATTAGTTGGACCCGTTAAATTCCCGTTGTGAGCAGTATCACAAATCAGCTTTTTCAAATATGTTGCACCTGTTGAATAAATTTTAATATTTAAAGTCCCACCCACACAATACCAATACATAAAAGTCAGCGTTGTGAGCAGTATCACAACTGATTTTCTTACTAGTTGGACCCGTTAAATTCCCGTTGTGAGCAGTATCACAAATCAGCTTTTTCAAATATGTTGCACCTGTTGAATAAATTTTAATATTTAAAGTCCCACCCACACAATGCCAATACATAAAAGTCAGCGTTGTGAGCAGTATCACAACTGATTTTCTTACTAGTTGGACCCGTTAAATTCCCGTTGTGAGCAGTATCACAAATCAGCTTCTTCAAATATGTTGCACCTGTTGAATAAAATTTAATATTTAAAGTCCCACCCACACAATGCCAATACATAAAAGCCAGCGTTGTGAGCAGTATCACAACTTACTTTCTTATTAGTTGGACCCGTTAAATTCCCGTTCTGAGCAGTATCACAAATCAGCTTTTTCAAATATGTTGCACCTGTTGAATAAATTTTAATATTTAAAGTCCCACCCACACAATGCCAATACATAAAAGCCAGCGTTGTGAGCAGTATCACAACTTACTTTCTTATTAGTTGGACCCGTTAAATTCCCGTTGTGAGCAGTATCACAAATCAGCTTCTTCAAATATGTTGCACCTGTTGAATAAATTTTAATATTTAAAGTCCCACCCAAACAATACCAATACATAAAAGTCAGCGTTGTGAGCAGTATCACAACTGATTTTCTTACTAGTTGGACCCGTTAAATTCCCGTTGTGAGCAGTATCACAAATCAGCTTCTTCAAATATGCTGCACCTGTTGAATAAATTTTAATATTTAAAGTCCCACCCACACAATGCCAATACATAAAAGCCAGCGTTGTGAGCAGTATCACAACTTATTTTCTTATTAGTTGGACCCGTTAAATTCCCGTTGTGAGCAGTATCACAAATCAGCTTTTTCAAATATGTTGCACCTGTTGAATAAATTTTAATATTTAAAGTCCCACCCACACAATACCAATACATAAAAGTCAGCGTTGTGAGCAGTATCACAACTGATTTTCTTACTAGTTGGACCCGTTAAATTCCCGTTGTGAGCAGTATCACAAATCAGCTTCTTCAAATATGTTGCACCTGTTGAATAAATTTTAATATTTAAAGTCCCACCCACACAATGCCAATACATAAAAGCCAGCGTTGTGAGCAGTATCACAACTTACTTTCTTATTAGTTGGACCCGTTAAATTCCCGTTGTGAGCAGTATCACAAATCAGCTTTTTCAAATATGTTGCACCTGTTGAATAAATTTTAATATTTAAAGTCCCACCCACACAATGCCAATACATAAAAGCCAGCGTTGTGAGCAGTATCACAACTTACTTTCTTATTAGTTGGACCCGTTAAATTCCCGTTGTGAGCAGTATCACAAATCAGCTTCTTCAAATATGTTGCACCTGTTGAATAAATTTTAATATTTAAAGTCCCACCCACACAATACCAATACATAAAAGTCAGCGTTGTGAGCAGTATCACAACTGATTTTCTTACTAGTTGGACCCGTTAAATTCCCGTTGTGAGCAGTATCACAAATCAGCTTCTTCAAATATGCTGCACCTGTTGAATAAATTTTAATATTTAAAGTCCCACCCACACAATGCCAATACATAAAAGCCAGCGTTGTGAGCAGTATCACAACTTATTTTCTTATTAGTTGGACCCGTTAAATTCCCGTTGTGAGCAGTATCACAAATCAGCTTTTTCAAATATGTTGCACCTGTTGAATAAATTTTAATATTTAAAGTCCCACCCACACAATACCAATACATAAAAGTCAGCGTTGTGAGCAGTATCACAACTGATTTTCTTACTAGTTGGACCCGTTAAATTCCCGTTGTGAGCAGTATCACAAATCAGCTTTTTCAAATATGTTGCACCTGTTGAATAAATTTTAATATTTAAAGTCCCACCCACACAATGCCAATACATAAAAGCCAGCGTTGTGAGCAGTATCACAACTTACTTTCTTATTAGTTGGACCCGTTAAATTTCCGTTGTGAGCAGTATCACAACTTATTTTTTTTTAATTAGGCGGGCCTTTTTTGGGAGGGGGGCGTAGCTGCTGACCGTTTCAGGCCTATCAGACAAGTGGCCCCCCAGAATCAATCTTCCGTGTATCATCCTGTAACCGCTTTCGCTCTCCTTCAACATGCAAGTTCCGCTTGCACGATTAGGGGTTCGTGTTAATCGTGTTGAAATTCTTCTCCTCCTCCATGAGGTTAATAATTCGCTTGATGGCTCCTTCCGCATATTTCCATGTCGCATATGTCCTCAGCATCCATTAGCTGGGCCTGGTGAACAAAAATGAAATTAATATATACCCATACAATTTGAATACATACATGAAACTCCTCGATTTGAGAAGGATCAAAAATTGCATTTTTTTTTTAAGTTACTAAAGTTACGTCGCGTATTATGGGTAGGTAATGTAAGGTATGTCATATACGATTGGTAACTTATTAAGTTATTGGCAGAAAAAACGAAGGCTCTTGTATATCTAATCGATTACAATGTGATAACGAGGGAGTCCAAAAGATCTCAAAGAGTTCTCAGGGAGTGCTCTATTACACTTTGATTGATTATACATATTTTCTTGAGCAGGAGGGCAGTTTTTGTACCGTAGGTATGTTTTAGTCAATTCCCTAAGTACCTAGCGCATTGCTACGTGTCTTTAAAGATTTATTCTTCAATTTTAAGATGTCTCCTTTCCCCTGAAACAAAAGAAAATACAATTAGACATCTAACGCACTTGAAAGTGACATGACAGTTTATTTGATAATAAATACTTCCCTGTGAAGCCTTTTGGGAGCTAAATCTTATTCATCGACGAAAGTCCATTATGTAGCGTATACATCACGGATATCTATACAAAATTCATGAATACTTACTCGAAAAATATGGGCAATAGTTGAACCTCAATATTATTGTAGTTGATTATAATCTCGGTACAGCTTGTTGTGATCGTTAGCAAAATGCAATGACCTTCGTCCACCGTCTTTGGATTTTTAAATTGTGGGTGTTTCTTTATCTACAGGGTGATTATCCAGGTCCTTTCATTTATGTTAAAAATTTTGGAAATTTGAATGAACGCGTTTAGTTCATTATGATTTACAAATAATTCTAAAGAACCAATTTGAGGATTTTTTTTCATAGCTTTGTAATCCCTAGAGATATTATTTGTTATAGAAAAAATGGTGAATTTTTTACATTCTAGGTTACAGCATTTTAATACGATTGCCAACAACTTTTTCTTAGATACCTATATTATTCAACGCATATTGAACAAATTAGGTATATTAAAATTAATTAAAAGTTCTTATATTCTCACCAATCTTCTTATATTCGACACTTGGTCAAAAATTTTAAAATAATGTTTTATCGATTTTAATAGAATGTTTCAGGATCTTGGATAATATTGCCGAAACGGTTTCAGAATTTTTGAGCTATCTCTATTATTAATCGAGATACAATTTTTTGTAAAAATCCGTATAATTTGTAATTGAGAGAACCACGACTTATATTTTTGTTGGGAACTATCGCAGTGAGATATATCGGTAGATTAGGACAGGCCAATCTTTCTTCACCGTTGTCTTTTTGAAAATATTTTCTAAGGAGTCAAAAATATTTAAGAGTTGAATATAGCAGAGAAAATAGTTATTTGCAATTGCATTAAAATGCTGTAACATAAAATGTAAAAAATTCGGCATTTTTTTCTATGACAAATGATATCTCTAGAAATAACAGAGCTATGAAAAAAATCTTCAAATTGGTTCTTTAAAATTACTTATAAATCCTAATGCACATGTTTAAAAAAATCCCGAAATTTTTTTAGGGATTTGGGACAATGATGAACTTAAACATAAATACTGTAAGGGCCTGAATAATCACCCTGTAGATAAAAGAAACGCCAACAATTTAAATATCTATTGACGGTAGACGAAGGCCAATAAATATTGTTAACGATCATGAAATGCCGCATCAATATTAGTCTAATCTATCTATCTAATTCCAAAAATATTGAGGTTAATTTTTCCAACATCCACTTCAATTGTGCACCAGTTTCGTTTACACTTACATGTCTTTAATTTTTCTATTTCTTTGCCTTCGTTAAATTGTTGATCACAAACTTTTAGAACAAATACAGTATACACGTTAAACTTCACTTGGCGACATTACTCCGGATTCTTCTCCCGAGAAACTTAACCATTTGTAAATAAACTTACCCTTTAAGATGTCTTCACCATATCCTATCTCGTTCGGAACTTACCTATAACAGAAATTTCAAAAAAATTAGTAAGACTAATTGAAAATAACGCAATAATAATTATACCTTTATCTCCTTTCCCTAAAGCCAGTTCGTCCCCATTATAGTAACGTGCCGTTTACATCCCTCATATTGGTCACACCCTGAAACAATAGAGATTAATAATTAGACAGCTAATTGTATCAGAACTGACAAATCTTATTTCAGAATTCAGCATCCTTCGTACAGAAGTGGAGAATTTCAAAAGGAGGATGCATACCAATTTTTTTTTTTTTTTTTAATTATTTGCAAACCATATTTGTCAAAATCGGAAATACAATGACAGATTTTAAGAGACAGCAACTGCTCAAATATAAAACACATTCATCCATAAGAGGAATTATGAAATTATTACTCACCAGTTATCGAAACGGTGTGAAGATCATACGAGGGCAAAGGCTAATCCTGGAGCATCCATCACTAACGCGCGAAAACCAGAGTCTACTAACTGCTTTTCTGGACACTAACGCCCCCAGAAAATCCCCGAATACAGTTACAAGCCTTAACACTTGTAATACCATAGCAATTTTAAAAATACACTACGATATTGACAAGATACTCGTCGAGTTCTCGACTCTGGTTTAACGAAACCGATCGTTCTCTCTACGGTAGAGCGAACTGTGGATAAGCTGAAACAGAAACATATAACATTAAAACAAACTCAAACTTAAAAAAACCGTTCAATTTACCAAATCAATTTCTCCTGCAATTCTAGTTATTTCTTCCATTTCTTGAACTTGCTTAGTATAAATCTTCGACCTCTATTGTGTTCGTGTGTTCTTGATAACCAAAGACATATCCTCACTAAAAATATTTTCTTGTAATATTTAAGACCTGCCGGAAAAATTTTGAGTTAGATAATGCTTCATAATAATGTACCCCTGGGTTGTTGAAGAAAGCCCCCGTTGTGAGCAGTATCACAACATATTTTTTTTTATTAGTTGGACCCATTGAAAAAATTAAATCAATATATAGAGCAACACCCAGTTCCAATATATAATACTCCCGTTGTGAGCAGTATCACAACAATTTTTTTTTATTAGTTGGACCCATTGAAAAAAATTAAATCAATATATAGAGCAACACCCAGTTCCAATATATAATACTCCAGTTGTGGCACTATCACACCATTTTTTTTTTTATTAGTTGGACCCATTGAAAAAAATTAAATCAATATATAGAGCAACGCCCAGTTCCAATATATATACTCCCGTTGTGGCAGTATCACAACATTTTTTTTATTAGTTGGACCCATTGAAAAAAATTAAATCAATATATAGAGCAACGCCCAGTTCCAATATATAATACTCCCGTTGTGAGCAGTATCACAAATCAGGTTTTATAAATATGTTGCACCTGTTGAATAAATATATTTTTTTTAATATATATATAGCCACCCACACAATGCCAATACATAAAAGCCCCCGTTGTGAGCAGTATCACAACTTATTGTCTTATTAGTTGGACCCGTTAAATTCCCGTTGTGAGCAGTATCACAAATCAGCTTCTTCAAATATGTTGCACCTGTTGAATAAATTTTAATATTTAAAGTCCCACTCACACAATCATCATCCTTAGTGCTACAGCTCTGTGTGAGCCCCGACTTTCTCTAGCTTCTTTCGCCATTCCTGCCGATTCCGCGACTCTTGCCTCCAATTCCCTGCACCGATTCTTCGTGCATCCTCATCGACACCATCCTTCCATCGTAATTTTGGCCTGCCGCGGCTTCTAGCTCCCGCTGGTTCCGACACCATGATCTTTTTTGGGGGGTAATTGTCGTCTGCTCTATTGACATGTCCTGCCCACCTGAGTCGTCCTATCTTTATGTTTGTTACCACATCCCTGCCATTTGCCGTCTGTTTGTATTTCTCATAGAGCTCAAAGTTGTAACGACGGCGCCATACACCGTTGTCACATGCGACTCCAAAGATCCGTCTCAGGATTTTCCTTTCAAAAGTTTGGAGTAGGGTTTCGTCAGCTTTACTCAGCGTCCATGTCTCGGATCCATATGTCAGGACCGGGAGTATTAACGTTTTATTCAGCATCAGCTTTGTCTTAAAAGATAGTATCCGGCTTTTGAGGTGTTTTCCAAGTCCAAAATAGCACTTGTTTGCAAGTACTGTTTGTCGCATCATGTGGACTAGACAGGCCTATGTGTTGTTGGTATGCGTCCTCTTTGCCAATTTTGACGTTAAGATCACCGATGATAACCTTAATATCATGTGTTGGGCAGTGGTCGTACGCGGTTTCTAGTTCTTCATAGAATTCGTCTTTTTTAATTTCGTCGGTCTTCTTCTCTGTTGGGGAGTGGACATTAATAAGGCTTATGTTAAAAAACTTGCCTTTTATCCTCAGAGTGCTAATTCGAGCATTAAATGGCTTGAAGTCTATGATGAGATGTTTAACTCTATTGGCTATAATGAATGCCGTACCAAACTCATGCCTATTTTTGTGGCAGCTGTAGTATATACTACAGTTTCTTTTCTGGATAACACCTTGACCTACCCACCGAACTTCTTGGCTGGCTGTAATATCAGCCCTCTATTTCTCTAACTCGTTCTCAAGCTTCCTTAGCGCTCCGGTTGCATACAGAGTTCTCACGTTCCATGTGAATATACCTAAATCATTTCCCTTATTTCGGTGCTATTGTCGTCGTCTTGGAATCTGTCCGGCTTCATAAACTTGAGATCTCGTAACAGGTGTTTTTTACAGACTGGGTTGTTAGCCCCGTGCTAACCCCCTTTTCGGAGGACCATCTCTTCCGCTCTCGTCCGCCCTGACCCTGTTTCCCACTGGGGTTGTTTACCCAATCTTCTACAGGGTTGCTCAGGTTCCCGGGGTTCGCCAACTTGGAGGTGAGAGTCGGAATTGGTCAGTGAGAGGCTAAGTGACACTAACTGGTAACAGTGTCATATATTGCGCGTCACTACCCATTTGAACCCCACCCACCCACCCACACAATGCCAATACATAAAAGCCAGCGTTGTGAGCAGTATCACAACTTATTTTCTTATTAGTTGGACCCGTTAAATTCCCGTTGTGAGCAGTATCACAAATCAGCTTCTTCAAATATGTTGCACCTGCTGAATAAATTTTAATATTTAAAGTCCCACCCACACAATGCCAATACATAAAAGCCAGCTTTGTGAGCAGTATCACAACTTACTTTCTTATTAGTTGGACCCGTTAAATTCCCGTTGTGAGCAGTATCACAAATCAGCTTCTTCAAATATGTTGCACCTGTTGAATAAATTTTAATATTTAAAGTCCCACCCACACAATACCAATACATAAAAGTCAGCGTTGTGAGCAGTATCACAACTGATTTTCTTACTAGTTGGACCCGTTAAATTCCCGTTGTGAGCAGTATCACAAATCAGCTTCTTCAAATATGTTGCACCTGTTGAATAAATTTTAATATTTAAAGTCCCACCCACACAATGCCAATACATAAAAGCCAGCGTTGTGAGCAGTATCACAACTTATTTTCTTATTAGTTGGACCCGTTAAATTCCCGTTGTGAGCAGTATCACAAATCAGCTTCTTCAAATATGTTGCACCTGTTGAATAAATATTAATATTTAAAGTCCCACCCACACAATGCCAATACATAAAAGCCAGCGTTGTGAGCAGTATCACAACTTATTTTCTTATTAGTTGGATCAGTTAAATTTCCGTTGTGCGCAGTATCACAAATCAGCTTCTTCAAGTATGTTGCACCTGTTGAATAAATATTAATATTTAAAGTCCCACCCACACAATGCCAATACATAAAAGCCAGCGTTGTGAGCAGTATCACAACTTATTTTCTTATTAGTTGGACCCGTTAAATTCCCGTTGTGAGCAGTATCACAAATCAGCTTCTAAAAGTATGTTGCACCTGTTGAATAAATATTAATATTTAAAGTCCCACCCACACAATGCCAATACATAAAAACAAGCGTTGTGAGCAGTATCACAACTTATTTTCTTATTAGTTGGACCCGTTAAATTCCCGTTGTGAGCAGTATCACAAATCAGCTTTTTCAAATATGTTGCACCTGTTGAATAAATTTTAATATTTAAAGTCCCACCCACACAATGCCAATACATAAAAGCCAGCGTTGTGAGCAGTATCACAACTTACTTTCTTATTAGTTGGACCCGTTAAATTCCCGTTGTGAGCAGTATCACAAATCAGCTTCTTCAAATATGTTGCACCTGTTGAATAAATTTTAATATTTAAAGTCCCACCCACACAGTACCAATACATAAAAGTCAGCGTTGTGAGCAGTATCACAACTGATTTTCTTACTAGTTGGACCCGTTAAATTCCCGTTGTGAGCAGTATCACAAATCAGCTTCTTCAAATATGTTGCACCTGTTGAATAAATTTTAATATTTAAAGTCCCACCCACACAATGCCAATACACAAAAGCCAGCGTTGTGAGCAGTATCACAACTTATTTTCTTATTAGTTGGACCCGTTAAATTCCCGTTGTGAGCAGTATCACAAATCAGCTTTTTCAAATATGTTGCACCTGTTGAATAAATTTTAATATTTAAAGTCCCACCCACACAATGCCAATACATAACAGCCAGCGTTGTGAGCAGTATCACAACTTATTTTCTTATTAGTTGGACCCGTTAAATTCCCGTTGTGAGCAGTATCACAAATCAGCTTCTTCAAATATGTTGCACCTGTTGAATAAATATTAATATTTAAAGTCCCACCCACACAATGCCAACACCTAAAAGCCAGCGTTGTGAGCAGTATCACAACTTATTTTCTTATTAGTTGGATCAGTTAAATTTCCGTTGTGAGCAGTATCACAAATCAGCTTCTTCAAGTATGTTGCACCTGTTGAATAAATATTAATATTTAAAGTCCCACCCACACAATGCCAATACCTAAAAGCCAGCGTTGTGAGCAGTATCACAACTTATTTTCTTATTAGTTGGACCCGTTAAATTCCCGTTGTGAGCAGTATCACAAATCAGCTTCTTCAAGTATGTTGCACCTGTTGAATAAATATTAATATTTAAAGTCCCACCCACACAATGCCAATACATAAAAGCCAACGTTGTGAGCAGTATCACAACTTATTTTCTTATTGGTTGGACACGTTAAATTTCCGTTGTGAGCAGTATCACAAATCAGCTTCTTCAAGTATGTTGCACCTGTTGAATAAATATTAATATTTAAAGTCCCACCCACACAATGCCAATACATAAAAGCAAGCGTTGTGAGCAGTATCACAACTTATTTTCTTATTAGTTGGACCCGTTAAATTCCCGTTGTGAGCAGTATCACAAATCAGCTTTTTCAAATATGTTGCACCTGTTGAATAAATTTTAATATTTAAAGTCCCACCCACACAATGCCAATACATAAAAGCCAGCGTTGTGAGCAGTATCACAACTTACTTTCTTATTAGTTGGACCCGTTAAATTCCCGTTGTGAGCAGTATCACAAATCAGCTTCTTCAAATATGTTGCACCTGTTGAATAAATTTTAATATTTAAAGTTCCACCCACACAATACCAATACATAAAAGTCAGCGTTGTGAGCAGTATCACAACTGATTTTCTTACTAGTTGGACCCGTTAAATTCCCGTTGTGAGCAGTATCACAAATCAGCTTCTTCAAATATGTTGCACCTGTTGAATAAATTTTAATATTTAAAGTTCCACCCACACAATGCCAATACACAAAAGCCAGCGTTGTGAGCAGTATCACAACTTATTTTCTTATTAGTTGGACCCGTTAAATTCCCGTTGTGAGCAGTATTACAAATCAGCTTTTTCAAATATGTTGCACCTGTTGAATAAATTTTAATATTTAAAGTCCCACCCACACAATGCCAATACATAAAAGCCAGCGTTGTGAGCAGTATCACAACTTATTTTCTTATTAGTTGGACCCGTTAAATTCCCGTTGTGAGCAGTATCACAAATCAGCTTCTTCATATATGTTGCACCTGTTGAATAAATATTAATATTTAAAGTCCCACCCACACAATGCCAATACATAAAAGCCAGCGTTGTGAGCAGTATCACAACTTATTTTCTTATTAGTTGGATCAGTTAAATTTCCGTTGTGAGCAGTATCACAAATCAGCTTCTTCAAGTATGTTGCACCTGTTGAATAAATATTAATATTTAAAGTCCCACCCACACAATGCCAATACCTAAAAGCCAGCGTTGTGAGCAGTATCACAACTTATTTTCTTATTAGTTGGACCCGTTAAATTCCCGTTGTGAGCAGTATCACAAATCAGCTTCTTCAAGTATGTTGCACCTGTTGAATAAATATTAATATTTAAAGTCCCACCCACACAATGCCAATACCTAAAAGCCAGCGTTGTGAGCAGTATCACAACTTATTTTCTTATTAGTTGGACCCGTTAAATTCCCGTTGTGAGCAGTATCACAAATCAGCTTCTTCAAGTATGTTGCACCTGTTGAATAAATATTAATATTTAAAGTCCCACCCACACAATGCCAATACCTAAAAGCCAGCGTTGTGAGCAGTATCACAACTTATTTTCTTATTAGTTGGACACGTTAAATTTCCGTTGTGAGCAGTATCACAAATCAGCTTCTTCAAGTATGTTGCACCTGTTGAATAAATATTAATATTTAAAGTCCCACCCACACAATGCCAATACATAAAAGCAAGCGTTGTGAGCAGTATCACAACTTATTTTCTTATTAGTTGGACCCGTTAAATTCCCGTTGTGAGCAGTATCACAAATCAGCTTTTTCAAATATGTTGCACCTGTTGAATAAATTTTAATATTTAAAGTCCCACCCACACAATACCAATACATAAAAGTCAGCGTTGTGAGCAGTATCACAACTGATTTTCTTACTAGTTGGACCCGTTAAATTCCCGTTGTGAGCAGTATCACAAATCAGCTTTTTCAAATATGTTGCACCTGTTGAATAAATTTTAATATTTAAAGTCCCACCCACACAATGCCAATACATAAAAGTCAGCGTTGTGAGCAGTATCACAACTGATTTTCTTACTAGTTGGACCCGTTAAATTCCCGTTGTGAGCAGTATCACAAATCAGCTTCTTCAAATATGTTGCACCTGTTGAATAAAATTTAATATTTAAAGTCCCACCCACACAATGCCAATACATAAAAGCCAGCGTTGTGAGCAGTATCACAACTTACTTTCTTATTAGTTGGACCCGTTAAATTCCCGTTCTGAGCAGTATCACAAATCAGCTTTTTCAAATATGTTGCACCTGTTGAATAAATTTTAATATTTAAAGTCCCACCCACACAATGCCAATACATAAAAGCCAGCGTTGTGAGCAGTATCACAACTTACTTTCTTATTAGTTGGACCCGTTAAATTCCCGTTGTGAGCAGTATCACAAATCAGCTTCTTCAAATATGTTGCACCTGTTGAATAAATTTTAATATTTAAAGTCCCACCCAAACAATACCAATACATAAAAGTCAGCGTTGTGAGCAGTATCACAACTGATTTTCTTACTAGTTGGACCCGTTAAATTCCCGTTGTGAGCAGTATCACAAATCAGCTTCTTCAAATATGCTGCACCTGTTGAATAAATTTTAATATTTAAAGTCCCACCCACACAATGCCAATACATAAAAGCCAGCGTTGTGAGCAGTATCACAACTTATTTTCTTATTAGTTGGACCCGTTAAATTCCCGTTGTGAGCAGTATCACAAATCAGCTTTTTCAAATATGTTGCACCTGTTGAATAAATTTTAATATTTAAAGTCCCACCCACACAATACCAATACATAAAAGTCAGCGTTGTGAGCAGTATCACAACTGATTTTCTTACTAGTTGGACCCGTTAAATTCCCGTTGTGAGCAGTATCACAAATCAGCTTCTTCAAATATGTTGCACCTGTTGAATAAATTTTAATATTTAAAGTCCCACCCACACAATGCCAATACATAAAAGCCAGCGTTGTGAGCAGTATCACAACTTACTTTCTTATTAGTTGGACCCGTTAAATTCCCGTTGTGAGCAGTATCACAAATCAGCTTTTTCAAATATGTTGCACCTGTTGAATAAATTTTAATATTTAAAGTCCCACCCACACAATGCCAATACATAAAAGCCAGCGTTGTGAGCAGTATCACAACTTACTTTCTTATTAGTTGGACCCGTTAAATTCCCGTTGTGAGCAGTATCACAAATCAGCTTCTTCAAATATGTTGCACCTGTTGAATAAATTTTAATATTTAAAGTCCCACCCACACAATACCAATACATAAAAGTCAGCGTTGTGAGCAGTATCACAACTGATTTTCTTACTAGTTGGACCCGTTAAATTCCCGTTGTGAGCAGTATCACAAATCAGCTTCTTCAAATATGCTGCACCTGTTGAATAAATTTTAATATTTAAAGTCCCACCCACACAATGCCAATACATAAAAGCCAGCGTTGTGAGCAGTATCACAACTTATTTTCTTATTAGTTGGACCCGTTAAATTCCCGTTGTGAGCAGTATCACAAATCAGCTTTTTCAAATATGTTGCACCTGTTGAATAAATTTTAATATTTAAAGTCCCACCCACACAATACCAATACATAAAAGTCAGCGTTGTGAGCAGTATCACAACTGATTTTCTTACTAGTTGGACCCGTTAAATTCCCGTTGTGAGCAGTATCACAAATCAGCTTTTTCAAATATGTTGCACCTGTTGAATAAATTTTAATATTTAAAGTCCCACCCACACAATGCCAATACATAAAAGCCAGCGTTGTGAGCAGTATCACAACTTACTTTCTTATTAGTTGGACCCGTTAAATTTCCGTTGTGAGCAGTATCACAACTTATTTTTTTTTAATTAGGCGGGCCTTTTTTGGGAGGGGGGCGTAGCTGCTGACCGTTTCAGGCCTATCAGACAAGTGGCCCCCCAGAATCAATCTTCCGTGTATCATCCTGTAACCGCTTTCGCTCTCCTTCAACATGCAAGTTCCGCTTGCACGATTAGGGGTTCGTGTTAATCGTGTTGAAATTCTTCTCCTCCTCCATGAGGTTAATAATTCGCTTGATGGCTCCTTCCGCATATTTCCATGTCGCATATGTCCTCAGCATCCATTAGCTGGGCCTGGTGAACAAAAATGAAATTAATATATACCCATACAATTTGAATACATACATGAAACTCCTCGATTTGAGAAGGATCAAAAATTGCATTTTTTTTTTAAGTTACTAAAGTTACGTCGCGTATTATGGGTAGGTAATGTAAGGTATGTCATATACGATTGGTAACTTATTAAGTTATTGGCAGAAAAAACGAAGGCTCTTGTATATCTAATCGATTACAATGTGATAACGAGGGAGTCCAAAAGATCTCAAAGAGTTCTCAGGGAGTGCTCTATTACACTTTGATTGATTATACATATTTTCTTGAGCAGGAGGGCAGTTTTTGTACCGTAGGTATGTTTTAGTCAATTCCCTAAGTACCTAGCGCATTGCTACGTGTCTTTAAAGATTTATTCTTCAATTTTAAGATGTCTCCTTTCCCCTGAAACAAAAGAAAATACAATTAGACATCTAACGCACTTGAAAGTGACATGACAGTTTATTTGATAATAAATACTTCCCTGTGAAGCCTTTTGGGAGCTAAATCTTATTCATCGACGAAAGTCCATTATGTAGCGTATACATCACGGATATCTATACAAAATTCATGAATACTTACTCGAAAAATATGGGCAATAGTTGAACCTCAATATTATTGTAGTTGATTATAATCTCGGTACAGCTTGTTGTGATCGTTAGCAAAATGCAATGACCTTCGTCCACCGTCTTTGGATTTTTAAATTGTGGGTGTTTCTTTATCTACAGGGTGATTATCCAGGTCCTTTCATTTATGTTAAAAATTTTGGAAATTTGAATGAACGCGTTTAGTTCATTATGATTTACAAATAATTCTAAAGAACCAATTTGAGGATTTTTTTTCATAGCTTTGTAATCCCTAGAGATATTATTTGTTATAGAAAAAATGGTGAATTTTTTACATTCTAGGTTACAGCATTTTAATACGATTGCCAACAACTTTTTCTTAGATACCTATATTATTCAACGCATATTGAACAAATTAGGTATATTAAAATTAATTAAAAGTTCTTATATTCTCACCAATCTTCTTATATTCGACACTTGGTCAAAAATTTTAAAATAATGTTTTATCGATTTTAATAGAATGTTTCAGGATCTTGGATAATATTGCCGAAACGGTTTCAGAATTTTTGAGCTATCTCTATTATTAATCGAGATACAATTTTTTGTAAAAATCCGTATAATTTGTAATTGAGAGAACCACGACTTATATTTTTGTTGGGAACTATCGCAGTGAGATATATCGGTAGATTAGGACAGGCCAATCTTTCTTCACCGTTGTCTTTTTGAAAATATTTTCTAAGGAGTCAAAAATATTTAAGAGTTGAATATAGCAGAGAAAATAGTTATTTGCAATTGCATTAAAATGCTGTAACATAAAATGTAAAAAATTCGGCATTTTTTTCTATGACAAATGATATCTCTAGAAATAACAGAGCTATGAAAAAAATCTTCAAATTGGTTCTTTAAAATTACTTATAAATCCTAATGCACATGTTTAAAAAAATCCCGAAATTTTTTTAGGGATTTGGGACAATGATGAACTTAAACATAAATACTGTAAGGGCCTGAATAATCACCCTGTAGATAAAAGAAACGCCAACAATTTAAATATCTATTGACGGTAGACGAAGGCCAATAAATATTGTTAACGATCATGAAATGCCGCATCAATATTAGTCTAATCTATCTATCTAATTCCAAAAATATTGAGGTTCATTTTTCCAACATCCACTTCAATTGTGCACCAGTTTCGTTTACACTTACATGTCTTTAATTTTTCTATTTCTTTGCCTTCGTTAAATTGTTGATCACAAACTTTTAGAACAAATACAGTATACACGTTAAACTTCACTTGGCGACATTACTCCGGATTCTTCTCCCGAGAAACTTAACCATTTGTAAATAAACTTACCCTTTAAGATGTCTTCACCATATCCTATCTCGTTCGGAACTTACCTATAACAGAAATTTCAAAAAAATTAGTAAGACTAATTGAAAATAACGCAATAATAATTATACCTTTATCTCCTTTCCCTAAAGCCAGTTCGTCCCCATTATAGTAACGTGCCGTTTACATCCCTCATATTGGTCACACCCTGAAACAATAGAGATTAATAATTAGACAGCTAATTGTATCAGAACTGACAAATCTTATTTCAGAATTCAGCATCCTTCGTACAGAAGTGGAGAATTTCAAAAGGAGGATGCATACCAATTTTTTTTTTTTTTTTTAATTATTTGCAAACCATATTTGTCAAAATCGGAAATACAATGACAGATTTTAAGAGACAGCAACTGCTCAAATATAAAACACATTCATCCATAAGAGGAATTATGAAATTATTACTCACCAGTTATCGAAACGGTGTGAAGATCATACGAGGGCAAAGGCTAATCCTGGAGCATCCATCACTAACGCGCGAAAACCAGAGTCTACTAACTGCTTTTCTGGACACTAACGCCCCCAGAAAATCCCCGAATACAGTTACAAGCCTTAACACTTGTAATACCATAGCAATTTTAAAAATACACTACGATATTGACAAGATACTCGTCGAGTTCTCGACTCTGGTTTAACGAAACCGATCGTTCTCTCTACGGTAGAGCGAACTGTGGATAAGCTGAAACAGAAACATATAACATTAAAACAAACTCAAACTTAAAAAAACCGTTCAATTTACCAAATCAATTTCTCCTGCAATTCTAGTTATTTCTTCCATTTCTTGAACTTGCTTAGTATAAATCTTCGACCTCTATTGTGTTCGTGTGTTCTTGATAACCAAAGACATATCCTCACTAAAAATATTTTCTTGTAATATTTAAGACCTGCCGGAAAAATTTTGAGTTAGATAATGCTTCATAATAATGTACCCCTGGGTTGTTGAAGAAAGCCCCCGTTGTGAGCAGTATCACAACATATTTTTTTTTATTAGTTGGACCCATTGAAAAAATTAAATCAATATATAGAGCAACACCCAGTTCCAATATATAATACTCCCGTTGTGAGCAGTATCACAACAATTTTTTTTTATTAGTTGGACCCATTGAAAAAAATTAAATCAATATATAGAGCAACACCCAGTTCCAATATATAATACTCCAGTTGTGGCACTATCACACCATTTTTTTTTTTATTAGTTGGACCCATTGAAAAAAATTAAATCAATATATAGAGCAACGCCCAGTTCCAATATATATACTCCCGTTGTGGCAGTATCACAACATTTTTTTTATTAGTTGGACCCATTGAAAAAAATTAAATCAATATATAGAGCAACGCCCAGTTCCAATATATAATACTCCCGTTGTGAGCAGTATCACAAATCAGGTTTTATAAATATGTTGCACCTGTTGAATAAATATATTTTTTTTAATATATATATAGCCACCCACACAATGCCAATACATAAAAGCCCCCGTTGTGAGCAGTATCACAACTTATTGTCTTATTAGTTGGACCCGTTAAATTCCCGTTGTGAGCAGTATCACAAATCAGCTTCTTCAAATATGTTGCACCTGTTGAATAAATTTTAATATTTAAAGTCCCACTCACACAATCATCATCCTTAGTGCTACAGCTCTGTGTGAGCCCCGACTTTCTCTAGCTTCTTTCGCCATTCCTGCCGATTCCGCGACTCTTGCCTCCAATTCCCTGCACCGATTCTTCGTGCATCCTCATCGACACCATCCTTCCATCGTAATTTTGGCCTGCCGCGGCTTCTAGCTCCCGCTGGTTCCGACACCATGATCTTTTTTGGGGGGTAATTGTCGTCTGCTCTATTGACATGTCCTGCCCACCTGAGTCGTCCTATCTTTATGTTTGTTACCACATCCCTGCCATTTGCCGTCTGTTTGTATTTCTCATAGAGCTCAAAGTTGTAACGACGGCGCCATACACCGTTGTCACATGCGACTCCAAAGATCCGTCTCAGGATTTTCCTTTCAAAAGTTTGGAGTAGGGTTTCGTCAGCTTTACTCAGCGTCCATGTCTCGGATCCATATGTCAGGACCGGGAGTATTAACGTTTTATTCAGCATCAGCTTTGTCTTAAAAGATAGTATCCGGCTTTTGAGGTGTTTTCCAAGTCCAAAATAGCACTTGTTTGCAAGTACTGTTTGTCGCATCATGTGGACTAGACAGGCCTATGTGTTGTTGGTATGCGTCCTCTTTGCCAATTTTGACGTTAAGATCACCGATGATAACCTTAATATCATGTGTTGGGCAGTGGTCGTACGCGGTTTCTAGTTCTTCATAGAATTCGTCTTTTTTAATTTCGTCGGTCTTCTTCTCTGTTGGGGAGTGGACATTAATAAGGCTTATGTTAAAAAACTTGCCTTTTATCCTCAGAGTGCTAATTCGAGCATTAAATGGCTTGAAGTCTATGATGAGATGTTTAACTCTATTGGCTATAATGAATGCCGTACCAAACTCATGCCTATTTTTGTGGCAGCTGTAGTATATACTACAGTTTCTTTTCTGGATAACACCTTGACCTACCCACCGAACTTCTTGGCTGGCTGTAATATCAGCCCTCTATTTCTCTAACTCGTTCTCAAGCTTCCTTAGCGCTCCGGTTGCATACAGAGTTCTCACGTTCCATGTGAATATACCTAAATCATTTCCCTTATTTCGGTGCTATTGTCGTCGTCTTGGAATCTGTCCGGCTTCATAAACTTGAGATCTCGTAACAGGTGTTTTTTACAGACTGGGTTGTTAGCCCCGTGCTAACCCCCTTTTCGGAGGACCATCTCTTCCGCTCTCGTCCGCCCTGACCCTGTTTCCCACTGGGGTTGTTTACCCAATCTTCTACAGGGTTGCTCAGGTTCCCGGGGTTCGCCAACTTGGAGGTGAGAGTCGGAATTGGTCAGTGAGAGGCTAAGTGACACTAACTGGTAACAGTGTCATATATTGCGCGTCACTACCCATTTGAACCCCACCCACCCACCCACACAATGCCAATACATAAAAGCCAGCGTTGTGAGCAGTATCACAACTTATTTTCTTATTAGTTGGACCCGTTAAATTCCCGTTGTGAGCAGTATCACAAATCAGCTTCTTCAAATATGTTGCACCTGCTGAATAAATTTTAATATTTAAAGTCCCACCCACACAATGCCAATACATAAAAGCCAGCTTTGTGAGCAGTATCACAACTTACTTTCTTATTAGTTGGACCCGTTAAATTCCCGTTGTGAGCAGTATCACAAATCAGCTTCTTCAAATATGTTGCACCTGTTGAATAAATTTTAATATTTAAAGTCCCACCCACACAATACCAATACATAAAAGTCAGCGTTGTGAGCAGTATCACAACTGATTTTCTTACTAGTTGGACCCGTTAAATTCCCGTTGTGAGCAGTATCACAAATCAGCTTCTTCAAATATGTTGCACCTGTTGAATAAATTTTAATATTTAAAGTCCCACCCACACAATGCCAATACATAAAAGCCAGCGTTGTGAGCAGTATCACAACTTATTTTCTTATTAGTTGGACCCGTTAAATTCCCGTTGTGAGCAGTATCACAAATCAGCTTCTTCAAATATGTTGCACCTGTTGAATAAATATTAATATTTAAAGTCCCACCCACACAATGCCAATACATAAAAGCCAGCGTTGTGAGCAGTATCACAACTTATTTTCTTATTAGTTGGATCAGTTAAATTTCCGTTGTGCGCAGTATCACAAATCAGCTTCTTCAAGTATGTTGCACCTGTTGAATAAATATTAATATTTAAAGTCCCACCCACACAATGCCAATACATAAAAGCCAGCGTTGTGAGCAGTATCACAACTTATTTTCTTATTAGTTGGACCCGTTAAATTCCCGTTGTGAGCAGTATCACAAATCAGCTTCTAAAAGTATGTTGCACCTGTTGAATAAATATTAATATTTAAAGTCCCACCCACACAATGCCAATACATAAAAACAAGCGTTGTGAGCAGTATCACAACTTATTTTCTTATTAGTTGGACCCGTTAAATTCCCGTTGTGAGCAGTATCACAAATCAGCTTTTTCAAATATGTTGCACCTGTTGAATAAATTTTAATATTTAAAGTCCCACCCACACAATGCCAATACATAAAAGCCAGCGTTGTGAGCAGTATCACAACTTACTTTCTTATTAGTTGGACCCGTTAAATTCCCGTTGTGAGCAGTATCACAAATCAGCTTCTTCAAATATGTTGCACCTGTTGAATAAATTTTAATATTTAAAGTCCCACCCACACAGTACCAATACATAAAAGTCAGCGTTGTGAGCAGTATCACAACTGATTTTCTTACTAGTTGGACCCGTTAAATTCCCGTTGTGAGCAGTATCACAAATCAGCTTCTTCAAATATGTTGCACCTGTTGAATAAATTTTAATATTTAAAGTCCCACCCACACAATGCCAATACACAAAAGCCAGCGTTGTGAGCAGTATCACAACTTATTTTCTTATTAGTTGGACCCGTTAAATTCCCGTTGTGAGCAGTATCACAAATCAGCTTTTTCAAATATGTTGCACCTGTTGAATAAATTTTAATATTTAAAGTCCCACCCACACAATGCCAATACATAACAGCCAGCGTTGTGAGCAGTATCACAACTTATTTTCTTATTAGTTGGACCCGTTAAATTCCCGTTGTGAGCAGTATCACAAATCAGCTTCTTCAAATATGTTGCACCTGTTGAATAAATATTAATATTTAAAGTCCCACCCACACAATGCCAACACCTAAAAGCCAGCGTTGTGAGCAGTATCACAACTTATTTTCTTATTAGTTGGATCAGTTAAATTTCCGTTGTGAGCAGTATCACAAATCAGCTTCTTCAAGTATGTTGCACCTGTTGAATAAATATTAATATTTAAAGTCCCACCCACACAATGCCAATACCTAAAAGCCAGCGTTGTGAGCAGTATCACAACTTATTTTCTTATTAGTTGGACCCGTTAAATTCCCGTTGTGAGCAGTATCACAAATCAGCTTCTTCAAGTATGTTGCACCTGTTGAATAAATATTAATATTTAAAGTCCCACCCACACAATGCCAATACATAAAAGCCAACGTTGTGAGCAGTATCACAACTTATTTTCTTATTGGTTGGACACGTTAAATTTCCGTTGTGAGCAGTATCACAAATCAGCTTCTTCAAGTATGTTGCACCTGTTGAATAAATATTAATATTTAAAGTCCCACCCACACAATGCCAATACATAAAAGCAAGCGTTGTGAGCAGTATCACAACTTATTTTCTTATTAGTTGGACCCGTTAAATTCCCGTTGTGAGCAGTATCACAAATCAGCTTTTTCAAATATGTTGCACCTGTTGAATAAATTTTAATATTTAAAGTCCCACCCACACAATGCCAATACATAAAAGCCAGCGTTGTGAGCAGTATCACAACTTACTTTCTTATTAGTTGGACCCGTTAAATTCCCGTTGTGAGCAGTATCACAAATCAGCTTCTTCAAATATGTTGCACCTGTTGAATAAATTTTAATATTTAAAGTTCCACCCACACAATACCAATACATAAAAGTCAGCGTTGTGAGCAGTATCACAACTGATTTTCTTACTAGTTGGACCCGTTAAATTTCCGTTGTGAGCAGTATCACAAATCAGCCCCTTCAAGTATGTTGCACCTGTTGAATAAATATTAATATTTAAAGTCCCACCCACACAATGCCAATACATAAAAGCCAGCGTTGTGAGCAGTATCACAACTTACTTTCTTATTAGTTGGACCCGTTAAATTCCCGTTGTGAGCAGTATCACAAATCAGCTTTTTCAAATATGTTGCACCTGTTGAATAAATTTTAATATTTAAAGTCCCACCCACACAATGCCAATACATAAAAGCCAGCGTTGTGAGCAGTATCACAACTTACATTCTTATCAGTTGGACCCGTTAAATTCCCGTTGTGAGCAGTATCACAAATCAGCTTCTTCAAATATGTTGCACCTGTTGAATAAATTTTAATATTTAAAGTCCCACCCACACAATACCAATACATAAAAGTCAGCGTTGTGAGCAGTATCACAACTGATTTTCTTACTAGTTGGACCCGTTAAATTCCCGTTGTGAGCAGTATCACAAATCAGCTTCTTCAAACATGTTGCACCTGTTGAATAAATTTTAATATTTAAAGTCCCACCCACACAATGCCAATACATAAAAGCCAGCGTTGTGAGCAGTATCACAACTTATTTTCTTATTAGTTGGACCCGTTAAATTCCCGTTGTGAGCAGTATCACAAATCAGCTTTTTCAAATATGTTGCACCTGTTGAATAAATTTTAATATTTAAAGTCCCACCCACACAATGCCAATACATAAAAGCCAGCGTTGTGAGCAGTATCACAACTTACTTTCTTATTAGTTGGACCCGTTAAATTCCCGTTGTGAGCAGTATCACAAATCAGCTTCTTCAAATATGTTGCACCTGTTGAATAAATTTTAATATTTAAAGTCCCACCCACACAATGCCAATACATAAAAGCCAGCGTTGTGAGCAGTATCACAACTTATTTTCTTATTAGTTGGACCCGTTAAATTTCCGTTGTGAGCAGTATCACAACTTATTTTTTTTTAATTAGGCGGGCCTTTTTTGGGAGGGGGGCGTAGCTGCTGACCGTTTCAGGCCTATCAGACAAGTGGCCCCCCAGAATCAATCTTCCGTGTATCATCCTGTAACCGCTTTCGCTCTCCTTCAACATGCAAGTTCCGCTTGCACGATTAGGGGTTCGTGTTAATCGTGTTGAAATTCTTCTCCTCCTCCATGAGGTTAATAATTCGCTTGATGGCTCCTTCCGCATATTTCCATGTCGCATATGTCCTCAGCATCCATTAGCTGGGCCTGGTGAACAAAAATGAAATTAATATATACCCATACAATTTGAATACATACATGAAACTCCTCGATTTGAGAAGGATCAAAAATTGCATTTTTTTTTTTAAGTTACTAAAGTTACGTCGCGTATTATGGGTAGGTAATGTAAGGTATGTCATATACGATTGGTAACTTATTAAGTTATTGGCAGAAAAAACGAAGGCTCTTGTATATCTAATCGATTACAATGTGATAACGAGGGAGTCCAAAAGATCTCAAAGAGTTCTCAGGGAGTGCTCTATTACACTTTGATTGATTATACATATTTTCTTGAGCAGGAGGGCAGTTTTTGTACCGTAGGTATGTTTTAGTCAATTCCCTAAGTACCTAGCGCATTGCTACGTGTCTTTAAAGATTTATTCTTCAATTTTAAGATGTCTCCTTTCCCCTGAAACAAAAGAAAATACAATTAGACATCTAACGCACTTGAAAGTGACATGACAGTTTATTTGATAATAAATACTTCCCTGTGAAGCCTTTTGGGAGCTAAATCTTATTCATCGACGAAAGTCCATTATGTAGCGTATACATCACGGATATCTATACAAAATTCATGAATACTTACTCGAAAAATATGGGCAATAGTTGAACCTCAATATTATTGTAGTTGATTATAATCTCGGTACAGCTTGTTGTGATCGTTAGCAAAATGCAATGACCTTCGTCCACCGTCTTTGGATTTTTAAATTGTGGGTGTTTCTTTATCTACAGGGTGATTATCCAGGTCCTTTCATTTATGTTAAAAATTTTGGAAATTTGAATGAACGCGTTTAGTTCATTATGATTTACAAATAATTCTAAAGAACCAATTTGAGGATTTTTTTTCATAGCTTTGTAATCCCTAGAGATATTATTTGTTATAGAAAAAATGGTGAATTTTTTACATTCTAGGTTACAGCATTTTAATACGATTGCCAACAACTTTTTCTTAGATACCTATATTATTCAACGCATATTGAACAAATTAGGTATATAGCATAATAGGAAATCAATTGCCAAAAATTAATTAAAAGTTCTTATATTCTCACCAATCTTCTTATATTCGACACTTGGTCAAAAATTTTAAAATAATGTTTTATCGATTTTAATAGAATGTTTCAGGATCTTGGATAATATTGCCGAAACGGTTTCAGAATTTTTGAGCTATCTCTATTATTAATCGAGATACAATTTTTTGTAAAAATCCGTATAATTTGTAATTGAGAGAACCACGACTTATATTTTTGTTGGGAACTATCGCAGTGAGATATATCGGTAGATTAGGACAGGCCAATCTTTCTTCACCGTTGTCTTTTTGAAAATATTTTCTAAGGAGTCAAAAATATTTAAGAGTTGAATATAGCAGAGAAAATAGTTATTTGCAATTGCATTAAAATGCTGTAACATAAAATGTAAAAAATTCGGCATTTTTTTCTATGACAAATGATATCTCTAGAAATAACAGAGCTATGAAAAAAATCTTCAAATTGGTTCTTTAAAATTACTTATAAATCCTAATGCACATGTTTAAAAAAATCCCGAAATTTTTTTAGGGATTTGGGACAATGATGAACTTAAACATAAATACTGTAAGGGCCTGAATAATCACCCTGTAGATAAAAGAAACGCCAACAATTTAAATATCTATTGACGGTAGACGAAGGCCAATAAATATTGTTAACGATCATGAAATGCCGCATCAATATTAGTCTAATCTATCTATCTAATTCCAAAAATATTGAGGTTCATTTTTCCAACATCCACTTCAATTGTGCACCAGTTTCGTTTACACTTACATGTCTTTAATTTTTCTATTTCTTTGCCTTCGTTAAATTGTTGATCACAAACTTTTAGAACAAATACAGTATACACGTTAAACTTCACTTGGCGACATTACTCCGGATTCTTCTCCCGAGAAACTTAACCATTTGTAAATAAACTTACCCTTTAAGATGTCTTCACCATATCCTATCTCGTTCGGAACTTACCTATAACAGAAATTTCAAAAAAATTAGTAAGACTAATTGAAAATAACGCAATAATAATTATACCTTTATCTCCTTTCCCTAAAGCCAGTTCGTCCCCATTATAGTAACGTGCCGTTTACATCCCTCATATTGGTCACACCCTGAAACAATAGAGATTAATAATTAGACAGCTAATTGTATCAGAACTGACAAATCTTATTTCAGAATTCAGCATCCTTCGTACAGAAGTGGAGAATTTCAAAAGGAGGATGCATACCAATTTTTTTTTTTTTTTTAAATATTTGCAAACCATATTTGTCAAAATCGGAAATACAACGACAGATTTTAAGAGACAGCAACTGCTCAAATATAAAACACATTCATCCATAAGAGGAATTATGAAATTATTACTCACCAGTTATCGAAACGGTGTGAAGATCATACGAGGGCAAAGGCTAATCCTGGAGCATCCATCACTAACGCGCGAAAACCAGAGTCTACTAACTGCTTTTCTGGACACTAACGCCCCCAGAAAATCCCCGAATACAGTTACAAGCCTTAACACTTGTAATACCATAGCAATTTTAAAAATACACTACGATATTGACAAGATACTCGTCGAGTTCTCGACTCTGGTTTAACGAAACCGATCGTTCTCTCTACGGTAGAGCGAACTGTGGATAAGCTGAAACAGAAACATATAACATTAAAACAAACTCAAACTTAAAAAAACCGTTCAATTTACCAAATCAATTTCTCCTGCAATTCTAGTTATTTCTTCCATTTCTTGAACTTGCTTAGTATAAATCTTCGACCTCTATTGTGTTCGTGTGTTCTTGATAACCAAAGACATATCCTCACTAAAAATATTTTCTTGTAATATTTAAGACCTGCCGGAAAAATTTTGAGTTAGATAATGCTTCATAATAATGTACCCCTGGGTTGTTGAAGAAAGCCCCCGTTGTGAGCAGTATCACAACATATTTTTTTTTATTAGTTGGACCCATTGAAAAAATTAAATCAATATATAGAGCAACACCCAGTTCCAATATATAATACTCCCGTTGTGAGCAGTATCACAACAATTTTTTTTTATTAGTTGGACCCATTGAAAAAAATTAAATCAATATATAGAGCAACACCCAGTTCCAATATATAATACTCCCGTTGTGGCACTATCACACCATTTTTTTTTTTATTAGTTGGACCCATTGAAAAAAATTAAATCAATATATAGAGCAACGCCCAGTTCCAATATATAATACTCCCGTTGTGAGCAGTATCACAAATCAGGTTTTATAAATATGTTGCACCTGTTGAATAAATATATTTTTTTTAATATATATATAGCCACCCACACAATGCCAATACATAAAAGCCCCCGTTGTGAGCAGTATCACAACTTATTGTCTTATTAGTTGGACCCGTTAAATTCCCGTTGTGAGCAGTATCACAAATCAGCTTCTTCAAATATGTTGCACCTGTTGAATAAATTTTAATATTTAAAGTCCCACTCACACAATCATCATCCTTAGTGCTACAGCTCTGTGTGAGCCCCGACTTTCTCTAGCTTCTTTCGCCATTCCTGCCGATTCCGCGACTCTTGCCTCCAATTCCCTGCACCGATTCTTCGTGCATCCTCATCGACACCATCCTTCCATCGTAATTTTGGCCTGCCGCGGCTTCTAGCTCCCGCTGGTTCCGACACCATGATCTTTTTTGGGGGGTAATTGTCGTCTGCTCTATTGACATGTCCTGCCCACCTGAGTCGTCCTATCTTTATGTTTGTTACCACATCCCTGCCATTTGCCGTCTGTTTGTATTTCTCATAGAGCTCAAAGTTGTAACGACGGCGCCATACACCGTTGTCACATACGACTCCAAAGATCCGTCTCAGGATTTTCCTTTCAAAAGTTTGGAGTAGGGTTTCGTCAGCTTTACTCAGCGTCCATGTCTCGGATCCATATGTCAGGACCGGGAGTATTAACGTTTTATTCAGCATCAGCTTTGTCTTAAAAGATAGTATCCGGCTTTTGAGGTGTTTTCCAAGTCCAAAATAGCACTTGTTTGCAAGTACTGTTTGTCGCATCATGTGGACTAGACAGGCCTATGTGTTGTTGGTATGCGTCCTCTTTGCCAATTTTGACGTTAAGATCACCGATGATAACCTTAATATCATGTGTTGGGCAGTGGTCGTACGCGGTTTCTAGTTCTTCATAGAATTCGTCTTTTTTAATTTCGTCGGTCTTCTTCTCTGTTGGGGAGTGGACATTAATAAGGCTTATGTTAAAAAACTTGCCTTTTATCCTCAGAGTGCTAATTCGAGCATTAAATGGCTTGAAGTCTATGATGAGATGTTTAACTCTATTGGCTATAATGAATGCCGTACCAAACTCATGCCTATTTTTGTGGCAGCTGTAGTATATACTACAGTTTCTTTTCTGGATAACACCTTGACCTACCCACCGAACTTCTTGGCTGGCTGTAATATCAGCCCTCTATTTCTCTAACTCGTTCTCAAGCTTCCTTAGCGCTCCGGTTGCATACAGAGTTCTCACGTTCCATGTGAATATACCTAAATCATTTCCCTTATTTCGGTGCTATTGTCGTCGTCTTGGAATCTGTCCGGCTTCATAAACTTGAGATCTCGTAACAGGTGTTTTTTACAGACTGGGTTGTTAGCCCCGTGCTAACCCCCTTTTCGGAGGACCATCTCTTCCGCTCTCGTCCGCCCTGACCCTGTTTCCCACTGGGGTTGTTTACCCAATCTTCTACAGGGTTGCTCAGGTTCCCGGGGTTCGCCAACTTGGAGGTGAGAGTCGGAATTGGTCAGTGAGAGGCTAAGTGACACTAACTGGTAACAGTGTCATATATTGCGCGTCACTACCCATTTGAACCCCACCCACCCACCCACACAATGCCAATACATAAAAGCCAGCGTTGTGAGCAGTATCACAACTTATTTTCTTATTAGTTGGACCCGTTAAATTCCCGTTGTGAGCAGTATCACAAATCAGCTTCTTCAAATATGTTGCACCTGCTGAATAAATTTTAATATTTAAAGTCCCACCCACACAATGCCAATACATAAAAGCCCGCATTGTGAACAGTATCACAACTTATTGTCTTATTAGTTGGACCCGTTAAATTCCCGTTGTGAGCAGTATCACAAATCAGCTTCTTCAAATATGTTGCACCTGTTGAATAAATTTGAATATTTAAAGTCCCACCCACACAATGCCAATACATAAAAGCCAGCGTTGTGAGCAGTATCACAACTTATTTTCTTATTAGTTGGACCCGTTAAATTCCCGTTGTGAGCAGTATCACAAATCAGCTTCTTCAAATATGTTGCACCTGTTGAATAAATTTTAATATTTAAAGTCCCACCCAGACAATGCCAATACATAAAAGCCAGCGTTGTGAGCAGAATCACAACTTATTTTCTTATTAGTTGGACCCGTTAAATTCCCGTTGTGAGCAGTATCACAAATCAGCTTCTTCAAATATGTTGCACCTGTTGAATAAATTTTAATATTTAAAGTCCCACCCACACAATGCCAATACATAAAAGCCAGCGTTGTGAGCAGAATCACAACTTATTTTCTTATTAGTTGGACCCGTTAAATTCCCGTTGTGAGCAGTATCACAAATCAGCTTCTTCAAATATGTTGCACCTGTTGAATAAATTTTAATATTTAAAGTCCCACCCAGGCAATGCCAATACATAAAAGTCAGTGTTGTGAGCAGTATCACAACTGATTTTCTTGCTAGTTGGACCCGTTAAATTCCCGATGTGAGCAGAATCACAAATCAGCTTCTTCAAATATGTTGCACCTGTTGAATAAATTTTAATATTTAAAGTCCCACCCACACAATGCCAATACATAAAAGCCAGCGTTGTGAGCAGTATCACAACTTATTTTCTTATTAGTTGGACCCGTTAAATTTCCGTTGTGAGCAGTATCACAACTTATTTTTTTTTAATTAGTTGGGCCCTTTTAGGAGGGGGGCGTAGCTGCTGACCGTTTCAGGCCTATCAGACAAGTGGCCCCCCAGAATCAATCTTCCGTGTATCATCCTGTAACCGCTTTCGCTCTCCTTCAACATGCAAGTTCCGCTTGCACGATTAGGGGTTCGTGTTAATCGTGTTAAAATTCTTCTCCTCCTCCATGAGGTTAATAATTCGCTTGATGGCTCCTTCCGCATATTTCCATGTCGCATATGTCCTCAGCATCCATTAGCTGGGCCTGGTGAACAAAAATGAAATTAATATATACCCATACAATTTGAATACATACATGAAACTCCTCGATTTGAGAAGTATCAAAAATTGCATTTTTTTTTTAAGTTACTAAAGTTACGTCGTGTATTATGGGTAGGTAATGTAAGGTATGTCATATACGATAGGTAACTTATTAAGTTATTGGCAGCAAAAACGAAGGCTCTTGTATATCTAATCGATTACAATGTGATAACGAGGAAGTCCAAGAGTATTTACTCAGGGAGTGCTCTATTACACTTTGATTGATTAAATATAATTTTTTTGAGCAGGAGGGCAGTTTTTGTACCGTAGGTATGTTTTAGTCAATTCCCTAAGTACCTAGCGCATTGCTACGTGTCTTTAAAGATTTATTCTTCAATTTTAAGATGTCTCCTTTCCCCTGAAACAAAAGAAAATACAATTAGACATCTAACGCACTTGAAAGTGACATGACAGTTTATTTGATAATAAATACTTCCCTGTGAAGCCTTTTGGGAGCTAAATCTGTATTCATCGACGAAAGCCCATTATGTAGCGTATACATCACGGATATCTATACAAAATTCATGAATACTTACTCTAAAAATATGGGCAATATTTAAACCTCAATATTTTTGAAGTTGTTTATAATCTCGGTACAGCTTGTTGTGATCGTTAGCAAAATGCATTGACCTTCGTCCACCGTTATTGGATTTTTAAATTGTGGGTGTTTCTTTATCTACAGGGTGATTATCCAGGTCCTTTCATTTATGTTAAAAATTTTGGAAATTTGAATGAACGCGTTTAGTTCATTATGATTTACAAATAATTCTAAAGAACCAATTTGAGGAATTTTTTTCATACCTTTGTAATCCCTAGAGATATTATTTGTTATAGAAAAAATGGTGAATTTTTTACATTCTAGGTTACAGCATTTTAATACGATTGCCAACAATTTTTTCTTAGATATATTATTCAACGCTCCCAGCGCGCACCCTAACTCTTCGAATGCATATTGAACAAATTAGGTATATAGCATAATAGGAAATTAATTGCCAAAAATTAATTAAAAGTTCTTATATTCTCACCAATCTTCTTATATTCGACACTGGGTCAAAAATTTGAAAATAACGTTTTATCGATTTTAATAGAATGTTTCGGGATCTTGGATAATATTGCCGAAACGGTTACAGAATTTTTTAGCTATCTCTATTATTAATCGAGATACAATTTTTTGTAAAAATCCGTATAATTTGTAATTGAGAGAAGCACGATTTATATTTTTGTTGGGAACTATCGCAGTGAGATATATCGGTAGATTAGGACAGGCCAATCTTTTTTGACCATTGGTGTTTTGAAAATATTTTCAAAGGAGTCAAAAATATTTAAGAGTTGAATATAGAAGCGAAAATTGTTATTTGCAATCGCCTTAAAATGCTGTAACATAAAATGTAAAAAATTCGCCATTTTTTTTCTATGACAAAAAATGATAACTCTAGAAATAACAGAGCTATGAAAAAAATCTTCAAATTGGTTCTTTAAAATTACTTATAAATCCTAATGCACATGTTTAAAATCCCGAAATTTTTTTAGGGATTTGGGACAATGATGAACTTAAACATAAATAATGTAAGGGCCTGAATAATCATCCTGTAGATAAAAGAAACGTCATCAATTTAAATATCTATTGACGGTAGACGAAGGCCAATAAATATTGTTAACGATCATGAAATGCCGCATCAATATTAGTCTAATCACTCTAATCTATCTATCTAATTCCAAAAATATTGAGGTTCATTTTTCCAACATCCACTTCAATTGTGCACCAGTTTCGTTTACACTTACATGTCTTTAATTTTTCTATTTCTTTGCCTTCGTTAAATTGTTGAACACAAACTTTTAGAACAAATACAGTATACACGTTATACACTTGGCGACATTACTCCGGATTCTTCTCCCGAGAAACTTAACCATTTGTAAATAAACTTACCCTTTAAGATGTCTTCACCATATCCTATCTCGTTCGGAACTTACCTATAACAGAAATTTCAAAAAAATTAGTAAGACTAATTGAAAATAACGCAATAATAATTATACCTTTATCTCCTTTCCCTAAAGCCAGTTCGTCCCCATTATAGTAACGTGCCGTTTACATCCCTCATATTGGTCACACCCTGAAACAATAGAGATTAATAATTAGACAGCTAATTGTATCAGAACTGACAAATCTTATTTCAGAATTCAGCATCCTTCGTACAGAAGTGGAGAATTTCAAAAGGAGGATGCATACCAATTTTTTTTTTTTTTTGAAAATATTTGCAAACCATATTTGTCAAAATCGGAAATACAACGACAGATTTTAAGAGACAGCAACTGCTCAAATATAAAACACATTCATCCATAAGAGGAATTATGAAATTATTACTCACCAGTTATCGAAACGGTGTGAAGATCATACGAGGGCAAAGGCTAATCCTGGAGCATCCATCACTAACGCGCGAAAACCAGAGTCTACTAACTGCTTTTCTGGACACTAACGCCCCCAGAAAATCCCCGAATACAGTTACAAGCCTTAACACTTGTAATACCATAGCAATTTTAAAAATACACTACGATATTGACAAGATACTCGTCGAGTTCTCGACTCTGGTTTAACGAAACCGATCGTTCTCTCTACGGTAGAGCGAACTGTGGATAAGCTGAAACAGAAACATATAACATTAAAACAAACTCAAACTTAAAAAAACCGTTCAATTTACCAAATCAATTTCTCCTGCAATTCTAGTTATTTCTTCCATTTCTTGAACTTGCTTAGTATAAATCTTCGACCTCTATTGTGTTCGTGTGTTCTTGATAACCAAAGACATATCCTCACTAAAAATATTTTCTTGTAATATTTAAGACCTGCCGGAAAAATTTTGAGTTAGATAATGCTTCATAATAATGTACCCCTGGGTTGTTGAAGAAAGCCCCCGTTGTGAGCAGTATCACAACATTTTTGTTTTATTAGTTGGACCCATTGAAAAAAATTAAATCAATATATAGAGCAACGCCCAGTTCCAATATATAATACTCCCGTTGTGAGCAGTATCACAAATCAGGTTTTATAAATATGTTGCACCTGTTGAATAAATATATTTTTTTTAATATATATAGCCACCCACACAATGCCAATACATAAAAGCCCCCGTTGTGAGCAGTATCACAACTTATTGTCTTATTAGTTGGACCCGTTAAATTCCCGTTGTGAGCAGTATCACAAATCAGCTTCTTTAATATGTTGCACCTGTTAAATAAATTTTAATATTTAAAGTCCCACTCACACAATCATCATCCTTAGTGCTACAGCTCTGTGTGAGCCCCGACTTTCTCTAGCTTCTTTCGCCATTCCTGCCGATTCCGCGACTCTTGCCTCCAATTCCCTGCACCGATTCTTCGTGCATCCTCATCGACACCATCCTTCCATCGTAATTTTGGCCTGCCGCGGCTTCTAGCTCCCGCTGGTTCCGACACCTTGATCTTTTTTAGGGGGTAATTGTCGTCTGCTCTATTGACATGTCCTGCCCACCTGAGTCGTCCTATCTTTATGTTTGTTACCACATCCCTGCCATTTGCCGTCTGTTTGTATTTCTCATAGAGCTCAAAGTTGTAACGACGGCGCCATACACCGTTGTCACATACGACTCCAAAGATCCGCCTCAGGATTTTCCTTTCAAAAGTTTGGAGTAGGGTTTCGTCAGCTTTACTCAGCGTCCATGTCTCGGATCCATATGTCAGGACCGGGAGTATTAACGTTTTATTCAGCATCAGCTTTGTCTTAAAAGATAGTATCCGGCTTTTGAGGTGTTTTCCAAGTCCAAAATAGCACTTGTTTGCAAGTACTGTTTGTCGCATCATGTGGACTAGACAGGCCTATGTGTTGTTGGTATGCGTCCTCTTTGCCAATTTTGACGTTAAGATCACCGATGATAACCTTAATATCATGTGTTGGGCAGTGGTCGTACGCGGTTTCTAGTTCTTCATAGAATTCGTCTTTTTTAATTTCGTCGGTCTTCTTCTCTGTTGGGGAGTGGACATTAATAAGGCTTATGTTAAAAAACTTGCCTTTTATCCTCAGAGTGCTAATTCGAGCATTAAATGGCTTGAAGTCTATGATGAGATGTTTAACTCTATTGGCTATAATGAATGCCGTACCAAACTCATGCCTATTTTTATGGCAGCTGTAGTATACATATACTATAGTTCCTTTTCTGGATAACACCTTGACCTACCCACTGAACGTCTTGGCTGGCTGTAATATCAGCCCTCTATTTCTCTAACTCGTTCTCAAGCTTCCTTAGCGCTCCGGTTGCATACAGAGTTCTCACGTTCCATGTGAATATACCTAAATGATTTCCCTTATTTCGGTGCTTTTGTCGTCGTCTTGGAATCTGTCCGGCTTCATAAACTTGAGATCTCGTAACAGGTGTTTTTTACAGATTGGGTTGTTAGCCCCGTGCTAACCCCTTTTCGGAGGACCATCTCTTCCGCTCTCGTCCGCCCTGACCCTGTTTCCCACTGGGGTTGTTTACCCAATCTTCTACAGGGTTGCTCAGGTTCCCGGGGTTCGCCAACTTGGAGGTGAGAGTCGGAATTGGTCAGTGAGAGGCTAAGTGACACTAACTGGTAACAGTGTCATATATTGCGCGTCACTACCCATTTGAACCCCACCCACCCACCCACACAATGCCAATACATAAAAGCCAGCGTTGTGAGCAGTATCACAACTTATTTTCTTATTAGTTGGACCCGTTAAATTCCCGTTGTGAGCAGTATCACAAATCAGCTTCTTCAAATATGTTGCACCTGTTGAATAAATATTAATATTTAAAGTCCCACCCACACAATGCCAATACATAAAAGCCAGCGTTGTGAGCAGTATCACAACTTATTTTCTTATTAGTTGGACACGTTAAATTCCCGTTGTGAGCAGTATCACAAATCAGCTTCTTCAAGTATGTTGCACCTGTTGAATAAATTTTAATATTTAAAGTCCCACCCACACAATGCCAATACATAAAAGTCAGTGTTGTGAGCAGTATCACAACTTATTTTCTTATTAGTTGGACACGTTAAATTCCCGTTGTGAGCAGTATCACAAATCAGCTTCTTCAAGTATGTTGCACCTGTTGAATAAATATTAATATTTAAAGTCCCACCCAGACAATGCCAATACATAACAGTCAGTGTTGTGAGCAGTATCACAACTGATTTTCTTGCTAGTTGGACCCGTTAAATTCCCGTTGTGAGCAGTATCACAAATCAGCTTCTTCAAATATGTTGCACCTGTTGAATAAATTTTAATATTTAAAGTCCCACCCACACAATGCCAATACATAAAAGCCAGCGTTGTGAGCAGTATCACACCTTGTTTTCTTATTAGTTGGATCAGTTAAATTTCCGTTGTGAGCAGTATCACAAATCAGCTTCTTCAAGTATGTTGCACCTGTTGAATACATTTTAATATTTAAAGTCCCACCCAGACAATGCCAATACATAAAAGTCAGTGTTGTGAGCAGTATCACAACTTATTTTCTTATTAGTTGGACACGTTAAATTCCCGTTGTGAGCAGTATCACAAATCAGCTTCTTCAAGTATGTTGCACCTGTTGAATAAATTTTAATATTTAAAGTCCCACCCAGACAATGCCAATACATAAAAGTCAGTGTTGTGAGCAGTATCACAACTGATTTTCTTGCTAGTTGGACCCGTTAAATTCCCGTTGTGAGCAGAATCACAAATCAGCTTCTTCAAATATGTTGCACCTGTTGAATAAATATTAATATTTAAAGTCCCACCCACACAATGCCAATACATAAAAGCCAGCGTTGTGAGCAGTATCACAACTTATTTTCTTATTAGTTGGACACGTTAAATTCCCGTTGTGAGCAGTATCTCAAATCAGCTTCTTCAAGTATGTTGCACCTGTTGAATAAATTTTAATATTTAAAGTCCCACCCAGACAATGCCAATACATAAAAGTCAGTGTTGTGAGCAGTATCACAACTGATTTTCTTGCTAGTTGGACCCGTTAAATTCCCGTTGTGAGCAGAATCACAAATCAGCTTCTTCAAATATGTTGCACCTGTTGAATAAATTTTAATATTTAAAGTCCCACCCACACAATGCCAATACATAAAAGCCAGCGTTGTGAGCAGTATCACAACTTGTTTTCTTATTAGTTGGACCCGTTAAATTCCCGTTGTGAGCAGTATCACAAATCAGCTTCTTCAAGTATGTTGCACCTGTTGAATAAATTTTAATATTTAAAGTCCCACCCACACAATGCCAATACATAAAAGCCAGCGTTGTGAGCAGTATCACAACTTATTTTCTTATTAGTTGGACCCGTTAAATTCCCGTTGTGAGCAGTATCACAAATCAGCTTCTTCAAATATGTTGCACCTGTTGAATAAATTTTAATATTTAAAGTCCCACCCACACAATGCCAATACATAAAAGCCAGCGTTGTGAGCAGTATCACAACTTATTTTCTTATTAGTTGGACACGTTAAATTCCCGTTGTGAGCAGTATCACAAATCAGCTTCTTCAAGTATGTTGCACCTGTTGAATAAATTTTAATATTTAAAGTCCCACCCAGACAATGCCAATACATAAAAGTCAGTGTTGTGAGCAGTATCACAACTTATTTTCTTATTAGTTGGACACGTTAAATTCCCGTTGTGAGCAGTATCACAAATCAGCTTCTTCAAGTATGTTGCACCTGTTGAATAAATTTTAATATTTAAAGTCCCACCCAGACAATGCCAATACATAAAAGTCAGTGTTGTGAGCAGTATCACAACTGATTTTCTTGCTAGTTGGACCCGTTAAATTCCCGTTGTGAGCAGAATCACAAATCAGCTTCTTCAAATATGTTGCACCTGTTGAATAAATATTAATATTTAAAGTCCCACCCACACAATGCCAATACATAAAAGCCAGCGTTGTGAGCAGTATCACAACTTATTTTCTTATTAGTTGGACACGTTAAATTCCCGTTGTGAGCAGTATCACAAATCAGCTTCTTCAAGTATGTTGCACCTGTTGAATAAATTTTAATATTTAAAGTCCCACCCAGACAATGCCAATACATAAAAGTCAGTGTTGTGAGCAGTATCACAACTGATTTTCTTGCTAGTTGGACCCGTTAAATTCCCGTTGTGAGCAGAATCACAAATCAGCTTCTTCAAATATGTTGCACCTGTTGAATAAATTTTAATATTTAAAGTCCCACCCACACAATGCCAATACATAAAAGCCAGCGTTGTGAGCAGTATCACAACTTGTTTTCTTATTAGTTGGACCCGTTAAATTCCCGTTGTGAGCAGTATCACAAATCAGCTTCTTCAAGTATGTTGCACCTGTTGAATAAATTTTAATATTTAAAGTCCCACCCACACAATGCCAATACATAAAAGCCAGCGTTGTGAGCAGTATCACAACTTATTTTCTTATTAGTTGGACCCGTTAAATTCCCGTTGTGAGCAGTATCACAAATCAGCTTCTTCAAATATGTTGCACCTGTTGAATAAATTTTAATATTTAAAGTCCCACCCACACAATGCCAATACATAAAAGCCAGCGTTGTGAGCAGTATCACAACTTATTTTCTTATTAGTTGGACCCGTTAAATTCCCGTTGTGAGCAGTATCACAAATCAGCTTCTTCAAATATGTTGCACCTGTTGAATACATTTTAATATTTAAAGTCCCACCCACACAATGCCAATACATAAAAGCCAGCGTTGTGAGCAGTATCACAACTTGTTTTCTTATTAGTTGGACCCGTTAAATTCCCGTTGTGAGCAGTATCACAAATCAGCTTCTTCAAGTATGTTGCACCTGTTGAATAAATTTTAATATTTAAAGTCCCACCCACACAATGCCAATACATAAAAGCCAGCGTTGTGAGCAGTATCACAACTTATTTTCTTATTAGTTGGACCCGTTAAATTCCCGTTGTGAGCAGTATCACAAATCAGCTTCTTCAAATATGTTGCACCTGTTGAATAAATTTTAATATTTAAAGTCCCACCCACACAATGCCAATACATAAAAGCCAGCGTTGTGAGCAGTATCACAACTTATTTTCTTATTAGTTGGACCCGTTAAATTTCCGTTGTGAGCAGTATCACAACTTATTTTTTTTTAATTAGTTGGGCCCTTTTAGGAGGGGGGCGTAGCTGCTGACCGTTTCAGGCCTATCAGACAAGTGGCCCCCCAGAATCAATCTTCCGTGTATCATCCTGTAACCGCTTTCGCTCTCCTTCAACATGCAAGTTCCGCTTGCACGATTAGGGGTTCGTGTTAATCGTGTTAAAATTCTTCTCCTCCTCCATGAGGTTAATAATTCGCTTGATGGCTCCTTCCGCATATTTCCATGTCGCATATGTCCTCAGCATCCATTAGCTGGGCCTGGTGAACAAAAATGAAATTAATATATACCCATACAATTTGAATACATACATGAAACTCCTCGATTTGAGAAGGATCAAAAATTGCATTTTTTTAAAAGTTACTAAAGTTACGTAGCGTATTATGGGTAGGTAATGTAAGGTATGTCATATACGATTGGTAACTTATTAAGTTATTGGCAGAAAAAACGAAGGCTCTTGTATATCTAATCGATTACAATGTGACAACGAGGGAGTCCAAAAGATCTCAAAGAGTTCTCAGGGAGTGCTCTATTACACTTTGATTGATTACATATTTTTTCTCGAGCAGGAGGACCTTCATTGTCCCATTTGTATTTCCCTAAGTATCACAAGGTTACGTCTTCTTAAACAAATTTGACCACTATTCATTTAGTTGGTATTTAAAAAAAATAATGAATTGATGGCAGAAAATGTGAAGGCTCTTGAATATATAATCGATTACAATGTGATAACGAGGGAGTCCAAAAGATCTCAAAGAGTTCTCAGGGAGTGCTCTATTACACTTTGATTGATTATACATATTTTCTTGAGCAGGAGGGCAGTTTTTGTACCGTAGGTATGTTTTAGTCAATTCCCTAAGTACCTAGCGCATTGCTACGTGTCTTTAAAGATTTATTCTTCAATTTTAAGATGTCTCCTTTCCCCTGAAACAAAAGAAAATACAATTAGACATCTAACGCACTTGAAAGTGACATGACAGTTTATTTGATAATAAATACCTACTTCCCTGTGAAGCCTTTTGGGAGCTAAATCTTATTCATCGACGAAAGTCCATTATGTAGCGTATACATCACGGATATCTATACAAAATTCATGAATACTTACTCGAAAAATATGGGCAATAGTTGAACCTCAATATTTTTGTAGTTGATTATAATCTCGGTACAGCTTGTTGTGATCGTTAGCAAAATGCAATGACCTTCGTCCACCGTCTTTGGATTTTTAAATTGTGGGTGTTTCTTTATCTACAGGGTGATTATCCAGGTCCCTTCATTTATGTTAAATATTTTGGAAATTTAAATGAACGCGTTTAGTTCATTATGATTTACAAATAATTCTAAAGAACCAATTTGAGGATTTTTTTTCATAGCTTTGTAATCCCTAGAGATATTATTTGTTATAGAAAAAATGGTGAATTTTTTACATTCTAGGTTACAGAATTTTAATACGATTGCCAACAACTTTTTCTTAGATACCTATATTATTCAACGCATATTGAACAAATTAGGTATATAGCATAATAGGATATCAATTGCCAAAAATTAATTAAAAGTTCTTATATTCTCACCAATCTTCTTATATTCGACACTTGGTCAAAAATTTTAAAATAATGTTTTATCGATTTTAATAGAATGTTTCAGGATCTTGGATAATATTGCCGTAACGGTTTCAGGATTTTTGAGCTATCTCTATTATTAATCGAGATACAATTTTTTGTAAAAATCCGTATAATTTGTAATTGAGAGAACCACGACTTATATTTTTGTTGGGAACTATCGCAGTGAGATATATCGGTAGATTAGGATAGGCCACTCTTTTTTGACCGTTGGCGTTTTGGAAATATTTTCTAAGGAGTCAAAAATATTTAAGAGTTGAATATAGCAGAGAAAATAGTTATTTGCAATTGCATTAAAATGCTGTAACATAAAATGTAAAAAATTCGGCATTTTTTCTATGACAAATGATATCTCTAGAAATAACAGAGCTATGAAAAAAATCTTCAAATTGGTTCTTTAAAATTACTTATAAATCCTAATGCACATGTTTAAAAAAATCCCGAAATTTTTTTAGGGATTTGGGACAATGATGAACTTAAACATAAATACTGTAAGGGCCTGAATAATCACCCTGTAGATAAAAGAAACGCCAACAATTTAAATATCTATTGACGGTAGACGAAGGCCAATAAATATTGTTAACGATCATGAAATGCCGCATCAATATTAGTCTAATATATCTATCTAATTCCAAAAATATTGAGGTTCATTTTTCCAACATCCACTTCAATTGTGCACCAGTTTCGTTTACACTTACATGTCTTTAATTTTTCTATTTCTTTGCCTTCGTTAAATTGTTGATCACAAACTTTTAGAACAAATACAGTATACACGTTAAACTTCACTTGGCGACATTACTCCGGATTCTTCTCCCGAGAAACTTAACCATTTGTAAATAAACTTACCCTTTAAGATGTCTTCACCATATCCTATCTCGTTCGGAACTTACCTATAACAGAAATTTCAAAAAAATTAGTAAGACTAATTGAAAATAACGCAATAATAATTATACCTTTATCTCCTTTCCCTAAAGCCAGTTCGTCCCCATTATAGTAACGTGCCGTTTACATCCCTCATATTGGTCACACCCTGAAACAATAGAGATTAATAATTAGACAGCTAATTGTATCAGAACTGACAAATCTTATTTCAGAATTCAGCATCCTTCGTACAGAAGTGGAGAATTTCAAAAGGAGGATGCATACCAATTTTTTTTTTTTTTTGAAAATATTTGCAAACCATATTTGTCAAAATCGGAAATACAACGACAGATTTTAAGAGACAGCAACTGCTCAAATATAAAACACATTCATCCATAAGAGGAATTATGAAATTATTACTCACCAGTTATCGAAACGGTGTGAAGATCATACGAGGGCAAAGGCTAATCCTGGAGCATCCATCACTAACGCGCGAAAACCAGAGTCTACTAACTGCTTTTCTGGACACTAACGCCCCCAGAAAATCCCCGAATACAGTTACAAGCCTTAACACTTGTAATACCATAGCAATTTTAAAAATACACTACGATATTGACAAGATACTCGTCGAGTTCTCGACTCTGGTTTAACGAAACCGATCGTTCTCTCTACGGTAGAGCGAACTGTGGATAAGCTGAAACAGAAACATATAACATTAAAACAAACTCAAACTTAAAAAAACCGTTCAATTTACCAAATCAATTTCTCCTGCAATTCTAGTTATTTCTTCCATTTCTTGAACTTGCTTAGTATAAATCTTCGACCTCTATTGTGTTCGTGTGTTCTTGATAACCAAAGACATATCCTCACTAAAAACATTTTCTTGTAATATTTAAGACCTGCCGGAAAAATTTTGAGTTAGATAATGCTTCATAATGATGTACCCCTGGGTTGTTGAAGAAAGCCCCCGTTGTGAGCAGTATCACAACATATTTTTTTTTATTAGTTGGACCCATTGAAAAAATTAAATCAATTTATAGAGCAACACCCAGTTCCAATATATAATACTCCCGTTGTGAGCAGTATCACAACAATTTTTTTTTATTAGTTGGACCCATTGAAAAAAATTAAATCAATATATAGAGCAACACCCAGTTCCAATATATAATACTCCCGTTGTGGCACTATCACACCATTTTTTTTTTATTAGTTGGACCCATTGAAAAAAATTAAATCAATATATAGAGCAACGCCCAGTTCCAATATATATACTCCCGTTGTGGCAGTATCACAACATTTTTTTTTTTTATTAGTTGGACCCATTGAAAAAAATTAAATTAATATATAGAGCAACACCCAGTTCCAATATATAATACTCCCGTTGTGAGCAGTATCACAAATCAGGTTTTATAAATATGTTGCTCCTGTTGAATAAATATATTTTTTTTAATATATATAGCCACCCACACAATGCCAATACATAAAAGCCCCCGTTGTGAGCAGTATCACAACTTATTTTCTTATTAGTTGGACCCGTTAAATTCCCGTTGTGAGCAGTATCACAAATCAGCTTCTTCAAATATGTTGCACCTGTTGAATAAATATTAATATTTAAAGTCCCACCCACACAATGCCAATACATAAAAGCCAGCGTTGTGAGCAGTATCACAACTTATTTTCTTATTAGTTGGACCCGTTAAATTCCCGTTGTGAGCAGTATCACAAATCAGCTTCTTCAAGTATGTTGCACCTGTTGAATAAATATTAATATTTAAAGTCCCACCCACACAATGCCAATACATAAAAGCCAACGTTGTGAGCAGTATCACAACTTATTTTCTTATTAGTTGGACACGTTAAATTTCCGTTGTGAGCAGTATCACAAATCAGCTTCTTCAAGTATGTTGCACCTGTTGAATAAATATTAATATTTAAAGTCCCACCCACACAATGCCAATACATAAAAGCAAGCGTTGTGAGCAGTATCACAACTTATTTTCTTATTAGTTGGACCCGTTAAATTCCCGTTGTGAGCAGTATCACAAATCAGCTTTTTCAAATATGTTGCACCTGTTGAATAAATTTTAATATTTAAAGTCCCACCCACACAATGCCAATACATAAAAGCCAGCGTTGTGAGCAGTATCACAACTTACTTTCTTATTAGTTGAACCCGTTAAATTCCCGTTGTGAGCAGTATCACAAATCAGCTTCTTCAAATATGTTGCACCTGTTGAATAAATTTTAATATTTAAAGTCCCACCCACACAATACCAATACATAAAAGTCAGCGTTGTGAGCAGTATCACAACTGATTTTCTTACTAGTTGGACCCGTTAAATTCCCGTTGTGAGCAGTATCACAAATCAGCTTCTTCAAATATGTTGCACCTGTTGAATACATTTTAATATTTAAAGTCCCACCCACACAATGCCAATACATAAAAGCCAGCGTTGTGAGCAGTATCACAACTTATTTTCTTATTAGTTGGACCCGTTAAATTCCCGTTGTGAGCAGTATCACAAATCAGCTTCTTCAAATATGTTGCACCTGTTGAATAAATATTAATATTTAAAGTCCCACCCACACAATGCCAATACATAAAAGCCAGCGTTGTGAGCAGTATCACAACTTATTTTCCTATTAGTTGGATCAGTTAAATTTCCGTTGTGCGCAGTATCACAAATCAGCTTCTTCAAGTATGTTGCACCTGTTGAATAAATATTAATATTTAAAGTCCCACCCACACAATGCCAATACATAAAAGCCAGCGTTGTGAGCAGTATCACAACTTATTTTCTTATTAGTTGGACCCGTTAAATTCCCGTTGTGAGCAGTATCACAAATCAGCTTCTTCAAGTATGTTGCACCTGTTGAATAAATATTAATATTTAAAGTCCCACCCACACAATGCCAATACATAAAAGCCAACGTTGTGAGCAGTATCACAACTTATTTTCTTATTAGTTGGACACGTTAAATTTCCGTTGTGAGCAGTATCACAAATCAGCTTCTTCAAGTATGTTGCACCTGTTGAATAAACATTAATATTTAAAGTCCCACCCACACAATGCCAATACATAAAATCAAGCGTTGTGAGCAGTATCACAACTTATTTTCTTATTAGTTGGACCCGTTAAATTCCCGTTGTGAGCAGTATCACAAATCAGCTTCTTCAAATATGTTGCACCTGTTGAATAAATTTTAATATTTAAAGTCCCACCCACACAATGCCAATACATAAAAGCCAGCGTTGTGAGCAGTATCACAACTTACTTTCTTATTAGTTGGACCCGTTAAATTCCCGTTGTGAGCAGTATCACAAATCAGCTTCTTCAAATATGTTGCACCTGTTGAATAAATTTTAATATTTAAAGTCCCACCCACACAATACCAATACATAAAAGTCAGCGTTGTGAGCAGTATCACAACTGATTTTCTTACTAGTTGGACCCGTTAAATTCCCGTTGTGAGCAGTATCACAAATCAGCTTCTTCAAATATGTTGCACCTGTTGAATAAATTTTAATATTTAAAGTCCCACCCGCACAATGCCAATACATAAAAGCCAGCGTTGTGAGCAGTATCACAACTTATTTTCTTATTAGTTGGACCCGTTAAATTCCCGTTGTGAGCAGTATCACAAATCAGCTTTTTCAAATATGTTGCACCTGTTGAATAAATTTTAATATTTAAAGTCCCACCCACACAATGCCAATACATAAAAGCCAGCGTTGTGAGCAGTATCACAACTTACTTTCTTATTAGTTGGACCCGTTAAATTCCCGTTGTGAGCAGTATCACAAATCAGCTTCTTCAAATATGTTGCACCTGTTGAATAAATTTTAATATTTAAAGTCCCACCCACACAATGCCAATACATAAAAGCCAGCGTTGTGAGCAGTATCACAACTTATTTTCTTATTAGTTGGACCCGTTAAATTTCCGTTGTGAGCAGTATCACAACTTATTTTTTTTTAATTAGGCGGGCCTTTTTTGGGAGGGGGGCGTAGCTGCTGACCGTTTCAGGCCTATCAGACAAGTGGCCCCCCAGAATCAATCTTCCGTGTATCATCCTGTAACCGCTTTCGCTCTCCTTCAACATGCAAGTTCCGCTTGCACGATTAGGGGTTCGTGTTAATCGTGTTGAAATTCTTCTCCTCCTCCATGAGGTTAATAATTCGCTTGATGGCTCCTTCCGCATATTTCCATGTCGCATATGTCCTCAGCATCCATTAGCTGGGCCTGGTGAACAAAAATGAAATTAATATATACCCATACAATTTGAATACATACATGAAACTCCTCGATTTGAGAAGGATCAAAAATTGCATTTTTTTTTTAAGTTACTAAAGTTACGTCGCGTATTATGGGTAGGTAATGTAAGGTATGTCATATACGATTGGTAACTTATTAAGTTATTGGCAGAAAAAACGAAGGCTCTTGTATATCTAATCGATTACAATGTGATAACGAGGGAGTCCAAAAGATCTCAAAGAGTTCTCAGGGAGTGCTCTATTACACTTTGATTGATTACATATTTTTTCTCCAGCAGGAGGACCTTCATTGTCCCATTTGTATTTCCCTAAGTATCACAAGGTTACGTCTTCTTAAACAAATTTGACCACTATTCATTTAGTTGGTATTTAAAAAAAATAATGAATTGATGGCAGAAAATGTGAAGGCTCTTGAATATATAATCGATTACAATGTGATAACGAGGGAGTCCAAGAGTATTTACTCAGGGAGTGCTCTATTACACTTTGATTGATTATACATATTTTCTTGAGCAGGAGGGCAGTTTTTGTACCGTAGGTATGTTTTAGTCAATTCCCTAAGTACCTAGCGCATTGCTACGTGTCTTTAAAGATTTATTCTTCAATTTTAAGATGTCTCCTTTCCCCCTGAAACAAAAGAAAATACAATTAGACATCTAACGCACTTGAAAGTGACATGACAGTTTATTTGATAATAAATACTTCCCTGTGAAGCCTTTTGGGAGCCAAATCTTATTCATCGACGAAACTCCATTATGTAGCGTATACATCACGGATATCTATACAAAATTCATGAATACTTACTCGAAAAATATGGGCAATAGTTGAACCCCAATATTTTTGTAGTTGATTATAATCTCGGTACAGCTTGTTGTGATCGTTAGCAAAATGCAATGACCTTCGTCCACCGTCTTTGGATTTTTAAATTGTGGGTGTTTCTTTATCTACAGGGTGATTATCCAGGTCCTTTCATTTATGTTAAAAATTTTGGAAATTTGAATGAACGCGTTTAGTTCATTATGATTTACAAATAATTCTAAAGGACCAATTTGAGGATTTTTTTTCATAGCTTTGTAATCCCTAGAGATATTATTTGTTATAGAAAAAATGGTGAATTTTTTACATTCTAGGTTACAGCATTTTAATACGATTGCCAACAACTTTTTCTTAGATACCTATATTATTCAACGCATATTGAACAAATTAGGTATATAGCATAATAGGAAATCAATTGCCAAAAATTAATTAAAAGTTCTTATATTCTCACCAATCTTCTTATATTCGACACTTGGTCAAAAATTTTAAAATAATGTTTTATCGATTTTAATAGAATGTTTCAGGATCTTGGATAATATTGCCGAAACGGTTTCAGAATTTTTGAGCTATCTCTATTATTAATCGAGATACAATTTTTTGTAAAAATCCGTATAATTTGTAATTGAGAGAACCACGACTTATATTTTTGTTGGGAACTATCGCAGTGAGATATATCGGTAGATTAGGACAGGCCAATCTTTTTTCACCGTTGGCTTTTTGAAAATATTTTCTAAGGAGTCAAAAATATTTAAGAGTTGAATATAGCAGAGAAAATAGTTATTTGCAATTGCATTAAAATGCTGTAACATAAAATGTAAAAAATTCGGCATTTTTTCTATGACAAATGATATCTCTAGAAATAACAGAGCTATGAAAAAAATCTTCAAATTGGTTCTTTAAAATTACTTATAAATCCTAATGCACATGTTTAAAAAAATCCCGAAATTTTTTTAGGGATTTGGGACAATGATGAACTTAAACATAAATACTGTAAGGGCCTGAATAATCACCCTGTAGATAACAGAAACGCCAACAATTTAAATATCTATTGACGGTAGACGAAGGCCAATAAATATTGTTAACGATCATGAAATGCCGCATCAATATTAGTCTAATCTATCTATCTAATTCCAAAAATATTGAGGTTCATTTTTCCAACATCCACTTCAATTGTGCACCAGTTTCGTTTACACTTACATGTCTTTAATTTTTCTATTTCTTTGCCTTCGTTAAATTGTTGAACACAAACTTTTAGAACAAATACAGTATACACGTTAAACTTCACTTGGCGACATTACTCCGGATTCTTCTCCCGAGAAACTTAACCATTTGTAAATAAACTTACCCTTTAAGATGTCTTCACCATATCCTATCTCGTTCGGAACTTACCTATAACAGAAATTTCAAAAAAATTAGTAAGACTAATTGAAAATAACGCAATAATAATTATACCTTTATCTCCTTTCCCTAAAGCCAGTTCGTCCCCATTATAGTAACGTGCCGTTTACATCCCTCATATTGGTCACACCCTGAAACAATAGAGATTAATAATTAGACAGCTAATTGTATCAGAACTGACAAATCTTATTTCAGAATTCAGCATCCTTCGTACAGAAGTGGAGAATTTCAAAAGGAGGATGCATACCAATTTTTTTTTTTTTTGAAAATATTTGCAAACCATATTTGTCAAAATCGGAAATACAACGACAGATTTTAAGAGACAGCAACTGCTCAAATATAAAACACATTCATCCATAAGAGGAATTATGAAATTATTACTCACCAGTTATCGAAACGGTGTGAATATCATACGAGGGCAAAGGCTAATCCTGAAGCATCCATCACTAACGCGCGAAAACCAGAGTCTACTAACTGCTTTTCTGGACACTAACGCCCCCAGAAAATCCCCGAATACAGTTACAAGCCTTAACACTTGTAATACCATAGCAATTTTAAAAATACACTACGATATTGACAAGATACTCGTCGAGTTCTCGACTCTGGTTTAACGAAACCGATCGTTCTCTCTACGGTAGAGCGAACTGTGGATAAGCTGAAACATAAACATAACATTAAAACAAGCTCAAAGTTAAAAAACCGTTCTGTTTACCTAATTAATCTCCTGTGTAATCCTTGTTCCTTATTTAAATTCTTGAGATTATTTAGTATAAATAAATCTTCTACCTCTATTGTGTTCGTGTGTTCTCAATAACCAAAGACATATCCATATTGACCATATTTTCTAGTAAAATTTAAGTCCTGTTGGAAAAAATGCTTCACTATATTTCCTGGGTTATCGAAGAGAGTCCCCGTTATAAATAATATCACAACTTATTTTTTCCCATCCACCCACTCACTGTTAATACATAAAACTCCCGTTGTGAGCAGTATCACAACTTATTTCCTTTTTAATTAGTTGGGCCTGTTGAAGAAATTTTAAATTTATACATATACAGCGTGTGTAAAAAGTATTGAAACATGACCATAACTTTTAAAATATTGATTGTATAAAAAAACCCTTGGACAGGTCGATTTTTATTTTCAATTACGTAACTTTTGGTGCGATATATAATTTCTAGTTCTACACACCCCCTCCCCCAGCCACCCCAACTTTTTTTTTCAAACGGCAACCTACCCTCTGTGATACCCCAAAAGAAAGGTATTTTAATAGACTATTCAACGCTGTAAAGAAATCCGAAATCCGTCGATGCATTTGGCTTCTCAAACGCATGAAATACATTTTTTTCTAAGAAAAAGGAAAGATTAGTAAAACTTTATTACTGAAACAAATCATCTAATAAGATGTTCAAACTGAGCTCCGTTAACAGCTAGGCACTGTACAAACAAGTTGCTGTTCAAAGTTTTGTAAACAGTTTTCGAATGCCGTTTGGGGTATTCGACCAATCTCCTCCCGTATGATATCCTTTAGATCCTCCAAATTATTTGGTCTCTTGTTATAGATTTCGGATTTCTTTACAGCGTTGAATAGTCCATTAAAATACCTTTCTTTTGGGGTATCACAAAGGGTAGGTTGCCATTTGAAAAAAGAAAAGTTAGGGTGGCTGGGGGAGGGGGTGAGTAGAACTAGAAATTATAAATCGCACCAAAAGTTGCGTAATTGAAAATAAAAATCGACCTGTCCAAGGGTTTTTTTATACAATCAATATTTTAAAAGTTATGGTCATGTTTCAATACTTTTTACACACGCCGTATATATAAAACCCAACCCATACACTTTGATTACAACTTCACGTTGTGAGCAGTATCACAATTTGTTTTTTTGTTTGTTTTGTTTGAAATATGTTGTACAATTTTCAATTTTAAATCAATAGATAAGCTTCATCCATACACTTTTAATACATAAAATTCCTTGTTGCCAACTGTCCAACAACTTTTGAAAATATTTTTAATATATAAAGCCATTTCAAAAACCTTGTTCTGAACAGTACCTACATATCATTTCCTACATATAATTTCCACAACTAAATATACACACCGAAAAATTAACCGGAAAGACACACACGAAGTTATCTATTTAAAGCTGCGCGACTAGACTTGCTTTTGCAGACATCTTTTTCAGTAAAATTGCCATTTGACCGGGACCCACAGATGGCGCCAGGAATCACAAATAAAATAAAATAAAACTTGTGTAATAATAAAACTGCTTGTATTATAGTTGTACAGGGTCCTTGTCCTAGTCATTCATAATTATAGGATAGTAGAAAAATTAATTGCAGTCGATATAAAAGAAATAGATTACCAAAAACAAATGAAATAATAAAACAGTAGGTAGGTAACTTAACTTTCTAAGTAATGCTGGGTAATCGTTTAAAACAAGTACGGTATGTAGTTTGAATTCCGCAATAAACTATAGGATATTTTTCAATATTTTAAGATATAAATACTGACAGTATGTTTTCAAACTTCATTTCCTTCAACTAGAGAAATGATTCATAGAATTATAAGTATCTATGTAAATTAGGACTTACCCATCGGTCAGTCAGTAACTAAGTTGACCGCTGGATTGGATCATAAATCTATGAGTAACTGTAGATTTCCCATGTGGCATATATCTTAGAATATGCTTTCATCGGCAACTAGGTGATCATGACTATCCAAAGAAACAAACGTGCTTGCTCTAAATTCTTAAATCAACCTCAGCAATTATCTGAAAAATAAACACAAAATAAATTTTCATCATGACCTAAGGAGTGGAAGTATTAGGTATTTAGTATCAAGTGGAGAGGTTCCAAGTTCTAACCCACAAGAAACCCATATTTACTTCTCCAATATTCAGTTCTTTCATTTAAATTTTGTTTTTTTAAGATTTTAAGTCATGAGGACTAAAGTCAGATCATTAGGGGTTTGTAAGATATAAATGCCCATATAACATGAACCACAACAAAAAGAGCAAAGATTTCCGTAAGCCATAGTTTTTAGTCAATTAGTTTATCAAACCAAAACGGAAGAAGTAAATGTCACCCACGTTTACGCTATCAGAACGCTCATAGTTAATTTTTGCCCAAATCGCATACGCAAGGAATAATTCCGTCTTAGGGTACGAAAATTCACAATGACAATTTTTTTTATTTTGTTTAGAGGTTGCGAATGACATGAACCAGCATACAGAAAAACAGCCCATAAGTTGCTCGCTTTGCTGGGACGGCCGTAGGATGTGGTACCAGGTCAAAATCCTATCTATGAGAAATCTATTTATACGTTCATGCCTTCATACTACTCTGACGGGTCTTAAAGTTGCCAATCAAAGAGTACTTCTATCTAAACTGAGCCCTTTCAGCCATCGATTGTCATCCTACCAGGACTCAGCTAGACATTGCTGTTGAAGCTATGTGTGAGTACTATTACAACGTTCTGAAGAACATTGTTACACATTGATTTACTCCCAGTGTCCCACCAGACGTAACCAGGCAAGTTAACAGCATTTAAATTGATTTATGTTGATCGGTGATCGGTGCAATAAGATCAATTTTAAGCAAAAAGGACCAAACTGCCTTCCCTAACTCGTAGTTTAATTTTCTAGCGCAAGGACCTTTAAATATCCTATTATGCCCTTTAAATAGAAATGGCGTGGTGTCGGGGAGGCTCGTATGTAAGTGACGCCGACAAGTCCCATATACCCCTGCTGTACGCCAATGGTTGGTACAGTTGAAGCTATAATAACTAAAGTAATGCTTCTTCGGAGGTTGATTGAATATTTCAGCGAGGTAATTATAAAGTTGGAAACATGATTAGCCCAGAGCGCGTTGTCAGTTAGCCTTAATTGGGATAGCCTTAATTGGGATTTTAAATTTTCAATTAGTTCAAGATGATGATAACCAGAGGAGCTTTAAAATTATTTCGTTACCCCACCGCGGATAAATTTGAATATTTTTACACCCCCCCCCCCCCCTCTAACTTTGTTATTTTTGGAAAAAGATTTGTTTGATAATATGCTGTATGTTCTGGCGGAATATGAAAGAGCATGAAAATAGCTTTTCAAAAATATATAACACTGTATATTTATCTTTTGCGGTTTTTGAACTATTTACTTTTTCATGCAGCGTGTTACTATACACAAAAAAACACAAGTTTGTATTATAAGTGTTTTTAGCGTTACTCAATTGTTTTTCGTTTTTCGTATTTAAAATCTACACAAAAATAACTAAAACTGCTGTGTTTACCCTTTTTTTCTTTTTCCAAAAATAACAAATTTAAGGGGAGGTGTTCTGGTCAAATAGACATCGATTCTAGGACCATCAAAATGAAAAAAAAAAAAAAAAAAAAAAAAAAAAGGGGAGGTGTAAAAATATAAATGTACAGGGTGTTCACGTATATGTTGAGACACCCCTTAACTTATTTATTTTTGAGTTTAGAAAAAAAATTTATTAATACGGATTTTAGTGTTTCTTTTGAAGATTCAAAATATGCTATCAGAAAAACAATTGAACATCTGAGAAAAAAGATATAATAGCAAACTTGATTTTTTTTAAATGGAATACCCTGTATATGTTTCTAAATTTGGATAGACCTTTTTATTCTGATTTCAAAAATATACAGTTTTAATACATTATCTCTTATCGTTTTCGAGATATTAATTCATAAAAAATATGACCACCCATCTTGACATCAGGAATAAAATGATAGAGCAGGCCCTGCAAAAACAATTTTATTTTAAGTTTTGACCTTAAATATTTTTCCTCTTCAGAGAAACCCATTTCTTTATAACTTACATAACAATTAATGCAATAGAATACTTCAAACGTCAAAACTTAAAATAAAATTGTTTTTACAGGGCCTGCTCTCTATCATTTTATTCCTGATGTCGAAGATGGTTGGTCATAATTTTTATGAATTAATATCTCGAAAACGATAAGAGATAATGTATTAAAACTGTATATTTTTGAAATTAGAATTAAAAGGTCTATCCAAATTTAGAAACATATACAGGGTATTCCATTTAAAAAAAATCAAGTTTGCTATATATCTTTTTTCTCAGATGTTCAATTGTTTTTCTGATAGCATATTTTGAATCCTCAAAAGAAACACTAAAATCCGTATTTACAAATTTTTTTTCTAAACTCAAAAATAAATAAGTTAAGGGGTGTCTCAACATATACGTGAACACCCTGTACATATTTTTAAAGCAAATATGCAGTGTAGGTAGTAGGTTAGCAAGTTGACCCAACTTTCCCCCAGATATGTATTATTATAACTGCATGAGTGCTTACTATTTATCTCAATGCGTAATATTCTCCCGCATAGTAAACTATTTAAGTGCATGGTACATGGTGTTGGTGGATTTAAAAGAAGAATGCAGAGAAGTTCCGTTAAAAATAAGGAAGTAGTAAGAAAAAACTGTGGTTTAGACGCATATGGTTTCTGATCGATCGCCGTCGTCCTGCGTCGTTGTGTAAAATCGGCGTGCGACTGATCTAGTCAATTTTTCGGCGGGCGTCGGTGTGTTTCGGATGGCAGCCCAGACGCCGCGGTCGTAGCTACGCTCCGCAGTAGTGTCCGAGACAATAACAGCAAGATGCTTTCAGGACGGGCGCCTGAAATAGGCCCGTGTGTGTATCCACGTTACTTTTGTTGATATGGTGAACAAAGATCATCAAACAAGTGCGGGTGGTTGGACAGTGTATGTAGTGCTACACACACGGGTTTTGAACACGGTTAAATTGCAGACCGCGTTGTAACCAGTGCTGTCAGCTGTCGGAAGATACACTGCGCCCGCACTACCCTCCGTGATGTGTGAGTGAACCCTAGCCAAAGCCAAACCATAGTCGAGCAGCTGGCCTTAGTCACAACAGTGCGAACATTCCTCCGCACAGTATGGCCTCGGTCGCCGCTTGGCTGCCATTTGCCCGGGCGGCGGCCATCGGATGGGTGCCCATTGCAACGCACCCACTTCCGCCGCCCCCTGTTCCAAAGGACAGACGTAAGACTGACGATGAAAAGTTGCTAATTAACGTGTCAGGTAGGCGCTTCGAAACGTGGCGGAATACTCTTGAAAAGTATCCGGACACGTTGTTAGGCTCCAATGAACGAGAGTTCTTCTATGACGAAGACGTCAAAGAGTACTTCTTCGATCGTGATCCCGATATTTTTCGTCATATTCTAAATTATTATAGAACTGGTAAATTACATTATCCTAAACATGAGTGTCTCACTAGCTACGACGAAGAATTAGCCTTCTTTGGTATACTGCCAGATGTGATTGGTGATTGCTGTTATGAAGATTACCGCGACAGGAAACGTGAAAATGCTGAACGCCTTATGGACGATAAACTTTCAGAGAACGGCGACCAGCATCTTCAACAACTTACAAATATTCGGCAAAAGATGTGGCGGGCCTTCGAAAACCCCCATACGTCTACGGCTGCATTAGTCTTTTACTATGTGACAGGCTTCTTCATCGCAGTCTCAGTAATGGCCAACGTTGTGGAGACAGTACCATGTGGAAGCAGACCAGGTGGCGCAGGGTCTCTACCTTGTGGAGAACGATACAAAATAGTGTTCTTCTGCTTGGACACTGCATGTGTTATGATTTTCACTGCAGAATATCTACTAAGAATGTTTGCTGCCCCAAATCGCTACAAATTCGTGAGGTCAGTTATGAGTATCATAGACGTAGTAGCTATTCTGCCTTACTACATCGGACTAGGAATTACGGACAACGACGACGTGTCAGGTGCATTTGTCACTCTGCGGGTCTTCCGCGTATTCAGAATCTTTAAATTCTCAAGACATTCGCAAGGTCTTCGAATTTTGGGTTACACGCTCAAGTCCTGCGCTTCCGAGCTGGGCTTCCTTGTATTTTCTCTAGCGATGGCCATCATCATATTTGCCACAGTTATGTTCTATGCAGAGAAAAATGTTGGCAAAACCTTCACATCCATTCCTGCAGCTTTCTGGTACACCATCGTCACTATGACAACGTTAGGGTAAGTGCCACATAACAATCATATTTTTATAACCAATTCCAATTAGAAATTGGAGATACCATAATAATAATTACCAGTTACCAGTCTTCTGTCCAGGCAAAAAAAAAACCGAAGGCCCAGAAGACCTAGGGAGCTAAAGTTTTGCAGACAGGTAGGCCCTAACCCAAAAGATCCAGGCAGGAATATTTGGTAGCAGGGAATTCCCATGCGGATGGTTAAAGGTACCACTTAAATAAAAAGCTCAATCAGGTAAACATTAAACAAACAGGCTTTTGAGCACAACCAATGAAAATGTCACTTATTCCAGGATGTTATTATAACAGACAGGTGTAAATTTAATGAAGAGTAAAATCATAAATCTAGCAAATATCAAATAAAAAAATGATGCAATAAAAATGATTAATTAAATCTCGCAGAAACATCCTGCATATCTCTTAAATATTTATGTCATAAACGAAGCAAAATATTATCGCTCTCCGAGCAATAAAACATCTTGAAATACAGAAATATAAACGGTAAATGAGCGAGGCATATTACTATGTAGTGCCTCCGTAAAGTAATGCATAAATTCGGTAATATCGTCGCAAATGAAAGCAACAGAGTTTTGCATGTGTATACAAATATTTTTCAAAAATATTTTGGTAATTTGATAATTTTTGTACAAATAAAAGTTCAAATTCCTCACAATGCCTTTTTAATGTAAACGGTTGCAAGACATTTTTATCATATTGTCTAAAAGTTATTTGTTGCATCAAAGTTACGTCAAAGGAACAGTTAAAAGTTGTTTTTTTTTGACAAAATATAAATAAACTAAATTAAGAACAATGATGTTTCGCAGACGTTTCGGAAATTTAATCTGTTTTCCTTTTCATTGCTTAGTATCTTTTTGGTTTGTGTCTCGGTTTGTGTAATTCGTGAAATTACACAAACCTATTTTTGCTCCATCCGAATATATTGGATGTCCGACAACAAGTTATATCAGAAAAAATGAAAAAATAAAAAATTTGGCAAAAATTTTAACAAAAGAACCGGACAGTAAAGAGAGAAAAATTAAAGAATCTGCAATAATTTTGCTAATTGAAGACAAATGCGTATCAAACTATTCTGTAGATTGTTGTACAATGTGGTTACTGATGCTAAAGGAAGAACTTAGCAACGTGATTATCTAATACGAACATTTCTGTGAACGTAGTAAGTATCTATGCTTATGATGTGTAATTTAAAGATTTACACTAACTAAAAAGCATTGAAAAAGGAAACAGTTTAAGTTTTCGAAACATCATTGTTTTTATTTTAGTTTATTCATATTTCACGGCAAAAAAAACAACCTTCAACTGTTTGACATAAAGTCACAGGCGTAAAGGTTATTTCTTTAAAAATTCAGATATATTTTAGATTGTCTGAGAAATGTTCAGGACTCAGGAGTGTGGTAGTAAGAAAAGAAAGAACATTTTCATCATATCCAGTGAATATTTAAATAAAGAGTTGTATAGTTCAAAAAAATTGAAATGTCATAAACAGTTTTTAACAATATTAAATATTCCTTGGGTCTTGTCTCACAAAAATGTCTTAAAACCAGTTACATAAAGAAAAATTGTGAAGAATTTAGACTTATTTCTAAAGGAACTATTTAACTTTGCACTAACATGATTCCGCGGTTGGCATCATTTTGATAGTACAATTTGATAGAGCACATATTTTGACACGACGTTACTATTTTTTTGAGAAATAAAATACTGTAAATGAATATGAAAATTTAAGTTAAATTCAAAAAATTCGCCCCATCCGAAAAATTTTTGGCAACGATTTAACCGAATTTAATAACTTTACAGGCGCGCTGTATAGTTGGTCCACCTGTCAACCTGTACTTGCAACTTTGTTTTTCACATATTTATTATGGCAATTCGAACCAAAGTGTGTTTCTACAAATTCCTGAACGTCAAACTTTTATTATAAACAAAATACATTTTTATGACTATCAAATGTATACATTTCTCCACTTTTCTATATTTGATAAATCTGTTTCACCGTGATGCATATTAAGATTACGAATTTCATAAATATTTATGTTTTGGATCAACGAGATCATTCCCGATATCTTGAGAATCTCTATCAAATGTTTCGCTTCACGCTGAGCACTTTCAACAGTTTTAGTTAAAAACCAAGTCCTTCGCAGCTCTGTTTTCTAATTAAAGTTACCTCGTTAGAAACATTTATAAAATAAAACAAATAGTTGCGCAGACACGAGGCAGGGTAAGATCAAGTTCATAAAATTTTAGACTGAACAAACCGCGACCAAGAGTCCCCAAAGGACTTTTTTGACTCATGTGAAACTATCAAATAATTATAGATTATTAAACAGAACTTTTTAATTGTAGAAGTTGTAAACATAGATACTTTGCTTTATCCCATCAGGTAACATATTTGACGTTATATTTTCACCTGTGTTTACAAATTATAGATCGTCATAACTCAATTTATACGCGGCAGGCAACAAAATTCATATAAAGAGGATTGGATCTAACAAGAAAAATGAGCACATGATCAATTCCCTACGAGGGTAGTTTCGCAGATATATATATATATATATATATACTATATAGTAACATAAAGTATTAAATCTGTGGAAGACACGAATCCTCAAGGGAGAATATTATGATGCAGTGTTATAGCAGTCCAGGAAATCACTCGATTTTAGATTAAATTATTTCTTTACAAAAAAGTGTATGTTTCTAAGGAATGACTTTTTGAAATTTAATTTTTAACTATTGAAAAATAAGAAAAAAGTCCTTAATTTGGCGAATCCGAAATAGGACAAAATCGACAAAATGCTGAGTTCAACGATCGAAAAAGTTATTGATGCCTGTTCTCCATTTCATTGTTGAACAGTTTATTAATATTGCTGCATGAGTTCTTTTAATTAAATTTCAGGGTGTTATTTTCTCATGTTTGCTAGAAAATATTTCCTATGTATTTAGGGTTGAAAGCCCAACAAGCCTTCGTGTAAAATATAATTAAAGTTGCTGAAAAGTAAATGTTAATGGGAAATATTAAATACTTTCAAAACATTTTTATAACTACTTCAAAGTAATTTTTAAAGACATGATAATTTAATGAAAATGTTTGTTTGAACAAACTAAGCGCGTGTAAATATATTTCTTTTATATTTTATGTGAAAATCAGGTGTGGCAAAAAAAAATAATTTCCCAGATCTTTAATATAGGATGTTATTACTTCAAAATTTATGCTGTAGATTTATCGGTGGTTATTTTTAAACATATTGCCAGTCTAAATATTTTGGTGAATTAATGGATTGGTTTAGCTAAATGAGAAAAAATATTTTTCCGAATTCCGCACCGGTACTAATTAAAACATATTTATACCTTCAAAAATTTTAATGGTATTAAGTGTGAAATCATATTTTCTTACTACCTGAACTACAGCATATAAATTTATTCAAATATTGCTACCGATATCAATATTGTATTTTAACAGACCTATATCTGTATAGTCGAAATAATCTTATCCAATTATGCCATTGATTTTATTACATTCGAGATTACAGTATGTACAGTTACGTCTAAATTAAATGTCCGTCTGGATATTGGGCTATTTGTGATGTGAGTCCAACAGTATAATTTAACAGATAGGTAAGTGAATAGGCATCCAATCCAAAGGTTCTTTGTCTTGTGTTTATCTACGAAAGTATTGACATTGTATGCAAACTATATCCAGTGAATACATTTATAAATGTATGGAACGGACATTTAATTTAGACGTAGCTGTACATAACCAATTCAATACTACCATTATTTTTTTCACAAAAATTACTAAGAGTAAAAAAGTTTTCAAGTTAAATAGCACGTAACCGTCATATAAAACTTTTGTGGCTTGATGGATGGATGAAAAAATTCAAGGGATGATCCATCTCCAATAAATACCTTGTGATATTGTTCAATGAACTTTAATTAAGTACCTATCAATTAAAGCTTGAAGAAATTAGGATTTTGTAAGTCAAACAGTTTCCAAAATATTAATTTTCCTCAAAATTTTTGCGGACTATATCTCCTCATTGGTGCTACTTATTATAAAGGTAATTTAGGTTAAATCGTCATATTTTGACCTGACATACGCGATTACTCTATAATGACTACTTATCAGACACACTGTGTATATTGCTTGTTCCTTCGGTTAAACCTTTAATACAATTTTGTTGCCAACGATTTGGAAATAAATTCATTATAAGTCAGATACAGTTCCAATGTGTTAATAAATATTATGTGATTCATACTTAATGTATTTGCGATTGAACTCATTATTTACATTAGAGAGTTTAAAAAGTTATCACATCAGGCTTATAAGAAACGACCGACAGAGAATGAGGTGTTAATATACGTATTTCGCTTGAATTTAATCTCGTAGAAATCACGTGAAAAGTGAAAAATTAGCCTCGGCCATACATTTATTAACTAAATGGCCACGCATCTTAAATTGATTTAAATATTTATTGTTTTAAGCTCAAACACTTTTTTTAGTATCAAGGGTGTTAAGAAAAAGTAGGTTAAGCCGTTAACCACAGATCCTTTGAACGAAAATAATGCAACTTTTATGGTGTGATATTTTATTCTGGCACGTAGTTTTCCTTATAGGTCCTTAAAGTTTAAATTTTGAAAATTATTTTTATTAATAATCCTGGTTACTTTTAAAATTTTTACCTAAAATTTTGCACTGACTTGTATCTTATGCAGATACACTTCTTGTGCAATTTTGGTAAAAAAAGTCAAATCACAAACGGGGAAAAGGGGGGTTGTGGTACCCATTAACCCCCAACTTTTTCATGCGTACGCCTATGGTCTCTAGATAGATTAAATACTTATTTCGCTAACTATTTTCACTCTTATAAAGTTTTGATTTAGGGCTTGAATAACGAGATATTTCAATAAATTTAGATCCATTTTCAATATCTTAGATGATTATTTTTATTATTGTTGTTTGTGGTAATGTTATCGTACCCAGGAGAAGCAGTAGAAGTAGTTTTAAGCAAAAGATCCCAATTAGATATAAGCACACAAGTTAAGGCTTGAATGGTGTATGTGGAACATCTGTTCCATGTACACCATTTTTTTATCAAAAATATGTCGCATTTCAAGTCAGTTCCTAAACCCAAAATTCCTTCTTTTTGCCTGATATGCATGAATCCATGCATATCAGGATTTTTTGTAAAATTTTTAAGACGATTTTCAGTACACTTTCCAAAATTCCCTTTATCTTTTTCGGCCATTATCCCATGTTTGAACGAACGCATCCAGGCACGATGCAGCATGTAGAGACGACCAAGGACATGCATTGTCCTCAGCCAGTACCGATTCCTCAAAGGACGGACTGCGCCACAACAATGATCATAGCGCAGATGATCATTGTCATAAGCCGGTCTAACGGCTCACAGGAATACTCCACAAAGGCGCGAGAGTGAATCTACCGTAGATCGGTAGCTCTTGATCAGATCTATCACAGACTGATCCACCTTCGTGGTCGCACTGATCTACGGAAGAATAGGTTCACTCTACCCTCGCGTTCTGGAATTCCTTGTGAGTCCGTGACCTACGGCTTCCAAGGATGGTTGAGCTGGCCTCGCCTACCCCTTGGTCATCGTCTCTACCGGGATCGTGTCTGCCAGCACCATTTTGAAAATATTAGGAACTGAATAAAAATAGGAAATAGCGGAATTTTGCGATGCCACGTGGCGACATTGAGTGGTCTCGGGTCCTTTCCATATATATAAGGGGAGACCTCCCAATGATCTCGCAAAATAGAATTAGGGTATTTTTGATTAAATCAAGCCAGGATAAGCCTCATTGCGGTACGCACGGGTACCGGGGCACTTCTCCATTATTACCAGGTGACCGCCTTGTTAGATAGCATTCGAAGAGATTTCCCTTTTCTGAAATATCTACAGACGTCTAACGGCATATACCCCTTTTGGAGAATATTACCTTAAATTTTTAGTCTATAATTCTAACAGTAAATCTATAAAACCCACTCACTAAATTGCCAGTCACGTCCATGTAATAATTCTCTTTCGGCAATCGATCACTCGTCTTTAAGCGCGGCCGTCGCGGTCGCTGACCCCTTGTGGGGGTATCGTGGTTATGGTGGCAGACCTTGCTAGGTGAGGCTCTATATGTACTATGATGATTGTTTAATATACACCCTTATTTATTATCCATGTCTTCTTATTGCGTTCTAGTATTAGTCTAGTATCTGTGTTGACCCCATAGCTTACGACCCTCGCAATTGCGTCGGTTTGACCATTCGGCTGAGCCAAAGAAGAGTGAACGAGCAAGACCTGTCTGGGCAGGTGTCAGAAGTGAATTGTGTATTGTGCAAAGTGTTTAGCTAGTGTTGTATCTTTAGTTCAGGACGTTGCGAAGCCTGTATACGAGGAAGCATTCATTGTCGACAGTTGCCGTTAATCTATCGATTTCGAGACTTCGATATATTAAGGGTTTGCCACGACCTGCGTTGAATTCAACGGCCAAGAGTTAAATCAGATGTGGTGACAGCGGTTGGTTGACTTAATACGAATATAGGTCGTTCCCTCCCACTATCACTGGTTATAACGAATGGTTAACTAACGTTGACACAGCCTTAGCAAATTAGTTTAGTTATTAAACGTTGATAGTAACCATTGGTTTTCTTTAAATAGATTACTTTTAGGCAAAAAAATGCTAGAGACCTTTTTTGTTGGACAATGGATTGGGCATAGTTAGAAAAATTCGATAAAACCTCTGCCAATTATGGGATCAGAACTTCCTCACCATGTGGTGGAATTTATAATAAAAGTAATTTTTGACGTGTTTTATTTATTTCAACATTTGGACACAATATCAAAATGGGTTTGTATATCAGATCTTTCATCACGAATACATTTTTTTGTAAAGTTAGAAATATAAATGTTGGGGTCCGGTAGACCTCGTTCCAGTGGACCGATTTTGCTCATCAACGAACGTGTGTACCAGATTTGAAAGCTTTATCTCAAAAACTGTAGCTGCTATCGCGATACATACAGACCCCTTCTGAATACATCTGAATTTATTGAAATATCTTTTGTTAACCAAGTCCTAAATCAAAATTTTATAGGAAGAAAAGTTAGGGAAATAAGTATTTAATATAAAAATAAATATCTAGAGACTATAGGTGTACGCATAAAAAAGTTGGGAGGACTAATGGGCACCACAACCCTGTTTTCCCCGTTTGTGCTTTGACTTTTTTAAGGAAAATTGCAAAAAATGTGTGTCTGCATACGATAAAAGTCTATGCAAAATTTAATAAAAAGAATTTTCAAAATTTAAACTTTAACACCCTGTATAAGGAAAACTACGTGCCAAAATAAAAAATCACACCATAAAAGTCGCAATATTTTCGTCCAAAAAATCTGTGGTTAATAGCTTGACCTACTTTTTCTTAACATCCTGTATAGATATACATATTTCGTCTTACGAGATAGCCACAAAAAAGTTACAAGTTCAGTACGAAATACTACGAAATGCAATTAAAAACCGTATCACGTGAATTATCGAATCTCTTGGTAGACAGTCACAACAAACATGTTGAACAACAAACATTTTAAACAAATTAACAGGCATAATTATAGTTTATTTCGAGGCTCTAATATAGTGTAAAATTTGAGGTTAAATTATTGTCCGTATTATTTAAGCTCACCGTCTCCAACTTGGCTTCGAGCCTTCAGAAGACTAGTATTTTTAATTATCGCTAATTGTAGTATTATTAATTATTAATTTAACTAGTGTCACAGACTTCGAAAAAGGAAAAGTTACACTATGCTGCTAAGGATTTCTGTTTCGAAGTTGTTGCTCCTTATCAGCGTAGCGTAGCTTAAATAACGGATCAGTGTGAATTAGATCAGTAACAACAATTATAAACGGTTAGAAAGTACAGCACACAACTACTCAATTCGTACTTTCGTGCAATCATGTGCCAAATGACAGCAGTGAACACATATAGTGTTAGAGAAATAGGGTAGTATATACAGAGTGTCACAAAAAAACGTGAAAACCTCGTAAGGGTAAAATAAATATAATATTTTAACGTACTCTATTAGTTCCCGAAGTTTAATCGGTAAATTCTGAACCACCCTGTATAAGTATTATACAGGGTGTCCCGAAATAACGTGAAACCTCTTAAAGGTAGATTCCACATCAAAAAATAAGTATAGTCTTTTATGTACAGTAAGGTCGAAAATGGCCTCCTTGAGCCGCTAGACCTCCTCAAGAGGGGGTACTAAAAAGTGATTTAATTTTTTTTTCTCGAAAGTCACTGAAGTTGGCAGAATGAATTTCGGCCAGGACTTTGTACTTATGAACAACCCCTATTGACTTTTCAGTCAGAACTTTTAAACAGATGAAATTTATTTTTTAAATTAAAATTATTTTAGAAAGCATGTATTTATTTTTTTATTTTATTTTTCAGTTTTCAATTTAACAGAAAATGCTATTATGCAAGTCGGAAGATATTATTTTATTTGAAACTGGTGAGATACACGATAAGTTTTCAAGAGAGAAAAAGTAGTAAAATACATGTCGCTTTCTAAAACAATTTTAATTTTAAAAAAATTTTCATCTGTTTAAAAGTTCTGACTGAAAAGTCAATAGGGGTTATTTGTTTAACTTATTTAAAAAGTAAGTAGAAAATTAAAAATACATTGAAAAGAAGACCTTCCATAAGTACAAAGTCCTGCCCGAATTTCATTCAGCTAACTTTAGTCACTTTCGAGAAAAAATAAAATCATTTTTAGTGCCCCTCTTTGAGGAGGTCTAGCGGCTCAAGGAGGCCGTTCTCGACCTTACTGTATATAAAAGCCTACACTTATTTTTTGATGAGGAATCTACCCTTAAGAGGTTTTCACGTTATTTCGGGATGTTGTTATTTGAGGCCACAATTTTGACATGATTGCACAAAAATACGAATTGAATAGAGTGTACTGTACTTTCTAACTTTTTACAGTTGTTTTTTATCTATTCACACAAATTCTAAGTTACGCTATGCTGATGAGGAGCTATAACTCCGAAACAGTGGCCGTAGCTACATCATTATGTTTCTTTTTCGGTGTTTTTGACGCTAGTTAAATTCCTTGTATTATAAAAATGTTATAAAGATTGAAAACCAATACTTCTAACATAATACCTTCTATTAAACAGTGAAAATTACAATAAATATACCTATAAGACTTGACTAGTGGAAGCTAATAAGTTGTTTCTGTTAAATTTTGTTAATTTCTTGATACTAGTAGTATGTGTAAAAAATTACTAACCGATATTTTAACTACATACTTATGAATAAATGAAATACTAAAAATGAATATTTTTCTCAAAAATGTATACCTACAGGGTGACCCATTAAGAATGGAAACACTCGCGTACCAAACTTGTTTGTGTACCGAATTGAACGGGATTTTTTTTAAAAGATAGATCTTGTAAAGCTCTATCTTGGTGCAAAATTTGAAGACGAAATTTTGATGTTCAAGGCCTACTATGAATTTTTTTTTAAGTGAAAAATAGCAAAATTTTGTTGGCGATTTTTTTATAAGAAATCTGACTACACCACTGGATTTAGGAGCCCCTCAAATGCATCTGTCCCAATTTTTGCAAAAAAATTGTCATCCCTAAAAAAGTTATAACAATATCAGCATTATCAGCGTTTGCCGTTGTCGGTAAACTTATTCCTTCATAAAAACCGGATAGAACCCAAACAGAAACAAAAAAAATGTAAAAAAACGTTTTGAAAAATGTATAGCATTAAACGGAGGATTAGTGGAAGCTACAAAAATTTAAATTTAATGGTTAATATGAATTAATTTGACTCCTTTTTCTTTTTTTAAATTATAATGTTTTAATCGTTATTTTTTATCAGTTGTTGTGTACATTAGAGTAATTATTGTTGGTTGTTTTGTGTATACTGGTTTACACAATGGTTCTTGTTAATAATTACACCAGTGTTTGGGTTCTATCCGGTTTTTATGAAGGAATAAGTTTACCGACAACGGCAAACGCTGATAATGCTGATATTGTTATAACTTTTTTAGGGATGACAATTTTTTTGCAAAAATTGGGACAGATGCATTTGAGGGGCTCCTAAATCCAGTGGTGTAGTCAGATTTCTTATAAAAAAATCGCCAACAAAATTTTGCTATTTTTCACTTAAAAAAAAATTCATAGTAGGCCTTGAACATCAAAATTTCGTCTTCAAATTTTGCACCAAGATAGAGCTTTACAAGATCTATCTTTTAAAAAAAATCCCGTTCAATTCGGTCCACAAACAAGTTTGGTACGCGAGTGTTTCCATTCTTAATGGGTCACCCTGTATATAGGTTAAGGTTAAGGTAATTATTTTTGGAAATTATAGTGGAGACTAGGTACAGGACAAGGACTATATCTCCTTTAAAAGATGCTACTTAGTATAAAGATATTTTGACCCAAGAGACGTAGTTGTAGTTGCTATACATATAGCCACTACTTACCAGACATACTGTATATTGCTTGGGTAACAACATATTTATATTGTGTAGGTTCCTTCGGTTGAACCTTTAATACAATTGTTTGTTGCAAACGATTTGGAAATAGATAAATTATACGACAGATATATGTACTTCCAATGTGTAAATACCATATGTGATTCATAGGTACTTAATGTACTTTCGACTGAATTTACTACATATTTACATTTAGACAGTCTAAAAAGTTATTACATCAGGCTTATAAGAAACGGCCGCCAGAGAATAAGTTAATGTAGGACTTGGATTTAATCTTGTTGAAATTACACGAAAAGTGAAAAATTGGCCTGGGCTATGCATAAATATTTTCATTGACACAAAACTCAAAACCGACAAAAATACTAGTTTCTAAAGGGCCACGCATCTTAAATTCACTTAAATATTTATTCTTTTAAGTACCTATAAACAAATTTCTTAGTACATACCTAGGTACCTAGGTATTTTTCTTACAAGATAGCCAAATGACAAATAAGTATAAATTTCGTACCAAATGCAAATGGAAACCCCGTGTCTCGTGAATAATCGAATCTCTTGAAAGATGGTAACAACAAATATTTTAAACAAATTAACAAGCATAATAATTATAGTTTATTTGCTAGGTAGGGTAAAATTTGAGGTTAAATTATTGTCTGTATTATTTATGCTTACCGTCTCTTCTCCAACTTGGTTTGGATCCTTCAAAAGGTGAATACATTTAGTTATCGCTAATTGTAATAGTTATTATTAAATGCTACACATAAATCACAATCTAATAAAGGTATTTAAGTAAGACACACACTTATTACGTTTAGGCGAAAACAGACGCGTCTGAACTTTGCGGATCCGATGCTTTTTTGTTTTGGATCGCGCGCGCTGCATTGACAGGTGACAAAGCTTACTTGCTGAACTCTTTCGTTTTCAATCATTAAGCGCTTTCGATTTTGATAACTTCCAGATTTTGAGTAATTATACTTCGGTGTAACTCCGAAGTGCATAAAGCTTTTATGTTTTTTGCGTAAATCACCAAAAGTGGTGCCAGTCGCTTTACTAACCGACCTTATTATACAGTATGTCTCACCTCTCGCCTAAACACCCTCATATCGCGTCCTCAGTTTTTTCAAATTAACTTCAAGTTTTTGTTAGTTATGCAGTCAACAAAACTGATTATTTTGCCTAAAGAAATGCATCGTCGATCATGGCCTACTAAGGAAGGTTAAAAAAATATGAAAATTTAAAAAATAGTAGTAGGCTTTGTTTATTCGAAAAAATTCATTGAGAAAAAATGTTCAGAATTGCAAACTTCTGAATTTTACATTTTAATTTGCTTTTATTTAACTCGCAATGTAATTTTTTTCATTCAGTTTTCAGAATTTTTGTGTTTAAATCTTGCAACCTTCATTTATCACACTTCCTGACATAATCAATTGATGAAATTTTGCACAGTTACTAAGGTCGGATGACCATACAATATTCCACTTTTACTTTAGCATATCCCCCACGTAGGGGGCGGGGGGGTGAAAATTGGAGCGAGAAATCAAACAAATCGTTCCTGACATAATTAATTGATAAAATTTTGCACAGTTAATGATAACAATTTAATGACGAATGAAGTATGACTAAAAAGCAGAAAATAAAAAGAAATAAATTTTTTTTAGACTGCATTTCTTAAAGTCGTACTAAAAAGTAAAAAATAATTAATTTCTTTTTTAGCAAAGAATTTCACGTACGACTGCAAGAAAAAAAGCTTTTTAAGTTTTTTAATAAAAATTCTTTATTACTTTTTTTAATATTTAATTTATTCAAGTAGTTACCCGTACAAGTATCTTACAGATACTTCTGGGGTTATTTCTTCTTTATTTATCTATGTATGTATGTAAATAAAGATTTTTATTATTATTATTTATTATTATTATTATAGTTAAAATATTTGTCATTTAGGTATATCAAGAAGTTAACAAAATTTAACAGAAACAAATTAATTAGCTTCTACTAATCAAGTTTTATACATTTATTATAATATTTCCGAATTTATTACTTGATCATGTAGGTAAAATAAAATTTTTCTCTCTTGGGGCATTATGAAAAACAAAATTTGTGTATTATCGGTTGACTTGACAATGTTAAAATACTGTGAAAATTGTTCACTTAAACTGAATGTAACGTGGCTGAAAAAGTGGAAACAATTCATTTAGTTCATATACAAGAAAGCAGCCAGTGAGTTTATAGGATATCAAAGTAAAAATGTTTGTTTTAACACTGCTGCAAAATTAATAACATTTTTAATAATACTGGAAGGATAAAGACTCGTTTTTTTGACATAAATAGTAAAATTCATTTTGCTATTTCATTTTTGGATTATTAAAGATTTTATTAATATTTTCAACAGTTTTAAAACAAATATAACTTGATGCCTTCTATAAATAGTAAACAATATAATTTATATAAGTGCATAAGTAGGTAACTTCAAAAATTAAAAGTATAAAATATCAAATGGAAGATATTAATTTTATTTGAATTTTACTAGCTAAACGGTTTGTAACTTCAAGTAACCTTTTACCATCAATGAAAGTTTATGTGGTACCTAAAAGTTGTACCAAATTAAGAGTTTGTAGGTTAAACAGTTTCCAAAATATTAATTTGTTTTGGAAATTGTACAGGACAAGGACTTTATCTCCTTTATGGTGCTACTTAGTATAAAGATATTTTGACCTAAGAGACGTAGTTGTAGTTGCAGTTGCTATATAGCCACTACTTACCAGACATACTGTATATTGCTTGGGTAACAACATATATTGTGTGGGTTCCTTCGGTTGAACCTTTAATACAATTTTTTGTTGCAAACGATTTGGAAATAGATTAATTTAATTATACGACAGATATACTTCCAATGTGTAAATATTATGTGATTCATCTCGGATTCATAGGTAGGTACTTAATGTACTTTCGATTGAATTTACTATTTACATTTAGACAGTCTAAACAGTTATTACATCAGGTTTATAAGAAACGGCCGACAGAGACTAAAGTTAATAAGTAGGTACCTATATGAATTTCACTAGGGATTTAATCTTGTTGAAATTACATGAAAAGTGAAAAATTGGCCTGGGCTATGCATAAATATTTTCATTGAAACAAAATTCAAAACCAACAAAAATACTAATTTCTAAAAGGCCACGTATCTTAAATTCATTTAAATATTTATTCTTTTAAGTACCTACAAACAAATTTCTTCGTAGGTACCTACATCTTACAAGATAACCACAAATATTATAAATTTCGTACCAAATGCAAATGGAAAACCGTGTGTCTCGTGAATAATCGAATCTCTTGGAAGACGGTAACAACAAACATGTTGAACAACAAACATTTTAAACAAATTAACAAGCATAATTATAATTCACTTGCTATAATGTGAAATTTGAGGTTAAATTATTGTCTGTATTATTTATATATGCTTACCGTATCTTCTTCAACTTGGCTTCGACGCTTCAGAAGTGAACATATTTAATTATCGCTAATTGTAATAGTTATTATTAAATGCTACACATAAATCAAAATCTAATAAACTAATAAAGGTATTTAAAAGTAAGACACGCACTTTACGTTTAGCTGAAAACAGACGCGTCTGAACTTTGCGATCCGATGCTTTTTTGTTTTGAATCGTGCGCGCTGCATTGACACAGTGACAAAGCCTACTTGCGGAACTCTTTCGTTTTCAATCATTCTAAAGCGCTTTCGATTTTGATAACTTCTAAGTAGATTTTGAGTAATTATACTTCGGTGTAACTCCCGCAGTGTATAAAGCTTTTTATATTTTATTGCATAAATCACAAAAAGCGATACCGGTCGCTTTATTAACCGACCGTATACAGTGTGTCTGACCATGCCTACACACCCTCATATCTTCCTCAGTTTTTTTCAGATCAACCTTAAGTTTTTGTTAGTTATGTAATCAACAAAATTGATTATTATTTTGGCTAAACAAATTTGCTTCGTCGATCATGGCCTCTACTGCGAACGGTTAAAAAAATATGAAAACTTAAAAACATAGGCTTTGCTTCATCGAAAAAATTATTAAGAAAAAATTTTCAGAATTTCAAACTTAACCTATAAGTATACACATTTTTGAAAAAAATACTCATTTTTAATATTTAAGTAGTTAAAATATTTGTCTTTTTTACAAATACAGAAATATTATTATTATAGTATGAAGAAATTAACAAAATTTAACAGAAACAAATTAATTAGCATCCATAATCAAGTTTTATACATTTATTATATTTCCTAATTGAGTTCATGTAGGTAAAATAACATTTTTCTCTCTTGGGGCATTATGAAATACAAAATTTGTTTATTATCAGTTGACTTGACAATGCTAAAATACTGTGAAAATTGTTCATTTAAACTGAATGTAACAGTGGCTGAATAAGTGGAAACAATTCATGTAGTTGATGACACAAAGTTCTTTCATACAACGCCAGCGAGTTTATAAGAAGACATCAAAATAGAATTGCTTGTTTTAACACTGTTGCAAAATTAATTTTTAATAATACTGGAAGTGTTTCTAACTGAAGACCAAGTCATGTCAATATTAATTAGATTGACCCAGCTACTGATGAAATGATAGTGAATCCCGAAGTAACTGTCCAAAAATTAAGTTTGCAATTAAATGTTTCCAGAAGAATATTTCTCAGTTCTTGGGGAGTAATTTCTTGGAATGCTTGCCAAATACTGGTAGTCTTGAATTATGAATGGATGACCCATCCAATTGTAGATTTAAGTCCCCTAATGATAATGCATTAAGAACGTCTTACTGTCTTTGTCTTACAACTTGGTATTTAGAAAATTTAGAAACTTTTCGGAATTCAAATTGTTTAAAAAAAAAAGTCTAATTAATTAATTAATTTTTTGAGACTATTGTCTCTTGCAGTTTATATTTATTACAAAATTAGGATTATCTTGTGCCCATCATCAGTAGTTTTGTGACAAAAACCACTCATAGTAAATATTATTTCGTCACTGAAAATTATTTTCTTAAGGAAATTTACTTCATTTAAATAATTTAATTGTGCCCACAAGCAATACTCCAACTTTCTTACACCATCTCCTTGTTCAAGTCAGTGTATGCAGAGAATTTACGCTTTTAATTTATGACATTTGAGACATCTCCACACTTTACTTCTGGAAACATTTAATTGCAAACCTTATTTTTTTTTTACACACTTACGTTGCGATTAGCAAAATTTGTATATAGGTTAAGTTTGTAATTCTGCACATTTGTTTGAATGAAATTTTTCGATTAAACAAAACGTACTATTATGTTCTTTTAAATTTATATTTCTTAACCGTTCTCAGTAGTCAGAGTAATATTTTTAGGGAAAAAAACACTCAATTTTGTTGATTACATAACTGATAAAAATTTGAAGTTGATCAGAAAAATAAATGAGTAAGATTCGAGACTGTACGTTATGTCTGTTTCTAACACGTGCATTTGATCACGTGAAATGGTATAAATACCAAACATTCATATTTTATCGTTTATTATAGGCTAATGCAAGCAATCACAGGTTACTGGCAATTTACTCCACATATAAAATACTACGAGATGTAATAAATAAAAAATATTACAGCCTGCTTGATGATGCGTCAACCATAAAAATAAGTTATTATGGTTGGCAAAAAAAATAAATAATTTTGTTAATTGCATAACGCACCAAAATTTGAAGTTGATCTAAAAAAACTGAAGATACGAGCGTGTATAGGCGAAAGGTAAGACCAGCACCGTAGATAGGGCCTGGCAATAGGGGCACAAACAGCAAAGTGATTCTTAGTATTAAGTAAAGAATTTTATTAACAAAAAATAGAAGAAAGCATTAGTTAGTAGACTAATTATAAAATATCAATATCATTTTATTTAAATTTGTCTAGCCAATCGGCTTGTAATATAGGTTAAATTATCATATTTTGACCTGACATGTAGTTGCTCTTCAATAGCCACTTCCTATCACTTACCAGACATACTGTATATTGCTTAGGTAACAACATAATACATTGTGTACGTCCCTTCGGTTAAACATTTAATACAATTTTGTTTCAAACGATTTGGAAATAAATTAAATCTACGACAGATACAGTTTCGATTCGTTAATGAATATCGTGTAATTCATACTTAATGTTGTAATTTCTATTGAACTTACTATTTGCATTTAGACATAGACCAGTCTAAAAAGTTATCACATCAGGCTTATTAGAATCGACCGACAGAAACTATTATGAATTTCAGTAGAATTAAATTTTGTAGAAATCGAAAAGCGAAAAATTTACCTGGACATGCATAAATGTTTGCATCAAAACAAAATTCAAATCAAACACAATTTACACAATAGAACTAATTTCTACAGGGCCACGCATCTTAAATTGATTTAAATATTTATTCTATTAAGCACAAACAATTTTTTTAATATAAAGGTATTTTTCATCATACGAGATAGCCACAAATGTTATAAATTCAGTAGCAAATGCAAATGGAAAACCTTATCTCGTGAATAACTGAGTCTTTTAGAAGGCGGTAACAACAAATATGTTGAATAACAAACATTTCAAACAAATTAACAAGCATAATTAATTATAGTTTACTTGCTATAATGCAAAATTTGAGGTTAAATTATTGTCTGTATTATTTATTCTTACCGTGTCTTCTCCAACTTGGTTTTAATCCTTCAGAAGATGAATACATTTAATTATCACCATTTGTATTAATTTTTTTAATAGCTACACATAATTCATAGCATAATAAAGCTATTTAATAGACGTATATTAATATGTCTGCCGAAATCAAAAAGACGCGTCCGAACTTTGCGGATGCGATGCTTTTTTGTCGAATCGGAAGCTCTGCAATGACAGTGACAAAAGCCTACTTACTGAACTCTTTCGTTTTCCATACGAATCTAAAGCGTTTTCGATTTTGTTGATTTCTAGGTTTTGAATAATTATACTTCGGTGTAACTCCCGAAGTGCATACGATTTTTTATATTTTTGTTGTGCAAACCACATAAGGCGATGTCAATCGCGTTTTATTAATCGACAGTGTTAGTTTCTTTGTATTCACATTATTCACGATTTACATATATTTGACAAATTGTAATTGAGAAAAGTTGTATTACTACAAGATGTAATAATAATAAATAAGAATAAAGATGTCGGTTAAATAAATACTTTTGATTGATAATATAGTCCTGGACTGCAATTTCTAATAAGCCTGACATAGTCCTCCTCGACCATCAGACCAAGGTGATGTATGTCATCGAGTTCTCAGCACCTGCTGAGACAAACATCGCCTTGAAGGAGGAGGAGAAACGGACTAAATACAGAGATCTCCGGTACGAGCTCCAAGTGCTATACCCAGGCTACTCTGTCAAAATGGTCGTCCTGATAATCGGTGTACTCGGAGGTATGAAGCCCACGCTGCTCTCCGCATTGAAGACCATGCCTGCCTGCCAAACATCGGCAGAATGGTTGGCTGGTCAAATGCAGAAAGCGGTCATCCTGGGATCCCTTCGTCTACTTAGGGCACATGAGTCTGGAATCTACAGTGACTAACCCTGCGGGATGTGGGGAGTTGCTGTAGATTATTCGCTGGCGCTCTCTCTGTGTGGTGTCGGAGGCCACAGGGAGACTGTCCAGCAATTTCTTCCGGAAACGGGAAAAAAAAAAAAATAATAATAATAATAATAATACTGCGGTACCCCCAGTAACAGGAGGCATAAGGTCACCCATTTGTTTTATATGGATGATCTTAAACTTTATGCCTCCGGAGAGAGGGATTTACATCAGTCCCTCAGGATAGTACAGGAGTACACACAGGCGGTCGGGATGGAGTTCGGGTTGGACAAATGTGCACTGGTCCATCTCAAGAAAGGACGATGCGGAGACTATGGAGAGGACGCGCAGCTCGTGGACGGAAGCATCTTACATCATCTAGATGCCGGAGAGTCGTACACTTACTTGGGTGTTGAGCAACGCTCCACCCAGGAAGTAAGTGTAGTGAAAAACGCTCTCCGCGGCAAGTACCAGCACCGACTCCGACAGATCTGGTCTTCAGAACTGTCGGGGAAGAACAAGGTGTCTGCGACCAATATGCTTGCCGTTCCGATCCTTCTCTACTCCTTTGGAGTAGTGAAATGGACTCGAGAGGAGCTGCGACAACTCGACGTAGGAACCCGCAAAAAGATGCATCTCAATAGGAGTTTGCATCCTAAATCGTCCGTTCCACGGTTATATCTCCCACGGTATCAGGGAGGCCGTGGACTCTTGAGTTTGGAGAGTCTCCATAACAGGTTGGTTCTGGATGGGGCCTGTAAGGTTATCAGGAGTTCGGATCCCCTCCTCTGCATGGTCCGAGACCATGAAAAAGCAGGGGTAGGAGCTTTTTTGTTTAGGGCAGCACGGAGAGCAGCCGATGAACTTGGTCTCATTTTCGACGCTGAACAGGTAAATCGCGACTCTGTCACCGAGTTGGAACCTGTTCGGCGAAAAGCCCAAATTAAAGCTGCAGAACACAACATCTTTCTGCAGCTTCATACGGATAAGCCAATGCATGGGGTCTTTTATAAAAATATGGAAGACCTTGGCTTATCCAAAAGGTTGACCTTTGCCTTCTTAAGGTCAGCAGGGCTGAAATCTGAGACTGAGGGATTCATTATGGCTTGCCAGGATGGTGTATTTAACACACTCGTCTATCGAAGTCGTGTCATGGGTATGGAGGTCCCTGATGTCAGCTGCAGGGCCTGCCGCAGGGCGCCGGAGACTGTAATGCATTTGTTGTCGGCTTGTCCGACATATGCAGTCTCGGCCTATATCCAGAGGCACAACGCAGCATTACGAGTGCTTTATTATCATTTAAGGCACTCGTATAAGATAGACGAGACACCAGTGCTGCCTTACGCTCCGGGGGATATTGAGTCCGTTGTGGGAAATGAGAAGTGTCTAATTTATTGGAACTACTCGTTTCCCACCGTCAGGCAAATTCAAGCCAACAAGCCTGACATAGTCCTCCTCGACCACCAATTCAAGACAATGTATGTCATAAAGTTCTCGGCTCCTGCGGAGAACAACATTGTCTTGAAGGAGGAGGAAAAACGGACAAAGTATCGAGATTTGCTCTTCGAACTCCGCACACTCTATCCAGACCATACGGTTAAGATAGTGGTGCTGATTATAGGAGCCCTCGGTGGAATTAGACACACGCTGCTTTCAGAACTGAAGATCATACCGGCATGCCGCAACTCGGCAGAGATCTTAGCCGGCAGAATGCAGAAGGCAGTCATCCTCGGTTCGTTACGTCTGCTCAGGGCACACGATTCTCGGACCCAGTAGTCACTTACCCCACGGGCGTGGGGAGTGGTTGCCGGTACTACCAGCTCCCATCTGTGAGTGTCGGAGCCACAGAGAAGGGTGACTGGCTTTTACAAATAAAAAAAAAATAATAAATTGACTTTATTGAGAATAAGGAGAAAAATATATATATAATTTTTCACAATATTCAAGGCGAAGTCTAGCAAGATTGCTACTCAACTTAATAATAATAAGTTAACAGTTTTTGTACAATTTTTCGATAGTGTCACACTCAGTAACCTTACATACCAACCAAATAGATCGATCCACCGTTGCTAATAAATTCAAGACCTAAACGATGCGAGCTGTTTTAAAATAAATCGTGATGCCTGTCCACTCGAGAAACTACAACTTGTTAGCGCTGGCAAGTAATGTGTGTGATCTAAATAATTTCATATCAAAACAATGAAAGTGAATTTTATTTTGTTAATAATTATCGGTGACTGTGTAAATTTCAAGTGTTTGGTGACAGTCGTAAAAATATTTTGATTGCTTTCCCCTTTGAAATGTTAGAGCTGTAACTAGAGTGTTTATTTGAATGCGTTTACAATAGGAATCCCACGCGACGACGAAAATTAAACAAACGTTATAAATACACAATTCTTATAAAGCTGGCTATTTTTTATCGCTATGATATATATTAAAAACATATTTTCAGAAATTAGGATTTATTCTAATGCATTCCTAAAAAATGGAATTTCAGGTCGGCAATTAACTGCCAATTATACATAACTTTCTGACACTCCAGCACAAAAATGTCTAGTCACAAGTATAATTATAGAAATGTTTTAAATTATTTAGCCAGAAATAGAAATCGGCGTGTTTCTATTAAAACATATGCCTACCTACAATAAATAGAAAATTAATAGACGTTGCCTCAATTATGCAGATTACACTATTTAAATTCTGTCTGTCTTATGTAACGTTTTAACGCAGTTCGTTTTTGTTTTACTCTTCACCTTCGAATTTAAAAGTCAAAAAAGTAATAAAGTCAATTCAATTAATAAATATCAAAAATTGCATTTTGCAAATTTATATTAAATTACCATAGCCGCCTACCTAGTCAGATTTTGATCAATAGATCACAAATCAACCTAATGCGTGTAGGCGACATTGTCAATATTTTAATACAGGGATTACTACTAAATGTTGATTTTGGATGCGCTGTTTACAGAATAATCAAAAGCTACTTGGCAAATTGAATTCAATAAGTAAAAAATATGCTTATTGGCAATTAAATTGACAGTTAATTTAAGTAACGTACTCTAGTACTCATACGCTGCAATATTGGGCAGTTCCTTAGTTCTCTGATTCGTAGAAACATAAATAAACTGACATGATGATGTATAGTAAATTGTTTAATTATTTAATCAAGTAATTTACTACAACATGCTATTCCACACCAAGGCGTACCAGCCTTGATTCCACACAATGATTATTATTATTATTAAAACGCGTAATTATTAAATCCTGTGGAACGCCTCTAATTAAATCGAGAACTCCTAATTCAAATTTGTCGACCTTCTTGTATCACAGTAGTGTGTGTAAAGCTACCGATTAAAGGATGTAATTTACAAGGAAGGGAACTTTAATAATTTATTATTCGGGAAAATATCAATAGCTAGGATAGGCAGAGTGGGAGTCGGACAAACATGAGAAAAAGGTTTCAATTAAAAAAAAAAACGCAAACTAAGTATTTTTTATTTCGATATCAACAGAAATTTTATTAATTGAAAATCAATGGAAAACTCCGTCAAGAAAATCATCAAATCCATATTTGCTATACAATTAGACCTTTGAACTTTGAAGTAAAAACCCCTTACTCGTACACACCTACACAACTTTGCAATCAAACCAAATTAATTAATGCTTTGAAACAACCTTTTGCATCAAACAACTGGAAACGTTTATGTAGGTATACATGAAAGGCTTGAAGCCTTGTGTATAATGTACCTACAATAAATTAACTGAGAGTACTACTTAACCTTTGTAGGCACCCCAACATACATCTACCTGTTCGGCCTTTTTAGTTGTTTATAGTGCGGTAAGAGAATTCGTGCGCTGGCAACCCAACATACACCTAACTGGATGTTGGGCTTGTTAGCGTTTTATAGTAAAATAAATATTATACATTTTTGTTTACTGAACTAAATAAGGAGATATTTAATAATAATAATAATAATAATAACGTCTTTATTATTTCCATCACAAAAAAATATACAATTGCATAAGTGTAGTATCAAATAAATAAAATAGTGATACAAATAAATGGCGAAGTTAAATTACTGTAACTCGTACAGCATTTGTTTTGTACAATTAGATTGTACTTATTTTTACTTCCTATATCTACATTGGGGTATTTACATGTGTATATCCATTTAAACGAGTTTGATTCCACAATATTAAAATAGTTTACCATCTCCATTAGAAGTGCACTTTTACTGACTTTTAGTATTTCCCAATTTAAAATAAAAACAACTACACCGATGTTTGACATGTGTAACTTCTATAAATTAAACAAATCTGTGCTAAAACTCAAAATCACGCGAGAAATAATAAACATTTACATAAGAACTAGGTATATTGAATTACATTAAAATAATCAATGCATATAATACACACAAGTGTGCTTGAAAAAATATTGTCCTTTTATTTTTATCCTAACTGATGCGGAATCAGTTTTAGATGGTTTATTTCTTTTAATTCAAACTAGTAATATCAAAATGCTGAAAATGTAATATAAATATCACCACTGCAGTACAATAAAACGATTTTAAACCTGCACCGTTTTACGTGTTCGGTTAATAAAATAAACAGTGGCGCAAATAAATTTTCACGAAATTTTCGCCAGTACACAACTGTATTGAGTTTCTTTATGTAGGACGTTCTGTTTTCGCTATAGTCCATCAAAAACACCCACAAATTGTTGATACGTACCTACTACACGTCTACTGAGGAATAGACAAACAATTATGTGAGTCACTGATGAGAAACTATCATTATTTTTTGCTAAATGAAACGCTTCCTATTTAGCAGGAATCTCACTTTATATGGAGTTATCAGTTATATCGACTAACTCATGTTTGGGCACACTGTGTCCATTGTGGACCGAGTTCGATCCCCACATTAGGATCAGAAACAACTGGCTGTTAATTTTGACACAGAGTTGTGTTTTACTACCCACTTAATATGAAAAAGAACAACAAATAGTTCGGTAATTAATCGTATGGTGAAAGAAAATACATCAGCAGAAGATATTTGTCGTAGATATTTTATCTGATGGGAGGGTAACGTTTTTGCTTTGTCAGTAGTAAACACTGTATAAGCAAATATAAGCCTCTTAGCCCCTAAAATCGAAGTATTTTATTTAATATGGGAAGTGATTCCTGGGAAAGCTTCTATAGAAAAGAGTTACTTTGATTCTATTCACTTTGAAGTCAGTCACGGTGCTTTGTGAGTCTGGAAGTTCGACAAAATATATTTATTGAAAAATAATCCTCAATAACACCCTCAAGCAAATTGAACAATCTGCTTAATTAATTAATATATTTTCATTCCCTAAATTGAAAGTCTACCCACTAGTAGAGTATTAAGGTAAAAGTATTCCAAACACAGCAGATCTTCTACAGTACGCACTTTTCATAATTTTCCGGTAGATATACGTCGACTTGCATTTTTTTAAACGTGTTTTTCACAGCTTTGCTTATGCAGCGATAGGGCAATAGCAATCTTACCAAATGTTCGAGAGTAAAATATTTCGACCTTCCCTTAAACATATTTGATCAAGTCTTGAAGTAAAATATTTCGACCTTTCAAGAGGCCCATGATAATAATAATATACGTCTTAGTACGTGCCTTAGGATGCCAATAAAATCAAATTAACTAATTCTTTACACTGGAAGACCTCCTCGGCCTCCAGTATTTCACTAATGTCAAAAGCTCGTTTATCACCTCGAGGTATAACCATTAAGTGGATATTCTATTTCGTCTACGGTGATGTCAAATACTTTACATCGAAAACTGATTGACTAAAACGTCCTCTTTTCCAGATATGGAGACATGGTGCCTGCTACAATAGCTGGCAAAATTGTGGGAGGCGTGTGTTCGTTGAGTGGTGTACTAGTAATCGCTCTACCTGTACCAGTTATTGTATCGAATTTCAGTAGGATATACCATCAGAATCAAAGGGCCGATAAAAGAAAAGCACAAAGGGTGAGCTTTGTTTCGTAACGATTAAGAAAAGCGAGTGGAAATTCACAAGCACAAGCTATAAGCTATATGGTATAGAGAAGATAAAAACATGAATATTAATTAACTGGCTTTAATTTTAACTCAAGCTTTTCCCTTCCTGTACCTCACTTTCTTTGTAAAAGTCAGCTGGAAAATTTCATCCTAATACATTATTTACATAAATAATCAGTACACTTTACTTTCACTAAGAATATCGATTTCTTATGTCGATAAAGCTGTAGGTACAACACCACTTAATTTTCTCATGACAACCAGAAATTAAAGAGAAAAGTGTACAATGCTGCCATTTTTTTATAATAAACAAACTATTTCGCTTTCTTATTATTCCACTATTTCCTTGTATTTATTTTATTGTTGTTATTTCAGAAAGCGCGACTGGCACGAATTCGAATTGCCAAGGCGTCATCGGGCGCTGCGTTCGTCAGTAAAAAGAAAGCCGCCGAAGCCCGCCTGGCCGCTCAAGAATCTGGAATCGAACTAGACGATAACTACAGAGACGAAGATATTTTCGAACTACAACACCACCATTTGCTCCGATGTCTAGAAAAGACGACTGATCGCGAATTTGTCGAACTCGAAGTACCCTATAATGGCCACCCCAAAAGACCAGGGTCACCATCCCCGATGGCGAGTCCTGCCCATTCAGCAGTGTCGATAGGCCTATTACAATCCTGCTGTGGACGTTGTTGCCCAAGAAGGTATCAGCAGACTTGCGGGAAATACATGCCAGCTGCCTCCGCAGCTCAGACCAACCAAACAGGGGGTGGAATGGATGGAACTTATCTCGTTGAGGCGTCTTTTTAAGACATATCACATCTATTGCCTTCACTGAAGCGCCAAATATCTGGTGCAGACACCGTAAAATAGGACGTTAAAACGTCACCGAATTGACTCGACTTAAAGCCAAACGTTCTCGTTCTACACTATTGTCATTTTTTCGTTCTTCTAAGTGGTTTATAAAAACACTGGACACTGGACAATACAAGAATCCGATGTGTGAATAAACACTTTATGGCAATTCTAAAAAATGACTGCAATCTCAAATAGACTGTAGACCTGTATAACTTTATATTAAAGGAATAGGTACTCTCGTTGTTCTCAAGGGCCAAGGGCGCCGTATCCAAGAGACTCAGGGTAGGAGAGAGAGGTCTGTTGGCAATATTTTTGGTCCTAATTCTGGCCAAATAAATTGTAGGTTGGAGAACTATGAAACTTTATTGAAAAATGTCAGTTGTTTGCAAAATTAAGTTAAATTTCAATTTGTACAGGGTTATCCAACGAAAAGGCCCACCCTTATATTTTCTTTATTTTTCGAGTTAGGAAAAAATGTTTCAAATAAAAGTTGTAGTGAATCAAATGAACTCATTTAAAACCCCTGCAAAAAATATACAGGGTGTTCCATAAAAGCGCGACAAACCTAACTTACATTTTTTTAAATGGAACACCCTATATTTTACAACTTTTATTTGAAACATTTTTTCCTAACTCGAAAAATAAAGAAATATAAGGGCGGGCCTTTTCGTTGGATAACCCTGTGCATTTCATATTTTTAAATGGGTTTGCGTAGTTTTCAGTGCCAGTTGTTTTGTAGACCACTCGGCGGAACACTTTTCAATCATCAATATGTTGTGTAAATTGTGTAGTATAAATTGTGATATAGCTGATAATTTAAAAAATAAACAGTTTAATGGAAAATGGCTGTACAACTCTTCATAGACAAAAATATATTTATTAAAAATAGTTGCATTTTCAGTTGTTTATAAAACTGGCAGATGCAGCAAGAGTATGCAGAGATACTAGGAGTTCAATTTAACATGCTCATTGGATTGGAAAGTTTGCCCTGTGAGGCTATTTAATACGGACTAATAAATGTTACGACAGGAAAAATCTGCAGCCACTCCTATTAAATATAAAAGGTATCCGGAAATTATTGTAACCTATAAAATTGTCAAAGAAAAACATTCCAACTCCAAAATATAGGTACCCAGAATTAGAATTCAATTTGAGGGAACTTATTGGAACCAGATTCAGATCAGAACTATTTTACATTTTTGGTTAGAAAATTAGCTAATTAATTTCTAGAGACCCTGTATAACCATAGGCTGTAGAATCGAACTAAATAAATAATTCTAAGGCTTTAGGTTTCACTGGCGAGCTCTACTTGTCACAACACATCCTTCTTTACTGTTTGAGGGATTTTAATTTAGTTTGGGGAAAAATAAATTACGAATTACAGCTGAGTGACATAGGTACATTTCGATTGTGGCATAGACAATTTGTCTGTGATCAAAGATAACTAGGTATACATTTTTATTTGTCCTGTAATATGTATGTAAATGCGAGTGATTTAAGATAAGAAAATATATTTTTCAGAAGTATCGTAAATACTACTCATAAGTCGGCTCATTTTCCCGTGGCAACCAAGATTTAGTTAGTGGTCAGAGGAGCAAACTTACGTATTGCTATTGTCTCCTTCGTATTCACTATTTTTTTTATTTTAAACTCATCAATCATTTACTTATGGAAATCGCTTGTTGCTACCTGGCATGTATGTACCAGTCGATCGTAAATATAAACCATATAAAAATATACATCATATAATTATTTCTGATGGTGTGTAGACAGTGTTGTCGAAATTTGCGACAAATGCACTGTATAAACAAAAACCATTTGCCATACAAGTACCTGTCTTTACAAAAAAAATATTACTTTAGTTAACTGGTGTGTATACGTTTCTTACACGATTCAGTTGGACATCTTCAGTTATCAAATTGTATGCGATTAGTTCACGCCTATCTATATTCTATAAAATATAAGTCGTGGCACTTTTCAAATACAAATAGTGAGCTTAAAATATAATAATAAAGAACAACTTCGTACGCCATTTTCTTATACATTCCCATCGATTATTCTTCATCTAAAAAGCAAAACTTAATACACTGTATGTATAGAAATTTTATTTCAATATTCAGAGGTTGCTATATATGCTTTTTGTTAACTAAAAATATTCTAAAACTGGCCACAATTTACTTTATATGAATCGTTTAATAGTCTTATTAAATAGCATGTGTTAATTGCACTACATCTAAATAAAGTAACTTGATTAGTTAACTGTAATGAATACTATAGCTATGTAAAAGTTTAAAATTATAAATATCTAGATTAATTTAACGAAACTCTTTTTGTATAGGTAGTTTGTTTCTTCGTACTCTACCAATTTTATTCTTTTTGGATTTATTGTAAGAACAATAAATTTTCCATAATAAAACTTGTCTTTCATTAATCCCTGCTACTACAAATCCACACAGACAACACTGTCCCAATTCTGACTGAGATGCAAATAGTCCAGACACTGGAGCAACTGATTTTAAAAATCCTATCCACATTATTAAAGGAATTTTGGACATTCTATATACAGGGTGAGGCATGACGAGGTTACTTAGACAAGGCCAGCTAAAGCATTTGAGTCGCCTGACCCACTATTTAAATTCGAACGTATACCAACTCTTTGACTCTTTGGCTCTTTAAAAGCTTAGTTTTCATTTGTGATATTTAGGTAGGTACTATTATGTCACTAAGGCCAAATCAAAGAGCCAAAAATTTACAAGTTTTTACCCAATCCCACTGTATACCTACCTATTTTCCTTTCCTTGACTGATTATGACCCTCTTGAATTTCTCCCATGTGTATCATATGTAACGCCGGAATGTTTCATTATAATTTTCACAGAGAGAAAAGCTATATTTTCCGTATTACTTGAGTAGTAGCTCCTGGCTGACGATGTGTTAATACATCCACGTTGAAACCTTACTAGAGTATTTTTTCTTGGAGTATAATATAAATCTAATGTAATAATCACCAGGTCCCCTGTCTACTGTTCCGAGCTCAGAGGAAAAAATCTCGAGGTGCAGAAGGTCCAGAAACCTAACCCAAGTGGACGCAGGAACATTCCCAGAGAGGAGGGGGTGGGGAATGAGGTGTTATAGAATAACAGTAAGTGTAAATATGGCGGTTCAACCAACCCCTAAACCATAAACCGGAGTGCGCCAGTGCAAAAACGGATATTTAAATTAAATTCCCTGCATATTTGGTCATCATGATGAACAACTCAGCTTGAGTGAGTGACAAGAAGTGACAATTTGTTAAGTATAAGTACGTTCTATGAGGTATAATGTTTTTTGTTCGTAAAAAACGCTGCCGAAATATTTGAAAGCAAAACAGCTACAAAGCTGTTACGAGCAAACAATAACCTCTGCACACATCCTTACAAATTGCTTAAGTGTGCATATTGTCAAAGCTTTGATATTGTACACCACTTTCGATTAAAATTAAAATGTTTGAGACACTAGAATATTATAGGTAGGTACTTTTAAAAATAAATCAATTTGGACGGAGTCATTATGGATGTTTTTTAAGATAAAAGTTATTTGCTGAATACGCAAGGAGATGACTTACCAGATTTAATGCAAAGTTTGCCCTATTTGGAAGATTGACCCACATATCGGAATACATTTTCTCCCACCCAGATGTAGTATAATCAATACGGGCATAGTTTTAGAACTTAAGAACAAGAGGGTTAACTTAAGGGGTTGCACTCGATATGTAGGGCATGTATTCATGTAGGTATACGTCATTTCATTTCCCGAAATAACTTTGTACAATAGCCATAGTAAATATCAGCCGGAAAACTAACTTAAAACTCAAAGTAGAGTAATTCGCGACATTTATCATCCAAACCAATCAAGATACCTCAGACTTATTTTCAGCAACTCATTCTGTAACTTTACCGCCATTTAACCGGAACTGTATCTGTTCAAATAAGCGAGATCCCAGTAGTGTCCCTGTATACCAAAACATATGGTCAAGTTAGAAAGGTAATCGATAGACACTGAATGAAAAGCGTAAAATACAGTGCTAGAATTAATTTTCTTTTTCTACATAAATATTTTCCATTTTGTTTCTCTTTCGTTGATATATTATCTCAAAATCAAGCACCACAATATTTTTCCCAGCCTGGGTGAGTTGTGTAAAAAATACCATGTGTTATTAGAAAAAAGAAAACATTATAATAATAGGAATTCTAAAATGATTACATTATGATCCATTTAAATGGCAAATTAGACGAGGCGGGTTTAAAGGAACAACCCTGTATAATATTGTAATTGTTTTTAGTTGTAAATAACTCATGCATTAGGTCTCTGGACATACAGGGTGATTCATAAGGAATTGGTAATATTTTACCTGTATATCCTATAGCGGAAAATATTAATTTTTTGCTTAATAACTGGGGGTCAAATTAATACTTACCGAGATACAGGGTGTTAAAGTTATAAAAATAATTCAGTAATGTTGCTATATATTTCAGCTATGTTTTCACACATAAACATATAAAAGGTTTTTTGACGTGAGAAAATCGAATAAACTATCATTTTTTGTGTATCGGACAGAGGGCGGTACGGTACGTAAGCTATCTTGATTTAAGAGAATCCGTCATAAGATTTTTGTACTTCGCTCATTTAAAATCTCATTGCAAATTTTTTATTTAACTATTATTTGGTTTAGAGAATCCGTCAACTTTTCTGTACTTCGTTCATTTATAATCTCATTGCAAATTTTTTATTTAACCATTATTTTTACACAAAAAAGGGGTACTTGTTTTATCTTTATAAAATGCACCCCACCCCTATCGAGATATTAACATTTTAGAAAATCCTGCCGACCCATAATTTTAAACAAACATCCTGATTAATTAAAGGGTACCTAAGTGCTTAAAATGTTGAATAAAGTGTGGAAATAAGTGAAACAAGTGATATATTAAATGTATTTATTTACTACTGAATTATATTTATAATTTTAACATCCTTGCTGTATCTCAGTAAATATATTTGACCCCCAGTTATTAAGCAAGTTAATTATTATTATATTAAAGTTATTATTATTATTATTATTATTATTATTATTATTAATATGTTCCGCTATAGAATCTGCAGGTAAAATATTCATTCCTTATGAATTACCCTGTATATGCTTATTTTTTCTTCTTTTATTGAATTTAAAATTTCTTATCAATTAAATCTTGTTACGATATCCAAAAATTTCTTATTGTTGGAATGGGTAGGTATTGATTTTTCGTGTATCCGTAACCTGTAACCTATATGTATACCAAGACCAAATCTGTCACAGAATACGCGAACCCCAGTAATATTTGTTTGTACCAAGAATAAGCAGTACAAAGTACGATGGCTCTGACGGGCCACATCAAAAATTTAAAAATAACTAGAAATTTCTACTTTAAAACTAGAAATTTCTACTTTAAAACTAGAAATTTCTACTTTGAAAACTAGAAATTTCCACTTTGAAAACTAGAAATTTCCACTGGAAATTTCTACTTTGAAACTAGAATTTTCTACTTTTAAACTAGAAATTTCTACTTTGAAAAATGGAAAACTACTTTATAAGTAGAAATTTCTACTTTATAAAATGTGTATACTGTGTCTCTATCCGTTGAAATTCAAGAGGATTTTTCTTTTTAGAACTGGCTGCTGATTGGTTTCTTAACCAATACCTGTTTTGCAAGAAAGCAGTGGCGTACTATATTTTCGTCGTCAAATTATTTAATATTTTGCTGTCACGCACGTCACTGGTGGAATTGTCAAAACTCGTTGAATCAAAAAATAAGTGTTTCTATGCCAGTATAGGCAGTATATAGTGCATACCAAAGCTCAGTTAAATCCTAAATCGTCTTCGAAATATTAAAAAGAATTTTAGTTATTTTTTTTGTCACCCTTATCTCGAAAAGGAAGCATTTTTTTATATTTATTTATCATTTTTCTTATTTGGACCTCTAGACCAAGTCCTTAAAATGGCTCCCTTTCCTCCCGAAACACCCTGTATATCTGTAGGTAGCCCTAAATCGAATGATTACATTTTTTGTCAACATAATAGATTTTTGTACAGGGTCAATCGAAAGGTAAAAAAGAATAAAAGTTTCAAGCAAACACCCTAGCTGCAAGCTTAAAGCTTAAATTGTGTATCAAGGTATTTGAGATATGACCGAATCGAACACATAAACGTGTTTTAGATGTAAATTGCCTAATAGTCGATATCGAAAATTCGACCAACTCAACGGTACACACGTTTTAAAGCAGAAATGTCTAGTTTTAAAATAGAAATTTCTACTTATAAAGTAAAAATTTCTAGTTTTCCAAGCAGAAATTTCTAGTTTTTAAATAAACTATCTAGTTTTTTTAATTTTTGATGTGACCCTTCAGAGCCATCGTAACAAAGATACAAACCTAGCTACTAGCGTCTCAAAAATACTCAGAAATAATTTATATTCTGAAATAATAATAATTAATTTAATTGACGGAAGTATATTTAAAATGCATTATAATTGACAAAATTACAAATGTATGATTATATAATTTGATCTCTGATTTATTGAAATTTCTTATTTATTTTGACTATAGAGTTAGTGATGAAAATAAGTATAGAGCCAATTGGATGAAAGCCAATGTTTCTTTGTATAAGATCCTATTTGCAAGTTTATAGTGCTTGTGAATATTAAAAGGACTTCTCAGAACCCATAATGGTATGGATGATTGATGATACGAAAACCTACTAGATATATCATATTTTAAAAACATATAGGTAGGTATAAGTAGATCCCCGCTACATTTCCTTAAATTATTAAACTCTCACCCAGGGTAGAGTCACAAGGGTAAGTGAGTTTACACTTGTTTACCCCAGCGCAGCGCTAGGACGAATTTACTCATATTCACCCTGTGGAATGACCCCTATGTCCCCTACACTATAGACACTCTGCAATAAAACCAGTGCTGATTCTGCTTAAGACTACCACCAAAATTTTAAGTTCCAATATCTTCTGTCAAACTTATATGTGGTGAACATGGGCGTCGCCAAGGGGGGCAGGGGGTCGCTCCCCTGGCTTTTGGCAGATAGTGTTAAAATTGGCTAAATTAATATTCACAAATAAATTTTATTGCAATTTTTCAATCATTCTTGTATAAAAGGTACCTACAATAAAATTCTTTATCTACTCTTATTATGTTATATATTAATTAACTAACTGGTTTTGCACAATTAATAGCATCCATAAACAGATAGCGTTGAGTTGTAATAATAAAAAAGTCACCGGTGAGTTTTGGTTTACACCAATCTTATTTAACTTCATGCCTTGCCTGTCCAATAGAAATTCTATTCCGATACGGTGAAATAGAATGGTTCATTATTATTGAGGGGAGGAAAGTGATTTGACATTTGAATAGTTTTGACGTTGATGAATTCGGACTTGAGTATTTATTGTTATAATCGTAGATAAAGTATAGTGTTCAACTCGTGGTAATACTAAAAAACTCACTTGATGAATTACACCACTCGCCTGGCGGCTCGTGGCGCAAGATTCATCGGCGTGTGTTGTTTAGTATTTTCACTTGTCAAATAATATACTATTATTTAAGTAACAATTCGGTATCTTTTTTCCAATTAAAGCGCAAAGACGTTTCTAAAAAAATTGCCCCCCCCCCCCTGAAAATTTTTAAGGCGACGCCCTTGGTGGTAAAATAGGTATATATTGTTAAAATAATTGGAAACACGATATTTTAATCTTAATATACCTATTTAAACATATTTTTTAGACGTTAAAATACCATCAGAATAATTTAAATGTGTAAAAGGAATAAAGACTGGCGCCATCTAGTGTCACTTCTTTCCACTAGTAGGAGGTAGTTCTTAAATAGGTATCGCTAAGAATATCCGCTGGGATTATTATTAAAAATCACGAATAAAAAGTACACTGCAAGTATCAAATTATAATAACTCTATTATTAATAAATATCATGTTGTATGGAATATTACTCTAAAATCTAAAATGTTTAGCTTAGGCAACCCATGTTACAGCGTTGTATTTATCCCAGGAAAAATCGAACTTACAGGATTTCTACATTGGAAATCCAACCCAATACTTCGAATGGACATAACTTCGAATATGTGCCTTTTATTTTGTAATCAGATCAGAAGGAAGGCTGTCAAATCCGTAAGTAACTGTTATGGTTAGTTTGTTGATGGTAAAAAGGTTTTCAGTACATTTATTGCCTTTTTTAGTTTTCACAACTCAATGAAATCATGATGAATGGAACCAAACGGTCCTATACAATACCAAAAACCACCGTGGGCAGATACAATGGCAAATTAAAAGATATTCTTTCGTCTACAAGACACAAACCTGAAGGAAAAGTGATAGAACCCGATGTAGCAAATATACCTATTATAAAGCAAACTGATAATGCTAGGTTACTGCCAAAATACACAACAAGTAAACAAAGTGTTTTTAATTAACAACGTTTTTATAGCAAAATTATTTAGTTTTAGCAAAGTCTGGTGATGATGGGATTTCTATGGATGATTTAGACCAACTACAACAAGATTTGGAAAAGTTATTATCTACCAGTGCCGTAAGAATAAGATACTTGCTTTCTGAAATCGGTGAGATTGATAGAAATGATGATAATCATGACAGAAAAGCGCACGATAAGGTTTGTATATACATACATGTTATTTTATCTATTTGTTTGTCTAAAGAAAAAGCCTGGTTTAAATAAATGCTTTTTTGTTCTTAAGACGTCCCTTAAAAGGAAACGACCCGATGAGAAACCTAAATTTAAGGATTTAAAGAATGGAATGAGGGTCATAAAGAAACATTATGGTTTACCCGTAAATAAGTTTATTGGTGACGCACACTTGCACCAAGAAATACCAAAAGTAACTCTACCTAAGAACGACAATTCTGATAAATTTTGGGCTTCCATAGAACCATTTTGTACAAATGTAAATAAAGACGATATAGCGGTAAGTAATTTAAACTTGTAGAAAACTTATAATTTTAATTATCCTTCTGTAGTTTCTTGACAGCTTAATTCAGGAATTCTCTAAAGAAATCGATATAAAATTGCCCGAGGTTGGGGAACACTATGCTAGTGCCTGGTCCGACGAAATTCTGAATGATGAGCAAAGTTTAGCGAAATCTCCTCTAAAAAAAGCTGGCAGCCCCGATAAAAGAAATGGCCTTCATGCGTAAGTATAGGCAGTTCTTTTTTATGTTATGTTTAGTCTAGGAATTGATTCACAGTGGAGTTTTCTACATGTAAACTATTTCTCAAATAACTCTTGCTCCTATATTAAAAAATAATTCTATGAATGACCACAGTTCATCAATATGTACAATTTACCATTATTTTATTCCAGTTTTGTTGTATACACATTCTAATATCTCATTCTTTTGCATCTAGAATGGTGGAAACGTTTTCCACACCTCAGACTCAAAGGCTGCTAGCAGCCCTCATTGAGGAAAGAGTTTTGAATACCCTTCCCAAGAACGGAGAAAATGGAACCAAAGTTGTAAAATTAAAAGGTAAATAAGTGCAACCGTATTTATTCTTGACTTAATTTGACTGGTTTTAGCATCTGAATTGACAAAATTAAAAAGTTCTACAGCCGGCCAAAAAGTAGGTACATGTTTAGATAGACGGCTTAAAAAGGAACTAGTAGAACAAGGAATTCTGAACATAGAAGATTTGGCAAAAGTATGACTTAGTAGGTAGTTAACTTCCGCTAGTTAGTTTAAACATATTTCTTTTAGAACATGCCAGAAGACGAGATTTTAACAGAGATTAAAAAATGCCAGCAAGAGTTATCGACAGTAAATGAATATAACATTGAAGAACTTAGTAAATTGAAAACTGTAGTATGTATTGATTTACACTCAAATGAGTTAAAAGAACAGTTAGAAAAAGTAGACAAGCAGGTTAGTATATATCACCGGCCAAATTAATTCCATTGATAATTGGACATAATAACGATACAGATACGGTAGAACCAGACCTTTCCGGTCTGGCTTGCCTCATCTCATCACTTGTTTGGGTAATTAATTGGGAATTAACAATTTTCTGTTTCACCTCTCCCGAAAAATATTTTATCCCGTACAATTTTTTATCACCTCCAAGATCAACCCATCCTCAAAACTGAAACAAATATTCCTAATGACAGTATCTCGGAAAGATTCGTTATGAAAATCTTGCGGCATATTTATTAATGGTTTATTATTTATATTCAATATAGAAAATCGAGTTACTATATATAAGAAAAAAACAATTCAAGGATCTTACCGACGTGGCTTGCAAAAACCACAATCAAAATTAAGAACTGTATGGGGAAACAAAAATAGCAATATTTAATAGGTTTGAAATTATTTAAGAGTGATAAAAATAGCTTTCTTTGCACAAAACGTTTACAGGGATCAAGACCATGCCAAATCAAAATGAAAATTTTAAACATTTATACGTTCATCATTGTAGAGATTTAAAGGTTGCTATAGTAACCGTCAAGACCAGTACTTGGAGGTTTTCGAAGAATCCTTTTGAGAAATGCCACTAAAAAGGATATACAAGAACTGTATGTATTACAAGCAAGACCACAGACTTCAGTGCAAAATCTGTAAAACTTCCCCCTCCCATGAGCTATCCCTTCCATTCCTGTTATGAGATTGTCGTATGAGAGTATTAACTTTCCGATGCAGTAAATTGACAAGTAGTGATCCTTTCCAGGTTTTGGATCTATATAATAAAATAATAATATCAAGGAAAACATCCCAACAAGAAGAAGGTGATGAATTTGACAAAGGGATATTCACAGAGCAAATAACCAAAGAATTTGAGGGCCAAGCAGATGCCTTATTAAAGCAACAAATAGACTTAAATCGTGAAATTAATGGTTTGACAGATATGCATATGCTATACTGATGGTTAAATTCAATATAATTAGGCAGTCCAGTACGATTTCTTTGTTAACTAATGGATTAATGTATGCAGAAACGTTTATCATATTTATAGATAATCTGTTATGCAAAATGTAAAATGCTAAAAGGTATAAACGTAACTTTACTAGCATAGGTAGCATATTTTTAGTTGCGCACGATTGCAAAATGCATCTGTCTAGAAATATGAAAATGTTACGTATACATACTATTAGTTTTTGACACGTACTTTGGATTGCCTAATTATATTGATGATGAAGAATTGAAAATTGAGTTTTGTTTATAAAAAAAATTATTTCTATTGTGTTGTGTATTTGTTACACTTAATTTTAATTATATATTTTTTCATTAAGTATTATGGCGTGAATTGAATATATTTTCAGGATATTAATTAAACCATTTTTAATTATTTTTTGTACAGAATTGTATCTAATTTTCTTATGATTAATTTTTATTTATATATACCAATTATGTTTGTGCATTATTATGTGTCTTAATTTTTAATACTTTTTACTACTCGCTTTTTGTACTAATATATATTATATTAATTAATGTACTATTCAAATTTGAAAGCATACTATTGTGAATATTTATCAGGACGTATAATTTAATATAGTGTGGTTACGATAGTAAAATGGTAACTCTTCTATTATCCTTTTTCAGTAAATGTATTGTTGATAAAAGTTTGTTCTTCCCCTAAAACCAAAAATGCAAAAGAAATTTCAAAATCCTCTTGAAAATTGAGTATTTTTCAACATTTTCAAAAATAAGGATAATTTATTCCTAAACAAACTTCTCATATATAATAAAAGGTTTTTGAAATTTGTTTTAGAGGAAACACTAACGTCACTAACATTTATTCCGAATACATTTTTCTGCAATATGGATAATAAAAAAGGGTTTCCCATACCTGTACTATGATCGTTGTGTATGCAACAATATTATTTAAGTTTAAATCTTGTTGAAGCTGGCATGAGCTTATTTATGTTTGCGTTTAGCTAAAATTATTGTGTAAGTAGTTCAAAAATTCAAATTCGGCCTTGCCAGTCAAAACTGTAAAATCGGGTCTTAATATTAGCTTGTAAGTCTTTTTTTTTTTTTGTAAAAACAAGGTATGTTTGATGATGCAATTATAACTAAGTACAAAATATAATTATATTTTTTTGTCTCCGCATGTTGAAAAAATGATGTAAATGCAAGTAGGCGTAAATTTTTTCATTATAATAAAAATATTTGACAATTTTTATCAACTTGTTTTTGTTACCAAATGCCTTGAACTTGTGGCACTGACAAATACAAACTTAGAATTCCACAATCGAGTCGTTTCATATGACATGATTTAAAAATTTTTCTCCTTTTGATTAGACAACCCCTCCAAATCCCAAGACACGTCTGTATAAAGGCATTGTACATTTGAATAAATGGAAGTATACATTCCCTCCCATGTCAGTGTCAGAGTTAAAGGTTAACCCAGTCCCTCACTAAACAGCTACCAAACACGACCAATGCCAATTCATCTTTCCATACTTCTATCATTTAATTATGTTTTTTTTTTTAAGAGAGAAACACTCGCGATACAAACCCACTGGTCTTCAGAGCGCCTCCTAAAAGGAACACTGTTAGTAAGTTGGGATACGCAACGGCATCAAACAGTTATTGCTCTAGTGCATCTGGAGAAAAAAGGACGAAACAGGAACGACATCCGTGCTTGGTACCTGTTTTAAATGGAGCAATATATAAGCACTGGAACTGCACAGAGCAACTTTAAAGCTTAATAGAAAAATGTGACGCCAAATGAATTTCTTATGTACTGTTCTTCTGCATCGGACTGTGCAATATATCCATAAAATGCATATTGAACTACATAAATCATCTTAAAAGAAAATAGCAATGAACATATTTGATTAGATATCTTACAAGTTTTTCAGTAACATTTCAATATTTTAAAAATTAGTTTATTTATTCTTAAACCAAATTCATAGTTTTTCACCCCCTAATTTTTAATAAAGAAGTTTTTGAAGTTTTCTTTGTGCATCTTTTGTTTTAGGTGAAGTATCAACTTCTCCCAATAATTAGTTTTGCTGAGAAACGATAATAGAATTATTTCTCATATGATGCTTATATTATAATCACACTGTATAACTTTCATTAATACTGCAAAGCAGTGGCGGTACTCAATAACAAAACTACGTCTACAAGTCTGAGGCGCTGCCATCACAAAGCACAAAAACACATACATAATACAAAATAAATCTTTAATGACATTTATATACAAATGAATATTAGTATTGTTATATAAAAATTTGTTCAATGGACAAGGTACATCTATTAAAAATTAAATAACGGATATGGTAAAACCTTGATTTGCTGTTAACGTTTACATTGCGACAGTATAATATTCTTAAATCTAAATCTACAAACAATTGACTCTAAGTTAATAAAAGATGGCTAAGAAGTATGAGCAAATATGACGTTTTGGAAATCATATTTTTATCCTAAATGAAACATCCATGAGCAACTTTTATACACAGAACGGCCATTCTGCTACACTGGGGATATAATGACTTTTATTCCAAAAACACAACTAAATCTATAGTGCTCATAAAACGTTTAAATTATACGAGAAAAACAAATACACGACCTGTTGCAGAGGAAGAGTTGTCAACTTTTGCCAAATATAAACGTGGACTATAATAAAATAATCGGAGTTAAGATACAATGAATATAAATATATGTCACGTGCTAAAGGACGTTTGTCAACTGAAAATTATACGCAAAGTACTTTTTCTTCATTAGTGAATATCTTATTGATCTGAACAACAAACAATGTAAAACACTTTACAAAAATAACAATTTATTTTTTAACAATACAGGAGGGCTAGACCATTAAATCAAACAGGTAAGTCAAGACATAACTATCAGCATCTAACCATCACGTTTCGTATTACCCTGTTTGACTACTGAATTTAAGAACTGTAAAACTTTTACTCGATATATTATTACACAATAGTCGCACGTAAATTTCTAGCCCTTTTCAGCATGTATCATGAAACTTGTAGTATATTCTTCAGATCGTCAGGTAAGGAGGTAACAATATCATTTAGGCGAAGAGTAAGTTGTTCTTTCGTCGTTTTGTTCACCGGTATGTCATGTTCATTACACTTTGTGATTTTGTTCTTTATTTTCAAAACCATATCTACCACCTCTACTTCTGGACGACCCTGTACCCAATCCTTCAAATTCTAAAATACAAAATATCGGATATGCATTATTCCCAAGAACATGTTTCAGAATACAGTCATTAAAAGTATACCCACAGCTTTAGAGAGAGCTTCTAACTGCAATGCCTGTAGTTTCAACGTCAACTCTGTGTATCTCATGTTAAACCATGCTTTGAAATTTGGCGACCTAAAAAATTTTTTATATAGCCCCACCCAATCTCCTTTTATTCCCGTGTTGTTCAAAGTTAATTGTGGCCCGGCTGCTTCCAAAGTTGCAAAAAAATTATCTGGATTAAATGGTAACGGAGTGGGGGCTGCCTAAAAATGTATAATTTTCTTATCAAAAACAATTGAAAACCTAGCGACTTCCTTTTGCTTACCTTAAATGGAGAAATGCTCTTTTGAAGGGGCATTAAACTCGCTATGTATCTCTCTAAAGGTATCATAAAACTCTGGGTAAGTTCTAACAGGTGCCTTCTAAGTAGAGCTGATTGTACTTCAAACGGTCTTTTTGAACTTACTCCAGTCATCAACTTCTTTATTATGTTTTTGTCTTTCTGTAAAAATGGCTTGTAAGAAGTGAACACACCAGAGCTATTGTCAATCATTTTTGTAGGCGCAGTTTTCTTCAGTTTATACTTTTGGGCCTGGCCTGAAAATAACACAGTTATATTCGAGTATTTGTTGGAAAAGATAAAGAACTTTATACCTAAATCATCACTTAATCGTATCGTGTGCGGCCAATGATGAAGAGTTTTTGCAAAAAATGGATTAGTTACTCCCAAAATTACTGGAGGAGGACCTTGTACTTTACTCGTGAATTGTTTAAACTCACTGTCGTGAATGGTAAAATATGGCCTGTAGTCGCCACAATATTGTAATGGGGATATGAGTCTAAAAATACAAAGTGCGTAAGAACAATAAAACCATTCTTTACACATGTATAAAAATAATTTGACATAATAATAAGAGATTAATGTAAAATTTGTTAATTCTAATACTTACCTAGTTAATGCTAATACCATGGAGGAGCAGTGTGTGGGAGAAGAGGCCATAATAACAATTGGCTCGGAAATAATCACTAATTCCCATAACAAATGAATGTGTGAGAGAACAGATTGCAATATTTCAAACAAATTTAAATCCTCAACGTGTGTTTGTATTTGATTATCCCCTGCTTCACTCAATAGCGCTAACGTTGAATTGGCAGTACAGTTAGATGACAAAGGAATATACGTCTAAAATATCATTTGAATTATATTTTGTCACTACTGAATATTGTATTGATTATTCTTAACTACAAAATTATTTACCTGAAAAACTGATCCTAATAATGGCAAGTTTAATGTAACACCTGGCGACGGAGGTGGCCATCGTTCTATGTTGTAACAAACGGCTTCTAAACTAACTTCACCATTTTCAAAATATTCAGGAGCGATATAACTGCATATTTTACTAAATAAGTTATTAAATGGAAGTAGAGACAGTATAACGACACTCTGAAATTAAATTTAAAAGCAACTCCTGTTAGTACGTCCAATTTATACGGTTAATTTAACTTAATACTTTTATAGAGCAAACTGGTAAGTTACGGCTGATTTTTTTATACAGTACAATCTACAGAAGCACAAACGAAGCATCGCTGTGATGAGATACTGTGCGCAATTCTAGTCTTGATTGTTCGATAGACACTTATGTTCGCATCTACGAAGATCATACTATACTAATTACGAAAGTGCTCATCTTTACATAGACCTCAAAATATATACAATGTGAAATGCCACTGCATAGAAACATGCGTTTTACTACATATACATTTCTGCCGCCTTTCATTGCCGTGCCGTGAGCTCGTCTCGAACTGTCTACCCTTAGCTGTAAGCCGCAATATTTCATTTCTCATTGCAACTTCAACTATGATAAATTAAATTTAAATATTTAACTAAATTACAGGGTAGTTTTTGTAAAAAAATGAGTAAATTTAATGTGCAGAAACAAATAGACACGTTTGAATATTAGAATTAGGTTTCCAAATTTTAATACAATAAAAATTTTAATTAATTACATAGTAGTTCCTCCCCAAAAAAACTGCGAGTAAATTTAGTTGGCAGAAACAACAAGACGTGTTTAAAAAACAGAATTATACGAATTTTAAGTAACGGCATATGCACAGGTTACGAGCATCGATTGCGCACGCAATCTAACCGAACCAAACTACCTAATTGTATGCTGTAATATTTAGGTATATGTCAGAGTCCGTACTTTCGTTACCATATAAGCCTAAGTAAGCAAATATAAAACTAATACTAGTATCTACCATACTAACTTGTTGCACCTATTGCAATTTTTTTAAACGACGGCCTGTGAAACTTGAAAGGTGCCAATACGTTACCAGTTCTACATTTATTGACACGTTGACCGCCGCAATGGTAAAAATTTTTGACATGTCTAAATATGACTTTGGTATATTACTTTGAGCAGGGCCAATAAAAACTGTTCACTGGGCCTTATACTTTCATCTCTCATAACAATTGTACTATGATGTGAAGCAAACGTGAGCAGCGCGTAAAATAATGCCTGCGAAGCACAAGTGAGTGGTGTGGCTCATATAGTTAGGAGCAATGCGAGTCACACATGTTTCGCATTGCGGTCAACGTGTTAAAAAGGAATGTTTTATTGCTGAACGAGATAAACAAACAGAGGTAAACTGTGAGATATACTCATACACATAGCACCAGTGAGCACCACAGTGGCTTACTCCTTTGCTTAAATATAAGTAACGCACAACCATATGGGAGAGTAGCAATCCGTGTACTTACTTAATTAAGAATATAGTTGTTACCTTTTGAAAATATCCCCTCGGTAATGTAATGTCTTTAACCTGTCTAAAGTAGACGTAGCCCCAGTAGTAGGCTCCATCTATTTGTAATGACGTAGGGCATTTTGAATTGTAATTATTATGTTCTGGTCTGAGATTTTTCTTTCCTTGACTATTTTGCAGTCTTATGATAAACGTTGTATCTCCCATGCATCCTGAATTAGAATCTGGGAAGGCAAGGTAGCAAATGTTGGATATTTCTTGTTTAGAAAGTGAAACATGTCGTGGAAAAACACTCTAAAACATGGTAAACAAAAGTTAATATTGAGAAAGCAAGGTTACCGTTATGTTACCTCTAATGCTTGTCCTAATTCTAAATCAAACGTTACTACACATATACAATATAGCCAATTGTGAAAGCCTTCCCAAGCACTGTCTTTTAATTCATTTTCGAAAACAATACTTCCTCCATCTGTCATATTTGAGAAATTTCTATACACATTTTGTTGTTGACAGTTTTTTGATTGACGTTTGATTTCAACACTTCAAGAATAAATTATAACATTTCCATTTGACTTTCACAGTAATTGTCGTTTCTCATCTGTTAGAAGGTACATATATCCGAAATGACATAACTTGGAAACACTTTAAATAGGAATTTAAGAAATGTGCTCAGACTTCTTGGGCACGGGGTCTTTGTTATTCTTATAGTTTCAGACAAAGAGAATGTGATGTTTGCAAAATGCAAATCGCTCAAGGCGAACTTTCGTCACAGACCTTTCGTAAACTACGATTAAACCACGTGATTATAGATAGGCAACCAAATACACACCCAATGGTATTACATATTGGTTGCCTATTTTTGGTTTCGCGGTTTACCATTATTTATTTGAATACATACTCTGCACAGAATATAAATTAAAATATAGGTATATTAACTGTTTATGGAATGATTTTACAACTTACGGATTTGTTTATACAAATGTAATTTAAATATTTCTAAAGTTGTTTTGAAGCTAATATTTTTAACAAAATTCTTATGGAATATAAATAAATAATTAAAAATATGTTTACGTATAACTTTTAAATGAAAATGTTAAAAATCAAACTAATTAAACATTTTATTGGTACCTATTTAGAATATTTATTTTCGTCCTAAACACATTTGACTTAGATTTACAATTTAGACATTAAATTGGAACGAACTAATTAATAACACTTTCACGCATAAACCATGAGTTCACATAAAAACATAAACATACTTCATGATCATGAATCATGACGTCTGAATGTGTACGCATGAAAACACTGACGTCATCAAAAAATTCTCATTAAACGACGCCTGGATTTTACGAAAAGTTCCTAGGAATACCTATGAAGTACGTTCTCCCAAACTAGGTATTGGAATTTCGAAACTAATAGAGCGTAGAGCGTAATCATCTTTGGTAGTATACCTGTATCACCGTGCATATCATAGGTGCATATGTACGGTGCCAGAATATAAGATTTAAAACAAGACAGTGGTGATACCATCAATGGGGCAATAAGCCTTGTGCCCCAACCCCTAGGGTACAGAATAGATAAGTGCCTAGGGTGCTTACGGTTCCTAACTCCAACTGTCCTAAATTCACCAATAGAACAATAAACCCTGTGCCCCACAATCCCTAGGGACCAGAATAGATAAGTGCCCAGGGTGCTTGGACGGTTCCCAAATCCAACTGTCGAACTGTCCTAAATTCACCGAAATTGACAAGGAATCCGGGACTAAACACTAAAATGCGACCGGGGTGTGTAAAATTCTAAAGTGTAGTTCATCCTCACTCAAATTAATTATATTTATCTATTAGATTAATTAATTAATTAATCTAGAACAATAATCTTTTTTTTTTTTGGCGTATCAAAAACCACTGGACTCCGGTTACCTACTGTTTAGCTCATGATTGGTGTATTTTTAAATAGGAATGTATTTTAACCAATCACAACTCAAGCTACAGTTAACCAAAGTAGTGGTTTGATGCGCCAAAAAATTCTTAATTAAAATTTTTTATCGATAAGGAATTTCTGTATGTACGCCAATGGTGGGATGGTATTTGTGAGGTAGTGAGAACCTGAGGTGATCTGTTTGACAGGGCAAGTGTCAGTGTCCCCCACCCTTTGTTAAAAAATATTGATGTACCAAGGGAATGATGAGATTGAGATTACTTTAGTTTTCAAAGTAAAGTTCTCGTGGTTTAACCACAATTTAAGTTAAACAAGTAATAAAAATGTGTACAAATTCTGATGTGATAATTTAAGTAAGAACATAATGACCAATTTTTTTTAAATAAATGGAATTATGGCGCCAATGATTTATACTTTATATGGATTTGCAATATTTTTTTTCATATTTTGGTGTGCTATGTGGTTACTACATTTAATAGCAATATTTTATGGGTACGTACATTTTTAAATCAATTTGTAGTTATACATAACCTCAACATTTTTATAATCCAGATTTTCACTACTGACAATTTTTTTTTCTTATTTTAGTAAATATAGACTGCATAAGAAAGTTAAACCTTTACCTACAGATGAACCTTATCCTGGTGTCTCAATATTAAAACCTTTAATGGGTGTCGATCCGCATTTAGTTTCCAATTTAGAAACTTTTTTTACAATGAGTTATCCCTTGGTAAATATCTCTAGCAACTTAATTTTCAATACATATTCATGTTGCTCGTTTGCTTTTCAGTATGAAATATTATTTTGTATTGAAGATGAGAAGGACCCTGCCGTAGATGTTGTAAATGCTTTAATCGAAAAGTATCCAAAAGTTTCGGCTAGTGTTTTCATTGGTGGTTCAACCGTAGGTGTTAATCCGAAAATCAACAATATGAATAAGGCGTATGAAGCAACAAATTTTGATTTAATTCTCATATCAGATAGTGGAATAAGAAGTACGTAGCCTTTACCGAGAGTAACTAAACAGTGATATAATATGTTTATTTCAGTGAAAGAAGATACCCTACTTGATATGGTTAATCACATGACCGAAAAAACAGGTTTAGTCCATCAAATGCCTTTTACATGTGATAGAAATGGATTTGCGGCTACTTTAGAAAAAGTGAGTTTGACCTTTGTACAGTTTTATTTTATTGTATGTGATAAAATGATATTAAACTTTATTAATCACATAAAACAGGAAATAGGGGTTATTATTAAATGGAAACTACAAATATTTCAGAAAATTACTGATTAGGTATATTCAATAAATTAGTATTTGATTAATTTCTACCACAAGAAATCCATAATTGTTATTCCAAGAATTGTAAACTTGGTATTCCTTACATTATCATAATATACTTTGAAATATATTGAATTTCAATAATTTATTACTAAATCTAAGAAATTCGCTAGGAACTCAAAGTGTAGTTATATCGCTTGATATGGGATACATTTTTATTAAAACGTGTGAACTTAAAATATATTGCATATTACTTGAAAAAGCCTAAACAAATTGTTTACTTTGACAATACACTGGAACCTAGATTATATGTGCGGCGGATAATCTGCAACGTCTCAGCATTGCTCATCTGTGCGCGTGTCGCTTTTTTGTCTTTTATTCGATTCTCAAACATTATTAGTTACATGTACAAGAGGATCGCGGAAGAATTTCCCCCTTGCCAAATGCTTTTTTAAAATTTGTTGATGTGTTGTAGGGTATAGTTGTTGTTGTAGTGCGATAAATTAAATATGTACACTAAAAAATTAGCTTGTTTGAGCATTATTCTGATTAACCGTTTTTTCAATTATCCGGTGAAGTGTTGGTTCCGTCCAACACGAATAATCGAGATTCTACTGTAATGCGTTGAAAAGTAATTGATCTGCTAGGCTATATTTACAAGGATTACAAATTGATTACCGATAAAATAAAAATAGAAATTTTTTATTTTAGATATACTTCGGTACGGCACAATCTAGGATATACTTAGCTGCAGACTTTGTAAGGGTAAATTGTCATACAGGCATGTCAGCTTTAATGAGGAAACCAGTACTTGAGGAACAAGGGGGTTTAAAAATATTTGGCTGTTACTTAGCAGAAGACTTTTTCATTGCAAAGTCTTTCCTAGATAGGGGATGGAAAACTGCCATTAGTAGTCAGCCGGCTTTACAAAATTCTGGTCTCTGTGATGTTAATAGTTTTCAAGCGAGACTTACGAGGTAAGGAATAGTTTTTAAAATGAATCTTAACCAGAGGTCAACCTTTAGTTCATGTTTGAACACTGGTTTATAAATACCAGAGGAGTATTTTCGGCTTTAAAGAAAATGAGGCATAAATTTGATGTAGATATCAGGCCGTTTATTTAGGTGTGGTGTATGATCAGCATATCTTGCCATTTTTACGCAAATGTTGGTTTAAAATTTCTTATCATCAGGAAATTGAGTTCCCTCACAGAATTTCTATGCAATACATTCATATCTTATTGATTTATTCTATCAGTACTTAATATATTACTGTGAAGTAGAAATATAACTAAATATTTATTTATTTACAAGTCATTTGGTGTGGCGTCTTGATCTCATTTTCTAAGGATAACAAATAAAATGTCATTTCTAATCCAAGCAGCACACGCAACTATGTTTATTTAAAATAAATGTTTGTATCACATGCCATAGATTTGTGGGTACCCACTTCATAGATTATACCATTGCCTATATACATATTTTTAAATGATATTTCATAAAATAATCATATCGTAATCAATAATGAATCATTAAATATTACAAATTGTATTTAATTAGTTGTATGCCATTTCAGATATGCATATTTTTTATACATAAATGCTTTTATGGTCCGCATATATATATTTATACTATCGTAATTTTTATTATATAGGTACAGGGTGCGACCTTGTGCATATTCGTTCCATAACTCTAATAGATGGAAAACAATATGTTATTAAAGGTGTTCACTGATCAATCTGCATACGTTAAACATAAAGTATTTTGTTTCCGCTGGGTAATAATCAATTAAGTTAAATCTATATTTATTACATAGTTAATATGACTACTAAAAAATAAAATAATTTTGAATTTTTTCTTTTCCAAATTGTGTGTATGGAAAAAATTAATCGTTAATTAAAAAATCTTATTTATATTATAAATAAACAAAAATAAATTCTTCTGTATTGGTATTTAGTTTGTTTTCAACATCCAGGTAACCTCAATTTTCATATCATCACCTGATCTCAATTTTATTGCTTAGTACATTTTTTTATAAACTCTAATTGTAAAAGCAAATCTTATTTTTAGATTATAACCGTTAGAAATATATATATATACCCTATATACTCTCTAAAGTTTATTGGCATCATAAATATGATAGTACCTAAAATATTTAGGAACAAACTTATAAATATAATTTGGTTATTAATCAGGTATATTTTCAGAAACAATTTACTTTCATGACAAATTTTTCCGTGTTGATAAGATATATTGTCAGACTATACTATTATCTTGGTGATGATATAAATTTATTATTTTCTCCTTTTCTGTATTTTGGTGGTCAAATTCTGTTGATTTTAAATATTTATTTACAACTGATTATTTTGTATTTACAATAATTTCCTTAAATATTTAACAAGTATCTAAAAAGGAATGTAGGTATATAAAATGTAACGTGTGTTCTGTTTCAGGTGGGCTAAATTACGTGTAGCTATGTTGCCCCCCGTAATAATTTTGGAGCCCCTTACCGAATGTATGGTAATAGGGGCATGTGCAGCTTGGGCCTCAAGTCTGTTGTTTCTTTGGGAACCTTTAGTTTTTTATTTAATACACATTTTAGTGTGGTTTTTGTGCGATTGGATTTTATTGTCCATTGTGCAGGTAAATTGTTGTGGCAGATTTAATGTCGGAGGTTTGCATATAATATACAGGCGTTTGAAAGCAAAAATCTTTATTTGCTAGTTGAAACTATCTACAAAATTAAACTCAACTTGTTTGTTATGACTTGCTGTTATTTGAGCAGACGTATAACTTTTGAAACGATCTGAGATAGTTATCAAAAATAATTTAAACAGTAAAGTTGTTCCTCTTTCGAATCTACATTTACTTGCAAAAGTTTTATTTGCATAAACAAAATTTTAAATGGTTTTACATTTTTGAAAGATAAAACAATGCAAAAACGAAGTTTATGGGCTACTGCGTGTTATATCAAACATCCTGTATATAGTTCTTGTGATTGTACAGAGTAATTGGTTTGTAATTCTACAATTTGTAGAGTAAATTTCATACTTAAAATGAGCCATCATTGAATTTCTGTGGATGGAAAAAAATTACTCTGTATTAAAATTGTTTGAAACGTAGATGTTTTTAACCAGATTATTTTGTTTCAGAATGGTACATTACCATTTAACAAATTTGATTTTATAATTGGATGGCTATTTCGTGAATGTTCTGGGCCATATCTATTTATTCTGGCAGTACTAGATCCAGCAATAAAATGGCGCAATCGTGTATTTAAGCTCGCTTGGGGTGGTGTAGCTCAAGAAGTTAAACCAAGAATCAAATGTTGAAACTTTTTTAGTTTATATTTCTCTTTTTTTGCACATTCTTCATCTATTTAAAATATATCATGTTTATGTTTTTGTATATATATTTTTCATTTATTTTATTAAGCATTTTCACCAAATACTTATCTCAAACGACAAAGGACATCACATGTTTTGTCAATTTTTTTTAAATAAATATATTATATTTTACTGTGCCTGCTTTATTTGTGCAATAAATACCCATCCTTTACTAACAAAATTCCAGTTGATAAGATATGATTAGTCATAGCATTAAGTAAGCTAATGAGAATTATATGTCTGCTTGATGACTCATTAGAATTGAACAGATCACTGCAACAAATTTTTAGGAATACCCATTTGTATGGTTGCATAAAGCACTGGCGTCACCAGACAAAAAGGTTATTCCAAAGTCGAAGACGATTTTTATAGGCATTTTTGGGATTTATTAATCAAGAATCGATTCAAAGTGTAAGTGCATAAATAGAGATTGTTTAGCCTGGCCATCAATTTTCCGACTAATTTTTAGTAAAAACTGCTGTTTTTCTTTTATTTTAACCATCCTGTATATCGATGAATTTATGGTTATTGTGAAAATAAAGGAAGCACCCGAAATTCCACAGAAAAGCATAATTGGAAAGATGAGCTAATTACGGTTTGGCTTTGCGTTTTCCCCATAATACGTGTTATATAATTCTAGATGAGGGATATCTAGTAGCAAGGCCGTTCCCAGGGGGGGTTTGGGGGTCAAACCCCCCTCCCGAAATAGTATAAGTATAAAGGCTTAAATCATCTTAGAAACTACTGTGGCCAAGAGCGTGTCACCAGATAGCTCTTAGGTCTATAAGTTGTAAACATATTTTGCGAATAAAAAAAGAAAACTGGATTCTGTTTTGTAAACTTTATTGTAAAATGTATTCTATAATAAGAGATTTCAAATTATTATTATTGTTTATTGTTCCTATTTCACAACAAAATACCCTGTATTGTTCAGCAGATAAATTAGGTTTTTATAGATTGCAGTGACAATGAAAGAAAATAAACATTTGAGTAGTATATATTTTCAACAGCGAACCCCTGAAAAAAAAATCCTGAGTAGCTTCTATTGAAAAAAAAAAAATCAAGGGGTTAATTAATTAATTACTTAAGTAGAAACTGGTAGAAATAAAGTAAAGGAAAATTTGAAGATGTGGGTATGCCCTTAATATAGAAAGTCATAGCACGCCAAAGGATAGAGGATGAAGCTTTAATGTGGTGTGGTAAGAGGGCGCTACGAGTATTACAACAAAAATCTGAGATATGCTGAGTGTTAAAAGGTTTCGAAAAGGTCGGCAGGAGAAAATGAGGAGCTGCAAGGAGTAAAAACGAAAATAGGAGCCAGGAGGACTTGATAGGGAGTCGGTCGCGTCGATGTTTTAATGACTATAATGGCAGTACTAAGCTTTTAAAGTTTATAAAGTATTTAATTATTTCAATTTAGGCAGTTTAAAAAAAATGCTAGAAATTTTATATTTACAATTTTTTCCTATTTGTTGAAATAAATCCTGTTTCTGTTTGTGCACAGAAGAAGAGTTGTTCATATTTAAAAATTTAGTTCACGAGTTCGTAATTCTCTGGTGTTGCACTTCTGCTGTTATGTATATTTACTTATTTTTTGTTACAAGCGGTTATACAGGGTGATTCTAAAATGTATGGCCAAATTGATACAGCGTCAACAGGAGACCAAAATAGGTTGATTCAACCCAATTTACCTATATACAAAAATGCACCCCTAAGAAGTTACAGCCCTTTAAATTTCAAATGAAAAAAACTTTAATTATTGATTATTCCCAAATGGCTGTAGATATCTTTTTCTAATTCAGTGTACATTCATTACCAATAAACGCCAATGTTTTGAGATTAACAGCAATAAAATACATTAAAGGGATGGGGTAATTTAGGGGCAGTCACCCTTTATTTCACACCCTTATTTTTCTGTGCGTTAACGTATAGTCGATTTAATTTGGAAACTATTTTCTATCTTTTATTTTTTTGATAATATCAATAGTTTGCAAATTAAACAAGAAAAATGAAGAAGATGCATTGAACTATTTTTAACCTCCGTAGCAAATATGTAATATTATTATTTAATGTACAAGTAGGCTGGTTAACAATTAATTAAATTAACAATTAATTAGTAATTAAATAATAATAATTAATAATTAAAGTTTTTTTTATTTGAAATTTAAAGGGCTGTAACTTCTTAGGGGTGCATTTTTGTATATAGGTAAATTGGGTTGAATCAACCTATTTTGGTCTCCTGTTGACGCTGTATCAATTTGGCCTTACATTTTAGAATCACCCTGTATTTTGTGAATTAATTATTGCAAATTGCTGGTCAAATTAACCAGCAGCGCCCAAAGCCAAAGCCCATGTCACTCATTAATTTCCTTGAACTGTGCCAAATAATCGTGTAATTGCAGTTAAACGACCTTTTTATCTCGAGTCAAGTAAACAGTATTACATGTTATTATTAAAATCCCGTGCACGGGGGGGATTACAAAATTTTTACTTTCTTCCATATATTGCACAAGCAACTCATATATCATTCTGTTCGTCTTTAAATATGCATCTTTACTTATCGGTGTTGGTTGCCATTTACGTTTCGATATCTTGCCATGTCGAATGTAAGTACAATTTATTAGAACAAATAATTTTTTTAAGTGAAAATTTGTGTGCATCTGTAAATGTTTTATGAAAAATCCTATTAGTTTATATCAAATGTACTGGTAACTGTAACTACGAAACGAAAACGTCTATAATTTTTTTTTTAATTTGGCACTTATATTTGCCACAATTTGTATTTTAAAATTTGGTTTCTATTTATTCATGGCGTTTTTGTTAAAAGGGAACGTAAAAGTAGCATACTAAATTTTTTCACAATGGGTGTAATAATCTGTTATCTTGCCTTTTGTATGTTATGTTCATTATAGATACAAGATACATAATGAGTTCATCAGTTCGTTTTACACACCCGCAGTACCTACGCATATTTTTTAATTTACTCTTATAACATGATAAATATATATGGTACTGTTCTGCAAAAACCTCACAATATTCTTCAAAAAGGTTTAATTTTAAAATATCAATATTTTCGATCAGATCCTTGCCTTCGCCCTCGCAGTGAAATGTTAAGGGCCGTGGGCGTGTTGAAAAATATCAGTAAGTTCTGTGTACAGCTCAGAGTATTTATAGGTACACATATATGTATACAATTCTATCCAATTTCTTTATTTTGCCGTAGGTGCCTGCCCACAAATAATAAGCAAAAGCGAATGGCGAGGAAATTCACCTAAGAAAACCACAGCACTAAGAACAAACCCACCGCCTTACGTGGTGGTGCACCATTCAGACACGCCATCTTGTACAAGCAGATCTGCTTGTGAGTCGCGTATAAGGAATATCCAAAATGATCACATGAGCAATAGAAATTGGAATGATATAGGCTACAATTTTTTGGTAAATATTATTAATGGTTTTGAATTCTTGACGATTCAACCATCTACATCTTAAGTTTCGCTTTAGAAGACAAGACGGTCAAATACGTCGAAAATTCAGAGTAACCAACCTTTCTACAAGTCATCTGCTGCATGAAAGCAGAACGGTAACTCAAACGTTGAATTTTTAGATTGGCGGCGATGGAAACATTTATGAGGGCAGAGGATGGGGTATTCATGGCTCCCACGTACCCAAATATAATTCCAGAAGCATTGGAATATGCCTAATTGGTGCCTTTCAACGTAAGTCTTTAATTATACCACATACTGTATCTTTTGACTCCCTCTCCAAAATTTGAACTGACATTTCGGCATCTAAAAGCAATATATAGTCTTTATACTTTTTTTGTTACAGACAACTTTCCACCAACTGTCCAACTTAATGCTCTTCAGAGTCTGATTGCTTGTGCAGCAGAAACCAATAAAATTGCATCAGATTACCATGTTATAGGGCACAGGCAAGGCGGAGCTACTTCATGTCCTGGACTCCATTTATTTAACAAAATAAAGACGTATTCCCATTGGGAGCCCAACCCAAATTAATGGAACAACCATAGTTTTCAATACCGCAATACCCTTTCCCCCTATTGTACTGTAGACTGTGACTGTGTGGCTGGCTATTCATTAAATGTTTAATGTCAGTAGCGGAAATTTTTTTGTATCAAGCAAATATTTGTTTATGACTTTGTTACCTACTAAACTTTTTTATTAATTGAAATTTGGTTTTATTCTTAGATTTCTTATACTATACTGGGATTAGTAAAAAAAAGAAACATCATTAATTAGGAAAAGAAACAAATTGGATTTTCAAGGCTCATTTTCTTGTCATTATATCATTCTAATCAGATTTTCCAATTTCAGAAAAACCTCAGGGTCATATATAAAACTTTACAACTGCAAATTAATACTGATTAATGCTTTATATATCTGGAATCTGGAATAATCCTAACATTAATGTGCGTTGAACAACGAGGAAAATGCAAAAAATAAGGCTAAATAGCAGAGCTGGGACAAATTTTCTGAAAATGGATTCGACTCATGGATACGAATCCTCAAAAATGATTCGAATCACGGATACCACATTCGGATCCTTTACTTATAAAAAAATGATTCGAATGACAGGATTCAATCATTTTTAGGATCACGAATCCTAATCCTCAACTTCAAAATTATTATTACAGCAAGTACAGAGGGATATTATCAAAATATTCACCCCCTAACTTTTTCCACTTAGAAAAAAATGGTAAATACAAAAGTTGTATGAAATTTTCTGATCTTAGTGAACTTATAAAAAAAACAATTATACAGGGCGTTAGATACAAACCTAACTTGTATTTTTTAAATGCAATACCCTGTATGTTTTTATATTTTTGAAATCTACGCATTATGCCGATTCCTGCGATATATATATAATATACAGGGTGATTCACTTTTCATGAGTACACACTTGAATCTTAGGAATTAAAAAATGGGTCAATTTCAAAATTAGGTGGGAAGTATATACTCAAAATGTGATTATTTTGACCCGATCAACTTTGATATTGCTCATTGGCGTGCGACCCTGTGGGGAAAATTGGGGTTGAGTTTAAAAAAAAAACTATTAGTGGTTTTTTATAGAAATTATGATTTTAGATTCGTATCATCAAAATCCCCCTTCTCCCAAGTTTGAACAAAATATTTCATTGGCTTAGAGTAATAATTTTTCATGTTCTGCTTTTTATTTGTTACAAATTTCTCGTTATTATACAGGGTGAGTCACCAAAGGCGCCTCGGTCGATAACTCCTTTAATATTTATTGTACAGAAAAAAGTTTCAAATAAAAGTTGTAGGAGACCAAGAGTACCATATTTTAAAATTATTTCTATCATACATGGTGTTTGATAATAGATTGGCATATCAAAAGTATGTTTTTTTAAATGGGACACCCTATATATTTTTGCAAATGTTTATTCCTTCTTTCATTACCTTTTCGAATATATCTGGCAGAAAAATTGTCACTTGCAGACCTCTCTAATGAATTCTGCATGAGCGGTATTTTCACAGATTAAGCAAACTTTTTTTGTTAAGTTTTAAGCAATGCCATGCCCTAGCCTCCAGATATTTTAAAGTTGAAATTATTTGTACAGGGTGTTTATTACGATGATACAAAAATGGCTAACTTTAATCTATCATAACTTCATTTTTTTAAATGGAACACCCCGTATATTTTTACATATTTGGATAGAGTTTTTGTCGCTCTACAATTTTTATTAACCTATGGTTATACCTAAAACTAACGGTTTCCAGTGAAACTGCATTTTAATAAAAACATCAGGTAATTTCTAGAAATTCGAATATCATAGGAGGCATTGGCACGTGTTTTTTTTTGTTTTTGCAAGAAGGAACTATGAGCATTATTGTTTAAATTAATGTAAGTTTCATCTCTTATAAATGAAAAGAAAGTTGTCATATTATTCTACATTTAAATACTTGAACTGTGTGAATTTTCCAAATATCTAGATGGCATTTATCACTGACATTTGTTTGTAACAAATTTGAAACGCTTATAATTTGTATACTTTATTGTTACGTTAATTTCTACTTAAATTAATATTTAAAATGAATTTTGATAATATTTAATTTGTTCCTTAATTTTCGCCCTAACTGTAGGTATATATCGCCGAAATCCGATTAATACGTAGATTTCAAGTTAGGTTTGTATCTCGAAGACGCCCTGTATAATTATTGTTTTTTCGATAACTACGCTGAGATCGCAGGAAAATGTCATAACTTTTGTATTTGTAAGTAAAGCAGAAACATAGAAAAATTAACGGGAGCGAATCTTTAATATCCCTCTGTACATACAGTATATACATTACTCAGTTATTTTTTTTGTTTTAATATTTACATATACTTAGTTAAAGAAATTAAAACAACCCTAATGATAATTAAAAAAATATATATGTATTACTTTTTTTGCATTTTAGAGAACTAAAATTTCGAGGAACGCACTACGCCTGTGCAAAAAAGGAATCGTCATAAAAAAAAGTATTCGTATCACCGATTCGATTCCTTTCTGAGGATTCGAATCGTTTCTGAGGATTCGAATACTTATTGAGGATTCAAATCCTTTTTAAGGATTCGAATCCTTAAACTGAGTATTCGAATACGAATCCTTTTTCATTTGCCTTATGAATCCGGATCACGAATCCTCCTGTAATAAAGTATTTCAATAACGCTTTTGAATCCTCAATAAGGATTCGAATCCTACCCAGCTCTGCTGAATAGGTATATGAACATTTTGGAACCAATCCATTTACTGCGGAACTGCTTATAAGTGAGGAAATATCCCTTTTTCACTCTACATTATATCATTTATTTAATGTTAATAGTTCTGTTATAAAGTCTTCCATTTGTTAATTGTACCCTGAGGCCTGAGGGTTCTTGTTGCTTTGGCAAATTCTTTTAGTGAATGCCGGACGCAGGGAAATTAAAGTAGATTATTTACTTAGATCTAAGAGAGAAAATTGATTTCAGGAAGCGAATCCAATAGGTACCTTTATCATTTGAGGTGGATCTTCAGGATACGAGTAGAAGCAGTGCTGTTAGACAGCAAAGTATACTGCGGATATAGACAAACTCGTACATTGCATCAAATGATACTCTCTTGCTTTTACAGCAAGAAATTCTGTGATTGATTTTTTCTGCGTGTGTACAAGTCGTGATGATTATAATCCTTCTTTGTGAATAAATTATCTTGATACTGTGTTTTAAATGTGTATTTGTTGGTAACGTCTCCCAAAAACAAAAAACGCTACTGCGCCAGGACTATCGGCAAGGGAGATACTACAACAGCAAATATATAATTTATAGTGGTAGTATTCTATGTGTGACTAAACTAATTGAAAAGCATAAAAGAGCACAATTTGACGCACTGCGCAAATGATTTTTATTTCTTAACACACTGACGTACATATTTACCCTAGCGACCATTTCTATGGTTTTACCACGTTGAAGATATTATCGAATAAATATAAGCATGCGCTACCTGGTTGCCTGAAAAACGTGGTTTTAGATATGATCATTTCTGAAGTGGCAGCTCCTTCAAAACAATAGTAGTGAATGGCGAAGACTTTAAATTATGTTAATAGTTCCGTCATGAATCAATTTTCTGAATTAAAATCCCCGAATAGTGAAACTGTTCAAGCCAATTATAACAAACTCTCTGACCACATAAGAAGGCTGACCCCTCAGGGGATACAGTGCAGTGTTTTTTGTGGGGGATTGAACTGTAAATATGAAAGTCCAGAAAACTGGAAAGCAGACAGTTTGGCCATACAAGGGATTTATTCACACTGGTAAGCTCGTAGGAAACCCAATTAGTTTGTATCTTCACGCGCTTCAACAGGTGTAGTATACCGAAAAACGGAAACGCTAGTTACTCCAGACATTTTATGAAAATCCCCGGCGAGCAAGGAAATTTAGAAAATTCACATTGCAAAATTTTACATCAGAATTAAATAGCATTGTAGTGTGACATACGAGAATTAAAATTTGGAGTTAAAGTCATCGTATCTAAGAGACTGGACTCGCAGAGAGAAAGGGGCCATAACTTTTTGTCAGTATAATTGTTGGCCCGCCATTAAATTATAAAGCAACAATTATTATACATTCTTATTATCTTAAAATCTCATTTGTTTAACTTAAAAACTAAATTTCGGGATTGCGAAAATTTGCAAGTTTAATATTTTTCAAAATGGATAACTATAGTCTTCTAACAGTTAACTAAGGTATTGCTACTCTTTTTGGTAATATATCCGTTAAGAAAAAGATATGCCAAAAATATAAAAATAAGTATTTCCCCATCGAACTCTTGGCTCTGGTGTGTTTGTAAATCTCTCGTGCTTGCAATTTGTGTAATTCAATCCAAATTCTGTTTTTGAACGAAAATCATTAAAAAGAATAATTTCTATAAATGCTTAACTAGCTGATTTTTTATGAATGCGGTAGTAATGAGACAACCAAGGTTAAAATAAAAATTTACCGAAATCACCTGTAGCCCGCACCCCGTTAACTGTTGTTTCCATTCCGGTATAAAAACAGTATATGTTGGATTAATACCGAAATCTATAATTACAAACTTTATTGATTGTATTGCGTCTTTGAACATAAATAATTAAAAATCAGTGAACGGTATTGGGACATATAAAATATGTATTTTTAGATTTCTAAGCATATACAGTGTAACCCATTTGAAAGCGGGAGACCTCTGTAATGCGGCTATTTTTTGTCCGATTTTTTTACATTGTTGCTCATGAAAAACTGCATTTTGTAGCAAATCGATAGATTTCTATCATAAAAATCAAGACCTACTTTGCAATTTATTTGTGGCAAAAATTCAAGAAATCGTATTAGTGATTTTTTCACATGGAAACTAAGTACGCCACTGTATTCAGTCCCCTAAAATGGGTCTGTACCAAATTTCATCCAAAAGTACCGCATGCTAAAAATTCATTTATACCTGGAAATGTTCAAATAATCTTCTCTATAAAATATACAGTGGCGTACTTAGTCTTCATGTAAATAAATCGCTAATACGATTTCTCGAATTTTTGCTCCAAGAAAATTGCAAAGTAGGCCTTGATTTTTATGATAGATATCTATCGATTTGCCACAAAATGCAGTTTTCCATGAACAACAATCTAAAAAAAAAAGTTAATCAAAATCAGACCAAAAATAGCCACTTAGAGGTGTCCCGCTTCCAAATGGGTCACACGGTATACCGATATACAGGGGGTGGATATACGTATATATATTACAATTTATACATGGTGAGTTTTAAATGCCTTCAACTCTCAACATATTTCTAATTAGCGTAATTAATTGGCGCTGTTTAAATTTTCATTTTAAAAAATCGCCAACTTTTTTATTTGCAAAAATCAAGCAAAACTAATTGACACGTCAAATTTCTAAACTTCCTCTCCTTTCCAAATATCCTGCCCTGGTCGCTCGGTCTTGAAGGAATTCCGAGTTATTAAGCTTGAACCAGATGAATGTTTGTGCGAAAACAAAAATCTGAATACCCCGAAACACGCCATTTCAATTCACTCGGTGTGAAGCAAAAAGGACTCGAAGACAGCATCGCTAGGTAAAAATGGAAGCGCAAGGGTCGATTTGGGAATGGTGACGTCCCCGAAGAGTTTTGGCGTCGACACTCGACAGGAATGAACGAAATGGAGCAATTTTGACGTTGAAAAATCGACTACTCCAACTAGAACTTCAGATGACAAAGGCAGGAATAGTGTCACAAATGGCCAATTTAATTATTAAATGTTGTTTGCTGCAACGCCCAGTATATTACATAATTTTATTTAATCAAATCCAGGTCATGAAGTAGAATGATATTGTTGATGTTAGGAAAAGATGGTAAACAAATTAATTGCTGAATAATAGAAAATACTGCTGATGCCGAAATTCATGGCCGTGGCGGAGAGACTGGGAGGTTGCAGGCAGTTATGTTTTTGGAGTTGCCGAGGCAAGTCTCAAGGGGTTACCCCTTCAGGGCCCCTCAGATTTAAGTGCATATCTCCGCCCTAATGTAATTACTCTATTTTATAATCGTCGTCATCTTATTTTAATAAACATATTGTTGTTGTTGTAACCTTATCACCATGTTTTGATTTACTAAATACCACCGTTATAAATACAACTCTCTCAGCTATCTAGGAAAATAACTTAGAGTGTCTTAGTATTTGTCTAATTAAAATCAACCCCTGTCATAACAAATGGTGGATGCGCCTAGCTTGATTCTGGGGGTTGTAATTTTCATACTACACCCCAAGTGTATTTTTTAAATATTTTTTCTATTATTAATATCGACTTTTTAATTTTATTTCAAGTAATTATGTAACTTTTAATAAAGAGGATTTTTAACATAGGGTGGTACGATGCACAGAAATTAGGAAATGTTATTTTGAATTAGATTAATATATTTCGTTTTTATATTCAATAGTCCTGTTTGATAAAAACTAAAAGTAAGCATTTTGTGTGGTAATAGTTGAGTAATCTATTAGCAGGTATTAATAATTTTTTATTAATAAACACATATGTTTCTTTTTAACTTAATTTAATTAATGTTTTTTGTTTTGGTCCAACTATGTTACATATGTGTAAGATTCAGATTCAGAAATGTTTCTACTTGGAAAAATCATAAATTTTGTGTTTTTTCCGTTTTATATAACCCAAACAATTTTCTCGTTACGAATACGTGTAAAAAGTAGAAAGGGGCCTTTGCTGCAGTGAAATAAGAAATAAGAGGGACAGAACCTCATCAGTGTTTAAGCACTTACGACTCACCCTGTATAAGAATATAAAAATGAAACTAAAATGAGATTTCACATACCTCTTCTATTTAACCGTTACTTGTTGGTATATTTTACTGTTATCTGATTTTATCGACGTTTACATATGATATTAATTTTTAATTATGAGGGGTGCTGCTGCATGCACGTTATTAAAGATCCTAGGATCAATTCCAGTATTCCAGTTTCTACTGTCGATGAAACGCAAATTGAAACAAAGGAACAAATTTACTACGACGTGTAAAATATTTACATATGCATAATTGGGGGTAGTCAATACTATGAATAAAAATTCTCTGACGTAAGCGAAATTATAGAAACAAACTTGAAACAATATTGTTCCCATTATACATTATAATTATAATACATTCTACTTTTCTACCAGTCTATTTTTAGGAATATAAGTATATGGAAAATGGTATGGCAGTCGCATATGATATTAAAATAAAATGTAAATGGATTTGTTGTTTACGATTATGAATAATATTTCTTTCGTTAATAGATTTGAAACACGTTAACATTGTTTCACAGTCGATAAATACATATGTAAAGACATGTTTACTTTATTTTTAGATATATTTAATAAGAGGACGAAGAAAATATATGTAGATGTGCTATTTTTAATACTTGCATAAATAATTCATAATTATTTTTCAAATTTCAAAGTAAGAAATCCAAAAAAGTAGAAATGTTTAATCTCTTTGTAGGATTCCTTAATTTCTCAGCTCTTTTATCCAATTTTAATTGCATAAGCTTCCAGTTTTCTAGCATAACGTGCCCAATTTTACTTTATCTATTAAACGTTGTTCTGTTATATGTCCAGGATTACGGACGACATCCTGGCGATGGCGCGTCCAAGCACCATTCTGATAGTCCAGAAAAATGTGATACAACAATTTGAAAGGTATTATATTGATTTAAATTTCTCATTAAATATACCTAATACTTAAATAACTACGATAGTTTAGGAATCAAATCAATCATTAACCTGCAATCCCCAAGGGAACACTCGAGCTGTGGCCAGCCTTTGGAAAACTCAGGATTTTCCTACGACCCCAACATGTTCATGGAACATAACAGTAAGTAATATTAGTTATTTTTATTAAGTCAGTTTTTACACTTTTTCCCACAAAAGCAGCGTTTTTTTCAATTCTTCCACCCATTTCTACTTGATGCGTGGTCATCTAATTGCTGAAGATTATAAATAATAACAATAATAATAATCCGTTTATTTAGGGCGTTTACAATCAGTAAATGTGGGGAGTGACTGAAACTGAAGTATGAAATGTTAAAAAATAATGATATATAAAAATGAACAACTCAACAAAAAATTCTTATTTTATAAATAATTTGTCATTTCTAAATAATAACAAGGAACGACTAATGAACCAATTTTGCACCCAAGCACATAATATTGACATATTGACACCTTAATTATGGGTTATGGTATGATACCAAGGAAAACAAATCAAGAATCGATTACGGTTTCCTTTCCCAGGCCAAACCAAATGAAATAATGAAATACTCGATAAAATATTGCTGCTGATCAAAAATTCCTTACTATGATGGAAACGAACAATTTTAGATTTTAAAATTCAGCATTAAAATGGTTTCAGTGCATCAAAATCCGTCAGTTATAATTTACCCCATTTGACTTCGCCCCTAATTTGCGTCATTTTTATTAACCCACTTTCCACTTCCAAGATCTAAGATATCGATAAAAACACAACAATGTATTTTATGTAAATTAACGTCACATAAATAAAATGAACTGTGAGATATACAGTAAGTTAAAAATAACTGTAATAATACTTGACACGTTTTACATAAAATGGGGTTAATAATTACAATTTACCTGTTTTGCCATGTTCTAGATCCGTCTAAGCGAAAATCAGCTGTAGTAACTAATTAAAATTAAAACATTTATAACGTCAGTACCTATTAATTAAAAGTTAGGAAAATCTTTTGCGTTAGTTTAATTCGTATAATTACAGGGGCGGAGAAGTTTATTTTTTGGCCTTGCTTTGCTAACCAGTTTTACCAAAGATGCAAGACAGGGTGACGATGGAAAACTCTAACAATATACCTACTAGTAACAAATCGGCCTTAGATAATTTTGTAACATGTTTAAAACGTTGCCTCATACTCGTTCTTGTAACGTCGTTTTAATGTGACTAAGAATTTAATTATAAGCAAATTCATCTTTGTTGTTTATAACTGAATGTGTTTGTTTGTTTGTAATTAATTTACATTAGTGCGCTCTTTTAAACAATAATTGTTGTGGAAATAATGTTAAAAAATACGTTTTCAATTTCACATTAATATTTCATTAATATCACTGCTTCAGCTACAAACTATGTATATTTAACGCTATTAATACAATATCTATGACTTTTGCGTGAAAATATTCCCAATAGACGTCATGTAATGACCAGTAACAGACGTATAACGAATATGATTAGTTCAAACCTGATTCAGGAGATATTTCCAATCTATTTTTTCATGTGAATTTACTGCCACAGCTCGAGGAACGAATCGCTGGAAGATGTGGAGTAGGAAAAAAGGAAATAGGCGAAATGTCAATTAGTAAACGCAATCCAATATTTGTGTTTGATGTGTGATATCAAACATGTAAATCGATAAGACAGTGTCAAACAGAATACATACAAATTCGATCGTATTTTTATTATTTTTATTGACGTTTTTACGTAGGTAACTTAGTTTACTACACAACGTTAAATCCTATATGATAGGAAACGATTTGTATCCGATAAGATCTTAGACTAATGTACGTTGCACGAATCCTTCTAATAAAAATTTACTACAAATAGAGTACTTACGTGGAAAATTCTACTCATGGAATAATATTTTCAATATGTGTTTTTCGGAATTTCAAATATGCTTTAACATAACTGTGATGGTACATTCGAAGAGCTGCCGCTCATGGTAACAACGTCACGATATAAGTTAAAGTGGATTTGGAAAACTAAAAGTTTTCTTATTATTTTTCGAGATCCAATTATGTATATTAACTATAATATCAATAAAATATAGTGCTCTTGATCTAACTTATTTTTTCTATTTATATTTTTTAATCGATTGACTATTCAATATCGCAATCGTTAATTGCCTGATAACATGAATAACAATGCCAAAATACGTGACACATAATCACGTTTAGGAAAATTTCACCAATAGATACCAATAGTCGGATTGCTTTTATCAAGTACGCAACTATCTGTTTGTTTTACCCTATTTTGTTTTAGGATAATGCACTTGTGGTTATCAGAAATCAGAACCCCCCAACGAGAAATATACAGGGTGTCTCACCAGGAAAAGGAAAGGTATGTAATAAAAAGTTTTGAAAATTTTGGAAATTACTAAAGTCAGTGTGGCCAATCCAACAAAAATAATTACAATAATTTGGTACTCCCGATTATACCGGAAATCGATATCATACTTTCTTATTTTAAATGGAACACCCTGTATATTTTCAATTTTTCAAAATGAGCATAAAATTCTTGAGTCGAAAACATGTGCATACCCTGTACCTAAATCCAGCAGTTTCGGAGATATTTGACTTGATCCAAAAAATACAGAGTGTTCCATTTGAACTAAAAAAGTTTTTGAGGATTCAATTTGACAAAATGTAACGTGAAAAATGGATCACTTGGTATTATGGAACTTATTTTCATTGTAGAACGTAGCTCACCTTGTGTTCTTTCTACGTGACAAAATCCAAATGAGGATCTCCTACACGAAGAAAGTTATGACGGTTCTTACAAACCATTGCACCCGTCAAATTATTTATAAAACGTCAAATATTTCCGAATCTGCTGTGTTTAGGTATAGGTTCTACATGTTTTCGGATCAGAACTTTATGCTCATTTCTAAAAATCGAAAGTATATACATGGTATGGTGCTCCATTTAAAATAAGCAAGTTGGTATCAATTTCCGGTATAGCCGGAGTACCAACTGATTGCTATTAATTTTGTAATTCCTAAAATTGTCAAAATTATTTGTTACATACTTTTCCCTATATCGATCGACTCAGTTCCCGGTGAGACACCCTGTATATCCCCCCTTGTCATCGATTTTATTAATTTTGTCAACCGCATTACTTGCAGATATTTAGTCAGTTACTTATTCCTTTTTTGCAGTATATTATTACAACTTCGCATGGAAAGACTACGGAGATGCGACGTTAGTGGGACTTCTAAACATGGTCAAAGTTTTAGCGTTTGCACTGACCGAGGGACGTGTTGCGGTACATTGTCATGCAGGTGTGTAAACGTTTCATATTCGAATATATTGGGTTATTGATGCAGGAATTATTTATTCGAAATATTGATCATTTTGTAGAACTGCTATGTTTAGATAAAGAAAAGTAAACAAATTGAACAATACCACTTTCTGGCGTCATTAATATTAAAAACTGCGAGTGTGAATCAATATAGGAAAGTAAAATAAGTCGTGTAGCACAACGTTGATAATAATTTCTTAATAAGTGCGTATTCTCTCAGCTGTTTCTTTATGTACAAAAATAATCCAAAGTCACACGGCACCAAATCTGGATTATGTAGGGCATGCTGTAATAACTGTTAAAGTTCCCTCATTTTTTACAAACTCTAATTACTAATATAAATGTAATACAGTCAACCGGAGATGAAGTGACGTAGTTTGCTAGAAGAGAGTCCCACCTCATTTTTGAAATTTGTTTTTAGGCTTAGGCAGAACTGGTGTTCTTATAGCATGTTATCTGGTGTACGCACTGCGTGTAAGTGCAAATGACGCCATCAGATATGTAAGATTAAAGAGACCTGGTTCCGTACAAACTAGAGGACAAATTCTGTGTGTGAGACATTTCGCCCAATTTATTCTTCCTCAAACAATAACGTATTTTTTAAGGCAAGTACCAGAATTTGAAGTCCATATAAGGTCGATTTCTAATTAGGAAAAATTAATTTTAAATTTATAAATTCATTAACGATTTGTTTGTAGAGATGCCATAGGTAAGGACAAATACATGAACGAATTTACTCTTCATAGATTTTTAAAAAGACAAAGAGTTGTGCTTCATGGATATGATGAGAGAAATTTTAAGTATATACCTAAGGTGAGTTCATCAAATTGGGGTGGTCTGGAACTGGAATTAGAAAAATTTGTTCCATTTTGAGTGACACCCTCACGTGTAGACCAGTATTATATCTTTTGTTACAAATAAATATTCGTTGCAGATTGTTCATTGCATATGTGAACGAATTTTAAAACTGTGTGCTTGCTGGGTGGATGAGTTTCCTCCGACAAATATTCCATACACTGTAGATTTTTTATCTGCAAAGATCCACGGAAATTTGAAACGACATGAAAGTACTTATAGTATCACCAGCATCTCCAGTAGCAACTCAGAACGTAAGTTCTTTGCACTATTTGAAGTAATTATATATGTTTCCACTTCTAACATTTTACAGCTATATACCTTAATCCGGAGTTAATTAAATCACCATCTAGCGAGAGGTCGGCACCCTCTAGTCCAAATCCTTCGGAAATGGGTGATGCAACAGACTCATTTTCCGAACTAAGTACCCTTGACGGAGAAGAGATGAGTGAGGAATTACTAATGGAAAACAAGTGTTTTCAAGAATTAGAAACTCAAAAGAGCTTTGCTCAAGAGCAAGCTGAAGGAGAGATAGTGATCCAAGACATAAACGTCGCTATAAATGCGCTTTTGAGCGATTTCGAACAGTTTGATAATGCTAGTAGGAGGAGAATCAAAGAGTTTCAGAATGAAATTAACTCATCACAGCTCGGATGGGCGAAGCTATCGATTGAAACAAATTTACACGTCTTAGCAACACTGCTATATGAGTGGATTGAAGGATTAAAGACTCCTGTCATCAAAATGGAAAATTTTGAAACAATTGTTGTACTATACAATCAGCCAGAATTATGTCTTCATAAGTTTAGTGTTGTAAGTATCAAAGAAAAAAAAAAGAAAAGAAGAAATGGGTTATATATGTTTATTATTTTTAGGAGGATTCTTATCTAATCGAATATCTGCTGAGGTTTCTGAGTAAACTTCAACCAATAAGCAAAGAGAACCAAGAGGATTTATTAAAGAGACTAATAGCAGCTCTCTCAAAGCATAGTGTTGTAATTAATGACAATATAATTCCTTCAGGTTTGTCGTTAAACTTAGTTGATTGAAAAATAATTATACCTATATGTGTCTTATGTTTTAGGAAAAGGGTTGAAAAAAATTGGAGATGGAACCTTTACCTGTACATTAAAATTTTTCCAATCGCTGTTCGAGTTAGTAGAAAACCATCATAGTCAAAAACCAAATTTGTATAGTATTGAGGATAAAATTTCAGACAACGAATCGGATGTTGAAAGCGGCTTCCAATAATTATCTAATAGGTTCTAGACAATAACGACACAGCTCCAATAATAAAATATCGTGTTTGAGTGGAATTTCAGTAAATAAATTAATGTTTTGACTAATTAAACATATTTTGTTTGTTAATCTTCTCTTTTTCTTCATGTTGTGAATATGTAATTTAAACGTGAATTTGTAAATAATTATCATTGGGAACAATAAAATGATGAGGTATTTCTTAAATTTATTTCTCCTTAAATGCAACAAATACAACACATTATGTTTTTAATACATTGGATAGCATTAGAATTAAAGTTCTACTTTGTATTTATACACAACAAAATATTAGTTCAAACATTTATTAGGTAGGTACTTTTCTAATAGATATTATAGAAATAATATATAGTAGAAGTGCATTAATTGCATATTAAAATAAATAATAAATGTTTAAAGTAATATTTTTGTTGTGTGTAAATACTAAGTAGGATTTTAATTGTAATAACTATAATTATTATTATTGTAGTTAAAAGTTTAATGAAACATTCGGTATTTATTTTTTATATTTTCTTCGGGTGACATCTATTAATGACCATCCAAACTAGACTGTCGCCCTTTTGAAGGTTTTTCATTGCTTATTTTTCAGAACAAAGAAATTGTAGGGTTTTATTATATGATATGTACGCTGGTATACTTATTTATATTCTGTAGTATACAAAATAAATGGCTGGTATCAGTGTAACAAAATAATCGTCACTATTTTTGTCCATATTTACCGGGTGCCCTCTCGTAGCAGAATGAAGTATTAAAAAGTTAAATAGGCCTCTTGGAATGTCTGCTATGGTTGTTTTCTTTCTATAAAACAGATTACTTTGATACTTCACTCACAGGTGTCGCACCTTGTCTTAACGTTAACAACTAAAGCGAAGTCTACACCGGCAACTCATCATGTAGCTCCGATCAAATGTGATTATTTGGTCGATGCCATGTCAAACAGACTGTATAAATAAATGTTAAGGTAAAGGCATCACACGCAAAAGTGTACTAATATTAAAATAATTTTTACGTCATTTTATTTTAAATACTTGTGTCAAGTGTAAATCGTGTGATCAAGACTTTAGCAGTGACAACTGTGACTGACAAGTGACAAGATAAACATAACCTAGTTTATGTAAACAACACTGTAGCTAAAATTTTCTAAATAATAAAATATTATGCCATGGCATCAAAAAGTGAGGATGATTTTTGGAATACCAGTTCCTCCTCAGGATTCAATTTTGATGACGACGATGTAAGAAAAATGTTCTTATTTTTATGTTATACTAAAATTTGGCATTTTCAGGATATTACTCAGCCGTTTCAGGAATTTGTATTTAACTCAGCGACAGAAGAAAGTAGTGTCCTGCCTATTCTTTCAGTCATATCAAAAAGTTGCTTAGACTTAGGTACGTTTAAGTGTGTAATTTATTAAATGCAATAACGGGTTTACATGCATTTATTTAAACGACTAACTCTTTCTTTAGTGCTGGATGATATTAAATCAGTTAATGAGTATGTGGCACCTCCTGTGGAAGAAGTGATCAAGAAAATGTTTAACGGACACAAATACTCCTTAGAAGTATATAAGAAGTTCAATGAAAAACTGATTTTGCTAGATTCAGCCTTAGCGACTATGGATGGAAATATAATCATCACCGTATGTTACACTAGTTAAAACACTTAATTGTCCTATATACGAGCTGTTTTAGGTAATTTTGTTTTTAAAATCGTCTCTGAAACAAAACATATTTTTCCACCAATTGTCTAAACGAAAAATTGCAGTGAAACATTATGCCAATTATCTCATCGTTCATAATCAATTTCAAGAATTAGCTGATTTGTACATGTAAGTCCTAAGTGTATTTGTTCGCTTTATTTAATTCGAAACTTTACATTTTAGGGCTTCTGGAAACAACGCAAATATGGTAAGAGGTTTTAAGATTAAGTCTGCTTAGTAAGTGAAAACAAATTTCTGAAAGCCGTCTTTCTTTTAACATGGTTTTTCATTTAATTAATTTAATACATCTGAATTGTCAATTAATTTAGTCATATCTAGGTAATAACTTAAATCCGATCATGAGCATGAATCAGTCATTGAATGTAATACAATTCGTACATTAATATAATTTCCTTACCTCACTCATTTCTCCCTAGATCCAATGCGAGAACGCCAACAGCAAAGCTCTATCCATCGGCTTTGATGTGAAATAAATAGTTTCAATTGAAACCCTCACAAGGGTTTTCTGTTTATAAAATTATTCAGTAATTTTGTTTTGTTTAGAAACAACTATATTATTTAATTGGACGGGATATTAGGAGTAAGGATATTTTGTATAAGAGGCTTGAACAGTTCATGGTGGAGCATATGCCAAAACTAAACACAAATGAAGATAAACTGGAACTTTTTGAAAATATGCAATTACTTCGTAAGTAAATTGAGCGATTAGTTAAATAAAATTTATAAGTTTCCTTTTAGAGTGGCAAATAGATAAGAAAGAAAATGCAGACTCTATTGTTGCTCAGTTGGCAGCTTTATGTAAGAAAGAGTGGGAAAAAAATAAAAACTCAAATGAAGCGATTATGGATTTCAAGAAACGGCTTAAAATAGACGACTTTGCTTTTGAATGGACTACAATGAACGTAATGGCTTCTATGCAACTATGGCCTCAACTGACGGCTTTATATATAAAACCTGTAAGTAGAAATCATTAAAATATAATTTTGTGGTTCGTAGAGGCCATTTTTAGCTTATGTCCCAACTAATTTAAAAAACTAGAAAGACGCGAATTTCTTCATCTATAAAATAGGTAAGGTTACCGTCAATTTCAGTGTACTACATATAGTTTTAGTATTAATATTGTTTAGTGATTTCATTTTCTAGAACTGGCTGACAAAGAAAAATGCTCTTAAGACAGTTATGAATCCAGAAATTTTCGTATATGGAATGAGCCGGCACAATCCCCCAAAAGATGTTCTGGATCAATATTTGAACTGCATATCTGACTCTGACAAAAGTTTGTATTTGGCTCAAAAGCTAAATTGTCACAAATTCGTCATTCAATATTATATTCAACATAGAGACAGACTGGCTCTTATTAGTTACAAGGGGAAAATTCCCCCTCAAAATGAGGAATACTTTATCATAGAAAATGCTTTGCAATCTACAGTAAGTAGTTTAAAAAATTGTATCAATTTGTTAAAATGAATTATTTCAGGATAAGAAGTGGAAAAATTAAATGTGATATTCTTGGCGGGGCCATCCATGACAGAATACGAGATATCAGTTTGATCTTAGAAAACATATTTAATGTGTAAACTGATATGTATAAACTATTTTTGATGATTTTTTAATATTTTTGTAAAACTTTAGTGAATAAATACACGTTCCATATAAATAAATAAACAGTTTTTTTCTTTATTTGTAATAGGAAAGAATAATACTGATACATTTACATGCCTTGTAAACTTAAAAGTGAAAAACTAAATTAAATTATTTACTATCTAATAGCATAAATTGTAACAAATCAATAAATAATATGGATCTAAAAAAATTAAGACACAATCAATTTGACTATTTTAAACAATAATATTATAACAATTTTACCTACATTATTACTTAATGCTAATACAATATACATAAAATTAATTTACTTAAAAATTATATTCAGGAACTTAATTAAATGCCGCATCAAACAAAAATGATGCAATATTACTATTATTTACATTTCATATATTTTTTATAAAACAAAAATATATAAGTATAATATATATTTATTGCAAATAACTAGTCTCCATACCAGTTAAACTAAGTGATTAAATTTTATCACATTAATATTCTAGTTATAGCAAGTCTTTTCCCTTACTGATATTTTAACGGAATTAAATGAGAGTGAAGAACGAAAACCAAAGCAAAAGAACCCACAAGCTCATTCCTGAAGAGAGCCTGAACCACTGATATCGCATTGACACCGAATAATTTATCCGAGGCGCATTACTTCAACCAAGTTAGATATCTCCATGATATCAACTTATTTGATAAAATGTGCCATTGTTTAGCGTCATTTTCTCTAAATCTGTATAATTTTTTCTTGCATCTAAACAAAGAGTACGAGCCGTGCAAATACTGATTACATCATATCACAATAACAACTAATGACATTGCCAGTTGCCATTAATAAGTAAAAACAAATAACATGTTTTTGTACAAATTCTACGCTTTCAACTGTAGATCTATGACGGTAAAAAATAATGTATTATTTCAACTTCAACAATATTGCACCAAATATTTGTATTAAATACTTATTTAAGATCTGATTTCTGTGGAAAAATATATATTATAGGTAAATAATTACAAAAATAAACTTTTGACTACTATAGAACAAAGGAGGAAAAAATATATTGAATACCTAATTACGTAATATGTTTTAGAAATTAGTATATTGAAGGCAACAATCATCCTGGGGCAGTGTCGGACTAGCTGCAGTTTGGCCCGCTGTGCAAATATCCTGTTTGGCCTCTGCGTTTACAGATTTTTTTTGTGTTACATTTAAATTTTAATTTTTATCTTTTATATCTAATCAATATTTGGTATTTCCATTTTGGCCCCCCCCTGTACCATTTCATTTGGCCCACCGGACATTTACCCGGCGGTCCAGTCTGACACTGCCCTGGAGGCTGTTTGGATATGGATATTGTCACACGACAAGTACTATTTATCTAATAAGATACTCGCTACATTTTTTTTACCTTTCAATGCTTTGCAGAACGTGTTTATAGCCATTATATTAGCATTTAAGACTACTATTGGATGCATCTCGGAGAGCGCCTTATTCAAGAATTAGAGAGAGAATGATACGATTTTAATTGCTTAGACATGTAATTATTAATTGTAATTAGGTACGTTAGATATACAGGGTGTTTCAAGACGAACTGTACATACTTCTAAAGATGATAGAGGATCCCTTGACTATTCGAATGGGTATAGAAATTTGCTGCGCTTAATTACTAAGATACAAAGGGTGATACTTATATATATGGCCAATATTTTTATTGGCCAGAACTTCCTTACTATTTATCACAATTTGTTCAAATTTTATATAATTTGTGTACCTATTTATCACAGTTGATATAATGCCATTTTTAATATTTAAAAATTAAAGGACCGGACTTTTTTAATTCAAGTTTTTTTATTTCTGTAGAGAAAATCGCCCTGTATAATATTTTTTTCAAATTACATGGGAAATTATAAAAGTCCATACATCAGGAAACAAAAGCATGTGAACAAATTTTTTGTCGCAACTTTATTGATTTTTTTACAAGCGATTGAATTTGGCGAAATGGGGAAATGAAAGATAAAATTATAATTTGCTTAACTAAATTATCTAAATAAGAAATAAATGTATATAACCTTAGTATCTATGTATTTATTATCTACAATCCAATAATTAAAAATTCCAGGGCCGGACTTTTTCAATCTAAGTTTTTTTATTTTTGTATTGAAATTAAGTTACCCTGTATATGTTTTTCAAATTATATGGGAATAATAAAAGTCCATACATCAGTAAACAAAAGCTTGTGAACAGATTTTTTGTCGCACCTTCATTGATTTTTTTACAAGCGATTGAATTTGGCGAAATGGGGAAATGAAAGATAAAAAATTATAATTTGATTATTTAAAATATATCGTTGGAATCATGATGGAAAATACTAATAAATTAAGGAAAGACAATGTCGTATTTGAGAAACAAAGTAGAGGGTGGCAACAAAAATGTAGAGAAGCTAGCGGTTTTCATTTTAAAATTTTGCTGTAAATATTTGTAAATTATTAAAAGGAACTTGTGTTAAAGATTTATTTTAGATAATTTAGTTAAGCAAATTATAATTTTTTATCTTTCATTTCCCCATTTCGCCAAAATGTAAAAATATAGCAATAAAGGTGCGACAAAAAATCTATTCACATGCTTTTATTTACTGATTTATGGACTTTTATAATTTACCATATAATTTAAAAATATATATTATGCAGGGTGATTTTCTCTACAGAAATAAAAAAAAGTCCGGTCTTGGAATTTTAAAATATTAAATAAGTACTGCATTATATCAACTGCGGTAAGTACACAAATTGTATAAAATTTGAACAAATTGTGATAAATAGTAAGGAAGTTCTGGCCAAAAGTAATATTGGCCATAAATAGTTTATCATCCTGTATCTCAGTAATTAAGCGCAACAGATAAATTTCTATACCCATTCGTGAATAATCAAGGGATTCTCTATCATCCTTAGAAGTATGCACAGTTCGTCATGAAACACCCTGTATAAAATATAAAAAATTCATGATTCTGAAATTCAGTTAATATAATTTTTAGAATAAAAATTCGTAATCATTTTCTTACAGATTACTTTCTTGACTATATATTAAGAAAAAATAGTAAATATTCCTCCATTCTCTTTCTCTCTCTAGATATGCGCTATATTTGGTCAAAATTTACTAAAATAGTAAACTTTGATTTGGTAGAGCAAAAAGTGTGTATAAAGTTGCCTATATTCGGGCGTTCGTAACTCCTTGAAATATTTAGTTTCAAAGAATTCCATTTACCAATTTAAAAAAAATGTTTCTAAATCTAAATTTTGCGTTAAACAAGACGCCATGATATATTAACAGAAGCGAAAATCTTTCGTTTAAACAAGCTTACTAAGAAAAATTCCTCATATTTTTGTTGACACTAGAAATGGTCTTATTTATAGTAAGTAAAAATGACCTGTTTCAAAATTACAAGGATTGCGTTGTTCAAGGACCACGGTATGTTCATGTATTAGTGTACAAATAATTTATTCTTAATCTATTATTATTGGCCACTGAATTGAACACATATAGTAGGAATCATTGGTAAATTGTGCCAGCGTGGACCTCGAGGATTGGACTATTTAATGCAAAAAATTGAGTATATATACAGTACAATCTAATGTTAAAATTGACTGGATATCATTCGGTTGAATATAATTTAAATATATGTCGCATATTAATTTAGTGAAAAATGAGTAGGTTAAAACTTTTGCTGTCGAGCGTTGCAGAAAGCGGGACTTGTGTGTTAATTAACTCCACCAATTTTTGTGTTGTTGCTTCACTCGAGAGTCTCTTCCGCCCTGTATGTGGAATAAAACTTAATAAAACCAAATCACATAAAAACTAAGCACTTGTTTTCATGTTTCTATCGATTACGTAAAGACTGTTGTATGTTGTATTTATTTATCATGTTGCATCTTTTATGGATGAGATACGATGTAACTATCTATGACGTCAGTAAACAGACACTATTGATATCTTTATCCAGTCGCGTTTTGTAAAAATTCACAATGTATTTGTTAGGAAAGTCTCTAAATCAATTATTTCTTTTACTATTTGTATTGACCTTTCATTTCTCCATTAGAATAAATTAATGAAATAATACAGGTGTGGTTTACTTTTGACCTAAAGTTCAAATATGCAGTAATTGTACGCAAAACGAACGTTAAGTAAAACGGGAAGGATATCGGAATGTGCCTGTGTTTATGCTTTATACAAAGTGAAACCGTAATTGTAAATCTCGAAAACCACGGGGGAGTTTCAACGTTTCAGCTGGTTTTCATTCATCAAGTTTCACAACAGATATTGAAAATGAGAAATGCATTATCCAGTCAATTTTAATAAATTCTTGGTACTAAAAAAATCTACTATTTTTAATAAATAAGTTTTCTAATTTGGGTATCGTATTGCACTTGGCATAATCACAAAAAATGGATCACATCGCTAAGGGGTGTCACGATCAGCCGATTCCGATCTTCCGGGAGGGGGGTGGTTCCTTTTTGGTGGAGGCTGTAGAGGAAAAAGTCGATGTTCCGAGGGCCAGTATATCTGTCGTTCCCCGTCCTCCGATGACGCTATAGCCGCAATGGATGGCACATATTGTTCTGGCATCCAGTCGAAAGAGAACGCGCTCCCCGACTGTGTGCTCGGAGTAGCCGTTGGTGTTGGAGGAGCGCTTCCAATGTAGGGGCTGAGTTCCTGGTGGCACAAGTCAGGAACTTTTTGTAAAGTATCCGACCAAGGAGGGCTGGGGTTCCACTGGTCCATAAGCTCACTAGGATCTACCTTAAGAAGCGTTCTGGGTCTTTCTGTTATGTGGGAGATGACGAGAAGCCCGCTACTACCCCCTTCTATGTCATGTGCGTCGTGATCAGCTACGTCTAACTGAAGGTTTTGTAATTCTTTGGGCTTTCGTTTACTGTATGAATAATCTACTGGCTCTGAGTCTGCACGCCTATGATGGTGGTGGTGTTGACTGTGATGTGCGTGCGTAGCAGCTGCATGATGAGATAGATGAGGTTGCAAAGTCGTAGGCATTGCAGTTAAATGTGCATATCCGCCCGTATCATGACTGGGCACAAACTCAGGTCCTTGCGTATGTTCGGGATAGTACAAAAGGCGAGACGAAGGACCAACGTCGTAAGTAAGGCCGTATTGTAGTTTATTTTGAACAGAATAATAATGGTATAACCAGCTATTAGTTTTCATGACGGCGGCTTCGGCATCACTGAGTACTTGATTAGTGCACACAATTACAGGTTGTTGATTGCTTTCCGAGCTTTCTTTAACTTGCAGCACACAGTGCATCCATATCCACTCCCCTGAACGCCGCTGAAATTGCGCCAGCAAGATGCAAGAGCGCTCTTGTTCCGATTGGGTGACTGCAACGAATACAGCAATGAAAATACTCACTCACAGGACGTGTTTGCTAAACAAAGATAATTTTGCCCCATTCGTACTTAGCACACATATAAATTACACTCACATATGCACATGCAAAGATACATCAATTCAAGAAGCATGATTGTTTGGCTGAGGTGCAAATACGAGGGGAAATGTAACTAACCCAGTCGATTTTAGTTTAATCAAGAGAAATTCGTGATCAAGAGCTGACACCTACATCTTCATGACTGGTAGATTTTTATGTACCCTCGTGGCCACGAAAATATGCCTACGGTATTCCAGTGGAACAACCTGTATTTTTTTCTTCGATATGTTACATTGGCGTTTGTTTAAATAATGGCGTAGAAAATGAGGAGGAACTGAAAAACACATTAGGTTCCTGCGGAATTTAGTTTTTGAATTCTTCATTAAAGACGAGTTTTCCTCACAGATTTTGCATTTTTTTTAAATTCATTGAGAACAATTTTTGGTGAACGAATATTAAATGGGGACATTTTTTGCACCATAAGAGAGGGCATATATTTATTTGATATGAATTTCTAGATTTAAGCCCAATTTTTCGTAAAATCTAATTCTTCTGATGGAGATTATTTTCAACAGATTTTATTAAACATGCTTAACAAATCTAGACATATCAAATGAAAGCTGAAAGCATGCCCTTTTTTATGGTGCAGAAACGTATGTTCCCATTTAAAATTTGTTCACAAAATTTAATTAATAATTTTTTCTATGAATTTTTTACATTGCAAAATCTGCGTGGAACACTCTTCTTTAATTAAGGGGAATTAATATTGTGTACATGGAGTCATATACCGGGCGGCCACGAGTCAATGTACGCCCCCAATTTTTTGGTTGTTTTTGAATTTAAAAATTTAAGCACAAATTAAACAAGATTTTAGTGAACCTTTTAAAAACACTTTTATTATTACAAATGATTTCGTTAAGAAATGATTATTGGCGAAAAAATTATAGCTTATGAATCATTATATCCGATTAATAAAATTAAAAAAACAGTCCGGTCCCATTTAAAAATTTTCCATAGGACCCCTACGGAAATGAAAATGAAAATTAAATTTCGTTTTTTTTTGAGAAAAACCTAAAAATAGTCGCATCTATCAGTAATCTAAATAACTATTTTAATCTTTAGAGGCAAGTTTACTATACCTTGCTAATAATTTTCATGGCCTACTTAGTAATTTTCTCACATCGCGTTCATCTGTTTATTTTGTAGAAAATAAAATATCGTTCGTACCTACTTATTTTTTGGAATTTTCGAGAAAGGAAAACACTGTTAAAGTTAGAGTTTCATGCTTTATAAAACACCACAAAAAACATGGTCATTCTATTTAAGGAAAAAAAGTTGATGTCACTTCCTGTTCAACCGGAAGTGATATTTTCGTTCCTGTTAGTCTAAAAGCCCACGTTTGTCTTACTCGCGTATACCAAAAACGGAATTTTTAAATTTAAAATCAACCGAAAAATTGGGGGCGTACATTGATTCGTGGCCACCCGGTATGAGATTCAAAAATAAAATCTCGTAGGGACCTAGTTGTATATTTTTCAGTTTTTTCACATTTTCAACGCCATTATTTAATCAAATACTAACCTTCTGGCATATCGCTGAAATCAAAATTTCATGACGAACAAAAATGCTAAAATACGCAGAGTATTCAGTTTAAAACAAAAAAGTTACTGTCACTTCCGGTTAGACCGGAAGTAGTAGCACACAATTGTGCCAGACTTTGGCTTTAGTGGACCTTTATTGTCCACGGTCCAAATTTCGAAGGCCATCTCTCATAATAACCGAGTTATTCCGTGGGCAATATTTTTGTGACCACTCGGTATATCAGAAGAAAAGGTGAAGAGGCGTATCTGAAACATGGCACTGTATACCGACAGGCAGGTGCAGGATAGACTTCCTAATTTCCTAAATAATCAAAAATAGAAATACCTGCAAAATTTTTGACAAGCAACAAAAATATTTTTTTTACTGTGAGATTCGATACACTTGAAATAAATAATTTAAAGCGAATACGATTATAATCAGGCTCTGATGCGTTCCTATAGCTCATCATCTACTTAATCTTTATTTATTTCAACAATTTGTCGCAGTCGGCAATAAAACGTGATTTATAATGATTTATGGCGTTTTATTCACAAAGCGAGAATATCTCAACTATTTTATGTATTTCGATCAACGTAAATTTGGTGAATTAAAAGAGCATAGAAGGAAGAGGCGAGCATTTCACACACCCGGTATGTTGATAATTTTTGCTATACTTACTCAGCCGGTGTTTGGTTTGGGCCTCACGCGTGCATTCCCAGTGCAGCAGCCGATACCAGGACACCCCCTGCAGATCCGAGCGCGGAAAGCCCAGGTAGAATTCGCCGCTGCAACACAAGTGTAACAGTTGTCGTGATTTACGGCATTGGATGTCACCGGCTCTCCCGCGACCCGGTGACCTGGACCGCCCCGGCATCACGAGCAGACGTTGATTTATCGCACGAGCGAACAAAGCCCTATAGCGTATACCTCATAGCGCACGTACCAGTGCCGTACTTCTGGTACGGCCATTGCCGGATTTATGGCATCGTTACCATCTCCATGCCCCACACTGCGATCCCGGAGTAAAAGTACCTACGTGGGAAAATGTTATTGTATACGTCCAATATTCATTTGAGCCATTGCCCAATACAACACCCAGGGGACGCTTTAGAAATGTTTTGCTGCATAAATACCACCGTCATAAGTTAGTGGGTACGGCTATGGCGCGCTTTCGAAAAAAGAACAATACTTTTATAGAGCTTCGATCGCTAGTTGCGGTTAGTTTCATAGATAAATACTTACTTGTTGTCGATGTGGATAAACCTCATGTCCATGGAGTGGATCGAGGTAAATACGTTGGTGGCACCCTGGACAACACATTCCCGTGTCTCCGGCATGGCGACGGGCGTGCAGGTGGCCAGGAAGACGGGTTCGTTCCGACTACACAGCGGCAGATATGACAAGTACCTTCCTTGGACGAGCACCACCTAAAATATTTATAGAACGGTGCATCCATAGCTCAACATATGAAGTAACATTAAAAATATTTCCGCACTGTTCAATACTATTTTTTGTGTGTGCAATAGAAAACGCAACAACAATCTGAATCATCCAGCAGTACCGGCAAACATGCTCTGTTCGGTTGAATAGCTCGTCCACGTCAGTTCTGACATCTCAAGATTGGAGCTTGTCAGTAAGGCGTGAAATAGAAGTGGAGAGCCTTGATACGGGTTACGACGGCAGAGATGAATGAAAGGACAAGGCGGATAATATAGGGTGCTAGTTTGTATGGTTACCTAACGATGGTTGTCTTTAGCTCTGGACCTACAACCATTTGATCTTCAATTTTCCCTTCGACGGACCTAAATCTGGTTCAATCGTGACGTTATTGGTAGGATTTTTCTTTAAAGAACTTATTTCGCACTGCCATCGGTTCGATCAACTGAAGAGTTCTGAAGAGGATCATGAGGCGCCACTTCTGAAGCAGTTCAATCTGATACTTAGATAACGAGCAATGGTCATACATAAATGAACAAATCTGTTTTTACCAGTTTCAACCGCCTCCTGATTGCATGGATGTTGTGAAGATGGAACGCATATTTATCACTTGATAAATCCTGCAGCTGATGATTTTTGTGACCCAAGGAATTTTGCCAATTTAAGAAATCCAAAACTGTCTCTTGACGAACTGGACTATGAGGCATTTATCGACGGGACTAAATGTTTTGGAGCAGCATCAGCAGTACCCGCGACTGTAGGCATAGAGTGGCGCTTTGGAATTCTGATGAGAGTCATTTCCATAACCTTGTCGCCAGGCCAGATTTTGCATTCCCTATCCCTGTCCCTGCTGGTTAGACCCCAGCGAGTAGGCGTCATAACATACAGCACTACTACTAGCCATGGTTGCGCCTCCACCTACTTTACATATTACGTGTGTAATGATATATAGATCGTGATGTTCTCGTACATGACACAACACACAAACTAACTGAACGCCCCCTTTTAATCGATTATCTACACTATTTTAAATATTACCACTGACCCATTTTCACAACCATTTATGGTTTGTTTTATGACGGCACGTACTAAACGATGTACTGGGTGGTCCAACGCGGTTATGCCAGAGTTACGTATGTGCTAATTTTTCGAAACTTAGGCTGAAGGCGTAAATTACTGTCGGGAATTTCTCCAAATAGAATCGAAATCAAAATTTGTGGCAATAAACGAATCAAAATCCAAAATCACTTCTGGATTAGGGAAAACTCTTCAAACAACCGGACACTGGGCTGCCATCAACATGCAACTGATGCAATACGTTGACTTGACTAGGACACCTCCTAAGGGTGACTTCGTCTAAAACGTTCACACATTGAGATTGGAGCAGAAGGAATCTTCTGCTACAGTTTGGGACTCCTTTAACTTATGGGTTGTGTCTTGTTTCACTTTTGTCGGAATCGATGCAGCGACATCCTCCAATACTTCTTTCGTGCCAACTTTGCTTCTCTTTTGTCAAAATCCAAAACCACTTTTGGATATGGAAAAACATTTCAAACAATTGGACTGCCATCAAAATGCAACTGGTGCGATATCTTGGCTTGGGTAGGACACTTCCTAAGGGTGACGTTTCGTCTAAAAGGTTCGCATATTGAGAAGTGGGAAATCTCATGTTATAGTTTTAGATACCTCCAACTTCTTAATCTATGGCTTGTGACGCTTTTGTCGGGATCGATGGAGCTTCTTCTTCATAATAACATCCTACCCTCTGTCGCATCTAACCCTATGTGCAATTTTGCTTCCTTCCTCCATAATCCAAACACTGCAGCTGAATCTTACATCCCAAGACGCAAACTCAATTCGTTTCGATCTATCTAAAATTAGGAGAATTGGACTCAAATAATCTTGGCTTAAAACGATCTAAAACATGTCAGGCCAAGTTGTAAGCTACGATATCTTGAAGCAGGTATTCTAAGCGATCATCAAGTTCCGGCAGGAGATATTTTAGAAATCCAAGCTTTAGGTATATCCAAGGCATCAAGGTCCCTTAAACAAGTTACCTTAGGCGATATCTGCAAAAAAGTCGATTTTCTTATTGGTACTTTAATGGAACCTGTTTTACCATCACGAGCGACAAATTAACTCGACCCTTCACCCATAACTGTTGAACCATAAATCCCTCCTAACTCTAATGACAAAGTTATAGAATTCGTTACCCAATTCGCCTCAGGACAGCAATATTATTCTACGGTACGCATAAAATTGCAGTTATAATTATAATTAAAATAATAATCTGATCAGAGCACTTAAACATCTAATAAACGTAAGAGGAACATGGCATTAAAATATTCCATTACAAAATATGTAGCATGCCAGTCTGTGGATTTAGAAATAATATTGAGCAACAATATTGCGGGTACAGATGTTGGAACTTATTATATCAAGAGCAAACGTCGATTTATTTACTAGCCTGTAGAGCTGTAATTTGTTTCATTGGGTTTGTTATTACGTAGGCGTTATTGAATCCATTTGACTTAAAAACTGTAACGGATTCTAAACATCAATCAACTAAAATTATAAATTTATATGAGAATAAACCGAAGAAAATTAATAACTTTGTGAGGGATATTGCAGCAAAAAAGAAATCAATAAATATTTCTCACATTTTTAATGAGTTTTTTTGGGGCATTCACCATTAGGTGTTTGCTGCTCGTGATTTAATCCCACTGGCTTCTTCATTTTTTACTGTGTTTATTAGAAGCGAATAATCAACATTCACATTGATTTAAATCACTCGTTAAATCGCATAAAGCGAATTTAATTTATACAACTCTACAATTCCTGAAGTTGCCAAAACGATGCATACGAAGTACGAAGGTTCTGCTTTACAAATATGCTCGTTCCATATAGCCGAGATGTCACCTACATATTGCACATATCTCCCAGGTGAGCACCACTTTTCAAACGCCTAATGTATGCGCTGAGATTCGAAGAAACAACTATGGTAGCTTCTAGCAGCAAATAACGATAACAATAATAAAGTGTAATACGTGTTGCATCGTAAATGTGCAACTTGTATTTAGATAGATACCTCCAGTATCTATGGTAACTATTCTAGGTGTGGGTGGAATCACTACTGCTGTACCCGATCGGCAAGGGGGGATTCGACCCGCTGAGGTTACTGCATAGTGAAAGGCAGATCCGGATCGGTACATTCTAACCTATACAAGGCATGTATGTTTGATCCTGAATAAGAGTTTGTGCCAAAGCAGCAAAAAATGTCACAACCCTTCGACCGACTAGCCTGGAGCAATATTAAACCATACGTACTTAATAGAATATACCAGGCGACTCCAATATGTTGTCAGACATTTTTAGAAGTAAATGTGATTTGTCTTTTACCATGAGACATCAAAATACAATTGGGCTTAGGAAGAGTGCCAATTTTTCTTTCAAAATTAGGTATTCATGTTGCTCTCTAGGAAAGTTCTTCTTAAGAAGCGTGTAATTCTCGCAGATTTTGCGTTCTTAAATATTAATGAGAGACAACTAAATTTTAAATGGAAACAAATTTTTTTTTGAAAGATTCCAATTTTTATCGTATATTGCATGTATTGCATTTTACTGATCGATATTTCAATTAATTATTACTGTATTTTTCCTGGCCTATAAATGGACAGATAAAATAAAATATATAAATAAGTAAATCCAACGTCTACTTTATATTCGATTCATAAATAAAATTCTGCAGGGGGCTACTTGTGTTTTTCAGTTTTTTTCACATTATCGATGCCATTTCATGCCAACTTGCGACATATCGCTGAAACCAGAATTTCATGACGAGCATAAAACTACATTTGGTGTTCCATTTACAGATGGTGTCACTTCCGGTTAAACCAGAAGTAGTGTTTTGTGCACAATTATGTCAGATTCTGGCTTTAGCGATATATGATCCATGATTCTAATTTAAGAAGTTTATCTTTCATAATAAATTTTCCCGTAGGCAATACTTCCTTGGTCACTCGATATATGCTATCTCATCCCCCTATTCCATAATCTCCAGTAGAGACAACAAATCCTGTATCTGAATTCCGTACACAAAACTGAATAATTCTTCTCGCTCAGCATGAGACCTTAATCCGACTCCAATCCTTCAATCATCTCTCTGTACACGATCTTCACATCTTCAAATTGATATCGTCAAAATCCAGAGGAACCTATTCTTCAGTAAACGGATCTGGGAGATAGTTGTCTCCTCAATAGGTTCTTAAACCAGTCCCAGCACCTTCACAACTTTGATCCTAGACTTTCCAACACGAGGTATATCGACTGGCGATAAGCAATAATGGCAATGGTTTAAAAGGACTAAAAACGAGCGTGGAAATCAGAGCACTAGCAAATGCGAACGCTTGCTTCCCCAATAAATAATAATAATTACCTTTTGGTCGCCGAATCTCATTTGTCTCCTAGCATTTCTAGATACATTCATTCTACATAAAAACAGCCGTATTTCATCACTTGAATTACTACTATTGGACCCCGTGGTTACTGGCCGTCCCAATTCACACTGAATTGCTTGGTGATCTTGCTTATCTATAATATCATATACGCTATCCCCATGGATCAACAGGTCCTCCTGGAAGAAAAATATAAAATTCATAACTTTCACCTTTGCTAAACCTACTACAGCACGTAATTGGGCCAAGTTTCAATCAATTCCAATCACATGCTGATGTTCAGTCCAGTAAGGGGTTTCTACATACACATATACATATTGTTACGTAACGCGTAATAGAATAGAAAGATCAATTGTGCCCCCTCTTACCAATACACGTACTGTAATATTCTTACTGTCGTCGTTACATTTGTTATAATGTTGTGTACAAAGCAGTGACGGTGGGTGGAGTAGTCGACGTATTAATAAGACGAAAAATGCAACGTCATTGACGTTGATGACATGAAATCAGCCGGTCTAAAGTCATAAAGTCACAATCACAGATATAAATCCGGAACAACGCTTGTCAGAGCCAGACGAAAGGATTCCCTACCGGCACATCATAATGTATAGTATTTGATACAGAGTGATTCACAAAAACGTATCAATTTCAACTCCATATGTTCCTCATCTCAAAAAAAGGAAGCGAACGGTATTGCTGTATTTCCAGTGCTGTTTAGAAATTCACATAGAAGTAGTATGAATGGACGCCTTTTCTAAAAAGAGTTGAAATCCTCTACTATCCGTTTTGGGCGAGTAATTAAATTTTCTAACTCAGTGGAGACGAATGTGACTGGGATTAAAGAACATGGAATTTCCAAAATCAAATATAATTCCACGTCCAGGGACACGCTTTGAAATGTCAAGTTTAATGGTTTCTCCTGCGCTGCTTAATGCTTGTTGTGTTCTTCCTATATGTATATAAAGTAGTTCCAAGAACTGCTTAATAAATGATTTATTAAAGAGAGTACCTACTACGAATAGCTGGTTAAATAGAAGGTATAAAAAATTATGGTGATGAATTAAGCTCACTCTTAAGCTTAAAAGCTCAAAAAGTTCGCTCACCTGTAAAACACTCACCATGGAATGGCCCAGGTACTCAGCAGCATTATCCGATATGTACAATAATTTTCCATTCTGCGTCATCATCATAAGGAAACCGCTCAACGCCTGCAAAAAATAAATAGTATCAAAATCACATAACACAGTACAACCAATGTAGTTAGTGTCGAATATATATTTGCGTTTTCGTTATCCTGTTTTAAAAAAATATGTACAAAAGAATTGTGGCAACATGTTTCGACCATCTTGTAGTGGTCTTCTTTTGAATCGAGGACCTCACTCCAGAAGAAGACCACGTGACAACAAGATGGTTGAAACGTCAAGAATTAAAAATCTTCAACATGGCAGAAAACTCTAAAACTCCTTTACAAAACTACGTAACTTCTTTTATTAACAAATAAATTTTGATTGGTTTTTTTAACCATTTTTTCGCTTTTGTCTACTAACCCCTTTCAATAAATTGTATGATACGTTTATCAATGGGCTCATTCAGCACTTTCTTTTTATTGGATCATCGGGAAGATCTTGAAATTCTAAATCTTTTGCAAAAAAGCAGAATTCTGTGAGACCTATAAATCATCTAAAAAACATCATAAACATGGGCCGCACTCGCTTTGTCGATTCTCCGGCGTGACGTCATCGGATATGTACCGGCTAGCCAGCCGATACATATCCATCCCTATCCATATTTAAAACAGTGAAATGTTTCAACCTCGGTTTCAACATATATTTTTAGAAAATTATAAATATTGAATTAAGGAACCGAATATTCAACTATACAAAACTACGTAACTAAACTGATCAACAAAATAAACATTACACGGCCAAATTTGTCCTCACTTTGGAACTGAGTAAATTTGAATTGCTGCATTTTACATATAAAGTTTCTACACTGTGCTGAAATTTCAAAAATTTCAAAATTTCAGCATGGTACCATTTGAACAAAAAATGTTTTTCTGTGTTTTAACGCTAAAGGCGTAAAGATGGCCTCACATCTCGGAACGGTTTTTGAATTTCCGCTTATTTCCTTTATTTATAGGGTGATCTCAAAAAATTCACTTTTTGGTCGATCAATGATAACTTTTTCACTCGTAAACCGATTCTCAAAATCTAGGGCTCATGTTGAAGCTAAAACTTTAGGTAAGAAAACGCGAAGATGGTAATCGAGTCAAAATAAAATGTCAAAATACAGGGTTGCATTGAAATTAACCCAAGTCCGAATTACCCCCGAAATCTGGTAATATGAGAGATTTGCTATAAAGTCAACTTGCATTCGAACAAACCCTTCATTTTGAACACTTCAGGATGTTGCATGAGTTAAGAATCGTTGGTGGAGGAACCAAATTGCAACTGCATGTTTTCGAAAATGAGAATTATTGGCGCTCTTGTTCACCTGAAAATTGGACTTCAAAACTTTAAATGGACGTCATGCAAAGAAATGTTAACCGCCAAAATTTCGACTATTTTTGAACAATTAAAGGATTAATCAACAAAAGTGGCAACCAGTGACAGATAATAAGCCAGTGCGAAAATTCTGATTGTCGTTACAAGAATTTTCAGGTAAGCAAGAGCGTCAATTCTCCTTCAAAAACATGTAGTTGCAATTTAGTTTCTCTACCAACAATTCTTAACTCATGCAAACAAGTCACATCTTGAAGTGTTCAGAATGAACGGTTTGTTCGAATGGAAGTTGTCTTTAATTCAAGTCTCTCATAATACCGGATTTCGGGGGTAATTCAGATTTGGATCATTTTTAATGCAACCCTCGATTGCCATCCTCGCGTCTTTTTTTTTAGCTTCAACATGAGCGAGCCCTAGATTTTAAGAATCGGTAAAAAAGTTATCAAGGCAAGACCAAAAAGTAGATTTTTTGAGATCACCATGTAAATAAAGGAAATAAGCGGAAAATTCAACAACCGTTTATGAAGTCCATCTTTAAGCCTTTAGGGTTAAAATACAGAAAATTTTTTTTGTTCAAATGGGACCATGCCGAAGTTTAAGAAATTTTGCACTGTTTCATTTAGCACCCTGTAGAAACTTTATGTGAAATGCCCAATTTTAGCAAAAACACAAACTAATAGACAAAAGATTGGACTAGCGAATGCTCTAAACAAAAACCAAATCGCTGGCAGCAATCCAAATTTACTCAGTTTCGAACTTGGTGCAAATTTGGCCGTGTAACGTTTATTTTGTTGATCAGTTTAGTTAAATTAACTACATTTTTCTGGGAAAGTGCACAGAATTAAATTAATACTAACCTCTTTCAATAAATTGTAGGAACTACAATTTTTAGTTATTAATTTCGGCACCTCACAAATTACAGTCGGAAAAAGAAAATTTTAATAAAAACATGGTTTTATCAAGTCTACTGTTAATTATTTAAGCAGCAAAAAAATGTCAAAATAATACTTAATTGAGAATTGACAGAAACACATAACAAAATTTTCTCGGTGTATGCATTCTGTTGGATTACAAATTGTTACCATTATATATTTTTATTTTTTGTAAACTTATGCAGTAAATTAGGGAATTGAATAAAATATTTTCTAAAACACCAAAACGTCTAATTGCTCTACAATATACGAAAGACACACATAGTAAGGGTAAATTTGTTTATTATATACCATTAAAATATTTAAAAAAAAACGTTATTTAACAGCATTTTATTATTCATATATTCATATATATATTTATTCCAGTTTGTTACGTTGTTCTAATGTTTTCCTTTAATGACTTCAACTAATCGATGCATATAAATTTACATTATGACATTTAAATTAGTTGTAATAATCGTACTATTTTAGATATTTTATCTGCGATAACCGGAATAAATAACAAACCGATAATCAAATTAATTTCAGTCGATTAAAAAAACATGCGGTTTGGAAAATTTGAAACGATGAAAATATTGTTAGAATCCTTATTCGAGATAAGACACCCATGAATAATGGCACCAAAACTTCGAAATAATGTGTTAATATACAGGGTCGGATTGACAAGACCGTGGAAATGAATCACTTTAGTGTATTTACTCTTGAAACGTCCTGTATGACTTTACTGCCTTTATCTGAAACCATAACATAACTTTCCAGGTAATTTGAAGAAAATAACAGCCTGATAAAGTGTAGCTATAAAGATTACTGTTGTTTAGATTGTTATGGCGTGTTTAATTTATCAATAACCATAAAATAAATATTCCAGATAAACCAACTGTGCAACTTATTTTTGAACTATTGTTCAAGAAAGTGCGTAAATATAAATTATTTTTTCTCTTTGATAGGTATCTGATTTGCTCGAACAGTTAGGTCCATTACCCATACATATTAAATGACACACCGACTATAAGCTTCCAATAAAAGTGGTTTTTAATGTCTTGATAAAATTAGTGAGATCAATGTATCCACTCTTTCGCTATCCAAGAAACATTTAAGGAATGGACCTATCGAGCTTGTCATTAGATAAAAAACATTGTCACGTGCTTTCCATCTAGAACTGGTTGTTGGTTTTTAAATCGAGCAGACCCGAATAAAAAAAGTGTCAACACAGACTTATTTCCTGTATTCTTATTCACGATTTTATCTTTGCAGGCGCATATATATGTATTATATCCCAGTTAATCTGCTAGATATAAAAGAATCTAAATATAAAAGATGCGTCAAATCGACTGGTTTGAAATGTTGTTAATATCCACGTTCGCCGCGATTCCCAATAAAGATTATCATAATAGCTGACAGTTATAAATTCTGTCTTCTTGATGAAATTCATTCAGAATTGCTAGTCTCAAATATGGTGTGAAAATCGGACAATATTCATGAAATAAATAGCAACACTTAGGCAATCGATAAGGCATAACGTTACAGTCTGAAATAATGATTTATACGTTTATCCTTAAATAATCAAAAAAAATTTCTAATAAGGAAATAATTTTCTTTTAGGTTTTTTGTTTTGTCATCGTACAACGGACCCGGCTGTTATTCCAAACGAATTTACGCTGAAATATGCCTGGGTTTAAAAAGCAGAATCAAAATACTCATAGGTTGGATTTTTGATAATTTAAATACGCAATAAATAGTTATGCCTATGCTAAATAGCCCACTTTTTTATTCGAAAGTGAACTTTAATTGTGCATAATGTTTCCATGTCCATAGCGTGTAGGTAGCCTTATATATTCTTGTAAACATATTTAAGTCAGATAAACCTGAAGATGCACTAAATTTATTGATTCGATGATATCTATTGTGTGGTAAGGCTGGCGAAAATAAAAAAAGGTAATGCTTTCTCATTGAAATAGAAGCAAATTATGTTAAAATAAACAAAAGGTAGTTCTATAAAGTAAGTTACAGCTTATCAAAAATCAAAGTAAGCATTGCAAAGAACACGATTCTTAGGATCGAAGCGTGCTATGGTTTAACCTAGAAAATAGATTTGTACCCGATTGCAAATATTGTAAAATATACCTAAGAGAACATCTTAGGAGAAGATTAACATATTTTACGGGTTTGTTGTGTGTAATAAATTTCAAACAGCGACTATAATGTCTGTATTTGCTTGTATTATATGGTTATTTTAAAAATACATTTGTTTACGATCTTTTAAATTGTATGCCAAGAAAAATTCCTTTTCAATCAAGTTTACATACTTACCCGATTAGCAGGAACTTGTCGGCCATTTAATTATTTATCGATCATTTATTTCCTAGCAACTCGTTCGTTTGGATGTTTGACAATATGAACATAAATATAGCCCCCACACCCCACTCCGCTTTCTCACCATTAATCATTCAATCCTATTTATCCACCGACCTGCGCTTATATGGGGTGGCATTAAGAATTTTTTGAAACAAGGAATTACTGCCAATACATTATATACACTCAGCTATAGTGAGTGCTTCCTTCCCTTCCTTTCCCAGGTGATAGGTGATGTGTTGATTCTTTGTTGATTGCTTAATTAATCGAGTTTAGATTTGGGTTATTAAGTGGATATTCTGGTATTGCGAAAGATATTCTTGTCATTTATTCAAATAGCATTTTGTCCAAAGCTAATAAAAAAATCATCCCTGGTACGGTTGGTTTTAGACCGTGCGGCTCTAGGGATGTTCACAAAAAAGTGGAATCTTGTTTAAACATCATAAAATGATTAAAAATGGTCTCATAATCACATCTTCAAAATTTGACAAAAATCGATAAATCCATTCTATGGAAAAAACCCAAAAGAAATATCAATATTTTTAAATGCGCGAAACGCTATCTGACGTCACTATGCGTAATAGGTAAGCGCGCGAGAATGAGTAGTTATAGTCAGGGATCCAGTGAACTAAATTCCACTTATTTCTCTGTTGCTATGTAACTTTTGAACATACTTTTAAAATTAGGTCCATGTTATGTAAAATTTTCTGCCGAATCCATTTCCGGAGGACGATTTGCGATATGAGCTTGCATTCATCCCCTATATTAATTTTTCACCCCTTTTCGGCGATACACGATATTTAAAATTTTTCAGATATAACTCGTGCTATCTCCAAAACTATCAAACCTACAGGGATCAAATTTTAGACGGAGGTTATATGATGTATGGCGACTACGATAGCAACGTTAAAATAGTATTTTGATTATTGATCTTCCAAGAAAAAAATAAAGTACGCGGGGGTGCAGAGATATTCTAGAGAAACATGTAGCATCGAGGTACTTTTTCTATTTCTAGAGATACTATATCGGTTATGTCAGTGGTATTGTAGTAGAAAGTTCAAATTTAATTTTGGTGAAAGAATTTTTACAATCGGAGTATCTAACGAAAGATATAAATTATTTAGTATCGGGAACGACACCGCGCGTTTCGATCGCTTAGGCATGAAGTGTTGTTTTGTGAACTGTGGCAGAACGCGCTCACCATTCGACCGACCGATGTCGCAAAACATACGAAACAACACGTGAAATAACAAATAGAAACGTGTGTGTACAGGGTTATTGGTTATAAATGAAACCCCCTCTTAACTTCGTTATTTTTTAAGATAAGAAAAAAAATTTAAACAAAAGTTTTAGGATATTATATTGGTTTTTGTAAATTTATTCTTGCACAAGCTATAAACATAATGTAATCCAGTTTTTGAACCAAGTCTAAACTAACAGATATGTATATGGGGACCTAAAATTTTAAAATCTCTAACACGTTTTATAACTCGACTTTAATGTTAATAAAAAAATTCAGAAAGCTTTCTTTTGAGCCCCCATCTAGCTGCTCTAAACCACCGCTTTTTTCTTTGCAAATTATTTGGTACACTTATAAAAACCTTTTTCGAGTTATTTATTGATGTATTTGTACATCCAGGAACAAAACACCACTTTCTCCTACTAACTTTCACACTGTTTGAGTCTTCCATCTTAACAAAAACGCATATAAATGAATACTAAAACAAAGAATATAATAGCAAGCAGGTAAACGAGTTTCGCCACCTGTGGTCCGTTACGCATTATGACATCATACGCGCTAGTCTCGCTGCAGGGATCGTTTGCTAGCCTCGTTCGTTTCGGCGAATTTAATTTTAGTTTATTTTTAAGAGAACAAGATTTTTGGGGGTTTTAATGGTTACTACGTGTTTTTGTGGTCTTTCTATCATTTTTTATTACAATTAAAAAATAGTGAACATTCCTACCATTCAATGTACACCATATATGATGGGATACAACCTTGTACCAGCTTAAAGATATTTACAGAGTCTGTCTCTGATAAATGAGAGCAACAAGAAAAAAAAACATATTCTGTAGGACAGCTAAATTTTATATGGGAAGTGGTAAAAAGGAACTATTGTGAAATAAGCTTTTGTGTCGTTCGTAGCAGTCTTTAAGATTTGAAAATAAATTTAGCCATAATTTGTAATCTCGTGTAGATTTGCACATAGTCGATTCCGAAATGATTTGGAAAAGTCTGGAATTGACGTACTTTGTGAGAAAGTTATAATTGTGAACACAAAACACTTCGGCCATATTTATTTCTTTGGAAAAAACCCCTCCAGAATGAGGTATTCAATGATTTGTTAATATTCTAAATTTAGTCTTTAATCACTTGAATTTTGTTTCACTAATAGGGAAATAATTTCTTTTTAGCGACAGATGTTCTTGTCATTTATTCAACTAGCATTTGGCCCGAAGCTGATAAAAAAATCATCCCTGTATGGTCGGTTTTCGAGCGTGCATCTGTATTATCACCAGATGAGATAAAATTAATGTAATTTAGTAAACTATTCAACATACACCATATATGACGGGCTAAAACCTTGTACCAGCTTAAAAATATTTACCGAGTCCGCCTCTGATAAATGACTTAATAAAATTAATAACTTGTAATACTTAGTTAAGAATATTTAAAAAATAATGATTGCGTGTAGATACAAAGGTTTTCAGGAATGTGTAAACTAATATTGCTTATCTCAATATGCAGTGTAATTTAAGCGTTGTGTTGCACAAGACAAGAACGCAAAATGAATGCGAAGTAAGCATCCTTTTAAAAGGCCATAAATAACCGCGTGAACCAATAAAGTACAAAATAAACACAATATAAAATTCCAAAAACTGATTGGAAATCTTAATTTAGTATTAGCTATGAAAGAAAGAACTCGCTTTGGTTTGCTTTAACGTTTAATGTGAAACACCCAGCGGCGTGCAAGGGTTATCTCATAAATCAACCAAAATAATAAGGCTAGGAAGGTAACAAGTTTTCAGAAAATAACCGAGTCGAGCAAAGCAATACTTTGAAGATCCACGTTAATGTCATTTATAAAATCTATGCATAACAGAGGGCCAAGAACAGACCCCCGAAGTAGTTGTCTTATTTCCACTTGCCTGACAGGTAAGAACGAAAGCGTTAAATAAAAGCTTCACTAATGCCAAAGCTGAACGGTTTTTTTAACAAAATACCTGGCGAGTCCTATAATTTTCAGAAGAATACGAATTCAACCGTTTCTCGATTTCTGATGTTAGCTCCTCCTCGGCTCTCAAATACCTACAAACAAAGGAGGTCCTTTGAGAATAAAGGAGCATATAGGCATGTCCTTCCAGAAGCGTCTGAGGATGATGAGGATGGAATAAAATGACATTTCCAGATTTGATCAGTTTGACCCTTTTATTTAACACTGATTTTCCTTTGTCAGGCCAGTCCAAAGAGGCTCGGGCTGCGCAAGGACATTTTTGATTATGATTTTCAGTACCTGTATTTTTTTAATAACAAATAAATGTTGAAGGCATGCAAAATTACAAAATTCGTCGACATTTCCGTGCTAGTTACCTTAGCCCCCTGAAACGCTGCCTTGGTTGCGCCGTTGCAACACAGATCGGAACACTTCTTTTCCCGAGCGACGCGCTTGCTGTAAAGTACGCTCTCAGCATGTAATATATTCTTTAATGATCTTCTATCGGCTTCACCGATCTTAAGAGTGGAGAATTTTTTTTTATAAGATAAATAATAAATTAAAAAGTATACTTGCTTAAAAATGAATCTGTCGGATTGGGCGTATACGGGGTGTGTCGATTTTGACTAGTCAAGGGCAATAAAACTTACCAGTAAAGGTGCTATGTCCAGCTACATGTTGCTCTTGTTAATCTCAAGACCTTTAAAATTTAACCTGTTCTGTTGCGTGTAACAGCAGAGCCGATCGAATTTTGAAAATTACGTGAATTTAATTTTGTTCCGTTCCCTGTGAGGTATATCCTGCTTTGAATACATTTTATAGTTATTAGTCACTTGCAATCGCTTGAAGAAATCTCCATGGTGACTTGATTTATTTTCGCCAGGTCATTTCGTTTATGTAAAATGCTGAAGTTAAACGGTTACTAATTTGGGTTAAAATATCCACTAAGTCAAATTTAAGCATTTATAACTTAAAGTAATGTTTATATAAAGAATGTACACTGTCGAGTATATCTGATAAAAGTCAGTTTAAGCACACTTATCTTTAAAATCAGACTAAAAGAATTTCTCTGCATGTATAAGTACTCTTATAGTTAGTTGGTAGTATACCTGAATCTCTCACGCGATATTTAAAAACGCAATGATAGGTCCACAACCCGGATTTTCTTTCTTCTAATATAAGACGCATACCCAATTAAAACAACATTCACAAGCCTTTCTTTTTTAAAACTCAATCATCTTTCCTATAAGGATCAATATTTTTTAACTTATCTCTAAAACGCAGCATGTTACCAAAATGTCTTAAGAGACAAAAAATAATCCAAAATGAATGGCTATCTCAAAAAAGATAATTTAAAAGTCATTGGCGCATGCACTAAAAAACTGGGGGGACAATGGGTACTGGACCTCCTCTATTTTGAATATTTGACAATTGTTTTTTTGTTTTTGGTCTTTCAAAACATGTGACCCGTTAAATTGAAGCACCGTACCCAATTTTAAATAAATATCTTCTGAAATACTCGATTATTAAATAAAATCATTTTTAAACTTCAAACTTTGACACTGTATATCGAACATGGGGGTCTAAAATATAAAATGGCATTATGAAAATTCTATTATTTTTGCTCAAGGAATCCATGGTTATTGCGGACACCCTGTATAAGATGGTCTATTTTTCCAACGAAAACCACTTGATTCGTCATATTTTCTTATCCATGATTTTTTCATAATTTTTAGAGGCATATCTCTTTCGTTACGAATTTTTATATGCGGCGACAGGGTGATTTCTATAACGTTCTCACTTCAATTTTTTGGTTCGTCTTTGGAAATAAAATAAAAATGTTTAACGTAACTTATAGTATTCTTTCTAAGTATTTCGAGCATTTCAACAAAAAAACAATTGAACATGAAACGTCCTGTACTCGGTCCTGTATATATTTAAAATTTTAAAAAAAAGATTTAAATTCTCTTTCCAAAAATATAACGACGTAAATACATTTACCTTCATATTTAGTAAAATATTGAATTCAAAAAACATTCTAAGCCAACTTGGTGTTAAATTAATTCAATTATTATCAGTATTTTACTAAATATGAAGGAAAATGTATATGTTTTGTTATATTTTTTGAAAGAGAACTTAAATGTTTTTTCAAAATTGAAAAAATATACATTTAAAAAAACCTTGCCTTATTTTTTCCCAGTTTTATTTGATTTTCAATTGTTCTGTTGTTGAAATTTTCGGAACCTTAGGAAAATTTTAATTTTATTTCTAAAAACAAACCAAAAAATTGGGGTGAGAACGTTACGGAACCACCCTGTACATGAATTTAATAATCCGAAGCATTCAAGAGGCTCTATTTTCCCAACGAAACAAAATATCAAACTACGGTTTACACCATTGGATTTGTTATATTTTCATCCATCTCGATGAGTTTTTTGAGAATTTTTGGAGACAGTTTTTTCTCGTTACCAATTTTTATGTGCGATGATCTACCTACCAGAATTTAAAATCCAAGCACTTAGAAGGCTCTATTTCCTGAATGGAATGAGATAGCCAGCTGCTGTTTGTTCCATTTGATTTATTTGGTTCTTCTCTATTCTTGAATTTTTTTTGACAATTGCAATTTTGATATGCAAAGTAATGAGCTGATGGAATGCTATATATATCAGTAAATTTTTTAAAGCCTCTTTCTAGATTCCTTTCCCTCCTATATTATTATTGACTATTTCCCAACCACTTGGATGTAACGAATTTTTTTGTTGAAATAATGCCGTTTGCAAATGCATATTGAAGAAATCACTAGTCACAATTATGAGATTGTAAGAAAAAAATATGTCCATAATTAATGTTTTTGAATCATTTTCACTTCCTAAAATTATAGAGGGTGGACAATAATAATTTTTCAATTTAGAACTTTTTGAATTGAATTCTTTCAATTTTTTCAAATGAAACATCCTCTCCTGTCCTGTCGACGATGTTGTCCATTTTGATTGACACACATCTATATGCGCTGTTGAAATGAGATTTCTACTGTTCCTAAAATTGCATTCTATTTAAAAAAGGCACTTGATCCTGTAATATTGCTTTGGTTCGCCCTGTATATTCGAAAATAATTTCAGTTTATACACTTTTTTATCTAGTTGTATTTTTTTTTCTCTGTTCTCGTATACTAAAAAATAGTCAAATTATGAAACATTTTCTTCGAGGGCCTCACATGGCCTAGCGTCGAGGGTGAGCTTGCACGTAAGCTCGTTAAATGGTCTTGACATATAAATATGATGTGTAAAACGTTACGAAAGCACAATGGGCGTTACTAAAATAAACGCCCACAGTGTTTTAAGATAACAGTTCTTCCCAGTTTTTAGCAAAGCATTCCATCAACGAACAACTAAGGATACGCCTCTCTTAATTCATATTTAAGTGCATTTCTCTTTTCTTTCATGTATAAACAAGCGTAGCAAATTTGAACAAATAATGCCGCGAAAGCATTTTTACAGGGGGAGATGCTAAATGGTCCAGAATCCCAAGCTGGTGTGGTAGTCCCTCAGGGACCTGTTTTAGGACCTTTATACAATATAAATACATTAAAAGTATATTTGTATAACATGTAATGAATGATTTATATTATCATCTGAGTAATGAACCATTGCCATTGCTTCAAGACTATATCCAGGATCTTTCCAAAGAATCAGGCTATGCAATTTGTGGAAACTTCTAACAAACTTCTAACCCCACAATAAACATACTTTAACGTTCTGCTCCTCTAAAGTAGTAAAGTGGGAGATAGAAAACATTTCCTGGATGATCCCAAATTGCTTCCTCCAGCAAAGTCCCACCATAACGGTCTACTCTACCTGGTACTTTGGCTCCTTTACCCTCTAGTACCTTAGGTATACCTAACCAAATATTCAGGGAAGGGACGGTTACTATTAATAATAGTCATCTTTGACGTCGATTATTAAATCATACACATCGTAACCAACAACGATAATAGTAATTTATTGTTATCAAGAGTTTATTATAACTAAGAATGTGTATATTAAAAACTACTATGATGTCCATAATTATTTAATTTATATTAATATTATGCCACATACTGCGAATAAAATGTTTCCCAAGCATTAGAGCGCATATTTTAATTTATTTCTCAATTACTATTTTCAGTGTTACGTCAAGTATCGATTACGGTTGCTTGTTAATTGTTCAACATTTACATTAGTCAGTTTGAGTTTTTTAATGATAACACTCATCAGATACAAGATTTAACCCATAACATAATAATGTATTTATAGAATCAATAACTCATTCTACGGCAAATTTCCTCTGGGGAATTGTGACTAATACCTTCTGGAATCAGTAAAATAATAACAGCGCAAGTAAAGTTCAAGTATAAAAAAATAATACATAGAATGTAGTTGTAAACAAAAAATAACAGCAATAAGTATTGAAACTATTGGGTAAGCAATTAGTATCCGTTCAAATATTCTCTCGCATGTTGATTTTATTATTTTCATCTGAAAACTACTAACTCTTCCTGCATGTGTCTTTATTTCATTCAATCCCAATACCTTTCGATGAGGAACTATTCACTGGACAGTTTACGACTTGCTGAGTAGGAAGTTAAAACAAAAAAGCTGCCTTTACCGGCGTTTTTAAAATATAAAATGTACCGGTCTAATTTTATAGGTGTGGTTAATTTAATTACATAAGTCATCATACTAATTAAATTTGATGTCTAAGTTAACTTTTACTATTACTATATTTTCTGATTTATAGGTTTTTGAGTACTGCAATGAACTTCAGTTAATGACTTGTCGCTTTTTACAATTCGTTCAAAGAGGATATTCATTAGATCACTAATCGGCAAATAACATATCAACTGTAATGAGCGTAAACTTATTAACTTATTTTTCTACGTAAAGAATAAGCGCATAGAGATGCGAAACTACATAACAAAGGGCGCAAGCCTCCAGTAAATCACGGGCGATGGGCGATCCCTCTCCGTTAGTAGACAGGTGTCAAAAATAAATACTTCAAAATTATGCCTCCCCAGTCTTAACTTTAGAACGACACTAAAAGGAATGGGAAGTTTTCTTCTTTAAAAAAGATATTTTTATCAACTGTCAAGTCCTGCTACAAACAACTGACTCATCCTGTATATATAGTTCTTAACTCCTTTTATTTATTTATTTTTATTGTAGCCTATAAGTAGGTTCCTCGGTAGGTTCAAGGTTCAATAAAAAAAGAAGAGAATGAACAAATTGATTTCAACATCCTGAAGGAAGCGATCTACGACCCATGTTCATAGAGTTCTTTCTTTAAAAATGATCAACTGTCAAAGCTCTGCTACAATAAACTGACTCACCCGGTATATATAATTTTTAACTCTTTTCATTTATTTATTTATTTTGTAACTTATAAGAGGATTTAATAAACGGACAGAAGAAAAGGATATTGATTTCAACTCTCTGAATGAAACGATCTACGACCGATGTTGAAACGATCTATAATCCATGTTTATAGGAACTTTTCTTATTTAAAGAAAGATCTTCTGTCAACTATTGAAGTCCTGCTACAAAAACTGGCTTACTCGGTTTATGTAATTTTTAACTCTTTTTTATTTATTTATTTTTATTGTAACTTATAAGAGAGTTCAATAAAAAGAAGAAGAAAGGAAAGAATTGATTCCCCCCCCCCCGGTATATATAATTAATTTTAACTCGTTTTACTTATTTGTTTTTATTGTAATTTATAAGAAGATTCGATAAAAGAGCAGAAGAATAGGAAAAATTGATTTCAAAAAAGCTCTTCTATCAACTGTTGAAGTCTTGGTATAAGAACTGACACCCTGTGTATATAATGTTTTGTTTAACTTATTTACTTATTTTGTAACTTATAAGACAATTCAATAATAGAGCAGAGGACAAGACCAAATTGATTTCAACTCAACTCCCTGAATGAAACGATCTACGACACATGTTTGTAGGAACTTTTCTTCTTTAAAAACAATCCCTAGATCCCTGTGTATATAATTTTTAACTCTTTTTTATTTATTTAGTTTTATTGTAACTTATAAGAGGGTCCAATAAAAAAGGAGAATATTAAATGGATTTTATGGCCAAAGCACATCGTTTGCAAACCCGAAAAATTAAAGAAAAAAAATGAATGTTAACACCCTGAATGAGACGATCCACGACCCACCTTTATAAGAACCTTTCTTCTTCCTCAAAAGAGGTCAACTGTCTTGCTATAAAGAACAACTGAGTCATCCTGGGAATGAATGAAGCGATCTACGACCCATGTTTATAGGGACTCTTCTTCTTTAAAAAGGGCCTTCTATCAACTGTGGAAGTCCTGCTACAGGAAACTGACACCCCGTATATATGTATAATATTTAACCCTTTTTATTTATTTTATTTCTTGTAACTTATAAGAGGGTTCAATTAAAGAGCAGAAGAAAGGAACAAATTGATTTCAACTCCCTGAATGAAACGATCTATGAATATGTTTATAGGAACTTTTCTTCTTTAAAAAAAGATTTTCTATCAACTACCATTCTGCTTACCCTGTGTATATAATTTTTAACTCTTTTTAATTTTTTTATCTTTATTGTAACTTATAAGAGAGTTCAATGGAAGAGGAGAAGATTAAATTGATTTCAATACTTTGAAAGAGGCGGTCCACGACCCATGTTTATAAGAACCCTTCTTCTTTAGTAAATGTCAACTGTCAACTGTCCTGCTATAAGAACAACTGAGTCATCCTATGTCATATATGACTTCATTCTTTTTATTTATTTATTTTTATTATAACTTATAAGAAAGTTCAATAACAAATGGGAAGAAGAGAACAAATTGAGTTCAATACTTTGAACGAAGCGATCTACGGCCCATGTTTATAGTAACTTCTTTTCTTTAAAAATGTCTTCCTCCCATCACATGTATGTAATCCTACTGCTAGAGCCTGACTGATCCGGTTAACTCCTTTTTTTAATTCTTTTGTAACTTATAAGAGGGTTCAATAAAAAAGGAGAAGAAAAGAAAAAATGGATTGTAAACCCTGAATGAAGCAATCTACGACCCATGTTTATAGGGATTTCTCTTCTTTAATATCTTCTATCAACTGTCGAAGTCCTGCTACAAGAAACTGACACCCTGTATATATAATATTTAACCCTTTTTATTTATTTATTTTTATTGTAACGTATAAGGGGATTCAATAAAAGAGAGAAGAACAGATCAAATTGATTTCAACTCCCTGAATGAAACGATCTACGATCCACGTTTATATAGGAACTTTTCTTCTTTAAAAAGTGTCTTCTGTCAGCTGTCGAATTCCTGCTACAAATAATTGACTCATCCTGTATACCTTTATAATTCTTAACTCTTTTCATTTATCATTTTTATTGTAATTTAGAACAGGGTGGGATTGGCATAAGTACTTACAGGAACTTTTTTGGGAAATAATGAGAAGAAACGATACAGGGGGTGAAAATTTCACACTCTTGCAAATTGATATTGGAATTGTTTCAACTTAAGCTTTTCGACTATCCAATTGCACTTGTAATTGATGGAAATGTCAGCAGCTTTTAGAGGAATATTTATCTTTTTTCTACGATTTTTCATGAACCTACTTACTAAATCCCAATTTTAAATTAAAATAAAACCCCTTGTACACGATTATCTTTCAAATTTGAAAGTTTACGTTTTTGTTGCTTAAAATTGTTGACAGCGCCAAATTTATAGACTATTGTTGTACAAACTTATAAAAAGATCTAAATCTATTTTTAATAAGATGTTGAATAAGCGCGCTCTGTCTCTTATATCCCATTTCGAACAGTGAATGACGTTGCTATTTGTGGGCTTGACATACTCACGATAAGCGTAATTGGTTGATAATAGACTGTAATGTTTGTGACTAATATAATTTCGATTATCGTAACAATGTCTTCACTGATAAATTTGTAACAGTGGCAAGGCAAGGAAAAATTATTATAAACAATCACTACCCCCAATTCCTCGTTCTGATTTCATGACATAATCAGTTACAAGGACATACGTCCGTGGACTATGGATGGCAGTTACGTATGTGTTAACACCATTGCTTAATCAGCGTTTTAATCGATACAGTTGTTCATGTATCTGGATTGCTTCACCACATATTGCCATATTTAATGACAGGCTAGAGTCAGATGAAGAGCGGTAGATATTGCGGGCGGGTCCGTGGGAAAGTAGCTGCGTACCCCTCGGCTTGAGGTCACGCGTTGACCCCACTGTAGCCCCCTACCCCGCGCTATTCACGATACAGATCCACCCAAGTGCCCTGAACTAGCACTCTGACTCTGTACTAGCCCAGCGCCAGCGCTCTTGCTCTCCGATAAAGATGGTCCAGCAATTTACTTGACCTCTGCTATATTCCTTTCCTTGCCGTAACTCAGCTCGGTTGTTATGCTCCAATAATAATCCCAATTTTGTGACTTTCAAATTTTTTTCTTTTCAGAAAATTAGCGCTACTTCTTTCGCAATATTTATTGCTGCAAACCAACCTATCATTAGTATTTTTGCAGGTGGTCGCAAAAAGGCCGGTTTATACATAAACGCACATACAGGGTGTTTCAACATCAACACTAACGTATGATTGACTTTCAGTAAGGTTGCCCAGGCACAAGAGCTTTTGCAAGCAGCTAGGGTGGGTGGATTAAATTGCCCCCTCCTCCACTAGCACAGTGGTGCCACAGCTAATTACGGGGCGTTATACTGGGTGGCCACGGAATAACGAAACTATTAAAGACATACTTTTAAAATTTAAAACGTGGATAAGTCACTAAGCGCAAAATCTGACACAATTGTTATTACTACATCCGGTTTTACCGGAAATGACACCAACTTGCTTATTTTAAATATAATATTGTCATGATGGGGTTAAATAGCTCCAACATATGTCATGACACTCATGACATGGGTTAAATATGTCATATGTTATTTTACTATGATAGTTGACTCGCTTTTGGCATAAGTCGGATGGCCACAAGAACCGGCCCAGATTTATAGTTCTTTTATTTATGAACCAACTGTATTGAAATTTGGAACATGCATGTATATAAGACTTATTTTCCAATTTAGTGACTTGTGAATTCAAAATGGCCGACTTCCGGTTTCAACGGAAATAACATCAAATTCGAATTTTTAAATAGAACAGCCTGTATATTTTATTATTTTTCGAATCTACGGTCCAAATTTTATCTGATCACGTTGCAAAATTTACATTTTTTTTAAATAAATTTAAAATTTTTAATTTAATTTTTCAATCCAGAAGGCTGTGAGTTGGGAAAAGTTAATCTATCTCCATTCTGTCATTCACACAAATAATAATTCTTAGCAGTAAGTTAATATTACGTATACTGTGGGCCGATACATTTTAAAGTGCTGGTTTTTGATAAAAAAGTCAATTTTTTTTAAATGAAACGTGTGTGGACCATCCGCAACATTAAATAGAATATTTTTTTAGAATACGACGATATATAATATGTCTAGTTTTATTTTCATTTAACACTAAAAAATAAAATAATTCAAAAATTTTAAAATTATTTTTGAAAAAAATTAAAATTTTTCAAGTGATCAGATAGAATTTAGTCTGTAGATTCCAAAAATAATAAGATATACAGAGTGTTCTATTTAAAAAATCAAATTTAATGTCATTTTCGTCGAAACTGGAAGTCGGCCATTTTGACTGTACACGTCACTAAATTGGAAAATATAAAGTCTTATTGTATTGTTTGTAGTTTATTTGTGGCGGATAGTTAATATTCATTGAACTTAATTCTGGGAATCACGCCAAATTCTAAAAAATAAATAGAAATAAGAAAATTGCCAAAATATGTCAAGATAAAAGTGTAGTATCAAAGGCAAACCTCAACAGTTTGCCCCAGAAAACCACTGTATATAGTTCTAAATGAATATAAATACAATATTGTTATCTAAAATTCGTATCAGTGGTTTTCTAGTATTTTACACTAGAAAATATAACAAAATGTATATTATATAATATATAGATATATATATTTATATGATATGTAAAAAACAATTATAAAACAATAACTTATCTTAACAGAACGTTTCGAACCAAAGTCTAGGTCCTTTTTCAACTGTGATTACAAAAAATGACTTGTCAAAAAAGATCACTTTGACACCTGACGCTGATTATTAATTAATGCATAGATCACTAGATAAAGAATTCTAAGTTATTTTGATATTTCCGTCACGTACTTCTTTTTGGAGAATCGGTAGCCAGACTTCGTCTAGCAACACTGAACTAGTAGAGACGCAGTCGGTACTATTTAGTTGAATACAGGCACTCTCTTTAAGTTTATTACAATGTGTCTCCGGAATCATTCGCAGGTAAAATATTTCGACTTCGACTGGTCTGATTAACAGATATAATATTTTCTAAATGCTTTCCTAAGGTCGGTCGGTTATTCGAGCGTATGCACTGCGCTAATTTCCTCTCCTTGATGGGTTGGTATGCCTGCGATTACCAGGACCAACATCTTCGGCCGGTACTGCCTGCTCTGATTTGCTTATTAGTTATTCTCGTTTCTAGTACTCCACTTCGGGTTATGCTTTCTTCTCTAATATACAAAAGGTCGAGCCAACAGATCATGCAATTAATGACCATCTACTCCACATTAAACGCTGCGGAATGGATTAGAGATGAGATTTACATGGTTAATTAACATAATTACATTTTACGCTACATTTGTTTTACGCTCGGTGTTGGTTAATGCATGTAGCGACCGTATAAAAATGCCACACCACACCAGCCTTACTTTTATTTATTACATTTTGTTTTCGAAATCATTGTTCTTAATCTTCCTACAATAATGGAACACGGGTTATTATTACTAAACCATTACCCGGGAAGCAATATAATTATACTTTGAGGTCTAGGGGCGGCGACCAGAAAAGGGGCGGCTATTATAATAAACTGCTCAAGATTAATCACTTATTGATTTATACATAAATTGACGATATTAAGTTCGTTGAATTAATAGGAAAGCGATTGCCCTGAGAGTGTTCGAAGGAAAACAGTTAACCATCATCATTCACTTCTTTGCAACGTCCCTATAATGCTGCCTTTTGCAAGATGATGTGATTCCAAATAGTTGAAATAGAAGTACCTACGAGCTTGAACAAACTCCAGATTTAAATCCTATGGAACAAGTTCCATGCAGAAATACTGTGCAATGTGTTAGAATATGAGTACAATCGGCCACGTCCGAGTGCAATCACGACTGGCCGGTAATTATTTGTTTGTAAATAATTAACTGTCACTGTATATTTAATACTAATGAGTGTGGCATGTTAATCATCGTCTTAAAAAGTAGACCAGGCAAATGATAATCGGATGATATGTAAATGAGCAAATTTCGTATTTAATTAACAATTAATTATTATTATTCTAGATAATTGTACGTATGTGTGTTGCATAACAAAGATAGGAGAAACAAACAATAAATATTGTAGACGTTGGTATTTATGTAATATAATTATGTGGGCGGGCAGCAATGTGAGTTAACCATGTGTATGTTTATCCCCCTTTGACGAAAGCGGTCCTTCATTTATTCAATAGAAACCACAGCACGGCGCGAAGACAATGTAATGGTCGAATTTGAAATTTTCGACAACCAATTATTATTGTTTCCGGGTTCTCTTGGAATTCTTGACGTTTCGACTATCTTGTCATCTGATAAGGGATTGTTAGCAATCAGGATAATAAAGACGTGAAACCCACTCAGCAACATGTTGGTGGTACCGGGTGTTCCGCAGGGTACTGTGATGGGGTTGTTGCTATTTTTAATACAGCTAAATGACTTTCTATGCGAGTTTTAAGTGCCCCTTTTAGAGGACGTAATTCCTACAAAACAGTTTAAAATGTCGACAGCAACGGTGCTGGCTCAAGACTGGAAAATTTAAAGACACCATTAATTGTCCTTCTCTGCTTCCTTTTCTTCTTCATCGTTCTAGTCTTTTTCTCTCTGACTATTTCCCCCGTCCTTATTTCTAGCCTTTGAATCAACTTCTCCAGTGCCTTCTTAGTCGTCTTCAATACGAAGAGCTACTTTTTCTGCAATGTAGCGGTCTCAAGACTGTAAAATTTAAAAACACAATTAGTTGTCCTCCTCTGCTTCCTTTTCTTCTTTATCGTTCTAGTCTATTTCCTCCGTCCTTCTTTCTAGCCTATGGTCTCTGGTCTGCCTCATCACCTGTAGTGCCGTCTTTGTCGTCTTCAATACAACAAGTCACTTTTTCTGCAACATAGCTGTTATAAGACTGTAAAATTTAGAAACCCAATTAATTGTCAATTGTCCTTTTCTGTTTCCTTTTCTTCTCTATCATTCTAATCTTTTTGCCTCTGTCCATTTCCGCAATCCTCTTTTCTGACCTTTGCAACATCTCCCGTGCCTTCTTAGTCGTCTTCAATATAAAGAGCTACTTTTTCTGCACCGTAGCTGTCTCAAGACTGTAAAATAAATTGTCCTCTTCTTTATCTTTGTAGTATTTTTCTCTCAGTTCTTTATTCTAGCCTATATTCTTCCTTATCAACTTCAGTGTCTTCTTTGTCGTCTCCAATACAACAAGTTACTTTTTTTTGCATCGAATCTATCTCAAGTCTGGTAAAATTTAAAAATAAAATTAACTGCTTCCTTTTCTTCTTCATCATTGTATCCATTTGTCTCTATTTATTTACTCCGTCCTCTTTTCTAGACTATGATCTGCCTCATCATTTACAGTGTCTTCCTTGTGGTCTTCAATATAACAAATTACTTTTTCTGTAGCACAGCTGTCTCAAGACTGGAAAATTTCAAAACTTATTTAATTGTCACTTTTTGCTTCCATTTCTTGTTCATAGTTGTAATCTTTTCTCTATGTCTCTTTTCTAGCCTATGTCCTGCCTTGCAATTAAAAACTGAATTAACTGTTGCTTTTTGTTTCCTTCTCTTCTTCATCGTTGTAATCTTTTTCTCTATTTCTACTGTCCTCTTTCTGGACTATATTCTATCTCATCATTTTCAGTGTCTTCTTAGTCGTCTTCAATATAAGAAGCTACTTTTTCTGTAATGCAGCTGTCTCAATGGAAAATTTAAATGTAGAAGTTATTGTCACATTCTGCTTTCGTTGGTTCTTCATCGTTGTAATCTTCTGTCTGTTTTTTCTGTCCTCTATTTTAGTCCAATATGAAAAACTTTATTTCTGCAACGCAGCTGTCTCAAAAACCATAAAATTTAAAAACATATGTAATTGTCACTTTCTGCTCCCATTTCTTCTTCATGGTTGTAATCGTTTCTCTCTGTTTATTTCCTTTGTCTTCTCTTCTAGCCTATATTTTGCCTCATCATCTTCATTGTCTTCTTTGTCGTAATCAATATAACAAATCCCTTTTTCTGCAACGCAGCAGTCTCAAGACTGGAAAATTTCAAAACAAATGTAATTGTCGATTTCTTCTTCATAGTTGTAATCTTTTTCTCTATGTTCTTTTTTCTATAGTCTATGTTCTGCCTCATTACAATTTAAAAATGGAATTAACTGTTGCTATTTGTTTCCTTCTCTTCTTTATCGTTGTAATCTGTTCTCACTGTTTCCTCTGCCCTCTTTCTAGGCTATATTCTATATCATCATTGTCAGTGTCTTCTTAGTCGACCTCAATATAAAAAGCTACTTTTCTGCAACGCAGCTGCTCAAGACTATAAAATTTAAATTTAAAAGTAATTGTCACTGTGTGCTTTCATTTGTTCTTCATCGTTGAAATATTTTTCTTTGTGTCTGTTTCCTCTATCCTCTGTTTTAGCTTATGTTCTGTCTAATCATCTTCAGCATTTTCTTAGTCGTCTTCAATATAAAAAACTTCTTTTTCTGCAACGCAGCCGTCTCAAGACTAAAATTTAAAAACGAAGATAATTGTCAATTCCTCTTTATTTTCTTCTTTATAGTTGTAATATTTTACTCTCTGTTCTCTATTCTAGCCTATGGCCCGTCTCATTTAAAAAGCTACATCTTCCTCAAGACTGTAAAATTCAAAAACAGATTTAATTGTCACTTTCTGCTCCTTATCCTCTTCATTGTTCTAATTTCTTCACCCCTTTCTCTCTATTACCACTGCCCACTTGTCTAACCTAGGTCTTGCCTCATGATCGTCAGTGTCTTCTTTGTCGTCTTTAATAAAACAAGTTACTATTTCTCAAGACGCCACCTCAAAATCTTGAAACAAAACCTAAATAATTATCCGCGTCTCTGCAGCGGGCGATTTCATAAGAAGTCTCTTGCCTAGATAAAAATAAACAAGTAACTGAATCAGCTTACGCCTCTCTTGTAGAGAGTTAAGTAATTAATAATAGGCATTATAGTTTTCAGTCAGAACATAATTTATAGGTTTATGTAACTGCACACATTGCACAATGTATTAAAAATTTATTTTTCAAATGTTTGCAACTCATTAATCATAACGCGTTTTAACTTTTTAACATCAAAACGTAATTTATCTTTAAAACAATAAGCTTGTTTCAGCGTATGCCATATTAGCTTTTATTATAATTAACTCACTCGGAAGAGAAGTAAAAGTTTATATTTCACTAACGATGGCTTAAGTGAAATAATGATATATAATCAATTGGCTCATTTGACTTGGACAAAACTGCTATTGAATAAAGATGGAGAAGCTATCTTTTTATATTATCTACTCTAGTGCGTACCTGTGGGTACTTCACGTATTTTTGCATTGTCAGTTAAAAGAGTATTTTATGTCAATTAACTCAAAATGTGTTTCATTTACGTTCTGAGGGTTTTACAGCCATTGTTCTTTTACTTTACAAAGCACCGATAAAATTGGGATTTCATAAGAAATCCGGTAATTGAATTACGAAGATACAACAAATAACCATTTCACATATATATCGACTAAAAAAACTAGTTATTTATTCTGACAGCTGTCAGAAAGGTAGATATATGCGCTAGCAATTTTATGCTGTCAGTAGATTATAGTGAATGTTGATCGTAATATCTTTACGTGCATAAAAATGTTAGTTTTTACACACATCATTTATAAACTAATGCATCGCACGTAATTTGTTTAAACTGACATGCAAATGTTAATGTAATTAAAGATTATTAATGATTTCGCAACTTTGCTATAACTGTTACCACCGTACATACGTGTAAAATACCCAACTATTACGATTTACCACGCCAGTACCAGGCAGCAAAGAAAACTGAAACTGTTAATTATGGTGTTCCTCAAGACCCCGTTTTGGGTCCATTACTGCTTGTTTTTTACATCAATAACACAGATCTGCAAGGTTCGGCTAAACTCTTTAAATTAAAGTCATAATAACTGATGGGTATAATACCCATAAGCCTTTAAATAGTAAACCATAAACCCGTTAACTTTATGACCGAAACCCAATAACCCAGTCACCCAAATTATGTAAAACCTAAATACGTGAATTCAAAACCTATACATTTTAAATAAAAAATCGATTGGTTGAAGGGTTTAATAAAATTAATTCCACACAAACCAATGAAAGCTAAACCTTTAAGCCGTAAACCCATAAATCCTATACCGATTCAACCTAAACCTATAATCCCATTCGTACCTTCAAATTTATCTGCACAGAGATAGTAGTTTAGGATTTACTGCTTATGGATTTTGGATTTAAGGGTTTAGGATTTGTGGCCTTCGAGCTATGAATTAGGGTTTGTGTTTAGGGTTTATGAGTTTAGATGTTATAGATTTGCGGAGATTGGCTTAAATTTTATGGGTTTAAGGTTCAGGAGTTTATGGGTTAAAGTATTATGGGTTTAGGATTTATAAATTTATGGTTTATGGGTTTAGAATTCATCGGTTTAGTGTTCGCTCTATCTCTCGAATGGAATGAGATAGCGAACTACTTTTTATTCCAGTCGACTTTCCTCGGCCTTCTCTATCTCCATGAGTTATTTGAAATTTTCTAAAACAATTTTTTTCGCCGGAAAAGAAAAATGAACGATTAGAATGCTTTTCAAATTTTTTACAAATAATAAAAAATGTGTGAAAATTTTCAAAAAATTCAGGGAGATAGAGATGGATTTGTGGAATCGAAATGCCAAACCTCAGTCTAATTATCTACACCTCAGTCTAATTATCTACTTGTGGAATCGAAATGCCAAACCTCAGTCTAATTATCCACATATTACGATTTATCATAACAATGCCAGTCAGCAAAAAAAAACAAAAACCGTTAACTATGGAATTCTTAATATACCGTTCTGGGTAAAAATTATTACACAATTTTTTTATGGATAAAATACCTTACGCCCCTCAACAAACGGGAAATTCTGATCAAATTATTGAATGAATTTGCAACTTATTTGCTGGTTATAAAAAACATTTCACCCTTGGCGATGCTCATACATACAACCCAATTGCTCACCTCTTTGCCCTATTAAAACTGGCTTCTGTTTAACAGGCCTCCAATTTCGGCTGAAAATGTTTACAATGTATCGGAAAAAGCCAGCCGGTTAAACGCAGATTTGATTAGCATAAGTTGCAAAATGCAGCACAGCTCCGTAATTTAATCCTGAAATGAACACAGGGATCAACAAAAATTGGCAGTTGCGCGTAAAAGTCAGAATAGGTTATTTTATAACTTTGAACTGTCCCACGACAAAGAGGTTTTGCAAATAAAACGATTCGGCCATGGAATTTACAACTTTAGATGTCGCGAAACTCTTGAATCAGTACCGACTTTGTCAAAGGGCTCATTTTTGATCACAGCAAGTTCACTAATATGTATTTTCATTCATCTAACTATTTTAAGATTATACTGGACTGGAATAAAATATGGTATGGTGTCTTATTGCAAATTGTTATTGCCTTCTTTTACTTCTGCTTGAATTATGTATTCAGCGGTTATAGTAATTGCTGCTTATCCGATGCGTCTTAAGCCCATCGTGGGAAATCCATGGGTTCGGTTCTTAAATGAAACAATTACCTACTTGCGTGTTTGCAACACATTATTGAACCATTCCCGCATGGCATTTGTTTTTATTTTTCTATATGCCCTTCATATATCCATATTTTAGGTGATCTTACGCTTCTGAGATTTTTCACACGCATCCACAGCCATTGCCATTAATCAGTATCAAAAGTGCATTAATACCCTCGAGATATTGACATTGCAAATTTGTAATTGGTCAAATTAATTAATTAACACACATTACAATATATTTTTGAATAATCATGAAATACTGAACGTTCCATCTCCTACCACTTCCGGAAATCGATTACCGACTCTGCGTATCAAATAACAGCCTGTGCTCAGCAAACAATATGTATTTATTTCTTGTACAGCTGAAGTCTGTGTATTCATAAATTCTACTGCATGTTCTGTGTGAACTACTGCATATTAAATCTTGATATTGGATTCAAATTACATGACCATACAGCCATTTCGCCTTGAATTCTTGCCGTTATTATAGAAATGATCATTAGATAATACTAATTTAGAAATTCTTTCGCCGAGGTATGTTGCCCATAAGAACAAGCCATTAAATGACAATGACGACGTAATAATTAGATTATTTACGACAAAAACAATTTATTCTTATTGTAACTACTCGAGATAAATGCATCTAAAACTAATTTCACCGATTGAAGTCAAAATTAGTGTTATTGGTTTTCTCAACAAAAAATTTAGCCACCTCTGTTACCTGACTTTAATGCAATGGATTTTCGACTCTGGGAATATCTGACGAACAGAAACTGCAGAAGATAATGACAAGGAGTATTTTTTAAACCTCTTAAGCGTTTTTCTAAAGATTTTTCTTTCAAATGAATTGGATCACAAAAAATTATGTGGTACCTTTTTACAAGAATAATAACAAAAATATCTAATATAATATATTATATTGATGTTCTACTTCTGAACATGCAAATATAAAATCTGCTCGACGTGAAAATCATTGAAACCACTTTAGAATGCAATTATTATCATCTCTATCTTTATTTCTTTGAATTTTTGAATTTTAAAGAAGAAACCCTAAAATTTCTTTCTCCATCTACCCCGAAACTTTGTCGGACTTTCTGCCCGACATCTAGAAAAATTTTTTTCCAAAAATATAACGATAGCAAAATATAACTTATATACCTAGAGCCTGCGGTCAGCCCGGCAAGGGCTGTTTTAAACCTACTCCAAAATAAACAACCCCATATGGGATTTATTCGGCCCCGCAGGGGCCGTTTTATTATTATTATTTTAAATAAATATGTAATAATGACTATCACTTGGCAGTCGAAAGTGATGCTGATGTTACATAAATATAAATAATAGAATACGTACAATGGACATCCGCATCTGCTCAGGCAAAATTAGATGTAGTGAAATGTATGAGGTTTAAATCAAGAGGAGCTCACCTTCGAGAATCCAATATTGGGCGTTGGTGTTTGGTGCAATCCGACATCGTGACATTTGAAAGCTGTAACAAGTAAAAACAATATTGTACTGAATGACACGAATGGCGTTATTTGCATGGAGATTGCTCAGAACAACTAAGTAAATATCCCCCAATTTTTTCTGTCCTTGTAAACTGACAGAAGTGAGAAAGCTTAAGACCATATATCTTCGGTATTTACCATTAAAAAATAAACTCATTACTATAATTATTTAACACTATTTGCCCATTCCCAGTATTTACACCGTTAATGGTTTAAAAATGTTAACTTCGAGTTCAATATTTTCTATCAAACATCAAACAAATCGTACAATAACCTCATTGTTTTTATTATCATTTTCCCATTTGAACGCACCGTGATTGAATTAGTTTCTTTTGTTTGCATACTGATTGTTAATGATTGCATTTGTCCCACGTTAATTGTTTGACAACCCCATGCTAATAAGTTGTGTCCAGGTACTTTCTACGCATACTACACACAATCACATCTAAGCGCTCCGCAAGCTAACCTCATGGTTATTCTTCTCAGCAGCTCGTACTTATTTTCTATAAACGGCTTTGTGCTAATGGGCTTGCTACTGCATAAGGTTTTTTAAATTATATTTTTATTCTTGCTCAGTCGCATGTGTGTGTCCGACCGTTGTCTTCACATGTAAAGGAACAACTTGAACCCAGGATGCAGACGTAATTCTTTCTGCCTAATCTCAGTTATGTGTAAACACTAATTATTATTCCAGTAATAATATACACATAAAATATGCATATCACATCCGTTACTTAAATAAGAATGTTTAAGTTAAGTGACACTTCTTAGTTCAACTAGCTTTGTGTGCTCGAATTTGTAATTAGCCAAGATTATTCTGGTTAATTAGCCACCCACCGCCGCAGTACGCGCTTTATTCAGAGGACTATAGTAGTTTATCATTACTAAGTTTTCCATGGACGTTACCAAAGGGGCCAAGCGATATTAACTGTTCATCTTAAACCTCGATTTATTAGCAGTTTATTATAGAACAAGGTTAACAGCGCCAGGACTGGCAGTATGCAAAAACTTTTTAATTTATTTTTAGGCCCCACTGGGAAAAATATTTGGTGCCGTTCCATTTTTTTAGCTTTTTTGGCGGTTTAGCTTTGAATTGTCATATTTGTTCGATTCAGGAATTTTTCCGGGGCTCGGAAAAGCGGAGCGCTCGGTATAAGTGGCTGGGAGGTGCTCTAGTATATCTCTGAGAAGCCCATGATTGAAAACTGGGATAAAATCGGACAACAATCCGTGAACCGATTTGTAGAAAACTGCATAAATTTACGATTTTTTTGTGACGTCATCGAAAGAAAGAAGGAGAAATCATTAATTCAGGAACAGTTTGGTGGTTTCGATGAAAAATGCAATTTTTTCATTCTTTCCTGTAATGGACTATAGCGTAAAATCTGTAGGTGGAGTATACCCATTTGACGATTTTAATCGTCCGTTTTGCAAACCTTCGTAACAAGTCACAAACTGGACGTGTATAGTTATTTTAAGGGATGAAATTTTCAGACAACCTTCAGTCTTCAGGCAGTCTTCTTGTTTTTGACCGTTAAAAGTCCGGTTTTCAGATTCAGAGGGTGAAGAAAGTTACCCGTCCTGAAAGGAGCAAGTTTTCGGGAAATCCATATAATCGATCATTTTCAAAAAATCGCAAACAGGACATGTATAGATATTAAGGAACGAACTTTTTTAGGAAACCTAGTGGCAGCCTTCCTCTTTCCCTCCTGTGGGTTAGGTTTCGAAATTCGGAGGAGGAACAAAGTTACGGCGTCCTGAAAGGAACAGGTTTCCAGAAAACCCATGTAATCCATCGTTTTTAAAACATTTCAATCCGAACGCGTGTGAATATTAAAGAACGAAGTTTTCAGGAAACCTAATGCCAACCTTCCTCTTCTCGTCCGCCAGAGTCCGGTTTCGAAATTTGGAAGGAGAAGAAAATTACGGCATCCTGAAAGGATCAGGCTTTTGGGAAATCCATGTAATCGATCGTTTTAAAAAATTCGCAGACCGGACATGTATGGATATTAAGGAACAAACTTTTCAGGAAACCTAGTGCCAGCCTTCCTCTTCTCGTCCGCCAGAGTCCGGTTTCGAAATTTGGAAGGAGAAGAAAGTTACGGCATCCTGAAAGGATCAGGCTTTTGCGAAATCCATGTAATCGATCGTTTTAAAAAATTCGCAGACCGGACATGTATGGATATTAAGGAACAAACTTTTCAGGAAACCTAGTGCCAGCCTTCCTCTTCTCGTCCGCCAGAGTCCGGTTTCGAAATTTGAAAGGAGAAGAAAGTTACGGCATCCTGAAAGGATCAGGCTTTTGGGAAATCCATGTAATCGATCGTTTTAAAAAATTCGCAGACCGGACATGTATGGATATTAAGGAACAAACTTTTCAGGAAACCTAGTGCCAGCCTTCCTCTTCTCGTCCGTCAGAGTCCGGTTTAGAAATTCAGATGGAGAAGAAAATTACGGCATCCTGAAAGGATCAGGCTTTTGGGAAATCCATGTAATCGATCGTTTTAAAAAATTCGCAGACCGGACATGTATGGATATTAAGGAACAAACTTTTCAGGAAACCTAGTGCCAGCCTTCCTCTTCTCGTCCGCCAGAGTCCGGTTTCGAAATTTGGAAGGAGAAGAAAGTTACGGCATCCTGAAAGGATCAGGCTTTTGGGAAATCCATGTAATCGATCGTTTTAAAAAATTCGCAGACCGGACATGTATGGATATTAAGGAACAAACTTTTCAGGAAACCTAGTGCCAGCCTTCCTCTTCTCGTCCGCTAGAGTCCGGTTTCGAAATTTGGAAGGAGAAGAAAGTTACGGCATCCTGAAAGGATCAGGCTTTTGGGAAATCCATGTAATCGATCGTTTTAAAAAATTCGCAGACCGGACATGTATGGAAATTAAGGAACAAACTTTTCAGGAAACCTAGTGCCAGCCTTCCTCTTCTCGTCCGCCAGAGTCCGGTTTCGAAATTTGGAAGGAGAAGAAAGTTACGGCATCCTGAAAGGATCAGGCTTTTGGGAAATCCATGTAATCGATCGTTTTAAAAAATTCGCAGACCGGACATGTATGGATATTAAGGAACAAACTTTTCAGGAAACCTAGTGCCAGCCTTCCTCTTCTCGTCCGCCAGAGTCCGGTTTCGAAATTTGGAAGGAGAAGAAAGTTACGGCATCCTGAAAGGATCAGGCTTTTGGGAAATCCATGTAATCGATCGTTTTAAAAAATTCGCAGACCGGACATGTATGGATATTAAGGAACAAACTTTTCAGGAAACCTAGTGCCAGCCTTCCTCTTTTCGTCCGCTAGAGTCCGGTTTCGAAATTTGGAAGGAGAAGAAAGTTACGGCATCCTGAAAGGATCAGGCTTTTGGGAAATCCATGTAATCGATCGTTTTAAAAAATTCGCAGACCGGACATGTATGGATATTAAGGAACAAACTTTTCAGGAAACCTAGTGCCAGCCTTCCTCTTCTCGTCCGCCAGAGTCCGGTTTCGAAATTTGGAAGGAGAAGAAAGTTACGGCATCCTGAAAGGATCAGGCTTTTGGGAAATCCATGTAATCGATCGTTTTAAAAAATTCGCAGACCGGACATGTATGGATATTAAGGAACAAACTTTTCAGGAAACCTAGTGCCAGCCTTCCTCTTCTCGTCCGTCAGAGTCCCGTTTCGAAATTCAGATGGAGAAGAAAATTACGGCATCCTGAAAGGATCAGGCTTTTGGGAAATCCATGTACTCGACCGTTTCAAAAAATCACATACCATACGCTTATGGATATTAAGAAACAAAATTTTCAGATAACCTAGTGGCCTCTTCTCGTCAGTCAGGCTCTTGTTTCGAAAATCGGAGTGGGAGGGGGGAAGTTACGGAATCCTGAAGAGAGCAGATTTTCAAGAACTCTATGTAATAAAGCGTTTTCAAAAAATCACAAACCGGCTGTGTGTGGGGATAAAGAAACGAAATGTTCAGGAAATCTAGTGGCAGCCTTCCTCTTTCCGTCCGGCTGGTTAGGTTTCGAAATTCGGAGGGGGAACAGAATTACGGCGTCCTGAAAGAAGTAGGTTTTCGGGAAATCCATATTATCGACCGTTTTTAAAACATCTCAAATCGAACGCGTATGGATATTAGGGAACTTAATTTTCAGGAAACCTAGTAGCAACCTTCCTCTTTCCGTCCGTCAGAGTCTGGTTTCGAAAATCGGGGGGGGAGGGGGGTACGACTTCCTGAAAGGGCCAGTTTTCGAGAATTTTATGTATTCGAGCATTTTTAAAAAATCACAGATCGGACGTTAATGGATGTTAAGAAACAAAATTTTCAGAGAACCTGGTAGCAGTCCTTCCGTCCGATTGGTTAGGTTTCGAAACTCGAAGGAGGAACAAAGTTACGGCGTCCTGAAAGGAGCAGGTTTTCGGAAAATCTATGTAATCGAGAGGTTTCAAAAAATCACAGACCGGACGTGTATGGATATTAAGGAACAAAATTTGTAGGGAACCTGGCAGCTTTTTTCGGTCTGTGTATCAAAGTTTGGTTTCAAAATTCAGGTGGGGTAAATGTTACGGCGCGGCGTCCTAAAAGGAAAAGATTTGCTAGAAATCCATGCAATCGATCGTATTAAAAAAATCACAGACTGGACGTGTGTGGATATTAAGGAATGAAATTTTCAGGAAACCTAGTGGTATCCTTTCTCTTCTCGTCGGTCAGGGTCCGGTTTCGAAATTCGAAGGAAGAAGAAAATTACGGCATCCTAAAGCCCCGCTGGGTTAATCTGATTCACGAGAGAACTCTATCTTTAAAAGAAACAGTTAAATAAAACACGCGTCATCGCGACGGTGCTAGTCAGTAGTAGGAAAAATAGTTCGACCATTAAAGCGCATTCATTATGTTTATGAGATGTTGTGTCAGTAGGTGTGAGTAAATTTTGTCGGGGCAAAATCGTGCGATGAAAATGTTAGACGGATAAGTTGCTCTTTGTCTTTTCATGGGCGGACGCCGCTGCACCATGCATCATGATAATTATCAATTAATACAGTTATGACATGTGATGCACATAACTAATTTGTAATACTCTCAACGTTACGTGTTCATTGAAAAATATCTGTTAACGGCTGTTAATAAAAGGGCAGTGGAAAGTCGATACGTTAGATAGTCGAGCATAAATTTCCCATGGATTTTTGATTGCTAATAATATGTAATGGTTTGTTTTGATTTGCAGCTTTAATGTTAATCTGTGACCTTATCTATAGCTCATTTATGCAAAACTTTTTCTTACATTATGCAATAGTTGTTACTGCATATTTTTCATTTTGTAATAATTGCTATGCATTAATTTTATTTGTATATACACTTAAAAATAATCAAATTACAATTACGGATGTTTCTATGTATAAGGTAATTTAATTATTATTTATCGACACGTAAATCACACGATTAAATACTATATGAAACAGGCTGTGTGTTTTTTATTCACTAGTTGGTGATTACAAAAATTCCTAAGACTCCTATTTATCCCGATGCAAATACAGCAAGTTTACAAAATAAAATAATAGGTGCTATTAAAATATCATATTATTTACGGCTTCTAACTGGTAATTATCCAGAACACCATACTAGAATTTCAAACAATGTTAGCAATTAACCTGTCTTAGTGTATTTAGTTATACAGTATTTCATGCATATTTACACACAATTTAACAAATGGATTATTCTAAAGCACCAACGCCGTTTTAAATACTGTGGTTAGCATTTATTCTTGTAATTGTCTCGATCCTTTACCTCATTCTGAAGATAATAATACCAAGCGTCGGAAAGAAACGCAAACCTAATAAAATTAACTGTCTTAAACAATTTTTTAACGCCTAACAAACCACATATTTACCCCTTGATGTCTGTCAAAGTATGAAAAAACGCTTCATGTCGATTTTAATCGGTAACAAATATGCGAGTTTGCTCATCTCTTGGAGACATTGTAATGGCGACGCGACAAAGGCAAGAAAAATTCAAAGAGGTATAAAGCGACTAATAAGGAAAATAAATTAATTGAAGTAATTAATGAGTTTTTTATTCGTTTGAATGTGTAATAAATATTAGCAGACCATCAACAGTTTTCTCACGATGCGTTAAACGGTACAAAATGTCATGAAAAAAGGAACATGTTTCAAGTTTTTTTCTAGACAATCGAGGAACGTATGACAATGAGTTGCATTAAATCACGTATATTTGGATGGCGGATTCAAAGTATAGTGAAATTACCCATTGTTTATTGAAATTGAACTGTAGAATATTAAGTCAATCAATGTCGTTTTCGAGTCTAGTGACAAAATCCCCCATTGATTGGCCTGTCAATTAACTCTCGACTCGACATGTATACGTGCCTGCAAACGCTTCTTATCTGATCCGTCCGTCACTGTTAAAGACGCTGAAATGTTTATGGATTCCTGAGGAATATGTCTAAGCGGCGTCATCTATTCGCAATTCTCAATTGACCTTTTTTTAATCTCTCCTTTGCATTTAAATTAAACGTCTGAATCGACGTATTTATTTTCTTCCCAGTATGTTTCTGTTTCCACCGTTGACATTTTTCCTATCCGCGCTCATATTTCCTATAAAATCTGCATTATAATTCCAACTCGACCCCACGGAATCTAAAAGCCATTCCAGGCCTCGGGCACGGTAAATCTACATACTCCGACCGAGCCAAGCTGAGACAAATACCGAAACTAGGCACTTATATTTTTATTCGTGTAACGACGCTGAAAATAATGCAAGTACTCTCAGATACCCATTCTTGAAGTCTAAGCGCCTTTAAGTCCATACCTGCGAAAAGCTCAAGCCCTATAAATCACCCTGAAAGGAAAGGTTTTCTAGTCCTGCTTTAGCAGGGAAACGAAGAAGCACCACACATGTCGGTTCCAATTTTTCAAATCAGCTATAAGATATTGGTAAGGCAAACAGTAAAGCAACTGGCAAGGGTGCCAAGACACGAAGGTTTCAGTGTTTAAATGGGAGTTCCTCAGGGCTCAATTCTTGGTCCACTCATGTTTCTCTGTTCGCCAATGATCTCCTAAGTTATGTTAGCGCATTAATGTGACTCATGGACAGATTATGTTCGTCAAAAGGAATAACAAACATTACAGAAAGTATTTATGTACTATTATAAGTGCAATGAGTTGGAATAATATTGGAGTAATTTGACGGGGTATGATTGGGTCCTGAATTCCATTGGTATTTGAGGTAGAAAGGGTGTTTGGTAAAATTAATATATGTTATATTCAAAAACATCGCTTTGGTTTCAATGTTTAAACTGGAGTTCCTCAGGACTCAATACTTGGCCTATTTATTTTTCCTCGTTTCGTCAATGATCTTCCACGTTATGTGGAATAGCCGCTAAATTTACTAAATTGATAGTTATAAAAACGAATTAGTAGTGAATGATGAAAAGATTATGTTCATCAAAAGGAATAACAAATAACACACGTAATACAAAGTTTGTAGGTATTATTATCATGTGCGATAAGTTGAAATAGTATTGGAGTAATATTCGGGTGAGTAGGTAATGAATTCCATAACTTTGCTATTTGAGGTAGAAGGGTGGTTGGTAAAATTAATATGTTATATTAGAAAACGTTGCTTCGGTTTCGATTTTTAAACGGGAGTTCCTCAAGGCTCAATACTTGTTCCATTAATTTTTCACTGATCTTACACGTCCCGTTAGTACTGTCTGCACTTGCAAAATGGTTGCTGAATTGACTAACTATAGTTATAAAGCGCATTAATGTGATTGATGAAAAGATTATGTTCACCAAAATGAATAACAAACGTCTTGCATTTATCAAATTGAGTTGCCACGTAATAACAAAGTTTTTAGTTATTATCAAGTGCGATGATTTGGTAAAGAATTCCATAACTTTGCTATTCGAGTTAGAAAGGATGTTTGTTAAAATTTATATTATATGTTATACCTATTAAAAAAGTCGCCTAGGTTTTAATATGATTAAACGCGAATTCCTCAGGGCTCAATACTTGGTCCATTCATTTTTCCCCTTTCCGTCAATGATCTTCCACGTTACGTTAGTACTGTCTGCACTATGTTATGCAAAATGGCTACTGAATTGACTAACTAGAGCTATAAAAACGCATTAATAGTGAATGATGAAATGATTCCAAAGGAATAATAAACTTCTTGTAAATAATAGTATTGGAGTAATATTCTGGATGATTTGTTAATGAATTCCATAGATTTGCTGAAGTAGAATGAGTGTTCGATAAAATTCGTATATGTTATATTAAAAAGTTTCGCTTCGGTTTCAATGCTGAAATGGGACTTCTTCAGGGCTCAATTCTTGGTCCATTCATTTTTCCTCTTTCCGTCAATGATCTTCCACGTTACGTTAGTACTGTCTGCACTACGTTATACGCAGAATGGTTGCTGAATTGACTAACTAGAGTTATAAAAGCGTAATAATAGTGAATGATGAAAATTTTCTGTTCATTAAAAGAAATAACAAAGTTCTAGTGATTATCAAATTGAGTTGTCACGTAATACAAACTCTTTAGGTATAACGTTATACTAAAAAAATCACTTAGATTTCAATGCTTAAAAGGGAGTTCCTCATGGCTCAATACTTGGTCCATTAATATTTTTTCGTTTTGTCAATGATCTTCCCCATTATGCTAGTAGTCTGCACTATGTTGTACTTAAAATGGCAACTGAATTTACTAACTAAAGTTATAAAAACGCATTAATAGTGAATGATAGAAATATATTGTTTTTCCAAAGAAATAACAAACCCTTGTAATTTTTAAATTGAATTGCCGCATTACACAAAGTTTTTAGGTTCAAGTGCGTTGAGTTGGAATAATATTGGACTACGATTCGGGGGGTGACTGGGTAATGAATTCCATAACTTTGCCATTTAAGGTAGAAAGGGTGTTTAGTAAAATTAATATAAAGTAACCTAAACTGATTATAATTTATTAATTCATCAATTGAGAAATCCAAAATTTTTCACTGCCACCACAAATTGTATGTAACAAGGCAAAAAAATACGAGACTGTACGTTTTCTATTTATTCGGTGTAATATAATAATTAGCAATTATTACGAAATACGAACGTTTCAATAGTTTGCTGTGCGGCGACCTAATAGAAGAGTATATACAAATATCAAAATTTAATGATAACTTAGCTTAAGTACATACCTTGTTGAAAATAATTAGCCTTTCTGACGTATACACACACAAGTGCCATAAGTTGAAGTTGCGAAAGTCTCTGCCTCGTCGATGGTGGTAAAGGTAATAATTCCCGTAAATTTGCTATTTCTGCATTTATTAGGTCTCTCCTCAGCTTGCTCGCTCCTTTTGTAGATTTATTTGCATCAAACCTTAAAATAATATTTACTACAGAAAACAAATAATATTATCAAGGATTACAATCATCCTTACATACTAATATCAGGAGCGGTTCTAGGCCCCAAAGAATTGAGGGATCCAAACGTTTAGAACCACCCCTGATTAGAAATATGCCAGAAATTACAAACCATGGGAAAAGCAATATTTGAAGCGTAAACGTAACAGGAAGAAGAAAAATACAGAGTGTGTAAAAGTAAAAGCTGACTAAAATAAATCAACCCTCATTTGAATACCACCATGTCCAAGCAGATACATCAATTTTTTTCAAAATTTCTAACGCCTTAGTTTTACATTCGGGTTGAATTTTTGAAGCGTGCAGTAATGCATTTTATTCCGTTTTCAGGTGTTTTTTTTCCATAAAGTTATCCACGCTTTAATACAATTACCAACATCAACAGATATCGATTAAAAAAAACACAATGAACCGTGGTATATTTCTATCTATTGCCAATTACCTGAATCCTCGTATAAATTGTTGTTTTAGAATTTTTCCTAGAAACTATATTGCTGCGTATAACTAAAAAGAATGCAATTAATTATTTATTGAATGCAATCAGTTAACAGATCGTCTCTATTACTTATTACTGATATTTTGTTTCGTCAATTTTTTTAGATTTTATCTTGAACAAAAGTTTCAATTCATTAGGTTACATAATGGTTAAATATTTATTCGTTAAATTGAAATCATTTGATTAACATTTCATTGTTAGGCTCTTTTGATTAATGTCCCATCAAAAACACATCCAAAGCAAAATGGCGGCATTGTTTCGATAAAATCAGAGCTAGTTTCGGACAGGACTAATCCCACAATAAATTGATTTACTCAAAACTACTTATTTAAGCCTTTAATTGTTTTTTACACATCTCTCCTTATATAATTATTGATATTTCGGTAGATAACTGTCTACTTTATTTCACTTCAACAAGACTTATCCTGGTGCCACCCACTGAGACTGGAATTTTTTGTCAAGGTAGTAAAGAGAAACAATAACAATTTTGATACGAATTAATTTTAGGCACCTATTCTAAACTTAAATTCACTTCTTCTGAAGGACAAAGTAATGCAAACCTGGAACTGAAGACGAAAACAAGGAAAATGGGAAAAACTAATTGGACAACCAATATCAATGAAAACACTTTCAATAAATTTATTTTAACGCCTGGGCTAGGGTGTCAATAAATAATTGCGGGTGAGGCGAAACAGATCGCTTGCCTTTTATTTTCATCGGAAGCTCATAATTTGATTTAAGCACTGTAAATATTTAACTTTTTATAAAGTATCGTTTTCACGGTGTGAATCTCGGTGAAGTTTATAAGAACCTGTGATAAAAAGGGGCCATCAATTTGCCCTATTCTATTAAAGTGTAAGGAAATTAGTTACACAATGATCTTCAAGCTGAATTAAAACCAATTAAACTGTCAGAAAATGTAAACAAATATTATTGGAGTGTGACAAAATTCTGGTTGTGGTTTTTAATTATTTTGGGGCAAAAATTTAATCTTTAACCGTCTTTAAGTAATCGATTTGTATACTATTAAGGCCACCAAGCCAGCGGATCAGCTATAATGGATTAACACACACTTTTATTACGTTTCCAACAAAAAATATAAATATGTTCAATGTAGTTAAACCATTAAATGAGTTTTTGTTTCAAAACATTTTTTTCATTTGGTATTTATGTAAGTACAGGAAGTCAAACATCACAATAAATTAAGGAACATTTTTTCTATGCAAAAAAAAATTATCGAAGGAACGAAAAAAATCTTTCTCGTAATGCTTTGATCTGCAATTCCGGATCTGTTTTCAAACTAAAATCACTGAAAAAGCAAATCGATTTAAAGCATAACGTACAATATTTTTAATGATATCAGTTTCGGCATTAATCCGGATTTGTTTTCCTATAAATATTATTGACAATTGTGTTTAGAAACTATTAGTATTCTGTGTTTAAGTCTAAATATTATATTGGCGAAGACGATGATAACACAGACGACGCCACATCGTGAACCATCCCATTCTTGTAGTATTTTCACTCACTCCTGTTTCATCTTCATTTTATCCAATTTCTACTTCTACTTGCTATTGCTACAGAGATTTCGCAAGGTTTATTTTTAGTAGTAGGACGAAACAATTTGTTTGAAATCAATACCAAACATTTTGGCACCACTGACAGTTTCTTAGATACGGCCCTGAAACGATATTTCTATCGGCAAAAGGAAATTTTATTTCTCTTGACTTCAACGAAATGGAACTAAAGATTTGTGCCTGAAGCGGCGATTACTTAGCAATGGGCTTGTGGTTAAGCTTGACATAATGAGGATAATTGTGTTTGTTTTTTTATATCATAAATGCGGGCGTTTTGCAGTATTTGCCCAATCCAGGAAATGGCTGAGACAAATGACAAATATGCATAAGCAACTTGAGATACGTGGTGTAATATACAGGAGGATCCACTTAATATGGATCGTATAAGGAGCAGGTTTCTAAAAGGCGGTTCCAAGGAGTCTAGATAAAAAACAGAACGTATGCCCAAAGCTCCAAACCTCCAAAGAGGTGACCAAGTGGGATGGTAAAATCCTCTGAATCAGCAGAGCAGAAGAAGATGCTCATTCCCATCAGACTTATGATTTGATGATTGTACCACCAAATAAGGTCATGCAGGAGTATGTACTTTGTCTTTAGTACCTTTATTTAAATCCTATCAGGTTTTTACGCCACTCTATTATGTCATTGTACTTCATCTTCCTTCTTGACGTCTTTGCAAGTGGAGTCATTTTTGACTCCTATTTCCTTAATTGTCCTCGGATTAATTTAAGTTAGAATAACAGTTATATTAACTACCTCTTTATATCTGATGATCAATTATTCAAAGCCTTGTTTTATTGTGGTGTGTTCTATCAGTTTCATTAGTTCCTTGTAGCACTCTGATCTAGTGCAATATTGGAGATAAATTGGGACACTCTTGGTAGTTCCTTTGTAACATAATTTGAACACAGGTCACAATTCAATTGCTATTATTTCAGTCTGAAAATTGTATTGGCTTCCTAGTCCATGCTGTTGCTTGTCTTGTGCTATGTCCGGTTATATACCTGTATTCGTATCAAAGGCAAAACTAGGTTTCATTTCATCGGATCTCATATCTGACTGTCCTTTTCCGTGCTTTAAAAAATTAAGTCTATTAGCACTACGTGAAAATTGACTCTGGTCCCTGACTGCACAAAAACGTAGCATTATTTAAAAGATGCTTGTGGTAAGAAAATGGGTTTTGCGAAGCTAATTATAGTGAAGCATGTTTGTTCAGGGTCTCTAACGATTACATTTACTACCTCGTTATCTCTGATGATCGACTCTTCAAAGCCTAATTTTATTGTGGTGTGTTGTGTCAGTTTGATTGGTTCCTTGTATCACTCCAGTGCTATTTGGAGATAATTTGGGACACTTTTGGTAGTTCCTCTGTAGCATAATTTGATCACAAGTGAAATTGCTCTTATTTCAGCCTAAAAACTCTATTTGCTTCGTAGTCTCTATTTTCCTCGCTGTTGCTTGTCTTGCATTGTGTCCGATTATGTACCAGTGCACTATCAAAGTCAAAACTAGGTTTGATTATATGGGATCTCATATCCGATTGTCCTTTTCTGTGTTTAAACTAATTAAGTCTATTAGCACTACGTTGACATTAATTAAGGGAAATTGATGATGTATAAATGCATAAAAACGTGACATTATTTGAAGATACTTGTGGTAGAAGAAGGGGTTTGCGAAGCTAATTTTAGTGAATGTAAGTCATTAATAATAGTCAGTATCTAAGATAGCACGTTTCATAGTTAACTATATACTAATAATAGTCGTATTAACTAAATGTTTACTCTCTGTATATTCCATACAGTCTTATAATTAATTATGTTGGTTGAAGAAGCAAAGGCGATAAGTTCAAACCGGGTGGGATAGTTTACATTTACATATACCGATACATAAGTAGTATACTACAAATAAATAAAGGTTGTTAGGTTGTCGGCAGTGCATGTGTTTATTTAAAGAAGTGAAAACAGATTGCTATTGTGGGTTTTCGTGACTTGGGAGCCCGTTAAGCTAGGTGTTCGTATTTGTAACGGTAGGCTATGTTTGTCTTGGTGAACATGTGGCCAATCCTTAATAAATCCGCTTGTTAATTACTGGAACCGTGTATCTTAACTTCACATGTTCGTAATTATGTTCTACCTATGCCATGATGTCCCCAGCTTTCAGTTAAAGGACGATACTGTTCTCACTGTAAAAAATACATGCCGAACACGTTTTTCACAACCTATCTCAGCTCAGTTTCAAGCTCTAAGTGACCTATAAATTTACTTTAGATTATAAATTAACCAGTTTAGCGGCCGCAGTCCTCCCTTTTTTCTTTTACGCTGGTGATTACGCCTTCGTCGAAGGGATTTTTATTTTTTAATGCGTACACCTAATCTATAATAATTCATCATTTGCAACACGGGCATTAAGTTCACAAAAACGATAATGTTAGGACGTGCGCAATGGCGATTACAGCAAATTAATTGGTGGATTACTCGTACTCGCCTCTAAAGAATTTATAGATTCTCAAGAGCCAAAAAATTACTGTTTTTCATCTAATTCGAAATTAGACGCTTTAGCTGATTTTTAACGCACAGGTTCAGAAATGTGGCGGCACCTCTGTGGCCCCCACACTCACCAGATCTTTCTCCAATTGATTAGGTTTGTGCTTTCAATGCATTCATATTCCTCAACAATTATATTTGTTAGATTTTCAAAAAGATTCATTTAGGTTTTAATTAGAAGCGTCGGAAAAAGAAATGAATTACTAATCAACATCACAACATACCATTGTCTATGCTATGCTTGCACTGCCAAACGATTAATCATAAAAAAAATTAAAAATGAACAATAAGTTCTTAAATTAATGTTTCTATTTTATTAATTAATGATCAATAATAATTTGGAAGATTTATTGACTTCTACCTACCCTCGATAAAGAGCAGGATTTGTTCATATGAATGGGAAAACGGTAAAAATCGTAATCCGACTGCGATTATTGGCATTGCTGTTTTGATGATAATTGAAGACTTTTTCATAGCAGAGTAAAATAAACTTATTGTTCTCGACTTGAGGAGTACGCCACGCCGCTTATAAACAAATTATTGTAGTCTTACTTTCAAGTTGTTTATATCGAATCATTCGACTAAATTAATATTCAATTAACTAATCTCTGACGGGCATAACCTTGAATAAAACATTTTCAATAGAATCAGAGCCATATCTTCACATAAAAAGAAATACCACAACGTTATTTGCTGCCTATAATTGTAACATTCTTAATTATTTTTTAAGTTCATTACATTCGTTTTAATTTTAAACCAAATATTCTCACGGACTTGTTGTCTGAAAAAGGTATTTATTACAATTCTCAAATTGTCTAGCCTGGGGGTATAGTACACTATCATTAATAACTAACGCTGGAATTTTATTCCTCGTAATTCAATTATTTGTCAGTAGGTTACATTAATACAAAGGAAGACAATAACAGGAGTAGTTAAAAATATAAAATAGTTATAGTATTCGAAATAGCATCTCACAAATGTTGTTGGCAACAATGGTGCAATCAAGCAATGGTGGATGTAGCGTTATATTTTTATTGACAATTATATATAAGTGTTTTATACTTTCGTTTAATACTGCAGGCAATGAGCAAATCGAGATCATACAAAGTACCCATTCACTGGGGATAATAAATTAAATCGGAGACGCTTTATTGCATATAAAATTGTATGCCTTGATTTATTACTATTATGATTGAACGAATTTCAGCACGTAAGGCACTATCGGTCATTGAGAATCTACGAGTTTCTAATTTTTCCGCAATTCATGTTTTGTAGTGCCTAGAATAAATTCGTTGTCATTACTAGAAAGAAATATAAAAGTTATATATGCATACTTTATCACTATTTGAATTTTCCGTCTATTAAGTTTCTCCCTACCAATGGGTTAAGCAACCTGACTGGAGTCCATCGCCGAAAACGATACTTAAACATAACATAAACACCGAAATTAGACAACCCTCAAATCCAAAGCCAAGGTTGTCCGGAAGTAAAATTTCTGTTACTTAATCTTACCTTCTTACTTCTTCTATTGTTTGCTATAGTCGCAGATCTTAAGTAGTAACTCCCTCAGATACACTCACCAAGCTGCCCCTCATGAGTTCTTTGCAAAGATTTCAATCATACCATTACTACAACAGTACAACGTTAATACCAAAAGAATACTTAGTGAGTTCTTTGAAAACTATCAGGAGAAGATGCAGATGAAATCATAGCAGCATCAGCAGCCATAGAGGCCACCAATACGGAACAAAACGAGAACAGAAAGACAGGACTTGAAACCACTCGAAGAAAATAACGGTATGCTACAGGGATACCAGTGGAAAGTAACAGAACTATTAGAGGTCCCATCCAAATCCTAAGAGATCCCACCAAGACCATTGAGAATCACGTGTAAAATGCGGCTAAGAAACATAAAATTATGTATGCATACTTTATTGGTATTTGTATTTTCCCTTTATTTAGTTTCTCCTCACCAATTGGTTAAAGAAATTATCTGCAAAAATTCCAATCATGCCGTCACTAAAGGCAGATTTAGTTTTGGAAGCTACCAGAAGAAAATGGAGACGGAGTTTCTCCCCATCAATGAGTTAAACAACCTGAATGGACTGCATCACCGAAAATGGTAATTGAAGTAAAACTTCCATTAACTCCTCTTACTTCTTTTATTATTTGTTACAGACGCAGTTCTTGAGGTGTAACTTCCTCACACATCTTATTCTCTCACCAAACTGTTTCTCATGAGTTATCTGCAAAAATTCCAATAATGCCGTCAGTAATGGAAGACTTAACTTGGAAGCTACCAGAAGAAAATGGAAACGAAATCAGAGCAGCATCAGCAGCCACGAGAGATCACGGAAACTGAATATAGCGAGTACCGAAAGACAGATCCTGAAACCAGTATAACAGTTATATTAATAAATACCAGCAGAAAATAACAGAACTATTAGAGGTGCCAGAAATCCCACGAGGACCATTGAGGACCACAAATAGACACGACTAAGAAATCCTGCATCCCAGACGAGTACCAGACGGAACTGATACGTGCGAATCAAGAACCCCAGAGCTTTACTGTTTGCCCAGAATTCACAAGGCGGACATTCCACTCTTCCCAATTGTCATTTATTGGACAAACAGAACGCCACATCAAAAACTCATATCTACTATTTCGTACAGTTAACAGCTTGGACAGTGGGAAAAGAAGTCATTCTAGTCGGTTTTTAGGTAACATCACTGTTTACGAAAGTACCGATTAGGGAAGCAATTGAATTAGTCGGGGAAAAAATTCAATACAATGAATTGGAACCGAAGCGATTCAAAATGATGCTATAGAGTTGTTTTCTGCCACCAAAGATAAAAATGCCATGGATAAGATGATGATGTCAATATATTAGATGCTCTGACAGCTCTTCAGTTTCGAATAAGTGCTGCGTCTTTCCAAGTAATTGCATTCCAGAGATCACCAAAAATGGTAAAAATTTGTTTAAATTAGGGCTGAATGGGAAGTACAGGAGATCTCCATGGAAAGTGAAACAAAAACTTAATTTCAACAACTGGCTTGTTATGAAATATTTCTTCATGATTTCTGTAAAAAATGGCTAATATTTTCAATATGGATGACGGTTATGTGGTAAAAAAGTCATTGTTAGTTGACGACTTGGTAAAAAATTGAATTGGATGTGAACTGTAGGTATACGGAAGAGGTACCAATATACACATTTTCATATTTCTAAGTGAAAGTCCATTGTTCATTCTTCTTTCCCAATATGCGGTTTAATAGAAAGAAGAAAGAACTTAGGGATATAGCTAAGATATGAACTGTAAGTTTAGTTCTAGTTGAAGTGGTACTAAAGGAGACGTTTAAAATGTTATAACATTCTTCGTTAAATTCATATAAATTCCATTTCAATATAATCCAAAAGATAGAATCGGATTAAATGATGTGTTAGAAACGGAGAGTTTTGGGAGCCAAATCGTATTATGTTTGATATGGTACATACAAACCTAGAAGAGAACCAATATTACACGTTGTAAACCTTGTAACATTTGCGGCAGAAGTCCGGAAGAAAGGAAGAGAAAAATTCAAAATATCGTATAATGAATAAAAAACATGCCAAGGGCATTTTCTACGGTTTTCTTGACACATTGCTCAAGTCTGCGAGTATATGGTTCTAATTTTACGATGCGTAGATATACACATTTTTTTATACACAAACCACCTATATAGTGTGGTTTTCACTCAGTTAGAGGTTTCCCAGAAATTGAGGGAAAGGAATATTTTTAACAAATAAAAATATTTCCGCAACATCTAAAACAATGACTAAAAAATGAATCACAGTTTTTCTATAAATTGTTTCTTTACCGTCGGCTATTTATAAGTAATTACGTTTGCGCAAGAATTATAATTATTAGATATGAATAATATAAATTATCTAGAAACAATACGATTATAATTCCTAGATAATAAGGTGGGGAATATAAAATACCGCCTCCTGTGAATGTTAACCCAAGGTTTTGCGTTAATGGGTCGGCTTACAAATCAACAAATTCAACTATTTTATGTAATTCCAGAATAAAAATAGACAATAATTTATTCACTAGTTGTTTTCAGTTTCTTTAGTAAAGAGTCAGGGGAACAGCTAAAATGCGTCCTTTAGTCACCATTCTACAACGTAACAACGTATTTCAAAAATTATATTACTGGGTAGATGTAAAAGACCGGTTTCTTGACATTAGCCTTCATCAGCACGGACAAAAAATAAATTCTTCGCTGCTGGCTTATTGCAATCAACGAGTTCACACGTACAGTGCGTTCATTTTAAGTGTGAACGGTTTTAAATATTAAAGATAGAATGATGGGACAAACGTCGTGTTAGAGGCTTAGAAAAAAAGTTTCTTATGCATTAAAGAGAAAAAAACAAATGAAGCCCGTTTCGGAAAATATATTATTTTGAAGTCATAATGAAAAAAACCATGCCAAGGGCATTTTTTACGGTTTTCTTGGCACATTGCTCAAGTCTGCGAGTATATATCTATCTTTCAGTAATATCACTGTTTTAAGTAATTTCAATAGTTTGCTTAGCTATATTAAGGAAACTATTCATCCAAACTACCATATTATGCACATCATTCTATTCAGAAAAAATTATTCTATTAAATGGTGCAAAAATATATAGGGCGTTTCATTAAAAAAAAACACTAATATTTTCCAAAACGGGAATCATTTGTTTTTTTCTCTTTAATGCATAAAAAACTTTTTTTCTAATCCTCTCACACGACCGTTCACACTCAAAATGAACGCACTGTACATGCTTGCGTACTGCATGTGCGACACTAGCTGATAATCCTCGAGTCCTGATTTACACAAAAAAAAATTGTATAATTAATAAACATTGCCGATTTTGTATGCGAACGATCAGTTATCTAACATAAAATGGCGAAGGCGCCGCAATAAACTGACTTTTATATTTTACAGTTGGTGTTTATATACTGTGGTCCGCAAGATCACCCGACCTTTGTCCAATTGAATATGTAGTGTAAGTGCCATAGGCAGACTGTTAGATTGATTATGTGTTCAGAGGTTTAAATGGTTTGGGACGCAATACGTATACGTCAAGAATACATCGACTACCCAAATATGCCCCACCCGGCAGAATTTGAAGGTTGCGTGTATATTTTAATTATTTGATACTATTTTTGTATTACACAATATATATTCACGTTAAACATGAAATTAGAACGCAACATTTGTTTTCAATTACCTATTAATTGTAGTCTATTTGAAAAGAGGCGAAGGCGCCAGGGCGCCGCTATAATCCATTTAGATAAAGATAAAATCTAGATAAATTAGAAATTTAGCATTTGGTAAATACGTCAATTCTTATGTAGTCTCTGCAGTGGCAAATCGATAAAATGCATAAGTGTAAATCAATAAAATAAATCAAATTTTATCAAAGTTATTTTCAGCTATCTTAGCGCCTACGCCATCAATGTAAGTGATGCACTGTATATGGAGGATCTTACTCATTGATTATCTAAATTTTGATTCTTTTTAGAGCTGATGAATAGTAGAAGAGTTTTTGGGTTTTCTTCCACGTTGAAGGTTTTAATTTCCTGATTTTTCGACCATGATGGTCGAAACATAAAAAATATCAACGCGGAAGCTAACCAAGAAACTCTTCTACATTATTATCTCCACGAACGCCTTTAAACGAATACGGATCAATTTTTATTGTGAAAGGGACAACGTTATTATTGATTCTAAGACTTTTGCAGAAATGATAATTTTAACGAATTTCTTATTCTCACGTTGTTTTAAACTCCTGACGTTTGAACCATCTTGTTGGGGTCTTCTTCTGACTTTGCCTCAGAAGAAGACCACGAGATGGTCGAAACACCAAAAATACAAAATTGCCGAATTGTCAAAAATTCTAAATATAACTGTTCTACATCTTTATCTCCACGAAAACCTTTGAACTAATACAGAGTTTTTAATGTGAAGGAGACATCGTCATTATTGATTCTAAAGCCTTTGCGAAAGTAATAATAAAATTTCCTGGTTCTTGTCCGCGTTAAATACTTTGATTTCCTTCTTTTAACTTCACTTCAGAAGAAGACCACAACGGGAAGGCCGAAACGTCAAGCATGTAAAATAACTATTCAGAACAAGCCCATGACAAGATGACCGAAATGTCAAAATTTCAAAATATTCAATGTGGGAGCTGACCAAGAAACTCTTTTACATCATCATCTCCACGAAGACCTTTCAACCAGAACAGTTTTTATTGCGAAGGATATAACGTCATCATTGGCTCAAAGGCTTTTGTGAAAATAATGATATAATGGAATTTCTTGGCTCTTTTCCACGTTAAATATTTTGAATTCCTGACGTTTCGACCAGTTTGTGTTAGCCTTCTTCTCACTTCGTTTCAGAAGGAGCCCACGACGAGACGGTTGAAACGTCAGAAATACAAAATAAGTATTCAGAACAATCATGACAAAATAGTCAAAACGTCAATATTTCAAAATATTCAATGTGAAAGTGGACCAAGAAATTCTTTTACTTCATCATCTCCACAAAAGCCTTTGAATCAATATGGCTTAGTTTTTAATCAATACAGCTCAGTTTTTATTACGAGGGAGATATTACTGATTCTAAGTCTTTTGCGAAAATGGTGATGTAAATGAGTTTCCCTTTTCCACTGATTATGTTACATTCCTGACGTTTCGATCGCCTTGTTGGGGCACCTTCTTCTAACTTCGCTTCAGAAGTAGACCACAGCAAGAAGCTCATGACAAATTGGCTGAAACATCCAAAATTCAAAATATTCAACGCGAAAGTGAACCAGGACACTTTTCCACATTATTATCTCCACGAAAGCCTTTGAACCAATACAATCAGTTTTTATTGCGAAGGAAATATTGTTATTAAATTTTAAGGTTTTTGCGAAAATGATGATACCTATACCTATGAATACTGAATATATTAAATTTCTGACGTTTCGATCACCTTGTTGATGCCTTATTCTGACTTTGCTTCGGGAAAAAAACACGACGAGATGACCGAACAAACGTCAAGAATGCACATTAATCTTCAGAAGAAGCCCATAACAAGATGGTGGAAACGACAAAAATCAAAATATCCAACGAGGAAGAGCATCTCAAACCATTCTACAAATTAGTTTTAATGACACACATGTCTAAATTAAATTTAGAACCTTTATTTAAGAAAGAAACTATTTCGTCATTAATATCATCACCATAATTATGAGTTTTCTTTATCAGCAGAACAAAATTCAAAACTAATGATTCAACCTCATCGTAACGCACTTCACGTTCTCACAATTTCTTCTGTATGCCTCACACAATTGTCCCAATTATCTGGAGGAGGATTATCCAACATCCAAAGCCTTTTGCCGCATCTTCAAAACTTATTCGTCTCCGAAAATTTCACCAAATCATAAACTGTTGGCAAATGCCTCACGCCAACTTTGATGGATTAAGTATCTTGGTGGCAATCTTAGTACTTGATGGCTATGTTCATCATTAGCATGTCTTTTGTTTGTTCTAGCTTCATAAATTTAGGTGCTTCCAAAAAATCAACTACAAACATTCGTTGTTGCTGATGCTATTGGCAAACGAGTGAACTGACCAAGCAAACACATTAGAACAAGTATCGCGACCATTTTGAATTTGGCGACGGTTAAGGAATGGCAGTTGCATCACGACCTTTGAAAAAATGAAAGCGTGACTAAAAATGGAAAAAATCTAATTCTGAAACCGATAGCTGAAAGCATGGACTGGTTGGGATAATAGGCAACAGTCGTTTGCCTGACCGCATTTTTGCGAGATCTGGCGCTAAGTGAAGGCCTCAGTCTGAGAGCCCCAACGCTGCAAGTTCTTGATGTAAATATCATTTTAAGCATCTCGAATGCAAACTAGGTAAGGAAATAGCGTAAGCGAGTCACCGTTCAGTGCCCAGATCAGCGTTCACGGCGGTATACGGCCTAGCCATACGACATTACAAGCCGCAAGGCAGGAGGCCGAACCAGGCGAGCCGAGCCGGAGCCGATGATGCTGCAGTCCGCTGTGGTCGCCCGCTTTGTTACTCCCCCGCGTCAGATCCGTAACAGCGCATAACGCACTGCGCACACTAGGTCACTACACGCGCCCACCTCTTCGCTTTGATTACAATTACCATTAGAAGAGCACTCACTCCATTGGAATAGCTCGGTTCCGTATCAAATGTGTATTATAATTGTAACAATGTTACGCAATATTTCTTTCGACCCGTCTATTTATTGTTATTAGATAAAGCTCCAAAGATTCCAATCTAATTCTTTGTGAAGCAGTGTTTAACCCAGTAATCAAATTGGTGTCAGCTGTGGAATTAATTAGTGAGTAAGCTTTTAAGAAAAGGTGGAGCTTAATTTCAAGCGAACCAGTCTAGTCAGATTTAAACAAAAAACTCTGCAATCTTAACGCCATAAATACATTAAATTTAACATTTGCATTGTAGGGTTTGAAAAGTGGGCTGGATTAATCCATTATCAGAATTGTCCATTATGCTAAGCCATTATTGGAAAGTGGTAATTATTGATAGGTGGTCCATTATTCTGCATTAGATTCAGAGCTATTGCAACATTGCAAACTAATGACGCTAGTAACGATGTTAACTCTTCAATCAACAGTTTCAATTTGAAACCCAATTGCACAACTTATGAGCTGTTAGTCGCAGTCGTAAGTTGATGCAAGAAGAGGAATAGTTTGGAATAACACCACTTGACCTAAACAATCTTGTTGACCACATAGATAAGACCTCTTCGATGTCTACATTTCTACGATAAAGTTTCCCACTTAAATTCATTCCACAGCAACTACTATTGCTACAAATGCTACATCAAACGTATACAATCGTCCTAGTTTGAATAATGTCCTGCACTTAGATCTTGGATTCAATCCAAAATCCAAGTCCAAATCCAAATGACACAATTCACTAACTTCTTTAAGAATATCCTGGTCTCGTTTGCTTTATGTAAGTAGTACCTATGTAAATTAAATCTCCATATAAAGTGTAATTTTGCAGAATCTTAAGATATTTGCTGACGTTACAAGAAACTAAGCTGTACTAGAGTGATTAGGAGGTCAGATTCGATTTCAGTGAATAGAAAGACAGATTCGGATTCAGTGGCTCAAAATGCATAAGAATATCATAGTCTCGTTCGTTTCGAGTTAGTAGGCAAATGATCTCCCTATAAATAGTAGAATATTACGGAATCTTAAGCTATTCCTGAAGTTACAAAAAAATGTACTGTGGTAGCAAAATTAGGAAGTCAGGTTTGGATTCTGTGGCTCAAAATACATAAGAATATCATTATCTTGTTTGTTTTATGTGGGCAAATTATATTCCAATTATAGTGGAAGTTTTGGGAATCCTAAGTTATTTACTGAAGTTATAAAAAAGCTGGAATGACTAGAAAGTCACATTCAGATTCAGCGACTTTAAAAACAACAATATCATGGTCTTGTTCGTTTTAAGTAAGTAGACAAATGATAAGTATATCTCTATAAATACTGGAGTTTTGCGGAATCTTAAGCTATTTCTTGAAGTTACAAGAAACTGTGCTATGCTAGAATGACTAACAAGTTAGGTTTGGATTCAGTGGTTCAAAATACGCAAGAATAATATAGTTTCCTTTGCTTTATGTAAATAGGCAAATAATATCCCCATAAATAGTGTAGTTTTGAAGAATCTTAAGCTATTTCTTGAAGTTACAAGGAAACAGTGCTGTGCAAGAGTGATTAGAAAGTAAGATTCGGATTCAGTGGTTCAAAATATATAAGAACATCATGGTCTTGTTCATTTTAAGTAAGTAGGTAAATGATCTCCTTATATATATTGGAATATTGCAGAATCTTAAGGTATTTCTTGAAGTTACAAAAAACTGCGCTGTGATAGAATTGCTTAGGGAGTTTGGTTTGGATACCGTGGCTCAAAATACATAAGAATATCATTATCTCTTTTGTTTAATGTAAATAGACAAATTATATTCCATTAATGGAAGTTTGGGGAATCTTAAGCTATTTCTTGAAGTTACAAAAAACTGTGCTGTACTTGAATGACTAGAAAGTCAGATTCGGATTCAGTGGCATAAAATACATGAGAATATCATAGCCTCATTCGCTTTAAGTAAATAGGCAAATGATATACCTCTATAATTACAGGAGTTTTACGGAACCTTAAGCTATTTCTTGAAGTTGCAAAAAACTGTGCTATGCTAAAATGACTAACAAGTCAGGTTTGTATTCAGTGAGTCAAAATACGTGAGAAGAATATAGTCGCGTTCGCTTTATGTAAATAGGGAAATAATATTCCCATAAATAGTGTAATTTTGAAGTTAAGCTAAGTTACAAGGAAACTGTGCTGTGCAAGAGTGATTTGAAAGTCGGATTCGGATTCAGTGGTTCAAAATATTTAAGAACACCATGGTCTTGTTCGTTTTAAGTAAGTAGGCAAATGATCTCCTTATAAATATTGGAATATTGCAGAATCTTAAGCTATTTCTTGAAGTTACAAAAAACTGCGCTGTGATAGAATTGCTTAGGGAGTTTGGTTTGGAATCCGCGGCTCAAAATATATAAGAATGTCATTATCTCGTTTGTTTAATGTAAACAGACAAATTATATTCCATTACTAGTGGAAGTTTGGGGAATCTTAAGCTATTTCTTAAGGTTACAAGAAATTGTGCTGTGCTTGAATTACTAGAAAGTCAGATTTGGATTCAGTGGCATAAAATACATAAGAATATCATGGCCTCGTTCGCTTTAAGTAGGCAAACATATCTCTATAAATACTCGAGTTTTGAGAAATCTTAAGCTATTTCTTGAAGTTACAAAATACTGTGCTATGCTAGAATGACTAATGGATTCAGTGGCTCAAAATACGTAAGAATAATATAGTCTCATTTGCTTTATGTAAATAAGCAAATAATATCCCCAAATAGTGTAATTTTGAAGAATCTTAAGCTATTTCTTAAAGAAAACTGTGCTGTGCAAGAGTGATTGGAAAATCGGATTCGGATTCAGTGGTTCAAAATATATAAGAACATCATGGTCTTGTTCATTTTAAGTAAGTAGGCAAATGATCTCCTTATAAATATTGGAATATTGCAGAATATTAAGCTCTTTCTTGAAGTTACAAGAAACTGTACTGAGTGTACTATGCCAGAATGACTAGAAAATCAGATTTGGATTCAGTGGCTCAAAATACATAAGAATATCAAGGTCTCGTTTGTTTTATATAAGTAAGCAAATAATTATAACTCCATAAATAGTGAAATTTTGCGATTCTTAAGCTATTACTTGAAGTTAGAAAAAAACTGTGTTATGCATGAGGGATTAGGAAGTCAAATTTGGTTTCGTGGCTCAAAATACGTAAAAATAATAAAGTTTCGTTTGTTTTATGTGAATAGGCAAATGATATCCCCATAAATAATGGAATTTTGCAGAATCTTGAGCTATTTCTTGAAGTTACAAGGAAACTGTGCTGTGGTAGAATGAATTAGGAAGATAAATTTGGATAAGAATAAAATTATCTCGTTTGTTTGATATAAATAGGCAAATTCTATTCCATTAATAGTGGATATTTGGGGAATCTTAAGCTATTTCTTGAAGTTACAAGAAACTGTGCTGTGCTTGAATGACTAGAAAGTCAGATTCGAATTCAGTGGCTCAAAATACATGAGAATAATATGGCAGAGTTATTTGTCAAAATTTGTCTGTAGCTAATGTTATTTAGGTAAGTTAAGAATGTAATTAAAATAGTAATTTAAACTGTAATTAATTACTAGTTCCTTGACAGTAATTTGTGATCGTAATTAATTCGTGCCTAATTTGTAATTGCAATGAATTACGTAACTACCCATCAATGGCCTAGGCACACCACTGCCTTCATTGTTTTACATTGCGAAATATCTTCACAAAATGTTGAGGAGCATCTTTGATCCCAATCAAGTATACGAAAAGTAATAATTTAACGTTTAAAAGTTTGATTTATCTGAAACATGGCATTAAATTGAACAAGATTTGTTCTATCTAATGAGATAATTAATTAAATGAACAGTTAAGTTCTCAGAACACCCATCGCGTTCGTAACAAATACACAATAAAAAATATAGCCTTATTAGGATAAGTACATACATTTTATTTGTTAATGTAAATACCTTTTGCCGAGATTGTTACAATTCAAGGCAAACTAATAACTAAGGCTTCGCTGCGATGCACTTCCAGCGGGTATCTAGATTAAATACCGCCTCCCATGCCGTTCTTTACTCAATTGCGGAATGCTTGGGACCATTTCGAAGCGCTCTAATATTACTTTCTCTCCTACGCTAAGGAGATGGAGATCATAAAGCTCAACGGCTATTACAAAAATTGATGCATTTATCTGTTAACAATCCGTTTGTTCTCCGCATGTAGTTTCGTCTCATTTGTATCTCCTCGGTCTCTTCATACCTTTAGATTATTTACATCTAGAAATATCCACGTTTCTTAAGGTATCCATTTTATTGCAACTCAAAAATTTAAAAATATTTACTGAAACTAACTACTGATCCAAAGTAGCTACAGAGCTTCTAAGAAGCACCAAATGTGTGAGCTATGGTATGCCTTTATACCGGGTGGCCACCAAAGTATTGCCCAAGGGATAACTCAGTTATTATAAAAGACAGAGTTGTGAAATTTGGGACAAGGAGAATAGGTTACTAAAGCTAAAATCTAATAGAATTGTGCATAACACATTACTTCCTGTCTAACCGGAAATGGCATCAATTCTCTTATTTTTCACAGGTCACCCTGTACATAAATTCTGATTTCAGTGATACGTCACAAATTGGCATTTGTTTAAAGAATGGCGTGATAAATGTGAAACAACTGAAAAACATAAATAGGCATAGATAACTTCTATTAGAGAAATTAGACGCAAAATGATTCCCCCATGATTCATTCGAAATTGGCGTGACGATTATCCTTTTTATGCGATTCAAAATGGTGCTTTGAGAAATTGTCAATTAAGATTTCTGTACCGCCGCCTGCGCCTCTAAAACATTTTCGCAGTGTCTGCGGATAAACATAAGAATGCTGTTCAGCTAGCACTTTAATTTTATACCCGTTTAAATATGGATTTCGCGTTTATGGAGCGTAATTACTGGAATTATATAATGAACTTTGTTTGCAAGAAATCAGTTTTGTTTTGGTAAAAGGGCATCGATGTGGGAAACTTCAATTATATACGTACTATGCAAAATAGCGGTGTGCAATTTTAAACAACCATATACGTAAGAGAGACGAGTATAAGTAAATGGTATTACCGTTATCCAATGGCAAATTTATTAGTTGAGGCAAAAGTCTTAAGTAGGGAATTTAAATTAAGATAACGTTAAGTTTTCCAAAACCATGAATTATAACCTATTCACAAGGAAACACTCTCAGCTAAATATACAGTGAGAACAGAATAAAAAAGAATTCACTTCAGGTGGTTCGATCTATTTTTACAGGGTGTCCACGTAGTGAGTATTTCTTCCAACTCCTTAGCTATTGTATGCATGTTAAAAATTGGATTAAAAATTACAAAATTCAAAACGTCTAAAAATAAATTAGGTATTGAAAACAAATTTTTTTTTAACTCACCACAAAATTCATTCATTATGGTCACCAATTAAAAACGATGTCCCCAAGAAGATGTACATGTTCTTTCGCCTTTATTTTAGCTCGTCAGGGAGACTAGACCACGTTAAAGTCAAATTCTACCTTTATCTTGAAACTTATACTTAAAATTGCATTTATTGCCATTAATAAAATATTTTGTAACCATAACAAACATAAATCTACTCTATTTTCTTTTTTGAGACTCATTGCTTATAAACAAACTTAAATCCAATTTTTATCATGCATTAAAGAAGGTCAAATAAACTTAATAATTGTATGTTTAGAGATGAAACATCAATGTGGAGTATATCAAATTGGATATGTTTTTTAAAGCCTAAATAAAGTCATTTATGAAAATTTAGATCGAGATTTTGGGCCTACCCGAAATCAAGTGCATTTTTCAAACTGAAAATTAGAATAGACATTTTTTGACAGATACTTTTTGCCTGCTGTTTCCAGTCTTCTACCATCCGTAACATCAATAATCGACAATAAATAAATAGGAAACCCCGCAGCAGAAAAAATATTTTCATCACTGTAATGTGTCATCTGCTAACATAATTTCTAAAGAGTCAGAACGAGGTACAAGCTATTTAATACATCATAGCTCTAAAAAGGATTATTATTTGTATGTTTCTATGCGACCTTATCTGTCATAGATTTTATCTAAACAAATCTATTTTAGGACAATTCCAATCTGTTGAATTGTTGAATAAAGCCATAGGCGCACAATACAGCCATTTCTATTTATCTTGAATTATTTAAAACACACACTATGTGTAAAGTTTATTTTTACCAGCGTTGGGTAACTTAATTTAACATACAAAAATTTAATTATTCCGTATCTTATACACTGCAACCTCTTCGATAATTAATACAACGTTTCCCCTCCCTCCCACCGCTTATTTTTTGAAATCTCGGGTTCTATTAGTTCATCTCCAAAACTTTTTCATTGTTACCCTCATTTTGCTGCCCTGCGGCCTGGTCGAGTAACAGTAAACGGAGACAGAAGGCTTTTTATTTAAAAATCCAGTGTTTTTTTCGCCAGTCTCAAGACTCTTAAGATATATATCACAGACCAAACAAAGCAAAAATGATACTCTAGGAATTACTTTTTTTTACCAGAGCTTTCGATAATAATTTACATTTGTTAATTCAATCTGAATATCAGAACAGGTTTTTACATTATAATAGACATAATGTGTATATTAGGAACTTGATGATTTATTTTATTTAATAAGAGTATCAAAGTTAAGCGAACACTACTTAAGACATTTTTTGGATCGATCTATTATTTATAATATTGTATATAGAACAACTCTATTAGGTAATATTTAAATATATGTTTCATAAATGTACACATCAAGTACCTACTATCGTAAACTGTAAAAGATTAACGTGGATGACTGTTTGATTTATTATTTATCTATTTATATTGACATTTAGTATCTCAAATACGCCACTAAATATGCCTAATACATTATCTGAAAAGCATATAAATGAGTTTACTATAGAGGCAGCATTATGATCATGCATTTTTAAGATTTTCTAAATTCCAACAAAGCTAGTCAATTGATTAAAGATGTTGGTACTCATTAAATAGCCTGCAAGCATTTTTAACCATTATCTTGTCATTTAGCACAGCGTTCACGTTACACACCTTCAGATATCTATACTTTTATTACGAGAGGATCATTCAATGCTAAATGATATCATGATTACGATCACAACGACTATGAAAATAATTCCCAATTACGTTCATTTTCAGACACCTACATCTAAACGAAACAACATTTGCTGGTAAAGGGTTGTTGAAAAACGTCTGCTTTTACTAAGAGTAAGTCCCCTCAAAATAAAAACCAATATGACATCAACGAATTCCGAGGTCGAAAAAATCGCCCCCGCGCGCTTTTATCGTAGCAAATCGCCAGAATACCTGAACTCTAAAAGAAACACCCTGTATGTGGCCAATGCAAGAAATGGAGATATCGATTTACAAACAAAAACATTCTGTTAGGATAATTCAGATTCCGCATTTCTCAAAACGCATACTTACATCTTAACCGTGGTGGAAATGTATAAATCCTCTCTTGGTATGTACTATACCGCATTATGGAGCATGACTGGTTAAATGTTATTGAATTGTTGCCGTTCACACATACCATTAACATATTAGAATATTCATCATTAGTATACGGAGAAGCTAATGCTTCTAAATGTTACCAAACTTTTGAAACTGTATCTGCGTTAAAAATGTTTTGACCCTAATTAATTCAACTTTTACCAATTACGGGCTTCAATTGAGATACCTGGTAATTTGCGAAATTGGTCAAAAATGTTGGGCAAACGAGACGTTCAGTTCTAACTAGGGGTAAAGGACATATCATCAGTACTGATAAGTTTAGTGTTGTGTGTATTTTATCATCAGTAAAAACTTCAAAATTAAACCTTAAGGTTTTCTAAGTATGAATACAACCACTATATACCCTGAGCAGACATTTTATAAAACCATTTTACCATTTAAAAACCACTTACACAACCATTCAGCACTTCGTAGTACGTTCTCACAGGATCAGCTTATAAAACTCATTAATATGGAAAAGTTGAATGGAGGAGCTGTTACATAACTACTTGTAATATAATAGCTATCACAAAACTGTTATAGCTACATAGTGGCTGTTGCGAAATGTTTTAAAGAACAATTAGGCTCTATTGTATACATTATACGCTGAGTTGTATAAAGGCTGCAGCTGATTGTTTTATAGAACTATTTAACTCGTTATATAGCGACAAAGTCCTTAGTACTTTAATTTGGTTTGTACTTTCTAGTATATAAGAGGTGTTTAAAGCCATCACCAAAATTCATTAAAACGCCAATACAGTATCTTTGTAACAGCTATATCCAAGAACTGTTAAGGTTCAAGTAAGCGACGTCAAATGAGCAACTGTTAAGTTTTATAATAGCTCTATAACCAATATTTGTGTAAACGTTAAAATATTTTAGCTCATAATGTAATTATTAAATTTCTAAATTACCACGGTTCTTCCTATCGATTTGAGCCAAAAATTACTTTAAAGAACAATTCAGCTCATTAAGCAACCATTATAAAACCGCAAAATTATCCTACGTTAATTTTCCTGAAGGAATTTTCACTTTACGGCGTTCCCAATACACTTGAGTTTCTCTCATCCTATATATTATTTTATATACACCTTTAATTTTATAAACATAACTACTGTAGTTGAAATGTTGCAACAAGCAACTTTCAGGTCTATAAAAGGTTTTTAAATCGTTCACTAAACTTCATTAGTACATCAATACAGTGTTTTTATAAAGATTCCTATCCATAAGAACTGTTAAGGTTCAAGTAAACAACGTGTAAGGAGCAACTGTTAAGTTTTATAATAGCCCTATAACGAACATTTATGTAAACGTTAAAATATTAACACGTTCCATATTACCTGAAGCTCTGCAATAGATATACACCTGGAATCTTTTAAAGCAAGCGACAAAGCTCTAATGTATACATAATAACTGCTTTCTGTTATTTTATAGAACAATTTAGCTTATAATGTAATTATTATATACCTAGCTAGATTACTACAGTTTTTCCTTTCGTGCAACAAGCTCCTCTAGTTGCATCAAGATTGGCTGCGGGCTGCTTTAAAGAACAGCTCAGTTCATTAAGCAGCCATTATAAAACCGTAGAACTCTATTATGTTAATTTTTCTGAAGGAACTTTCACTCCACGATGCGCGACGTTCCTACACTTGAGTTTCTTGCATAGTACATCTTATTTTATATATAGTTTTAGTTTTATAAATATAACTACTTGAGTTGAAATGTTGCAACAAGGAACCTTCAGGTCTATAAAAGGTTTTTAAAACTTTCACCAAATTTTATTAGCACACAAATACAGTTTCTTTACAGGGTGTCCCGAAACTCCCGCCTTCCCCTCTAGGTGCTAATTCTCCATGCAAAAATAGTAAGAATAGTTCCTATAAACATGTGTCCGGAAATGCTTCCTAAGGGAGCTACGGCCCTCTAAGAATTAGGTGTTTTTACTAATCTCGGAAATAATTTGGGACAACTTTATGAAACTTGGTTAACTATTTTTAGCCAAAATTAATTTTATCCAGGGGCGGAGAAAAGAGGGGTCCGTGTCATTTGTTTCTGCATATTAATGTTTCAAGTTGACATTTTACGCAATATTTCGTTTAGACCGCTTTTACTCGAAAACGGCTTGCCATATGGGTAATTGTAAAGAGGACCTTTTTTATGCAGAATTAACCAGGGAATCATAATCAGGGATTAAAATACTAAAAATGTCAACTTGAAACATTAATATGTAGAAACGAAGGTTACGGATCCCTCGTTTCTCCGCCCCTGGATAAAATTAATTTTGGCTGATACTGTAAAACAATAACCTTTAATGATCGAAAATAGTTAACCAAGTTTCATAAAGTTGTCCCAAATTATTTCCGAGATAATTAATAAAAACACCTATTTTTGCGCCATCTTTAGAGGGCCGTAGCTCCCTTAGGAAGCATTTCCGGACACATGTTTATAGGAACTTTTCTTACTATTTTTGCATGGAGAATTAGCACCTAGAGGGGAAGGCGGGAGTTTCGGGACACCCTGTATAACAATTCCTATCCAAGAACAAATAGGGTTCAAGTAAATAACGTCAGAGGAGCAACCGTTAAGTTTTATAATAGCTCTATAACCAACATTTGTGTAAAACGTTAAAATATAAAAGCGTTCCATATTACCCAAATTCTCCTATGACAATTTTTCCCAAGGAATTTTTCGTTCTACCGACGTTCCCAATACACTTAGTTTCTTGCATACTACATATTACTTCATATAGAGTTTTAGTTTTATAAATATAACTACTGCAGTTGAAATGTTGCAACAAGAATATAAAGGGTTTTTAAAATCTTCACCAAATTTTATTAATAAACTAATACAGTGCCTTTATAGCGACTACTATCTAAGAACTTTTAAGGTTCAAGTAAACAACGTCAAAAGAGCAATCGTTAAGTTTTATAATAGCTTTATAACCACATTTGCATAAACGTTAAAATATAAAAATGTTAGATAAATGTTAGATAAGAGAAACCGTGGTATTCTCTTATCGAGCATCTTAGAGCTACAAACTCCTCTAGTTGCATCAAGATTGACTGCGGGCTACTTTAAAGAACAATTCAGTTCATTAAGCAACCATTATAAGACCGCAAACAAAGCTTTCCTATGTTAATTCTCCTGGAGGCATTTTCATTCTACGACATTCCCAATTTGCTCGATTTTCTTACATACTGAGATATTATTTTATATAAAATTTTAGCTTTATAAATATAACTCGGGTCTATAAAAGGTTTTTAAAATTTTCACTAGATTTCATTAAAACACCAATAAAGTAGCTCTTAATCAAAAACTGTTAAAGCTCAAGTAGTACCTAACTGTTCGTTTGAAGAGTGTTGATGCACGATAATACAACGTCAAAGGAGCAACTGATAAGTTTTATAATAGTTCTATAATCACCATTTGTGTAAAAGTTGAAATATAAAAACGTTCTATATTACCAGAAGTTTTGTAATAAGATATATACCGGGGATCTAAAAGGAAATAAAACCGTTATAGAACTTTTCCGTAATTATGCAGAATTGGACCTATTAGGACGTTGCGAAACTACCAACCGACATTATACTCTGTTTGTGATTTTTATGTTGTTTTATCTACATTGGTTTTGTTGCGTTTTTGGCGTGTTTTAATGGTTCATCTATATCTCGACTTCTACTTGCTGCAGACGGATGACGCAGGTCTATATTACGTCAAATTTAATAGAATTAGACAAAAAACGTATGTTGAGAAGAAATGAATTACTGAGTGTTAATTAAAATTATGAAATAAAATACTTGATTACTTTGGACGATCATTTTATGTTTCAGTAATGCACGCTAAATATTGCTCTCTGTTGCACCGGTATAGATATCTGTCGTCAAATACAACATTTCTTTAGCAGAAAGTAACATTTATATATTAATATTTTTAAGTATGTCATAAAAACTTGCCGCCCACAAATTTTTATGCGACAGACCTTTTACTGTCTATTATAAAGTAATTTATGTCGCGACTATAAATAAAATCAACACAATTTCATGGTAAAGGGTGGTGTGAATGAAGTTGACATAATTCTATATTTTATTGCTGAACGTGTACAATTATATAAATTTACATGTTTATGTTGTGGTAGATAAGTTTTATGTTTAGCTCCCGATAATAAATAATGACGGCCATTAAAATTAAATAACATCTGCAATGAAATTCTTGCACCCAAGTATTGTGCTTTGAAATAATAAATACTATAGTATATCTGACAACACAAGCGATTAAATTGTTCTTTTAAGGTTTAAAAAATAATGAATATATTATCCTGGTGAAGGTTGCTGTTTTATCTATTTGGCCTATTGATATAAACACACCACAAGAAAAAGTCAAGGGGTGATAAATCAGGGGATTTTGCCGGTCACTCAATGGTACGCCTTCTCCCATGAACCTATCAGGGAAAATCTGAATTAAGACTTCACACTCTAGGAGACCATAAGGTGCACCTCCTGGTACGAAAGCGATATCATCTTGTAGTTACAATCAAAGCCTTAAGAATTTTTTTGGATAAACAGAACGATCTCCGCAAAAGATAAGTATTCAAGAATCTGAACACGGATTTAAATCAGTTAAATAATTTAAATTATTTTATTTATTACAGTGATGGTCTTCATCATTATTTATTAACAGTTATAAGGTAAAGACTAATATAGTAAAATAATATAAATGGGTGTGTTAACAGTATAAATAATTATAGATTTTGTAATACATCTATCTAATTAAAAACATTCTGAATAAAAAACTTGTTAGATTTTACCACATTATCAATATAAACAAGCAAATAACACACGTTATGAAAACAACAAAACAAGCGGTAATTACAAAATTGTAATTTTAAAGATGTGAAAGATAAAGTATGTATACTATATAATTATGTCTAGTAAATACTTTGTTCATCAACAACAGTGACTTCAACCGACCGCTTCTTTTTAACCCATTCATGTGAATATAATTGACACTCTGACTTAAAGTAAACTTGCCCACATTTAACTAAATAAGCACCCACAAAAATGAATAATTATAAAATAGGTATGAAATATTTAAAATATCTCTTTCTCTGGCCCAAAAATGTATACCGGTAATTACACACTTGTAACACAAATGCAGTAAGCCAAGCAGTAACAAGCGAGTGATAAGTTTATTTTTAAGGTTAGGGAACCACCCATGCCAGGCGGGGCACAAATGCCATCCGTGCACTGGCTAAGAGTACAAAAGTGGTTTCTAATATAATGCAACCTTTGATTCACTGTCCAACATTTCGAAATTTTTTTCCGCCTTGGAATATTTAAGGCTGGTTTTTATGTATTTTGGTCTGCTGAATCTAGATCTTACGGCTGAATTTCAATATCAGCCTCCATTGATGAGGGAGGCGAAGATATTTTGACAAAAAATACGCCATTTATATCCAATTGATTGGCTTTAAACAATTAGCAACTTGTAATTATAATAATTTGATCTTTCTTTTATAAGAACTACCGAGGCTTTCCCGTATTTGACTCCAACAATAATCGGTCAACATGTTTGGGTTCGATTCGGTATACTTTTTCTCGATCCATGCAACAAACACAAACTCTCGACGGCTTTTTGTTAAATTAAATTCGTTAGACACAAAATGCGGAAAATACGAATGGATGGTCACTGAACGACTGCACAATACTAAAACAATATTTAAGGGATTGAGCATAATCCCAACTATGTCTGAAAGTAATAAATGTGAAGCCTGTTTATTGTCTATAAAGGGGCCTATAAAGCCTTTCCATGAAGTTTGAGGCTAATTTCGCGATTTGCAAGATATCTATCTATAGTTCGCAACACATGATGCGGACAAAAACCGTTTTAATTTTTCCATGGTTAATATTACAATAACCTTTTGACTTTCGTCGGAAAGGTTACCAATACCAATTTCATATAAGCCGCATTTTTACAGGCTGATACACCTATTTTTAACGTTTAATTTATGTGGAAGATTATCTAATCGACAATCAACTATTATGACTATCTAAAAGTTGTAATGCTTATTGATACATATAAATAAAAAATAAAATGCTTATTCAGACAATTTAATTACACGTTTATCAAATTTAATTATAGTTTTGTGTATCTTCGTATGGCTGTCACATGCTGCGATTTTATTTAAGTGTTTTGTATTTTGTGTTTTTACTTAACACCATCAATATTTATGCAGTAAACTCATCTTTGCCCGATGTACCTATATCATAAATACGTTGTAATGTTTACTTACTACTTAATTATTATAAATAATAATTTTTTGCGAGACTTTTTTCTGTTATACAAGAAGCTCGAAATATGAAACTAAACTACTGATCGAATGTTGGTATGTAAAAGAAAATAATGTTTTTTGATGGAGGTTGAGCAGCCTTTATATTTTTTAAATCACAAGAAATGTTCTTGGAAACATTCTCATTATACATCAGGCCAATATAGATATCTGATGAGTGATGATGAGATGGATACAAAACATGCAACAAAAATGTTCTATATGAATTTTTTTGTAAAACTAGGTACAACTTTATCACCACACCACAAGCAGCGGTTGCTGTGCAAAATTCAAGGAACACCTGAAAATTTGGTCACAATTTCTCGCCGTATATCTTCGGTTAGAGCTGATCGATTAAGATGCATTTTGCAATATCTCGACGGAAAATTTATTATAAATTGATGCAGGGGCTAGCGATTGTTATACCATTTCTATCCTAAGATGTACAGGGCGATTTTGAGACCTCTTGCATTTTTCTAAAAATTTAGCAACCTACCAATTCCTTCCAAATTTTTTAGGAATTTTTTTAAACCACATAAATTGATTCAATACATTTTTATTAATTATTATTTAAACTTACATGATCACGAACAAAATAACAAAATATAAGTCTAACAGAATACCTAACAGAAGAACATAGAAAACAGAGAAACAGAATAACAATTAAAGTACTGCAATTTTGAAGGATATCTTCGCATCTTCTGGGCATACTTTCCATTAAATTTGAAATTAGCTCTTGGGGTATCAATTCCCATTCCTTCTCCATGGCACGCCTCAACTGATCAAGGCTTTCAATAGGTTGCTCTCTTTGTCTAATTTGCGGCTTGAAGCGTGACCAGAAGTGTTCTATAGGGTTGCAATCTGGAGATCGAGTGGACCTTTCCATCCTTATTTTTTATCAGATACGATCCTTGAATTTTTTATCGGAATTTTTACAGCATTTTCACGTACCCTGTATATGGTGATTTGTGAAATTGAGAGAAATGGTATCCTTAGACATGACTACAAACACTGAACATGGTAACTGCTAAATCCCATTCAATTTATGTGGTCATTCGAGCGTCACGTTAGGTTTTTCGAAAAAAAATCACACCTCCATAAAGAACGGAGTTAACCCAAAAATGCCAAAACCGTTTCGAGGTATTAGTCCAAGGATTAACACTAAGTGGTTAAAAAAAATCCTAAAAAATTCGGAAGGAATTGGTAGGTTGCTAAATTTTTTGAAAAATGCAAGGGTCTGAAAATCGCCCTGTACATCTTAGGGTACAAATGGCATAACAATCGCTAACCACTGTATCAATTTTCAATGAATTTTCCGTCGAGATGTTGTAAACCGTATCTTAATCGGTCAACCCTAACCGAAAATATACAGCGAGAAATTGTGACCAAATTTTCAGCTGTTCGTTTCTTGAATTTTGTACAGCAGTTTATTTAACTTTTTCGTTCGCTCCTACTGCCTCAAAAATCGCAGCGAGGCCGTGCGATTTACGATGTGTAGTTCTAACACGGACCCTCTACCTTGGATTTCCTACCAGAACGGCGGCCCACGGCGGCGATTTTTCATTTGGAAATAGCGTTTAAAGTTTTCGTGTTTTCACAATTTGTTCAATTTATCAAATTTTACCAAACACGCGTCCGGGCCGAGCTTAATAACTCGCGCCTCTTTCGAGATGGACCGGAGGCGTATTTTTTTTGAAAACTAGATGTAAATTAGATAATCCTACGGCGTAATCGTTTTTCTCGATTTTGCCTCCTAAGAAAGTTATGAATTTTTGAAAATAAGCGATTTCGTCGGATTTGCCCTATAGAAACGCGCTACAGCCTTTCCCTTTGGATCTAGAGGATTCGGACCCGGTCGGCGGGCAAGAAGAAGGAAAAATGACGAACTCTTTTTTAGGTTCATCTCCGATACTTATTAGCCGAGATATGAATTTTTGAAAAAGGATTTTGTCGAAAAACTGTACTTTTCTGGGGGCCCTTGCTCCCCTCCCCGGACAATTTTTTCGACCGAACTTTCAGGAGAGCTAGAACCAACCTTCCTCTCTGATTCCTGAAAATTTTGTTAAGGCAATCGGTTAAATATTTCTAGAAGAAGACTTATAAGACTAAACTGTTCGATTTATTCAAAAGTAGTTTTTTTTATTATTTATTTTCGTATGCTTGTTTACAGATCTTATAACAAGAGCGTCTAGGTCCTAACAAAAATTGAATTAATATCGAGATTAATATTAAGTAACAAAAATTTGCAACATATTAAAATATTATTATATTGTACGATTTTAATAGCCTTTAACCTACAAAGATACTGAACAAAATATTTCATCTTAATCGGTCCAGCCATTTCTAAGTTATGTGACCACAATCAAATATAGACCGGATTAAAAACCTCCTTTTGGAAAAGTCGGTTAATGTGTCTCTGAAAAGACTTACAAAACAAAATTAATTCGCAAATTTGTATTTTTTAGTTACATTTTTTTTGTATACTTGTAACAAAAACGTCACTAAAGAGCTGTTGAATAATAAACAAAGGGTTTCTTAATTGGTTGTGCGGGGCTATACCTACATAGCTAAATATCAGATCAAACTGAAAACCTTCTTTTGGGGGAGTCTGTTAAAAGAAACTTAAGAAATTAAACTGATTCACAATCTTTGGCTTATAAAAATTATACCTATAATAAAAATGCCTACGTAAATTTATTCAATATTAACATACAAAATGTGCGACATAAATATGAGTCAAAAAATTTAACGTGCCATTTTTTATGATTATAATATCATATCCAATAAATTTATGGGAGCTAAGTAGCTGAAGAAATTTCGGAACAATAAGCAAAAGTTGCACCTTAATCGGTTTAACCATTTTTGTACAAACATACAAATATACCTACAGGTCGAATTGAGAAATCTCTTTAGAGCAGTGTTAAAATATTTCTGGAAAAAGACTAACTAAATAAACTGATTCGTAAAAGTTTCGTTTAATCTGAAGTGATTTTGTTTATACTTATTTATTTTTGTGTGTTAAGGTATAGATCTTAGGTATACCAACAGTGCCTAGGTCCTAGGGAAAATTGAATTGATTATTACATACAAATTTGCAACTTTGCAACTTATTCAAATATATTATTAATTTTCTTTATGATCCATTTTAATCCGTTTTCCAAGTTATGCGAGGACAAACAAATACAGATCGAATTATGAAAACATCCTTTTGGAGAAGTCTCTTAATGTGTCGCTAAAATTTTTTTTACAAAAATAATTTTAGTTACGTTTATTTTTTTTATAGGTACCTATGCTTGTAACAGAAATGCCTTGGTCTTGAGTAGGGTTTAATTGAATACTAAAATATAAATTTACAACACATTTAAGCAAATGTTTACTAACAATCAAACACACAATTTTGTGTGATTTTAATACCCTAATGCTATAGGGAGATGTTGAATAATAAGCAGAGTTGATAGAATTGAGAACATTCTTTTAGGGCCTATAAGTAAAAATTAATTCAATAGGTATTAACATGTAAGGTACAAATGTGCAACATTTAGTTAAAGCCATATTTAAAAAATTAAACGCGCCATTTTTTATGATTATTAGGTATACCCCATAACTTAGCTGAAGAGATCTCGGAAGAATAAGCAAAAGTTGCAACTTAATCGATTATTTTTGTACAAATATACCTACAGGTCTAATTGAGAACCTTATAGGGCAGTCAGTTAAACTATATTTCTATAAAAAGACTTATAAACTGATTCGTAAAAGTTTAATTTAATCAGAAGTGATCTTGTTTATAATTATTTTTGTGTGCTTATAAGTATACAGCGTGTGTAAAAAGTATTGAAACATGACCATAACTTTTAAAATATTAATTGTATAAAAAAACCCTTGGACAGGTCGATTTTTATTTTCAATTATGCAACTTTTGGTGTGATTTATAATTTCTAGTTCTACACACCCCCTCCCCCAACCACCCCAACTTTATTTTTTCAAATGGCAACCTACCCTTTGTGATACCCCAAAAGAAAGGTATTTTAATAGACTATTCAACGCTGTAAAGAAATCCGAAATCCGTCGATGCAATTGGCTTCCCAAACGCATGAAATACATTTTTTTTTAAGAAAAAGGAAAGATTAGTAAAACTTTATTACTGAAAAAAATTAACAAATTATCTAATAAGATGTTCAAACTGAGCTCCGTTAACAGCTAGGCACTGTACAAGTCGCTATCACTTTTTTGACACTTCACATGCATGGCATTCTTAAAATTTTTAAATAAAAAAAATGTATTTCATGCATCGACGGATTTCGGATTTCTTTACAGCGTTGAATAGTCTATTAAAATATCTTTCTTTTGGGGTATCACAAAGGGTAGGTTGCCATTTGAAGAAAAAAAGTTGGGGTGGCTGGGGGAGGGGGTGTGTAGAACTAGAAATTATAAATCACACCAAAAGTTGCGTAATTGAAAATAAAAATCGACCTGTCCAAGGTTTTTTTTATACAATCAATATTTAAAAAGTTATGGTCATGTTTCAATACTTTTTACGCACGCTGTATATAAGTATATAATATAGATTATTTTACCAGCATATAGATTCTAGGGGAAATTGAATTCATTTTAACATAAGTATCTAAAGAGATGTTGATAATAAGCAAAAGGTTTCTTAATCGATAGTGCTGGGATACCTACATAAATATGCAGCCCAAATTGAGAATTGTTATTTGGGGGAAGCCTGTTAAAAACCTCGAAAAAAAATTTATAAAACTAAACCGTTTCAAACATTTTGTTTCATGCTTAGGTAGACCAAAAATTCCTAGGTCCTAGGTAAAATTTAATTCAGTATTAAAATACAAATGTGCGACTTATTATATAAAGTAGGTATAATGTTTAAAAAATTAAACGCGCCATTTTTTATGATTTTAATAACCCATAACTTTACTGGAGGGATTTCGAACAATTAGCGAAGGTTTCTCTTAATCGATGTGACAATTTTTGCATTTATCCATATCTATAAACAAACAAAGAAACAGGCCGAATTGTGAACCTTCTTTTGGGGAATTCGGTTAAAATATCTCTGAAAAAAGACTTCTGACTAAACTGATTCGCTGATTTTGATTTGGACAACCAATGGTTTTATTTATATTTATCTAATGTTTATAAATCTTATACAAAAGTACCAGGATGCTTAAAATGCAAATCAATATTGACAAATAATTAACGAAATTAGTCAACTTAGAAACAAAACAATCAGTTGATTCCAAATAAATAGGCTCTTAAAATCGCCCGTAATTTATCGTACGCAGTTCTACTGTTTGTTTGGGAAAGGAAAAAGAAACAAAATTTTCAAAACGAAATTCGAACGTTTATTTTTTGCTCGAAGAAAAATCATAGCTTACAAAAAAAGGGATCACCAAGCAAGTTTGGGTCTAAATTTATATAAAGTAGGTATTTCGCATTTCTTATACCAACTAGATACTTGTAAGTATTATAAATATCATTTGTAGTTAGGTAGGTACATTAAATTGATTTGTTAGGTAAATGATAAGGAGGTGCATGCATGAATCATTATCGGTAAATACCTATATTAAGTATACCTATTTCTAATCTTAATTGTCCATGGACAAACGTCTTACTCGGTATTTAATGACTTAAACTTCTTCTTACTAATCTCCATTTTTTTAAGAAAACGCAGTATATCACAGTAATGAGAAATAAGTACCTACTATAGATTTTCTCAATTCAATGAATTTTAAATGTGACGTCACGTATTTTTACAATCGCCAAAGCATGTGCCTAATTGTAAGCTGATATATTTTTCTGAAAAACTTCCATAATAGGTAAATACCTAAGCAACCCCATACAGTATTTTTACAGTGTAGTTAATAAATATCAGCTCACAATATTTTTAATAAATTGCCCAATTTTGGCTTCAGTGGAAGTAGTTTTATACGTTAAAATATCGTGATAAAAAAATCATCTTCATTTGGTTCAAACGATCCGTAGGTACCGCAAACGGTGTCTTACCGTCGCATTGAAATCACCGCAGCAGAAATGCAATATTTCGTAGATAGATAGATATTAGGCGAGTTTTGGACCTTAGGGCAAAATTTGGTGAATGTTAAATGTTAAGGGGAATCTTATTTTATTTCAAAAACTGTACCAGAAGAATATGGCGCGCTTTTTTATCTATTTATTTCTCCACTTTCATAGGTATCTAAGTGGGAAAATGTCATTTCAAAAATATTTGCGCCTAAAGCGCCCCAACTCTTATGGCATGAACATCCTTTCCTGTATATTTTGGGATATATCTAAGTAATTTCGAGGGATACGTAGCGTAGGTTAGCTAAGTAGGAAAAACCGCGTGAAGGACTAAAACTAGAAAAATAAAAATTTTGCATGTAGCTATGTATATACCTATATATAACCCAATATGTGTATGTTTAAATTGAAAGCCACCACCAGTATTTAGCAGGCTGGGAGAAGATTTAACATTGAAGTGTTAAGTAAAGGATGAAACTATAAAGATATTCTTTCAAGTTACCGTGTAAACATTTTGATTAATTCAATTGTCACTAATATAATGAGTTACACTGTTACACACACATTGTTGTCGAAAAAATGAAACGGCGCGCTGCACGTTTAACACGTGAGTTTCCAAACGTAAGAGATGCTTTCGGAGTACCGATACTTCGAAAGATGCACGACAACTAACGTTCTATAGCGCCCTTCCTCTTATTCCGTGGTAGACCCCTTCTATATCTACTGGATAGATATGATACACTATAGGTACTATGTTGCATTGTGTGCGATATTATAAATTAATAATAAAGATAGCTCTATTTTAAATAGTCTTTGTCTTTAGGCGGATCGCGAGATTCCTTCGCTCAAACATTTCTCAGCCAGAGCCAAAGGCCTTGCAGGAAACTTCACAGCCGAACAGGCCTCTCGACGCACGTTTATCTGCGTATTTTTAGAACATTCCTGTTAATAAAAATATAATTTTAAGTAGGTACTAAGCACACGATTAGCCTCCGTACTCCTTTACCTAACACGAAATCAATAGAATATTTTTTCTTTCGAACCACCTTAAAACTCTAAAAGTGCGAAATAAAATCTCTGACAAAATTGGTAGCAGGTTTCTGGAAATTCATAATTTTTACGATTTTTTCAAAAATTATTTCGTGCCTCTTTATATTTACACACTTTAGTATGAAATTGCTTTAGAATATTTGCTATTTACTTAGCAATTCTACTCCTACTTCTCACACCCATGTACTTTAAAATTTGTCGAATTATTGCTTTAAATAGATTATTGTATAATACCTACTTAATTAGAACAAGTGTAGAAAATTAAATGTTTTATTTAAAGTACCTACTATTTAATTTCCTATGACAATTTGGCAATTAATATAAACACTTAAGTCAAAATGACTATTGAACCATTTTATAAGGGTTGTATAATTAATTACCTTTTAAAAACTGCTGGTTTATATCTATTACAGAGCTTCAAGTATATTGACGTGAATTTTATATCATAACGATTACATAAAAGTTAGTTATAGAAGTATTATAAAACTTACAGTTGTTATAACGATGTTGTTAACTAATTGTGAGCCAAGTAAGCGACAACTGTTAAACAGACAGTCTATTAAGGTCCTTCAAGGGAATCTTGTGAAGGCATTAAAAATCTTTTATAGAACTAAAATTTTATGGCGTCACGGTTGTTTAATAAACTGAATTGTTCTGATAATCAAAATTAGAACTTAGCCTTTACAATAACATAACGAAATCAATTGTCCGATGGGAAAAACCGTGTCAGTCTTTATAGAACTACAAGAGATTGTAGATATACAATATTAACAAATTGTTCTATAAAATAATTAGCAGCAATTCTGAGAACATAGTAACTGAGAACAGAATCGAATTATTCCTTAAAGCACTTCGTGCAACAACCTTAATGCAACCAGAACAGATTGTAACAGCCATATAAGGAAATCAATTTTTTTTTTGCATATATTTCATTGTTGCATCAATAATTTTAATCAAGTAGGTATAGGTACTATATCTGTTGATTTACAAAATGCCTGTTTTGGGAATTTTTATAGGCTAAAAATGCATACCTACCTAGTTGCGACTTGGAGTGTACAGTCTTCATATTTATAAAAGTTTTATAAAACCCTTTATAGGGCTCCGTAAATCTCTAAATAATTGTATAGTGTGTAATTCTGCGACTATTGGCCCTTATTGTATAAAATTTCTGTTATAATTTTCACTTAAAATGACCCAAGAATTTATAGGTAGGTATATATAACATAATTATTGAATCATTTTATAACGGTTTTATAATCACTTTTTAAAAACTACTGGTAAGTATAGGTATATCTATTACAGAGCCTCAAGTAATGACGTGACTTATATCATAACGATTACATAATAGTTACTTAATGGAACTATTATAAAACTTATAGTTGTTGTAACTACATCATTAACTAATTATGGGGCAATTAGGCGACAGTTGTTACACAGACACTTTATTGCGGTGCTTCAAGGAAATTCTGTGAAGGCAATAAAGATATAGAACTATAAGTTTATGTTGATGCTTTATAATGGCGTCATGGCTGCTTAATAAACTGAATTGTTCTTTAAAGCACAATTAGAACTAGACTGTACAATACCATAACGAGTTGAATTATGCATAATACGAAAAACTGTGTCAGTTTTTATAGAACTACAAGAGCTTGTAGCTAAGCAATATTAACATTTTGCACTATAAAATAGTCAGCAGTATAGGTAGTTATACTACCATAAGAACCGAAAACAGAATCGAATTATTCCTCAAAGCATTTCGGAACAACCTTTATGCAGCCAGAACGTATTGTAATAGTCATATAAGGAAATCAATTTTTTTGCACACATTTCATTCTTGCCTCAATAATTTTATTCATATTATGCTGCCATGTCTGTTGATTTACAAAATGCCTGTTTGGAGAACTTTTATAGACCTATTTAGCACTTTATAATTGTGTACTAAGTACTGCAGATTTCTTTCTACAACAGTATAGATCTTTCAGTTCTATAAAAGATCTTTAATTTCAAGTTATTAAGCTAACTTTAAATCACAACGATTACATACAACTTAGTTATAGAGCTATTATAAAACTTATGGTTGTTGTAATTGTTAAAGCAATTAAACTGCGTCTGTTATACAGACACTTTCCTGGGGTACTTTAAGGGAACCTTTTGAAACCATTAATGATCCTTTATAGAATTAAAAGTCTGTATTGCAGCACTTCAATTGCGGTTTTATATAGTCGTCTCGGCTGCTTAATGAACTAAATTGTTCTTTAAAGTACAATTAGCACTTATACTGTATAATAACATAACGAGTTTATAGTTCGATGGGAAAACCGTGTAAGTTTTTATGGAACTGCAAGAGGTATATATAACATAAAAAAATTTCTATAAATAATCAACAATAATTATGCTAACATAAGAACTGAGAATAGAACCGAATTATTTTTTAAAGCACCTTTATGCAACCAAAACGCATTATAATAGTCCTATAAGTAAACCTATTTTTCATTTAAATATACATAGGTATACATACTTATTAGTGATTTACCAATAATTTTCATGTCTTATGTATTATGCTGCCATATGTCTGTATTGGGAATTTTTGTAGGCTTAAACTGCATTGTTGAAACTTGAAGTATATAAAAACTTTCTCCATATTTATAAGCGTTTTATAAGATACTTTAGAGATTCCGTTTTTAAACACATATGTAGTTATATAGTGTTTATGTAGCGTTAACGATAAAATGGCTTTATATGTAAGTACTTATTGTGGGTATATAATGGTTTTACACAACTGTTATAGAACCAATTATAGTACTATTTCAGTTTCAGCCTTCTCTTGAGAAAACCTCATTTTGTAGAAGAATAGTAATAATTCAGTGTATAAATGATCGTTAGGAGTGCGCTATTTGTCTCTCGTTTCTAAGGTTTAGTCTCTGAATGATAAAGACGGTCATTGCTAGTGTACACAAACTCTCCAACTTTATATCATGGATCGGAAGTCGTAATATGCAATTTAAAGTGGGCCACTGGTGCCATGTTTGAATTTTTGAAATAGAGGAGGATTTCGATGAGTATCTGATCAAAACTTTAAATCGAATCAACCATTGATGTAGCTGTAAATAGCAGATTACTCCACAATTTAGTAAGTTTGAAATGTATTTGCTTAATAAAAGACAGCAAACCGAAACCGATGTAAGTTTGTTTTGTACGATGACATTCACTTAACAATGCCTATAAAGCTTGTCTATTATACATTCGTTTTTAAATATAGTTAAATAAAGGTATATCTGTACTTGTACAATGATCAACTAAGCAGGATGACGACGTTTTATGTGCAAGTTTTAAATAGTTTTTAAAAGTACCGCTACTATGTTTTCAACAAATAAAAAGCTTAAAAAACAAGGTGATTATATGTGGGCTTTGAGGATCCGAAAAATATATAAAATATCTTTATTGCATGCCATTTTAGATTCAACGTTAAATTCTACTCGACCGAGTTATTCAAAGAGACATATTCTACTTTGCGGAATCAATTTGAAAGTTCACATAATCGTTTATGAAACATGGATTTCAATAAATAAACTGAGGCGATGTAGGTATCGTTTAGAAAACCTTCGCTGTGTGGGAATTGAAGTTAAGAAATTGAATTTACTGCTAACGCTGGAAAATTGTATCTCCTATAAAATAAAAAAAATCAGCCTGTATAAGTAACATCACACGAACTGAGATTTTTGTATCTTACCTATTCGGTACTTCTGGATATCACCCAACTAATTTTTCTTAATTGTCTAGTTCTTTCAATTCACTAAAGTAATTTTTTGAAAATCTATATTGTGATAGAAAAAAGGCAACGAGGGCCTACAGTTTATTGTGGAGTCCGATTCACACCTATGTCATTGACAGTTCATCCTCTCATGTGAGTCTAAAGAAAGTCACAAATATATTTTTATTTACCACAGAATCGAACCGAACCATCGATTTTCAACAAAAAGGTACGTAAGAGCTTCATAATTAGGCTCTGAGTACAGGTACATATAACAGTTGTATACAACCACTATATACCCGTAATAGGCGCTTGTTTATACAGTCATTTTTGTGCTTAAAGACTAAACTCATACAACTATTTACCGCCCCGCTCATACATTCCAGTCCACTATATTTCAAATTCAAATATGCACTTTTATAGCCTATTGGCTCATTAGTTATGGTGCAATTTGACTCTATTGACTACCTTTACAGAACTATTGGTTTTATAATAGCTGTTACAATATTGTTCTAGTAACATAGGGACTGTTATAAAGAGTAAATATCTGTTGGTACATCTAGTTATATAAGGACTGCTACAGGTTGTATTATAAAACTATTAGCGCTTTATACAGTCATTATATTCTTCACTGTCATAATGGTGTACTAAATACTGTGGATTTTTTTCTAGAACAATTTAGCTTGTATTTGTATAGAACAATTCAGGTCGTTATATAGTTATTATACAACCACAAGTTTTTCAATGATTCAGTTCATTAAGCAGCTGTTATAAACCCATCAGGCTCTACTGGTTTGCAAGATGTTAATTCTCATGCAACCTACGACGACGTTGCCTTTACTAGGTTGAGGTAATATTGATTATTCTTTTATTTCAACATGTTACAACAACAAGGAACTTTAGTTCTATAAAAGATCTTTAAGGCCTTTACTAGATACTATTGAAACACCTAAAGTGTATGGGTAACAGCTCTTATCAAAAACTGTTAATAGCTTAGGCCTAAGAATGAGTTGTGAGAGATTTTAGAATGTACTGTTAAGTTCTATAATAGTAGTTCTATAACAACATTTATGAATTAATAATGCACTATTGTCGCAATAATTATGACGTAATTTTGTGAATGCATTGACTTCTGTTGTATAAAACCAATCGTAACATAGGTATCTCACTTGTAGGTTTTCAATTGCAATTAAACTGACTTTACAAAACTGTAGGTTTTATAATTGTTGTTACAAATCTGTTCCAGTGACAAAGAGACTGTTACCTTGTAATATAGTTCTTGTCCAATTAAGTTTTATTAATTGTATATGAACTAGTACGGTTTTTCGTTTAGAACTCAGGAAGTTTGGTAATTATTATACAACCACAAGTTCTTTAAGTTGTATCAAGCTACGGACTACTTCAGCTTATTAAGGAGCCATTATAAACCCATGAAGCTATCCTGGTTTGCAATATGTTAATGTCCATTCACCCTACAACGACATTTTCACTATAATGTTAATATTGAATAATCTGTTATTTAAATATGTTACAACAACAAGGAACTTTCAGTTCTGTAAAATATATTGAAGGCTTTTACTAGATATCATTGAAACATCTAAAGTATTTGAATAACAGCTCTTATCAAGAATAGTTAAGCCGAAGAATGAGCTGTAATAGATTTTATAACGTAGGTTCTATAATAGCTCTATAATCGACAATATATTAATAAATGGCGTTTTGGAGCAATATTTATGACGTAATATTGTGATTGTATTGCCCATTGTTGTATAAACTATAAAACCAATAGTAACATTTCTCACTTGTAATTTTCACTCGCAATTAAACTGCCTTTACAGAACTATTGGTTTTATAATTGCTGTTACAATGCTTTTCTAGTAACATGGAGACTGTCATAAAGTGTTAGGTCCTGCTGCGTATATTTAGTTGTATAAAAACTTGTAACAGGTTGTTTTGTAGAACGCTTTAGCTCTCTATAAAGCAATTATATACTGCCACAATTTTTGCAATTGTGTACTTATTATTGGGGATGTCTTTATAGAACAAGTTATCTTGTAATATAGTTTTTGTGCAGCTAAGTTCTATTGCTGTACACGAACTACCATGGTTTTCCTTATAGAACAATTCTGGTCGTTATGTAGTTATTATACAACCACAAGTTCTACTAGTTGTACCAAGTTCTGGCTACGGGCTACTTCAGAAAACAGTTCAGCTCATCAATCAGCCATTGTTAACCCATGAAACTCTTCTGGTTTGCAAGAAGTTAATTTCTTATCATGTCACAACAAAGAACCTTCAGTCGTATAAAAGATTTTTAAATGCCTTTCCTTGAAATCATTGAAACAACTAAAATAACAGCTCTTATCAAGAACTGTTAATAGCATAAGGCTAACGATGAGGTGCAAGAGATTTTATAATATACTGATAAGTTCTATAATAGTTCTATAACCAACATTTATGAAATAATAATGCACTATTATCGTAATAATCATGACGTAATTTTGTGGCTGTACTGATTCTTGTTGTATAAAACCAATCGCAACATTACACTTGTAATTTCCACTTGCAAATAAACTGCTTTTATAGAACTACTTGTTTTATAATAGCTGTTACAATACTATTCTAGTAACATATGGACTGTTACGAAGTGTAAATTTCTGCTGCGCACATTTAGTTGTATAAAACTGCAACAGACTGCTTTATAAAACTGTTTAGCGCTTTATAAAGTCATTATATACTTGTTTATACAGCGTTTATAATTATGTCCTAAGTTATGTGGGTTTCTTTATAGAACAATTTAGCTTGTAACGTAGTAAGTTATATTGGCTGTACACGAACTACTACGGCTTTTCTTCTACTTCAGACAATAATGCAGCTCATTAAGTAGCCATTATAAATCCATGAAGCTGCAAAATGTTAATTTCCATTCACGCTACGATGAAGTTCTTAATAAATACCATTGACAAGCCTAATGTGTGTATATCACCTCTTGTCAGGAACTGTTAATAGCATAAGCCTAACAATGAATTATAAGAGATTTTATAACATATCTACAGATAAGTTTTATAATAGCTCTATAACTAACATTTTTGTAGTCGTTATGGAATAAAGACGGTCAGACGGTCGCTCTTTAAGTGAAATCTTTAAAGAATAATAGCTTTTTGTCAAAAATGGTCACTATACTTTAGCCACAATTTTACAAACATTTTTTAATGTTGCAATATACTGTGTTCTAACAAGAGTAAAATAAAAAAGTATCCCAAATAATTAAAATCAAGTCTTATTATTTTTATATTTCATGGTTGAGTGCTCTTTTTACTGGTGATGAATTTACTTCATTGGAACACACTTAATATGATTGATGCTAAGAATATATTAAAACCTCGAGCCATAGTAAAAAACCGTTGGTTGTCATCTGTCTTAAAAGATAAAATGTAGTTGTCACATTTTTAAACCAAAGTTTATAAAATCACATAAAGTAGGTACATCAGCGTGTCATTTAAATGAATTCATATAGTATTAAAATAAAGAAAAAAGTAAAACTAATTTGGGAATATTTTTAACTAGCGTACATAATCAATTAACTTTTATAATATCTAAGAAGAGGAAATGACTCTTTTAATTAATAAATATTCATTGTGCTGGTTTTCTTCAATTTCAACAAACTCGTTGACGTTGAGCCAATTATTAAAATTTCGAATAAGTTTGACAGTGTTCTTTTACATCATAGTTTTTTGTCACTTCTTATGGGATTTAGTTTAGACATTTAATTTAATGCTCGTGTATTCCCCTTGAGGCATTCCAAAAAAATACGGTCATAGCGAATATTCAAAAAATACCCAAATAAAGCAAGGAGAAGAACCTATACGCACACCATCTTGATTTTTGACAAAAAACCTAAAACAATATTGTTCATACTTCTCGCACATTTTATGGCGTTAAATTTAGCCCAATTAGCTTAGGTTCACTCATGCATTCGTTTTCGTGGCGTTTACTATGAGATTAAATTAAATATTTATTACCTTATTACTACAAAGCATATAAACATCTATGAAGGTGGCGAAATGGCTCTTAACAAAGGAAGTGCATTTTTACGCCCTCATCATTTTTATAAAATCTGATTTAACGTAGCAACTTAGTGTATTACGTATTAAATTAATGTCACACACGGCCATAACTATATCTTACATATTGTAACACCAAAACATAATATAGTCATAAAATAAGGCAGTAAATTCCGTTGCCTAATAAAGTCGAAGCAGAAACATTTATGTGTATTTAACAGTGCGCGAGTTAAACTGTGCACAGATATTTTTAATTGATAATTATTGCTGCAATTTACTAAATTATTGTAACTTTGTATTGCTCAAAAACATTGTCAATTAAATTATATTCTGTCGTAAAGCGTCTGTTAAATTATAACAACAACTTTAATATAATATAAATCTAGGCCTCAAGGAATTAACCATCCGGAACTAATCCGGAAAAAATAATAATAAATACTGTTCACAGTTCTGGTCTATCTTATGTAGCTCGTGACTTAGTTGTTTAAACATGTGCCTCGCCCGGCATGGGTAGTTCCCTAAAATTAAAAACAAATCCTTCACTATGAGGGCTCATTGCCATTAATGATTTTTGAAAGCAGAAATGTGATTCCGTTTATGAACTAAGGACTGCGAATAGTATTGTTATTATTTAAATAGGTACCCATTTTATAAAAAAAATATGAATTTAGTGATGAAGATTTTAAAACATCCTAATTTATAAATGGAAAGAGAATTATGTTCTGATTCCCTACACGTTATTAACAATAAGAGTCCATTTTCCGTTAACGTGGCGTTATATTTGGAAAAGAAGAAAGCCTGGGATGAAAAGGGAGAGGGAGTATTGCCATTTGCCATGAGGTCTTTATTTGTGTTATAAAGAAATTATTTCCTTGAATGATGCTCTTTAACCTCTTAATATTTTTATGACCCATACCAACGCTTCTTCAGACAACTGACTAATGTGAAAAGAAAAAGAAGCAATTTTATCTCAGATCTGTGTATTAACAGCTTGTGGAGGCAGGTATGTAGGTAATACCAAGAACATTTATTTTAAAGAATTTCTTAAGTTAACGAAAAATTTCCTGGCAATATTACCCTCACCCAATGTCAGGCGTAGGTTTGCCAACGAGTAGACTAATTTTTTTTTAATTCTTTTTGAACTTCTTTGCATCATTACCTGTGACCTGCGCAAAAAGGGATCCCAATGGGAAAGAAAACTGACTGTTTATATTTTAAGTACACAATAGCACTTTTTTAGTAAAAAATGTATTGGCGCTAAACGAATATTTACCTATGGCGATCTGAAGAAATAAATCGATTGCCCTGCTGAGAACAGCAACGCAGAGCGGAGAGCAAAGTTAAAAGTGAAAAGGCATAGCCTTTGTGATCTGTAGTTTGGGTGTGCTCCATTTAGGTCATACAGAGCAAGTAAAGTCCGCGGACAATGACCAAGCGCTGTAATAACAGGTTTGTTCTAGTGCGGGTGGATGCTGGCTGTGGACCACGTTGAAATGCTGTTACACCGTCCAAGATATTACGATCGACTCATCCACCTCTCTTTCTGCTTTGGCTTCACGTACTTAGAGAGCAGCGGACTTTCTTACTTTCCACCAAAACTGGATCACCGAAGTGATTGAATCTTCATGTCTTTACCTTTGACTCTTCTAATTTATAAAGTTAAGGTATGTGTTCGAATAATAATGCACACAATATAGAAATAGATCATCTCGCTAGTTTTGCTCATTGTCGATTTTATTTTCCCATGGCCTAACTGCGAGTCAGATGAAATGTTAAAAATACAATTTATTATCATCCTAGTTGAAAGTTTACTACGGCGTAAGTTTATGCATATGTTTGTATCTGACTGTTTATTACATATTAAAATCTCAACCTAGCCGTGAATTTATACCTAACGTTTAAAAAATGTGTTCATATAAAACGAAACTTTTACTTCTTCAGTGACCTCAAGTTTTACCCAAATTACTTGATTTGTAATTACCAGGAGAGTATTGTGATAATACTTCATATTCAACATAGAATATTAAATAGAAAAACACACAGAGTGTTTCACCAAGAACTGAATCGATCGATATAGAGAAAAGTATGTAACAAAAAGTTTTGGAAATTTTGGGGATTACTGCCACTGTGGTCAATCCAACAAAAATTGGGTATACCTGAAGTCGATATCAATTTGCTTATTTTAACCGGAACATCCCGTATATTTTTCGAAATGATCATGAAATTCGAACACATGTAGCATATCTAAATCCAGCAGTTTCGGAGATATTTGATGTTTTATAAAAAAATTTAGAGATGCAAGGATTTGCAAGAACCATTATAACTTTCTTCGAGTAGGAGATCCACGTTTGCTTTTTGGCATATAGAAAGAACGCAAGGTGTGGTATTACGTACCATAATGAAAAATTATTCCATAATAGTACCTACACCAAGTGATCCATTGTTCACGTTACATTTTGTCAATTTCAAACCTCAAGAACTTTTTTTATTTCAAATGAAACACCCTGTATTTCTTTACATCAAGTTATGTAAAAAATGCCTATACTTACTAGAAAAAAGAGAATCTAGTTTTACAAAAGTAAATTTAAAAAATTACAGGATGTTCCATTTGAACTAAAAGAGTTTTAGAGGTTTGAATTTGACAAATGTAATGTGTGTAGAACGTACCTTGTGCTCTTCTACATGCCAAGAAGCAAACAAGGATCTCCCACATGAAAACAGTTATAATGGTTCTTGCAAATCGTTGCACCTGTCAATTTTTTTATAAAACGACAAATATCTCCGAAATTGCTGGGTTTAGATATATTTTCGACTTCGAATATTATCCTCATTTTGAAAAATCAAAAATATACAGGGTGTTCCATTTAAAACAAGAAATTTGGTATCGACTTCCGGTATAACCGGAAGTACCTCAATGATTGTAATTATTTTTTGTTTGATTGGCCACACTGGCATTAGCAATTCTCCAATTTTCCAAAATTTTTCGTTCCATGCTTTTCCCGATATCTATCGATTCAGTTCCCCGGTGAGAAATCCTATACCTATAGATATGCAAAAAACGTGAGCAGCTATGAAAAGAACTAGTGACGAAAGTTACGCTTGTTACTGTCGAAATATATTTCTTACATAATTAACAGCAATTTTTTGTAAATAATTTTAAATTTTCAAATAATTTTTGTATAAAGGTATTGATGTTTATATGGCCAAGTTTATATCATAATATCAGGGAAACTAAAAGACATATAAACATCAGGCTTAAAAAGACATATGAATTATAAAAAAATTAAACCCATTCTGCATTTGCCAAAATTAAAAAAACCGAAGCAGAAATATTAGCGTCCATAAGAAATTATGCATATATCATAATTAATATATCCACTCTAAGTATACCTATGTAGTCAGCGGCTTATTAAATAAATTACATTTTAATTTATATAATAAAGAGATAGTATCGTTGTTTATGTTGTACGTATTTATTTCAATACCCCTACATATATTAATTTATTGCCACAGTTTATTAAGTTATTCTTCCTCAGGTGTTTTTTAAATAATATAACAATAGAGTCCAGGGCCGTCTTAAGGTCAAGCGATCCAACTGCCTGTTAGGGCGACGAGTGGAGGAAGGGGCTCCATCAATTGAGAAAGCTATATAGTGATGGTCCAATCATTCAAATGACTAATTATTACATTACTTTTAGCACAATTTCGTCGTTAAATGTTCCAGCGCAGTTCTTTTTAATATCTTCTACGGACGCTTCAACCAAATTAGCTAGGTGTATTTGACACCGAACTTGTGGTATTAATCGGGCTATTTTTATTATTAAAATTCCCCCAAATAAAATGTATCCCGATCTGCCTAATAATTTTACTATTCTAGTTGGAAACATTTCTCTAAACGCCCCTGTATAGCTACAAAATCCTTCGAGCATAACAAATCCTCAAGCTCTTAGCCCTCTAGTCAGACAAGTATACAATGAGCACGTATAATATGTTGCCTATACAAAATTATAAAATTTAAAATAAACTGTCGAACAGTCGATGACTGAAGAAAAGACACCAATATTCAACATATGGTCTGAATATTTCTTTCCAGTTAATGCGATACAGTTATATACATATTTCATAACAAATATAGAGCCTAACCACAGGTCAGAAAGCCTGTGGCCTAACTATGGTATATTATTATATCAATTAAGAATATGGGGTAGGGATAGGTAATTGTTAAAATTCGCAACGAGGGTTGGCAACCAGTTATACAAAACTGCACATGAATACACCATGTATTCATCCAAGTATACAAGTATACAAGTAATAATTTTTCCTGACTGGAAATACTGTAAATATTTAAATACATTTTATAAAGTGCCAACTATATGTTTATATTTGCCCAAATTTCTTAAATTTTAAAGACGTTACTATTCTACTAGACGCCCCTGTATGGCTACAAAATCTCAAGCTTCAATTTTACCTTCTACTTAACTCTCTACTCCAATCAGACAACTATACACCAGCACGTACATTGTGTTGCCTATACAAAAGAATCATAATATTTGAATGGAGTCCATAACTAAAAAAAAAACAGCAGATCAACCTATGATCCGAATATTCCTTCACAGTTAATGTATATCAGTTATTATACACATATTTTATCAAATATATAGTCTATATATATCGATTAAGAATGTGGGGTTAGGATTAGATCACTTTGTGCAAAAATGAAAACACCTAATTTTGAATGCATCGAGGGTTGGCAACCAGTTATACAGTACTGTACTTGACTTGATATAATTCATCCAGGTCGCAAACCAAAACTGACAGTGGTTCAAATTTGTCAAAACAGGGGGTAGTTGCAAGTCAACATGGAGTTTCAGGTTACAAGAAAATAATAATAAATTATAAATAAGTCACTGTTAAACATGAAATGTATGTGTAATTTGTTTTATTATAACTGTAATCTCTCATAATATAAAATGTCTTCCAAAAGGTAAGTGGAAATGTACTATTAACTATGTTTTCTTAGGAATTTACCTATCTGCAAATATTACCAGGAAGATAACCTATTTTTATTCTTTTTAGAATATCATTATTTCGATACTTTTGCCTCGATAATTAAAATATAATTTGAACGTCAATGCAGGCGATCTATTTTTGGTTTTGTAAACATTTAGAGTCTTAAAATTGAGTTCAGGATATATCCAATCAAAATAATGAAGGCAATTCATTATCAAGTTATTTCTATAGAGCAACCTTGTTTTCTAACGTATACATTTATTACCATTTCGCCAATTGAAAATCGTGTAAACTGTTTTATTGCATTGACTTAGTATTTTTAATTAATTGAAAATTGCATATTAGAGAACACCAATACAAAATATATTCCATTTTGTTATAAAATTTTAGCGAATTAAAAAAGTTATCCGAGGAAAGTTTAACACGCCAGCCTGAAGAAGTTTTCGATATAATATGCAAACTAGGCGAGGGATCGTACGGAAGTGTTTACAAAGCACTTCACAAAGAATCTGGTCAAGTACTAGCAATAAAACAAGTACCTGTAGACACAGATCTTCAAGAAATTATAAAAGAAATCTCAATCATGCAACAATGTGACAGTCCTTATGTTGTTAAATACTATGGAAGTTACTTTAAAAATACTGATCTTTGGATTGTTATGGAGTATTGTGGAGCAGGATCTGTGTCAGATATTATGAGATTACGTAAAAAGACTTTAAGTGAGGATGAAATTGCTACAATTTTAGCGGATACTCTAAAGGGATTAGAATATTTACATTTACGTAGAAAGATACATAGAGATATTAAAGCTGGGAATATTTTATTAAATTCGGAGGGGCACGCCAAATTAGCTGACTTTGGTGTCGCAGGACAGTTGACAGATACCATGGCTAAACGAAATACTGTGATCGGTATGTATCGTTTAACATTCTCAGATATATGTTTCTTAGTTATTTAACTTTTACAAATTTGTTTTTGAAGTGAGCGTTCTTATATTAAATAGCCAAATCAGCAGGATATTTTGACAGTATTTATCAAAATTTGTCATTTTGATGACTCAAAATGTAATAATTATAGGGACTCCATTTTGGATGGCTCCGGAGGTAATCCAAGAAATAGGTTATGATTGTGTGGCTGACATATGGAGTCTGGGAATAACTGCCTTAGAAATGGCTGAGGGAAAACCGCCTTATGGCGATATTCATCCAATGAGAGCCATTTTTATGATACCAACAAAACCTCCACCTTCCTTTAGAGAGCTCGACAAATGGAGTGCTGAATTTATAGATTTTGTTAGTGTCTGCCTTGTTAAAAACCCGGAAGAGAGGGCTACAGCGACTGATCTTTTGAACCATGTATTTATAGGTATATTTGTAATTTAAGTGGATATTAATGTAAACTAATGTATTCTAACCTAGGAAATGCCAAAGCTCCAAATATTTTGAGCAATATGATTCAAGATGCTCATGAAATTAGAGAAAATCAAAGTTATAGAAATATTAATTCAACGGCGAATGTGCCGGGATTAAAGCAAAATATCACCGAAGAATCTGTATGTATACCGAGTCTTATTATGCGCATTTGTGCTAAATTATTACATTTTTAGGATGACGAAGTAGTTTTAGGAAACCAAACCATGGTCCAATGCACAGATGAGGGTACTTTAGTGCCTACTAAAGATGGCACTTTAGTGTCAATGTCACCTAGTGGTACATTAGTAGAATTAGTATCGGAGTTAGGCACTATGGTTATAAATAATGATGTAGATGATCAGACAATGAAAAGTGCGTTTGACTTAAATTTTTTAAAGAATAATTAAGATAGTTGTCCTGTTTTTTTTTAGGACATGACACAGGCTCAGCACAAGGTGGCAAAAAATATAGACCAATGTTCTTAGAACACTTTGATAAAAAGGAGGCAGAAATTAAGGTACATTTATGTACAAAAGTTTCAATTAAACTACTGTTTGACGGGGGAAAAAATATGCCTTCCTGCATTCCATTTATAAAAAGCATTAATAAACCAAATGAATAGTGCATGGGAGAATTATTATATTGTTCTATTTTGCTCCCCTGGCAGGGCCGTTTTTCGCCAATCAAACAGTAATACTGTGTCGTTACAATAGTACGAAACATATGGGAGGCTTTTTTAATAAATTATTTCTTTAAAAAAATAAATCTCGATATAGGTCCCTGAAAACTAAGGATGAACCAAGAAAATTTTGACGAGTAACCTTATTTTTGAAAGTATTGAAAAATATTCTTGGTAAGGTTGTTTAGAATTTCTTCCGTCTTTGAAGTTGAATTACTCAAAAACGATGCATTTTATTGACATATTAAGAGATACAAGAAAGTCGATAAATGGTACAGGGAATAACTCAAGCACATCGATTTTGTGAAAAAACTGGCGTATTCTTGATAAAAAAATTGCAACCACTATCCGATAAAGAATGTAAAACAACCTCTCTATGCTAAATTTCAAAGAGCTATCTTTTGTTAGTATAGAGTTATGGCCAATCATTCTAAAAAAAATTCCATCTTTAACACCCTGTAGATCTTAAACGAAGCAGACAATAGTTTATAGGACAAAATGTCTTTATTTTACGCTGAACTAGCTCGTGGACCACCCTGTATATCATATTTCTTTCCATTCTTTAAAAATTGGTTAAAAAACCTATTAACCACTAATGCAAACTTCTCTATTAACTGGAGAAATTTGGAATTTAAAAATATCACCGAATGTAATTACTTGCTTATGGATGTAATGATATTAAATTTTAGGAACATTAATCAAAAGATTAAAATTTAGTAATATATTCAAGTATAAATTTTCAAATCAAAATATAATGTTTAATTCGAAACGAGTGGCAGTGAGCGGAGGTGCGACTTGACACACTCGTATCGAATACGAAAGTCAATGGCAGACGCGGTTAGTACTTGGATGGGCTCCATCGAGGAAGGACTCATTTTCATTTCCCCACTTCTAGCGACTTGTAAATCAGCTATATCGCAGAAGCTATACAACTGTAGGCGAGAGTTGTCCACGCATTTCATATACCATACTTTGGAGATGTAAAGCAGTCGGCCCCTTGTCTATTAAATGTTAGGCAAGTAAAAAATCCCTACTCTTAGTAAGATAGGTTCGGCAAAATTCGTCTTCTGGCGTCGGTGATTGGCCCTGGTAGCGGAAATAGGCCGACATTAAAATAAGTGATTAAAAAAAAAAATTCAAAATGACATTTTCAGGTAACAAATTCCAATATTTTCGAAAACAAGGGTAATTTACTCTTAAACCAAATTTATGGTTTTGCATCTCCTCCGTTATGTGTGTTATTTTGATCACGCTATATTTATTGTTGTTTTAATAGCAAGGGTATGGCGTTGCAAGTCCTACTACTCTAGATGGCTCAGAAATGACAGCTGAGGAGCAGCAACGTTATCAGAGTCATTTCCAGTTACAGTTAAACCAAGTTCCTGCTCCACAACAAGCTCAACCTCGCGAACAAAAGCCTCAATTTCATAGACCATTTTCAGATGGAGATTTTGAATTTGTGAGTATCCAAATAGTTTAAAGGATCTTCCACAAATTGCTGTATATACAAAGTAAACGTGACATATTTTGCTTTTAGTTGAAATATTTGAGTTATGAGGAGCTGCAGCAAAGGATGAATACTCTGGACTCGGATATGGAGAGAGAGATAGACGAACTTCGAAGAAGGTACCAAATTAAGAGGCAACCCATTTTGGATGCAATGGACACGAAACGTAAAAGGTCACAAAACTTTTAAGATGTACAATCTCACAATTTTATGGTGCTCAAAAAAGTTTTGTGTTATAGTTTGATTTCAACTTGCCATTTTATTTTTGTTTATTTACAATGTATTTCAGCAAAATATAACCCAAGTACAAATCGAAATATGTGAAAGATGCTTATGATCTCAATTGTATGTGTTAGTTTTGTTTACGTTTGCAGCAAGGGATGATTTCTTATTCTAGTCATTCGAGAGCTTATTTTCTCTAAATTTTTGAAAGCTCAAGCCCCAATCTTATAGAACAGCCATGGCAATTGGTAAAATGCAATTTAACCACATCTTAGTACTGGATCAGAAACTCGAACCTTACACTTTTTGATTTAGTCTTTTCAGATATGCCTCAGAGTATACTATAGGTCCATTACGATAGTACTAAGTATGACTAACCTAATTTTCGCCAATCGCCACTTATGAACATCGTCATTAACTATATGCGAATTTTCTGATTGAAGGCCGCCACTTATTGAAGCTTTTACTTTTCTCAAATATTGTATAATTTCTCGAATATAAATATACTTTGTTATAGTTTGCTGAAGTACTCGGTATAGTAACACTTTTTGGGCCATATTAAATTGGACGTTATATTACAAATTAAAGTGTTCCTAATTTGTTGTACTTAAATGGGTTGAATCATTTTGTATTTGTTTGTAAGTATTTTATTTTCCACCTGAGAAAACTCTGTCGTTAAATAATTATCTCTAGACATAAACAGACATGATGTTCAAAGTGATAATTTTATAATATATTTTTAATTAAATAATACTTAGTTGAAATATTAAAATATTTAATTTGATTTTAATATGAGCTTTACCCATGTTATTTTGTACAGTCATTTCACTATAATTATTGTAACTCCTAGATTTAACCTCTGTACGATAAGTACGCTTGCTGTGCCTTTAGTAGACTAAGTAGTGTAGATTTAAGTAGGAATGTAATCATATTTTTTGATGATCCCAAATAAAATTCTCAATTAACCGTTTTGTTTCACTGTTTTATAATAAAGTGCCATCGTTGGAATTACAAATTAAAAAACCACATTAGTGCGATATATTTACTGTTGCTCACTTTCAAAGATGGTTTACTATTTTTGTCGTCCACGCATGTGACATTTCTAACTGATGCTGTGGAGCCGCCATCTATTGCTCATTGCCAGCAATATTATGGTATTGCCCCTCTTAATGATTTATTTATTCACATATTGCAAGCTATATCTTGCTGGTCTACGGAATAATAGCTTGGAAAATTACGTATGCTCTATTGCGGCCGGCTTCAACTAATAAACTGCCGAGATTAAGGTTTAGAGAAAAGTAAATAAAATAAAAAGAGGTAGATTTTTAATATATATTTACAATTAATAAATCTAATACAAATTCACAATAAAACAAAATACAATACCAATCTCATTGTGTTTATTGGAAAAACATACAAAATTATTATGGTTACAAAAAGTATTACAATGTTTAATATACAGTTTTTAAGTTGTATCAATTAATGAAAAAAATATATGTACACGGATGTAAGGAAGTTATGTCAATAATTTTATACTTCATTGTACATAATATTTAAATTATGTAAAGAGGAATATAATTATTATTTAATAAAGCATTTATTATAATAGAAACCTGTCTTTTACGGGGATACATTTGCATAGAAGGGGGCTAGAAACGAGATACCCATTTCCTAGGTACTAAAGCTTAAATTCAGGAACATGTTACAATTATGAGTTTCAAAAGTATCGAACCCCTCACTTTTTAAATGAAGGAATTTATCACTATAATTTTGTACGATATTATAATGCTCATTTGTTTAAAAATCTTGACCCACTATATTAAACAGTACGTACATGTACTCATACGTAAAAGAAACGGTCTAATTCGGTCAGCTAGTTTTTTCGTCAATACTTTTGAAATGCATATTAAATATTGTAAGCGTAAAAAACAAATGTGCTTACTAATTAACTTCGTTCGTCTACAGAATGTAAATATCGACTTCAAAATATATTGGCACAATTTTTTTTTACGCTTAAAATGTTTTATTTTAGTTGTTAAATCAACACAGGGCGAAATGCAAACAATTAATATTACTACCGAAATGCGCCAAATTGGTAACAAATTTCTTCGAATTCATGTCAAGATAATAAATTGAATTGGACCGACCAATTTTTTTGTACTGTTTCATGTTCTAGGCTACCGTTTTCAAATTGCTTAAATAAGATTAATTGATTTAAATGGAGGCGTTCACAGTTGGAATCCTGGTCTTTCTTGACTTTTGCAATCGTAACATCAACTGCTCTAGAGACGGGTAGTTGACTGTAAAATTAGGCCTTCTAGACTAGTTGATAGCTTCAAAAGCCAAGAAAAACATGGTTCATATACCGGATGCCACAGAAAGTTTTTAAAATAAAATTCTGAACCAGACTAAATATTAAAATTTAGGTACTTTCTGTGACACCCGGTATATATATTTATGGTACATTTTGCCAGCAAAATAACCACGACATCGTGCGATGACTATATCCAAGCATCTATAGAAAGATATAAATTTAACGTTACACTTTTTAACACAGTTACGTCTCTGAAAGGCACTGTAAATATATGTTAGTGTATATTAAAGATTATATATTAAACTTACATTACAAAACGATTGTCGATTATATGTACAAATATTAATTAAAGGCACCAAAATGGATGGATTTGTTATATTTATGAGCATCGTGTTTTCGTGATAACGTGGAGTTATCAGAAACAGTAGTCAAAAAATTTGCACGCACCACTGTTCACTTTATGAACAGGTAGTGCAAAACCCTACGAAGTAACATTAAACATTAAATCAGCGTACGTTAGAAGTACGCTATTACTAAAATATTATAAAACTTAATAAATTGCAGTTGTAAAAGTTACGATATGATAAATCTTCATTATATATATCTAGGTAATTGTGGGGATCGTTATAAAATTTTACATAAAATAATATTTATAAAATTACGTGTCATCTTAATCATTTATACTAGAACACAACAATAAATAAATATTTAGTAAAAATTTTATTTTCGGTTAGTTGTCTTCAGTACACACCAGGTGAATCAAAATTCAATTTCACCCACAACTTTTCTATTACTCGCGATCAATTCGTAATTCTTGACGCATCACTTGTAAATATGTATTTGAGCTCACAACAGCAAAAAAAAGTTATAGATAAAATGAAAAATTATATACCTGGCAAATTCAAATGTGGACATACAAATTTCATATGATTATAAAGTAACAACTAACTTAAATGTATATTAAAAACTATATAATATGTATGAAAACATACCCAACAGTAACATAACGTTCCCATAAACTGTGACAAATTACAATATTACAAATGCTAAAATTTTAACCTAACGATTTCATATCTTATAAAATATATAAAGATTTTTTATTGCTATTTAAAGCGTATGCAAGTGGTATATTGCAAACAAAGAGCAGCTTATTAAAAAAAATATCTGTTTTCAATAAATAAATATTATTTACTTACACAATGTAAAGGTCAAATTACAACAATAAACTGCCTCCTTAAATTTAAAAAGATGTGAGCAGGTTTAGGCACTTAAATTACAACCAGATGAGTACGTTATCAGGTTTCGTAGTGGGGGGGTTTATTAATGATTGTACGTCGTCTAATATAGGAAACCCCTCCCCCAATTGCAAAGTAGGCACTAAGTCGTCTGTTGAATCGATATTATCACTTAACGTTGATAGATCAGGCGTGTCCATTGTGTGACTTTCACTACCAACATCCATATTGTCGTCCATATTAGCTAGAAAATCCTCAGGCGTGTGTGGCATCGAGTATGTTGTTCCCATACCTGAAATTAAATCATATTTTCAACCATAAGCGAATACATACACGGGCGTCCCGCTGGTGTTTCTCCCTTAATTACTGATCTTACAAGGGGAAATTAAACGCCTGATATACAAGAAAACTGACACTTTATTTGGAAACTTCAAAACCATAAAAAAGGGAGGAGGTAAGTACTTAAGAAATGCAAAAGAATGCTTACCAAGCCCACTGTCTCCAGATTCCTGGCGGGAGTGGTCAGTCAGACTGGATAAAAATGGATCCATAACCGGTAAATCACTTGTATTTCTCATCATTATATCTTGTTGTCGCATAATTTCCTGTTGCCTTTGTTTAAGTCTTTCACGCTCCATCCGCAGCTGTTGTAGCCTTATCTGTTGTGCTTTGGAAGGTGAAGATGACAAAGTCGGCGAATGCCATGCCGGACCAACGATAGTACCCCCTGATGACCTTTGTTGCAAATGTGTGGCTGTAAAAAATACAAATATTATTTTTTTTTCATTATATAGCCCTGTACATTTAAACGCAGGAGCCAGGAAACCTCTATCTTTAATATTTCGAGGGATTGCAAATTTTTCAAAAATTACCATGGAATAAACTAATTATTAAATTTTGTTATGTGTAATATACTACACAGTGTATCAAACAATAGACTTATTACAAATAGAGAATTTTAGTCTGTTCTCATTTGGATTCCAGTTGATTTGTTTCTGGCACGTGATCGGCTAATCAAATCAAACCATGGTCGTAAACTTGTATTAGTAAAAGAAAAAATACACAGATTTATTTTCGTTGATCAAGTAACTTTTAAAACCCCTAGAAATATTTAGGGATAAGTTTTGCAGCATCGACGGGAGATCACCACGTAAAAACCTTGAACTAAATATTTTCATTAAATAAAAATAATGAGTAAAACTTATCAAATTTTCCTGCTGGATATAAATATACTATATACAGTATGAATGTTTGTAGGGACTCTACAATGATATAACGTGGATGATGATGACAATGAATAAACATGTCACCGTTATCTCCAGTACTTACTGATTAATTTATATCGGTTTGCTATTTAGTGGTTTGTTTTATCAAATAAAATAAAAATTTCTTTGGTCACATTTTCCTGATTTGTCACCTAATTAAATCTGTCACGAGTCCAGCTTAAGTCTTCTCGAAAGTGGGAGATTATTTTTAAGATTACCTTCATTTTGAATTAGGGTGGAGCAATAAAAAAAATCTTAATGGAATTTAAAATCCATCGATTAATTTTTGCTGCATACTGCTAACCTAAATTTCGTCAGTCACCACTGGTACTTCCAATGTTAAAACAAAGATCACACTTTCGAGAACACCCTGTATAAAAATCAGGGGTGGTGTAAGGTTGACGAATTACTGAAAATTTACACTATTGCAACACTGTTACCTACTTTATCTTATTTCCTTAGCCTTAATGAGGGGATTACCCCTTTATACCCGCCACTGGACCGCGAGAACTTACCGTAGGCACCTTATACCAAAGCAAGCATACATGCAAATGAGTAAATATAAACATGTGGCCAGAAAAGATTTCTGAACTGAACGGGAAAAATTTATTATAAGTATCAGTAAAATGAAACTTAAGACAATTCTTATGCTTAATATCTAAAACCTTTTTTGGCCACGTGTGTGTGAATTATGTGTAGTTAAAAGCGTATATGAACGAACATGACTAACGGATTTGGGAAACTTGCTAACCATGGAAACAGTAAGAGTAATAAAAATAAGCAGAACATGTATTTTTGAGACACTGTGTAGGTACCGTTAAAGGCTCTAATAAATGTATATGGCTAGTCGAAAGTTTTGGCTTAACTTACGAATTCGAGGGTCAAACCACGAAGTTGTACGGGTTTGATGATTAATGAAATAAATTTCCCCCTCAGGAGTTTGTGCCTGCTCCCATCCTTCAGGTAAAGGCCCTAAATCTACATCTGAACTAACTTTGGCAGCTGTAGAAAAAAAATTTAAATTAGAACTTTTTGCCTGTGAAATTCTACTGACAATTCCAGTAGTTATAGTTGAAGGATAGGGTAGATACTTGAGACCAAGAAACAACTAACTGATTTTTTTTGTTAGTCCAACGTGGTGCGTGTGTTTACAATATACAGAGTGATTGAAAATGTAGTGGGCAAATTTTTTATGCTAAATACTTAAGGAAAATAATTATAATAATAAACGGTCTTCATTTTAACCTCGGCTCAATGGCGTATCCTTTTAAAATTCAAACTGCAACCTTTTTCGTCGGTAAAATAATCTTTATGTAGCCAGCCATGTTCAGTGTCTTTCATGTAGTTTGGTTTATGCAACACGTGACAAGTTGGATCAGGAAATTTCCCTTTACTTTTGCCGAAGAAAGAAGTTTGCATTTGTTTTTTTTTCACGGCTTGTCAGGTATTTTATAACGTTTCCATTTGTTTTTCCCAATATTCCCTTCTTGGATATTAGCTTTTTGTTCATAGTGTCTATTTCTGTTTGTTATTATTCTTGTTTCTTTCCTAGAAATCTAAACTGATTTAAAGATCATTTCAAATCCATATTCTTAAATCCATGACCATATTTATTTATCGTATACCGATGAAGTGCACACTAGATTTTAAAAACCCTGAATATTGTATATCAGAAATAATTTGCTCTTAATACGAGAAGTTTCCGGTATGGAAAAAAATCAATTAGTTAAGTGAAAATGACTGTCTAGGGTTTAGAATATTTAATTTCATTAATATGATAATGTTAAATAAATATTTTGTTAATGACTACTTACTATTAGGGTTAGGCGACTGCGGATGTGGAAGTTGGTGTGCTGTTAAGAGTTGTTCGGCACTCTGATGCTGCTGAGCAGCAGCTTGGGCGGCCAATGATTTCCGTGGATCTTCCCACGTTGTAGTGCGAGTTGTGTGACTGCAAAATAATTGAGAATTACAATTTGAGTCAATTAAAATAAATTTTTCATAATGTTTCGCACCTCTGCGATTGTCAATAATAAAACCACAATATATTTAACTTATTATGTTAAAAATTACATATTTTTCCCGTAAAGTAGTAATAATTTGCTTCAAGTCCTTACTAAAAACGGCAGTTAATACAAAAATTTTGTACAATTTTATTTTTATTTATGTAGGTATACCACGCTTCGCAGAAGAAATTAAGTTTCTATTTCTAAAACGATTGATTATGGAAACTTCGGACAGGGTCGACTTTATTTTTTAAGATGAAGTGAGGACGTGGGAGGAATACTACATCAACGATTTTTGAAACGGAACAATAAGGAAAGCTCACTAGATACCTACCAGGACAAATTCGAAATGGAACTATCCGGTAAGTATTTGAAACAAAAATCCCCGTTTCACAACTTTCATTCAAATGGATTTAATATTAATTAACCATTAAAATGTAATGTTGAATAAACAAATTTCAATTAGACAAATTTTAGTGCTACACATCTGTAAAAAATTTAAATAATGATTTCACCATGAATAAGACTATATTGCACACGTATATTACAAAAATGTTCTTGAATACAGGGAGTTTCAATCAGCGACCTAACAGAAATCGGTTTCATCATTGAGTAAAGAATAACAAATGCTATTTGGATTACTTCAAAGCAACAATTTTTTTTTGACCACCCTGTACATGTCGAACTTGGTTACAATGTACTCGCGGAGGCTAAACGGTATCAAGCAGCTATTGCCATCTGTCGATTGTCCTCTGAACTAAGGTTCCACAATACGCGTAGTGTGGCAAGTCAAGAAGCCCACGTGGAGGGGGTACGAAGTTTTCACTATTTTCAGGCTCTTCAGTTGTTGACATAAAACGAATGTTATGAGGAAAAAAAAACAGCGCGTGTATGAATATTGTTTTGGAGCATCTTGACGGAGGAAAACATTTTTATTTAAATATATCAATTAAAATTAATGAGTAGGCCAGAAACAAACGTTCGCGAGCTAATTTTGCTTATGTTAAATTTAGAACAGTAATCATTAGTAATTTTTTGAAGCTCGACGAGGTAGATCAGAAAATTACGCATTGTGTTCGCCCGATACGTTTTTGAAAGCATGTTCAAATTTATATTTGAATTCTCAAGAACGTAATTACCTTGGGCGCGATTTTTTTCTTAAATATTCAATGAGATTTTTATAACAAAAGATAGCGCACTGGAAAAATCAATTGTTTTATTGGTTTTCTATACTTTAATTATTCTCGTGATATTTTGTTCAGTATCCCTAAAACCCAAATCTCATGAGTTTATAGTCCTCAAGTTACCGAAATGGGAAATTACTGCTTCTTAATATGGTTTAGGGTTACGCATACGGCAATCCAGTGTAACATGACCCTTGCTTAAAGTGGTACTTAAGTGATTTGTAAATAAGTTTAGTCGTTAATAATTCATTTTCTTGCATATTACGTTACTTAGCAGCACTTAGCCATACTTGCTTACTTTAGAAACCAAACCAGATTAAGATAAAACCTTTTATGTATTCCTAGAAGAGTTTCCCAGTTCTCTTTCGTGGTCTTCCTCAGCAGAAGATGGTCGAAACGTTAAGAGTTCTAAACCAACACGGAAGAGAACCCGGAAACAAATCACTCATCAGCTCATGGTAGTGTTTCAAATACGTGGGAACGCATATTTTGAATTTGACTGGAACTTTGTGTATTACAAAATAGCTAAAAAATACTTGCATATGATTAACCTCCTTGTAGTAAAATGTGATTTTTATGTACATAGCATAAAACTGGTAATATAGGTGTTTTGACAGACATTTTTCTTTTCTTACTAGAGTAGGAATAGTAGAACTTTTCTAAAATAAAACTTAGAAGTAGGTATTAATATATTGAATGAATGAGGACATGCATGCATACGTCATCGCGATAGAGTGACACGTTAAATGTACCTAGTTTCTTTACTATTCTACTTTAAAAAATTTGATACTATTTAATGGACTATGCTGTGTGAGTATGTATTTTTTCAAATGCAATAGTTTAGCGGTAGCAGGGCATGGCTTTTAAGGGTACCATATCCAAGACTACAAGGGATAAATATTTACTGTTTTTGGTCATAATTTTTTCTCCATTGTGAAGACAGAAAGAACCTTTGATACCATAAAGGATCGTTAAATTCCCGTACTGATATCATCGCACAAACCAATTTATAACGAGAAAGAACTGTTTTTCCTAAGTATTCTTGGAGACAGACAAAAGTTAAGACAAATTGAATGGCGCAAACAGCAAAAACGTCCAGAATCATAACAATAGTGTTCATATTTTGAAGCAAATTAATTCGTCACACAATAAATAATATTGAAAACTCTACCTTATGTTTATGCCAATTTTTTCTCCAAATAGAAAATATCTTATTACCACAAGTAGACCTGATAAATGTTAGGCTATAGTATTATTTTTGGTCCAAAAACTCACTTTCCTACGTGCCGGACGGGTGGTATAATTTGTAGGTAATTAATAATTATGTATTTTGTTACGTGTACAAACACCAGCTTTAGTATTTGTTACGAACATTACGAAACCTAATCGTGTCCGAGTATGATTTCCTTGACAAGGCCTTATCTTAAGTACGACCCTGTCTAGACAGCGAACATAACTACCTGCCAACAGTTCTTAAACTACCTGAGTGGGCTCCGGCAAAGCATAATTTTTTAATAACGCAAGCAACAAGAAAAAGTCCATTTCGCTTCAGTTAGAACCGAACACGACCTCCTTGGAATAGAAAGGACACAAAACTTCCATTGAGAAATGCATTAGTATTTTGTTTTCCAGTGAACAAGACGCCAAATTGTTCTAAGAAGTACAAGAAATACTTAATGATATTGACTCATTCTGTGATACCTGTTTTCAATGAAATAGCCGGCCTTTAAAGGCCGAACAACAGCTCAACCGGAAGTGACACAATACATTAGGTTACACAGGAACTGTTTTACAAATAAAAAACCAACGCCAACATACAAAATGTAGCAACTGTGAAGTACAGTTTCGGTACGTTAAAATAATTAAATATGTGGCTTACTTTTTTTGTCTGGTGAAACCAGCCTTGCAACATTTTTTATAATAATTATACTTACTTGAGGAGCGGCAAAAGCAGTATCGCGAACAGATCCGAACTGTTAACATTGGCCAAACGGCGATTTAAAAGCTATTAAACAACAAAAATGTTTCTTATTTCAATTTTTATCCTGTACCTTTAAAAACCATGCTTGCAGAAAAGTATGTGGATTTCAAAAAACTGAAAATATATAAGGTGTTCTATTTAAAAATATGCAAGTTTGCTATGCCCGGTTTTATGGAACACCCTATACATTCAAATAGATCTCCATAAAAAATTAATAAAATTCCACACTTTAATTTAAAACATTTTTTTTAAATTGAAAAATTAAAAAGTTATAGGAGGGTCAATTCTCGTGTGATAGATACCCCGTATATCCATATATACTTGGTAGCCAAGAAAGTATTTTTTCCGGAATAACTCGGTTATTATGAAAGATAAAACGTGGATCATTAAAGCCAGAATTTGACACAATTGTGCACAAATACTACTTTCGGTCTAACCGGAAGTGACACCAACTTTTTCATATTAAATGGAACACCCTGTACAATTTACGTTTTCTTGTTCGTCATGAAATTCTAATTTCAGCGATATGTCACAAGTTGGCATTTGTTTAAAAAATGGCATTGAAAATGTGAAACTGAAAATATAAGTAGGCCCCTGCGGGATTTTGTTTTTGAACCCCGTAGAAAGTAGGCGTTGGAATTGACGCATGGGCATGTTTTTGCCACTCCATGTACACAAAGTGATTTTTGTGAACGAAATTTAAATGGTAATATATTTTTTGAATCAGATTTATAAATAGAATCCAACTAGTGTTTTTGTTTTTTGTTTTTTCATTTTCGACGCTATTTTGTAAATAAAATCCCACAGAGACTAGTGTTTTTCAGTTTTTTTGGTCTTTCATTTTCGACGCTATTTTTAAACAAATGCCAACTTGTGATATCGCTGAATTCAGAATTTTATGGCCAACAAGTAAATGCAAAAATATACAGGGTGTTCCATTTAATATGAGAAAGTTGGTGTCACGTGTCACTTTTGGTTAGACAGAAAGTAGTATTTTGTGCACAATTGTGTCAGTCAGTCAGCTTTAGTGACCTATTATCCAAATTTCCGAAGTCTATTTTTTATAATAACCAAATTATATATATACAGGGCCGGTTTCAGAATTCGAAATATGTGCGTTGTTATGAACCTTTCGTTACAGTAATTCCGAGAGCAATAATATAATTCGAGTTCAGTAATGAAAGAAAAATCTCACTTTCTAAAATATTCTGTTTATGTATATACAGGGTTGGTCAAAAGTATGGAATAATCGCAATAATTTTGTCCGTAGAAGTTTCCCGAAAAAATGCTTTAAGGGGTATAGCAATTTTTATTGTTGCGCACAGTTGGGTGACAATTCTTCAGATATCTTTATTAGAATCGGAGGAAACCAGGAAAATTATATAGCAATATATGTGTATATTGATAATTTTTAAGGTGAAGCCACAGTCAGTTTTAATCCAAAATTAAACCAATAAAATCGCTGTAACCAAAAAATTCTTCACTAATGTTGCATTAAGTTGTGCGAGCGATATGTGGCAGTAGTTCAGCAGTCGTTGCAGAGATGGCGTCAGTGGTACGAAAAATAGGAAACTAGAGATCTGTGGAATGGCTAGAGGAAGAGTATCTAGATTATTCTAGAAGGTATATCTGCAGGTATATAAAGGCCAAGATGGTCCACTATAGGCAGTAGAATATTGGAAAGTGAACACAACAGAAATAGAACAGTGACATTCACTACTAGTCAGTTACATTGCCAATCCAAGCCAAGAACGACGACCAATGCATTGTTTGGTCTTTATCAATGCTTATAAATGACGAAGTCGTTAATGTAAAGGAGAAACAAACTGGGCATTACGACGGATCCTTATGGCACACCAGAACATTGGACGTAGGAAAGTTACCACTCAAGTTAGACGCGAAATAAGTATATGAAAACCGATATAACGCCCCGTAGATAACGTTAACGTTTCATTCGACCTTTGTGCGAAGATAGAACATTAGTATACGTAATGTTAGTTTGCGGTTTCATGGATATTTTGGAGATATATCGTAAACTACACGGATTTATATTCACGATTTAATAATGAGAAGTTATTACAAACTGCTTTAAATACAAAATAATTGGTTGTTGTTGTACCCACACAGTAAATGTTTCTCCACTCCCGAATATAGGTTGGGTTCGGAACATTCGGAATGTAAGAAATTACGAAAGCTATCAGAAAAAAGAGCCGAGCTGCATGAAGATATGAATTTTTACAGTGTAATGCCATGCTCGCAACCAGTTCGAGCTTCGTAGGAACGTTAACATTGTATTAATGTAAACGGGAAATAGCGTTATTTATTATTTTAGAAAGTTATCACATGGCGATCGTGCCTGGTACCTCTATTTTATGTTAAATGCGAATGTTCCCAGTGGTTCGGCATATTCCAACGCTCAGCGGTCTCCCTGAAATAACGAGTTATGTTAAGTGATAAATAAGATTATTCTTAGAACAGAAAAGCTTTAAAAAATTGATTTCGAATCAAGTCGATCACCTTGGTTTATTTGTAAAACACATTAAACTCACTTTTAGCTATAAGGATGCGTAAATAAACGAAGCAATTTTTATTTATCGCTAATTTTAAGCCTTGGAGATGTTCCCTCAGTCTCGAATGATGATTTGATATATAATTAACCTTTTTTTCTCATTAAATCAAACAAAGCGGAAGCGACTGAGAAGAAAATTTGATATCCCCAAGCACAACTGAGCTGGTAAATCCAAAAGGGTTATTAAATACCCTCTACTTTCTCTCATTAAGATTCTAAGTCGGATACGAATTTTTGTTGGGCACATCCCTTCACCAGATTTTGTGAAATCAACATAAAGTAGCTTATACTTATTGTATATTCGTATCTCCGTACCTTCTGCTTATATTATGTCTTAATAAATAACGGTGCATTGCACCTGATTATTTTTCTAAATATGTGTAAAAATTATTTAATAATCTTGTACAACGGAAATATTATCGCAAAAATGAGTTGGCAATAAACTCAACGTCTTGATTAAACTAAAAATGCTGTCGAATAATCCGGAAAAATTTATAAGGTAAGACCAATGACGAAATAACTGTAAATATCTATTGTTGTAAGGAGTAACATTATTTATTTCTAAATACGTTGACCTTAAGAAAAATCACACGCCGCCGTGAGATCACTTACGTACACAGTGAGTTAATTTCTAATTCGTAAGGACAATAAGGTCCTTCAGGAGGCAGATCTTTTTCAAATTAATTTTTCTTCCGTTTCCCACTTGTTGGAGGTTATTATTTGGGATAAGGAAATGAAATCCCTCCACGTATCTGGTCAGACTGCAACATTAGTGACGATTTTTTTGGTTACAGCAATTTTGTTTCAATTTGCTTCTGACATGACAAGAAATGAAATTTGAATTAAAACTGACTGTGGCTTCACCTTCAAAATTAACAATATACAGGGTGGGGCAATAGTGCGTCGGACTTCGATAGCTCGAGTTCTATGATAGCAAGTAAACTAGATAAATAAGTCTATAACAGGAATTTAGTTTCGAATATACAGGGCGAGCCAAGACAATATTACAGGATCAAGTGTCTTTTTTTAAAAATGGAATGCCATGTATATCAGGACATTTTTTGAAGCTTATTTCTAGACTCCTTTCACTGCTGTATTATTATTGATTATCTCCCATCCATTTGGACGTAATGAATTTTTTTGTTGAAATAATGCCATCTGCAGTTACTACAGTTACAATTATGAGATTATAAGAAAAGAATATGTGAATACCAGTTACGAGACAAAAATATAGGTACAGGGTGGCCAAAAATGATTTTTCAATTTAGAAATTTTTGTAATGAAGTTTCTCAATTTTTTCATATTGTACACCCTGTTTATTTTTCGACGTGATGTAGAAATGATGAACGAATATTTTTCATTTCTATATCATATTGTCGAAAACTATACAGGGTGTTACATTTGAAAAATTGAGATAATTCAATTTAAAAAGTTCCAAATTTAAAAATCATTGTTGGCCACTTTGTATATTTTTAGGAAGTGAAAATCATTGAAAAACATCAATTAGATGTTTCGTATCTAGTATTCACATATTTTTTTTTTATAATCTCATAATTGTGACTGTAGTGATTTTTTCAATTTGCATCTGCAGATAGCATTATTTCAACAAAAAAAAATCATTACATCCAAGTGGTTGAGAAAATGTCAATAATAAAATAATATAGGAGTAAATCGAATCTGGAAGGAGGCTTCAAAACAATGTACTGACATGTACATAGCATTCCATTTAAAAAAAGTCACGTGATCCTGTAATACTGTCTTGGCTCGCCCTGTATATTCGAAAATAATTTCCGGTTATAGACTTTTTTATTAAGTTTACTTCTATTTTTTTTAATTTTTAGCAATCATAGAACTCGAGCTATCGAAGTCCGAGGAACTATCGCCCCACCCTGTACATTGCGATATAACTTTCCTCATTTTCTCCGGTTATAATAAAGATATCGCAGACAAAACATCACATTGTGAAAAAATTTTTTTTCAATATATGTACTTAATTTTGAAGGTAAGGTGAAGCCATGGTCAGTTTTATTCCAAAAATTTCAATTACACTTCACGTCATGCCAAAAGCAAATTCGTATAACAAAAATCTCTATAATCAAAAAAATCTTTATTGGCTTGTTTTAAAGCAGAAATAACTCCATTACTTGTTTATAAGCGCTAGCACGATTAGAATCGTAAAATCAGTCAAGGATAATTTAAAATAAACTGAATGATTTCGAAATAGGGATTATTCTTTCAACATTTTCCTGAAAATTAGTATAACGAGAGTAGAGAGTGAGAGTAATATAAAGTAACGCACATTTGGGAACCTCTCAAATTCTGAAACCGGTCATGTATACCGGGTGGCCATGAAGGTATTTCCTACGGAATAACGAAGATAGGTTTCTGAAATTTGAAACATGGATAATAGGTCACTAAAACCAGAATCTGACACAATTTTGCACAAGATGCTACTTCTGGCCTAACAGGGGAGTGACATGAACTTTCTTATTTTAAACAGAACACTCTGTATATTTTTGCATTTTCTTGTTCGTCATGAAATTCTGTTTTCAGTGATCTATTACAAGTTTGCATTTGCTTTAAAGATGTCGTCGAAAAAACTAAAAAATCCAAGCAGGATTTTATTTTTGAATATTATCTCGAATATTATAGAAAGTAGGCGTTGGATTTGACACATATGGATGTGTTTTGTTACTCCATGTCCGCAAAGTTCTTATTAATTAATGAAGCATATTTTCCCTGTAGATTTTGCATTTTTCAAAATTCATGGAAAACAATTAAATTTTGTGAACGAATTTTAAATGGGATCATATTTTTTTGCACCATTAGAAAGGGCAGCATACTTTCAGCTTTCCTTAATGGTTGCTCATGATTTTTAAAAAATGCAGAATCCGATTTTTTTATTAAGAAGAACTTTGTGCACGCCCATGCGTCAAATCCAACGCCTACTTTCTATAAGATTCAAAAATAAAATCCCGTAGGGGCCTACTTCAGTTTTTCAGTTATTTCGCATTTTCGACGCCATTTTTTAAACAACTTGTGACATATCGCTGAAATCCAAATTTCATGACGAACAAGAAAACGCAAAATATGCAGAAAGTTCCATTTAAAATAAGAAAGTTGCTGTCACTTTCGGTTAGACCAGAAGATTTTGTGCAAAATTGAATCAGATTTTGGCTTTAGTGACACCAAATTTCAAATGCTTATCTTTTATAATAACCAAATTATTTTGTGCAAAATTGAGTCAGATTTTGGCTTTAGTGACACCAAATTTCAAATGCTTATCTTTTATAATAACCAAATTATTTCGTAGACAATGCTTTCGTGGCCACCTGATTTTATTATTAAATACACTTTTCTGTATATATTTTGAAAACACCATGTATAAAACTTCCAGCATTCTTATCTTAGTCAAATTCGATGTTTCTAGAGGCAACTGGGATTAAACACAACATTTGAGAAAACTAACTGTATCCCATCGACATTGTTAAAAGTTGTCTCTTCCTGTTTATTGATGACTGAAAATGATCAATGCAAAGACCGACTAATCCAGATGGACTATTTCAATATACGTACTATTTTTATCGCACACAAGTGACGCCCTAAGAATGTTTTCCTTGAAGAAACTTAATCTAGCTCCTAAGATTGTTTTCAGAAAGTGTCATCTTCCAAGCTTCTTTCTGTAAATACATTTCACATACCAAACACGGGCCGTTCTAATGTTACAAGTCACTAAACCATGAGTTCTAGAGGTGATATTACAGGATGTGGTTTTGCTATTTTAAGATTTTTTTTCTGTATCCAAGTTAACTGAATTAATTATATTTATAATGTTTTGAACAAGTCTACCCCTTATGATCCGATACAGCTCCAAGTAACATCAATTATAGTTAAACCTGCTCCAGTTATTTGGCCCTCATCAACCCCGTGCAGATAATGCACAAGTACACCGACATTTTTCAAAAGTGGATCTAGAAATGATATAAAGCTGTCACTTATAATCATTGAAAAAAGGACAAGTTAATCAGTATTTCGATAAATCAATACGTCCTTATACTCCGAATTATTTGGGGATTTAATATCAAATTTAAATTTCGCTGTGACGAGGCTGTAGCTGTATAGAAAATGTTTGGGCAACTTGTTAAATACTTTTCCCCCTTAATTGGTCTACAACAGAAAATTTCGCACAATAAGATCTCTAAAATTACCGTAACAAGTTGGAAAGCTATAATTGTATTAGCTTTCCAAAAGTTTAATTGAAAAATTAATTATGATTCGCTTCACAAACATATAAATAATATGAGAATAAAATAACTCGTTGGCAGAAAATTACAACAAATTCAAAATGTCAACTGCAGCATGGTGCAGGCTCGGTACATATTATGACTAAAGGTTATCTAGTTGTTCTGGTGGCGAAAGTTTATATCTCTCGCTTTCTGACCAACGCAACGCCCTGATTGCAACCTACATATTTTTATTTTTAAAAGTATTTGCAACACTGGAACGCTTCTGCTGAGGGGGTTTGAAAAGTGTAAATATTGACCGCCTAAAAAAAATGAAAGAACAGGAAAACCACAAAACTCAACTGGAAAAGTCAAGGTCTCACGGCTACAGTATTTCAAAACAATATTTGGGATCCCAAGAAAAGCTCCACATCAACAAAAATCCGTTCGTTAACAGTCCAGAAGTAATTTTCTCTTCAAGTTTTATATCTGTAAACACAAAATAGTTTTACGAAGTTATTACCAAGTAAAATCAACTATAAATCTTTATTACAGCCACTATAGTTATGCAAGTACCCGCATACATTACTGATTTAATTGATATTTACAATTTTATAGTTCAACAGTTAAATGTCACTTAAAACCCTTTACCGCACAATACGACTGATGATTAACAACTATTTTCGAATCCAAGTTCAAAACCATTACTCTATGTGTTTGCACCCACTTGTGCCTTAATTATGAACGAAAGTATTATTGCACAAATTAGTTATTTTGGGTATAAGCTGATTAAATTTGAGTTTTCGAAAACTAACGGAAGGGATGTAATATTTTTTTTGAGATTTTTTTAGTGGTACTGAAGCACAAAAAAGATGTAAAGAGAAAGAACTATCTCCGAAAATTCTCAAAAAATTCATGAAGCAAAAGCAAGACGAATCAAATGACGTAAACGGCAATTCGGTGTCTAAATTCGTTGTGAAGCCATTTTTAAATCAACGCATCATTAAATTCTGGGAAATCGTCGCATAAAACAATTTGTAATGAGAAAAAAACTGCCTTCGAAAATTCTCAAATAATTCATGGAGACAGACAAAAGTCGGACGAATTGAATTCTGCAAACTGCTGCACGCTATCTAATTATGTTGTGATGAAGTTTTTTAAATTCACGGATTAATAAATTCACACATATTGCAAAAAAAATTGTAGCTGGAGAAAACTGTCTTTGAAAATTCTCAAAAAATTCACGGAAATAGGGCAAAGTATGACAAATCGAAAGACGCTATTTGAATTCTGCAAACTACAGCACGTTATATAATTTCGTTGTTAAGATAGAACCTTTTAAATCAAAGGGCCATTAAATTCCGGTACATCGTCGTACAAAATAATTTGTAACAAGAAAGAATTGTCTGCAAAAATTCTCAAAAAATTCATGGAGATGGGCAAAAGTAAGATGAATCGAATGGAGTAAACGAATTGAATTTTGCAAACCGCTGCACACTATCTAATTCTGTCTTTAAATCTACGCATTAATAAATTCTGATATATCGTCTCACGAAAAAATTTGTAGCGGCAAAGAATTGTCTCTGAATATTCTTAAAAAATTCACGGAAATAGGCAAAAGTAAGACAAATCGAATGACGCTATTTGAATTCTACAAATCACAGCATGCTAAATAATTTCGTTGTGAAAATAGATCATTAAATTCGGGTACGTTGTCGCACAAAAAAATTTGTACCGAGTAAGGACTGTCTGCGAAAATTCTCAAAAAATTTATGGAGATAGGCAAAAGCAAGGCGAATCGAATGGCGACGAATTGAATTCTGCAAACCGCTGCACACTATCTAATTTTGTCGTGAAGGAGTCTTATAAATCTATGGATTAATAAATTTCGATATATCGTTGCACAAAGAAATTTGTAATGGGAAAGAACTATCTCTGAAAATTCTCAAAAAATTCACGGAAATAGACAAAAGTAAGACAAATCGAGTAAAGCTATTTGAATTCTACAAACCACAGCACGTTTTATTATATAATTTTGTTGTTAAGATAGAACCTTTTAAATCAAAGGGGTATATTTTCGCACCAAATAATTTAACGAGAGAGAAACTGTCTCAGAAAATTCTCAAAAAATTCAAGGAGCAACAAATTGAAAGGTGTAAACGGTAGCATGCTATTTCCTTCCGCTGTGAAGAGCCTTTTAAATTTACGGATTATTAAATTCCGGCACATCGTCGCACAAAAAAAATTGTAACGAGTAAGGATTATCGGCGAAAATTCCCAAAAAATTCATGGAGATAGGCAAAAGCAAGGCGAATGGAATGGCGACGAATTGAATTCTGCAAACCGCTGCACACTTTGTAATTATGTCGTGAAAGGGATTAATAAATTTCGGTATATCGTCGCAGAAAAAAATTTGTAACGTGAAAGACATGTCAAAAATTCGCAAAAAATTACTTAAGACTAAAGATATGGTTTGAGTAAATGCAATATTTAAAATCAGTGTTTGAACTTTTTCATACTAAAATATATCTTAAGGTGCAACAATTTGTGTATTGATTCTTTAGATTCAATATTTGGGTAATTGTCCAAAAAGTGTTTGATTCCAAAATTGGTCTAAACCTGGTACTGCTCACAATTGAGTTGTGCTTATGATAAATACATGAGTTTAAAGAATTTAAGTATATCAAGATCAGTCCGTAACTTTTCTTTAAAGCAGGAACTTAGGGAATTGAGGAAAGGACTTTGGATAAGAGTTTCTCGATATTCTTAACATCCTTAAAAGATTGTTTAAATCAGTTTTTATGAAATATTTAATCAACAAACGAAAGGATTACTCACTTTTGTGACAATCACACATTACGTTGGACATAATAATAATTAATAATAAAATAAGCAACAAAATAAGCCTTATGTTAACATTACAAAATGGTCGTGCCCTGCAAATTGGAATTGGTTACTGATACGACACTTATACAGTATTAAGTTTATTAGAAAAACCTGTGCTTTTCACTAGTGACTATGCACTAGGTAGAAAGGTGCAAGGTTTACAAAAAACCTCCATGCCCATTCATAAAATTGTATAGAGGTTCATAAGTGTTTCCATGCCATAGTATTATATATGGAAATATATGCTTAGTCATTTACTGGAATAAAATATGTAGTAAGTGACTTAAGAAAATTGTAGCAATAAAAACTGTTTCAATTTTTTCTGGTGTGTGTGCTATAATTGCAATTACAGGGATGTGTTCATCCTTACTGACGTAAAACATGGTAGAGGTGAAGATAAAAGGCTATAAAGTTACTGATTATACCAGAACAGACTTAAAATCCGTGGCAAAGTTGAAAAAGTGAAATTTTCGTAGACTTGAAAAATAGAAAGGTTCCATTTAAACTTCAAAGAAAACTTATTTTTAAATTACACATTAATGTTTATGTGTATTTCTGCGAAAATACCCGATTTATTTATAGTATAGTTAATTATTTTTATCCAGGAAACCACATTTCAGATACCGAGATAGAGCCAACCTCTGTGTCGTCATAATGGTTTTCACATATACGTACTTTTTCCCATTTTTAATTTCTGCGCCCGATTAGTGCGGTCATTAATAAATATGACCCAAATAACAGTTAACTAAATGCTAGATTAAACCGCAATTTACAAGATACAGCACACAATAGATTTATCGCTGACGTAAATAAATTCATATGAATGATCTCTAAATTAGTTTTACCACCGAAAGGAACGATTAACGACTAGAAAGTTGCAAGGGCATTAAATATAACTGAAACCCGGCAAACTATGTTTATTTAATTTTTGGACTTTCCTCCCCACTCTAAAAGAACAACTCCTTTATCAAAAAGAAAAATGCATAAGTATATCGGGTTGGGCAGTGCAGTTGAATGGATTTACTGAAGAGGTCTGCCGAACCGCACACATTTCTCTTTGTAAACTGAAACGGATAAGATGGAGTATCGTTATCACTATCATTACCTCTTGTGGTATTATAATCAGCTGTATTTATTTGCGGAATAGCCCACGGATCAAGCCTTGAGTCACGCAATAAACCACGATTAGTTTTCTCTGAAAAAAGGCATTTTTTATCAAATGACTTAATAAATAGAAATTACACGTGTCCTATTATTAAGATTAAGATTTAAATAGATTATGTGCAATATCTCCGACAATCGAAAACTCGTGATAAATGAAATAATATATAAACGGTATACTTTTTGACCTTGATTTAAAGTATTTGTTGTTTACTTTTATCTGAACATCTTCATTTTAAAATGTCGAGTGTGTTTCTACTTTTTCCATAACTCTTAACAATCAACAATATTTTAACTTCCCATTATAAGCCACTAATTACCACTTTATATTAAACTACGATTTGTGGGGTGTTTGAAACATTAATAAAAATAATTAATTTGATGGTAAATTATTTAAATCGAGTTTCTAAAATCCTACAGTAATTTAAATATATTTATGAGCGAGCACCCATTTAAATATATTTAATGACAATTAATCCTTAGATTATCGGATTTCTTTGTTACTACGTACAAAAACCTATAAATGATTATCCGGCCCGAAGGACCTAGACTAACTGTCAAGGTTTTACTAAAGCAGACAAAAACACAATATACATAATAAACGGCACTTCCTGGAGTCCAAGAAACTTTTGTAGCTAAAATAAAACCATTGGGCAACGACCAGTCGCAACTTTTGCTGATTTTGCTACGTGCATGTCTAGATTGTGTTTTCGAACACCCATGGCGTGAACAATGGTGGCATGGCGATAAAAGTACCACACTATTATTGTTTTATAATAACCAAGAATCCTGGACACGGTCTGGCTTTTTCCTCGGCATAATTTTATGCGAATGCCTTAAGTCATGTTTTGTCATTACGTTACAGTTAAAGGAACAAATAGTAAACACATTTATTTATACACCCATTTCGATGTATTAATTTTACTGACGCATTTAAAAAGTTTAACTGCTTCAAATAATTAAAAAAATAAGTGGAGCATATATTTTCAAAACTTACAATTAATTATTACAAATATAGACAATGATTATTACTAACAATTTGTGGTCTATTTATTTTATACTGGCTAAAATTACGTTAACGAAGAGGCTACAATTACTTGATGATAAAAAAATTTCACAAATTAAAAATAAAAGAACGCAGGCAGACAAGTATTGATTATCGATATCAATTATTTAAGATATGTTCCATTATGTTTGCGTACAGTGGCGTACGCTATTTACATTGAGAAATAAAAAACCTGGCGAATGAGAAAAAACTTCAAATACGTGTTTAACGATTAAAAATAATTTTTATGGCATATGTTTTTGTTACACTTACTACAAGGTGGTTTGACCGAAAAAAACATAGTGACTAATACAAGTTAAAATTGTTCATAAACGAGTCGCCAAATTTAAATTTGTGGAAGCCAAATTTAAAACAAGGTAATGAGTTTAATGAATATACACCACAGATAACGATAGGTATATAATTTTTTAAAACGTAAATATTGTAACATCTTTTGTAATCTTGGTTGTTAAATATAAACCTAACTTTGCTCATTTGTTTCGTAATACGTCCATACAAATATACGTAAATTACTTGAAATCTTTGGAAAAATAACAGACCAAGTTTAATGGTTGTTTTTAAAATTGTCTTTAAGTTGAAAGAAGAAACATATCTTTGCGGTACACCAGAATTGGCGGAGATCGGGATGGAGCAAATACTGACAATGAGACGAAGATTGGGTAGATGAACCACAACAATATTTTCTTATCACCCTAATTTTAAATATTTCCTTCATTCTTTCTTAAATACAACACGGAATCGTGGGAGTTTGTTATCACAATTGTACCGGATGGCCATGAAAGTATTGCCTACGGAATAAATCGGTTATTACAAAAGATCGACTTCTCAAATTTGGAACGTGAATAATAGCATTAAAGCAAAAATCTGACATAATTGTGCACAACTCCTACTTCCGGTCTAACCAGAAGTGGCACCAACTCTCTTTTTTATATGAGGTACCCTGTATATTTTTGTATTATATTTAAAAGAACTGAAAAAACACACGTAGGCCCCTGCGGGATTTTATCTTTGAAACTTATGGAAAGTAGGTGTTGGATTTGATGCAAAATCGTGTTTTTTGATTTTTGTCAATTCATTTTTACATTTTTTTAAATTCATAGTGAACAATATTTTGTGAACGAAATTTAAATGGAAGCATAGTTTTTTTGTATATAAAAAAGGCATACTTTCAGCACAAAAATAAGTTAATAATTTATATATTTATTTTTGTGCTTTATGCCTAAATTTGTGTGTTCATAAAATTTAATTTTTCCGATAAATAACACCGGTGAGACAATTTTCAGCAGATTTTATTGAACATACTTAACAAATCTACACATAACTCATATCAAATAAAAGCGGAAAGTATGTCCTTTCTCATGGTACAAAAAAAATTTTTCTATTTCAAATTAGTTCTCAAAATTTAGGGAATTGTTCCCCATAATTTTTAAAAATGCGAAATCTGCAGGGAAACACTTTTCTTTAATTAAGATTTTCGAATTTTGTCTATATAAGTAATGACAAAAAAAATGATGCATAGGGTCATCAAATTCAACGCCTACTATAACATTAAAAAATAATCCCACAGGAGTCCACTTGCGTTTTTCACATTTTCGACGCCATTTTTTTAAACAAATGCCAACTTGTGACATATCGATCGCCGAAATCAGAATTTTATGACAAACCGGAAAATGCAAAAATACAGAGCGTGTTCTATTTAAAGGAAGAAAATTGGTGGCACTTCCGGTTAGACCGGAAGTAGCATTTTATGCACAATGGTGTCAGATTTAGTGGCCTATTCATATTAGCCACGTTCCAAATTTCGGAAATCTATCTTCCACAACCGAGTTATTTCGTATGCAATACTTTCAAGGCCACCCCGTATAATACAGGGTGATTCATTGCGAGATTCATTGGTAAGTTTACATACTCTACCTGCATATGTAGGTTACTTCAACGATTTGATATCCCCTATGGTTAGTGGGTCAATAATTCTTAATTACCAAGATACAGGGTGTTTTATTTATTTTGCCGATTTTTGTCTTGAGCCACTAGGTATAAAAAACCTAGTATAAAACTATAATTTGGTGTGTATGTTTTACATAATCAGCCATACCGATTTCTCAATTTAGCGGAAACAAAATACAGGGCCGGACAGAAAAAAGGTGTTGAGATGTTAAATCTCAAAAACAACACCCTGTATCGAAAGTTTTGAAAATCTGTTATTAGATTTGGAAAGGGCATAAAAAAAGAAGGCAAATTAAGTACATTTTCAAATTGTGCGTTTCATTTTTCTATTCACTTTCTTTGATAAAAGGAAATTTTACAAAACTGAGAACCGACTATCTCATACAAAATACCGTTTTTTCGATCCAATTAAAATTTACACATAATTTTAAAAATTTTAAATTCTTATACACGTAGGTTTTGACTACAATTAAAATTTCAAACAATCAAGTGTCAAATTTCTGACAGTTGATCATTCCTAAAAGGTCAAGCAAAACTTTGTTTAAACTCTTCACACCTAAATAATAATAAACTTTACTTAACAAACTTTTGAGGCATTTTACTTTAAAGTTTATTATTATTTACGTGAGAAAAGTTTAAACAAAGCTTAGCTTAACCTTTTAGGAATGATCAACTGTCAGAAATTTGATTGTTTGAAATTTTAATTGTTGTAATCATATAAGAATGTAAAATTTTTAAAATAATGTGTAAATCTGTTGGTTTAATTGGATGGTTGAATACTTTTTAGGATTTACGTTGCATGAATGTTTTTTTTATTGAATATGAAAGTTCTTATTAACTCATAGTCCATTATAACAAAAAATACGCTGTTGGTTTTTAGTTTTGTAAAATTTCCTTTTATCAAAGAAAGCAGATTTTTAAATCTTTCAATACAGGGTGTTGTTTTTGAGATTTAACAATTCCTTACCTACCTTTTTTCTGTCCGGCCCTGTATTTTGATTCCGCTAAATTGAGAAATTGGTATGGCTGATTGATTATGTAAAACATACACACACAATTTTTCTTTTTATACCTAGTGGTTCTAAAATTATGGTCCAAGACAAAAATAGGCAAAATCAATAAAACACTCTGTATCTTGGTAATTAAGGATTATTGACCCTTGTAATAATTTGATTAACTGTTTGTAACGTGTCTAAATAGTGTACCAAAATATGTTGGGCAGTTTCCAATAAATTTATGCAATTTGGTATAAAAGTATATTAGATAAAACCATCATCTTACGAGGCAATGATTTTTGATTTTACGTGAGTTAGGGCACTAGGTGTTGAACTTCTTTGTGAATTCCTTGTTGAACATTTAAGTTAGTGAAACGTATTTCTGAATGCTACAACTTATTTGAATACACATTATAACATTCCTCGAATCTGCATCGCAGTACGAACAAACCGTATGTTATGTATAAACCGTTATATATGAATATAAATATAATTACAATTAAAATAAAACTTCACATACAAAGCAGATAATGCGGTATTTTATCTACACATATTAAAAGCCAAGGTGTTGTAAATCAATATCAACTATATTAATATTGAGATCAGAATCAATTTGGTTTGGACTTTCATATTTTTTATATATCGATAAACTCAAGGATGTAATTTATGATTTATGTGGCATAAAACACGGTTGATAATGAGAGTATAAAAAGTAAAAATTGAATATAACAGTACAAAACCGACGCCAACCTCATGGATACGCCTAGGACCTTCCACAGGACACCAAGTTCCATCGAAATAGAATTTCCCTTTTTGTCGGTTAAAAATCTACACGTTATCTTCAAAAGAGCTCCGATAACGACGTCCATTTGAAGATAAATTATCTACAAACAAACCAAATCATAAGGTGGTAAATTATAATCCTCAACTTTGTATCTGTGACATAAATAAGCTGATAGCGGAAAGTTATATGCTGAACCAGCCCTCAGCGTGTGAATAAGTAAATAAATGGTAAACATTATCTTGGTGGGAACAGCTAAATCAGATAAATTACAAAAAGGCATTTGAATTTCCAGAAGACAGAGCTGATAATCTGCTGTTACATATTGTACTACTTTTTTTGCATCGTTGCAGGCATGTTTCTGTTACAATTGTGGTGAGTTTGCAAGATCTCAAAATGGGTTTCCTTCGTGTCTCTTCCTGTAATATCTTTTCGTTGTTTCGGGCGACAATAATGCATGTAGGATGAATTAAAGTGGACTAAATAACGAAATATGTAAGCCTAAAATCATGCTCAAAAATTATGATCATATAGGTAATGAACAGTTTTGAAGCGTCAAAGTTGGGTTTGCAAAATCTCCTTCGTGTCTCTCCCTGTAATATCTTTTCGTCGCTTCCTTATTTTAACGACACCCTGTATACGCAGCTGACTTCATAGATTTACTTTTCCGTACCGTTTTTTCCACGGTTTACTTCATTCAAAGATACAACTAACCAAGCCAGTCGGCGTTCAAGATGAGGTAATTTTATATACTATACATATATCTAAATAAACAGTATTCTTGTTGTTTATTAACGACTGCGACTGGCATAAAGCAGATAACCAGCAAATGGGCATGGTTAAAGTGCAGCGTGCCTAGATTTTTTAATAAGATACTTCAGGTCAAGTGAGGGTAATTGTGAACAATTTTAGAATGTCTAATTTTATGAGAAAACCAGGAAAAATGCTATAAATAGTGTATACACATACACACGCAACATACATACGTACATAGATATACATACAGGGTGGGGCAATAGTGCGTCGGACTTTGATAGCTCGGGTTCTATGATGGCTAGAAATTAAAAAAAAATGCAAGTAAGCTAGATAAAGAAGTCTGTAACTGGTAATTATTTTCAAATATACGGGGCGAACCAACACAATATTACAGGATCAAGTGCCTTTTTTTTTTAAATGAAATGTTATGTATATCAGTACATTTTTTGAAGCCTCTTTCTAGACTCCCTTTATTTTCACTTCGTAAAAATATACGAGGTGGCCAAAAATTTTAAGTACAAAGATTTTTGACGCCAATAAAAAAGGTCTCTTTTATAAAATGCTCCCTGATAAGACTCTAAAACTTGCGCTGGTGAGGAATTATCTAAAGTGAAGATAACGGTATAACATTTCTGGAGCAGAAAAAAGACAGTAGTTGGTCATAGGTAAATCCTCTAACCACGTATTTTAAGAAAAATGTAAATCAAACAGTAGGCGTGGGTGACGTCAGAAATTTTCACAAATGGCCGAAGAGCTAAAACGAAGGAACAGCTAGAGCAAATGCCCAACACAAGTTGAAATCTACAGCCTATGGGTTACATTTTCTGATTTTACTAATGGGGCAATTGACAATGGTAAAAAAATTCTGTTAGCCTCCTAGATGCCGTAAATTTCATCCATATGGCTTCGCAGGTGAAACCACAGCAAACTGTTTAGGCATGAAGATTTTCCTAAAAGGATTACGAATCTGACTCCATGATGAGCTTCTGCTTATGCTTAATAAATGATTAGAAAAACAGGAACCGGAAGTTGATTATGTTACTGAGATACAAAATGAAGCGGAAGTAGAAGTCAAGAAAAATAATGACAGTGGCAAAAGAAATGCTATATTGATCAGATTATAGAATCGGCGACCTCAAACATAATTTCAAGTCACAACGAAGAGGGAAGCAAATCTGATGAGGAAATTAGCATTTAGGTTTCTAATATTCCTGAAACGGTTAGAAAATGTCTGAAATCTGAAACGCTCTTTTACTTAAACTTTCAGTTTTTTTTTAGGAAATATGTTCTATTTTAGTTAGATAGAAAGAGGGCGTAAATCTAACAGCCCCGCACTCCACTTTTTCCACCTAAAGTAGCGAATTCTTGTTTGTCTTGTTTTAATTGTGCCTTAATTGCCATATTTCAGAATTAATTGTATGTTAGAAAAGGTTTTTCATTTTAGAACAACCTGTACAGGGATATCCAAGGAAAATGACCACCCCTAATAACTTTATTTTTGATGCTATAAAAAAATTTTTTCTATAAAAGTTGTAGGGTTTATTGAAAGCATAATATGTATTCAGAAAAATAAATGAAAGTCGTTTAGAGGAGATATGGTTTTAACTTGCATTTTTTCAAATGGAACACCCCATTTTTTTGCATTTTTGAAATCAAGGTACTTTTCTCATTTCGAATATATAGATATATATATATATATGATATTATCTTTTAGGGTTTTCTAATTATTGCAATTTTTGTGGCCCGAAAACAACAAGGAAATAAAATAACTGAACAAATTTTTATTTTTAGAATGCATTAGTCTTGGCTAATTTAGATATTAATTACAACTATAAATAGTAATTAAAACTATCTACATAAACTGTTCAAAATGACGCCCTTCATGTTCGATACAAAGCCGATATACATATTCTAAATGCTTCCAATAAACCCTACAACTTTTATAGAAATAATTTTTTTATAGCATCAAAAATAAAGAAGTTATTAGGGGTGGTCATTTTCGTTGGATATCCCTGTACATATTTATTGTGTATGACTATTCCTAAGATTTGTACGTGGATTTGCATTAACTGTAGCGTTCGATTTTATTTTCATTCATATGTCAAGCACAATAGCTGTTTGTTTATGTTTATAAATTGTTTCATAACAGTGTACTATTTAACAATGAAGTTACTACTGTTACAGATGGGGTTTTAGGTTGCAGCGCTGCCACCATCGGCTCTAAAAGTTTTAATCTGGAAATTGAAACATTTTTGGTGAGGGCCCAGGTCTGTTAATTTCGAGGTTAATTTAATCCAACTATACTTTGTAAAATTAGCGCAAAGTTAATCATAGAACTGAACTGAATAATGGATGTTTTCAATCGCTGTGAATTGATTATGCTAACAGAATTTTGTTGGTAAAAATCTGGTCGAAGTCGTGGACACTTTGGTATTCTTTCTATTTACTTTTCCAACACTTAACCCACGTTTGAAAACCAATCTATTGCGATAAAGGAAAAAGCAAAATTTTACAGAATTTTAGGTCACGATGCGATGTAGAGAAAAATATCATTACCAAGCGGAATCACAAGCAAAGCTCAGCTGTGCAATTTCGTGAAAACCAAAACATTTTCAAATTCTGTTCACTTCTCATGAACACCCCGGTACTTTTCTTAATCCAATCCACATTTGGCAACGAAAAATAAAAAGTTCATCGCGCTAACCCTCATGAGAATCGCAAGGAAGTTGGTCCTCAAACTTGAGGGTGAGCTATGTTAATAAAAAATAATTTTATCGAAAACTTAACGCTTGTGAATTTTTCTCTATCTCAATTCCGTAAAATTTGGAATTTTCCTTTCTACAGTTTTGTTCTAATAAAGCAAGCAATAACAAACCAATCCTACAGATACTACAAAAAAATGTATAATTCAATTATGCAGAATTAAGCACGTACGAGATTTTTTAAGGTCAAAATATTATAATTTGTGTTAATCTTTCCAATAAAAAAAAAAACATAAATTTCTTTCGTCACACTTATTTAACCTTTAGTGCCGCCGTCTACGTTAATAAAGATACTATTTATGAGCTAAAAAAAAGTTATAACGAATGGTGCTAGAACTGAAGTGCTACCGACTAGATTTAATTTATGATAATAACCAACCATACCTAAATATATATGTATTTTTTTGTAGAAGGGTTCTCGGGTTCTCTCCCGCATTGAATATTTCGAATTCTTGACGTTTTGACCATCTTGTAGTGGTCTTCCTGAAGCGAAGTGTTGGTCCCAAGCTCCTCTACCCATGCATGGAGCACGAAGCGTGCAGGATCCAGCCTATGCCATTACGTTTCCTCGCTATCGAGAGGCGTGGCTCCGTTCCACCAACGTCGCGTAGCCAGTGATGATCGTGGTGGAACCAAGCCACGCCCATCCGATAGCACGCATGACCCACTACCGCATAAATAGGGAGTTCGGGCCAACAGAGCTCACTTTACTTCAGGTGAAGAAATTAGAGTATTCTACGTGGAAGAGAACTTGAAACTCTTCCGTGAGAGCCGTAGGCGTATGCGCCCCCTCCTATTGTGACTGTTCAGGTAAATGTATAATATAATCTATCTATTACTAGGTATTTAAAGTTTTATTAATTTAAGTTGAACTCACATTTTTAGCAAAACAACGGTCAAGTAGGCATATTTCAGATTTGTTAGACAATTGATGAAAAAATTAAACTGAGTAGTGTGCGGCGACTGATCTGACTTGGATTTGCATGGGTGTGCCACTTGATCTAAAACGATAGAACTCAAAATACTAGTCCTATAGGGTTTTTCCCGTGGATTCCTTATCTGCAAAGAAAAAACATTGATCGTCAAATACAAAAGTTGCCCAAAAAATATTTTGTTGGAAAATTAAATTGGGCAGCACTGAGGTCATTATAAACTGCTCACGTCTCACATGTTTAATCAGACTATTTTTTAGCTACGATAACCGAGGAAATTCTTAACGTTTAGTTATTGCGCAAACAGATTACGTGTTTGAACGTATAACAATTGCACTAATCTGCTGGGTGTAAAGAATTAGAAATTATTTTACTGTAGCGTAGTGTGAAAAAATTGAGTGACTCACAAAAAAGAGGAGGCGTGTAAGTACGATGCCAAATATCCAATAAATCTATCTATCTATCTATATTGGTAATTTGGCTGTGGTTAAAAAAGCATTAGCCTCGACGTTAGCACGGGGCAAATAGATATAAACATTTTATTTCAGATATGAACATAAAACGAGGTTTACAATGATTTCACGTTTTTATTTCTTGCTTGACGCACGTACAGACCTTTGCTGCAGAGACATACCTTAAGGTATTCCCTAGCCGAGTTTCTACTGTAAAATAAGAAAACAGCTGTTGCAATATCTCGAGTCGACAGTTACAGATTAATCAACAATGCAACTTCTGCTTATATGACGTGTAAGGTGTGTGTTACATGATTGATGCAACTCGATAAAAACACATGCTCGGTGCATCAACCTTGCCCAAACTACATACGTCCAAGTCTTGAATAACACCCGTTTGTCAATCATATCTATCTAGCCGGCCGCGGCGCGGCGAGGCGATGTAAATGTACAGAGCGTTTTCCATTCAAGGTTACCGGAAAATCATAGTCTAGCGCCGCGAAACACCCAATATTCAGACATAATCGCAAAGGTGTTAAATGGGAAAAATTATGCCCAATTCGGCACTTTTAGTAGGAGAAACAACGCTGCAATATTTTGAGGTTATATCCGCGCAACAGCAAGGTGAAGCATAATTTTACTGTACTACTTCCACGCCTACGGATTTGGTAAACTAAACTAACCGGTACGTAATTTTAGATACAGTATGATTCATTAGCTTTGGTGGATAATTTTTGTAAATACAAAATCCTTCCAGACGACGCCACTGATCGCTGGCGTACATAAACATACACCTAATACGAATATGCCGGATTTTATAGTTGCAATAATAAAATTAAATATGTATAACAGCGTTTCACAGTATAGAAATAAACCCCATATAAAAGCAACAAAACATAAATAAAGCTGTATATTATTTTGCGTGTGTATTCGGCAAAAGGTTCGATGTCCGACTTAGGCGCCTAGAATTTTAAAATCTAAAAATACACACTACCAGTCTCGTCGACTAATTGCAACTAAACGAAATAGAAGGCCTTACTGCCAAAATATATTATTTGTAACCTCAAGGTTTAACTATAATAGCGAGCTTACAGTTCACTATACAATAATCAAAGGCATTAATCGTTTTGTTATTTATTTTATATTATTATTCAATTTAAATACCATAACAGCAAAATATTTACATTCCGACATATTCAATGGAGCTAAATAAGGTGCATTATCATTTGTTTTTGAAACATGAACTCAATTAAAAAGTTTAATTGAATGAACGTAGTAAACATACAAAAAAAAAACTACTACACTATTCAAGCTCATTTTTCTACATCTCGTCGGTAGTCGTCTTTTATTTTCGCTAAAAACCTGTCAAAAACATTCAACTTTTCAATTATTGCACTTCAGAGCTAGGATAAAAGATCACAACACTCATAACGACAATAACAAACCCTGATTAACATATTATCAAACATGATAAGACACACGTTTCTAGATAAGACAGATTACAGAAATCATGGCGAATCTACGACGGAGAAGATATTCACTACACCGAAATAAAACTTCTACATGGCAATCGATACATGGAAATATTGTCAATAGGGAAGTAGAAACACACAGAGGTGTTGAGGATTCGATATACACCTCGACAAACCAAAGACCAAAATGAGCCACAAACCCTAAAAGAAGGCGCCATCAATCACCTCAGAAGCAAGTCTTCAGGATGTGTCCCTTCGTAGGCAATTTATTGCATTTTTTATAAACTGATGCACCAGGATCCGTTTTTGGAAACAATTCTTGTACAGAAGTGCAGGGTGTACCAAAATTGCTTGATTTTGGTTCTTTTTCCAACTTCTAGACCATAGATAAAAACCGACCAAGGTGTCTTGAGCTCAATTTTTGTAAAACGTTGGTAGTTGGATTTAACTTCAAAATATCAAATATCGGAACAAATTCCAATGTTTTCAAAAATATATACCGAGTGACAACGAAATCATTGTACAAGGCGTCATTTTAATGTCCTTAAGGTTACAGATTTGGCTCTCGGGTCGAAAATATAGTTTAATAAGACCCAAATTTTCGGGCATTAACGTACAAGAGGTCGTTTTTTTCCGGGTAAATTTTTATGGACCAAAACCTATTTTCCCATGAAAATTATTCGTGAATGAAGGGCATGGAAAAATCGCGACACGAATGGACCGATTTTTCCTGTATCCCTTAATTCGAGCAAAATTATCATGGAAAACAGATTTGAGTCGTTCAAAAAAAATTTACCAGAGTTGAAAATCGACCTCGTGTGAATTATAGAAGATTAATAAGTATATAATTAAAAAATATTACGAAAAAAGTAACATACCTACGTTTTTCTCGATTTTTTCCACTGATCGATAGCCGTTTTTCCCACTTAAAAATCCCATTGGTCGATTTCTTTTGAAAAGGTACGTTTTGATTGGTTAATAACGTAAGAATATATTAATTCATGAAAAAACACATTTGAAAATCCTATGTCGAGAATTTTAAATAGAACCCTGTATATTTTTTTGACCATTCGATAGGGCTTAAAATTCCCTTTTCAATGATATATCACAAGTGACAATTTTTTCAAAATGGCGGCCTAGGTAACATAAATAAATAATTTATTTACATGGTGTCCCAAATTGTAGGGACCGAACTTTACGGTATCATACTCTAGGAGCCTTGTGCGGGAGGGGGCTACACATTTAAAGACAAGGGACACACATCCAATACCCGTGTATAATGGAAAAATCCCTCTCACAGTATTTTCCATTGCCACGGCCGGGAATCGAACCCGGGACTTTTGGGTGAGAGGCAGGTACACTACCATCTCGACCATCAGTCATACTACTTCACAAAATATGAACAAAAGTTCCTATAAGGCGGGACGCTTAGTTTCGGAGATACAGTGTGTTGAAGTTCTGTTCTGTTCAATTCTGAAAATGTTTCATCTACATAATTTTGAAACAACCAAAGATAAACAAATGAAATTTTGCCCCATAATTCAACTTTTTATGCTACACAAACTGACGAAACTCCTTCTACCCAAATAATTCAGGGGCGGGTAAAAGTGGGAGGGTCAAAGTTAAAACATTACCCCAACTTTTTTGCACGTCACTGTTTTATTAATTTATGACATAAATTAAAAAAACCGAGTCTTTTACACAAAAAAGACCTCTTGTGTTTTTCTCCAAAAACTATCCATTTAGCAACAAAAATCTGTTATGTAGAATGCCATGCCAATATGACATTGGTATTTTTTGTTTTGAAATTTATTCTTTGCATGTTTCTTTAACACCCTGTATCTCTCTCTCTCTCTCCAGACCCATGTTTATAGGAACTTTTTTTTCATATTTTGTGAAGTTCTATCACACTGTAAAGTTTGGTCCGTACAATTCGGGACACCCTGTATAACGAAAAATGCACCATTTCAGGTTTTCTGTTTTACTTGGGAAGGAAAATAAAACGCGTAGGTATCAGGCATTTGCCTGTAAATAATAAGATATATATTTTAATGTTCAAATTTAAAACGTAGCATTTCCTATTTAAAATCTTAGAGAAAATGTAAGGAAAAGGATGACATTAAAAAAAAATTAATTAACCATAAGTGGTGGTAAATTGAAGTTTTTGCAATGTTCGTCAAAAACTAATCAAAATACTTGTTTGTTTTGTTTATTACTTCACTATTGCTTGACAATAATGAGAACGATGACGTCATAACGCCGCCATGTTTTTAGAAAAAATGTCGCTTAGGCAACCATTTTGAAAACAAATTGCCACTTGTGATATATCATTGAAAAGGGAATTTTAAGCCCTATCGAATAGCCAAAAAAATATATTCTAGGTATTTAAAATTCTCGACATAGGTCTACTTCCGGAAGAACCGGAAGTGATTTTTAAATGTTTTTTCATGGAAAACATGGGTCTTAATGAACTATATTTTCGACCAGAAAACGGAATCTGTAACTTCAAAGACAATAGAATGGCGTTAGTTGAATATTGGAAAGTGAACTGAACACAAGAAAAAAGGAACAGTGACAAGTAGTGAATAAAAGTGGTTAAAAGTAGTAATTACTGTTATAGCTTAGGTGACTAATTATTGAAAAGTAATTAGTGGTTTAGTGTTAATCTTGTTGCAATTATTGAATCCATGCTTGGGGTGTTTACTAAGGGGCATAAACATGTAACAATATTATATTATAATCGGAAAAGGTACAAGAATTTTCTGTTAATAATAAGAATTTCGTAGCATTTCCATGGTTGTGGAAAGTAAGAACTTTTGACTAGTCAAAAATTGATATTGCTTTCCAGCCAGATATTAAATTAAAAATAAGGAGAAAAGTCAAAGCCAACTAAGTATGTCCCAAATGAAATAAGAAAGTTGGACTATTTTTTATCTTTTTTAAAAATTTACCTTATTCCGAGCCTTATTCTACATTGAAAAGTGCAAGAAAAAATAATCACAGATAAAAAAGTTAAAGACACTTTTTCGAAATCTGCCAAAGATCTGGTAAGTAGAAGAAACAGCCAAAATCAAGCAATTCAGTGTTGATTCAAAACAGACATTTTATTAAAATTAGAGCTACGATGATGAAAACTGGGTTGCAGCACTAAAAAGTGCACTATTTTTCTGTTTGTAGAAACCTCCTTTAGTGTTAGGCTTACTTCAAGGATCGCCACTCTCTCCAAGACCATTTTTTTTCCTTAACTTTATTTACATCTCGACTTCATGGTTGGCGACAGAAATTCATTCACCTGAGGTTCTTGGTGAACACTCAACGTTGGAGTAAATAAACAGAAAGTTATGGTCCCAGTAAACAAAGAAGTCGAGACCTATCCAGAAGAATTATCTATGGTCGTGGTGTTCATTCTGTCAGAAGAATTCAGAATTTCGGTAGTGGACAATGACAAGAAACAATAACTGGCTGAAAACAAGATATTTTATTGCTAGCACAAGCAAAATTGGATGCTTGGGATGGGCACGGGGACGCAACCTGGAGGAACACCAAAGTTGAGAAGGAACTCGGTAGCGCTAAAGATGACACTTTTTTAATTTTTTTACGTAGCAGAACTAAGGAACTGGACGATGACGACTTTGTAGAAAATTTATGACTCGTCTTTTGTCCGCTGAGTACGAAACGGCTCAATACAAACAAAATATCTGAGTCACTAACAAAGTTTATCGATACAATTTCTTGCGGGCACGCACCAGTCAATGTATAATAAAGTATGTGTATATAAGACATCAGGGTTAAAAACCCTAGTCTTGTTTGGCTACCAATTCCCTCAATAATTTTTATTTTAGACTTATTTACTCTTTACAAAGACTGCAGGCGCCAACATACGTATCGAATAACAGGCTATATAAATAGGATAATCAGAGATTTAATTATTTCGTTACTTGCTAGTTATGATCTTAAAACCTGTCGAAATACCGAGGATTCCAGTCATGTATTTGTACATTTTATTAGCGGTTATTGGCAAATTCAAGGCTGTCACTTCTTTTTCATAAACATAAAGGTTTGGTTTATCTATCTCATTAAGTATTGTGGACAATTTAGTAATGACGGTTGCCTATTTCGAGTATTTCGGCCTCTTCAAACGCTAATAACAATAAGTCTGTTATTAATGTATTACAAAAATATCTACAATTCAAAAATGTTACGACTCGAGATAAAGCAACAGTACAGGGTTATTGGTTATAAATGGAACCCCCTCTTCGTTATTTTTTGATATAAGAAAAAATTTTTAAACAAAAGTTTTAGGGCATTCTATGAATTTTCTTGTTACTACATGAAGATTAAATTGTATTCGACAGTGGCTGTGAATAAATTCAGTTAAAGATGCTTGTTAGGATTGGGATTAAATCACTCAAAAAAGTATAGCAGTGGTAAATTCGGCAATATTGTCTATTAATACTGAGTGCGACTTAATCAAAGATAAATAATCCAAATATTATTCTACACTGGAATGCGTTCAAAGTAAATTCTCAGCCTCAGCCATATTTCCACAGGCGTTAAAAAACAAATTAAAAAATATCCTCGAAAATATATGAACTTCGAATGAGAATTTAAAATTTCTTTAAAGGACCTGATTCCTGATTTCAATTCTTCCTCGCTGCAACTCCATGCGACGTAGATGGGCATGCAGGAGATTGCGTACATTAAAAAATCAGAATCTGATTCAGCCCATAAACATAATTTTAACAATACCTATAGAAATAACTTTTTTAATACTGAAAATGAAAATATCACTGCAAAAAGTAACCTAATCGATTATCCCCACACGATTACGTTTAAAATGTATAATGACACTCGGACTTAAAAAAGCCTTTGAGGAGACACTTGTCTTTGGTATAAAAAAAGTGCAAAAAGTGCAAAAAAGGGCAACAAAGTGTAAAAAGGGCAAAAAGGGACTAAAAAGAGCTAAAGGGACGAATCCGCGTAACATAGTAATATTGAAACTGGTCAGGAAATATTAAAATTGAGGCTTTGACGCTACAAACAAGGCTCCAGTACAAAGACGTGACGTCACAACTGCTAGTCCAACCGAGCTTGGACTAGCTGTGACGTCGTATGCATGGGTTTGGACAGTTTAGAGGTGCGTTGCAACATTACAACCACTGCTAGATTTATAGCTGAAGAATCGATTAAAATATCGAAGTTCACCCGCCCCCTTTCGACAGAAAATTTTTGGTATGGTCACCCTTCTTACACAGCAATAGTTGCATCTGATTTGAGACATATAAGTACTTATCTATTTTTAAATAAAATTTGGCATTGATTAACAATTTGTTCGTAGTAATTCGACACAATGCATTAATAACATCAAAAAATAAACGTGTGTACACCTACTGAATGTTAAGTGTATTACTAATATCTGTATCATCCAAAATAAGTTAAGTATATATAGATTTCCTAGTATTCATTCATTATATTATATGGCGCCATGCAGAATATAAAAATAACACTTTCGCCATAATAGTAAAAAACCCGTTGTGGGGAGACATTTGGCACGGCTTTGTTACAAATTATTAAATCAATCTAACTGTGCTGTGAACGTTTTTAAATTAAATTAAAAACATAAACGACGTTTCCATTCATGAAATCTAAAATGCCCCAAGAGAATTTAGAATTTAGGCAACAGTTATTTTTTAATCAATAAACATTTTTACAGGAACAACCCCACATCTACGCCAATGGGTTGTGTTCACGTGAAAGCAAAGCCCTTGTCTTGAAACAAGAGAACGGCTCCGATTGCAAGAGGCGGCAAGGGCATCCGATTCTTCTGTCATCAAGTTGCCAGGGATAGGCCCACAGCAGGTCCGGCTTTCAAGTATCTTGTTTATAATTCAAACGGTTTTACGTACGTTTACGGCTATGCAAAGATGATATTTAAAGCGACATGTAGTAACCAAAAATCAGCTTTGTCATTGCAGAATCTATCGCCAGACGCACAAAAAATACCGTTATTTTGGGAAATACCCACAAAAAAATACAAAACAAAAATCCCGACACAAACAAAACTAATTCCCGAGCTAATTCCTTTAGTTATAGACACTTATTTTCTCACAGTTCTCTATTTATAAACGTTATTTTGCACTTAATGTGTATAGGATATCGTACAAACATTTTGCAGAGTTCTACAAAAATAACGATTTTGCTCGCGATTTTGTTATGTAATCTTACTCCAAATAGTTTTTAGTTTTAAAAAATACCAACGGTTTCAATTGGATCTTTGCTATTTGTTGTTTTTAACTCGGTTTTTAATCATGCAGAGCAATCATTTTCGTCGGAATGATATGTTAAGGGTAGTGGGCACGTTGGAAAATGAGAGAAAGTATAACTTCCCTTTGACAGACACGAGGTGAAAAGAACTCCAGGGCCACGGATGGTCGTGATGATACATGAAAGTTTACAGGTACGGTATGTTGGGAAGAAGGAGCGGTACGTCCCTTACTTCCTACCTCATTTTAATTACAACAAATTATGGCCAGACACACTTTTCAATATTTACGTTCAAGGTTATATGATTAGAGAAGTTACACCAAAATACTTATTATTATTATTATTATTATTATTATTACGGTTTCTATTTCTTATTTCAATATATTGTTAAACGTGGAGTTAAACGCTGTTTCTCTAGAATTAGTTAAATCTCGAAAGATAATTTATGTGAAAAAAATAAGTCTTAATGATGTTTGTTCAAAAATACAAAATTAAAATGTTTCCTTGTACCTTGCAAACATATAATGAGCCTCCTTTTGCATAATATAGGTCAAGTGATTATAAAAATATTTTATATTTATATTTGCTACAAGGGAACCTATTAATGCAATTTTTAAAACGGGCAAACATCTGAAGGCAGCGAGACAACTAGAGTTTAATTATGTCAAAAACAAAATAAACTTGACAACACTCCACATCATTTTCATTGGGTAATTTTAGTTTCCCTGAAAAACTGGATGATTAAAGTGAGTCGTAAAATCCGAGGTAAAATCACAATCGATTCTAACTAGTAAAATGATTAGGAGAAACGTTTAAACGGTTTTCATCATCAACTTAAAAAAAAAAAGCAAATACAAAAGTTGAGGAAATTTCCTACGATCTCAGCGCAGTCGTTGAGTAAAATAATTATAGAAGCGCAACGCGGTAATATTGCTGGCAGCGAGAAATAGATGGCGCTTCCGCAGCATCGGTTCGGAGACTAAAAATTGCCACACTCTGATGATACCTCCACAATGTTTTATACAACACTGTTGTACATACGAATGTGACAATTTTAACCGAATTGACAGCCTGGAAGTGCCATCTTTTGCTTGTTGCCAGCAATATTACGGCGTTGCGCCTCTTTCTAATTCTTTAACTTAACGGGTCAGTCTAAACGGCAGATCTCTTTGTGTAGAACAAAATGGGGGCATTTCAGAATACAATTTGTAATTTAATTTATTTATAGAATATGTTTGTTCTAAAATAATTGGTTTTATTTTAGTATGGAAAAAAATGCACAAAATTGTATTCTTGTCTTGTGCCAAAAAATTATACTACTGTAAGTCTGTCTAGTGAAAATTGAAGTAAAATCCGAATCAAAAGCCTTCCGATTTCAAAAAATCCCGGTTAAAATGGCGCAATTTGTGTCCAACAAAGTACAATTTTTTAAATAATTAAATAGTTCGATAAAGTTAATATAATATGATATTCTATGACATATCGCATCACGCAGTGGACATACCAATACACGCATATAACTTAATTTGCATTTAATCACCGGAAATATAATAGTATATAAACATGATATCTCCTTTAAAAAAATTATATCCGTAGTTTAGCACGGATCGACAGCGACATGAAAAATCATAATATAAAGTTAACTGATATTTAAAGATAGTGGGTATGGCAATGTTAACGATTGCAATAATTGTAAATATTTTCAAACCATAAAGCTTATTGTCAAATATCATAAACTAGTTCTCTAAAGATAGGTACTATTCTATCGAACACGTTTTTATATACATACATAGGAAATAATAAAAAAATTGCAAGTAATACAATAATATAACGAAAAACATTAGGTTTTATCTCATGTTCTATTAAAACAGTCAAGAACTATAATAAAACGTGACAAATGTAGGTACACATATTAACAATACCTCCGATCAAAAAACTCCTAGATAAATAATAAATATTACTTCGCCGTTGGTATGCTCACAGTCTAAGGTCTTTGTGCAGTAAACCCTCTAATCCTATAAGTTTCTTATTGGCTAGTTGCGCGGTTATATAAATAAAACCCAGCGGTAAAGTAAGGAGAATTTTAACTAAAAGACATTTAAACAGCAATAACTTTTATAGTTTCTACGAAGTACTTCAATAAAAAAAATGAATGATCGGCTTTTTATTTTTATACCTAATGATAAATTTTATACCCAATATCAACGATTATTTCCTGAGTAATAAAAAATAATGACAGGTTGATCTTTTACGTAAAGTTGTACCTACAACATATTTTATTATTTTTTATTAAATATTTGTAACCCTTCTACGCGTACCCGCCTATGGTACCTATGGGATGTAGCTGCCCTTTTCTATGCACATTTTCATGTCATAATGGAAGCAAATAAATTGTGCGCAGAGATAGACAATTATATATCTAGTGGTTCTTTGATCGGAGGTTAATATCCACTTAGGGATAAATTTACAAACTACTTTATTTTAAAAAATTGTTGAATATTAACACGTAACGTTTCTGCAACTTGGTATGCTCGTTTCGGAATTTATCGTTGGTAAGAGCAACAAGTTCTTGCCCAGATACATATTAACTAGATACATGAAGTTTTATAGACAAAAACGTAATTCTTATTGGAATCGGAAACCTTTATTGCATTTACTCTCGCGATCAAGTTTTTATTCAGAAAGCAAGATTGCATATAATTCTAAAAATTGATTTTGCTTTATTATGACTAAGGTGGATAATAAGTAACTAAAGCCAGAATTTGAAAAAATTACGCACAAAAACTACTTCCGGCCTAACCAAACGTGGCACCAAATTTTTGCCTTATTGGTGTAAAGTCTGTGTCATATCTATACAGCACATAAAAAGAGCCGGCTTGTTTGAAGTTTTTATGGGCATCAAACAAGCCGCCGGTTTTTTATGTGTCTTACAAATCTGAAGTCGACCATACCTTCCGGTTAGAGATACTACGCGTTTCCTTCATGTTTTTTATTTTACTATCTTTTTGTCGGGGGGGGGGGGGTGTGACAATAACGCATTTAGGAAGAATTGAACTAGAATCTAACGAGATGAATAAGCTTGAAATCATGATCCTACAATGAACGGTATTGGTGATACCGAACGTCAAAATTGTAGTTTGCAAGACCTCAAGATGTTTCCTCCGTGTCTCTCCATGTAATCTCTTTGCCTCGCAGGGCGACAATAATGCTTGTAGGGTGAATTAAAGTAGGCTATCTAACGAGATAAATAAGGTTCAAATCATGATCCTACAATGAACAGTTTCGGTGATATAGAACGTCAAAATTGTAGTTTGCAAGATCTCAAGATGTGGTTCCTTCGTGTCTCTCAAAATATACAGAGTGTTCCATTTAAAATAAATCAGATTCTGGCTTTAGTGACCTATTAGATACGTCTCAAATTTCAGAAGTCATCTTTCATAATAACCGAGTTATTCCGTAAGCAATACTATCGTGGACATCCGACAAATTATCGATTAATTCGTTTAATCAATGTTTAATCATCAATAGTCATACATAAAGAGGTTAATGAATTGTTGGATAAATCCCCGCAAACTTTTTTATCGCTACGTCTATGCTACAGAAATTTTTTTATAGAATGAGCCAAACTTTTTCAATACATTAACTTTTATCACGTACACGGCTATTTTAAACTTGATGTATTAGTCCAGAGGAATATGTGTTACGTTAATTTGACAGGCGTTCAAAATTTGATTTTCAATGCCGTCATATTAAATCAAAATGTTTGTTTAACGTTGTGTTAACAAACTAGCAATATTAGCAAAACAAAGTGTATGCGTATTCCTCTGTAAAAATGCATCGAGTTATTATTTAAACTTTAAATTCAAAACAAAGACACGTACGAGAAAATAGGTGGAATGGTAAAACCTTGGCGAATGTTTGACATATTCCATAATAAAATAAAAAACAATTACATAGGCGTAGCAATGAAAATATTTGACATCGAAGCATTTCAAAATTGAAAAAAGATTATTGTCAACTCAAGGATGCATTTTCAATATATACTATAAGATGATTTATTATACTTCTGTTGTAACGAAATAAGGCTTAAAAACAAGTATGTACATGGTAGAGTATTGAACTGAAACCTAAACTAAAAATTTAAAAAATTAACATGTATTGTTACCTAAATAGGTACCGAGGTAAGTACGTAGAAAAAAAAAATGATTTGCATTGAATTAAAAAATAACCGTGTACTTTATTTATGATGAAATAAACACGCAATATTGTATAAATACCTACCTATCGCATATTATAATGGGTGGGTCAAGTCTTAATCTGTGAGTTCTAATAGTTTTTTAAAATTCCATATTTTGTCACAAAATTTTCGCAATGCTTCCGAATTCGTTCGACATAGGGCTAGAATCACTATCTATATGTCAAAAAAATTAGGCAGCATTACTACTCCACATAAAAAAATATGGTGAGTTTTTAGGAATTCTAACGGGGTCAAGATTCTTCATACACATATTGATCGAGTTGATATATTGATGGGGGGGCACGTTTTCAATATCCCACACATTTTCGATATCATCTTCAAGTCTACTTTTGGTTTACCCTGTATATGTATCGCGACAAAAAAATCGTTACAACAAAGGGTGTACACTAACGCCACTTTTTTACAGTTAAATTAGTGAAACTAGGCCAATTAAGACCAGTTACTATTTAATAATAATTACTTAGATATTGAAATTTAGTGGTTTTTCGTTAATTCACGAGTTCCAAGCAAAAGCTGCCTGAATTAAACTTACCTAATCTGCATTATTGTATGCAATGTTGCATTTAGTGTATTTTTTTTATCTCGAAAGTTGGATTTTAACTGAAGAAACACGCAAAAAAAAAATTAAAAACAAGCGTAGCGTTTCAAATCATTGTTTATTCAAATGATTTGAAATGCTCAATTTGGCAAAAATAAGAAACAACTTAAGTTTACTAAATAGTAACTTTGACCAATGAAAAACTGATCGATTGTCTACCAACACTCCAATTACACAGGTAGTCTACTAATATGAGACATGATTAAAACGATTTATAAAGGAAGGCAAGGCAAGTAACAACTAACAAAAATATAATGACAATGAATTCAAGTTGCAATGAAATTCAAACTGTGGACTAAGAAAACAAAAAATTTAAACTTCTACAAATTATGCTTGATTCATGCATACCACCTTAACATTACCATTTACATTAAACAAGACGCAAACTGATTGGATCTCAAATTTGAAATAACCAGTTAGATTCTTAAGGCCAGTGCATCCACCTCCTGGTAAATTGCTAGTTACCAATCAGCAGAATTGTTTTCTTCACACATATAGGTATGAGCATTTTGTAGAAATGCAGATCGACTGGTTTAAAAGTGCTTGGTTGTTAATGCCTTCTCTACCAAAAAGATGGGCACACCGGCCCTTAATGTAGCATGAAAATGTTAACCAAAACGGCTTTAGTCTGCATGAATCAAACATTAGAGTTAATGAACGTTCCATTCTGTTTCTCTAGGTACTTGGATTATTGAAAGAATATAAATTTGAAATAAGTGTATTTTAAGAACTTTACATAAATTTATATTTCAATAATAATTCATTGTACTTGAAGGTAGTGATGTTTGAATGATGATTAGAGCGAAATAAGGTAAGGCCGGTCCTGGAGCAGACAATCTGACCTGGACAACCTGTGCTGGGTTCTTTAACAGGTACTCACTTTAAATAATACACCTGTCCCTCAGGGGTGCGAGCTTGTTCCCAACCGGGCGGCAAGGGGGTGTTATCTTCTGTTTTGCTGGCCACGTCGTAAGATCTTTGTTTTATGTGGTGGACTGGAGCCTGTTGCTGCCCTACGGCGTAGGTCTGCTGAAGAGATGCTGGCGAACTGTGCGCTCGGTGGTGAGCCGTTTGTAAGGGTACGGAGTTAACCGGAGCAGCCGCTGTGGCACCACCCCCGAAAGCAGAGTCCACGGAGTTTTCGCGAGAGTGGTTAATTGATTTCGAACCCGTCGACGGTGGGTTAAAAAAGGAGTCCGGGAGTTTTCGCATACTCCATGGCACTTGTAATGGTCTTTTAGAATCTGGTTTAAGAACGGTGTCAAAGAGTGCCTGTAGGTCTGTTTCTGAGTCCTGGTTCACTCGAACCTCTTGCTTTGCTTCGTCTTGGTTTAGTGCCATCTTATCTTAAGGGCACTAGGGTTACCACTGGGCACAGTGTCACTGAAAAAATCACGCAGTTTGCACCACCACACAACACCTCCACTACAAAACACTGACTTTTTCTCGTCAGACCGCGAGAACGACTAGACTAGGACTGACTGGCCCTGTCCGCTTGTCCCCGAGATTTGGGGGAAGCGGGAACGATATCCTCACAGAGACAACTCAACAACGACCCCGTGTCCTGCGCTATCTTTGTACCTTACTGCTCGCCGACCGCCGAGGCTCTGCCTCTGTCATAGTACTCTGTCTGACAGATACTTGGTTTTCCTGTCTCTATGATTGCGCACGACACACCACATAAACCATCCGCATAAAAGTTAAGCTCATTTTTTTAAGTAAAGCAAGTGCCCCGTGGGGGCACCACTATCTAAACAAATGATAACTACTTACTTTCATTAAAAAATTTATAAAAATTCCATGGGCGGCGCACGCGACATGTACAAGGGTTTAGCACTCTCTTAAACTTTACCATTAGCTACAAAATGATAGATACTCCCTATCTAGCTCTAGCTCCACTCTGCTTAATATTGTTGAAGGATATGTTTCAACATAGACTACGCCACAATTAAGTATGCCAACATTCACATAAGCTCGAGTTCGGTTTTTACAAATTTGGCCCCTAGCTTTACTCGCTTATCTAGGTAAGGGTTTGTTTATTTCAACCACTTGCTCTGGTTGACATACTCAGCGTTCGGTATTATAAAATTCGAGGACAGTGAGGACACTGAGCTAGCTCCGCAGTCCGGTAGCCCTCTGTTTCCGGTAGACTGAGCACACAGATTTCCTTGAAATTAGTAGGTATTGTAATGTACTTTATGTTTTGTCATACATACTCTATGATTTAGTTGTTCCGTGGTCTGAGCTTGGCTGATATAACTAAAACCTTATTTCAGAACCTTAATGTTCTTTGAACCATAATAAGTATTTAAATTCTTAAAGCCGTGGACTATACTGTTTGAATATAAGTAATCATGACAAAACCTGTTGCAATTTATTATTCACTGAAGTTTTGAGGTTATGTTAACAACATAGGAAATATTAACAAAGCTACAAAATGCTTAAGATTCACCTACAATTTGGCAACCCCCCCTTAAATCGGGTCTTCTGAACATGAATAGGTATGCGTCTTTTTTGGCAGAAAAATTCGATCTCAATGGACAATGACAATGACATAACCTAAGCGAATTTTGATTATCTTGTAGCTTTGTAAATAATTACCTACCCTCAAATAAATAAGAGAAAGTAATTAAAAACAAAGAGCTGAAAACCATAAATAAATTATATTAGAAACTTTTCTGCATTTTTTTTATAATGTACGGGCCGCCACTGTATTTTTATCCACGTTACATTACACTGTATAACTTATTAATACGCCAAATAAAGCGATGCGACATCTCTCGGCCAGGAGATAGGATTATTTCTTTTGTAGTAATGTAACCTGTAAAAAGAAGGAAAAATAAAGATCATTGAAACTAGATAGAATACGTATGAAAGTTCTTGTGCTATTCTTTTTCTCCTTCGATACTGATACTACTGATTAAAGGTATTTCATATATAGGTTTGTTGGAAAAACAGTAAGGGATTAATAATGTAATATATTTTTAAAGGATAATTTTAACCGAAAAAGAAAATTTAATATCGCGTACAAGACGACCGAGTGCTCGCCCCAAAAAATTGACTACTCTGACTGATAGCGAATATAGCGATAGCTTTGCTCGATATATACAACCCCCTGACCCCCTACTTAGGTAATCGAGCAAAGCTAGCCGTCAAATTAGTAGAAAATGAACGCAGTAAATAGTTTTTAGGTGTCATTGATATTGGACAAAGATAAGTTTCAATTTCAAAATTTAAGTTGACACTATCGCCCTCTATCATGACAACTACGGAGTATACCCAAGATAACTAAGGTTACCTAGATACCATTCTACCATATTCTGTGATTCTACCGACGTCATTAGTCAATTTAAAATCATATCTATATAATCGTTATTTAACGACACAATATTGATCCAGTACCGCGATATTTAAATATTATATCGATTTTTAATTTACTGTATCGATACACGTGAGTTTACGTCATACGTAAGAAACACTTATTACTTACCATTACGCATGCGTAAATGTCAGTATTTACGTACGTACACCTTATACGTTCTTGTTGTTGCTTTAAGTCTCTATTGGCATACGTACTGAACTTACAACAACCGGACCTTTAGCAAAGTTTACTAAATTACTATAAGTTACCTCACTCTACGAAACGCACGAATCCACCTTCCCCACTTCTCGGCTCGCCTACCCCTACCTCTAGACCATCGCGTCCGCGGTAAAAGGTACCCAGGGCACGTACACAGTGGCACTCGTTCACTCTACGAATGATATCTATGACCCAGGTACATGACTTGGCACGCTGACTGCGGTTTTAAACGTTGCTAATACACCCGGTATCCGTATCGCTTTATGATAACAACACGTGTTCGCGGTACGCCTTTGAGTCTAAATATGAAGGCACCGCGCCGGAGTGAGGTAACTTTTAGTTTTAGTAAACTTTGCCTTTAGTAATTGCGTTGTGATTTGTGATCTATGCCTATCTTAGTTTTAACGTTACCTGCGTCTAAGCTGTGCAGTTACAAATATCGGTTATTAGTTTCAATACATCAAACACTCCTAATAAAGCATCAAAGTGGAGTTGTTATGAAAAAATGTGTTGATAAAGATACAGGATATAGCACTACCTAGTACCTATTATCCAATCGCCTGCTCAATTTTTCTCTTCATCTATGGTGCAGATTAATCTGTTACGTCATCAAAGGAACGTAATTCTCAAGGTCAATAATTAAAAAGTGGCAACGTCGCTGCGATACGTTTTCGCCGATGTTGAAACGTGGAACAGTTTATAACGCGTGGCGATTGGAGAGAGTATAAACTGGACAACTCGACCCAATCCAGTCATCAAGTTAGTTTGGTTATATCGAACATACCAAGTTGTAGTTGTCAGTTGGTGCAGTGAAAGATAAATTATAACTGAAAACATGGCAAAATCTCAAAGTAAAGGTTTTACAAAGGAAGAGGAGTTGCTGCTACAAGATTTTAGCAGAAATGTATCAACAAAATCCTCTGCTCTGTTCTATGGTAATGCTTTAATTGTTTCCACTGTCCCAATATGGTTGTTCTGGAGGATTCACATGATTGATGTATATTCATCTTTAATATTATTTTCTGTTGTAACTGCTATATCTACGTACTTACTCGCCATGGCTTATAGAAATACTAAATTTACGCTAAAACATAAGATCGCTGTTAAGAGAGAAGAAGCTGTTACAAGAGATTTGACCAAAAAGCTTGCCGATGACAAGAAAATGAGCAAGAAGGAAAAGGACGAAAGAATCTTATGGAAGAAGAATGAAGTTGCTGACTTCGAAGCTACAACTTTTTCCATTTTCTACAATAATGCCTTATTCTTGGCTATTGTAATTCTTGCAAGCTTCTACCTGTTACGTTCGTTCACTCCAGCTGTTAATTATACTCTTTCCATTGGATCAACCGCTGGCCTGCTGGCTCTCCTATCTACTGGTTCACAATAATTTAATGTTTTTTATAGTTATATTTAATTGTTCGCTCATTTCATTGTAGTATTAGTTCATGTTTGTAATTTATAAATGTTTTAATAAAATTTCATAGTTTTGATAAACTAATTTTTATTTTTTGTTTACAATAACTTAGTAAGAATCTATTTGTTTAATTACGTATATAAAAATTTAAATTTTCTGAAGGAAAATGATAAGATTCAGTTACGTTTAGTAAAAGTAAAGTGATTAAATGAGTTTTCTTTAAGTCGACAGGTCTCTGTTACAAATAACGGTAATTTCAATTTGAAATTGAAATATTGTGCACGATTTATGCAATAACGATAAGTAATTTAATCAATAACATTATTACTAGATGATTGACCACCAAAATTGTTTTAACATGTTTACCAGTAAGGCCCGAGTTGAAAAAATTAATTCCTTCATATTGATAAAAAAAACTAAGAAAAATAAATGATCACCACTAGGTAATAGCGAGGGTATTGGTAATATGACTGTCTAATAAGAGAAGGGGACTACAAATTCAATATAGGAGTACTGACTGACTGAAGACCTCTGGTGAGAATTAAGTGCGCTTGTCTGAACCAAGTAGCCAAATTAATTAACCCAGTAAAAAGTTATACCTACATAAGAATAAGATAGTATTATCGAAAAGAACAACGTAGATGGAGAAACCGCAGGTAAACGTACGCAGATTTGTCAGTCTCCTGCCGCTAGTCAGGACAATGGTGATGATCTATGGCAGCCTTCACTAGCCCTCTTACATTACGCTTTCCTGTCTACATACATTTCTAAGTATCTATAAATTTTTACCGGCCTGACCGGTATATTCCACATTTTATCTGATTATACTTATAGATGAACCCTTTTTGTTTCAACTCTATTACCTTCTCCTCGTAACCGATAAGATTTAACGTCTTAAGAAGCCTCACGCTCCGCTCCCTCCAGGAAAAATCAAAATTTCATTAGTATTTTCTGTAGGTCAGATTCTCATTGATTCCTATCAGTTGTCGCATTTACTATGAATGAACCGCAAGTCAGTAACCAAGTCGAATTTACTTTGTTCATCTTGGTCACAAACTGAGGGCCGACTAGCCCTGCCACCCTGTGATATCCCTTGATTGCAACCAAAAATTGTTTAATCCATGCCATGCATGGTATTACATGTTTAACGTTCAATATGTCGACGGCCATCCTCTGAAAAAATCAGTGCAAAAATACCTTCCTCTTATTGGTTCTGACTTCGGCTCGGCACAACTGTGGCAATGATAAATAATCAGAGTATGGCAATAGACTGGACAGTTCCAAGTACATAACAAAATTTTGCTACAGATATTATTTATTAAAGCACCAAAGAAAGACTGTTACTGGGTATATAACATTTGAAACCATATTACATACAAAATATTATTAGCTTCAATTTTTTTTAAATAATAATAGTTTAGTTTGTCGTTACCTATCACATACCTAAATAACTTCCATAAAATAATTACCTGCTCGGAAGGAACTTGTGTTTTATTTAAATAAGTATCATAAAAACAATAACAAACATAAGCACGATAAAGTAAATTAGTAAAACAATACATGAACACAAATAGAAAACATTTTATTCGTAATTTTATTGCTAACAATATTAAATAATTTTTAAACTCATTAACCAAGTAAGTATAAAGAACTAGAGATAAATTATTAAACAACATCTAAGAAAACTTAGGTTAAGTTTAGGTACATATTCTGGATATTTTAATCCAATTCATCATCATGGTCCATTCGGTAGGGCCCCGGACAATTTTCTTTTAAGTCCTCTACATCTATACCCGTAATAACACAGTAAAGACAATACAAATGTTTACTCCTAAGATAATCTATTATTGCAAACAGATTTTCTTCTGTAATATACATTTCAAATTCCTCGTCCTCATCACTACTATCGGTATCATCTGCAGTTTCACTTCTTTCCATCTTTCGTCGCTTCTTTATAGTCTGCTTAGTCCAAAAGAAATCTTCAACTGGATCCCTTATATTCTACAAAGATACAAAAACAGAATGAATTTGGTGATATGGGTAGGATTAAAGAAGTATAAAAAATATGAAACAGTAAACAAAGATTTACATTAATGTGATTCTTGTACCAATGTTAACTACCAAGTCTTTTAGATCAATGACACTAAATATATCTGTTCTAATCGTAAATGGTTGAGCTTCTGAGATAGATTGCTGCGTTGTTTTTTACTTTCTATACATATTTATATTTTTAACATACTTACAAGCCTATAATCTAATTCCTCACAAATTTTTTGGGCCTTAAAAAAATCCCTTCTTATCTGTGACAGATTCTTCCTCTCTTTGTTGGCTAATCGGTACTGAGTTTCATAATGTCTTAAATTTTTTATTTTCTGTTGGTGCTTTTGAGCAACTACTTCCCTTAAATGAGACTCTCTTCCAATACCCGAAGTGCCTTGTTTATAAACAATATCAATAGGTTCCTTTATGCCACTCTTAGATTTTCCCAAACTCTCCCCAGGTTTAAAACCCATTTTCTCCAGCAGCTTAAAACCCTTATTTTCAGTTGATATTGCTGTGTTCAAACCCTTGTCACGGTTCTCTCTTTCAAGCTCACCAAATGTCTTCTGTCTTTTATTCGTCGTATCCTGTTTTTTTTTAAACATGTCCAGTTTGCGTTTTTCTCTATTAAATAATAAACTCGGGCGCACATCTTCTTGGCTGGAGAATATATAATTAAAAAAATAATATCTTAATGATTTCAAATAAGCTTACCAATCAACTAAAACTTTGAAAGACATGTAGTCATCCTCAGAATCGGACATGGTGACAAAATTTTTTAATGAAATTCTACGTTGAATCACAAATAATTTCAAGACATCACTTGTTTATTGAAAATGAATGAATACTGTCAAGAGAATCACACCAAACAAAACTTATTTCATAAAATAAAAGTACCAAACACTGTGCACAACAAAACTTCGAATTTACAAGGAGTAAACTGTTGTTTTGTCCTATTCGGCAGTTGAGAACTAATTAATTTCCAATATACGTTTAGAGGATTAGAAAAATCAATTGCAGTGTGTACTCTGCATGAACGTATGTCAATTAATTCATTTAATGTCATTTAGTGAAATTTTAATAGTTTTGTTCAGTAACCCATAATTTCATATAAATGACATGTGGGTTAAAAAATAAACAGTTAATTTTTTAAATCCGACAAATAAATACTTTATGGATATAAATACAAATTCTGCTGGTGATTTGTTAAATTTAATATCTATTACTAGTAATGAAAACTGTATTTAGATAAGTTTTCGAATTATGATGACGGATATGGTTACATGAACACTTTAAGGCAAAATGAACAATTCCCTATTGTTTTGACTTTTTGAGATGACGTTTGTTCTTAACCTCAAAAAGTGACTTATTTAAATGTTACAGTATTTCTAAAAATTATGGCTTGGCTGCAAAATTTAGCTGGTCGTGCGGAAGATTTATTAAATAAAATTGATCAAAATGCAGCCACAGTTTTAAATGAAACAAATTCAAAATTAGGAGATATAGAGTAAGTATGCGAATATTTATTGTAATCGTTATAATAGTAGGTATTTTAGGATACAAGTAGAAGACATGGGTAAAGAGGGAGTAAAAGACAACGATGGTGAAACACACATTAAGAATAAGGGAAGTAGCAGTTCTCTAAACTTGTTAACCAGAAATTCAAGCTTTCAGAATTCCCCAGTTAAAGAAACAATAATTCCAGAGACGTCGAGTATTGAACAAACCGATAATGGTATAGTGTTTGACGCCTCGTTGAATGATAAAGGTATATAATTTACTAGCATATAATGACTTCTTCACTAAGTCACTGTTGATTTAATATGTCTTCACTTTTAATCCTAAAATACCAATATTTTATATAGTTTTCTTGAAGGTACTATATAATTATTAGAGTTGCTGTGCAGTTTTGTTACAAGACATTCATATATTGCAGCCCGTTCTTGCTTCTCGTATTTTTTAAACTATACTACAACATAGTTTTTAATTATTATTTTTCAGGTAGTGTTAGTGATGAGAATATGGTTGATAAATCCTTGAGAAGTTCAGGAAAAAGTGACCAAATGTCTTCTTCAAGTTCTCTGCATAATAGGTAATTTTTGTTTATATTCGTGTTACAAATTTCTCATAAAAAGACAGTTTTATTCTAGCTGAGGAGTCAAAAATCTTGCATGAAAAAATAGCTAAGTTAGAATTTGAAAATCAAGACCTTAATAAACAACTTCTTAACATGCAGCACTTATATTCAGAACTAAGAAATGAAAATGCTAATCTACAGTTCCAAGTCGAAAGATCTAATGAACAGGTTGCTCAAGCTCAAATAGAAAAGGATCAATATATAGCAAGAGCACAAAGGATCCTACAGGAAAAGGAGAGATTAATTTCCTTAAAACAAGAAAACACATCGACTGAAGAGACACGAAATATTTTTGCAACGTATAACGAAGAATTAAAGTGAGTTCTTAAATGTTTTAAACTCGTTCATATTTCTTTGATATGTACGACTGAAACCTTGTTTGAATAGTAACATGTGGCGCAGGGTTTTTTCGGGGATAAACATTTTTACAAAAATTATAAATTTCTAGACGAGAACTGGAGTTTCATCAAGAAAAAAACAATGAATTAACGCAAAAAAACCTTCAGCTTACTAAAGACATACAGTCACTACAAATGCAACATCAAATTATTCAAAATGGCTTGCAGCAAGCCAACCAGAGTTTAGAACAGAGCCTGGCAAATGAGAAGAAGTTTAGAGTCACAGCGGAAGAAGACTGTTCTCAAAAGAACAAGGTAAATGCATTTTATTTCTTTAATGGACTATTTTCGTGATATTGTGTCCATCCAAATAATTCTTTGGATTTACTTATACTTTCTTTTTACATTAAAATTATACAATTCCTAAAGCAACCTGGTTGTGGCAGTTATGCAAAATTTTTTGCCCCTCAAATACTTATATGTTTTATATTCTGGGTGAAAGCCATATGAAAAATAATTTCTTAAATTAAAATAGTGGCATTTTTGAAAACTGAAACTCATCTAGGCAATATATTTTCTTAAATGCGATATTAATTGATGCATTTATTATTTAGGAACTGCACTTAAAAAATCAAGAACTGTCTCAGCTGCAGGAATTGATAAAAGCAAGAAATAATGAATTGTTGCAACTAAAGCAGATTCTTAAACAGAAAGCAAATTCAAATATTAACGAAGATATTGAATCAAGAATAAAATCGCTGACACAAACGCTCATGGTGAAACAAAACAATTTGGAAACGGTTACAACTGAAAGAAATGCCTTGAGGCTACAGATAGAAAAATTAGAAGTATGTATACAATTTATGTAGAGATAAGTATTTATGAATGTGGGCGTAACTATTTTATGGCTGTAGGCATTAAGTTTTATGTCATAAAAACTAATGTATTCATGTTTTAGATGGAACATAAGAATAATTTAGCACAATTACATAGAGCTCAAGTAAAAGTGGTTAATATACAAGAACCAGAAGGTGAGCAAAATACGTTCAGAGATTTAAATTAAAAGAAATTTACTTAAAAATAAAACCAATTTATTTTAGAAGCAATGCTGGTTCCACAGTTTATGAGAGTTTCTCCATTTGATGCTGGAGTCACTAGAAGGGTAAAGCATGCATATTCAACCTTAGATGCCGTTAGTATTCGAACAGGAAGATTTTTGAGGCGTTATCCTGTTGCCCGAGTTTTTGTTTTTTGTTATATGGCAAGTTATTCTTTACTTACTTACCAAGAAATAGTAATAGGTATATTTGTTTCAGGTGCTGTTACATATTTGGGTGCTTATTATTCTCTTCTTATATGCTCCTACTACTCGTTAAAGATATTTATAGTTTAATTGTTAAAAATATTTTATTCTAAATCAGTTTATTTTAATATATAAATTTATTTGTTATTTTGTTTTATTTTCCTGTATCCAATGTTTAATATTTGCTGGAAAAACTAACTTATGAATATGACACACGTTCAACAATTTCGTTTATTCACAAGAGCTTGAAATATAAAGAGATTTAATATAAATGTTTTACTAAAAAATATGTACAAGGTTTTGAATTTAAATAAAACTATATATTCATTTATTTTAAAAATTGGATTTAAACAATGTAAGTTCTTTTAATATTAAAGTAATGTTAAATCTCAGTTTATGGAATATTTTGCCTTCTACTTCGATCGTATATTTAGTGCCATTTTTCAAGTTTAAACACAAAATTACGCTTGTTGGAATTTTCTTGACGAGTGAGCTGAAATAGAAAAAATATGGTTATTTGACGTTTCTGTAGTGATCTAGGGTTGCCAGATTACTCTTACATAGAAGCTGGGCCTTAGCTAACGTATTTTTTGGAACTTACTCTGGTTGGGATGAGCACATCCAGCAACCCCGAATAAATCATTGAACTATATTGCTCACCTGTTACTTAAACTGATATCGATTTTCCACTTGAGAGATGACAATTTACCAAAATCTGCATTGTAATTATGTAATAAGTTATTAACGATTTCATCTCGATTACCTATAAATGGTAACTTTTCAACAAACTCTGGTGTAAATCCAATTTCTAATAATCTAGTATTAAATTCATTATCACTTGTTTCCAGAAAGAAACGAACCAAAATTATGTAAACTCCAAGAACCTCATATATCTTCTCTTTAGGTATACTATTATCGTTTGAAAAAATTTCTATTACTTTTGAACGATCCTGAGCAGTTGGTTGAATAGCTACCAGTGCCACTACAAAATGTAAAAGTTGCATTTATCATTTATCTCAAGTTTTTATCAAATTGTTACATTTACTTTTTAAAATTTTGCTTTTAAACTCGTTTGGAAATTCACATACTGAGCTTATAACATTTTTAGGTATCTCATGTAAATTCATCTTAAATTATTTACAATTATATTTAATATGGCACTCCAAACACTAAACACAAAATCAAAATTTATCAAAATATTATGAAATGTAAAATGTAAATAAATATAACATAACCTATAATTGTCAAATATCATTAATATCAACATCAATAATAGTCTATTTTTAACGACCATATGGTTAACTGCAGTATCAGTAAGTGAGTCAAAAGCATTTTTTGGTGCATCAAACCACTACGATGGTTAACTGTGGTTTGAGTTGTGAATGGTTGAAATAAATTCCTATTTAAAAATACACCAATCACAAGCTAAGCCGCAATTAACCGGAGTTAGCGTTTGATACGCCAAAAAATGCTTATATTAATCGTTGTGAATAAGGAAAAGATTGATTTGCCTTGGAATATGTATATCCAATGTGTATTAATGCTATCTTTGAAACATAAAACTAATTCATATATTTCGAATCTCTTCCTCAACATGTGACATGTGTTTGATTGAGAAAATACAAGAATAAGATACAAGAGCTGAGTTTGTTATCTGACTTAGGAGTCCTAGTCCTAGCATTGTTCAATTATCTAGGTAGGTAGGAATAAGAATTCGTTTATTACATTCACTTCCTTTGGTACTGGTTGACATGCTCAGCGTTTGGTATTCTAAAATTCGGGTGCACTGAGGTAGTCCGTAACCTTCTGCTTCAGAAGCCGGAGCACACAGATTTATTTGAAGTTTATTATTGCATTTTTTGTTTTATCATACATACGCCGTGTTTATTCCGTGATGATTTAAGTAATCTAATTCCAAAAAAATCTATGAGCTTTGTCATCTTTGCTAATGAGTTTATTGGTTACTTGGTTAAGAGTTAGTTCGCAAAAATGTGTGTGTTTTGAAGGTGTAACCTGTGGAATTTGTGAACCATCATTTTTAATCGTGGGGCAATTTATTGAACTAATTAATTTTGTTAAAAAAAAAAAAATCGGAAAAACGATATAATTATAGCTTTGAAATTAAATAAACATACTAAAATATAATAAATAATAAATTATTTAAGCCGAAAATGTTATATATTTTACATTTGAAATGTCATATCCACCATATTGTTCACGTGACAGTCGGTTGTGTGTACACAATACGATAAACTGATTGCACTCGCCTCCCTATAAACGAATTTAAAATACTTTGTCGTGTTAAATATAACGAGATATATTGGAAAATTGTGAATAACAAAGAGTGATATTTGTAAATGAAAAATCTTGTCTCCAGCGCGCCCATTTGTTAGAGTTTATAACCTCACTTTGGGATTATTTATTTAATAAACTAGATAAACATTTAGTTCTCTCCTCAGTGATTATCTCTACTATAAACAGGCCAAGTGTTTAGTTGAGGACAAACTATTGAACATTAACTTTATAAAATTATAGTGTCATTTTAGGCGACAGAAGGTGTTACTGAAATAGTAATGAATGCAGAGTAGTAACATGGAAGAAGTTGTTTCACATCAAAAAGATGGAAAAAACAACGAATCATCAACAAAAGACAAGTTATTCGACCCTTCGGTTGATATGCTGGTGAATGACTTTGATGACGAACGAACACTCGAAGAAGAAGAAGCCCTCGCAGCTGGAGAGTCACACGATCCAACCGCAGAATTATCAAGTCTACAAAAGGTAACCAAAGACTGTTAAATTATATTAAATTATTCACACGTTACTGAGCCAGATTCAGTTTCAATAATGTCTGGAAAAGCAAACGCTGATCTATGGTAAAGTAGAACATTAAATTATTATTACTTAAACTAAGTGGTTATTAAATCATATTATAGAATTCAGAGAAATTCAGCCACATGCTTCAAGTTGTATTTAAGGTAGTTAAATATTATTAAGATTTTTAATGTTGAATGAGTAGTAACTTATTCCACGTCATTTAGAAAAAATGTTTTCCAGCATTTCCTCCCGCAGAAGGCTCTTCTAGAACCTTCTGGGATAAAGGGGGTCGTAATTACATGTGGTGTTATTTACTAGTTGCGAGCCTGTTTATATCAAATACACATCAGTGTAAGTTACAATACCCATATATTTTATATGAAAAATGTCAAGTTATGTGGATGTCATAGCAGTTAACGTTAACGATTGTATATTTAGTATAATAAGGTTGTAGGGTAGGCCAGGCATATTCGTTTGTATTGCAATATTAAAGTCTTATGAATCAAATTGATGATAAATTAAACTGATTTACTATTGTCACATTAACTTAACTAAATTTGGTAACTGACACAATAACTTAAACTAATACTTAGTACTTAACCCGAGTTCAGTCGCGCATATTTTTTTACGATATTGGTCGCGCGGTGGTCGTTTTTACCGAGTTTTCTTTTTACATTTTTAACACTTCTGTCAGTTAATTTAACCACATACAAAAGCACCTAATTATTATGAGAATTTTTGGTCCATCAAAAAAAAAATATTTACAAAAAAAAACTTAAAACGGTAAAATACTTCGGCATCAGTCGCATATATGGTCAAAAAGACCATTTTCTTTTTACTCTTATGATTATTTTATATCTGATTCAACCTCCTCTAAAAGCCTTTGTAGCCGCTGTTGCTCTTTTTCATGGTTCGCCATTTTGTAGTCTAAAATATATATAAAAATAAGTAAATAACAGAAAATATAAGTAAAACATGAAACTTTTACCTATTTAACGCTATCAGTCGCAGTACGGTCAAAAGCACCAAAATTTTTATAACGTTAGGTATAAGTCGCAATGTGGTCAAACAATTTTTACGTGACTCGTCGCAAATTTTACCTCTACTGGTTTATCCACGTCAAACTACATTATATTTAGGAGATTAACTGAAAGGAAATACTTCTAGCACGCGCAGTTAGAAAACCCTTGCCATTTACACGAATCATCGGTCCTTATAACCATAAGGCGAGCGATCTCGGGTTAAAATTTTATTTGTAAACTGTTTTGTAGCTTTGAAAATGGTAAGTTACTTCATTTCTTTGCTGTATTCTATGTTGCAAAATGTAAATATTAATATAACTAATTACTACTAATTATTGTGAGGAAAAAATAGTCCTACAATTATGTATTAACTAGCCAAGCAATAATAATAATGGAGAGGAAATTTTAAATAATTTATCCTGCATCGAAATAAAAATTGCAGAGCACATGTAGATCCAGTTCTCAATTTATTTATCAACCAGATCTCTGAAGAACGCCTAACTCACGCTTGTGCTATTAAACTCTCAAAAATTGACGTGGAACACTAAATAAAAAAAAAATTGAGGTGGCTGTATCATTCAAAATAATTGACTAATTATAACTTTTATTGTTGTCGAAAAGCGTGATTGATTGACGGAAATATATGTCATATTTTTATTTTAGATATACGTATATATCTGGTAATTTTATATCAGATGTTATGAGCGAGTCCCGTATGCCAGTAAGAGGTTGTTATTTCAGTTGATACGCCATCTAGCTTAGATTTGGAGATATAATTTGTGTGTATTTTGTTGTAACATGTAATTCTTTTGAAAATATAATATACTGCAGGGGTGCTCAAACGCTCGATCGCGAAAGCTTTAAATGTCTATTGCGACGACACTGTAATAGTAATAAAAAATAGTAACTTAATGGTCTTGCTGCCTTACCGTGTCTTTTTAATCTGGCGTGCGATTTTGAACCTAATTATTGTGCGATGAGAGTTCATATTACTTCGAGTAGGCGTGCGATCGTGTGCATTGAATATTGACTCTTTATGTTAATTGAATTATATAAAAATATATTTTTTTGGGAACTGTCACAAAAAGTGACGTTTTACGGATCCATTAGCGTTCATAAAGTGTCATCTTTTTGCACTCATTTGTCAATCTTACTTTTTTTACCGCTTTTACTTCACAGCCGCATTTGCTTTATGCAGGGACTCGTGTCATGCATAGCATATACTTATTTTAAGTAAGTATAACTTTTATTTTACTTTCTAAGACAGTTTCCTAAAAAATGTTGTGTGCACGCCACCAAATGATGTTTCTTGGCTTTATCCGAAGTTTGCTTGGCCTCGGACGCAAACTTTTGATTCGGCTGAGAAATATCAATTTTATGGCCTTGATACACAAATAACTATAGTTACATTGTATTTTTTCTACTTGGTAGAAAAATTCAGACTTTGGATGGCCAGTAACCAAAAAATCATATCTATGTTGACTCGATTCTAGCATAAAATATACAATATTCTCATTGAATATTGTAGTTAAATTTTGTATTGTTTCCAAAAATATCAACAAACAGCATTGTCTCTTTAGGAAAGTAACATGCCACTAGAGGAGCTCTTAGCATTGTATGGTTATCGAGGTGAAAATCAAGAAAACGAAAGCCCTGACGAAGAAGAAGACGAAGAAGAAGAAGAGGGCCCAGAAATGTCAGAGCCAATGGAAGAACAGGAAAGCGTACCTTCACCTCCAGAACAACCCTCAAAATTGAGGGTTCTTTACGAGCCAATTCCTGACAGTGATCAAGATGGTTCTCGATTATTACGTTGTAAGTTATAAAAATATCTTAAAATCGTGTTAACCATTATTTATTGATTTGCTTGTTTCAGCTGTTTCTAGAGTTAGTGAAGAGGAAGAGGAAGACTACGACTATAGCCCCGATGAAGATGAATGGCGAAAGGTTAATAAGGTTATTTTTTTTTGTCATTCATGTACTAACATGCACGTTCATTAGCCATTACCATTATAAATTAATTAAAACAAAGTAGTTAGTTGGCAACACCTCCACTTGAACTGAAAGTGATGTGTAATTGTTCTTCCTATTCTACTTAATACAGAATTAATCAAGGCCTTGTCTTTCCAGACTATAATGGTTGGAAGCGACTACCAAGCACAAATCCCCGAAGGCTTGTGCCATTATGACGACGCTCTTCCTTATGAAAATGAGGATAAACTGCTGTGGGACCCATCTGAAATATCTGGTGAAGTAGTTGAAGATTTTCTGAAGAAAGCGTCAGCTGTCACCAAACCGCCTATTCCAATGGGAACTCAGCTTCGTGACGATGAACAGGCACTGTATCTACTGCAGCAATGTGGTCAAAATGTCGAAGAAGCCCTGAGGCGATTAAGAATGACCATTCCCACAAACGCTGCGGAGACCATGAATGAGTCGCTTTGGTCAGAGGAAGAATGCAGGAATTTTGAATCGGGGGTGCGCTGCTTTGGAAAAAATTTCCATCTTATCCAACAAAATAAGGTAAAAAATTTTCTATCACTGCAGTCGTATGTTTATTTCGGCGGCCCTTTCCCACATAAGGCCTCTTTAGGGATAGATAGCTTATATTACCTGTGATTTTAATAGTAATAATCAATACATTCTGTTTTATGTTCAAGAATTGTTGATGTAAGGACTAGCAGTAATTGCAGTTTGATTCATCTAGGTAAATTAGAATTTCTTAGTTTCCACGCCTCCATTTGAATTTAGAAAAGAATGTATGCATTATTTGTTTTTTGATGCAATGCTGTGTTTTTACCATGTATATTTGTTTGCAGTAATTTTTATTCGGTTGGATTGATACCATTTTAAATGGGAAAGTAGAATTTGATTGTTATTTCAGGTCCGTACTAGATCCGTAGGGGAATTAGTTCAATTCTATTATTTGTGGAAGAAGTCCGAAAGACATGACATATTTGCAAATAAAGCGCGATTGGAAAAGAAGAAGTATGCATTGCACCCTGGCCTTACTGACTTTATGGACAGATTCCTAGAAGATCAAGATAGCAGGGATCGCAGTTCATCTCCGAATGTTCAGTGCAGTGGGAATGGGAAGCCGCCTCCGGATACCTGATCTCTATTATATAGCTATTGGTTATATAAAAATAAGCAAGCTGATTAAACCATAAAATATATATGTATATACAATGACGGTATGATGCAATGAATTTTTTAATACAAGTCAAATTTATATAAGTGTAGTTCCTGAAGAAGACATTATTTATTATTGACTGATATTTCCTGTGTAGTACATGTTTAATAAAGTTGCTGGTACTGCTGGGCTGTGTACTATTTTTTAGATGTTTAGTATACGAAATAAATCTAAAAGACTTGTCAACCCGTAAAAACTGTGTCTTGTTTAATTACAATGATGCTTGTGTACCTAAAACGACATGTTTGTGAAGCCTCTTCCAAATTGGGCTAATTTCATAATACTGGAAAAGTATGTGTGTTTAATATATGACAGTCAATTGAGTTGTGTTGCTTGAAAAGGACAGGCCAGTTGGACAAATTACATAGTAACCTTTCGTATCTAAATATCAAACTATCTTAAATTGTAAATACAGTGTTTTAGAAAATAATGGATCTATTGTAAAGGCTGATAAGACACAGGATGGCAATAAAAAATTTAGAACATGCTGAACAATAACTAAGATTTTTTAATCAGCTATTCACCTGTTAGCCATTTCTAAGTTATCGGAGAACAAATGGACAAATAAAAATTTACAAGAGAAATTGTAAGTCTTTAATTGATATTTACAGGAGCCTTAAAATATTTTAGCTCTAATACATTTCCGTCCAATTAAGCATTCACCTTTACCATAGTTGGCTTTCTATTTATCAGCTCATGCCAAATTAACTTTTTTCTAAATCTTACGGCATCTTGTATTTTCCTGTGCGGAATGAAAAACGTTTAATAAATATTTCTTGTCTTCTAGTTACATGTTGTATCAGCCCTTTCAATAAGTGCAACATTTTTAAAAACACCCTGTATTATAATATTATATTTATAGATTTCATGTATCATGGATTAAGTTTATATCCTTTATGTAAAGAAAATATAATGTAAGAAGACATTCAGGATGGGAAAAATCTTTGATAGAAAATGGTTAATAAAATATTAAATATTGTTAAAATTTAAAATCTTATTGAAATCTCTGGGAGCGATGTTTCATTGCAATTTGCCTACCACTGGTAAAAATCAGCAGTGAATACACTTAGGACAATATTTCCAAAATAATTGCATTTCTAATATTTCCAATATAATTGAATTTCTGATATTTTAATTCCACTATTTAAACCAACCATAATAATTAAATTTTAATTAGATCATGGGTAAGTGTTAAAATAATACGAGGTCCATGAAGTCTATAAATATTGACTTGTTTAAGTGTTCTTTTCAATAAATGGTAATTGTATTTCTTGATGTTCCAGAATATATTTTTTTATTTAGTCATTTGTTAAATCTTGGCTATTTATTTGAAGCTGTATATACTGTAGAAATAAATCCTAATATATTAACTATTACCTAATATGATGATTTTAAAGTTAAGTTTAATACTTTTATTATGTTTTTATTGATGATGAATTTCTTTGAGTCACTAAATACTCAAATCACGTGAATCCATGCAAAAAACAATATTTCAGTTGTTAATTTTTCAGAATAAAATTTATTTAACACGTTGACTGCTGGCTCTGCGTATGGAACCGAGAACAAGACAGTCTTAGCTGCCAATCCAATCTTATTTATTTACTTGCTGATAATGCCACTACATTTCAGTAGACTATTTTATTAGCCCACAGTGCTAATGGTCTGTTCTCGAAATGATCTTAAGAATAAACGGAGGTGACGTAACTGACATGCAATAAGTTATTTTTAATTAGTTGATTAGTGCTTCATGCCAATTTGGATCTGTGGGGATATGTACAGGGTTAAAAAATTATTTGTAGTTTTTAAAATTTGTTTATAAAATTTTGGCTAAATACTGCAGCAGTCAACGTATTAAGATAATCACCTCGGAATGCGTTTTATAATAGATTTTTAGTTTTTACTATAATTTGGGGTATTTAAAAATTATATTCTCAGTTTGTTAATAATTTTTTACAGCTGTGTATATAATATAAATGTATAATTTTATAATGTCTAATTGTATGGTGGACAAACACGTAAACAACATTAACTGTAAGTCGGTATTTATGAAGAGCCTGCTAGGCAGAAATGATATCAATATTTATTAAGAGCTATGGAAGATGTATATAAATATATTAAAAACAAGTACTTGGAACATTTTCACATAAGATAATAATGATTGCGAAAGAAAATATTTATTAAGAGCTATGGAAGATGTATATAAATATATTAAAAACAAGTACTTGGAACATTTTCACATAAGATAATAATGATTGCGAAAGAAAGTCCCTCCCCTTGTAACAAGAGAAAAAGTATGGGAGTGTAAAATGTATCGTATCTCATATAAAAATGTTTTAAGTATCTGTTTAAAAGTTTAAACTATAAATGTATAGACATACATTCTTAAACAGTCGATAGGCCTATAAATCAGCATGAACAGGCTAAATGGGTAAACCTAAGCTATTTTGCCCATCGACACTGTAAATAACTTGCTTCTATGTACCTACTAAGAAAGAATACAATTCTTTGGATGTCTGCGTTAGTATCAAAATATGTCATAATAAAAAGTTGTGACATTAGAGGTTAAACGGGCCATTTGCGTCCCTTCAAAGAGTTTCTTTGTCAATGAATAAAGAAATTAAATGACATTCATAACAATTTTTAAAACTAGAGATAAGGCAAGCAAAATAAGTTTAAGAAGGTGTAATACTTGTATTAGGCACAATTAGTATTGTGGTCACAGTAAACACTTTTAAGTAAATTCAATTCAAGAGGCGGTAGGGCAGGTAAAGAATTTATTACATGTGAGCCACCCATGATCGGATCTCAGCGGATGATGCAATTAAATGTGCTCGTGGTGCAACCTTGATCATGGCCACACTTTGAAATATGCTTGTCATGTGGTTGTATACATCAAATTCGTAAATTATAGAATTGATGATTTACAATGGAACAATACTAATTTTTATCGATTGTCCCATTGTCTTTAATGTAATGTGAAAAAGTTTGTCTTGTACTTATAATAACCGAGTTTTTGAATGTCGATAAGAATAATCAAAGCATGCACGTACTGTTTATCATGTTTACTAACAATCTGTCACAAATATAATTTTTCATTGCATTTTTAAAATGTATTTATATTTTGAATAATTGCAAGGCCCAAAAGTTAATTACCCCTCTTTTAACTTTTGAATGCTATAAATATTTTTTGGAAACAGGTAGATGTGGAATTTTTTTACTCTAAATTAAAAAATTGATATTTCAATGTGGCATACATTAATTGTGATTTTAATTTAATTACATTCCGTGGTCCAACATCAGAGAAGGATTCAATATGGTCGTCGGATGCCGTATTCGACCATTGATTATTTTATTTGGGGTTAAAAAATCGTAAATATATCTGGGAATATAAGGTTCCAAAAAATATTTGAAGCCATTCAAAAGCTAATAGGGCGGCAACCGACACTTGGGCTTACTGTATGTGTACTGCTTTTTCACCGTTATAGTGTACACGTTTAATTTATGAGAACGCCATTAATTCTGAGGATCCTGATTTTTATAGCAAATAACAAAAAACCGACTTTATTTACTATATTAGTTTGTTATTGTATAAAAGTCGCTTTTTTGCTCTTTGTTTATGGAATATATTTCAAACTAGCTTTATAAAAATAAATGTATTTTTGTACTGTATGTCGAATTATATTTATATATGTATAGATGTTTAATAAGAAAAATTATAAAAAATATCGTGTTGCAGGCCCGAATTAACTTTAGGGCAACATGGGCGAGTGCCCAGAGGCGAAAAAATCATGAGTTTGACATTTTGATAAAGACGCATTGAACAAGAAATCTGGTGGCAATTACACGATGTCCTTGGGTGAAAGGATTATAAAAAGGCGCAACGTTGCAATAATGCTGGCTGCGAAATATAGGTGTCACTTTTGCAGCATTAGTTTAGAGGGTTTGAAAAGTTGTGGAGGTAAGAGTTTGACCATTTTAACCACACTGGCAGTTTCTAAATTAAGCAGCCAGCATTATTACGATGTTGCGCCTCTTTTATAATTATTTCACATAACGGCTATGCACACTGAATTTGTGTTCTACCATTGATCACTAGAGTTTTTGCGTGCTTAAGTTGTATAATACATTGGGCGATTATAAAGAAAAGTAAAAGTCTGCTACTTCTTATGTATTATGTAAAATAAAAATTAGAAAATGAATTATGTATACAGAGATTCAGAGCTGAAAGAGAAACGGGGAAAAGTCTGAAAAGGTGATTTTTTCATAAACGTTATTTTAAATTATTAAAAAGTACGACTCATGATATTTTTACTTGCGATTAATCCGGTAGGGGTAAAGTGGTGTCCAGAGCACCAAATGGTCTTAAGCCGAGCCTGTTGTGTTAAGTGTAACAACTAAAATTATTACGTTGATCTTGATTTAAGATATTACTATTTATCAGATTTAAAACTTATTTTAAAAAACCCAGGTAAAAGTGAGATAAGATATTTCTGGTACTATATTAAAAGAACGTTTATATTTACCGTCTATAAATATATTTTAAGAAAAAAATTATATATAATTTATTTACTGCCTTGTACAAAAATTTTTATTACAAATAAATTTATACAAATTATTTATTAATGTCTATATATTTTATTTATGAGAAATAACCAGAATAAGTTGGTCCGTTTATTTGGTCTAATCATAATTTTTTATTCCTGGACAACTGTGTTTCTATTTCTGTACTATTTTAAAATAAAAGAAAATTGTCAATTTCCTTGTGTTTTTATTATATTAGCACCTAGGTATATTAAACTGTTTGCCTAAGGATAGGGCGATAAAAGTTTCGTAATAATGTAGATTTTCACGTTTGAAAGAATTTCGAATTTTGAATTCAGAATAATTCAGCCCTGCACAAGCGCATATATATGCTCACCCACCAGAAGTTCAAGTCGGTGTAGTCTATGAATTGTGCTTTAGGTAAGGGCATTGTTTCAGTTGTGGGGTTTTCATTTGGATGCCTCCTCTTTGCTATGAAGGTAATATAATAAAGTCGAATTAATTTTTGTACCGCAGATAAAGAATTCCCGACGAAGGAGCACGTGCGGCGGCTTCTTTGAACGTTAAAGAGGCCGCGTTTCTGCTTTGTAAAAGCGGCATTTTTTCCTGCTTTAGAAATATGAAATGAACTATACCTATTAGTGCGACTATATCTATACATTTTTTAAAATTTTAAATAAATGAGCTTTAACTACTTTATAAAGTGTAAAGTGTAAAGTTTATAAGTTTTCGATTTGTATTGACTTTGACATTTTATAAAAATAAAATTCGCGCTTTCGAGAACAAAATAGTCTTCACAGACTTAAAACCCTGCTCTAATTTTCTTAATAGGTATACCGTTAGAGTTTGCTTACTGCATACTGTGAGAGGGATTTTTCCATTATACAACGAATATTGGGTGTATGTCCCTTGTCTTTAAATGTGTAGCCCCTTCCCACACAAGACTCTTCTAGAGCCTTCCGGGAGGCCGTAATTACATGTGGTGTATTTATTATAAACCTTGATTTAGATTTTCGATCAAATGCTTAGTCGAAATAACATTTATGAATTTAGGAAAAATACAGATTTCATATTTATGCTCTTTTCCTTATTATTTGTTTTAATCATTTGTAACTTCCAACGGCACGACACTGCGCAACTGGGGTATCGTAAACAAATACGTCACACGAAATCCAATATAGATAGGTATGTCGAGGCCAAACAAATGCTGTGGATAATATAGGCGATCTCCCGTCTTGTATTATTAGGTCGCTGCTTAGCACCATAAATTAAAGTGGAAGTAGGTAAAAAGATATTCTACGTCTATGGTAAAAAGCAACGATTTTTGTTTAAAAAGGTGTTCGCCGCGTTCACCAACCAAAGACGAAATTTTTCGTCCAGGCGATTTTGTGTTGCTTTCGTATTTGGGGTAGAAGACGTTTCCTGCTCAACTTGTAGTATAATATGATATATTTAAATTCTTTTATGTAAAAATTAGCGAAAATATTTGTTGGCTTCAAATAATCCTGGCAATAATGTTTAATCTTGTGGCGCCATCTATCTAGAGTAGCGCAAACAAATCAGTGTCATAAATGAGTTCTCTGTAAAAAGTTCTGAAAGTGTGTCACTATATTTTTTAATTTTGGTTGGGTAAAATTTTTCATAGAATGCGCTGTTGAAAAAGCGACGTCGGGCGTCGAAGTAAGCGACGCTGGTGGAGACATCGACAATGAGCTCCAGAGCAAAGTTCCACAAAAATACAGGCCGATAACATCCTATTGATTTTTCAAAACGTTCGTTGAACCAATCACAGAGATAGGACTATTTTTAAAGGGTGAGGTTGTTGTTGGGTTTTTACAAAGCTAGTGCGGACCTAAACGTAATGTGCGTGTAGTTTTAAAAAAAATTAACGAGCGAGAGCTCGTAAAATCTTCAATGCAGGTGGCAACTCTTTTTCGCGAGTCCTCCACATTACTGGGAGCGACAATGGAATCGGGCGGCGGCGGAGGTGGCCAGGACTCAGGTGTCTCCAGCCTCGGCCCTGGACCATTGTCCTACGAGTCCTACAACCACCCGGTGACCTTCTCAAATAAGTACAAGCTGTAAGTAGTTCTCCGCGACCCTGTCCGCTTGGCTTATTTCCCCGCACGCGCCGCATGTAAACATTTTTATTTACTTATTATATCGCGAATGATTACTTGTACACCTGATCTGTCTAGTCTCCTGCTTATCGCTTATTTCAAAATATTTACTTTTCTTATCATTATTTCGAAATTTCAAATGACTTCCACTTGACGGAACACATTTTTTTTTTTCGAGACTGGCATATTTAGGTAACGATTTATTTACGCTCGATATATTTTGTAGCCTTGTAACTATTTTCATTTTACTTTATACTGTAGTTTTAACCGTTTGGTGACCACTGTAATATGTTTACACAACACCAGTTTGCCTTCAGTGTTTACGTGTTGCCTAATTTCTAAAAAAGAGCACATAATAGAACATCCCTTCAGGCCTTGAATCCATCCTGCATGATGTTTTCACAATACATTTGAAACACGCCCTCAAATGTACGTAAGTTTCAAGTGCTACGTGTTTCAGCTATGTCATGTGTATTTTACAACAGCTATTTCTTCTCTAGAAATATGAAACTCGAACCCCATGATGACGGTTATGAAACTAGTGCTGATATGCTCTTAAACACTGCCAGTGTTACACATAACCATGAAGTAAAGTGCGAAAAATTGGAAGACCCTTACAGTTTTATTGACGATGATCCCATTCCTATGCTTCCTGCGGCCCCAGGGCCCCCTCATCTTATGCATCCGATGCCCCCAATCAATAATCAACTTATGCCTGGTCCCAAAAAGCGGGGGAGAAAAAAGAAAATTAAACCTGAACAGTAAGTACGATTTACTATAACCTATTTATATACTGTGGCACCTGTCAAATACAAACGTGCAAATATATATAGGTACCTCGCAAAAATTTCTTCCACCTGGTGTATGTATAGTTTATTGTTTTGTACAAACTCATTTTATTGCATCGATCAATTTATATGTTAACCATTAGCTAGCAAGTAGTATAAATAGTTATTTTATTACTGAACTTAGAACGCTATAAGGTTATTTATTGTAAAGCTCTTAGCCCGGGATAAAAAAGGTAACGCAGGGACTGCTTATTGTTAATGCCTTTCTAAACGTTGACCAGGTTTTATAGAAAACAGGACACCGAAAAGACAATCACGATCCCCTATATATATATTTAAAGAATACTTACACACGTTTTGTTAGACAAATTTTCCTGCTTGCAAATTTTAAATAGCCATATAATAATCCCCAGTTACCATATTAGTTACGTTTAATGTTGATGAGATTAATTAATAAAAAGTTACGTTTCCCACTGTATAACATACGGTTGTTCATGAATTATTTAATGCGCTGTTAACGTTACCAAAGTTGCCGATTTGGCTTTTGGTAAAATATCTGCTACACGTGTCCATCATCTACGTGTGATTTTTCTGTTTGTACTTTCTGTGTTTAAATTTGAGGTTCATCTCGAAGAAACTGTGATTTAAAATGTTTTAAGCGGATGGATGTGTGTGTGTGTACGTTAATAATTACGTATAAGTGTATGCTGTTAAAGTACATAAGTATATTCTATTCAGGCAATTTCTTTAGGTACTACCATGTTGAAGAATCACTTAACAAAATAGACACATGCATTTTTTTAATTTGTTAATAAAGCTGATTTGAGTTACTAATAATATTTTTGTAAATTTAGTCATGATTAGTGAAAACAGGTTTTTACTGTTATGTAACGGACCAGAATTACGTGTTTTGAAGTACCACCTATATATTTTTCTGAGATTCATTTGGAGCTTACAAATCTTTCCAAATGTGTATTTTAATCATTTTATGTGCTAGTACAGTTTGTGAGACCAAAATTTAAATTTTCTTATTGTGCCATAAGTTAGATAAATGAATGAAAATGTCTACTATCTAAAAATAAATTCTTGATCGTGGTTGTGGTAAATTTAAAGTTGTATAATATGCACTTTCAAAATAATTTTAAATGAAAACAAACATGATCAACATACACGACGTATTTGTTGCCCCAAACACATGCATTAACAGAGAAATTGTATTTTAATTTATTTTTGCTCCTCGTAATGTTTTTACACATTTGTTTGTTTGTGATAGTAAATAAGCTTTATATGTTATAAAAATGTAGAATTGCTATACATGCCGATAATCAACTTAATAAACTCATCTATCACCAACAATCAAGATAGGGATGGTGACAAAAATTGCGTCATAAAAATGGTTAATAATTAAAAAGTTCCTTTTAAAATGATTACAGGATGATGAAGGGCTCACATTTTTCTTGTGAAGATATGTCGAATAATGAGAGGCCAATATGATATTTTTGACCATGAAACTACAAGAGTACTTTTTGTGTATTAATAATTTTCCTTCGAAATATTTTCCAACAATACCACACCAATGTATTTCAAATAAAAATTTCTTAGACACCTTTATCTCATTTCCCATAAAATATACCGTTACCTCTGATCCATTATTTATTTATTTATTTTTTTATTTATTAACAGCTCATTTTCTGGTAGCCGCTTGTCACGATATACCTGAGTAATGATATGTTACAAAACCTATCTCCATAGGGACTTTTACTTATTTTGATCTTACATCTTAGACCATATGCACCTGAATTTGCATACATTTTTAAAACTATGTATTGTAATGTAAAACGGAGTCCATTGATTTGGTGTCAGTCTTACATATCAGTCAGTGGAATTTCATTCATTCATCAAGAAAAAGCCGCTATAAATTGGTAGGAAGGAAAATGTCATTATTCTGTTTTAGTTGTATTTTTTTTTCAAATATAAGTAATATCAAGGCAGTAGATTTGTAACAAATCGTAGATATTCATCAGAAAACAACACTGTTCACATTCACATATATTTTTTTTTTAATTTTTACCTTGGCCATGGTTACTGATATTTATTGAAGTTACGAACGGAACAATGCATTGCATTTATCAAAAGTAAAAATATATTATAAAACACCGACTCGGTGGCGCAGTGGGCTAAAGCATGAGTGACAGACATGGCTCTGGCTACACTGCCTATCGAGTCCCGGTTCGAGACCGGGCACCGGCAAATGGCAATGTCGGTGGGCATGGATGTTTGTCTGCGTTTTTTCAAATGTGTAGTCCCCTTCCGGACAGCCTTTGGCTTTGGATTTGGGGGTTGTCTAATTTCTGTGGTGTGTTTTATGTTAAAAAAAAAAAAAAAATAGAATATGCTAAACAGCGCCACAAAGGTTACCCGTGCTGTGACATAATGAAAAATTAAAGCAATATTATATGAATTAAGCCATTCTACAGCTACAGAACTGTCAACAGAAAAAACTAATACATTATAAAATAGTCGGGTTTACAAAGTGCAAAAAGCGGACAAAAAAATGCTGTAATTAATTTCTCAACAGATCATTAAATTATGCGCCTGTGCCCGAATCTATATTTTTTAACATTTCCAAAGCACTTGGAATGACAAGCGAACTTGAACCACCCTGTATAACTCATTGAAAAAAATATTTTGTGTAAGTTTTTAAGGTAATAAACCATTCTTCAATATGATGTTAAAAGATATTACTCAAGTGAGCAAATTACCAAAAAGCTTCCATTGTTTATTTTTACCTTATTAGAAATGTTGCGTAAGCTGAATAGCTTTAGTATCTAACCCAGAACTTCTATTAAGATTTGTGGACGCCAAACAAAGTCTTAAGCCATCTTTCGAAGCTTTTTATTCCGAGTGATACCAGAACCAAGTTTGGAAATTTACTTTCAAGGTTTGTTTATTCCTCAAACAGTAACGTGTGCTCTGTCTTAATTTTGGTAAATAGATATGAGATCAACAGCAGAATTAATCCATATTCACTGTTTGGTTTATGATAATTTAGCGTAGTAGGTGTGTCGTAAGTCTGCAAGTAATTTTGAATTTATTATGAATAAAATTTTCGTTGAACCATATCTACTTAATTTCAACAAAATAGATGATAACCGATCCAAGATAATTTCTGGAAACGCCGTATCCTCTTAATTGAAGTGAAAAATAAATATGCTTTGGGATTAAATTGCCTTGTTACAACATTCTCAGCAACGAGTTGACACGTATATATGAGTTTAATGTGTATTTAAAGTATCTTTATGAATTTGCAAGGCCTTGGATAATATGTGAAAAGTATTGCCGTTACTAGGTTTTTCCAGTTAAAGATAAAAATCATTCTACTGATAAGTCACTTCAATGATCCGTGTTTACAAACTAAGTTAGACGTATATAATATAGTTTACAAAATTAGATACGAGATAATAAATTTTATGTACAGTTACAGTTTCATGTATTGATGTCATGTTATTTAGATATGTGGTCTTACATGTTTGTATTTTAGATATTATATAAGTGTGTGTTTGTCTTTAATGGGTTTTCCACTAAAATTTGATATACGGGCATTTTTGAACTGTATGGCGCTAGACAGGTACTTGATTTATTAGGAACTAAAACTGCTCTTCTTATTAAGTTGCTCTCCATTACATTCAATTATCAAGTAATGGATTAGAGAGATTATAATTAATTTGGTACTAGGTTGTAACGATTTTTATGGATATTATTAGTTGCCATTTTAAAATTTCCCTAGATTTTTTAAGAGGAGCAGTACTAGATGAGTCAAGTATTTGTTCATGTTTTAACCGCTTTGCAAAAATTAAACTAACACATTTTCTATATACCCTAACGCTTGGAATTTCTATTTAATAATTTTAGTTGTGATTATGTTTACAGCAATTTTAATTTCTAAAAATCTTAATTTTGATAGGCCTGAATTTAATCAAGATATGAACGGAGGAATTCCACGGCCTATAAAAGAACGAAAAAAACACGATCGATTTAATGGAATGCCTGAAGAGGAGGTCTCCAAACGAACTTTACCAGATCATCTAACTGAAAATTTAGACATTATTATAGTAAGCTTATCCTCTTAATAACATCCAAAAAAAGTTATGTTCGTTCACACGTTTTTATAGTTTTCTAAAGTATGTAACTTAATTTACAGATTGGGATTAATCCAGGATTATTTGCGGCCTATAAGGGGCATCATTACGCAGGCCCTGGAAATCATTTTTGGAAATGCTTATATTTATCTGGCCTGACACCGCAGCAAATGTCAGCTGATGAAGACTATAAGTTACTGCAAGTAGGAATAGGTTTTACAAATATGGTTCAGCGTGCTACAAAAGGTAGTGCTGATTTAACTCGTAAGGAAATTAAGGAAGGTAGTCAAATTTTGTTAGAAAAATTGAGGAAATTTAGACCTAAAATAGCAGTATTTAATGGTAAACTGATTTACGAAGTCTTTTCGGGGAAAAAGGATTTTAAATTTGGACGACAACCAGACGTAGTAGAAGGCACAAATACGGTAAGCTAATGTTTGAGTTGACTTTCACGTTTCTTAATTTGCTTTTATATCTTCCAATTAATGTAGTTTGATACAATTAACTAGAATCACACAGATGAAAAAATTGTACGGTTGCACGCACATCTTGGTACCCACTTTTCTCTATGCAAAACAATTTTTGCCTGGAGAATATATATCAAACTGACATATTCCAGATTGCCCCTCTCATATGATACAAATTAAGTTCATAAATGATAAGAGTATATTTAAGACTAGCATTTGCAGCAATTAAAATTTTTTGATGAACTTGATTGAACTTGAAACTCGTCTGATACAAGCAAAAATATTTGAAGTGAGCTCATAGTGCAGATTACTTATCTATACTTATATCCCAGCCCTGATTTTGTGTATCTGACACTTGTCAGTGTATCAGTGGCAGGTCCATGAGGTTTACGTAAGGGATGCGTTTATAAAGTTGTTCGTTAATTAGTATATTATGGCACGGTACTCTCTGCCCCAGATAAGGTTTTGTTAACTAATCATAAGACGGATGTTAGCTTACTAGTATGCATATTCGCATTTTATCTTCTGATTAACTGCACCTTAACCGGGACAGAAAGTCCCGATTCTTTGTGGGTATGAGTTGTGACAGTTGGTATGAGTTACTTGAGAAAAGTGTGAAGGTAAGAAGTCCCTATATGTTGTACTGGATAAATAATTTTGTAAGCCGTTGTTGTAAATATTTGGGAAAGGATATTCCTTAAACCTTGTGGAAAAGTGACTTATGGTGAAATTGGTCCAAATTTGGATATGCTGTATGTTCTGATCAAAAGTCTCTACAGGCACGAAGCTTGAAAAGCCTTCCTAATCACTGTAGAAGCTTCAGAAATACAAAAAATCTCCTGGACGTTCTCCCAATTGCCGAGGAGCTCCTGGGCCGCTACAGTATTCAGCCTTTTTTGACATGCGACTATGTTTATACGTGGGAACTTCTAATGGCATACGACATATATATCTTGAGGATTTGAAGGGAATGCCTTTCAGACGTTTACGAAATGCCCAATGTTTTCTTATAAGCGCATTTCCAAGAACTGTCATAATTATTAAGTATTTTTATCGTCACCGTTCATCTATCAAAGTATTGCCTAAGTAACTAACTAACCAATTCACACCCTGGGAAATGACGTGGAATCCGCGAATTATCTGTACTTTATGCGATAACAACCACTGAATCTAACTCAAACAAAATGAATAGTTTTTTAAACTATTACTGTCGAGACATATTTCTCGTTCAAGAATCAACGTTTTTTTAAGTTATCTGGTCTAACGAAGGTATTATTTTCAAAAACAGTTCGGCAACGGCAAGCTTTCTCAGCGTCTGCGCTCAAGAATTACTGTTTGATAATTAGTTTTTTTTATCGCATCTCGAATGCATTATGTGCCACTCAGGGATATATTTTTATATAGCAAAAATCATAAAACCTGATCACTAAATATTTCTGGATAAAGCAAAGTGCTACAGTGTTTTTTGAGAGATGGTTGGATATACAGTATGTCCACGGATGGGGTTTAGAAGAGGTAACATGGCTAAAATATTTCGCATTTCTAAGAAAAGTCATTTTCTATTAAAGTTTTTGCTTCCCTAAAAAAATACAATTCAAGTTGAGAAACTATGTTTTTTATACAGGGTGGTCAAAAATTACAAAAACGTGAAATCGCCTAAGAGTAAATTGGCCATGTTTATAATTTTTGGACAAAATGCTAAATAAAAAAGTTGCTTCAAATGTTATGTTCATCCGTAATCCAAAACTTCGATTGAATATTGAAAGTGTGATGAGAAAGTTATGCAATTTAAAATTAATGACAATCCTCAAGCCCCAAGCCATTGGCAAAGAAAAACATTGCTAAAATTTCGATCTCTGCTAAGTTGCGCCTTGTATCAATCTGCCACTCAACTATTTTACTAAAAATTTTCTTATTTCACAAATATTTCAATATTTAATCGAAGTTTTGAATTATGGCTAAACGTAACATTTGAAGAAACTTTTTTGTTTAGCTGGTTTAAAAATTAAAGATAAAGTCAATTTACTCTTAATTAAGCGATTTCAGGTTTTTGTAATTTTTGAGTACCCTGTATAAAAGACATAAAGTTTCTCAATGTGAATCGTATTTTTTAGGAAAGCAAAAACTTTTATGCTTCTATAGTCGTTTGGAATGCTTTTCAAGCTTCGTGTCCATAAGGACTTTGGTCAGGACATCGAAAGGTACATGTTCAAATTTGGGTCAATTTCACCATAAGACACTTTTCCGTAAGGTTTGTGGGGGGTCCTTTAGGTGATATGTTACTTCATTTATAAAAGTTTACAGTGTTTTTTCTCATATTTCGACAACTACTTATGTCAACTAATATTTGAAAAATTTTATACATTTATTGAAAAAAAAAATGAGCATCAGCATTTTATAAACATATGAAGCACCCTACATATTAGTGAATTTCTAGATCTAGATCTAGATAGACAGAGTTTTCTGATTTCTTATACAGGGTGTTTTATTAATATTTCGTCATATGCTAGAGGAATCGTTAGCCCAAAATATGAAAAATTAACCAAAAACACTTAGATAAAATGTGCCTCCTTATACTGAGATAGAGGGTGTTGAAGTTAAAAATTAAAAAATTATTTTCACATATTATTTTACAATTATTATTATTATGGTTTAGCCTTCTATGTACAAAAACAATAAAGCATTTGTTAGATGTCAAAGTGATTATAAATTTATTTGTGAGATGAGTAATATTGAAATTTAAAATACCATGTATGTAGCCATGTTTGGGTCCAGTAGCCGCTTTTTCGAATTCAAATATCTCGAGAAATAGGCACTATAGAGCAATGTATTAAGTACCTTTTTTGCGTGAAAATTATTGAAAAATAAAACCAAGAAAACAAATAGTTGGCCAGTGGCGTATAAATTAAGGAGGGGAACTCCTTCAATTAAAGTTACTTATTTACATATGAAATCACACCACTTTAATAATTAATTGTCAAAACTGTTAACTGCTAAATATAAGATTGGGCTCATTTTTTTAGTTCAATATTACATACAAGTCTAGATTGTTTTCCCAATTTTGGAAAATCGGTTAAGAAAACATATATGCAAGTTTCTTTTTAGTAACTTGATTAAAAAAATGGACACTTTTTTTACCGATTTGTAAAAATTGGAAAAAACTGATTGGAACTGATTATTTGTAATATTGAAGTAAAAAGATCGTTACTAATTGACTTGCAATATTTCCTAGTTTTTGAATGAAATTAGGTAAATGGAATGCATATGTAATTGACTGTTGTCATTATCGAAAGAAGTAATTTAAAACAGATTTCATAAAATTAAAATTAGTCATAAGTGACTGTGATATTTAAACATAACATCAACCTTTTTTAGCAATATTAATCAATATTTTCAAAGTAAAGGTACTTAACACTTTAAACCAAATTCATAGTTTTACATCACCCTCGTAAACATTATAAGGTTTTTGAAATTTCCCTGTGCATTTTTAGTTTTAGAACACCATTTTTTCACATTTTGTTCTTGCTGCATATGTTGAGTGTCCATATGGTTGCCTAATTCGAATAAGACAGAAGCCCCTTTGTTATGATCACACTGTTATAGGGTGTCCTTTCTTCATAACTAATGTCAAAATATGAGGGAAAAACCCCGTATCAGGAATGACCGCAATATGTTGGTCATCCATAATGCTGTAGCAACATTAAAATCAAAAACAAAGTTTAGTTGTTATACGGGTGTTCCAGTTTTTTGTAGCAGGACTTTAACAGTCGATAGACATTTGAAAAATATTAAAAAAAGTTCATATAAACATAGGTTGAGAAATGCTTAGTTTTCGAGATACAGGGTGTTAAAGTTTGAAAATAAAAATGGATTTATATTTATATTTCCAGAATGCTAAGAAGTATCGAATCCAAACTTACCAATTCTTTACATACAATTTAGAGGCTTATTTTAGAATAACAAACTACTACTTTACTTAACCATGGGCGTAGATATATGGATTTACTAAGGTTCTTTTTTACAAAAAAGTAGTACGCCACTGATATTTTCTCATGTTTCCAGTTTAATTCAATAAAGCAAGAAAAAACAAAAATTTCATGTCTCTTGGCACTTTTTGATATGACAAGCCATTGTTCAGAAAATTTACATTTAATCTTTTGATGCACGCATCTGGACGAATTTTAGACAAACTTGAAGTCGCTCAGAATTTCACCAAATTTGATGGTATGAAAAGTCTTTTAAAAAGAAAGAATGGATGCTAATGATGCTTGTAATGAAGTAAGACACTTTTACATGTTGCTAGCTTTTGTGTTTGTGTTTCTAATAATTTATTTTAGTTCGACTGTTGCGTTTTAATACATTTGTGTTATAAAAATTTTGATTTACATGATAATAACCTTTAACAGTAAATATTTTAAATGTTTCATTGTTTCTTTTTAAGAGACTTTTCGCACCATCAAATTTGGTGAAATTCTGAGCGACTTCAAGTTTGTCAAAAATTCGTCCAGAGACGTGCATCAAAAGATTAAATGTAAATTTTCTGAACAACGGCTTGTCATATCAAAAAGTGCCAAGAGACATTAAATTTTTGTTTTTTCTTGCTTTACTGAATTAAACTGGAAACATGGGAAAATATCAGTGGCGTACTACTTTTTTGTAAAAAAGAATCTTAGTAAATCCATATATCTACGCCCATGGTTAAGTAAAGTAGTAGTTTGTTATTCTAAAATAAGCCTCTAAATTGTATGTAAAGAATTGGTAAGTTTGGATTCGATACTTCTTAGCATTCTGGAAATATAAATATAAATCCATATTTATTTTCAAACTTTAACACCCTGTATCTCGAAAACTAAGCATTTCTCAACCTATGTTTATATGAACTTTTTTTAATATTTTTCAAATGTCTATCGACTGTTAAAGTCCTGCTACAAAAAACTGGAACACCCTGTGTAATAGGGTATCAGTAAAAGTAAAAAATAAATAATTAGAGAGCAAAAAGCAGTGGAAGGGAAAGGTTGCGAAAATATTGGATGTGTGTTGTTGATGGTACTCTGAAAGTATAAGCTGAGAATCCTGAAGAATAAAAAGTATGTGAAACAAGCATGGAAGGATACATTGCAGAAGGTTGTCAGTGTTGGAGTGGGGCATGATTGGAATTTGTTGGTGTTGTAAGTATTATGATCTAAATTTATTTTCAGCATATGTGGGTTATGCCGTCTTCAAGTGCAAGGTGTGCCCAGCTTCCGAGGGCAGCAGACAAGGTGCCGTTTTATGCGGCTCTGAAGAAGTTTCGTGATTATTTAAACGGTTTAATAACAGAAATTGATGAGAATGAAATGGTGTTTTCTGAGCCGAGGGTAAAATCTTGCTATGAAGCAGAACCAAAACCTGATCCGTTTTCTCCAGAACTCACCGACATTAGTAATGCTGTGATTCAAAATGAGGATGGTACTATAATACCTTGTAAAAAAAAGCGAGGTCGACCGAAGAAGATAAAAGTTGAAGGTGAAGAGCCACCGCCCAAGCCAGTGGTTCGAAAACCACCGTCAACTCAGAATAATAACTGTGATTTTCCAAAGAAAAAGAGAGGCCGGCCTAAGAAGGTTAAAGTTGAAAACATGGATTTAAACCAACCAGACAACAATACATCGACCAACATGTCTCAGTGTTATTCTAATCCGTCACCTATACAGTCTCCTAATAACTTCTATCAAATGGGTCCCGCTATGACACCACCTAATAGTTCAAGTAATTTATACGCTCCTCAGCCACAGTCATACAACCAGTCTCCGAGGCCACAATACAGTCAGTCACCCAGGCCAACTTACAGCAATTCACCTAGACCACAGTATAGTCAGTCTCCTAGACCACCATATAGCCAGTCTCCCAGACCCCCATACAGTCAGTCACCAAGACCCCACTCCCAGCCCTTTACTCACTCAGATCTTAGTTCAGAAATTAGTGCAGCTATCAGTTCTGAACAGTTAGGGTCCCCTGCATCTCCAATAGGTCCACCAGATTTTGACCCGCCAACAAGCATGGCGGAGGAAGCAGAATGTCGCTTAGGCAGCCCTGCTCCTTCTACCAACAGCGAACAAGCACACTATCACTATCAGTCCTATAATATGGATCCTCCTCACCCTCAACCAGAACCCCAATATCCATCACCAAGACAAACACAAGATATTGCTTCCAAAAGTTTATCTGGGCTTGAGTCTTTAGTAGATCAAATCCCCAGTATAACTGAAGGAGAAGCTCCAATCGGTGAAGGACCGGATCAATATGCTGGTCAGTTTAACAACTATAATGCGTCATCTTCGTCAAGGGCTAGTCCTGTCCCCTACAGTTACCCCCCAAGTTCAGGGTATCCTTTATATCCCACCCACACCTGGAGCGGTCATTATGAACCAATGCCCCTTGGATATTCCCAGCTACCATATGCTCAAAGTTATGGGCCCGGTTTGCATGTTCCCAGTCCAAACTATCCATACTACAGTTACCCCCAACCTACGCCTACACATCCGCCTGGCTATCCTCCATATTTAGGAGGGTTCTGATTGGTTTCCGTCGCTGTGTTTTCATGTTGTGTACCTGTACCATATGTTCAGCTAGTACCTAGCAAGTCTGTCCGCTTGAGTACAGTTGGTCACTTGCATTTTGACAACAACAGAGACTTGCACAGGGTAAATGGTGATATTTTTTTGTCATAAGTATTTTTCTCTAAACTTTGAATGTTAGATAGGCCAAGGGTTTTGTGCATTATTCTACATTCAGATCTCAGTCGAGTGTGTGTATTAATCTGAGTGTGTGGTTCATCGTTATAGTTGTAGCCCATGTCATTCATTTAAAATAAACATTTGTTATAGCTCTTCAGGTCGTCTTTTCTTGTCCCTTGTCCTTATTCCCACATATCACTGCATTCGAGATGGGTCTACCACAAAATACTTTGTAAGTGGTAACTCAAAAGAAAAAAAAATTGAAAAATACTTTTATAGTAACAGAACTGATATTATTTATTTAATAATTATTATAACCTATTCAATGTGTTATTAAAAAAATGTGACTTTTTTTATATCTAATGTTATATTTAATACTCGTACTAGTTTCACATTTTTAAGAAACTTCTATCTTCAATTTTTGTACTTTAAACAGTATTAGTATTTACGAAAAAATTGATCAAATAAATTTTGTTTAGTTCAACAACTGTATTTTTATTTTAAGAGGAAAAAATTATTCTCGAAATTTTTCAAAAGCTTACCCAAAAATTTGTTTTAATATTATATAGTCTAAAAAACATTAATTGATGTAATGAAGTTTAAATGTAATATAAGTACTGAGGATTGAAATGTCTTTTTACTAACGGTTCAGTCAACATGTACAAAAGCAGTCATATAGAAAGTTTTTATATCTATAAAAATTTTTGATGTTTATGATGAAATGCAGATGGTAAGCGATAATTTCATATTGGAGTTGCCACTTTTTGAGTTTGATAAGGAGTCTCCGGGTTTACTGTTACGTATACAAAAAGTGTTTATGAAAAATTGAGTGTCATGATGCCAGTTGCTAAGCATCATTGCTCTTACAAAGTTATCAGTGTTAGGGCAGTATATGAGCAGGGTGTCGCAGGAAGTACCTATCCCTCTAGTTTTTTCTACAGTTTTTTAATTAAAGTTTTGAAATTTAAAGGATCGGCCCCCATATCTTGACCAATCTGTCTCAAAGGTATAACAGGTAGTGGCCCCAACATATTTATTTTAAATGGCACTCTGTATTTGAGTTAACTTTCTCATAAAATTGCTGCTTTATAAGAAAAATTACTTAAATATACAAGGTGCCATTTAAAATAAGTAAAGTGGTGATTGATGATTTCTTTGATGCTTATTAACTAAGATACGCCCACCGCTCGTGAAACCAATGATTTGTAGGATAGTTGTGGATTTGCTTCCATGTTGATTATTTTGAATGCTTGACGTAGCCTTCTGCATCGCTTCAGAAGAAAACAAAGGGGTCGAAACGTCAAGTATTTAAAATGACCAACGCAGAAGAGAACGCATAACTGTTCTACAAAAAGATGTTTGCTTTTTCAAAATTTCCTCTTAAAAAATTGTAGGAAAAAGTTGGGGGGAGCAAGTATTTTTTGTGACACCTGTATACTTGTAATTTTCTAAATCTACACAGGTATTTTTTTTAAACGGTCGGAGATTAGGTAGAGTAAGACGTGACACAGGAAAAGGGAGGAATTCAATGGACCAGTAACATTTGCCTGGCAAAATCACATTATAAATATTAAATAAAATTGTAAGAATATCTACGGTAAAAACTACAACTTGGTCTCCATGATAAAACATTTTTTTCATTGTAACAAATTTACTTGTCTCTGAATTAAAGAGCAAGGTCGAATATTTTTTAAGGTCGTGTTGCCTCTTATTGTATCTAGTCTGCAATGGCCCACTGTTTAAATAGTTTAACTAATAAGTTAATAGCTTTAATCTCGGCTTTAATATAGTTTATTTAAATTTTAATTATTTATTGTTTATTTTGTTGATTTTATCAAGAACTTTGTCTTCTAGTTTAAAAAATAATTTTTTTTTAAATAAATTGTTTCGAATTACTAATAAATGTTTTTTTTAGTATGTGAATATTTGGGTTGACCCATTTAAAGAGGTAGTAACCCCATTAGTGAGTAGTGCATAAATATTAAATTACTATTGGTATAGTATTATTTTGAACATACTTTAGAGGTTTCAAATTAGACTTCCACTTTTGTGTGGTGCAGTTATCTGGAGTTACATATGGCACAGTATCGCGCGTGATTATCAAACAGCTTTATAATCTCGGCTTGGAACCGCTATTTCTGGCCAGATGTTATTTTAAAGCCTCAAATCTATCTATAGTTTTGAAACAGCCTAGTTTAGATTGGTTCATTATCGTTATATAATCCTACATATCCTCGTTTGACTATGGAGTATTGCTGTCAAGGCTTTTAGTCAAAAATTGATTAAATTGAAGCAAAGCAATGAAATCAAAGTATGGGTTTGATTTAGAAAAAAAGGCGAGAGAGCCGCCAAAATTCTTGTTCCTAATAAAAAAATTTCATATAAACTTGATGGAACACGTGACCTATAATATATTCTGTGGTAGCCATAGAAATCGCTAATGGGTCTACTTATCTATTCTGTCTGTGTTCTGTGGGTAAAGTTCGTGACGTCATGAGTGCACTCGCATAAGGAATTTTTCGCGACTTACCGGTGAATTTTGGCACGTATCCAATATTTCCATCACTTTTTTTTCTGGGAGTAATAATTCTATAATCTATATTAATTATGAACATAGTAAAGAAAAGGTAAAGAAAAGAAAAGCAAAGTTGAATACCTGTGATAACTTGGAAGAAGAAACGTCTTTTCAGAATGAAATTATGCATACAGAGGGGGAGAGACCGAGTTTTAATTAAATACACGCGTTTAAAAAAAATGTGTTCACGTACTTAACATAAAAGTGTATATCATTACAATATCGTATGAATAAGGACAATAAATAATGCTTAGAATCTGTGACTATGAATAGAGTTTCTTAAATTTAGCAGGTCCATTGGTCAGATCAGATTAGATTCAAAATGTGATATATGTCCTGAATCTGAATGTTAAATTGCATTTTATTAAATGTGTATGTATGGTACAATTGGTACGCTTCTTCTTTGAAAATAACCTCGACCTGCTAAATTTCTAAATTTAAGATAATCTTATCAATTATTTATTGGCCTTGATTACAAGATATACATACAGTTCAATTCTTGCCTGTGTTTGTTATTTAAAATTTTGAGTCATAGTTCGTTTTCTATGTCGTTGGTACAGAGTGACGTCATAGCATATTCGCAGACAACCGTGTAATCTGTTTATTGTAACTTGATACTTGCGAAAAAGGGTTGGTAAACTCTTGGTGTGTTCGTTCATTCGCCTATAGATGTCATATGTGTCTTAATTTTGACAGATAGCCAAAATTAGAAAAAAGGAAGAATGGTAATTATTGTGAACTCCATTGTTAACATTTATGTGTCAATATTTTTCCCATTATTGTGATTTTCTTTTTTGATGTTGATTCACAACGATAAATCCTGCAATAATTAGTAATATAATACTTTTACACATGTGTGCGAGATGGTCTCGTAGATATTTTATTAAATATGATATTAGTGGTTATAATAAATACGTTTTAAATGCATGACAAGCGCAAACATGGGTAATTGTTTGAAAAGGTCTACTGTAGATGATATTTCGTTGTTAAGAGGTAGTGACAGTGTAAGGGAATCATCATCTGATCAGTTAGGACCCCCAGCTTATCAAGTAAGTATCAATCAGCTGTTCACTAACGATGTAAATAACATTGTTTTACTGTCAAAAATAGGAAACACTCCCAATACAAGCTGCTTCTCCTGTGTACCATCCATCACCAAGTGTAACCCGCTCCGTTACACAGCTTACAGAAGAGGAGCAAGTAAAAATAGCTAAAAGGATCGGGTTAATACAACACCTTCCGACAGGGATATATGATGGGTGCAAGAAAGCTAGAGAGTGTGTGATTTGCATGGGGGAATTTTTAGTAGGCGATGCTCTACGCTACCTACCGTGCATGCACACTTATCATATGACTTGCATTGACGACTGGTTAATGAGAAGTCTTACTTGTCCTAGTTGCTTGGAGCCTGTTGATGCCGCCTTGCTCACCAGCTACGAGACCAATTGACGGCCAGTGCCTTTGCATCTGATAGTAAAACACTGTGATCTGAACTGTTTGTTTTTGTGGGCGCGAATGAAGTGTGAAAGAGAGAGGCTGTGATACTCAATGGGCAAAGGAATAACTATGGGAAGCTCCGTTTACTTTATTTATTAGTTTCTTGAATTTCTGGTTGTTGATCGACCTTCTTGTTATCATGTTGAATGAATTTGACTGACTATTAAAATTTGGTTGCGTGTTCTCTGAATGATTTTGACGATAACTTTTTGAATGGAAAAACTACCCTTCTGCAAGGTGAATCACTGATAAATACGCTTACTGTGTCGTAGTACTTCCTCCTGTAGGTAATCAGTGATTTCTATGTAAGAATAATATATCTAACTTTAGAAGATATTTTAGGATATTTGAGAGTAGACTAATATTGAATACTTGAGGTATTTGTTGCAGCTAAATTGCCTTAAGCATTTTATGTTTCGTTTTCAACAAGAGTATTCGCAAATTTTTTTGTAAGTTATAATTATAAATACAGTTTAAAACTTGGGTAAGCTGCCATTACATATCACAAATATTGGTGGAGATTATAGAATATACCTACATTTACATACCAATGTAGATATTTCCAGAGATATGTATTTGTAATATATTTTCAGTTTTTAATCCATCATGTATATGTATATATGTTTTTTGGAATACAAAAGTTTTGTTCTGGAGAGGAAAGAAGTGGGGAGTGGTTTGTGTTCATGGTTGAATTTAGTTGACGAAAGTGAGTAATATATAGTCAGCGTTCACGTTGATGGTGCCTACTGGTAACATTTACATAAAATAGTATTTAGCAATGCGAGTCCACAAAATGCACTGTTTCCTCCATGTATAGAAGCCTATAAATTAAAAATAAATTTTAAAGCCTTCCTCGAATGAAAATCCAGTGTTATTTTAAAAATAGCGATTTAGAAAGGAAATAGTACAAATTTTGTAAGTTCAATTTGCTTTACTCGTTATAAAAAAATTCCGAATAGCTCCATTCGACGGTATGTAAAAAAAATAAAGCTATATTTTATATTTACCTAATCAATTTAATTAATTTATGCTTTGGTGACGTTCTGATAGTTATTTCTCAGCTATTTGAGAGGGCTGTTATGTAAATAGATAAGTAGTATGTTTATATTAACCTTAAGTGTAATTTTTTTTTGTATTTTCAACTGGTGATAGTCTAGTAGCATAATAGCGATAATTAAATAAAAGAATCAAAAGAATCCATCACATTCCTTCCCGATGATTCAGGTTCTCATTGGGGATTGATCACAATCACAAAATATTGCTATGTTTAAACACAAATGTAGCTTACTTGATATGAAGCTGATTGTATATTTTTGTATTTTTCTTTATATATATATATAGTACTTTTGCTGTGTGCTTAGTTGTAAAATTAAAGTTAGATTATTAATTCATTTCAAGATGTAGTTTTTGATAAATTGTGATTTTAATGTGGATTTTTATAATAGGCATTAGAGAGTTTAAGGTGTTCAAAATTGCCCTGTATTGTTTGGTGATCGTCCCCCGTGGATTTCATTACTTAAAGATTTATTATAGATACGTCCACTTTATAGTTTATGTATTATTTTTAAATCAGTGATATATATATTGTTAGCTTTTTAATGTGCAACCTATTTTATATATACTACATGCATTATAGGCATTAACGTGTTTGTTTGATAAGAATTTCTGAAGTAGTACATATAGTTATATTTACCTGATAAATTACTTATTTTAAACATTTAACATTAAAAGTTGTGACACGAACCGTTTTCATTTTTCTGTCCAAGTCGTACATACATGTATGAGTAAACGAGTATAGTAGGTAGGTAATAGAGATTTTATATACTTTAATAAAAGTTTCTTCAGAACTACTTGTAAATTTTTTTTATTCAGATATAAATTTCAAGTAGATATAGCCCCAACTTAGTGGCATGAACTAAAATAGAAATTAGGTCAGCCTCAATTCCTACTATATTAATAGTTTTTAATCGTTCCCCCTATGTCTGCTTGCCATAGCCATACAAGCAACGCAATTTCACAACCTTGTTTACTACAGTTGTACAGTGCACATGTTTGCATCAGCAAAACAACTTTTACTGCAATCTCACTCAAAGTAATTAATGATAATAATAACAGTACAATATTGTTTCGTGAAGATAAGTGAATTTATAAGAGCCAAATTATAGCTTGATGCTAGAATTTCGCTGATGGTTTCATACGAAAAACGTATGTATAGTGTTTTGTTGACAGAAGCGAGGTGGAATAATTATTTTGGAATATTTTAATCTGAACTGCTTTTCTAAATACATTTTTTATATTTTTTAGACAAATAAAGGCAACTTTATTCGAAAAAGAAATTGCAGTTATTAGTGTTTTGAAAATGACATTCCTCATCGGCATAGTGTAACTAAAGAAAGAGTACATCATGGACAAGATACAAGATGATAGTCTATATATACATTATATATATATATATTTACGTGTTGTATACATTATGGATAATCTGTTTTAATGTCGTTTACATTGGGTTCTGCACTGTAATTTATTGTTGTGAAATGACTAATTTAAAAATCATTTACCCAAGAAACGAAAGAAACTGATATTGATAAACCAAAATAATAAACAATAATATAGTTACTACTATGTTCGTTGGGAATTATCTTTATACGAATTAAAATTCTACAAAACAATAACAAAGTGTTCGAAATAATTTAGTTATGGCATTTATTGATTTTTTAAAATAAAAGAATATGAATTCTAATAGGTTCAAAATTTTAAATGCCAATCGTTGTTCCTCGATCTTAACGTAATCAAATTTAAATTAGGTTTGTGTGAACCAAGTACAAGGTAAGCATGATGTTAAATAAAAACTAATGTTGAGCGCCTTAAAGGGTTTATTTCCTTTTTTATATTTAAAATAGTGGGGTATTAAAACTGAGATGTTATGTGTAGGCGTGTGAAATTTCATCCATAACGTATAATATAAATATGTGCATAATTTGTTGTTTCAAAAACTTGCTGCAAATTGAATTAATCATAAAATACTCTTAGATAATGGAGAATTTATTTACTTATTATTTCTCAGGAAAATTTGATAATTATTAAACTAAAATTTAATTAAACAACATTTATTAAGGTGTTTACTTAAAAATCAAATATCATAGAAATAACCCAAATGTGAATGGTTTTGAAAATTGTTTTCGGGACCTTTACTACTAAAGGGCCTGACTTCTAGTGTCTGTATGGGAATTTATATCAGTCACTTCTTGAACAGATATTTAGGTACCGTTTTGTTAGTGTTAAAATCAATAAATTGAAGATATTGTCACTAATTATTAGAAAAATAAAGTTTTGCATAACATAAATCGCTTTTTATACCTTATTTTCACTAGCTCACCGCCACCAGTGACGAGTCAAATTTGGGAAAATAGCGAGTCAAATAGGGAAAATTGAAGCTAAGCGACCTAAATATATATACTAAAGATCCAAGTCGTCGGTAGGCATAGGCGTGGTTTAGTTGCGCCAATGTCACGTGGCCAGTCATGTGCCAATAAGTAATGTCATTGGAAGGTGTTGCCTCGTTCGCCGGTGCTGTCGCGTGGTAAGATATGGGTACTATTGATTTCGGTAAGAGGGTCTGTGTTCCACAGTTCCACCATCGTTACGTAGTAGCCAGTCGTCTATGGTATATAACATAATTGTCAATAAATAATTCAGGAAGTTATTAGTAATTCCAATTATAGTATTCATGGATTTTATTCCTGTGGTGAAAATAAAAGAGAATTAATTTCTTAAATCGTCGACGAGCCGCCTTTGGATTGTTCTTTAATTACTTCTTATTTTTGTTTTGTTAATTGTGCCACGCGCGCGGTGTTATCAGTTTAATTTACATATTTTAGATATACAATAAATTCTTCATTAAGAATATTTTCTTGTGTAATTTAAATTCTAGCTAAACACTAACATATGGGAGCGTATACGTTAAGTACATTTAGTGCGAGTACATGCAACTAGAACGTGAAATTTCAACAATTACACATTTATCTGTACTAGTATAAGTTGCTAGTCATGACCTTGACACAATTATCTGATGACAAGGCCGACTGAAATGAGTCCCATTACCTCAGTTTGCCAAAAAAATATTAAACCTGATTAAATTACTGGTTTCAATTATTTTTCAACATCAATATTTGTAGATACTTATTCCATGGCCTAACGACAACCCACTGAAGTTGAACAACCGTGCCAAATAATAGTTTTGAGGATAGGCCATTTTGTCACCATTCTGCTTTTGTTTTTGTTTTTAACACAGTTAGTAGCTTTCTTGTTAAGAAACGTCATCAGAGTGGTAAAAATGTATTATTATTTTTAACTAAATCATAAATAAATGTCAAAAATAGCAATGGGTCTAGTACGATTCCCTGTGGAACTTCGGTATTAATATTGTTTGCAACTACTATTTTGGTCAGGTTCAGGTTCAGATAATTACATGTAGGTATCTAGCCAGTCAGTCAATAGTGCGGATACCACCGTTAATTTTTATTTTAATGAGAATGTAGCAACCGTGATTTATTAAAAAAAAAATAAGTACCTAATTTTACCTTATAAGTATAACTAACGAGTCATTAATTACATTCGGGTTCTGTATCTCAAAGTGAATTTATATTCAATAGTGTTCCTTATAAAATTTATGTACCCAGCGGGTTTCGAGATTTTAAGTAGGTATATGTATTTTTTTGCCAATAGTTTCATTGTCATCAATTTTTACTGCTACGGGAAGGTATTTGTAATTTGGCTGATGCATAGTTGAAAAAAATTAAGACAATCCTGAAGCTATGAAAAAAATACGCATTATTAAAATCTCGAAACCTGCTAAAATGAACATTATTGGCCAGATACATTAATTGCTACATTGCGAAAAGTTGAATAAAACGTTTTAAATTTTGTTACGTAGTTTTTTGTATTATATACGTATTTAAAATATTTTGATTACTAGTACAGCTCATTAAACTTAAACGTTAAAAAGATAAACTTTCTAAGTAGATATGCCGGAATAGAGATATGCGCACATTTTGCGTGTTGTCATTCTGGAAATAATTTCGTATTTATTAATGTTCTTATCTTAAAATAATTCCAAAGTATTGACCCTTTACCGTGTTAAACTTATTATCAGTCTCTTGGTAAGTAAATTGTAGAAGCGGGTTGAAAAAATTCGAAACGTAGGTAGTTCTTTATAATTTGTGAAATATTAAAAACACTGTAGGTTGTGGCCATGCTTGGTCACACTGTCTGTCGTGGACTGAGTTCGATCTACAACTCCGACAATGAGAATGGCGTTATTTTTTGGACAGCCTTGGTTTTGGATTTAGGTGTCAATTTACAGAATTCAATTTATTGAGCACTTATAATTAAGTTAAATAAAATTTAAAAAAAATATGCGAGAACAAAATACTTAAACCATTGAGCATAAAATAATAAAGAGGCGCAACCGTCAAGGTTTCGAGATTTTAGAATTATATTTTTTTGCCAATAACTTCATGTGTCACCAATTTTTAGTGCTACGGGATGTGGCTGTATAACCCTTAAAATTGAAGAAAATCATGAAGCTATTGGTAAAAAAATACAACACTAAAATCTCGAAACCTTGACAGTTGCGCCTCTTTATCATTTTGTACTCAATGCTTAAACACAAAATATATATGGTATTCGGTTTGGCTGTTGGTAATTTCAGAATTGAAACTATTCTGTATTACTGGGTGACGAACTTCTTAGGTTTTCTTATTTTTTGTTCAGTTATCTTACTAGGTTTATATATTAAACAAATTTCCCCTTTATGGTTTCCTAATGAAATCAAAAACAAAAAGTGGTGTTGCCAATGTTTTTCTCTTTTCTGTTTCCATTAAAATAAACGTATTACTCATGTATTCATATTTAATCACCGAAGCATCAACATTATTTTGTCTTCAGAACATTTAATGTACAAGACTCTCTCAAGGTACCTATGCAGCAGGATAATGTATACTGCCAGGTATGTCATATCAAAAAATACTTGTGACCGTTCGTCAGGATCATAGAAAATCTCGGAGACAAACAATTAATTAACAGGAACGTCGTCATTGAGGGAACCGGAAAAGCGTTTTGGTATCATAACTATACCCACCCAAAGAGATTTCAATGAAGAATACAAGTCTCTTATTTAACCTTTCTGGTTATCCGGATCAAAAGGCGACGATTATTATCAGAAGTACCTATTGTTTCGTTCCATCCACGCGAAGGCTTTTACATTTTTGGTTCCATTGGATAGAGGCGCAATTATGGAATATTTGCCCTATGCTTTTATAATACAGTTCTACAAAAAAATTGAGCAAATTTTAAATTAAATATCCTTTAAGCCGGCCCTGATGTTGGGTTTATGTACTGAACATTTTATTGCACATGTGTATCTTAAGGGATTATTATATTGTTATTGTTTACAACATCATAATCTAAAATATGTATTAATTAATATTAATATAAGTTTGAGGCAGGTCAATGATGAATTGTTTTGAAAACAATTACACTTTAAAAATAACAATACCATAAAATAGATATAATTTTATTAAATTTTTAATTGATAAATTCGGCAAATAACCGTAATGCTATAGTATATAATGTATATATAAGTCAATCCAAGGCCGATTCTTAAATTTACATGTTTTAATCACTTTTATAACTTTTTTATTTGTAGAGATACAACCATTTTTAATAAAAGTTGTAAAAATGTTCAAAATGTCGCACAAAATAGTCCCGTTTGTACATTTGTATATATTTTTGGTATAAGAATACGGAATTTATTGTGAAATAAAATAATAATAAAAAAAAAATAGGTAGGGATTTAGGAAATGTGTTCCGTTTATGTAAAGTGGTTATTTTTTTATCTATGGCCAGATTAGCTTTTACACAAATAAGTGTTCAGATCTGACAAAATATCACAAGGAAAACAGTTTTTGTACCAATCAACTGTTTATTTATCAACTTCCAACTATAAATAATAATATTTTTTACGTCTTGACCCTATTATTCCTCAAGAGAAATATGGTTATACTACACCTTTATCTGTTTAAAAAATATTTATTTCTCTCAAACGCTGTAAATAAAGATAATGCAAACATAAATTAATTTTGAGATGATAGTAGATAAAGAATAACTGCTTCTGCAAATTATGTACTGGTTCTTGAAATTAATTGGAAAATATTTCTTATAAACCACGCGCACTTCTCTTATTGTTTATATGGATTATATCGACCAGGGTATTCACGACAGTGGGACTTTATTTTTAACGCATTTTCATTAATGCCAAAATAAATTATTTAAAGAAATAAGACGTTGAAAATATAAAGTGCGGTCCTGTGTCAAGTTTATGTTCTCTTGGTCATCGAACACGCCGATAAACGGATCGTCGCTACGCCAGAACAAGTGTCAAAATTTTAAATATTTCCAACTGTGAATACGTCAAGAACGCCTTGTAAATGCGTATATGGAAAAATGTGTGACTGAATTATATATGCTATATTTATATGTTATATAATAATAATAATAATAATAATAAATTTTATTTAAATTCAACAACAATATGTCTTACGTGATCTGATTGATAAGTGGAATACAGCCTTGTTTGATACCAATTGGTGCAAATGCCATCATTTTTATTTTTGACATGTTAAAAAAAAGTAAGGGTTTATTATCATTGCATTATAAAGATTTGCCTAACACATGATTGGCATGTTAATAACGATCATTGTTATTTCACTAAAAATCAATGCGGATGACGATAGTAATTTCGAAGGAAGTTATATAGGAGAAAATAGTCAGATAGGTACCTGACTGATTCGAGACGCGGTAACAGCAGCAACTGGCGCAGTTCTTTGTGAAATAATTTCATATTTTGTTTTTGAAACTACCATAACCACTTTCATAGCACATCTACAGGGGTGGTCATTTAAAGTTTTGAAATTCCCATCTCAGCCTCTCGCCCAATTAGCCAAATAAAATTTGTTACCTCTAGCCTCTAGCACAAGCTAAAAATTTGATTATTGGTCAATCATTTTGGGAATTATTAGCCAAGACTTGTCAAAGTAGAAATTTTGTGGGTTGTGCCAGCGTTTGGAGAACTTAACATTAAGGGGGGCTAGGGACAATTTGCCTCCCGCTCGAAAACAACCCCTATTTATTACGCTAACTTTGAAATTAAAATTTGCCTGCTAAAATTGGGGAGAAAAATCTGAGGGAGGCACTTTTGTTAACCCTTATATTTCTTGTTGGTTAAAGTTAATTTTTCTATTTTGCTTGTTTAATATTTCCTCAATATTTATTGTTGGATTGAGCTGCATTAAATCTGTTTTCTAAGCAGATTTGTGTGTACTCTCAATTTTCAAGACAAATATTTATTAGAATTAGAAGAAGAAATTGGGACAAATATTTATGTTTTATATTATTTTCAATCGTCGGATTTACGTAGGACCCGTGACGCTTATTCAAACAATTATTCGGGTTTAACTTTTTATAAGCAGTTAACAGTATATTTTTAAAATTAACTTTTTAATACAAAATACTGTAAAGTAGTTAATTCGCAAGACTTTCGTTTTGTTAGGTAGGAAGAAGGGTTTCAGAGTTTTATATGGGCACTTGGAATTGGAAATAAACCAGCGTCAATGAACACGAATAGGAAATTTTTGTATTGGCCTTTTGTACTTCATTTCATAGATAATTACAGTTGTAGATTTTGGCCACACTTATAGCACGTGACTTTATAAAAATAAATTGTCTAACTAATTGACTACTGACAGTTATTAATTGCTGTGTGGGGTCAACAACAATTTAATACGTTGGGTAAATGATTAAACAGACAAATTATATCATTTTCTGTTTGTTTTATCATGCCTCATTCCCCACATCTATTTACTGATTGAGATGCGGTTTGACACGTTTTGTAGCAAAACGTATGCAGGGGAAGTGGGCGAAATGTAATTTTTCTCGCAATATACCTACAAGCTTCGAATTTTCCCAAAAATTCTATTGCTTGAAACTGCTGCGGAGGAGGAATAATTATTGATCTAAGTTCTAAGTTCTCGATGTCAAATATTTATTAAAAAGTGTGGATATATTTCCCACTTCTCGCAAAACCTATAAATAAAATAAGATACCATTTAAATTTAGAATTTACCCAATAAATTAATATTTGTATGAAGCCTGTCGAGATACAGTCACAATAAATACTTGGGCGATATTTGTTTTGAAAACATGCCTGTTTTAATAGAAAATTAGTATATTTTATTGACGATAATAACGAGAAATAATTACTGATCCATAACCTCCTGAGCATATTATGTACTTTAGTACTTTACCAAGTGCTGCGTGCATGCCACGATATTGTCTTGCTTACAGAAGATTAAAATAAATTCCATTCTAATTATAAAAAATGATAAATTTATTAAACGCCATTTAATTAGGTTAATTAACTGTTAGGTATAAAAAAATAAAATTACTGTGCGTTTCAAAAATACTGAACCCCCACTTTGAATGCGAACAACAGCAGAAATGACGGGCTAAATATTTTGGTGATTGCTTGGACACCCTTTCGATATGGTATTCTTATTTAAACACAACTGGTGTCATTAATAATAATCATAAAAATATTGGTTGTTTTTAACTCCTTTTGAATCAACCCTTGACATTCAATCCCTGCTTCATTAGGGGTTACACTCGGATTTTCCCAGCTAATTACTTCCTTTGCTATTCTGTCCATTTTCTGTTTAACTATTTTAATTATTTTTTTAAGAATATATGTGGAGAAATAATCCAATTCAGTCAAGGTAGTCGTTAAATAATTTTGAAAAACACAGTTTTCACACTACTTAAATAAATAGATATGATAAATATCGTTATTAATAAACATAACTCCAATTTAAACCGGAAAATAGTTTATTTTGTTCTTCTAAATAAGGCTAGTACCTAATACGTAGATTTATATAAAAGTATCCTTGAATGCTCACGGTCAATTAGATAAATTTACGTCAATAAAGGACAAAAAGAACTTTCTATGTTTATAGTTTTTTTATTTATTGCATTATCATTATTTTTATTTTAAGATTCGAATTTTAAACTTTCCAACATCGAGAGATTTAAATTGCAGCTCTGCAAAAAATGTCAAAATAGGTCTTGTATTGGCAGATATGTAGATCACCAACATGCTAATAGTCTTTTGCCTGCTCCAAAATATTTGATTTGTTTGTCCGGCAAGATGTTCGAAAATAAATAAAATATTCGAAATGTCCAGTTTTTGCGTAGTATCCATATATTTTCTTTGCGAATTAGTGTCCGAGAAAAATTTGAGAATAGGTCTTGAACTGAAAGATATGTAGATCACCAAGAGGCTAATAGGATATTTTGCCTGCCTGTCTAAATGCTCCAAAATAAATAAAATATGCAAAATACCCAGTTTTTAAGTTGTATGCACATACTCCTCTACGACTTAGCGTTCACAAAAATTTCAAAATAGGTCTTGTACTGGAAGGTACGAAGGTATCACCAAGATGCTTATAGATTTGTTTGTTTGATCATTTAGATGCTCGGTAATAAATAAAATATTTGAAATATCCAGTTTTCGCGTTTGTATCTATACAGGGTGGGGCAATAGTGCGTCGGACCTCCATATCTCGAGTTCTACGATAGCTAGAAATTTTTTCAAAAATTGTAAGTAAAGTAGATAAAAAAGTCTATAACTGGAAATTATTTTCGAACATACAGGGCGAGCCAAGACGAAATTACAGGACCAAGTGCCCTTTTTTAAATGGAATGCTATGTATATCAGTACATTTTTTAAAGCCTCTTTCGCTAGGCTCTATTTATTCCTGTATTAGCATTGAATATCTACCAACCACTTGGATGTAATGAATTTTTTTGTTGAAATAATGCAATCTGCAGATGGATATTAAAAAAATCACCACAGTCACAATTATGGGTTTTAAGAAAAACTTATGTGAATACCAGTTACGAGACATCTAATCTAATTAATGTTTTTGAATCACTTTCATTTCCTAAAACTGTACAGGGTGGCCAAAAATTATTTTTCAATTAAGAACTTTTTAAATTGAATTTCCTCAATTATTTCAAATGGAACACCCTGCATATTTTTCAACGATGTGATGTAGAAATGAAAAACGAACATTTTTTGTAAGTACTTCCCTATGGCTAATTGCAACCAATTTCGTTTTATAAATAAATAAGTGGCAAATTCAAGAATAAACTTAAAAAAGAGGTTTCCTCAAATAATTCATTAGAAAAATTTATAATAGGTGTTCGACGTGTTGCCCATTTTGATTGACACACGTCTTTATGCAATTTTTGAAATGAGGCCATTTAGTGAGACCATTTCTTCCAATCCATTGAAATGAGTAAATAGTATTTAACAGGTCCTTTACTTTACTGTAATGATTTTTTTGTACATTTTTTTGCTGTTTTCGTTATTTGACAAGCAATAAAACCTCAGTTTGGTAAAAATTGTCATGTACACTGTACAACGGAGCATTTATCACACTTATCGGTTGTTAGTTACAATTTGTATTGAATTTAAAATATTTGGAATTTTACAATATGAATTTTAATAAGGCGGAATTTGTAGACATGACTTTTGTTTTGGGCGAGTCAGACAGAAATTGTTTACTTGCCAATAGAATTTATCACCAACGTTATCCTCAAAGAAGGATTCCTGATGTTAGGAGCTTCCAAAACCTTCTCGATAGATTTCTGGAAACTGAAAATGTCGAATATAAAAGAAGTGAAAGAATAAAACGTGTTGTGAACGAAGAAAACGAGTTTTCTGTGGTGCTGGCAACGGTTGAGAATTCCCATGTTGGTCAAAGAGAAGTGAGCTCATTAGTAGGAATAAGTAGACGGTCTGTGGGTCGAATCTTAAAAGCAAATAAGTTGCATGCATATCATATTCAAATGCACCAGGAATTATCTGTTGACGATTTTCAAAAGCGCCTACAATTTTGTAATTGGGCCAGAGGTAAAATGCAAGATGATGTCAACTTCTTCAATAATGTTTTATTCACTGATGAGGCAACTTTTCATAAAAATGGATTTGTTAATAGGCACAATTTCCATTATTATGCTTCCGAAAATCCTCACTTTTTTATGCAAGTTGATAACCAACACAGATGGTCTATAAACGTTTGGGGAGGAATTATTGGAGAACATGTAATAGGGCTCCATTTATTTGATGGTACATTGACTGGAGCTATTTATGTTCATTTTTTGGAAAACTAACTGCCACAATTATTGGTAAATCTCCCTGAAAGAATTCAAAATAGGATGTGGTTTTAGCAAGATGGTGCTCCACCACATTATTTAAATGCAGTTAGAGACCACTTAAATAATACCTACCCTCATCAATGGATTGGAAGAAATGGACCCACTAAATGGCCTGCTAGATCTCCAGATCTTACAAAAATGGATTTCTTTTTATGTGGATACGTGAAGGAAATTGTTTATAGAGACACACCAACAACAGTACAAAATATGAAGGAAAGAATAATAACTGTCTTTAGATCTATCACACCGGCATTTTTAGGAACAGTGGGAACCTCATTTCAAAAGCGCATAGAGATGTGTGTCAAAGAAAATGGGCAACATCTGGAACATTTATTATAATTTTTTCTACTGAGTTGTTTGAAGAAAGAAGTTTATTTTTGAATTTTGTAATTATTGCTCAATAAAACGAAATTGGTTGCAATTAGCCATAGGGCAGTTCTTACAAAAAAATGTTCGTTTTTCATTTCTACATCACATCGTTGAAAAATATATAGGGGGTTCCATTTGAAAAAATTGAGAAAATTCAATTAAAAAAGTTCTTAATTGAAAAATAATTTTTGGCCACCCTGTACAGTTTTAGGAAATGAAAATGATTCAAAACCATTAATTAGATGTCTCGTAACTGGTATTCACATAAGTTTTTCTTAAAACCCATAATTGTGACTGGAGATTTTTTTAATATCCATCTGCAGATTGCATTATTTCAACAAAAAAATTCATTACATCCAAGCGGTTGGGAGATATTCAATGCTAATATAGGAATGAATGGAGCCTAGAAAGAGGCCTCAAAAAATGTACTGATACACATAGCATTCCATTTAAAAAAATGGCACTTGGTCCTGTAATTTCGTCTTGGCTTGGCAGTAATAAGTAGACTTTTTTATCTAGTTTACTTGCAATTTTTAAAAAAAATTCTAGCTATCGTGGAACTCGAGATGTCGAGATCCGAGGCACTATTGCCCCACCCTCCTGTATATCTTCTTTGCGAGTTCGTTTTCACAATATTTCGAAATAGGACTTGTACTGGAAATCATATAGATCACCAAGATGCTAATTTTAGCTTTGTAGTCAGCTTAGGGGTGTCCAGAGAAATCTTGTGCTTTGCTTTTGTGTGAGACTAGAAATTTAAATAACGAGTAATTTTTGAATTCGTGTGATCACGGAAAAAACAATTAGGACGGTCCTGTTCTCAATTGTTCTCTACGAATGCAAATAAACTACACATTGTATGGGATTTTCGTGTTATTATTATTATTATATTGTAAAAGAAATAACAACAACAATAAATACTGTTATATTGTTTTTAAAGCAAATTAAATTTTCTGATAAGAATAGTGTATTGACTCATAAAGTCGGTACGATAGGATAGGCCATAGTACAAGTCCGGGATCAGGTCACACAGCCTTTTAAGATCATGCAAAGTTGAAATCACAAACCACCCACTCAATAAATGATAAAACGGTTTTTTAATTTTTTTTTCTCAAACAAGGTCACCAAAGACTACACCAGATTACACGTTCGCATCTGTATTTGACAAGCTAATTAAGTTCTCCAATTTATGGAACTCGATAAATGGATGCTGGATCATCTCATGCCTTTTCGTTTGATGCAATTTAATTACGTTTTAATTATTCTAAATATTCGTCAGGATGAACTTAATTCCATTATAATTTTAGATAAATTTGTAGGCGATTGTTAGAGGTCTTTCCAAACATAAATATATCTTTTTGCCGGAAGATGATGCAATGGAAGAGTATTTTTACATTTAAAATTCTTACAGTAATCATCGCAGTATGTAGCGCAATTTGAGGCAAAAAAAATATGTTTATTAAGTTACTATAATGATATTTATATTAAGGGGTTAATAAGATAACATTAATAAAGTTTAACATAAGCCAAATATTTATTTTCTACACCCGATTTTGTAGTAGTGAGGCTAAATCACTTTAAATGTGTACAGAAGCGTGCTATGCTACTGAGGCGGCTCTCACACTGAAGCAATGAGCAATAAGGAGTTAGCAACTGAATTTTTTATTGCTTGAATCTTGGTTTAAAAAAAATTTAAATGCTGCACTTTTCCAAAATTAATATTTTTTCAAAAACAAATAAACCTTTTATTAGATTGTCTTCAGGACATAAATAAATTTTTTTTTTAAATGTTTTTACATTTTTTTCGCCAATATTCTCATTTTAATCCCGAATGAAACTTCTTACAATTTGGTATAGGTTCCATGTCCAAATTGAAATATCGAACATCGAAAAATTCACCAGCCGCCGCCACTGGCCGGAAATAAATATTACTGCAACCGTTCGAGTTGCTCTAATGTGACTTATTGCGTGATGCCGATTTCCGGTTGCTTATTGCTCATTGCTTCAGTGTAAGAGCGGCTTAAGGGAATATATGGACGACTTTACAAATAATATCATTATTTACATAACCTTAACATTTCAATTAACATTTCGTTTTTATAATGTTTGTTGACTTTTAACATTGACCATTTACACACACACACAAATGGAATGTTTTTCCTAAATTCCTAAAATAGTTTGATAGTTAGTTTAATCTAAATTAGCCGCAATTAGCCAAGTTTGCCAAAGGTGAATACTATTTGACAATCAGCTCTGAGATAGCACACTGTATTGGAACCACTAAATTGTCTTATCATTGAGTAAAGAATATTAAATAGGCGCAACCGAGCAGGTTTCGAGATTTTAGTAGTGTACTTTTTGTGACAATAGCTTTAGGAATATCTTTAATTTTTAGGACTATTCAGACAAGCAAATACCTTCCCGCAGAACTAAAAATGACAACTGATGACAACCCTGAAGCTATTGGGAAAAATACAATACTAAAATTTTTGCAATTTCTTTCTAATATATTTTGTTTGTACAGTTTTAAATGTGGAGGTTTAAATTTGGGTAAACCTTTTACCTTAAAAAAACAACTGATTGTACGATGTGGAAAAAGAATGCAGATTTTATCAATAGTAAACGTTAAGTTTGAAGGTAAGATCTGCATATGAAAAAGGTGTAAAGGTCTTCGTAAGTGGTTCACCCAAAGGCGACATGAGAATGTTCCTTTAATTGGTACAAGAAAAAGCAAATGAAATGGCCAGTAAAATTGAAAGAACAACAAACTTTAGAGGGTTTAGAAATTGGATCAAACGTTTTAAAAAGACATATCAAAGGTGGCAAGACTGTGAGGGAACTAATTTATGGTCCAATATTCGACAACAAATATATTTTTATCGCTGATGAAGCAGGTCTGTTTTATAAACTGGCCCTTGATATGACTGAAATTTGTGGAAAAAGGCAAACCCCCTAGCCAGGTGTTTTAAGAACCACCAATTACCCTTAAAATATAAAACCAAACAGCAATGAGTGGATGATGTCAAAAATTTTCACAAATAAACTGCGTGAATGGGATTTCAACAATTTTTCTATTCCTCCGAATAGAAAAATTGTTCTTCCGATTCCCCTTGCATATGTCTTTTTAATATCCAATTTCTAAAACCTCTAAAGTCTGAATTTTTACTTGACATTTCATTAATTTCTCGTTGTACCACTTGGAGGAACTTATGTCGTTGGTGGGTGAACCATTTAAAGACCTTTATCAACATCTTCATGTCACTATCATTATCCACAGCGACATATCCCTCACAACTGGATGGTTAAATTTCTTCTTAATTTCTACTTCCGCTTCATTTTGTATCTCAGTACATAATCAACTTCGGAGGCATTGCTAATATTTTCTAATCATTTATTAAGCAGAAGCTCATTATCTGAGTTAAATTCATTGTCTTTCTTAGAAAAATCCCCATGTACAATTTGATACGGTTTCACTGCTAATCTTCTGTCAGCCATATTGATGAAATTTACAGAATCTAGGCTAATAGAAACATTTTTACCATTATTAGTTGCCTCTAGTAAAATATTCCTATAACTTTTCACTCCTTGATCCATAGGCTGTAGTTTTGAACTTGTGTTAGGAGGCATAAAAACCAATTTAATTTGCTTTGTTGTTGTCAATTAGAAAAACATCCCATTCATTCCATTCACGCGGTTCATTTGTGAAAATTTTTGACATCACCCACTCCTTGCTGTTTGGTTTATATTTTCCGGGAATTGTTTGCTCATAGAACACCTGGATGGAGGGTTTACCTATATGATCAAAAACTTTCTTCTTTCTATTCCAGACATGTTTGCAGTTACTAATTTCGTTATTCTCATTTTAGGGAATTTCCCACCAGCACAACTTTCTTTCACAAATTTCAGTCTCATCAAGGGCCATTTTGTAAAACAGACCTGCTTCATCAGCGTCAAAAATATCTTTATTCTCGAATATTGGATCATATATTATTTCCCCACAGTCTTGCCACCTTTGATTTTTTTGTTGTTACTTGAAATTGTGTTTGAGATTATCAATTCTATATTCTAATCATCAATTAGCACTTTTATTGCCACTGTCATTATCCAAAGCGTCATATTTTTTAAAACTGAATGGTTAAACTTCTTCTCAATATTCTAACATAATCAACTTTGGGGGTTTTGATGATGTTTTCTAATCATTTATTAAACGGAAGCTCATCATCTGAGTTAAATTAATGGTCTTTTCACAATTTGCCACGGTTTCACAGCTGACAAGCCGTATGGAGGAAATAAGTATACAGAATCGAGGCCAACAACAATTTTTTTACCAATATCAACTGGCTCTAGTAAAATTTTTTTCTAATAGTTTTTCGCTCCTTGATCCATAGGCTGTAGTTTTGAACTTGTGTTGGAAGGCATAAAAACCAATTTAATTTGCTTTAGCTCGACGTCAAGCTGAGCAAGACAATTTTTCTATTCTTCCATTTTAACTCTTCATCCCATTCACGCAATTCATTTGTGAAAATTTTTGCTGTTTGGTTTATATTTTACCGGTAATTATTTGTTCTAACACACCCAGTTAGAGGTTTTACCTATGACCAAAAGTTACTAATACTGTTATCCTCATTTTAGGGAATTTCCCACCAGCGCAAGTTTTTCCACAAATTTCAGTCTTATCAAGGACCATTTTGTAAAACAGACCTGCTTCATCAGCGTTAAAAATGTGTTTGTTGTGAAATATTGGATCATATATTAGTTCTCTCACAGTCCTTCAACTTATTGGAGCACCTACCTAATTTCTCGCAATTAATTTACTCAAGTGGGTTTTTCAGGTGACAATTCAACGAGACTCCACATCGAAATTTTAAAGTTTTGCAATTTTCATTAGAAGTTACCACGTGTACTAGTTTCTAGGAATTTTTGCAATAACGAAAAGTCATCCTAGATAAGATTGGCGGCAGCCAAGTTAAATTAAACTTCTGTTATCACGTTGAAATTTTATCTCCAACTATCGTGGAAAAAACGTACGTTGCACGCACTATACGATCCAACAGTGTGATTTTGTCAAACAAAAGGTTAGGTCACACGAAACATGATCTTGGTCAGTGCTTATGTACACTGTATCTTTTATCTTTATTGCCTTATAAAAACACTTCCACGTTTCTCTGACAAATGATCTTTTTATAAATAAACTAACCCGGAACGTGTGTATTAACATCTTGCAAAATATTGTCGTTGAAAGCATCTCTAATATAGAAAAAACAATCAACAGTAAAAATTACAAAACCTCGCTCTCTCAATACTAATTGGAAGACAATGGTATAAACTTGTAATGGCCGGCCAGTTTACAGTCAAAATAAAATATACTCTACGACGTAGAAAATGTAACATCTAATAATCGGTAAAATCATTTTTGCTAAACAATTGGGGTTAGAAGAAGGATCAGACGTTACCAGACAGGACCTGCCATATGCACAGAACCCCTTTGGAAGGTGCTACCAACCGCCTGACCTTTAGAAGATTCTTCGCTTGTGCTCCGACAAAGAGAATTGAAATTCATCACTAAACGCTGCTCGACTAAATATTTCATAGCACTAGGCACGTTTTTGGGACCTTGCAACAGTTATCATGGTTCAGAAGAGAACTTCTACCATTGGGTAAATGCAAGTTGAGTTAGGTAATACTTTTGAGAAGGTTTTATGATTTGAAGTAGTCTCTTCTGAACGCGTCAGATTTGTATTGAATATTCTTTACTTTGCCTTTGTGCTTTAGGATTACTCTGTGGTTCTTGGGGCAGGCAGGGGTTGCAAAAATGAGTCACGTTTACTTCAACTCGCAAGCCAGAACTTATTTCTTAAAATTATATCAATTGCCATTGCCATATAGACGTTCGTTATCAAAACTATTTTTATACTTATAATTTATTATTAAATGTCAAAAACGGACAGCTTGATATTTTGAATATTAAGTTAATTAATGATTTAAGATATAATTTTTAATTGACAAGGTTTATTTTCATCCTTGATAGAGTAGGAGTTGGATAAGTTAGGTCATTTAAATACATAAAGAAAAAAATTATCAGAAAAATCAAAGTCCGTTAGATAGAACTAAATAAAATTCAGTTTGTTTACTAGAATATTTGAAAAAAAATGGGATCTGCGGGAATTTTATTCTTATCTGCTAAGCGAAATTGTTCCATAAGTTGGTACGCATTATCTTGAATTTTTACATTTTTAGGAAACTATCGCAATATAAGGCTAGTTTATGAAATATTATAAATTGTAAAATCAATTTCTTTCCTTTTCTTTGTTTGGGATTTATTACCACATTCCTTGAGATTCCTATCCAAAAAATTCGATTTATCTAAAAAATATTCAAATTAACCAGTTTAAAACTGGGAAATAACCTCTACGAGTCTACGCCTTTGACGTAATGTCAGAGGATCAGTTAGAGGGTGTTTTTTGACAACTAATAGGAATTAAATTAATACAAAAATACTGCGCTGACGTTTCGGAAACTATATCCGTTTCCTTTTTCAAAGTTTAGGCTTTAGATTTTTATGTAACGTGTAGAATAACACGGCATAAAATAAAAATTGTTTATATCATTTCCATAGATACTTACCATAGAAATGTTGAAAAATATACTAAATAATATTAATTTTATTGAGTTCTTCTCTCAACATAGGTAACCAAGTTGAACAAAATTCTACCGAACAATTTGATACGCATTTATCTTCATTAAGTAAAATTATTGCAGATTCTTTGATTTTTCTTTTTTTGTTGTCTGCTTCTTTGGTCAAAATTTTTGCTGAATCCCATTTTATCCTGTGATCGTTTTCCCAAGCATGTTCACAAATTTTAGATTTTTCAATATCACCTTTTCTAATATAACTTTTGTGCTCGCCCAATCGTAGATTAAGTGGTCTAGATGATTCACCCACATAATGTTTATTACACTCGCATGGGATACTGTATATACAATTTTTTGAATTTTGTTCAGGATTTAATGGTTTCGTTTTTGTTAATATGGATCTTAAAATATTATTTGTTTGAAAAATTGTCCTAACGCCAAATTTTTTACCGACACGACGTAATTTCTCAGATATATTTCTTTTATATATGGAATTAATGTCGAATAATGATATTCTGGTTTTGGTTGCACCGGATTGTTAACTCTATTTTCAATGTTCATGAAAGTCTTATCAACAAATTCTTTCGGGTATTCATTATTAATTAAAATTTCCCTGACAAATTGCCTTTCATGTTTGAATATTTCATCATTAGAAGAAATTATTTTTGCCCTATCATACAAACATTTTATAACACCTCTTTTAACGTCCAAAGACTGGTTTGAGTTAAAATTTAAATATCTGTTAGTATGAGTCTTTTTTCGGTAAACGCTAGTTTGCAAATTATTATTATTGACTTTTTTAATTAAAACATCTAAAAATGGTAATTCATTATTATTTTCTATTTCTAGAGTGAATTTGATAGATGGTTCTTTCTTATTAATATTTTTGCAATTTGGCCTCATGGAATAGATTTATTAAACAATTTTTTGGAAAATAAGAATAAAAGAAGCAGACAACAAAAAAAGAAAAATCAAAGAATCTGCAATAATTTTACTTAATGAAGATAAATGCGTATCAAATTGTTCGGTAGAATTTTGTTCAACTTGGTTACCTATGTTGAGAGAAGAACTCAATAAAATTAATATTATTTAGTATATTTTTCAACATTTCTATGGTAAGTATCTATGGAAATGATATAAACAATTTTTATTTTATGCCGTGTTATTCTACACGTTACATAAAAATCTAAAGCCTAAACTTTGAAAAAGGAAACAGATATAGTTTCCGAAACGTCAGCGCAGTATTTTTGTATTAATTTAATTCCTATTAGTTGTCAAAAAACACCCTCTAACTGATCCTCTGACATTACATCAAAGGTGTAGAGGTTATTTCCCAGTTTTAAACTGGTTAATTTGAATATTTTTTAGATAAATCGAATTTTTTGGATAGGAATCTCAAGGAATGTGGTAATAAATCCCAAACAAAGAAAAGGAAAGAAATAATTTATGAAATGCCACAAATAACATTTAAACAATATTGTAAAATCAACCTGGTAAGCCTAAATGAAAGTCATTTTTCGTTTTAGTTCTTTGTGTACAGCGCGTTGCATTTTTCTTGCAGACACCTCAGTATGGACGTTATTTGGTATCGATTCTAATTCCAGGTTCAATTGAAGTACTGGCGATATGAGTGAATGAATATTTGTTTAGCAAAAAATACTACAGATGCTCAAATTTAGGAAAATCGAACAAGAAATCGAATTGCGCAATCCGGATTAGAACATCTCTAAATTCGTTTCGGAAATGTGTTTTTACGTTATTTTCATGATTTGAGGCCACAAATTTTATAGGATGGTGCACAAAAGTGCACTATCCAACTTTTTGTAGTTTTAATTTCTCTGAGATCTAAGATCGCGTCGCCTGATGAACATAATGACAATAAATTTTGCATCACTTTTTTTTAAATTGTAATCGTAATCACTAATTACCGCTCAACGATTGCGATTATTTGTATGATGCAAAATTTTATTTGGAGAATAATACTAATGACAATTTTTTCTATCATAAAAACTCATCGATAATTTCCAAATGTCACGCAGTCCAGTTGATACTGATACACAGATATAAGGGAATATCTATTTCCTTACTATTTACAAAGCACACTTTATTGTTTTAGAGAAAAAACTGGTATGCTGAAAGTTTGCCTGTACCTTATAGTCCTCATATTTCAATTATTTGCATATTTCATCACTCCTAGGGGTCTGACACGGTATTAAGTGAAAAATCAGAGTTGCACACTTTGTCGTTTTCGATCATTTTTTTTCCCCTGAAACTGGCCTTACGAGCCTAACGTTTTGGCTACGTAAATGTATTTAAAATACTATATATATACACGCACACATTAGCGTGTTCTTGCAATATAAGATGCATATATCATGAATATATACACACACGCACCAGCCTACATCCACGCGTCCATACACGCACACACGTACGCATGTTTACACACATGTACCTGCCTATGTACGCCTGTAGGCATATCGTAGGCACACAGATACATGCGTGCACATACAAACATATAATCACACAAAACAGAGAATGATTAAAAGAGTGAAAAGAGAAAGAAAACAAATTTGTTTTGTGAGTATTAAGGATATTAAGGATTTCGTTTTCGATAAAGAAATTATGAAATGAAAGTTTCTCAGTACCTCATATTTTAATAATTTTCTCGTTGGCACGTTGTGTTGCTCCTACGAGTTAAAAAAACTAATACAATGGATGAAATTACCATCTTCTGTTTAATAATTAGTAAAAAAATGAAAGTGGCACACTTTGTCAATTTTTGAGAGAAAAATGTTAAACAGAAACTTTATTGATACCTCATATTTCAATTATTTGCATATTGTATCGTTGCTACTGGTCTGCCGAAAGAACAGATATCACACCCTATGTTTAGTGTTCGCTGAAGAAATTAGAGTAGCACACTTTATCGTTGTTGAAGAAAAAACTGTAAACTGAAAGTTTGTCTGTATCTCATGTTTTTATTACTTGCTTATTGCGACGCTCCTAGAAGTCTGTCGAAGAAGCTGATAGCATGAGTAAAAAGAATACTCTCTGTTTAGTATTAAGTGAAAAAATCAAAGTTACGCACTTTGTCGATCTTGAGAAAAAACTTGTAAACTGAAACTTTGTCCATAGATCTTATATTTTAATTATTTGCATATTACGACGTTTCTAGGGGTCTGTCAGAAAAACTGATATTACAATAATTGAAGGATAACACCCTTTGTTTGGGGTTACGTCATCAAAGCAGAGTTGCACACTTTATCGTTTTGGATAAAAAAACTGAACTGAAAGTTTCTCTGTACCTCATATTTTAATAATTTGCTCGTTGAGCCGCTCCTACGACTCTGTTAAAAAAACTAATACAATGGATGAAGTGAACATGTTCTGTTTAGTATTTAGTAAAAAAATCAGTGGCACACTTTGTCATTTTCAAGAAAAAATGTATAAACTGGAAGTTCCTCTCTACTCCATATTCGATCGCTGATGAAAAAACTGATATTAAAATTAAAAAGAAAGGGTAGGTACCTAACTGAAAAGATCAGAGTGGCACACTTTGTCGCCTTCGAGAAAAAAATTGTGAACGAAACCTCCTCGGTGCCTCATATTTTAATTATATGCATATTACGACGCTCCTAGAGGTTTGCCGGAGAAATTGGTATTACAAATGAAAAGAACTCTCTCTGCTTAGTATTTAGTGAAAAAATCAGGGTAGTACACTTTGTCGTTTAGATAAAAATTGTAAAACTAAAAGTTCCTCTGTGCCTCATATTTTATTTGCATATTTGAACGCTCCTAGGGGTCTGTTGAAAATATTGAAAACATAATTAAAAAGAACATTCGCTGTTTAGTATTTTGTGAATAAATCAGTGTGCACACTATCGTTTGTGAGAAAAAAATTGTAAATTGGAAGTTTGTCCTCATATTTCAATTATTTGCGACTTCCCTAGAGATCTGCCGAAAAAAAAATAGGACAAATGAATAGTCTCTATTTAATATTAAGTAAAAATTACAAAGTGACACACTTTGTCTGTTTCGACAAAAAAAACTTTAAACTGAAAGTTCCTCTGTACTCCATCCATATTTTAATTACTTGCATATTGCTTCACTCCTACGGGTTACTAATATATTGAACAGAACACCCTCTGTTTAGTATTAAATGAAGAAATCAGAATGACACAGTTCATCGTTTTCGAGAAGTTAATACCATCAAAATAGAGCTGCGCCCTTTACCTAAGAACTTAAAACAACTATTGTTAATATAATTTTTTGAAAGACAGCAATATTCCACACCTCTACAAACTCTGACAGTAAATAATCACACCGATTAGATATCAACTGAACTCCTATGTTTTCACCATTCCATCTTCTAAATGGCAATCCATAATATGGAAGAATAGTCTTGACTAAACTTCACCCTTTATGACTTAAATTCATTATAAAGACCTTTATTATTAATATCGGCGAAGGACAAAGTTATCCCTCTAGTGGTCAGTTGTTGCTACTAACTGGGCTACCCATTTGGATTTGCAGGTAATTCAGCGCAAGCCGGGGCTCTTGTCCGTTGGCGTAATAGCTGTTTCCTATAATCCTATTTATTACCTTTATTATTATTATATATTTTTAAAACTCTCATGTGCAATTTTTAATGTGCTTTATAGTAACACAAAATCTCTGAACCTGTTAAAAAGGTTTAATTGTTATTATTGCTGATGGTCACTATTTTCGAAGGCGTTTGGTGTGAAACAAATTAAAAACCGCAGAAGAAAATTAAATAAACTAGATACCGTTGCTATTAAAAAAATTTTAAAAACTTTAAGAATGCACAAATTGGAAAACTGTAATTTCTGTCGCTTGGATTTTGCGAAAAAAATTTACCTGTACTTTTAACAAATTGATTCCAGAGCTCTTACACTCACTGTATGGGCCTGCGTTAGTGACATTAATGTAGAACATATCTGGTTGGACGTAGTATTAATGCATTAATTTAGCTGGTGATAAAGCACACAGATAATTTTTTGTTAATCAGTAATATATTTTGGTACGCGAACGGTGAGCACGTGCTCACAAATGATGGCATGCTTTAGAAATAGTAAAATATATTATACCTTATTATCTAATTTTGAATACTCCAGTTCCAATGGGGGTTCAAGGTTCAAACGTATCATTCGTTACAGAAATGTTAAGAAAAAGAGTGGGGAAAATAAACTTTATGTTTTAAGTCTGCAGTTTCCAGCATCAATCTTAAGCAATTTGTAAACAAGCAAGTGTGTGTTTTGAAAAATAGCAATTATTTAAATAAAAATATTAAACATGAAATACCGGAACTTGTGTTTAGTGTTGTTCATCATATTGGCCATTGACGGTGCATGGACTGAGAGTCGGGGGGTGCGGTCGGTACTTGGTGCAATATTTTCACGGGATCAAGACGAAATGGTATTCGAAAATAGTGTCGATGAAGAAGCCCCCAGCCACCACCCCCAAATGGAAGGGTACACCGAAAACGAGTTCACCAAACTCCGCATTGAGTACATCAAAAATCAAATTTTAAAGAAACTGCGGCTTAAGGAAAAACCTACCGTGGCAGTCGGAGATCTGCCAAAACCCGTCAAAGAATACGAGAACCTCTTACCGGACCAAGACATGAACCTCCAAAGCAGCTACTCCGATGACTTCTACGGGAAAACAACCCAGGCTATCATTTTCCCCTATGAAGGTAATTTTACTATAACATTTATTTACACTGTCGGTAAATTGTGTATTTAATTTGCTAAATCCGTTTGAAATAACTAATTCAGTTATTTACGAGAAATCATTATATTTACAACTTATTTATGATGTCAATAAATCATCTAACCGATTTATCATCGTAATATTGATTGATGTATAATTATTAAAAATAATTTATGGAAGAATTTTCTTTATAGGATACTCTACGGAGAAAAACGATAAGTAGCAGGAATTTTAAATAAGAACTACCACATTTGTCACGAAATATTCACTGTGCATATTAATTAAGAAAGAAATTACCTATGCTTTGTATATAACAATAATAAAATTGTTTGAAATCGATCAATTGTTTTAGTTAGCCTTCCAAAATACATATAAAAGTAAAGTTAGTAAAAATTTCTTGCTAAATATAATTAAGTATAAAAAATCTATTAGTCGCTAAGTACAAATTTGGCGATACCGCCAAATGGTGCCTGAAGCTGTCTGTTTTTCGAGTGGTAATCAAATAATATTGGACAATTTATTCCAAGATATTTGGCTAGTGAAGAAATACCAAATTAGAAAATTTTGTAAATATTTAACATACCTTATTTACCATTTCTGATAACTGTTCATGTTAAATACGATTAAGAGATATCACTAAAATAAACACATCCGGGTTTCAAATCCCGATCGATCTCCTAATGATTTATTTGTGAAAATACATGAGTCAGTAAATTTTACAATCATGTGGCACTGGCTTCTAGTAGGACATCATGCTAACGAAATATTCTTAACTATTGAATTTTCAGATGAAGCTCGCTGCCTGCGAAAAATCCGGTTTCCTTCCGCATGCCTGCCATTCCAAATGCCCACTGATATCCACGCCTCTGACGTCAGTGCGGCGGAATTGTGGTTTCACAAGGAAAGGGATATTATGGACTCCCACAATCAGACGTTCGTCATTTCGGAAGTTGCTCATTGGGACACCAACAGAAGTTTCCAAAAAACGAAACCTATTGCCATTCAGGAGACTAGCTTAACAGGTGGGTTTCCAATTTTCTAGAAGCCAAAGCATGTCCTGAACCCCCATTGAATTTCTAACACCTTATTTATATAAAGGTGTGGTAAATCACACAATTTTTTATTGGCAATTCAAGACTATAATCAATACCTAGCTAAATTATATTCTGTATTGTCTCATGTCTGTAGTCTAAACTTCCAACAGTATTCCAGAATGACAGCTAATATAGTATTTTATTTCCAGAAGGTTGGTTGAAAGTGGATGTGACCTACGTAGTGAAAAATTGGTTGGACTATCAAGACTCCCCGACTCACGCCATCAACGTGGTCTGCAAGACCTGCGGGATGGAGAAATCCCAGTCGCCCTTATCCTTCACCAGCGAACTGAAACCATTCTTGGTAATATATACCCATTCCCAACAAAGGAGATCTCTAACACATAGGAGGCAAAAACGTTCATCAAACTGCAGTCCAGGCGTCAATGAGTGCTGCAGGGAAAGCCTGTATATTTCATTCGCTGACATTGGCTGGGACGACTGGATCATCAAACCTGAAGGATACAACGCTTATTTCTGCAGAGGATCCTGCCTAACTGCGTCTGCCATGACCCTTAGCGCCACACAACATAACAGCATACTTCAGGTAAATTACATTTATTTCTGGCTACATTCGCCATCCCGTAGTAGTCTCTGTGAATCGGCGTTCTAATTTACTTGCCCCAAAATGAGGTGAATAATAATAATAATAATGATAATTACAATTTTTCATATTGGGATAGCTCTATGGCTATTTCACATCATGTTCTTTTTTAACTATTTTTTCACTAACACATTGGCTATCCCTTCAAGAGTATTCGCTGAAACTTGCCATTTGGAGATCTTTCATTAGAATGTATCCTAAGCGTACTCAATTGTGTTAGCGTCAGCATAAGCAGGTCAAACTATTCGCTGATACCTTCGCTGAAGAAGAAGCTTTGATGTGTCGTCTCTATGCCGTCTGAGGTTGTTTGGCGAAAATATCAACTCCAGAATCATCCTTTCAGATCTTTTATTGAAGAATAACACTAGTGGAGTTTCTACTTGGTCACCCTATATGAAAACAGATCTACCCCAAAAGCACTCTTCCTGCGACCTGTTTTTGAAGCAAGCACGTCAGTCTCTATGTGTTTTAATTCCCATTGTAGTCTCCTGTCCATCGTGTAATACTTTCCAGTTTGTTTGGCTCTTGAACAGCCTCACCCACTATCAGTTTCTGATTTAGCTGAGTTGCATTTAGTGCTCTTCTGATAAAATTGATCATCAACTGGGTTGTTAAGCAAGCACGCTGTAACCGAGTTCGATTCCCGGTCTTTGGGAAGTTCCATGTGTTTAATTTTGCTTTCTTTTCTATGGTCGATTGTGAATCCATTGTCGATTTGATTCTACCATAATTGGGCAAAGTTGCTTTTCTAAACACAGAGGGCCTAATGGAACCGCGTTCTTGGCTTCTTCTTCTTCTGCAAACTGGCATGGTACAACCAGGTCTTGTCACTGGGATTTTTTCGGATTACGAAGTTAAATCTAGTATATTCGCACACTGAGTGGGTGTCCCTTGTGTTTGAATGTGTAGCCCCCTCCCACACAAGCTCTTTCAGAGCACTCATGGATAAAAGAGTTTATATTGTCTGTGGTGTTTTTTATTATTATTATTATTTTTTTCCCGATGCCGGACGGTCTCCCGTATCCTATATTATTATATTATCATTATTATTATTATTATACACATAAAAACGTACCGAAGTTGAAAATAACAAATAAACATGTCTTAATTTGACAAGCCGTTCCGTGCTTGGTGTTATTGTTGTTTTAATTGTGAACTAATTGGGTTGTTTTAATTTTCAGAAAGTGATGTATGGCCAAAGCAGGCGCCGTGGGGGACGTCCGGAGTTGACGCCGTGTTGTGCGGCGACCCAGTTTCAGCCGTTGCAGTTAGTTTATATGCACAGTAATAAGACTTTAACGACGAAGCTTTTATCGAATATGATTGTGGAGACTTGTGGATGTATGTAGATTTTAATCTGGTGATGTAGTTTCTTTGACAGTATTTTGACTCTAGTGATATCTCAATATTCTGAGTAGTAACTCGGGATATTCGGGATTAAATGTTAATATATTGCTATCTGCTAGGACTTTCCGTTTTTGTGGAGGGTTCTGCAGAAAAGAAAATAATAGTGTGTTTGGTGGGTTTGCCCTTAAAGGAATTACGTTTCGTTTATGTTGGCAATACCAAAAATGCTTTGAAAATTAAAGAAATTGATAATATGTTAAATTGTTACGGGTATGCAAATTTTGTACAGTCGATGTTAAAAAAAGGTTTCCAACCTAAAGGATTTAATTCACACATTTATTTTATTTAGATTTAAATTAATTAATTTTCCTTGGATACCTTTCACGACTATACAATACTTAAATTATAAGAGATCGCTAATCAGATCTTGAATTGTGAGTGTGATATTAGGTTTTATAGTCAATGTTGTATGCGTGGTTTTAATTTATTATTATTTGTATTTATAACTTTGTATATATTATATTTATTTAATATTATATCAGATATGTTTATTTTTTTAATATACATATAATATGGTAGTAAAAAACGATATTTTTTAACCGTTTTAATTATAGTATCTAGTAAATACGCAATAGTGTACATGATGAGAATTTAACTTACTTTAGACGCCATATTCGTTATACAGGGTGGGGCAATAGTGCGTTGGACCTCGATATCTCGAGTTCTATGATAAACTAGATAAAAAAGTCTATAACTGGAAATTATTTTCGAACATACAGGGCGAGCCAAGACGAAATTACAGGACCAAGTGCCTTTTTTTTAAATGGAATGCTATGTATATCAGTACCTACATTTTTTGAAGCCTCTTTCTAGGCTTTATTCATTCCTATATTAGCATTGAATATCTCCCAGTCACTTGGATGTAATGAATTTTTTTGTTGAAATAATGCAATCTGCAGATGGATATTAAAAAAATCACCACAGTCACAATTATCGGTTTTAAGAAAAACTTATGTGAATACCAGTTACGAGACATCTAATAACTGTTTTTGAATTACATATTTTCATTTCCTAAAACTGTACAGGGTGGCCAAAAATTATTTTTCAATTAAGAACTTTTTGAATTGAATTTTCTCAATATTTTCAAATGGAACACCCTGTATATTTTTCAACGATGTGATGTAGAAACGAAAAATGAAAATTTTTTGCAAGTACTTCCTTATGGCTAATTGCAACCAATTTTGTTTTATAAATAAATAAGTGTCAAATTCACGAATAAATTTAAAAAGAGGTTCCCTATTTAGTGGGACCATTTATTCCAATCCGTTGAAATGAGTAAATAGTATTTAACAGGCCCTTTACTGTAATGTTATTTATGCATTTTTTGCTGTTTTCGTTATTCGACAAGCAATAAAACCTCAGTTTGGTATAAATTGTCGTGTGAGCTTTTATCACACTTATCGGTCGTTAAAGTTACAATTTGTATTGATTTTAAAATATTTGGAACTTTACAATATGAATTTTAATAAAGCGGAACTTGTAGACATGACTTTTGTTTTGGGCGAGTCAGACAGAAATTGTTTACTTGCCAAAAGAATTTATCACCAACGTTATCCTCAAAGAAGGATTCCTGATGTTAGGAGCTTCCAAAACCTACTCGATAGATTTCTGGAAACTGAAAATGTCGAATATAAAAAAAGTGAAAGAATGAAACGTCTTGTGAACGAAGAAAATGAGTTTTCTGTGGTGCTGGCAACGGTTGAGAATCCCCATGTTAGTCAAAGAGAAGTGAGCTCATTAGTAGGAATAGTAGACGGTCTGTGGGTCGAATCTTGAAAACAAATAAGTTGCATGCATATCATATTCAAATGCACCAGGAATTCTGATGACGATTTTCAAAAGCGCCTACAATTTTGTAATTGGGCCAGAGGTAAAATGCAAGATGATGTCAACTTCTTTAATAATGTTTTATTCACTGATGAGGCAACTTTTCATAAAAATGGATTTGTTAATAGGCGCAATTTCCATTATTACGCTTCGGAAAATCCTCACTTTTTTATGCAACTTGATAACCAACACAGATGGTCTATAAACGTTTGGGGAGGAATTATTGGAGAACATGTAATAGGGCCCCATTTCTTTGATGGTACATTGACTGGAAGTAGTTATCTTCATTTTTTGGAAAACTAACTGCCACAATTATTGGAAAATCTCCCTGAAAGAATTCGAAATAGGATGTGGTTTCAGCAAGATGGTGCTCCACCACATTATTTAAATGCAGTTAGAGACCAATTAAATAATACCTACCCTCATCAATGGATTGGACGAAATGGATCCACTAAATGGCCTGCTAGATCCCAAGATCTTACAAAAATTGATTTTTTTTATGGGGATACGTGAAGGAAATTGTTTATATATAGAGACACACCAACAACAGTACAAAATATGAAGGGAAGAATAATAACTGCCTTTAGATCTATCACACCGGCAGTTTTAGGAACAGTGGGAACCTCTGTTTAAAAAAAATGTAACTTGTTTCGTTCCTCACATACATATAATTAATATAATCTAATAGACACGTCATTAAAATATAAATTTGATTTCTAGAGAGTTGAAGTCGTAATATCCATAATCAATCACCCTGTATACAGCTGACAATATTCAAACTTCAAATATTTCATATAACCTATTGAAATGAAGTAGTAGTTTAGTTCATTGGAAAAACTAAATATCAAATATTTATGGAATTCATTTAATTTAGGGAAGTTTAATATCATCTAGCAGAAGCAGAACACTCTGTACGAATACAACATTTTTAGTGTATGCAATATTCTTTTTAACTGAATGAATAACTTGAACCAAATGCAATTCCCGAAACATTTATTTGAGCAATTTCTTGTATTAATTTCAAATAATGGCGAAGGCGCTGGTTGGAGCGATATTAATTTAAATACTTAGTACACATATTCAATGAACTGATTTTTTGAAAAACGTTTGTGATTAAAGATAACTGAAAAAAGCTTTCACATTTCAATTTTCAGTGACAAATATGAACTGCATTAAATGCGGAATTGTTTATTACAATATAAATAAGTAAGAGAAAGACACAACACAACATGAGAAATTTTGAGGGTAAAATTTATCTACAAAAATTGTTGAATTAATTATTGTGGTAAATCAATTTTACCACCCAAGTTGTTGTGAATTTTTCTCTCATCATTAAGAGCGGACGTAATATAAAAATTATAAAATATGTAAAATGTCCTTAAATTTAATATTGCAATTTAATAAAAAGTTGCAAGTTAATTTTAATACAGATGTCTTTAGTTTAGTAATAATATTGTTTAGGATAATTAAATCAGTTCAACATATTGTATAATTATTAAACTGCAAATTGCAAAAACCAAAATGGTACCCAAACTATTTTTTTTACGTAGGAAATGAAATCTTCTGAAAATTTTTTATTTAAAAACAATATAGCGGTGTAAATAAATAGTATATCTATGCGATTGATTTGTTAAGAATTATTTAATGTTTATGTTTATATACAGGGTGTCAACAAACATTATGGCCAGTCATACGCCACGCCCCTAAAATCGTTATCGAGAGGTGTGGGTTCTTTCCGGGGCTGTCGTGAAGTAGAACATGTGCATTTTGGTAGGCGTATACTATATACTTTTATTTTATTTATTTCAGGTTGGAAATCTTTTTTTTGGCCACGACTACACTTATGAATAACAGACATATGTGTAAATTAATATAATTATTTGCATACCACGTTCTAGAATTCTAGTCTAGAATTATTTGAATATCTAAAGTAAAACGAATAAAGTCAACATTGACCTTTTACCGGTTTGCTTGCTATGTTTGCAACGAACATATGAACCTCTCGAGTTGAAAATGTGCGAGAATAAGTATTTTAGAAGTGTCAAGTTACAAGTTTACATAAAAAAATTATAGTGGGATCAATTTATTAACCAACAAATTGCCAACATCGAGCGTTAGTTCACTTTTATATACAGGGTGCCAATTAAAGAACGGACCAAACTGTACCAGTAGGTTCCTTGAGTAAAAATAGATAATTTTAGGTGAACATACCGTTGTACCATTTTGATTCCTTAAAAAGTTATGAACCGCCAAAAGCAATTTTTTTATTTAATTTTTTTTAAATTGCTTAATTTGTTAAATTAATAAAATCTCTCTTATGTACCTGCACTGTTCTCAAAAACTGTGTATTTTACCGACATAAAATAAGTATTCTTTTTTTACATTGAATTTAATGCTGCATTAAATGCAAATATTATTTTTTTTAAAAGTTGCTGCTCAAAAAATGAGCAAACCAAAAGAAAAAAATTAGGCGTTCGCAGGGTCTAGGCTATGCGCTTCAATTGTTAACACACTTTTCTCAGCGGCCTTAAAAACTCGCCTATACCAGATTTGGATGAAATCAAGTGAATAGTAATAGAGATATAACAAAAATTTTAAATAAAAAAATTGCTTTTGATGGTCCATAACTTTTTAAGGCAGCAAAATGGTACTAAGGTATGTTCAGCTAAAATGATTTATTTTTACTCAAGGAATCTACTGTTACAGTTTGGCTCATTCTTTAATGAACACCCTGTGTAGTGTACCAAAATTGTGGAATTTGAAGACTTTGAGCTCCGAAACTTTTTGAATTAGCGATTTTGACCACATAAAGTCTTTGGTCAGTCCTAAACCGTGAAATCAAATCAATGCTTACAATGTTTTTTTAGAAAAACCTTTAATGAGGAATAATGTGTGTCCTTAAATGTATTTATTTTTTGAGGGGAAGATCGCCGGAATAGGACAAGAAAACTAAATAGTTCATTAGCTGACATTTCGACTTTAATTGTAGAGCTTGGGAAAAGACTTAATTAAAGTGGGAACGTCAGCTAATGAACTAATTTAATTTTCTTGTCCTACCCCGGCGATCTTCCTCTCAGAAAATAAAAACCTTTATCTAGTTTTGGTAGTCACTTCTTAAGGTATGGCTTAGTTCCATGTTTCAGCACTAACTAATTCCACTGCACTAATAAGTACAATATTTTGATAACTGTTAAGAAAATAACCGAGGCGTGTAGATAGAGAACCTGCTTTTTGCCAAAATTATGAAAAATTAGTTATTGGTATTACGCTCTTCCGTTTTCCATCAGCAATTTCGTAAGGCTTTTGTTTAGAAGCATATCCAGCTTCTATAACACTGAATTGTGTCATTTCTTGACGAAAATCCATTATAGTATGTACAGAAAAATTTTTAATTGAAGAGAGAAGAAAAAAAGCAAACAAAGCTTTCCAATTATAATTGGAAGGATTAAATTGGAAAGCTTTGTTTGCTTTTTTTCTTCTCTCTTCAACTGAAATTGTGGTTTAAAATCTGAAAGTAAATGCAACCAAGATTGTGATTATAGCAATTAGTTGTCTAAACGTTTTTTGTTTCTAGTTCAAAATAAGATCACATGCGTAAAGCAGGTTCTGCGTCTACACTTCTCAACTAATTTCTTCATTTTACATTACAGGTCTACATAGGTAAGTTAGGAAAAAAATATATAACACAAAGCTTTACAATATCAAATGTATTTTATTTTGTTTCTTTTTTTTTACATTTTTGAGATGCTCTTAAAACTAAATAATTACATGGAATATTGGGTCGCAGTAGTCATCGGTTAGCTTATTTGTGGCAGCTCTGAGGAAGTTCCATTTGAACAGTTTTGCTTTCCTGTTTATGGCCGAAATCCGGGCTGGATCCGTTGTCGATTTGGTTCTTCCATAGTTGGGCAACATTGCTCTTCTGGACACAGTGGACTGATACACTCTTCTTAACGTAACCACGTCCTTGGCACCTTCTACTGCATACTGGCATGGGGCGAATTGTGAAGCAGACTTCTCCGTTTTCTTCCACGTAGAGAGTCTTGAACAGAGTGCATTGTTCAGAAGGACGTCCTGATCCTAAAAAGTCAGACTTTTCTGTAAGTCCAGTATCACGTTCTGAAATGACGTTAGCGTACAATGGGATCAATGTGTGAACACATTCGTGTGATCCGCCGGACCATCTTTGCCTCTGCTGTTGTCCTTCGCTGCCTTCGATTTCGTAGCCTCTGACGAATTTTTGGGCATCACGAGCGATGCAATTTTCTGTAGTAAGGAAGTCCCTGGCTTGGTCATCGTTGAAAGCACCACATAAACCACGAACTGAGTCGCGGAATTTACCATTATCAACAGTTAATTTAACGCGTTGGCCATCATATATTGTGTAGAATAAATCACGAATCTCGACTTTAACTTCTCCATTGGGCAAGCCATAAATTTGCACATAGCCATCCTTGATATCGTAACTTTGCTGTTCGTTGACTTGAACCTCTTCACCATTGACCATTACCTTGACTTTACCACCAGATGAACCTCGTTGGTGACCAGGGTACATTGTAATATCAAGCACCTTATAGTCAGTTTCTGGAGAGCTGAAAGTTATCTTAAGATCTTTTTGATTTTCTGATACAGAGCTTTTGCGTACAAGTACTACGTAGTTTTCAGTTTGAGATTTCAGTTGTTCTTCAACGGATAGTTGTTGCTCCTGATGACGGGCGTCTTTAGGCACATACTGCATCATTACAGTCCATCGTTTACCAAGAGATGTGGCGTACGTCTTGTTATTGAAGGTACTGGCGTGAGTTTGATCCACAACACAGATAGCTGAAACAAGAATTAAGCAAATAATAAAACGATAATCTATGCGAAATGGAATACTTACGTCTGTAGGTGTGAAGTCCAAATATGTATCCTCCAACGCGAGAGCGAACATGGAATACTGGGTGTACAACTAATGTCTTCCTAGCCCATTCACCAACATGAATGTTGTTAATGGTTGATTCTTGATCTTGATCTTGAATAGAGACGTTAACAGATTTTAAATCAGGGTCGAAACGTGCCTTCAAATTAATTTCATTTTGATTTCCGGTTTTGTGGTTTCCATCGATTTCCATAGTTGGATAAAAGTTAAATCGGAGAGCGTGGTAAAGTGTCTTCACTGCTTCAGCTACTTCTGGTTGTATATGTTCATAGTGTACTTTAATGTTAACGCGATCGAGAAGATTGGAATTCATGGTCATGTTAGCACAGGCTGGAAGTTGATAGTTACCCTCCCTCATTTCACGTTGACATTCTTGGTACATTGGTTGTTCCTTTAAGAATTGCTTACGCTCCTCGCTCCTGCGGAATTCCCATTCAGATTTTATGCGAGAAGATGTCTCTTGTGATTGTCCAAACGTAAGTTCAGCTCGGGTATTTGCTTTAGGTTCATTTTTTAATGAGAAAGCTAAGTCAAGCCCGTTGGTATTTGGAATGTTACTCTTTGACGTTAAAGATATTTCGTAAGGTTTCACATCTTGGCTATTGGAACTCTTTTTGAAGTACATCAATACGCGAGATATGGGGTCAACATTACTCTTTCCGTATCCTCCAGTGACAGCATATTTGATGTTCCTTTCTCCGTGGAATTCAATTGAGGCGTCATAGACTTTACTTTCAGAGTTTTTAATACCAGCGCCAATTTTGTCAATAAGGTTACCTTGTCTAGCTAATGGATCTGAGACCTGAGATAATTGCTTCCAGAAACCTGAGTTGACATCACCACCGTCACCAGACTCAGATTTGTATTTGTGTTGATAACCCATACGGACAACGAATTTACGAGTTGATGATTGTTCGGGAAGGAAATGTACATTGATTTCACTATATTGAATGGAAGCATCGTCCCACAGGCTGTATAATCCACCCATTATGTCTGATTTTTGAAGAAGCTGTGTCAAGAAGGACAGATCAATGGATTTTCTTTCGTGTTTAATTTGAATACGTAATGCCACGCCGGTTTCCTGTTTGCCTAATATTTTGTCAAAGCTGTGCAAGTTCTTTTGTTGAATGTAATGTGTATTTTGTCGTTGAGACATAGGTTCGAAGTCCTTTATTTCGCCCATTGACGTATATGGCCAGGTACTGTAGTGGAATAGTCGTGCCCCTTGGTGGATTTCCTTTGGTTCGATTTCTGCCTCGAATTGCTTATTTTTAATATTAATCTGGAATTTACCATTTAGTGGGAAGTGTATGTGGAAGTTCTTATCGAAACCGGCAGTATATTGTTGATGGTCAAATGGTGTAGAGAATGAAAGACGGCCTTGAATCTTAGTGTTTAGGGTGACTTGCATTTTGGTGTGGAAAGTAACGGTATCGGGTTTATGCAATTTGTGTCCTTTACTTAACTGAGGAGATGCAACGCCAGTTACTTCTCCTTTTACTTTGTACAGTACAGGTGTGTCATATGTAAATAAGAAAGGCAAACCCATTTCTGTAGGGAAGGAGAGGGCCATTTCGTTGGTGTTCATAAGTTTGGTAAATTGATAATTCTTTCCTTTCTTCAAATCCTCCTCGAATTTACGGATTTCTGAAATAATAAAATTGAGTTAATAGGCGACAAGATAACAGTAATATAAAAAATTACCTTCAGGCAATCGTTCGATAGAGCGGTTGTCGAATGAAATGAATTTTTGGAAGTAGCTACCAAATTCCAACCATAGACTTCCTTCTAACTGTTCGCGTTCGTCACCCTTCAAGTTCAATATTTGGGCAATTTTTTGACTGGAGAACTGATGCTGTTGTTGTTCGCCACTATGTTGACCTTGTCTTTGTCTTTGTTCTTGGTAATATTCAGTTTGGAACATACCAACATGGATAAGTTCATCGATGCTGGAAATCATTGCCTGTACATTGGCGAATCTATGCCATAATCCACCTAGGTTGGCGCGTACTGAGTATTTAAGACCCTTGGGGTAATATCCTTCTTCGCTACCAATAGTCTGGGTTGTTACTTTGTATACAAGTTTGAGTTCGTCAACGAAGTAACTCCTAAGGTAATTTGCTCCATGTTGAACACCATAATCCTTCTTGGTAAGAAGAGGTTGGGCAGCTTGGGCAGATGAGCGGCTGTAAAAAATATACATTTTTACGTACATTGAACTTTCATACAGTTCGAAAATTGGTCGTTTACATTCACAAAATTATATACTTACAAATACTGGAATTCTTCTCCTTTAAGGCCGGCTGCATTTTCAATTGAAGATTTAACAGCTGCATTTACATGTTCTTGTGTGTCAATTTGAGTGTATGACGCCATACGTTGTAGCATGTCGGTTGGTGGACTGGTACGCATTAGCTGATGGACAGCAGCAACTCTAACTTCTTGGGATTCACCAGCATTTTGGTAAATTTTGAAAAGAACAGATTGTGCTACCTTGGGACGAGTGTCTACAAGTTTGTCCATAGCTGCAACCATTAGGAAACGTTGGAACTGGGACGCTTGTTTCTGGCCTTCCAAGTATGGTTCGAAAGCTCCTAGAATTTTTGGACAACCAACATTGCCGAGGGCACGAATAAAAGCATGGATCTTGTAGGTGTCTCCTCGAGACACGGCCTCGTGAAGTTTTTGGGTTAGATAAGGGATGACAGATTCTTCGACGAATTTCTTTCCTTCGTCAGTACGGAAACTTCCAAAACTTTTCACGGGATATTGCCTGCCTGAATGCTTTTTGTCAACGTACACTTTACGAATAAGGTTCGTATAGCACATAAGGGCAGTTTCATTTAAGGGGCCTTCGGACTGTATTTCTGGTTTTCTAATGAAATCAAAGAATGATTGCATGTATTGAAGTGTTGGTTGACGGACGGCATTGGACATGGTTGTCAAAATTTGAGCACCTTCTTCATTGTTTACCTTTTTGGAATGAATCCAGTCTTTGATGGCAAGGAATGCTGGTCCAGTACCTGATTCAGCAACAGCATCGCGGAATGCGCACCATGCTTCATACTTAGGACCTTGTTCGGACTGACTATATAAATTTCTGGCGATTTGTTGGAGTTCTTCAGCGTTCATTAAACGAATAAGAGAAGCCATAATGGTGAATTTGTTCAAGGTGTCCTTGCGAAGAGATGTTTCTGGGTTTTGCAATTCATTTCCAATGTCTTGAGCGATTTTCTTCACGCTTTCCTTAATGTTAACTTGTTTATCATGTTTTATAGACATACCTTCATATCCAGTAGTATATGGCAGTAAAGGAAATTCAGGAGCCTCGTTCATTTGTGGTGTGTCTTGTTTGTAGTAGTCCTTAGATTCTGAGGAACTGGAAGAAGAAGAACTCCAATCTTTATGTCCTTCTTGAGATTCTCCAATGGAACGACGCATCCTGTTTAACAGCGTAGATCTGGAATATCTATTGTATTCTTGACTGTCAAGATCTTCTTGGTAGAGTTTCTTTCCACGAGCTCCATTTGAACCAGAATGCGGACTGTCATATGTGTAAACCAAATTGCCAAGATGGATTGGGTTGGATACTTCACCAATTTTGTTACCCTGAGACTGAATTTTTTCCAAAGTTACGTTGAGCACACTGACAACTGATCCTTTCTGTTTGTCGTTTAAGGTGGGACTCATAACAATTTCGTTTACTGTGTAAGAATTGTGTATAGTAAAACGTTTTAAGTTTCCAGTAAGGATAGCTCTGCTTATCGAGTCTCTGATGAAGAATTTTCCCATTTGGTTTGTGGCAGGTTTCCATTCTCCCATTTCAGCAAATCCATAGTGATACAATGGCAATTCCTCGTTGTTGGTGTAGTTTTTGTGCTTTACAACTTCGATTAGTTCACCATCTCCTTTCAACTCTAAATGGCGTACCATCCAAGGTTTACTTTGAAGAACATATTCGGGTATGGCATGAATGTCGTAAAGAGTTTCAGTCTTACCGGTGACAGTTTCTTCCATGACTTTGAATACTGCTGAATTTTGTTCACCATCTGAGAAACTGTTTATTTTGCTATGCAAAGCATGCTTTCCATTGGTGTTCAATTGGAACTGACTTATGAAACTTTTGATAATGTTGGCTTCCCAATTTGGAACTTCCTTGCTGACGATAAGGTCAGAGATAACTCCGTCCCTAATGTCAATTTGGAAGGGTTTGTTTGACATACCCAAAGGTTTGTAACTGAGTTCTGAATCAGAAATCTCTTCGTTCCAACCTCCGTGCAGCTGAGAGTGCACGCGGGAATATTGGGCGTCCGAAATTTGACCTAGTAATTTTCCATTGGGTCTTGCCTGAACGGTCAAGCGAGCTTTCAACAAAATTCCTGAGTATTGGTGGTCCACTTCATGTAAACTGGCTAGCGTACGACCGCGGATGTTGTAGACATATTCGGTGTTGTCTTTCCATCCGGGGTTGTTAGAGGCGAAGGCGAAACCCACTGAAATAATAATAATAATATAATAAATATTATGTGAAATGTAAAATGGCAACTTAGTTATAAAATAATGTTTTGCAAGGGTCATTGTTCATATTGGCCAGTTGTAAGATTTACCAACTCTCCGCTTTTAAAATGTGTCTCGTCCCATTGAAGGTGGAAATTCTCGCAATTGAGATTTGAACGAGGGAAAATAGCTCCTGTATGTTTCTAATAACATCTTTTTGTTACATGGACGTTAATAAAGGTTTATTTTAAAATTTATTAAAAAAAAAATTAATATTTCATATTTCAACAAAAAATTTTAGCATACAAATGTTTTTTATCTTTGAAATCAGAAAAAATAAGCTATTTATAAACCCATAATCAACTGTGGATCCCATTAAAAAAATAGCAAGTTAAATTCTACGTAAAAATATCTATTAGTAACAATTTTCACTTTTTTCTAGGGTTAACAGTTTCGAAGTTATTTAAAATTTAAGGAATCAACCTGCACTTTCAATTTTTTCAGAGTAATTCGCACCAACTTAGATATCATATTTCCAAAATAGCAATGACTTGCTCTCACGATTTTGCCCAGTTTTGCATATTTAACCGACTCTGTAGTTGTAAAAATAAAAAAGTTACCTATGCACGGAGATAAATAATGGCCGCCCTGTAGTTATTTAAATAACACGTATTATTTTATAGGAATTTTACAATTTTTGGAATAACGTTATTGGTGATTGAATATCGTAGATATATCGTAATACACTTTCCTTAATTGGTATAAATAATATAAATATTTGTTTAATAATAATATTTTCTGTGCCCATTTTATATTGTTCTGTAAGAAGTTATTTCTGTACGGTTTTCAAAGTTCAAAAAATTAAAACCGTTGTTTGTGCAGCAAAAGAAAGTTAGAATAATAATAATAATAATAAATAAATACAAAAATGATGTAAAGCAACATTATCTAAAAACATTCATAACCATTAAAAGAACTATGTTAAATATTATGTCGGAAATGTCACTAAGAATGTGAAATAAGTCGAAAAAATATGTTTTTTAATAAATGTCATCGGCCTGTTTATCATGATTACTTGAGTACTCCTCGTTATATTTTGATGACATTTAACAAGAATAGTCAATAAATATGGGGGCGGCGAAAATTTCTTAGAATTCAAAACAATTTTAAAATTGATAAATATAAAATCTTTAACATTATAGAAACAAATATATTTTGGTAATACTCATTTTTATAAAATAAGCAATTTTGAAAAAACATTCATTATTTGCTTGCAGTGTGCCAATTTTTTAAACAATTCTTATAACAAACTAAAAAGTTTGTTTCTACAACAGTTACAAACCATTCGCAAACTCTCAGTACTCGCCTCACTAAAGGGCATTAAATACAACTTTTCAACTACATATTTCTGACAGTTTGCAAACGTCCAGATGCACAGTGTGAGCAACTTGTTCATATTATAAATCGTAGAACAGTTATTTGAAAAATTTAAAAAAAGGTCTTGTAAAAGTTTTTTTATTCTCCTCAAAGTTTTTTGTTGATACTAAAAAATTTAAGTTCTTTGCTTAATTAGCAAGAGGCGAACATAACCTAATTTTTTTCAAGTAGAACACGCTGCATATTATTATACAAGTTATTCGACAGAAATTTTCTTTCTGATTTCAGCAGTATATTATACTACATATTTTCCTTTGATATTTAGACAAAATAAACATAAATATTATAAATATGTAAAGTTACAAATACAGTTGAAAATATCATATTCGCTGTGACATCATTAAAATGTTAAATTATCTGGCAAATGTAAAAATAAAATCAGTCGCTTATTAACTTTATTTTAATGAAATAAAACTAAATTCTAATTCCCAGTTCAAAGTAAAAGCAATAAGATTTACGGAGCAAAATCAATTTAATATGGTTTAAATATCAAAGGAAAATATGAATTGTTCTATATTGCTGAAATCAGGAAGAAAATCTCTATCGAATAACATATAATATATAGGGCATTCTTTTTAAAAAAATGAGGTTGCGTTCGCTTTTTGTTAATTAAGTAACTAACTTTAATTTTTCAGTTTTAGCAAAAAAAATTTAGGAAAACTTTTTCCAAAAACTTCTCTTGACTTTCTAAATAATTGTTCTACAGTGATTTATAATATGGACACGTTAAGTTAATCACACTGTACTTGCAGAAACAAACTTTGTCGCAGAATAATTATTATTTAACGTCGCGTTGCAATATTTAGATTAAAGGGTTATTAAAACTAAACTAAGTATCGAATAAAATCATTAATGGCACAAATAGAAAGACGCGTATTAAGGATTTTGAGTTATTTTCTTGGATTTTAATTTAATATTCGACGAGTAAAACTGAACACCAATTTAAATTATTCTGATACATATTTGTTGAAATACAGATTTAAAATTCATGCTGACAAACGTAATAATACAAAAAGACTTACCAAGCAGGCAAAGGACTATTTGCGACCACATCTTGGACACGATGAACGGTCAGAGAAGTGTGTGAGGAAGTCATGGTACATCTTAGTTTATATATGCAAGACCGGTTGCAGAAAAAAAAAATCTGTGCAAGTCATAGATAAAATTTCTGCAATTTTAGCTATTTTATATATCTGCTTTTAATATTGGTAATATTCCGTAAACATGCCGTAACGTTGATAAGTGCTAGTAATTAAATGTATGTATCGATAAATCAATGAACACACGATTAATTATAAAAGATTAAGTAATAAAAAAAAATTAGAATAATAATGTGTCTTTGGGAAGTTGCTGCAAAAATTACTAATATTATTAAAATATACTAGTATTTTTTCGGAGTCGTTACGTCAAGTAAAAATTGTTTTTATATTATACGTGGAAAGTTGGAAAGTCTCAGTGCGCTTTATACTTAAAATATATTTCCATTGTCTACATCAAGACTTCATCTTTTTTTCAAATGAGGTCCGACTTAAAAATTCGATAGAAAAAAAAGTTACGGTTTTCCAAAGTGAGCAGAAATACGTAAAATCGACCTTTTTAAAGAAAATCACAGACCGGACGCGTAAAAAGAACGAAAATTTCAGGGAACCTAGGGGAAGCCTTTCTCTTGCTGTCAATTGAAGTTGGTTTAAAGATTCTAAAAGAAAAAAGTTACGGTCCTCCAAAATGAGTAGTTTTTCAAGAATTTGACTTTTTTTTAAATATCACAGACCGGGTGCGTATGGAAAATAAACAACATTTTTAGAGAACCTAGGGAAGCCTTCTTCTTTCCCTCAATTGAGATTCGGCTTAAAAATTCTAAAAGAAAAAAGTTATAGTTTTCTAAAAATAGCAGTTTTTTCCAAGAAATAAATAAAATCGACCTATTTCAAATAGTCACACACCGGGCACATGTGGACATTAAGGAACGAAATCATCAGGGAACCTAGCGGAAGCTTTAATTTTTCCCTCAATTCAGGTTTGGTTTAAGAATTTGAAAAGAAAATAAAGTTATGGCCTTCCAAACAGTTTTTCAAGAAATTCCTAAAATCGAATTTAAAAAAAAATTACAGTAAGTAACGAACAAAATTTTCAGGGAACCTGGGGAAGCCTTTTTATGCCTCAATTGAGGTATGGTTTAAAAATTAGAAGAGAAAAAAATTACGGCTTTCCAAAATGAGCAGTCTGTCAAGAAATACGTAAAATCGGTCGTTTTTAAAAGAAATCTTAAATCGGTCGCACGTAGACAACAAGGAACGAAATTTTCATGGAATCTAAGAGAAGCTTTTATCTGTCCCTCGATTGAAAAAAAGTTACGCCCTTCCAAAATAGGCAGTTTTTCAAGAAATACGTAAAATTGACTTATATAAAATAAAATCATAAGTAGATCGGTCGCGCATAAACAAGAAACAATATTTTCAGGGAACCTAGGGGAAGCTTTCCTCTGTCCCTCGATTCAAAAAAATGTTAAGGCCTTCCAAAATAGGTAGCTTTTCAAGAAATACGTAAAATTGACTATTTTAGAAAAATCATAGATCGGTGGCATGTAAACAAGAAAAAATATTTTTGGGGAACCTAAGGGAAGCTTTTATCTGTCCCTTGATTGAAAAAATGTCTCGGTCTTCCAAAATAGGCAGTTTTTCAAGAAATACGTAAAATCGACTTATTTTAATGGCATGGCTAACAAGGAACGAAATTTCCAGGAAAAGTAGGAGAAGCCTTCCTCTCTTCAACTGAGGTTCGGTTTAAAAATTCGAAGACAAAAAAGTTACGGCCTTCCAATATGAGCAGTTCCTTCAAGAAAGACGTTAAATCTATCTTTCTCAAAAAATCACAGACCGGACACATACACACATTTTAAGGAACAAAATTTTCAGTAAACTTAGGGGAAGGATTTTTGTCCTTCAGTTGAAGTCCGGTTAAAAACTGAAAAAGAAGAACAAGGTATGGCCTTCCAAAATGAACAGTTTTTGAAGAAATACATTAATATCAATCATTTTCAAAAAAATCACAGACTGGATGTTCCAAAATTAATGAAAAAATCTAGAAACAGCCGTTCTGTTTTTTCTTCCTCTACCCTCTCGTGAAGTTCAAGTTTCTATATCTCGATACGTAAGGGCAGAAAAAATTCATAAAGGGAAAGAAACGTATCGAAGGCTGCTTGTTATCGTCGACTTTTAAAAATTCATAACTTTTTTATTTGTAAAAATGACGAAAAACTGATTTACCCGCCGAACTTTTAAATTTTGTTTTCTTTCCGAAGGATCCCCGAGTTAATGAGCACGGATGGGACGCGTTTGGGTGAAAAGTTGCTAAAAATCTAAACCTACTCGAAAACCAGGGACGTTAATTCGCTCGGTATGAAACAAAAAAGGGTTGAATTAGGTCTGCATCTGGAATTTTTGTGGTATCAAAATAAAATATAATTATTTGGAAGATTTTAACATAATTATTGCAGCTCTTTAAAGGAAGTATTTTTTCTTTAGAGTAGGTGAAATATTGTTGTCAAAATGTATGGTTTTCCATCGTTGCTATTTATTTTAAATTATTTTTTGACTTGTCCTTACTTGAACAGTAGATCCTTTGATCGAAAACACTTTGTTGATAACAGTTTATTGCGTCTCTATGAACCACATTCATGGTCAGTGTTATGAGCAGACAGATAGCCACTTTACTATATCTGTGACTAAATTTTAACATTAGTTGTTAGTCAAATAATTCTGGTTCCTCAAAGCATTTGTTAATTTGATACATAATACACCCCGACCACGGCCTACTTGATATCTGTCTAACTGGAATAAAAACTATGTATTTTTAAATCGAAAGTGATATAATCCAGATACCCTAACAGGTGTCAGTTACACTTTACTCTCGGTTTAAATTTAACCCAAAATATTTTAATTAAGGTGCCCATTTACACCAATACACCATAAATAATACTTGGAAACATTTACAAATCATATATAAATTATTTTAATCTAAATTATATAAAAGCCAATAGAAACGGCCCTCAATATTGATAGATTAGAGCCATTAGAAACACACAAGTGCGGGTATTTTCAGTGAACGCCTCTCATATATACAAGCGTCCCGACGGAAGGCGTCCAGTTATCCCCTTGAATCCTGAACTGACTGATTAACATTAGCGCGAAACTTTCAACTGTTAGTGATCTCGCTCAAAATTTATTGTGACTCAAAAATTCATTACAGTTTAATAAAGTTGTGTGTGAATTATATATAATTATAACAGATATTTGCTCTGGCAGGCAACCGTAAAAATAATACCACCACCAAACAAAAAAGGCACATTTTTCCGTTGTTTTTTCTGTAAGTACAGATTTTTTTGTAATCTTTATAAGTAGCGCATATTTTAAACGTTTGTAAAAATATTTTATCTTTAAAGCCACGAATTAAATACATATTTCTTCTGTTTGGTCTCGTTTGTGGATGCAAAAATTACTAAAAACAATCAGTATATTATCGAAATTATTGTTTTCATGTATATTTAATACAACTCTAACTGTATATGATTAACTGTTCCCGAAAGCTTTTTAAAACAAACGTCGTACCTAACTAATATTTTATTACATAAACCATTACTCTGGGCACTATTTATTTATTAGACGATGATGGATTTTTTTTTTTAAGTTAAGTAAAAACTTTATATTTACAACTTTTATATATACTGATTTGTGGAGGTGTACTAAAATAAATCTGAAAGCAAATCACTGTTTTGGGTAAAAGTTTTATAATTTTCATTTTAACACATTGTATTTTATAAATGCAAATATGTTATTATTGAACAATTTTCCCATAGATATTGGCATGCGACGGACTGTGAGAAAATTATTGTTCATTTTGGAAGGTCTTAATGGTAGTAGCGAACCCCGAGGGTAATCAGAATCGCCCATAGAAAAACCTCGAAAAGCCTAACGAAACGAGATGAACTGCGATTTGCTGCATTTGATTTGCCATATTTTGATCTATCTCTGAGAATTTTTCAGAATTTTCGGAGATAGTTTTTTCTCGTTACAAATTTTTATGTGCGGCGATGTACCTATCAGATTTTAAAATCCGTGCACTTAGAGGGCTCTATCTCCCGAATGGTTTGTTCCAGTCGATATTTCGCATTCTTTTCTATTTCAATGAATTATTTGAGACTTCTGCGATAATTTTTTCTCTCCAGAAGAAGAAATATGAACACTTGATTTTTTTCATAATAATTCATCGCAATCAAACGGTTCTATCTTCCCAACGAAAGGAGATATCGAACGGCAGTTTACGCCACTCGATTCGTCATATTTTTTTCTATTTCTGTGAATTTTTTGAAAATTGTTCCTCCTCGTTGCGACATTCACAAGATTTTTGCTACTTACCTTCATCAGCATCTACTGGTAGCTTATTGCAATACAAAGTAGCGATTCCATCCAACTAATGGAGGTCAACACGTGTAGTCTCCTAAATTAAAAATAAATCCCTCACTGACAACTTATTGCAATCAATGATATTATTTATGCGCCATTACCATTATTATTATTATTTATTATAGTAAGAATTATATCATCTGTAAGCTACAAGTAATAACGTAACAATAAATTGACCACACTTAAAAATAATAATCAATACTAATACAATTTCTTCCGATTAGGTACAGAAGACTTCTATCAATAAAAAAATGAGCATTGAAATTGATCATTACAACTCTAGTGCCGACTATTACAATAACACAGATGACCCACATTCAATATTCAATTGGAATGAATTGATACCTACCCTTGTTGTATATGGTATCACATTTATTTTGGGGCTGACTGGAAATATTTTGATTATATTTACAACTTTCAAATACAGAAGGATGCAAAGCGTTACCAATGTTTTCCTGTCAAGTTTGGCATCCTCGGATCTCCTCCTAATCATGTTCTGCATTCCGGTCAAGGTAAGAAGTTGAATATACGTAACAGTGGGACTTTCTTTCTAACACTAGACAACAGTATTTATCGCAATAAATTGAAACATAGTGAACATTTTAACACCATCATACTTCAATACCTGTTAAAAACAAAGTTCCACTCAAGCATACCCTGTAGAAGAACCTTTGATTGCCACAAGCCTGTAGTGGACCAGATCGGTTTCTAACCGTCATCAGTGCGGAACTTCGTCCATCTACTCAAAGCTTAGACTGGCCGGGCTCGGCTATGTGTTTACGTAAAGTATATACTTCCAAGAGGGTAAATAAATGTCCTTACGTCCATTCTTTAAAGTAGAAACCCTAAATTTAGAGTATATAAGGTTGAAACTTCTATATACTCACGCTTTTTTAAAAGCCACGTCATTATCCTGTGGGAAAATTATAAAGCCTTTGAACAGAAGCTCTATCAGTCAATATTTGCTATTTCGCTGCGGGTTTTACGCAAATTATCCTCTTTGCCTTTGTGAATGATTCTAACCACAAAGCAATACGTAATATAATGGTTAAAAGTGATTGAAGGAGTCGTTTGATATATTCAAGTTTACGAGCTGATAAATCAAACACCAGTTTTTTTACTACTGGTTTAGAATTTTAGTCAAAGGATGTTATAATTATGTTGAATTGCTGAGTGACGGAATTCCAAAAAGACGCAACAGTGTAATATTACTGGCAGCGAGCGATAGATGGCGCTTCTGCAGCATCGGTTCAAAGACTGCCAATGTGTTTAAAATGATGACACCAGAAATCTTCATACACGAAACTGAGCTGAGAGAGATTTATTTATAAAATCTACATTTGATTTCGTCGGAATTTTGGCGTTGGCTTTCGAGGTCACGTTGCGATAAGACAAAATTCGAATTAAAAAAGCGTAACGCCAGTTGCCACGTATCTCGTATCTGCGATTTGTGTTGTACACATTCTATGTCATAATTTATTGATTGTTGTGTACCTGGTTTTATCTTTTATATTAATATTATTGCCTTTATTAATTACTATATGAGCTCAATTTTATTGAGATGTAAAATTTTGGCAAACCGTGTAAAGGTTGCTTTTATTTTTTGTTTGCTGATCATATTTGACATATAATTTAAGTTGAGTAAATCTAAAACATATGTGTTCAATGTTTACCTATTATATAAGTGATAATGAATGCTGTAGTATGATAAAGATAAAAAATGCACTGTATCCATGGCAACTACATACCGCATAGCTTTTTTATGTTAACAATTAGAAATTAATCAATTACAGTTTATGTATCTGGCACCTCACTTGGTATTATACGTAAGTGCTTAAAACAATTCGCTGCATGTAACAATCTAGAATAAAAAAAAATTGTTATTGTCACTATCTAAACATCAGGACTGGTTTCATTTTGATTGGTTTTTGATACCTAAACCAAATCAACACAAATGGGGAATACATTCGCTCGGTATTTATTTTGCTGATTCTGACTTATTATATTTACTCTGTCACATAAATGATTTTTATTAAAACTTTACCATGGAATACAACGGATCGCAGATCGCACGCTCTTATATTTCCTATATTAATTAAAATCGATTTTTTAAAAGCGGCCACTTTCGTGGATTTCTCGAAAACCTGCTCCCAAGTGGAACTCGCAATTTTTTTCCATTTGCGACTTCAATTAGAGGAAAGAGGAAGGCTTTCCCTAGGTTCCCCGTAAGTTTCGTTCTTTTATTCCCACACGTATTCGATCTGTGATTTTTTGAAAACGGTCGATTTTACGTGTTTCTTGAAAAACTGCTCATTTTGGAAGGCCGTAACTTTGTTTCCTTTCAAAATTTTAAACCAAACCCCAATTGAGGGGAAGAGGAAGGCTTCCTCCCCGAAAATTTTGTTCTATTCTTCTAATTTTTCGAAAAAAGTTGTTTTACGTATATCTTGAAAACTGCTTATTTTCGAGGACCGTAACTTTGTTTCTTTTCGAAATTTTAAACCAGACTCGAATTGAGGGAAAGAGGAAGCCTTGCTCTAGGTTCTCTGAAAATTTCGTTCTTCTATGTCCATACGTGCCCGGTCTGCGATTTTTTGAAAAAGATCGAATTTGCGTCTTGAAAAACTGATTATTTTGGAAGGCCGTAACTATTTTTGTTTCTCGAATTTTTAAACTTCTACGTTTACTAAAATTTCTCTTTTAAATCGAAGTGTGTATATTTAAAAAAATTATACCACGACTCCTTCTATTTAAATATGAGAGTTATTATTACATCCTACATAAATTTGTAGTCAACGTAGCAAATATTAAATTTTATCTAAACAGAGAATTATCTCAATGAATTTAATACAAAAAGAGTAATTTCAAGATAACGTTAATTTTGTAGCAATATTATCAGCATTAATAACTAATTAATACAAATGTAAATGAAATGTACATAACATTATCAGTCAATTTAATAATTTGTTCGTTTATGAAAGCGGCAAATTCATCTTAACACTGGAAAATTTTAGTCATACTAAAATATAATAACGCAATGGTTGCGGAAAGTATAAAACATAATGCGGCTACGGACACTAGTGTTGCAGAATTATTATCCCTTATCAGCATAGCGCAGCTACCAAAATATAGAGAAATGTATAGACAAGTTAATAATGGAATGGGAAATGTATTAAGGAGGCACTGAAGTTGGAAAAAGGGTTGTTAGAACAACCAGAGTTTAGTAAAACACTTAACATATGCATGTAATTAATTACACACAATCAGGCCTCAGCTTAGATTTTATTTCGTCTAACCCAAGGCCACCTTAACCACAGGACTAAATGGGCTATAGCCTCGGGGCGCTAGCCTTTTGGGGCGCATTATTGTTAGTAGCCTACGGGCGCCAAATATCTTAGGACGACCCTGGTCTAACCATCTAAACTTGGTAAGCTTTTAAGTTGAAAGGACATGATTTGCTGACGTCACTCCAATCATCCTAGCTCTCGCTGTATATATTTCACAGCTTTTCATCTAAATATTATACATGTGTTTGCTTTAGCATCGATTGCTAAAGCCATTCATCGAGTTACTTACGCCGCACCGTTATGATTATTTAGGTAGTACTCAAATAATCAAAGTTAAATCTTTAAAAAGACCGAAACACTATTAATCAAGGTAATATATAACACTGATGATTTCGAAAATGATGTTTTATATAAACCAACTATTGAATTTGTTATTAAGAGGATGTTTAGTTGTGACTTGCGAGTAACGAAAAGCACTGAAGAGTGCTACAATTCCAAAATAAAATCGAACCTACTTCCATTGGGTATCAAGTCAAGCTCTACGAAATGTTTAAAAAAACATTATAAACAAATCACTGCGCCAAACAAAACAAAATAATCCAAAATATGCGGCGGTTTCGCTCACAAACTTGTTTAATGAGGATAGCAGCTACAGACAGATTCGCGTTGGTCAGAAAACAAATCAAGGTTTGTCGAAACGTCTTAGTCAATATTCAAAATTTTCTATGGTCATTTTAACCGAATAATGTGAAATAACTGAGAAACACAAATATCTAGACCCCTGTGGGATTTTATTTTTGAATTTTACAGAAAGTAAGCGTTGGAATTGACGCATTGGAGTATTTTTTGTCGCGCCATGTACGCAAAGTTGTTGTTGTTGTAATTAAACAGGAGTGTTTTCTCCTCAGATTTTGGAAATTTTTCGAAAACAGTTATGTTTTGTTAACGAATTTTAAATGCGAACATATTTTTTTGCACCATAAGAAAGGTCATTCAGCTTTTAATTGATATGAATTATAATAAAAAATAATGTAGCATGTTTAGATAATAAAATATGTTGAAAATAATCTCCATGTTTTGTTATCTATCAGAATAATTAGATTTTACGAACATCCGGGCTAACAAATCTGGTAATAACTCATATCAAACGAAAGATGAAGGCTGAAAATGCCCGTTCTTATTGTAAATTTTGTTCTCAAAATTTTTTTCTTTTCCATTTCACGAGTTTGTAAAAATGCAAAATCTGCTAGGAAAACATTGGTTTTTTAATTATGAAGAAATTTGCGTACACGGAAAGACAAAAAACACGCCCTAGCCTCAAACGTAACGCCTACTTTCTATAAGATTCAAAAATACAATCCTGCAAGGGCCTATTGCTTTTTTCAGTTTTTTCGCATTCTTGACGCCATTTTTAAACAAATGCCAACTTGTGACATATCGCTAAAATACAAATATCATAGCGAACAAGAAAATACAAAAATATACAGGGTGTACTCTTAAAATAAGAAAGTTGGTGTCACTTCCAAGTAAACCGGAAGTAGTATTTTGATCACAATTATATCAAATTTTCGTTTTAGTGACCGAGGCACTACTTTCATGGCCACCGGGAATAATGGAAGTACCTATATTTTATTGCATATATTTTATTTTATTCATACACTGTATATTGCGTATATTAACACATAAGTAGCACTTAAGAGATACGAGCTTGTTTATATATAAATCATTAATGGGCCGAGTAATCAAGAATGTAATAAATATTTATTTAAAAAATAAATAAAATTTTCCACCTATTTAAAAATTTAATTGGGCGTTGACTTAGTATTGTCAAAACCAATTATTATTTAGCTTAGTGTAGTAAGTATATATTGCTCGCATATCAAATTTATAATTTTCCTCGTGACGCAACTTTATTTTTATTTAGATTTATCTCTATTTTTAAATATATTATCATTGTTTTATAATGGTTATTCGCAATTAAAATAAACTCTGTGTAACATAGTAAAGATATTTCATAACTATATTTATTTAATGTCAAAAAAGTCAACTTCCTGACTCCCGAGCAACAAATCAACAAAATACATCAGATTTTTGTTGGTAAGGAATATTTCACAGTTAATTCATACAAAATATGTTGCCTATTGCTACAATTTTCAGCTCTCTATCCATCCTTAACACGAATTTTGTCGAAACAAATAAAAATGAATGTCAATTTGATAATTTCAGAATATTTAGATGCCCATTTTCCGCATCCTGTATATTTGCTAAATGCTTCATATTTGATTCTGAACGACAATGTATTTAAATAATACGATAGAAGTAAAATATTTTTAACACTGAGTCTAAAGTGGATACTGGTAGACTATTGAGTATTGATAATAATATTTCTAAATTAGATTTACACGTTAATGAAAAATTTGTTTATCGATGCGTATAACAAACGAAAACTCATTAAGCTATTGCTTTTTTTCAGTAACACCGTTGTCGAAAATAAATCGGCTTTTAATACGCCCAGTAATTATCAGAGCCGCGCGTTTAACAAAATTGCACCTTGCATCCTGGTATTAATTTGTGTCTAACATTATAATTTTGGCACAACTTATTATCTTACGTACACCGCAGTTTATTTTATATTTGATTTTCTGATGGGTATCTTCCAGTTCAATTATAAACAAAACGTTTATATATCTGTAAATTGTTTTATAGATAATATAATTTTATTGCGCATACCCCTTTTCATTACTTACTTCAATTTTAGCTACTTTTCAGAAGCGTCTTGAAGCGTTTTTAATTTTGGATTTTTAAAGTTACTAGTTAAGATATGTACTAGGATATCAAAAATTGTCTTGGTCAAAGATGGGCATGGAATTAAAAACTGCGTATTTCATTCTTCAATGTCCTCCATGTCAAAATAATAATAAACTAAATAAAAGATTATTAACGTTTTTATTAGCAAAAAAAACGAAATTAAAGAAAGAAACTGTTGAAATTGTCCCCCGCCCTGTTTCATGCGTCTCCTCCTGTTTCGAAAAGTATTTTGCAACATTAGTGTCTTCGGAAATGGAGAAAATAGAGACAGATTTTAATGGATTTTTTGGTGCGATTTTAAATTTTTAAAATTGTTTTTTTCCTTATGGGATTATATCAAGGACATCGTATACAACGAGCCGCCGACAACCGAGATAAATATGCGGGAGAGAATAATGCATGCGTTTGAAAATATTTCACCTCGAATATTAACGGAAGTGGAAAGGTCTTTTCGAGAACGAATACATTTATGTTTACAGCAAAACGGACTACACCTTGAACATAATAACATGAATTGCGCCACACTGTGTCTCATAATTCGGTATATATCATACGTTATAAAAATGAACTGTAGAGAAGTATTTTAATTTTGTGTATTGCAGTTTCTAAAAGGACATAAAAATCAATAAAAGGATAATTTAAAAATATCCTTACTTATACAGTTGGGGAATACTGGTAAGCTTTTGAATGATTCATTTACATGTGAGTATGTTTATGTACAAATTAAATTTATACCCAGAATTGCAAGTGAAAGAACTCACATATCTGCAAATGCGAATCAACAAATTATAACTGTCATGAGTATGGTGTCAAGAATATGAAGAAGTAATTATCATTTGGAAGCATAAACATAAAAGCCATATCTAAACAGTGCACGAATAAAATGTTTAATTTTAGAAGGCTCTCAATCTGTATTCAGTCTATATATAATTAATTTTTACCATCACTGTGGACAGACTTGGCGTCAAAGTAGATAATCATAATCAAAAATATTCATTTTCCCTCGCAGAAGTGCTATTCACTAAATACACGCTGCGGCGAGTTGGATATTTTAAAACAAATCGACTAGTGTATAATAAATCTTTACATCGTAAAATATTTCGAACTTGCACTGGAATTCTCCAAGTATAAAATATCTGGAACAGAGTTTCAGATGAAATCATAGTTATCTGTCTGCAGCGTCACTTGAAAACCATTCAAACGTCAGCTTCTTGAAACTGCAAATGAAAGATAAGCCAATCAAATGAATGACAAATATAATTTTCCCATTTAACCAGGACGAGAACAGATACAACTAGATAATTACATATGATTTTGTAACATTAAATTCGTTGCCCTTGCGTAGGTCAATAACTTTATTTCGGTGTTAAAAGCTAAAACGTGGGCAAACGTGGGCAACCAGTAAAAAAACTCCAAACAATAATAATTAAATACTGAAATGTATCACTGCTGCTCCTGCTTCTTATAATATCTATTAATAATGTCTTTATTTTCTGAAACCGATAAACTATTGAACAAATCACTGATGTTATGTATCACAACAGCCTTAGATGTTTTAAAATCCTCGCTCTACGAGCTCGCATTTCAAACCGATATCTGCGGCAGTTATGATACTCATAACATTCCTAGATATGTTAATAGCTATAATCGTGCGAGAATTTTTTATATAGACTCTACTCAGTTACAGAGTAATAAGTAAATGGGTTGGAAGTCGATTGACAGGAGTTCGGATACCGTTCATTGACGGTTACCAAGATTATTTCTTTAGATTTTTTGATCACTGTCTCTTGAGTCTTGAGTTGGTTAACTAAGAAATTTGTGTGGTCTGAGTTTCATTCTCTGTGTCATCCTGGATGTGTTTTGACAACATCCTTTACAAAGGGTGTTTCAAGGTCTTCATGTAGCGTTAAGTTTGTTACATACCAAGGAGCATTAGTCATCGTGCGAAGCATCTTAGCTTGGAATGTCTGTAGGATCTTGGTATTTGATGATTTTTCCATCTCCAGAGTTCAATTCCGTAGGTCAATATTAGAACCAGAATAGGCTTATAGAGGAGGAGCTTATTCTCGTTGCTAGCTGAGATCTTCTGCCTACCAGCCAGCTCATTTGTCTGGTGGAGACGTATTCCCAATTACGTCAGTTTTCATGGGTATTGGTGTGATGTTTAACATTATTTGTGCGCATAGATGTCGTCTGTTGATAAATGTGATCTGGGTTGATTTGGAGCTATTGGCTTTAATTCTCCATTTGTCCATCCAGTGCTCGAGTTGATTGGAATGATTTTGCAAATTGTTGGAGGCAACTATGGGATTTTCATGGTTTGCTAAGGTAGCTGTGTTGTCAGCAAATGTTACAACGTGGGTTTCGTCAAATACTGTGGTATGTATTAAATATAAATTTGGTCCCAACACACTACCTTGTGGTACTACTAATGATGTGGTTTGATACATAACAAGAGAGAGTGTTGATTTTTACCTGGAAGAATCTTTCAGAGAGATTTTATTATTAGATAAAGCTGGTCCGACAGCTTTTCCTTTAGCTTATACTTTATAAAATAAGCCTTCTTGTCATACCGTGTCGAGGGCCCGTTGGATGTCCAAAAATACTGCTACACATACTTTCTTTTCTTGGAGGCTTTCCGTGATTTTGTGGACAATTTTATTACATTGGTGTATGGTCGATGGTCGCCAAATAACTAAGTAACTTGCTGTATTAATTTTTTTAGATTATTGTTCAGAAAATCTGCACAAAATTAAATACCTCACTTTGTCTGCTTCCTCTTTCAATAAACCGAACGCCAACTGCACTTTTGGTGTGCAATTTCCGTAACTTATGATTTAATCCAGCAATGTCCTTTTAAACAATGTTTATGTTACCATATTTTTGGGTTATTCTTAGGTACGTTTACGTTTAAAATAGGAAATTTATACACAAATATGTACCTATTTATCAAGTCTATGATTATTTAAGCTGTTAAATATTGAATACATTTTGAGTTGAGTGCGATTTGGAAATCGAGGCAAACAATAATAAAAAATAACATATCGTAAACATTGCTGATGGCATACCACGCAAAGCATGACGGTGTGGTGCGGAAGGGAGATTTGTTAGGTTAGAGATAATAATAGGAATATGTGTTTTAACAAAAGCGTTACGTCTCTGATGTATTTTTGTCTCAACGTCAACGGGCAACAAATGTGGAAATTTAGAAGGCCGAGGTATTGTTACACTGATTCTATTTGGTCCTTATTGTGCGGCATTGTTCTGCTGAGTGCTGAGACAAAAAACATGGACGTTTTATTCACAAATGGTTGGATATGGATATTAGAGTGTTTTCCGACGTCGGCGTCGGTAGTTGATCAAACTGTTGGCCTACATTATTTATCTGTTTGTTGTGTTATAAATTTAACACAATGCAAGTGGTGCACTCAAAAACAGATAAGGTTTTTGCTATTACATATTAGCAGAAGGATATATTTGCAGTACACTAAAGCCATTTGTTTACCTTTAATCAAAGAATAGATAAGAAATTTTTTGTTTATTAAAGTGACATTTAGTCTTATTTAAGACGTATACTTATAGCAACTTAAATTTAGACTAATAAAAGATGCAAGATGCAAGATGCACCAGCTATTCTGTACTAAATTTAAAACGAACACTAAATACAATAATATTAGTTTTGTGTTTGCTTTTACGATGTAGAAACAGCATAAATACAAGAAACCTTTAGAACATCTGCTTACTGGACAAACCTATAATTAATCAACACAACCCACGAATAAACAAATTATACTTACCTGGTTGGTTTAGTAATTCTAAACTCTTACAAAACACTACCTTCAAAGTGCCTTTGTTAACTAAACTATCTGGCACGAGCATTTAAAGTCAAAACCGCCATTTTGTATTCAATAATTGTCTGTCTGTAAGCAATCAATGCCGTAAATGCGACCATCGATTTTTCCAAACAGATCCGAAACTCGTCACTGAAATAAGCTGAATATGATGATTATACAGGGTGTCCCAGTTTTAAGGGACGAAACTACACAGACTTAAAGAAAAAATATTTTTGAGCAGAAAACTTCCTATTCATATGCCCTTTATCTCGCTTAGTTTAGGAGATAGAGGGCGTTAAAGTTTTAACTTTTTTCCAAGTTTTTTTCCTATATCTTTTGAAATATATAATATAATATAAAACGTACACTCATTAATCTTCAGAGAACTGTCATTGACTTGTATTCATTTCTTTCACAAAAAATTTAACAAAAAATTTTTAAATCAATAGATTCTATGAGCATATCAAGCTGTAACTCCTAAACCAGACATCGCACAAAAAATTACAGCAGATCAAAAATTTTGCTAAAAGACAAGTGACAGTATCAAAATGAGACAGTGGCGTAGCGGTAAAAAGTTCTGGAAGGATTTGATTCTGGATGGGCCTAAAAAAAGGTCACCCCGTATAGCACATTTCATGAAAATGCTGTAAAATCTTCAGCTTGGGATAGTTAGAAAGTGTACAAAACTTCAAATTGATATCTAATATATTTCAAAAGATATATGAAAAAAACTTGGAAAAGTTAAAACTTTAACGCCCTCTATCTCCTAAACTAAGCGCAACAAAGGGCATATGAATAAGTTTTCTGCTCAAAAATTTTTTTCTTTAAGTCTGTGTAGTTTCGTCTGGGACACCCTGTATACTTAGTTGAATGGCTAAGAGAACTAAAATGAATACATATGCATCTTAGCGTCGAGTGAAAGTTATATAAACACCCTCTGAACCGATGCTGCTGAAGCGCCATCTATTAGTCACTGCCAGCATTTTTGCGGCTTTGCGCCTCCTTATAGGTAAATTATACGATCTGAGCCGAGGTTCTGGGTAATCCGTTTGTCCAGTTGATATTTGTTTCTGTCTTATTATTATTATTATAATTATTGCTCGCGTTTTTTTTTTTCGTATACCTAACGAATAGATAACCTCAATCAAGGTGAAAAATGTAAAAATAAACATAGTAATTCTTGCTCTGCTTTACTCTGCTGATAAGTAGCATAGTGAAATATGCGTGTAAATATTTACAAAAATCATAAATATATGAACTCTAGCTGTTCTAGTTTAATATCATGAAAAACATTTTCTCCTTAGTCTGTTAACATATAGATCTGTTTTGATATTTGGTTTGTTTAATAAACTAGTAATAATTGCACGCCGACGTCGCCGACTGCAATACTTAGTTGACCGACATTCCGTCTGCATTTACATAAAAATTGCGGAACTGTAAACCTTATGTATTGTATGAGGTGCCCCAAATTCAGACTTTTTATATTCCTTTATATTTTATACGATTCCTCTGTCATCGCTTAACTCTCTTAAATGACAACTTAAAACGTTTTCTTAACACGTTGACTGCCAGCGGGTCCCATGGGACCAGCATGTCATGCCTGTAGGTAGGCAGTGCTGGTCCTATAGGACCAGCAATCAACATGGTCGGCTCACGCTGCTGGTTAGATTGTTCGACAAATGTTTCGTTGCCCAAAAATAGTAACACAACCAAATGTTACGTTGCATATTTTAATTCAGAAGCCACTAAAGGCTATAAACAAAATATTTTTAAAACAAAAGACCCTCAATCTTTTAGAATAAAGCGGAAATGTATACACCTATGAACTCTTAATCAAAACTCTAAGCCTTCAAATTAATTCGGTATGTTTTCAATGCCTCCTTAATATGGCAAATTTTTTCAAAATTTAAAACAGGACTTAAAATTTAATTGAATTTTCCCCTTCGTAATGGGATCATGATTCTATAATGCATATAATTAAAAACTTTTAAAGCATAAACCAATCGCCAGCGGTGAGATTACGGCTCCAATAATGTATTCAAATCCAGTTTGTTTCCTAATTACCAGTCAGCACTTTTAAATTTTTCAGGTAGCAAAACTTTTCTCATACACGTGGGAAATGGGTGCCGTTGTCTGCAAAAGTGTTCACTACATGCAGAATGTGTCAACAGTCTGTTCCGTTTTGACTCTCACTGCAATCAGCATAGAAAGGTAAGAGAATTTTGCTAGGATGGACAAACAGCTTCTCCTGCTAATAACTTAATAACCTAAATATTATATTTGTTTATGTTTGCGTCTCTTGTTGCCAGTGGATATAGCAACAAAGTCAGCTGGAAGTTAAAAATACAGGGCGTTTTACTTAGCCCATACAACATTTAATAAAGGAAAAACACAAAAACAGGTTAAAGTTTACTTTTTTTTTAATACAATATTCTAAGGCGTAAAATTGCTTTCCAGATCCGTCTGAAAAAAGTAGACATCTTAAAACTGATTAAAGTTTTTTTAAGCTCCTTTGATTTTCTTTAGGGGTTGCCAGAGGTAACGGTATCGCACCACTTATTTTAGAGCGAGTATTACAAATTATCTATTAAGTTACTAACTTTATTATATTATTAAAATAATTAAATTTTAAGGTCAAAGTACCTTATTGGATACCATCAGTTTTTGTTGGTTTACAAATGCTCGTTATCATCTAGAAGTGGCAAATTTGTGTTGATACTGAATGAAAAATGGATAAAGTCATGTTACGAGGTTATCGCGCTGATTAAAGGATGCAATATGTTGCAAATTTATTTAAAATTGCACACTCTAATTATTGCATTTTTAGATATTACGCAATTGTCCATCCGATGAAGGCAAAGTATATCTGCACGATTAGCCAGGCTAAAAGGATCATTTTGATAATATGGGTCTTGTCGGTCCTGCTAGCTGCCCCCACATTAAAAGTACAGGTAAGCTTTTGATTGATTTTGACATGCGCTCATTAATGGAAAATACAACTTTGTTTTAAGTACTGTTAATCGGGTGCAAGGCAAAATGTGCAAAATTCTGTAGAACAATTCACATCGACGTTGGAAAATAACAGAAAATGGCAATAATTAGTGGCATTTAGATTTAGATTTAGATAAGATAAGTATCAAATTGCTCAACTTTGCCATAATTTAACCTACCCTCTGTATCTCTTACGGTTTCCGAGATCCCAATGATGAGGCTCGAAAATGGGCCACTCTGTACATCCCTATGGTTATTTGTTACAATTTTCAATGATATAGGATGGAAGGATTCCAATCGGTATTCCATTTAAAAAAGTTTACAAATTTTTAGCTATCATAGAACTCGAGATATCGGAGTACATTCTTATGTTCCTTTAGGTACAATTTGTTAGTTTTTTTAAGACTGTTGCTTGCAGTTTTAATTCATGTTAATAGAAAAACCCATTAAAGTTCATACTTCATCAAATTGCAAGGGCTGGGGTCCACAGTTTTAAAATACACGCCCTGGTTTCTATGCCGACAAGAATTTCTGAATGGATTGATTTACAACTAACTTAGAAATGATTTATTTTCCTTTACTAAAAGGTCAACAAACATCGCTGTTAGAATTTTTGAATTTTACCAGGAACAAAGTGATTTATGCTTCAGAATTTAATAGGTTTACATTTTCAGATTCACCTGCCTGTTGGACCTAACAATGAATACCGTTGGTGCGTCAGAAACTGGGATAACTTTCCAATATGGAGATTTCACGAACTTTATATGTTAGCTTTAATACTTGTGGGGCCATTCTGTATTATGACTTTCTCGTATACCTTAATTTGCTGGGAAATTTGGAAAGTTATGGAACGCAGATCCGTAATGACCAGCGAGCGTGCGTAAGTTTATTATTGGGTTATAACAAATAAGCATGTGAGCAAGGACATTTTCTTTTGTTCAAACACGTGTCGCAGTTCATGTTTCGAGCGCATGTTTACAAATGAAAAATAATAAATATTTTCTTCGAGATCTGGTCGCAAAAGTTCTAATTCTAAGCATAAAAATCATTGCTTTTGAAGGGCATATTCTGTAACCATAGAAATGATCAATAAAATTATTTGTTGATTTTAAATTTTAAAAGAATGTTATATTTTAACAGTTACAGAATAGGTCCTTTAATTAAGAACCATCAGTTTAGTTGTGTGGTGGCATTTGCATCACGTATAAATAACCCACGTTTGGTGAAAAAATTATAAAGCGGCGCAACAGCGTAATATTTCTGGCAGCGAGCAATAGATGGCGCTTCCGCAAAATTTGTACAAAAACTATCAGTGGGGTTAAAATTGTCACATATTTACAGTGTGGCTTGAAACAAGGCGTTGCGCCTCTTTATAATTCTTTCACTTAACGACTAACGTAAGGTTTTGCAGGTTGTCAAGAAACTATACATCAGTTCCGGGAAATAAATCCATCGAAGGGTTTATTCTGACTGAAAACAAGAGGCCTAAAGTGAAAAATGGCCGAGACGACACCCACATGGTGAAACAAGTTATTTGCATGTTGGTGATTGTTGTGGCATTATTTGCGGTGTGTTGGGCACCTATGTTGATAGATAATGTACTGATGGCCTATGACGTTCTGCCTCATTTGAGAATCGGGCCTTTGAAGTATATGTCTAGCGCTTTTCATTTAATGGCATACTTTAATAGGTTTGGGATAGCTTATTGTGTTTGTCATTTTATTATTGTTTTGGTTTTAGTTGCATTAATCCGATAGTGTATGGATTCATGTCGAAGAGTTTCCGAGAGAGTTTCGTCCTGGCATTGTGCATTTCATCAGACGTGAAATCTGCACATAGAGGAAGTAGTTACAGTCTGAGATATGTCTCAAGAAGAGGATCTCAGACAAGAAGTACATCCATTAGATGAAAGTGTCGTATTGTTACAGCTGTGTAACTATTTTGTATGCGTCTCCCTATACCAATTACAAAAAAACAATTTGTAAAACCTTGTTATTCTATAAAGCGACTGATTTTTTTATGTAAAGTTCTTTTAGATATCATTAGATTTGTAATTTAAAATTTTCTGTTACTTATAAATGTCATCTATGTGTGACTTTAAATGTCAGGCGTATAAATTAAATAATATATATATGTATGAGTAAAATGTTTTATAGACAACCAAATACAATATAGTACATACAGGTTTATACCAAAATGTAAATGATTCGATTGCTTGAGTAAAACTCAAACAATAAAGTGATGGAATTCATTAACACGTCATAGTATTCATGGATCTTGTTTTCCTCAAACCTGGTCTTCACATGGTGGTAACCACATATTTATTTAAATCTTCAAGCTGTGCTTTGAAACGTTGGTTTTTTAAATATTCTTTCTGGTAGTAACCATTAGTTTTTTATACATGTATTGTAATATTCAAATAATTTACATTATACATTATATCTAATAAGAAATTGGGCTATAAATTAATTAATTACTAACGTAAGAAATGAGAAATAAAATGTCCTATGTTAGATTATAAATATATAATAATTATTGAACCTGTCTTCTTTTATAAATTTGAAAATTACTTTATATTTTCTACATTTCTCTTCTTTGCTTGATTATAAATGACATTATTTAGGTTTTATACAAGCACAACAATAAAACATATCGAATTTGACATATTCATATTGATGTTTCATCTCTAAACATTCAATTATAAAATCTATTGGACTTCTTTTAATAGGTACGTGATAAAAATTGGATTAAAAATTACAAAATTCAAAACGTATGACTCGTATGAGCTGAGTAAAGGCGAAAATACCTACATGTACATTTTCTTGTTGACATCGTTTTTTAATTGTTAAAACAATAATGAATGAATTTTGTGGTGAGTTAAAAAAAATTTTTCAACAATCTATTTTTAGACGTTTTGAATTTTGCAATTTTTAAACCAATTTTTATCATGTATTAAAAAAAGTCAAATAGATTTTATAATTATTGTATGTTTAAAGATGAAGAAACAATCAATATAAATATGTCAAATTGGATATGCTTGTTATTATTATGCTTGTACAAAGCCTAAATAAAGTCCTAGTTGTCTGTGCGTGTGTCTGTTGGTCTGTGATCGATAACTTTGTTAATATTTGATAATAATTTATATACATACATGGAAACGACTCCATACTTTGTTAGACTAGTTTTACCTAAGCAAAGTTATATGGGTCACAATTTAGAACAAATGATTTAATGATTAGATACAATAAAGCCTCTTGCCCAAGATATAGCTACGCCAGTGATTATTAATAAATCAATATTATTTAACTACAAAGCGATTCCGCGGTAAAAATTCAAATTCGTTATTATGTATCTTGGAGATAGGTAGACCACTGCATCAATTTCTAAACTTAGCAACCGATTCCAAAAATAAATATAATGAATGTAGACCTAGTCTTGAGGGTTGCAGTTTCTTTCTAAAACAAATGAATTCATATTTTTTTTTCTAATAACACTTGTTAGAAGTGACGAAGTTCCATAATTGTTTGCGGTAAGTTTTTACAATTATTTTAAGTTATTGGTGGATGCACATTTTATATATCTTCATTTATAATTGCAATTTTTCTGCGGATCCTACACGTGATATTAGACATAACCTTATCTATAATATGTAGGTAATCACTTTAAACATTCTTGTTCAAGAATAACTTAATAAATTACTGCGGTTGATTAAGTTAAACAAATCGGTACATAATTTTAATCATAAATAATTAAGTTTCTTCGTTTCATTTTCGAACTGCTTAGATGTATTGTGGAATAAATAAATATTCTTGAAATTTTTAATGAGACCGGCATGAACGTAGGTAGGTACTGATTTTTCCTATGGAGGAGAACTTATGATCAGTAAATATCCCTTACCATAAAATAAGCAAAAAACTGGTGAAGTAATTTTATTTCTGGTACAACTTTCAAAATTTGTTGGAATATCCGCAGGAAATTCCCCACTAATTAAAATTGAGGATGAATTAATTAAACTTTAGTCTCCTGAAAAGTAGCTATATCGATTTTCATTTTATTGAAACCGATAGGTAGTTTAAAAATGACGTCTTATACCTACCTAATATTTTTACTCTTCAAATTCTGAAATAATTTGTACATATTTCTGCTCAATACGGAAATTTCATTAAAATTCAAATTCAAAATCGTTACCTAATTAAATATAAATTCTACGTGCGCCAGCTATGAAACAGTAGAGGACGTAGAGGTAGGATTAGGTACCTAACGAAAATGCGATATCTATTTCATTGTTTGCAATTATTACTTATGTAAATTCGTTTTAGATTTTGGCTTTGGATTAAATTAATTTTAAATTTATATCAACAGTCAATGAGAAACATTAGCTTTTCTTAAACTGTTCTTAATTAAATTATCTTGACGCTACATCAGTTAAATATCTTATGGAAGCCATCTTAGAGATAATCAGAGAAATCAAAATTTACCTCCTTGGTGTGTTTAATGATTGCCTTTTAATCTATTACATTTCATGCCTTTGCTATTAATAAAAAATATCTAGATATTTTACATGCTCCAAAATTAATAAATTAAAATTTCGTTGATGAAACGAAGAAGCGCCATTTCATGTTCTTAGTAACACTTTTAGACATGTGCTTGTACAAATTATCTACTTTGTAGTTAAATAATAAGCATTTATGAATTAATTAACGTTCTGTTGCTTACACCTATAAATATAAAAGTCAGTATTTTGAGAGCGTACCTATTTAAATAATAAACTTTTCAACATTTCAAATTTTCAACTTTTCGCAGATAATACAGGTTTCTTCTTACCGACCAGAGAATCAGTGTCGGATTTTGTTATTAACAAATAAGTGGGGGAAGGCGCGAGACGCCATTTGCTTTTAAGCTTTGATTTGAATTGGTTCTCTCCGCTGTTCTGCTCGTGATAAAATCGTTGGTAAGTTATATTTGTTAATATAATAACATTAATCGATGAAAAACTTGGCTTTCTTTCCATTCAAGTCAAAACTATACGGAAAATATTTTAATCAAATTAGGTATCTCGATGCTGCAAACATCTAGTGGAAGGTAGCCACACTAGCAATAATCGCAGAAATAAAATTTTATTTCATTGGGACCTCCAATAATTGACTATTAATTTAATATATTTCATACTTATGCTATAAATAGAAAGTATCTAGATGTATATGTCTATAAAGTTAGTAAATTTTCGTATCGTTGATGATCAGGCGCCATTTTATGTTTTTAGAAAAACTTTTAGGGCTGCCCTTGGCGACAAATTGCTTTGTAGTTTTTGATTGTTAGAGGCTAACAGTAGCACTACTGAGAATAACACAAATAAAATAATCATAGAAATATAAATCATTTAATATATATTTTCCATCTTAACGGCAAATCGTCATTTTAAAATTTGCTGTAGCCTCCTGAGAAAGAGTAGCGGTAGTTGGTGAGAGTTAATAGGAAGGAAGCCACTATTATTCAATTTAATTTCAAACTTAAAACGTTATATTAATTACAAATCTTATAAAATTATACTTAAAAAGTTATCGTTTTCTTATCAAATAATGAAAACTGTAATTCGGTTAAAGCAGTAACTATCGGTAATGTAGGATTCTTCTTACCGACATTAGAACATTGTTGGCGGCTGTTTTAGTTCAACTTTCAGCAGCAGCCATTACTGTAAAAAAGACTGTCGAATTAATTATTTTTCTGTTCTGTTTTCAAATTTTGGTAAGTTATATTTTCTGTATTATATTGTACAAATGACGTTTGGTCATTATCTTATTGCAAACGTGCTCTGTAACATATATTTGAATTGAATAACTGTGTATTGCGTTTGGATATCTAGCGGAGGGTAGCCATACTAGAGATTATGGATGGGATGCGATCCTACTTGCCATTACAATCGCGTTGCGTATAATTTTATGTGTTTTACAGATTTACAATACCAATTTAATGTATTTGAGAGATATATAAATATGAGACGAACATTTATTTTATTGGTTCTAGGTCTCTCTTTTCATAAATTTGTGAATTCTAGCAGCCATTTTTGAACGCCTTTCATATTCAGAATTTTATCGTGTAACTGATTCAAATAATTATTTATTATTTTAATAACAAAATTGTAATAATTATTATAGTTTATTTATATTCCTTTCTGTTGAAAAGTTCCCAGTTCTCGCGTCTCTAATCATTCCATGATGTCGTGACATCTATCGGAGACTAGCGGTATTAATACTAATATGAAATTAAAATATTTGCTGAAGTTGCATTTTTATCAGTGAATTAATTATAAAATAGGAGAATAATAGTAAAACAAAAAACAAGTTTGATGTGTCCACTGGTAATACAATTTTTAATATTTTCCATTTTCCCATTAGGAGTTAGTTAGTCTCTGTTTTACCGACTGGAGTCAGTTTGCAATTTTTAAAAACATTTCCATTTGTTATTCATTTAAAGTTGTTGATTATATATGTAACAATAATTCATGTTGCCACCAAAGTTGCTATTTTTTTAATTTTTTATTCCTTACAACCAGTTTTGGTAAGTTAAATGATAGTTTGTCATAATAACAGACCCACTTTATGATGGCCCTTCTGTCATCTCAAACTACTACAAGTTGTTATCTTGTGTAAAATTAAAATTCGCTAGTCCTTATATATGTTTGGGGTCTCACATAAGATAGACATATTTCTTTTTTTAATATTATAATGTGTAATAGCGGTTAGTAGATATATTGTTGGTTACCCTTTGAATTATTGTGGTCTTGTTTATATTATAGGTTAGGTAAGAATGGGCGACGAAAAGCCAATGTCTGCAAGTACAGGAGCAATCAAGAAAAAGAAGGATGATAAGGGCCGCCGTAGAGACCAGCGATCCTGGGATAATATACTTAGAGGTGTTAGTAATATGTCTGAGGCTGACAAAATAGTCGTTATACAGGAGAAGTATAATGAAATTTATGCGGAGCTTCGTAAAACCTCCTCCACCCTTGTTGCTATGGAAAAGCAGTATGCTATGCTGCAGAAGGAGAGGGACCATACCCAGACTGAACTAACTAAGAACATTTTAGCTAAGGCTAAATTGGAGAGCTTGTGTCGTGAACTCCAGAAACACAATAAAGTAATAAAAGTATGTAACATTGAATTTACCATCCGTAAGATATAAGCTACCTCACGTAACCTTTAACATTAGCATACAAAACGCCTTTAAATGATAAATGTTTGTGTTGCTAGTCACAATAATTTCTTTAAGCTGTGTGAATATACACATTTCTAAATAGCGTTTTATATTTCAGGAAGAAAATATTACTCGTGTAAAAGAAGAAGAGGAAAGACGTCGTGAAGTCGCCACCAGCTTTACCGAGAAGTTGAACTCTTTGACTAACCTGATGGATGAGAACAAGGATAAGAGCGTACGCCTTAGAGAGGAAAATATGAGTATGACTACTAAATTAACAGAACTTTATGACCAATTTCAGGAACGTGAAGGCCATCTAGCCAACATGAATCGCCAGATGGATTTGCAGAAACAACTGTCGGAAACTCAACTTAAAAAACTACAAGTTGAGATCGAGAATGAACGTAAGATTTTTGAACAGGAACGTATGGTTTTAACTGCCAATTTGGAGAGGAGTGAGCAGACTAATCGTGTTCTTGAGGCAAACATGAAGAGTTTACAAGATCATCTAGAAATCTACAAAGGGCAGTATACTGACTTTGAATCTACCATGGCAAAGAGTAGTAAGGTAAAAATTTTCTCTTGCGGCTGTGCGAGAAATCCGAGGGGACAACTTCTCGTTGATTTTATTTTTTAATAGGTTTTTGATGCATTTAAGGCTGAGATGGCGATCCTACAGAAAGCAAATTCCACATTGGAGCAAGAGAGGAATGAGTACCTCGCACGTTGGCAGTCATGCACTAATTCGGTTGTCCAAATGTCTGAGATGCATCAACAGACTGTTGCCGAACTGAAGGTTTATGAGAAGAAGATGCCTCTGCTGGAAAGAATTTGCCGTCAATTGCAAGCTGAACGATCTGCGTACCAAAGGCAGTTGGTGGATCATAACATTAGCCCCGTTTTTGTACCACAATCCCAAGATGATCAGCCTGATCCCCGCCCGAGCACAAGTACTCCGCCACCGACAACAATGTCGCATTCATCTCATCATAGAAAACTCTCCAAGAAAGAAAAATTGTTAGTTGCGCTTAAAAGCGAGCTGAAAGTAATGGAGGACCAGCTCAAGGTAAGAATTTATTTAATATTTAATTAGTATTGGTGACTTAACTTTTTTTTTTCTAACTACATTAATACTTGGGGCATTCGGTTGACGAAAATAAAATGTCTGATCACATATTTACATTTTCCAATTTATGAATTGCTTAAACGATTTTGCATAAGTAATACACGAGTTAGAAAACAACTCGGAAAGTTGGTTTAAGGAAAGATTTTCTTGAATATGAATGCCCCTGTGTAAAAAAAGTTATTATTTTTTTTGAAATACAGTTTGTTCAAATGTAACTGTACTTTAAAAGTATACGGGTAAATAAAACCATGGTTTTTAATATATTTAAAATCTCTCACAAATGTTGTATACGGTATGTCACAGAAGTAACTGTGCCTCCAAGTTTTCTTACAATTCTTGATGAATACATTGAGATTTGGTTATTTAGTTATCCAAATTTAAAAATTGTATTTTAAAAACTGTAAAAAAAGTTGGGAATCAGGTACTGTCTATGATGCTCGGCTTGTTGTTGCAAATTTTCGGCTTTAAGGTACAGTTTTATGCATCCCCTTCCACTATTCCTTTTCTTAGTATATTTCAGTCCTTATATGAAATAAATTGCTGGGAAAGGGAATTTAACATATTTAAAAATCTAAAGAATCTTTGATACTAAACTTGTTTATTTTGCTTTTGGTTTTATGTTTTTTTAACAAAACGTTGAAGCATTTCATTTTGAAATTAGAAATTTAGAACATACTTTTTTTATAATTTTTAGTTCATAATTAGTATCGGAACATATTTTGATCCATCATAACTAGTAATAAAAGAATGAGTATGCCAAATTTAAAAGAAAAAGTCTATATGTATGTCCCTTATGAAATATAAGCCTTACCCATTATCTGTGAATTATTTTATGTAATGACTTATACTAGTCTCATAATTTCAAATCCTAAATTTTCTTTTGATTGGTATATTTCATTCTGTTGTACAGAAAAAAGTGACGGCTAAAGAGAGGGAATTAACAGCACTTAAAAGCGAATTGAAATTAGTGGTGGAACAGCGTAAAGTAAGCATCACTTTTCTTGTTACTTTATCTAACTCGGTAACATTTTATTTACTTTCTTATTTGTAGAAAAATACTTGGAGCATTTTTCATCAAAGGTTTATGTTTGCACAAATATTACTACACTAGTAATAAAGCTACATGAAGAATACTACAAGTATAAATAGGGGCCACCCTCTTCTTTGCTTCTGTAAATAAACAATATTGCGGGTGCTCTTGATCCGATCCAATTACTCGCATTAATTCATTTTAGACATTATAGGGTCATCATGTTCTGCCCTAAATCTGGTCTCATTCTTTGCTGAATCAGTTTAGTGGTCACTATTTCAAATATTTTTGCATGTACGTAAGTATATCGGGTGACCATATAGAGCAGGAACAGGCTCCATTTCTTTATTATATAAAATAAAAATTTGTAAGTTTAGAGAAGTGAACAAGGCAACATTTGGCAAACTATGAATATTGAATATGTTGACAAAAATCCATTCTTTTAAATTACCAAGTACCAAAATATTCCTTGTATTTCATGGCCTATTTATTTTTAGTTAATTGGGTTATATTGAAATCAAATGATATGTGGGACAAACGTTTATTGCAATAAAATAATTAGCCCGGTTTACTATAAATAGTAATGAAGTTCAAGGTACTTCTGGTTAAACTGGAAGTACTGGAATGTTTTTTGGTACGCCAAAAATGTTCTATTCATGTCTCGTTTACCTCCATAAATTTTAAAATTTTTGTATATCCTGAGGAAATGGCGGGTTGGTTCGTCTCCTTGTGGTCACACGATATATCGGTCACACTTAGTTTTTGGGGTTGACGCTAATATTTAAAAAATTGCTATAGTTTTTGGTTTTTAGCATCAATAGGCTTTGAGACATATATTGAACATGGCGTCAACCACAAAGTTCGTAAGAAATGATCACCAACGGCTTAACTTTAAATTGGGTAACTTCTTATAACCTTGAGTAATTCAGACTAAATTTCTTATTTTCAAGGTTATTTCTTCAATATGTAATCAATAAATACAATTTTCTTTTTGGACTAGTTTACACTAAGCGTATGTGGATAATTGTGCTTTATTTTATTTTTAAACTATATGTAAGGCATTTTGTTCTCCATCATATTACAAATTTTCTTATAGGTTGCCAGCAGACAGCAGGAGGTAGCTAGGGAGAACCAAGAGGCAGCTATCAAGATCCAGGCGCAAGAGGCAGCTATCAGAGCCCAGTTGGCAGAAATTGATCTTTTGGAAGAAGATGAGCCCCAGCCAGGGACATCCTCTCAGCCGGATAAGCCTGTCAAAGTCGCCAAAAGCCACCCAGTAGCCACTATCACTCAGAAACATGTAGCCAAAGACAAGAGTTCCAGCTCATCTTCTTCAAGCGACAACTATTTAACTGATATGAGCCTAGATGCAATTCCTCTTTATAAACCAGAGGGGACTACTGATATCATCAAAATGCAGGATATTTGCTTTGTTAGAGAATCAGAAGGATGTACTGATTTGTTGCAGCTGGCACCGGAGGCAGATCAACACATAGAGGTTGATCAACGTAGCGGTAAGAGTATTTGTTTTTCTTATTTTCTTTCTTAATTTTCATGTGAGATGTTTTAATTTTAGTTGCCGATGAGGAGAGTGAGGATCTGCACTGCAAGTCTGCTGTTACCATTGCTTTGAAACAAGCGGATGGCAAGACTGAGATTAATAAGAAATCTTAAGTTACATTTAATAGTTATTTCTTAAATTTATATTTATTACTAGAGTTCATTTCTATTTTTTTCCTCAAAGTTTCGTTTTCTTATGTTATAAGTTCCCAACAACAATGTGAAGAGCTAACTGCTGAAGAATCCATTAAGTGAAGTCAGAAGAAAGAGAAATGATATTAATTAATTACAGTTTATAATACTTAACTATTGCCTACCGAGAGGCGTCAAATGAAGGTAAATTGTTGTTGGATTGTCCTATTTGTTTAAAAGTTTTTAATAAAATTGTTTAATTACAAACTATGGCTCAATGATATCATTCGTCTACACATTTAATAGTTGCAGATGAAAAGTCTGTTGATACAATACCATGAAGTATTCTATAATCTGTTTCCTAAAAGATATTGTCCCTTGATGTTATATAACTATTTTATTCTATTTTCTTCTCTGCACCTAAAAACTAGTAATGAGCATTTTTGTATACAGCATGGAATTAATTATAGGCTCCGACCCGAGCAAAGGATGGAATGATTAGATAGCTATAGGTCAACGAAGTGGGGAGCGCTCTCTGTCAGATTGTTCTATCCTTTATTCAGGCTGGGGTGTACAATTGATTTTCATACTGTATATATAGTATATGATATAACTAAAATGTGACGCTAGTTTTAAGGGAGGGAAAGACATTTAAGTATTCGAGGCAAAAATACAAACGTTTTTAATTAATAAAATGTAGAATAGAATAGAAAATAACTAATCGGATGAGGCTTGGTACATCATAATGCAGCTATAGTAACCAATAAAATTATAGCAACTCTTCAATTGAAGAAATATATTACCGTTTAAATTATTCAGTTAGTAGTGCTTTGCGCCTTATACAAATATGAATAAATACAAGAGTTTATTAATTAAGTTTATTTAGATAAGCATTCTGGCCAGGTAAGCATATCTTTGTATTATTATGCAGTAGAGATCTAACATATAGCTAATTCTATAAATGAACGTTTCTATTTTAAATTTGTAAAATCGCCCTCTGAGGAAATTCTAGCGATATGGCTACTATGGACATTTCACTGATTTAATATCGTCTATAACCTTTTATAGCTCTTTGTTTTGTACAACAAATGATATTCTAGTACTTTTTAAAGTGTAAATGGAACAATTTATTTAATTTTATTTTTACATACACTGCCCAACAAGCAAAACCCATTTAGGGAGCAGGACAAGTACACAAGAGTGTATGGCTACAGTACACAATATAATAATAGTATAAATAAAACATGATAAGGTAAACAATATAAATAATAATACGAACAATTAATTAATGGTCCGAGAAAAAAAATTAAAATTTCTTCACTACATAGCATGTTTTTATGGACCTCAGCGTGCAATGAAATAATATATCAAACTTTTTTTTAATATAGCTTTAAATATTCTGAAGACTAGTATTCACTTTTTGTACACCATGACTTTAAATCGTGGTCAGGTCAAAGATATGGCTAGTCCAAAAACAAATGCCGTTACCTTAAGCACCACAGCACCACTTAAATATTTGTTATTTAAGGCTGTAACTGTAAAAGCAAACATTTTTGTCTATATTAGCGAGACATATGTGTCCTATACAGACCACATCCTTTTAAAAATAAAAACCGATTACCAAACCTCCCCATTTTGGCTAACTTGTGTTACTTTAACATTTTTAATTGCTCCACCAAGTATTTTTTACCATTACTTTTTATTTTTGATAGGAAAATTGACCCCTAGAAGCTATATGAGGTGCGTGTGTGTTATAAATATTATATATTATAAATGAGATAAGATATAGGCAACTTTAAATATTAGGAGGTGTAATGGTGGTCATCTGCTCACTATTCACCCAGGCGCCAATGTTTATTAATTTGAAATCTGAAATTTTATTTTGAAGCTATATAGCCATCATTTATTCGATTTCTTCGAAGTAGGAATAGTGTTTTAATTTCAATGTAATAAAATAGGGACACTATTAATAATTTCATCAATAAGCAAGAATTTGCAAAATGGAAGAAATAAAACACAGCAACTTCGTCCTCCATTTTATAATTCAGAATCCAGAATAAAGATTTCTGACCTGTATAGTTTGCGTCTGTTCCAATTTACGATATTGTTGAGCATAAAATGCCATTATATAATTTGTGCCAATATCAATAATGCAATAACAATAATAATCAAATAAAAGTTCAAGAAATAATAATATTTTGGTTGAGGTATACCTGTCTCTATATTAAGTGTTTCACAGCATAGTAAACGTTTAAATGTAATTACCTATCTCAAATATTGTTTTTTATTTATAGATCACGACGACATATCCACGCGAAAAAATTCTTTTGCGAGTTAAAAACAATAAAACGTGAAATAATCTCGAATTTTATACTTATAGACATTACTGGTTTATGTAGCATCCTAGTTTTCGTTTTGTGTATACATTATTTCTATTTGCTGAACTATAATAGGTGCCTTCTCAACTAACTTTAAATTTTTTCGTAGAGTGCTTAATTTTTAATTTTATCTCAGTGGTATTATGACAATTAAAACACTGTTAGTTGGCCCTGTCAAAAAGCAAGTGCGCGTCGTTTGCAATGTTGTGTTAATTTATTTTGTGCTTAAATTTTAAAATAACTATTAAAAACTTCTCAAATAGTTCATATTTGGATAGGCAAGTGGCAAGTGGTCAAAATTATTATATTATAAAATAACGCGATATAAACTGATGTGCTAGATACGTACAAGCTACGGTGCATAGGAACTATATTGGTTATGGTACCAAATCGAAAACTTAAGTTTAAAGGTAGGTAGGCAGATTTTGTGCATGTAAAAAGATACATACTTTTATTATTTTAAGTTTATCTGGATTCTGGAAACTGGGAAACCAAATTTCACCAAACGTTTTAAATACCTCTATTCCTATTTATTTAAATGCGCGATTGTTCGGTACATTTCAGCACTCTTAGTACTTGACACTTCTTACAAAATTATTAATAAAGTATTAAATTTAGTCTCTTCCTTTTTTTGGGATTTATTGCCATATTTCTGGAAATTACTACGCGACAGTCCCCCTAAAAGACTCAAAAAATTATTTTTATTAATAATTCTGTTCTTTTAATATCTTTACCTGAAATTTTGCACACACATTTATCTTATGCAGATAAACTTTTTTGTGCAAATTAGGTAAAAAAAGTAAAAGTGCAAACGGGGAAAAGGGGGGTTATGATACCCATTAACCACCCAACTATTTAGAGACCTTGTGCACAGTTAGAAAAATTCAATAAAATAAGAATTATAAAAAAAACTAGTGGTGTACACATTTTTGCTTAGAAAACCTAGATTAATTATAATTTAACTATACCACTGACGTAGATAAAAGAAGCAACTAAAAATACTAATTTAAAGAAAATATTTTTCCTTAAATTGCTTTGCACCTTCTACAATAATTCATTCTCGTAATTGCTGCTCATTTAAAATTGGTACCGAATAAACAAAATCTTTCACCACCCTAAAACTAAAAATATTTTTTTTTTATCTATATCCAGCAAAAATTTGGACACCGACTGTCGGTAGTGAACACCCTCCGAGTTAATACCACACAACTAAATTTATTGGAATATCTCGTTAACCAAGTCTAAATTAAAGTTCTAAATTAAAATTTTATGTTAGGGAAATAAGTATTTAATCTAAAAATAAATATCTATAGAGATCATAGGAGTAGGCATGAGAAAAAATCTTAAAAATAACAGAATTGTTAATAAAAACAATTTTTAAAATTTAAATTTTAACACCATAAGGAAACTACGTGCCAAAATAAAAATCCACACTATAAAAGTCGCATTATTTTCATCCAAAGAATCTGTGGTAAACGACTTGATCTACTTCTTCTTAACACCCTGTATATGTTGAATTGATCTAATTATCCTAAACAAATATTATAAACTAAAGATGGCTATATTAAAATTAGCTTGAAATTTTCTAGGCAATATTAAATTTAAGGACATTTTGTATTATCATAATTTTTAATTCACGTGATGGGGAAAAGATTTACAATCAATTTGGACGGTAAAATTGATTTACCACAATAATTAATTCAAAATTTATTGCTGTAAATAAATTTCACCGTCCAAATTCCTTGCGAATCTTTCTCCTATTTTTTATATTGTAAGTCACCGAAGTAACCCAAGAAAATCCTAGAATTTTGTATTAGGAAAAGAGAGACGAGGTCCTCCAGTTCACCATGGAGTCCTATACCGGGTGTCCACGATATTACTAGCCAGCCTATAATTTTTTTGTAAAAAAAGATACCGATTTAAAATTTTGGGAAGTTGTATGGTTGAATATGGTGCATATTTTGATTGCTTTAACTTCTGATTTTCATTTCCGGTTTAACCGGAAACAGTATAAACTTTGTTATTTTTAATTGTTATTGTTATTCAAAAAGACTGCTCAACTTTACTCACACTGCGAAAATATTACCACTTTTTCCATATTGACGTGTTCTTCCCACTGTACAGAACAAGTTTAATATTAAATCTCTTATATTTCGATACGAGTGGAATTTCAACCTTTCCAATTTCATAATTTTATGTATCCAGTATTACAGTTTTTTGTACATACCTACTTGAGTACAATAATATACTATTTAAAAAATATGAGCAATTCCGAAGTGCATATAAAATAATTACCTAAGTCCACTATGCTACAAGCTTTCTTAATTGGGTTAATTATCTCCCTAATTCATTCACAAAGATGCCTTACGAAATAAGTAATTTGATATTTTAATATTTTGTAATAATTTCGCATTAAAAAAGTGACAAATGATTACATCAGTACCATCTGCATTTCGAGCTCATACCTACATATTCAAATTTTTATTAAAATTTCCAATTTGTAATAGAGTATATTTTTATATCGAAAGCTTTGAGATATTTCCCAATACTTACCTATTTCCTCGCTTATTTCGTAACGGTTTAACGTTGCGAAGACTGATAGTTCGATAAATTAAGTGTTTTCTTTCATGTATTTGTCACCCTGACCCTCATATTATAATTATTATACAATAATGCACAGCTCCTAGGGGAGGGTATAAAATGTTATGTAATGTGTCCACGGATCGGACCGAAAGAGAAAATTTACGATTCGATAAATTGAATTTACCAAGTGGTCAAACGGGGTAAAAAAATTTTCCCATCAGTCGCCAGTATCCTGGGGGTTTCAACACGTATTCATTGTTTAGTTGGGTGATTCTAAAAGGTATGGCCAAATTGATACAGCGCCAACAGGAGACCAAAATAGGTTGATTCAACCCAATTTACCTATATACAAAAATGCACCCCTAAGAAGTTACAGCCCTTTAAATTTCAAATAAAAAAACTTTAATTATTGATTATTCCCAAATGGCTGTAGATATCTTTTTCTAATTTAGTGTACATTCATTACCAATAAACGCCAATGTTTTGAGATTAACAGCAATAAAATACATTAAAGGGTTAACCAGCCTACTTGTACATTAAATAATAATCAAACAAAGAAAAAGCTATGCTACGCTGATGAGGAGCAATAACTCCGAAACACGTGTCCGTAGCTGCATCATGTTTCTTTCTTGGGGTAAATGGCAAAAACTTTATCTATTAAATAATAATATTACATATTTGCTACTGAGGTTAAAAATAGTTCGATGCATCTTCTTCATTTTTCTTGTTTAATTTGCAAACTATTGATATTATCAAAAAAATAAAAGGTAGAAAAAAGTTTCCAAATTAAATTATCTATCAAATGATACTGGAAAATCGACTATACGTTAACGCACAGAAAAATAAGGGTGTGAAATAAAGGGTGACTGCCCCTAAATTACCCCATCCCTTTAATGTATTTTATTGCTGTTAATCTCAAAGCATTGGCGTTTATTGGTAATGAATGTACACTGAATTAGAAAAAGATATCTACAGCCATTTGGGAATAATCAATAATTAAAGTTTTTTTTATTTGAAATTTAAAGGGCTGTAACTTCTTAGGGGTGCATTTTTGTATATAAGTAAATTGGGTTGAATCAACCTATGGTCTCCTATTGACGCTGTATCAATTTGGCCATACATTTTAGAATCACCCTGTATACCACAATTAAATTCAATGTTAATAAAATAGTTGCAGTAGTCAGGAAGGCCAAGATGCTATAATTGCTACACCAAATTTGTAAAAAAATCTACAGTTGGTAGAAAAAGGGCTGGAGAAAAAAAAATTAAATTAATATGTAGTGTTTATACATTTTAAGCTAGTTTAATAGACTATATTATTTTCTGAAAATCATTCTAAAAGCTAAAGTGCCTACAGCTAAATGGACAAGCAGTCAGACATGCTAAATCATTTTTCAGGCATTTAAGGACCTCAATTTCGTCAATTTATCCGCTATCGAGGCTTTGCCTCATACGAAATCCACGCAAAATCAGGCACACCTCAAAGGTCGGTTCTTGGACCGTTGCTTTTTAATATATAATTTCAAAGTTAAACTGTGATTTTTTATTATACGCCCATGATTTGAAAGTTTTCAGCTGTATATACAAATATCGAGTCGCAAGTGCAGACGAAAGTGACAAAATTAACTTAAATTTGATAATTCAAGCAGTCAAGAGGTTCTGGTGTCCCAGTTTGCGCCATTGGATTCCTCATAGTTCTTTCTATCTATCTTCATGAATTTTTTCATAATTTTGGAAAACAGATTTTTTTTCATAATTTTGGAAAACAGATTTTTTTCAGTACAAATTTCTATGTGCGACGGTTTGTAGAGGAACTTAAAATCCATGTACTATCTCCCAAATGGAATGAGATAGAGCAGTGCCGTTTATTCCAGTCGACTTGTCTTAGTCTTCTTTATCTCCATGGATTATTTGAGGATTTTTTGGGACAAGTTTTTCTCGCCGAAAGAAGAAAAATTACGAAAAATAAAAAATCTGCAGGAATATTTAGAAAAATCCAGTTTTTCTTCAAGGATCAATATCTCTGAAATAAATGAAAATTCCTATAAACAGTTAGGCTTCATTATAAGAAACTCGAAGAATTTTGAGAACTCCAACACATTTTTTCTGCAATTTAATGAGTTTGTTGTGTGGAATCGTGTATGAAACGCTTCCATACTTTCATGAAGAGGCTGTCTACCCTTCCAGAGCCTTTCCACACAATGAGTTACTTTAACAAATTTGACACTCCTCAAATTTTGGAAATAATTTAGTTTTATTCACTCAGTATGTACTTTATTTTACTTAAATATCCCTCGAACTTAAACTCACCCTTATATGCAAAGTGTTATCATTTTAATTCCGTTAATTGCACTATTAAAAGATTTTAAATTCAATAAATCATCTAACCGAACCCATTTTTGATTGCACTATATCCTGTTTTAGGTATTTCCAAATTTTTGGCTTACTGTTTACCTTCGGACACCTGTTAATTAATTGGTGATGACCCCGTATCGATACGAAAACGTGTGCTGGAGTCGGAACTCTTCATTTTATCATTGATACCGTTAGTCGGCGCGAAGAAGACTGGGTCACATTTTCTTCAGTCTTTAGTGTAAACAGTTGAGGCCAGTGGCTAGTTAAGAAGTCGAGAGCGATCGGGCACGTTCTTAAATGGACAATCGATCCGAAGTTAATTTGTTTTGTTTATAAGTGCAACTTGTGATTGGTTTTACATAAGTGCAACTATGAAGTGTGTTAGTATTTTGTTATTTATAACGATTTTTGGTAAGTTTCGCCGATGGTTGATTATTTTTGTAAATAATTAATTGTAATTTCAGTTCAGTTTGGTTACAGGTTTGATATAGTTTAATTTCGATTAACCAGTAATTCTTGTTACAAATCTTGTTGAAAACAATTTCATGTAGAATGAGGTTATTTTAATTATATCGAAATATTTGTTGCTAAATACGTCTGCTAATATCGCAAACTTATTTTAGATATATAATTGATAGTTATCAGATATCGCATAATTAAAATTAAAAATAATCTGTACATTGCGTTTTTCTATATAACAACTCTGGGTTTCCCACATTTTCGTCGGATCGTCAAATTTTTGCGGTCCATATTTGTAACCTGCGCCCCGACCTGCTTATTGTAATTAAATACAAATTTTACGGACAAATTTTTTGGCGGCTCTCATTATTAATTTGAAATGCTCTAATGACTACTAACCATAATTTAAATGTCATTATAACATTTATTATAAGTGCACGATTTGTCAAATATAAAATAGCTTAGAAGAAGACTAATGCAATAAAAATTTGTTTAAATCATAACATTCCTGAATAATAAACTTTCAAAACTTTCATTTACTGCGGTAGTATACCTTATCTTGATAAAATGTTATTACTAATATGCACTGACCTGTAGTAAATTATTATTATTAACGAAGAAAGTCTACCATTGTGATTCGTACTGATTATGTACTCGTACATATCTAACTCCTAAAAAATGTTTTGTTTTAAGAGCTATGCATAAAATAATAAGTACATAAAAATGCATAACAATCTGATAAGCTAGGAATGCTGTAAAAAAACTGTTCTTATATCAATTCCTACCAGTTACTTAATTTATTGTTTTGGGCATCAATGAATAGGATCAGCCAGTTCGCCAGAAGGATTTAAAATATCGGGTTAAGAAGGAAATAACTTTGATGACAAGAACATCTCACCAATGTGAAGAGAAACTTTAGCATAAGCAAGATATTGCGTAAATATCAGTGGTCAACATTTTAAATAATTATTATTATACCGGGTGGCCACGAAAGTATTGCCTACGGAATAACTCGGTTATTATAAAAGGGAGATTGTTGAAATTTAGAATGTCTGGTCTAGCTGGAAGCGACTCTCATTTTATTATTTTAAAACGGAACACCCTGTATATTTTTTATATTTTCCTATTCATCATGAAATTCTGATTTCAGCGATGTTAGTGACACATCGCTGAAATCAGAAATTCATGATGAATAGGAAAACATAAAAAATATACAGGGTGTTTCTTTTAAAATAAGAAAATTGAAGTCACTTCCGGCTAGACCAGACATTCTAAATTTCAATAATCTCCCTTTTATAATGGAATTTAAATGTCAAAAACTGAAAAAAGTAAGTAGGTCCGGTCAGAAATCTATATCTTTTATAATAATCGAGTTATTTCGTAAACAACACGTGGCTACCCAGTATATATTTTTTAGATAATATCAAGGATAGTATGATAAAGTAAAAGATTGTTTGTTTCTTGATTCGTTCAGTTGTTTTCATAACTTCATAATTCGTTAAATTATAATAAATAATAATAATTTGTATTTCGCTTTTTGAAATGTTTAGGATTCTATAACAAAAGTGCCATGTGATAATGTCATTTTTTAAATAATATTTAAAGCAAAGCAAAACATTTTTGGGGGTCATGGCCGCCTAGATGTAAAATTAAATTAGCTCAAGACCCGTTAGTTATAATATTTTTATCTCATTGTGGCATAATTGTATGCAAAATGCCTCTCCGTGTCCAAAATTATAGGAATATATACAGGGTGTTTCGTTTAAAAATTCAGAATATGACTAATCATTCGAATCAATGGAAATTAGCTATTATTTCATGTAAATAATTTATATACAAGGCGTTTAGAGCCAAGTTTCAAGTTAACTGCTTTTATTTCCGTTAACATTGTTGTGTCCAATTTAAAATTTTCAGAAAAATTCGCCTTCCTCGATTTAATTTACTATTTAAATAAACATTAGAAAACTAAAACAAAATTTGTATGACATACTGTCTGGATGCATTGTATACCTACTAGGATTTACTTTGTTTAAAAGGTACCGGGTGTCCCATTATATTTTGACTCTTTTTAAACCTGTATAACTTTTGAACTAGTTGAGATAATGAAATGAGGCTGTCGCTAGTCTTTTTCCTTTTTCCTTAGAGTGCGTCTTTTTTTTGTCACTTCCAGTTTAACCGGAAATGACAGCGTATTTTCGGGGATAGGGCAACTTTATTATTTCAAATGGAACACCCTGTATATGTTTTCACAATAATTGGAAAGCCCATTGTTTCCCCTTTTAAAAGATTCCATATTTGTCATGGAAATTATACAGTGTGATGGTTTTATAAGCTTTTAAAATAAATACTGCATTTTATCGAAATGCTACGAAAAGTAGACAAAGTAGACTATGTAAATAAAAGCCAGCGCATTTTGAACATCTTTTGTAACTACATAATGTGTATTATTTTGTTTATGCCTTATTTGCTTAATAAATATCCTATTACACTTTGTTATATCGAATTTCATATGTACCTACCTACATTTTCAATATTAGCAATTGAAGTAACACGCAATTGTTAATAAACTAATTTGACACAAGTGATGTGTCTTTTATTTCCATAGACTACTTTGTGAATCATTATTTTTTTCGTAACATTTCGATAAAACGAAGTTTTCACTTTAAAAGCTTATAAAACCATCACTCTGTATAATTTCTATGACAAATATGGAATTTTCGGGAAGGAGAAACAATGGGCTTTCCAACTGTGCAATATACAGGGTACTCATTTGAATTAATAAAGTTGCCCTATCCCCGAAAATACGCTATGGTTAAACTGGGAGTGAGTTCAAAAGCTATATAAATTTAAGAAGGGTCAAAATATAATGGGACACCCGGTATTACAATCGTGCTTGATATTCTGTGATTACTTGTTTGATTAAATATTTCATATTTTTGTAATTCAATTGTACTTTATTGAAGAGAGATCAGCTTAATGATTTTTTTTAAATGGTAATTTTTGACAAAAATCTAATTAAAACAATTAAAATCATCCATAAAATAATTATGTTGTAAAATGAAAGGGGAATTAATTCCCCTACGGCTGTAATCAGGAAAAAGAAACAATTCCTGATGTAAAAAATATTCGAGGTGTTCATTAAAAATAAATTTTTCACTATTTCGCTCGCCATTTCGTGACTTTCGCAAGGCTCAATTGTTTTTTAAAAGGCATTCCGCCGCCTCACAGTACGTCAAACGATTTTTGTATTTACATTTCTTTAATATCTTATTCAATAATAAGAAATCGAAGTGGGTCAAATTGGACATAATTTTTAATTTTAAACAACAAATTTTTTGGCACTTGCTTCTGAAACACAAATACATAAAAATAAGTTTACTAAATTTTGCATCACAGCATTAGTTCAAGCACCTAGCTTAATCCAGGATATGAGATTTAGTGATGGTCCTTTTCAAGATCTCGAGCCTTGCGTTGGAGTCTTGCTCAGTTGAATAGATAATAAAGACATTTGAATATGATCAATAGAATATGATAATTATTAAAACATTCAGTGTAACTGATTGAGGCTAAAACCTGCAATATAAGTATAAATTAATAAATAACTTCATTACCCTGCAGAAACCTTGAATAAACAATTATTTCTAATCGAGATAGTATCTGCAAGCAAGTACTTATTTTAATATTAATAATAATCATTGGCTTAGAAATTGATTATTAAAAATTCAAGCATGGGTGAAGTTACTATTGGGTGGTAATTAAAGTAGTAATTATGTTAACTTTAAATTGTCCTGTATAATGTTTTGTCAGGTAGAGCCTGTGGAGATTTGTCAACAAAAATTGAATAAGAAAAATGTGATCAAAGTTATATTGGTTGCAGGTTGCAGCCAATTATATTTGTTTTATAATTGTTGCAATGCGTGTAACGAAAAATTTTATAATGCATCTCGGGGTTCAGGTTTAAACGATTTTTTTGCCCGATTTTAAAGAGAAGAATTGCAGTACTGTTTGCAAAATAATATTTTCTATTCTACTAATTCTTAATAAATTTGAAAATAACCTCATTCTACTGTTCTGTAAAATATTTAGCATGTAAAAAGTAGCTTCTCGTTACTATACTAATAAATGTAAAATACTTGAACGATTTCGTTTGCTAATATTGTAATTTCTTAGTAGACTTTATTCATTTGGTAAGATACTATCAATGTTACTACAAAATTCTGTAAAATGTAGGTCAGTGGGTATGTGTTACGATTCACCAAATATCTTAAGTCCGGTCCAGCATTCACGTTGCTTGTTGGATAATTTTCAGTCAAAAGGTAGCTACGTTATAGCATATTTAGGCGTATAAGGTTTATTTTTGCCATATGCGGAAACAGTGGCGGCAGGTGAAATTTAGGTTAGCCATATCTTGGCAGGGGATTGAAGCCATACTTTAAGGCATGGTTTTTCAAATTGGGGGTCGCGACCCCCGGGGGGGTTATAATCCCATATAAGCAGTTGATCAGAAAAAATCAATCACATGTACTAGAAAACTTTTTTTTATTAATTAATTAATGAATTTTAGTCAAATATTACATAGTAAGGGGGTCGATTTACTTTATTTTTGGCTTTCTCTGGGGGTAGTGACACTAGAGAGGTTGAGGAACGATGGTTTAAGGCATGACTACCAAGACTAAATGAGGTAGTTTTGTGAAAGCAACTGTTGAAATGGGCGAAAAAGGGTTGCTAATTGATGTATGTTTGTTTTTTAAATGTATTACCCCTTTCTTGGCTTTGCATGATACGTTTTATAGCATGTAGTTATGAAAAGTAGTTGTTTTAACAGATTCGATAATAATTGCATTCTAAAATGGTTTCGCTGATTTTCATGTCCAATCACATCAATATAAATACAGTGTGACCCATTTGAAATTAGGACACCTCTGTAAAGTGTTTATTTTTGGTCCGATTTTGATCAACTTTTTTTTTAGATTATTGCCCTTGGAAAACGGCATTTTGTGGCAAATTGATAGATTTCTAACACAAAAATCAAGGGCTACTTTGCAATTTTTTGCGGCGAAAATTTGAGAAATCGTATTAGAGATTTTTTGCGTGAAAACTAAGTGTATTCGGCGTCCCCTAAATTGGGTCGGTGCCAAATTTCATCCAAAAGTACCGCATGTTTATAATTTATATTACTTTTAAAAATTAGTTTATACCTACTCGGAAATGTTCAAATAACCTTCTCAATAAAATAATTTGTTTATGAATTGTTTTTTTTTTTTACTTATATTATGAGTTACTTGATGTTCACAAGGCATTTCCGGGTATAAATTAATTTTTAAAAGTAGATAACATAAATTTTTACCATGCTTTTTGGACTTTTGGATGATACAGACTCATTTTAGGGGATGCTGAATACAGTGGCGTATTTCTTGAATTCTCGTAGGCGTTGTTTTTTGTGATGTTCCCAATTAATGCAATTTATATCTTTACAAAATGAATGAGCAATTTTGAGCTATCCTTCTGATGATTTCCAATAAGAATAAAAGAACATGTAACCATAATGAATAAACTTTGTGGTAGGTTAAATATTTTTTAATTTCAATAATTTCGTGTTTTAATTCTGTTATTTAATTCAGTGTTTTATAACATATAGTTATGAAATCTAGTTGATTTAATGGATTTGACAATTGCGTTCCAAAGTGGTTTCAATATTGTTTTCTTTGCATGCTATGAATTATATCATTTAATGCAATGTTTTATAACATGTAGTTATGAAAAGTAGTTGTATCAACAGATTCGACAATATAACTGCGTTCTTAAGTGGCCTCAATGTTTGTAGAGTTTCCGGGTTTTCTTTCGCGTTGATTATTTTCAATCCTTGGCGTTTCGATTATCTTGTCTTGGTCTTGTTCCGACGCTCAGCATAATCAGTATTTTACTGCCTGAATCGAGAACATCACAGATGTATTGTTCACAAAGTTCACAAGGTTGACACCCAACTGTAACACGTGACAAACCACGTGAACTAAAGCCACGCCTATCGATGACGTAAAAGTCCTGACTCGTCACAAGGCCACCGAAACGAAGCCACGCCTTCTGTAAAACGTATAAATATGGGAGCTCGGACTAAATGGTTTCAGTTCGTTTCAGACGAAGACGAGGACTGTTGGAGCGTCGAGAATTAAGAATAATTAACATGCAAATTATTAGCCCGAAACTCTTTTACAAATAAATCAGCCTCGCTGTTTTTTTTTAATATTTGACCGATTCTAGCTGTTTAATTTTGCTGTATGGCTTAATTGTCAGAAAGTATTTTAGATTTATATATCCGGTCATTTCTCGAATGAATTTTTGCTGTTACTCAAACATTCTATCCTACTAATTTTACGACGAACTATATAAATCTGCCTGCCAATAAATCAAGCTCTTAAACGAAAAATAGAATTATAATTGGTCAATTATGTATTTTGCAAGATCCAGTTATTTGATTTGACCCTATTTTTAACGCTTCATTTCAATTTGAGAGAAGTGTGATAGAAGTAAGATCTGAGTGTCATACTTTTTGTTTGCCTGTTTAGGTTCTTGTGACGAATGAATGAGGATCGAAAGGATCTGTGCGATCCGAACGCCACCACACCACGATCCCATATCATTTAATTATTCAAATAAAAAAATAATTCGACCTATTAGCTTCAGCCAAAATAATCATACAAATAATAAAAACTATTTATATAAACAATTTCGCGTTATTACATGTATGAGGAAACAATAAGAGAAAATATATGAGCTATTATGTCCATAACAAAAGTCATAATATGTCACTTTTTATTGTTTATTACGTTACAAGAGAATTTAGCAATTAATTTTGTTATAAACTTTCTCTTAATTATCTATTGATATTGGCCATCATTTAATCGGGTTAGCTATTTTTAGAACAACGCTAATTCAACTCAAACCGAGTTTAATTAGTAAAGTGGCATTTTATTCACTTTACAAAGACGCGCCACGGTGAGATGTAAAAATATGCGATAAAGTAGCACATCTTCAGGAAGACTGAAATGAATGGATTGGACCGGATTTTAAGTTAACGTTTAATGAACGGATTTGTTTATACTTTAGCACGTAAATATGATTTCAGGAATTGAGGTATTAATGTAAATCCTGGACTGAAAGGACTAACTCATCTGTAATTAAGAGCATAGTACTTTATCCATTAAAAAAAATTTTACTTGCAGGCGGGACATGGCGGTTAGGCCGACCGACCTGTGTTTTGGAATCAGATTTCGGATTTATCCTCAACTGTGCTTTTAAGAAATCTGGGCTGTTTCGAGTTAGAAATCTTGGTGGCGTGAAAGCTCACATAGGCCTGGGTAAATTCTATCTATCTTTGCTCTAGCGTCCTTTTAACTTAAAACGATTTAATTCTGTTGGAAGAAGTATCATTTTAAATTAAGGGCACGCTACTAAAGTTATTTCATCTATCACTACGCATGTGGAATATTATGTAGAGTAGCTAGTATCATTTTTCATCTAACACTTTCATTTCACATCAAATAATGTAAACGACTGCCAACTTAACAACTAAAAAGGGTAGAACCGTTAACACATTGAGAAAAGAAGTTTTTTACAGGGGTGGTAAACATTTTTAGAAAAATAACAAACGATTCTCTTAATGAGAACTGTATATATTTTTCTTTCTATGTCATAACTAACTTTTTAACTAATTTGTATAAATATACACGCGTTTTAAGTAAACTAATCCATATACTTAAAAAAGTACTCTTGTATTAAAGTTCTTCCCTCTTTAGTTAAAACTAACCACTAGTAACATTGTAGTCTTATTTCTCAGCAAAATGAAAAACAAACCTATATGCAAACGCGACAAGAAAAAATAGAAAATCTTATATTTACTAATTATAAAGCGAAGCAGGTTTTAAATATTGTATTCCCAGCGACAGGACATTGGCCATGATTCTCTATTTAGTTTTATTATGCTCGCCACTAATTTACATGAAAGTTACGAAAATTTTGAATGAATAATGTTATATTGACCGTCCTTGCAACAAAGCTAAATGGATGGAAAATGTTAGCAATAAATATTTTGTAACAAATTTTAACACCGTAAGCATTTGAGATCTATTAAGTAATATTTGCCGTATCCGATCCTGCTAAATACAAACTTTCGATTTACGCTACACACACACATTCAGAGACATCTGCAATATTATTACTTACATCTCTAAAAAATTATTTCTTCATAGGATTGTCTAGAGAAAATTGAACTATAAATCCATCCATGAGAATTACCTAAACCTGTCATTTTCCAACTGCCCACGGCCCATAACTTTTTATCACGACTTAAAATGAGTTTAATTTAATTTAAACTCATTCATTATGATGTAAATCCAATCAGTACGGATAACTGTTTATAAATATTTTTGAGATTTTATAAATTTTTGGTAAACAAAGGTATAACAATCTTATAATAAGGATCCCTAGGTGCACATTCAGGATTTGCACTAGTACATTTCCTCTTGAATATTCTCGGTAGTATCTTCTTGAAAAGATTCATCATCTTCACTTTATCTTGTAATAATGACAGATACATGAAACGCTTGCAACGCCACAATCAGCAGGGATCGAAGCAGGTAAACGAGGGACACTATTCAAATATTTTTCTCCTATTCGATGTGGATGTTTAATGTTTGTACATTTATTGTCATTTATAAGGGTTTAAATTATTTTTATTCAAATTACACGAGCTATATCAAAAAACGTAATTTTCTTAATCACGCGTTTCAATGTATTTGCTGATCAAATGTAAATATATCAATTATGCTATTGAAAAGTATGTATGTACAGGGTTATTCCTCATATATTGACACCCCACTTACAGCTGTTATTTGACGAGTTATTAAAAAATTGTAAAGACAAAAGATTTATGTTTCACTCTAAATTTTTAGAATTCGTTGTCAGAAAGAACAAATGAACATCGGAAATGTAATATTTCTGCATAACCTTTATTCTTTAAATGAAACACCCTGTATATGTTTACTGTTTCGTGCTTAAAGAGCACGTTTCTCTGATTCCAAAAATATATAATTTGCCTATGGATAAGCCGTTTTTGAGATATTGTGTCCTAAAGTTTTAAAAACAAAAATAAACAGATGATGAAAAGTGTGATATTGTATAAAAATAATAATAATGCATCCGCAGTGAGAGCAGAATATCGGTAAATATTTCCGTTAAGAGCAGCACCAGCGCGAATTACTTTTAAAAACATTGAAAGCGGATTCAGAGAAATTCTAATAGAGAGAAGCGAACTGTCAATGTTAATGAAGAGGATATTCTGCTCTCGCTGCGGATGCATTATTATTATTTTTATACAATAAACGAAGAATATCACACTTTGAATCATCCGTTTAAGGCATTTTTTTTTTACTTTAACAAAAATATTCACAAATGTCAGTGAATTCATTTGTTCAAAATCTAGACGACGCGGCCATGATGATTCATGGCTCCTAATATGCTTTATTTACTTAAAATTGTTTTTAAAATTTTTAATATTTTTTGAAGTCTTATTGGTTATACTTCCAGATAGATTTGCGATTATTTGACTAAATAAAAAAATCATTATTCCAAAATGGCTTCTGGTCGCCATATTGGATATTTCCCTATTGTCGGACTAAGGTGTGTGATACCTTAAATTAAAGGTTTATTCGTCCATAATAACTTGCCCAAATTTCGAGGTAATCCGACGACGTATAACAAAATGGCAGCATTAAAACAAATTCGATGTTCACACAGCCAACGTGCTCAATTTTTTTGACTCAATGATGCCCGATTATTAATCCTAGTACGTATTTGAATTGAACATAATGAAAGTTTGGACTCCTGCTTCGTGAGAAAGCGCATAAGGGTGCATTTCTGATGCATTTCGAGTGCATCGTTACACTATTTTTTAAATATGTTCGGCTCAGTTGGCCGTAGAAAAATAAAAAATGAATCAAAACACTCGTAAGTGAATAGACTATGGAACTGTTGGGGTATAGTTACATTTAAAAGTACATCCTAACCTCAAAATATCTAAATTTCTTAATTTTTTTTTGATTTTACTAATACGTAATGTAATAAGTGGGGTAAAAATCTTCAGATATTTGCGAAAATTAGAAAAAATATGTATTTTCATACTATAAATACGTGATTAAATAAAAAAAAAAATTTGAACAATTTCGAAAAAAATTAAAACGCTTGCCATTTAATGAGAAAAAGTCGTAGGGTAAACTTTCTTTTAAAGCGTAGGTTTTTTTATGAACATATGCCAGAATCTGTTTATCAAGTTAAAATGTCTTTTTTCTAATTTCCTTCCAGTATTAAAGCGTCACAATCAATAGGGATCGGACCAGGTAAACGAAGGCCACCATCCCAATATTTTTCTCCTATTCGAAACCAGCTTTAAATGTAGATGTTTAAATGTTTCTACATTTATTGTCATTTTTCTAATGTTATGAAGCTTTAAATTATTTTAATTATTAAGTCACATAGATATATGAAACGTCGTTTTCTCAATTGCACATTTCAATGTATTTTCTGACAAAATGTAGATTTATTAACTTTAACCTTTACTTCGAATTTTTTCCTACGTTACCTTTTAAATATTTTTCCATAGATACAAAGGGTTGATTATTCATTTGCGTCATTTTGCTGAATTTTACAAAAATCTTAGTCTCTCAATTCTGTTTGTGATCAACTAAATCTCGACTATATTTTTTAGTAAACTAATAAATATATTTGGTTCTTCCAATGCCATCCAGTTTTATTTCGACACAAATCGGTGTGGCCACATCAGTTTAGATAAGTTAAGCAATATTTCAAAATGGAATTTTCGAAGCTTTCAAATTATCTAATATTTATTTTTTCTATTTATAATGATTAAGCCAACACAAAAGAAGGCTACAGTTATTACTAAGGCGCCCTATAAAACTTGCTGGCGACCGCTAACGATTGTAACGGTCATTGTGAAGGCGATCTCAGTCTTGGGAGAATGTAAAATAATAAAATTATAAAAAACCTTCATCTGTGTGTATTGAACAATCACTTATGTTCATGATTATGCTTTAATTAAATTTAAATTCCGCTAATCACTGCGGTAAGACTTTTCTAATAAAACGTGTTAGTTGGAACTTTCCGTGTTTCAGTCCTCATATAAGACATTTTTCTAATAGCCGATTCAACTTTGATTTGCACATTGGGTACAATACCACAAAGACTTTTTCCGGTACAAAAATTCATACTCTTGAAGTGGCGCAAGTGTGAAAACCACAAAGCCACCCGTTGCAAGGAACTAATTGATCATGTGGTTGGTAATCAATTTCTCGAGTACAAACGCACTATTAGTATATTAAATTAAATGAATGATTTCTTCTTTCGTTTAGTACAAAACCTCTTATTATTTTCTCGCTTGCATATGATCAATGGTTAGTTTTTCATAAAAAATGATGTAAATACAGTAATTTTAAAATTAAATAACGAGTTTTGTCCTACTTAAAATACCATTTATGTTTCACTTTAATACCGTTTAAGTTTAGCGCAGTCATAATTTAAACTTTCATATCCCATAGTATTTTATATCGAGAAAATTAGAGCAATTTTATTTAACGATCATGTTACTATCCTACTTTTCGATGTCATCACCATTACCATTATTATGTCGTTGCAAAGAGAAGCGACTATCAATTTACATTTTTTAGGATTTAGCGTTGGCGATGAGTTAGGATTTAAGGAGTCACTTTCAAACACAGAGCAAAACCGGAGGAGGTCGGCGCAAGCATCACAATTACAAGCCCAGTTAATCCAGGCGCAACAGAATGCCAAGAAATCTGTAAGTTAATAACCAATAAGTATTATGGATTTTGAAATTGGTAGCAGTTATTTTGTAAATATGTGATAGAGGTAGTTACATGAGTTGGGCTTGAAGTATTCCATGTAATATTCATTGAACTTAATTCTGGGAATCACGCCAAATTCTAAAAAATAAATAGAAATAAGAAAATTGCCAAAATATGTCAAGATAAAAGTGTAGTATCAAAGGCAAACCTCAACAGTTTGCCCCAGAAAACCACTGTATATAGTTCTAAATGAATATAAATACAATATTGTTATCTAAAATTCGTATCAGTGGTTTTTTAGTATTTTACACTAGAAAATATAATAACAAAATGTATATTATATAATATATAGATATATATATTTATATGATATGTAAAAAAACAATTATAAAACAATAACTTATCTTAACAGAACGTTTCTTAACAAAAACCAAACCTTTTAACAGTGTTCAAAAATCAAAAAATTGTATTTATAGCATTCCATGCGAGTGTGGAAAGCTATATATAGATGAGACGTCTAGACCATTACAAGTTAGAATATCTGAACACAAAAATAACGTTAAAAATTACCAAGTTGATAAATCTACACTGGCACAACATGCTTGGAGTAATGGCCACAGATTTAGTTGGACACAGGCAAAAATAATTCAAACGGAGACACATTGTAATAAACGAAAACTTAAAGAGAGTGCCTGTATTCAACTAAACGGTACCGACTGCGTCTCTACTAGTTCAATGTTACTAGACGAAGTCTGGCTACCGATTCTCCAAAAAGAAGTACGTGACGGAAATATCAAAATAAATTAGAATTCATTATCTAGTGATCTATGCATTAATTACTAATCAGTGTCAAGTGTCAAAGTGATCTTTTTTGACAAATCATTTTTTTATAATCACAGTTGAAAAAGGACCTAGACTTTGGTTCGAAACGTTCTGTTAAGATAAGTTATTGTTTTATAATTGTTTTTTTACATATCATATAAATATATATATATATATATATATATATATATATCTATATATTATATAATATACATTTTGTTATTATATTTTCTAGTGTAAAATACTAGAAAACCACTGATACGAATTTTAGATAACAATATTGTATTTATATTCATTTAGAACTATATACAGTGGTTTTCTGGGGCAAACTGTTGAGGTTTGCCTTTGATACTACACTTTTATCTTGACATATTTTGGCAATTTTCTTATTTCTATTTATTTTTTAGAATTTGGCGTGATTCCCAGAATTAAGTTCAAAGAATATTAACTATCCGCCACAAATAAACTACAAACAATATTCCATGTAACTTCTACTCGCCTTTCCTAAGGCAAGTTTATTTTTCATAAATAATAACGATCGAATTTGTATTTCCGAGGGTATGAGCAGTGAAATTTTGAATAAAATTTTGTCATGTCACCAATTGAATCCAGTTCCGTTTCGAGTATATTACAGCTGAATCAGTCATCTATCTGCTGCAGTGTTGAAAATAGTTTTTAGAACGTAATTTCTATGGAATGACTCGGTTATTATGAAAGATAGACTTCTGAAATATGGAACGTGCATACTGGACTAGGTCACTAAAGCCAAAATCTGGCACAATTATGCACAAAATAGTGCTTTTGGTTTAACCGGAAGTGACATCGAAATTCTTATTTTAAACGAAAAACCCTATACCGGGTGACCACGGATCATGGTAAACCACCTCCATTTCCACAATTTCTGAGCTATCCAAATGAAATTTTGCAGCAGTAATGTAGGTACGTCCAAAAAAACTCATTCACCAGTCAAAGTTAAGTCTTTTAATTGTTTCTTTCATGGCTAGTGTGATAAATAATATAAAATATTGTGTTCGATGATTTTTCCCTTTTTTTATTACTTGCACATTGCAGTTTTATCAAGGATGGGCACATCAATGGATTCCATACAAATTGTATTATTTTATGGTGTCAGTTTATCATTATGATATCTTTTGGGAAAATGGTCAAAATGGACAAAAAGTGATTTGGTCAAATTTTAATGCACGCAAAGACGCCATTTTTATATTTTTTTTGTCGATCTAATTTTTTGGGAGTTATACCAGTACATTTGAACCAAATTAGACCAATCATGGCACTCTAGATTAATAATTCCGCAGGAGCCTACTTGTGTTTTCAGTTTTTTTACGTTTCTGACGCCATTTTTTAAACAAATGTCAACTTGCGACATATCACTGAAATCAGGATTTCATGACAAATAAAGAAATGTAAAAATATATAGGACGTTCTATTTAAAATAAGAAAGTTGGTGTCACTTTCGAGTAGACCAGAAGTAGCATTTTGTGCCCACTTGTGTCAGATTCTTTCTTCATTGACCTATTATTCTCGTTCCAAATTTCCGTAGGCAATATTTTTCGTGGTCACCCAGTATAGGCACTTAATGCAGTGGTTTTATTTTGTAAATTGGAAATATGTATAGACATAGAGATCATACATTCTTCGATCTTGTTTTTGATTTCAAATACTGCCACATAACGAGGTCCTATTTATCAATATGGGATGTACTATCCTGCTGATTAATTTGCAGAAAATGCAGGGATTGGTTTTATCGAATTGACTGATAATAATTTTTTTTCGCAATGGATGTTTTGTGATAATTTCATCAAAGTGTATCAATGTACGCTTTCTTTCTTTTTCCAATAACCTAATTTCGCCATGTTCCGCTGGCAAATAAGTGGTCTCTTTGTAATCCTTCTCTATATATGTTGCATATCGTAAGAAATTCAAAAACAAAGAAGTGTTTAATATTTCACTGTTTTAATTAAGAAAATAAAAACTATTTTATGCACCGGTGAGTACAACTTGTATCTTTCGGTGCTGTTACAATTACATTTTTCTAGTTTTTATTGGTTCTCAAAACTTGAGAAGTATGCAATAGATTTACTTGGATTTTGTGGTTTCGTCGTTAAACTGAAGAATATTTACTGCATTTCAGTTAACATACCTGATATAGTTATCATCAGTATATATTAAAGATTAATTATGATCAGTTATTTAAATAAAATGGAATGCGCAATTAAGTGCGTCATGATATACTTCGCCTAATTGCAGCAGTAATTATATATAAGCGACTTTCAAAATGTCTGCAGTGGGTGTGTTGGTGTTGCTGTTCCTTTAGCATGTCTGTGTGTGTTTATACACATAATTACAGGAGGGTTGTGTTGGATCAAAGGTTTTATCATCATGTTCATTTGACTACATTTTCTTAATTGACTTAATCGAAAACCAACACCACTTGGTGGAATGTTGGATTTAATAGCAGCAACTTTGCTCCTCTCTGCTGTAGTTTGTCCACAATTGTTAGGCCTTGGGGTGTAGGTGGTCGGGAATTACGTACACTGACACTGTCGTGTCCCAGAACTGAACTGCGGGCTAAATTTAAGCAATATTGATTTTAGCATTTTTGTTTCTTAAGTATTTCTAACATCACCTTAAATATATTAGTGTAAAACCTTGATACTTGTAAGGTGAACAAAAAAGAAAAGAAACTTCGGTAAGTAGGTTAATATGTGAATTATTAAGTATCCACCGATCCTACTAAATTTAACCAATTTGTCTAAATCAGATACACACACCGCAATGAATTAGTGATTGTATTTAAAATCTCTATGTATGTATGTTCATAAATGAATAAAGTCTATTATTATTATTATTATTATTATTATTATTATTGATTATGGTTGTCTTCATTTCTGTGTGACGCTGAATCTGTGCCTACTGTATTAACAGTTTGTTTTAATTAGATCTTCTATTGTTGTTTTTATGCATGCTGAGATAAATGTTTAGGGCTGTGGGCACATTGATGTAGCGAAAGCTTTCTGTGGAAATTCTTCAAGCAGCTGTTGGTGTAAACTTTATTCTCATGCAAGACGATACACGTCCTTGTATAGCTTTTGGGGTTTTAAAAGAATCCAAAAATTCTGTTTTGCGATGTTTTGCTACGTGACGGTCTCAAGTTTTTTCCCTCTGAGATATATAAGTGGATGATTGCTGTGTGTGTATTTTCTAGCTAACATGATGATATTTCAATCTTGGTGTATTTTGGATATGATTACCTGGCTCAAAGTATACCATATAAACAATTATTTTCAGTACATCGACTTTATTAAATAACAATTTAAGTACCTTTTTAGTATCTAGCATTGTTTCTTTTAAAGAATTATGAATGCACGTTTTTAATGTTTGCCAATAGTTTCGTAGATGTGTGCTAAATTTTCTTAAATAATATTTATATGTTAAACAAACTTTCACTGTTAAACTGTTGATAAAAACAAAACAATTATGATTATTGATACATGCATAACGTGTTAAGGGCATTTAGTTTCTATATAGATAATTTCTTATCCAATATTACAAGGTGTTCTTACCAAACACAATAAAATGTTCATTTTACAAAATATACACATCGACAAAATTATGTAATAATAATATATATACCTGGTGTCCACGAAAGTATTGTCAATGGAATAATTCGGTTATTATGACTTCTGAAATTTGGAACGTGGAAGTGACCTACTTGCAAGGCCAAAATCTGACATAATTGTGAGCAAAATACTACTCCCAGTCGACCCACGAAAGAGACACCAACTTTCTTATTTTAAATGGAATATCCTATATATTTTTAGATTTTATTGGCATTTGCTTACAAAATGGTGTCGAAAACGTATTTTCTCCGCAGGTTTTTGCAATTTCAAAAAATTTATGGAAAGGAATTAAATTTTGTCATATTTTTTTACACCATAAGAAAGGGCATACTTTCAGCTTATGTTTAATATGAATTATATTGAGATTTGTTTTAAGCTCGACTGTTCGTAAAATCTAATGCTCTTTCTTATGGTGCGAAAAATATTTTCCCGTTTAAAATTTGTTTTATTGCATTTCATAATATCTTAAAAATGAAAAACTTGCGTGGAAAACACGCGTTTTTAAGTCTAAAATAAAATCGTACATTGGCCTACTTGTGTTTTCACTTTTTTCACATTTCGCGAAATTTCTTAAACAAATACCAACGCGAGACATATCTCTGAAATCAGAATTCCATAATGATCAAGAAAATGCAAAAACATACAGGACTTAAAATAAATAAATTGATGCCACTTCTAGTTAGACCGGAAGTATTATTTAGTGCACAATTATGTCAAATTCAGGCTTTGGTGGCTTATCACATTCCAAATTTCAGAAGTCTACCATTCGAGTTATTCCGTAAGCAATATTTTCGTAGTCTCACATTTTACCAATCAATAAATGGATCCAAGCAAGCATTGGTGATAATTATTTGCATTTTTTAGGGTAATTCCATAAAGGTACGCTCTCCGACGCCGATGGCATCAATAGAAGCAGTTCCTGTTCCGCCTATGCAAGTAGTCACGCCCTTGGCTGCCGGAGCAGTTCAAACGGCTATGAGAAAATCCTCCACTTCATCATCCCAAGTAGTGCCCCCGTTTAAACCTATACCACCTGCAGACGAAAGACCTATCACTCATTCTAAACCTAGTTCTCCTCTAGCAAGGCCTTCTGTTATGGGTATTGTAGTTCCTTCCTTTTCGGCTATGCCTTCTTCTATTTCTCGTTTTTCCGTAGGTAAGCTTCCAGTTAGTCCCGGTACTAAGGTGATGGCTGTCGTAGCAATCCCAAAAACTCAAATGCAGGCGCAAGATAAAATAAGTAGTACTAATTTCGCAGTAAGAACTTTACCCACTCCCAACAACGAACTTCCTGCACCTACACTTCAGCTCTCTTCAAATTCCATACAAGCCATTCTAGCTGCTAACAATGTAACGGAGGAAGCTCTGGAGTTAGCACTCCTGCAAAGGCAACAAATGCTGGCCAAAATCAAGACTACTACCAGTACTACCACAACTACATACAGGCCTACTTCGAAGTATGCTAATAGTGTGGGGAAGGTTATGAATGCTCCTAAGGAGTACTATCCTGTAGGTTATGACAAAAATTTTGATGATAATTTTGCCTCAAGGGTGGAATTGCCGGAAACTTCGTTTTATTGCGGGGACCAAAAACACTTTCCAGGGTTGTACGCGGACGAAGATCTCGGGTGCATGGTAAGCATATTCAATTGTTTTATTCTGAGGATTGGTGATGCTTTGGTGAAGGGTGGTGTAAATTTAATAGGTAAAGAAGAGCTCGCTTGTTTTTAACTTCAGTATAACACGTGCAGTTTTCTGTACTACTCATTAACATTAACGTTCCTGTTACACTCGTTTCTTTTACTTTTATTTTATGTAAGCTTATTATGCATGTAGTTTACAAGATCAAGTTAATAGGCACATTTTTTCAATTTTAATTATCTAGTAAAAGTATATCCTATTGTGGTTAGCAAATCATTTATTATTTTAGTAATATTTCTTACGTGACCTCATGCTTAACTTCTAACCTCTGCAAGTGAAAACAGCTACAAACAGAAATTGCATTGTATGTCATGTGTCGATGTGGTTTACTTATTGGCACCTTTTACCTGTAACACTTAAGAATATACCGGGTGGCCAAGATGGTATTGCCCACGCAATAACTTAGTTATTGTGAAAGATATCCTTCTGACATTTGGAGTATGGAGAATAGATTATTAAAGCCAGAATCTTACATAATACCACTTCTGGTTTAACCGGAAGTAGCACAAACTTTTTTTATTTTAAATAGAATCTCCTGTATATTTTTGAGGTTTATTATTCATCAAGGAATTCTGATTTCAGCAATTTACAAGTTGGCATTTGCTTAAAAAATGGCGTCAGAAATGTGAAAAAACTGAAAAACACAAGTAGGCTCCCGTGGGACACACAACGTTCTTCTTAGCCTGGCTGGAGCCTACTTGTGTTTTTCAGTTTTTTCACAATTGCGACCCCATTTTTTAAATTAATGCCAACTTGTGGCATATCGCTGAAATCGGAATTTCCTGAGAAACAAGAAAATGCAAAATATGCAGGGTATTTCATATAAAATGAGAATGTTTGAAAACGGAAAATAATCAATTAGCCCAGGATATTTATGAGGCCCATGCCTAAATACCGTCAGTTACAAGTACACATTTCTTATCCCCTTTCTATTATTAAAAATAAAGAACTTATTGAAGTATATCGATCCCAAGTAAAACACAATGTATAAAGAATTATGGACGGAATGTGTTAACGAGAACTCATTTCTAACCTACCAATATGAATTAAAAAAAATATTGTTTTGAATTGCCTTCACTACGTATAATTATTTGCTATTCGAAATCAATTATTTATTTCCCAATAAACTATTAGGGATCATTTAATTTTTATTAGGGTAATATAACTTTTTAAACTCTTAATTTTAACAACTATGTTGAAATGTAAATTGTTTAGCAAATTTAGCTAGTGCAATAGCAATTAAGTATTTGTTTGTGTCGAAACTGAAATCGCCAAATTACCATTTGAAATTTCCCGTAGCGTCGGCTCACTTTAAAGGCTCCTCATATTTTTTCTGTAAATACGAACGATATTTTGAAAACTAATATTTGAGAGAGAGGCCTGATAGTGGACTATTTACTATTTTTAATCAAACTTAATTATAAGAAGACGAATAAGAGACCAGAAATTAACAGGCATTTGTTTTTTTATTTGTCATTTTATGGAAGCGTAAAGTCTTTGGACTTCTCTAATTTTAACTATTCTTGTAAGACGCTAGTTTCAGAATTTTACCATAAAAACACGAGCATGAATTATTCATGGAACAACGGTGGTTCCAATTCATTTTTAAAATTTGGCAAATTATGCATGAGTAGTCCAAAGACTTGACGTATGTACGAAGAAAGTGAGAATTTTCCTTACGGAACAAGTACACATATTCAAGAAATGATTTAGGTCAGATTTAGGTCAAGACACTTATTTGACCACATGAGTACTCTGATAGGTAAAAAAACCTGCAATAATATAGTTATTAAGTCAAAGGAGACAAATAGAAAGTGACTTAGAATTTTAATTGGGGGTCTATTTGCCTAATTGGAATTTTCGGCAATTATATTAACGGTTTAAATAGGTTATGTATGCTAACTCGAAACTCGTCACAGAAAGAGAAGGAATTCGCCTTTCACTTAAATATTTCTCTCAAGTGCAAAGAAGGAATTGCCAGGAAACTCTTTTTTGTGATTGGTTGAAATTCAACTAAATGGTTTCTGCTCCAAATAGACGAATTGAAGTATCCGTTATATTAGTATTTAAATGGATTACTGGAGCTTACAATGAGTCAGCCCATTTTGTATTCAAAGCAGAGCTCAACGAGACCTTCATAATATTTAAATAAAAGGATGTGATTAACTTTTATTTAGCATTTTATTGGCTATAGCTACTTATGTACTTGCTGGGGCATTTTTTTCTATAAATTTATATCTGTTTTTATTCTGCTGTCTACTAATGGAGAGGGTTCGCTTGTCGCTTGGGGCTCGTGCTTTTCGTATTTCGCTTTAAATCAGGGCTGACACACCTGTGATGGCATTGGTGGTCATTGCCTTTCATATTTGCGCCTCTGTGTAAGGAGGCCCAATAAATCACTGTACATATTTCGTCAACCCAGCTCTCACACCAATAATTTCATATTAGGAACATAAAATTTTTCTAATGTTTATTTTGTACATCCGTTTATTTTCAAGATATAAAACAAGCTAACGGTAAAATATCGAAACATTGTAATTAATTTCTTAAAGTAAATTTTAGTACTTAGGTACACATACTGACTGGCAGTTTACTTTCGAATCACCAGTATAGTTTACAAATGTTTACATTTTGCAATATGAAGTTCTCTGCAAATAATAAGTAAAAAAAAGTCGACTGTCATTTTTACACAAAATATAATTAGAGATAGGTTTAATATTGACCTACATTTTGCAACATTATGAAACCAGAGATACAGAATTTACACAATTATTATTGAATTAATTATATCTTAAGTTGGTTATGCTGTTCTGAAATTTGTTAAATGGTACGTAAACAAACACACGCGTCGTCAAGACAAGCTAATTAATTTAATTTTTTTTTAAATTTTATTATGTTTTCAGGTTTTCCACGTTTGTGCGCTAACAGATGACGGCCTCATCATGAAAAGTTTTCTATGTCCAGAATCAACATTGTTTGACCAAACAATTTTGAAGTGTAACTGGTGGTTTTACGTTGATTGTAAAAACTCTAGAAAACTGTATGATTCAAATATTCCAATATCGAAAAGTTACCAACTTATGAAAGCGCTGACGTTTTTTTCCGCTTACAAAAAAGACGCGGCGTCGTCTTCCACGCCCAAAACCAACGATAAAGACTGATAATTTAATGAAAAAAAAAATAGACTTTTTAAATTTTTTTATTTATGGTTTCAAGGAGATGGTTAGTCTAAAAGCGTTTTTATTTTTTATTGTCTTTTGCGAACGTGAGGTATTGGTTTAAAAATTGTTTTATAATCTCTAGACGTTTCCGAGTGACTTGTTTTATAACAGATTTGAAATCAGTTTATCTCAGTTATATACACTAATAATTTGTTTAGAAAGTAGCTGCTATTTTCTTCTCCGGAAACATTTAGATGATTTTTAAGTATACAAGACAAATAAAACGATTACGTATTTACCGAGGTAGAATTGAAAGTAACATAATTACACACGTGATATTATTTAAATAAATGCAATCCAACAATATATATTTAATTAACAGATAATATTCTCAAGAAACATGAGACCTTGAAAATGGCATTTGAAAGTTCTGTTTCTACTTACGTAGAAAAAAATTAATAAATGATGTTTGCATTACAATAAAAATAAGGGCATTTAAACAATCTCCTTGTACACTTCAAGCTCAATTTTAACATTCTAAGTCTTAAATATAAATAAGCTAAGGTTACTTTTTTACTTTCGTGTGGTGCTTAGAGAATTTAGGAATTTTGTTATATTCAACATGTCTATTTGTATACAGGGTGAACCAAGAATGACGTCTCTTTTGAAAGAATCCTGCGCCTGAAATGCCTGAAATTGGTACAATTTACATTCTGCTACGATGTTTGATGATTTTTTAATCGGTTACAACTTATGCTGTCTCTTTGAAAACGGAAGGAAACACGTACTACTTAGGTATTCATATTCGGCATTTCTATAAGCTCTTATATTCCCGTCAATGTTTGATCTTTGATCTATTATCTCAGGTTACTTTCTTTGGATAAGAAACTATTTGAAATAATTCTTAGAACTTAGGGGTTATCCTCTTAGATCTTACGGGATCTTCAATTTGGTGTTTTAATTAAAAAATTTTAAATGATCTTATTAGTAATCGACCAAAAAATTGAATACCATCAATACTACAAATAAAATATCTGTGTATTTGTGTATTTTTCGATACGCCCTCTCTTTGCAAAGAACGATTTCGGAATCGAGAATTACAACTTGCGTAAAACGTTGTCCCCGAAATGTGTTGCCTGTATCAAGAAGCATTATACCAAATATGTTTTTGTTGCCAAACAGATGTTGGCTCGTTTAAATAAAAAATAGCAAATCAAAAATAGGTCTTTTTACCTCCCTGCCGCCACCTCAACCATCTACTTCCCCTGTTTGTCCCTTGAACTTTCTCCTTTCTCTTTTGGGAAGGGAGATACCTTTTTTTGGGAATACTGGGGTTTTAGGGAGCAGGTAGGCCGCAAACGGGCTCTTTTTGAACCTCTTTGATGAAGATCAGGAGAAGTGGAACAGTCTTCTGCTCCTTCTGATGAAGGTCAGGATATCCTCCCCATTGAAGGAGCCATTACTGTGAGATCACGGAGCAAGTACCTCAAAAATGAAGCCTATTTACCTCCCTCTTATCGTTCTTTCCAACCATCTACACCACCTGCATTCCCTTGCATTTTTTCATTGGACAGAGGCAAGGATATCCCCCAAATATAAAGGAGTGCGATTATTTACAAAAGTGCTATGATTTTAGGGAGTAAATTGGCCGTAATTGAGCCATTTATAAAAGGGGTGTTATTATTTTAAGCAATTATTGGGATGGTAAACGCTTCCTTCCCACACTTTCAATCAAATTGCATCCCATTTTGCTCCCTGGAATAATTTTTCAGTTTTCGTGGTTCTCCCCGCCCATTATTCGCCTTATATCAATTTCTTTTTAAGTTATTTATTTATAAAATTATTTTGCAAGAAAATATTCATGTTGAGTAAGAAAGGCTGCTTTAAATCCATCATATTATTACTTTATAAACGTGGTAATTCTAGGTTTATATTTGTATTTGTAATAAATTTGATGCATTTAAATAATGTATTTTTTTTGGTATAATATGGTTGATATTATACTGTGTACTATGTAGGTATTATTACCAAATGTGTATAGATTGTTCCACAACTTTTGTTAAAATATTTTACAATCTTATTTTTGTTGTTGGTACATTAATAAAATAATTTATTGTTCTTACTATCTGTGTTTTTTTTTTTTATTAATATTTAAAAGTGTTGCGCCACTCTGTATCCCGATCGATGAGACGAAATTAAAATTCTTTTAGGCCCCGTCTTTTGGATGCATCAATTTTTTATTGTTACGTGTAGTATAATAATTATTAATTACCTACTTAACATTTGTTTTCGTCTCTTTGTAAAAATGTATTATTAATCAAGTTATTAGCAATTAAGAAATACTCACTCCATCTTACAGTATTCATATATTAGTAGTGAGAGTTAACCTTTAGACCTAGTTAAATAAACATTAGATAGTTAATAAAAAAGATCCACGAAAATTATTTGAAGCAACAACGCCTTTCAATTACTGTTTCATAATACAATTCGGTTTAAATAATTCTATCTCGTGTTTAATTATGTAGCGTAGTTCGAATTATTTTATCCCTGCTCAGTAGTTAGGTTAGAGATTTCGATTGTCTCGATGGCACATTTTTGTTTCATCTATCATTTCTAGGCATAGGGAGCAGTCAATAATTATTGTTTTTTTTTAATAATAATTCATCAAATATTTTTAAAATAAGGGATGGGCTAGCGTTAGTCTGGCTCTCCTCAAAACAACCCTTGCTTTTTTACGTATGACTGATCCCAGTTAATTAACACTGCATTTCCTCCTGGAAATTTTGTAGTGTTTCATAATTCACGTTTCTTACAAAATTTTGCATTGTCTACCTCCTTGCATGGGTAACTTTTTTATTTTCAGTGCTTCAGAGTCGGGTAAATAGGCAAAATTTGACAGAATTGTGAGATCAATTCATTGCAATTGTAAGAATTGTGGCATGTCTTCAGGTTGCTGAATTTTCCGGAAAAATGACAATTTTTTAAATTTTAAATAATTTCAAAACCGTTAACCCTAGAAAATAATTGAAAATTAGAAATGAAATTCAAAGAAGTCAGAAATCCATAGAGGTAAATATTTAATAAAATAAAATAGTAAAGGTAAATTTTACTATTTACGGCAAAATGTGAGTCAATATCCTCTAATCTAAATATCGTCTTAAAAAGACATAAAACTCAGAATGAAAAACTACCCCTACTACGATAATTAGATATAGGGAATCACACAATTTGAAAAAAAATATGCAACACACTGTATATATATGTTGAGATATAGGAAATTATGATGGATATATTTGAAAACTGCGGAAAAAATCGTTAAAGAACGAATTTTTATTTTTCAAATCATGTCAAAAGATGAGGATCTAGGCGGGGGTTCAATTCTCGCGTGAACACCCTGTACATAGCTACAGGTCGTAATCGGGCTTTGTACGCCTTAGATTCTTTCTCTTCACACGAAATAGGCAATACGTCACAGGGAAAACTCGTATAAATACGGCACTCAAAACCCCTATCGAGGAGACTGCCTTAAGACTCCATTGTGACGAGCTGCTCTCGTGAACCGACGCCTGTCACGCTTCCCCTCAATGTCTACTTTACTGTGCAAAAGTAAACTTTGAACACCGTTTGCGGCCGACGTGTTCGTACTCGCATAATTGTATGCACCTACGAAGCAGGACATGCTGGACGTTGTTCAACGCCACGACGCGACGTCGATAGGCGATTTGACAGATTTTACATACCTCAAGCACGCTATTGAAATATGCCAACTGGATCATTGCTAACCGATCCTTTGAGTTACCACGAGCGTCCTTTGGTGGTAATGTCGGTGGCACTCCGCTTAATGTATTTATGGTTGCAGAATCTGTACATTGTCACTATGTTACTTCACGTCTGCATACACCTATTTAAAACTGGAGGGGTACTCACAACGTCACTAAATAAGAAACAGTTGTTTCCTCAAAAGTGTTATGTTGAGACTGTCGGCGACAGTGGCTCGGTAATTAAGAAACGGGGTTTGTTCTAATTATAAGTCGCTCTGGACACTGGTCATCCAGAGAAACATTTCAAGAGAAGTTTCTCTAGCGCGTATGGCAAGGTTTTGCCCTTTGCGCATCAGTCCAGTCCAGAGTATTTTTATATTTGAATGAAAATAAACCTGAAGACAATCCTCAAAATAACAGTGCATTGCTCTCACAATTCTGCCCAATTTTGCCTAATTAGCTCCAAAATCAAAAAAGTTACTGGTGCATGTAGATAGATAATCTAATGGCTACCCTGTATAGGCAACCAACTATGCACCATCGTGTTAAAGATTGTCTAACGTTCAATCACACTCTTACCAGGCGCGCTTGATGAAAAGTGTGATATAATTGAATTTATTTGGGGATTTGACCAACGAATTGCAAGATTTTAAAATAGCTAGTTATAAAGGGTGATTCATTGGTAAGTGTACATACTTTACCTGCATATGTAGGTTACTTGCTCGATTCCATATCACCTATGGATAGGGTGTTTTATTGATTTTGCCTATTTTTGTTTTGGACCATAATTTTAAAACCACTAGGTATAAAAAAGCAAAATTTCGTGTGTACTCAATCAGCCATACCGATTTCTTAATTTAGCGGAATCATAATACAGGACCGGACAGAAAAAAGGGGCCGAATCTCGAAAACAAGTAACCTACATATGCAGGTAAAGTATGTACACTTACCAATGAATCACCCTGTATACTGAAATAACTGTAAGAATTTGCTTTGCAGTTTTTTGAATGAACGTCTTTTTGTCCTTATATTACTAACAATTCGTTATTTTCCTTTTTGTATACTTTTCTTTTTTCCTATTTACCGTATCTTAAGCCCTCATACTGAACTACAGGGTGTTCATTAAGTATGTACAATAAATTTAACAGACGATTATTTGAGTGATTTTAAGACAGAAAGTTCATATAAACATGGGTCCAAAAATGTTTCGTTTTCAAGATACAGGGTGTTAAAGTTTTTTAAAAAATTTCACCAAAAATACTTTTTCTAAAAATTACAATTTAATAGCTTAATAAATTGACAACAGCTGTCATATTGTTTGCCAAATGCTGCAATCGTTTTCCAATGCAATCCTTGATTATTTCCTATGTTTCCCCATGTTTCTTGTGTGGTCCAGGGATATGCAATTAATTGAATTTAATTTTCTGTCTCGAAAACTAAGCAAGATTCGAAAAAAATGCAAGATACATAAACGTTGTATTTTCAGTTGCTTAACCAAAAAAAAAATATAAAAATTACAAAATAGTCAGTGGCGTACATTTTTTTGTCAAAAATACTCGTTAAGGTGCCGCTCGGGACACCACTGGACTTAATAAATTTTATCAAGTTAGTGCGTAATTAGCCCCTTAACACTACAAATAACATTGCCAAATTACAACAAATTTGGGTTACGGATATTTAAGATATTTACGAAAAACCAAATTTTTTAAAAGAGTTTAACACTCTGTATCTTGAAAACGAAGCATTTTCGGACCCATGTTTATATGAACTTTCTGTCTTAAAATCACTCAAATAATCTTCTGTTAAATTTATTGTACATACTTAATGAACACCCTGTATATGTATCTACTTTTTAAAGTGATTGCAGACCACATGATTAATACCATACAGTAAAGAGATAATTAATCTTTGACAATGTAGTTTATAACGATTATATTATACGAATATATGTTTAGCATGAATTTATCAAATTCCACTATGTAGGTACTTATGAAAATTTACAGCTGTGAGGTTGATGTTTGATATGAAGTTTTGAACCGAATGTTTTGGACTCCATTGCACTAGCAGTGCATTAACTGTATATGTTAGAGAAGTAGTAAAACTAATTGCATACGTGGGTATGTATACGACTCTTCATATTAATTAAATTGGCTGTTTGCAAATCCAACTTTGTTATAGTTACGGTAATATTGTCGAATGTACTCAAAGACAAATATTGTTTTAATAATTTTATTTTAATAAAATTTTATAAATAGTAACAGGTTTTGGTAAAACAATTTCTATAACGTAGAAGTTTAAAATTGCACATACTTGTTTTCTTTTTCACTGCTCTACATTTTTATATTATGTACGCTTGTTGTAGAAAACTGTACGAGTTCGCTGTATATCACGTAAAACTTAATTAACAGTTGCAACTTTAGCTGCATACGCATTGTTTACGTTAGTCCTTAGGAATAACTCGCAAAAAAGAAAACAGTATAGTTTTATTAATTTTATTTTAACAAAACAGTAAAAAAATCAATAACTGAGCTTATGCTTTCTTTCAGTTTTCTCCATAAAATAAAGGGTAAAAATTGTTATTCTCATCGTAAGCCGCCTCAGCTATATATTGTCCGCCTGCTTTACCACCTCCACCTCCATTGGCGCCGTTACCGCCGTTACCACCGTTGCCCCCACCGTTTCCTCCTGCTGGTTTTGGAGAGGGAGCTGGAGGTGGTGGTGGAGGGGGTTGCTTTCCAGCCGTCTTAGCGAGATCAGCTGCAGCTGCAGCTGCGGCAGCGGCTGCATTGGCCGCTGCTGCTTGTGCAGAAGCTTGGGCTTGTTGAGCTGCTGTTCTTGTAGCTTCGAAGTCGATTCTCACAGCCGCCAGTTGCTTTCCTATATTTTCCAAACGGTCCATAGCGGATCCCACCATAGCTTGTTGGGCGGCTAGTTCGCCGGCTGCTTCGGAAGCTGCCTGCGTTACATGCTCTGATGCAGCTTGGGCTGCGTTGAGGGTGTTCTGTAGTACGTTGACATGTTGTCTGGCTTCAGCTGCTGCTCTCTGCGTGGAATCAGCTGCCCTTTGTGCCTGTGGCAAGGAGGAGACGTTTTAGGTTAATTCAGTTGTTAAATAAATATTTGTTTTGAGGTGCCTTAAGCATTGGCTTAAATATTATTTATCGGATTTTCCCATTATTGAAATTCAAAGGGAAATTTTTGTTGCTGTGGAAGGCAACTTTGTATCTCAAATGGCACATAATACTGTTTTATTATTATTATTTTTTGAAATCCATTATTCTATCAAAGGTTTATTTTTTTTATACAAATAGAGAAAAAAATCCGAATATGTAAAAAAATTAGCCAAACAAGTTTTATTTCAAACACTTTTTCATTACACAAATAATTTCAAAAGAAACATTTTTCGATGCTTTTGCCGGACCCTGTACATATACTCAATAGTTAATAGTTTTAAAAATTATCTCAAGATAGAAGAAGAAAAATAAATTTAACAAATTTTGTCTATTATCTAAGTTGAATAATCTTTTTAAAAAGTTTAACGACTTAAGAAATAATGTCACTGGTGCGATTTGGTTATACTATTACACCGACATACGTTTTTTATTTAGTAATTGCAGAATTATCAGGACAGGTTTGTTATAAAATAAATAATGTGGTATAGTTTCCAAATGTTACAGATTTCATTTTTTTTATATAACTTAATGCAAGTTACAGAATTAAATCATTATTTTGCAAGTAGGGGTTATGACTACTCAGGCATAAGAAGTTCCAAAGCGTTCCTAATTTATTGAAAAGCATATCGCAACCAAACCAAACCATTAAAAGCAAATTAATCAGTTTCTAGTTGACTTAAAAACAACCGAAGTATATTTTTATGATGTGTCAATTATTAAATTTTGAATATACCTGCATTAGTTGTTGCCTTTCGCCCATAAGGCCTTGTTGGGCATCCCTAAATTGTTGTTCGAGTCCTTGCAGAAGGATCTGCTTTCCTGCCAGAGCAGCTTGTGCGGTAGCTGATGCCTGGAAAAGTTAACTAAGCAAGTTACATCTGTAATTTAACAAAGAAAATAAACGAATTATAAGGGAAACCGACAAGATTTGTTTCTTACTGTCAGGATGAGTTTAACTTATTTTATTAATGGGTACTTGAACTTTGGACTTACCAAGCGGGATTTATTATCGTGGGGCAATTTTGAAATGTCAAAAAAGTGAGGAAATGCGGTAGATGGAAGGATATTAATACATACGTTGGTTATAAAAAATTGGGTAGTGGTCTAGGGTTATTTACCATAATTGTATCATTTTGTAGTATTCTATAAAAATAATTAGTTTTTATATTACGTATATAACAGGTGGCCACGAAAGTTTTGCCTATGGAATGCTCTTTCTCGTGGTACAAAAAATATGTTTCCATTTAAAATTCGTTCACAAAATTTAATTGTTTTTCGTGAATTTTAAAAAATTCAAAATCTGCTGGGAAAACACTGTTCTTTTTAGGAAGAACTTTGTGTACATGGAATGACAAGAAACACGCCCATGTGTCAAATCCAGCGCCTACTTTCTATAAAAATAAAATCTCACAGAGGCCTACTTGTGTTTTTCAGTTTTTCACGTTTTCAACGCCATTTTTTTTAACATATGTCAACTTATATTGCTGACATCAGAATTTAATGACATAAGAACATGCAAAAATATACAGGGTCTTCCATTTAAAATAAGGAACTTGGTGTCACTTCTGGCCGGAAGTAGTATATGGGCACAATTGTGTCAGATTCTGGTTTTAATGACCTATTATCCATGGTCCAAATTTCAAAAGTCTATCTTTCATAATAACTGAATTTTTCCGTAGGCAATACTTTCGTGATCATCCGGTACAGGCAGTATTTAAATTTATAAGTTGTATTTTGCTATCGTAATTTTTTTGGAATTTTTTTTTTTTGATTTCGGACAGAAAGTACGACAAAGTTTCAGGGTAGAGAGAAATTAAGAACATTTAGAGTTTCTTCCTTAAAACTGAAAAAATTAAAAAAATAAACCGGGTCTTCTTGAGAACTTTAGCGTTTCTTCTTTAAAATTCCGCTTTATTATTTAAAAAAAAAAATTTGGGTTTCTTCTTAAAATTGAAAAAAATTTAAAAAAATATAGCGGTCAGCCTCTGTGTGGCTCATTCATCAAGACAAAATTGATGGTTTCTTCTTTAAAATTCAAAAAATTATTATGACTAGTATTATTAATACTAGTGAACTGTTAAGGGCAGTGGGTATGTTGGAAAACGGTGCAGGCAGAGTTGCTACAGCGCAAACTTATGTCAGAGTGTGATTTCGTGTTAGTGGACATGATATCGTGAACATAAAGATGTAAGACATTTAAGCTCATCAGGAAGAACAGCCCCAGGATAGGACAGATTGACGTTTCATGCCAAGAAGCAGTAAATCGGATTCGGCAAGCTCATGCCCTTGAAATGTCAATACTGTAGTAAGAAGCAGAAGCTATAAAGCTGAGCAGCTAGCCTTTGACAAGAGGCAATTATGGTGAACGTTTCAACAATTTTTTTGACAATCCTCGAAAAAGTTGTAATATATAAATTAATCTTAACGATAGTAAAGTTACAGTCAATATTAAGAAAATATATGCACCTAATCGGATCCCTCAAATGTCCTAAAAATCAATATACAGATTTAAAATTTTAAAAAATTTGATGTATCATGTTTTTTAAATAAATAAATGATTTTTAAGAATGTGATTTTATTCAAAGACAAATAATGTCTGCATTCCATTGCGGTGTTGTATTTGCTACTAATTATTGGTCAACGCCTGTCTGCAAATAAGCGATCAAAATGATTGACAGGAAAAAAAAATACAAAAAAATAATTAGTTTAGTTCCAACTGCCGGTGACCGGCAGCGGTTTAGGCAATTTAATGGTGGATATAATCTTATTTCTTGTATTAAATACAAATAAACTTTCTTTTGCGTTAAAAAATCAATTATGTTAAGTCGTGCATAAACAAATGCGTTAATACTTAAATTTCGAATTATTTGTATTATGTAATGCAGTTTGTCAAATTTCATTGCACCGGATGGAGAGGGAGAGGCCTTTTCTTTTTCATATAAAAGATTGTGAGAGCTAGTTACATAACGGTTTGGAAATTTTATATTTTGCCACGTTCTCCACCCAAAGTCAAGTCGCGGTCCGATTTTTTTTAAACATAAATGTACAAATGCAATCATCACGAATGTTGCAAATTTCTCTACTTATAAATAACGTGATTTTTTTTACCATTTTGCAAATAAGTTATAGTTCTGCATAATTTCCTTCGACTTTGAGTCGAGGTCACAATCGATCACAATTTTTTCTCAGCTCTTGAAAGCTCATTTTGAAAAAACAAAAACACGAAGCCTGATGAGGCTTTTAATTTTGTAATCGTAATATTTAATTTCTTACCTTATTTTATTTAATTTTAGATTTCGTCAGGTTAAAAAAAATCTGAAGGCTTAATGTCGAGCAAAGTGAGCTTTCAGCAAATCAAAATTTTTCTATAAAACTAGGGGCGCCTAATTATTTTTTAAATATTTTTATTTACAAAGAAAATCAACCGTCTGAATCACTAAATTATCTATAGGGAGATTAAGAAAAACTTAATCGTAGTGAGCTGTGCATCCGAATACAATGTCAGTATGACAAAAAAATATGAAAAAATGCAACTAATCAAAGACACGGTTATTAATTTATGGGTAACTGCGATTAGGTTTTTCTAATCCCTGTATATTAATGTGCAAAATATCATACCGCTGCTGCCGATTGTGCAAGAGTGTTCTTGGCCACATATGCCGCTTGGTGACCAGCCGCATCTTGATTGTTAACTGCCATATTGGCAGCACTCGACGAGCCTTCAGCAATACTCCTTAAACTACTTCCTTGACTGAATCCTTGTTTTTGGGGTGGTTGGGGAGCATTGTTGTTGTTATTTCCATCCAATGACGGTAACGAAGCAAATTGTACATCGTAGTTTGTAAGGATATCAATGTCGTCGTATTCTGATGCGTGTAATGTCGGCACTGAAAAACACAAAAATCCTGCTTATTTACCAGATCTTAGCCTGATTTAGTAATTAAGGCACATTTATTATCACTCAGACCACAGGTCTTGTTATTAATTATTTATTACCATCGATTCTATATCTCAATTTTAGTAAACTTAAACAAATTGATATTTTTATGGCTCAGAAATTACCAAAATAAATTTTTCATAAAAATATCTTACATAGGCGTTTAATATACAAGAATATTTATAGCGGATTTGTGTTTTTTACCTAGAGTTATTTTTTTGTATATAATTTCCAAAGAAGACTAAAGTGGAGTTATTTTATTTTCATAATTATTTAAAAAATTGCGAAATTTACTTACATGCACATGCAGCTAGGAGTAATATTAAAATCATGTCTTGAGCTGAAATATAAAAAAATCCTTATAGTTGCTTATTCCAAATAAACTTTAGCACATGAACTAAAATACTGAGCACTAATTCACCACGAAAGTTCTTATATATCACAATACACCTACCAGCAGAGATGCACTAATTCCTAAATTCTATAAGGCACTATGAAGGACTGCTTAAGGATTAATGTTAATCAGTATTTTATACTGGTTGCAAAGTGAGAGAATAGTGGGGGTAAATGTTGAGAAGTGAAATAACTATAAGATGAAAAAGAGAGAAAACTGTAACCAATAGTATTAAAAATTATTTTTAATATATTTTTTAGGAAGTCCAAAACCACTAAATGGAACAATTTATGTATCGAATTGATTGAATTCATTTTTTATGTTATTTATCTAAGACTCTATGTTACGGTATATGGCTTTTGATTTACACAGATTTCACTTCATTAAATATTTTAATGGTGATATGGCATATGACAGTAGTTTATTTGTTAAATTTGTTATATAATAGTTCAATTTTAGGTGTAGTAAGTTTTTTATATCGTCGCGGCAATTAATATTGACATAATTTGTCTAGTAAAAATTGAATGAAGTCGGAAATTCCTCTCAGAATTTGAATGAATGATAACTAAAATTAAACGATAACTTAAAATTTTGATTTGCATGTTGAAAATTAAAATAAAGACTAGTGCACAAATTAAAAAAATGAAGATTGTAAAATATTTTCTATAGTTTTGCTGGACATTGTTTTACAGTGTTTTATGGTACATTGCAGCAAAAGTTTGTGATTTCATTTTGAACTGTAGATGCCAATAGAACTCACAGCCGCATTGCACTAAATGGACTTAAAGCTTTTTTGCATCAGATAGTCGGAAATGGCGAGAAATGCGCAAATCCTTTTTTTATGTATCAAAATGCCAGGCAGGACTCTAGAAGATATTTTAGACGTAGGTCTCTTTCATACTATGATTGTCTAATATACCGGGTAGCCACGAAGGCACTGCCTACGGAATAACGCGGTTATTATGAGGGATAGAAATTTGGAACGTGACGTGTTCAAGTATTTCACTACCTACGTTTTGCAATTTTGCCGAAATATATCTTTCTAAATTTACTAATAAAAAGCGTTTTATGTATTCCTATTCAAATCGTTTACTGAGCGTAGAGCACAGATTCTTGCTGCTTCAGTGAGAGGGGTAGGTGCAATAATTTTCCCTATCCGCTACTTTCGATTATTGGTAACTTAATTTGACAACAAAATATCACTTCAATATTTTTTCTAGTTCAGTATAACGAAGCACATTTTTAATTGTCGATTCCTTTTTTTGTTTCTTTTTTAGAGTCTCATAACGAAGTGAAAAAATCTTATCCTCGACCTTGTCGTTGATAATTCGTGTTTCCAAACTGCGGTCACCAAACATGAAAACAACTACCATTGCAGTTTCCCTTTTATGAATTAACAATCGTATTTTGTCTTTACATAGCATATTATCGAACAGCTACATTTCTGGTATTTCAGTAATTCTGAGAGTAATTCACGGAACTAAATGCAAACAAGAAGTTCAACGTGTTCTATAGAAAGTTATCGAGGCAATTTATAGTTTTTAAATACTTTAACCGCGGGTTAACCAAAGTGTGGTATTTTTCTTAAACCTTTTTATTATTTAACGGATCATTATGATTTAAATAAATTTACAATCGTACTATTTATTATTCCTAATCTTTTTCTCGCACCGGTGCCTACATGCTCTGCCGCTGTACTAGTTTTCCACCAGTGGTGTTTACAAGAAGTTATATTTTATTATAGGTACAGGGTGTCAACAAACAGAAACGTTAATATTTTGTACAAAAGTAATTTGAAAAAGGAAACATACTTATTGAGTTTCCGAACCGTCTACGAAATATCATTATTTTTATTTTATTTATATTGTATGTCAAAAAACCAACCTTTAACGGTTCCTTTCACGTAAAGTCAGGGGCGTAAAGGTAAAGGATTTTTTTTAGATTATCTGGGACTACCCCACTCTCTTTTACAATAAAATTATTTTCTGTCAATCACTTTATTCTTATTTTAAACTTTGTAAAAAGCATTTAATTATATTGAGATAGTGGAATATTTATCATTGTTGAACAAAATCTTAATAGATAAACATTATTTTTTACATTTTAGTTCGGTTTCCCTTTAAAGTGGGTTTTTTTAGTTTTTTAAACTATAATTTTTTTTATATTTTTGAAATCGATTTTTGCTTTAAATTTTTTTCGATATTTTTCATTTAGAATTTTTTTCAAAATTTCTCATTTCAAATTTCTTTTTCTATGTCGATAAAGAAGGATAACATTTACCGTCATTCTGTAGATGGCATATGCTTAACCTGTAAATTATTTTTATTTTATCCTGATGGACCTGGTAAGGATATTAGGACAAAGTTATAAAATTATTGTATTGTCATCGATCCTTGATAAGTGTGCAAAGTTTCAGCTTAATTTGACGTTTTGAAGTGGGTGAAAATCTCGTTGAAAGATTCCGTTACATACAAACAAACATACAGGTGAAGCTAATAATAAAATAAAATAAAATAAAATAAAATAAAAAAAATAAAAAAAAATGAAATAGAAAAATAAATAATAATAAAAGCGTTATAAATGAATTGATTTTATTTATGTGACCCAAGAGAAACAGAAATACTATAAAAATATACGAATTAAAGAACTCTGACTTTTTATATATTTTTATTTATTAATTAAAATTACAGAAATCAAAGGAATACACAAATTAAAAACTATTACTAAAAATGGTACCTAAAATCTACGACTATATTAATATTATTACTAGGTAGCGTTCTCAGACCAAAGTTATGGTATTGGATGTTTCCTGTTTTAAAAATGCATCTACATGTGAGAAGGTTACATATTTTTATTATGGAGAACATTTTGAACAGTTCATGTAATACTTCGTATTGATGCTATTTTTTTGTATTAACAAAGGAGGACAATATTGATCCATAATTTACTCAGGAATAATATTGTGCTGTTTGTTTAACATTGTGACTTATTTTTGAGGAATGCGCTACCCTTAGATGCTTAAGTTTAATGTCTGATGGTCCAACTAATATTTAAGTAAATATATGAACAAATGGCTAGGTTAACAAAATTTTATACTATGTGAGCATTAAAATAAGAAATTTTTGAGAAATATTCACAGTTTATTTGGTATATTTGTGTATAGTCTGATCTGACAACAAAACAGATGCAATAAATGAAATACGTTTGAAATTGTTTTATCTGGTGGTATTAAATATACCAGATAATCAGATTAATCATAAATGGTATTAAAAATTTAAATATTTAAAAAAATTAAGTATGGACGTATTTCTGTATTAAAAATGGATGATTGAAAACAAATGACTGTATTTAGCAATTGGACCAACCTCTATTTCCTACGTATAAACTAAGAATAAAATAAAATTACAAATAACGATAACTGTCTAAAACTAGTAGTACAAAATATAAAATTGATATGTGAACCTAGTTCAGGCGTCCTCAAGTCCTTACTCCTGAGCTGGAAGAAAAACAGTTTTACATTTAATGATTTAATTATTGAAAATTAGAAAGGACATTTGTTTTAACATATATTATTCCCTCCTCTACAGTGACAGTCTACAACTAACGAGTTCAAACATTTTTTCATTTATTTTTTAATAACGTATTCAGAATGTAAAAGTAAATTTGCTTGCAAAACTTAATTAACTTAGTAAATACCTTTTCACTATTTGTGCGTAGTTAAAATAAAGGTGAAGGTAAAATTAAATAGGTTCATTTTAAATAAGTATAATATAAAAACTGTTACTCTTATTCGTAAAAGTATTATTCACACTTTCCTTTAGTTTTGGTGCGTATATATTGGAGGGAGTTCAAGGCTATGTGAACTCTTTAACGTGGAAAAAAATTATTGAATTATTAAAGTATTTTTTGGAAAAATATTTTTAATTTAATATTTTGAATTTGACGTTTTAGCGTAGATACTCGAAAGGTCTTTCAAACGAGGTGCCACTCGACCCCCTTTCCATTTAAAATTTTAGGGGTGCATCTCGCCCTGCCCAAGGGGTTGAAAAATTGACGTGTCCGAGCGTTTTTTATTTAATGAGCTGTGTGCCCAAAATCAGCGCCATATTGAATAAGTTTTGTGAGAAGATAAATATTTAATTCAATGTTTTATGGCATATAGTTATGAAAAGTAGTTGTTCTTTTGATTTTGGATATGACTTTATAGTCAACTGTGATAGAATTTGCGTTGAATTATTTAAATCAACAATCCTTACCTTCAGACGTGTCGCTGTCGTTTTCGCTGTCACCGTTGTAGGGCATGGTGCGATCGGTCGAATATCCTGAAATGTTTGTAGTCACCGAGGAAGCTGAAAATTAAAACAATTACTTAATTTCAGGTTCAAGGATCTGGTGTTGGTATTTTACCATCTGACTCATCGTCATTCTCCGTTTCATTGTCCGTTTCCTTGTTGCTCCCCTTGCTGCTTTGCTTGTCTGAATTTTTGTCTGAATTTTTCTCTGAATTTTTATCCGTGTTATTGTCTTTCTCCTCATCGAAACGGAAGTTTGGCGAGTAGCTTGGGGATGCTACAAATAATTTTATTTGTATTTCTGAGTTCTGTTTCTATAATTTAGCGATAGCAACACTACAGTTATTGTTCGATTAATATAAACACTACTTGTTTGACGAAATTTGCTATTCTACATGCATGGTACAATCGGTCAGAAGGCGAAGTGAAAAATCTAGAATGAAATTACCTCGAAAATATGACTAACGACTTTCTTTATTTCAGAATTTCCGAAATAGTTTAGTATAATAAAAAAGATTGGTTTTCATAATTTGAAAATTGTGCCAGTTTTTTAAATAGAAATAAAATTTAATATTTATTTACCATTGTACAGGGTGTCCAACCGAGAATTCTCCTATCATAATTCGTTTAGTTACAGACATATTGGAAAATTTCAAAAGCTGGATGAAAGTAGATCCCTTTTTTATCCTCAGACGCTAACTGAAGTCTTTTTGACTTTTATGGTAAAAACAAAATGGCAGCGACTGTTTTTTTTCAAGTAACACCCTGTACATAATATAATATTCGGTTTATGCTAATTTTACTGTTCTCAAAAATGTAGGGTTTTATAGGTCTCTTGCTCTTAGTTTTCATGTTATTGAGCGGAGAAGATTAAGATATCATATAGATTTTTACATGGTAAAAATTTCAAGTAGGCTGTCACCTCAAAACAAAACTTTTTTTTATTACTTTATTAGTAATAAGAGAATATGACAGCCTACTTGAAATTTTTAACATAAGAATCTATATGATATCTCAAGTAACATGAAAATAATAGACCTATAAAATCCTACATTTTTTAAAACAAAAAAAATTGCGTAATCCAAATATTCCATTATGTACAGGGTGTCACTTGAAAAGAAATCAGTCGCCTCCATATTGTTTTTATTATAAAAGTCGAAAAAACCTCGGCTAGCGTCTGAGGATAAAGAAGGGATCTACTATAATGCAGTTATTGAAATTTTCAAATATGTCTATAACTAAACGAGGAGAATTCTCGCTTGGACACCCTGTACATAAATCAAATTTCCTCAAAATACGTCGAAGCGTTCTTAGCCTATCACGACATACAGACAGACAGACTGACCAACATGAATTTTGGTTCAGAGGTAAACACATTTTTCGACTTTCATATCGCAACTAAAGGGCATTTTGAGATAATGTGATGTTCTACGTTACGTAAATGCCTGTAAAAAAATTTATTACCTCGCTTTGCACAGTCTCCGTCCTCGCTGCCCTGTGCCTGTGCCGTAGTATCAAGTGGGCTAATTGAATAGCCTGTAATTAGATTAGAGTATAGTTTATTATGTTTGTAGGCAATTACAGTGCTAATTAAGCCAAGCATTACAAAAATTCGGGGAGTGCCGAATTTTGAAAATCTAAATAAATACTAAAGAAAGTTTATTCCTGATGTCCTTTAATATTTCCTGTAGTTGAGATGGAAAATGTCTGATCCTATATAGCTATCGGTCTTGTATGCATCACCCAATTTTCATAAGAATATCTGGAGGTGTTTCATGTTATTGTCACACACAGACCAACATGCAGATATTTCTTAAAAAATTGACGCTCCACATCACCGAAACTGTTTATTGTAGAATCACCAATATAAGCCTATTCTCCTCGTTAGATAGTCTACTTTTTAGTTGGTCCTACATACTTTATTGTCGCCCAATGCGAAAGAAAGATATTTAAAGGAGAGACATAAGGAAAAACGTAGTATTTTGATATTTTGCAAACCCAACTTTGAAGCTTTATTTCACCGAAACTGTGAACTGTAGAATCATACAAACAAGCTTATTCTCCTTAGTTGATTCTACATACATTATTATCACTTAACGCGAAAGAAAGATATTTGAGGAAGAGACACGAAGGAAAAACGTGGTATTTTGAAACCTTGCAAACCCAACTTTGACGCTCTAATCACCGAAACCATTTATTGTAGGATCATGAATTTCAGCTTATTCTCTTCGTTAGATAGTCTACTTTAGTTGGTCCTACGTGCATTATTGTCACCCGATGCGAAAATAAGATATTTGAGGGAGAGACATGAAGGAAAAACGTGGTATTTTGAAACCTTGCAAACCCAACTTTGACGCTCTAATCACCGAAACCATTTATTGTAGGATCATGAATTTCAGCTTATTCTCTTCGTTAGATAGTCTACTTTAGTTGGTCCTACGTGCATTATTGTCACCCGATGCGAAAATAAGATATTTGAGGGAGAGACATGAAGGAAAAACGTAGTATTTTGAAGTTTTGCAAACCCAACTTTGACGCTCTACATTACCGAAACTGTTTATTTTAGTATCAACAAAGCTTCATTTAGGTTGAAGATTTTTTGTGTGGAAATAGTGTACTTACGGTTCAGTATTCCCTCGAGATCACTGAAGTGACTGTGCGCCCCAGGGCTCAAAGGCTGCAAATCGCTGGGAGATACTGAAAATAAATTCAAATAAGTGATTTGTTTTCTAATTTGATTTTGCTAAAACCAATATTTTGTTTAAATTTGCTTATTTTGTACCATTGACGGTTGCTAGTGATGTAAAATCCAGAAATGTAAATCGTAAAGTATAGATGGAATTTACTTATATCTAGCTTTTAGCTTAGTTAGTGTAACATAACTGTTACCATCCCTCGGAACAATCTTTGTTTCAATTAATTGTTTCAAGTTGATCGTCGAAAATTTTTGATCACACGAGGCTCAGTTTTTACTACCTATGTACCATGGATATCCGTAGATAAATTGAATATAATTAAACGGCAATTGATCTAGCAAACACGTCTACTAATGGTATTAACTGTAAAAATTACTTACTGTTCCATAACTCCACGAGGTCGCCTTCAGGAGATGGGGGTCCCAAAGGCCTTGGGCCAACTGTATAAAAAAATAAAATAATTTACTTGCTTATAGTATATTTATAAAAATAAATCTTACCATTAAACATTTCCAAGTTATGGAACGATTGATTTGGGGATAATGGGTTCACTGCAATACATTAAATAAATGTTACAAGTTACTTCCAATACAATATGTGCTAAGTGCTAAGATTTGTGCGGTGCAGTATTGATATGTGTCCCAAATCGAGGCCGAGGATATTGCTATCTTAATTAGTCAATTTAATTTTGTTAAATTTGTATTTTTTAAAATTGAAAGATAATAAAATAATTGAGAATATTATCATCATAGCCTACTTAGAGGGAGATAACTAGGAAAAATTAGGAAAAGTCAATGAAAATGTGATCAAACCCTCCAAAACTCTCCCTGTTTAACTCTTATTTCTATCTAACAATAACCGAAATAGCAATATACGTCAATTTGGAACACAATAAATAAACATAAACACTTCAAAATTTGAATATTACCCAATTTTTTATCACCCCCCCTCCGGATAAAAAGTGAATCATAGTATAAAATATTTACTTTGGTCCCACAATAGCTGTAAAAAATACTTATTTAGCGAAAAACAGTCGGGAATATTTTTTAAATGTGCTATTACGTAATATAAATATAAAATTATTATAAAGGTATTTATAAATCATACCTATGTCTTTAATATTTATCCCATTTCATTTTAGACAAATGAAAACATGCAATTAAGTTGGATTTAGAACATTTTTATGCAAAACATTCTCGTTACTCGAATTGTAATAATAATCGATAATTTTTTAATTTTTTTTCTTCTTTGACTTGTTTTGGTTGTTATTTTATTTAAAAATGGCAGCAAAAGCAACAAAAAAACGGAAAGGAAAATAAATAAAAGAATATCGATTATAATTAGAATAAATATTAGATATTGTTTATTTATTTTTCTATTCGTTCTTTTGTTGTTTTTGTTGTTATTTTAATTAAAAACAACAACAAAACCATCAAAATAGGAAAAGAAAAACAAATTGTTTAACAGATTTTATTGTAAAACATTCTTGATGCATCAATTCAATATTGTTTAAAGAGTTTTATTGTAATTATATTAATCGATAATTTTTTTATTTATTTTTATTTTTTGTATTTTCGTTGATTTTGTTGTAACAAAAACAACAAAAACAAATGAAAGGAAATATAATAAAAAATGTATCGATTTTAATCAAATTTTTATTTAATTTTCTTTCCGTTTTTTCGTTGTTTTTGCTGTTGTTTTAAATTAAAATAACAAAAAAACAACAAAAGAACGAAAAGAAAAATAAATAAAAACAGATCTAATCTTTTCATTCTTTTGTTATTATTTTAATTAAAAACAACAAAAATACTAAAAGAAAAATAAATAAAAATTTGATTGTTGTTTAACTGATTTTTATATGAAACATTCTTGATACATCAATTCAATATTGTTGTAGAAAGTTTTATTCTAATTATAGATAATAATAATCGATAATTTTTAGTAATTTTTTCTATTCGTGTTTTTTGTTGTCTATTATTTTTAAACAACAACAAGAACAACAGAGAAAACTAAATCAAAATAAATAAAAAATACATCGATTGTGATTAAATTTTTCTTTATTTTTCCTTACGTATTTTTGTTGTTTTTGCTGTTGTTTTTAATTAAAATAACAACAGAAACAACAAAAGAACGAACAGAAAAATAAATTAAAAAATCTCACATTTTTTCGTTTTTTGAATTTATATTTATTTATATCAATTAAAAACAACAACAAATACAACAAAAAAACGAAAAGAAATATAAACAAAAATTTGATTATAATCAATATATGGTTTTGCTGTTTTTATTGTTGTTTTTAATTAAAATAACAACAAAAACAATAAAAGAACCAAAAGAGAAACAAATAAAAAAATTGTTAATGTTCATTCTAATTATAGTCATTGATATTTTTTGTATTTATATGTTTTTTCGTTTTTTTGTTGTTGTTTTTAAGTAAAATAACAAGAACGAAAAAACAAAAAGAAAAAAATAAATAAAAAATTATCGAATATTATTAAATTAGAATTGCTTCGAGCATTTAATTTATTTTCAACTTTAAACCGTAATTCTTTTCCACAAAACTTCTTCACGCCTAAAAATATAGCTTGGATTCCATGGTCCAATAATATGTGGCCTAAAATTCATCAGCCGCCACTAGTGTATATTTATTATCATATCACATTTCTATCTCCATCATATTAGGTACTCTCAGAAATTATTAAGGCACGAGAACTGTCTTATGTTGTCAGTTTGTTTCCAAAACATTAAATTAACATTATTTATGAATTGCATTATTGCAGAAATATTTCACTGAAGTATGTTTCCTAACCGTTCCAGATATGTCATGCAAGTACCAGATTGTTGAATTGATGTTAAAAATAACTACTGCAATGACAATAATTGACAGCAACTAAAATATTATTATTATAATTTAAAGACTATTATAATTCAAGAATAATTACTACTTGCATCAGTGCATGCATCAGTATATTTTTCAGCGCAATAATTTGGGACAGTCTGTATATTCTTCTTATATCTTGACTGTGACGTCACCACCACATCGAACTACGAAGTTAAATCTCATTGGCTGGAACTAGTTGGGCCACATATTATTGGTTGATATCGAGCGGCTGAACAAATAATCAGAACCGCCATCTGTGTTCGCAAATATATATTAAACGCGGTAAATTCAAATAGATTTGTTACATGCGATTTGGTTGCATCATGCAATAAAAAAAAAAAATTCTTACACATTAAATCGTCTTGATGAGAGTAAGAGTAAGAAGGCGACGAGTTTGGTGTGGATTCTGGAATTAAATGTTTAGATTTATTAAAAATAAATATAAATTTCTAGATAACTCTCTCATCTACAAGCGAAAATTCGAAATTCGTATGAATACTGATAAGATGAAGCGTCCATCACCACTATAAATTTTTGTAAACAAAAATACGACATGCAATAATGTACATAATAGTGCTTACCATTTGGTTCGCTTGAAAAGCAGGCCTCTATGTCATTATCAGCAATAAAATCAGAGGACACTGTAAACAGATTTAAATAAGTATACGACAGTAGGAAAACCACAGATCAATATTTTCAATAGGTGTAAGGTGCCTTTGTGAGGCAAGTTGCAACAATTTTGAACAGCCCCCTAATTTATTGAGGGTTGCGTAACAAAAATTAGAATTTTAAAATAAGAAATTTTGTAGCTGTGGCACCTGAAAAACTAATCTAAGGTGTCGATTTTCACGATATTCATAAAAGTGCCAATATCTCAAAACCTAACAACTTTTTACTAAGGATTTTTCTGGTCAGTCATGAGCAACAACAGTTTTTGGTTAAACTATCCTGGAATTTCAAATACACGTGGACATATTTAATCAAAACATATTCTTACCAAAGCTGCTGCAGTATCCATCCTCAGACTCTACAATATCAGGAGTTTTGGGGCACTCTGTAAAAATATAAAAATATAAATGATAAACGAATAAAACTAAAATGTATCGGGTGTAACAGGTACACCCCCTTTTTTCCTTTAGTTTTGAATAATTGATTGAAATTTGGAACATCTTATAGGCTCAATAAAAGTCACTTTTTGATTTTTTACTAACTGTTGATTTTCAAATGGAACACCTTATCTATTATTGCATTTTTGAATCCTGCATAATTTTCTGATTTCAATGGTACCACATAAGTGACATTTCAAACGTCAATCTTTATTTTAATTTAACTTTTAGTTATCCATTTAAGTGTACCATGATTTATTCTAATGATTTATTCTAATTGACTGTTGTAATGCTAGAAAAATCGACATCCCGTCGAAAATACTAAGTTATGTGATTTATGAGCAAAATTTTATCAAAATGGATTGGTGGCTTTGAAAACAATGAAATATTTAGCTTGTCAAATATTTGTTGGTTTACCGGCGTTTTTATTGTGTCTTTAAAAATTGTTTACAATTATTATTGTTAATTTTGATTGTATTTATCGCACATTTTAATAAGGCATATGAATAAATTCCTTGTTAATAGTACTAATAAATGGTACCACGGTACTACCAATTCTAGTTGAAAAAATTGTATTTTATCCCAAAAATCACATAATTCAATAGGTATTTTCGATGGGAATTTGATTTTTCTAGCATTACACGAGCCAATTAGAATAAATGTCATGGCACACTTAAATGAAACATTAAAAATTAAATTAAAATAAATATTGACGTTTGAAATGTCACTTATTTGGTATCATTGGATTCAGAAAATTATGCAGAATTCAGAAATGCAATAATATATAGGTTGCCGCATTTGAAAATCGGTGAAACCGACAACGGGAAAGAAATCATTTATGGGCGTGTCAAAAACTGACGTTTATTAAGTACCTATGTACCTAGGATGTTCCAAATTCCAAAGAAAAAAGGGGGGTGCGGGAACCATGATCCTGTTACACCCGGTATAGTAAGTAAACAATATTTGCATGTGTTTTTACAAGTGACATATATATATAAGTGATTTTTATTTAAGTACTTAGTGCCCCCGTGAAATTTTGATTTAAATCAAACCAGCCCGTGGTAAAACTTCGTAATAAAACAGGCCTTTGAATCCAATTAAATTTTATCGGGTGTAATAATAAACAATTGAGGAATGAATACCTAATAGTAATAACAATTAACATAGTATAGGTGTATCGAAGAATTGCGATAACCGTCTACAATTGTTTTGACTGTCGATAGATAATTTATCTAACAAACTGCATTATGCACTGCTATAAATGCGTATTGAAATTAAATTTAAAATATATTTCAATTTGTTGGTTAATATTTAATAATAGTAACAACAAATTGGGTGTTTGGGGCTGTTGTGTGGGTGAAGGGACTTAGTAAAATTAAGTTTTTGATAAAATAGCCCCTAAGAAAATTGCGTTTTGAATTAAACAAGTAAGGTTAGGGAACTAAAAATTCTTAAAATTAGTGAATTATGTGTAAATTGTTTCTGATTATCAACTAAATGCACCTTATCATGCAATTTACGTTGCCAGTTGCAATATATGTGGTTTATTTGCCTCTTGTAAGGTCCAACCGCTATAACAAGTGCAATGCATTTGTTTTAAACATAAATTCGAATTCAAAACTTTTACTATGTGCAAATTGCTGAAAATGCCATATTAATAAGGGTTATTATTAGTAAATATTGTATGTTAAAGCCTACCTTTATCCATTTTGCCTTCTTATAACACTATTGCAACACAATCACAATATCTTCCAGCAGGAGAAAAAACGTTTAAATGTTGCACACACACCCGTTGATTTTGAGCTTCGGTTGGTTTGTAGTTCCCAATTGCCTCAAAAATAGTAGATGTCGCTGTGGTACCCAATGAGTCAAATAGCTGATTGAATAAAGACGTGTGTTATTATTTGTTGCTAATAACTCGGAACTCGGGAGTTATATTTTTATAAAATAATATTGCACTTACAAATAAATTTATATTGTGAAAAATCTCGACGTTGGGATTTACTAATCCACTCATATAGTCAGTAACTGATTAGGCTTACATGGAAAATTTAACTAACTATTTTTCTCTCAGATGTCGCTGGCCGGGAAAGTTTATTGGCTCTACGTTTTGAATTTTAAAATTGAAAGTAGAGCTATTCGCTAGTAGATATTTTTTATTTGAAATTTGCCGCCATTGGATATTATAAATATTCATTTGATTAGGATTTTATAAGTATGTAGGTGTTATTTAAAATATATAATACGAATTTGTGCTTTGGGTTAGCTCTGTTGGGGCCTTTTTAACGTTTATCGAAATATTTTTAGATGATTTTTTTAATAAGATGGACGATTCAGTCTGTGTAGCGTGAATATCGATTTGAATTTGATGGAATATAAAGTTAAAAATTGGAAAAGCGGTGTTTAATTTTTTTTTTAATATCTACTTTTGGGTGGGTGGTACAAAAAATGCAATAGGTAAACAAAATTAAAAGAAACAAATTTTCAATGTTCATTTTAACTATACAGGGTGATTCAGAAGTAATGGTACACAGACCAACAGCAGATTTAGAACTTAAAAATATTGCGATTTAGCCAAACTTACCTTAGTCCAAAAGTTAATAGTAACCAAGATACAGGGTGTCAAAGTTAAAACTTATTTTTTAGTTTTCTCTTGCAATTTAACGAATTTTTGTATTTTTCTTGTGAAAATCTATGAGTGGGGGTTATTTGGGGTAAGGAATCATAATACACCTTCAATTTTGGCATAACTCCTAGAGGGCGCTACGTACGCTGCGTTTAATGTGTAAAAAAGGTCGTAACTTTTTATCCGCACCCATACGGCAGATTTCGCTTAAAATTATATTCTTCTATCATTTCTTAATAAAAAAGGTATACTTGTTTCAAGTCTCTAAATACAATAGTATCTTGGCTATTATTAACTTTTGGACTAAGGTAAGTTTGGCCAAATCGCGATATTTTTACGTTCGGAATCTGCTACTGGTCTGTGTACTATTACTTATGAATCACCCTGTATAGAGAGAAATATTCCTATTTCAAGTATTATTGTTATAAAAAAAGAAAACTTATTAATTACTCCTGTTTGTTTTACACTAACGATTAGGAATCCCTCTCAAAAAATCTGCTTAAACTTTTGGAACTTTTTCGTGGATAATTATCACAAACTTTGTTCCTTCATATTAAAAGACTTGCTTTCAGCAGCGTCTAATCCTGTGCATAGTCGACAGTCCTTCCTTTCAGGGTGCAACTGAACCCAATTCATCAAGATGCAGATACACCAACTTGATTAATTATTGTCATCAGCATTGCAGAGTTTTAAAAAAAATTTAACAATGATTAGTATCACAAAAAACAAGAATTATTTAATTTTAACTAAAAATAATATTTTCAAATGCCTATAACTCCAAACTTATGGACTCTAGACTCTAAATAGTTAGGTCTTTGAAAAAAGCTTTCCATAGAAATTCTAATAATGAAAAAATATACAGAGGGTTCCTAGGGCAGTCGCGTAGTAAAACAGTTAGGTTGAAAACACTTTTTTGCCCATGACTACACTAGTGAGTGAGAGATACAAGTGTACATTGATATATTTATTTGCCTACCACGTTTTGAGCGTAAATATATTTTGAGTATGAGAATAATGTAAAAGCCTAATGTACACTTCCTTTATACTTTTCCTTCTGCCTTTCGGCGTTGGATTTCAGGTCCAGTTGTCATCTAACCCATTTCTTCCTATTTAAGGCCATTATTCTCATCTTTGCCAGCATTTCTCCCTACTGATTCCAAGGTCCTCCATTCTCGTCTTCCTCCCATCCCTGTTTCATGTATTATCTTTACTAGACTCTGTTGGTTCATTCTTTCTATATGGACGTACCATTGTAGTTGTTTGTTTTCTATTTTTGTCCTTATACTCTCCTGTTTTGTTTGTTTTCTTATAACTGCATTTCTGTTTCGATCTCCAATGCATTCAAGGAGTCTCCTTGCTTTACTCCTTTTTTCATACGAAATGTTCCTGATTCGAACGTTTCCTATTACTGTTCTGCATACTTGGTCAATATTTTCTATCAGCTGCTGTGGTGCTTCCGGTTGATTGGACCATTTCCAAATCTTAGATCGATGCATGTTAGATACAGTATTTTTTGTTAATTTATTGTCTCTTCTATAAGGATATCTTAGTATATAAATGTTATCCGTTCTTGTTCTGTTTGGTCTAAAAGCTGCCTCTTCATCTTTCCCTTTTTTCTTCTACATATTCCCTTAGTCATTCAGTATTCATTCTTTTACTATTTCTCACCAACATTTCAACATTTCTGGTACTATTTGATCATCACCACTCGCTTTTCCTAGTTTTAATTTTTTCACTGCGCTGCATATGTTATATTTTCTATTTCTTCTTCTTCTGTGTATTCTTGAATCGTTTGAGTGATGTTGTCTTCTTCATTATTGATGTTCTTAAATTGAATTTCGTAGTGTTTTCTCCATACTTCCAGTATATTCTCTATGTTAGTTTTCAGATAATTTTGTGCGTCTCTTACTCATCTGGTTTCTTTGCGTTTATCACTTTTTAACGCTCCTACCGTGTTCTAGAATATCCTATTATTTTCGTTATATGTACCTAACTCTCATTTATTTGTTTTTCGAAATCTTTCCAGCTTTTCATCTAGTTTCTTTTACTGTTAGTTTTGCCTATATAAAATTATCTTTGTCTAAGATTGTCATCGAATTAAAAACTGCTGTGTTAGTTTATTTCATTCTTTTGTAATTATGAGTTTCTGAAGCCACGTCCCACACTGACATCTGAAATAATGTGCAATGCTTTTAATGCTAGGAATAAAATAATGACAAACTAAAGAAGATACTATTAAAGTTTTCATCAAAATTAAAGAAACTGTTGAAGTCGTCCCATATATGTTCAATGCATATCTAAGTTTAAGCGTTTCCTGATTTTGTAGTATTAATGGTTGCCCATTCTTCAGCAATTATTTATTTCAGTTCTTGCTAACTAAGTACAGGAGTTCTGAAAATCCAATTTTTATGGTAAGATATAACAAAATAGTCAATAATGGTCAGGCAAAGTGACCTTGGAGGAAACTCAAGTTATGTATATAACTCGCGAAGAAAAACTAGTTTTTCCTGCTGTATGTGCTATTGCTCCGTCCTGCTGAGAATAACGATCATAGTGTAGTTGTTGAACAAATATACAGATAAAATGTTGTTTCTGTACCTATCAGCATTGACAGTGAAATCGAAAAAACTGGTCCAATTATTCTCCTGCGAGAAATGCCAACTTTTTCAGGTTGTAGTGAAGGTTCAATGTATATATGCGGATATCAGTGCTCCACATCCATTATCAGAAACAAATGTCAAGTTCAGCAGGTCGTCATTCGTTAAATTATTGACAAAGCATTGGCAGTACGCAAGACGTCTTTGGTGGTCCATTGGCCAAAAAGGTTGATATGATTGGATCTCATATGGAGACATGTCCAAGTCCATCTTTATAATCGTCCCATAAGAAAGTCTAATTTCCTCAGAGACGCTTCAGAGGTTTTGCGTTTTACAAACTCTTGTTCCATACGTTGACGAACTTCTTCTGTTTGAACGGTTGGCCTACCAGCACCTTTCTTATGGGTCACAGAGCCAGTTTCGCGAAACACACCAAGACAAGTAGACCCTGTATTACTGTCTGGGAAGTGTTTCTGAAAATTGTCCAAACATTCCCAAATTCCAATAAGTAGCACACCAGTTCGAAAATAGGCTTCAGTTATGTAAGTTCTGTGCTCTGTGGTGCAAACCAAAATCAAAAACTTATTTTAAGATTAGAAACGAAAAAAAATTCAATAGAACTGCTCGTCAAATGATGACAAAAAATGTAGACATAATCCTTACAAAAGGATGAAATAATCTAAGACAACAGTTTTTAATTCCATGACCATCTTTGACCAAGATAATTTTCTAAATCCTGGTAGAACGAAAACCACATGAAAGTGTAGACTTGAAAATTTAATTAAAAATATTCCGTGATTACCTAATAACGTTAACTAAAGCTATTATATTAAACAATATTTCTTAACACACCATAATATAAAATTTGTTAAGCAGATTGTGTTTATCCGCGGGCAGCCTTGGCTTCGCGGATTTCTTTAATTTGTTTTGCTTATGATGGATTGCTTATAATAGTAATAATATTAACAAGACTATAGAACTTTATTAATATGTAATATTATTACTATTAATAAATTTGTATACAGTCTGTCCTAAATTGGGTGTGCATGAATTATTACTATCTCGGTTATTATTAGAGATAGAGAAACGGTTAAAATGGAAAAAGGTTTCGAGATATTTTCTTTATCGTCATTTGTTTTTGAGTTAATGCCACTAACTTTGTTTTTCTTTAGAGCTCTATTATTTAATTATTCTATGATTCAATAGAGCTCTTAATTACCTTTCCAACAATGTATGTATTACAATGTCAGAATAAATTACTTACTAGTGTAAAATATAAAAAAAATCAGTTTTTTAAGTAGGCTGTGAAGAAAATTTAATTTCATCATTGCAAAAGGATGAAATAAGCTAGTTTTTAATTCCATGGCCATCTTTGACCAAGACAATTTTTGATATCGTGGAAAAATTTGTATGAATTTTGGAAAAAAATTGAAAGGGACCAGCACATTATTTTTTTATAAAGTGATAGCGTGCCTTACTGAAATGTCCAACTTCGCCCAGATTATGAAAAATGTATGTTCCTTTACGAATATTTGTCCTGATTGTTCGATAATCCTTGTAACAACCTACAATGATTTCAGAACTGAGTACGCATCACGTAAATATATCAGCAGTTTCCAGATAAATTTTCAAACGACCGACGCGTCAGCTTTGTGGTTAACTTCAGTCCTGCAACATCGAATATTTTCTTATGTCTTCCAAAAACGTAATTTCTGGTCATAGGAACGCCGTTTTTGTTTTGGTTTTCCTGCTGGTACTTTCAGCTTTTGTTTTTTACTACAGCAAGGGTAAGCTTTAATCTTTTTTTCATATATATGCATGGGTTTTTTTTATATTAAATTATAACTATCTTAATTTTTTTTATCCATTTCTAGTTTAATTTTTTCTATATTACTAAAATTTGCAAAAGTATTGGTACTTTCTAATTGTTAAAAATTAAATAGGTAGGTAGTTGCCGATGTATTGAATACATAGGGTGAATACATTCTTACGTAGCGGTGTTTCTGGAAAAAATTACTATTTATTATTTGATGTAGTTATTATTTTTTTTCAAGGCTTTGTGATGATAGCCATATTTTAAAAAATAACAACCGTAACTTTTTATGACAAACTTTTCTCTGTATGGTACACTGTGTTATGGAGATAGAAAATTTTACTTTCCTAAATATCTTTGAATTTTTACCCTAAAAACAAAATACTGCTTTCGTTCTAATCGCATAACACTAACTTTCTTATTTTAAATAGAACACTCTGTAAATGTTTACAGTTTCTTACTCGTCATGATTTCAGCGATATGTCACAAGTTGAAATTTGTTTAAAAAATGACGTCAAAAATGTGAGACAACTGAAAAATTACGTAGGTCTCTGCAGAATTTTATAAAAAATTCAATTGTTTTCTATGAATTTAAAGAAATGCAAAATCTACGGGAAAAACACATGCCTATGCATTAAATCCAACGCCTACTTTCTATAAGATTCAAAAATAAAATTCAGCAGGGGCCTACTTGCGTTTCTCAGTTCTTTTACAATTCCGGCGCCATTTCTTAAATAAATGCCAATTTGTTATTTCTAGTTGATGTCACTTCTGGTTAGACTAAAAATAGTATTTTAAGCACAATTATGTCAGATTCTGGTTTCAGTAACCCATCTGTAATAATAACTGGGCTACTCCGTAGGCAATACTTTCACGACCACCCAGTATATAGAGGCCAGTTGTTTAAGAATGGTTTAGCAAGACTTCAGACGAACTTGCATTAAAAGCCAAGGATGTCATTCTTGACATCCTTTGATTTTTAATCAATTTCAGCTGAACTTTTCCTGAACTACTTTACTCAGGCACTGGATGTTTAAACAAGTTAAGAGGTGCTCTTGTTTGTATTATTCAACTTTCCAGAGCAGACATATAAATTAGTAATATATTATTTTCATAATTCCTGTTATCTATTCAGTTTTGATTTATAAGGGCGTTTCATTAATATTTATTTTTATCTAATCTGAACATACATTGCACATAAAAATTCGGGATATACAAAGGAATTGCCTAGCAATAAATGTAAACTTATATAGTTAAAGTAAAAAATATAATCTCGTGACAACTCCTTTTTTGAATAAATTTAACCAAGGATTCATTAGCCACTCCTCAAATATTTATGAATATAACGTTAAATCTGTATATATTTTGTAAAACACTCAAAATATTTTAAACTTTATTTTGAAATAATACAGAGGGTTGTTCAAAATTACGTAAAATTACGTAGGCAGAATAATTTTGTAGGTTCCCTATACTTACCTCTATAGAATATTGTCATATTTTTACCGTGGCTTCCTTTTTTGCATAAAGTTACCAGACACTTTCTACGTCTCAAACAACATATTTACGGAATTTATTATCAAATCAGATCTGCTCGTCTAGTTTTATTCGCTTGCAGGGCTTTAATGTCAAAGTAAATTATCCTTCAACATTCTCTACCACACCCCCTGTTTCTGTTAGTTTATATCCTGTGCAACTTTAAAAAACTAGTCGGGAATCTAAGTAATGCCATGGTAGAAACATTAAGGCACGGAATAATATGTTCCTCTTGCAAACAAACATTAAACGTTATAAAGTATACTGTGAGTAAATTTTGTGATTATATTAAAACGTTATTTGAATTGTTCCTATTTTAGTTGCTAACCAGAGTTTCTTTAGCACCGATACAGTTAAACACAGTGGCAGTCAGATGTCATAATTTAACAAATTTATATCCTATTTCACTAAATTACACGTTGCATTTTTATGGTTCTTTCAGCAATTAGCAAACTGTCGGTCAGTACCCTTTACGTAACAAAATCACTATGGTATTCTACTAGAACAGTAAAAAAATTATGATACCACTAATTTAAGAAATGCAAACAGTTGAGAAATGTTTTTGTGCACAAAAATGAAAGGAAATATTTAAAAAATTGAACCATAACGTTCTGTTCACGATATAATTCAGGTGAGTTGCATGAAATGCCAGTATACTTGCATATTGCTCATAAACTTTTTTGACTTTTAAATTTTATGCAAAAGTCTTCTTTTTTCACTATTCGTAAATTTTGTGCAACCAAAAGATTTTAAAGTCTATGAGTCGTACTTAAAAAAACAACTTCAACTGACAATAATTATAATAAGAGATGGAATGTTACACCAGCGTTACATACAGGGTTACATTAATCACATCTTGGAGCTTGGTGCATTACCTTATAAGGTTAGGAAACCCATTTATTAAAAATTGCACCTAGGAGTACCAAGCTGAACCTTTTAATCGGCCAGCAAAGTCTCCCGACTTTTCTCCCATTGAACCTGTGCAGGACCTGATAGCTGACAGGCGACTATTGTCACAATAGGATATACTCGTTGACTATTTTATTAAAGCATTTTTTTATATTAAATAAAGTGCTTTTGAAGCAATATCTGTTCGAGTAAAATACTATTTTATTTTGCAAATTATTACTGTGTTATAAACCGTTCCAAACATTGCAAGATTAATTAATAAAGCGATAATATGAGTTGGCAGGTCCATTTTATAATACAGGGTGTTCATTAAGTATGTACAATAAATTTAACAGACGATTATTTGAGTGATTTTAAGACAGAAAGTTCATATAAACATGGGTCCAAAAATGCTTCGTTTTCAAGATACAGGGTGTTAAACTTTTTTAAAAAATTTCACCAAAAATACTTTTTACAAAAATTACAATTTAATAGCTTAATAAATTGACAACAGCTGTCATATTGTTTGCCAAATGCTGCAATCGTTTTCCAATGCAATCCTTGATTATTTCCTACGTTTCCCCATGTTTCTTGTGTGGTCCAGGGACATGCAATTAATTGAATTTAAGTTTCTGTCTCGAAAACTAAGCAAGATTCGAAAAAAATGCAAGAGGCATAAACGTTGTATTTTCAGTTACTTAACCCAAAAAAAAATATAAAAATTACAAAATAGTCAGTGGCGTACATTTTTTTGTCAAAAATATTCGTTAATTTGCCGCTCGGGACACCACTGGACTTAATAAATTTTATCAAGTTAGGGCGTAATTAGCCCCTTAACACTACAAATAACATTGCCAAATTACAACAAATTTGGGTAACGGATATTTAAGATATTTACGAAAAACCAAATTTTTTAAAAAAGTTTAACACACTGTATCTTGAAAACGAAGCATTTTCGGACCCATGTTTATATGAACTTTCTGTCTTAAAATCACTCAAATAATCTTCTGTTAAATTTATTGTACATACTTAATGAACACCCTGTATACATTTATTACTGATATATTTATTGGAATTAAATTACTTAATAATAAAAAGCGTAAATTTTACAAACTATTCACATTACAATACACTTAAAAAGTAATTGGGCGTTTGGTATCGACAGAATGTTTAATCTACCTTGAAATATTTAGATTTCCTATTGTATTAAGTAATTTATTATATAAATTACTTGCTTCTATTAACATGGCTTTTCTGATAAAGTTGTTTTATAGATGTTGAATATTGGTAATATTGCGAGTTTTCCGCTGTTTTACAGGCTAATACATTGATATAGGTCTGGATTATTTAAATTATACTTAATAAAAACGTAGCGTTGATATACAGAAATACGCAGAAATCCTACTATATTGTGTAAAATGTCCAAAACCAATTTTTTTTTAACTTGATTTACTGATACAAATATGAATAATATAGATACCTAATCATTTCAAAGCGTTTATTTAATTAATGTAATATTTTTTCGGGGGATACTTGAGAGACTTACTACCATCGACTAAATATGCATTTATTTTTTGGAAAAAACATTAACCAAGGAGATTAATTCCGTAACAGTAGTCTTTACCTTATGCTAACATTTCTCATGCAACTAATTTCATTTATGACTTCCGATTTGTGTTTTATATTTCTATAGAACTTGAATATAAACTGATCAACAAAGTAAACATTACACGGCCAAATTTGCCCTAACTTTGGAACTGAGTAAATTTGGAATGCTGCCAGTGATTTAGTTTCTGTTTGGAGCGTCAAGAAAAAATTAAAAAGTTATTGATACAAAATTTATTCACCCATAGTTTATTCAAAGAACTGTATAAATTACACAATATTACACAAGTTCTGTAAAAGCTTACATATATTTTTTTTGGTACCTTTCAAAAAGTTTTAATTAAGTACATAATATTTCGCGTTTCGAGCTCCTATTTATTTATTTCTATAAATTCAATGCACATTCCTAGTTGATGGGTTCATTCCATCTAGTTTAACGCAATATTTGCATATCTATGTCAATTCCAAAGTGTGACCAGGACAATAAACTGTATGGCCTCCTCTAACCTTAGCTTCCTTAAATCTTAGATATTAAATTTATCTAGTCAGGTAAGCCAAGGGTAGGTGCAAAAGCATTAGGTGCATCTATTGCTGCTGTCGTTCCTGAACAATAATCACTACTCCTAGATTGTAGTGCCGGAGCAAGAAGACATTAACTCGAAACCATAAAATTTCAATAAACTCAGCCAATTGATAATAGAGGAAAGCATATGTGAACATGAAAATTAAAGCAATAAGATACGGTTCCCCGACGTTGAACATAGGATGCCGCCTTCTTACATCTGGTTCGTCATCTCGTGGATCAAAGTGGTTTCCAAAAAGGCAATCTATCAACAAGGAAGTCCCATAGGTTATTGTTAAATAAGCTAGCCCGGCGTAGATCCACAATAGTGTCATTTGGATCACAATGCCATAATGAACTGGAAAAATAAAGTATTTTACTCAGTTGCTTTAGGAGTAACCGTTTAAAGGTTAATCGGTTGGTTCGGTTTGCATGGACTACTGTAGGAGGTATATGCCTAGGATACTACAAGCTGAGGACTGAAGAAAGCAGAATGAGAGATAGGGAAGCTCTAAATAAATATATCGTCAAAACTTTAATGGAAAAGCAAACATTTGAATCGAGTAAAGAGCGTCAAAGGCTAAAGGAGGAACCGAACAGAATTATGTTGGCTACAATGGATATTAATAAATCTCATTGACTATCTGCGAGCGTTATTGACCCCGATGGAGCTTTTTTTTTATTATTTACTTTGTTGCTAAACAATTTATACAACAAAATACAATCATTATGTTAATTACTACTGTAATCGCCATCATATAAAGCCAAAATAATTTCCTATGAAGCAGACAGACGGACGGACAGTTGAATTATTAAACCGGGTGGCCATGAAAGTATTTATTGCCGACGAAATAACTGGGTTATTACGAACGCCAAACGTTTAAAATTTGGAACGTGGGTAATAGATCGCTAAGTCTAGAATTTGACATAAGCGTGCACAAAGCACTACTTCCGGTCTAACCGGAAGTGACACCAACTTTCTTATTTTAAATAGAATATGCTGTATATTTTTAAACAAATGCCCACTTGTGACATATCACCGAAATCAGAATTTCATGATGAACAAGAAAATGCAAAAATGTACAGGGTGTTCCATTTAAAATAAAGTTGATGTCACTTCCGGTTATACTTTAAGTAGTTGATGCACAATAATTTCTAGCTTAATTGATCTATTATCCTAAATTCTAAATTTCGGAAGACCATTTTTCATAACACTCGAATTATTCCGTGAGTAATACTTTCGTAGCCACCCTGTGTTCTATCACGTTATCACTAACTACAACCCTTGTAAATGTTTCACCAATTTGAGAAAATCGATAGCACAATAGCGAAAATAATAAAAAATTAAATATATTATAATTTTTAAATCCACAGTGTAGGTTATAATTTTAAAAATTTTTGAATAACTTAATTGTCTCTTATCTTGTATCAAAATATAAGAAAATAGGTATAAATTGACAAATAAATTGTAATTCTACAGGTATATTTTTACATTTATTCGTGCCGTGTTGGCTGGCATTTACACACAATATGTTTTATATAGAAACACTTACTGGACACAGAAAGAAATCCTACGAAGAAAAACGCGAAGGTCCCATATATTTCCATAAAATGAGGAATACCAAACAAAATATCCCTTAATAGATCCATTGCAAATAAAAACACAAAACCAAACTACTTGCTCAAGTTGCCGAAGCACAAATGAATAAAACCAGTGCTCATACAAAGATGTTTATAATTTTTAACTATTTATAAACAACTGATAAAAAATTAGAATCAATAGGTATACTTCCCATAAAATTTAATGTGTCGATTCTACTTACACGATAATTATACTGCATAAAAAAATATGTCCAAATGCCGAACGATTATTTTGAACACTTTGAATTATCAAAACATATCTGGGTAGCAACCACTAAAAGATAATACATGTAACAATATCGATAAAAAATGTATAAGCTAGGAGTTAAGTCTTTCTTTTAATTCAACGAATAGGAAAACAAGAGCTAGCTCAAAGTTTCTGAGACAATAATAATAGATGGCATCAATTTTTTGCACCCCCATTTTTCATAATTTTCAAAAGTAATAAATAATTTTAAGCTCACTTACATACCTACTTGATTCTTCAGCAAAGCTTACTGGAGTAGAAATAAAATTTCTAAATTTTTAATTTTTAAAAACCTCAACCAAACATTAACTAGTTTAGATAAAGTCTTAAACCCAACAGTAAATACATGTGATGTAATAATTTGTAGTAATATTAGTATAGCATTTTAATCCAAAAACTCGCGAGGCTGACGATTTGTTAAAGCATTTCCGGGTTTTCTTCTGCATTGACTTGAAGTTATTGACATCTTCTGCTTTGCTTCAGAAGAAGACCTCGAAAATATCATTTAATCAACGCGAAAAGAACTCGTAAATTCTTCTACAAATTATAACGTTGACAATACCTCTCCCCTAAAAGAACACGATAGATATCGAGGAAATGAGCAAATAGGCACATTCGCCCGATAGACTCTCATAACTCTCAGAATCAGTCCACGACTCACTGATAAGAATCTATACAATAGAAAGTCGCGCTTTTGGGACCGCCCTGTATATTTCCTGCTTTTAAATTCATGAAATTAAAGTCAAAATTTCCCATTCATGTAACGCCACTATTTTATTTTACAGAATCATGCCCAGAAGGGTCATTTGCTTGCTCAGAACTGGGAGATTGTATTCCCAGGACACTACTTTGTGACGGTAATATAGATTGCCCCAATAGTGCAGATGAGGCGCCATTAATATGTGGTAGGTTTTAAGATAAAATATAAATGAAGAAATTGTACCCGAAGATTTTTTTACATAATTTTGCAGTCGCAATTTGGGCGACCAGTTTATCCTTTCTGTTAATATGTTTGTAATCAATTTTAGCTGGAAGAAATGACGTTAATGTTTTTAACGCTTATTATAATGTTACTCTAAACTTATCCTTGGATGTATATAAGAGGATGAACGAGTGTGGTAAGTAGTCTTTAGTTGACTCTCAATTTTAAGATTGCTCCAAACAAATCTTATAGTTGTTTTTGTTTTTTAGAAATTGAGCAAATTCCATCAGGATGCATATGCAAACATTCACTTCGCTTGTACTGTCCAGAATTTGAGTTACATTTTGTATCTGATGATACATTCTCCGAAATAACATACTTGTAAGTTTACATTTCAAAATTTAATAAAAGAATGGGCCGTTAAATGAAAACGCTTGTTACTTTTTTTAATTATCTTACTGCCTCTGTAATATGTATATGTAAATATGTAAATAATTTCTTTCAATTCAATTTTTTTTGTATGATCAGAATATTAAGCAACACCAGCATCGTACACTTACCAGTTGACGCTTTTGATTCATATCCATACCTCTTGGCAATGTAAGTGAAACATCTTCATCACTAATTAATAATTTCACTGGTAACAATTTTTTTCAGACATTTGGAAGAAAACCAGCTTACGTATATACCACAAGGTATATTTAGGAATCAGGTTTTTTTGAAGAAACTGTACGCGATTTTTAGAAAAAAATACAGAATTTCCTAACATTATTTTTTTAGGTATTTGATGCATAATAATTTGACGTACTTGTCAAAGGGTGTGTTCTCAGGATTATCAGAATTGCAGTGGTTATTTTTGGATTACAATCAACTGGAATATATTTATTTGGAAGACTTTCAGGACTTGGTATCAATCGAATGGTTGTAAGTAATTGTTGTGGTCTATTAACTTATCTGTGTGATTGTATCATTTTCTTGTAGAACATTATCTCATAATAGACTGACCTTCGATGGACAGTATTTTCCTGCTATGCCAAACTTATATGAGTTGTAAGTACAATTTGACATTAGATGTCATTGACTGAGGATTGATCCTAAAAAGTTCGATGTCTCGTCAGTGAAAGTGAATTTTTTTATACAAATAAATAATAGCATAAGTAATAATAATAATATTAATAAGTAAAATGTGTTTGTTTTAGATGTATTGATTTCAATGAAATGACAGTTGTTGAAGCGAATACTTTTAACAATTTAGTTAGCCTTCATTTACTGTAAGTATACACTTTCCTCCTTATTCGCATTCTTGAAAAATTGACGAATTTTTCATATAACTGACGTTTGAGCACAATGTTTAAGAACATTAATACAATATACAATAGTATTTGTCATTTTTCAGAAGTCTCAGGAATAACAAAATTGAAAGTATCGATGCACTTGCTTTTACTAATTTGAAGGAATTAAAAGAACTGTAAGTATCCGCTTATACAGGGTGAATACCAATAACTCATTTTAATTTTAAGGGATGGTAGGTCCCTTAATGGTAAGGCCATATACCAAAGATAAAAAACATATACCCTGTAGTTTTCGAGAAAGAAAATAAATTAAAATACGTCAACATTTTCAGAACTTCGTAACTGACCTGTCTCAACAGAAAATAAATCGGGATAGGTCTTTGCCTCTGGCATTCGCCTTGTTTTTTAGCAATCATAAATTCACTAGTTTTTGCTGTCACTGTCAATTAACTTGTCTCCGACCGCAAATTTATGAAAGACCGTCGAACGGCGGCTTAACTTTATTAGACGTTTTTTGTCACGTTTTTAACGTTAGAACTTGGAGTCTATGACTTGGATACAAGGCATGTTGTTCACCCCATAAGTGGGTCAGTAGAGCGACGAAGCGGTACTCAAAAGTTTACCAGAATTTTACGTAGGGTAGGTCAGTTTTTCAACTTTCTTTTTTATATTTTTTTATTGGTAATTTGTGTTACAAATATCAACAGAAACCCCCTCTTAAAATTAAAATGAGTTAATAATTTGTTTTCTAGTATCGTATCGCGGAACTATGTTTTTTTTACAGAAAACTTCAAACATTTGACTCCTGTTCTTTTTTACACCCATACGAGTACAAAAATGATTGTCTGATTCATATACCTATGCTTATAGTGTTCACAGGCCTTATTGGTCCATTGCTTGGTAAAATCTTCCATTCCATTTCTTCCTGTCCTTTGCTAACGTCCTCCAGTTCATGCATTGTCTTTCCTTTATATCCTCCAAAACAGCCTCGCTCCATTTCCTCCTCGGTTTGCCTCCCTTTCTTGTTCCTTCAGATATTTTCCAGCCTATGTCTTTTACACTTGTGTCTTCTTCTATTCTTTTCAGATAACCTAGCCTCTGTAGTCGACGGGGTTTGATGAATTTGGTTATATTTGGTTCTTGATATAAATTATAAACTTCTGCGTTGGTTGTTCATTCCCAATCTCTTCAACCTTCTTTCCACCGAATGTTCTTTGTAGCATCTTCCATTCCCACGTTTCTAACTTTAACTGCGCTATTTTTTCATTGTTCATGTCTCACTGCCATATGTGATCTTAAGATGGTCTTGTATATCTTTGCTTTTCGTGGTAGTTTTTTCGACATTAAGATTCCTTCTGCGCATCTGCTGCTTTGTGCTATACTCAAGTTCTCTTCTATTTCCTCTCTGCACTTGTTATCTATTGGTTTCTAGATAGACATAGTCTTCGACCTCTTCAATTTCCAGCATATCGCCGTTCCTTGTTTGTACCCTGTTGATATTCTTTCCTGGACGTTTATTATTTTTGAATCATTTCTTCTACTTCCTCTTTAAGCGAGTCTGGCGTCCTCCTCGTCTTCCCTCCTTTCCTCGTAGTATTCCAGCTCTTCCTTTATTTCTGTGTTTAATAATTCCTCAAAATATTGTTTCCATCTTCTACAAATTTGCTCTTCATCTCCCAGCAAGTTCCCATCCTCATCTTTGTAGACGACTGCTCGACTTTGGTATCCTGAGATCCTTTACGTCCTTATAGTAATTCTTTTTTCCTTTTTCTGATATATTTCGTCCATACTTTGCAATTCTTCTTTCATGGTTTTTCTTTTCAATGTTCTACACATACATTTTACTGTCTTTCTCTGTTCGAGATATTTGCTTTTATCCTTTTCTGTTCGTATCTGCAGCATACGTTGTCTTGGTTTAGGTTATTTTTACATTCCTCAATCATACATCTCTTTTTCGTATGCCTGTTGTCGTAAAATTGTTTTTGGTCGCCACTTTTATGACAACATCCATCTTGTTCCACCTTTCTTCTATTTCCTCTCAAGTTTGAGTACCATTATTATTATATAGGTACTTCTTTAATATTTCTCCGGTAGTTCGATACCACTTCCTTCTTTTGCCAATCTCCCACATTATATTCTTTATTAGTTGCATTTTCTTCTCCCATATTTTATTTTTGCCCTAACTAAAAAGTGGTCAGAATCTACTTTTGCACCCCCAAAAGCTCCTAGATTAGTTATCAGCCTCGTGTACCTTTCCTGAATTAGCACATGATCAATCTGGTATGTTTCGTTCCTTCCAGGTAACATCCATTCCCCCTTATGAATGTCCTTTCTTTTAAAGTGTGTGCTCATTTTCATCGACTTCTGTATTGCAAAAAATATCTACCTGGACATTGTCGTTACTTCCTTATAAGTATCCTCCTTACCCACTTTAGCATCGTGTCTCTCATAGTTATTGTTACATCATTATCTGATAGTCTATCTATTACTGCATCAAGTTCTTCATATGTGTCCTTTACTTCTTCTTTTTCTTCAGTTGGTGCGTGAAAATTTATGATTGTCTATGCTCTACCTTCCTCTTCAATTCTTAAAGTGCACAATCTCCGTTTTTGGTTCAAAGTGTCGTATATCATCTCTTACCAGAAATCCTCCTCCAAATCTTCTGCTATTGTTGCTACTTTTAAATAATTTTATAATTTCGCACCTTTTGAACACCGTTTCCTTCTAGGTGTATTTCCTGTAGTGGTGTATGTTGTACTCATCAACTTCTGTTACTAGATTTATTAATGCTCCCGTATCGTATACCACCTCACATTCGACATACCTAGTTTTATAATTCTATCTAATCTTTCTCTTTCTTCTTGCTCTTTTACTAAGTTTTTACTTATAACTTTTGTTTTTTGCAGCCTACCTACCATGTCTATTTTTCATTTTCCATGGTTTTTCCATTTCCATCGCCTGGTCTGTTACTTTATCGCATTCTCTTTCTATCTTACTTAGCTTTTTTGTCCCGTTGTTTTAGGATCAACCAGGATAAGTGTCACCGGGGTGTTAGCGTGGCCGGGGGCCCGAATTATCCCAGATTTCCTTCTCATTTGTTCCTCGATACTGTCTCCATCTTGTGACCTTTCATCAACAGTTCTCTTTTGGCTGGAGCTTCCCTTATACTCTTCATTACATCCCATTTCCTCATTTTGTTCAGTATCCTCCTTGTATATTTCATTTCACTACCAGTTTATTATATCTATTGATGGTGTTGAAATCTGTATTTGAAAGGAAATTCTCTAAGACATTTTCTTTTTTATATTACCATAACAAATTACAATTTTTCACATTTAATTTTATATACTTGATTCCTCACTTCTTTTAACTGCGATATTATTGATCTTCTCTTTTCTTGTATGTTCTTGGGATACTCTATGAGAGACCTCAACAAAATATACAGTATTGGTCAATTTTGTTTAAATTTCATTTTCTTCCAGATACATTGGACAGAATCCATTACAGTTTATTCCAAATGATACATTTCGAAGTTTACACAACTTGGAATATCTGTGAGTATTACGTTTCAATGCTGCTAAATTAACTTTTTGACAATTAACAGAACTTCAATGGACAGATTTATTTTGCTCAAAGATTAATAAAACTGTTAAATAATTCTGCGTGTGCAGGCGTGTTAATTCTTTATTAAGTACTAATTATTTATAATTTGCAGGAATATAGAGGAAGTTGAAATAAAAAATATACAGGTGTCAATGTTTAGCGAGTTGGAAAACCTCGAGTCCGTCTACTTTAAAAAGTACAGCTATTGTCTTTATGTCAGCGCAGTGCCAACATGTAGACCATTGTCAGATGGTAATATCTTTATTATAATTATAAATTATTTCTTTTCGCTCCAATTATTGACCAAGTTTTTATATTTAAGGCATTTCTTCTAACAATCAATTACTATATAAACCGATTTTCCGCTACACCAACTGGATAATATGTTTTACAACGTGCGCTGGAAACATTATGGTACTATTCGGAAGATACATTTTTCGAGATGAAAACAGAGTGCTTAGTTTAATTATAAAAAACTTAGCTGGTACGTATCAACCTACGCACCTTGATTTAAGTAAATGTTTCAATTTCTAGTGAGCGATTTTTTAATGGGTATTTACCTGCTGCTGATTGGCGTGCAAGATTTAAAATACAGAAACATCTACTATACTGAAGCTCAAGACTGGATATCTTCATGGGGTTGCACCATTACAGGAATGATAGCGATGGTATCGTCTGAAGTGTCAGTTCTACTCTTGATGTTTATGTCAGTCGACCGGTTTTTCATAATCGCCATACCATATGGAAAATACAGTCCACTGACAATAAGAGAAGCTACTTTCGCATTAATATTTATTTGGAGCTTTGGGATTATCCTTGCTATTTTCCCAGGTAAACCGGTAATTTCTGATACACGATAGCAGTGTAATGTATTTTTCATTTAAGCTTTGGCATATTTATCCACTACAAGATTCTATGGCGTCAATGGATTATGTTTTCCGCTACACATCGACGACCCATATTTAGTTGGCTGGGAATACTCTGTTGTTATATTTTTTGGAATAAATGCTACAAGGTAGAAAGGCGAGATTATACAGGGTGTATAAACCTTAACTAGTCGCCTGTTTTTCATTTCAGCTTAATAATCATCATATGTGTGTATACAGGCATGTTTGTAAGTATATGGAAGACGAGGAATGCAACAACTTTGCCTGCCAATGACTATCAGTTTGCGATTAGGTTTTTCTTTATAGTCCTAACAGACGTCACATGTTGGTTGCCTATTATCACTATTAAAGCTGCAGCTTTCCTTGGAGCAAAAATTTCAGGTAACGTTTATTACGTGCAGATTTGGCATAATGCTATAATTTCTACTTGCAGATGATTTGTACGGATGGTTAGTTGTTTTTATAATACCAATAAATTCGGCGCTGAATCCCATATTGTATACTTTTACAACGCCGAAGTACAGAACTCAAATTATAAAAAAGGTTCCAATTTTGATTAAGGAGGTAGCAAATCCAAATAAAAACAATGGAAGTAAAATTTATGAAGCAGGTAAATAGTTCAAAATTAATATTTATTCATCTTAGGAAACTGAGCTTGTTAAACTACAATACACTGTTTCAGACCCTGACAATTTTAAGCTAACTTATGAAAACGGTGGGAACCTGAATTCCAACGTGAAGATACTATTGAATAAATTTTAATTCATGGCTGTTATGAGTAGGTATCTACTGGGTCAAGATTTGATGCATCAGGCAAATAATTTAGATTATACTGAGTGTTATATGTTTCTTCTCTTACGTGTCCAAAAGCTTTTGATATTTTAAGTTAACTTAAGAATTGTAAACAACAATAACGTTATTAACTGTCAATAAATGTTTCCATTTCAACAAATTTACAGGTTACCAAATGTTTCTTTTCAATAAATTATTATTATTAAAGTATTTTAAAGGTATTACGAGTATAATTCCAATCCATTTTAGTATTACCTAGCTTAAGAGAATTGATGTGTGTGAAGTTAGAAACGTTTCTCATTTAGGTAGCAACGTTTCTGGATAGTATCGGTCTGCTGCGCGCTGATTATAAGAGGCGGCCAATATAGTTAAAATGTTTCATGCTTTTCCGCCAATGATTGCTATTAAAATATACTTATTAGTTCCCTAAATCATTGTTTTCTCGGAAACCAGAAAGGGTGCCTTCATGAAATTTTCACATTATATTAAATAAAACACGTTATTGCATTGGAAAGAACGCCTTTTCTTTAGTATAGTATAACTTAAAAATTACAGGGTGGCACACTCTACACTTTTCGAGAAAAAAATTATTTAGTTTTATGTTGTCGCGAAACTCATTTTGCATTTTTGCATATCACGACGCTTCTACGGGTTTTTCGGAAATACTGATAGCAGCATTGGAAGGAACGCCTTTTCTTTAGTATAACGTAAAATTTGCAGGGTGGCACACTCTATACTTTTCGAGCAAAAAATTATTTAGTTTTATGTTGTCGCGAAACTCATTTTGCATTTTTGCATATCACGACGCTTCTACGGGTTTTTCGGAAATACTGATAGCAGCATTGGAAGGAACGCCTTTTCTTTAGTACAACATAAAAATTACAGGGTGGCACACTCTATACTTTTCGAGCAAAAAATTATTTAGTTTTATGATGTCGCGAACCTCATTTTGCATTTTTTCATATCACGACGCTTCTACGGGTTTTTCGGAAAAACTGATAGCTGTACTGGAAAGAACGCCTTTTCTTTAGTATAACTTAAAAATTACAGGGTGACACACTTTATACTTTTCGAGCAAAAAATTATTTAGTTTTATGTTGTCTCGAACCTCATTTTGCATTTTTGCATATCACGACGCTTCTACGGGTTTTTCGGAAAAACTGATAACAGCATTGGAAGGAACGCCTTTTTTTTAGTATAACATAAAAATTACAGGGTGGCACACTGTATACTTTTCGAGCAAAAAATTATTTAGTTTTATGTTATCGCGAACCTCATTTTGCATTTTTGCATATCACGACGCTTCTACGGGTTTTTCGGAAAAACTGATAGCAGCATTGGAAGGAACGCCTTTTCTTTAGTATAGCATAAAAATTACAGGGTGGCACACTCTATGCTTTTCGAGCAAAAAATTATTTAGTTTTATGATGTCGCGAACCTCATTTTGCATTTTTGCATATCACGACGCTTCTACGGGTTTTACGGAAAAACTGATAGCTGTACTGGAAAGAACGCCTTTTCTTTAGTATAACGTAGAAATTACAGGGTGTCACACTTTATACTTTTCGAGCAAAAAATTATTTAGTTTTATGTTGTCTCGAACCTCATTTTGCATTTTTGCATATCACGACGCTTCTACGGGTTTTTCGGAAAAACTGATAGCAGCATTGGAAGGAACGCCTTTTCTTTAGTATAACATAAAAATTACAAGGTGGCACACTCTGTACTTTTCGCGAAAAAAATGATTTAGTTTAATGTTGTCGCGAACCTCAATTTGCATTTTTTGCATATTACGGCACTCCTACGGGATTTTCGGAAAAACTAATAGCAGGGCTGGAAAGGACGCCTTCTGTTTAGTATAGAATAAAAATTACAGGGTGGCACACCCTGTACTTTTTGTGAAAAAAATTATTTAGTTTAATGTTGTCGTGAGTCTCAATTTGCATTTTTTGCATATTACGGCACTCCTACGGGGTTTTCGGAAAAACTAATAGCAGGGCTGGAAAGAACGCCTTCTGTTTAGTATAGAATAAAAATTACAGGGTGGCACACTCTGTACTTTTCGTGAAAAAAATTATTTAGTTTAATATTGTCGCGAACCTCAATTTGCATTTTTTGCATATTACGGCACTCCTACGGGGTTTTCGGAAAAACTAATAGCAGGGCTGGAAAGAACGCCGTCTGTTTAGTATAGAATAAAAATTACAGGGTGGCACACTCTGTACTTTTCGTGAAAAAAATTATTTAGTTTAATGTTGTCGCGAGTCTGAATTTGCATTTTTGCATATTACGGCACTCCTACGGGGTTTTCGGAAAAACTAATAGCAGGGCTGGAAAAAACGCCGTCTGTTTAGTATAGAATAAAAATTACAGGGTGGCACACTCTGTACTTTTCGTGAAAAAAATTATTTAGTTTAATGTTGTCGCGAGTCTTAATTTGCATTTTTGCATATTACGGCACTCCTGCGGGGTTTTCGGAAAAACTAATAGCAGGGCTGGAAAGAACGCCTTCTGTTTAGTATAGAATAAAAATTACAGGGTGGCACACTCTGTACTTTTCGTGAAAAAAATTATTTAGTTTAATATTGTCGCGAACCTCAATTTGCATTTTTTGCATATTACGGCACTCCTACGGGGTTTTCGGAAAAACTAATAGCAGGGCTGGAAAGAACGCCGTCTGTTTAGTATAGAATAAAAATTACAGGGTGGCACACTCTGTACTTTTCGTGAAAAAAATTATTTAGTTTAATGTTGTCGCGAGTCTCAATTTGCATTTTTGCATATTACGGCACTCCTACGGGGTTTTCGGAAAAACTAATAGCAGGGCTGGAAAAAACGCCGTCTGTTTAGTATAGAATAAAAATTACAGGGTGGCACACTCTGTACTTTTCGTGAAAAAAATTATTTAGTTTAACGTTGTCGCGAGTCTTAATTTGCATTTTTGCATATTACGGCACTCCTGCGGGGTTTTCGGAAAAACTAATAGCAGGGCTGGAAAGAACGCCTTCTGTTTAGTATAGAATAAAAATTACAGGGTGGCACACTCTACTTTTCGTGAAAAAAATTATTTAGTTTAATATTGTCGCGAACCTCAATTTGCATTTTTTGCATATTACGGCACTCCTACGGGGTTTTCGGAAAAACTAATAGCAGGGCTGGAAAGAACGCCTTCTGTTTAGTATAGAATAAAAATTACAGTGTGGCACACTCTGTACTTTTCGTGAAAAAAATTATTTAGTTTAATGTGGTCGCGAGTCTTAATTTGCATTTTTTGCATATTACGGCACTCCTACGGGGTTTTCGGAAAAACTAATAGCAGGGCTGGAAAGAACGCCTTCTGTTTAGTATAGAATGAAAATTACAGGGTGGCACACTCTGTACTTTTCGTGAAAAAAATTATTTAGTTTAATATTGTCGCGAACCTCAATTTGCATTTTTTGCATATTACGGCACTCCTACGGGGTTTTCGGAAAAACTAATAGCAGGGCTGGAAAGAACGCCGTCTGTTTAGTATAGAATAAAAATTACAGGGTGGCACACTCTGTACTTTTCGTGAAAAAAATTATTTAGTTTAATGTTGTCGCGAGTCTCAATTTGCATTTTTGCATATTACGGCACTCCTACGGGGTTTTCGGAAAAACTAATAGCAGGGCTGGAAAAAACGCCGTCTGTTTAGTATAGAATAAAAATTACAGGGTGGCACACTCTGTACTTTTCGTGAAAAAAATTATTTAGTTTAACGTTGTCGCGAGTCTTAATTTGCATTTTTGCATATTACGGCACTCCTGCGGGGTTTTCGGAAAAACTAATAGCAGGGCTGGAAAGAACGCCTTCTGTTTAGTATAGAATAAAAATTACAGGGTGGCACACTCTGTACTTTTCGTGAAAAAAATTATTTAGTTTAATATTGTCGCGAACCTCAATTTGCATTTTTTGCATATTACGGCACTCCTACGGGGTTTTCGGAAAAACTAATAGCAGGGCTGGAAAGAACGCCTTCTGTTTAGTATAGAATAAAAATTACAGTGTGGCACACTCTGTACTTTTCGTGAAAAAAATTATTTAGTTTAATGTGGTCGCGAGTCTTAATTTGCATTTTTTGCATATTACGGCACTCCTACGGGGTTTTCGGAAAAACTAATAGCAGGGCTGGAAAGAACGCCTTCTGTTTAGTATAGAATGAAAATTACAGGGTGGCACACTCTGTACTTTTCGTGAAAAAAATTATTTAGTTTAATATTGTCGCGAACCTCAATTTGCATTTTTTGCATATTACGGCACTCCTGCGGGGTTTTCGGAAAAACTAATAGCAGTGCTGGAAAGAACGCCTTCTGTTTAGTATAGAATGAAAATTACAGGGTGGCACACTCTGTACTTTTCGAGAAAAAAATTATTTAGTTTAATGTTGTCGCGAACTTTAATTTACATTTCTTGCATGATACGGCACTTCTACGGGTTTTTCGGAAAGCTGATAGTAAGACTGGAAATTGGCGGCCTCTTATAATCGACGCGCAGACCGATACTATCCAGAAGCATTGCTAACTCAGAAACGTTTCTATCTTCACACACATAGAGAATTGATAGAATTTATTAGTGGACAATTATGCATATTAACTCTATTTAATATACTGAGTGGGGTAATAGTGCGTTGGACGATAGTTCGAGTTCTATGATAGGTAGAAATTAAAAAGAAATACAAGTAAACTAGATAAAAAAGTCTACGACTGGCAGTTATTTTCGAACATACAGAGCGAGCCAAGACAATATTATAGCGGTTTTACACGATCCAATTTATTGACCAATAAATTGTACAATTTATTGTCCAATAAATTGATCAATTTAACAATTTGTAGTAGACTGATTACATACGACAATTTATACAACAATTTATTTGTCAATTTCATTACTGCCAACATAATCATGGTGGAAAATGTTCACACTGTTGACAGTCTGCTGGGACAGAACAGATAAGAGTTTGCTGGGATTTGAATATGTTTTGCTGTACCAGCGTAACTCGTGAAATGCAATGAAGCAGAATGAAGCAAAATGAAGCAGAATACACGATTGACTAAAGTCATTAGGCAACCTGTTTTTTTAGAAAAGGTGTCTTTTGATTTTGGACTATTATGTTTCTCTTTTCAACACTGATTGCAGCGTGAAACTGTCTTTTTTAAATGTAGAAAATTTTCTCTGTTATGTGTGTTTATAACATGTATTTTTGTAGCACAAGTATCTCTCAAGAGATGGCGATATGCCCATCTCGCAGATCGAATTAGGCCACGAAGTTGTATAGGTACGAATATTCTGTAGAGTTGGTAAATCAAAGAGTTTGTGCCTCGCACTGACTCCAGTATGAAACTGTCTTTGTTAAATTGGCGAGACTTGCAGCATTTGCTCTGCATATGTGCATATATTTACGTATTTTTGTAGTACAAATATCTCCCAAGAGATGGCAATATGTACAGCTCGCTGACAAAAGTCTGTCCGAAGTTATACAGGCCGAGCCCTGTAGGGTGACTAAACCAAAGTCGGAGACTCGCACTGACTCCAGCAATACTACTCCTGCTTTTCCTAAAAAGCTGAATTTATATTTATGTATTGTTGTAATACAAATATCTCCCAAGAGATGGCAATATGTACAGCTCGCTGACAAAAGTCTGTCCGAAGTTATACAGGCCGAGCCCTGTAGGGTGACTAAACCAAAGTCGGAGACTCGCACTGACTCCAGCAATACTACTCCTGCTTTTCCTAAAAAGCAGGATTTGCTCTGGAATACAGTGGTAATTTACGCATTTTTGTAGTGCAAACATCTCTCAAGAGATGGCAATATATACAGCTCGCTGACAAAAGTCTGTCCGAAGTCATACAGGCAAGAGTAGGCTGCTCGTGACTCCAGCAGCTACTACTGCCTTTCCTAAAAAGGAAAGGGGACTCGAGGCTCCAGCAGCTACACTGTCTTTCCTAAAAAGGAAAATTTGATCATGTGTGTATATACACACATACTACGTATTTTGTAGTACAAATATTTCCCAAGAGATGGCAATATGTACAGCTCGCTGACAGCATTCTGTCCGAAGTAATACAGGTGCAATACCCTGTAAGTGGTCAGTAAACCAAAGACACTTCATGCAGCTTGCTCAGCATGAATAAAGGTCTTTTTAAATTGGAAAATTTGCCAGCTGGCATGTGGTATATATGGCATGTATATATATGGCATGTATATATATATGGCATGTGTGTATATAAGGCTACATAATTTTGTAGTAAAATATCACCCAAGAGCAATGTAGTGTAAGCTCGCTGACAGCATTCTGTCCGATGCCAGGGTACGATACGACACCCTTGTGTCATCCACAGGTGGGGCTCGTACAGACCCCCAACACCATGAACCGTCTTCGTCTTAATTAAATTAAGAAAACTTTATATAGACATAGACCTTGGCTTGGTTCATGTAGTCTATTAAATATAGAATGTATTCCGTATGGACAGAACAGTTCCTGAACAATATTTCCCATTGCTTAGATGTCATGACTTGCAAGCAAATAATACTGTGCGACATATAAGGAGCGCCATCTATTGGAGTAATTAAAAACCTCAAGTACCCGCTAGATATTTTTAGGCCTGATATATAAAAAGCCCATAGCCCTAGCACAAGTGCTAGGCATATCTCAAGAGATATGATTCAGCTCGCTGAGAGAACTCTGTCGAGTTATTGAAGAGTAATGCCCATCTCTTAGATGTCATGACTTTCAAGCAAATAAACATGTGTGACATATAAATGGCGCCATCTATTGGGGCATTAAAAATCTCAAGTGAACGCTAGATATTTAGACCTAACTCTCCTTCTTGAATTAAGAAATGTTTGTCTAAGTGTATATAAACTATTAAAATAATTATTTGTGTTGCACAAATTCTAGCACATAACAAAGGCATATATCTCAAAAGATATTATTCAGCTCGCAGAGAGAACTCTGTCGAGTTATTAAACAGTAATGCCCATCTCTTAGATGTCATGACTTTCAAGCAAATAAACATGTGTGACATATAAAGGGCGCCATCTATTGGGGCATTAAAAATCTCAAGTGAACGCTAGATATTTAGACCTAACTCTCCTTCTTGAATTAAGAAATGTTTTGTCTAAGTGTATATAAACTATTAAAATAATTATTTGTGTTGCACAAATTCTAGCACATAACAAAGGCATATATCTCAAAAGATATTATTCAGCTCGCTGAGAGAACTCTGTCGAGTTATTAAACAGTAATGCCCATCTCTTAGATGTCATGACTTTCAAGCAAATAAACATGTGTGACATATAAAGGGCGCCATCTATTGGGGCATTAAAAATCTCAAGTGAACGCTAGATATTTAGACCTAGCTCTCCTTCTTGAATTAATAATTGTTTGTCTAAGTGTATATAAACTATAAAAATAATTATTTGTGTAGCACAAATTCTAGCACATCTCAAATTTCAATTCGCACTGACTCGAGCACTAACTGTCTCTTTTTAATGTTTTGACATAGAGGATTTTATTGTTTGTTAGAGTGTAAGTTATGTATATACTTCCGAGCAATTAAAAATAAAACCATGTTGTACATTTCTATACGTTTTTATTATAATTGTTTTAAAACATTTGTTGTATCCATAATATTTTTCCACCTAAAATCAACGATAAATTCAAAAAAGCACGAAAGTCCGAAGTCCAAGGACAACTCAATTTATAAATACAAGTTGCCCAACAACTTCAGTCGGTCGTGTCTTCAGTTCGTTGATTACAGCCGTCTATTAGAAAAATCTTTAGAGATGTAGTGGTTGTGGTGATGGTTGTAGATGCTTTTGCGATGGTTATTGCTGTTGATGGTTTTTATGGTTACTAATGTTGTAGTTGTTGCGATGGTTTGTTAGTGGTGTAGTTGTGGTTATTGCTGGTATTGGTTATGTTATGTGTTAGCAGTGAACAAATACCACATGTAATTAGGACCCCCTTTATCCCAGAAGGCTCTAGAAGAGCCTCGTGCGGGAGGGGGCTACACATTGAAAGACAAGGGACACACATCCAATATCCGTGCATAATGGAAAAATCCCTCTTACAATATTTTCCATTGGGATTCGAATCAGGGACTTTTGGGTGAGAGGCAGGTACGCTACCATCTGGACCATCAGCCATATCCATTGTTGATGTTTCTTAGTAGTGCTGCTCTTGATGAAAGATATTGACAGAACTATGAAAGTGGTGGACAAATCATTCCTACTAGGGGACATGAAGAAACAACCAGAGTTCCTTGGTAATTATTTGCACTATGGCAAAATGCAAATCTGGACCAGTGCTATGGCGAGACTTGTTGCAGCGGTCGTAGGGTGAAGGACCACTGCCATCTGTTTCTGTGGGGCTGCTTTCTGAAGAATAACATTGAATTGTTACGGTAAGTATTTATCGCGCAAATATTTGTCGGCGATATAGAAGTGGCGCTATCTCGAAGACAAACATGAAACTATGTTTCTAGAATTATTATTAGTCATAAACTTTAATTTTATTTCACGAAGAACAAAAATATACTCCCCCTTATGGCATTACTGAAGAATTTATTAAATATTCATGGTGCTGTAAACTTTGGAACAGACAAATAGAGACTTCTTCTGTTGGAAATGAAAGAGGGGCATCAGGAAAGGAAATGTGATGAAGGCCTCCATTGCTTGTGATGTAATCAGGATTGAAATAAGTTGGGAGTATTCGAATGCCTCCTTACCAGAGAAGGAATACCTGAAGAAACAAAGCGCTCTATTGTTGAATGGAGAAGATACCAACCATTAGAAAGAGCTGCCTGCGTAGCTGCTAGAATTTTTTTTAAAGGGTATGAATTAGAGGTTGTTTGCGAATGTTCCTCCAATCGTCACCCTTTTGTTCAAATTTCTTTGGCATTTCTATCTTAATTTTCCATTTTCTATTTAAATGTGTCAATTTATTTGTCACAGATAATCTTGACCTAATCCTATTTTAGCATTTAGTTTAGTCCAACATGGCTAGAGGTCGTCTCTCTTGGCACTTGCTTGGCACAAAGACAACATTGACCACCAGAGTTATATAGTTATCTCTCACCCACGTCTATTTTGCTTAGTCTGTCTTAGACTATTTTGACTTGCCAGTTGCCATTAGTATTTGTCTTTTCAAACACTTATTGACGAGAACATAATAAGGTCGAACCCGAGGTCGAACCGGTCTATATCTGATAAGGAAAATACAAATAATCTTGGCTATCAATCACGATCTGCAGGTGTAATCCAATGCAGGTCGGGGGTGTTTGCCCGCTGAGTAGTTGTTTCCTGCAATTCTATTTAGCTAGAGTTAATTACCTTAACATTTAACAACAGTTAGTCTGTGTCAATAAAAATTCGATCTATTATACTCACGATTGGAAACATAGAAAGGTGAATAACTAAATTTTAAAATCAAACAAAAATCAAAATATATGTAGAGATCCCTATTTACAATACATAATTTAAATTTAATTTCAAATATATGTGATATTAATAATTGTAGCTTAAATCATGCCAAAAATTGCGTTGGTTAGTTTTTTGAAAAATCATCGTGAATTCTATACTTGGTTTTGCTGAACAGTATTGCCAAATTTAATGGTTCAGCTTTATATCAAATATCATTGAGTTTGTATACAACTATAACAGCGCCACACAGCCATGCGGACAAAGTTCGAACTCAAAAACACATGTTTCTACCAAACCTGAGCCACTATAAGACAAACAGTGCCGTTTTACAGGGTATATTTCCCGCGCATTTTTTTCATTAAGTGAGTGACATAAATTCGTCCTAATTCTCCAATGAAGGATAAAATCTATAAATAGAACAACTCGACAGATTTTTGCGTCTATATTGTTTACAAAACAAACGAAAACCTGCTAGCTCTGTTTGTGCTTTTAGGAGGAGGAGGCGTGCACTTGTTTCGATGACGCCGCGACCGTGCTAGTCGTTGTTAGGCATAGGTGTGGCCTGGCTCCACCAACGTCGCGTGGACACTCATACGCTGTCACAAAGAGGCGTGGCTTCGTTCCACCAATACCGTGTGGCCAGTCATATGCTCTTAAGTTAGTAAACCATGCGCCTTTGATTTCAGTAGGCTTATATTATATACTTATTTATTGTTGCTGTTCTTATTGGATATCTTTTTTTGGCCACGACTACACCAGTGAGTAACAGATAAACGTACAAATTGATATAATTAGTAGACTTCGAATTCTTGACGTTTTGACTGTGTTATCGTGTTATTCTTCATGAGTAAAGATTTGCGCTGTCCTCTTTATATTAAAGTATTCGATTGATATATTTACACAAGGAAAGTAAAAAAAAGAAAGGACTTAGTAGGAAAAAAATATATTTTATAGCATATTTTACAGAAATCTATAATAAAAATAAAATACTTTAACAAAAATTACAATAAATTGTTAATTTAATTACTTACACTAATTTTAACATATTTTATTCTAAAACATAACATAACCTAAAATAATTGTTCTATTGAAGCTATATACATTAACACTTAGGGTTATAAACAAGTTTAATATTAACTTAGATATTGAAAATCATTATTGCCAAAAACTATTAAAAACAGATCTAAAATACATGAAGTTAGAAATATTTAGTTTTCTTAATTTTTAGTATATGTACTACACTTTCTAATAACGACATTTGTATAGACATGTCAACATAATGATACGCCTTTCAGATATGATTGTTTTTAATTAAATTGGAAGGAACATCACGTCGTATTGATTATATCTACAGTTAGGCTTTATACATGTTTAATAGAATATTTTGGCTTCTCAAGACGTGAATATCTTACACATTTACATAGAGTTAAGATTAAAACAAGCTGCAAACAAGGGGCTTTTTAAAATACAATATGTAAATTTAAAAATGATCGCTGGGTATTAAATAAATTCGGAAGTATCCTACATATAATTTTTCGTAATATCTTAGAATAAATATAAATAAATATAACGAACGTAACGTTATCGCCTGTAACTTGCTTTATTCTCGAAAGAAAAACAATACTTTAGAAAACGCGAAATTAACGCGCAAAGGTAAATGTTAGTAGGCTTTAACTGATTAGATGATTACAGATTTAGGCCAAATTTGAAACTTCCTCGTTAAGAAAAATATTATGGCACTTGCGTTAATTAAAATGACATGTTAAAATTATCGCCAAAATAAAAGTAACATACAAGACTAGATACAAACATTAAGATTATATAATACTTTCTATGCATTGATGATATATATGACAGAATAGACCAAAAAATAACACGTACACAAGATTCTAGATTACAATATTTCATTTACATATTTCTATTTGAACACTGAAATAAAATAAAACGTTGCAAACTTGCTGTTGATTATAACATCTGTATTAGCACCACCAGTCGTGGCATATCCTTTATTGGTATCGAACCAGTCGATCAGCACTATCTAATGGGAACCAGCGCTATATGACCTACATTTATATTAGTTTATCCATATTTTGATTCATTAACAACATCTAGTACTCTACATCTAAGCCTTTTATTTGTAGTTGTATCTAGAACATTACACCTAACTCTATGTCATTTATCACATTATAATTCAAAGAATGTAAAATGAGGCAAAATGTCAATAGTAATAATAACAATAGTCGAAACAAAGAACAAACACCGATACCCTGTTTTGTAAATATCATCTATTGGCTACAATAAAAGTATTAAAATTAGAATCTTATTTTTTGGTCTATTCGGGTTGTACTCAAAAATTATCTTTGAACAGATTTACACAAGTTTTGTAACGGTACATCTATGTACAACGATAAAATATAATCTAGCTAATTTTCAAAATGGAAAAGTCAGGAGTACAATATCAGTCTCACAGTTTAAAATCTTTAGTATTGCAAATGCAACAAATATATTTAAAACATTAAATTTCATTATCGTGGCAAAAATTTATTTTGCTTATATCATTGTTGCCTAACATATCTAGTGGTTTAGCGTTTACTACGATTTTCTTAATGCATCCCTCAAATCCCTTGTAGTAGGAGCTTGGCAAGCCTGGAGGCAGGGAGGACGTGCCGCCTAGAAATTGAAACCAAAATATTGGTAAGGAGTCAGTCAGAATCAGTAAAAACATAATTAAATTAATAAATATTCACACTGGAGTGAATAATGACAAAAAATACGTCCATGCAACAAATCCAATGCCTACTTTCTATAAAATTCAAAAAACAATTCCTCAGAGGTTTACTTGGATTCTTCAGTAATTTCACATTTTCGACGCCATTTTTAAACAAATGCCAACAGAACAGGTGATGCCCCGCCGAGCACTGAATTACAAGTCCAGTTTAGCCGCATCTTGTATAATAATCTCATATTACCATTCAAATGCTAGGAATAATTGCAGTTATTGGGAATAATTCTTTCAGCTGGTGTGGAGCTCTTCCTTGTAATTTCGTATTGAAGTAGCCTGCTTTTCATGGGTTTACCTACCTTGTGCTGATGTCCCCTAGTCCGCACGACGTGCAAAACGACTGGCTCAAGAGTTCCTTATTGGGAATCACTCTTTCTGCTGGTGTTTACTGTAATCAGTTATAGCGCCTTTGTGGTAATATGAGATTATTATACAAAATGGAGACTGAATGTAATTCAGCGCTCGGCGGGGCATATTGCCGGAGAATAGCTGTTGGTTGCAGAAGTATTTAGAGGGACAATTGGCGAAAACATTTACATTTCGCACATATCAGGCCCTTTGTTGGAAAGTAGAGGAATCTGCTTAGTATCCCTTCAATTATAGTGACAGCACATCTTAATCTATTAAACCATTCACTTAGACCACCAGTTATTCTTAAGCTATCTAATTTTCTACACTTTTTCAACCTAAAATCCTCCACATTACATCACACGCTTTATCTAAATCTAAATCATCAAATTATTAACATTGAGATACAGTTGAAGAGGTGAGAGAAGCTGAGCTGTGGGACTCCGTAGTTGGCTGAACATCAACGTTACCTTTCTCTTCAGAACAGCAATTGTTGCATCAGCTCAATTTTTGGGATTACCTAACACGTCATTGGTAAATTGGTATTCTCCTTCAGTTAGTCCCAATTATATTTGTGTACAGCGTAACGTCACCTGCGGGACACATTCCCTTTCGTTCGCCTTCTCTCATTTGTTTAACTGTAATATCTCATTAGTTAAACACGTATTTGATCCCTGCCCTATATTTTGTCTTCAAGTACTCATCAATTAACTTATGCAGCATAAACTATGTAAATTATAGTGAGTAAATAGCAGTGTTATTACACAGCTGTCACATTTTATCGTGAATTCAAGTGGTTTGACATGAAACGAGTGTATTATTCATATTTAATATACTTACGCTGTAGATTACAGTGTTCTTGAAACTGCAATACAAAATGTATGTAAACTGTGCACTTGTAAGCGTGACTTATGTTACATAAAACTAGGTAAGAAAACTGATGGGAATAATATTTTAATTCGCGCTAGTAAATATTGTTATGCAACTATGTTGGCAATAGAACTATTTTTCCAAAGTGCCAGCACTAGTTGGGCTATGTCAAACTTGTGACCAGATAAATATTTTATTGCTACATGTGTATTTGAGATTTACTGCTACGTACTTTTCTCTATTTGTACAATTTTCTCTTTTCAAATGCGAGCCTGCAGCAGAAGCCAGCAAGTCAAATACACTCTACCAGATGAATCTACATCCTGAAAGAGTCCGCAGTGGGCACTACTAGATATTTAATCTAATTTACGTATTTACTTAATTGCCAACTGTTTAACTATCATGAATTTGTATAGGACTGAACTAGCGACTGATGTGAATGTGGAGGCTAACAAAGTTCCAGATTGTCAAAACCTGTACGTTAATTTTAATAGCATGTTTTCGAAGCAATGGCGGATTATGTAAAAATGTGTAATAAATACCTATCCATAGCTTGGAATTCGTACGAAGAGATATAGCACCATTTCTAGCAATTCCCTTGGTCGCGAGTTTTCCGTCTATGGAAATGAAACCTACTCTTTTCCTTCGCCTCGCTTGGATTGTATGCCATTGCCCGTCATCTACTCGAACCTTGGACCTTAAAGGAGGACATACTGCATTACCACATTTTTGCTGCGTAAATACCATATGAGATTTGTCTTGGCTCAGAGCCACATAGATTACCTGATCGCCCAAAACGAGTGTTGTTGGCCTAAATTGTAGCTAAGTTCAGGAAATCCATCGACGATGGCTATGGAAAAGTAATCCTCAGCCAAATTTCTGTTTTTGCTCCTCCACAGTAACAGCCCGTCAGACGCAAATGTGCGTATTTTCAGTTCATACCGGTTTCCCCTCTCTGGCTTCCTCCTGAAATTGTTTTCCATTAGCTTTTGCTATCCCCAAACAGATTTGTTAAAGAAATTGCAATACCCAGCATTCGTTTTGAACAAATTCAGAAAATAACAATGGGAGGTTATCCTAAAAAGAAACGCGGCGAGGAAAAGCCGAAAGAGTCAAGGGTCACTGATCAACCTGCCCGCAGAGTCATCTCTGGGGGCAACCATTTCTTCAACCTGTTCCAATGAATGCTAGGTATTGATTCGTTACTCTAAGCTTCATGCAATATGCACTTACTCTGACTCTAAATCATCAAAATTAAAATCGTAATTGTTTTCATCATAAAATTCGTGATTGTTAGTATCGTTAATATCCTCTTCAGAGGTCCTGTTGTAAGTGTCTTCAGTGTCATCGACGTCATCAAATGCTATAGATTCACTGTTAGTAAAAGTTAGTGGGATTAGTATTGTTAGTTTTTTTACTTAAGAGGAAAGTCAAGTTACCTTCTGTAGCCTCTGTTTCGATATTGGAGGTATGTATCTCCATTAAACTTGACGGCTAGACTTTCTTCGTTTACTAAAACAGACGGTATATTTAGGCGATGAGTTGAATTAGAGTGAAATAAGTTCATGGGTAGAAACTAGGTCACATTTCCATAACAAAATTTGTTTGGGACCACACGTGGTGCTGAATTTTTGTTATTTCAATTTGTAATAGAATTGTGAACGAAACCGATGCCAACATAGATGTGTGGTTCAATAAAGTTAATGCTTGTAGTCCGTCAATTCTTAATATTTTATTGTTTGTTCCATACCCGCCTTGAATCTTCGTGCGCATTTGTTTGGAAGCTGAGAAACTAGGACAACTAGAAGCAATTAACATTCTATAGATACTGATCACAATCCGGAGATTATTGTGGTAGGCTAGATATGTCAGATGTTATGAATTCATGTAGAATTCCTGAAAATAATAATCCACTTTGGGAACACTAGAACCAGAATTTAATGTACCTAAAACTAAAACCTAATTATAATAAACATTGGCTTAGATTCACCTATGAGCAGATCCTTGGGGATTATGCTCTTTATAAATGATCTCAGTGATTTTCTTCTAATTATCTGGATTATTGCAATACATCCAATTTCAAAGGGAAGGTCACTACTGTTCTCATTCTTGCATCAAAGAGATGCAACTGCGAGTTAATGGGAAAATTGGATATAAGGATCGTCAGACTCATCAGATGAGCCAAGTATGAAAAAGGATGTTATTCAGACCAAATGCAAGAGGTGTTTATGTAGAGGAGGAAGATCGCCTGTTTTTGTGTCGAATTAAATGGCTCTATTTTGAAATTACTGGCGCATCCGCCATTTCCACAATTTAAAATTTCCTGGGTAGTCACCTAATCACGAGTTCCCTGTTGAAAGAGAGCCTCTTCTGTGGTATCTTAAAGTAAGTTTTCTACACCACTGTAGAGGCCCTAACAGCTAGCGCATTTCCTTAAAATAGTTTTCCTCAAACCTTTGTGGACTAAATATCATGACGGAACTATAAGCTTTTATATTGAACCCTATAATTATACACTACCTGTCTCGCAATATTTTCCTTTGTAGTTCAACGAACATTTGCAAGTGAAATCTTCAAGATCCGGAATACAAAGCCCATTGTTTAGACAAGGATTTTTAGATACCGAACAAGGTAATCCGTCATAGTATCCAACGTTAAAACTGCATCCAGAGTTGTTATGTGATGCAGCAGTGCTACAGTACGGCAAAACGTGTGCTATTGGGAATGGATTACCATTAACAATAATCCTTTGTATAGCTCCTTTAAATCCTTTGGATGATCCGGACAAGCGATGGAGCTCTCTCCAATTTCTACAATTTAAAAGTTTGATGTCAGATTCTCGTCGGTTGACGTTTTACAAAATCTTAATGAATATTTCTTAATTTTGATTGCTCTACTTTTTAAGGAATATTGACGCTCTTAAGTGACTACACAAATTCACAAAATATTTAACGTATAACTTACGATAAAGATCCAATGAAGAAGGGAGTTTCTAGATTTAACTCAGTTAGTGGAGTGCCAGAGTAACCGCGAACTATGCTGGAGTTATCCAATTGCAAAATGCCTTCTCGCCCCTCTCGAGATATACGAGCCCAGTGCCACTTACCCAAGGTCACAGGCTCACGACTCCTAAAATAAACAATCGTAAAGTTCGAATCAGACGTAACGAAGTAAAGTTTGAACTAACACTCGCTTAAAATAAATATGACTGCAAATTGGCAAAAGAAAAACGGACTGGATTCTTTGAAACTTGCTCGATATGTAAATGGAGTTACATGTGCAAATCCCGAGAATGATTTTGTTACATTTCTCATTGGTAAATCAACCCAAATTAGCAGCAGTTGAATAATTGTTACAGCCTCAGTTTGACGCGACTGCTAAGGATATTACAAAAAACGACGAATCGTCAAAATCCGGCCGTATGTACTATAAATGGAAATAACCTCAGAAATATTCATTCTTGAATTGAAGTTATTTAAAATCTGTATAAAGGAGTTAGAACTATTTTATGTACAGGGTGTCCCACGTAAGAGGCTCATTCGATCTCCTGGCTTTATTATTGGACTAAAATGAAAAACCAAACTCTATTCTCATGTATTTTTTTTATGAGGAATCCTATGGTAGAATAAGCGATAATATACGAGGTATTGTCAAAACCTTGATTTTTAAAAAAAATTTCACCCTGTATACGATATGTATATGGATATGGTACATAATTGTGGTTATAAAGGCATATGTCGTTCATATATCTAACTTCCGGTTTAGCCGGAAATAGCTAACACCTGGCAAAATTTTGGAGACAACCTGTATATTATGAAATAATTAAAAAGTAGTCAAGTTAGCTGTATGAATGATATATGCCTTTATAATCACAATAATATATCTACTATACCAATTTCCATAATAATATACAGGGTAAAAAAGTTTTGGAAAATTAGTTTTTGACATTACCTTGTATATTAAAGGTTCTATAGTTTATTCGGGATTACAATCAGATTCCTCATAAAAAAATACATGAAAATAGATTTTTGTTTTTCATTTTAGCCCAATAATAAAGCAAGGAAATCGAGGGCGCCTCTAACGTAGGACACCCTGTACAACATTGAGGTAAGTTAGGTTTATTATCTAAAGTCTTTTCCAAAAAAACCTTACATATATGCCGGGTGCAACAAAAGCATGTTCCACTCCTCTTTCTTCCTTTAGTTTTGAAGATAAATGAAATTTGGAACATCCAAATAGAACACCCTATATATTACTCATTTTTGAATTCTGCATAATTCAATGAGTTTTTACTGCCAATTGACGTTTGAAATGTCAGTTATGGGGTATCATTGGATTCAGAAAATTATGCAGAATTGAAAAATGTAATAATATACCGGGTGACAACGATATCACTAGCACCCCTGTTTTGCACCTTGTTTTTCAAGATATCAAAATGAAACTCCGCACAGTTAATATAGACGTAAAAAGTAACATTTTGACGTATTTGACATTAACATTTTGAAGATTTTTTTGGACTTCCGGTTTAGACGGACACCAAGCCTTGATTTTTAAATGGAAAAATGGAAAATTTTCAAAATCCTGGGAAATTCTGAATGGATTTGAATTATTTTGGTGAGTTTTTACGCCGACTTGATTTTTTTAGAGCCAAGTTTTTAAAAAAGTTACGTGACGTCTATTAAGTATAGGATTTTCCAAAACTCAATAATTTGTCTTCAGAACTGAAGGAAAAAAAGGGGTGTAGCATGATCCTGTTACACCCGGTATACATGAATACACATCAATCAGGCATCGGGCAATTTCCTGATGGATCCGAAGTTGAGGTGTCTAGTAAATCAGAAGGAAAGCTCTCAACTATAAAGTGTCCAAAAAGACAACTTTTAACTGTTAAAGTTTCTTTGGAGAATAAAGCAAAGTTAGAGTTGAAAACTAAAATGCGTTAATGTGTCACATACAGGCAAGATATGGCAGAAACTCGCTTTGAATTTATACACTTCTTTGAACTGTGATATTAAAATGGATTAATAAAAAACTGCGATCGCTACTGTGAGTCGTGAAGAAACAATTAATCTTTCTTTTCAATAGACCAATGCTACTTTAGTTTTGTATCAATTAAGCGCTTATGAAATAAGAGACAATCGAGTAGTTTCGTTTGAAGGCTTTGTGAGAAATAAGAAGCATGCCGATAAGCTTTATGAGCGGTCGTTTACTTGTTCCATTAAACTGAAAAAAACATTATTACGTACAAATTGCTGGGTAATTGGGCGATAAAATAAAAACAAATTAAAATAAAGTTGGAAGAAGCTTACGTCAAATTGGCGATTCCACTTCCTAAGTTGAATCGAAATTGAAGGTGTCCACCGGCAAGATTCAAGGAAATGAAATCACCTCGCCCATTTTTCATTTGGCCGTTGTACAATATTAACCCATTAGGTGCTTTCGGCATGAAGGAAACTTCAATTGAGAATGTCTTCTTAATGCCTTCCAATCGTGGAAACTGAATAAAACTACTTCCATTGAACTCCGGCGTGACTATCTGAGCATCTCTATATTCTGTAATAATATAAAGTTACATACCCGAACAGCCCTGTTTTAAAAGAATTATTTCTCTTAAAATTAAACTTCTCCGCACCAGTCGATTAAGTTTGCCTTATTACGTGTGCAAATGCGGAGAATATGCAGTTAAATCTCAAAGGCCTATGCAGATATTTGCTACGTGCAAATATCTCAATTAGGATGATATTCAGATGCAACATTGCAATATCAATGTTGGATATTCCTAGCTGCAATAAACTTTGGGTAAAGTTACCACATACAGAGGTAAGCATGAGCGTTCAAGTTTAGTACTAAACGTCATTAAGTATACATAACAAAGTCAAATTTATTTTTACATAAAGAAACTATATGGTACTCGTTCAAAAAATAATTAAATTTGCCACGCACGTATGTTCTTTTTATGTTATCAGGATTTTTCAAGCTAGTTTAATTTTCAATTTATGCTTTTATTGCCTTTGAATTAAATAAGGAGGGGAGACTCATTTCTTTTGGAGGGTAAGGAAATTGACATTGTTGCGAAAATGGTGGCGAGTCCTATGCGTTATTACACTTATTTTCGTGTCAAACATACTACTATATGGAAAATCACACACAATTTACTTAGAAGTTGGTTGCTTAGGCGAATATTCTCGGCAATCTTCTCGCAGGAATAATTTTATTCGGGAAAATTTTACTAGGCTCTTATATTTTAATACGTTGGAGGTTATTATCGAACCTGAAATTACCCAAAAATAATCCAAAATAACGTCCAGGAGTTTCAAGGAATTAAAATAGCCTTCCAGCAGGACGGTGCTCTACATCCAAAAATAGTAAAAAAAGTTCATATAAACATGGGTCCAGAAAAGGCTCCTAAAGGGGCTAGAGCCTTTTAAAGGAGAGCCTCTGAGAGCATTAATTAAAAAATCAACTAATGGCGTGGAACAGAATTTTCAAATTAATTTAACTCGAAAACGATGCATTCTATTGAAGTTAAACAATTGTTCCATTCTAAGGTAAAAAACTTCAAATTTTCATTTTTTGTAGTTAAATTGTGAAAAATTCCACAGGCAAAGAAGTTGGGGCTACAAACACCCCTAGCCCTCTCTGAATAAAATTTTCCGAAAATAATAACTCTCGATTTTAATAGATATAGATTTTTGTGCTTTCAAAATAAATTTCTTCGGTAGAGACGAGTTAATTCAAATCACCTGGTTTTTTATTAAAATATCCGTTGTCGTCACAATGGCATGTAGGTTACTAAATATAATACCTCCGGATATATTTCTTAAGTACGATCAATGAACCCTATTATTACATTGCGTTACCAAAGAATCGAAAATAAAAAGTACGGAAACTTTTTGAAGCTAATTGGTCAATTATTTGAAATCTCTTACGTTTCTGTGGGAGGCAAAGCGAATTAATAAACTAAACAAACTGAACTTCTTGACGATTTTATCGATTAAAGGAAAGGTAAAATATCTCATTAAAACTTTTTAAACGTACCTATTTCACAATGCTGACCCAAACGCCCGGGCGGACATTCGCAAATGAAGGAATCAGAATTCAGCGCCTTGCATTTTGAGCCATATTGACAGGGAGTGGATCTGCAGGGATCGTCCGTTTTTTCGCAGAAATCTCCTCTGTACTGAGGCAGGCATTCACAGCGGTATAAGTCATCAATTGCCAGACATTTTCCATCATTTAGACAGGGGGAATGCGTACAAGCATGCTCGCTACAATCGTGTATCCCTTTAGTTTTCAAAACCCAGTCATGTTGGTTCATATGTAGTTCAATTTCCTGCCTGCCAATCTTTAACTTTTTTATACAACCCTGGAAGCCTTTCCCTGTACCGATGTTTTCATATACTCTGGAAAATTCAATTTTCCTATTATAATGAATGTGTTTATAAAAGGGATATACTCGCTTTGGCAATTTGTTTTCTGAAGATACAAGTGACAGGAAGGAAAACCTTTGTGCTGGGAATATTGCGCTTTTTGTGCTTAACAAACACTCATATATTAAAAATAATTAATCCAGCGAGCAGGAAAACTATTCAAGCCATTTCATTGAAACTCAAACGATCAAGGAACTGATTTAAATTCAATAACTTTTTTGTTAACATATATTTTTTTAACTTTACTTGTTGGAAACAAATTATTTGTATCAATTAAATCAAAACAATTAGTATCAACAGAAGTTATCAATTACATATTTTTCTTGCAAGAAATAGTAATATATAATTTTTCTTAAATTTTTGTGCGATTGTTCTGGTAAATAAAAAAAAATATTTTATAAAAATAATTTAGGCAGCTAACATTGGACTTGATTATCGTTCATAATTTATTGGCTGAAATAGTGCATCTAAGAATTCAATAAATGGCTGAGCAGTTTAATTTAATTGTATATTTGACCAATCTAGTGTTAAACATTTTATTACACTGAGTACATACCGTGAGTGGTTGGTGGGAACATATCCCACAAAAGTATCCTCGAGTAAATCGAGGGCTTTAAGAGAACCCATTGCCTGGCCGGCAACATCCTCGGCATCGTCTAATTTGAGAATTCCATCCCTATGATATCGTTTCAAGACAACTCTATGAAACTTCCCAAGTTGAATTTTATCCAGTGATCGGATAAGAACGGCGCCATTCCCCAAATTATATTTAAACTCGACAAAACCATTAACTAGAGCAAGTGAAACAAAATCCCCCAGACCGTCAACTTTCTGTTGATTGTATAGTAATATTCCATCTTCCGAATGGGATTTAAATTCCATCTCAATGCTTAGTTTATGATAAGCTTTTAGTGGTTTAAGTCTCGCATATGATCGGCCATGGAATGCGGGTATATCGTACTGTTTTCGAAAGATCTCAGTCTCGCAAAGTGGCCCTGTAAAGTTCGAGTTGCAAACACATGTGAATGTGGCGGCGGGGAGGTCGACGCATGTACTAGCGTGGTGGCAAGGGGAGCTACTGCATGCCCTATATTCATCAGTCGGTTCTGAATCAGCTGGAAGCAATATCACCAATGCTTTGTATTTTTAAACATTACAACAGGATTTACGTTATTTATATGCTTTTAAGTGGTTTCAACTGATCTTAGATAAGGTCAATAAGGGAACCAAATAAAACAAAGCCCTAAATAAGAGTTTTCACGTTCAGTTCTGCTACATCTTCGGATGAAACAACATAGATTGTTAAATTATTAAATACTCACGTGATCGAACGGTGATCATACATAATATTTGTAGAAGCGCTTCCAAGCTGATTATTTTCAATTTTTGACGATTTGATCATCTTGTCGTAATTCTCTTCGCTTCAGAAGAGGATAACAAGATAATAGAAACATCAGCAACTGAAAATAATCACCGCTGAAACTCTTCTACCAATCAGCTCTGCGAGAGCTGGAATCGAAATATTTAAAACGTTACTTAGATAACTCGGAAACCAATTACAACACTGCAACTGTGTAAAAACCAAGCATTTGCCTAGAAATTCTAGATTTAGAAGGTAAGATGGGGCTAAGCACGGTGCCTTGTGGCACTCCTACTGTAACGTGTTTGTTCTAAACTGATCATTTTTTGAAGTGATTCACCTAAGAAATTGGTCCACTTTGATGAGTTGCAACTTTTGAACGGATGGATGTATCTCTGAAAGGTTTTTTGTTTGTTCAGTAGCGAGTGTGCATAATTGCGTTCATTTGTGTTTGTTGGTATTGATTTTATAGATTGATTTGTAAAGCTATGATTTTTCTATCAATTTTTTTTATCTACGCGAGGTAAACTAGTCACCTGGTATGTTTCAGTTTTAGGTCGTCATATAGCCTCAGGTCTTAGCCATGCACAATTTTTTGAATTTTGATCATAACTCACTGTCCCTTGAGGATATTAATTTTTTTCCATTTCGTGTCTATTTGCGTGAAAATAAACAAGGCGACGTCACATTGGCACCAAAGTAACTTTTTTTTTCAAATCACTCTGCAGGTCTTAATACTTACGCAATCGGGAGTGAAATCTTCGCTTTTTAATTGCCTATCGATTTGTCGAGGTAGATTTTTGATTCTTGTCCCTAATTTTTTCAAAATTTCCAGAGAAGTTTGAAATTTCGTCAAGATTTTTGAAAAGTTAGTGTCAAAAATCGAAAATCTAGCTCGACAGATTGGTAAGCAATCAAAAAATTAAAATATCAAAAAAAATTGTCTTGATTACTTAAGAAATATTTACACAAAAAAGACGTTCTTTAATGAAAATTCAATCTTCTTTGAAAAATTAAGAAAAACTAGGGGCAAAAATCGAAAATCTTCGTCTACAGATCAATAGGCAATTAAAAAGCGAGGATTAAAAAAAAAGGAGTTTCCGATTGCTTAAGTATTCAGATTTGCAGACTGATTTGAACAAAAAAAGTCACTTTGGGGCCACTGTGTGACGTCTAGAATTTGCTTCGAATCATCAAAACTGAAAAGTAAATGTCTGGGTTCAAGGCTTTTCACAGACGAATCAAGGTTTTCAGAAAATCCCGATACCAACCGCCAGCGTGTGTGGCGAAGACAACAAACAAAATATCACGAGAATGGAATCGCCGGACCTCAACCCCATCGAAAACGTGTGGGATGCGCTCCAAAGAAGATTGGATCGCGAAATGGAACCACATGGGACTGAAGGGCTGGGAATCACACTTCTAGAAGAACGGAAGGCCATCCCAGGTGATCCAATCAATAAGGTCATCAGGAGTATGCCTCAAAGATGTCAGGAGGTGATAACTAGTAGAGGTGGCTTCACCCATTATTAATTCATGTTTTAAATTTGAAATTCTTCCTTTATTGTTATTGTGTTAAAAATTTATCATAAGCTTCTTCTTTGGCATTTTCGCAAAATGGGTTATGATCAAAATCAAAAAATTAAGACATGAAGATATCTAATCCAACCTGTAAAACCAATACCAATAACCACGAATGAACGCAATTATGCACACTCACTGCTGAAGGAACACTCTTTCTGGCAAGAAACCTTTCAAAGATACATCCATCCGTTCAAAAGTCAAAACTCATCAAATTGGACCAAATTTTTGGTAAACCACTTCAAAACATGATCAGTGTAGTTTGTCCTCTAGTCCTTCGTGTGCACCAAGTTTTATAACAGTCCTCCCTATTGATCTACTATGAAATATTGCTCCCACATCTAAATTGGTGTTCGAGGATTAGTCTCCGTCCTACAATTGTCTCGAGCCTCATTACTAGTAGCGAACTAAGAATGAAAGGTGGGTGTCGCATGTACCTATTGATTTGCGCAAAATATGAGATGAGTGCAATTTAAAATGTTAAAAAACCAATACAACCTGCTAACTTTAAATTATTTTCGTATTTGCTTTTAGTGAAAAAAGTTTTTTCAATTTAAAATTAATACCTTGCTCACGGCGGAGCGACTGTATTGGAAGAATGCAAACTTAGATATTACTGAAGTAATGATAGCTTCTTAACTCCGTTATTTCTAAATTAAATTTTAATGCAAATGTTGGTTGTTTAGATGAAGTGTGGGTATCCTCAGGAAAGTACTACTTTTCTGTATATTTCTAAGGAGTACTTATTTTAACTTTGAGCTCTTTCAGTTTTAAAAGCCTATAACTGCCATAGTAAATAATAAACTCTTTTCATTTAAATCAGAGGCAGCCTCAAAGGAAAACTGCGTGGCAGGCAAACAAATGCTTTGCTGTTTTAATTTTCAAACTAATTTTAGTTCTACTCTCGCAGACGACTGGCACGTCTAGGTGGAAAACATAAAATGAGACCTCGCGTGTCGTTATAAAATAATGGCTAGATCTATCTGTTATGCGCGCGATAATAACTTCCAGCCTGTACGATAAAGACCCGCATGTTCGCATTATTAGGTTTTCCAGACACTTGAGGAAAAATTCAATGAAACAAATCCCTCCTTATGGCGGTGATCTATTAACTAAAATGCGCTTTTTGTCAAATTCCCAATCCAATCGCAATTGCAGCTGAAGGACATCCCCAGATCTGGAATTGCTAAGCGAAACGTGGCCTGCCCCAACACTCCTTGCAGAATTATGTCGTCCTTATTCGTTGTTTTTCAGATTTAATGTATATTTATTCCACAAAATGACGAAGCTCAACGCTCAACTGTCACTATCAAATTTGTATTCAAGTTAATATACAACGAAAAGTGTGACAAAACCTGCAAGAAACTCCTACATTAAATACTAAAAGTTCGAGAATGTAAACAAAGTTGCGTCCGCAGTTAAGAGTGAAAGTAAAGAAAGCAGAAGAAGGGATTATATAGTTAATTAGTAAAAGCTCCGCAGGAAAGAAATTTTTATACAATGTGTCTCCATATCTGGTCCTCCGATGTTCTAAAAACGATTTCTCGACCAAGGATTCGCCTAGGACACTGATTTGCGCTCAGCTTCTGGAAGTTGGTCACTGATTTTTTTGGAGTGTGCGTCACATGGAAAGGATTGAAGCTATTGGTGCTGCCAATACTGACAAATTAAGCAAAAAATGGTTTACTCGCAAAATGGCACGAATACAAATTTTTGCAAAAGATTTTTACTCTACTGTGATCCTCGAATGAACTCTTAGGCTGGTAAAAATAAAGTATTTGAGAAATCAACAAAAATAAAAAAGAAAAATAGAACAGACGCTATTTGGACTTTTCTTAGTTATTGGAAGCATGTTTATTTCTCTTAAGCCAAGGTATTGAATTTGGAACCACGCGTTTCAATTTTTTTAATACCATGAAAAGCAGACTGTAGGTTTACATTTTTTTATTTCGATAAAATTTTGTGATTTCATTACTGTTTTTCGTGTTTCTATCGTCCATATTATTTTCCCATGTCGTTATATAAATAAGTCATTTAAATGAGGTGTACCCGAATAAGCCCTGTATATAATGGGCATACGCTGCAAATTCAATTAAATTAATCTTGTACATAGCAAAATAGGCTTGCAATCAATTTATCGGACTAAGTGACGCACTCTTGCTAATGCTTTGAATTCCATAGTTAATTTAAATACTTTTTTCGAACTTATTACAAACTTTAATTCTTAATTTAAAAAAAAAATGTATCAACTTTTCAAACCACTTAAAAGCATGAAAATAACACATAAACAGATTATGGCATGTTCCAGTAATTTATGATTATATTATAGATAAATATCAATTTTGAAACTGAATTTTAATATTCAAGGAGCTTACTTTAACTATAAATTGCTACTTGCTATTCTAGAAGCAGCACCTTCGATCTCTAATTTAAAATTTTGTACAGTGGCAGACTGATTAAATACCAGACTAATAACAGCGGCATTGGCTAAGGTTGGGATTTAACAGAACGTAATGGACCATTTACTGCCATATTGAATGTTTTGGTTTAATTTATGGTTTTGCTCATAATTTATACTTAATTAGTGTAATAAAATTAATATAGCAGGTGGTCATGAAAGTATTACCTAGAGATATAGTTTCGAAACTTGGAATGTGTATAATAGATCATTAAAACCAGAATCTGACATAATTGTTTATAAAATATTACTTCCGGTCTAACTGGAAGTGGCACGAATTGTCAAATTTTTTTAAAACGCCCTGTATATTTTGCATTTTCTTATTCGCTTTCAAATTCTGAATTTACCGATATGTCACAAGTAGGCATTTGTTTTAATAGACCACAGGTAGGCAGCTGAGGGATTTTATTTTTGAATTTTATAGAAAGAAGGCGTTGAATTTGACACATGGGCGTGTTTTTTGTTTCCTTTAAAATAAAAAAATTGTGTCGCTTCTGTTTAAACCGGAAGTAAGTATGTAAAATTGAGGCTTTTTTTTTATCCACTATCCATTTACAGACGGATATCTCTCATAATAACCAAATTATTCAGCAGCCAAAACTTTCATGGCCACCCGGTATATGTATTTAATTATAGGTTATTTGTATGGTAGTTGCTTTTTTTTAAATTGCATATACTGGTTGAGTCACGATGTCCTTGGTACACTTCGAATTTAACCGGAAATTGCTTCAATTTTACTACTTCAAATGGGACATCATGTATATTATACCGGGTGTAAACGAATAGTGGGCCACTCCTGTAACTTCCTCGTTTTTAAAGATATCGGGATAAAATTTTGTGTGGTGAAATTAGGTAAGATTTCCAACTTTTTGAGACCTATCCGCCATATTTGTCACTTCCGGTTTCACGGTAAATGGCCCCAATAATCATTTCTAAATGGACCACCCTGAATGTTTTTACATTTTTGCAATGAAGATTACAATTTGGATACATTTATACTATTTTGAACAATTTATACAGGGTTGCACGAAAAATAATTCGAATTTTAGTTGTCAATCTAGATGGCTGCGAATATGTTAAAATTATTTTTGTTCCAATGTAATTCATATAAAAAATCCGAAAACATCAATAGATATGTCCAATAATACATTATACAGGGTGCTCTAAACTCATTAATATCACATTTTTCAAAATAAATCTTATACTAAGTGATCCAATTTTCACGTTACATATTGCTAAATTCAAATCTTAAACATTTTTTTTGTTTAAATGAACACATGTATTTTCTTACATTAAGTTATGTAAAACAATTTTTTCTAGTATCAGTATTGTAGGGGTTAAAGTTACGACTGTTTGAAATATTCACGATTTTCTTAAATATTTCAAGAATTTTTAGTAAAAATCAATGTCAGTCATTCTCTTACATCAAAAATTGCGAGTATCAACCAAATGAATGTAATTATTATTTTTTGGATTGATAAGTTTCAATAACCTAATTTCGGGGCGTACATACTTTCTGACTCGCCCGGTATATGCTGCTACAAATTTCACAAACCTAAGTTAATTTATTATTTATTTATGAAATGATATAAAAAATAAGGAAAAGAAGCAAGATAACTGTTAGCCATTAAGAAATACGCATTGCCTTTAATTAATCTACGACTGTACAAAGCCACAAAAAAGTTACTTTAAAAGATAAAAGCGGAATTTAAATTTGATAAAGGATGGTAATGGAAGATAAAAGAACATTTTGATGTTAATATTTTCTTAGTATTTTTTCTTTATACTTACCTATACATTCTTGGCGGTCCGATGATTCGGAATGATCAGGCAGACAAGTACAAGCGCCTTTTACACAATGACTATACAAAATCATGCAATCTGTGTTATCTGAACACAGATCGCCTAATAAGGCCGTAACTACACGTACTGTGGCTGGGGTAGGACGGTATGCTGGAGCAAAATCACCACCTAGATAGATAGATAATGCTATAGCTTCGGCGTTGAATAGTTAGGGAAATTTAATCAAAATTAATTTATATAATGGATTTATCCTTCGTCATATACTTATTTTTTATTAATAACAAGAAAATAAGACGCTTTGAACGCTTCCTGCCCGTACACTATTATTTGCATATCGTATAGTTAGCGCGCTTAGACTTGTTAAATAAAAATATTGTTCCTGCTTTATTATTTAACTTGTTAATAACACGACCAGCACTGCAGGATGTGTGATTTGCTTAAATTATATAGGAAATTTTCAAATTGTGAGGAATCTTGCAACTGAAACTCGTGAGAAATGCCTACATGTTGAAATTAAAGACGCATTGGTTTTGTTCAAATTTAAAAAGGAGTACTTTTTTTAACAAAATATTTGTAGTTTTTTATTTTTTTTATCACTAAATTGGAAATATGCCATCGTTTAATTGAATTACTACAGGTTTTGCAACGTCGGCTGGTCTAATTTTGTAGGTCGACAGTTGGAATGTTTTTACTGATGAACATCTATTTTTCCAAAATAAAAGTAAAAGTAGTTGAATATATTTGTTTGCATTATTTAAAATTATGTATGTTTAAATTACGAATACTGTAAAAACTTTTAACGAGAAATTCCAACCATCCTTTCTGAAAATTTCATTCCGAAATATTCTGCTCCAAAGCAGATATTTTTACCTTCTGCTTTTGTCATTCACGATCTATTGATTTTGTATTTCATTAACAAACTATTGATGTTAAGTAAGGCATTCCTTTGTACTTTTTGCATTTTCCATAGATTCCTATGTAAGTAATTAATTTTATAATAAGGTTATAAATATTTATTAAATTTATTCACATAATTTAGCTTGCTAAGGGTACAGCGAAAAATCCAGCAGGGCGAGTGTAATATGCGGATTGCGGACGGTTCTCAAAGCTTTTATTTTTGGTTTTCACCGTTACGGTTTTCATGAGATTTTCAAGTAGAATTAATACGAGCTGCTTATGTACACATTCCTCAATACACAGGGCATCACAATTTTGATCGAACGAGAAATTGTTTATGTTATTTACTCATGGCTAAATTGAATTTTCGAAAAAGTACGAGCGAGTGTCTTGCTTTAATTAAAAAGAAACAATATAGCATAAACGCCTCAAAGTAAAGAACAGCAATTTTCAGACACCAGATGTTGCGGCACATTTTTGTCTAGCAACTCCTATTAAAAACCGGAAAGTTTGCAGGAATTTTTTATGACGCATATTTTGCACGTAAACGCATAAAAATAGATTTAAAAAGTAACTTTGCGTAATTTTTTTCGTTTACTACTTATAACAGGCATAGTTATTATTTAAAATTATGATTGCAATGTCCCGTCGTGATAAAGCTATATAATACTCAATTTAATATTCGACGGATATGCCAATAAATGAAAATGCATTTATTCCATATTATTAATTGAAATTTAATTCGATCAAATTAACTGAATTTTAGTTACATTATTATTGCAGCCTAAGCTTTTTAGTAAAAGCGTACAAGCAGTTGATTTTTTTAAACTCGTCGATACAACTTTTTGAATCCAATTGGACCTTCACATCTGATAACTTTAACTCGAACGCTTATTCCCCAATTTACAACGTCTTTCCTTTTAAAGTCTAAATAAAACGCACTAATACGAAGCTAAAAGTGTATATCCTGGGATCACAATTAAAAACTAGTTATTTTGTGATAAGCGAGATAAAATTGCGCCAGCAGCCAACCAAAAATATAATTGGCAATTATTTGTTCCGCAGATTTATATGGCGCCGAATTTATCAGATCCAGAAGGACAAAACTGTGTGCTTAATTTTATTTTATTTCTTGTCACAATCTCTAACAGTATATACTTAATATTTAATATATGTATTACATAAGATATTAGTGTTCAGTCTCACCGCGGGTGTGGTAAATAATATTGGATCCAGGTCCAGACTCATTAAAATCAGTATCCTTATTTTCAGACGCAGGATAAGAAACAGGACGCATGTTTCCACTTCTCTCGTAATAATAACGAGGATCTGGAACCATTAAATGTCTCGTCGATTTGGAAAGAGGTGAATTTGAGTCGTCGGGCTGTGTAAACTGTAGTGGAGTATAACGGCGCACCGGCCAATCCGTACTCGGGAACATGTCTTCTATAAAACATCCCATGTTTATATTTGCAAATTTATCTACAGGCTTTATGTACTTACCTTTACACGTTCCGAAAGCTTGCACTACTATGTCCTTTTGTGAACGGCAAGCTAACTGCCGTAATTCGCACGGAGAGTTATAGGTTTGTCCGTCGCTCCCGCAAACAACCTGGGAAAACAGAATTATCAAAGTGTAACGCTACTACTTTTAAAATTATCTTAAATTCCTGTTACGAAACATACTTGGGCCTCGCTATCTTCCGGGCATTTTGTGTGGCACTCGCACTTCGCGTACCCTCCTCGCTCTGCACACGTTGCTCCAAAGTAACAAGTCAGCTCCTTGCACGTTGTCGGAGGCGACGTAGTTAGATCTGCTGCAAAATAATATAAATTGTGTGCACAGTTCTTAGGTAATATTGCTCGGCATACCTGATACGCATCCGTTAGGCCCCAACACCTTATTGTGGCTAGTGCATACTGTGCATTTTTGACCTTGGACTCCAGGTTTGCAAACGCAACGGCCGGTCATTTGTTCGCAGTCATCTCGAACTGATCCAAAAATGGAACAACCGCAAGCTGCATAAAGAACAATTTAGTTCCACCAGTTCTTAAGCAGAAGAGTTAGTACTTACGGATGCAACCACGGTATCCGGAGGAAATCTTAGGTAGACCCCAATATCCCGATTCGCAACGATCACACTTGGCTCCTCCAACGCCTGGTCGACACCTACACTGCTGAGTGTCCGGATCACATACCTCTGAGTATGACCCCAGTTTGTTACAACCACATAATGAGGGACATCCAGCGAAATTGGCACCTTGAGCGATGTTTTTACCGTCAGGACAACAGCCGTACCAGCTGTCCTCGCAGCTTTTCTTTTCGATATAGTTGTGGTCTAAAAATATTCAAATGTATTGAGTTTTAGCACCAAAACCAAGACCAAGTACCTTTTTTGCAGCATCGCGAGAATCGAGCCGTCTGATGACAGTAACTGCCGGAAGGACAGTCTTGCCTAAAGGGGCCATTGCCGCAGTCTAATTCTCTCCCTGTACCAGGGTCTGTTAAAGGCTTTTCACCCTTGCACGGCTTGACCTCCATTCCTAACAAAGCAAAGAATTAAAGCGAATTGCAATTTAGACCCTGGAAGGAAACGCCATGTACAATCGCTTTTAATTGCTTGGCTTCCACCGGTATTGGACATATAATCTATATCTATTAAAATCTGCGAAAAATAAAAAAAAATTTCCGATTTTTTTTTTCTCGATTCACTTAATTAATCGGAGTGGACAGCTCCTAGGGACTGTCAGCTTTATTTCATGTGATTTTTTCAATTTTAAAGAAGAAACCCAACATTTTCTTTATCTTCCTCTACCCCGAAGCTTTGTAGGGCTTTCTGAATGATATGTAAAAAAGTTTGAAAAAAACAATATTTTTTTAAATTTTTTCTCGATTCACTTAACTAATTGGAGTGGACAACTCCGCAGGAGCTGTCAGCTTTATTTCATTTGATTTTTTTTGGTTTTAAAGAAGAAACCCTAAATTTTCTTTATCTCTCTCTACCCCGAAACTTTGTCGGACTCTCTGCCCAATATCTAGGGAAAAAATATTCCAAAAAAATTACGATGGCAAAATCTAACTTACAGAGAGTCTGAGGTTGACCTCGAAGATATTTAACCAAACCTTAGAGGCTGTATTATTCGGCCCCGCAGGGGCCGTTTTATTATTATTTTTAAATATAGTCCCCCACAGGAGCTGATTTAAACCTATCACAAAAAATTTTACAGGCCCACAGGGGCTGTAAAAAGACAGCCCCACGGGAGATTGGGCAATTTAGTATTTTATTAAAAACGGAACCCATAATTTAAAGCATGCCTCATAAAAGTTGAACGTAAAGAAATTGAAAAGAGTAACGTAAGTATAACTAATATAAGGTAATTAATTTTCCAAAGACGTTGCCTTAATAGTTTTGATTAAATCAGGCTCGTGTAAAGTTTCAAAGGATGGTAAACCAAGCCATTAAAAATTAGTGTTCCTTCAGAATATTGTACATGGTTAAATCCTATTAAAGGGTCACATTCCAAATTTTCACACATCCCTCTTAACGTTTAGAGAGAAATTAATAAAATTAGTGAAGCTGTTAAGTTAATCAAACCTTGGCAAAGATCAAGTGGCCGTAACCGCAACTCTTCCTGTCTTTGACAAGCTTCCATCTTCATGGCACATAACGAAGGGTAAATTCGAAGATCAGAGGCGCAGACTGGTTTCGACGCCGATAAAAGTGCACTAGCGCAATCAAACTGGCAGGTACAACGTGGAAAATTGTCTGGACCTAGTTCGCATGTAGCCTCGAAGTCGCAATGAATGTCTCTACACGCCTCCTTCTCTGAATTACCTCCTTCAGGGATAATATTGTCAGGAGCGGCCGTTTCTACGTCTGTACCCGTTGCAGTGTTACTCTGAGCCGTAATGGGGGTAAGAGTTGCTAAAGGATTAAGATGTTAGTATGCTATTCGGCTGCTTCGGAATGAAAATGCCAAAGGGAAATTTTAATACTCTAAAATGCTTGCACGCTTGGTATCGGCGTGTATTTTTTATAAATGTAACAATCGCACGTTCGATATTCCAAACGCTTCAAGTTATTGAAATACATTTCTGTAATCGATTCGAAGTCCAGTGATATTGGATGGAATAACGCTTCGAGTGTTTGTTGATAAATAATGCACAAAGAGGCGTGAGATTTGTCGGTAATTACACGAGACACACACAGAGTGTCAACAATTAAAAGGGAATAATTACATCAATTTATTTTTACTGGGCAACTTCTCCAGTCGTACCAAAACAGAAATTAAGCAAAACTAACAAATTGGATTTTGTTTTAGCTACTTTTTTCTTCGTTCTAGTATATTTCTTATGGTCATTAATAGGAGCATGTCCTGTCCTGATTAAGTCGCGAAACACGTAGAAACTTTTAAATATAAAATTTGAAGGTTGCTACGTCATTATCAGTGTTGACGTTAAACGCGTTATATTTGATACAATAAAAAAATTAGCTCCCGGTATACAGAGTAAAATAGGGAAGGCGGTGATTACAAAAGCGCCGTGTTTATTTCTATTATAAGATGTGACAAGGGCTTGGTGTTGATTATTTAGGCTTTAAAGTCGCTTAGATTTCGACGGTGGTGACGATAAATAGGATGTGGCAGCAAAAATTGTAGATTTCCCTTTGACATTTTAAAGTTCCGAAGCCTCTGATTGTTAATGAGATTCATTAGTCGGTTGTTCAGCGAAGGGGTAACAAAACAAGAACATGACAAGTTGAAACTTACTACTAAGAGATCCAGCTACTGGAAACCTCTCACGACAGTCCCCATAGAACACAACACTCAAAGGAGGGGAGTTCGCCGGTTGTAAACACATCGCTTTCTGTAACTCACACTCGTTTGGATATGTCATCATGTTTGATGCACACACGGGCTCATCTCCAGACCCCTCGCAGTTCGTAGGGCATACACACTCTCCTGCTTCACATCGAGCGCCATATTTACACTCAACTCCTTGACATAAATCTAAAATTGTTTGCGATGTCAATACACTTATCTAAAATTCACCCTTCTTTGCATCTATATTCCCAATATCTCCTTTCACACAAAGATACAAATGTAATCCTAAGCCTTTGTTTTTCTGTTAACAATTTTTTAAATTTCACGAAATTACAGGGGCGCCTTGATAGGTCCGATTATCCGAGGGTTACTAAAATAATAAAAATTTAGCCAATTTCACAACGGCTTATAGCTCTTTCGTTTACGAACTGTTTTGAAATTTGGAACATGTATATAAGACTTATTTTCCAATTTAGTGACGTATACATTCGAAATGGCCGACTTCCGGTTTCGACGAAAATAACACCAAATTTGATTTTTTTAATGGAACACCCTGTATATTTTATTATTTTTGGAATCTACGGACCAAATTCTATCTGATGACGTTGCAAAATTTGCATTTTTTTCAAAAATAATTTTAAAATTTTTAAATTTATTTTTCAATCCGGAAGGCTGTGACTTGATAAAAATAGATAGAATTTGGTCTGTAGATATGAAAAATAATAAGATATACAGAGTGTTCCATTTAAAAAATCAAATTTGATGTTATTTCCGTCAAGTGTGTATCTGGACCCACCCAAAAAGATTGAGTCATTAGAACGTTTCTACAAATCACTTGGATGAGATGGTTCCAGTTCTGCTTCAGCTGATAATAGGGATGCTACTCATATTGGTTCGAATTTGCAGAGGCAGCTATAATTTGGATTATATGTCCCAATTTGCGCCAGGAAAGAGCCAAGCAACCAGCCCCATATGACTGACCTCCTCTCTCCTGAAAACAACGTATAGAATCTTAGACCAACATTTAATATCCAAACCGTGTAGGAAGCATAGTTTCATAAAATGCTGCAAACGGAGGGAAGATTGGAACAACGTTTGTGGTAAAAGAAGTAGCCTTGAGGTAGCCTTTGATAATACTATGGGTCAATAAAAACGACTGAGGAGAGAAGAGGTTTCAAGCCGTTGACAGTAAGATGACTCCACAACAGTTAGGTTTGAAGTTGAGCACGCTATTGATTATCAGGTAAGCTCTGGAAGACCACGACTGGAAAGGGACGAGGCGAGGGTGCAAAAGTTTCTTTACTTTTGAGGTTGGGAATCCTATAGAAACTAAAGCAAAGGTTATCGTGATGAGAGGAAATGGAGGAATGGAAAAATGGATAGAATTTGGTCTGTAGATTTGAAAAATAATAAGATATACAGAGTGTTCCATTTAAAAAATCAAATTTGATGTTATTTCCGTCGAAACCGGAAGTCAGCCATTTTGAATACCTATACACGTCACTAAATTGGAAAATAAATCTTACATACAAGCTCCAAATTTCAAAACAGTTGGTTCATAAACAAAAGAGGTATAAGCCTGGGCCGGTTCTCGTGGCCACCCGGAATGGTGCAAACAAAACCATCTCGTATACCAAGTGAGGCAACTATGATTATTTTATAATATACGACTTCTTTGAGACGGATAGTTGTGACACATGTTGTCAAGTAGAACCCTTTAGTCATATGGTGGATGCGCCGGGTTTACACTGACCCCAATAAAAGCTGCTGTTATAATGCTGAAGAAAAGACGACTATTCTGTATTCTGTTCAGACCAACAATGTATGATCTCTTTAAAAAATTGACTCAATGCAGCTCTTTAGAATTTAATGAATGACAATTCCGCTCCGGTTGTGTCGCTGTAAAAATGTACGATATCGATTTCAGTGATGTGAAAGGAGTATTTCAGGATCAAATTAGGATTATTTTAATTCCCTATTGATGTACGTATGGCAATAAATTTAGTATAAACATTTAGGTATCAGTAGAAATGGTCTTACCACAGTTCCCTTTGTAGGCTAAAAGGATATATTGTTTCGTTTTGCAAGAGGCCGTACGAAGTTCGCATTCGTTTGCGTAAGTCACTCCATCTGTGCCGCAAACCGTGCCATTGTTGAGCTAGAGGGAACAAATGTGTTTAACTATCATCTATGCACTAACCGGTAATATCTGTACCAACATGGAATATAAATACAGGATTTCAATAAATCCGTACGTGATCCACATGCATATAGGTCAATTCAAATAAAATACTTTTTCATTAATGTTATTCAGTAGGGTTGACCAAACGCTTAAATCCTTACCATAAACTATTAAATAACACTTAAAACCAGGCTTTTGGGCTTACAGGGGTATTAAATATGTCTACATTAATTGAAAATCTAAATATATTACTGTTTATTCTTACCTTCGGATCCGAACACGACTGAGGACAAACACAACGACCCTCAGTCGCACCGTCGCTTTCACAGGCTGAATAGAAGTCACACTTTTTATTTTCGCAACCATCTGCAAGAAACGATTTGCTTTATGTTACGTAACTATATTGATTTTCTACTTATTTAAGATTCAAAACAACAGGTAATATTTTGGATTTGTTAAATTCAATGATGTCGAAACATTTGAAGATAATTCCAACTTTGTTGACGAGAGTGCAACGTTTGGAGTTGGATGCGTCAGGTCAGAACATAAAGTATGAATTTCCGTCGTAGCAGCCAATTATAGCCCTTTCTGTTTCAACCGATGGTTTTCTGTCAAGGCGGTTTTATTAAAACTAGTCTTCAAAGAAAAGGCATCTGATAACAGTTTCCTTTGCCGCCAAATACATTTTTATAAAAGTAATTCCACAATATTGATTACTTGTTTGAAAGCATATAATTTAAAGTTAGACGCTAGAGACATTATAATAATATAAAAAACTAGGTTGGAAGGAAATTAAAGTAGCCATTTTGCTTCAAGCGAGGAGTAAAGTTTCGTGAGCCTTAATGAAAACTGGATGAGACGCTGACAGTGAGGTTTTGATTGTGAACTTATTTAGATACTTTTAAAGTGTTGCGGCAAGATACACATTTGGAAAATGCAACTCGAAGATGTAGGAACATTGTTAGAGGAGCAAAGACGCAAGGGCAAAGTCAAAAATTATAAATTTGTTACCAAAAATACATATGACTTAAATAATTAACTACAGTCCCGGACAATTGAACTGCATATTTATTTGAATTTTTTCTTCAAATTTTGGAATAAGATATCCTCTACAGGGTTCCTCCCTGTATTATGGAGTTGCGGTTTTCGGCATTTTGTTGCAACTTATCAAAATAAAAGTTTAAACAAATTTATTTTACCTATAAAAAAATTTGACTAATTTAAGCTATACCTCTTAAAAAATTGTATGTTTTCAGTTTGTATTTCTTTTTTTTTTTTGACATGTCCTATATCTTGTTTGTGACCTACTGAATGAATAAATTATTATCATTAATCTTTACGACAAGACCTCAACCAATCAGATCTGTTGTATCATATTTTAATGAAAAGAATATTCTCTGGTCTTGACTGCATGGTGCAAATTCACAGAAAAACAAAACCAGATATACAAGAAAAAAAAAATCATGTATATGTTTCATTACGAAAAGGAACGGTGCCTGCTTTAGCCGGTACAATGCAAACAGCCAGCTGGGATCAAAATACTCGTAAAGCTGCTATACAAATATGGGATTTTATTGAAGCAGCCACTAGATAGTTCAGATATGTATCTTGAAACTGTATCCCTTTCGACCTTAGAGCAACACTTTTATTCAAACAAATAGAAGTATTGTGGAGATAATATTCTGGCTGCACTTTGGCTAATCCATTTTCCCAAAATGCCATTTATATTATTAGCTTAAACTGATTTTTTTTACATGTGGTTAAAATTGTTTAATATGGAAGGGAAAATCCAATGATTTAGATATAATTATATTACGTGACGTTTTTGAATGAAAATACTGTGAAGGATAAGAGATGAACTTACTGCAAGGGCCATCATATAGTACGGTAATATCCCGTCGGTGTTTGCACGCCTCCAGCCTCAATTTGCACTCGTTGCCATATGAAATGCCATCAGATCCGCAGACAGGTTCAAATTCAGCGGGACAGATGGGACATTCACAGTGGACTGTTCCAGATCTTTCGACACAGGTAGCGCCATATTGGCATTCATGATCGCTGCAAGGGCCCTTCTCACCACATACTCCTGTATAGGCGATTTCAATTGTTGTGCGAGCTAGACACCCGGCTCTTTTCAATTCGCATTCGGAAGGAAATGTACGACCGTCTTTGGAGCAAACTGGTCTCATGATCGGCTCGCAGCTCGGTGGGCATTGGCAATGAGCTATACCAAATTTATTTATGGCACATTCTTCCCCCAATGTACATCGTACGCTTACACATGGGTTTATACCTGTAAGACCGTTTTATACAAGAATGAAGGATGAGCGTGCTCTAAGTTTGGGGTCTGAACGCTGTCATGTTTTATTAGTAGCAGATTTAATTTAGAGGAGCCGTATCGATTTATTCAAAACTAGCTCGCAATAAAAATAATTGTGATGTATGCACTTGGAAAGATAAATTTCCTAAACTATCTCGCACAGTTTTTGACTATACATATGCATATACAGTCGTAATTCATCAATATACGTGAATGGTGCTCTGTTTTCATTTTATTTCAAAACCAACGCAAATGCACGGACTGTAAATCATGAACATTATTAGGGGTCACACAATCTATAAAATTCTACTATAAACCAATCCGTTATTGGATCGAGCTAAAATACCTATTGTGCTAACTCTTGTTAAACTGGAAACTAATTAATAAATATTGTTTAATATGGCGCTATTAATATAATGTAAACATATATAGTTAAAATTACATTTCTGGCTAGTCCGCTAGCTCTCAATAATGCAATTTATAGGAATGGGTAAACTAGTGGATGGAAAAATAACATCAATTCTCGTTGGTCCATTAAAGGTAACTAGTGATAATAGTAATGCAAACAAAGAACCAGACACGATATTTCAGTTTGTCCAGTTTTGGTCCAGAAATTTAACGCTCCCGTTGCGTTGGTAAAAGTTCCTAGCGAACATTTGACTCCTTTAAATATACGAAAACTAATTTGACAACGCGTTAGGAACTGCTACTATTAAAGGGTAGAAATAAAATAAGCAAATATAAGGACCTGAGCTGCATTTCCCTCGATAAATAATATTCAGAGTTTTTCTAGCCCGGCAAGCTTCTTGTCGTAAAGTACACTCATTGGAATAAGTTTTTCCGTCGGAGCCGCATACTGGAGTAAATTCTAAAGGACAGGTATCTCCACATCGACAAACAGGGTTACGGTGTTCATCCAGCTGACACACCTCGGGTTCCGCACATTGTACTCCTGCACACGGATCTGAAACAAGTATATCATTATTATTTTATTGTCTTTGCGGTGTTTGTTCGGTTCCATCTTTAAACGCCGCAATAATGAACAAAGTTATACGAGGGCAGATATTTTTTATTGTCACCAATACACAAGAAAACGAATCAACTTTTTCCATGATGGTATTATTGATAGAACATGATCGAGTGGTTGTTGGTTAGTATTTTATTAATGAAATAAGCACAAGAAAAAATTTTGCTCTTATCGTCTCAACGCCATCTAGACTTTGGAATATGTATATCTGTGATGTGATGCACGTCAAATAAAATGAGGGCTGCTTTTCGAACCAATTTTGGAGAACAGTATTTGCATTTGTTTCTCCAAAATTCCTTGTGTGGCAATTATTTCTGCTTCCTCCGTAGAAGCGTCCTCGACCAAAATTTCGAATTATCACGACACTGGTAATTTCATGAAAAATGTTTAGTTCGAGTCAAAAGAAACAAGTTTTATTTGTGAAGGAAGGGTGAAAATAAGTTTTCAGTCGGTAAAAAAAAATTACGGTGAGTGTCGGCGCGGGGCGTCGTATTTTATAGGCGTCCTCGTGTCGAGAAAATATTTTAGACTGCATCCTGAAGAGTTTCTCTCTCAAAAAATATACCAGTTTGATCAGATCTTATCGTAAGTACATCAAAGAATTTAGAAAGTCTAAAGGACATGGAAGAATATCTCTTAGAGGATCGACAAAATGCCTTTGGTTACCCGGCTCCAAATGATCGAAGGAATATTGCTTCTATAAACTTATTATCCAAAATCTAACATTGTAGACGAAAAAGACACTAGAAACTTCATTCAAATGAACGCAAAACCTCATTACGATCCGTCAAGTGTCTCTCTGGACACACCCAAAAAGATTGAGTCATTAGAACGTTTCTACAAATCAGTTGGATGAGATGGTTCCAGTTCTGCTTCAGCTGATAGTAGGGATGCTACTCATATTGGTTCGAATTTGCAGAGGCAGCTATAATTTGGATTATATGTCCCAATTTGCGCCAGGAAAGAGCCAAGCAACCAGCCCCATATGACTGACCTCCTTTCTCCTGAAAACAACGTATAAAATCTTAGACCAACATTTAATATCCAAACCGTGTAGGAAGCAGTTTCATAAAATGCTGCAAACGGAAGAACGATTGGAACAACGTTCGTGGTAAAAGAAGTAGCCTTGAGGTAGCCTTTGATAATACTATGGGTCAATAAAAATGACTGAAGAGAGAAGAGGTTTCAAGCCGTTGACAGTAAGATGACTCCACAACAGTTAGGTTTGAAGTTGAGTACGCTATTGATTACCAGGTAAGCTCTGGAAGACCACGACTGGAAAGGGACGAGGCGAGGGTGCAAAAGTTTCTTTACTTTTGAGGTTGGGAATCCTATAGAAACTAAAGCAAAGTTTATCGTGATGAGAGGAAATGGAGGAATGGAAGAGAATGAGATTTTAGATGACCAAGGTGCTAAATCCTCACCCATTGAATCAATTTTGTGAGATAGTAAAATGTCCCACAATGGAAGAGGCTTTGTAAGGCTTAATTTTAACACCTTCATAAGTGGTGAAGATGCCCACCAAGATTCTTCAGAAGCCTGGGATTGAACGTATAAAAGATGCATGCAAGACAAGGTACTAAATCTTTACCCATTGAATTAAATTTGTGAGTTAACAAAATCTCCCACAACGAAAGAGGTTTTGTAATCTGTAGTTTCAACACCTTCGTAACTGGTGAAGATGTCTATTGGATGGGTACGCATATATCCAATGTTACTCACGGAAGGTCGAGTTGAAAAGAGGCGCCTCGCGCCCTAACGACCAAATTATAATCTAATCTATATGGTGAATAAAGTATGGAAGACACGCAAATCTGTAATTAATTGGTTAAAATTAGAAATGGTAACTGTAGTTATGAAAATTGTAACTTAACCTATTCGCGAATATATGTTTTTGCATAGATATTATTAATTTAATTATTTAACGGAGTCAAGATAGCGTAAAACGTTTAATCTTAAAGCGATTGCCACTTGTTCACTGATGCGGATATTTAGTCTTGCAAACTTTGAATGAAAAAGTTGAAAAAATTTAAAATCATTCCAGATTCTCATAAAAAAACTTTAATGTAAACTTTCTGATCGTTTTAAATATCTACCCGACTTCTAATCGTTACGCGCGATTTGTTTTATATTTTTATCTCTTATTATGAGGATTAAAATTCTTTATTCAAATAATCATAAAATGCTTACCTAGTGTGAATTATAAAACGGTTTATGCATTGCGGATTTAAATTGAAATTTAAGTTTAACGAAAGTAACGGGCTGCGTGATTAAAGAAACAAAAAATAATTCTATAAACGTTATTAATTTAAAATTGTTATGCTATGTTAACATTAGCAATGTTCATGGGATAGAAATACATACAAAACAGTTAAATTGTATACAGGAAATATCATCAATGTCATCATTAAGCGTTAATTAATATTTAAAATAAAAACCCATTTCCGCAGACGCTATGATATTCTCTTTAACAAAGGGGTGTCGGCTTTAAGTATCAAGTTTTAAGCTCTGAACATTGCTTAAATCGATAGAAACACCTGACATAAGATAATCCTTCATATTAGCGAGAAATGATAATGATCTACCAAGTTTAAATGTCAGTTTAAATAAGATGTAATATTACGATCAATATAATTTGCTATTGTCATGAAGAACACGTAAATTTATATAAATGAACAAAAAAACGTTGCTGACTTGGTGACTCACTGTTTACATTAATTTGCTGAACATAGAATTATGTTTCAGAATATATGTGAAAGCAATCATGCGATTTACTACGCTTCTGCTTCCAACGTTTCGTATCTTTATTCTGTTTTAAGCACCTCAGTGCATCGTTTCTTCTACCTTTTTATCGTATATAATGATTCTGCTAATTTAAATCTTTGCGCTTGAAATGCTTGTTAACAAAACAGACAATAACGGCAACAATTCAATATTGTGATCAGTAAAGTCAAGGAAATTTAATCTCAAACTTACCTCAGTAGTGTTGCTATAAATATGTTATTTTTCTTTACCATTATGTTCTTTCTTTAAACTTACTATCAATATATATATCAATGATCCACGAAATTTAGGACTATATTGTTTATCATCATTATTGGGATTTTCATAAATACAGTTAGTTCTAAATTAAACTAATATATTTTCTAAACTGTCTCTTTCTCTTAGAATCACAAATGCGAAAGGTGATAGTTACCTACTCGTTCCACAAAGTTTTTTTCCACAAGTGTTGCGTAACTATTATTCCTGCGGAAGCAACAATACGTCGTCAATGGTAACTTACTATACAGATATATTACAGCACTAGTGCGATAAAGTACTTCTTTACACACTAAAAAAAGTTTAAAAGCGTACTTTATTTGACGAATGTAAGTGCGAAAGGTGAACGAGTAGTTCAACAAAGTCACTTTCCAAAAGTGTTGCATACACTATTTTCCCCTTAACAACAAAGACACGAGACACATAAATAAAATCACTTTATGCCACGTTGTCAATAATAACGCGTTATACAGTTTCATTATAGCACTAGTGCGTTAAAGTACCTACTTCATCACACACTAAAAATAGTATAAAAATGTACTTTATTCAACGAATGTAAGTGCGAAAGGTGAATGAGTAGTTCAACAAAGTCGCTTTCCAAAAGTGGTGCGTACACTATTTTTCCCGCAACAACAAAGAAACAAGAAACATAAATAAAATCACTTTATGCCAAGTCCTCAATAGTGACGTGTTATAAAGTTCATTACAGCACTAGTGCGACAAAGTACTTCTTTGCACACTATAGAAAGTCTAAAAGTGTACTTTATTTGACGAATGTAAGTGCGAAAGGTAAACGAGTAGTTCAACAAAGTCACTTTCAAAAAATGTTGCATATACTATTTTTCCCTCAACAACAAAGACACGAGAAACATAAATAAAATCACATTATGCCACGTCGTCAATAATGGCGTGTTTTAAAGTTTCATTATAATACTAGTGCGATAAAGTATTTCTTCACACACTAAAAATAGTCTAAAAGTTCGACGAATGTAAGTGCCAAAGGTGAACAAGAAGTTCAACAAAGTCACTTTCCACAGTGTTGCGTACAATATTTTTACTGCGAAAGCAAAAACACACAAAATTTTATTGAATGATAGTTCAATTTGTTTATTTCACTCATTGATAGTTTTATTTTAGTGTGAAATAAAATCACTTTATGCCACCTCGTTAATAGTAACGTGTTATAAAGTTTCATTATCGCACTAGTGCGATAAAGTACTTCTTCACACACTAAAATGAGTCTAAAAGTGTATTTTATTCGACGGCTGCAAGAAATATATTATCGATGAATCTGTCAAGCAAATAATACGGATAAAATTATTGTCATTAAATTAGCCTTATGCAACGCCTTGCCGCCTTAGAGTTAAATTTGGAAAATTATTCACAAGTGCGAAAGGAGAACGAGTAGTTCAACAAAGTCATTTTCCACAAGTGTTACGTATGCTATTTTAAATGTGTTTATTTTATTCATTGATAGTTCTATTTTAGTGTGAAACAAAATCATTTAATGTCACGTCGTCAAAAGTGACGTGCCATAAAGTTTCATTACCGCACTAGTGTGATAAAGTCTACTTCTACTCATACAGTAAAATTAATTTAAAAGTGTAATTTATTCGATGGTTGAAAGAGAAATGTATTATCGAATAATCTGTCAAGGACAGAATATAGTAACGATTGCAAGAATTAAATTCAAAAATGCATTCACAAGTGCGAAAGGTAGACGAGTAACAAAGTCACTTTCCACAAGTGTTGTGTATACTATTTTACCTGCAGAAGCAACTTTATGCCACGTCGTCAATAGTAACGTGCTATAATGTTTCATTATAACACTAGTGCGGTAAAGTAATAACTTACTAAAATAAGTCTACTTGGATATAAGAGAAATGTATTATCGACTAATATGTTAAGCAAAGAGTATGGATAAAGTTGTGGTCATTAAAATATTCTTGTGCATCAACTACATGAAAAGCCTTAGAGTTAAATTTGAAAACTTACTCGCAAGCGTTGCAAGGTTCAGCTTTGCTGTATTAACCGACAGTTAGTTGAGTTTTTAAATCTACAGTTTGCGATAATCTCATTTAACTTCCAACACCTTAACCGTCACCAGCCGTTGAATGGGTTGTTATTTCTCAGTCAATTAAAGATCCAACCGTTGCCGTGTGAATATTTTAGAGAATAGTCTCCGCATAAACCGTCGTTTTGTCGAATAGAAATTTGCTGGTAAACCTCCACCAACACGGAGATAGAGACATAATATAGTACAGTTTAACAATTTAAAGGTATCAGTATACATGATACTTTCTTCTGCTACATGAAGTAAATCTCGCGTGAACCTCGGAACATCGTATTCATCTATAATGCACAAGCTTATTATTTGGTGGAATAGAGCGGATGTAAAAGGGTTAGACGTTGTTGAAGGAAACGTTTAAATTTTAATCTTGTTGCTACATATTATGTAGGACATTGTTAATGAAGCTGGAGGGAAAATATTATCGCAGGCGGTACGTAAAGTGGGCTCACCGCATTTTCCTGAAAACTTGACTGTGATATTTGAATTTGAACTGCAGGCAGCCTGTTGAAGTTCGCACTGATTTACGTAGTCTACACCATCGGAGCCACATACGGGATGAGAGTTGGTGTGGTCACCATAGCTTGGACACTTATCTGGACAGATACAGCTGGCGTTGCGACCATCAGGGCTTACCACGCATCGTGAACCAAAACCGCACTGCTTGTCTCGACATGGATCACTTTGCTCTGGAAACAAAGAAATATATTTGAGTAAGGATTTTTTTGCAACAAATAAAGATCATTTTATATGAGGGATCAGTCATTAGCTGAGTATCTGCTGTGTACTGGAGCAGTGGGGACGCTGCCATTAATGTTGAGTACAAGGTCTTCTTTACGATATTCTGTATACTTAGGTATCATTAAATTTTGAGTAATGGTACCTATACATTATGTCTAGCTATAGACATATAAACTTACCCTTTGGGAAAACATAGCAAGCAATACTTAATTCTATGATATGTCTACTGGAAAGGGACAGGAATAGTAAATAATGCGCTGCTATTAGTTTATGCATATTGTTCTTAGTTATCACAGCAGATTCCTGATTCTACATATATTGTATTTTCTGATGCGTCTTGATCAGATGTTCTTGTTGTGGAGTTATTGTACTGACAGAGGTTGGAAACAGTAAACGTGTAAAAAGGAGAAAATCAATTATCTGAAATAAGCGAGCGTAAAAATAATGCAAAGATTATTTCAGGAAAGTTTTTATTTTGTTTGCGTATTGTTGTGAAGGGATTAAAAGCCGAGTTCTCCGGCGTGCGAGGCTTGGGCTTGGAAAATAATTCTGTTAAGTTGGAGTAAAATTGCTGAGAATCACGTTAATAAAATGTTGCAATATAGAGCATATAGAGAATAAGTAAACATGAACAAAAGTATAGCGAATGTGTCTGATTAAATTCAGATATGCAAAAGGATAAGATCCAGACACATTTTTCAGGACACGATACTGTACGAAGTAATACGATCGATGACGAGGTAATGCGAGCGCGCGAACGGGACACAGGTCTGCACGTCACTGAGGTGAGCACAAAGTCTTTTCGTCCTGAAACACACTAACTTGCACTCCAGGTAGCGTGACTGCACACGGTAGCAGAGCAGAGCAAGCGCCATATTGATTTTAACTTCGGTAAAACACCACAAGAGATTACTATGTCGCAAAAGGTGTCCAGCTTTGTTCTCATATATTACACCCACGTACAAATTTTATCTGTGGTTGGTCTTTTCGATATTCCACTCACGGAGTAAATATGCATTGAAATAATAAAAATTTAACCTGGCGCTTTAATTGCATTTAAACAGAAACACACGACGTAAATTAAACGTTAGCCTGTTACAACACTTTGTAAACAGGTTATTTCGTTGACGTATTAACGTGAGATTTGTCCAACGGTTCTAATTATTTTACTAGTAATTATTTTATTTCTTCAGTCCGCTTTGTTCGATATTTTAGGGCGCCAATAACCCTCAAAGAAATTCCCTAACTGCTTCACGATTTTCAGATTCTGTAATTTGCGGAAAAGTGGAACTTCCCAAGGACACTTTTCCTTCCTTATATTATAACGTTGGCATAAAGAAAATATTGCAATAGTAAATGAAACCGAAAACCGACGTCGATATTATACCAGAAATATCTCGAAAGTTTTAATTTGAGATTTGGAAGTTGGATAAAAGATCACTAAAGGCAGAATCTGACATGATTGTGTACAAACTACTTCCGGTCTAACCAGAAGTGAGATCACCTCTCTTATTTTTAATGGATTTTTACATTTTCTTGTTCGTCATGAAATTCTGATATCAGCGATACCTATGTTGTGAGTTGGCATTTGTTTAAAAAATGGCGTCGAAAATGTAAAAAAACTGAAAAATGCAAGTAGGCTCCTGCGGGATTTTAATTTTGATTCACATAGAAACTAGGCGTTGGATTAGACGCACGGACTTGTTTTTTGTCACTCTTCTTAATTAAATAAGCGTGTTTTCTAGCAGATTTTGCAATTTTAAAAATTTTAAATGGGAAAATATTTTTTTGAATCATAAAAAAGCATACTTTCAGCTTTCACTGGAATCAATTATGTTTAGATTTATTAAGCATGTTAGTAAAATGTGTTATAATTTCTTCCATCAAAAAATAAGTTTCGTTTAAAATTCGTACACAAAATTTAATTGCTTTCCATGAATTTTTAAAAAATGTAAAATTTGCTGAGAAAGCACGCTTTGCGTACACGGAATGACAAAAATCACTACTAAACTTCACTTCCAACGTCTACTTCCTAAAAAATAAATTCCAAGGCCTACTTGTCTTTTTCAGTTCTTGCACATTTTCGGCGCCATTTTTTTCACAAATGCCAACTTGTAATACGTCGCTGCAATCAGAACTTCACTACGAACAAGAAAACGCAAAAATATACAGGATGCTCTATATAATTAAAAATAAGAAAGTTGGTATTACGTCCGGTTTAACCGGAAGCAGTATTTTGTGCACAATTCTGCCAGACTCTGACTTTGGTAACTTAGTATCCAAGTTCCAATTTCAGAAATCTATCTTTCCTAATAATCGAGTTATTCCCTAGGCAATACTTTCATGTCTACCCGGTATATTGTCGAGTTTACATAATATTTAAAAATGTAATGATGAATGTTGCTTATCACTCTATCTGTATACTCAATAACTTGAGAATCTTGCAGAAACAACTAGTTTTATTCTTTACCTATAAAAAAATTAATAATGAGTTGATCATGTCAACAAGAACCCTTAAAAGCGTAAATATAAAGAGGCGGTTTATTTATTAATTAAAAAAATGTTTGTTATAAACCTAAGGTTTCGTATAATTTTAAAATTATAAGATAGTCCTTCCGCTATTCTATTATTTGTGAGGTTTAATTAATTAACAACCGACTTCCCCTAATTGACACAAAAATTTCAAGTTTTTAAAAAACGAATACTTAATTAAGAATTTCCAGTTTCTTCGATAAAATTACGTGGATACGTTGCATTCCAGTAAATTGTCCAACAAAATACGCCTTTAGTACTTTGCATTTATTTTGTTTAAAAAACACCTGATTAATAAAATTTTCATTTATAGTCAGATGTGGTAGCCCTCGAGCGGGAGCTCTCGAACTCTTATCAGATTATAAATGAAAATTTCACTTCGTATACAATTTTAGGAAATCACTTTTTCAGGAAAATCAGCGTTATTTCATAAGCCGCCCTCCTCAGTTATCAATATAGTACTGTTGGAAATGAATTTGCCATCATACGATCGCCAAATAAGAGAACTGATTACTTGTTGTTCGTGTATGTTGAATATTACTTTAGACACCCTACAAGCATGAAATTAATTTTTCGAGTTCATTCTTCTTCTAGATATCTTTCTGTCAATTTGGATATTATTATCGACGAACACGGGGCGAGATTCCACCGGTAACACAGGTCTGTGACATTTTTCTGAATGCATAATTCCAAGTACAAAAGAGTAATGAGGGTTATTAACAGTGTCAAAATTTTGAAAAATTAATCAAACTTCATTTAATTCCCTTTAAAAAGTTTTTAACAACTTCCCGCTTATACAAATGACCCCAATTCATTTAAAGGACAAGGAAAAAGTTTTAATTTGTTGTGCAGTGAATTGTTTGTTCAAAGTCAAACGTTAAAAGAGGGGAATAAAATAAATTGTATCTGCATCATTTTTCTTATCTTAATTCTCAAATTAAATTTTTATATTTCCCCATAACAGTTTTACACAATATGACAGAGCAACCATTAACAGTTACTTAAAATACTTTCTTGATAAATGGCATGCCTACGTCAAGTTTGAGGCACACGTAAACGTAAGTTATGATTACAAGATTGCCTTTGCGTAGAATAATTAATATTGTTGGGGTTAGCTCGAAATTAATTAATAATTTTAATTTAACGCTTTGCAAATATATACGAATACAATTCATTTTGTTCTAGTCACAGAATAGATGTAACAAATATAATTTCACTAATAAAGATAATAATGTTGTAATATAATAATTAATTATAAATTATTACCTTTAAGTTTGTAATTAATGCAGCCAAATCGACTATTTGTAAGCGCAGCTGCATGAGCGAATTAATTAATTAATTGAGCAATCGCTTAATTAATTGGGCAATTAACTAATTCATTTTCAACTGTTTGAGATTTATTGATAAGCAGCTAAAAAAAGAAGGAAAACGAATCCAAATTTCCGTTTGTCTAACAACCAGTTCACACTATTTTTTTTAAACGGAGACAGAAATGGAAATGAATTCTGAAGAGTTTCATTGTATTATAAATATTTTAACAATACTACAGTTCGAACGTAAGGTTTTAATAGATTTCGTTTATGCTTTCACCATATTTGCACTACAAATCTCACACGTCCGTTGTTGTTTTTTCCTTTAAAAGATGTATTAGATGAAGTGAGACTAAAGCGAAGCATATATTTTGTTAACGCTCGACCTGTTTCAGATGCCAAGATTTGGTCGAGTTGATAAACATGTAGTAGATTTTTACTTTTCATCACCCTTAAGGTGAGAAGAGAATTGTATTATTCAGAAAAACATGACTAGCAGATTTTCAAATATACATTTTACGGTTCCCTGAACACGATAACCTTACACACATGTATACATGCAAGGTAGTCGTAAATAACAATAACTTTAAATTTGAATGAAATTATGAACTTTGAACCTTGAGGCGATATTTCTGTAACCTTAATAAATATTTACAAAGGAACTCGATGAATGATAGTGGGACCGCGTTCAATTTTGTGGAATATGCTGACTGAAATAAAAAAGTAGTGGCAATACATTGGCTATAAAAATAAATAGCAAAAATGTGAATATTTTCACGTGTATTTGCATCATTCCTCAACTATTACTATCGATTGATTGCCTATTTCAATCCCACTGTTCGTCATGTTGCATCAGCCTAATGAGGGATAAAACTGGAAGTCTTGATGGCCAGGGTGGTAATAGAATATTGATTTAATAACTTATGAGGGACATCGTCGTGGTAAAACATAACACCTAGTTCTGGTTCTAACACGTTATTTATTTAGGGGTGCAGCGATGCACGATTACCAACGAGGCATCCAGCAATATCTAGAGAACTCATAGAAACTTTATAGAAACTGGAACATAATAAAATATTATACAATGCCCCGCTAAGAAAATAGTTTCCTTGGATATCAAACCAAGAGGTTTCAACCTGCTTAAAGAATGATATTTAGACCAAAACGCATCTGTGAGAAGGAGGTTCTTACTTTAACCACCTTGATAAAAGCTGGAATACAATATAATATCAGACTATGCGCCGTTACATATCTATTACTGGTTCCAGTAGTCTACAACCACGATAATCACCAAAGATCCACCAATATCTAGAGAACTTATAGAGACAGCGAGTATTTTAATCTAAATGCAGAACGGAGGAGAGTTTCCTTGGACAACTAACCAGAAGGCTTCAACCTGTCTAAAGAACATAAAGAATAGAATTCAGACCAAGACTCAGTTGTGAGGATCGGGTTTCTACATTAACCATTTCTATGGAAACTGGAACATAATAAAATACTAAACAATGTCCCGCTAACTATTCATTATTGGTTCCAGTAGTCACGATCATCACCAAGGCATCCAGAAATATCTAAAGAACTCATAGAGACAGCGAATATTTTAATCTAAATGCAAAATGGAGCAGAGTGTCCTTGGACAACAAGCCAGGAGGCTTCAACCTGCCTAAAGAATCTAAAGAATAGAATTAAGACCAAGACTTAGTTGTGAGGATCGGGTTTCTACATTAACCACTTTTATGGAAACTGCAACATAATAAAATATTAAACAATGCCCTGCTAACTATCCATTATTGGTTCCAGTAGTCACGCTCATCACCAAGGTATTCAGCAATCTCTGGAGAACTCGTAGAGACAGCGAATATTTTAACCTAAATGCAAAATGGAGGAGAGTGTCCTTGGACAACAAACCAGAAGGCTTCAACCTGCTTAAAGAATGGAATTTGAATCAAGACACAGCTGTAAGGAGTGGGTTCTTACTTTAACCACCTTTATAGATACTGGACCATAGTAAAATATCAAACAATGCTCCGCCACTTATCCACTGAGATATGTTTGGTTTCAGTAGTCTACAACCACGACAATCATCAAGGAATCCAGCAATATCTAGAAAATTCATAGAGAGAACGACTGCTTTATTCTAAACACATAATAGAGGGAAGAGCTCCTTTGGACAATAAACCAGGAGGCTTCAACCTGTCTAATGTTTATAATTCAGACGAAGATCCGCTGTGAAGCTCAGGTTCTTACTTTAACCACCTTTATGAAAACTGGAACATAATAAAATATCAAACAATTCCCAGCTAACTATCCACTATTGGTTCCAGTAGTCACGATCATCACCAAGGCATCCAGCAATATCTAGAGAACTTATAGAGACAGCGAATGTTTTAATCTAAATGCAATATGGAGGAAAGAGATTCTTTGGACAGCAGACCAGAAGGCTTCAACCTGCTTAAAGAACGAAATTTAAACCAAGACAATCAACAAGGCATTCAGCAATATCTAAAGAATTCATATAGACAACGACTGTTTTAGTCTAAATGCATAATAGAGGCAAGAGCTCCTTTGGACAACAAACCAGGAGGCTTTAACCTGTCTAAGAAATAGAATGCAGACCAAAACGCAGCTGTGAGGATGAGGTTCTTACTTTAACAACCTTTGTGGAAACTAGAATAAAATAAAATATCTAACAATGCCCCGCTACATATACATTACACTGGTTCCAGTAGTCTACATCTGCGATATTCACCAACATTCCAGCAATATCTAGGGAACTCCTAGAGTCAGCGAATATTTTAATCTTAATGGAAAATGGAGAAAAGAGTTTCATTGGACAACAAGGCCTCAATCTCCTTAAAGAATACAATTCCGCAAGGATTACCATCAAAGCATCCAGCAATAAAATCAGCGAATAATTTTAGATTAAAGACCAAATGGAGGGAAAAGCTTCTCGGTCAATAAACCAGGAGAGCTCAATCTGCCTCAGCGGAGTTGGTATAATCTGAACTGCATCAGAATCAGTCGTTGTGGCTGTATTATGAAACGATAAGTGATCTATCATATAAAATGGAGGTGTCTTTCAAAGCAAATAGCTTATTGTGCTTATAACGTCCGATTTTAAATGGCACATAGGAAAGTTTTGACGAGTATCGGTTCCCCGTGTCCGACATAAGAATTCTCTTATTGTACCAAAGCTAGAAATCGTATACTTACTGGGGTTGAGTTACGCTGCAGGAAAAACTGAAATTATTTTATTCATTATCAACGTATACAATAAAAATTCTGTGATCAAATTATTGTGTCGCATATTGTACCACATATTAAACCACTCATGTATATTTACATTTACTAACAAAATTTTCACCAAACATAAACACGCATTTGCCGGTTATAATGTTGTAATCAATTATGTGCTTTTCCCATATACTGTAAGCAGATTTTACTTAAAAATTGCTAACACCAGGATAAAATCTATTTCACAGGGGATATTGATAAATATTCTGTCAGCTACACGACTTTTGTACAAAGTGTTCATATAAAAAAGCAATAAATTTAGATATTAGGCATGTTATTTATTATTTCACCCTTCGTTTCATCCAGGTATGTTTTCATGCTAAAGCGAAACCATTGGTAGACTAACTTCAAACTGGGCAGTAATAAATTGGTATCAAACATTCTTTGATTTAAAATTCGTCGTCCTCTAGACAGGCAAGGTTGCAAAGGCGTTGCTGATTTCTAATATATAATACCCACTGCAACTGCATGGAAAATGATAAACTTGTGAGTAAATGGAGGCAAAAAGGTGGAAGTTTTAACAGCAAAAAATATAATTCACCTCGCTGTTTCTCAGTCTCAAAGTGGCGAAATTATGATTATTTATCAATGATGTCATGTTGCAGCAGAGCCTATTGGCAAATGGATATGTCTAAACATTGGGTTGCTATATGTTAAAAAATAACTACAAACGGTTAGATATTCAGACGTTAAAATGCCCGTATCTTAAAACAGTTTACTCAATAATGCAGGGTAGTTAAATTATTAACGAATTTACCCGGCTCGCTTGGCTCGGCATTATCGCCTAAGGGCGGACTTCGTACAAGCGTCCGACCAAAACGCCTACGTAAAATACTTTTTTAAATTTTGTAAATAACAAATAGTTTCCCTGCTGACGTGCCTAGTTGATATGCATAGAAATAATGAATACGTTTACTCGGTATTTGCCCTTTTATATTATATAAAATAAACTCGAAGTTAAGAACTTACTAGATTAGGCGGCGCCAGGGTAATCCAATCTAGCTCTGCGAGGCTGACCTAAGTTGTTTTATCTCGGGGTTTTTAGTTGAAAAAAGTTAAAGATTTCGGAAAAAAGTTAAAGATTTCGGAAAAAAGTAGTCAGGGTGTTGGGGTAGAGCGAGGGGTAGAGAAAGTGAAAAAAATTCAGGGTTTCTTTTTAATATTGAAAAAATCAAAGAAAATAAAGCTGACAGCAACTGCGGGGAGGGGGGGGGGGGGAATATCCTGCGGGGCTGTCTTTTTTGGAAGAGCAATTTAGGGTTTTTCTTTAAAATTGAAAAAATAGAAAGAAATAAAGCTGACGGTTGTTTGCTCCGATTAGTTAAACGAATCGAGAAATCGAAAAAAAAAAAAAAAATTAAAAAGGGCTGTCTGTGGTTAAAAGGTACGTTTTTAATTTCGTTAAGTGTCAAAATAATCTCAAAGCGAAGTTTAGGTATGGGTACGGCCCCGAAGGCCGTCTTTGAATGAATAGCATGTTTATTCCTTGATTTTCAAAAAAAACTGTCAAAAATGACTTTTAAATGTCATAGTGAAGGAACCGAAAATGGTTTCGGGGCTCTGAAGCCTTCCAGATTCTGAAACTGATATCGTTTCTACGCACCAAAACAAAAAAAAAAAGTTCGCCGGATCGGCTATCAGGTGCAATTTGCTGGACGGACTATAAATTTCAAGATAAAAATTTGCGAAATTGCAACAAATTTTGGTTCGCTAAAAAATTAATTGTCCGGACGCGTTAGAATATTAAGGGTTAAAATTTGGAGGGACCAGATAGGAATGACGGCTCTAGCTTCCTTTAAAGTCTGGTGAAAAAAATCTACGGCCCCCGGAAAAGTACCATTTATCGGTAAAATCGACCTTTTTAAAAAATTCGTCTCTCGGATAATAGCTAAGATGTACCTAAAAAAAGGAGTTCTTCATTTATCATTTTTTTTTGGGTCACCGTCAAGGTGTGGATCCTTCAGTTCAAAATGGAGAGGCTCCAGAACATTTCCCGATGCGAAATCGCCTATTAAATACAGAGCGGATCGTTCGGATGGGTCCTAAGAGAAGCCTTTGCTCCCGTAAAGTACAAGAAAAAACGGCAAAAATTAGAGCGAGAGGGGTTCGCAGATTTTAATAGATTCAAATACAGGTGGCATTTTATTTAAGGAGGATTGAGTCCATGTAATATCGTGCGCCAATGGCTTGTTCTATGCGAACAATAAGCATTCAGGTATGTCCTACAAATATATTTTCAATCTATGTAGAATCTCGTAACATTGTTTCATTATTCATTCCCATGGCTTTCAAGATTCCTCGATTTATCTTTCATCGAGCATCTATGATAAAATTGATAAACCAAATGAGTTAGTGTTCAGTTAAAGTAGAATGAAATACTAATTACTACCTCGCAGTTATTACAAGTATGCACTAGCTAGATGATCTCTTTCAATGCTTGACAGAAAGTATGTGTAGAATAAGAATTCACAAAAACAAATATCTTGGATCCAAAGTCAACTTAAAACGTATCTATGGTCTATATATTATTATTTCAAGTATAGGAACCTTTCAAGAGGTGTTCCGAATGCTCTGCATCAAAACGTATATACTTATTGTTAATGTAGAAATGTCAGCATAGTCAATCACAAGAGGCCCTTGTCACGTTTAGGGATGTTAGAGAACAATTTTGCATATCGAATTCAATCGACCTAAATTGACGTCAGGTATTCTGAGAAAAAGCCATGACACTTTTTATGAAGCAGTCAATATATTAAACATATTAAATTTTATTTTAGATATATACTTCTACCCTATATACTTTAGCAACATGACAATTTGGACATTTTTTATATATTGGATATATTTTACCGCTCTAGCCTTTAGTAATAATATGACAATTTTGGCGTTTTGTATGCAACCCTTATCATCTCTATGTTATGTTGATGTCAATAAATTACATATTCTATTGGGACAGCTTTTCCACATTTTCCTCATATATCTGTGACTTATTTTAACCTCCCCTGACACGGCAGCAATTTTGTATGCTGATATATTATTGAGGATTATAGTTATATTTGCTGTTTTATATAAAATACTTGTCTACATGCCAGACAAATTGGTAGCGTAATAAATATGGAAATTTTGATACCGATATATGTATACTGTTCAAAATATGAATAATGTCCAGTATTTATTAATCATCATAGGCGATATGAAACAGAGGGAACTAATTGAGAACTATTCTCATGCCCTATCCTATCTATACTGTTTAATTGAGATAAAACTTATTTAAAAATGAACTGGAAGAACTAAAACCTATTGCATCAATATGGTAGGTGCAATAAATATTTTCCTAGCAATATATTTTTTCATTATAAATTTTTATATATGTGTTATATAAGATTTATTCATCCTTTGAGATGCTTCGCGCAAGGAAATCTCAGACCTCATATCCATGCTATTAAACTTTAGGGGATCCCTTATTAACAACGAATAAGATTCGTAAAAGGAATTTAAAATGTTATTTTTCTCAAATAAAAGAAAAATTTTATTGGTTTTTTCATGTAATGGTATTCAAATTAGAATGCCGCTTCCCTTTGTGCATACTAAGTAATGTTATGTTAACTTTTAATATCTAGCAAAATCGACGCTGAAGATGGGAGGCTTTATGCATCTCAGCGATTCTTTAAAAATAGTTTTTTGCGATAACAGATATCAGAATATCGTTGATGTTTCGGACATGGAAAGAAGTTCCAATTCAATTGTTTACCGTAAGTACCTCATAGTCGAATATTCTATTAGATCTGTTCTTCCTCAAAAATGGTCCTTTAGAGTGTACAAATTCCAAACAACTGGATTTATTATGCACCTGAAGATACAATTTCTGCATGTTCTGGAGTTTAGTTCTCCTCAAAACTTCGAAGTATATTTTTATAATAACTAAGTTATTCCGTAGGCAATACGTTCGTGACCACCCGGTATGTGAAGTGTCTCTTCACATCACCCAGTATTTCCCACTTATTCTCAAAGTGTTTTTCCATTTGGGATGTTGGGATAAAAACAATTAAGAGCTGGGTTATAAATCGCAACATTCTGTCCTTAAAATTCCGTTTTCACTCTTAATTTTCTATTTTACATAGCAATAATATTAAATTATTTAATGTCGCAATTTACTTTTTGTCGAAAAGTGTAATTTATCACTTAAATGCCTTTAATTTGCTGTTACGACATTAGAAATGCTCAGTACGTTGTAAGGATAATTTTTCTTTTTCTTCCATTATTCTTTTCTTTCTTTCGTTGAGTTTTGCATTAAATATATATTTATCCTTTTTATTCTAGACTCTTTGTTACAAATAATACTGGGAAAAGTCCATTATTATAGAGCATAGAACAATAAAAACTGTTCATTTTGCTTCTTATCATACCAGCAAGAAAACAGGGTAATTGTTTAAATTTTAAAATGGGATATTGTAAGACCATGACAGTTTGGATCCTTTGATGTTTTATAAACACTATTTATATACCCTTTATGTAAGAAAATATCTCCACTCCTATATTTTAAACACAAAATAAAGAAAGCAAAATTGTGACTTACATCCATAATCATCTAAATTCTCGATAACAAGCTGAAATTAATTAAATTCATTTATTGAATTCAGATTCTGTACATACAAATCATACAATTGTTTTTGATAGCATGGTTTATAAAATCATTTCACGCTGTTTGGTTTTATTTGATATGTCAGAAAATCTATTAAGATTTGAGTTATTTGAGCAATAAAATAAATTTTATATAGACAGGTGGAGTATTAAGCTCGTCACCAGAAAGTGAAATATAAAGATGACACTTGAAAAGTCATATAATAGAAAAATACAACAAGGAATAAATGCTGGAAACGTTGCAAAAGGATATTCGATAAAAGTGTCTTCATGAGATGAACACTTCAAAAGAACATCCTTGTTTTTTTTCTGCATTAACCTTTGTCAGTAAAATTTCTTTGTATTCTTCATATAGGAGATAGTGCAGGTGGTATCACTTCGGTTATTCTCACGGACTTGATATGTCGGATTGAATTTTATTATTTGAAACATTGTTTATGTCTCTTATAAAAATATTCATTTCAGAAAGGATTCAGTGCATTTTTGAAATTTCAGGATATCAGTTGTACCGCATACTCTATCGCAAATGCCGGAAACTTTAGAAAATATTATTTTAAAGTAATGTTCGTTTCAATATTATAGGACGGAATGGATAGAATAAAATGTATATCGCGCAATTTTATTTCAATTTTGTATTATCCGTCACAAAGTGTTTGCAAACACTGAGGAAGACTACATCGGATCTACTTGTAAAAGAATTGTCTTGTCATCAAAATATCCAGTTGCTGCTGATATAGGTTTCTACAAAAGGATGGAAGGAAGCTCGATGTGAAATAATATACAGGATGTTCCATTTTAAATTAAAAAGTCATTGAGGTTTTTAAATCCTTAAGTTTCATGATATTTAGGACATCAGCACATGAAGATATTTCTAACCTCGGTTGTGACCGAGATACATATACGATCTTTCTCGATCGATAGATAAAAGAATGATCTATCTAACGGTGTGGTTGAGGGCCCGCAAATCGCCGAGAGTAGAGGTAAAATTCATGGAGTAAGATGAAAACGAAACGAAATTTAAAACTTTCCATGGCCTACTATTTTATTTTGTTAACCAATGGATAACTTTTCTTAAATTAGTCCCTGAAAAACAATTTTTCCCCACCCCGGATACATCATTTGAAACCTCTCAATCTGAAAATCGAAAAATCCAATATGGCTGCCATAAGATGTCTCAAAAACAGATGACTATCCGGCATTCGTTTTTAAATCAAAATATTATCTCCAAAAAGTGTCCCAATAAAGCAAAAGTCTAAAACCTACCTGACCAAGGATTACTTGGCTACAGTCGAAAAGAGAAATCACATAATTTTCGTTTCTCTGACAAATCTCAAAAACGGTTTCAGTTAGCCGTAATTCCTTAACAGATTTACAATCAGCATAAAATTTGCTAAAACTTTCCCCATTTAATCGTTTTCGAGATGCCAATGGTGAGCATCGATTTTGGGACACACGGTATGTAGGTATGTACGTTTGTACGCATTTGATTAATATTTGGTAAGTTACATAGCGTATGCGCTTTGTTTTATGTGAAAGTGACTATTCAACATTGATGCAGGATGCCCTATAACAAGAATAATATCAAATGCAAACTTTGGGTCGCTTGCCCACCGAATCAAGTGTACACAGTACAGTGTATGTTACCTGTTGTATTTGATGTTTAATTTAGATCGATTCGAAAATGTTGAAAATGGGTAAAATTAAGAACGACAATAATGCCTCCTAATTTATTACTATAAATAGTGATTGATTTACGTACGTATCGATTGGTTTGGTAACGTTTAAGTATTTTAGCAAGGGTCTTATAACGCACAAATATTCGTAGTAGTTTCATGCAAATAGGCCCAGAGATGAATCCAACTATGATATTAATTTGTGAGGAATTCAATCAGGAGGATCCCTTCCAATAATCTCAGTGGTATCTGTAAGTCGTATTTATACTTAAATTCAATTAATTAACAATGCGTTAGTGACCATAGTGGATCAAACCTCATGAATATTGTTTTTAGTGAATATTGTTTTTAGGATACATATACAGTGTATTATTATCTGGGTAATGTTCAGAAGTGTGGCCGTAAATCCCAAATAAGAACAGAAAGAAAATACAGAAAGATGCCACAAATAACTTTTAGACAATATACAGTGTGTTTCACTTCTCACATTCGCATCCCTGTAACTTCCTTATTTATTTTAGAATAGATTTCCAATTTTGGTCAATTGTACTACTCCATAAATGGGTTATTTTTTCAATTTTTAAGTAATTTTTCTGCAAGCCAGTAGCCGAGCTAGTAGCCTATTGCGATCAAAAATAAATGCGTAAATTCGAGAAATCGTATTAGGCATAATTTTATTGAAAAATATTATGAAAAAAAGTTGTTCTGAATCACAAGAATAGGAGAAATCCAAATTTTTATCGAAATATTTTGATTTTGAGAATTTTCCATGAATTAAAGTGAAAAACATTCTCTGCAATCAGACCAGTGCCCCATGACATCTCATTACCCATTCCCCAGTGTCATGAAAGTTCTTTCTTGATTGGGAATCGGAATCTGAAGAATCTCCACCAGAAGCTGGACCAAGCTGTTCTGATGATTCATCTTCTAAAGCTCACTTAATCACCCAAGCTAAATTAAGCGATCTTGTTCGTGACTTGGACCTTCCGAAGACAGCAATAATTTTTTTGCAATTGAAGGTGTTGGTGTTTTGTCACGGCCTAATAATGGAACTTAAATGAAAAAAATGACATTATACCCGGTACCACGAGAAGTCATAACCAAAACAAATAAAGCAGAAAATGCGTATGTAAAATAGAAAGAGGATATTTCCAAAATATTTGTAGTGATGAATTTATTCCATACTATTTTAGCTGATCAACGTCGAAGCAATCAATGGTCCAAATATGTCCATTGTACTTATTGATAATTAAAAAAAATTAAACAGGGGATGTCGCAAAATTTTCCTTGGGCCGCTAATGATTGTCACTGCGTCTCAATTGCAATTAACCTGATTACATGGTCAATTGCATTACGGTCTTATCGTCTGTTGCGGATTTGACAAGCAAAGTACATGCACACAATTGTTGCATTTATGTTAATCCTGGAGATGTTCAAAATGCGGGATAAATTTCACAATAATTCGTATTTTCCCTAGTTCGACTTATAGAAGAATATATGTGTTTTAACGATTTTAAAAAAACCAATCGTTATTTTCATAGAAAGTTAAAATCAAAAAGCGATTGGCCAAAACCAATAATTACAATTGCCAAATGCCGTCATGGCGAATGAAGCCGTTGATTGCCCTAGCAAATTTAACTTTTTTACTGTAGTTGCAACATAAAATTGACAAGCTATCGGACACATTTCAGGTACAAATCCATTGAAATTCATATAGCACTAAACAAATCAGACTAGGACGATGTTAAAAATATTACAGAAATTAATTTCAGAACATTTTGAAACTAAAATACGTCTTTAGCAGGTAACGCAACCCCTTTTAATCCTGACTTTCAGGAGGTGGTGCACATTTAAAAACAACTGACACGCGCCCATTCTAGCGTATAAGAGTTGTGCAATTTCCTTGAACGTTAATTATAAAGAATTTCCAGGGAATTTATACGCATTATTAAATTGGTGCTAATTTTTTCGTCTTCATTTGCAAAATATGAGACGGTGAGATGAAAAAACCAGAGGGTCGCATTAGAAAAACTTATCGAACAATTCCAGAGGTAGATTCACCATGAGATCAATTGCTTCCACAGGGCGCAGAATAATGAAGTTAATTTAGAAGCAAATTTGTTTTCTGGATTCAAACTTTATCGCCCCCGTTTAATTTTTCCACTTTTATCACGATAATGCCCAACCCCTCGCTGTTAATTTAGCCTAGATGCATCTAATGTTCTTTCTTGCTAGAAAGGTCGCCTGACCTTTTTCCGTGCAAGGATGTCTGAAACATGATTTGGTCATTTACCTCAGCCCTCGATGAAGGACTTCAGCATGAGATGAGCTTCCCCAACAGGAAAGAACTATTTAATTCGAAGCATGCTACACAGAGTAGCCGAGTGTGTAAGATTGCGTGGAACTCGTTATTAATTTTTCCAGTGAACGTTGCAGCAATTCATGAAACCGAGTTCGTTTTATTTACCTTGACATATAAATGCCAACAGATTGAATACAATGCTTTGAAGTGTTTAGTTGTATTTGAAAATCTATGGTATTTTTATTAAACACGTATTTCTGGGCACAATTATCAAATTAAGTTAGCAAGCAATTTTTGTGCATAAACTTTCCTAAATTCAAACTTTAATCTAGTAACGATTTATGGCTAGAATAAAAACAAGCACGAAAATATCGAGAAAGGGAACTGATTAAGGAATAACACAGTATTTAAATTAGCCAAACTAAGTTAATTATTAAGCTCGGGTCGATCGAGGCATTGAAGTTTATCAAAGGCACTACTGCAAACTTCACACTTATTGAGATTACAGCAGACTCGGAGTTGCTTAATAAATTATCGTTACGTTGTGAAAACTTAATTCTTTAATAAAACGTCAGAAGGGGTAGTGGTATTAAATATACACGCATTTTTAAAATGGACGGTGTGAGTATGATTTAAAATAACAATACGCCGAAAGAATAAGAGTACCTAATCGTATTACTAAAAATGAAAAACTACAGAGATGACCATCCCTGGAGTTTTGAACATATTTTCAAGAGATAATGCCAAATATGTGAGACTCTCATTTCCCTCGAGACAAAACAGCTACTATTTTCTCCACTCGTTGGTCCTTAAATAGATAGTTACTGCCCAGAGTGTGACCTCGTAAAAATATTATCTTGTTATAAAGCTCCTAGAAGAGGAATTATCGCGTCTTATATTTCTTATAATATAAAAGACGTTTGAAGGATATGCGCTTAAAAAAATGGCTTTTAGTGCTCAGAACAGAGAGAAATATTATTTGTTTATGAATACCACTGTACGGGGTGAATAATAAAACTTGTAATGTAACAAAATTCTGCTATAGATTTTTTGCAAGAGCAATGTTTTTCTGTTTTGGTAACCTTTTTATTTAGTTTAATTTTGAAACGAGGTGCTAGATACGGAAATTTGCTGCGACAAACTATACATGCCTAACAATAACCAAGTTGGGACTGTAAACTGTTGTTCAACTTACAGACTCGTCAACTGTAAGAATTACAATTGCAAAATAGGTGAAATCGCAGTAGATCCACTCTGTTATCATATAACGCCATAATATGCTGGAAGCGAGTAATAGATGGCTATTATCGGATGGATATATATTTTTTCACAATAACAATGCAGTATGAAGTAGTGGAAAGTTGACTAGATCCTCAGTTAAGGCGCTTGTGTCATCAATAGTCGTAAAGTATGAAAACAAAGAAAGTAATGGTTTTGTTGTACAGTGTACAGGACTACGTGAAATATTGGCATAAAAACGGAAACAGCGCTGCAAACTAGCATTTGTTTTACAATAACTAAAGCCATTAACCATTATGTCATTATAATTTGAGGATGAAGATCTGTCCTTATCCTTGCAAATGAGAGAGAAAAAATAGAATATTAAACGGTTTGTGTTTTCATTTGTTTCAATATTATTTGTTGTTAGCACAAGCCGTCCGCCCCTGATCGGTTAGTAAGTCAGTATTTAAATACAAAGTACTTTGGCAAAACAGTTAAAGTTTTTAGACGTTAAAATAGTATGCTTACCACATTCCCCAGCATGTTTAACTCTGGTATTAAGGCGGGCTTTACATGAAGCCACGCGGAGCTGACAGTGATTAGAGTATGTCTTCTCATCAGTACCACAGACGGGATCCACCTTCTGTTTGCAGAATGTTGGGCACTGACAGAGCGCCCTTCCATCAGGGCCGTTGATACAATGAGCTCCCCAAGCACAGAACGTCTTCTCGCAGGGTTCTGTCAAAATTAGTGTAATTAGTATATTAGTATAGAATGCGTTAGTAGGGGAGAGTTAGGAAAGCAATTTCGTTTTATTAATCTTTAATAACGTTATCCTTTGGTGGGATATTCTTTGATAGGCTGTAATTAAAAATGACTCTTTTTATGGATTTTTAAATGTAATTGAAAGAAGAAGCTGGCAAGTAATTTAACAGAACAAATGCAGAAGCTGTAACTATTCAACAGCTCTTACCAATAATATAAAGTTTAATTTACATATTTTTATTTTGCATGAAAAGGGATCTTAGGATTAATGTTTAAAATACTTGACAACTTTTAGGAAATACAATTAATTATGCACTGATGGGTGGTTGGTGTCGGGGAATTAGTAACTAAATTTTTACTTGTTATATGTTAGTTAAACGTTGTGTTTAGTATGAACTGTTATTATATAGGAAAACCATGCCCCTTCATTCATTGTTAATAAATTGATATTTATTGAGTACCGATGAAAATGTTAAATGTTGACGAAACTGAAGATATTGGGTAACATTGGACGATACGAAGGCAAAGAAGCAACATACAATAATTCTTATCGTGGTCTTTTTCTGAAGCAATGGAGAAACGTCAAGAATTAGAAAAAATAGTTAATGCGGAGTTGATGGTTTGTTTCTAAACCATCAACTCCGCAAAAGCCTTGGGATCAAAAATACATTTGTAGTTGCTTCAGAAGCAGCAGTAGAAATCAATTCTTGATTCGGCATGCCAAAAGAAACTGCGGAGGATTTAGAGCTGCCAAATTCCAGTAGTTATACACGCACGCATATAATTATAGATGGCTCGACGTCCATTGCTGAGGTATACGTTGAGGATAGTAGTAGTTAGTAATTAAATTAAACTGGAAAAATCAATTCAAACTTCTTGTTTCTTCTATACAATTGGATTTTTAATTTCTATTAGATTACCGCAGTCGAATTAAAAAATATGTGATCTCTGATTTGTCGTTTACATCTAACATTTAATAATTTTAAATTACAAGTTTTGGATTACAAGCATTTGTCATCCTTTAAAAGTAAACGTAATTCTAGTGGCTGTCTAGGAGTTCCAATTGAATCTTCTAATTAAATATTAAAATGCAAGCAATGCTCCACTTTATTGCCTTTCCACGAGAGGTAAAAATAAACTTAATTCGAACTTACATCACAATATAGCGGAGAAAGTGGCCAGTGATGTTGGCTTGATACGAATTGAACTATAAAGCTTTTAATTTTATTAAATATTGCCCAAATAATTTAATTTCAGATAAATATTCCTGGGAAAGGCTGCCTCTTTATCAAAATAGATGATTTTTAATCAAATTGTGGTGGCAAGAGCTGGCGGACGTCAAAAAAGTCTTTTCAGAACCGTTCTTTTGGAAACCACGTTAGATCTGCATCAAAGAATGGTAACCTGCAATTGACTTCTATTGTTCCATTTCATTTCAATGCCTTACCAGGAGGCATTACAAGAGGACTTAAGAGCACCACGAATGTATTTAAAAATTGAAAAGTCAAATGAGCTGGCATGTAGAGGTGGTTCCTAGTTTTGCTTATGTGCTGATAGTTGTAGTGCTTTCCGACGTCAGGCAACGATTTTCATTGGAGTATTTTGCAGCAATATTTGATATCATACTGTTGTATAATATACGATCGCAGCATGGAATGAATAATTTTGCATGGACTTTTCAATACAACGACATTTTAAAAGTTTGTACTTTTGGACCACCGCAAAGATTGCAACCAATTTTTAACTAGAATGAAAAAAAATGCAAACAGCAAAATTGGTGATCTTACAAAACCAAATTAGCTAAACGTGGTTATAAGTGACACATCTAGGCTGTATGGAAATGCATAGGATTGCTTGAATCGTCATTTTTGTATTAAGTTATTGCTGATATGGTTGTTGTTCCTTGAAACTTCAAATTATTTCTATACAAATGGATTTTTAATGTGTATTAAATGGTCAGTCAAATTAACAAAAACGTGAGATGTTTAATTTGTCGTTAGGAAGTTTAAATGGCCTTCACATCCAAAGCGTCTGATAATTGTCAATTGCAAGTTTTGGATTACAAACATTTGTCGTCCTTTAAGGTAAACGTAATTATAGTGCTTGACTAGAAGTTCCAGTTGAATCTTCTAATTAAATATTGAAATGCAAGCAATGCTCCACTTTATTGTCTTGTCACTAGAGGTAAAATAAACCTAATTTGAACTACATATATACCGGAATATAGCGGGGAAAGTGGCCGATGATGTTAACTTAGCTTAACTAAATCACGGTGGTAAGAGCTGGCGGACGTCAAAAACGTCTTTTCAGCACAGCTCACTTCGACACCACGTTTGATCTGCATCAAACGAATGTTAAGCTGCAATTGACTTCCATCGTTCCATTTCACTTCAATGCCTTCCAGGAGGCATTGTAAGAGGACTCGAACGCAAACGTACTTGAAGAACGAAAAGTCAAATGAGGTGGCATGTAGTGGTGATTCCTAGTTTTGCTTATGTTGTAGTGTTTGGCCTCATACTGTTGAATAGTGTATACGATCAGCGCAACAGTATATAATTAAAAAAATAGTTTTGGATGAATTAATATAGGTATAGAAATCACAAATATGTTTGCAAAAAAATAACATATTTGAAATTAAACAATGAATCAAGTTAACTGAACCAATTAATTTTTTAGATAAATAACTTGACATGTTGAAATGTGCAATGAACAAGATAAAAAGGGAAAATATGATTTGTTAATAACGAAAACTAAACAATTGGAAATGTTTCCATTGAATTTGGTAATAAACGTGCTTGACTGCGTACTGTATCCTCTTAAATATTGTTTTAAGAAACAATTGATCTATTGGCATACTTTATAGAGAACTCGTCTTTTTTAATATTAAATTTTAGGCAATATCCCGAACCCAGGGCTCTTGTATACATACAAATATCGAGCGTATTTGTTAAGCAAATAAAATATGTCTTTTTAAGGATATGGATGTCATTTAACAAGATATCAGCATGCTAAGCATATCGAGGCAAGGTGAGTGGAATGTGAAACCCACGGAATCCAGGCATATGTCAAATTACAAGTCTGTCTCCAGGTATCTCCCCCAGCTAGCAATATGTCTCTATTTTGTAGCCAATACGATTTCTGGAAACATTACTTTAAATTTTTAGTACCTATACACGGTTTGCCTTATTTATGCCAGTTTTTACTTTGAGAAAAATCTGCATTATGGAACAGAAATATCACATACTATTTTACACCCCTATCTCCTTAGAGATATTTGTCACTTTCAAATTTCATGTTGTTTTCATTTGATAGATGTTAACATGAAAACATATCTCCACTAAAACACTGAAATATGGAAGCTTCGCGTATTATAAATGTACGGTAAGTAGAGTAGTTTCCAACACACATTAAATCTATTCATTTGTTAGATGAAGCAGCTAACAAATTATTTATTGTAAAATTTATACTAACTAACTTCAACTGTGGTGGCAATAAATACAATATAACAATATTATGAATTCAAATGTCAGAACTCTATCGCGTAATTGTGATAATTTCTTTGACAATGATTTAATACACAATATATATGTCATTCCTTTATCCTACTGTTTAATTTGTACTATTACTATTTATTTTAAAATAGATAAACCTGAATATTGCACATATAAATGCGAGGTTCACTTTAAAATTTAATTAGTTCCAACATTATGTCTTAAACTCAAACTATCATTTAGTATAGGAGTCTTGGAAAGTTAGCTACATGCGGGTATTAGTAGTGATGTGGTGATGGATAATTTGCTTTTATTAGATAAGATCGGCTCGCTTGAGGAGGAAACGTGGCATATGTAAATATAATAAAAACAGCGCATAAGTCTGTTATTAAGTAAAAGCACGCGTTTAACTGTTTATTTAGGTTTTATACAGGGTGTTTCATGACGAACTGTACAGACTTCTAAGGATGATAGAGAATCCCTTGACTATTCACGATTGGGTATAAAAATTTGTCTATTGCACTTAAATTACTGGGATACGAAAGCTGCGTGCAGGGAATACATCGTAAGATATCCAAATAGATAGCAACCTTGTCGTAAAGTTTTTTCTAATGAATTTCGAAGGCTTCGTGAATGTGGAATTAATGAACGTCGTAGTGGGGGTCCACATCCTCAGCACACTGTTGCACAAGAAATTGTCATTATTGATGCAGTACTCGATGATCCAACGACCAGTACTAGAAGAATTTCCACACACTTAACGCATAATTTAATAATTAAGAACTATTAATCGAGAAAGTCAGGTTTTGAATTTTTGGATGGCCCTAAATTAGATTTTTCGTATTAGTACCTGAAATGTCGGCATTCGGATCCTTTTTGTTTTTTGTAGACATATGGGAATAAAACTTGCTTTAAGTAAGTAATAAGAAATGCAGTCCCTTATCTAGTAAAATAAAATTGTACTAAGTAAAAAACCCTGGTGTGGGAATATACTATTAAATCACGGAAATGTAGCTGGAGGTTTCATACCAGAAAAGATTATGCAAATTGGTTGCTATATTCGGAAACTAATTTGTGTTTCAGTAATAATCCAGCAGGAAATGGCAAAGGCGCATTGGGGTGATATCTATGTATTACAAGCCCAATTATTTGTATATTATCTGTAGATTCTACTATAGATTCTGTTGTTATCTCTGGAGACATATTCGTGATCTGCGTAACACTACACATACATGTTTATTAGTTGTTATTTTGTATCTAAAAGGAGTTAAACACATACTACAGAGGCATGTTTATTTTATGATGTACATAAATTTAAATTACTTTATTCCCGCCGATGCCCAACTCACATAACTTAAACGAGCCAAAATTGGGTTAACTACTTCTCAAAGTTTTGATAATAAAATTAAAGAAGGTGCAGGAACTTAATTATCAACCGGTTAACTATGATGAAATTAAGAATTAAGATTTCTGATTGAATTTGCCTTGTTTCAATTACAGAGGCAGGAATACGATACGATTCCTGCTGTTTATGAAAATGACGGAAACACAAAAACAAATTAGTTGAAATTTTTAATTTTATTTTTTGGAAAATATACTAGGCAGTACTAATAGCCTAAATCATAGTCAAAGGCGTGTTCAAAAATTCGGAGGTGCTCTAGATCATGGTTTTATTTTATTGATCTGTAGGTACGTCTTTAATTAATTAATTTAATCAATTACTTGAAAAGGCAGCATGCTGGTGTCCTTTTCTTATTCCCCTTTGCATTATGTAGAATTAGTGTCGTAACAAAATACAAATTATATCAGTTGGCATTAAAATGAAGTAGCATTACAGGTTTTAAGGCCAAAATCGATATGCCGTTAACATCCACTACCACAAAAAGGGCAACAAAAAATAAATTATAATATCATTTATCAACATAATTTTAACATTACGTCATAAATGAAGAGGGAAAACGTAAACTGACAACAACCCTCATGACGGTTGTATGTATATGCGACGATGAATATGAAATATAGATCTACCGACCGAAATATAAATGTGCCAGATGTGAACTTACACCCTTAAAATTTATCAATTGAATACTAGCCCCGCAAAACAGATATATTTCGATAAATCTTTATTGACATATAAGAAATTAAGGATTTCACTTTTTTTCATTTCAGCTGGAGCGATGAAATATTGATGAAAAAATTAATAAATCGCCAAACTTCCTACCTGTACCATAAGAACTGATACAACTTAATTAATTATATCTGAGCAAGTATTGTTGTTTCTTGTTCAAACAAATTAAAAGTTTCGTGTGCTACATAATGTTGTATGGAAAAAATATTGGTATATTGTGCTCATAAAAATAGAATATCTATCGGATACTTTCCAATGGTTGACAAAAGGTCAAGGAAATATACAGGAGCAAAAAATATCTGAATGGTTAGCACTTAGGAAACCAAATTATTTGTTGATCATTGCCGATAGTTTTCAATATCGGAATTGTTACATCCTTGGAGAACGTCCAAAGCCTTTATCGGATAAAGATTGGGATAGTGAGCAGTTTATGGTAAAGCTAAAATTTCAGTTCGGCTACTTTTTATCACAAATTTAGCGAATAGGGGTATACCAAGGAGAACTTTCAACAAAGGATTAAGAAGAAATCTTTGCAGAAGAGAAAGTTTAAAAAGGGACACACATCCAATACCCGTGTATAATGAAAAAATCCCCCATACAGTATTTTCCATTGCCACGACCGGGAATCGAACCCGGGACTGAGAGGCAGGTACGCTACCATCTCGACCATCGGTCATATATATTATGGCTATAAATAATATGTCAAAGCCAAATCCAGCAGTACACTCCGTGTAAAATTGAAAGACAATTACTTCCTGTTGATGCTGAAAATCTTTTTCGAGGGTACATCAAGCTTTATTTAAATTTTTATTTGAAACGTAGATAAAAGATCAATTCACGTATATTGAAACATTTAACCCACGCAAATGGAATCTATTCAATACCACTCAATGAATGTTGCCTATTTGGTATTATGGTCAGGATGGACGATAAAAGTAATATTACATTGCTTTATTAAATTCTCTAAATTTCATATCAATTTCTTTTAGTATAAGGGATACTGATGTTTTTATTTTATGCGGAAAAATTTTGCATTAATGCTGGTCACGAGCAAAGCTCCTGTCTCCAGGCCAATCCATAATAAAATTATTCGCCTTTTTCAACGAAGAGAAGCATTTGCTATTTTGCCTACACGGCTTTGTATGGATACTGTATACTGTAGACTAACATTTATTTATCCAACCGAACTGCTTGGTCAGATATACCACAATCTCAAAGTCTACAATATTAATAAGGAAACAAAATATAAAATATTTACTTCCCTCTATATAGGTAAATATATTAAACAAAAATGGAGAGTGAAACATGAAATTGTAAAGAAATCATTATTCAAGAATATTTAGGAATTTATTATAAAATTTGCAGGTTTGCAACGTACAAAACGAATATATATTGCGCGTTTCATACTTTGCACTGCATGCAAACCGGTAATCTAGTAGAAAAATCAGTATCCTATACGTCGCAACAAATAGTAATCCCTGTATTCTTTACAATTCATTGTCAAAGAAGGATAAAAACACTATACATTTATCTCATCCGAATGTAGCTCAGTCCCCGACTCGTTTAAAAAGAATACATATTTCTTTGTGGAGAAACAAGTACATTTTTTATTTATAAAATAGAAGTGGTGAATTATATATTTTAGATGTTCAAAACAGGGTTTTCGTTACCATCAAGTTTTAGTTGAATAGCGCGTACAAACTACAGAGAATGAGGCTGGTTTATAAAATTTTCTTGCTAACCAAGAGGAAGCTTAGTCCAGGACTTTATACAAATCGGAACGTATATACAGGGTGTTTCCAAAGTATGCTTTCCTTTTAACATTGTTTAAAAAAATTACCCAAATATCGCTCACGCCTGTCAAAATTGAAGAAACTTAGTTGGATTAGTTTCGTATTATCTGGTGTGCCATACAGTTGGTTATTGAATGATCTTCCAAGTATAGTTTTCACCAATCTAACGTTGCAGGCAAGGAAGGGATAGAAAGAACATGGAGTAGAATTTTGAGAAGGAATTATTCCTCGAAATCTTGCACGCGCCTCCACGTCACCTTTCGAATACTCGCTCTGGAAGTAGCGTGGAGAGATTCGGTACTCTATCACAACGGACCCGCGCACATTTGAAAGCGCGTTCGTTTCATAATCAAAAAATCAGTTTTCCACCCCCTAGCAGGGTAGAATCAACCCCAAGGGTCGTTACGAAGCTCCTGGGCCATCGACCTTTTCCCATGATGATTCAATTTATATAGAATTTCAGCCATTCCCCTTTACCCAAGGCTTGCCGAGCATTAAAGAAAGTGAATCACCCGAAAAGGGTAGTTTATGTCCGGTTAAGGGTATAGGAACGGCCAAACGCATCTGATAGTATTTTTGGCATGATCAGCATGCTCGAAAACGGGGGGTAACATTGAAACCAGATGGAGAATAAAAACCCTTTTCCCACCCTCCAGGAGGGTAGAATCAACCTCCAGAGGTGGTCACGGTATTCTCTCGGGTATTATCCTCCACCCTTGGTCGCATCCTATTCAAATTCACATTAAAATCAACGCCTGCGAACGTCTGTACGAGAAAACCGATAAAGGGGTGGTTTTTGGTCGTTTGAGAGGGTGCGCAAGGGTGAAAACTTTTTTGGAGGGTCATGTTCGGGTTCAGCATCCTCGAAAACTGGGAAAGAAGTTGGTTTTGTAATTTTGGCAAGATGTTTGAAATGATTGAGGAGATTTGAAGAATGAGGACTACTTGCCTAGCACCAATTTACTGCTTGGATCTGTGAAGATTTGAAATGGTATCAACGCTAAACTTTCCCAAACAATCCAACAAGAATTCTACCATTACTCTTTCAATTTGACGGAACTCCTCCACATTGAGATGAGTGATTCAACTTAAAGTCCATCAACAACTTAATAGTGAAAGGTTTCCATGGACCTTTTCCGGAACTGACTTGGAACTAGAACTCAGGACTGCGATTTGGAATTCTATTGGAACTTGGAACTTCAAACCTTGTACTGTAATCGAGATTCCAAAATGGTTTTTCCTATTCATAGAGAAACACTTAATTCTTCTCTTTTTTTAAAATGGCTGGACCGGTGTTCTCTTTTCTTGAAAACTCATAAATTTTCTTAATATGATAGCAATAAAGTAGATTTCTTTCCTCGATGGTAATACGTTTTTTACACTTTTTCTTTCAGAAGAAGTTTCTTATTAATCCTTTGTTGAAAGTTCTCCTTGGAAGCCTATATGCCTACTCACAAAATTTGAGACACTGTCTTAGGTTTCCCTCTTCTTAACGGATTTTGACCAATTTCAGGAGAACAACCCTAAACTTAACGCCAAAAATGATTGTGTTTCTGGGTGTTTTCAAAGAATACTTTACACAAGACAATACTGTTTTGAATTTAGAAAGAGGTGAATAATAATCTTAACATTGCCAATATTTAGTGTTACAAAATGTGCAACTGTCGATACGGCGCGTATTTCAATATACAGAGTATACTTTACAACATTATTATTCTAGAAAATTAGCCTTTGCTTTGCGATATTTAAATGCAAACTGGGTGTACTAAATAATATAATACCTGCATAGCAAGGTTATGTTTTAATAAATTTATAAATGTTTAAATCCATAGAAAATTAAATTGTTTGTTCTGTAGTATTAAAACCTAAAGACCAGAGTTTTCAATTACAAGTGTTCGTAAAATATATTTCAGAGGTGGATTATTGTGGTACATTTAAATTTATTTGAAATATTCTCAAATCGAAATTCAAATATAGCTGTGTAAGGGCAAGGTTTAATTAAATCGATTGTATTTAAAAAATGCTATAGCTGGCTGGAGGTTTCAGCAAAATTTAAATCACGATTAATTATTTTTGCAGCATTTTCTCCCTTTAAACTGCCCCTATACACTTTATTTGATATTTACATTCTTTATTATTAACGTTTCCCTTCTACAATATTTATATTTCGTACAATTTCATTTTCTTTGCATTTTGTTAAACCAGGTACACATTTTATCTCATTTATAAACCAACATGTTATTTACTGTGTAGGAAAATTTTATTGACAACAATGTTATTTTTAATAAACATTTTGCTCAGAATTAAAAAGTTAGTATTTAACTAAACAGACCGCTAAAAAAGTCGTAATTTTTATAGTGCAGGTAGTTTCATTACAGTGTTTATTTAAAAATTGCTTAAAATGTGTTCAAATGGTTACACCGCCCCACAAATAGGAATATTCTCACCAAATATTATGCAAGGGCCCTAAAGTACACACCCAGGCATATTCCAGTTAATGGGACTGATTACTTATTTATTAAAACAAATTGCATGGCGTATATTAAGAATTAGCAAGCGTCCCATCGACCACAAATTGTCGGGATTTATATATCACTGCCTCTCCGGTTTAAAGGAGATGTAGTTGTGATTTCGTCCCTTGACACCAGGTTACTGATGAGCTTTGCAAAACCGAAAGAGCTTAAATACAAATTTACCTGATGTTTATTTGTCTTGTACGAATAAATATTTCGACCTAAACAAACAGTGTACACGAGAGTAGAATTGATCACATATTTGTTGGATTATTTGATAATGAATTTAAAAATTTATAAAAGGCCTAGTTCGTTGTAAACATAAACAAAAGCGAGAATCATCACTAGAATAACGTTATTCAATTATTTAATTTATTTTTATTAGTGTAAATATATATGTACTGTTTCTGTAATGGTTTGAGAGCTCATAATAAACGTTTACAATAATGTTTGTTAAATTAAATTGATACATTTCATTTGTCAAGTGAATTCGACGAACTAATAACCAATTTTGCAGTTTGTCGTCGAGATTGATTGTCAAATGATGATTTTTATTTTCTGTTAAGTTTATGAGTGAACTTCCTGCATCTAGTATTCCGCCATCAATGTTCGATTCGCTTCCTGCACAGGGTGACAGTAGCAAATTTCCTGAAAATTTATCCCTCAGGTGGGTTTTCAATTATTCGGCCTTAGCATTGACAGCCACCTTTCTCAAGTAAGCCTAGATCTTATGGCTGTCATTCTAAGTTTTCTTCCAAGGGACCTGCATTATATTTTTCTGCGTTCTCTTCTGCGTTGGAAGATTTATGTTCCAACTGATTGCTGTTTATTATTTCTGTCACACAGTAATACTTTTACAAATAAAACACTTTTTGCTTTACAAGGAATTATCGCGTTTTCAATTTTTCTGTGTTTACGTTATATCTTCCCATTCGTTGTAAACGAGAGAGTATACCGCTTGTCACACATATTTTACGGAAATGCCTTCGCTTTCATCGATTGTATATATATTTTGCAAAGAAATAGTTTTAATATCACTAAACCTACTGCTCTTGCTATTTCTTATACCTACTTGTCCTCAAACACGTAAAACTTACGAGAAGGGGAAATTGCGAAAGAAAAGATAACAAACCAATATAATCGATTAAACGGACTTTTGAGAAGCTTATATCTGCTACAAAATAATATTCATATATTATCGCTATTATACCATAAGAGCTAACACACTTAATTATGAATAATTCAACAGGTGCACAGCTGGAAGTAGACAGACCTGAATGTAAACATGTGAAGAAATACCTACGTTAGTGTGCCTTTTCCTAACCTACCGACTACGAGATGTAGTCTAATTGCGCTAATTACATCCCATTAGGTATAGCCATTCCATTGCCATTTTAAATTACTTTATGCGATATTTCATTAGAGTGCAGGTTTGTCGAGTATTCTACCACTAGAATTAATACCGTTGCTAATTTTGAAATTTTGTAACTTTGAATAAGCAACATTTGAGCCAGTGCTGCAATAGGATTATAATATTAATATAATCATCTGAATTTACGTCTGCGGGCATGGAATTGCAGAATCCCAACTCAGTTTGTTTAATACGTAAAATTGAAGTTGCATGAGGTACTTAGACTTACTCGTAAACAAAAGTAGCTAGAGGGGCAGCAGTCATAGCGCTGTAATAAAATTTTCGAGATCCATGAGTTTTCCAAGTGCTTAAGTATTCATGTGAATAGCTGTAAGAGCTTTCCTCAGCACTAAAATATTCTTACCACATATGTCAATGGAACGCCAAAAATGTAAACAATGTGATTCTCATCCCATTGTGCTGAAAAACACAGGGACTCATATGAAGGAGGTTTACGCGAGGGTTGTAAATTTATTTTAGTGGGAATGGAAATACAGGAAGCAATTCGTTGAAATGCACTGTTTCTTATTTCTGATTTTTCGGGCGTTAATGGGAAAATCGCTGAAGTGCGACAGTTAAATCTGAAACCAGTAGAAAATTATATGAACCTAGATTATTAATTGAATACAACATGTATGGGTTTATTTAGCAGATGATTTGGTAGAAGATGCATTAATCTCGTTGAAGGCCTTGCATGATGTTAAATATAATACTGAGTTCTTCCACAGCTCTTCTTGCTGTTTTGAACAATCCTTGAACTCACCTTTCGTTTCAGCCTCAGGAGTGGAAACGAGTTTCTAAGGATGTGTCATAGTCAGTGTTTTTCTATGTTATGAGTATTGCGTATTTGGCTGTGGATGTGGTTAAATAATGGATATTAATTTTATTTCAATTAGTATTATTAATCTAACCTTGAAGTGAAGTTGATACTAATATGGAGTGAAATTCAACCACATGAAATTTCCATCTCACAGTCACGTATTTAATTTCATTTTGGGAGATTCAGAGAGATTGAAGGTGACCTCATGGCAGACCCACAAGTTAATTGAAATTTACCCTTTTTCATAATTAATTTACTTTCAGTACAAAATACATTGTACGCTCTCCAAGCAGGGGGCGTTCTGTGTATTTGTATATTTATTTAAGCATGAGTGGCGTCGAAAGTCAATCCACATAATTACAAATTTTTGTTGAATATTATATGCTGATCGGATTCAACAAAGTGAAATAAATAAGCTAGAGTGCACTAAATAAAAAAGTTAAGTAAGAACTCCTATCGCTTTGATCCTGAAGTTAATTATGTAAAATTCTCTCTTCTCGATTAACTATTGATGGAGATTTTCAGCTGAAATATCGATTTTGCAAGTTAACTTTTTGCATTGTCAACTAAATAAGAGACTTCTCTAATTTGCACTGGCTAAATGCAAATGAATTGTTAACAACTCAAAACGACGCTTAACACGACTATCGTCTACTTAAAACTCCAATCTAGCGTAGTTTCAGTTCCTTCTATTGTCACAGATACGAAATTTTTAGTTTTATTTCAACCTTTTGTTTCGAATCTGTTTTAAAATAAACATGGCTTGGTAAATTACACCAATGCTCATTTCAAGTGTATTATGAGAAAATAATAGGCCTAATAAATTATTAATAATGATTACTAACAAAAATGAACCAACATTAAACGTTGAAACGGTAACTGGATTTACTGTGCGAACTAGATCATGAAATTTGATGGTCGATACGGAGAATACGAAACATATTTATTAGTCTTTGTATAGAAATGTTACTACCGTTTAGACTAGAGATATCTGCTTGCCTTGAATATTTTTCCCCTTGGATCATTAGAATTATTCTGATATATAAAACAATTTTAAAAGCGTTTTATAGAGCCAACTGCGAATTTACTATATCTTTATACGGCCGTTGCTCTTCGTTATCATATTATGAATATTGTAGTAATTTTAGATCAATATTTGACAAACTGCCAAGATTGTTTCTTATCGTAAATCTACCCTCATAGGTTTCTTTGACATTAATTTTTTATCAACTATTATCTATTTCTGCTATGTCGTCAAAATATTAATGGCAATCCTTAATAATAATAATCAACATTCGAACCAAAAACTCGATCGATTAAGGATTGAAGATTAATAACCTTAATAGTATAGTGTGAAATTAGGAGAAAAAAAAATCCAGCATAGCTACAAATAACAGTAGATCGTATATTTCAGGGCTGCCACGTGGATAATGTAAGAATTGTGTTCAAAACTATCCCATTTACAGACACATGATTCCGCTGCACAGGACAAACACGAATTTACTCCCCTTAGCTGTGGGTGCTTAAGCATAAAATATTGTGGAAAATTCGAATATATGTTAACGTCAAATTAAAATCACGTCATTGTAGTCAATACAGCATATTGTCCCGAACTTTAAAACAATATCTAATCGATTACTAACTGATAAGCTATTCAACTGTCACTCATAGGAACAATTTTGTCAGAAAATATTTAATTCTCGACATACAATTGATTCCAACAATACCGAATTTAATTAGAAAATCACTCAAAATGCAGTGAAGTTGAAATCAGTTTGATTTGTTGTTAAAATATGCCAATCAGCCGACGTGTTAAGTGAATGACAGGTGAATTACACGTAGGGGGAATTGGGAAACGAAATATAAAAATATCGCAATAATAAATTAGAACCTTCGGCCGTTTAAATTCTGTCGATAGTTCTATCCTATCTCGAATCTTTCAAAACTTTGGAACGTATGTTAAAGGACAGATTGGAGTGGCGGTTACAAACCAAATACTGCTCTCAAATCCATTTGGATTTAAAAAGAGTTCGGGTCATCGATGCCTTTTTTTCTCTGGTGGTGTTTATTCAGAACAACTTTTCACGCAACAATCACTGCTCTCTTTGTAATACGATTCTCTATATCTTTGAAAACTAAATTCTACATTTAGCAGATAATATAATCCTCCACGGCCTCTGAGCAATATGCTGATGATTTCTGTATATATTTGGGAGTCATTCTGTCATTAGTAAATACACAATCATTGTAATTTTACTGAAACAAAATATATATTTGAAATATTTCTTGTACGCTAATTTCGCCAATATTTGGCATGGATCAGCTTTCCCCTACATATCGTTATGTGTCTATAACTGAGAGGGCTATTTAGAGGGTTTCACGTGTAATTGGTGTCCCACTAGACGCTAAAAACACCTGTTCAAATCACCAGTTTACTTGAATGTTGTAAATAATCGTACTTAAATTTAATTGAACCCTGCGGCTAGCTTTTATTATAGAATATTAATTAAAAAAATGTATACCGGGTGTAAACGAATAGTGTGATTTTAATGAGTTTAGAGCACCCTGTATGATGTATTATTGGACATATTGACGTTTTCGTATTTTGTATATGAATTACATTGGAACAAAAATAATTTTAACATATTCGCAGCCATCTAGATTGACAACTAAAATTCGAATTATCTTTCGTGCAACTCTGTATAAATTGTTCGAAATAGTATAAATGTATCCAAAATGTGATTTAAAAATGGAAAAACATACAGGGTGGTTCATTTAGAAAATACTATTGGGGCCATTCCGGTGAAACCGGAAGTGACCAATATGGCGGATAGGTCTCTTACTTAATTTCACCATACAAAATTTTATTCTGATATCTTTAAAAACAAGGAAGTTACAGGGGTGGCCCACTATTCGTTTACAACCGGTATAGTGTTTCATTTAAAAATTAAAATTTGTGTCACTTCCGGCTAAACCGGAAGTCCGAAAAATCTTCAAATACGTCCCTCAAAATGTGACATTTTCCGTCTTTATTAACTAGGTATGCTTTGTTTCAATTTGATCGTAAAAAACAAGGTGCAAAACAGGGGTGCTAGTGATTTCGTTGTCACCCGGTATATCGTATAATACAGGTAAAAGAATTATTACTTATTTTCTCCAGTTTGGTTTTTACTGTAATTTTGTTATTATTTTACTCTTCTAGATATAAATTTATACTTTTTGAGTTTTAATGTAACTGCAGTGCCTATAAAGAGTATCAAGAAGGTACGGGTAAATATATATCTGTAATGTTAGAACAAAGAAGAAAAGTGTCCACCACACCTATATTTCTTTAGTAAGCATGATGAACAGAACACAGAGCGCAAGAAGTAGCGCTAATGGTGTTGATGAATGTTCTTTTTAAGACAAATGGCCCGAATTATATGTTATTTAAAGATGAGCTTTTAGTCCTTCTTGAAACATTTATTATTTTCTTATGTCTGTATTATGGACGAGAAGAAAATTTTGTAGGAACTAATTATGATATTACCCATACTAGTAATTAGTATTTATACCGGAGTAGATACGCACCTAATTATGAATATAAAAATAAAGTACTTAAATACATATTTAACATTATATTCAAATGCAGCGAGATTTTGTGCAACTATCACCTTTATATCTCCAATAAACATTACAAAATAATTCAAAGAAATTTTTATAGTTTTTGTTAATAGTGTAAGGACTATAAGACAGGGTAAATAGGAGAAACCCAACAAGAACGTCACGTACCCTTAAGAGAAAATGATAGTGAACAGCAACATTTAGAACAGTCCTATCAAAGTACTCGATGTTAATAAAATTTGGAGGTACCTACTTAAAGAAGTACTTACTTTGACTAAATGAATATTTTAGCTGCAAATGGTTTCAAACGGCGTATTGATTTGAGTATTAAAAATATACATTTTTATCTACTTCTAAAGGCCAATGATTATTTCTTTGCCAAAGTGCTCTTAAAACGCTTGTTTCATATATAAGCAATTTTCGGGTGATTTTTTATAGTTTATTTTATTGTTCTTTGTGTTCACGCGTTCGTGTGTAAAAAAGCAACTACAACTTTGACGTGTTCCTTCCCTTCTTAACGACACGCAATATTATCAATGTTTATGGGTATCCAAATGCTAATAAATAGTTCATTATAAGTTGTGTCACATGTTAGTAGTTAAAACAAATACAATTCCTCCAAATGTATACCTTGGAATAATTTTTTTATATTAATTAATAAAATTTGATTATTGTCTCAATGTATTGTACCGTACACGATGTCATTATAGTATTTGTTTTATGCATATCTCGGTTATCTATTATAACTTCTGATGAAGGTCCGTATAATTAATACAGACCGAAGTTAGTAAAAAGTGCTGAAATGGTCTTTCATAGATGTTATCCAACCGCTACGCTATTTCTTGCATAAATACAGTACAGAATTTTTGTCTTTGTTTACGGCAAATTTTGTAAAGTGTGCCGATATTTGTAATTTGCAAAGTGTACATTTCTTATCATTTATTTTAGGCACTTCATTTAAGTTTATTCGTTGTTCTATACTTAGGTAAAAAATCACATCCAGCACAGAATCCTATTGACATAGCAAATTCGAATTAAAATATTAATAAATTACTTGTTTTTCTTTCAGATCTAAATTGAATCCAAAGTTACGTCTTATCGCAAAAAGATTTTATAATATTTTGTTTAAGTTTGTAATCCTAAATACACAAAAGTATAAGATATAGGTACAGGGTGATTCCTATAACGGTTCTCACCCCAATTTTTTGGTTTGTCTTTGAAAATAAAATAAAAATATTTAACGTAACTTGTAGTATTTGTTTCCAAGGATTTCGAAAAGATCAACAAAAAACAATTGAAAGTCAAATAAAAGTGAGAAAAAACATAACAATGTTTTGTTTAAATGGATCTTCCTGTATATTTTTACAATTTTAGGATTTTATTTTTGAATTTGATAGAAAGTAGGCATTGGATTTGATGCATGGGCGTGTTTCTTGTCCCTCCATGTACGCAGAGTTCTTCTTAGAGAATCTTGTTATCCCCGCAGGATAATACTTCCGTTCTAACCGGAAGTGACACCAACTTCTTTCTTATTTTAAATAGAAAGTCCTATATATTTTTGCATTTTCTCATTCGTCATGAAATTATGATTTCGATGATATGTCATAAGTTAAGATTTATTTAAAAATTGGCGCCAAAATTGTGAAAAAACTGAAAAACACACGTAGACCTCTGTGGGATTTGATTTTTGAATTTTATAAAAAGTAGGCATTGGATTTGATGCATGGGCGTGTTTTTTGCCCCTCCATGTACGCAGAGTTCTTCTTAAATAACGAATCTTGTTTTCACAGCATATTATTACATCCATTCTAACCGGAAGTGACACTAACTCTCCTATTTTAAATATAAAGTCCTATATATTTTTGCATTGTCTCATTCGTCATGAAATTCTTGTTTCAGCGATATGGCACAAGTTAGTATTTGTTTAAGAAATGGCGTCAAAATTGTGAAAAAACTGAAAAACATAAGTAGGCCCTGTGAAATTTTATTTTTGAGTTTTATGCAAAGTAGGCATTGGATTTGATGCATGAGTGTGTTTTTTGCCCCACGATGTACGCAGAGTTCTTCCTATTAAAATGATCTTATTCTCCCGGCAGGATACTACTTCCGTTCTAACCGGAAGTGACACCAACTTTCTTATTTTAAATAGACTGTCCTATATATTTTTGCATAACGAATCTTGTTTTCACCGCATATTATTATATCCGTTATAACCGGAAGTGACACTAACTTCCTTATTTTAAATATAAAGTCCTATATATTTTTGCATTTTCTCATTCGTCATGAAATTCTGATTTCAGCCATATGTCACAAGTTTGTATTTGTTTAAGAAATGGCGTCAAAATTGTGAAAAACTGAAAAACAAAAGTATGCCCTTGTGTGATTCTATTTTTGAGTTGTATACAAAGTAGGCATTGGATTTGATACATGGGCGTGTCGTTTGTCACTCCATGTACGCAAAGTTCTTTTTAATTAAAAAAAAATAATGAAATTTTGTTATATTTTTTTGCACCATAAAAAATATCAAATTTTCAGTGTTCTCTTGATATGAATATATGTCTAGATTTGTTAATTTTTTTTCTGTTTACTCAACGATTTCTAAGTCAATTTTTATATAGTCTGAAATGCGTTACAATCAGAGTGAAAATATAGAAATTGTACACAGCGAAAAATTTATAATAAAAATAAAAATACCGTTAGTTGAGCAAAAACCTGTAAAACGTTATTTCCTTTTTTTACAAAATAATACAATTTAAATTTGAAACATACAAAACATTTATAATAATTAAGTAGATCATTTCTTTAAAACGTTTGAATCAAATATTTTTGAAAAAAATCCGAATAGTATGAGAAAAAAATTCACCCATCTTAAACGCAAAAAATACCTATAATCCATTTAAAGTCCATATTTTCCACGATCACCATTTTCTCAAAAATATTTGATTTTTGTACATTTCATTTCCACTTCGCATCTCAACCGAAGACGCAATGAATTTCCTTCTCTGTCGGGTTATCAATTTAAATTTAATTTAGGGACAAATCTACTGAGTGTTTAATTTCCCGTACACATACAAACCATTAAATACGTATGGGTTTAATTGGCTCTATCCACTTTCGAGGGTAAATTTTGGCTATTAACATTTGGCAACAATGCAAAGGCGGCACTGCTGACTAGCCCTAACATGATTATTATTCTCACGTTTGCTTCGATTTCTCTACTAGATAACCAGAGGCGCCGGTTATTCAAGGAGGATTTAGGATAATCCCTAATAAGTAACTGCTAATTTTATGTTCGTAACATAATTAAAATTTATAAAATTATAGCAAACAAAGTATTCATTATTTTTATTAGATTAACAAACAACAGTATTCGTGTCCTGTTGATTCCAACTTGCTTGACGAGACCTGTATCAGGCGAGTATACAATATAATGATCTGAAGCATAGACCGAAGAATAGCTTTTACCGTATTACCGTTTCGAAGTTCAAAACGACTTAGAAAACACCAACCGTTCAGTTAGAAAATAAAACTTTGGCAATTAAATAAATCACTAGAACTGCTAAACGTTTCATTTGGTTCATTAAAAATTTGCGAGTAAAAGTAATTGTAAGAAACTACTTGACTGGATTATTTAAAAAATACTCTATACATAAAATAATGTCCATAAAAAAATTATGGTTAAATAAAAGTTAAAAACACTACTTGGTTTATTTACAACGTTCTAGTTGGTAAAATCCAATATAATTAGATAAACTAGGAAACAATACATTCCTAAGTGATATAACTGCGAATACAATTTAAAAAAAAGTGTCATTTGAAAGAGTTCAGTTTTTGCACGTAAACCATCGGAAATTATAATAATGAGATTCGGACCAATAAACCTGGAAAACTTGGAGATTTGCATTGTTTCGGTATTTTCACTTTTCTGAGTGTAAAATACCCCTAAATGAATTTTCGACCTCCTGCGCTAAAATGTGTAGATAAAATATAAATATTCGCAACTGACTTATGAAGTTAGTAAAAAGAGAATAAACCAATTTTATGGACAATCTAGGGAGCTAATGAACTTAAGAGAAGCAGATGTAACTAAAGGGGCTTAGGAATATTTATTACGGATAGTAGTTAGCCCCTTAAATGAAAGCTGCGGAACGTGGTTAAAATAGCGACATAAAAAAGCAGGAAAAGACGATATCCAGGAGTAGATAAAATACATTATCGATTGACGCTCTTACATGGTGAATACCAAATAAAAACTTCTCTTAGGGATATCCACTTTTAATTGAAAGTATCATGTATTTTAATATTGATTAAGCATCCACTAATTTTAAGCTAGATACGAACTTTCGAATGATGTATTAGAATTTAAACTTTCATCCACAGGGTGTTCATAATTTGATTTCGAATGTGTAGATTTAATTACCTTAAAGTGCTATATCTTCAAAATTACTCAAAACAAATAACATTTGTGATCATCAGAAAGCCCTTGTTGACTATGAAATAATATACAGGGTGTTCCATTTAAAATAAGAAAATTAATATGTAACTTAATCAACTGCCACAATAAAAAGATTAAAATTATTTTTAATTTGAAAAATATGACATTCTCTTTAGGTTCTACATCTGTCAAAATTTTGATAAAATTTGGAATATTTCAAAAACTGCTCAAAAGAAGTAGGTACATGTTTTGATAGTTCATTGGAAAGCTCTTGACATACTTTAATCAAATTTGGAATAGCATATAGGGTGTTCTATTTAACTTAACAAAGTTGGTTATTGCCCAGCCTAAATGGAACACCCTATATAACTGAAAATGTTTTTGAAGTATGCAGTGTTGCTAAACAACTAATGTTTTACAGATTTTTATCTATCTACACCTATCTGCATATCCTGTATATACTATACAGGGTGTTTTTAAAATCACCGACAAACGAAAATTAGAGAATCTAAAAGCCAAAATTAAAGCCAAAATAGGACAAAAAATATTATTAATGCTTTTCTTTCCTTTCCAATGAATTTAAAAAAATGCAAAATCTGCGAGGAAAACACGATTCTCTAGTTACGAACAACTTTGCGTACATAGTGCGACAAAAAACACACCCATGCGTCAAATCCAATGCCTACTGTCTATAAGATTCAAAAATAAAATCCCGTAAAGGCCTGCTTGTGTTTTTCAGTTTTTTCATATTTCTAACGCCATTTTTTAAACAAATGTCAACTTGTGCTGAAATCAGAACTTCATAATAAACAAGGAAATGTAAAGATAGACAGGGTTTATTTTTAAGACAAGGAAACTTCCGGTTAGATCGAAAGCAGTATTTTGTGCACAATTGTGTCGGACTCTGGCTTTAGTAATTATTATCCACGTTTCGAATTTCAAAAGTCTATCTTTCATAATAACCGCATTCATTATTCATTTAAATCCGCCGAAGGTAGTTTCATACATTGCCTTCTAGATGGATGTTATGTTATCTTTGATGGAAAGGCTCTTCACATACTTTCATCTATTCAACAAAAAAACACAGATAATATAATATACTTCTGTTGGGAAGAAACCTCAAAATTGAGTCCAGTTCAAAGGAACGTAATTTCTAAATAATCCAACAGATGTTCTCTCCTTTGTGATGTATGAAGCCAGTCAGTTCCCTTATGAGACCAAACTTATCAATATCGTATTAGACCACCTATTGTAGAAATTACTGCCTCGCTTGTTGATACAATTTATTAATTATATCATAGGGAAGCTATTGCCATTCTTCTACAACGCATTTTGTATATGACGCTTATAAATTCGCCGTTTAAAATCGCCCCGGGGGTACTTTTTCTATTTGATTAATATCAGGTGAACGCGCTGGCCATACCAAATGGGTTATGCCACTATTTTAGATGACACCATTATTATGGAATGGTCAGGAAAAGGAATGTAGACTTTGGATAGGAAGACCAGTAAAAATAGCGCTGAGAATGGACATCTGACTATCTCTTAATAATTGAGGCAAAGGATAAAAATTTTCTACCGCGTGTTGATTATTTTGAAATTTACACGTGGTGTTCTTCCAAAGCGAAGGAACGAAGATCGATACGTTACGAATTCAATATAATGAACGTGGGATGTATAAAATTATCATAGGGCTATTATCATTTTGGGAAGCAGTAATTTTTGCAACCTTCGCAGCTTCGATGTGATTGAAAATAAAATATAAGATATTTCAGTAGCGCATTAAGATCTAAAATTTAGTGACCGTAAACCGGATGATGAAACAAGTCGTGGATGAAACCATAAATTTAACTATTTTACGAGAAAAATAATATAATATCAGACTGTCGTTGCAAAAGTGACCATACTGAAAGGTAAAAACACTTACTACAGCAATAAATTAATTTTATTATCGACTGAGAGTTCGACAAGTAATTTGTCGAAGTTAGATTTCATTAAACAATTTAATGAGCAAAGAATGTTGTCGAAGGTGCGAGAGAATGTCACACTCTAGTAAATTTGGAGAAAATTTATGGACCAAGGAGAGGTAGATCCATTTTAGTTTTGCGCCTTGTCTAACTTACATGTCTATAAATCTTTATAATTTGCTAGGGAATAGTGTAGCATTCACATCCATTTCAAGTTACCAGCTCGCTAGTGCTGAATTTGACGTAATGCATCACATCACTTCACTCTTTGAGCCATAAAAACACCTTTGCTCTAGAGATTACATAAAATTTATTCAACTTAGCCCAATTGCTTTTTAAATCACTATCTCCATATACGACTCATTATTATAAATTAACGTCAGCTTTCCAAACTATTTCTTCCTCATTCAGACCCATTTTCTTTAAGTATGTTATAAATTATAATCGTATGTTACAAATCACGAATACTTCGTCTTTATACAAGAAGTAATGATACTTCACACAATTCAGCAGATGTATGATTCAACGAAAAGGAAAAAATGATGTCATATCAGAATAATCCTGCACCTGAAGGTGATTATAAAATCACTTAACTACATTTGTTTTTGTATTGCGATTTTCAAGCATTATATTGACATTTTTCCAGTTAATTCCTGACTACGTTTAGAATTACATTTGTCACCTTCAGGTATCGAGATTTACTGCTCATAAATATGGTTTTCAACTACCATAATGTGGAGAATCAAATGAACGTAAGGCCACCTCCCCACTTGATTGCATCTAAGTATAATAATTAACCATTAATGTTCATTTCCTTTTCTTGACTTTTTAAGAAGGATCATTTTTTAATATAATTTTAAAGTTGTTACGACCTAATATTTTACTGATCCTATCGAAAGAGTCATTAACATAAAGAAACCAGACACTCATCGGCTAAAGCATCATTTTGTCGTTTTTTGAATTGGCTCTCTGTCTATGGAGATCCTGCGACTAATAAAAAAAATGCATTAACAATTTTCATGCTAAATTTCCGTCGTTTGATATTCTTAGAGTCTGCTAATGTTATTAATGTTTGCAGCGCAGACTGTAGATGGGAAGTGTAAAGGTGTAAGCTCGCTGTAGACATCGATTGTGAGGTTTTTTCGATACTCTACTGCAAACTTGATGGCTTCAGGGCGTATTGAAATAAAGAATTGTCAAGCAGCTGTCTTATACTTCCATCTGACTAGGATATTCGGAAAGAAGATGAAATTTGGAAGTTGGGCGAGTAGAAGTTTTTCTTCATTTTCACAAATAAAAAAGTTATGAATTTATTGACAGTCGGTGGTAACTAGCAATCGCACTCTCGACACGTACCCGTTTAGAACTTTTTCCTGCTGTTACTGGTCCTTTAGGAGAGGGTAGAGGAAGGATAAGCGGAAGAGTTGCTTTGTTATTTTTGCCTTAATTTGGAGAACCGCCCGGTCTGTGAATTTTGGGTTAAATTTTCGCCCAAACATGCTTCCGGTCCCAGCTCGATAACTTTGAGCTCCTTTAAGATGGAGCCGCCGAACCGGGATATTCAAAAGGAAGATGAAATTTGGAAGTTTGATGGGTAAATTAGTTTTTTTTTCATTTTCACAAATAAAAAAGTTGTGAAGTCGGCGGTAATGAGCAATCGCACCTTCGACGCGTACCCATTTAGGATTTTGTTCTGCTCTTATGCTTCGAGATGAGGAACCGAACCTTCGAGAAAGGGTAGAGGAAGGACAAAGGGAAACGCCTTAATTTTGAAAGAGGTCGATGTTATGGGTTCCTCGAAAAACTGCTCATTTTGAGAGGCTGTTACTTTTTTCTTTTCGAATTTTTAAACCAGATCTTTTAGGGAAAAAGGAAGACTACCCACTCCTAGGTTCTCTGAAAATATCTTTCCTAAATAATTATAATAATAATAATAATTGTAATATTTAATAGGAGTTTAACATGGTATTTTTCTGTAATTTACGAGTGTACAATTTAATAATAGCGTTTGGATTACAACGTTGCTTGCAGTTATTTTTCCAAAGCATACTGGATTTTATAAATTATTTTTACATTAATTCGAACATCAACATGTTTTTAAAAAATCAATCTATTTTGATGACATAAGGTGACAAGAGAATTATTTTATCTAACTAATGATGTAAAAATTCAATATGGCGGCCATAAGAAAAAGAAAGTTGACTATCGTTGCTCAAAATCTAGAAGGCTTTAAAAATTTCTGTCAACGCCATTCAATTGGTCAAAAATATAACCTTGCCAAATTTCAGAAATTCGCATAAATGATTTTCTTCAGGTTTTCGATGGGAGACCTCTCAAGGAAAAAATCCCAAATCAGAAAATGTGCCTGAATATATCAAATTCCAAGATAATTCACCACGTAAAATTTAACAGCACCAAAATGTTTCTAAATTTTTGTTAGTTTTTAAATAGGTATCAATAAAACCTATATTATCCTTACTAATTATTCTCACCTCTCAGTGTAGCTAGTAGTTGACGTTTAGCGTAAAGGGTTAAAAATGGTAAACATATTACTCTCATGGCTGGGTTAATTAGGGCAAAGCCCTCGTAGTGTTTTTTCATGTAGTTGATCCGAGTATCACATTACATACCTCATTACCCCTAAAAAGATAAGTGAAAGAGAATCGGGGAAGGCAAAAGCTATCTTGATCCAGTCGACTGTTCAGTATTACTGGTCCAATTACTGACAAACCAATTAGATTTAACTAGTCCGTACCTGTAAGTCACTAAGCTCACAATCAGGTTGGTATTTGTTATTCTATTAGAATTCACTTACAAACACTTTAGACATTTAGAGTTAAACAATTTTTAATTTTCGGACGTTTCGGTTTTATAACCATTTTTAGAGAACTATTTTAAGAATCTGCACATTAAATTACTTAAATATTTATAAAAGCCTCTTTCACGTTTTTGACTGAATGTATTATTGAAAAGGTGTTTTTTTTGCTTTGATGTGCTTGAGAAGTTGTAATTAATATCATTTTATGGTTTCCATTTTTCAATTTAATGTATATTTTGTATCGACTTTAATCGAAGTTGTACCGATAGAAAAACGACGGGAGCTTATATAAATCAGTTTTCCCAATGACAATTTAATTGATAGATGATCGGTTATCTGTTCAAATGATTTCAGAGAAGGCAGATGTAGGTTTTCATATTAGTGGGTCAAATATCACTTTAGGCCTTTTGAGGGACACGTTGAGGGAAATTGTCGATATATTAAAAAAGTGCTCTTTTAGTTGACCACAACTGTTGACATTTAGAAGCTTTTACGTATGGGGGCGTTGGAAATCAAAGAAAACTGGACATGCAGGAGTTTTTAAAATATATCCAATTTATAACATGGAGTGGTCTCAAAATTTGAAATATTTTAAATTTATGATCGCAGAACAAGAAGAAATTTGCCCATGTATGTACTTGGTAATTTAAGTTCCTACACTGTTAAGGTGTGCTTTTCTATTCACAACGAAATGCGCTGGGATTTTCGGGCTATGTTTGAGAACGTGTAAAAAATCAGTTTACTTCGATTCGCATAAAAAACGCGTTACCTTTGACACTCTTAAAACAAATCATGGCAGTCATGCCATTTGTTAAACCAACAATAAGGATGTAGGCGGGTGAAAAGTCTATTTTTTGAGAGTAAATAAATCCGCACATTTACGGACAGTTGTCAGTAGCATCTTGATAGTGACCATATATTTTTGCTTGGCAAATGTGGCTATCTAGACATCTTGTATATTAACAAATAGCTTCTGAAGGTCCTTGCGGAAAACTCTTAGAATAGGCCATTTTTCACGAATCTCCAGATTTATGTGAAATGTTTTTCTCGTGTATTCTCATGAGCTCGTAAAGGGTTGCACGCCAGAGTAATTTTAAAGGCAGCACAACTAACAGCCCAGCATTTTGTGCAAGTTCATTGTTTTATCGTGTAAAGTAACAGCTAATTACAACCTTTTTAAAGAGATGCAAATTATAGTCGTTTTCAATATTCGCGACTCATTTCGTAACTACGACTTGCGGTATTAGTAAGCTGTGAAGTATTCGCTTTATCATTTCACAAAATTTAAATAAATGTGAAAAAGAGAGTTAATAATGCCAACTTGTGGTATACCTCCGAAATCAGAATGTCACTATGAACAAGAACATGCAAAAACATTCAGGGTGTTCTATTTAAAATAAAACAGTTGATGTCACTTGTGGTTAGACCGAAAGTAGTATTTGGTGCAAAATAATGTTAGGGCCTGGCTTTGTAAATTTCAGCAGTCCATTTTTCATAATAACTCAGTTATTCAGTAGGCAATGCTCTCGCGGCCATCCGATATACAGGGTGTCCACGTAGTGCGTCCATAACTCTTTAGCTATTGTAGATAGACTAAAAAGTTGTTCGGCAATCAGCACTGCATATGCGAAAAATTTGCAAAGGGTGTCTCATTTAGGAGGGCAGTAACCAACTTTGTTAAGTTAAATGGAACACCCTATATATTATTCCATATATGATTAGAAAATGTCAAGAGCTTTCCAATGAAATATCATAACATGTACTTCTTTTGAGTGGTTCTTGAGGTATTCTAAATTTTGTCGAAATTTTGACAGATGTAGAACCTAAGAAATGCCATATTTTTCAAATTACAAAAACAATTATAAACTTTTTATTATGGCAGCTGTCCAGTCTAGTGTAAGAATAGCCGTGTGGCTAAACTTCGTCCTTTGATATGTAAAATATTATTTTTTGTGTATCAATAAAGACGATATTAATATTAATATTATTATTATTATTATTATTATTATTATTATTATCTATAATAGCTAAGGAGTTATGAAAGAAATACGCACTATATAGATACCCTGTATAATGCACAAGTTTATATATGAATTTTATTATATACGATTGTAATCCTTGCCTATCTCTCAATTTCTCCAAGAAAGAAATAAAAAAATAAGTTAATGCCAAGTATCTTACACGTATCGAATTTGCCAGTGGGGTTTTGTTCGTGCTGCATTTAGTTATAACCACAAGATCGGGCCAAGGTATACTGAGGGTAAATTGGAGCCCTGAATAGATATTTAAGACGATGTGTCCTCGGGTCCTGTGTTTACCTTCAAATTTTGTTAATATAAATTTGATACCGAGGAGGGTTGTTAACATCAAGAAGAGGACACAGAAAAAATAATTACCATCCTTCGACTACTGTTTGAACTGAAGTATCACGCACCTGAACCGATGTGACAAATGAATCTAGATTTTATTTAGCCAATCCTGACTTTGTAGTGACTCATTTCGGCTGCATGAAATCAGTACTCTTAAATTGCAGGATATTTTGGAATCTGCGCTTTGAGTTGTCAAATCGTAATTGGAAGAGATTCATTGGCATATTTACGACGAAACTTTGCAAATATGTACATAAGTAACAAACAAATACTGTTTTTACATTTTAAACTTAACATGACAAATAATGTTATCTCCCTCGTTACAAAGTAAATTAAGGGTAAGCATAAAAAGAAAGAAGAAGAGACTTATTACTAACAAAGAATAAAACCTTCGGGACTGCTTTGAAATGGTTGCCATTTTATTCTTAAAAACGACTGTTTGTAACCTACATAAAACTCGAAAACACATCTTATAAATTAATTTAAACCAAGAATTGTATTTTGCCACCGAGTACAAAAACAATAAAAAGTAAATTCAACAATGTAAACTGACCCAACTACAATAAATGTAAATTATATTAATCACGAGGATTATCATCACAAACCAATTCCAGAACGCCTAATTTTCTTTCATGCTTTTATTTGTTAAAAGAGTTATCTAAAGACAAGTTGGAGTTGACGGAACGAAATTAGGGAATTGGAAATTGGACGAACAAGAAATTTTGTATGTACACTCCACGCCACAGAAAATACAAAGAAGCAAACATTTTGTGAAATTTAAGCAGGACGTCGAGTTACACGTCACCTTCAAATGTTTCTTTAACCGAAAAGTGAAAGTATTAACTTACAATCGATAGATTGAGTTTAAACAAACGTCACATCTCATAATCCGTAGCTCTAGGCTCTATCACAACAAAATAAAATATCGTGCTATCTTGGATCACTGCTGTTGTTTCTACTCCAGGTAATGCCAACTTAGTTGACGAAACACGCGTCGTATGAAGTGCCTGGTTTTAGCAGACAGTGTTATATATTTTTTGTTTTTAAACATTTTGATATTACATAATTAAACTTTTATTTATTTTTTCACCTACTGGATGCATTGCGTCGATAAAAAGATTTTACTGGCCAGTTTATGCGTCGATAAAGTCTACTCAAATGTGTGAAATACCCTATCTTGCTGAAAACGGGAATAAAATGGATGCATTCTTATCATTTAGTTTCATGTATAATGGGTAGGAATAATATTAAGAATAATAAACAGATAAAACAGTTACCGAGTCGGCATTGTCTATGGAGGAAATTAAATAATGAAATCGTCAAATTCAGTAGCAGTAATAATTCTGCGTTAGTACGTATATACCAAGGAGGAATATTAGATATTGGTAGAGTAATAATAGAATGTAATGAAGCTGGTATATTCCGGGTAAGTAAAGCCGAATGTGGTAACTGCTCAAATTCTCACTCTGCATAATTTACGTATAACAACGTAGGTAAATCTAACTCCACTAAATTTTTAAAGCTTCCTATGGTAATAACAAACATTACATAATAACACAACGTTTATTAAAATTTGCATTTTTTAGTATTCTCTGTATATGCAAAAAGGAATAAACATAATAAAGGCGTTGTGTACTCACCAGGATAGTTCGGCAGACCTGAAACAAAGAAACGTTATTAGTATAATAATATAAACAGTACAATACTAATATACTGTTTGTTGTTACTAAGGAAACGGAATTGCTCATGGTTAAGGTTGTATTTAAATCAGTCAGACCATGTTTTGGATAAGAACTTCGGTATCGTATACAAGCTTGGGATTATATGCCAGTAGCTGTTACTGATATTATGCCTATTAGGATATGTGCATTTGAAATCGCAGTGGATCCACTCATTACAAATAACCTTTTATCTGCGTCGCAATGTGTTAAACACCCACACTAATTTTTTATACTGGGAGACAATTTTCAATTAAATTGTTTAATAAAATCATGGCTTTCCAATTTTTATTCAAACCGGTATGTATCCACAAAAGGAATCCTTAGAGATAATATACCTTTGTGTAACGAATATTTGCAAGTATTCACGTAATTTAATATTAACTGGTATTGGAATTATGTACTTCAATTGTCGATTGGCATTTTGGACATAAACTGGAATTTAATTACTCCGAACAGAAAGTTAGTTAAAAACAATAAGCCTTGTACACAATAATTAAATATGGGTTGTTAAAATTTATGTTGGTTGAATTCTTCCGATGAATAAGCGTTCATAAATTTGATTTAAAAGCAGAAACTAAATTATTAAAGAGGTTTGAATTAGTCTGACTGGTGAGATGGAATTGATAAAATCTGGAAATTTAATTTGTTGTTATGAAAATAATACCAAAGGCTTTCATTATTTTCAATTCGATTTAAATAATATGATGAGAATACTGCCTTGGGTTGCACCTGTGAATGTTTACTCGATTTAAAATTTATGTTCACCAGGAATACGAACAGCAACTCATAAATCACAATCTATTTACTTTAACATCATGTATAACGAAAGCAGAATTGAATATTGTTAACTTCTATTCAATAAATCTTTATTGGTGAGCGTGGTTGTAATCTATTGATCAAGATGGTTTCTTTGCCTATAAAAAGTACAATTCTGCTCCTTCTGGGAAATTGTAATTCTTTTCACTCGAGGATTTAAAGCGACAAATAGAAACATTTGCGCTCAATAAAAATATTATTTATCTGACAACAGAAGCAAAACACGTCCGGTACAACCACAATAATACCAAAGCTGTTATTGCCCTAGTTTGCCATATAGAATGAGGCTCATCAACTCCTCAGCCAATTATATCACAATAATAGTGGAAGATATCCAAGTTCTTACAGGTTCTGATTAAGACAGACTCCAGAAATTTTGAAGTAATGCCAGAATCTGACACTATTGTGCACAAAATATGACTTCCTGTTTAACCGGAAGTGACACAAACTTTCTTATTTTAAATAGAAAAATTGGTATATTTTTGAATTTTCTATTTTGTTATGAAATTCTCAATTCAGCGGTGTCTCATAAGTTGGCATTTGTTTAAAAAATGGCGTCGATTATATTTGGATCTAACAGAAAGTCGGAGTGTTTTTGTCACTCCATGTACGCACAGTTCTTCCTAATTAAAGAAGCGTTAAGAAACAAAATCAGAAAATCAAGATTTTTAGTTTTAGTTACAAATTCCCTCATAATATGGATGCAATATTTTAAACCAGATCTGTGTTTGATGTAGCAAATATGTTTTACATTAACGTTGTCGTTTAGTGCAAAAAAAAACTGTTAAGCTAATTACGCAAACGTTCTGAAATCCTTCCGCGATTTTTTAGTTACAATCGCGACGATGTGTATCTATTTAGTTAGAGTTCGGATAGTTTAAAACTTTAATTGCTAATTTAATAAAGTTTGCTAAATCGGACATAAACAAGATAATTTCTAACCCACGATAAATTAAGCAGTGTTTTAATTTGTCTGTCTAATATCGTCACGCTCTCCCTAATATGACTGTACTATTAAGGCCGTTGGCTGCAACATAAGAGAGGTTGCACATTTTTCAATCGATAATACGATTTCTGTAGTTGGCAGTGCTTTCGCCCCTCAATAATTAATGATATAGTGTCGGTCTTATCACTTCTAGAACTAGTCTGCTTTAACCTGGCGAATCCACTACTCATTTAACTCTGCTTTACTAAGAGCAACTTCATAATTACGTTGAAATCTTTGGTAACCGAAATTAATTCTCTCAATTTTGAATGGAAGCCCTAATCTGTATCTATAATCGCTTTTCGCATTGGCGTTACTTATAAAGGGTTTAACTGTAGACAAAAACTTAATTAAGTCGCGTCTTTTCTCAAAATTTAAAAACATCTGCCGTCGGCAAAGGCGGGCGAGAGAATATTTAAAATCCTTCGCTGGCTGTCAGTCCACGCCATGAAGCATGCTCTAGTTAAAAAATGGAATTTAATTCTTACGCAATTTTGCCCGATATTAACAATACGTCACTCAGATATTGACGATCCTAAAATCGAGCCATATACGCTGAAGTAAAAAAATATGTGACCAGTTCCCGCAATTCTTTATTACATTGAATAATTACTCAACAAATATTATTTAAAAAGCAATTTAAAAAATGAAAGGATCAAAGGAGGATGATTTTATAAAACCTCCGCAGAAAACGAACCTTTAAAGAGATGTTATTCGACGTCGGCGTCGTCACTTACACATGATTGTTTTACTCCTTAGAAATAATTTCATTCAAAATGGCGCATGGTGGTTTAAGTAAAGGAAATATTTAACCCAGATGTTGCCCGATATATGGATCGGTGTATAATGATCGGGCAGGTCTTCCGATCTAATGCCACTCGATTTTTATTTAAGGGGACTTAAATACTTTGGGAGCTCAAAAAAGTGTTGAGTTGAACTCCACACAGATGGTTAATATCCACATTATTATTATTATTATGAAAATTACTGTTATTAAACGTAATTTGTAGAGCAATTTGCTAACATAAAAAAGTTTCTCATTATTCCATATATGCATATCATTAAATCAGTCTATCATTTTTTCTATGAGCAGTTTTTTTTTCATAAATTAAAAGAAATTTCAATCTGGGCTCCACAAAATAGGTTTTATTTGAATATTTGTTTCCAAAGTTATGCAGATATTATTCCATGTCGGTTACAGCGTCTACGACACTGCAAATCCAAAAAGACACAGACTTGGAATCGTTTTGAGTTTAAACATCGACTATTCTTGAATTGCTTCCGTTGAAACGTTTCAGCTAGTTAGGTACATTAATCGAGATTTGGGTAAAACTTCTAAATTGCGAAAACCGTTGAGCCCGTAATTAAAGCTACTTAAATTTCAATTTTAACCCGAGTTAATCATAAAAGAAATTTATTCTGGGTAAATTTTAACCTATTTGTTTTACTATTTTATTTATATAGTAATTGATACGATAATTATTCAAGAAATAATAAACATTGCACATACATCAATTTTAGCAATAAATTATGTTTATAGAATGCGAGCGCTTCTTTTTGAGATGTAAATGAACTGAGAACTAATTGTTTCAACTACACAAAATATGTATTCATCTAGGAATGGAAAATGTAAAATACAGCGAACCAATGCCTAAAAATATACAAATCAATAAACAAGGAACTTAAATAAAAGAAAAATTGCAACATGGAATGGAGATGATGGAGAATCAGTCATACAAATAAGAGGAATGAAATAGATAAATCACCATAATACTCCAAACATAATCAATAGCTAGAGAAGATAGTGCAGCATTTCCTGAAATTACCTTAATTTACCGCATTCTACGACGTATGAGATAACACAGTGATGTAAAATAATAAGACCTTTAATTGGATGTTGCAACTTGATTATTGTTTATTCATCATGAATAACAAACATTGTTGTAGCGTAATATAATACAGGGTGTTTAAAAAATCCGGACACTAAGCGTTAGAAAAAAATTTAAATCTAATTTCTGGAGGTGGCCAAATTTATTTTACTGATGTTTATCATACAAAAAATCGTTGTTGTACGATCTTGACTGGCAAGTACAATCATACTTACCTCCATTAATACGAAAATAATCATGATTTTCCTGGAAGACTTTAGAAAAGCCAAAAAACCGCAAGAAGTTTCCGACACATCAAATGCAGGGTTGCACAATAGATTGCAGCTATCAAATTACAAGAGCTTTAGCAAGCGCTTAAGCCCGAAACCCTTAAGTAACAACCTCTTAAACTGAAGTCCTTTAACACTTAAGACCAAACCCTTAAATTCCAAATACTTAAACCCCAAGTCGTTAAAACCCAAGTGCTTAAACGCGAATTTAAACCCGAAATCTTTATCAACACCACAACCCATAAAACCCTCGTAAACCCTAAACCTATAAACCATTATCCCTAAAACTTTAAATCTATAAACTCAAATATCCACAAACTCTAAACCCGCCAACCTCAAATCCACAAAAGCAAAGGAAATTGAAAGTTTTTGTACTTGTAAGTTTAAGTTTTACGACTTTAGGTTTATGGGTTTATGGTTTAAAGATATTAGGATCTACCGATGTCTCTGGGTTTTAATCTTATGGGTATGGAGATTCAGGTATTAAAGTATTTGGATTGGAGTTTTTTCTGGAGTTCACGGGTTTTGAGTTTTGGTATATCTAATCTATTAATGAATTAAAGATTTAATATTCATATTTTATAAGTAAAAGTGTTGGGAGAGTTTAGGGTTTGGCGTATAGAGTTAATGATTTATAAATTATTGCTTCTGTATTTATAGGTTTAAGGTTTCAAAATTATGGAATCTATCGAATAAGTCCTGTGAATATTAATTTTATGGATTTAGAGATACAGGGTATTTAGGGGCATAGAGTTTAGGTTTTTGCGTTTTGGGGAATAGCTAATGAGTTTAAGATTTTAATATTTATATTTATTATATCAATGTTTTTGGGGTTTAGAGTTTATGGGTTATCAAATTAATGAAGAAATTGGGTTGGAAAGTGTTTGGTGTTTCAGTGCTTTGGTGCAGATTACCCTGCAATACTTATATCTTTCAAATTACGAAATAAAAAGCACATCAATTCATTAAAAAGAAGTTGAGCTCCAACTGACTTTGAAAATATTACTCCAGTATCAACAACTTCTCTAAAGTACAAAATTTTAAACGAATACGTAAAAAATAAACAAAATATATCATACAGGCAATCGTAGGTAATAGATAATTAGTTAATGTGTTTTCTGCCACGTTTATATAGAAGCACATAAGCGCTTAGAATTATATAATATAATATGCAGCTACATCCTAGTATAACGTTTCAAAACTTAAGTTTCCGTGGAAGTTTCACAGAAATATCTTTTTCGTTAAAAGTTTTATTAATATGGCAGCCTTTCAAATGCTTCTAAATATATTATGAATTTAAGCATCGTGTGTCGACTGTAAACAGATTTTAATTTGTGAGGTAAAATTATCCGACGAATAACAGAAACCTTTGTTGTTTTAGTAAGAGAGAAACCTTTTTTAGGGCTTAGGAGGTGAAACGCGAAACGTTGATTTCGACTCTAAACTGTATTTCGTGACAAGATTTTAAAATAGAACCGTAATATATTTACTTTGCACTTATAAGTAAACACAAAATCTCACTATCGATTGGCTGTTCCTATTTTATCAGGAATATATTTGGTTACACATAGAAGAAATATCGTAAGACATTCATTTAAGTATAACGCTTACGGTAATAAGTATGTCGTTTTTACTTAAAAAAACCAGTATTTATGTGATTTGTTCCGTCTATTTGTCAGATATAAATACATACAAAACTCCGTTGTATACAAAGTTAAAATTTGCATCCATTTGCAGCTATAAATTATTGACAAACGAAAGTGTTTAATTATTTTTCTTGTCTCGCCTCAAATTTCGATCAATACTTTGTGTACTGCTTTTCCGCACTTTTTATGGACATTTACCAGGCCTCTAGTTTTAATGTCACGTTAAAATTAATCTGTAAATTGAATGGGATCGACAGCCGGCATCGAAGGCCATAAAATAAGTAACAAAATGGAACAATTAAGGAAAAACACTGGTATTTTCCACTTTTCACGCTGACCCTTGCAAAATCAAAAACATTTTAATACCATTATAGTTTGGACAACGTTTTACAACTCACTAAAATTCTAACCCAAAACACCAAAGGCACAATTGTGGGAACGTTTCTGCACCAATAGCTTTAGCATCATCAGATATAAACTCCTACATCGCCATGCTTTAACAAATTTCAATTTTACAATAAAACGTACAAATGAATCAAATACAAAGATGCGAGTTTTCGCGCAATAAAATCTACGAAGTACCAAGAAAACGTTAACAGAGCTAATTACGGTATTAGGCTTGGAACTTAGAAAAAACAACTGTGTCTTAACCTTGTAGAACATGGAGGGCAACATTTTTCTGAATATATTGCTTCTTATAAACGCCAACATATGCCAAAAGTAAAAAAAACCCAGGTACGCTTCATCTAATATTTAATTAAAGATTAATGTAAGGTAGAAAATGGCGAAGGCGCCAATGTTTTTAAAACATCTCGCAAATTAAAAATATTTTGTTGTTTAATTATAACAGAAAAAAAACTTGGTTCCATAAAATATTTCAGTTTTCATTTACTTTGTATTTGATTTTGTAATATTTAAATTTATTTTCTGTCTTTCGCGGAATTGATTATGCCTAGAAGAGTTTCCGGATTCTTCCCCGTTTCTTATTTTGAATGAGTTTTTCGATTTTTGAAATTATTAAAATAAATGAAATTTTTGAAATTTCAGCTCGGCTCGAAAAAGGTGAGAAAGTTAGGTAACCAACATTTAAAATTTATGTTTTTCGAAATTTTGGAAATATTTGAATTTTTTTAAAATTAGATGAAAATCTGGGAGCATGCTCTTTCTTAGGGTACAGATGTTCCCTTTTAAAGTTAGTTCACAAAATTCAATTGTTTTCCATAATTTAAAAAAATGCAAAATCGGAGTGGAAAACACGCATCTTTAATGAAAAAAAAAAAAAAAATTGGCGTAGGTATAGAGTGCCCAAAAACACGAACATGCGTTAAATCCAATGCCTACTTTCTAAAAGGTTCAAAAATAAACACCTACTTGTTTTTCAGTTTTTTCACATTTTCGATGCCAGTTTTTAAACAAATGCCAACTTGTGACATATCAGTTAAATCAGAATTTCATAACTAATAAGATAATGCAAAAATATAGAAGGTTTCCTTCCAATGTTTCTTTCTCCAAAATGTTTACAATATTGTAATTAAGAAATAATACAGTTTTTTACAGTGTCCAGTTCATTTTGATAGTTATCAACGTTGACGACTGAATTATTTTCACAATGTTGACTTATCAGTGGTCAAAACGTAAATATTTTCAATATTGTAAACATGCACGATATTTTATTTATGTAGGAAAGTAGAGAAATGAAACATAGTGCAGGGACATAAAAGTGTTATTGAAAATATTTTACGATTTCTTCAATAACCAGAATCCCTCGGTATGTATGCTATTTATAGTTATTTTAACCACTGATTTACAAATAAGGCAAATACGGATACGGGAATCGTGTGCCAATTGTATTTTATAGTCTAATTTTATTTTTACACTCTGCAATACTTCCGTTAGTAAACTCCGTTCCATTAAGATACGGTCCGATAAGCATTGCCTCGGTTTTTATTATCGAAACTCAACTGAACAAAAAAGAAAACGCATCTACTGTTTTGTAAAATCACGCCAATTACGTATTCACAGCTTTTTTAATTTCTACAAAATAGTTTCAAACAATTCATGCTCGGATTGTAGCGACAATCGAACCAACGAATGAAGCCAGTCATACCAATAAACCTGTTGTTATTTAATTTTCACAGCTTACACTTATACCATGCAGTTCAGGAAGTTTTCGAAACGTCAATTAACTCTTTCATTATAAAATAGTACAGCTGCAACCGGCCTTTCAAAGTTATTGACGCCTTCATGTCCAAATGGTAAACATCAAAAATAAACAAATAATTTTCGCTTATTACTTATATCTATATATTAACCACTGATAGCCAATTAATGCAAAATAACAAACGATATAGCATGAGGTACACTAATTATTAAGTTCAACTAATACACACAAAGAAAATAATACATAGGATTTATTTTCATTGATTTAACTTTCTTGGATACGACCTTAAACTAATTTAATGTGCTTTGTCTTATTACTTTTGAGAATTTATTGGTTCGTGAAACACGTTTACATATTTTCGTTTCAAATAAGCGGATACTCAGTTAAAACTAATGAAAACATTGAACGTTGAACTTAAGGCATTGTTGCTGAAGATCACTCAAAATATCTTAAAACGTGATACATATATTAAAAATCCGTATCAGCCTATTTTAAGCTGATTCGTACTTTTGTAAACACCAGCACCCCTAACATGGAAATTTTAAACAATATGGATCAATTTAGTTCGACACGACATTTCAGTTTTGTTTTTCGAGGTTATTCCGATTGAAATATATCAATTTGACAAAATTCAATTCAAGATAAATTTGCAACAGAATGGAAGAAATATATTTTTAGCATGTACTTATCTATATTGATTCTGTTTCCCTCTTTTACATCAAGCACTTATTGAAACAAGAATGATTTTATTTTATTTTTATTTTCATCGATGTCCATTACCAAATAACACTGCGAACTTATGCAGTATACAGCGGTAATTGGAAATCTAATACATATTTCAGAATCTCATTAGAGTTCATTAAACTTGTTTCTGGGAATCACGCCAAATTCTAAAAAATAAATAGAAATAAAAAAATGTCCAAAATATGTCAAGATAAAAGTGTAGTATCAAAGGCAAACCTCAACAGTATTCCCCAGAGAACCACTATATATAGTTCCAAATGAATATAAATACAATATTGTTATCTAAAATTCGTATCATTAGAGTCTTGCGCAGAATTTTTTAAAAAAATAACACAAACACACCCATAATTATTTTAATATTATTTTATAGAAAACTAAACTAATTGTAATTTTTACACTTACGCGAGGAGCCCAACGTAAACATAAAATTAACTAAGCAAAATGTTCAAATTGAAAACCTTCTTGTGTCTAACAGTAGTTAGTATCCCAGATGATCAATGAATATTTGCTAAACTTTATTTTTAGTTTCTTGAGAAATGTTATTACCTAGTTTAATTTTTTCCTTGTTTTGTGTGCACTGGTATATACAGATTTTGATTTTTTTATGGGGTATAGTTATTGGACAAAAATCTCAGAATCTCAGTAACGTGTTTTATTTTGTCCAATAACTACCCCACAAAAAAAAATTAAAATTCTAGTTTAATTTTGTTTATTACTTCTTCAATATTGTCAGATTTTTACATTTGGACACTACATTTTTTAGATGACCTCAAAGAATAAAATCTAGCAGGGTAAGGTCCGGTGACCTTGGTCTTTGAAATCAGTTTTCCATAGAGATTCTAAAAATGAAAAATATACAGGATGTTTCAATCAAAAAGTAGATGACGTTATAACCGAAGCAGCGATGACGTCATAGCTAAAAAATCAAAGCAAAAGAAGTGCAATTCAAAATAAAAATCGACCTGTCAGAGGATTTTTCCAAAATATTTTCGTATTCAGATATAACGAATTTATTCCTCAATATTGCAAAAAAAAACGTGTTATCGATTTATAAACAACGACCACATACACGATATTCTACTAACTATAGTATCCGCAGTTAAATTGATACATTGTATATAGGTATTTCTTAAAATTTTTGAGCAAAAACTAAAACTACATCACCTAAAATCGTGAATATTAATGAATATTTTTTGTTTCAGTATCAAAACAAAATACAAGAACATTATTGGGGTAGATGATCGAGAATAAATTGGCTAACCTGTTTACTTTTCTATTGGAAGAAGTCTATAAATGAAAAGATTATCTAGCTTTCAAAAAGGTCGTGGCAGTCCTAAATTGGTAAATTTTATTGCAGAAAAACTCGTTCACATGCTACATTTAGCTAATACGAAAGATATTACTAATATATAAACCAGCCCGGAAAAGGAAGTGGGTTTAATAATTTTTGGTGGTGTGAAATGGACTCAAAAAATCTTAAGTATCTTTATTATATATAAAGAATGTTCGTTGTGAGCAGTTGGAAATATATCATGGTTGGTAAATTGTTTATCAAATCTTTGTTAATACAGGTTGTGAATAATTTCCAGAATAATAATAACAAATTATCCAATTTGGTATATTTATTTATATTGATGCTCCACCAGATTTGTTCCAACAGATTATCCGCTTTATTGTCGAATCCCTTAAAAACAACTACTTTTTATAATTATTGTTATAACATTAAATATTGAATTCATAGCGTCCAAAGCAAACAATATTGAAATTAATAAATATTTAACTTACACGATAAAATTCATTGATTACGGCTACCAATCAACAAACTATATACCCAAGAAGATGTACAGGGTGTTCGTTTGAATATTATACTTTTTAAACCCTTTTATTTTGCTTAAAAATATAGCTAGAAAAAAAAAAAAATAGATCTCTGGCATATTTAACCAAGTTTTTGCACATGTTATGGGTCTGCATTTATCTTAACGAATATACAGAGAGCGCCACATAGTCACATTTTGTTAAACGGAACACCCTGTATATTTTTATATATTTGGATAGCCCTTTTCATCTCCTTTATAAATATAATTGTAATATATTTCATGCTCAAATAACTGAGTTATTCAAATAAATACAAGAAAAACAAGTTTGAATTTTAAACAATTTTTTAATAAAAATATAGCAACATACAAAATAAGTAAAAATTAAAACATGTTTTCAAAAATTTCACCATTATTTTCTAAACGAAGGTTTAATTTTTTATGTAATTTTATCTAAAAAGAATTTGTCTAAAAAAATAATTTAGTTGTAACCCAAATTTGAAAAAAAATTATTTATTGGAATAACTAAGTTATTTGAAGATGAAATATATAACAATTATATATATTTATAAAGGTGATGAAAAGGGTTATTCAAATATCTAAAAATATAAAGGGTGTGCCATTAAAAGAAATGTGATTATGTGGCGCTCCCTGTATATTCATTAAGATAGATGCAGACTCATAACATATGCAAAAACTTGGTAAAATATGCCACAGATCTATTTTCTATTTTTTTAGCTATATTTTTAAGAGAAGTAAAAGAGTTCAAAAAGTAGGATTTTCAAATGTTCTTATTGGAAATCATCAGGAGGATATCAGGAAGATATAAATTGTATTAATTGAGAACATTAAAATTTTTTTTTATTTAATTTGATTTTGACTGACGTTAAAAATGTTTTTATAGAAACCATAACAAATATAATCATTCAATTCACTCTTATTGCAAAAAAAATAAATTCGCTGGATTAAATCAACAGCCCAAAAATGCCTAGATTTTCGCTTTTTTCGTGTTCAGGATGGAAACTGTATCTTGTGGGACTTAAATAGCTTGCCGACATTTTTGTAACCAACACTTTAATTACGACTAAAAAGCTTAATCTCACTCTGAAAAGCTATTACAAAATCGCCATGACAAATATTAGGGATGCATTCTTCTCAAGTAGGGTGCTTCCGAATTTGATGCCACTTTTGGACGTTTCTTTAATATGATTACAATGGGACCAGGTGAATTACCCTGTATTATTTGTCAAAGCAGCAACTCAAGATAATAAAATTGTTTACGACAGCCAGTCCGCCACAACGTTACATGAGCTTTGATTTAAGAAATAAGTAACTAATTTGCGGCTTGTTCCTGTCTTGAATAAAAGATGTTCTGGCTCTTACACCGACACAGAAAGCATATCATTAGAGAAACATGGTAGCAGAATAATGGTGACAACAATGCAACACAATACCTTTGTCATAAGTTTTGAAAATACCGAATTATATATGGCATAGGATTTCATGTAGTTGGTCCTTTGTAACTGATACAGATGCTGTGTTGGGCGTGCTATGTATTCTTTTCGATAAGCAACGCATAAATGATTGGATTGAATATAGATATTTCGTGGGAATTCTGAGTAAGTAATCAGACGCAGAATCGATGCTGTCTTAAGAAAAGACTTTAAAGCAAACAAATAGACAAGATATATCAAAGAAAAGCTTGGTTAAGGACGTTTAGGAACGAATGCCGGTACTTTAAGAAAGAGGGAACTGGGATAAGATGAGATAAACGATAGAGTGAGTGGATTGAACAGCGAAATAAAGTGATGAGAAAATTTCAAAGTTAGAAAGAAGACAATTACTGCTAAAGAGAGATAAAACCCACTTCTATATACATAAAATGCCATAAAAACATTTGCCACATGGCAAAAACACGCTATTTTAAATAATAGCATACAAAACGCAACACACCACCTACATTTAAAATTGATTCAGGGGCGATTTATTCAAAATATATTATCCCAGGCCCACTAATCAATTTCACCTAATTTTAAACTCTTTGACTTAATTTATATCACTAATTCAAGTATTGTAAATCATATAGTTAAGCGTTCATGTACAAAGTAAGAACGTTTATAAGACAAGGCTAATAGGGCAAATAAATAAATATGTACAACAAGGACAGAGCCGGTCTTAAAATAAAAATAAAACATCTCAAAAACTACTGCGGATTCTTGACCGAAAAATATTTTTAAACTGAAGCGCCATCTCTGGTGATAATGTTATAATAATAAATTGTACTTCCTGGAGAAGGCATTAACAATATAAATCTATTTCAGTATGCAGAATAAAAATACATGTTTTAGTTTCCGAGATATCGGATGTAGGAATGGTAACTGAAACACCCTGTATGGATATGTGGGTGTTCAGTTATTGCTGTACGCATCTTGTTTCTCCAATTTACACCGTCTATAGCAATCGTTATGTCACAAATGACTAATCTAGTTATTCATTTTAAATATCATTTACTGAAACACCCAGTATATGAATCTAATTTAATTAGAATATAAGCAATTCAATGCAATATAGACATTATACCGGTAGTGAACGGCAACATGCTGAGCCAAAATAAATTACTGCTGACAGTAGAAAACCGATGACCGTAGCTGGGAGACTGGATAAGTTGTTGCAGTGAGTTGCGCTTTTGGGGTTGTCCCAAGAAATTGTGTTTGTAAGTTGTCTCAGGGGGTTGCCCCTTCAGGGCTACTCAGGTATGATAGCACACCTACGTCTAAGGATGTTACAAGTCTTGTAAATACTCAATTGTTTCAATTTAAATAAATAACTATTTAATTTTATGATAAGGAGCCTCTGACATGTGTTTATAATTATATTTCCATCAGAACGAAGAGGATCCACTGGCATGTGTTTATAATTATATTTCCAACGCAACGAAGAGGAGCCTCTGTCCTGTGATTATAATTATATTTCCAACACAACGAAGAGGAGCATCTGTCCTGTGTTTATAATTATATTTCCAACGCAACGACGAGGAGCCTCTGTCCTGTGTTTATAATTATATTTCCAACCCAAAGAAGAGGAGCCTCTGTCCTGTGTTAATAATTATATTTCCATCCCAACGAAGTGGAGCCTCTGTCCTGTGTTAATAATTATATTTCCATCCCAACGAAGTGGAGCCTCTGTCCTGCGTTAATAATTATATTTCCATCCCAACGAAGTGGGGCCTCTGTCCTGCGTTAATAATTATATTTCCATCCCAACGAAGTGGAGCCTCTGTCCTGCGTTAATAATTATATTTCCATCCCAACGAAGTGGAGCCTCTGTCCTGCGTTAATAATTATATTTCCATCCCAACGAAGTGGAGCCTCTGTCCTGTGTTAATAATTATATTTCCATCCCAACGAAGTGGAGCCTCTGTCCTGTGTTAATAATTATATTTCCATCCCAACGAAGTGGAGCCTCTGTCCTGTGTTAATAATTATATTTCCATCCCAACGAAGTGGAGCCTCTGTCCTGTGTTAATAATTATATTTCCATCCCAACGAAGTGGGGCCTCTGTCCTGCGTTAATAATTATATTTCCATCCCAACGAAGTGGAGCCTCTGTCCTGCGTTAATAATTATATTTCCATCCCAACGAAGTGGAGCCTCTGTCCTGCGTTAATAATTATATTTCCATCCCAACGAAGTGGAGCCTCTGTCCTGCGTTAATAATTATATTTCCATCCCAACGAAGTGGAGCCTCTGTCCTGCGTTAATAATTATATTTCCATCCCAACGAAGTGGGGCCTCTGTCCTGCGTTAATAATTATATTTCCATCCCAACGAAGTGGGGCCTCTGTCCTGCGTTAATAATTATATTTCCATCCCAACGAAGTGGGGCCTCTGTCCTGCGTTAATAATTATATTTCCATCCCAACGAAGTGGGGCCTCTGTCCTGGGTTAATAATTATATTTCCATCCCAACGAAGTGGGGCCTCTGTCCTGCGTTAATAATTATATTTCCATCCCAACGAAGTGGAGCCTCTGTCCTGTGTTAATAATTATATTTCCATCCCAACGAAGTGGGGCCTCTGTCCTGCGTTAATAATTATATTTCCATCCCAACGAAGTGGGGCCTCTGTCCTGCGTTAATAATTATATTTCCATCCCAACGAAGTGGGGCCTCTGTCCTGCGTTAATAATTATATTTCCATCCCAACGAAGTGGGGCCTCTGTCCTGCGTTAATAATTATATTTCCATCCCAACGAAGTGGGGCCTCTGTCCTGCGTTAATAATTATATTTCCATCCCAACGAAGTGGAGCCTCTGTCCTGCGTTAATAATTATATTTCCATCCCAACGAAGTGGGGCCTCTGTCCTGCGTTAATAATTATATTTCCATCCCAACGAAGTGGGGCCTCTGTCCTGCGTTAATAATTATATTTCCATCCCAACGAAGTGGGGCCTCTGTCCTGTGTTAATAATTATATTTCCATCCCAACGAAGTGGAGCCTCTGTCCTGTGTTAATAATTATATTTCCATCCCAACGAAGTGGGGCCTCTGTCCTGTGTTAATAATTATATTTCCATCCCAACGAAGTGGGGCCTCTGTCCTGCGTTAATAATTATATTTCCATCCCAACGAAGTGGAGCCTCTGTCCTGTGTTAATAATTATATTTCCATCCCAACGAAGTGGGGCCTCTGTCCTGCGTTAATAATTATATTTCCATCCCAACGAAGTGGGGCCTCTGTCCTGCGTTAATAATTATATTTCCATCCCAACGAAGTGGGGCCTCTGTCCTGCGTTAATAATTATATTTCCATCCCAACGAAGTGGAGCCTCTGTCCTGCGTTAATAATTATATTTCCATCCCAACGAAGTGGAGCCTCTGTCCTGCGTTAATAATTATATTTCCATCCCAACGAAGTGGAGCCTCTGTCCTGTGTTAATAATTATATTTCCATCCCAACGAAGTGGAGCCTCTGTCCTGTGTTAATAATTATATTTCCATCCCAACGAAGTGGAGCCTCTGTCCTGTGTTAATAATTATATTTCCATCCCAACGAAGTGGAGCCTCTGTCCTGTGTTAATAATTATATTTCCATCCCAACGAAGTGGAGCCTCTGTCCTGTGTTAATAATTATATTTCCATCCCAACGAAGTGGAGCCTCTGTCCTGTGTTAATAATTATATTTCCATCCCAACGAAGTGGAGCCTCTGTCCTGTGTTAATAATTATATTTCCATCCCAACGAAGTGGAGCCTCTGTCCTGTGTTAATAATTATATTTCCATCCCAACGAAGTGGAGCCTCTGTCCTGCGTTAATAATTATATTTCCATCCCAACGAAGTGGAGCCTCTGTCCTGTGTTAATAATTATATTTCCATCCCAACGAAGTGGAGCCTCTGTCCTGCGTTAATAATTATATTTCCATCCCAACGAAGTGGAGCCTCTGTCCTGTGTTAATAATTATATTTCCATCCCAACGAAGTGGAGCATCTGTCCTGTGTTAATAATTATATTTCCATCCCAACGAAGTGGAGCCTCTGTCCTGTGTTAATAATTATATTTCCATCCCAACGAAGTGGAGCCTCTGTCCTGCGTTAATAATTATATTTCCATCCCAACGAAGTGGAGCCTCTGTCCTGTGTTAATAATTATATTTCCATCCCAACGAAGTGGAGCCTCTGTCCTGTGTTAATAATTATATTTCCATCCCAACGAAGTGGAGCCTCTGTCCTGTGTTAATAATTATATTTCCATCCCAACGAAGTGGAGCCTCTGTCCTGTGTTAATAATTATATTTCCATCCCAACGAAGTGGAGCCTCTGTCCTGTGTTAATAATTATATTTCCATCCCAACGAAGTGGAGCCTCTGTCCTGTGTTAATAATTATATTTCCATCCCAACGAAGTGGGGCCTCTGTCCTGTGTTAATAATTATATTTCCATCCCAACGAAGTGGGGCCTCTGTCCTGCGTTAATAATTATATTTCCATCCCAACGAAGTGGGGCCTCTGTCCTGCGTTAATAATTATATTTCCATCCCAACGAAGTGGAGCCTCTGTCCTGCGTTAATAATTATATTTCCATCCCAACGAAGTGGAGCCTCTGTCCTGTGTTAATAATTATATTTCCATCCCAACGAAGTGGAGCCTCTGTCCTGTGTTAATAATTATATTTCCATCCCAACGAAGTGGAGCCTCTGTCCTGTGTTAATAATTATATTTCCATCCCAACGAAGTGGAGCCTCTGTCCTGTGTTAATAATTATATTTCCATCCCAACGAAGTGGAGCCTCTGTCCTGTGTTAATAATTATATTTCCATCCCAACGAAGTGGAGCCTCTGCCCTGTGTTAATAATTATATTTCCATCCCAACGAAGTGGAGCCTCTGTCCTGTGTTAATAATTATATTTCCATCCCAACGAAGTGGAGCCTCTGTCCTGTGTTAATAATTATATTTCCATCCCAACGAAGTGGAGTCTCTGTCCTGTGTTAATAATTATATTTCCAACCCAAAGAAGAGGAGCCTCTGTCCTGTGTTAATAATTATATTTCCAACCCAAAGAAGAGGAGCCTCTGTCCTGTGTTTATAATTATATTTCCATCCCAACGAAGTGGAGCCTCTGTCCTGTGTTTATAATTATATTTCCATCCCAACGAAGTGGAGCCTCTGCCCTGTGTTAATAATTATATTTCCATCCCAACGAAGTGGAGCCTCTGCCCTGTGTTAATAATTATATTTCCATCCCAACGAAGTGGAGCCTCTGTCCTGTGTTAATAATTATATTTCCATCCCAACGAAGTGGAGCCTCTGTCCTGTGTTAATAATTATATTTCCATCCCAACGAAGTGGAGCCTCTGTCCTGTGTTAATAATTATATTTCCATCCCAACGAAGTGGAGCCTCTGTCCTGTGTTAATAATTATATTTCCATCCCAACGAAGTGGGGCCTCTGTCCTGCGTTAATAATTATATTTCCATCCCAACGAAGTGGGGCCTCTGTCCTGCGTTAATAATTATATTTCCATCCCAACGAAGTGGAGCCTCTGTCCTGTGTTAATAATTATATTTCCATCCCAACGAAGTGGAGCCTCTGTCCTGTGTTAATAATTATATTTCCATCCCAACGAAGTGGAGCCTCTGTCCTGTGTTAATAATTATATTTCCATCCCAACGAAGTGGAGCCTCTGTCCTGTGTTAATAATTATATTTCCATCCCAACGAAGTGGAGCCTCTGTCCTGTGTTAATAATTATATTTCCATCCCAACGAAGTGGGGCCTCTGTCCTGCGTTAATAATTATATTTCCATCCCAACGAAGTGGGGCCTCTGTCCTGCGTTAATAATTATATTTCCATCCCAACGAAGTGGAGCCTCTGTCCTGCGTTAATAATTATATTTCCATCCCAACGAAGTGGAGCCTCTGTCCTGTGTTAATAATTATATTTCCATCCCAACGAAGTGGAGCCTCTGTCCTGTGTTAATAATTATATTTCCATCCCAACGAAGTGGAGCCTCTGTCCTGTGTTAATAATTATATTTCCATCCCAACGAAGTGGAGCCTCTGTCCTGTGTTAATAATTATATTTCCATCCCAACGAAGTGGAGCCTCTGTCCTGTGTTAATAATTATATTTCCATCCCAACGAAGTGGAGCCTCTGCCCTGTGTTAATAATTATATTTCCATCCCAACGAAGTGGAGCCTCTGTCCTGTGTTAATAATTATATTTCCATCCCAACGAAGTGGAGCCTCTGTCCTGTGTTAATAATTATATTTCCATCCCAACGAAGTGGAGTCTCTGTCCTGTGTTAATAATTATATTTCCAACCCAAAGAAGAGGAGCCTCTGTCCTGTGTTAATAATTATATTTCCAACCCAAAGAAGAGGAGCCTCTGTCCTGTGTTTATAATTATATTTCCATCCCAACGAAGTGGAGCCTCTGTCCTGTGTTTATAATTATATTTCCATCCCAACGAAGTGGAGCCTCTGCCCTGTGTTAATAATTATATTTCCATCCCAACGAAGTGGAGCCTCTGCCCTGTGTTAATAATTATATTTCCATCCCAACGAAGTGGAGCCTCTGTCCTGTGTTAATAATTATATTTCCATCCCAACGAAGTGGAGCCTCTGTCCTGTGTTAATAATTATATTTCCATCCCAACGAAGTGGGGCCTCTGTCCTGTGTTAATAATTATATTTCCATCCCAACGAAGTGGGGCCTCTGTCCTGTGTTAATAATTATATTTCCATCCCAACGAAGTGGGGCCTCTGTCCTGCGTTAATAATTATATTTCCATCCCAACGAAGTGGGGCCTCTGTCCTGCGTTAATAATTATATTTCCATCCCAACGAAGTGGAGCCTCTGTCCTGTGTTAATAATTATATTTCCATCCCAACGAAGTGGAGCCTCTGTCCTGTGTTAATAATTATATTTCCATCCCAACGAAGTGGAGCCTCTGTCCTGTGTTAATAATTATATTTCCATCCCAACGAAGTGGAGCCTCTGTCCTGTGTTAATAATTATATTTCCATCCCAACGAAGTGGAGCCTCTGTCCTGTGTTAATAATTATATTTCCATCCCAACGAAGTGGAGCCTCTGTCCTGTGTTAATAATTATATTTCCATCCCAACGAAGTGGAGCCTCTGCCCTGTGTTAATAATTATATTTCCATCCCAACGAAGTGGAGCCTCTGTCCTGTGTTAATAATTATATTTCCATCCCAACGAAGTGGAGCCTCTGTCCTGTGTTAATAATTATATTTCCATCCCAACGAAGTGGAGTCTCTGTCCTGTGTTAATAATTATATTTCCAACCCAAAGAAGAGGAGCCTCTGTCCTGTGTTAATAATTATATTTCCAACCCAAAGAAGAGGAGCCTCTGTCCTGTGTTTATAATTATATTTCCATCCCAACGAAGTGGAGCCTCTGTCCTGTGTTTATAATTATATTTCCATCCCAACGAAGTGGAGCCTCTGCCCTGTGTTAATAATTATATTTCCATCCCAACGAAGTGGAGCCTCTGCCCTGTGTTAATAATTATATTTCCATCCCAACGAAGTGGAGCCTCTGTCCTGTGTTAATAATTATATTTCCATCCCAACGAAGTGGAGCCTCTGTCCTGTGTTAATAATTATATTTCCATCCCAACGAAGTGGAGCCTCTGTCCTGTGTTAATAATTATATTTCCATCCCAACGAAGTGGAGCCCCTGTCCTGTGTTTATAATTATATTTCCAACCCAAAGAAGAGGAGCCTCTGTCCTGTGTTTATAATTATATTTCCATCCCAACGAAGTGGAGCCTCTGGCCTGTGTTAATAATTATATTTCCATCCCAACGAAGTGGAGCCTCTGTCCTGTGTTAATAATTATATTTCCATCCCAACGAAGTGGAGCCTCTGTCCTGTGTTAATAATTATATTTCCATCCCAACGAAGTGGAGCCTCTGTCCTGTGTTAATAATTATATTTCCATCCCAACGAAGTGGAGCCTCTGTCCTGCGTTAATAATTATATTTCCATCCCAACGAAGTGGAGCCTCTGTCCTGTGTTAATAATTATATTTCCATCCCAACGAAGTGGAGCCTCTGTCCTGTGTTAATAATTATATTTCCATCCCAACGAAGTGGAGCCTCTGTCCTGTGTTAATAATTATATTTCCATCCCAACGAAGTGGAGCCTCTGTCCTGTGTTAATAATTATATTTCCATCCCAACGAAGTGGAGCCTCTGTCCTGTGTTAATAATTATATTTCCATCCCAACGAAGTGGAGCCTCTGTCCTGCGTTAATAATTATATTTCCATCCCAACGAAGTGGAGCCTCTGTCCTGTGTTAATAATTATATTTCCATCCCAACGAAGTGGAGCCTCTGTCCTGTGTTAATAATTATATTTCCATCCCAACGAAGTGGAGCCTCTGTCCTGTGTTAATAATTATATTTCCATCCCAACGAAGTGGAGCCTCTGTCCTGTGTTAATAATTATATTTCCATCCCAACGAAGTGGGGCCTCTGTCCTGCGTTAATAATTATATTTCCATCCCAACGAAGTGGAGCCTCTGTCCTGCGTTAATAATTATATTTCCATCCCAACGAAGTGGAGCCTCTGTCCTGTGTTAATAATTATATTTCCATCCCAACGAAGTGGAGCCTCTGTCCTGTGTTAATAATTATATTTCCATCCCAACGAAGTGGAGCCTCTGTCCTGCGTTAATAATTATATTTCCATCCCAACGAAGTGGAGCCTCTGTCCTGTGTTAATAATTATATTTCCATCCCAACGAAGTGGAGCCTCTGTCCTGTGTTAATAATTATATTTCCATCCCAACGAAGTGGAGCCTCTGTCCTGTGTTAATAATTATATTTCCATCCCAACGAAGTGGAGCCTCTGTCCTGTGTTAATAATTATATTTCCATCCCAACGAAGTGGAGCCTCTGTCCTGCGTTAATAATTATATTTCCATCCCAACGAAGTGGGGCCTCTGTCCTGCGTTAATAATTATATTTCCATCCCAACGAAGTGGAGCCTCTGTCCTGCGTTAATAATTATATTTCCATCCCAACGAAGTGGAGCCTCTGTCCTGCGTTAATAATTATATTTCCATCCCAACGAAGTGGGGCCTATGTCCTGCGTTAATAATTATATTTCCATCCCAACGAAGTGGAGCCTCTGTCCTGCGTTAATAATTATATTTCCATCCCAACGAAGTGGAGCCTCTGTCCTGCGTTAATAATTATATTTCCATCCCAACGAAGTGGAGCCTCTGTCCTGTGTTAATAATTATATTTCCATCCCAACGAAGTGGAGCCTCTGTCCTGTGTTAATAATTATATTTCCATCCCAACGAAGTGGAGCCTCTGTCCTGTGTTAATAATTATATTTCCATCCCAACGAAGTGGAGCCTCTGTCCTGTGTTAATAATTATATTTCCATCCCAACGAAGTGGAGCCTCTGTCCTGTGTTAATAATTATATTTCCATCCCAACGAAGTGGAGCCTCTGTCCTGTGTTAATAATTATATTTCCATCCCAACGAAGTGGGGCCTCTGTCCTGCGTTAATAATTATATTTCCATCCCAACGAAGTGGAGCCTCTGTCCTGCGTTAATAATTATATTTCCATCCCAACGAAGTGGAGCCTCTGTCCTGCGTTAATAATTATATTTCCATCCCAACGAAGTGGAGCCTCTGTCCTGTGTTAATAATTATATTTCCATCCCAACGAAGTGGAGCCTCTGTCCTGTGTTAATAATTATATTTCCATCCCAACGAAGTGGAGCCTCTGTCCTGTGTTAATAATTATATTTCCATCCCAACGAAGTGGAGCCTCTGTCCTGTGTTAATAATTATATTTCCATCCCAACGAAGTGGAGCCTCTGTCCTGTGTTAATAATTATATTTCCATCCCAACGAAGTGGAGCCTCTGTCCTGTGTTAATAATTATATTTCCATCCCAACGAAGTGGAGCCTCTGTCCTGTGTTAATAATTATATTTCCATCCCAACGAAGTGGAGCCTCTGTCCTGTGTTAATAATTATATTTCCATCCCAACGAAGTGGAGCCTCTGTCCTGTGTTAATAATTATATTTCCATCCCAACGAAGTGGAGCCTCTGTCCTGTGTTAATAATTATATTTCCATCCCAACGAAGTGGAGCCTCTGTCCTGTGTTAATAATTATATTTAAATCCCAACGAAGTGGAGCCTCTGTCCTGTGTTAATAATTATATTTCCATCCCAACGAAGTGGAGCCTCTGTCCTGTGTTAATAATTATATTTCCATCCCAACGAAGTGGAGCCTCTGTCCTGCGTTAATAATTATATTTCCATCCCAACGAAGTGGAGCCTCTGTCCTGTGTTAATAATTATATTTCCATCCCAACGAAGTGGAGCATCTGTCCTGTGTTAATAATTATATTTCCATCCCAACGAAGTGGAGCCTCTGTCCTGTGTTAATAATTATATTTCCATCCCAACGAAGTGGAGCCTCTGTCCTGCGTTAATAATTATATTTCCATCCCAACGAAGTGGAGCCTCTGTCCTGTGTTAATAATTATATTTCCATCCCAACGAAGTGGAGCCTCTGTCCTGTGTTAATAATTATATTTCCATCCCAACGAAGTGGAGCCTCTGTCCTGTGTTAATAATTATATTTCCATCCCAACGAAGTGGAGCCTCTGTCCTGTGTTAATAATTATATTTCCATCCCAACGAAGTGGAGCCTCTGTCCTGTGTTAATAATTATATTTCCATCCCAACGAAGTGGAGCCTCTGTCCTGTGTTAATAATTATATTTCCATCCCAACGAAGTGGGGCCTCTGTCCTGTGTTAATAATTATATTTCCATCCCAACGAAGTGGGGCCTCTGTCCTGCGTTAATAATTATATTTCCATCCCAACGAAGTGGGGCCTCTGTCCTGCGTTAATAATTATATTTCCATCCCAACGAAGTGGAGCCTCTGTCCTGCGTTAATAATTATATTTCCATCCCAACGAAGTGGAGCCTCTGTCCTGTGTTAATAATTATATTTCCATCCCAACGAAGTGGAGCCTCTGTCCTGTGTTAATAATTATATTTCCATCCCAACGAAGTGGAGCCTCTGTCCTGTGTTAATAATTATATTTCCATCCCAACGAAGTGGAGCCTCTGTCCTGTGTTAATAATTATATTTCCATCCCAACGAAGTGGAGCCTCTGTCCTGTGTTAATAATTATATTTCCATCCCAACGAAGTGGAGCCTCTGCCCTGTGTTAATAATTATATTTCCATCCCAACGAAGTGGAGCCTCTGTCCTGTGTTAATAATTATATTTCCATCCCAACGAAGTGGAGCCTCTGTCCTGTGTTAATAATTATATTTCCATCCCAACGAAGTGGAGTCTCTGTCCTGTGTTAATAATTATATTTCCAACCCAAAGAAGAGGAGCCTCTGTCCTGTGTTAATAATTATATTTCCAACCCAAAGAAGAGGAGCCTCTGTCCTGTGTTTATAATTATATTTCCATCCCAACGAAGTGGAGCCTCTGTCCTGTGTTTATAATTATATTTCCATCCCAACGAAGTGGAGCCTCTGCCCTGTGTTAATAATTATATTTCCATCCCAACGAAGTGGAGCCTCTGCCCTGTGTTAATAATTATATTTCCATCCCAACGAAGTGGAGCCTCTGTCCTGTGTTAATAATTATATTTCCATCCCAACGAAGTGGAGCCTCTGTCCTGTGTTAATAATTATATTTCCATCCCAACGAAGTGGAGCCTCTGTCCTGTGTTAATAATTATATTTCCATCCCAACGAAGTGGAGCCTCTGTCCTGTGTTAATAATTATATTTCCATCCCAACGAAGTGGGGCCTCTGTCCTGCGTTAATAATTATATTTCCATCCCAACGAAGTGGGGCCTCTGTCCTGCGTTAATAATTATATTTCCATCCCAACGAAGTGGAGCCTCTGTCCTGTGTTAATAATTATATTTCCATCCCAACGAAGTGGAGCCTCTGTCCTGTGTTAATAATTATATTTCCATCCCAACGAAGTGGAGCCTCTGTCCTGTGTTAATAATTATATTTCCATCCCAACGAAGTGGAGCCTCTGTCCTGTGTTAATAATTATATTTCCATCCCAACGAAGTGGAGCCTCTGTCCTGTGTTAATAATTATATTTCCATCCCAACGAAGTGGGGCCTCTGTCCTGCGTTAATAATTATATTTCCATCCCAACGAAGTGGGGCCTCTGTCCTGCGTTAATAATTATATTTCCATCCCAACGAAGTGGAGCCTCTGTCCTGCGTTAATAATTATATTTCCATCCCAACGAAGTGGAGCCTCTGTCCTGTGTTAATAATTATATTTCCATCCCAACGAAGTGGAGCCTCTGTCCTGTGTTAATAATTATATTTCCATCCCAACGAAGTGGAGCCTCTGTCCTGTGTTAATAATTATATTTCCATCCCAACGAAGTGGAGCCTCTGTCCTGTGTTAATAATTATATTTCCATCCCAACGAAGTGGAGCCTCTGTCCTGTGTTAATAATTATATTTCCATCCCAACGAAGTGGAGCCTCTGCCCTGTGTTAATAATTATATTTCCATCCCAACGAAGTGGAGCCTCTGTCCTGTGTTAATAATTATATTTCCATCCCAACGAAGTGGAGCCTCTGTCCTGTGTTAATAATTATATTTCCATCCCAACGAAGTGGAGTCTCTGTCCTGTGTTAATAATTATATTTCCAACCCAAAGAAGAGGAGCCTCTGTCCTGTGTTAATAATTATATTTCCAACCCAAAGAAGAGGAGCCTCTGTCCTGTGTTTATAATTATATTTCCATCCCAACGAAGTGGAGCCTCTGTCCTGTGTTTATAATTATATTTCCATCCCAACGAAGTGGAGCCTCTGCCCTGTGTTAATAATTATATTTCCATCCCAACGAAGTGGAGCCTCTGCCCTGTGTTAATAATTATATTTCCATCCCAACGAAGTGGAGCCTCTGTCCTGTGTTAATAATTATATTTCCATCCCAACGAAGTGGAGCCTCTGTCCTGTGTTAATAATTATATTTCCATCCCAACGAAGTGGGGCCTCTGTCCTGTGTTAATAATTATATTTCCATCCCAACGAAGTGGGGCCTCTGTCCTGTGTTAATAATTATATTTCCATCCCAACGAAGTGGGGCCTCTGTCCTGCGTTAATAATTATATTTCCATCCCAACGAAGTGGGGCCTCTGTCCTGCGTTAATAATTATATTTCCATCCCAACGAAGTGGAGCCTCTGTCCTGTGTTAATAATTATATTTCCATCCCAACGAAGTGGAGCCTCTGTCCTGTGTTAATAATTATATTTCCATCCCAACGAAGTGGAGCCTCTGTCCTGTGTTAATAATTATATTTCCATCCCAACGAAGTGGAGCCTCTGTCCTGTGTTAATAATTATATTTCCATCCCAACGAAGTGGAGCCTCTGTCCTGTGTTAATAATTATATTTCCATCCCAACGAAGTGGAGCCTCTGTCCTGTGTTAATAATTATATTTCCATCCCAACGAAGTGGAGCCTCTGCCCTGTGTTAATAATTATATTTCCATCCCAACGAAGTGGAGCCTCTGTCCTGTGTTAATAATTATATTTCCATCCCAACGAAGTGGAGCCTCTGTCCTGTGTTAATAATTATATTTCCATCCCAACGAAGTGGAGTCTCTGTCCTGTGTTAATAATTATATTTCCAACCCAAAGAAGAGGAGCCTCTGTCCTGTGTTAATAATTATATTTCCAACCCAAAGAAGAGGAGCCTCTGTCCTGTGTTTATAATTATATTTCCATCCCAACGAAGTGGAGCCTCTGTCCTGTGTTTATAATTATATTTCCATCCCAACGAAGTGGAGCCTCTGCCCTGTGTTAATAATTATATTTCCATCCCAACGAAGTGGAGCCTCTGCCCTGTGTTAATAATTATATTTCCATCCCAACGAAGTGGAGCCTCTGTCCTGTGTTAATAATTATATTTCCATCCCAACGAAGTGGAGCCTCTGTCCTGTGTTAATAATTATATTTCCATCCCAACGAAGTGGAGCCTCTGTCCTGTGTTAATAATTATATTTCCATCCCAACGAAGTGGAGCCCCTGTCCTGTGTTTATAATTATATTTCCAACCCAAAGAAGAGGAGCCTCTGTCCTGTGTTTATAATTATATTTCCATCCCAACGAAGTGGAGCCTCTGGCCTGTGTTAATAATTATATTTCCATCCCAACGAAGTGGAGCCTCTGTCCTGTGTTAATAATTATATTTCCATCCCAACGAAGTGGAGCCTCTGTCCTGTGTTAATAATTATATTTCCATCCCAACGAAGTGGAGCCTCTGTCCTGTGTTAATAATTATATTTCCATCCCAACGAAGTGGAGCCTCTGTCCTGCGTTAATAATTATATTTCCATCCCAACGAAGTGGAGCCTCTGTCCTGTGTTAATAATTATATTTCCATCCCAACGAAGTGGAGCCTCTGTCCTGTGTTAATAATTATATTTCCATCCCAACGAAGTGGAGCCTCTGTCCTGTGTTAATAATTATATTTCCATCCCAACGAAGTGGAGCCTCTGTCCTGTGTTAATAATTATATTTCCATCCCAACGAAGTGGAGCCTCTGTCCTGTGTTAATAATTATATTTCCATCCCAACGAAGTGGAGCCTCTGTCCTGCGTTAATAATTATATTTCCATCCCAACGAAGTGGAGCCTCTGTCCTGTGTTAATAATTATATTTCCATCCCAACGAAGTGGAGCCTCTGTCCTGTGTTAATAATTATATTTCCATCCCAACGAAGTGGAGCCTCTGTCCTGTGTTAATAATTATATTTCCATCCCAACGAAGTGGAGCCTCTGTCCTGTGTTAATAATTATATTTCCATCCCAACGAAGTGGGGCCTCTGTCCTGCGTTAATAATTATATTTCCATCCCAACGAAGTGGAGCCTCTGTCCTGCGTTAATAATTATATTTCCATCCCAACGAAGTGGAGCCTCTGTCCTGTGTTAATAATTATATTTCCATCCCAACGAAGTGGAGCCTCTGTCCTGTGTTAATAATTATATTTCCATCCCAACGAAGTGGAGCCTCTGTCCTGCGTTAATAATTATATTTCCATCCCAACGAAGTGGAGCCTCTGTCCTGTGTTAATAATTATATTTCCATCCCAACGAAGTGGAGCCTCTGTCCTGTGTTAATAATTATATTTCCATCCCAACGAAGTGGAGCCTCTGTCCTGTGTTAATAATTATATTTCCATCCCAACGAAGTGGAGCCTCTGTCCTGTGTTAATAATTATATTTCCATCCCAACGAAGTGGAGCCTCTGTCCTGCGTTAATAATTATATTTCCATCCCAACGAAGTGGGGCCTCTGTCCTGCGTTAATAATTATATTTCCATCCCAACGAAGTGGAGCCTCTGTCCTGCGTTAATAATTATATTTCCATCCCAACGAAGTGGAGCCTCTGTCCTGCGTTAATAATTATATTTCCATCCCAACGAAGTGGGGCCTATGTCCTGCGTTAATAATTATATTTCCATCCCAACGAAGTGGAGCCTCTGTCCTGCGTTAATAATTATATTTCCATCCCAACGAAGTGGAGCCTCTGTCCTGCGTTAATAATTATATTTCCATCCCAACGAAGTGGAGCCTCTGTCCTGTGTTAATAATTATATTTCCATCCCAACGAAGTGGAGCCTCTGTCCTGTGTTAATAATTATATTTCCATCCCAACGAAGTGGAGCCTCTGTCCTGTGTTAATAATTATATTTCCATCCCAACGAAGTGGAGCCTCTGTCCTGTGTTAATAATTATATTTCCATCCCAACGAAGTGGAGCCTCTGTCCTGTGTTAATAATTATATTTCCATCCCAACGAAGTGGAGCCTCTGTCCTGTGTTAATAATTATATTTCCATCCCAACGAAGTGGGGCCTCTGTCCTGCGTTAATAATTATATTTCCATCCCAACGAAGTGGAGCCTCTGTCCTGCGTTAATAATTATATTTCCATCCCAACGAAGTGGAGCCTCTGTCCTGCGTTAATAATTATATTTCCATCCCAACGAAGTGGAGCCTCTGTCCTGTGTTAATAATTATATTTCCATCCCAACGAAGTGGAGCCTCTGTCCTGTGTTAATAATTATATTTCCATCCCAACGAAGTGGAGCCTCTGTCCTGTGTTAATAATTATATTTCCATCCCAACGAAGTGGAGCCTCTGTCCTGTGTTAATAATTATATTTCCATCCCAACGAAGTGGAGCCTCTGTCCTGTGTTAATAATTATATTTCCATCCCAACGAAGTGGAGCCTCTGTCCTGTGTTAATAATTATATTTCCATCCCAACGAAGTGGAGCCTCTGTCCTGTGTTAATAATTATATTTCCATCCCAACGAAGTGGAGCCTCTGTCCTGTGTTAATAATTATATTTCCATCCCAACGAAGTGGAGCCTCTGTCCTGTGTTAATAATTATATTTCCATCCCAACGAAGTGGAGCCTCTGTCCTGTGTTAATAATTATATTTCCATCCCAACGAAGTGGAGCCTCTGTCCTGTGTTAATAATTATATTTAAATCCCAACGAAGTGGAGCCTCTGTCCTGTGTTAATAATTATATTTCCATCCCAACGAAGTGGAGCCTCTGTCCTGTGTTAATAATTATATTTCCATCCCAACGAAGTGGAGCCTCTGTCCTGTGTTAATAATTATATTTCCATCCCAACGAAGTGGAGCCTCTGTCCTGTGTTAATAATTATATTTCCATCCCAACGAAGTGGAGCCTCTGTCCTGTGTTAATAATTATATTTCCATCCCAACGAAGTGGAGCCTCTGTCCTGTGTTAATAATTATATTTCCATCCCAACGAAGTGGAGCCTCTGTCCTGTGTTAATAATTATATTTCCATCCCAACGAAGTGGAGCCTCTGTCCTGCGTTAATAATTATATTTCCATCCCAACGAAGTGGAGCCTCTGTCCTGTGTTAATAATTATATTTCCATCCCAACGAAGTGGAGCCTCTGTCCTGTGTTAATAATTATATTTCCATCCCAACGAAGTGGAGCCTCTGTCCTGTGTTAATAATTATATTTCCATCCCAACGAAGTGGAGCCTCTGTCCTGTGTTAATAATTATATTTCCATCCCAACGAAGTGGAGCCTCTGTCCTGTGTTAATAATTATATTTCCATCCCAACGAAGTGGAGCCTCTGTCCTGTGTTAATAATTATATTTCCATCCCAACGAAGTGGGGCCTCTGTCCTGTGTTAATAATTATATTTCCATCCCAACGAAGTGGGGCCTCTGTCCTGCGTTAATAATTATATTTCCATCCCAACGAAGTGGGGCCTCTGTCCTGCGTTAATAATTATATTTCCATCCCAACGAAGTGGAGCCTCTGTCCTGCGTTAATAATTATATTTCCATCCCAACGAAGTGGAGCCTCTGTCCTGTGTTAATAATTATATTTCCATCCCAACGAAGTGGAGCCTCTGTCCTGTGTTAATAATTATATTTCCATCCCAACGAAGTGGAGCCTCTGTCCTGTGTTAATAATTATATTTCCATCCCAACGAAGTGGAGCCTCTGTCCTGTGTTAATAATTATATTTCCATCCCAACGAAGTGGAGCCTCTGTCCTGTGTTAATAATTATATTTCCATCCCAACGAAGTGGAGCCTCTGTCCTGCGTTAATAATTATATTTCCATCCCAACGAAGTGGAGCCTCTGCCCTGTGTTAATAATTATATTTCCATCCCAACGAAGTGGAGCCTCTGTCCTGTGTTAATAATTATATTTCCATCCCAACGAAGTGGAGCCTCTGTCCTGTGTTAATAATTATATTTCCATCCCAACGAAGTGGAGCCTCTGTCCTGTGTTAATAATTATATTTCCAACCCAAAGAAGAGGAGCCTCTGTCCTGTGTTAATAATTATATTTCCAACCCAAAGAAGAGGAGCCTCTGTCCTGTGTTTATAATTATATTTCCATCCCAACGAAGTGGAGCCTCTGTCCTGTGTTTATAATTATATTTCCATCCCAACGAAGTGGAGCCTCTGCCCTGTGTTAATAATTATATTTCCATCCCAACGAAGTGGAGCCTCTGCCCTGTGTTAATAATTATATTTCCATCCCAACGAAGTGGAGCCTCTGTCCTGTGTTAATAATTATATTTCCATCCCAACGAAGTGGAGCCTCTGTCCTGTGTTAATAATTATATTTCCATCCCAACGAAGTGGAGCCTCTGTCCTGTGTTAATAATTATATTTCCATCCCAACGAAGTGGAGCCCCTGTCCTGTGTTTATAATTATATTTCCAACCCAAAGAAGAGGAGCCTCTGTCCTGTGTTTATAATTATATTTCCATCCCAACGAAGTGGAGCCTCTGGCCTGTGTTAATAATTATATTTCCATCCCAACGAAGTGGAGCCTCTGTCCTGTGTTAATAATTATATTTCCATCCCAACGAAGTGGAGCCTCTGTCCTGTGTTAATAATTATATTTCCATCCCAACGAAGTGGAGCCTCTGTCCTGTGTTAATAATTATATTTCCATCCCAACGAAGTGGAGCCTCTGTCCTGCGTTAATAATTATATTTCCATCCCAACGAAGTGGAGCCTCTGTCCTGTGTTAATAATTATATTTCCATCCCAACGAAGTGGAGCCTCTGTCCTGTGTTAATAATTATATTTCCATCCCAACGAAGTGGAGCCTCTGTCCTGTGTTAATAATTATATTTCCATCCCAACGAAGTGGAGCCTCTGTCCTGTGTTAATAATTATATTTCCATCCCAACGAAGTGGAGCCTCTGCCCTGTGTTAATAATTATATTTCCATCCCAACGAAGTGGAGCCTCTGTCCTGTGTTAATAATTATATTTCCATCCCAACGAAGTGGAGCCTCTGCCCTGTGTTAATAATTATATTTCCATCCCAACGAAGTGGAGCCTCTGTCCTGTGTTAATAATTATATTTCCATCCCAACGAAGTGGAGCCTCTGTCCTGTGTTAATAATTATATTTCCATCCCAACGAAGTGGAGCCTCTGTCCTGCGTTAATAATTATATTTCCATCCCAACGAAGTGGGGCCTCTGTCCTGCGTTAATAATTATATTTCCATCCCAACGAAGTGGAGCCTCTGTCCTGCGTTAATAATTATATTTCCATCCCAACGAAGTGGAGCCTCTGTCCTGCGTTAATAATTATATTTCCATCCCAACGAAGTGGAGCCTCTGTCCTGCGTTAATAATTATATTTCCATCCCAACGAAGTGGAGCCTCTGTCCTGCGTTAATAATTATATTTCCATCCCAACGAAGTGGAGCCTCTGCCCTGTGTTAATAATTATATTTCCATCCCAACGAAGTGGAGCCTCTGTCCTGTGTTAATAATTATATTTCCATCCCAACGAAGTGGAGCCTCTGTCCTGTGTTAATAATTATATTTCCATCCCAACGAAGTGGAGCCTCTGTCCTGCGTTAATAATTATATTTCCATCCCAACGAAGTGGGGCCTCTGTCCTGCGTTAATAATTATATTTCCATCCCAACGAAGTGGAGCCTCTGTCCTGTGTTAATAATTATATTTCCATCCCAACGAAGTGGAGCCTCTGTCCTGCGTTAATAATTATATTTCCATCCCAACGAAGTGGGGCCTCTGTCCTGCGTTAATAATTATATTTCCATCCCAACGAAGTGGAGCCTCTGTCCTGCGTTAATAATTATATTTCCATCCCAACGAAGTGGAGCCTCTGTCCTGCGTTAATAATTATATTTCCATCCCAACGAAGTGGAGCCTCTGTCCTGTGTTAATAATTATATTTCCATCCCAACGAAGTGGAGCCTCTGTCCTGCGTTAATAATTATATTTCCATCCCAACGAAGTGGGGCCTCTGTCCTGCGTTAATAATTATATTTCCATCCCAACGAAGTGGAGCCTCTGTCCTGCGTTAATAATTATATTTCCATCCCAACGAAGTGGAGCCTCTGTCCTGCGTTAATAATTATATTTCCATCCCAACGAAGTGGAGCCTCTGTCCTGCGTTAATAATTATATTTCCATCCCAACGAAGTGGAGCCTCTGTCCTGTGTTAATAATTATATTTCCATCCCAACGAAGTGGAGCCTCTGTCCTGTGTTAATAATTATATTTCCATCCCAACGAAGTGGAGCCTCTGTCCTGTGTTAATAATTATATTTCCATCCCAACGAAGTGGAGCCTCTGTCCTGTGTTAATAATTATATTTCCATCCCAACGAAGTGGAGCCTCTGTCCTGTGTTAATAATTATATTTCCATCCCAACGAAGTGGAGCCTCTGCCCTGTGTTAATAATTATATTTCCATCCCAACGAAGTGGAGCCTCTGTCCTGTGTTAATAATTATATTTCCATCCCAACGAAGTGGAGCCTCTGTCCTGTGTTAATAATTATATTTCCATCCCAACGAAGTGGAGCCTCTGTCCTGTGTTAATAATTATATTTCCATCCCAACGAAGTGGAGCCTCTGTCCTGTGTTAATAATTACATTTCCATCCCAACGAAGTGGAGCCTCTGTCCTGCGTTAATAATTATATTTCCATCCCAACGAAGTGGAGCCTCTGTCCTGCGTTAATAATTATATTTCCATCCCAACGAAGTGGAGCCTCTGTCCTGTGTTAATAATTATATTTCCATCCCAACGAAGTGGAGCCTCTGTCCTGTGTTAATAATTATATTTCCATCCCAACGAAGTGGAGCCTCTGTCCTGTGTTAATAATTATATTTCCATCCCAACGAAGTGGAGCCTCTGTCCTGTGTTAATAATTATATTTCCATCCCAACGAAGTGGAGCCTCTGTCCTGTGTTAATAATTATATTTCCATCCCAACGAAGTGGAGCCTCTGTCCTGCGTTAATAATTATATTTCCATCCCAACGAAGTGGAGCCTCTGTCCTGTGTTAATAATTATATTTCCATCCCAACGAAGTGGAGCCTCTGCCCTGTGTTAATAATTATATTTCCATCCCAACGAAGTGGAGCCTCTGTCCTGTGTTAATAATTACATTTCCATCCCAACGAAGTGGAGCCTCTGTCCTGTGTTAATAATTATATTTCCATCCCAACGAAGTGGAGCCTCTGTCCTGCGTTAATAATTATATTTCCATCCCAACGAAGTGGAGCCTCTGTCCTGTGTTAATAATTATATTTCCATCCCAACGAAGTGGAGCCTCTGTCCTGTGTTAATAATTATATTTCCATCCCAACGAAGTGGAGCCTCTGTCCTGTGTTAATAATTATATTTCCATCCCAACGAAGTGGAGCCTCTGTCCTGTGTTAATAATTATATTTCCATCCCAACGAAGTGGAGCCTCTGTCCTGTGTTAATAATTATATTTCCATCCCAACGAAGTGGAGCCTCTGTCCTGTGTTAATAATTATATTTCCATCGGAACGAAGAGGAGCCTCTGACATGTGTTTTTAATTATATTTCCATCGGAACGAAGAGGAGCCTCTGACATGTGTTTTTAATTATATTTCCATCGGAACGATGAGGAGCCTCTGTCATGTGTTTTTAATTATATTTCCATCGGAACGAAGAGGAGCCTCTGACATGTGCTTTTCATTATATTTCCATCGGAACGAAGAGGAGCCTCTGACATGTGCTTTTCATTATATTTCCATCGGAACGAAGAGGAGCCTCTGACATGTGCTTTTCATTATATTTCCATCGGAACGAAGAGGAGCCTCTGACATGTGTTTTTAATTATATTTCCATAGGAACGAAGAGGAGCCTCTGACATGTGTTTTTAATTATATTTCCATCGGAACGATGAGGAGCCTCTGTCATGTGTTTTTAATTATATTTCCATCGGAACGAAGAGGAGCCTCTGTATATATTACACTTGTTAAAGTTGTAATTCCATAAAGTCCAGTTTGTATATGAAACAGCTATTTTTCAACACAGATGCTACGTCTTTATGTAAAATATGTCATTATACTTTTATGGACTATTTCGATCAATAAGCATGGTATTACATTTCCACACCATTAATATTTATAATAATTGTGTGTGCATTATGTATGATGATAATGTACTTGCCTGATATTAAAAAAGTTCACTTCTGAGTCGCAAAGGGACGTATCGATCAATCATTCAATTTGCAAAATTTAGGAGACGCTGAGAAACATCACTATACAAATATTGTAACGCAGCTATACAATGAAATTCATCGCGTTTTTTTTTAAATCAAGCAATATTGGAAATAAAATACAATTAGGAATATACCGGGTGGCCACTAAATAACTCGACTTGGAATTTGGAACGTGGATAATATAATAATAATAATAATAATAATAATAATAAAGAAGTTTATTTATCTCAAGGATATTACATGTATTCAGATGAAAACTAAGTTAAAAATAATATATGTATGTACCTATATAATTTATTATAAATTTCACTTAACACTAACTTAATGATCTAAGATACTTTTGAAGTTTTATTTTAAACATTGCAACAGAAGTAGAATTCTTTATGTCATTATTTAATATATTAAATTGGATGGGACCAGAATGAAATAAACTGTTCATGGAACTAGTTTTAGTGGTTGTGTCTACATAAATGTTATGCGCCTGCCGAGTACTATATTGATGAATCTCACTTACAAATGTTATTTGATCTCTTAAATAATTTGGCAATAAATCATTAACAATTTTATAAATAAAAATCATTGTATGCATATAGAAAAAAGTTTTAATATCAAACCAGTTTAATGTATTTAACATCAACTTAACATTTGTATACAAGTTACATTGTAAAATAACTCGCATTGCTTTGTTTTGAAGTTTTTGTAACCTATCAGTGTTTGTATTTGCAGTATATATTAATGAACAGCAATATATAAAATGTGGTAGAATTAAGGACTTATATATTGTCAATTTACTTTCAGTCGATATACATTGACTAATTCTTCTCAAAAAACCTATTTTTTTACCTATTTTCTTAGCTAAGTAGTGAACGTGATCATTTAGTTTCAGGTCCCCATCTATAACTAGCCCCAGATATTTAATATTTTTTACACGGTCTACATTTAGTACGTTTAGTTCTTTTAAAGAGTTGTATAAACAGTTGGAACCAATGAACATCCATTTAGATTTAATTTCATTTACCTTTAACTTATTTTCTTTTAATTTATTTGAAAGACAGTTTAATTCCGAATTTACCGTATTCATTAATGCATTAAGATCATTATGAGCGTAATAAATCAATGTGTCATCTGCAAACAGATGGATTTTACATTTTTCTAATAGGTGAGTAAGGTCAGAATCTGACAATTGTTTGTACTATTTCTGGTCTAACCGGAAGTGGCGCGAACTTTGTTATTTTTAATAGAACACCCTATTATATTTTTGCATTTTCCTATTTGTCATTAAATTAAGATTTTGGTGATATATCAGTTGGCGTAAAGTCAGAAGTACTACCCGTGGTCTAACCGGAAGTGACGCCAACTTTCTTATTTTAAACAGAACACCCTGTATATTTTGTATTTATCGTGAAATTCTGATTGCAGCGATATATCACAAATTGGCATTTTTTCTTAAATGATGTCAAAAATATGAAAAACTAAAAACACAAATAAGCCGTGCGGAATTTTATTTTTGAATTTAAGTATGCGTCAGATTTGACACACGGGCTTGTTTTATACAGATTTTGCATTTTTAAGAAATCATTTAAATTTCGTAATTGAATTTTAAATGAGAACTTATTTTTTTATACCATAGGGGCATACTTTCAGGTTACGTTTGGCCTGTTCATTGATCGCATTTCCCTATGCAAACTCCTAAACTAGTGGTAAAACTAAAATGATTGAAACGTATCTGCGCTCCAAATGATATTTTACGCTGTTCTGTTCGTCTTGCTGTACGCAAATTTTATTAGAAATCCTGCAAATGCGCTCCATATATCAAAAAGGTAACTTTACCATCAGGTACTCCATCTTTGAAACACATGTTAGTGAAACTTCCGGAAAACGCCTCCTGACACTTTTGCCTTTGGCTTTAAATTAAGTGTTCTTAGGTAGTTTGAAATGGAGTTCATCTTAGGAGGTATTAACTTGACTGTCACTGTAAGTTATTCTGAATTTGCTTTCATTATTTAACAGAACATGTCTAAAAGTTAAGCAGATGGAGTGGAAATATATTAATGTGTAATACAAGTTATAAGCGTTAGCTACAAGTTCGCTCCAAATAAACCAGTCGCTAAGCTTCAATATTAGCTCGTATCTTCGGCTCAACTTAGATACGGTCGGAATAGAACTCAATAATTGAGTCTAGTCACCTATATTTTGGATCGGTTTGAACAGTACACATAAAACTTATTATATAAAGTGTGTCCCCGAATCGACGCATGAAAAGGTGGAATAGGAGGAATTCTCATCTTCCGGGGATCCTTCGGGTAATTTGAACGACCTTCACCTTCTTATCCGAAAGCTTGGGGATGAAATATCAAACTTCGACTAAAGTGTTTTATTATTTTTTATTTTTTCAATTTTAAAGAAGAAACCCTAAATTTTCTTTATCTCTCTCTACCTCGCGTTTTTTGCCCGATATAAAAAATTTTCCAAAAAAAATACGATAGCAAAATGTAATTTATATAGAGGCCTCGCAGAGCAAGTTAAGCAGGGGCTGTTTTAAAACTATTACAAAAAACACAGCCGCACACAGCCCCGTAGGGGCTGTATTCGGCCCCGCAAGGGCCGCTTTTTTTTTCTATTTTTTTCTATTTTAAAGAAGAAACTAACTGTCTAACCACTTTTTTCCAGAAATCTTTAACTTTTTCCCACTAAAAAACCCCGAGATAATACAACTTAGGGTCAAGAGGGTCAGCCTCGCAGTCTACGGGTTTGGCTTGCCAACTAAGTTTTCTATTAAAATTGGATTTATTTGCTATTCCATGGCTAATATTTAGTGGCTATGGTAGACCAACGCCATACGCGTAATAAATGCTAGCTTAAAATATGGCGTTTTTTTGTAGCGAGAAAAGCACGCCTGGGGCTTCCTTTCTGCAGTTCAAATTTAATATATTTAGGCAGATGTTTTTGTGAATAGCACTATACGTTTTTAATGAGTTTCTACGGTGAAATTGCAAAGGTCAGAGGGTGAGCGCTTGTACTACAGTCAAATATTAATACAAAAATAGTGAAGAGAAGAATGGGAGACTAGGTAAACTGATTTATGCCGAATACACGTTAAGAAAGTCTAATTTACTTGGCTAATTTAACATTTAATGTCAAAGACAGACGGTGTTTCGTCTGCGACCCAACTTTGCGGAAATATTTTATATGCGACAGCCAATAAGAAAACTGTTTCCTGCTTCATATTCGGCAATGCGTTTATTTGGGTGTATACAGAAATCGTACTGATAAATTATTGAGGCCATTGCTTCAATATGTACCGAAGGCTTAACAGCTCTCTTGATATACGAGGTCAACTCATATAAGGACTGTCTCATCATATGGAAAGTTGAAAGTATATCGTTTATTATGGTGTAAAAAAATATGTTCCTATTTAAAATTTGTTTACAAAATTTAATTGTTTTCCATGACTGTTTGAAAATTCAAAATTAGCGGGAAGAACACGGGTTTTTAATTAGGAAGAACTTTGCATACATAGAGTGACAAAAACACGCCCTTGCGTTCAATTCAATGCCTACTACCTATAAATGCCAAGTTGTGACATATCAATGAAATCAGAAATTCATGAGACGAACAAGTTACTTCCGGTTAGATCGGAAGTAGCATTTTACATAAAATTATGTCAAATTCTGGCTCTAGTACCTATTATCCAGTTTCAAATTGCAGAAGTCTATCTTTCATAATAATCGCGTTATTCCGTAAGCAATAATTCCGTGACCACCCGGTATACAATAAGGCAACCTGTGTGCAGTTAGAATATTTTATTCTTTCTGTATGTATTACTATAAATGCAATATTCCGAGATTATTACACAAAATGGAGATTGAAACATTTTCAGTCTGTACCCATTATTTTGCTCCAGAGTAGCATTTATCCTTTCTTCATAATTCATAAAAGTTGCCATACAATTATACACTCGCCAAAACTTTAAACTTTTTTTATATTGCAAAGTTTTTCTGTGTTATATAAATGACAATAACTTTTGAAGTAATCAATTTTCAACATCGACTCCAAACTTATATCTTTTATATGAGTTTGAACGATCGATTCTTGCAAAAAATTGCTCACCATAACTCAACAGTTTTTCTAACGGGAAAATTATCACAAAAGCGTCATGGTCTTATGCACAATATATCATTCTTAAAATTCAGTAAGAACTGCTGCAAACTTACATATTTGAAATGTTTGCTAACAACACTAAGTAATGAAACTATGTAACGAAAGATGCTTTATAGTAGTTTACTCATTACAGTATTTGGTTGGATGTATATTATAATATTGTAGACACAGAAATTTGTGACTAAATACAATCATTTCTTAAATATTTTAAAAGGCAACTGGGATGTTTTCCTTTTCTGAAGCAAGTCGAAGCTAAATGAAAATTGGTAGCAAAAACAGTTAACACTCCATAAGAAACAATAAAAACGGCTCAAACACTATAAGGTGATTTAGACAAAATCAAAGTCATCAATTTCGTAAAGGCACAGGAGGTTACAAAGACTTCTGAGGAGGAAAGTCCAAAGAAACTACAGAACGCAGAACGCCTTTCAGTTTGATCTGTTTGACTCAGATCTAGTTGCCCTGGTGGAAATCTGCATTATACTCTAATGTATCGACTTCATCGGAGTTAAGGGTTAAAAGTCTCGCATCTGTTTAAGTAAGTGATGGACGACCAAGTGAGAAATTTAGGGTAATGTGTCTAAGCAGCGCTTTATAAATAGGAGCTTTTCAACGATTCTTCGACTTCAATTTAGATATCATTAGGTAGATACTTTCGATGATATTGGTAAAGAAGAAATCGTTTTACTTTGAGCAGGTCATGATGGAGGATGTGTGTTTGTACGGTTTTATTTTAACAAAATTGGCATTTTGTTTTGTGGTAATAAATTTGATGGATGTGTTTTTACTACCCTTATTATCAGAAATAAAAGAGATATTAGACGAGCGTACATTTTATCGACATTAAAAGTATTCAAGCATATATTTACGTGGAAGCTGGAAAATTATAACATCGGAATTATGACAGCAACACGTAATAAAGTTGTCTATAATACAAATAAACCATTGTCGAGTCGGTTCGTTATTGTCGAAAACTTCACTCCAGAGGCGAGTTTATGTACTATCATTTATTCAGTTCGAGAGAGACGGGCACAAATCATTAAAATATACACTTTGAAGCTAAACTGATAAAAATGTTGTATACAATGTAACAAATCCCTGTGGAAAATAAGACATGTCTGTATAACATCATTCATTATTTAAATTTTTTCGTTACTTGAATATGCTGGAAAATTCAGCAAAATCCGAAAAGTGGTTTGTTAACTTTTGTTTTATATACTAATTATCAAGTTCATAAGTGGCGGAGTCGGGTTACGAAGAATAAACACTTTATCATTACTAATTTAATTATAATTTTAGTTATTTTCTCAATTACAGCTGGGAACTGCAGTAGAATTAATTAGGTGCAAGCCTGTTGATTGAATTTTTTTCTTCAAACAGTTTTAATATAAAGCAAACTGAACCAACCCAAGAGCGCAAGAGTTTTACATATTTTTTAGGAGTAATATTTAACCATAGTTTTATTTAATCTATATCTTCAATTACCGTATAACAAGGTTGGAATGATTTGTCTAGTCTAGTAATATAAAGATCATATTTATTCTTAATATTTTTTTAATTCTTAGATTAGCGTTGGCCTAATTCCGCTACTGAGGCAAGGAAACTAGGAAATTTTATCGGACTTTACCTTTGTCGAGTAGATGTTACGCTTGTCTGAAACATCTAATAAACAAATCAAAATGAAATTTTACTAATTTGATACCTTTTCTAAAGCCTGTTCAGGAAAAATCGACGTTAAATTTTCTAGGTCACATAGTAGCTGTGGAGGTCCATAAATTCCTTCTTTCCTTTTTTTGAAATAAGATGTGTTGCACAAAACATCAAGTGTGTGTAAGAATGCGAATATTGTACTTCAGCATTTGCAATATTTTGCCTCGACAAATTCAGTCGTTTTGTGACAGTGCTGGAGGGAACATGAATTGGTCACGATCCTTGCTCAAGTAAACTAACTCTACTTTTCCACTATCGAGTCTCACGACGGACGAGCAAATATCAATAAATCACCTTAAGACTTGAGTGTTTTGACTTACTTTTAAAAGCACTCCTCAAATAGATGACGACTGGACGTACTGGAGCCTTTTAGATTTTCATGGATTTGATGACGTTATAATGTACATTTAATTAATACTAGAGCAAATTGCCACATCGTTACAAATCGTGTCATTTGCCATGGTTAGAGGTGCCGAGGGACATGGTTGGAACAATGGTCAGATGGGTGTTTTAGAATTGCACACTGGGGCAAGTTTGCCAGCTCTGCGGGGGAGAGATATAAACCTCTCTAGGTGTAAAGGGTCCAAATGGGCATATTTGTCAACTGTCTGGGTATATACTCCTATTGATTGTTACATTCGGTTCCTACGAAAAACGACAGTATCTGGTCGGTGCTTAATAAAAGGCTTTATAGCTTTATAGATATTAACGTCTAATTGGAAAATGTTCAATATATGCATGGGAAATTGTAACTGTTTACCAAAAATATTATATTTTAGTAGCTTTTGATTCGTTGTAGCAGCAGGGATAAATTGGAAGTTGGATTCTAAAAATCTCTGTTTATGTGGAGGTGAATAACCTACAGGTTTTATTGGTATTTAAAAAGTAAAAATAAAAGTTTTTTAATTTGAATTGGTACGCTATTTTTGTTCTTGACTATTTATCTTTGAGTTTGACACATTTTTCCAATTTGGAATTTTTTTTGAGGCTCGTGGAGGAAGAACGCTCAGTATGAGGGGAAAGGAGGGTGCTCTGGAATGTCCCGAAAGGTTCTCGAACGAAAACCGGATGTAAATCGGACAGAAAACAGGCTGTTAATCGGTTTGTAAGGGAATTTGCAATTTCTTCTCAAGAAACCAGTTTTACGTCTAGGATTTGAGCTCAGGATCCCAGGGTTAAAGTCAACTATGGGTTGCCTTGTCATAATACGCAAGGATAATTTCGTAATATGGCGACAGATTGCAAAGAATATTGATTGCATTTTAAAGAAAAGGTTTATCGAAAACGAAAAATATATTTATAATACAAAGTTGACTTTTAGATTTGTTGAGGAAAGTTAGGCAAGAATTCTCCCGGGCTTGGTGCATATCTTAAATACAAAGCAACACCTGTGACCATATTTTGTGGAAAGGACACTAAGTTTGAGAGAAGACAATTTTGTTCTTAAAAGTAAGAATCTATAATCAATAGAGATGTATTACATAAAACCTGAAGTGGCGGCATTAAGGCGGAATGTTTGATATATGAAAAGTTTACAGAAAAATAATTTGTTTAAAATACTTATTATTTTTCTTATATGTGGTAAAAGCTGTAGAAATGCTAAGTTAAGCTAAAAGAATTTTGTATTTGAAAATGCCAGTTGTGTTGAAAATTAATTCACTTAAAAGTGTTAATTTAGTTATCCAAACAATTGGCATTTTTTAATAAAGATTCATAATTGTAGTCCTGCCTTGGATAAAATTAATAAAAATCACTTTTTTAACGTAATCAAGAATTGAAGGCTTGCGCCATTTATTCTAGGCTACAATGCGTGAAAATACAGAAATGGGAAGTTCTAAAATAAAAATTAAAGTTGCAATTTCAGAGACAAAGCGTTGGGAGTAGGATGAGCATAGTACTAAGTCAACCAAAGTCCAAGGGGAGACAAAGGAAACACTTGCAAACAGATGCCATTGAAAATGTTCCAGTAGCACAACATTAATTAGATTGTTGTAGCTACTAGTGTTAGCTGTACTTTCTGTTACATTTACAAGTCATATTTTAAACCAAGTAATAAAATAAAAATAGAAGCACAAAACAGTTCAAATAACTGTAGCTTTAGCAAGGAAACAAATCATAATATATTAACGGACTAACAAATCATTATTCACCAAATGAGTCTAGGGGCGGTAGTAATTAAGAAGTGCGTGACTCGGAATCAATCAAAATATATTAATTGAAACACCCGTGTATTAACACTTATTACCACTACCTTAAAGTTATTAGGTTTTTGGTGTAATATTTAGATTTCGTATAAGATAGCTGCGAGTTAAATTCTATACATGTCGTTATAATTTATTATCGCAATTTTTCTTTTGTTGAATTTGGTGGTAAAAATAGACCCAAAATTTCTTGCAACATTTCCATAATAATTTCCTTAACTAAATAAATGTGCGTGATATTAATTGAGCGACTGTTTGTGAGTTTAATACGTTGGTAACCACAAATAATTATTTACTTTACAAATGGCCCATCATTTTAAATATTATATGCTGCAGCACCCTGTACATGAATTTCATAATCAAAACTAGTGCAACAAAGTAGCTTCACATGTTTATGTTTTGATAAGTTTAATAGTAATTTAATGCAATCATTTTTACAATTGCTCAGTTTGAAAAGTTTTGCTAACGAGAGAAAACTCGCGACCGTAGGTGGAGAAATGAGGTGTTAGAATTAGTTGTTTCTTTGGGTTCGTAGAGGCAAGACGCCTCAAGGGTTACCCCTTCAGGGCCCCTCAGGTTAAAGTGCATTCTCCTCCCCAGGTTACTCTGACCCCCGTTGTAAGTAATAATATTTTCATAATCGTTATTGTCTCTTTATTTCAATAAACATTATTATTGTTGGAACCTTACCTAATGTTTTAATTTACTAAATACCACCCTTATAAATAAAACCCTCTCGTGTGCCAAGCGAGTCATTCATATTAAAGTATTGTACTTCTTAATATAACGTATGCCAAGCGAGTCTACAATTTAGTAAAATAACTATATTAGAGTGTCTTAGTATTTATCTCAGTAAAATCAACCCCTGAGTCACGACATATGGTAGAGGTATTTAACCCCCAACGTAACATAGTTAAACCAAATCGTGACAATATGTAACGAGAAATTTTTAGTATATTTTATTACAAAGTTTTTTTAAAGAGCACTAAGATCAGGTCTCGTGATCTTAAAACAGTTGAAAAATTTGATAAACTGATAAATTGATAAATTGGCAAATGGATACATACATAAATGGATGAATAGATGAACAGATGAATAAATGAACAAATGGATAAATATAAGACCTATGAATAGATTAATAGATAACCAGATAAATAATGAAGAGGAAATAGTACAGCAGCTCTTCCCAATAAGAGACGACAGGTGAGACCAAATAGCAAGAGTAAAAAGGGTAGATCCTTTCACACAAGACGAATTAAACCAGGTGCTATATAAGAATTAAAAGTTGGAAAAGCCTCAGGCCATGATGGTATTCTTACATCAAAATCCTCAAGACAGCACCAATCTGGCTCCTCGGCATCTTGAGCAGGCCATTGAAAGGGCAAAATTTCCCAAATAACTGGAAAAAAAGTTATTCCAAAACCAAAAAATGTCGATAGAAATTGAAAGAGGAGAAGTTCTCGATATTACAGCTGGAGTACCGCAAGGCTCGGTACTCGGCCAAACATTGTGGAACATTGTGTACGACTGTGTTCTGAAAGAAAAAATGCCGGAGAGAACCTGGATTGTGGTCGCTGATGATATCGCTGTAGTATTAGTGGCAGACAGAGCAGCAGTATCCAAGGCAAACGACGCATTGGAAATTATAGATGTGTGATGAATAGATGAAGAGATTGGATAGATGAACAGATTCATAACAAATTTTAAATCATTTTTTCGCAGATATTTAATAGAAAGCACCAGTTTTGAAATCACATAGTTTCTCTTCAATATAGGAATATTCGTAGTCAGAAAACTAAGTACTTGATTTAATAAAACGCTCCTATAGAACTTGAGGACTACAATATCTCAGCAAAAATGCATAATGCTGTAAACGGAATAGGATTGGAAGAACGTTTGTGGTAAAAGAAGTAGCTTTGAGGTAGCCTTTCATAATACTAATAGTCAATAAAAATGATAGAGAGAGAGAAGAGATTTCAAGCCGTCGACGGTAAGATTACTCCAGAACAGTTACGTTCCAAACTGATCATTACTAGGTAAGGAGCACTGGAAGACCACGACTGGAAAGAGAGCTCATTTGCTACACAGATGGACCTATTAGGGACGAGGGAGCAAAAGTTTCTTTACTTTTAAGGCTGGGAATCTTACAAAAACTAAAGCAAAGGTTATCGTGAAGAGATGGCATGGAGGAATGGAAAATAATGAGTTTTAGATGACCAAGGTGCTAAATCCTCACCCATTGTCAATTTTGTGAGATGGGAAAATTACCTACATAGAAGATTGTGATAAGAAACCATGGCGGAATGGAAGATAATGAGATTGTAGATGACCAAGGTGTTAAATCCTCGCCCATTGAATCAATTTTATGTTTATCATTTTAAAATGAAACAAACAAGTGAAGTCAACAAACAGTCCTTCGCATCAGGGTTCAACAGTCTATCAGCTTTAGTATCAGTGCCTTGTACCAAATATGATATTATTATTATGTCACATAATTTATGAGAAAGAAAATGAAATGCAACAAATCTTTTTTCGTTGCCCTGTGAAGGTTCTGCATAAAAAAAGGAATACCATAAAATAATCCTGTTTTGTCGAGATCTATCGACTGTTAGGATTTTGTGTATTAAAAGTGAATCACCCTGTGCAATAATTTTTAATGCAGTTAAGTAGGAGCTCATGCAATTCAGTTTGTTTTAACATTCCCATTAACGTCTCTATTAAGGCAATGAAAACTGTAAAATATGTATATTTTTATTACCATTTAAGTTTATCTTAAATAGGCCCTGCTAAAATTCAAACCACCGATTTGTGCATAATTTAGGTACAGAAATTACCCAGTGAATTTACAATTTAAGGCGTTTCTTTTCAGCCTCCCTTATTGCTTTCGTTTCGCAATAATCAAACGCTGGTCCTCTTTCACCCGTTTTTATAATAAATGGCCTAATTCGCTGGAGATATACAGTTATTTCTTTGCAGGTTTATGCTTCTTTGGGTTCAGACAGCTTTTATTTTATCACTTAATTAGTTCAAAGTCAAGGATTTTATTGCTACTAAAAGGTAACTAACGTTAAGTAATGATGGTCTAGTTGACGTAGTAATTAGTAAATGAAATTTTACGTACAGCGTGCATCTCTATAGGGACTTAATTAATACACTACACGAAGAAAAATAGAAGAATTTAGAATTTTTATACAGTCGAACTGGGACCGAAATTCATAGCCTCAGCGAATTAACACAACACGAAAAGTTCTCAATACATGCTTTACATTTATCTGTTACTCTTAAAGTTTCAGTGCCCCTCAAGGATCAAAACTAGTGCCTCTCTTATTCGTAATATTTATTAGCGATATAGCTAATGTTCACGATCTACAGTACACAGATTGAGCTTGAATTGCTTGTAGTATCACTTAGATTGTGAGAGGTTGTAATTATGATGAAATTTGGTTAAAAATTGGAAAGTGAACCCAGTTCACTTGTGATTAAACACGATCGTCCTGTTTCATTTGTTTGAAAATATGATTTGACAATACCGCTGTTTTTTAGCCTAAATTATCGATATCGATGACGTCACAAAGAAAATTATTACAGAAGGTAAAAATTATAGTTCATGCGTTTTTCTATATTCTTGGTAAATATTTTATTCCAACGTTCACATGTCCACATGCTGCTTTACTAAAATTTTCAATAATAATAAAATACTTACCCATCGCATGAACCATTCCATAGTAGTTATCTGTGCCTGAAAGAATAAAAATAATTACACTTACAATTTACTTACATACATATACATATAATTAGTGCCAAATTTTATATTCGTAAAAAATATTCCGCACCTTTGTGAAGTAAAATTTAAAAGAGGCTTTGCTCTTAATCACAAGAATCAGTAAAGGCAATTTTAATTAGTTAATTTATTTTTTTAAACTGGATGAAAATTTAGGCTCTTAAAATTCTCTTTGTGTAAACATAAGCCTTTGTTTTCGCCGTGCCATTCATATTTAAGGAGTTCTGTGAATATGTACTTAACTGAATTAAATGTGTGTAATAGGTATAATGAGAGTTGCCTATTTAATGCACGCCTTCTCTTTCTGAAGGATTGGCTTGTTCTAGTCTACTTGAAATCTCATCGAAAATGAATCAATCTAGTGGCTTGAAAAGCTGGGAATCGAGAACAGCGTGAGGCTGGAAATGTCTTTCTTATCCTGCGCAAAGGAACTGCATAATTTTTACTTATTCGTTCCCCATTCAAGCTTCTATTATGATAAAACAAGGCAATGTTGTTTCGGCCTTTAGTTTTAATTAAAAAATTTAATTTGAGAAAACTCGTTTAATGTTCTTCCTCTTTGGATATTTGCTAATAGAACGGAACAACTTATTTATTTCGAAAGTGATTACATTTATAATTTATAAATAAAATCGATAAGATTTCTTCTTAATTACCCGCTGCCTACATCCAGACGTCTACGCAACAGAATACAATACAATTTATAAATAACTTAGAAATTGCAAAATATTACTCATCTGAAATTTTCAGCAGCGAAAATCTTAAACGTGCTTCACATCGCAGAGCCAACAGTTTATAATTTATATGAATTGGAAAATGGGAGACTCATGTAATATGAAGAATAGATGTTGAAGGAAAGTATTAGTTTAATTTGCATGGAAAATATAACGGCAGAATTTTTTTTTTGTCTGGTGTGTCTTCTTCATACCAGTAAGGGTGGAAAATCACCAGTGCTGTATAAAGAACGCCGCTGCTATATTTATCCTAAGAAAAAGTTTGGCCGATTTGGTAGCGAATTTTAATACTAATGTGGTTACTGTAGTCGGAATTGTACGTTCAGTGTTTTCGTTTTACATCAACAGTTAATTTTCGATTCTGATTGGTTTCATCCCTTATTCTCCATTGATAATTTTATACCACTCTGCTGCCGAAGTGACTAAACTGGCAAATAATTGAGTCATTTAAAGAGGAAACCTATTTCACTCTAATATAACGTGACGAGTTTTTTTGTGACAATGGAAATTATTGGCGCCGCAGGAAATAACCGTTTGTATCCTAACGATTTCGCTTCGAAGATTTGATAATAAGTCATTAATACGAAATATAAAATATATATTACCCAGTGATCTTAGTTTAAAAGTAGCTAGGTACCTTGAATATATTTCGAGCTAAAATATCATTAATTAAATATTGTAACTCATGTACCGGGTGGCCACGAAAGTATTGGCTATGTAATAAATCATTTATTATGAAAGATAAGCTTTCTGAAACTTGAAACGTAGATGGGTCACTAAAGCCAGAACCTGACATAATTGCGCAAGAAATACTACTTCCGGTCTAACAGGAAGTTACATTACCTTTACTATTTTAAATATATTTTTGCATTTTATTATTTGCCATGAAATTCTGATTTCAGTGACATGTTACAAGTTGGCATTTGTGTAAAAAATGGCGGCGGAAATGTGGAGAAACTGAAAACACAAGTGGGCCCCTACGAGAACTTTTTTTTAATTTTTATAGGAAGTAGGCATTGAATTTGACATATGGGCGTGTGTTTTGTTACTCCATGTACGCCAAGTTCTCTTTAATTCTCTCTAATTAAAGAATTAAAGAATCGTGTCTTCTCCGCGGATTTTGCATTTTCTTAAATTTATGAAAAACAATTAAATATTGCAAAGGAATTTTTTTTTGCAACATAAGAAAGGGCATATTCAGTTATTATTTGATACGAATTATGCCCAGATTTGTCAAACACTCGGAACCCCCCCTTAATTTCATTATTTTTTGATAAAAAAAAAATTTAAACAAAAGTTTTAGGGCATTCTATGAATTTTGCTACCATATTCAATAGTATACAGGGTGCCACATAAAAGCCGGCCAAACCAAATTTAAGTTTTTTTAAATAGAACACCCTGTATATTTTTGAATATTATGAAAGTCCGCGTCTTCCTGATTTCAAAAATGTATAAATATGTTGACATTTACTGTGGCCATTTTCGATATACAGCGGCTTCTATTTATATAAAAATCGAATGAAAAACAGTATGCCATTATTTTCAAAAACAAAAGGTTATAATAGAAAATGTATTGAAGAAAATGGGGGACATGTTGAAAATTTATTACAATAATTTTTTAATCTTTAGTATGTATAAAATCTTGTTATTAATATATTTTTCGTACTGTTTTTGTTTATTGCAAAACTGAAATATTGATCTAACCAATAATAATTATGCATAGATATAATAGTAACCGTCAACATATTATACATTTTTGAAATCGGGAAAACGAGGACTTTTATACTATGCAAAAATACACAGGGTGTTCCATTAAACAAAACATAAGGTTGTTTTGTACAACTTTTATGGTATATGGTTGTAAAAAAGTTCATAGAATGCCCTAAAACTTTTACTTTTTTTATCTCAAAAAATAACGAAGTTAAGAGGGGGTACATTTATAACTAACGACCATGTACGTAGAGTAACAAAAAATACGCCCAAGCGTCAAATTCAACGTTTACTTTCTATAATATTTAAAAATTAAATCCCGCAAGGGCCTATTTGTGTTTTCAGTGTTTTCGCATTTCCGACACCATTTTGTAAACAAATGCGAACTTGTGACATATCGCTGAAATCAAGATTTCATAAGGAACAATAAAATGTAAAGACATACAGGGTGTTCTATTTAAAATAAGAAATTTGGCGTCACTTCCGGTTACAGCGGAAGTAGAATATTAATCCGTAGGCAATACTTTCGTGGCTACCCGGTATAGTGACAGTTGCATTCTATATATCGTAAAAGTCAGGGCGCTGCGAACATGCGCATTAGCGGGAGGTATTTACATTTGCCCGCTATCTACTAACGAAGAGGGGTCGCCCGTCGTTAATGACCTCCGATTTTTGTTACGCCATGTTGTATCAAAGGCTCGATTAATATAGAAACAAGTGAGATCCGACCCCGCCCGTATGTAAATATTAGAAATATACTTACTAAACATGCCTAAGCCCTAGGCTCGGCAATGGCCGTGTGTGAATTAAGCTTCCCCGTTTGAACTCTCGTGATTTTTACTGTATAAAATAGATGCTCAAATGAATGCTGATTATATAAAGGTTATTCAGATGATTAGACGCTTGGCTAATGTCCCACGGTACCCTTGGAGGCAGGTTGTATTGTTTACATTAAACCGCTGCTGTTTTACGTATCTTGTTTGTAAATTTAAGGCAATAATGAAATTGTCGATTTTATGATCGCTTTTACTCCACTCGTAGGATTTTGTTTATGTTCCCTATTTTGTAAATGGGATTACATTTTATTCGAATAATCAACTCTAAAATAACTGTAGATTTACCTCTGCCAATGGGAAATGTATAACTGTTCCCGAAGGAATTTAAATACAAATTGTAAATATTTTAGGTTTTGACTACTGAGCGAGTAATGTGAATTCATTAAAAATTTACGTTCTCCGCAAGAGGATTAATATTGCTAGTGGTAAACTACATTAACTTCAGCTACTGCGTCTTGGGAGAACAACTTCACATGCAACAACAAGCTTCACTAGTCGTCGAGGATATGTTTGGAGTAAATATTAGAAAGCGTGATTACATATGCACAAAATATTAATTAATAATAACAATAACAGGCCCTTTGTGGCGAAGCCGAACAAATGAAAGTCTGCCTGGTTATTGGGCTACACCGGGAAGAATCTTAACCACTAATCGGAGTTCTAACATTTAATTATCCTTGGCTTGCTGTGAGGCATTCAGTCAGCTGAGGCGTGAAACCCTTGGCGCCGGGAATCTTTGGAGAAGAAGATAAGCTCTCTCGTGTGGAAGAACATTCTTAAAAAGAACAGGGAAGTTTGAAAAGGGTGCAAGGGGAACAAGTGGTTAAGGCCACGGCAGGGGGCATCTCAGGGTCCATTTGGGGTGCACTTTTCAGATGCCAGCTACCTGAAAACTGCTTGGACTGCTATGTGGGAAACGTTATATTCTATTCCATTATCTGTTAAATATTTGGGTTTGTTTTACATTCTATGTACTCGTAGTTATTGCCGGTTAGATTTGGACGATGTTTTCATGTTTTTTGCCCTGGTTTCCCCCATTAATAAAGGTATTTCCAAATATTGGTTCTGACGTTTTAAAAAGTTTAAGGAAACTGAAAGGTTTTTAATTTTAAAATTATACTCGAGCAAATATTTGCTGAAAATCTGATTAAGTTCCATTTAATTTTATGAGTGATAAAACTGCAAAAAGGTAGCAGATATAAATAATTATTTTACAGCCCAGCATGATTAATGTTTGTGTAGTAAAACCTAATACGGTAATATTTTAGCTCAGCAAATAAACTTTTGTATTTATATCTTTGCGTGTGACTTTGTTCGTTAATCTAAACGGACAGCTCGTAGTAATTAAAACTCTTTTATTTTCTCTACGTGTAGGCTCAAGTGGGGTATTTATTAATGGTTCATCTTCGACAAGATAAATAATAGAAATGACATTCTGATTTCACTACAGATATTTGAAATCGAGGGCATATTAATTCTGATATTGCGTGAGAGGGGAGACACAAAATTCGGGTCAATTTTGATATTAATTTGTCTCTTTGTATAAAGTATAAATAATTGTTCTCACTAAAATATTTAATTTAAAATAAGCAACTAAAAAATTAATTATCTGTAGCATATTTAATTACCCTAAATCGATCTATGTTGCATTTTGGGAAGCAACAAAAGTAATATTGTATTAAATCATTTCGAAGCATTATCACCCTCCCTGGCGTATTATGGATCACAACACAATACGACAACTATATGACTAAAAGTTACAGATTATTACAAAGTGGTACAATGATAAACTAACTGTCCTAATGATGATTGATTACAGTCAAGCATTTGATATGCTTAACAATGAATTATTTTGTTCTAAATTAATGTACCATCGTTTTCAAGATAACTGTGTAGAGATAATTTAATCGTATATAAATGATTGTCACGAAACACACGAAATACAAGCAGAGACATCTTGTCACTTCTGTCATCTATAAACAGGCGTTGAACAAGGATCAATGGCAGGACCTCTATGGAAAGCCGTTGAGAATGTCATGTAGGTCAGAGGGTTCATTTAGAAATGACTGAGTAATTTGGTAGACTTTATAAGAGAAAAGGGACAAACAAAAAAGGTATTCCTTGGAGCAAAAGTCTTCACACAATACTATAGATTTAAACTCTTTCAAAATACTAACCAGCCACTTTATTGATGGTCTATAGTGAAGCTCCAGTTAATAAAATAACAGAATTCATGACAGTCAAGCCAACTAACCCCTAGCAACCCCAACTTTAAAATTTCAAATGGAACTACCCTACTTCTAACACATCATTTTAAAGCCCTTTCCATTGCGAATACTCTGATGCATCGTTTTTGAGAATCGGTTAAGATTTGACAGTTATTGGCTAAAAACGAAAAGTTGACAAACCTACATTCGCGTACTAATTTCTACACAAATGCCCACCAATTATAAGCTTTGTATCTACTACACAAACCACATTACTTTTTTTGATGTGTCGATCAGTTTACCAAAGAAAAACAGTCTGAAATTAAAAAAGCCGAAGCAAAACAAAAACAAGTTTTGTTTAATGTATTGCTCAAAATGACCCCGTTAACCGGCAAACAATAAAACAGTCTGTTTTCAAATTCTGTTCGAACATTACTAAAGTCATCCGGTGGGATTAATCGGCATTCTTCCACAGTTCTCTGACGCAACACCTCTAGTGTTTCAGGCTGCGTGGCGTATACTCGCGATTTGAAATAGACCCACAGGAAAAACTCCAAGGGGGATAGATCAGGTGATCTTGGTGGCCATTCGACCAATGCAACGCCCTGGGAAATGGTCATCCAAAAATTGCAGCACAGCAACAGTATAGTGAGCACCATCTTGTTGGAAAGTTATTTCATTTTCTATTAAATTATCATCACTCTCTAAAATTTCTGTCGTGTCTTCCAATAATTGTAAATAGGTGTTCTCATCGAGATTTCCTTGAATAAAAAACCGTCCAACAAGTTGGTTGCCCAAAATTCCGGCCCAAACATTCAATTTTTGAGGAGTCTCAGTATGAAATTAAATGAGGATTAGTAAGACTCCAATAACGACAATTGTAGAGAATATTTGGGTTCAGTAGAAGTCGCTCACTAAAATATTCGCAAAATTGGGTACGACGATCAAAATCATTTTCATGTAACTCTTGAACCAGCATCATTTTAAATGGATGAAACTTGTATTTTTTCAAAATTCGATGAACACTTGAACTGTATTAGCCAGAAGCTTGAGACACCACTTTGATCGACTGATTATGGTCCATCTGCAAGTGATCCAAAACTGCCACTTCAACTGCTTCATTTCGAACTGGACGATTTTATGTAATTCTTATAAGGATTGTTTTACACCAGGTGTATTAGCGATAGTTTTCTTCAGCAACTGAATGTCTCTGAATCTCAGATTGTGGGAAGTCTGCGTGCAGCCATGAGTCAATGTCTTATTTTCTTGTTAATATTGAGCTCTAAGAGGCCCGATATTTAGTAAATCATATTCCCGTAGTTGAAAGTGTTTCGACGCAATTAATCATAACATTAACGCTAATTGTAATTGATTGCTTTATGAAATCAAATAATCCTGAAACACAAGTCAGCTGCCTGTACGCATATTAAAGGTTACATGCTATTTTAAAAAACACATGCAAGTTCCACGTTTGTTCCTAACGTCAAAGGTAGAATTTAAATTTCAATTTTTTGGTTCATTTGTGATGAAAAATTGAATTATCCCAGCGTTGACACCAGACATGTGAGCTTCCATTAAAATTATACCAAAGCATTGTGTTGTTGGATTTGAGCGTTGAGCGGCTAAAAATTGTTTAATTTTTCATCTAAATGTGTGGGTTTAAGTGAATATTATTATTCCAAAATAAGTCCGGTTACGAGACAAATTTGGTTTTTGTACGCAATGACGTTAAATCATTAATTGTGTTTCTTTTGTGTACCCACGTTACCTTAAAACTACGTCTATATATGCAGTCTATGAAAATGAAATATTGGTTATTAAATATTTAGCTATATAACCCAATTATACCGCTACATTTTATTTTATTACATTATTCATTTATGAAACAATATCAGAGCCAAATGGAATCCGTTCAAAACGTTTTGAAATCAAATTAATAGCGGCTAGGTTTCAATAAAACAACTAATAATTTAATTAATGTGCCATTATTATTTACACAATTATATTATGTATTATTAACAGTAATACACCGGCAGAATGAATAATATTCTGAAGACAGGGTTGAATAGATGAAGCAGTAGTTTTTGGGGTTGATTCTCTATTTCTACTTCGATAAGAATGAACAATAAATAATTTCTAAGGAAAAATCACTTAGATATATGAAGTAAGGAATACATTCATTATTTCTCAATGCGAAACTATTGTGGAAACATCCTCGGACAGGTCGATTTTTATTTTGAGTTGCGCATCTTCTGCTTTGTTTTTTTAGCTATGACGTCATCGCTACTTCGGTTGTGACGTTACCTACTTCTCTTTAAATGGAACACCCTGTATATTCTTTCATTTTTAGAAACTCTATGGAAAGCTGATTTTAAATTAGCTACTTCAGGTGTAGAGTTCAGTAGTTTGGAGCTAGAGATATTTGAAAATATTATTTTTTGAATTGAACAATTCTTGTTTTAATTGTGATATTTTGCGAAATAACTTAAAGAATTAACTAATAAAATGTTCGAATTAAAAACCCTCTTGTGCCTGATAGTATTCCAAACGATCAATGAATTGAAATGAAACTTTATTTCTAGTTTCTTGAGAAATGTTGTTACATTTTAATCTAATTTTGTTTTCAGTTCTCCAATATTTTCAGGTTTAGATTTGCACACTACGTTTTTTAGGTGACCCCTACGAAAAAAATCTAGCAGGGTAAGATCTGGTGGGCTTGGTGGCCATTCAAGACTACCACGTCTTCCAATCCACCTATTTGGAAATACTGAATCAAGATATCTTCGAAGAGCTAATGCATAATGCGATGTTCTTGCTAAAACTATAAGTTTTCATCAGGTGTTTTACAATAATTGTTTCTACTTAGAAGTAAGGTCACTAAGTAGAGATTAGATATTCTTTTATAAATTGTAGATATCTTGGTCGATTTATAGTGTCATCGAAAAAGTCTTTGAAATCAACTTTCCATTGAGGTTAAAAAATTGGAAAAATATGCAGGGTGTTTCATTTAAAAAAAGCAGATGACGTCATAATGAAGCAGCGATGACCAAAGTGTGCTATGGAAATAAGTGAAACATACTGACATATTAGATGTAAAAAATAAATAGCAACATTACTGAATTATTTAAATAACAGAATTCATAGCGTTAAAAGCAACACCAATATAAATATATTAAATTTAATACTTTTGTTATTATTATGCCTATTTAAAACTTAAATACAGTTGTAAAAACATGTATTGTCTATAATATGTAACTTCCATTAATTACACTGAGTTTCTGTAACAAATATCTCAATTTTACTGTATGCCTTAAATGGTGCCTAATCACGATTTGTGTTTCCGCCATTAAGTGCTAAATTGAAGACAAATGAATAAAAACTACCCTCTTTCTGTTAAGCGATTACTTTGATTGTACGGAAATAACATTTTCTGTTGCCAAGGAAAAACATTGTTAGTTCAAATGGCAGTATATTTATTTCAAAAGTACATTTCGTGTATAGATTTAGTCTGATTGAAACGCCAACGAAACTTAAATACAATGATAGGTATATATATATTTTATTATTAACTACGTTCACTCTACATCAAAAGTATGCCGTGGGTGCAGGTTGATGATGATGTGTAACGCAATTCTTGACTTTATGTCAATCGAAGTATAAATAGATCTTAATTCAGGAAACTAAATTTTCTTACAGCTGACTTAGTCAGAAAGGTCCTATTCCTTCTTAGGACTATGGAACTAGCAGTAGAATCTTTAATTTAGCTTCTAATTTGGGTCTACCACTTTTTGGCAAATCTTATGATCGGTTTCGCAAATTTCATCTCGCTTACAGTAAACCGACTAATTGGGTCTCTATTTCGCATTTTTTAAGTGACAAGTTCGCAGCTGTCAATTAATTTTGCCATTAATATTCTAAACTTGAGTGAATTAGCAATGATACATCCAAACTATACGTCATAACTTAAAACATGATTTCACCCTGTGTAAACGTTAATTTTAAAATAAAAATCAACATGTCCAGAATGTTTCTTACAAATAAAATAGTTTTTTATCGAATTTGTTAGCGCCTAGTAAAATGGAGTTGCAGTACAAACTATCCTATTGTCAGAGCTGGGTAAGAAAGAAATAATACATTTCCTTGTGACACTATCACGCATTTGGAAGAAGCTTACTTCGCAAAGTAAAAAGAACAACAAGTATACTTTCGATCAATCAACATACCTCTCCATATTATCAATCACTCTCTTACACCTAAATAGCATCTAGTGCCCGTTTTTTTACTACACTTTTTATACATCGTGTCCTGTTTCAACCCAATTTCTCCACTTTTAATCTAGATTGAACTGCTTTTTATGAAACACCCTTAAGGAAGACACCCATCTACTTATTTCCCTATCGCGTTTTACTTATCACAAATTTATCGTAACACATCTCGCTATAGTTGCAAATGTTTTAAATACTCCCATATAAATTAAACTAGATCCAGGCCCCAAGTCGGAGCATACCGAGATGGATCAATATACAACGAAAGAAAGGAAATGTTTAATAGTTTTCTTTTAATGTCAGCATAAAGTAACACTCGGACACTATAAAATTACAATTAAGACGGGAAGCAATTTAATAGGAAGTTACGAACAATATTTCATCTTCAGCTAAGTATTTCCAGTGTTGTCCTTCAATATAAATTATAACTTCATAATTTGAAACGTACTACACGCGTGCTAGTTGGACATTCGTATACCGGATGGCCTACGAGAAAACTCGGTTATTATGAGAGATAGATTTCTGAAATTTAAAAAGTGGATAGGTCAGGAAAGCTGAAATCTGGCATAATTATCCACAAAATAATCATTTTTCTTATTTTAAATAGGGAATCCTGTATATTTTTGGATTTTCTTATTCGCTATAGGATTCTGATTCCAACTATTGGCATTTGTTCAAAACGTGGTGCTAAAAATGTGAAAAACTAAATAACACAAGTAGGCCTCTGCTTGTGAATCGTATAGAAAGTAGGCGTTGGATTTGACGTATGAGCGTGTTCCTTGTCACTTCATGTACGCAAAGTTCTTCTCAATCAAAGAAGCGCGTTTCCTTGGCAGATTTTGCATTTTTTAAAATTCATGGAAAACAATTAAATTTTGTGAGTGAATTTTAAATAGTAACATTTTCCTATTCGTCTTCGGATACCTCGAAATTTAGAGTAAACCTGAGAGTATAACCTAGATTCCAAAAAATATTTGAAACTATTCAAAAGTTAGTAAAAAGTAAATAAAAAGTTGGTGTCAGTTCCAGTTAGACCGGAATACTACTCCTTTAAACACAATAGTGTCAGAATCTGGATTTAGTGACCTATTTATGCACTTTCCAAATTTCGGAAGTTTATCTTTCATCATAACTAAGTCCGTAGGAATATTTGTTCTTGAATGGGACACTATTGTGTCCATTATCTCATATGATTCCTCTACCTAAGATGAGATTTATTCTTAACTCTTCCAAGAGTAGGTACTGCAGAAGGAATAGAAGGATACATCTTAAGGATGTTAACAAGAAAATAGTCTGAACTAAAAATTATTTAATTGTTTTCTCTTTAAATATTCCCATATTTTTTATTCCTGCATCTTGTTAGGTAAATCTTGAATAAAAACAGTCCCACGATGGAGCTTTGAGGCATATCTGAATATTCAGAATTAGTTTTGGCAAAAGGAATGTCCATAAAGAGACGCGAATTTATATAAATACACTTAGGATGCGGACGCGGTAGTTGAGTGGGTAAATGCGTTGATACTTTGGTTGCGATTATCGATGGCACGAATCCATCTTGAGGTAAATTAAAACTTTATTTCTGGTTTGCTTTGGACTAGGATGGAAAGGAAACTGTCGATGCTCTAGATGTGGTTCGGACTCCGCACTGCACTGTGGGGCCCCACCTCTCTTTCCTAACACAAATTTCGAAGTTTTCCGGGCGTTACTTCGGCGAAATTTTTTAAAGCATATTCAAGCATTATGTATAATACTTTTTTGTTACACTTATTAATTGCATTATACTTAAATATTATCTTTACAACACATACTTATAAAACGAAAACCTGTTTAATGTTGGTTAAAGGCACGGAAGATAAATCTAAACTTTCATTCAAAACGTATATACGAAGAAGCACTGGTCCGAATATTTACAAACGGTTTAACTAACGTGAAACATAGATCGTATACGTACAAATCAATCACTACGCCAGGCAGTAAGCCTTATTATTGCCAATGCTTATGCTTACACCTGTGTGGATTATTCACGTCACAAACTTGAAACGAAAAACTAATTTGAGCTCTAGAATAATATTGCCAAATACAAGCAAAAATACGCACGTGATGATATAAGCTTCAAACAGGAGTTTAAAAATAAACGTCGCACCTTTGAACACTTAAATGTATACTTTAATGGAGGCCGGAATTGTATGGTTTACAATGTTTTTTAATGCCGGCTACTTTTACTGGAAATTGAAATTCCTCCAGTTAGAACTATTACACAATTTGCAATTTTTGTTTTCAATTTGGAATTTACTGAAACAAAAGAACAGACACTATTTTTGTAAAAAATCAAAATTTTGCCTTTATTTTCTTTATGATATTTGATTTAGCAGATATCAGAATTTGCCTAAATTTTAAGCTACTGTAATAATCGTCAATTTGATTCAAGGTACATGTCAAAAGGTTTCTTTAAACTAATGACTGTTTGAAGCACGTGACCTTTTCAGGGCTACGTTCAAATGCATCTAACTAACATGAACATCTCGGCAACGATGATCCAAAGCAAATTTTTATATCATGGATTATTTTTGTTATTTCATTAGGTAACTTTTTTGTTATGACAAACTTTTTCGAAAATGTGATCCTCTTTGAGTAATTTGCTTAAAACCTTTGAAAAATCAGTGTTGTTTGCTTATAAATCAACGTTTTCAACCCCTGTAAACTCGGCGGGTATTAAAGCAAAATAACGTTAAAGGAGGTTTTTTTTGTGGTAGAATTCGACAATCCACACGTTCCAATAGTCTTTTTTTGAAACCCTTGAGTTGGGGTGAAGCGTGAAGCTCATCCCCAATGAAAAAGCACCCCGCCTATTCGTTTTTAATATTTGATATTTGACCCATTTTGATTCAAACTATCCAAAAATATTTAAATTTAAAACATAGAATTAGTTCGAAGTTATCATTTGAGAAAAAGGTAAAACAAGCAAAGGCATAAGGTATATAAAATCAGGTATGGTAAAGTTTTCCTAGGGATAGTCTTTATTATATCCGGCACTAAATGAATTTGATTCTAAATATTTAAATTTTATTTTCATGCGGACCAAAGGGAGAAATTTGATGAATCACGAATACAGTACATTCATTTGGTAGGAAAATGAAACACGTAATGTGTACACATCAGTTTTCATGTTGTCTGAAAATAAAGTAAATGAATAAAATATGATTAAAAATCCGTACACTGTTTCATGAACATATTCCACATTTTGCGGAAAATATAATCACGCCAAATGAACACACATAAATTAAATATTTTCTAACAGAAGTACGTCCTGTAACGGCTAATAAGCCAGAACCAGTGCTCTTTCTGACGCCCGGTATGTGGGTTCCATATATATATATATATATATATATATATATATATATATATATATATATATATATATATATATATATATATATATATATATATATATATATATATATATATATATATATATATATATATATATATATATATATAAGTATATATACATCTTCCTATCTTTTCTGCGTCCATACATTTTAAATTTACATATAATTCTGCGTCCACCTACTTTCTGCGTCCGTATACGGACGCAGAAAGGTTTTTGCATGATAATCTGACTATTAGTGGTTGGAGCGACCTCTATTAATTTGACATTAAATCTGTTGATTACATCAATTTCGGCAACATAACATAGAGTGCTGTAAATCAAATACTGTCATCGATATAATCAAATCAAAATTTCTTGTGGGGACGCAGAAACGTCCGTAAAATGGAAAAAGTATATAAATGAAGTTCAGACATTTCACCACCAGGTGCTCTTATATCGCCAGCGTATATCTTCTCTATCGTATAGTTTTATCCTTTTTGCAAATGATTCTGCGTCCTGCGAAGTGACAACACTGTTAGTGTTTCAGCCAGTGCAGATAGTGGCAGTTTAGTAATGTGACATGTGTTTGTTGTAAAATTAAATAACGAACTTGTGGGTTTAGTAGTTATTGTTTATGTCAATTGTTCTTAGTAAGTAAATATGTTTAAATTTAATTTCATTTTAGTAAATATGTGACAGATTATATAAATCTACTGTCCTTATTATTGACACAAGTGAAAATACTGATATTTTGCAGATTCTCTGTAGATTTAGATCACTGAATCTGACGAGACAAATGTAATAGAACTTAATCCTTAATTTCTGGTTTAGCCAATACAAATATAATACATATATCATTTAAACAGTTTATTTTAAAAAACTAATAAGTTGTAATTCTGTCTATTTGCCGGTCTATCTGCAGGTAAATTTTACCCAGTTTTTCTGTTAGGTCATTTAATGCGGGAAACGGATATTTCGCCCACAAATGACACTTTTGCGAAGGAAGGTATACGAAAATTTTTATTGAAAAACATACAGGGTGAACGAAAAAATAAAAAAAAATTAAAACAGGAGGAGCAAAATTAAAAAAATATTTTAAAGCAGACACATAAGACAAACAAATTTTATAAATTTCTAATATTCAGGGTGTTTGGTTAAAGCTGTGCACAAGATAAAAATCAACTGAAAAAACAGCACCCTGTATGTGTTTTTGTAAGATGAAAGCCAATTAAATTTCCCTTGAAACGCTAAAAACCCGGCACAAACCCCATACATTTTTGACAGTTTTACAGCGTTTTAAATCTTGGTCAATTTTAAGGCGTCCCGAAGCATATTTTGACAAATTTTTTTGACAAATACAGAATGGTTGTTTCTTATATTTTGACGAGTTCTGAAGAGTTTATTATAAAAATAAAAAATCTTCTATCTTTTATAATAAACTCTCAAGAATTTGTCAAAATATAAGAAACAACCATATCGTATTTGTTAATATACTCATTAACGGACAACATGGAATTCTTTTTTAATCACCATAAGTATATCTTGAATTAGTAAATTCTGCTTATCACACGTTTTAAAATTTACATTTTTGTCAATAATAATGTCAGGAAATTTAATGTGCGTACAGCGTACTTACCTTTTCGTCCCATTTTCATCATTATTTAAACGCTTACGCACAAAAATTAAAAAGGGATTTATTAGACCGTTAAATACTTTTAAAATAATTACATGTGCTTTTTATACTGGATGTTCGAATTGTTAGTACCAAGTAAAATTTTTATTTCGTTAAAGAATATCCTGTATATTTTTGCAAGTTAACTATGTAAAATTTTTTAGATCGTTACGTACACTATGTCATTCAGAACGCGTAAACTTGTTGCGATGGCGCAAAATGAAGCCGTTATTGCTAATATGTTGATTAAAAAGTACGAAAGTGATTCTGATTACAATCCCAGTGCCTTTTCGGGATATGAAAGTTCAAGCTGCAATATTTCATCTGGAGTTCCTGAAGATGTGCGTGATATAGTCGAAAATATAGAAATTTATTCTCCTGAGGGTAATAGAATAATTAGAATAATTTTCACAAGGGCAGATTTGTTTTAATTGATATTATTTACATTTCAGTTTGTACTGTACCCAATGAAGAGGATTCCTTCAAAAAAGTTGTAAACCAGAGAGACACCTCATTGACTATAATTTCGGATGTTTCAAAAATATCCGCACTAGAAAATTTTAAATTAGATTCAAATAGACAGACAGACCAAAATGAAGGTAAATCCAGCTTTCATACTCCGGTTCAAGTTATATAATCCATGGATTAACTTACATTTTTACTACGGTCTAGGACTTCTTCAGGGTGGTCCAACGAAAACTAAAAGGCACTTAAGCTCACTAAAAAATAAAAACTCCCGAAAACTTTTGTGTCGTATACGCAAACCCCTATTAACTACAACCCCTTGGGTGGGGTTAGATTCACCTCTAAGATATTAAACGGAAAGGAAGGTCGAGTGGCACCTCATTTAAAAGGTTACCTACTTTATGCCATGACACTTTATTTATGATACTTTAAATTGGAAATTTATACTAGTGACTAGCATAAACCATTTACAGAAATCAAATAATAATAATAATTAAACAACCAAACTTTTAACTGTTTAGTTAGATTAGAACAAAGGAGAAACTAAATCAAACCTAGAGTAGGTTTAATTTAAAAAAATGGCACGAAATATAGTTTTATATTTTTTATAAAATCGAATACCTTTCAAACGAGGTGCCAGTTCTTTTCATTTAAGGTTTTAAGGGTTAGGGGTTTGCGTATATGCCTAAAAACTTTCTCCCTCAAAAACAAAATTGGCGTGTCCAAGAGGTTTTTTTAATGCCCAAATCCAGTGCCGTTTCGTTTTCATTGAGCCACCCTATATAAGCAGTTATATAATTAACAACTAATTATGACCTGCAAAAGTAAAATTAGATCCATGCATGGAAACACTGTATACAGGATATTTCAAAATTATATGGCCGAACTCACAGTACGTAGTGTTTTAATCTCAAATCAGCGTTAATATTTGGTTTTAGAAGATTTTGTTCGTCACTGTGAGTGCCTAGATTTTTATTTTATGAGCAATTCTTTATACGGGTGTTTCAGTTTTTTCGTTCATAACTTCTGTAAACAATAGAACGTATCAAAATAATAGGAGACTTTCCTATAACATTTTTCTCTAAAACAGTTCTTTTTCAAGACACAGGGCGTTAAACTTTCAAGAAATTACCACTATTTATTCATTATTTCCTAAACAAATAAATATTTTTTGTTCAAACTTTGTACACTTCTACATAGCAACGATTAATGGTATATTATTGGTAGTATATTATTATAAAATACTATTGACGAAATATTAAGTTTTCGTTTTATGCTGTGTTCGTCTGTTTCGATAAGGTTTCGCTACATAATGTTGGAACAACCTGTATAACCCCCTTTACTTATATTGTATTTGCACCAATTATTTGGTTTTTAAAATTCTAGCGCTTGAAATCTACTCTTCTGGATGACATTTTTTTACGTGGTGTATCCATAGCCCACTAAAGAAGCAGCAGTAACCAGCAAGAACAATAAATATAACCTTCTATTACATAATCTTAATAGTGCGTGTTTGTTAATTCTTAATACATTTTTTTAATTATTGCAGCTCGTGGATACTCAAGACACAAAAAAATGTTCTTTAAAAAAGTAGATTTTGTCGAGTACAATTTATAATTTTTAAGTGCAACACACTGTACTAATTCTATTTTAATTTTTTTGCAGATATAAATATATCCGTAATAAATGATTTTATTTATATCCCAGACAATATAGATATAAAAAAATTTTCTGCTGGAACTGTAAATACTTGCAAGAATTCAGATGAACACAATATAAACAAAATTCGGGTACTTCAAGATATATTGCTAACTCCTACAGAAGAAAAAATCAAGCAACTTACCGAAGGTAATAGAGGCAAATCACTTTTTTTTTTAGTTGTTCCACCTTCGTATAAATTTTAGTAGGTGCTGATACCAGTGATTTTTATTTATTATTGTCAATGTCTAAGAAATTAAAAATTAGCAAACGTTGATAAGAAAACGCATATTGAAAGACTTATTTACCAACTCGGTAGCGCGGAGGGTTAGAGCATTAATGACAAGCATGTTTTTGGCCACGTTGCCTATCATGACTGGGTTCGAATCCCAGTACCGGCTCTGGTAATGTCGGTGGGTATGGATGTTTGTCTGCGTTGGCTTTGGATTTGGGGGTTATCTAATTTCTGTGGTGTGGTGTGTTTATGCTATTAATTCTGCAGGCACTAAAGGGGCAACTGTAATATCCTTTTTTTGTAAAACAATGCAAGGGTTTTATATGTGCGATAAGTATGGAAATGAATATGGATATTCGCCGCGTATGGAGCATTTTTTACGTGTTGCTAGTTCATTAAAATTTTTTGTTTGACAATTTGTGGTACTGTTTCGAATGAACGTTTTTTAATATACGGGTGTCCCATAAATACAGATCAATCTCTTAAGGGTGTATTGTACAAGCAAAATTATGACATTTGAGGCATACATGCGTATATCGCAAAGTGCACCGTTTTCGACATACAGTGCGTTAAATGTCACTGGTGAGGACATACATTTTTAAATACCTTCGAAACAGTTTGAATAATCTCTGCCAATTTTAATACACTATAATATAAAGTTAAACTACATCTTCAGTACTGATTTGGTTGACATTGATACAGTAGATGTTTAAATTTTCCGGGTCAGTTATCCTTTAACCCACCTCAATTTTTTTTGACGCCTGTGACCATCCTGTTTTCTATGAAGAAAGTACATGTATACTGTGTTCATTTTATGTGTGAACGGTTTTAAATGGTTATTATGAGGTTATTATTAAAGATAGAATGATAGGACAAATGCCATATGAGAGGAGTAGAAAAAAAGTTTTTTTTCTACTACCGTCATATAAGTGAACTTTGTACCCCTAGCAACACGCGTGATAATGAAAATAAATATTCGAGTTAAACTTTCTCAGCCAGGACAGAAAAGTAAAAAAAAAACTTCCGCGATCTTTCAAGGAAGTACGGCATTACATCTTCGCCGATTTCCGCATCATTTTTGTCGACACACAATTTTAAAAACACAATAAGCGATATTGGCAGCTTCTTATATCTCATTTTCATCGCCACACACATATTTGTTTACTTTAGTTTGACACTACCAGAAATTAAAATGTTTGACATAAACCTCGATGGAAGATAGCAATTGTTACGTTGCCATGGAAACAATTTTCATAGACTGCCTCCTAAACTATAAAATTTTTTAAAAACGTCAAATAATTTTATGAAATAATTAGTTTTAAATTATTAAAATCTCATATATTTCGGTAGTAGAAAAAATATAATACATTACACGATGCGAAAGCTCTTTCAAGTACTCGGTGTCTTTTGAGAGGTCTCGGCTTTCGCATCTAGTAACGTAAATAACTATTTTAGCATTATAGAAAGAAAAACAAATGATGCCCGTTTTGGAAACTTTTAAGGTTTTTTTTTAATGCAACGCCCTATATAATTTTTGCACCATTTAATAGACGTATTTTTTCTGAATACAATGATGTGCATAGATGAATAGTTCTCTTAATATAGCTAAAATACTATTAACATTGTAGAAATCGCTAAACAAAATTTATATTACTGAAAGATAGCCATGACTCAAAACAATATCATTTTTACAGGTTTAAGCGTCTACGATATTATTCACGTCAAAATGATATTGTTTTGAAGCCATGGCTATCTTTCAGTAATATCAGTTTTGTAAGTAATTTCAATAATTTCAACAGCTTCTAAACTAGTAATCCAAACTACCATATTATGCACATTTTTGTATTCAGAAAAATACGTCTATTAAATGGTGCAAAAATATATAGGGCGTTTCATTAAAAAACACGCCTAACATTAATATTTTCCAAAACGGGCATCATTTGTTTTTTTTTTCTTTAATTCATAAAAAACATTTTTTCTACTCCTCTCACATGGCGTTTGTCTCATCATTCTATCCTTAATAATTACCACATAATAACCATTTAAAACCGTTCACACTTAAAATGAACGCACTGTACTTTTTGGTATTTTTTTCTCTTCTAATTTTCCGATATCTTTAGCGGTTTAAGGACAATTTGACAAAATGGAGTTACACTGTTTGTATTATTTGTAATTAATTTCAACATTTTGATTTACTGTATATGTTATTTTCGATTTATTATTAAAATTTTACAATAACTTTATATTATAGTGTATTAAAATTGGTAGTATACATACTTAAACTGTTTCGAAGATATTTAAAAAATTATGATCCTCACCAGTGACATTTAACGCCCTAAATGTCGAAAACGGTGCACTTTGGTTACACGTCCATTTAATTGGTTATAATTTAATATTTCTGTATGTGGATCTATATTTTAAATTGCTGTATTATATTTTAACTCTAATTATATAAATGCTGTTTTGTTTTGAGTTCCTTTTTAATTTCAGAAGTCTCGGATTCGAAAATAAGTACTACAGTAGCATTCTCACCTATTGCAGATATAGACTCCGCATACCATCCATCAGATTTAGACAGCGAGACAAGTGTTGCAGTTTCGATCATCCAACAACATAGTGAAAATGAGGCTAATAATATAAGAGTAAATAATAAAATTATTCGTACTCCAGACATTTGCTTTTATTGTGAAACCGAAGTACAAAATTTTGCTAGGCATATTCAGCGAAACCATTCTCAGGAATTTGAGGTTCAGAAGATATTGACGTTAGCACCAAAATGTATTGAAAGGAAACGTTTAATTGCATCTTTGCGAAAAAAAGGAAATTTTCTAAAAAATTCAGATTTCCTCTTCAAACCTGTTCATAAAAGTTATGTGCATGATTCTGAAGTCAACTATGTTGCCTGTCAATTTTGTTTCGGACTTTACTCGCGAAGATTATTGTGGAGACATAAAAAGAATTGTCCACAAAATAAAAATCCCGACAGTGACACATCCCTGTCTGATGGACAAAATCTTTTTTTAAAATCAAATATTAACAACGCTGACTTGAGACTAAAAGTATTTCCTCGAATGCGAGCGGATAAAGTGTCCCTTACTGCAAAAAGAGATTCTCTTATTTCTGCATTTGGAGCACGATATTTAAATACACACAGGGAGCAGCACCACATTAACATTTGTTCAAGAAAAATGAGGGAATTGGCAAAAATTTTAATGGAAGCACAGAAAATAAATTCATCACTTAAAAACCTTTATGATTTACTTCATCCACAATATTTTGATGTTGTGGTTCATAGTGTAAAGATTATTGCCAAATATGATCCTAAAAATGATATATTTTTGTCTCCTACCTTTGGCATGAACATTAGCAGAAGTTTGAAAGATTGTTGTGATATTGCAATTTTACATCTTGTGAAACGAAAATATAACTATCATAATACATCTGCTGCAGAAGCCGAAGCAAACGTAACTATGTTTAAGAGATTGCTAGAAAGTACTTGGAGGCATGAAATTTCAAGTCATGCTGGAAATGATTTAAATACAAAGTCGTGGAACAAAACTACTATAATACCTTTGGCAGCAGATTTGAAATTGCTTAGGACGTATTTAATTGAAAAAGGAAACGAAGCTGAAGAGAAACTGAAATTGAACATGAACAATGTAAAAAATTTCACTTTGTTGATGGAAACAATTTTTTGTCGATTATTACTTCTCAATAGGAAAAGAGTGGGCGAGTTACAACGTATGAAACTTACAACATATATGCTGACAGAAAATACTACGCAAAGTTACGAAGAATTTTCGGATGCCATTACACCCTCTGAGAAAATATTATTAAAGAGTTTTAAGCGGGTCGTTATTAGGGGAAAACGGGGAAGAGGGGTTCCAGTTCTGTTCAGCAAAGATATGCAAGCTCATATGGATCTCCTCTTACAAGCAAGGCCTCACGTCGTTGTTGAAAATAATTTATTTTTATTTTCTAACCCAAAATCGGATAAACCAATTGTCGGATATAAAGTTTTACAGAAACATGTGCAATTATGTGGCGCGAAAAATCCTAAAGCGTTAACTTCCACAAAGTTACGCAAACATTTGGCAACTTTGACACAGATTTTTAATATGACACCTAACGATATAGAGCAGTTGGCCACATTTATGGGTCATACGATGAATGTGCATAGTAAGGTTTACCGACTTCCAGACGATATTTTCCAAACGGCAAAAATTGCTAAATTGTTATTGTTGATGGAGAAAGGAGACGCAGGAAAATATAAGGGGAAATCGTTAGAGGAAATAGACATAAATATGGACGAAGACATAATTTTAGATGATGACGAGGTATCAGAAAGTGCAATGGTTGATATTACTAATTCATTAGATGTAGATATTTCCGAAGCTTGTAGCAGAGAAGAGGAAACAAATATACAATCCAAAAATCCTGAAACGATAAATAATACTAAAACAAAGAAACGAGAAATTGTTCCGTGGACAGCTCAACAAAAAAAAGTAGTTGTAGATTTTTTTAAAGATCACATAAAATCTAAGAAACCACCAAAAAGATTAGAATGTAATATTTTGTTAGAAAAATATCCGAATCTATTGGAAAATAAATCTTGGTTGAAAATTAAGGCATTTGTGCAAAATTGCTACACAAAAAAAATTAAGTTTGATTTGGATGAATAGGGCCAGACAATATTATTCATTTGAGATTACAATATCTGAAATAAGAATTTTTATTAACGTGTTCAGGAAATGAAAATAAGTTAAAAAGTTTAAATAAACATAATATGAATACAAAATACAAAATAGCAAAATAATTACTATCGTCTAATGCCTTAAAAAGACAAGACTCTTTACAGAGCTTTATTTGCAAATTCTGCATTTTTTTAGATTTCATTGAAACATAAATCATATGTTTGAACATGTTTCCTTACATTAATTTTAAGGGGTTCAGAATTTTGAAGGAAGAAAACCTAATCTTCCTGCACACTGCCGTGCCAAACACAAATTACCTAAAATTAATGTGGGCGTGAAAAATTTTAACCATGTACCTGTCCTTATCTAATGCAAAAATATATATACCTACAGTATGTCCGCAGATGGGATTAACAAGAGATAAAATTGCTTAAATATTTAATATTACGAGAAAAATTTGTTTTCTATAAAAGTGTGTAGGTACTTTCCTAAAAAATACGATTCGTGAAAAAAATATGATGATTTTTATACAGGATGCTCAAAATTTTTAAAAATTTTAAATTAGCCTAGCAGTCTCTTTTTAAACCTCATCCGCGGACATACTGTACATATATATTTCCTTCAGTTTCTTTGTGTACTTTAAAGGGTTGTTAACTCCAGTAATCATTTTCTATCATATGTGTATTTAAACTTTTCTTGTATCAAATAGTTTTTAGTTTATTCATTGTACATCAGTTAATATGCAAATAAAAGTTTATTTAACATTATATATTATATTCTTCCCATAAACAATCATTTATACCTTGAGTCAGGTATTCTTGTAAATACATTTGAAATACCTTTAATATTACAATTAGTCACCGCAATGATCTTCTAGCTCTCATTGGTTATAATATGTGAAAAATCGAGTATAAACTATTTTGTTTAATGAATATCAAAATTAGTATGTACATACATGTTCCAAATGGTCCTACAAAATTTCTCTATAATGCATTAAGTCAGACCGTGGTGTGAATATAATGGTGAAGCGGTGAGCATCTCGTGACGTCACGATCGGGATAACGACTATACCTGTCTGTTGGTTTCAATGATATTTGGATAATAATAATTGTATTAGTTATTTGGAATTGACTTACCCGGAGTTTTTTATAAATATAAAATTAATGAATTACAAATTTAAAGTGGAAATTTGATGATACAATAGTTCTAGAGATGTGACAAACATTTCACTTTAAATGTTAATAACCTGGCTTAGCTAATAAAAAATAATAGTAAGATCTCTCTTTACCAATAAAAAATTGCTGATTTAATTGCAAAATTTATCGAAAAAGCTGCTATGTGGAATTTTTTCAGAAAATGTATGTCTAAAATGACATTGACAATTTAAATCGACCTCCCGAGTATGATGTCATGCGCAGAAATATCAAGAATACGACTCCTTACCGCCACACCATTATACTCGCACCACGAGTCAGACATAATGTATAGAGGGTCAACCATTAATTTTTTGAAAAATTTCCCTATATCCTGCTATAGAATAAATTCAAAATATCAAGAATTATACTAAAATCTAAAATCTAAAAATCCAGGGACACCTAACTTACTTAAACTTATTTATACAGGGTGTTCCAGTTTTTGTAGCAGGACTTTAACAGTCGATAGACAATTGAAAATTATTAAAAAAAAGTTCCTATAAACATAGGTTGAAAATGCTTAGTTTTCGAGATACAGGTGTTAAAGTTTGAAAATAAATACGGATTTATATTTATATTTCCAGAATACTAAGAAGTATCGAATCCAAACTTGCCAATTCTTTACATACAATTTAGAGACCTATTTTAGAATAAGAAACAACTACTTTACTTAACCATGGGCGTAGATATATGGATTTACTAAGGCTCCTTTTTACAAAAAAGTAGTACGCCACTGATATTTTCCCATGTTTCCAGTTTATTCAATAAAGCAAAAAAAAATAAAAATTTAATGTCTCTTGGCACTTTTTAATATGACAAGCCGTTTTCCAGAAAATTTATATTTAATCATTTGATGCACGCCTCTGGACGAATTTTAGACAAACTTGAAGTCGCCCAGAATTTCACCAAATTTGATGGAATGAAAAGTCTTTTAAAAAGAAAGAATGAAACATTTAAAATATTTATTGTAAAAGTTTATTATCATGTAAATCAAAATTTTTATAACACAAATGTATTAAAACGCAACGGTATATTCACTATAACTTCATTTTTTGATGTTCAACTCAATGATGTTTTCTGTGCTATTGGATGGCGTCATCAAGTTTTTACTTCCCTCGTTTTAGCTAGAAGGATGTATTGTAATCAGAAAAAGTTGTTCTGAAGTTGCTTCATCTAGATTTTCATGTAAATCACGAATAGTAATGTCTTTTATTTGCGTCGATCTGTATGTCAATCTGTTGATACAAAATTAAAATTCATAATTATTTTATGAATAGATATTCACATAAATAATACAAAAAGAGGAAAGTATAATTAAGTTATACTTTCAAATAATTATTAACAACTTAACAAGTTGTATTTATACTTAATCATTTAAAAATACAACACTATAAATTTACACACACACACACAAGCACATACAAACAATCTTTTTTCCATACTTGTATTATAAAATGTATATTTTTGTAAAAGTGATAGTACATTAAACAACAAGTTTAGAAAAGCAAAGTTTTACTAAACGAATATAGTGTTTGAGTACGAGCGAGCGTAGCGAGCGAGTAACTCAAAAACTATATGGGTTTAGTAAAATTGCTTTTCTAACGAGATTTGTTTATACTATTTTTTCGTATTTTGTGTTAGCAGGTGATTATAAGCATATACTGTATATTAAAAAGCATTACAAAGTTTAAAGTTTAAAAAATGTCATAGTAGTACTAATGCAGGATTTCCGTAACCTAGTTACTAACTGACACGGCTTTGTTTATGTATGTAATAACAGTAACGTATAATTTTTGTGAGTCGAATTGATTTTAAGTTATTATTAATTATAAAACTGAATCTTGCTACTGAAAACAATTTAGAAAATTGTTTTAAAGACATTTTAAATGCCGCTCGAGAAGCCACTTCGAACTTCTGTCAAACTGTTTTGTATTAACACGGACATTACTATAATAGTAAAGTGACATTTTTATGTGGTAAAGTGCCAATTTATTAAACGAATTTGAATTTAGTATAATAGCTTATTATCAGTCAAAATGCGAAAAAAGTTGTTTCTATGGTTATTATCAATGTTTATCTGTTTATTAGAAATTACATATTTGAATACATTAAATAAGTGTAATAACCAAGTTTAAATTTGTAAAAAACATATTCATGCAAATTATGTAAACAATAATTAGAAGTACCTACCTGTAGTTCTTCTATCAAGAAAGTAAGTCGAAGATGAATATTGTATTCACAACCACGTTGAGCTGGAAATGTAAAACTGGCAACAGTGTTGGACGCTGAAAAGTCTGTATAACGTAAACTTTATGAAGTATACATCGGACGTCGAAATGATAGTAAAATGTAAGGACGCCGAATCATCGCATAATGTAAAATTGCTATTATCACAGTAACTAATAACGATATTTTAATATACTTTGCAGTTTCAAGTGAACAGGGCCCTGCCTTATCTGCAGACTGTACAATATTTAAGTATACTTTGATGGACGCAGAATCGCAGCAAAATGGAAAGACGCAGAAAAGATAGTAAGATGTATATATATATATATAAATGAATATTGTATTATGATTACATCAATTCCAGGAAGGGTTTTATAAGTCACGGCGGGGTTGTTCAGATCTGTGGTCAGATCTGTGGTATTAGCTTCTATGTGGAAAAACAGCTCTTATTACAACACTCTTGAGTACTAAAATGGTTTCTTGCGATTCGCTGACGCACATATCGTTAACTACGATTAATAACCCAAGAACATGTTTTATTGTTCTGGCTGAAGAAAGTTCCTAATAATACAGCTGGATATAAGTACTGGGAACATTTGATGCTGTATATAAATAATGTCTCAAACGGGATTTTGTCAATTTAATATTTTATTGGAGAGTTTAAATATTGTCTACAATGTTGGTTTTAAAATAAGCATAATAAGAACACAAATATCCAATTTGATATACTTATTTATAATTAACGTACAAAATAAAACCACTTTAGGATGCCATTATTGTCGAATATATTAAAACAACCACTTTTCATAACTACATGTTATAAAGCATTGAATTAAATATCAGAATTCATAGCATCCAAAAATAATGGCATTCTAAAGTGATGCTTACGTCCAATTGATTTGTATATTCAGAAGTAAAACATCAATATAAATATATTTAATTAGATGTTGTTATTATTGTGCTTGCATAAAACTTAAACGAAATTGTAAATAATACCTGTCAAGCTAAGAACAGAAATGATGTGTTTAAATATTATCGCAGGTATTAGAAAATTCTATAATAGATCCTGCAGACTCTAGAATATGCTACAGTGACTCCTTAAAATTATTCACAACGTGTTTTATGTGTTAAAATGGCCACTAGTAAATCGTGTTTAATTTTAAGCTTTAAAGGTTACACGTAGAAAACTTTAAAACGAACCTATATTTATAATATATTGTGTGAAGTTTGAATGCAATTTAAATATAATTTGCACATGTGTTTATAAAAGCAGAACGACCACGATATAATATTTGTGATTACCAGCAGGGCAGTAATTATGAAAGAGCAAAGCTTTTAAAATAATTGTAGTTGAAATAGTTTCACATACATTTCTCCATATTCCTTACGTAGAAGATAAAACACTAAAAGTAAAATTGTATTGAATTTTACCACATGCTCATTCCCTATAAAAGACAGTTAACTGATTATTCTGACCAAGTAAAGCTGGAAATAATATTTTTGTAATTATAAGTGACAATGAATTTGTATCAATTGTGTGTTAGGGTTTCATTCCACTATCCAATCATAGCGAATAAGTACGAGGCTTCATGAAATCTAAACCGTGCGATTGTCGAAAAGGGCTTAGTTGTTGAAGTGACTGCATTATCTAGTTAAATATTATTAATGCATAATATGCCAATAAAGTAATTATCCTTCCCTCGTGCGTGGTCAATGAACGTCCAGGGGCGGCAGGGAGCTGGATAAATTATTGAACAATACCTACATTTAAACTAAACACGTCGCATTGGCTTAATGGCATTGTTTTATATAAAATAAAAAAACAAACTTTAAAATAATTGCATTATTTTTTTAAGCAAAAAAGTACGAATATTACAAGAATTTTGGCAGCAAATAAATTCTGATTTTTTTAAATAATAAAGCTACTGTCCTAGTACATATATTTTATTCAAATAACGGCATGCCAATTCCAAGGACTAAAAATTGTTGACGGTTTAAAATGGCGATTGACACGTAAAACTATCTTTCGAGCATGCTTATCGGATTAAGTTCAAGCGACTGAGCAGGCCATACTAAAATCGAATTCAGATGGACTTGCATCAGATACTCCCCTTCCCTGATAGCCACATGTGTGTTGTCGTGCATGAATAACAAAGTTTGTACCAACAATAGCTGAGGTAAGAAATATTATTATTAAGTAACAAAACACTGACAAAAGAACTATAGTAAATATTCCTAGACCAATGCGGCGTGTGTATATAAGCTACTTAGATCAGTTCTGAATTAAATACAGTACATCATTACTTAATGGTTTTACGAGTAGGCATTATAAAAACGAAATGTATGGTATTTCCAACTGTATTAACTTTTTTTATTTTTACTACATGAAATAGACGAAAGGCTTTGTTATTCGAATGTATATCGAATAATTTAGATATTTGCGCACAATTAATTTGTGTATTAATTTTATTGAAAAACAAACCTTTATAAACTTCTAAAAATCTTGTAGATAAACTATTTTGTAGAAATTATAAATATTCTAAAAAACATCCCTAGAAATCTTCCCATTAAACAAATACAGTAATTTTTATGACTAACGTTATATAAGGACTATTTTATTCGTATTATTAAAAATTATCAAAACTCTCTTTCTCAGTGCTGAAGAAATAATAAGAATTGACAAACCTTAGGTACTTCACCTCAGATGGTTAATGAGGTGCATTAAGAAACAACAATTAGGGTGGTGGTACTTACAAAGGAACAAATGAGGCTTGAGCCAGGCGCTAAGAGTATTATGACACTGATCCTTTACGAAATTTATATTTACCGGGAAACAAAACCTATTATATATATATTCTTTAGACTGGGAAATTAAAAAATACACAGCAGGATTTAAAAAGCAGTGCAGGATACAAATCCTCCTATAGGCATTTGTCAGTATATACTAGGTGACATAGAAATGTAACCAGTTTAAATACATTTATTTTTATACTTAATATTTTTGCTAAACATTTGGATGTACAGGGTGATTGACTATGGATTATGCGATTTCAACTCTCGATGTCTTAGTAACCATTGGAGAAATAAACAATAATGAAAAAGATCAATTTCATTACGATTATTGCGCAATTTTATACCCAATAATATGCCACGATGAAAATAAGAATATGTTGTTTGGTTTTCGAGATATTTGAAGAAAAACAAAATTTTGAGTTCTCATTTTTGTTTTTTTCTAGCTTTGTTTGTTTTTCTTATTTTACATGAAACACCCTGTATGTTTTACACTTCCTTATTCGTCATAAAATTTCTGATTTCAGTGATGTGTCAGAAATTTTAATTTGTTTAAAAAATGGTGTCGAAAATTTGAATTAACTAAAAACCACAAGTAGGCCATGAGGGATTTTATTTTTGAATCTTATAGAAAGTAGGTGTTGGATTTGACGCATGGGCATATTTTTTGTCACTCCATCTGTCAAATCCAACGCCTACTTTTTATAGGATTCAAAAATAAAATCCCCATGGCGTACTTCTGTCTTTCAGTTTTTCAAAAAGACAAAATGCGGACTGTAATATAAAAATAAATTTTGCATTGAGAAAAAATACAACTTATATTAAAGTAGCTGCAAATGGCCAGTTACAAATGGGTGTCTGGGTGCTCAGTAATTTTCGCCTGCAGCATACAACAGCTTTCATTTAGTAAGGGACTACAAAAAAGAGAATATATCCTTCCATCTCAATAATTAACGAAATGGACTTTTTTGCGACCTACTCTAATTTGTGAAAATAATGTAAAGTTATTTATATAATTGTCGTAATTCATCTTGTGTCCGCTTGTCGCAGTGCAAAATGCTGTTTGTCGTAAAAATTCAAGTACTTGGTACATGAGACAAGTTATTATTTTTTATTTTTGACATAGGTACTTATCAAATGAGATATACTTGCGACATGACAGCTTCATTTCAACTTAGCAGCAGGTGACTAAGAACAAAATAGTTTAGTTTTTATTTTCGTTTAAGTTTTTCATAAAAAGCGTCGACTGTAAAACATTCACATCAACAACGCTTCCAAATCGTCTCTTAAAACAGTGTACTGCAGTTCACGAGGAACTAACTGGCAGCTCAGTGCATCATGTAAATATCAGACTAAAAAAACTACAATCGCACGTTTTGGTAAGACGGGCACTATCCTGTAATAGATTAATGCTTAAAGTTTACACTTTAAAACAGTAAAGTTAGATCATTAGCTTGTAAGTGCTTTCTTTCACAAGCACCTCAGTTAGTTGTCTTGGCAATATTTTATTAGTAGATAGTAATTATGATTTCAAACGTGATATTTTAAAATAAAATACTGACCGAAATTAGATTTTATTTATTCGAACACATCGAAAAAATTGTTTTTTATTTGTACCACAAATTATATTCTCGTGAGTAAATGACTGTAAAAGACACATACCTTTGATAATTGTATTTAATTGTTTCAAAATTTTTAAGATATTTTCGACTATTATTTCACCGAGTTATCGACTTGAGGATCTGCTTTGTACATACAATAATTATACCTTTCATAAACAAAATTTCTCTGGAGAGCTGGGAAATTATAAAAAGTCACACATATAATTCAGGTGCAGTTCCCTTAGGAATTTAACTCACTTATGTGAAACAATAGTACGCAAAACGATATCATTGGAATAAAGCCCCGCCTCCTGATGACGTGACTACAAGGATATACTGAACTGGCCACGTGACATTGGTGGGACGAAGCCACACCTTCCAATGACGCCCCACGCCTGCGCCTCCTACCACACCCACGATTAACAAATTCGTAATAAAATGTTAATTATGTGGCCAAACTCTGCTAGAATCAACGCAATAACAAACTTGTTTATGATTATAAATGTTTCGAAATCATTGGCTGGCCCTTGTGCATACAGAAACAGGTTGTTTTATTTTTCAGCTTACTAAATAAGCATATCGTTGGGCAATAAAAAATGTTTTAACGCAATCCATTTATATGTGTTAAAATTTTTACTGTTCCCGTTAAATTTCTCGTTCCTGACCCCAGTTTGTTTTATCTTTTATTTATTCTCCCCATATATGTACGACTAAATAAATTGCATGACAAAACATTTGAACAAAGATAATTCGATACATTCAAGAGAATATTTTACGCTTGGTATAATTGAACAATCTATTTTAGCATATTTTTGATTCGATACATAACGAAATTTATTCCCCTCTCGCATTCTCTCTATTCATATATTTTAGACATACACACAAACATTCGATACCGGGTGGTCACGAAAGTAACGAAACTTGGTTGTTACGAAAGATATACTGCTGAAACTTAGAAGCCAGAATTGCCATAATTATGTACAAATTTCTACTTTTGGTCTAACCGGAAGTGACACTAGCTTTCTTAATTTAAGCGCAACATCCTGTATATTTTTCAGTTTTCGTATTCGTTATGAAATTCTGATTTCAGCGATATGTCACAAGTTACCATTTGTTTAAAAAATGGCGTCTTAATTCAACAAACGTGTCTTCCTTGCGGATTATGCATTTTTTTAAATTCAAGCCTACTTCAAAATTATGTAAGAAATAGAAAGTCCAAAAATCATAACGCAGATTTTTCTATAAATATTATATTTTGCATTTAAAGCGGTAAAGTAAATTTTCCAACATTTACAAATTTTTAAAAGATTCAAAATGCTTAGTTTTTGGAGACACAGGGTACAGAGGCAAAGCTACTTCTTCGTTCTATAGATTACGAACATTGCATTATCGTGTATAGTGCTTAAAGTGTATGTACACTTACTTACTACATTTTCTGTTTATGTTGTCGTTGAATAAGCCCTGTGGAAGAATAGATGGGGGGAATCACGTAGAAAATGATGTACAAGATTTGTAGAAATAGTGTTTTACGTTAAAAGAAAGTTGATTGTAAATAGTTTACTTTGCAGGTATTTTCAGAAAGAAAACAAGAACTTAAGAAGTATGTCTAAGTTGTTCAAAACAATTACGTCAATCCTACCTGACTAAAGTTACAATTCTTATAAATTTTTGAGGCTTTAAGTGCTCGTATAACTAGATTGAGATTGCACAAGTTCAGCGATGGAATTATTTTTGTTCAATGAAAAGCTAGAATACATTGCAAACGTTCTTACTTACAATCAAGACACTTGACATAAATGATGATGAAATCAATGATTTCCTCAACGCATCATGTCAACTGTCGCATCCCATTACAGAGTTTTCATCCCCAAAAATTCGAATAGAAATTAAAAAATTAAAATCCTTTAAGACTCCAGGCTACAATCTAGTGTGGGAGAAATTTTGAAACATTTACCTTGCAAAGCTGATCTCTTATTAACTACAATCTACAAAGACGTGGGTGAGAGATAAGTAGATCCCTCTTGTGGTCAGTGCTACTACTTGTCACACAAAAGCCACTTGCCAAGTAAGCACTGAGAGCGGCGACCTCTAGCCCTAGTGGACTAAACTAAATGCAATGATGGCAAGAAACAACTACTCAGCGGGCAAATACCCCGACCTGCACTGAAATAACCCAAAATAATCTTGACTTAATGGCCTGCCGATTCGCCAGATTTACCACTATTAGATTATTGTTTATACAGAATATCGATATTAATTTTCAACGTTCTTTAACTCTGACTGGCCCTGTATGAGAGATATAAATTGTAGATTAAATTGCAGAAGAAAATCAATCAGGTCGCCCGGAATATGTAACGTAAAACAACTGCGCGAATACCATCTTCTAAACATTTTTTAGCATCAAGATAAATAGTGTAGTGGAATAAAATAAGAATTGTAAATGAAGTTCGTACTCTAAAAGACTGCGGTTTACTCCACAATTTTAGTTTTAATGCCTTGAAGTGCTGAATAGCAATTAATCTTTTGAATTAAATTGAATAATGAAGAAAATGGATCAACAAGAGTTTATTCCGAAAGCACAGGGTAAAGTGGTAATTTACATAAGTTCTCAAAGAAACAAAAAATATGGAGAAATAGAATCGTATTAGTTTTGTTAGTTTGTTAATGTTCATAGATTTAATTAACTGTTTAGTTTCTTGTGATTTTAAAACATATGCACTGATGTTCTTCTTGTCAAATTATTTACTAATATATAAATTATATAAATGTAAAATATCCACATATGAAATTCATGTAGTGTATTGGGTCCAGCAATGAATTAGGCTCGCCATACACGCTCATGCCAAAGAGACCAACAAATTCTGGGTTTTGACTTCAACACATTTGTTTAAAAAAGTGTCTACCATTTTCTTAGTTCGCCCAGTATATGCGTCATCAAGATACTCCCTCTCTCTTTCCACGTCAAGCAACTTGATGATTCGAGAGAAAAAATGAATAGATGAGAAACTCATAAGTATCCCTTTTAAAAAAATGTATTTGGATGTGTATATGTATAGGTAGACTCACAATAGTAAAATTTCAACTTGATATTATATAATAACGTCTTTAAGCGTACAAAATTTCTCACGTATTTTCCACGAGCAAATAGGAGCATGTCTAAGCCAGATAAAGCCCATACGCACATGACAAATGACTCCACTGACAGTATATTCTATATTTTCAGGAAAAAAAAAATAGAAAAGAGGGTGAAGATGAAAATAAAAATTGGTGTATAGTACACAGAAGAATGTAATTGATTATTATGTTTGAAAAAGATTTAATATTAATATATACCGTGTATTTGAATAATTGCGTGAAAACTGTCGGTAACATTTTGCGGAGAATTGTTGATGTTTGGAAAATAAATGGATAAAATAAATGATGGTCATATGCACGCAACAGGGCAAGGGAGAACAAGTTTCGTTAGAACAAGAATCTGTTTTGTGTTATAAAACCCTAAAAATTTTAACGATGTGAACCTGTAATTTTGCAGGCATTGAAATGCACGAGCGAGTTTTGGTACGTTTTTCAAATTTTACAGCAAAAAAATATTTAGTCACAAACAGGGGTGGCCTGATTTAAATTAATTGATTTAAATCAGCTGATTTTTTAAATTAAAATCACATTTTAAATCACTTTCACTCTACTTTCTATAAAAATCAAAAACAAAACATTGTAGCTTACTTGCGTTATTCAATTTTTCCACATTTTTGACGCCATTTTTTAAACAAATGCCATCTTGTGACATATCGCTGAAATCAGAACTTCATGACGAACAAGAAAATGCAAAAACACACAGAATATTCTATTTGAAATAAAAAAGTTGGTCACTTCTTGTTAGACCTAAAGTAGTATTTTGTACTCAATTATGTCAGATTCTGGCTTTAGTAACCTACAATTATTCATGTTCCAAATTTCAGAAATCTATCTTTTATGACAACCAAGTTATTTTGTAGGCAATGTGGCCACCCGGTAAATTTAAGTCGTTTTAGGTGAAACAGCTGGAACACCCGAATGCAGCCTTCTAAATATATATATTACTAAATTTTGTGAGCTGAGTACAAAAGAGCTGTATGTAAATTTGTTGTTGTTATCACAATCATGATTGGAAGTAAAAGCATTTAAGTAATTTCGTCCAAAAAAAAAGTAAAACGGATGCAGCCAAATCGATTTTCATTCGCGGCAATACTTTATTATTTCCTTGCATGCACACAATGCCAAATACACACCTCACCGTATATTCCCGAGTACTCTAATACAGCATGAAATTTATGTTTAATTTATTATCATATTCCCACCAATTCAAAAACCCCTTGGAAAATCTCTACTTTTGGTCAGTGGAAACTCCACGAAATGTTTTATGAACCAAACAATTCATGTAAATCTTTCAGGAATGTAGTCTGCCTTAAACTGAATGAATTTAATTACGGTATATAAATTGCGTACCTTGGAAATTGCGACTTATCCTATATACTCGTTAACTCTAACAGGCCACTGCAACCTGAAGCTGACTTTGATTAGCATTCAATATATGCCACCATATTACATATTAATATTCAATATACAGTATACACTTTGCAACAGGAACTCTTGAACGTGTGACAGTAAGAGTGCGTGCAGATTGGCCAACAGGCAGCGGCTCAGTCTCCTTAGTCACTTTTAACGAATACAATGTAGAGGATAAAAGTTTCATGAAATTCGATTGCAGCTCTAGCCGGTATAGCGTTGGAGTGGGAGGCATTGCATTATCAATTTATTCAAGAGCTACTGTTATAATATATGTTTTGGAAGATAAAACATAATAAATTATTGTGGGGATAATAATCTGTGTAATTCTATATTAGTTGTCGGAAAATTAGTTTTGTATGGCATGACAACTTTGATTTGTGTCTATAAGAAGTATCCTCCCTGTAACTAAAATACAAGTAACTTCTCTAGATTTCCTCTATGCGCTCACATAATTGTTGCAGTGGGGACACCAAATAATTGAGGCATATTCAGCTCGAGGTCTGACAAGATCAAAGTATAACAATTTGTAATACCGAGATTCGCGAGTGTTTCGTACAGACATTACTTCCTTAGTTTCGTGTTGTACGGAAAATTGTAAAAACGATCTCTCTCTATGTACAATGTGGATTTAATTTGTCATTAAAAATAACGCGATTTAATTTTTTCTTACCATTAGCTCGTCTTTGACCTCATCGTTGTTCAGTGAATGTGTTATTAAAAAAAAACTAAAAAATACGCTTTAAAGGGAAACCACGCTTTTTGCAATAAAATTATTTTTTGTCAATCACTTTATTCTTATTTTAAACTTAGTTAAATACATTTAATTATATTGAGTTAGTGGAATATTTATCACTGTTGAACAAAATCTTAATAGATAAACATATTTTTTTCTAAATTCTTGTAATGAAACTTTTTGACATTGTTCAATTCAATTTTTTTTTTGACATTTTTCAATTGAAATTTTTTTTTCCAAAATTTTTAAAATCGAATTTTTACAAAATTTTTGAAATTCAATTTTTCAATTCAAATTTTTTTTGTAATTTTTAAAATTAAATTTTTTTCAAAATTTTTTAAATCGAATTTTTTGCAAAATTTTTGAAATCAAATTTTCTCTGTAGATGGCATATGCTTAACCTGTAAAATAAATTTTATCCTGATGGTCCTGGTAAGGACATTAGGACAAAATTATAAAATTATTGTATTGTCATCGATCCTTGATAAGTGTGCAAAGTTTCAGTTTAATCTGACGTTTTGAAGTGGGTGAAAATCTCGTTGAAAGATTCCGTTACATACAAAAAAACATACAAACAAACAAAAACAAACATACAGGTGAAGCTAATAAAAGCGTGTTAAAAAAGAATTGGACTGCGACGATAGTCCAAAAGCTATTCGCATTTAAATGAATCATGATTGATCAGCCCACTGAATGGTAAACCGACTTAGGACCATGATTTTAGGTCAATATTCATGTTGAGTTGTCCTTTTAAATATCCCTGTATCTTTGCGTGGTTGATGTATTTGTTCTTCTCAATTCGAATGGAAATTTATCGAATCATTCCTCTCCAGTTAATTTTTACAAGCACGATATAATAAATTAATTTATTATACAGGATGGTTCTTCAGCTTAGGATCGAATACTTCAGGAATTACATAAAAATAATCGATATTTAATTATTATATTTTTTACTGCAACTTTCTTCACATTTCTGAAGTTCCTGTATCGAAACCTGGACCATCCTGTATATGGCACGTATATTGTTGGAAATGTATTTTGAGCTTGTTTGTTAAATTCCAAGTAAAATACAACGCTATTAAAATTGATTTTGTAATATACCAATATAAGTATAGCTACCCTAAAAGTTTTACTCAATAATTACACGTCAATTTTATAAATGTCTTTATTTATTCAGTAAATATAGTAAATAATAATGAATAAATTGTAAAAACTATTTTGAACAAATTGGGGTCTAAAAATATAGGTTAAATGACAAAGAGATGGGATTTATGCATACTTCTTTGAGTCCCAAAATTAACACAAAATTGTATTGGAATATTCGGCCCTGTTTTGCTGCTACTTTTAACAAAAATGTCCTGAAATTTGAAAAGTTTAACGAAGAAACCAAATATTGTCTAAAATAGTGAAAATAGAGTTCCCTACAGCTCGACGTTCTCTCGCTTAATTTCGTATATGTAATTCGCATAACAAAATTTTTCTTGTTTTTATTAATACTAAAAAACCAAAAACAATGTGGAAATACAAAAAGCATACCTAGTAGTCTAAAAAAAATAATAAAAGCAGCGTTGGAAAACCCGTTGGATGCGATTCTCAGGTATTTTAAGATCCCTATGTTGCATTGGCTTTTTGGGTTGTCTCCAAACGCTAGAGTAAATTAGATGTGAAATCATAAGAAACAACTTTTATGACGCAATCCCTATCCATTTCAGTAGCAGATCTTTCTTTATTGCATAAAAGGAAAAGGTAATAAAATTATATACGTAATTCTAAATTTCTCTGCAAGTTGTGCTTGTGTAACGTTGATTGCAATATAATGCGAAATACGGTTTTAAAAAAAGTTCCACACAGGAGAAGTAAAACTTTAAACAATGCGAAACACTTGATACAAGATAATTTACTCTATATACGTCAACACGACGTATATAAGAAGAAAATTGATTTGCTAGTGAAACGAAAGTTTTATTTTACATAAAAACAGTTTCAATTACATTACGTTTGTTAAGAACGATTTGCAAAACTTCCAACATTCATGAGGTTGCGTAATTCAATACTTATTCACGTCTTTTCAACGCGAAACTATATAGAAAATTGAAACGTATGAATAGGAATACATTAAAAATGCGTTACGAGCGAAAATGAACATGAACTATTTTATTCAGGAAAGTAGAGTAGAGTAGAGCATTTGGATATTTGTATAATAACCATTGAAGCCAGCTTGAATGGACCTAGTTTTATTAATATTACCACGTGTTTGCTGCCCCCGTAAACTTGCCAAACCGTCTATTCGGAAAAAAATATTTGGTTCTGTAAAATGACTGTAACACATTTTTTTATTGAACTATTTTTCCTAAAAACATTTTAAATTCCAATATTTTCATCCATGTTGAGCTAAATTGATTATCCTTTTGTTTAAATATTTTGGTCGGAAGCTATAGATCGACTCTATCTCAATTTCAGTAGTCTTATAGAATCGCATGTGACTGCTGCAACAACGAAACTTTCAGCTCCATAAAATTTTTTTAATGCTTTTAGTGGGTTCGATTAGAACAACTTAATAAAAGTGGTAGAGTAACAGATCTCATAAAGAAACTGATTTATAATAGTTAGTTAAAGTGTCTATAAGGTCTGGTAATATAACATTAAAGTTAAAGTTTTATCTATAGAACCGACATTTTTGTAATAGGATAAAAATGAGGGTTTATAATACAAATATGAGAAATTTTTAAAATGGGATAATTAAACCTTTATAAAACTGTTCTATAATTATGTTGTAACAAGAACCTTAGGTCATTTCTATATTCTGATTAAAACCTGTAGTATTACAGCAGCACCTATAAGGTCTGGTAATATAACATTAAAGCAGCAAACTATAAGTTGTATAGATCTATAGCCGACGCTTTTCTGATCGTTAAAAGATAAAAATGTTCGCATAAATGAGGGTTTATAATAAAAATATGAGCAATTTTTAAAATGGGATAATAAAACCTTTATAAAACTATCCTATAATAATACTGTAAGAAGGTTCTAAGTCATTCTTATATCGCTTAATACTGAATTGGAACCTGTAGAACTATCGCAGCGTCTATAAGGTATGGTAACATAACTTTAAAGAAGCAAGCAATAAGTTTCATAATAGACCTATAACAAACATTTTTATAATTGTTAAAGGATAAAAATGTTCGCATAAATGAGGGTTTCTAATATAAATTACAATGAGACAATAAAACCTTTATAAAACTATACTATAATTATGTTAAAAGAAGGATAATAAATCATTTTTATAAAGCTAAATTACGAATTGGAACCTGTAGAACTACAGCAGCGCCTATAAAGTTTGGTAACATAACACTAAAGAAGTAAACGATAAGTTTTATAATATATCTGTAACCAACATGTTTGTAATTGTTAAAGGATATAAGTGTTCGTCTAAATGAGGATTTATATAGAACTATAAAATGTTTTTAAAATGGGATAATAAAACCTTTACACAACTGTTTTATAATTATTGTTATACGAAGGTTTTTAGGTCATTTCTATATCGCTAAATTCTAAATTGAAACCTGCAGAACTAGCCCAGCGTCTATACGGTATGGTAACAACATTAAAAAAGCAAACAATAAGTTTTATAATAGATATATAACCCACATTTTTGTAGTTGTTAAAGATTTCTAATAGAAATATGGGAAATCTTTAAAATGGGATAGTAAAACCTTAATATAAAACTGTTTTATAATTATGTTATAAGACGGTATTTAGGTCATTTTTATGTTGCTCAATTCTGAATTGGAACTTGTAGAATTACCACAGCATCTATAAGGTCTGGTAACATGACATTACAGAAGCAACCGATAAGTTTTATAATAGACATATAAGCAACATTTTTATAATTGTTAAAGGATAAAAATATTTGCCTGAATACTCGACAATTTTTTACTCGATATTTACTGTTGAATTAATCTTCGACTTTGCTCCAATATAACTAAAAGTATTATTAATTTTGTCAACATTCACCAAAAAATTATTAATAGTTTTTAGTTGCAATTAAACAGTTATTACAGAACTAGTTGTTTTATAGTAGCTGTTACAGTGCTGTTCTAGTTGCCTAGACGAAGTTCTTCAGAAAAATATTTAGTTCTGTAAAATTACTGTATCAGGTTATTTTATAGAACTACTCAGATCGTCATAATTTCCTCCACTTCAATAGTCCTATAGAATCGCGTGTGAACTGCTGCAACGGGAAACTATCAGATTTATAAAAGATTTGTAATGTTTTTATTAGATTCCATTAGAGCAATTTATTAAAAGTGTCTGAATAACAGCACAGCTCTAATAAAGAACTGTCTTTATAATTAGTTAGACTGGTAATATAACATTAAAGAAGCAATCGATGAGTTTTATAACAGATCTATAACAATTATTTTTGTAATTATTAAAGAATAAAAATATTCGCATAAATACCTGAGGGTTTATAACAGATATATGAGGAATCTTCATACAAGAAGACTTGTAACATATAAGGAATCTTTAACATGGGATAATAAAACCTTTACAAGACGGTTCTATAATTATGTTGTAAGAAGGTTCTTAGCGGGAAAGTGTCGTAGCAAGGCACTTAGTTCATTGTAGTATTTCAATACATAAACGATAACGTTTCGCCCTGAAGAAATTTAATTGGATATAAATTTATTAAGAATTAAATAATGGATCGATGCTTGGACAGATTGATTTCCTATTTTAATTTCCTACTGTACTGTGAAGTTTCCTTGAAAGTATAAAAAATACATAAGGCGAATAAGCAAAAAGTAGCGTTAATATTATTAGAATCTTAAAAGTGTAAAGCTCTTAAGATATATCCAAGTATCTCATTAGGGACGTGAACGCATCTAAATATTAAATCTTTCTTTTATTTTAAGGAAGAAGCGCGATAGCACGCTAAGGACAGTTAATTATATTTCTTATCTCTGTAATTTAATAAAATTGTAAAAAGTTAACAAAATGCACGGAATGTTAGCATATTTATTCAGATTGGAACGTTATACCCGCAAACAGACATTCAACTAAAATTGTTACAATACAATACAGGTATTCTTATTAAGAAAAGCACTCTTAGTCTAAAAAATTTATAAGTATATAAAAGGAGATGGTATTCTTTACGCATAAATTAATTTATAAATGCGTGTGAGGAAACACAGACGGCGAGAGTAAGATTAAGGAGAGAATTGATTTGGTCCTGTAGAAAAAATTGAAATGTACAAACCGGGAGATTTATGGGGCTAGATTGACTGGACCAAGAAGATGGGGAAAGTTGTGACTGATTATTATTGAAGAGGTTCTTAAAAAGCATAAGTATATAAGTCAGATATATGTATGTAAATGAAGCGGGAGCAGCATGTAAACGAAGTTTGCGAAAAGAAAATGAGGGTAATAAAATCTTTGTTTCCCTTACGAAACCATGCTGAGTGATTGCACCAAGGCTGTGACATATATTTCAGGTACTTGTTGTGGTTTCTGGCGTATTTTAAATAACAAATTTCCCGAAGCGACATGGAAAGTCAATTTATTTAATAAAACCAACGAGAATCCATTTACTAAATATCAAAATAATTTTCGCCGGCGAGGAAATTGTTTTCGAGGGACTATAATAGTAATTGGTTGTGGCGTTAATAGTGTATGTGTTGGTCTATAAAAGTTTATACAGATATACCGGAGGCGTCGATAAATTGAATTTGCCAATCAGCTACAGTATCAAGCTATATTAAGCTAGATAGATTTTACTCTGCCTCCAGTTGGGAGGACTGTCAATGTTCCCTTATCGTGATTGTCGAATATTAGCGGCGCAAAAATTACGAAATTCGAAAAGTTTTTTTCATAATTTACCACAGTGCTTGGACTATTTATATTTGCGATTAACTAGTAAAGGTTGGAATAAATTCCGTAAAATCGTTACAAAGCAAGTGACAAAAATTCGCTCAGACATACGTTGATTTTAAAATTAATTTCTCAATTTGTTCATTAAAAAAATATACTTACAAACTTTTTTTTAAAAGTTTATGACGTCATCGGCAATTTTTTTAAATGGCAACCCCCATTTTTAAAAATGTCACTTGAAAGAGCACATTTTTCTGCATACAGTACGTTAAATTCTATGGCATGTTGCATGACGAAATTAGCGATATATTTACAAATAGACTTGAAAGCAATTTCATTAGTGGAGGATTAAAGTTAAAAGATTTTTAAAAAAACATCTCAAATGCTTTAGAAAAATCAATACACTGACACCGACTTGACCGCTCATCCATCAGCTAAGTGTTATGTTATGTAAATTAAGTTTGTAGTTGCAAAACGTTGCACTACAAAACCGTGTTGATTGATGCATACAGAGAAGACCACGGAGGTGCGAACGTAGGCATTGACATACTTTAAGACACTACCTGAACGATAGATACGCTATATATTAGAATAAAATTAGTTGAAAACGGTTGATACAGGAAAAGTTTTAATTTATGAGGTTTTCATTTAAACATATCAGCTGGTTATGAAAGTTTTGCCTATGGAATAATTAGGTTATTGTAAAAAATAGACTTCTAAAGTTTGGAATTTGGATAATAGGTTACTAAAGCAGAAATTATTTCAGAAAATATTACTTCGGGCTTAACCGGAAATGCCACCAACTTTCTTATTTTAAACGGAACACCCCATATATTCCTACATTTTCTTGTTCGCTGTGAAACATTAATTTCAGCGATATATCACAATTAAGCATTCGTTTAAAAAATCATTTTTGAATCTACTTTCCATAAGACTCTAAAATAAAATCCCACAGGCGCCTATTTGTGTTTTTCAGTATTTTCAAATTTTCGACGTTATATTTTAAACAAAATCCAACTTGTGGCATATCGCTGAAATCAGAATTTCATAACAAATAAGAAAATGCAAAACACACAGGGTGTTCTATTTGAAATAAGAAAGTTGGTGTAACTTCCGGTTAAATAAAAATTGTGCACACAATAGTGCCAGATTCAGGTTATAGTGGCCTTTTACACCTATTCTAATTTCCAGAACTCTATCTTTAATAATAACCGATTCACTCGTGGCCACCCGGTTTAGGCATAGTTACTAGTTGACTCCGTCCTCTGAGTGGGGTTCAATAAGGATTAGTGTCGCCGATCATAAGGCTTCATTGTAAATAGATGCCTAAATCCAATTTAGTATTCGATTTATTATTCGTTTTCGAAAGTATCAAATTGTCAATGTATTCAGTAACATACACAATACTGTGATATAATATTCCGCGCTTAATAACATTTAATTACTGTTGTCAACATATCAATACATTAAACAAATATAATTAGTGAACCCATTTTGCTCTGGCTGGGAGTACTTTACATTATTTACATAAAACAATCAATATGTGTATTGAATAATAAATTAAAGGTGAATTAACTTCAGCCGTAATTAACGAAAAAATTGAAATAAATGACCTTCTATCGTGCTTTAATATGGGTATTCTATCAGTTACTTCCGTAGAATCGATAATAAGCAAATACAGTTTTTCAGTTGGTTTGAATTGGATGGATGTCTGTTTTTTAAGCTGTACATAATTTATTTATGTATGACACAAATTCAACCAATATGTTGATGGAAGTAAATTCAAATAAACAAACTAGCCCGTTTTTTCGCTGCAACATTGTTTCTGTATATAAAGCATAAATTGATCAATGCGAAAATTTTCATTGCGTGAATTTGGGAACTTCTGCGAATAAAGTTCTGTAAGTATTAGAAAGTTAAATTATGTATAACTTTGTATACTAGAATTAAATTTCATTGTTCAATCGCCTGCTTAACATTAATCCATTTTAAAGTGTCCAACATAAATTCAATAGAGGCATCTCTGTTAAGAATTTGCTTTAGTTGTAACATTAACAACCTTCTTGTGTTTTCTTTCGTATACCATATCCTATTGGCATAATAATTGAAACGAACCGAATTAGGCACCAATAAATTTTTAAAAATTCAAACTAACTGCCTCAATTTTCCTACACTATTTTAATTTAATTGGAAAATGTGACTTCTTACTCTTATACTTATTAGCCAATCTTCAAGCATTTGGTTTTACCAACAATATTATTAAATTCGTTACAAGAGTGGTATCTTATGGTCAATGATTAACGACTAAGTTCACTGATGACCTACATATATACGTAAACACTTCCGCTATTTACTATTCATTTTTGTCGATAAATGAGTTTGTTGCTATCCAATGCCTGTACACTCTTTTGGTTGGTTCTGTTTACGTACTACTCATAGCCTTTGCATATACTGATACGTATAAATACATTGTCGCTAATTTTTCTAAACCAAAATATGATATGTTGAAACTCACCTTCGATCGGATTATGTCGGGGTTTGTGCATTAAATCTGAAAAATAATTATCGTAATTAGTGGAAAATAATAATCGTCAGTATTACAGGCCTATTCATGCAATTTATTATACCTACACAAAACTATATATAATTTAGAACTGATTTCTGGCACAACTAAACTATCGAGGCAAAAATTCTACAAATCTAATAAATAATTTCATGCATATGTTCCAATACGCGGTTCAATGTGATTTATAAATCAGTACTGCTCGGCGCCAATAATTTATTGGCGGCAATGACTGCTGGTAATGTAACGTTTTTGCCAAAATATTTCTAATTTTTGATTGGTTAGAAAGATTTATTGATATTTGCGACTTTTTGACTATTGATTTGTCTTCAGTATCAAACCAAAGTGTGTGATACTTTAGACTGAAGGTCTATGCGTTAATAATAACCTAAAATCTACAGGAAGTCCAATGACGTATAACAAAGCGACGGCATTTAAAAGAAATCGATATCAACACCGCGTGGTCATTTATTTCCCCGAGTTTTATGAAGTGGATAAGTGAAAAGTGACTGAGCAAAGGAAAATAATATTGACATGAAAGAAACATTTTAATAATAGTTCTAGATAATAATAGACCTAGAGTGTATATTTTACTACTTCACCAAATGCTCGCATTTTGTTCAAGGCATGAATATATAAATTCTTCTGGGGATTCTTAATTTACTTAAGACCTTTCGACGTGTCGGTTATTGTTTAAATTTAAGTGTAAGTCTTAATTTCAGAAATGAAATTTTTGTTTTTAGGCAACTTTAAAGACATTACCCAAGTCAAAATAATTATCGGTACAAACGACTTATCTATATACCGGGTGGCTACAAAAGTATTGGATATGGAATCACTCGTTTATTATGGAATATGCCATTTTTCTTAAAATGGTATAAAAATGAGAGAGATCTGAAAAACATAAGTAGGCACTGCGGGATTTTATTTGTGAGTCTTATAGAAAGTAGGCATTGAATTTGACAAAAAACGCGTCAATGAGTCAAATCCAATGCCTACTTTCTATAAAATTCAAAAATAAACCTAGCCTGCTTGTTTTCTTCCGTTATTCATATTTTCGACGTCATTTTCAACTACCAACTTGTGATAAATTTCTGAAATTTAAATTTCACGACGAACAAGAAAATTCAAAAATATACAGAATGTTCTCTTTAAAATTAAAAAGTTGTGCCACTTCTGGTTAGATTGAAAGTAGTGTTTTGTGAAAAATTATGTCAGATTTTGGTTTTAGTGATTTATGGTCCACGTTCCGAATTTCAGAAGCCTATCTTTCTCCGAAGACAAAACTTTCGTGATCACCCGGTCTATCTGAGCCTTGCCGGAATAATCTGCTCTTTCTTTGAACAATCTGGAATATGCAGAAAACTATGTATCAGTCCATTATGGAATCTATCCATTACCATCAATGATTCTACAATCATGTTGCAATATAAATAAATCCGCAATCTAACATTTTGCGTTCTTAAAGCAGGAAAAGACACTACAGAGTGATTACAGGCTATTGTTCGGCTTCTCTCACTAATATTAACGTGGAATAGTAATGGTAATTCAAACCAATTTAAATCTGCTTATTCTGCCTTAATACGACCTTATTGAAATTCCGCTATATAATGTACGTTGTGTGCTATACAAGAGAAGATTATCAATGGCTTAGCGCTAATAGGTCGAATCCCATCAAAGCGATATATTTCAGGAGACGCAAATAACTTATTGTGAGTTGACATATATATACAAATTATTAAGTAATGCGTTATAGTTGTCAGTCACTTTGAGAAACATTGACCCCTTGTCACAACACATGCACTCGGTAACAGCCTGCTTGATTTTGTCTCACTTACTTGATGTTGTCATTGATTTACGATGTTAACAGTTGGTCAATGAGACAGTTAATCCCCTCAACCAGCAAACTGATAAGTAAATATCTCGATAAACATACAGTTTACTTGGTTTACATTGTAGTCTATCTAAATCTATTCAAGTTAACTAAGTTAAATGCTTATATCAATTACATTTACACCAGTCTTCTAAGTTTACTACTGCTAGGGCAGCTCTGCTTTAGTATATCAATATCTATTTGTTTCAATGCTGCGAATGTTTCGGGTGTCCCAGGGAAAGATCGATATACGAAGGCAGTTCATTATTTATTGTCCCTAACGTAGAAGGAGGCAGTTCAAGATACCGAAAACAATTTTATTTTTCCACATAGCCCCTTTAGGACTGAAATTCACATTTCATATATACAAGGGGATATAGATGAAAATCTATGTAACCAAATTTTGTTCTAAATGTACACAAACTTATTCTGAAAGAACTTGTATATGGAAAATCAGACACACTTTTTAAACATAATAAATGTCAAGAACAATCTGTTCGTATCAAGAACAGGTGAACGATCATGAGAAACCTCAAACACAGATAAATGCTGGTCTCAATATTCCAATCGCAAAGTTAAAATTTATATCAGCTTACTCTTGGACAATCAGATTCCATGTAATAAATTATCAGCATCAAAGAAACCATATTTTTATTCGGAGAAACTGAAACTCTTGTGGAATGTAATCACTCGCACATTCACAGCGCTCCAGAGGTATAATGGGAATTTTAAAAGTCCAGGAAAGAACAAATTAAGTAGAGCGAAGATGTAACTGGATAATAATTTCGCGTTGAAATATTTATGTTCTTATTGAGATTATTCCTACCAAAATGACTTAAATGTTTCCGTGTTAAAATCCCGTTTCTTTAAGTTATATGAGATACACCTACATTTTCAATGTAGGACTGCGTGAAGTGATTATTGGAATATAAACTGACGGCTTCCATATTATTATTATATATTAAAACCTGCGAATAAATCCCTTTCAAAGGCTTTTTTAGGACCCATCCGAACGATACGCTCTGTATTTAATTGGCATTTTCGTGAAAATCTGTTGAATTAGAAAGAGATACGAGACGTGGAGATTTTGAAAGAAAAAATGGTCGACGGTTTCTGATCGATACACGTCAAAATCGCCTCTTTTCGTTCGCATCACCTGAACCGAAAACCGCATCAGAATCGAGCGATTCACGATGTAGTTCTACCCTCTCCCTTGGATTTCTTGCCAAAATGGCCCCCCGGCGGTGGTTTTTTCGTTTGGAAATAGCGTTTGAAGTTTTCGTGTTTTCGCAATTTTTTCAATTTTCTAAAACACGTCCTCCTTCCGAGCTTAATAACTCGCGGAAATATAGAAAAGTGCTGGACGTAATCGTTTTCCTCGATTTTGCTTTCTAAGAAAGTTATGATTTTCTTAAAAGAGGCGATTTTTTCTGACGAAGTATTCCGGAGAAAGGATAAATGAAGAACATTTTTTTTAGGTTCATATTACCCGATAAACGGTAGATTTCCGGGGGCCGTAGCTTCTTTAACCGGAGGATTTTTTTAAGCGAACTTTAAAGGAAACTAGACCAGTCATTCCTGTCAGGTCCCTCCAAATTTTAACCCTTAATATCCTAACGCGTCTTGACAGCGAACCAGGATTTGTTGAAATTTAGCAAATTTTTATCTTGAAATTTATAATCCGATCCACAGATTGCAGCTTATAATATAGAGTAGAAACGATATCAGTTTCGGAATCCGGAACCCACTTTCGGTTCCTCGATACGACCTCTCTTTTCCTTTGACGTTTAAACGTTATTTTAGATAGTTTTTTGGAAAATCAACGAAAAAACGTGCTATTCATCCAAAGCCGACTCCATTCCTAAACGTCACTTTGACATTTGTTTGACTTTTAACGAAAAAACATGTTTTTCAACCCCTGCACCTAAAAAAATTTTTGATTTTTTTTTTAGATTTCTTTATTTCTTTAATTTTTTCAATTTTAAAGAAGAAACCCTAAATTTTTTTAATTTTCTCTACTCCGAAACCCTGCCTGACTACTTTTTTCCCGTAATCTTTAACTTTTTCCAACTAAAAACCACGAGATAAAACAACTTATATAAAGGGTCAGCCTCGTAGAGCTAGATTGGGCAAGCCAGACCCGCTTTCCTGAATTATAGTGGCGCTTACTTCAGATAAAATATAATCGAAAGATGAAATTTATAGATAGAAAAAATTAACGGATTTCTTATAAAGAAATTAACCAAAAACGCCTACTTTCCAAAAGATTCAAAAATAACATTCATCAGGTGCCTACCGAGGTGCCTACTTGTGTTCTTCAGTTTTTTCACATTTTTTAAACAAATGTCAACTTGCGATATATCGTTGAAATCAGAATTTCATGACGAACAAGAAAATGCAAAAATATAAGTACAGGGTGTTCTGTTTAAAATAAGAAAGTTTGGTGTCAATTCCAGTTAAACCTGAAGCAGTGTTTTGCGCACAATTGTGTCAAATTTTGAGTTTAGTGATCCATTATCCACGTTATTAATTTCAGAAGTCCATGTTTCATAATAACCAAGTTATTCGTATTAAGTTTTACGTAAACTCTCGAGTAGCTAACAGAGCACTTTGAAATTCTTTAGAGTAATAATTACTTTATATTATTTAACGTAGAATTAGTCCCATGTGGGTTGTTCATATTGAAGAAGAAAAACACAAAGGTCTTGTTCCCACAAAATTCTTTTTTATTGCAACCGGTTTCGTGATCCAAATCACATCATCAGGCTACAAGAATTTCTATAAATACCAAAGGTTTGTCAAAATTAGCATTATTGAAAAATTTTTTGTCCAATTTTTTAGAAAACTAATAAATTTTATGTAAAAATACATGTACTAGAATTTATTTATTGTTATTAATTAATTTTAAATTAATCAAAATTAAAAACACAAAAGACAATGTACGCGGACAACAGATTAAAATTTAAAAATATAAAAATAACGTCCTTAACGTTCCTATTGTACGTTGTTAAGGACGCTATTTTTATATTTTTAAATTTTAATCTGTTGTCCGCGTACATTGTCTTTTGTGTTTTTAATTTTGATTAATTTAAAATTAATTAATAACAATAAATAAATTCTAGTACATGTGTATTTTTACATAAAATTTATTGGTTTTCTAAAAAAATTGGACAAAAAATTTTTCAATAATGTTAATTTTGACAAACCTTTGGTATTTATAGAAATTCTTGTAGCCTGATGATGTAAGATTTGGATCACGAAACCGGTTGCAATAAAAAAGAATTTTGTGGGAACAAGACCTTTGTGTTTTTCTTCTTCTTTATATTATTATTAATTAAGCGATTATTTGGTGAGTTAGCAGCAAACATGCCCGTATGTTTCTTAACTGTGCACGTATATGGTCTGAACCAAATGCTTGTTTTCCTAGTTTATCGAATATACCGCCAAGTCGAAACATGATTTACCATTGGCATCTGTGAGGGGCCTATAATCTTGTTATTCTTGAAACATTGATCTCCAAATGTTCAGAATTCACCTAATGGAATACCCTTTTCCAACGCTAAACCATTCTAGAAATTGTGTATTATGTCCAGATGGGTAACGAAATAATAAAAGCAACTTATTCAACTGAAATAATTATCAGCCACACAGAAGACAGTCAGTGCATGTATCTAACACTACATTGCTGGACTAGAACATGAAACATGCTATTGCATGTTAAATATTTTTTTGCTGAAAAAATGGCCAACAATTACGGCCGAATTATGAAGTAATAAAGTATGTTGGCCTGTGGTTTTAATTAAAGCTAAAAGTATTATTGTTCGCATGTTAATAAATTTTTACAAGAACTGCAACAATGCATTTTAACATACGAAGTTTCAAAGATATGCAACGCACGACCACCATTAATTTTCAATTAACTCTCAAATATTAGTTTAGTTTTCAAAGAGAATTACCAACCCAAATTTATACTACAGAGCGATATAAACTAAATCAATTACTTTCTATTAAATAATAATTCAACCAGAGCATGCCTTTTGTATAATAATATTTTATTTAATGCTTTTTGAACAACCTGGCGTGTGTTTCGTTTATTGTGTTATAAGCAAAGAAATATATTAATTTCACATTAAATATGAATCATGAGTCATTTTGTAAAATGGTTTTTATATCTAGATGTTTATAAAAAGACAAATTGCATTGGCAAAAAGGTCACTAATATTAATTCGATTTAAAAAACGAAATATATAAAAGTGTATAATTCACTAGCCCACTTTCTTCATTAATAATAACTAGAAGTGCTAGTGGTGTTTTAGTACTGATATAACAACCACATGGCTTAATCAATTAGCTCCCCCAAAGGACTAAATTGCCAAATCCGGACTATGGCCCAACTTTGAAAGCGTGTGAATCAAATTTTTATCGTTTTTAAAGGGTTCTCGTAACTATTAACACTGTAGTTCCCTACAATTAAAAAAAGATATATCTTAAAATTCCTATTAATAAATTAAATCAAATAACCAATTTAGAACGATTTGGTCGTCCACTGGTTTATATGGTTTTAGTGAATTTGCCTCACAAAAAAAAATAAAATAAAATAAAGCGCACATCCCATTATGCTAACTGCACCGTAATGGCTGTTTTATTTTTCAAACGTAAATTGCTTTGCTACTATGGTTATTTTAAATATTTAGATTTTTCACCAAACCAAATTATTTGCACCGATGGCCGACGCATTTATTTTCATTTGAAACAGGTTTTATGTTATTATTTAGTTTACATATTTATGTAGGAATTATCTGTAAGGAAAAATATGAATACGTCTATTTATTAGGTACTTTTTTAATAAACCGAAATTATTTTTTGTTATCAGATGCTATAAAATGTTATAACGTTAATCTGAGGAAGATATATGAGGGTTAAAATCAATATGTTAGCAGTTGTAACAAATAATCTGATTTGGACATTTATTTTCTATATATTTCCCCTATTGGATGACAAAATCATTTATTTGTCATTTATATAAGCCAATTCATGCTGTACTATCACTGTCAGCTATTATTTCAACTCGCTAATTTATCAATATTTAACAAAAATTCATTAGTATTATTCTACTAAAACAAACAGCTGCAATATTAAACTGTAAACAGGGCGAACCCAGCTGCAGCCGTAATCCATTTCCACGGGTGTCAACCTGAAATAAGTCGGTAACTAAGAGAACTTTGTGGATATATGTAATATTTCATTTGGGAAATGGCACAAAAAAATTTGATAATTTATGTACCTGATGACGTTTTTAGTTTAATGTTTCAGTAAATATAAAAAATATGGTTGTATGTACGACCAAATGAAAGACTGGGAAATTTTACAAAAGGTTCTAAGGATTTTTTTTCATAACTGCAATGTGTTTTTTTTATAACTGTGGTTAAGCGATGACAAAAAATCATTAGAGAATGATCTCTGATTATGTAAAACCTAAATCCATGAAGTCCATGAGTCTACAAATTCTAAATAAAAAATCGATAAGCCTTGCAACCAAATTAGTTTCACATATTATAAGCACACAAACCAATCAAAGCTAAACCTTTAAGCCTTAGACATATAAATCCTATACTGATACAACCTAAACTAAACTAAACCTAATCCAAAGTTTATGGACACAGAGATAGTAGTTTAGGGCTTATTGCTTATGGATTTTGAGTTTAAGGGTTTAGGGTTTATGGGCTTCGAGTTCATGGATTTAGGGTTTATGTGTTTAAGGTTTTAGGGCTTATGGGTTGGGAGTTTAACACCGTAGGTTTTATGGATCTAGTGTTGTGGGTTTCTCGATTATGGGTTTAGGTTTTATGAGTTTAGATATTATAGATTTGCGGTTGATTGGCTTAAAATGTATGGGTTTTGGTTTCATGGATTTAAGGCTCATGAGTTTATGGGTTATGTTATGGGTTTAGGATTTATAAAAGTATAGTTTATGGGTTTATGGATTTTTGGTTTAGAGTTATTAGGTTTGGAGTTATTGGCTTAGGGGCTTATGGGTTTAGAATTTATGTTATATGGGTGTATGATTCATTGGAATTTAAGAATACCTACTTATAAATTAAGGGCTTATGAGTATAACGAATTTTGTTTGAGACTGAGTCTCAAAGAGCCACCGCTTTGAATCTTTAAAAAGCCATAACTTCTATAAGAAAAATCGTAGATGGGCAGTTGAAAACTATTTTGAAGGGGAAAGGTAGTACTAGACGATGCAATCAGCAGAAATGAACTGAAACTTTTTTAAAATTCCCATACGCAAGTTCAAATATATCAAAAAGCAACTTTCTGGTCATTTAACCTCAAATATCTCAAAATCTTGACGTGATAGGTAAATTCTGAGGGTTTTCACCCATTGACGTTTCACGAAAATTGAGCTTAAAACATCACGGTCAGTTTTTATCCGACTGGCCTAGCAGGAGGAGAAACAGCCAAAATCAAGCAATTCTGGACACCCTGTACAGTGTACATACGACTCCAGTGATCAGACACGTGGATCGGTCTATTTATAGATTCTTCAGTTAGACATAAATCCATTGAACTTTAAACTGATATATCTGGTGTACGCTAGAACTTTATCATAGTATTAATTACTCTGGGAAATAGACCTATAACCTTCTTGAACTTCGTTGGCTTCCACTTATACTGAAGAGGACAGGGAGTTGAAATGTAGGATACTTGGGAGGCTTTGTGACGAATGGCTGTGTAGCTTTAAGTTGACCTAAGTCTCAAGGAACCACACACAGTTGTATTAGATCGTGAACTTGCTGGTAAGAAAACTTAAATAAATAAAACGTAGAGACGTGGACAAGTTCTACGTTTAACCTCTACCACCTCACCTCAAGTCAACCGGAGCAAGCGAAAAATATGACACTTTTTGCTATTAGTCTTTATAAAATCGATCCACATGCTTTCTTTACAATCTATCGCGTGACACGTTACTCGTATGAAAAGCAAATTAATAGTATACAAGGCTGAGCAAGAGTAGCGAATAATCGTTGTTTGCAATGCAATTCATTTTTTTGTCTTTCTTATGCAGTTTTAGTTTTCTACAAATATTTATCACTATTTCTGTTAGACCTGCTTAAAATGAACATTGTAAATCTAAAAAAATTTATCCACGGATACGTTGCTATCCATTAGAATTAATTATTTAACTTTGCTATGTCTGTAGTATCAGAGAGGAAGTAGTAATTTTTAACACGCCACAACTCAGTTATGCACGTACAGGACATTGACATTGGTAGACCTGGAGTAGGATACTTAAATGTTTTATTTCCCATTTTGTTAGTCCTTACGTGCGGCCGTTGATTTTATTTGATATAATTCTTGGAATGTTTTCCTGCGTTTTCCGTTTTATTAAGGAATAATTGATTGTAAAATCAGTTACTGGTAATATCTTGCTTAATTATAATCAGATCCTAATTGAAATGATTTAAAATTCCGTAATATGCTGCAAGTAACACATAGGAATTAATTTCAAAGTGATTACCCCCTGTGGCATATATTATTATTACGTGTTTTGGCCGACATACGCGATTAAGTTTATCATAAAGACTTAATGACTGAAATAATTACAGGTCTAACGCCGCTCTTAGACATGTATTAGGCAAATAAGTAGAGATACCTCTATGAGAAATATACCCTCTTCCAGGCTATATAATAATTCATCTTCTCCTTTATTAACCTGCTTATGACGCGTTATGCAAAGGGGGCTGTTTTCGTAACAGCTTCGAGAATTAGTGGTGTAGCTAAGGAAACTTGCTATAGCTCCCACACTTGAATAAATAACACCCCCTCCAAAGCTACATATCACTTTCAACAACGTTTGTTTACTTAAAAATATATTACAGCCAGTTTTAGTAATGTGCACGTCACAAACTGCTAAGCTGTACTTTTACATGCATGCCTCGGTATCGATGTACGAATACAAAATAAAAAAATTTAAACTAGTATAAACACAATGTCTTTATCTTTAAAATACCTTGCGAACTTAGTATACCGGGTGAGCTACGAAACAACTTGATTATGAAAGACAGACTTCTGAAATTTTGACAAAATCCGTAATTTGGCATAATTGTGCACAAAATAATAATTCCGGTGCAACCAGAAATGACACAAACTTTCTTATTTTACACCCTGTATATTTTGCATTTTATTATTTTGATTTTAGCAATATGTCACAAGTTGGCATTTGTTTAAGAAATAGCGTCGAAAATTTGAAAAAACTGAATAACACCAGTAGGCCCTGCAGGATTTTATTTTTGAATCTTGTACAAAGAAGGCGTTGGATTTGACACAAATGTGTGTTTTTTAATTAGTCTTTTATTAATTAGACAATCGTGTTTACTCCAATAATTTAGAATTTTTAAAAATTCTTGGAAAAGATTTAAATGTGAAAGAATTTTTTTACACCCTATAAGAAAGGGCATACTTTCAGCATTCATTTGATATAACTTGTGCCTAAATTTTTGTCCCAAGTGCTCGAAAAATCTAATTCTTCTGACAACACAAAACTAAATTCAACATATTTTATTAAACATACCGGGCTAGGAAAAAGTATGGATACCCCTGAATAACGCGGAGCTATCGGGTTTTTGAGAAAAATAGTTCAAACGAAAGTTGTCGAACTCGCCCATGTGGATTGGACCATGACCTTGAAGTTGACCTTCAGGTCATTGTTCAAAGTCATTTGGAGGTCAACTTTGAATTTTCAAATGAGAACCCCAATTTTTGCTCCCGGATTCGGACAGAGAGGAAATTTCGCGCTCAGATATGAGGTTTATTGTCGAGGTCATGATGACTTTGATGCTAGTTTCAAGGTCAAACTTGATCCAATCGGACAACTTGGAAGAATCGAGTTTTCGTGAAGAATGTTCGACCAACTTCAAGGTCATGGTTCATCCGCATGAGCAGTTCGGCAACTTTTGTTCGAACACTTTTCACGAAAACTCGATCCCTCTAAGTTATCCGATTGGTTCAAGTTTGATCTCGAAACTAGCGTCAAGGCCATCAAGACCTCGTATCTGAACGTGAAATTTGCCCCTCTTTCGAATCCGGAGTCAAAAATAGGGGTTTCCATTTAAAAGTTGACCTCCAAATGACCTTGAACACTGACTTCAAGGCCAACTTCAAGGTCATGGTCCAATCCGCATGGGCGAGTTCGAACACTTTTCAGGAAAACCCGAGCCCTCCAAGTTATCCGATTCGATCAAGTTTGACCTCGAACTAGCGTCAAGGCCACCATGACCTAGTAAAAAGTTACGGCACTTTTTCGAAATTTGCTTAATGTCAATTTTCGCCAATATTTCGAAAACTGTTAAAGATATCGAAATACGGTTTTCACCTATCGACATAACAAAATTAGAGCACGATCGTTTTTTCTGAAAAAGCCTAAATCAAGCAACTTGGGACACAATTAGCCTTCTGACATTGATTAACAATTATTCGCTTGTCAGCTGCTAATTTTGTATCAATATCCTCGCGAAATAGGTAAACAACAAGCTCTCTTAATAGTTACCAGCCCTCACGATGGCAACTTAGTGGACGAAACACGCGTCAAGTTTCGTGTTTGATGTTTCGTATCAATCAGATATTTTACTACTGATTTGGATACACGTTTGGAATAGTCTCTTGATTTCATGACATCTCAAAGCCGCGCACGGTTTCACATCAGTAAATTAAAAATGACCAAAATATGTTTACAGAAACCTCGTGCACGACCTCACGTGACCACGTTACAAATGTAATTCGGCCTTATTTGATTTTACGTCGCTGTTGGGACAAAAGGAACATAATAGGAATGAAATGTAATTATTTTGAAAAGAACCCTAGTAAACAATGCTAATTTATTTGCTCATTCCATGAATTACACCATATACGGTTTAATCGATAGAACGGTGTTTTACGTTAAATGTAACAATTGCACTTTGTTCAAGAGTATAACGTACGAAGTACAATTAATGTATAGGGCGAGTTGACAGCGCGGCGCGACTCGTTTCGTAATTGTTTCCACAAAGAAAAATATTTAATAGAACCTACTTTTGTGCGCCACTTTTTAATGTAGTTTGTTGTTAAACATACGCCTTAGCCAATAAATCCAAATTTGTATGGACTGTGAAGAATGACATCGATTCAAATTTTATTTGCACCCTCAGGTGAGCTCTCGGGTAACCTAATGGGACGATTTTGGATTTCTTTTTAAAAAAATCTTATCTTTAAAGTGTCAAAATTTGAAAAATTGCAATGGCTTTGGGCGCAAGACATGTTTGCCGATAAACGTATGTAAATTCTTGCTAGGGAGGCACTTGGAGATGGTGGAATCATTCGTCTTCAATTTCCAGGTGGGAAATCAACGCGCTTACACACAAAAATAAATGTATAAAACAATTGTAGCCCTCTTCTGTACCGATTTCGAAAATATCGTTAACTGATTGACTGATAATGCCCAGTACCACAAAGCAGACTTAGCCAGTCAATATTTAAAGGAAAACAAGAGATATGGATGAAATCTAATTCGTCTGGGAATAACCAAAGAAATCCAGCCATTAAATATTTTCTCTTAGTACTAGTGTATACGGATTCTAAAGTCAATAACTCATCGCAAAGTATATATTGCACGATCCTTGAACTTCCAAGCGTAACACTTGCTGTTCATTAAATACTCACCAGTTGTACATCCTCGAAATAACAGTAACATGTGTAATTACCCATCTCATAATAAAAATTGGTTTTGAATACAAGTGGCTCCGGCAATTTATTATATATATCTTATCTTGTCACATGTCTATGTGCTATTATTAGTTATCATTACATTCGACTGTTTATGATGCAGAGAGGGTGAAAATATTGTGTTTAGAGATATAAAGTAATCAACTGTTGGTACCCATCGATCACCCTTATCGCAGAAATCATGATGTCTATATAATGGCACTGTACAGCAAATGTCGAGTTTATGTCTACTAACCTTCCGCTCACTATCCTGTCGGACATAAAACAATATATACATATATCTACAGGGTGAATAAATATATTGTTGGCTAATTAAAGACAATGAAACAAAAATGAAGAGTTTTATCTGGAAATGGGCTATTGTTTAAATTTTCCTAGGTCAAATATTTGGAATTTATTTTATCCTACATAATCTGTAGTGCCATCCGTGTTTGACCGAGGGGTTAACCGGGGGTGAACCTCCGAGTAATTAAAGCCAGCCGCAACCACCATAAGTAAGTTGGGTCTAAGGTAAGAGTTAAACGTAGGTAGGTATACAATATTGTAAACAAAAAACACTTTTTGGCGATTTTTCTCAAATATTTCCAAAACTAACCAATTTGAATAATAATATGCAACTTTTTTCTAGAGCATGAAATTGTCTACAAAAATGACTTTCATTATCAAATCAATCGTTTAATTTCTGTCGTTAGAGTCTACCTTTCGAGAACTAAAAACGATTGTAGTGTCCCTGCCTATTTTATTGGTCGTTTATTAAAAAACCGTGAAGCTAATAATAATAATAAAAAAATATATAAAAAATAAAATAAAATAAAAAATAATAAAAAAGCGTGTTAAAAATATTGAGGGCAGCTGTGGAAAACACTAGCTGGCCTTAAAAGCGCCAAAACAGACATTTTTTAATTGGTCATATCTTTGGAACCAATTTATTTTGATTTAGCTCAATCAAATCTTAATAAAGAACGAGGATTGAAAAAAATAAGTTTTTAACTAACATCTAACAATTGATTTTTTCATGTCTACCATTTTGAACTATGTATAGGTTTTGTAGCTTACTAAATTGCCTATATAATGACACCAAGTTTATTCGAATCGGTTAAGTAACAAAAAATGGCATCCAAGAAAGTAAAATTTTTAATTTTTTTCCCCACCGGTATCCTTTAATAGTAAAAATAAAAAAGTGTAGGTACCAAAATTCGTAAGAAAAGATGAAACTACAATTGGGTCTGAACTGAAGTGCAATTTAGCTGCTGGCGATTCCCACATGGTATTTTAAATTTATGAGAAAAACAAACAACAACAACAAAAGCTTTATTGTTACGCCGTAAATTTGAAGAAAAAATAATTTTTACTTAAAATCGGCTCGGTCATACATTCTAGAAGAGTTAACTTACAAAAGAAAAAAAAACGTGCTGCTGTTCAGGAAGGTTTCCGTGGTTGTTGGTATAAAAATGACCGAGATCCTTGAGTTGAACCACGTCGACATTATAGGTCCCGAGTTGGAGCCATTTTCAAGAAAAAAGGAGGATGCCTAGGACACCCAGTGGTTTCAATCTGCCTACTCCTCCAGATGAACCGTGGCCTGTCTCTATGATTACAATCTGCCCACTTCTTAGAGAAGTAAACGCAAACCACTCCTTAGGACACGTCCTGGGCATCTTTTCTTGTTGCTTGAAATAGGCTCCAAAGCAATACGTCGAACTTTAATAATCTCAGACGCGGTTCAACCCGAGAACCTAGCAACTTTCGTTCAATATTTTTCTAGCCTTTAGGAAAGTTAAAGTGAAACTGACAAAACTTCCTTGTAGCAACTTTTAATTATCTTAAAGATTACGTTACCAATTTTTTTATTTGACGTTCCGCCTTCGAGCAACTACCATCAACTTCATTTTTAAAATACGGTATTGATGATTCGAAATCAAACTTTAGAAGCTCTTTTTATTCTAAATTCAATAGCAACACACTTTTTAATTTAATTACGTTTCGAGCCTGTATTTCCCATCATTTTGCAAAAATAGGTTCACACATTGAATTCGACATTTTGATTGTCATTATTGTATGTAAGAGTAAATGTGAATGTCAAGCAGCTTTGTGTTTAGTAGGGGTAAATGATTATCGCTAAGACTAGTTATTATTTAAGATTATTCGAATGGTGGGACGACTGGTGTTATTCTCAGTTTGACGACATGCTTTTATGCAAAGATGAGTGACATAAGCAAAATGAGAAAACTTGGAAAAGTGGCATGAAACGGTAGAGAAGCTCCGGATTAGATCTAACGCTGTGTAAGCTAAAATACTCTGATATGAACTTATAGAAGCTGTTTGGAAACGATAAGTCACAGTATTAAACCCTGGATTGGTACATCATTTTCGAACAACTACCCAATACATGAAATAAATTGTTTCTGAAAAATTGAAAATTATTAGAATAATTTATATACATACGTCGGAACCTTCCTTTAGATATCCCGTGCATAAAAGTACTATGACCTATATTCGAATATTATAGGGGAGCGAAATATACGCATCTAATATTAATTTACGAGAGAAATTTACATAACAAGCTTTTAAACAAGTCATACGTTGTTAATACCTAGGGCAGGGAGCTACTATAATAATGGTATAGTGAACAATAAAAGAAATAAATGAGCAGGATGTGTATATCCTAGTCTTGTCAGAATAGTAAATATTTAATAAGTTACAAAGCAAGCCATGGTTATTGTTTTATACATATCTACAGTTATTTGGTTAAATGGGAAAAACGTGTAGTTAAAGAACTAACGAAATGGTGCTCAGAAATCCTTTGATTTTTTATTCTGAAAAAAACTGAATTTTTGGATTTTTTTCTGGAGTTAACAATAAAGTTAAACTACTGACAAATCTTCTTTGTAGCAACTTTTAATGAATACAAAAAATTACAATTTTTTATTCCTCCTTGAGCAACTATAAAAAAAATAAAAGCTTTTTGCTTTTTCTTATCGTGAAAAGAATTCATTAAATTTAATATATTTCTTTAATTAAGAACTTTGTGTACATCGAGTGACAAAAAAATACAGAGAAATTTCAAAAATCTACGTTTTATAATAATCCAGTTTTTCCCTAGGCGTGGCCACCTGGTATATCTGCAAAGGTGCATACATATATTTTCGATTTAAAAATCATAAATATTCCTAAAATCGATTATTGTTCAACTGTGATCTTTGTGGTATACCAGGAGTGTTAAAATTCATTCTAGCAACTTTGCGCCATTATGGGACAGATATAATACTAACAAATCTTCAGTTATTAGATTACTAATACCACCACCAGCATAGTACCTATATTAGATTAAATTATTTATTTCTTGTAAACTTGTAACTTCTTACACTCGAACAACCCTGTATAAGGTTGCCATTTTTATATGCCACATATAACTGCATATTTTTTTTGTAAATTTCGAATTGAGAAATGTATGGAAAAGCTTGGAAAGGTTAAATCCTCCCTAAGAAATTGCAATAATGTTTAAAGATGTTCAAGTAGGAAGAGAGTCTAAATGTAAATGAAAATACAGAGCAACCAATGGAAATAGGAAGAGAAAGAGAAAGTGAAAATGAGGAAGTTAAATTACAAGATGAATCAGAGACTGGCTGTAATGCGATTACCGGGATAAAAAGAAAATAAATATTGTGAAGGTAAATCTCCTAATGGAGAATATTTGTTACCAACAAAAACTAATACTAAGATACGAAAGCATACAAGATAATTGGACGATATCTGTGAGCTGAACATTGAACTATACAGAAATATTTAAATTCGGAAAGAATACTCGTAATTCGTAAAACGATGGGTTAACAGGGTGTATAACATTTTATGCAGTTCCTCAATTTTTACAACATCCACCTAACATATTAACTCGATTAAAAAAATATTTTGGTAAGTCTGCTCGGTCAAACTGTTTATCGTGGACTGGGAACCTCCACACCTATAGATATTCAGACGTGGTCTTGTTACACCATTATTATTTGTTTAAACTAGAAATGTATCATTTTTGTTTCCAACTCTGTAAACGAAAACTAGTGTTGATTATGTAATATGCAAGGTACTAAAAAAATCTATTTTGTGGCCCATTTGAAATCTTTTCAATGCATAAAGTTAACTGAATACTCCAACGCATGCTATCCGTGCTCCACTTAGTTACAATGAGACCTGAGGTATGAATAAACCAAGCAAATGTACTGCCTACTTATGTATATTTAATGTTAAACACGCTACAGGTTCATTTTATCTTACAGTTAACTTCATTTAAGGGGATGCTCACTAGTATAGCACATTTTAATGTATTAAATATTTAACACATGTTATGCTCCCCTAAATTCCGTCTTATTTAAATATCAACTATCAACATTAAACGACTCGCACTGCAGGTGGAATTACCTTAAAGGCAACTCCGTCTAAGGTAAAGTTTATAGCTTCAAGAGAAATGAAGTAAAACTTTTATTGTCACGTTCCTACAAGTCTTACGACTGATCCAAGTTTAACCACAATAATTGACAGCTATAATCGAAGGACAATTCCGAAGGCGGAACTGAAATAATTATCGTACACGCAAACCGCATACAGGAAATCCCTTTGATCATTACACTAACAGACTAAATGTGCACATCAAGTTTTCAGAATATCGCCTACAGGCAACATTCAGTTGCATCAACTGCATTTGTCTCGTAAGCCACTTTGCCGAATAAGGGCAGTTTTGGTCTGCAATTGTTTAGAAAATGCCTAGATTTGTTTAATAAAATGTAATTTTTATAAATTATTCTACTTCCTTTGCTTAGTACGTATTGTTTACTAGGTTTCATGCAAGCATAATCACAAAAATATCCTATTTGATATACCTATATTTATATTGATATTTCTGAATCTACAAATATAAAAGCTGGTGGACTCATAAATCATTGAAACCACATTATTATCGAATCTGTTAAAACAACTCGTTTCATAACTTGATGTTATAAAACGTTGAATTAAATAAGAGAATTGGTAGCATCCAGAGCAAAAAATAATTAAATCACTTTAGAACGTCATTATTTTTACATCTGTGAAAACACCTACTTTTCCTTCTTGTATGATGTAAAACGTTGAACTAATGTGATTCATAGCGTCCAAAAGCAAGAGTGTTAATTAAGTATGTACAATAAATTTAACAAACGATTATTTGAGTGATTTTAAGACAGAAAGTTCATATAAACATGGGTACAAAAATGCTTCGTTTTCAAGATACAGGGTGTTAAACATATTTTAAAAAATTTCTCAAAAACTAATCAAGATACGAAAAAAATTCAAGAGATACAAAAGTTGTATTTTTAGTTGCTTAATCAAAAAAAAAAATAAAAAATTATAAAAAAAATCTGTGGTGTACATTTTTTTTGTCAAAAATATTCGTTAAGGGACACCACTGGTTTTATGGTAAGTTAAATAGTTTTTAATTCCAATATTCTTTTGCTTTAGACGCTATAAATTCTGTTGAAATTGAATTCAATGTTTTATATCATAGTTATGAAAAGTGGTTGTATTAACAGATTCGACAATAATGGCATTACAAAGTGATTTCAATGATTTTACGTCCCACAGATTTTATACTTGTATGTTCAGAAGTAAATAGAAGTCAATATAAATATAATTATTATTTTTGATTGGTTTTATTGGGTTTAGATATGTTTAAAGAAAACTATTTTGATTAAATAGCGGACGTTTCGGTGTTTTATTACACCTTCTTCATGGCCTGCAATAAATAAATATAAAATTAGAAATCTATATTTATTGAAGGCCCTGAAGAAGGTGTAATAAAACAGCGAAACGTCGGGTTTTTAATCAAAATAATTTTCTTTAAACAGACCTAAACCCAATAAAACCAATAAAAAATAATTTAACAGGTCGAAAAAATATTTTAATTTTAATTATTATATGTACCTACTTGTATAAAACAAAGAAAGAATAATTTGAAAATCTCCATATTTTGTTATCTATCAGAAGAATTAGATTTAAGCTGAAAGCCATGCCCTCTCTTATACTTAGTTTAAAAAATATGTTCCCATTAAAAATTCGTTAAAATTTTTTTATTGTTTTCTAAAAATGCAAATGCACGCTTCTTTAACTAAGAAGAACTTTGCATACATGAAGTGACAAAAAAAAGCGCCCATGCATCAAATCCAACGCCTACTTTCTACAAGATTCAAACATAAAATCCCGCAACAACTTGTGTTTTCATTTTTTTTCTATTTTCGAAAACTTTTTTTTTAAAATGCCAACTTGTAACATATTTCATGCCGAAAATGTAAAAATATACAGGGCAATCCGTTTAAAATAAGAAAGTTGATGCCACTTTCGGTTAAACCGGAAGTAGTATTTTATCCACAATAATGTCACATTCTGGCTTTAGTAACCTATTAGCCACGTTCCAATTTTCACAAGACCATCTTTTATGATAACCGAGTTATGTGATCACTCGGTGTATGGAGTAGTTATTTCTGCGTCGTGAACGAATGTAGAAATAATTCTTACATTAGAGGGGATGTAGAAATAAATATATCTGCATGTTGAAAGTTGAGAATTTCAGTAATAAAGTTAGAGAAGTTAATGATCTAGATTTATGTAAACTAGTCCCACCTCTGCTAACTGCCTTGAGTGGTACGCAGCTTGACAATTACCGCCAAAAGCTACATCTGAATGGGCGTATACGCATCGTTACCCTAGAATTCAAGTTTAATGAAGCCCTTTCTATCTATCTACTTAAAATAAATGAATTGTTCAAATTGTGGGTATCTTTATATGAGTTGTTTTACCTCCTTAAGACATCTACACTACTATTATCTTATCTTATTAAGGTCTTTGTTTCATCAAAGCAGAGCTACAAATTACTGCAGCCCTACACAAGACCCGAGTTGACATTACATGTGACCATTTTAAAATTTAATAGACGTCAATTGTAATGCATATATTTTTACAATTGAAACTTTTAAAACGTTTGCTATTTTAACTGGTGTTTCGCTAGCTAAAATTTTAACTCCAATTTTATTCACGGAATTGCAGAATATAATTTGATCAATTGCATGTCATGAGGGATTAATGAATTAAATTTAATCGGCAAATCCCTTGTTTGTTTTACAATTTAATGAAATTTTATTTACATGAAATATTTGTTTTAATAACAGGTCAATCGTAGTTAATTACGTTAGGCATTTCAATTTAAGATCTGCAATTCAATATTTACTAACAACAAAAACTATAAAAGGAAACTTAGAGAGGTGTAAAATATTTGAAACCATCTACTCGTGGTTTTAGCATCCTAAACTTTTTGTAATTTACATGCTATCCTTTCTCACCCTGTATCAATACTGATCGACATTTCAGATAAAAGTTACCACAGTTCAATTTGGCACTTTAAATTTGCCCCAAATTTAAATTGATGAGCAGGTTATTGAGCACACCTACCGCTATATTCCTGCAAGAGCAGTAGTCAATAATCTGTAACGATAACAACTGCACAAAGCAAACAAATATTAAAAGGCACACCGGTGACAAAAGCAGTAAAAGCAAAACAACAAACATGCATATACATAAAAGCTTGCCAACGTACAGTTGTAGTAGAGCAGTATTCCAGAGACTAGGACGAATACTACCACCAGTAACACTAAAATGAGCAGGAGAATAGTTGGTCGACACCATGATATTAAACAGGAGTCCCTGTTAGAGGAGTTCGGTGTGGTAGTTTGTGTATTTAAACACCACCCACACCGTGAGCTCGTTTCCACAGTCGCTGGAGATGGTTGTTGCAACTGAGAAGACCGTACCACGCTACTGTCGCCGGAAGCGTTTACTACCACTCCACGATACACGTTGGCCCGCGGGATGAAACCATCCTCATCTTCATCGGATCGTAAGTTGGTATCATTGTAAACTCCATATGATGCCACCATCCTAGCTGCTGATTGTGGCCCGTTGTTGTACCTCATTATTGTACTATTTGATTTCTTTTCAGCAAATTTAGAATACTATCGGTTATTTTAGCGATTGCCCCAAGGAGCTTCCTGGACAGCTCCCTTACGTACCAATATTTTTCTCTACGTCTGGGCAAAATTTAACTGGCCAATGGCCACTAATTTTATTAAATTAATTACTACTGCTATTAAATTATTATCACATCTCGAAACTTGCATTTTAGCACCAAATAAATTAATCATTGTTAGACAGGCGTTACAGTATTAGTTAAAAGTTAGTAAAATTAATTCACCTCTAGTCATTCTTGTACAGCACCATACTTTTAATACAAACCATTACCCAGTGTAGCACCTGCAAAAAATGCGTATATTAGTACTTATTTAATTTATTTACCAAATTATATGTCTATACAGATATCAGAATTTAGAACTCGAAATCTAATTAAGCTCTTTAGAAGTTCGTAACGAATTTGAAGACCCTGAAAAACAGTTATTAAATTGTCGGTAAACTTTTTATCTGCTAATTGATTTGCGTCTTCTTATGTCATAATTATAAGGCCTCTCATTTAAAAAATACCGAATGAATGCTCTTAATTTTAGTAAAATGGAAGGAGCTGACGGAACCTCTTCCACTTTATCAGTTGCCAACTCATTCCCGAGGAAAGCATAAAGTTGCTAGATTTTTTGCTCCAACAAAAGTAGAATACTTTAAAGATAATTGAAGGGCGTACTGTATACCATAATCGGAAACATTTGAAAGTGGAATCATATTCCAATATGAACATTTTTCTCAAATTTGGCGCTTTAGGTGCGGGGCTACTCGCTATATTTTATTGTATGATAAGCAACGCTTTTATTTGAAACAAATAACTTTTATTTTATGAACAAGTTGCGCTGAATGTGTACAATCCAAATATATGCCTTTGCTTAACTTCTGGTAAAGAAATTATATAGTTATTGGAATAATTAAGGATTATGTGATAGGTCCTAGAAAAGCAAGTAATAATGCGGCACCAAGCTATTGATCCTCATCAGCTTGGTGTATCTTAAAAAATCTGGTAGAAAATACATCAACAACAAATCTAACAATACGTGGAAAATGCAGTAGATCGGACTCTATTTGTGTGATTGTATTGCATATGCTCTAGTTTTCCAGTGAGAGCAGTTAACATATAAAGCATTGCTTCCACCAACATGGTTGATGCAGTATTTTTTAAATACTCTAAATACAATGAGTAGCAAATTAAACAATGCACCGAATTAAACGTTTTAATTAATGTTCACATAATAATATTCTTTGCAAACTAAATTTGTTTTATAAATGCGTGTTTCTGTTACATATTGTAGGTAAAAATTGCAATCGCATTTATATTCCGCATCGTTTAAAGCTTGCTACCAAACAAGGGTTTTAATTTTCGACAAAATAGGCGTTAATTTAGCTTTAACGGTTGCAAATATAAATTGAGTAAAGTATCATCATCAATACTGTAATGCAGCAAGCGGACATGCCAGACTAATCGGTAGAGAACGATGCAACTGAGATGGATATAATCTCACGCAAATGCGGTTTTGTTTACAAAAGTCATTCGAGTTCCGTACTAATTTAATGGCGTATTGTTCCAAATTATCTAATTTTATGCAAATTGGCACATTATTTGATGAATTCCAGAATAAAGCATTACCACGATGGTATGAGCTCATTATGTTTGATATGGAATAACTATTATAGCACTCGTTTCGGTATTTAAATACAAAATGAAATACTTTATTTAACAAAAAGAAAACAGTCTGGATGTGCCTCCATCAAAAACCACGAGCTCAGACGCCTCAGATAAAAACGTATTCGATTTTATGAAAAATAAATAAAGTTGGGGAAAAATTTTCAAAAACCTGAAGGAGATAGGAGATCGTCATGGTTTTCTCTATCTCCATGAATTATTTCAAAATTTTTGGAAACAGATCTTTCTCGTGACGAATTTTTATGTGCGCGATGTACTGGAATTTAAAATTCATACTAGGTTTGATGGCGCCAGACCCTAACGAGTCTATCTTGCAAGGTTTCAACGTTTTTAGTTGAGAAAATGTAGTATTTTGGGAAGACATAGAGTCCGACGAAAGGGTCGCGGTGTAGAAAGAAAAAGAAAATATAGTTTTTTTTAATTTAAAATTTTTTTAAAGCATGAGCATGAGCATGAGTACAGCCCCTGCGGGGCTGTCTATGATTAAAAAGTACATTTTTTTCGTCAAATTTCAAGAAAGGGCAAAATTACGTTTTGGGAATAAATACAGCCCCTACTCTCCAGTTCAATAGTACCTGTTTTTCGTTAAATTCCAAAAAAAAAAACTGTCAAAGTGAAGGAAGAATAATATCTAGAAACCTAATGGTTTCGGAGTCCTGAAGTCGTCCGGATTCCAAATCTCTAATCGGTTCTGTTCTAGGCCCAAAATAAAAAAAAATAAAGTTTACCGGATCGACTATAAGAGGTAATCTGTTGAATGGGCTATAGATATCAAGATTAAAAATTTGCGAAATTTCGGCGGATCTTGGTTCACCTAAATATTGATTGTCCGGACCCATTTGGATATTAAGGGTTACAATTTTGAGGAACCCGACAGGAATAATGGAGTACCGGTTAAAGCAGCTACGGCCTTCGGAAAAGTAGCGTTTACATCAAAAACTTTCTGAGACAAGTTTTTCCTTTCAATATTATTACGAAAAATAAGAAATTAATTTTTTTTTTTTTAATTCAAGGAGATGGATGTGCGGAATCAAAATACCAAACCGTAGAACGATACCTCATTTCATAGTGCACAATATCGAGCCACAAGTGCTGATGAACGTGACAAAATTGACTTAAATTTGACGCTAAGTAGCATTTAAGAGGCTCTGGCGGCCCAACGAAACAAGATATCGAACTATGGTTTAAGTCATTAGATTCGTCTCCGTCTTCTTCATCGCCATGAATTTTTTTAGAATTTTTCCTCGTCGCAGGAAGAGAAAATAAACAAAGTGGCTTTGGATTTGGGGTTCTACAGATTTCCGAAATCACAACTTTTCGTCGTTTGTTCAAAAATATTTTATAAATATTTCAAGTGAATATCTGTTTAAAAAAATACCAGAAAATAAACATGTCTTTGAAAGGATTCTTATAAAAATAATATTAAAGGCAAGTTAGTTAGAGAATTCTCTTTACTTTTTACATCGACCCTAAAACCCCTATAACCTTACGACGCGTATAAACCAAACTGGCGAATTATATGTGGCCTACTTGATCAATAATTTACGCTGTTTTATATAGTCCGTGGCTATAAATACAATATTTAGGATATTAAGAAAGAAGTAGGGCTTTTCCAACCTAATAGGTATAATGTTCATTTTATTATTCCCTCGAGTAATGTGTAACTTTGTGGTTTTCGCCATAATATTGTAACTATATATTATTAAATCCAACTTTGATTGATATCCAATGTTATTTGTTGTGCTTTCGTATAACGTAATGCTTTGTATATTTTGTACTTAGTATAACAAAACAAAATTACGGCGGTACGAACGTTTACGGCCAATAAGCACAGTAAACAACCAATAAACTGAAATGACGTATAAAAACTTGAAATGAGGAATATTCATCACATTTTAATGACACTACTAAGGAATATTTTGGCGTTTCCTACACCTGGTAGGCGAACTTTACAGCCGTATTTTATGTTACGTATTAATATTAAAGTTAAATAAATAATGTACAGATGTAAATGGCTTTGGAGGGAAATTATGGACGTCTTGGGTCCAACTCTTCGGGAGGAAGTAAAGACTTAAAAATTAAACACCGCTGGTAATATGACTTCCTTTATTTCCAAAGAAACTTCACGTTAGATATTTAGAGATAACGGATCACACCCTATTTTCGAGTACACTGGAAGAAACTTTTTATTTATTTATGGTGGTCACGAAAGTATTGCCTACGGAATAGCTTGGTTATTATGAAAGATAGTATTCTAATAGAATAGAATAATCGAGTGACACCGTAGCCACCCGGTATATAGATAAGTCCAGGATGCTTCGAACACGACAGGGATTGGGACGAATATACGAGTGGCCGACAACTCGCCTCAGTTCGAAATTTGTACATTTGGAGAAGGGAGCGGCAGTGCGCTGTGGCCACTCACTGCTCAGGCTCAGCAGTCAGCAGATTGTTGTTAGTATCTCATTAACCGTGTTGGGATGTAGAACTCATGTTTGATTTACGTATTCTGGACCAACGTTTCGAAATTTTTCTAACTTCAATAATTCATCCTAGATAGGATTAATTATTGTAATTTAAAAAAAAAATCTCAAAACACATTTAAATATTTCCATTGTTTGTTTTTTCGCAACAAAAATGTGATTCTACAACATAAAATTAATTGTCGCGGCACCTCGAGTGTTAAAGGTGTAATAAAAATTACTATAAAAGAATCCAAACAAGGAACAGTAGACGCGAGAGCCATCGGCTACAGCGCGGAGATCCACGATTCCCACCACTGTGTCCGCTTGCCTACAACGGGCACAAGTAAATCGCGCAAACTAATACCCATGTTCGAACCTCCTCGGTCTTTACTGTATACATGCATTCGTAAAGCCACCTGTCTTCTAAGTTTTGAACAAATTAAGTTAAAGTAACCAGATTTTATTGCATGAACTATTTCCTGAAGATGGGTTGGTTTGATTTGTACTTATTGAAGATCTATTGGTGTACATTCTGCAACGTTTCTTTCAACTCAATTTCTTCAAAACTAAAGAGAACTAAGTACTTTTTAAATCCTTTCTATCGGTCATAATGCCTTTATTATTTTTAATAATAATATAAGCGCGTTTATTATCTGCACTGTTAGACTTATAAGTATATTTATGTAAGATTTCAGAAACATAATTTTGGATTTTATATCCACTTAGCCCTTCTCTGACCCTGAGTACAACTTCGACCCTTATATGTAAACAATTAATTAAGCTATAAATTCTTGTGGCAGAGCCTCTCATTCCTCTACAATGGCGTTTACAGGGCATTGATATGTTCCCCTCTGTTTAAAATGTTGTTTACCTGCCTGGTCCCACGTTAATTAAAATTTTGTAATGTTTTTCTTTATAAGAGCCGGAGCTTCGAAAAATTCGTTTATCTTGCACAAAAATCCTGCAAAGGAACAAAATCCAGATGATGTGCTACATCAAGTTTTTCTGGTTAAAGATTTGTTTGCCTAGAAAACTGATCAGAAATTTAAAGATTTATTAATAAAATGGGTTAGCTTGTAAATTATGATGTGATTAATCGAATTTTGCGGTTATCTGGTGGCTCTATTTTATTCTCACGCAAAATAAGTGATAATAGTAGGTATTTATAGCATCCCAAAGATAATTCTTCTAGCGTGAGCGTTCGTGTGCTGTAACAATAAATACTCACTTTGAGGAACATCGACCAGGATCATTCAACTTAAAACGTTTGATTTCAGCAAGTAAAGTTGTGTATAGAGTTAAAACGCAAAGAAGAAAATATTGCAAACGATAAATATTTAGTTCGGGCAAGGCAAATGCGACATTTTAATTAATTTCTTTCCTTATCGTAGTTTCTTAACCCAAAAGCCGACAGTTTCTTGTGATATATTTCGTTTATTCGTGTTCAAGTAAACCAGCATGACACTTAACTTGACAGAATGTTAACGAATCCTTTAAGGAAAAACAGGAGACCATGATATCAGGTGCTATGAGAATACGTCCGAATATTTTCTCATTTAAATGACTACTAAACTAACTAAACGTCCTCATTTACTTCGTGACGTTAATCTATATCCGTTCCTATATTTTGCTGAAATATCTACGCTAAATCTTAAAAATCAATAATCTGGGATTCAGTTTTGTTCACAAATGATTCATCGCCGTTACAGTTAGCGTAAATTGTATTGTTACAAACCACATTATATGGAATTTAATCAAATTTAAGTTTTGCCATTGCCTGCTCAGTCACCAGATCTAAGTCCGATAGAGCATGCGTGAGACGGAACACAGAGGGATAAAAGTGACTTTTTTTGTTTAAATTAGTCTGCAGATGTTAATACTTAAGCCATCGGAAAGTTCTTTTTTTTAAATCCTCGTTTTTTAATGTGTATCGATCTGTCGAGCTAGATTTTTGATTTTTGTCACTAACTTTTCAAAAATTTTCAAATTTCTTTAGAAATTTTTGAAAAATCAGGGGCAAAAATCAAAAATCTACCTCGGCAGATCGATAGGCAATTAAAAAGTGAAGATTTCAAAATTCATCGTTCTGTCGAGGTAGATTTTCGATTGCTGTCAATTTTTCAAAAATTTCCAAAGAAATTTGAAATTTTTCTAAAGTTAATGGCAAAAATTGAAAATGAAAATTTCATAAAAAGAACTTTCCGATTGCTTAAGTATTAAGACGTGCAGACTGATTTGAACAAAATAAGACACTTTTGTCCCACTGTGCGGCGTTAATTTGCGTTCATGTTAACTTTGTCCAACATTTTTTACTACCTAAACAATCAATTAAATTAATTAGTTAAATCGTGCCTTTGAGACACAGTTTATTTACTACCAGTCCAAATTTGATGAAATTTCTCTATTATAATAATCCAGCTATTTTGTAAGCAATAATATTATGGCCACCCGATATAAAATATATTAATTTTTTAAAATTCTTCAATGAACCGTCTGGAATTTCCAACGATATAATATTAAAATTGCGATGTTCTCAGGATTGTGTTGGAGTTATTGACCTCGAGGGTCAACATCTCCTTATAAATTTAAATTTTTTCTTTAATATATGAGAAGATCTAAAACGCAATCAATTTACCCTTATATATGTGTAGCTAATCATTAATTTGGTAAAGAGATTGAGTGAACATTTTATCGGGGTGATATACACTGCATAATATGATGAATTACACAAATTGCTTAGTAATAAACAACCTTTATCATTTAATCACGTCCCAGCGTATGCAAATATAGAATTTTCCGCCGACATATACTGCCGTTGGATAATATATACCTACGTATGTGTCTACACGTTTACAAATAACCGAAATTTGTGACTCTCACTATGTAAAATTGTACATTTTTCAATTTCTGTGTTAATTCTGTGAAACTGTACAAATAAAGGGAAAAAACAAACACCGTTTAATGTTTGGTATGGCCGCAACTACTATTTTGAAGTATTCCATTATAATCCAAATGCTCTCTTTTCTTGAAATATTCATATCTATATGGATTTATAATAATACGCTTTTTTGAACCAACAGATTAGATCGAATAAGATATCATTCCAATGTAATGGAATGACACTGAAGAACACTTTCTACGTGCTGTAACATAGTTCAATTGATACGTTACCTTATTAGAAGCACTCTGTAATGAGTCTGGTCTATTTGGCTCCATTCGCACACAAGAATTTCAATAACTGCTTTCACAGGTGAATATATAGGTTGCTACTTATAAGTTTTCCAATCGTCGATTGGTTTATTTTATAGATTTGGCACGTAACGAATAGATCACGTCGTTAAAGGAGTTCGTACTCCGATTATTTCAAATATCTCCCAACATTGTTGCAAGTTGCCAAGTTGGTTTGTGCAATACTTTTTAATGGTGGGGAAAAATACTGTTTGGTAATACTGAAATATTGTTTATATGTTAATTGTGACATTTCATAAATTTTTTCGCTTCCTTTTCTTTTTTGGGATTAATTACCAATTTACTGATATTCCTATCCAAAAAAGAACATTTATCTAAAAAATATTCAATTTAACCAGTTTAAAACTGGGAAATAACGTCTACCCTTTGGCGTGATGTCAGAGGAACAATTAGAGGGTGGTTTTTGACAACTAATAGGAATTAAAATATTACAAAAACACTATGCGCTGACGTTTCGGAAATTATATGTTTTCTTTTTCACTAACAGATATTTAAATTTTTTTATCCAAATCAGTCTTTGAATGTCAAAAGAGGGGTTATAAAATGTTCGTATATGATAGGGCAAACATAATTTCTTCTAATGATAAAACATTGAAACATGAAAGGCAATTTGTCAGGGAAATTTTAATTAATAACGAATACCCCAAAGAATTTGTTGATAAGACTTTCACGAACATTGAAAACACAGTTGACAACCCAGTGCAACCAAAACCAGAATATCATTATTCGATATTAATTCCATATACACACATATTACAAACAATTTATAAAATAAAAATAGTATTATTTGTTTTCTTGACTCTTTAATAAATTGATTGTTTGTAATATTTAATAGAAGTTTAAATACCCTGGCATTTTTTTGTATTTTTTTACGAGTGTACAATTTAATAATAGCGTTTGGATTACAATGTTGGTTGCAATTATTTTTCCAAAGCATACTGGATTTTATAAATTATTTTTACATTAATTCGAATATCAACATGTTTTTAAAAAATCAGTCTATTTTGGTGACATAGGTGAAAAGAGAATTATTTTCTCTAACTAATGGTGTAAAAATCCAATATGGCGGCCATAAGAAAAAAAAAGTTGACTATCGTTGCTCAAAATCTAGAAGGCTTAGAAAATTTCTATCAACGCCATTCAATTGGTAGTGGTCAAAAATATAACCTTGCCAAATTTCACTAAATTCGCATGAATGGTATAGAAGATATTAATTATGTTTTGAAATCACGATTTTCAATTTTTTCAGGATTAACCGTGAACGGATCAAGATATCCAGCATTTCTTGGCAGGAAATTGTAGAGCATAAAATAGCGCAACTTTTATCTAATTTAACCGATTCTCTAAATCTTATAGTTTCCGAGATACCAATGGTGGGCATCGAAAAATTCACCACCGTGTATACAGGGTCCGGCAACAGTGCGTCATGCTTCCATAGCTCCTATACCATACAAGTTAGGAAATTCATTCGAGTACAGTTCTTAATTAAATGTGAAGGAGCACCGCAGGAAAATATTTTCGAACGTCCAGGGTGTCACAAAAAATTGTGACGCCTGTCAGGCAAGTTTTTTTTAAATGAAACACCCTATATATTTTACCATATTTCAGACGGCCTTAATGTTCCTCATTCACACCTAAAACATGAGAACATTCAATGCTTCACTTGGAAGTAAAAAATTAAAAATGAAATATAAAGCAATTTACATTGCTAAAGAAAAACGCTCTCCATTTTTCCGAACGGAGATTTGAAAACAAAACAAGGCTCAAAACTTTTTGATAAAGGTCGTAGGATACCGTATCTAAAATTGTTTGTGTTCCATCATGTACAGGGCACTCGAAAAATAAATTCAAATTCCGAGTATTTTAAATTGATTTATCTCAGTTTTTTCAAATGGAACACCCTATATATTTTTACGTAGTAATATGCAGAATTTGAATGAAAACATTTTTTGTATAGGTGTTACTATTGGAATTTCTATCCGGTTTTAAGTTAATTGGCCAATATTAAACATGGCCTGATAGAACGACTTTCATTTAAAGACAATTTTAATAAAACAACAGTACATTAAACTACAACTACATTAAATGTTCAAAGTGTCTTCCGTTTTGCTGTAAACATAAATTTATTTGTTCTCGAAAAGATCTTTCCACTTCCGTTAATATTCGAGGTGAAATATTTTCAAACGCATGTATTATTCCCTCCCGCATATTTATCTCGGTTGACGGCGGCTCGTTGTATACGATGTCCTTGATATAATCCCATAAGAAAAAAACAATTTTAAAAAAATTTAAAATCGCATCAAAAAATCCATTAAAATCTGTCTCTATTTTCTCCATTTCTCAATTTCCGAAGACACTTTGAACATTTAATGTAGTTGTAGTTTAATGTACTGTTGTTTTATTAAAGTATTCTTTAAATGAAAGTCGTTCTATCAGCCCATGTTTAATATTTGCTAATTATCTAACCGTTCCTCTGACATCACGTCAAAGGCGTAGAGGTTATTTCCCAGTTTTAAACTGGTTAATTTGAATATTTTTTAGATGAATCAACGTTTTTGGATAGGAATTTCAAGAAAGGTGGTAATATATCCCAAAAAAGTAAAGGAAGAGAAAAAACACTGAAACATCAATCAAAAGATATACCAAATTATAGAAATTTTTTCCCAGTTTTGAATTTACTTTTCTGTTACTAAGAATTACGTAAATATATTACACAGTAGCAAAACAGTAGGTATGTAGTAGACTCGAGTTTGACGTTGATGTGGGAAAATAGGAATGCTAACGTTCACTGTTTAATTAATAGCCATCAATTTCTGCTATACATCTTTATGGTAACATCCACGTTTTAATTCTACATAGTGATAAATACTTACATTGATACTTTATGTCCGGTTCAAGCAAGCGTCAGAAATCGATTAATGCGCAGCTGGGAGAGAAATTTTCAAAACTTTAAGTTTCCATATACGCTTGCTGCTTACTACACTTTTGCCAAACTAATATATAATAAATCTTGCTTGTTAGTTTATTAAGACCATTAATAACGTGTCATTCCATGGCTTTAACAAGTTTACACCCTAAAGCTAAACATAGAGCGCTATAGTCATTTTTATATTAATCTGTTTATAACAAAAGAAACAATTAGGTAAGTCTTTATTGCATTTTTTCTCTGACAAGACTCTGAATTATGAATGCGGGAAGAACTGATTTTCTGAGGTAAAAATTAACATACTCAGATATTGGACATGCGTCCTTTGCCTATAATATAAATACAATATATTGAAACGGTAGAAAAATAACACTGTTTGTTTAAGCCTTTCGTATGCTCAAATATTTCTCTCCGTTTTAAATTTTTGCAAGAAATTAAACGTGAACACTAAAGTGAGCTTGTGCCAATAATCGCATTTAAACTACTATCCAAGTCGTGTTCGAATTAACCTGCTTATTTATAAACGAGAAAAATAAATAAACAGATAAGTGGAACTCATTAAGTATAGAGCACCTCATTAAGTCGACTCTATGATGCTATACATTATACTGTTTAGTAAGGATCCTACGTTCAATGATCAATGCTTATTGCTCTTCATTACTATCTAAGCTATTTGCCTACCCGCAATTTTCGTCTCTATTCAAAAGACTAGAAAGTGTCTGAGAGGGTGAGTTGAATAGAGAATGAACATACCATAGCAAAATTGTGTCACATACAGGGTGATTAAAGTAAATCGTAAATGGTAGTTGTAAGCATCGTATAAAATTTTATATTAGATACATTTAATAAACATATTCAAATGTTTACATCCTATGTTCAACTAAAGTTGATCAATTAGGCTTTAGTGAAGAAAGAAAATATTTAACATCATTCATTGTTGATTATACCAACATTTTTGGACGTCAATTACAAGTTAGTGTGTAACAATGATTGAATCGGATCAGAATCTGATTAATATTGTAACAGCCATATTACACGCGTCATAGCCTGAGAGCAATTCAATTTTGTCAATAATTTGTGTCTATCTATATTTGTACTGTACTAAATTATAATTTAACTATTAATAGTGTTTAGTGATATCCAAATTAAGGCACTAAATTCGTTTAAGCGCGGCAGCTCAATATTTAATTTAACTAAAGCGTGTTTATCCTTTAAATCTTAGTACTTACGTAAAAAATGTATGAATTCATTAGTATGAAAATGAGAAATTATTAATGAATCAAAGAATAAATATTTAAATATTAACAAATTTGGTTTCCACACTCTAGTGACATTAATTAGCACACACCGGATGACAACCTGTCAAATTTAATTCTTGCTATGTTGTTTAAGTTACATACAAGTTAGGCAAAATTAAATTAGCTTCTGGAAACAAGGCGACTGCGGCAATTTATTTATATATCCCAGAAAAACATACATATTTAAGCAAGCGTTAATATAACGAATGTCTTGTTTTTGTTCTGATGGACATCCGAAACTTACGGGGTGTGTGTCAGATAATTACACGGATTAGTGACTGTGGTTACCAGAATCATGTCTCCTAAGTACATACAGTTATTTGGAATCTAGACTGTGTCATACTCATACAATTTTTTGTTTCGTTCTTATTATAACTATCAGTAAATTAACCACTTTTATTGTTGTCTTATTGAACATGCCTTTACAGCAGACCTAATTCATTCAGCACACATAGAAACACACAAACAAAACTGATAAATTGCGCTTTCCTCCTTCTCTAGTTTTTCCACTCCACTCTCGTGATAAATTTGTTTAAGATTCTCACATTTCAGCATTGAACAAGCAATGTGTCATCGCCACATCCTATACTCAACGATTTGCTTAGGGCACCTTGTTTTATTCGTACATAGCGACAGGGCGATATGAGAAGGGGACAATCTACCCATGTCAAACATAATTAAATTTCATAAATAAGGTTAGTTCCTTCTATCAGAGACGTGTCATTTTCATTCTTCTACTGCTCGAAAACATAGTGATTTTGAAGTAGGCTATTTTTAACTAACCGAAGTAAGAAGTAACAAGATTGCAGCAAAAGTAGAAGACTGAAAACAGCTGAAGTGATATTGCCTTACGTATCTATATATGTTTCTCCATGGATGACACGGATTTATTATATGTGCACTCTTATTCATTCTATCAATCCTATGTTGTTTCTGTGAGATGAGGTTGCGCCAGATATGCAATTATTGACTAAAAATCAATCAACTTAAATAATTATACACGTTTCGGTTTATATATTTGAACGCTTAATTCTGAATTGTATCTTTTCGTGTTCACCCTGTCTAACAACATTCCAGACCACAATAGTGCTATAAGTATCGGATTCCTGTTCACTCTCTGTATTTCCGCATCGACACATGTATCTTCCGAGCTAGCGCCCAAAACGTCCCAACCACCCAGCTTCCACGGCCGCGGTGCCCATCAATCTTGTTTTCTGTCACGCACCATTTATCTCCGTATTTTTCGTCTGTCCTTGCCTTTACCTTGCAACCAAATGTTTGCAACTTACACAGAATTGCCAGGCACGTATGCCTTTGTTTGCAATTTAAAAATAACACCCCTAATATATTGCCTAAGAAAATTGACTTTACAGAAGTACCTTCAACAACAATTTCATGTAGGAAATTCTATTGATGAAACCACTAACTTGAAACATAAAAACTCACTAGCCCACTTCTATTTTATACTCTATTTTTTAACTCGCAGGTGTCAAGCTTATTTTGTTATTTTTGCAGAAAGTTAAATATATTTTAAATATTCTCAATATTGACAAAATTCGTTATTCAAACAACTATCGGCTCGATAAAATAATATGCTCATCTTTCCGTTTGAACGAGACATAGTACGCAAGCAGTATCAGTTGAAAATACAACTTAAATTCTTCTCGATAACTGGTGATATTTTGCAAATAATGACACATTCAAGCGCGAAAATTAGGTTTTTTTCCTTCTTAAAAAATTACGTTTCCGAAAGGATACATAAGGATAAAACAAAAAAAAATTTTGAAACTCAAAGACATGCTGACGATATAGCCATCACCCTTAGGGGAAGGTTGAACAATATAGTCAGGAATTGCTTGCAAAGAGCTTTGAATGTTGTAAGAGTCTTTCTAAAACAACCATCGTTCCATTTAAAGGAGGAATTTATAGCAAAGCACGGGGACCAGAATAAAACAAATAGCAAATGTAGCAGAAGACCCCATACTGAACATGAGTTCCAACTACAATTCCATCCCACAAGCAGTTTGAGATCATCAATATAAGTAGGGACAGTAACTCCTGATATACTACATGAAGAATTAACCCGGTACACAGACCATTCTAGAACGGTTGAGGCAGAGACATGTGAAGCGAGGCCAAGGGAGAGGATAAGTCTGGTTTTTGGTCAATTCCATTCCAGACAAAAATCCATTCCCCATTCCATTCCAGACAAAAATCTTCGTAATCCTATTAATCATGAGTGCGAAACTTAAGGAAAGCGTATGTGAGTCAAGAGAGCACAATACTCTGGGAGAGCGAAACACTAATTTTCCTCTGGATACCAGGCAATCAAAAAGCTGATTGGCTTGCAAGACAGATTAGCTAATATTTTTATTGGCTTGGAGCCAGCACTTGAAACTTCCAAAGACACGGCATCAAGAATAAACATAAAGCTTAATGAAAAAACATGCAAAGAAACAAACATTGGGAAACACTAATTAATGGAGCATTCCCTAAATTGCTAACAAAGAACATGGTTCTAACTAAGAATAATAAGGGTTCGTGTTGGTTCTGTTAAAAATGTCTACATAATAAATAAAGTTTGATGGTGTGGGCTGCAGGTTATGTGGAAAGAAACCCAAAACAGTGAACCATATTGTATTAAGGTGCGGGACATTGATTCGCAGGAGATACAATCATACAGGTAATTACTAGCAGTACTGGAGACTATAAAAATCCATTTAGTCACGGATCTGTATCACTTGGTCTGGAGGAACTAAGGTATTGAAATGAATGGAGTGAATTTAGATAGTGAAAGCGCAATAATCAGGAGGCTGATCTACTGATGAGCTCTAGGAAGCCAAACACTCAGAATAAAGACGAAGTGAAGATACAATTCAACATTCCCTGGAATAGTGGAGCCGTTCGGAAGGCTTAGAAATAAGACTCTTTTCCGAAGATAAACTAGTTTGAATAGAAATTGGTTTGAAGAGGAAGCATGTGTTTTCAGAATAAAGAAGAGGTAAAGATACAATTCAACACTTCTTGGAGTATTGGAGCCATTCGGACGGCTTAGAACTTAAACTCTCTTGTCTGAAGATGAACTAGTTTGAATAGAAATTGGCTTGAAGAGGAAGCTTGTGTTTAAAATACGGTAAATGTTTTATTACCTAATAAGTAGATAACAGAACTGGAGACTATATAAATCCAATCAATCACTTACTTATACCATCTGGAGGAACCGAGATGTTGAAATGAGAGGAGTGCATTCTGACAGTGAAAGCACAATAATCAGGAGGCTGCCGTTTCTACTGACGGGCTCTAGGAAGTAAAAAACTAAGAATAAAGAAGAGGTAAAGATACAATTCAACATCTCTTGGAGCATTGGAGCCACTCGAATGGCTTTGAAATGAAACTCTTTCCAAAGATAAATTAGTTTGAATAGAAATTGGCTTGAAGAGTGAGTTTGAAATACAGTTAATACCCAATAAGTAAATAACAGAACTCGAGACCACATAATTCCAATCAATCACTGATTTGTGTCACTTGGTCTGGAGGAACTAAGGTGCTGTAATGAGTGGGCTTAATTCAGATAGTGAGAGCACAATAATAATTATTAGTTGTAGTTTCTACTGATGAGTTCTAGGAAGCAGAGATATAATTTACCATTTTTTGGAATAGTGGAGCCGTCCGGATAGCTTGGACGTAGAATTGTCTTTGCCAAAGATGAACTAGTTTGAACAGAAATATGGCCCCATAGAAAATGAACTGATTCTAATAGTAGTTTGTAGTGAACAGGTATCATAAAGGGACAAATCTTGACAAATTTGTATCATAAGATGAAAAAGGACCTTGGTGGTCCAGGTGCGGACAAGCTTGAGAGTTTGGTCGAAACCAGAAACCTGACAGATTAAAATGACGAGGGGGAGGGATGAAGATACAACCATTTCTTAGAACTGCATGGAACGTGTGTAGCTAAGAAATTAATTTTTTTCTCTAAAGATGAGCTAGTGAAAATACAATATGGGTATTCATCCTTAGATCAGAAAGGTACAAAGAGGTAGAATAAATGGTTGAGGAGGTGGCTCTGTCTAGCCTTTATATCCTGTACCACTTGAGTAGCTGGATATGATTTACAGAAATATACAAATTCCTCGTTACAAGCGCCTAAAGGTAACAATTTACACCCCCATTGAGTGAACACCTAAGTCACCCGATTTTTTTCGAAAACACCTACAAATAACGCTTTGGATCGCATTATTATCAGAAACTAGAGAAAAAAGGACAACTATAGAAAACTAATTACTTAATAGTACATACTTAAATGAAAGTGATTGTAGTAGTTAAGGCGATTACAATTTGTGGTATATGAGGATGCATTGAAGCTTTGTTATTGAATATGACGGGCAATAATTTAATCGGATTTCTGCATAATCAAAAACAAACAAACTAGAATTTAAGTGGGTAACAATATTTATCAAATAATTATGGCGTTGGTAACGCCCAAGTTCTGCTAATAATTAATCTGCGCGTTGCTAATGCATTCAACACATTATAATGACATAATATCTGGCGTTTTATATAGATTACGTAATTATTATAAGTAGGTTAATCTAAATTGTTACATTTTACGTAAGTAAAGTAAAATTACAATTCTGGAAATATGATCAAGTAAAACTTTCGTTATAAGCATTTTGATAATAAACTCCTTAGAGAACGAAAATTTTGCTCACTGATAATATAATGGGCAAATTGCAAACTGTTTAATTATTCGACTTAGAGCGCTTAGAGCTCTGTCATTTCGTATTTCCTCTTGTGCCTATTGTGAAATTGTACGCAGTAAAATCTTGTTTTGATTCTGTAGATCCATTTTGCGACAAGTTCGTTTTCTAACAACTCAGTTTTGATTTATTTCTATTCATTTGTATTCTTTGGCACATTGTCGGAAGTTTTGGCAATTAATTTGCTGAAAATAAATGCCCAAATTGTTTTCCAAAATCGTGTGATTTATCATGATTTATTCTATTAGTTAGAAGCAATATAGCAAGGAATAATGAAATATAGTGAGAAATGTTCTCGCAAGACTCTTAGCTTTGTAAGGACGCCGCTTTATCTTATTGTTTCTAGACAAAAGTATTTGATAAATTAAATAATAATTCAACAATACAATGTAATATTCTGATGTTTCTATCGGGACAAACATTACGATATTTTTTCTTTAAACCAGGGAAAATTTTAACAAATAGTAGGACATTGTACATACTTATTGTTCGTCATTTTTTAAATTGAATCCGTGAATACTGTCATTTATAGAGACGTATATTTCCTAAAGCGACGTCGTTTTTTGAAATATGGACAGATTTTATGTATGGATAAAAGCTTTCTTTCTCGTCGTACTCGAATATTGGTTGGGACTCCTTTAGGGCGCAGATTTCAAAGAATGCGTTGACACACAATATGACCATCCATTAAACATATATTAAATTGTCAGAATTCTTAAATCCCTTAATAAATGTTCCAAACTGATTAAGTTTCATAACATTTATATTTCCCATTTATACGTGTTCGAAGTTGCAATAAGGTTAAAAAATCTATTATATATATCTATACTATTTCATTAAATAATGAATGTACATTACCTAATTTTATAGAGAAAGTTTTTGCCATTTACCCCAAGAAAGAAACATGATGCAGCTACGGAGTTATTGCTCCTCATCAGAGTAGCGTAGCTTTCTTGGGGTAAATGGCAAAAACTTTCTCTATTTTATTTAACTTCCCCAAAAACTTTTTCCTTTTGTTTGGTTACCTAATTTTGTTTGTAATTTTCTAGTTCATTCTCTTCAACAATAAATTAAGCATGATTGTGAAAAAAATTTAGGGTTCCTACTTTAAAATTGAAAAAAAATGAAAATAAATAAAGCTAACAGTGCTTTAATTAGTTAAATGAATCGAGGAGAAATCGCCAAAGGGAAGCAGAGGTCCTATCGAGGAAGCGAAAATGGTGTTGGGGTGAAGTCGTCCATATTCCGAAACTGATATCGTTTCTACCCTAGGACCAAAACGAACAGAAAATTAAAGTTTGCCGGATCGACTATAAGCTGTAATCTGTCAGACGGAATATAAATTTCAAAATAAAAATTTGCCAAATTTCAACAAATCTTGCTAAAAAAATTAATTGTCCGGACACGTTAGGATATTAAGGGTTAAAATATGGAGAGATCCGACAGGAATGATGGGTCTAGCATCCTTTAAAGTCTGGTCAAACAAATCTTCCGGTTAAAGAAGTTCAGGCTCCAGGAAAAGTATCGTTTATAGGTAAAATCGTACGTGTTGGAAAATCCGAAAAAATCGCCTCTTTTAAAAAATCATAACTTTCTTAGGAAGCAATATCGAGAAAAACAATTTTGCTCGTCAATTTTCCAAATTTCACCTTGTTTTTACAAAAAAATGTCGCGTTGGACCATCTCGAAGGAGCCGCGAGTTATTAAGCTCGGACGGGGGACGTGTTTTAGAAAATTGAAAAATTTCGAAAACACGAAAACTTCAAACGCTATTTCCAAACAAAAAACAACCGCCGCGGGGGGAGCATTTTGGCAAGAAATTCATGGTAAAGGGTCCAACTTAGAACTACTTCTTGAATTGCACGGTCTCTCTGCGGTTTTCGGTTTAGGAGATACGGAACGAAATGAGACAATTTTGACGTCTATCGATCAGAACCCGTCGATAATTTTTTTCGAAATCTCCACGTCTCGTATCTCTTTCTAATTTAACAGGTTTTCATGCACGGACTGACACAAGCGTATTAAAACGTTAATAACTCTATAAAACACTCTTCGAATCGCTACGAAAGATAGCCTATTCGATTTTCTTGACGCAAAAACGCCTATTAAATACAGAGCGCATCATTCCAATGTACATGAAAAAAAGGCCAAAGACTGAGGGGGTTCGCAGATTTTAATGCAAAAAAAATTTACAAATAAATAAATATTTTTTATTTTACATTTTAACAGGGGTTCTTTAAAATTTTTCTCGAAGTTACACTTGCATCGCCTATTACTAAGTAGCCTATCTTTTGGAAGAATAACTTTTCGCAGCCAATTATAATTTTAAATGTATGCAAATCAACTTCAGTACGTACAAGGAATTCTTAGATCTCGCGATGTAATATTGTTCTTTTGAATCCGGTATCAATATTTTCGCATCGAGTAGTATTATGTAAGGGCATGCAAATGTCTAAATATACCCTAATTTGAATAAATGTATTTGAAATAAACGAGCAGAAAATATCTTACAAAAGTTTGTGAAACGCGATATTTTATATTCGGCGTAAACATAATGTTATACAAGAAGAAAGCGTAAGGCTTCATATTTGAATTTAAACAAACACCTACTGAACCAAACAAAATAGAAACATACTGTCAAATAATGTAAGTTTAAACCTGTTCGTCAATTAGAGTCACAGTTATTTACACTTATAAATTTTAATGTTTAAGGCATATGTGTCAAGTTCAAAGTTGTCCCAAGGCAACCATTACTGTATACAGAACACTAAATACAGTGCCATAATATATTTATGTCTAAGTATTAATTATACAAGCTCGATTAATAAGCTGGTCTCGTACTAGGGAGCTGCCGAATGCAGTGGAAACGGTTGGCGTGAGAAGACGTATTAATTTGAGAAGGGGGAAGAAGTAGGTCAAAAGGAATTTGATTAATAGTTTACGTGAGGATACCTTTCGAAACAAATGCAACTGAACATTTCTAGATTATTCAATTTCTGAAAGTGTTAATAAATATTCAGACGATCACAGCGCGCGCAACACGTCGTTGTAATGTAAGTATTTCTGCCTATTTATTTTGTCTATCTACTAATGTACAAAATTTACTGAAAGAGCTCTTGTTTGAAAATAATCCTATTTAATTCAAAACAACTTGAATGTCATCACCTATACATTTTAATTATTTGCTTTGTAATTATAAGGAGCTTTTCATAAACTTATGTAATCAGATTGACTGTTAACTTTCAGAGAAATTTAATTGTCGTATAGTCTCTAAATGCTCTTCTATATTAAAGTACAATGCTTGCTTAGAACATAGGAACCGTATTAAGGGGTAATACCTAATGAGAAATTTGAAATTACTAGAATTACAATCCATTACAGATTTCATCCAAGTTGTACTTACTTCAGGTTTCTCTAAATTAATTGTTTTACCTTGAGGCTTTGTTGTTTACGTAATATATAAAATAGGCTTAGAAGATGATAATAGACTTCCAAAATAATACCCTGAGTTAGGTAAATGAAGGGAAGCTATTCTAATTTTATTTTTACCACGATAAATAATGGTTTTCCAGGGGTTTTCGTGGTATTTGATTAAAATAATGCCACTCATGCTAACAATGGACGACGTCACATTGTCGATTACATATAATTAAAGTAAATAGGTGGTTATTTATTTCGGCTTTAAGGACACGACTGAATAACCAACCATCGTCGCCAGTTATGGAAAGTCCATTTCAGTAGCATTTCTCGAAGTAATACTTGCAAATTGAAATTAATTTTTAGAAATGAAATCCAAAGAAGTCAGAAATCCATAGAGGTAAATATTTAATAAAATAAAATAGTAAAAGTAAATTTTAGTATTTACGTTAAAAAGTGAGTCTATATCCTCTAAATAACGTCTTAAAAAGACATAAAGCTTATTGCAAATTCTACATTTAATTGATGAAAATCAAGTACCTACTACGAATGTATAAAGCAAATAATTTAATATTGCAATAAGCCCCACCAGACGGATTATTCCAAAAGGACTCCTCCTTTAATTTGGGCTTCTAATATTACTACTAATTGTAAATGTTTGTTTACTGTATTTTATAATACACTCCAACATATATATTTTGGCAACCTTGAATTTTTCCGATATTTTAAAGCTAATGCCAGCTATGATTCCTATTTTAAATAAGAAAATATATGTTGAAAAGTGCCTGCAAAAAGTTTTTACTGCATGAAAAAATAACTGCAAATAAGAAACTTATGGAATTTTGTCCAAATCTGCCAAATATCAATTTTCGTTGATATCTCGAAAACTGTTAAAGATATGGAAATGCGGTTATCACCTATTGACGTTTCAAATTGAGCTCTAACTCGTCTAGAAGTAGGAACTAGCATTAATTTTTAACCAATGTTACTAATAAATTTTTTAATCGACAGAGTTTTTAGTTGTAATTTGAGCAATCGCAAATATGACATCTCAGTTCTATTTAAATTCATTAAGTGACGCCCAAATAATCCCTCGTTATTCTGCCGCGACATCAATTCTATTCTAATCATTTGCTTGGTAATGAAAAGAGATTGTTCCTTGACATAACCGATTAAGGTAAGTTAACAAATTTAGGTTGGTAACAGAAAGCGTAATGTCGTTTTTTTTCATTTATTTTTTTATTACATCTGAGGAAATTTACGCACTGTAGTTCAATCCCTAGATAGATATATATTATGGGCTTACGGCTTACTATTTCATACAGTATAATACAATAGACATAAAAGGAATAGGCATAGAAAATAGTGTGATTGTTTTTATTATTAAAAAACTATCACTAGAACAATTCTCAGGTAAACAATTTAATATGACTACTATTTAATTCCGTATTTTAGCATCAATGTTCTCATTTAGTATTCAAACTAATCTTTTTAATTTCCAAGACTGTCAATAAATTAATTAATACAAAAGGGTAATTATGGCTACGAACTCGACCATAAGGTGGAAATTTAATTTTGTCGCATTCCCTTTGCGGCAGAAAATTACATCTTTAAGTTATCATTTATAGGTTTGGAGTCACTAAAATCGATTCCCAATTAGATGAAATGAAACGGAGAACAACTAAATATTCTAAAGGCCCGATGTAAATATACCGGGCGGCCACTAGTTTATTATGAAAGACTTCTGAAATTTGGAGCTTGAATAATAAGTTTCTCAAGCCAGAATTTGACATAATTGCACGCAAAATGCCACTTCCGGTTAGACTGGAAGTGACACCAACTGTTTTATTTTAAACGGAGCACCCTATCTATTGTTGCATTTTTGATTTATCAAATCGAATTCAGATTTTGTTATGTATTTGGCGAATGCGCCGGTGAACATGTCTTTTTCCAATATTTTAAAAACTGTTAAAGTTAAAATTATAAAATTTGGTAGACTTCATAATGCTTATATTACTAAACGAATTTTAAGGTAAAAATTTAAAATGATTAATCAGAGACATCCTAACTGGGGTGGACGTATAAAATGCCATCGTTTTGTACTAAAAATAGGTCTTTTGAATTTCTTTGATATAGTTTAGTTTTTCAGTAAAGTCAGTTTAAAATTTATGTTGCAGTACTTAATATATGAGAAATCAACTTTTTGGCATTCGGCCGTTAACCATGCATATAGACAGGAAAACCAATCAGCAATGATTCTTATATGGTTACCGATTGCAGACACCAGAAACATATTCGTAAAAGAACGACGTCACTGTCAACTACTCAGATTTATTCAGGAAGATCAAGATATTTAGTCTGTTTCTGAGGTTTCTTTCAGTAAGTGCATAGTAATATATTTGATACATTATTATCGTCTGGTGGCTGAGAACAAGTTGTTTCAATAAATTTTACACTTCCAGTTTTCTAGTATTATTTTAGGTATTATTATTCATGAAATATTACAGCGTCCTTAATAATAGGTAGTTCAAACAACTGAATTATGTGGATCATTTTTTTATTGGCAAATGCAATTTATATTTTAGGTAGAAGCGAATTTTCTTGCGCCCCTTTTTGTTGAGCGGCGAATACTAAAAATAATCAAATTATATTTTTTTGTATCCAGTTCTGCTGAGATATAAAGTGGTTTGGGAAAACACAACATAAAAGCAATATATGGCAAAGGTTAAGAGGCGTGATTAAGAAGCAGCTACCTCCCGCGTAATATGAAAGGTTAATAACAAAGTGGTTGTGGTGCAACCTTTCTATGACCTAAAGTGATAAGGTCTATGCTTTGTAAGCTGTGTACGCGGCATGTTTCGGTGGAAGACCCCTGCATAAGTACGAACCCTATATTACTATATGTAGGGTGCTTATCTTAAATACTGCTACTCCGTTTGACGCGCGAGATGTATCCAGTGAATTAAGCCTCTTGAGAATATTTTATTGAATACTGAATACGCCTATTTTAACACATACAAATTAAATATACATTATTAATAACCGTACAAATGATTAGTTTTACATGTAATATCTACCTAATCTATACAAATTAGTCATTTGATGTAAATTTCATGAAAATCATGTAATTCATGGAAATTTAATTAATAAACCCCATTTAACGTAGGTGCTATACAGAATAACTAAATAAAGTAAATAGTTATCAAAACAGGCCACAAACAAACATTCACGAAGACAGTTGAAGTGGGTAGTAATGTCATTAGTTTTACTAAAATATGAAAATGATTTATAGTGATATTTATTCTTCTGGGGAAACTTACTTTGTCAATTCATCAAACAATTTTCAGACAAATCAAATCTTACAGCACTTTTGAATCTATAGAAAAATTAATAATTGCAGTCCTATTTAAAAAAAATATGTAATCTACTATTTCCATTTTCCACCTTCACAAGCACCTCATTATACTGTGTGACGCATCAGTTGTATATACCCAGTGTTATTTTAACTAGGTGACTACTTGGTACACAGTCCTGAAGAATTAAGTAGTCATTTGAGCAAAATTTAAAGTTTTTTTTTAGAAAAATGTAATCGACTTGCTAATAGTCAATTTTAAGTTGAGGCTACTAAAATGGGATATTTTAAATTAAATATTTTTCACAGCCTACTTATGTTCTTTTTCATATTTTACTTTAGTAAGTATTTTTTCTGACATTGTGATACATCGTTGAAAAGTGATTTAAGGCTCTATTGAGCCATAAAAAATTTAATATGGTGCCCAAATGACCATAGAGACTTTTTGGTAATGACAACGAAAGCACCTTGAAAAAGTGTCCTAACAATGTAATTATTAAAATATCACCAGTCATCAAATTAGGCAGATCCCTAGGGGAAGTTTTTTAAAATCCACCTTTTCAGTTTTTTGAAAATATCTGAAAAACGGAGATAGCTAAGTCAAATTTAAAAACGTCATCGAAGTGGTCGTGAAATTCTTTAAAACTTTAAAAAAAGAGCGGGGCGCTATAGATGTCAATTTTTTTTTATGGAACACCCTATATATTTTTGAAAATTAGATTTTTTTATGAAATTCTCTATATTACTATAAAAGGATATCATAGTCTAAAACTTAATTCTCGAGATATTTAAGGAAATTAAGAAAAAAATAAATTTGTCAGCATTTTTTTAATTACTATTGTTTTTTTGTCACTGTGTTAAATTAAACAAGAATAATTCTCATTTCGGGTTAAAAAAAAGTTTATTTCAACTACTAGTTTAGATAGGAATTGATTTATTTGTTACAGGGTGTTTCGAACATGTTGATATTTTCAGAAAATTTCGAAGCTCATTATCTCGCTTATTTCAAATGGAATACCCAGTATTTTTTTACGGAAACTTTTGTTTAATATATCCTATACCTATCCGAAATGGTTTAGGAGATATTGGCAGAAATTTAGATTTTTTACGTTATTTGGAAGGGTTACCTTTTAATCACATTAGCTTCGAAATTAAATAAAAAGTGAAATAAATTATCAAGATTATTTTTAAACTAGCATTCCTAATAAAATGAAATATTTTTTCTTATAGGATATGAAAAACTCCTCTGAACAGGAAAATGATTATTTTATTTCCATTTAATTGAAAAAAGCCAAAATAATAAAATGAATGAAAAATAAAACGATTGCAAGTGAAAAACCCAGGTTTCACAAATATACAAAATATACTTAAGACAAAAATGTTAGCGTCTAAAATATATCATATGAAGTACCCTAAACGACGCATAAAAAATAAAAAATTTATGTAAAATTTGATGCCACAGGACATGTTGAGTTTATTTTATTTTGTTTGGCTTTTTTGAATTAAATACAAATAAAATAATCATTTCATGTTCAGAAGAGCTTTTACATTATTTATAAGAAAAAAATATTCCATTTTATTAGAAATACTAGTTTAAAAATAATCTGAATAATTTATTTTTCTTCTCATTTAACATATCTTCTGTTTGGTTTTTCTCGAGGCTGATTAAAAGGTATAAAACCGCATTCCAAATAATGTAAAAATCTAAATATCTGCGAATATCTCCTAAACCGTTTAGAATATGTATAAGACATATTTAACAAAAGTTGTATGGAATAAATAGGCCTATAGGATTCTGTAAAAACGTACGGGGTGTTCCATTTGAAATAAACGAGATAATGAGCTTCGAAGTTTTCAGAAAATGTAAACATTTTCTGAACACCCTGTGACAAATCAATCAATCAATTCTCGTCTAAACTAGTAATTTTTTTTAATTTAAATTTTTTTTTAACCCGAAATGAAAGGGTTCTTGTTTAACTTAACACAGTGACGAAATAACAGTAGTAATAATTAAAAAAAAATGCTGAAAATTTCATTTTTTTCTTAATTTCTTGAATATCTAGAGAACTATAAGTTTTAGACTATGCTATTCGCATATAGAAATGTCGAGAATTTCATGGAAATCAAATCAAATATTTAAAAATATATAGGGTGTTCCATTTAAAAAAAATGACATCTATAGTGACCAGCTTTCATAAATCGAACTAACTTTAAAATATAGCCATTTTGGTCTCCTACAATTTCTATATAAATTTTTGTTTTTATTATCGATAATAAATCTTTTATCGTGGCCACCCGGTATTCCTACAAAAAATGTGTAAACGATACTTATGTTAAATAAACTACACATTTTCGTCGACATATTTTCCACAGGTTATTTATGAGGATAACAAATGGGCAGGAAATCGCAAATAACTCCGTAATTCTTTATTTATATTATGATATAATTTATATTTCTCTTTTCACCCGTAATGTTAAAGTTATTATATAACATTTGAATAATAAATCGGTTCAAACAGCTCGTTTGTATTTTTCGTATATGCCAACACACGCTAAACGTACGTATCAATTGAAGTTAGGCAATTTAAAACAGGAGATGGAAGTTGTGAACTGACGAAAATAGGAAGCAGTGAATATCCGAGTTTCCAAACATGTGTTTCTTTCTTGTGATAACAAGGAGTCTATAATGGGTTTTGGGAAAATCTGTTTGCATTCTATCTGTGTCTTACAAATTGGATTTTATATAAATTATGTTTTTGCATTGGCATTAACCACAAGAACAGTAAACAATGTGTAGGAAATATATTTATGCACATTTTTAACATATATTTAATAAACGATTTTTCGAATACAGCCGACCTATTATACGTATGCAAAGGATGTTTTCCTGTTGAAAAACAATCCTAATTTATCGAATTAGCTCTATTAGGCGTGGCTAATTGGGTTAAAGTCAGGAAGTTTTTCTGGTAATATCATAAATGTATTAATAACGCCCTTAAATTGCATAATTGCTTTATTCTTGACACGAACACTCTCCCCTAGTATTATTTACAATAACGTAATTTTTCTCACAATCTCAATCTCAACTATTTCTTCCTTTAATTAGTAGCCCTAAAATAAGGCATTTTGACCATATCTAAAGCAATTCTAATGATTATGAACGCGTATTTTATTTAACAGAAAGTAATTTTCTTTAAGATCCTCAACAGTTATTTGCTTGTTTGTTAAGCAAACATCTGAGCAGTACGTATTACTAGTAAACAAACACCTTATCTGAAATATCCTCGGAAATATCAGTTTAGATATTTTTGGTGTGTAATTCTCTACGTAATTTGCTGCTCCTTTCTTAACTCCATGCAAATGCCTCCATTCCTCAAGATGTGCCATAACTCTTCAGATATGATCGTCTTAGTGTGTGTGTGTGTGTGTGTGTATTTTAACAATTATTCTGGATATTAGTTTTGTTGAGGGTCTATAATCCTACGTCGGTCTATGCGTTTCCATCTTATTATGCAAATTACGTTCAGTTGAGCAGATATATTGTATTGAAATATATATAGAACTAAGCAGAATATTTTGACTAGCAAAATTATTTTAAATTAAATTGGTGTTGATGTTGATAACTCGTATCTACCTAAAAGCAATTTCACGGCTACATATTGGTTAGAAACCATTAAAAAGTGCATCGAGAATCCTGCTTTAGATGAGCGTAACCCGCATCTTTAGCTTCAAAAGTTGTTATGATTTCATTTCGCTCAAACCTACAGCAATGTATCTCCAGGACTTTAACGGTTCCCTCTGATGTATATTTTGTACACAGCAATATTTTGATAAATAGTAAGTCAACAGATCATATCACTTGACAATGTAATGTTAGTTTGGAATGCCTGAGCTGGTACAGAGTCGGAGCTTAGGGGCTTTAAATCAATTTAGTATGAAAGAGAGTAATATGAATAATATCATAAAAGGCATTTTTGTGTAGAAATGACTGTTAATAAAATCTACAGTAAATTCTAACTAGTTTATAACGAGGAACATGAACAAATCTACCGCTCCTATTCATGAATTAAGCTTTCTCTCTAACTGTCTTTTTAGCCTAAAAAATTTTGCAGGATGGAATTTTGTGTTGAATTATTTGTAGCAAGTTTACTTTTTAATTTAAATTTTCTTTACATAAACGTAACAATTACACAGTGATGTAATTTTTTCTTAATAATACCCTTTTTGATTGTTGGCGGTTCGCTTGATACGATTTCGTTGTGGCTTTCATTCTAAAACGTTCCGGCCTGTTAATAGACTGAACGTCCCGTCCCGGTCTGTAATTGTCAACATGGGATTTATCTCTTTCATATAGAATCATTTTTATTGCTTCGTATATGTTGTCATACATTTTTAAACATTTATTACTCAAAAAATATGAGAATGTGTAGACATTTCTGTAGGAACTAGATTGAATTATTTTTATAAGCCAATAAATATTCATGCAGCCTTTCAGATTATTTTAAATGTCTAATTACGATTATCTAGTTTTACAAAATTCTGATTAAAGCGTGTCAGAGGTGACTCATATATTATTGAATATATTCGTTCCATGCAGAGTTGGAACTACTTTCGAGACGACCACAAATTATAATTTTTCAAAACTGCTTAGTCTATTTTTTAAGGTAAATCCCTGTTCCCTTTATACAAGTATTTCGAACCCAATGCATTTAAAATCCATTAACCGTTTGGAAAAAAAGTTTTAGTTAGGAAAAGTTGCGTTAATTGACATTTCTCCATTCTGCTTTTTATCTGGATTCTTCTCGTAAAACCCATGTCCTCTTCTATGACATACTTATGTGTGAGATAATTAAATAAGAGAATAACATTAGTTTTCGACTCAGTTGTAGATCTTCGGTAATTAACTGCGGTAATTGAATAAAGAAACAAGATTGGAACAAATAATTGTTCTAACGAGGTGGTGAAAGGTACCAGAAGCTTTCCGAATCACAACTAATTTCCACTAAACAAAATCAATTATACCCCAAATGACAAATTTACAAAGGGTAAAATGTCTAATTGGTAGAAGTAACACAGATTACTTTAAAATTAACTTTAAATTAGTAGTGGATTAAAGGATCTCAAGTTCAAAAGAATGAACAAATTAAATTTGAAATTAAAATTCAGTATTGAAGGCTATATTGCAAGAGATTAATTAAATTTACTAAAACACTGATAACTTAATATATAAAGTTTACTTCATCGCCTTTCGTCCATTTACGAAATCCGCCAGTTCACTTTAAAACTCCTCTACCCAATATACCAAACAATAATAATTGGTAACGTGTAATTAAACGTGCGAGAAAAAGGTGAAATATTACAAAAACAATTAATGAACGTACAAGAATGTTTGTATTAAAATTTTCACCGTCGGCGTCGTTTTGCCCAAAGAACTAATTTATATAATTCAGAACACGATAATATCATACAAGACATTTGATAGAATGTGACAACATGTGTCCTAAAGATTATCTACTTGGTTGTGCTTGTGAGCACCGAATTTTCCAAACAGTCACTCCACATTGGATACTGTATTGGATGTCTGTATTTTGTTCTGACTGTTCCACATATGTATATGGAATAATAGGTTTGTACAGGGTGATTTATATTTTTACACCCCCCTTAACTTTGTTATCTTTGGAAAAAGAAAAAATGTGTAAAAGACAGGAGTTTTAGTTATTTTTGCGTAGATTTTAAATACGATATCAGAAAAACAATTGAGTAATGCTAAAAACACTTATAATACAAACTTCTGGTTTTTGTATACACGCGATGAAAAAGTAAATATGTAGTTCAAAAACCGCAAATGATAAATATACAGTGTTATACCGGGTGTAAATGAAATTAGGCTCACACCTATAACTTTTTTGTTTTTTTCAGATATTATTTTGAAATTTTGGTAGTTGCAATAACAAGTAAATTTTAATTAATGCGTGTTAATAAAATAATTCTAGCACTTCCGGTTTCACAGGAAATGACCGTAACATCTGTTTTTTAAATGGAACACCCTGTATATTTTTATATTTTTGGATTCAGGGATTTATTCTGCATACGATGGCATCAACTTCGAGGAAGACACATAAGCTCAAAAATTTTTTTAGGATAATTTGAGTTGGTATTTAGGGTGCCATGACTGCTGAAAAACTTTTCTTTCTGAGCCGTTGAGTATTGGAAAAATAAAATCGTGATATTAAGTGAGCTAACTTTGCTTTTATAGCCATTTAAACATCTCGGATTTAAGAATTTTTTTTTAAATGGAACCATTATACCTCATTATGCTATTTTAATAGAGATTTGCTTTACCTACATTTCGATAACAAACACTTCACCATTAGTTCATAAATAACTTACAAAAATAAATACCTTGGTTCAAATTTATTTTAGTTTAATAAATTTGTTTTTTTCAAGGCATTCCCGATTAATTTCATATCAAATGTTTAACTTGGTCAGAGCTTACTAAACTAAATTTGAACTAAGGTCATAAAGTATCTTTTGTAAGTTCCTATTTATGAACTAATGGTGAAGTGTTTGGTATCGAAATGTAGGTAAAGAAAATCTCTATTAAAATAGCATAATGAGCATAATGGTTCCATTTAAAAAAAAATTCTTAAATCGAAAAAACCATTTCCGAGATGTTTAAATGGCTATAAAAGCAAAGTTAGCTCACTTAATATCCTGATCTTATTTTTCCAATACTCAACGACTCGGAAAGAAAAGTTTTTCAGCAGTCATGGCTCCCTAGATGCCACCTTAAATTATCCTAAAAAAATATTTGAGGTTATGTTTCTTCCTAGAAGTTGATACCATCGTATGCAGAATGAATCCCTGAATCCAAAAATGTAAAAATATACAGGGTGTTCCATTTAAAAAATAGATGTTACGGTCATTTCCGGTGAAACCGGAAGTGCTAGAATCATTTCATTAACATGCATTAATTCAAACTTACGTGTTATTGCAACTGCCAAAATTTCAAAATTATATCTGAAAAATCAAAAAAGTTATAGGGCTGAGCCTAATTTCATTTACACCCGGTATATTTTTAAAAAGCTATTTTTAGGCTCTTCCATATTCCGCAAAAACATACAGCATGTTATCAAACAAAAAGCACAAGTTTGTATTATAATTTTTTTTGGCGTTACTCAATTGTTTTCCTGATATCGTGAAATCTACGAAAAAATAACTAGAACTTTTGTCTTTACACTTTTTTTCTTTTTCCAAAAATAACAACAATAACTTAAGGGGGGTGTAAATATATAAATGATCACCCTGTACATCAAGGTCACGAACGATACGCTTAGTCGGATGTCCTTAATGGAAAATAATATTTGAAATTTTCTATATCTACCACACATCTTTTTGTAAATTTTGGGACGCAGTTCTTCCTTTTAAGAATTTTGGGACATGTTACGAATTTTTATGTCCGACGATGCACACGAATTTAATAATTCAGAGCATTCAAGAGGTTGTGTATTTCCAACCAAATGAGACAGCAAAGCACGGTTTACGCCATTCAATTTGGCATTTTTTCTATATCCTCATGAATTTTTCACGAATTTTGGAAGACAGTTCTTTCCCGTTACGAATTTTTATATGTGACGATGTACACGAATTTAACACCCTTGCACTTAGACGTCTCTGTAATAATAATAGGGGCAAATATTCATTGCTGGTTGCGTATTTAGTCTTCTTTATTCGGGTTTAAAGAAAAGATAAAAGTTAATATAAGGAAACCCATAAATGGAAGAAAATAGCTTAATAAAATATGTCTCAAAAATTTATCATCCAGTAACTTTTTATATCTACCATTATTAGCTATTACATTAGTTGATACTAAACACTTTCATAAGGTTTATTTAATGGCAGAAATTCTCATTTTTATAAATAATAAAAACGATTTATTGTTACCGTTTTATATGCTTTCAAACATTGTAATTTAATAAGGAAAGATATCTTTTGTTTCTAATGCTCGATAATAGGCAAGATATAATAGGATTTACTGTCTTAAGTTATTATTAAGAAGGTTTGTTGTGTACATTAAATTAGCTTGTTAGATAGAAATTATTATTCATATTTTTTTCTGTTATTTAAAGTTAAAAAAAATGTGCTAGATTGCACGTAACGTACGTTTTATAGGTTAAAAAGAGATACACATGCTGACTTGTGGGTTTTTTGATGGATGTCCGAATAGGAGTTAAAAATTGATCGAACAGTGACTTTTTGCCTCGCTCTATAGCATTCGTTCTGTGTTGATTGTAGTTGAAGAGGAAACCGCGGCGAGAGCTTGAATAAGATGAAGGGGCTTTTACATAAATTTTCGGTTACACGCAAGATAATAAGGGATATGTAAATTATAATTTACAAAGTAAAACAGCAAAACACAAGAGAATTTTCAACGAACGAAAGTCTAGCGAAAAAGGAGATCAATTATCGTTGGATCGACCTATCACAGTGTCGCAGGCAGAATTTTCGTATAAAGCGGGTAGGAAGGAAAAAGAATACACAAAAAACAATAAGTTTTTTCGGGAAGATTTAATATAAATCTGTTATTAATATCCACACGAGTCGCAGTCATGTATCCTATAAAAACTTTGAGGGCCCGGATATACTTTCGCAACTATTATAAAATTAATAACAGTGACACAACGCTTTACCCAAACTTATTTCATTTATAACGTATCCCAAAACTTTGAAGGAAATTTTAGGGTCACTAATCTGTGTTTTTAACTTATATGTAGAAGCGATTTTCAATGTTTTTAAATTTTAGGCCGCAACCAAATAAGGATTCCCAACTTCTGGAATTAACCCCTTGTTCTGGATGCAAACAAAAACTACATTTTATATAGTTCTTACCAAAAAAGCGTTTTGTGCAATTGCGTTTCCTATACTTGGAACAAAAGTAATTTATATTTTACGTAAAATTTAACCACAGTGCTTGTTACGCTATAAAGATAGCTTGCAATTTCAGTTTCTTAAATATCGATTTAATTCAATTAGAACTACCTATAATGGTTTCGTTTTCAGGTCATCAGGTCAACTTTTACTTTCACTTCATATACGTAGGTACGTCTTGAAATTTTGATTATTATTTAATTTTAGGAGAATTCTTTTCCGTCGCGACGAAGCCTCCGAATATAATAATCCATAGCATTCAAGAGGCTGTATCCTTTTAACTAAACGAGATAGGGAATTGCAGTTTGCACCAATCGATTCATCCTAAAGTTTATCTCCATTAAATTTGATAGAATTTGTTAGAGAGTTCTATCCCGGTACAAATTTTTTTGTGCGACGATGCATCCGAATTTAATGATCCGTAGGATTCACGAGGCTGCGTCTTCCCACCCAAACGTAATACCGAACTGCGGTTTACGTAATTGCATTAATCATATTTTTCTCTATTTTCATGAATTTCTTGATAATTTTGGAAGACAGTTTTTTACCGTTACAAATTTTTATGTGCGACTATGCACCCGAATTTAATAATCCGTAGCAATCAAGAGTCTGTATCTTCCCAACGAATAGCAAATTCCGGTATGCGCCAATTGATTCACTATATTTTAATCTTTCTCTATTAACTATTGACGAATTTTTTGATAATTTTGGAACATAGTTCTTTCCCGTTACAAAATTTTATGTGCGACGATGCATACGAATTTAATAATCCGTAGCAATCAAGAGTCTGTATCTTCCCAACCAATAGCGAAATGCGGATTGTGCCAATCGATTCACCATATTTCTATCTTTCTCCATTAATTATTTGAGAATTTCGAGAGACAGATCTTTCCTTTTACGAATTATTTTGACGACGATGTGGCGAATTTAATAATCCGTAGCATTCAAGATTCTGTATCTTCCCAACCAAATGAGATAGTGAGATGCGGTTTGCGCCTATCGATTAATTCTATTTCAGTTTATCTCTAATTAAACTTTTTTAGATAGTTTTCTCCCGTTATGAATTTTTATGTGAGACGATGCACCTGAATTTAATAATCCGTAGCATTCAAGAGGCTGCATCTTCCCACCCAAAAGAAATATCGATCTGCGGTTTACGTAATTGCATTCATCATATTTTCCTTTATTTTCATGAATTTTTTGATAATTTTGCAAGACAGTTTTTTCCCGTTACAAATTTTTATGTGCGACGACGCACCCAAATTTAATAATCCGTAGCAATCAAGAGTCTGTATCTTCCCAACGAATAGCGAAATGCGGATTGTGCCAATCGATTCACCATATTTCTATCTTTCTCCATTAATTATTTGAGAATTTCGAGAGACAGTTCTTTCCTTTTACGAATTTTTTTGACGACGATGTGACGAATTTAATAATCCGTAGCATTCAAGATTCTGTATCTTCCCAACCAAATGAGATAGTGAGCTGCGGTTTGCGCCTATCGATTAATTCTATTTCAGTTTATCTCTAATTAAACTTTGTTAGACAGTTTTCTCCCGTTATGAATTTTTATGTGAAACGATGCACCTGAATTTAATAATCCGTAGCATTCAAGAGGCTGCATCTTCCCACACTAAAGAAATATCGATCTGCGGTTTACGTAATTGCATTCATCATATTTTCCTTTATTTTCATGAATTTTTTGATAATTTTGCAAGACAGCTTTTTCCCGTTCCAAATTTGTATGTGCGACGACGCACCCAAATTTAATAATCCGTAGCAATCAAGAGTCTGTATCTTCCCAACCAATAGCAAACTGCGGTTTGCGCCAATCGAATCATCATATTTTAATCTTCTCTATTAATTTTTAGAGAATTTTGGGAAATAGTTCTCTGCTGTTACGAATGTACCTGAACTTAATAATCCGTAGCATTCAACTGCGATTTACGTCAATCGATTCGTCATATTTCTCTATATCTATCAATGAAATTTTAAGAGACATTCTTCTTCGTTACAAATTTGTATGTGCAATTTAATTTTTTTTTCATTTGAACAATATTTAAAAGGATCTATTTATGAATCTAATGCGCAGCCTGTATATTATTACCTGCGTATTTATTTTAGTTGTGAGATATAACAATAATAAAGTTTGACGTAAAGCGAAATTGGAGGGAAACAATTAGCACAGTGCTAGTTAAAATTTATTAACAATTACAAATTTCATTAATCTAACATGAATTTGAGTGAAACTGTTGTAATCCTATAGACAATTAAATCAACAACGAAATAGTAATAAAGGTACCTTTGTGTTATTAAATAGGTATACTCGGTCCCTTAAAGAACATTCGTGAAAATAAATGTTGTTTAGTAGGGGAGACTGAAGCATTGTATCTCATATCCGGTACCAGTCAAGTGAGAGAAAGGTGTTGTTTAAATTAAATTTACAATTACTTTTCAGGCTACTTTGTATTTGTAATTAATTATGCAATAGTATACAGGAACTAAGTACAGTACTGTGCTTTACCGGAAATATCGACAATATTCGCCGTAGTCCGTTACAGGGTGATGAAAACTAACTGACAGTTTACTTATTTTTTAAATGCATGAGGTTTAAGGGCTTGAGGGCAATTTATGTGATTTTTCGAAAACTTTATCTTTTAAAGTTTCCAAGGAAAACATGATTATTTTAAAATATTATGTACATCAAAATATTTGCAATAAAAACTCTGTATATTACCACCATGTACTGAAGTGATTGAAATGAAATTCAGGAACTACAATATTTGAAAAAGAATTCGCCGTCTTCTAACGGCGGTCTAGATTTAAAATCTCTAATTAAATTTTTACAATAGCGAATATTTTCTGATGACAAATCCCCTATTCAATTATGCAGTTGAATGAAATATGTTAAAACTTTTAAATTAATTGCGGCGGATTTAAAAAAGGAAGTAGAATAGGGGGGAGAAAAGAAATTGTCGAATCGCGACATACCGTAACCAGAAACGAAGGTGGCGAGTATTAGAAGGACATGGGCGTTTCTGGCAGAGGGAGACTTACTTGAAATTTGGATAATTCTTCCAATATGAATATTCATATTTGTCCTTGTCAACTTGAAATTAAATACCATCAACGGTTTAACCAATTGTGTTATTTAATTTATTAAAATTTTACCTTAAAGCATATTTATCGGTGGGCAATGAACTTTTTGAGACTTGCGAATTTTTTTATCAACTAATTTGATGCACTATTAAATGATGAAAACAATTTAAAGATAACGCTTTCGAAATTAGTTTGAAGGTCAAGAGATGACTGCGCTTTGACTTTAATCAGCAATTATTCATGTAGTTTCATTTGAGTCCAAAATTTTGAGCGAACCTTTGGATGCAGATCCAAATCTAGTAGCAATATTCTTAAATAAGATCTATTTGTACTTGATAAAGAAGTAGTAATTACCACTTTGCAACTGAGCAGCAAAAAGGGGTATCAGGAGTCTATTGCAGGCGGTTAACCTGGGTATAGATATTTTAATGTAATTGCAAATTATTTGCTTTTACTTAGTTAGAATTATTTTAAATAATATATTCATAGGAAAAGACGGAACAGTATAAATTTTCCGTGGGTATTTGTCCCGGAAATATTTTTTTCGACTGCGCCTATGTAAAGGACTAGCTAGAAATGCGGTTGACAGGTCGTTCCAGCTGCTACTGAAGTCTTCAACTTCTTATTTGATATTCACTATGTGTCCCGAGTTCACGTCTTGTACACCACCAACTTAGCAAATATGTTTTCTGACTTTGATATTGTTCTCTAACATATGGAACTGAAAAGCACCAAAAAATCATTGCATATGTGTCCCAGATATCATTTTTATTGGCTGTTAGTCTAATTTGTATACATAAGGGAGGCAAACATTGTCGTTGCCTTTTTTGAGAAAGGAACAAATAAGCACGTACGAAGTGCTACACAATCGGGATATCGGGCGTTAGAAAAAGTCAATAACTCGTTTTTATGCATTTACTGAATATGTCAGTAGTTTTCCAGTTACCAAACTTAAAATCACGGTCCGTTTATATCAAGTTGCCATCCGAGATCGTTATCCTCATCAATTGTTCATATCTAGAAAGTAGATGTTTTAATACCCTGATACACGTACATTGTACATACCTTAAGGATCGATGCTCTTACTTCTTCATACTGATTTAGAAATGACAAATCCTATATGGGGCTTCTACGTTTACGCTCACGCAAAAATGGAACGTGGAAACATTGTTTCTTTAATTGAACCTAGCGTTTTGTATAGCATAATAGAATTACCTGCAGTAGAAATTGGAGCGGTGCGACAAAACTCATCAGGATAACTCCTAGCTATCCAGACACTTTACAGGGAGGATAGTAAAGTTCCTTCGCTTGTTTGGTTAGTCAGGAAGTTTATTTGTGAAAAGGTAGCTGTTTGCTGAACGACTTTTAATTGTATTTACGGAGCTTTTTTAGATAACAAGCATTTTAATAGTACTTAAGAATTTTTACAAACCGTCGCTATATAATAAATAGAAATATTAAGGATATTTAATTTAAACCATTTGCTAGAGAATTAATAGAAACATACAAACTCTGTGGATTTTGAAGATCAAGAATTTTTATAAATCAGTGACTAAATAATTAATATAAACTTACAAATTCTCTAGCATTTGAAGATTGACTAGATTGAAGCTATTTACAAGCAAGTTGATAAATAATTATTAGAAACATACAATCTCTTCTGATTTTAACTTCTAAGAATTTTTATGAGCCAGTTGCTAGAAACAATCAACCTCTTCAGTTTTTGTGAGGCTAAGGATTTTTATAAAAGAGTTGATAGATACTTAATTAATAGAAATAAACTCTTCGGCTCTTGAATATTAAGGATTTTTATACACCAGTTGATAGATAATTAATAGACACATTGAAACTCTTCGACATTTGAGCGTTAAAGACTAACAGAAACATACAAATCCTTCGGCTTTTCAATATCATGCATTTTATAATCCAATTGCTAGAGAATTACCTAATAGAAACATACAAATTCTTCAGCTTTTGAAGATTAAGGATTTTTATAAACCAGTTGCTAAAGAACTATTAGAAACATACAAACTCCTCGGCTTTTGAACACTAAAGATTTTTATAAACCAGTTGCTAGAGAATTAATATAAATATATAAACACTTTGGCTTTTGAAATTTAAGGAGTTTTATAAACCAGTTGCTAGAGAATTAATAGAAACATTCAAACTCTTCGGCTATTGAACATTAAAGATTTTCATAAACTAATTGCTAGAAAAGTAATAGAAACATACAAACCCTTCGGCTTTCAAAGATTAAGGATTATTATAAACTCGTTGTTAGAGAACTAATAGAAACATAAGAACTCTTTGGCTTTTGAGCACTAAGAATTTTTATAAACTAGTTGCTAGAAAACTAATTTAAACGTACAAACTCTTCAGCTTTTCAAGATCACAGATTTTTATTATCCAGATGTTAGAAAATTAATAGGAACATTCAAACTCCCCGGCTTTTGAACATTAGAGAATTTTATAAACCAGTTGCTAGAAAACTAGTAGAAACATACAAATCCTTCAGTTTTTGAAGATTACGGATTTTTATAAACCAGTTGCTAAAAAACTATCAGAAACATACAAACTCTTCGGCTTTTGCACACTAAAGATTTGTATAAACCAGTTGCTAGAGAATTAATATAAATATACAAACTCTTTGGCTTCTGAAATTAAGGATTTTTATAAACCAGTTGCTGGAGAATTAATAGAAACATACGAGCTCTTCGGCTTTTGAACACTAAAGATTTTTATAAACTAGTTGCTAGAATACTAATAGAAAGGTACAAACTCTTTACCTTTTCAAGATCATGGATTGTTATTAATCAGATGCTAGAAAATTACCTAATAGAAACATTCAAACTCTTCGGCTTTAGAACATTACAGATTTTTATAAACTAGTTGCTAGAAAACTAATATTGTTCATGTACAAGATTTATGGTTAGTAAATTTATTCTATTCTATTCTGTTCTAAGAGAAACATACAAACCTCTTCGACTTTTGAACACCAAGGTTTTTATAAACCAGTAGCTAGAAAGCTAATAGAAACAAACAATTTCTTTGGCTTCTCAAGGTCATGGATTTCTTTAAACAATTTGCTAGAGAATTAATAGAACCATTAAAATTCTTCAGCTTTTGAACATTAAAGATTATTATAAACCAGTTGCTAGAAAACCAATATTGTTCATATTATAACAAGATTCATGGTTAATAAATTTATTCTATTCTATTCTGTTCTAGTAGAAATATACAAACTCTTCGGCTTTTAAGAATCAAAGATTTTTATAAACTAGTTGCTAGAAAACTAATTGAAACATACAAACCATTTGGCTTTTAAAGATTAAGAATTTTCATAAACCGGCTGTTAGAGAACTAATAGAAACATAAAAACTTTTCGGCTTTTGAACATTAAGGATTTTTATAAACCAGTTGCTAGAAAACTAATAGAAACAAACAGACTCTTTGGCTTTTCAAGATCATGGATTTTTATTATCCAGATGTTAGAAAATTAATAGAAACATTCAAACTCCCCGGCTTTTGAACATTACAGAATTTTATAAACCAGTTGCTAGAAAACTAGTAGAAACATACAAATCCTTCAGTTTTTGAAGATTACGGATTTTTATAAACTTTTCGACTTTTAAACACTAAGGTTTTTATAAACCAGTAGCTAGAAAACTAATAGAAACAAACAAATTCTTTGGCTTTTCAAGGTCACGGATTTTTTTAACCAGTTGCTAGAGAATTAATAGAACCATTCAAATTATTCGGCTTTTGAACATTAAAGATTATTATAAACCAGTTGCTAGAAAACCAATATTGTTAATATGACTGATGGTCGAGATGGTAGCGTACCTGCCTCTCACCCAAAAGTACCGGGTTCGATTCCCGGTCGTGGCAATGGAAAATACTGTGAGAGGGATTTTTCCATTATACACGGATATTGGATGTGTGTCCCTTGTCTTTAAATGTGTAGCCCCCTCCCACACAAGGCTCTTCTAGAGCCTTCTGGGATAAAGGGGGTCGTAATTACATGTGGTGTATTTATTATAACAAGATTCTTGGTCAATAAATTTTTTGAATTCTATTCTGTTCTAATAGAACCATACAAACTTTTCGGCTTTTGAGAATTAAAGATTTTTATAAACTAGTTGCTAGAAAACTAATAGAAACATACAAACTCTTTGGCCATAAACTCTTTGGCCATTCAAGATCATGGATTTTTATTATCCAGATGTTAGAAAATTAATAAACATTCAAACTCCCCGGTTTTTGAACAATACAGATTTTTATAAACCAATTGCTAGAAAACTAATATTGTTCATATAACAAGAATTATGGTTAATTAATTTGTTCTATTCTATTCTGTTCTAATATTTAGAAACATACAGACTCTTCGTCTTTTGAACACTGAAGATTTTTATAAACCAATTGCTAGAAAACTAATATTGTTCATATAACAAGAATTATGGTTAATTAATTTGTTCTATTCTATTCTGTTCTAATATTTAGAAACATACAGACTCTTCGTCTTTTGAACACTGAAGATTTTTATAAACCAGTTGCTATAAAACTAATATTGTTCGTGTGACAAGAATTAATTTGTACTATTCTATTCTGTTCTAATATTTAGAAACATACAGACTCTACGTCTTTTGAACACTGAAGATTTTTATAAACCAGTTGCTAGAAAACTAATATTGTTCATATAAGAAGAATTATTGTTAAATAATTTGTTCTATTCTATTCGGTTCTAATATTTAGAAACATACAGACTCTTTGTCTTTTGACATTGAAGATTTTTATAAACCAGTTGCTAGAAAACTAATATTGTTCATATAACAAGAATTATGGTTAATTAATTTGTTCTATTCTATTCTGTTCTAATATTTAGAAACATACAGACTCTTCGTCTTTTGAACACTGAAGATTTTTATAAACCAGTTGCTAGAAAACTAATATTGTCCATGTGACAAGATTTACGGTTATTAAATTTATTTTATTCTATTCTGTTCTAATAGAAACATACAAACTCTTCGGCTTTTGAGAATCCCTTCGACCTTTGAAAATTAAGGATTTTCATAAACCAGAGAACTAATAGAAACATATAAACTCTTAGGCTTTAGAACATTAAGGATTTTTATAAACCAGCTGCTAGAAAACTAATAGAAACATACAAACTATTCGACTTTTCAAGATCATGGATTTTTATCAACCAGTTGCTAGAGAGTTAACATAAACATTCAAACTCTTCGGCTTTTGAACATTAAAGATGTTTATAAACTAGTTGCTAGAAAGCTAATATTGTTTATATAACAAGATATATGGTTAATAAATTTATTCCATTATATTCTGTTCAAATAGACACATACAAATTCTTCGGTTTTTGAAGATAAGAATTTTTATAAACCAGTTGCTAGAGAATTAATATAAATATAAAACTTACTTACAAAATAGTTTTATAGGAATAAAATTTTTATTCAAATGAATTAATTATTTTAAAACCTCCGATACTCCTCGTATACAACTTTATGAGACGACGTCCTCATTGTTGCAATCCACCCTATACGGAATAAATAGTGTGGCTATGGTCGTCCATCGAGGAGATACAACCTCACGTAATACGCGGGACATTAGTCTCTATGGAATACTTGAATAGTGGTGCACAGGAGAGGGTTCAATTTTCAATTATAAATAAACAACTTGATCCAGATGAGTGCCGCACGAGTGATTTAACTTAATATCCTCTTTATCATTAGTGTTCTCCAGAAATAACAAACCGAGTAATCCTAGGGATTTATTTTTGATAGGTCAATTTCCAAAAATGTTTACTTGTGACTGTTTTGACATTTCAATTTCAAACAGAATAAATGTATTTCTGATATAGATCAGTCAGAAAAGAGCTGATGGCATCTTACCGACGTGAACGTAATAAAAGGCAGTATAAATAACATTTTTTTTATGTATCTCAGACTTCAGTAGGGTCTTATGTTTAACTTCTATATATTACAGCCGGAGCGACTTTTTTTAGTAATCCATTTCACAACACCCTGACACAAATGTTAATATTAAATTTTTCTATCTGTCCACCGTAAACACAATGTCTTTTGTTAAATTCCAAATATATTGATAATAATTTTTGTCAGAATCATAACATTACGTTCAAGAAAACCCTACACTACCAATTTAAAAGTCAGTAAACAATGCAAGGGTTGTTAATTTTGAAATGATAGGTTTGTTGACGTTTCGTATCATTCGTTATTATACAATTTATGCGGTGCATAAACAAATGATTAAATTTGCATATAGAATACACATTTTTACTTATCCGATTATAACTTGTTATTTTCAAAATGTTATGTATGCACTGATTTTTATATTTTTTGTCTGTCATATAATTTGCCAACAAAAACATTTTTGCAGACATCAATATTTTCGTTAATTAAACTCAATACAGGAAAACAAATCGGCAAATAATGCGGCAATAATATATTGTAAATTTTGCTCTGTTTGAGCAGATAATAACGATAAGTAAATACAACAGAGTAAAAAGAATAAAACCCACCCATTGCTGATATCAATTATCATTTTTCATTGGAGCCTTTCACACAAAAGTAGAATCGCGAATATTGTCTTTATAAATAAGAAACCACGTGCACCGCGCTGCTAGGGCCTCCAAATATGTAACACGGCAGGGGACGAGGATGTTGCGTACGATATAACTACAATTTAGTATTTCGTCGTGACTTAAACAAGCGTGTACTGATAATACTTCCTGTACTGTTATTCGATTTGCCCTAATATAATCAATCAGTCATTATTAAAATGAGTGTGGTGTTCTAGTTTATTCTTAGGTAGGATAAGTGTATAGTACAATAAAAATGTCACGCGAAATGGGGATAAACACAAGAGAATAATAAATTCATCCGCATGTGGTTGGCCATGCCTAATGTTCTTATTTTTCATCGCTTCATTTCTTTAGAAAAATTAAAGAATCGCACCTTTTTTGAAAAATATCGAACACTCCCTCATCCGAATACATTAGTAGTAATAGTAAAAAATTCCCATAGATAATATTATAAATGTCTTTGTTATAGCGACGTTCGTCTTATTTTATCCTTATATTATCCTCGTATATCTCAATGCAAAATGTTCTGCTCTTTCCAAAAATATGTTTGCTTAATATTCGGCTGTGATGTGGCGACTTCTGTATAATGAAAGCATTTAAATAAAGCGGTGTAGGGCAGCTTAATAAACGCATGGAAATATGAAAGCAAATAAGGCAGAAACGGGATTATACACATGTACAATAAGTGTACGGTTTACACCTTCCTTTAATAAATATGAAATTATATACAAACTGAAATAAAAAATTCATGGTCTCCAAAATTGCTATACAGTAACTAAACTACTGCTACTTATAAAGTGTAATTTACTGCCCAGGTAGAACACTAAGATTGGGCCGATATTGGTTTAATATTGTTAAAATGTTGGCGCAATTTAAAAAAGACCATATTGGATCAATAAAAAATGTGAACATTTCGCTATATTGACTACATAATGGTTAATCTTTATTGAGAGATATTTAAAAACTATATTATATAATATTTATTTTAAATATAACACAATTTTTAAAGTAAAATATTGACCTAACATTTAATTTGGGCTAATGTTCAAAGTAGTAAAACTATATTGGCAACATATTAAATTTAAATATTGTCAAATTCAAAATAGACAATAATGAGTCAATAAATAATGAGAACATTTTGCTATATCGATTCAATAATGGTTAAAATTTATTGGAAGATATTTACAAACTATATTGTATAATATTTAATTCAAATATAAACCAATCTATAAAATTAAATATTGGACCTAACATTTAATATACAACTTGGGCTAATGGCCCAAATTAGTAAAACTATACCTACTGGCAACATATTAAATTTATATATTGACAAATTCAAAATAGACAGTGTTAAACCAATAAAAAATGTGAACATTTCGCTATATTGGTTAACATTGTTTAAACAATGTTGAGAAATCTTGAATAAACATATTGTTTAATAACGTATTTAAACATAATTTAATATTTGAAATTATATATTGGTTCAACATTTATTATTCATTGGGCCAATATTGGTTTAATATTGTTAAAAAGTTGACGCAATGTAAAAAAGACAATATTGTCCGATAAAAATTGTGAACATTTCGCTACACAATATAGAAAATGCAAATGTTTTCGTCAAAAATCCTTCAAACTCTCAATAAATAAGAATTCAAAACCAAACTGTGACTAATCCCGTCCACTGTCCAGTCGAACGCTGAGTTACAAGTCACCACTCTAGCTTGGCCGCATTTTGTATAATAATCACATATTACCACAAAATGCTACGACTGAGTACTGACTGATTGCAGCAAACACCAGCTGAAAGAATTATTTTCATTTAAGGATCCTGATATTCAAAGGCATTTCTAGGTCTTATTTAGACTGCAAAATGCAAAGATCGCCATCTACCGATGATCACTGCAATCAATTAGTTGAATTTAGCTCCGACTGCGTAAGGCAATAATGGATTATTGTATATACAGGGTGGTCCGAAATTAGTGGTCATCATTTTATCCCCGTATTCCTCGATCAAAAATAAGACAAAAATGCAACTTTAGGGGTTTAAGGGTTGTAGCTCCCTTAGGAAGCATTTCCGGGGCCATGTTTGTAGGAACTTTTTGTCTTATTTTTGATCAAGGAATACGCGGGTGAAATGATGACCACTAATTTCGGACCACCCTGTATAAATAAACGAGATATTAATTTGAAATTGCTTACTCTTAAAGATTATATAATTATAGTTAATTTCATATTTGTAAAGCAGGGAAAAAATGCCGCATTTACAAAGCAGAAACGCGGCCTCTTTAACGTTCAAAGAAGCCGCCGCACGTGCTCCTTTGTCGGGAATTTTTTATCTGCGGTACAAAAATGAATTCGATTTTATCTGCTAATTATCGACAATTCTTTTAAAATGTTACAAATTCCGACGATAATAAAAAAACGATTGCTAAGCACGAGTTGTATTATTTTTCAAAAATTGGACCAGAGATGAGTTAATAAAAAATATTGTTTGAACCATATTGGTTGGAAGGAATTTCGTTAATATAGGGTCAATTTAAATTTTACTATATTTTAAAACCAATATTTATAGCCAAAAATCAATGTTGGTTGTATAATAACCAATGTAGGTTAAATATTGTGTTTCATCAGCCATTCGATTTAACATTTTCAACCCTTATATATTGGGAAAGCTGCACAGGGGCGTTTTTCGGGCAAACAGTAATATTAAAAGCTTTATATTTTTCGACAGAATCGTGTGGTTATAGTTTGTAGGTGTAATTATTGTTCTTAACTTCAATGTTTGCTATTATCTCGACGAACAACTAATTTCAAAAAGAAAAAAGTGTTTGGAGTTTTCACATACGTTTTGAATTGTTACGTAAAATAAGGCATGACATCATTGAGTTTGAAATAAGCCTATTTTTCAGGGTGTTGATACATTTTGTTATGATTCATGGTGTAATTAAAAATACATTTCGTGTCAAACGAATTTATGTTCTAGTGTGTACAAAATAAAAATTTAATTTGTTGCTGGCATCAGTCATTTCAAAGGATATGTTCACACGTAATTAATCACGCTTTGTTCTGGGGATTAGGTACGCCTAGTCTAAAAATAAAAACAGTAAGAAATTGACTAAATGTAGAGTGAATCTACAAGGTTCACTGAATGTAACTTAAACTTCTAACAGAACATGTGAAGGAACAGACAAAAGAAAAAATAATACGACTGAAGACTTACAATTTTTCTTTTAAGCTGTGAAGGTTAAACAATATGAAACTTAGCTGTGGTAGATCAAATTTTTTGATGGAGCGTTAATCTATCTACTAAAACGCTGGGTCGCAACCAAAGATTTTGTTATACAACGCCCTCCTAATTTACTTATTACTAATTTCAATTCAAATGAACTCATAAGCTACTCACGGAATGGAATTCAAATTAAAATAAGGGAAATTATGCGCTTAGTTAAGGTACACTTTTGTAACAAAAATTTATTATAATTTTTTGTCAGTACTAATCTTCAAAGTGTTTTATATTTACGGGAAAATCTCTTTGCCAATGCGGACGAAATTTTTTGCCAAAGCCAACGATTTAGTAAATTTTTTCATTCGATCGCTTTGCATTTCGTATCAAAGCGAATCATATTTTACTCGCCTTTACAAATAAAGTTGTGTACAGTACATAAACTGCTGTACAAAGTTCCGGGACGATTCATCACTATTTGTCAACCGATATAATATAACCGATTCAGTTAATCATACGTAATTTTTCTCTCAATTGTTTAAAAATCGTTTCGATATTTTTAACCACATCTTATTTTGCCCTTTTTCGCCTAAGGATGCTCTTTATGGAAATCCTATTTCCTTAAAAACGTCGTTCGAATCATCTTATTTACCTCTATACAGGGTACATCAAATTGCAAATAATATAAATTCAAAAACTAGGTACCTGAAATTTTGGTCACAGCTGCTCTCTTAAATATATGAGAGGTATCAATATACCTTTATGTTTGGGATATTAGTCTGCAGATTTGTAAAGTGCATGAAGAATTTGACCGCAATGCATATTATCTAAGTCATTAGTTTTGAGATATTTAAATTTTAATTTTTTTTCTAAAAATCTTCGTATCTCAAAAGTTAATTTCAAAAAATCTACTTGGCGCCTTCTTAACTTTCTTACTGGATTACATGTCTAATACTATGGTTATCCGTTTGGAATGAAAAATATCCGGAAATATTTTGATCATGTGAAAATTTTGAATAGAAACTTTTTTAAGGTAAGTCTGGTAACTTGATTTAAAACAACAAAGCAACACCTGAAGGTCTACAACAGGCAAAAGGAAGAACAATACGACTAAAGACTTAACATTTCTCCACCAAACTGAAAAGGTCCAACAAAACAAAACTTATCAGCTGTGGCAGGAGATCAAATTTTTTGATGGGATGTTAACCACCTACTAAAATGCTTGAAAGACAACTGATCTTTTGTAGCCAAAACAACTTTCAAGATTTTATTGTGTCCAAATGTTGAAATAAACAAGATACGTCAAAAATTACTTTTTATTATAAACTCCACCACGCACGGTGAAGTTCTGATCCAATAATTGGCAGAGGTGTTTTTTATTAGAACTATGAAGGGTACGTTGAACATTTTTATTGTACCTTCTTAGATGGCTATTGAAATAAGGAAGTTTTTAAAACAGTTTGTACACATTTTAATTAAGTTGAAAATTTTTTGAAAAAAAAAACGATTTTTACTTTTAACTTTTAAAATTATTTTTCATATGTTCATATGTTTTATTTTCTTAAATGAGTTTAAAATGTGGCACAAAAAGGGCCGATTGATTCCTCAGGCTGTGGATATTTCACATCATAAAGCATAATATTTTCTAAGCTTAAATTCGGTGATTGTCCCGCACAAACTAATAAAAAGTTGCCATAAACATCCAAATAGGGTAATAAAGCGATTTCAACCAACTCTGGGTACGAAATTTGACCTTCAATACATATTTCAAATGCACTGCAGTCTGGTCCAAGGGGCATAAATTATACATATATCGTGTACCTATATTAAAAAAAAATTATAAGCATGCGCAAAAGCGTTTTGATTAGGCTTTATTGATTAGTTTTTAAAATAAAGAACAATTTAGAATAACCCACACGTGTTGGCGAGTCTAACATTTATGAGCCCTACGCGTTAACTAATTACACCACTGCACGGAAAACAAAAAGCTTCATACAATGTGCCCTACGTTATGTTTATTTCGCTAACTCTCTAACATTGTAGCAGCAGCGCTCCGTGGTTATACAATAACCTTAATCCATTATTATGAAAAACTAATGTGAACCGAACAAAAAGCTGTCGCGTTCAACTTTTACTGAAAAATGAAACTCTCGCTGGAGACGCTGTAAATTATTGTAACGTCCACAAAGTGTCAACTTTCTTCTATTATTTGATCTCTTGCCTCCCTGGGTATTAAAACCCCCTTGTGAAATATGCAAAGCATGTGTTATTATGTATTTGCATTTGGTGCTCGTCTAGGTAATAATTGTTACTAAAATTAAGTTTAAAACATATTTGAAACGCAAAAACCTAATTGAGTAATTTTTTTAAAAACGAAGCCAGAGGACTACTAACCTAATGCCAAGTGGCATCCTATAATTATTAAAAATTCGAATTATTTGGTTTAGTATTGAATGCATCATTTAAAAAATTATACAGGGTGGTCCAAAGTTTAGAGTTCAAACTTTAGGAGGTGCCAGGCTGGAAAATAAGTTGAAACGTTCATATAAACTTATAACGAAAAATGCCTCGGACTTTGGATAGGAAGTAAAATCTTTCAATGTATTTTACTCGAAAACGACGCATTCTATCAAAAAGTAACAAAAGGCGCTTTTTTATTAAGAAAAATCCATGTTTTATAATTCTGATCTCAGATTGGCAAAAAATCTGCATAAGTACTAAAAGAATGGGGCAAAAATTCACTTAGCATCTGACCCACCCTTGAAATTTTTCCGTGAATAATTTTCAGCCAATCTGAGAGGCGTTAAAAGATTAATATTCGCACAAAATTTCATTAACCTTTCCCGTTTCGGAAATATTTAGAAGAACCCGAGGAAAAAAACATCTTCACAAGATCATCTCACACTCTGTATCTGGAAAACGAAGCATTTTCCTTTATAGTTTATATGAACTCTTCAACTTATTTTCCAGCTTACTATCACCTCCTAAAGTTTGAGCCCTAAACTTTGGACCACCCTGTATATCTGAGTCGAAAACTTAAAAAACGTCTCGAGATATAGAATCAAAATATGATCATTTTGATAGCGAAATTAAGCAAAAAAATGTTTGGTAAAACGACATAACGTTGAAGTAAAATGAATTAAGCACCCTGTAGAAACTTTTGTGTTTTTTTGACATTTACCTTAATGGGATAGACAGTTTAGATAAATCTACCCATACCCCGTTTTTAGCTAAACTCGTGGGTAACAGTATATGATTTGACGAGTGGTAATGTAATAAATAACGCAAGCAGATGAATTTGCAGCACGAGCCGCAGGCGAGTGCTGCAATTCATAAAGTGAGTTATTTACCTTTACCATTACCACGAGTTGAATACTATACTTTATCTACGATTACAACAATACATATTAACCTTTGCAAGTTCGAATTAATAATTTTTGGCACAATTATTAATTAACTTAATTAAACGTCAAATATTCAAATGTCAAATCACTTTCCTCCCCTCAATAATAAATAATGGACCATTCTATTTGAAGGGGATTGGTGTAAACAAAAAGTCACGCGCGTGACTTTTTACCGAGCTTTTTACTAATATAACTCACGCTATTTGTTTATAGATACTATTAATAGTTCAAAGCAGTTCATTAATTAATATATAACCTAATAAGAGTAGATAATAGTAGTTTATTCCACAAGCATATAATGGCAAGTTTTATTCACGAGGGTGAAAGTTTACGTAACGAGCCGAATGCGAGTGTCGTAAATCACCCGAGTGAATAATAGCCATTATATGTGAGTAGAATACCATATTTTATCCACGACCATTAAATATTTTTGGCTGTTTCTTTTAACATTTTTTATGAGCAGGCCGTTATGTGTCAAAAGAACGGCCTGTCATAAATTAAATGTAAACGTCAACGTTGTTTACAATTAATTTCATGATTTGACTCACATGCCATGGCCACTTTAATGAAATTATTAAAATATCCGATAAGTTGTCATAGAAACTTTGTTCTTTATTCACTGCAGTGAATAATGAAATCATTATTCACTGCAGGGAATAATGGATAGCATTATGCTTGAGGAAATACGTACATAATGCATACATTAGTTAGTAGTAGTGGATAAACTATATTATATCACAATCCAAATAGTAAAATGTTTTTAAAATTTTTTGCAGTTACATAACGTTTTATATTTATATTTTGTTGTGGATATACCGATTTATTCGAGGATTTCTTGGTTCATAACCCATTCGAATATATGCTTATTTTTTTAAAACATACAGGATGATTGGGAAAGAACCCCCAATACCAATATTCGGGGGAGGTGTGCAGGGGGCAAAAGTGCCTCTTGAATATTTCCCCCGAATATTGTGGATTTCTTTCCAATCACCCAGTATAATAGGTAGATTTTAATTCGAAGGAAGACATTATAAAGTAAAACCACTTACATAGGATAGAGAAACAGGGCAGACATATTATACAAGGTGTCTCAGAAAGCCTAGGTCATAATTTGCAGGTATTCTACATAAAAACAGGGTTTATTTATTTAATAAAAGGTGTCCTAAAATGTTTCGTTTCTTTTTATTGGTGTTAAAACATACAATTAATTATATGATTATTGTACAGGGTGTTTCATTAATAATTGTACAAAAAGAAATCACATATTCCCGAGGGCAAAATAAATCGATTGGACCAAACTTACCTCTATACCAAAATGCTTCCTAAGGGAGCTACAGGCCCCTAAATATGGGCCCCTGAAGACGGTTTTTATTTATTATCTCCGAAACTGTTCAAGTTAAAGTAATGAAATTTTGCACATCCACGAAACTTTCTAAGCCTAACAAAATGAGGTAAATATCATCTCAAAATTTTTACCAAGGGTGGGTCAAGCTGTAGGGGTGGGGGGTAAAAATTACGGCAACTTTTTTATCTGTAAATTTTTTTGAGTTTTGACTTCAAATTATGAATTGTCAGAGTTTTTCACAAAGAAAATGCCCTCTTGTGCAACTTCGATCGGAGGCACCGTTTTCGAGATAAATTCATTTTAATATTCAAATGCATGCTCTAAAATGATTAGGGAAGTGGACAAATTTTTTGCTTTTCCCGTCGAAACAAAATTTAAGCATTTTGAGCAGTTGTTAAAATAAATAAGAAAATCTTGGTTTGATCTGGCTCTTAAATTTTGTTTTGACGAGAAAAGGAAAAAATTTGTCCACTTACTCCACTTATCTAATCATTTTAGAGCATGCATTTGAATATTAATGAATTTATCTCGAAAACGGTGCCTCCGATCGAAGTTGCACAAGAGGGCATTTTCTTTGTGAAAAACTCTGACAATTCATAATTTGAAGTCAAAACTCAAAAAAATTTACAGATAAAAAAGTTGCGGTAATTTTTACCCCCCACCCCTAGAGCTTGACCCACCCTTGGTAAAAATTTTGAGATGATATTTACCTCATTTTGTTAGGCTTGGAATGTTTAGTGGATGTGCAAAATTTCATTACTTTAACTTGAACAGTTTCGAAGATAATAAATAAAAACCGTCTTCAGGGGCCTGTACCTCCCTTAAGAAGCATTTTGATATAGAGGTAAGTTTGGTCCAATCGATTTATTTTGACCTCGGGAATATGTGATTTCTTTTTGTACAATTATTAATGAAACAGGCCTTTCCTAGTAAATATTTTTTTACTATATTTTAAATTTAATTAGGGGGAGATCAGTGATTTCTGTAGGTAACATATTATAAAAAAGAGTTGCAGCATGAAAAAAAATATATATATGATTGGCTCTCGGATTGGCACTATCTCTCAAAATAATCAGCCAATTTTTTTCAAATTTTATATGAGAGGTGTTACTTTCAAGATCTATTGTAATCGCCAAAATTTCAGTTCAACCCTTAAGTCAGTGGCTTACAACGGTTGTTTGTAGCCCCATTTTCTAAAGAAAAAGTACGTCACTGATCTTTTTTAGAAAGAAAATTAGCGGATTTCGGTTCTTCTTTAAAAGTCACATTTAAGAAAGTTATCTTGTACATTTTGGATAAAATGCGCCGAAGAAAAACTATATTATACCACAATTCAAGTAGCAAATATTATTTAAAAGTTTTTTACCCGGTTTTTTAATATAACGGTTCCCATTTAATTATATAATGTTGTTGAGGTATTATTTAGGTTTATAACAAATTCCAATGTATTATTATTTTTTAAAAACGTTTGGTAGGTAGATTTTAAGTCGGGGGAAGAAATAAGAAAGTAAAACCACAGGCATAGACAAACATAGCAGGCATTGGATACTAAACCTAACTTAAATAATATAATTTATTAATTATGATAATGTGGAGTACGTTATAGTTTAAAAAATTGTCAGGTAAAAGTACCAGTTACCTATGTTTCGTATCATATCTGATTTATATAATTTGTATAGCTGTAATTTAAAAAATCGTCTTGGATAACACCCAAGCAACCCTAACCATAAAATTTGCATTATACTTACAATCTGCAGCTCTGTCGGTAAAACCACATAACACATATATATAACACATATTATTACACAGAGAATTACTGTTTTACTCCAAATTGTTAATTTATTTAAAAAACCAACAATGCAACACTAAACACGTACCTAGATAACCAAATTAATATACCTAAACGACACGAAACGAACAGCCGCCTGTTTTTTGTTTTAATTCCAGCTCTCTCGTGTGTCGTGTGTATTGGAGACAGCCTACTAAGTTCAGTTGATCGTCTATTTTGAAAATACGATTTAATTGAAATCAATGCTCTTCCACTTAATCTTAATGGAAAGTGGTAGAGCGTTGATTTCGATTAATTCAACATATTTTCTAAGCGATCACACTGCAATAATATAATATGGGTAATAAAAAGTAATAAATTCAATCACTAGGCCTAACTAAGAACTTAGCAGGCGTGTCATCAATACATGCGGCACGCGACACAACTAACCAAAACAAAAAACAGTCGGCGGTTGACAGTTTGGCCGGCGTACGTTTATAATTCGTACACCTGTGTCATTTGGTGAAGTTTTAATATAGTTTTATTGCATTAGTATTGTTTGTTCCTTTAATAATACCAGTTTTAAATATTAAACATTAATTTGCTGTGTAAATAATATGTGTATAATTGTTTATGTGGTTTTACTGAAGGAGTTACAGTTAGAGCCATGCCATGTAGGTAAGAAGTCCTAGATTAAGGGGTGTTATCAAACACACAACTTTTTAAATTGCATAACTTTTTAGGTTATATAAATTAGATTAAACGTGAGACCTTTATGTATGGGGGGAGTTGGTGTTTTTGCCTTACCAATTTTTTAAACTTTTATAGTGGTCATTTTTGAGGTTAAGTTAGAATCGACGTCTACTCTTTTTGTCTATCCTATCTATGTGAGTGGTTTCACTTTATAATTAATTTTCCGAGTTAAAAATGTTACAATTTACCATATGTTTTAAAAGAATAAAAATTCCTACATTTAGATGGGTTATAAATAAAAGACAATAAAAATATTATATTACTGAAAAAACCTCGGAAAAAACTTTAATAATATTTTGCTGTTTGGATTGTGACTCGGATTGTGATATAACTATAGTTTACCTAAAAACGATACATGAGTTGATTTATCTAAACTGAGCAATAATATAAACATCGTGGTAAAATTTCTTTCGATATTAATAAGCGAAAAAACTTCTGATTGTTATCAACCATCTCAAATCTGTTTTCAATGTTTGTAACCCTGAACTTATTAACGTAAATCTTGACATTTATGAAACTAACAGTAAAATTTCTACAGGGTGCAAAATTGACTTCAACATTGCCTTATTTGGTCAAACAATTTTTTTTCTTAGTTTCGGTGTTAAAATGACAGAGTATGATGTTTTATCTCGAGACGTTTTTTTAATTTTTCGACTCGGAAGCTCATAACCCAGATATTAATTTTTTTATTGATTCGTTCAATAAATTCACACAGTACAACCAACTAAAACAAAAAACAGTAATCTGTCACAGTTTGACATTCGTTTATAATTCGTAAGTCATTGTTGGTTTCTTAAATTAACAATTTTGAGTGAAACAGTACTTTTCTGTGTATAATGTTAATATTGTTTGTTATGTGGTTTTACCGAAGGAGCCACAGATATGTATGTACGTGATTTAAATTTTATGTTTAGGGTGTGCTTGGGTGTTGTCCACCACGATTTTTTAAATAATAATATGTAGGTATTTAGATTATGTATATAAATCCAATGACATGACACGTAAGGTCTTCATGTGTAGGGGGGAGTTGGTACTTTTGACCAATTCTATAAACTTTAAAGTGGAGTATCTTTTAAGACTAAGAGGTTATAGAATCGACATGTCTGCCCTGTTTGTCTTTGTGAGTGGTTTCACTTTATAATTTCTTTTCCCGGGTTAAAGTCTATACTTACCATAAATTATAAATGTGTTTTTAAAGACTAAAAATATATTCAAATGGGTTATAAACCAAAAAATATATAAACAAATTTAACGTAAATGTGAACCGTCATACATGTGCAAGGCTGGTAAACTCTAAAGGTTACCCAATCTGAACCTGACCTATCTCAATATATCATACGTCACTTGGCGACCGTTGGTACATCCATCTCTGTTCTACAACAGCAGAGCAGTGTTTAATGTCTCTTTTTAGTATGTAAAATAAATGACAGACCGCGGTCGCCAGCCCTGCCTCAACCCGCATTTTCCTCGCCCTAATGCTGCTCATTGATGTAACCTGTACGTCTACAAGCCTTGATACATGTGTGTATCGTTATACACTATTGGTAACGTTTAATCTTGGTAGCCGATATAAATGCATCAGACGGAGATAACTTAAAGCATTTACAAGTTAAACAGACAACGCGCTATCCCCTAACTCCCACCTTCCATTCTTTACAACACGCGGTCGAAGGGGACGACGGAATCGGGCGAATGTGTCGAACGGCCGCGGTGTCGCGGCACAGGTCACCTGTCGAGCGCGCTACACGCACATCCCCTCTTTAGTAGGAGTGTAGGAATGGTTAGGCATCTCTTGTTAACTGAAGGCTTTGCCTCTATGTACCTTCTCTCTTAGTTGCATTACAGATTTCGCACTCCAAAGTCGAAGCTTGCCAACAGTGTATATTCTTCGGACAGAAGAAATATATATATTCTACAAGATTTTTTTGCTTCTAATCAGAAGCATCCTCTGGCCTAACATTTTTTCAAAAAATATATAGGGTGCTCGTGAGTGGTCTAAACATTATTTTACCACAAGAGTAAACTTAGGTATGTTAGGAGCGGTGATCAAAAAAAAAGTTAAAGGAAAAAGATAAGTACTTGAAATCGCATATTATGTCTAAATTGAAAATTTAGATGGAAAATTCCTCGGAAAATTCTGTAAAATGATTTTCTACCATTTTCATAACATTTAATATGGACTAAATGGACACCCTGTATATTACCCTATGCAAACTTAATTCAATAAGATACATTACTGAAAGGTCAAGTCACCGCAGAAACAAGAACGATGATCTAAAATTTTTCATGACAAAAAATTTTTTGTTTTTTAAAATCGAGCGAAATTCTCCACCACGACGTTTATAATGCTGCGCAGTTTATTATGAATGCTTCTTAGGCCAGTAGAATTAGACGATGTGAACGGGAATCTGTAACTAATTCGTTTCAGATAGCCGTAGGTAAAAACAGGTGTATTTAGTTATAAGGAATATACCTCTGCGATTCCTCCCAAATCAAATATACAGAACATTGTTTACAAGTCACTTGTATGTGAAAAAATCATGAAATTTGGAGTTTTTTAAAAATTGCAGTAAGACTGCAGTAGATTAATTTTTTTGAATGTTTCTGTTTACTAGGTAATTCCAAACCGGTTAATTTAAGCCCCGGTTGATTTCATTTCATTGATTATTTATTTAAATAATTGCCGAAAACCATCGAAATTTTCGAAAATTTCAAGCATTTTTTACTCTGAAAGGAAAAATGCTAGACTCTTGAAACTTTGGTGGAATATGTGTCTCATTACCCTCAACTTACAAAAAAAATTTCGTTTCAAAATGTTTATTAGTTTTCGAGAAATTCTATTTGTTTATTAAAAACATTCCAAATGTTTAATGAAAAATTGACCTATTAACGTTATCAAAAATAATTCAACCACAGCTCATTTTTTTCGTCAAGACGTCAATTTTACGAATCTGTTATGGGCGTATCGATTTTCAATAATTTTGACCGTCAAAATGGCGTTAACAACATTGCTACTTTTCGGAGCGGCGTTTTTTGCAAATAATTTTACAACAAATGAACGTATCTGCACTAATCTTTCATATTTGAGTTGCTGGTATTTTTCTACAAATTTATAAAAAAAAATTGTTGCTCTGGGACATGTAGGAGCCGACATAATTTTTTAAATTGTTTAATGCGCCAAACGTTTATTTATTAATATTTATGGCCAAAATTGAAACTGGTTGTTAATAAGATCTTGAATTTTGTCCTATTGAAAACGGGCCCTTTTTGAGGTCAAAATATAATTTTTAATAATTAGTGATTTTAGAGCGTCTTCAATTTGTTTGGCTCAAAGGACAGGTGAATTTTTTATCAAACGATTTTCAAATTGGGGTAGCGAGAAAAATTCGTCATATCTCCGTTATTTTCCGGCCAATTTCGACGTTTTTTTTTTAAATTTGGGGTAGCTCACGAAAATAATAACAATGGGCACATTTGCAATATCCAAATAATAAACAAATAATTGTTATAAACAATTTACACTTGGAGTAGTTTTCCACACACACCAAAACACTTTTGCACACACTCGACGCGCGTTTCGCCAACCAAGTTGGCATCATCGGGAGATGATTCTACACCAAAGGTTCCAACCCCTCTTCAGGAATAAACAATTTATTTTTATTTTTTTTTATTTTTTCTTCTTTGGGCTTATGCAACTTATAATGTGCTAATGTATTAAATATAAATTTATAAAGATTATATAATGGTAACAATGTATGCACAAACTATTTCTCCATCAAACAATATACGATGTTACAGCATTGTTACCATTATATAATCTTTATAAATTTATATTTAATACAATAGCACATTAGAAGTTGCATAAGCCCAAAAACGAAAAAATAAAAAAAAAAAAAATAAATTGTTTATAACAATTATTTGTTTATTATTTGGATATTGCAAATGTGCCCATTGTTATTATTTTCGTGAGCTACCCCAAATTAAAACAAAAACGTCGAAATTGGCCGGAAAATAACGAGATATGACGAATTTTTCTCGCTACCCCAATTTGAAAATCGTTTGATAAAAAATTTCCCTGTCCCTTGAGCCAAACAAATTGAAGACGCTCTAAAATAACTAATTATTAAAAATTATATTTTGACCTCAAAAAGGGCCCGTTTTCAATAGGACTTGATGAATTCACAAAATTCAAGATCTTATTAACAACCAGTTTCAATTTTGGCCATAAATATTAATAAATAAACGTTTGGCGCATTAAACAATTTAAAAAATTATCTCGGCTCCTACATGTCCCAGAGCAACAATTTTTTTTAATAAATTTGTAGAAAAATACCAGCAACTCAAATATGAAAGATTTGTGCAGATACGTTCATTTGTTGTAAAGTTATTTGCAAAAAACGCTGCTCCGAAAAGTAGCAATGTTGTTAACGCCATTTTGACGGTCAAAATTATTGAAAATCGATACGCCCATAACAGATTCGTAAAATTGACGTCTTGACGAAAAAAATGAGCTGTGGTTGAATTATTTTTGATATCGTTAATAGGTCAATTTTTCATTAAACATTTGGGATGTTTTTAATAAACAAATAGAATTTCTCGAAAACTAATAAACATTTTGAAACGAAATTTTTTTTGTAAGTTGAGGGTAATGAGACACATATTCCACCAAAGTTTCAAGAGTCTAGCATTTTTCCTTTCAGAGTAAAAAATGCTTGAAATTTTCGAAAATTTCGATGGTTTTCGGCAATTATTTAAATAAATAATCAATGAAATGAGATCAACCGGGGCTTAAATTAACCGGTTTGGAATTACCTAGTAAACAGAAACATTCAAAAAAATTAATCTACTGCAAGTCTTACTGCAATTTTTAAAAAACTCCAAATTTCATGATTTTTTCACATACAAGTGACTTATAAACAATGTTCTGTATATTTGATTTGGGAGGAATCGCAGAGGTATATTCCTTATAACTAAATACACCTGTTTTTACCTACGGCTATCTGAAACGAATTAGTTACAGATTCGCGTCTAATTCTACTGGCCTATCTAGGGAGACACGCAAAAAATTAATGCAGTATACTCGGGTATTGGTGTCTCCGTTTTGCCTTTTGAAAACTACGTACAGCAGGCTATAAAAATGTTGTTTCCACGTCAAAAGGTTAAAAGGTCTAAACGGAAAACAATCTAAATAATATGGCGTTTTAATACCAAGTGCTTCAGTTGTGGCGATTTTTTAGATAAAGTCTCGGATAAAGCATATAAAAGGCTTCAATTAATTTTTTTCTTGTATATTAAGGATTTTTTTTCTTAATTAATTTATGTTTTAATATACTTTATCAAAAGTTTCGAGATTGCTATAAAAAGTACTGTTTCATTTTTACTTCAAATTACTCCAACGGTTATTTACTTGTTTGAATTATTAATTAATAAATGGGACACTTAAAATAAATATTACGAAGTACTCGCAAAAAATTAGTGAAAAATATGAGACAAGGTAGTGTTCGGTGTAACCTTTTATTTTTTTTACATGTATAACGAATTTAGAAAGTTGCATTTACATACGCATAATAATTTTGATGCAAATATAGCACTAGTTAATTATTTTTGGGGCACATGACGGTCGCAGTTTTCTGACACATATAGAGGGGACAACTCACCCGTTTTGCTTATGTAAAAAAAAATTAATTACGTATTGATCATAAAACGGTTCCCGACTCCCTTCGATTTCAGTTTAATCGATTCCCCTACAGACCTTTATCTAAAACTTTCAATTATATATCGCATTGTCTATGGTACACCGTGTTTTCACGCATATGGCTGTATTCCGTGATATATAACCATAAAGGATTTGATTAAAACAACCAGGTAACTTTCAAGCAGATTATTTGACTTTGGTTCAACGTCCCATTCCAGATTAAAATAGCTACTGTGTTTTACAACTTAAATGTACAAAATAATATCATAAGGCGCAAGGTCTTAGTTATTTACAATATTTTATAATTCTGGGATACACATTTTTGGAACAATTAAACTAACAATGTTGCCAAAAGCGGTGAAAATTCTTTTTGATAAAAGCAGGGTTTAGAATGCCAGCGTAAATTTTTCATTAATCCGTTTCACCACAGCTATTTCAACCATAAACGATACCATAATATTTGTAATGCATCAACGTGAACAGTTAAGCGTTTGTACGCGCAGAAAAAATTTTAATTCTTTTCTAACAGGTTCAAATGTTGATATTATTTTGAAATAATTTTTAAATCGGCGAATTTAGTTAATATTTTCAAAGGAATTATTTAAACGAGACCTAGTCCCTTTGAGAATTTCCAGTGTAACATGTCACATGTATTATCCGATTGTAAATCTTTACATACAAATTAAGCAGCTTTCCGGCAATATTCCTGCTGATGCTCTCCTGCGGTTACTTTCCTGCTGCGGTTTCGTGCCAAGACGCTCCGAAACATTTCTTAAAGACGTCGAACTTATGGGAATCTGTGGAGTATAGATTGCTATTATATTTCAGCATCCCGGAATTGTTTCAGTACAATACTATCTTTGACAGATACAGATCTTTTTGAGGCAAGTTCATTTTTTCTGCACCACACAAAATTGTGACCTTATGCGACAATTGCTCATGAATTTAAGTGCTCGTGAATATTTTTTTATACTATGAGGACGGAAATCTTTGCTTTACGTGTTTAATAATTTTGTTGGGAAAAGGTCGTGGAATAATAACATTTCAGTATTCCGTGTTCCGTGGCCCTTTAAGTATGATAGATTTAATTCAGATAGGTATAGATGGTAATTAAATTATCTGGTTTAAACTCCCATGTAAAATATATGCAGGATTTAACGTTTTAATTTTTATTTAAGCATTTGACTCTCTCTACCCTTTACCTGCTTAAGCTGGATTAACTTACAATTTTTTCTACCCCAATCCAAGCTGAAATAGATAGCTTTGCCGTGGAGAGCAAGAAGATTGAGCGTTGCTTGTGATTATGAACCAAAAACTGCAAATTATATTATATACCGATATGTGCTATGACAATTATTGTGGCGTTAGTATTTTAATAATTACGTGATATTTAGTTAACAATAAATGTTGGTTTGCGGTTAGGTATTTAATATTTGCGAAATAAAGTACATAATTTTATAAAATAATATCAACGTATGAGTTCGGTTAAGAAAACCAAAGACTCACTTTGAAGGGTTAAAGTGGTATTTCAATGTTTTTATATAGCTCTTAATTTTGATAAGGCATCCAATAAATTATACAGGGTGTTAAGAAAAAGTAGGTCAAGCCGTTAACATAATATAACTGAGTTATTAATAAAAATAATTTTCAAAATTTAAACTTTAACACCCTGTATAAGGAAAACTACGCGCCAAAATAAAAAATCACACTATAAAAGTCGCATTATTTTCGTCCAAAGAATCTGTGGTTAGCGGCTTGACTTGCTCGTTCTTTAAGATATCGGGATAAAATATTGTATGGTAAAATTAGGTAAGATTTCCAACTTTTTGAGACTTATCCGCCATATTTGTCCGGAAATCTTTGTTTCACCGGAAATGACTCCAATAGTCTTTTCTAAATGAACAACTCTGTATGTTTTTACATTTTTTAAATAATGATCACATTTGGGATGCATTTATACTAAAGTGCTTAACATACTAACCGCACCGACCTTATTTTTGATCATTTTTTAATCGCCGTACCTGGGGCCTGGGCCATCCGATTTAAACGACTGGCACATCACTCGAAAGCTTGTCTCTTGTAGAATAGGCGATTGGGTTGTTTTTTTTTAAACAGTTAATTTCTTGGGTGTTATACAGGGTGACAAAAAGAGTGTTACAAAAATGTTAAAGTTTACCTCTTTGCAACGTTGATAGGAGCAAGTTTTTAAAATTCGTATTTATGTCATACTGTACCTTTGGAAAGTACCTCTAAACGTTTTTGGCAGATTTTTTATTAAGGCTCTAGAACGAAGTTACGGGGGTTTTCCGAAATTTTTTAATTTTAATTTTAAATTTTAAATTAAATTTTAAAATGTAAAATTGTAGCAAAGAATAAATTTAACACAATTTTGGACGCCTTGTATATTTCAAAATGGTTTAAGATAAAGGCTTGACAATCGTACTTATGTTTAGAAAGTTCGTTATTTAAAAATAAACTATAGTTTTTCCGAGGAGAGACCTCCATGAGTAAAACATTCCACCCTGTATATCCTTTAAATGAAATCAGATAGGAATTTGGTTTATGCAGGGTAGATTGTACCTGAATTAATGGACCTAACTGGCGAAAACAGCTAATTGGACAAATTATTTACAAGACGTACCACTTTTCGGAAAACCCCCGTAACTATCGTTCTAGAGCCTTAATAAAAAATCTGCCAAAAATGTCTAGAGGTACTTTCCAAAGGTACAGTATGACATAAAAACGAATTTTAAAAACTTGCTCATATCAACGTTGCAAAGAGGTAAACTTTAACATTTTTGTAACACTCTTTTTGTCACCCTGTATAACACCCAAGAAATTAACTGTTTAAAAAAAGCAACCCAATCGCCGATTCTACAAGAGACAAGCTTTCGAGTGATGTGCCAGTCGTTTAAATCGGATGATCCGGGCCCCAGCTACGGCGATTTAAAAATGCCCAAAAACAAGGTCGGTGCGGTTAGTATGTTGAGCACTTTATTTTGAACAATTTATACAGTGTTGCACAAAAAATAATTCGAATTTTAGTTGTCAATCTAGATGGCTGCGAATATGTTAAAATTATTTTTGTTCCAAACAAATTCATATAAAAAATACGAAAACGACAATATGTCCAATAATACATCATACAGTGTGCTCTAAACTCATTAAAACACACATTTTTCAAAATAACTCTTTTTTCTAAATATTATGATATGGGCCACCCGGATATTCAGAAAGCTCTATTTAGTAGGGGTTAAACGGTACCAAAAGTTCCGTAATGTGTAATCGTTACAGGCAGGAATGACAATTTTTCTTAAGAAATTTACGATTTATTGACTTTAAATTTTGATCAACCCTGTATATTTGTGTTAATATTTTATGATGTAAATCAAAAATTTCTTATGAAAAATTGTCATTCCTGCCGGTAACGATTATACAGTACGGAACATTTGGCACCGTTTAACACCTACTAAATAGAGCTTTCTGAATATCCTGGTGGCCCATATCATACTATTAAAAAAGAGTTATTTTAAAAAATGTGATTTTAATGAGTTTACAGCACCCTGTATGATGTATTATCGGACATATTGACGTTTTCGTATTTTTTATATGAATTACGTTGGAACAAAAAATTTTTAACATATTCGCAGCCAACTAGATTGACAACTAAAATTCGAATTATTTTTCGTGCAACCCTGTGTAAATTGTTCAAAATAGTATAAATGTATCCAAAATGTGATCTTTATTTCAAAAACGTAAAAACATACAGGGTGGTCCATTTAAAAAGACTGTTGGGATCATTTCCGGTGAAACCGGAAGTGACAATATGTCGGATAAGTCTCAAAAAGTTGGAAATCTTACCGAATTTCACCATACAAAATTTTACCACGATATTTTTAAAAACGAGGAAGTTACAGGGTGGCCCACTATTCTTTTACGCCCGGTATACTATATTTTTATAAATAAGAGGTTATTTTATTGCCTGCGGATTAACTCGGTTATTATGAAAGATAGACATATGAAAATTGAAGCGGGGAAAAAAGGTCACACTTGTGCACAAAATGCTACTTCCGGTCTAACCGAAAGTATCGCCAACTTTTTTTTTAACTGGAATACCCTACAAATTTTTACATTTTTTTTTCGTTGTGAAATTCTGAATTCAGTGATATGTCACAAGTTGACATTTTTTGTTTAAAATATGGCGTGTCGAAAATGTGAAAACACTGAAAAACACAAGTAGGCCTCTGCAGGATTTTATTTTTTAATCTTATAGAAAGCAGGCGGTGGACTTGACACAAGGGCGTGATGTTTGTCATTCTATAGGGGTTTTCGAAAACTTACTCCCTGTAACCAGATCACTATCTCTGTCTTTGTTATTCTTATAGTTTTAGAAAAAGAGAAGTATATTTGCAGATCGCTCAGGGTATGTTTCCGAAAACCCCATATGTACGCAAAGTTCTTTCTATTTTTTCATAATAACGGTGCTATTCCTTAGGCAACACTTTCATGGCCACCCGCTATAAATTATTTTGTAACACATAAATACATCTTTTATATACAACTACACCCTGTATAACACTGATAGCGTTAATAAACTGTATTTAAGTATATGTATATAGTTCGCTTATAGTTTGTACACTTTGCTTTAGATTTTAAAATAAAGATATTGTGGGGAAAGTTAACGATTCTAGTTGCGTGCTACAAGAATTATTTATTTTGACTAGTCTACCCTTCCGTACTGACACAATTAACCACTAATATTTAGATTCATTGTTTAATCTTGATGGAACAGAATAATTATCTCTTACCATTAGGAAATTATAAACTACAACTTCAAAAAACGAAACAAACCATAAGTTGTAGTCCTTTTTATTTTTATACACAATTATGTAAGCCCCATCTTATCGCCACCATCAGAGGTAACGTTAATTTAGAATTGTTAAAAAAATTAAATTGCTAATAACCGTTATTTGTTTATGAAACATCCTGTATATTTTACAGTATTAACCTTATTTATATTCCTTCTTCCGTGTTGCTGCTTGGGACGTTAAATGAGTTCTATAGGAAGCAACGAATAGTTTTGTTTCTAGAATAATTATGACCTTGTACTTGTCACTGAACTAATCCCTCTACTAAAACCATTGGATAATCCGCCGTTTTGATAGACATAAGTATGACAGTTAACCATCCATCGGGAAAATGAGCTTTTAGGCAATCCAGATGATAAAATTGTCGAAAGCTCCAAGATTTACTAAATTAACTGTGAGGATTATACTTAAAGTTTGTTGGACAAACGAAATGTTCAATTCTAACCAGATATAGAGCTCATATGGCTCATTCGAAATGTAGTAGGTCGTATTTCTTTGAAGCGTTATAAAAGTTCATATTTCTGTCAATACCACATCAAAATTATTTTCCAGTTTAAATTACTGTTAGACGAAACCAACTTGTGTCTGATTTTTTTCTAATAGGAGTAACATTAATTGACTGTTAAAAATATATTAGTTTTTCTTGATGTTGTGTTTACTTATTAAATAAATCAATTGAAACTTTAGTACCAGATTGGGTAACTCTTTCTGCATTTTATTTTTGCATTCCATAACTCATTCATCAGAAATAGTTCGTTTGGTTTTGGCATAACAAATATTTTATTGAATTGCTGTCTGCACTGCAAAAACAGCAGATGTGATTTTATACTGTTCTACATTGAACTGAAGTACATTTTCAGATTTATGAACAAAAATATTAAATAGAAGTTCAAGCAGCTTGTTCGTATAGGCCATGATAATGCATTGAATTTAATTACGTTAACACTTTTGGAAGGATACCTATAATATAATACAAATCGGCATAATTTTCATAAAAATAAAATTAATGCGTTTTTTCTTAGCCACCAAATAATGCAGCAATAGATTTTTAATGAATCACAAATTTGTCAAATATATAACATATACATATAGTTAAGTGAATGAGTTGATGAGTTTAAACTGTGTTTCCATGTCCTCTTTAGATACAAAATTTTCTAAATATTGATCGCTAATTGTGAACCTCTGAATAACTTATTCCTAATTATTTAAGCTACCTTCACTAACATTGCTTTTGTTCTATCATGTTAACGTTTCGCATCTACCATAATGGTAATACGATTAACAGAATTAAAGTGAAAATATTCGGTTGATAGCAACATAACAGTGCCTTGTGACAGTCGTGCGTTAAATATAAATGGTTGTATACTGCAGACGTGTGATATAGATATTAATAGAGTTGGTCGTGTGAAAGGATAGAAAAATAATAATTACGGAATTTTTAAATAATGGAAACTGCCTTAGATATCTGCAACATATTATTTTGGAATAAAGTATCATGGTCCTCTACAAGATAGAATGTCGAAGGCACTTTACTCAGTTGCGTTTGTATGATTTAAAATAATACGATTACCCTTATAAACCTCTTAGAGAACTTAAATAAATAACAATATAAAGGTAATAACAATACTTGTTTACCCGAACAAAACCAAAGTAAATTGAATGAACACAACTATTTAGTAGCGCATTTTACTTTATAATAGCAGAACATTAAGTAACATAAACAAATTTGTTACTGCTATCACCCTGTTATATAACCATTTTGGAAGGTCTTGAGTTGCATTAAAAGTTCAGCTATTACTGTCTGACTCAACGCCAGTGTTAAACCTAAAGAACTAACAGTTTTATAACACGGTAACTGTTCCTCTTATATAACTTTATTAGTTACCCATCGCTAGCAACTACTTTTTGTTTTATAAAGTAGTAGCGAAAATATTCTTGCCGTCGCTTTAGATCTTTAAGTAACAGTTACGCTATAAACCTTTTTCATAACTTGAAAATTTTTTAAGAATACTACAGAAATTCGTAACATGATTATACACCTGCTATAAAACTTGCTGTACAAAACAAGAAATAGATAACTGAATTTAAATTAAAAATTTTTCAAACTTAATTGCTAAATACGTACGTTAAACCTCTTTATTAACCGCCCTAGAATTGCTAGTACAAGAAAATAGTATTGTTATCCTTATAAACGTCTTATAGAACTTAAGCAAATAACAACATAGAGGTAGTGGACACAGTTCTTTAGTATGGAATATAGTGCAGAACGTTAAGCCACACAAACAAATTTGTTACAGCTTGACCCTTTTATATAACTACTTATAAAGTCCTATAATATTTCTAGCATTCTTGAATTTTATAAAAGTTAAGTTTTTACTGACTGACTCAGCAATGGTATAAACATAAAGAACTACATTTCTATAATTGTGACACTTATAAAACTTTTTTATTATTTACACACCACTAGTGAGCACTTTAAGTTTTATAATGTACCTAATAGCGAAAATATTCTCGCCAGCATTTTAGATTAGAAGTAACAGTTGCGCTATTGTATAACTCCACAATTATTTGAAAATACTATGAAACTTATATACCCTCTATAAAACTGTTAGACACTGCAGAATACTTGAAAGTCTGTCAAGTTTTGCTCAGTACATACGATAAACCTCTTTATTAACCGTCCCAGAACTGGTTTAAGTGATAAAATATAAAAAATAGTGCCTATAAATATCTTATAGACCTAAATGAATATGAACATAAAAGTAACGTACACAATTACTTAGTAATATACCTTATAGTTGCAGAACATTTAGCAACAGAAGCAAATTTAATACAGCTATAATCCTTTTATATAACCAGTTTAAGATATAATATTTATGACGTTCATGAGTTGCGTAAAAGTAATGCTTTCACTGTCTGACTTGGTACCACTATAAACCTAAAGAACAAAGAGTTCTATGTTATAATAGCTGTTATTTTTATACAACTGCATTATTTACCTATCGCTAGCAATCACTTTAAGTTTTAAATGTAGTACCTAGCAAATATATTTTTACCGTCATCTTAGATTTTTAAGTAATATTTATATTAAAAAAGTTTAATAATCCCACAATTACTTAGTGATATTATAAAACTTCGTAACATGATTATATGCCCGCTATAAAACCTCTAGTCACTGTGGATTACCTACAATATTTGTTAAAGTTTATAAGTCGATAAAATTTGCTGCGTTTCAAATACTTAATTGTCATGTCCAAAAAATTTTTTAAATTGGTGTTGTCCTATAAACATTGACATTTTTTGCAAAACAAGAAATGGGTAACTCAATTTTCCAAGCAGAATTAAAGTGCGTACGTGAAACATTTTTATTAACCGTCCTAGAAATGCAACTAATTTAAAGGTAAAATACAAGAAAATAGTGTTGGTAATCCTTATAAACCTCTTAAAGAACTTGAGTAAATAACAACATAAAGATAATGGGCACAAATATTTAGTATATACTGCATAATTACAGAACATTAAGCCACAGAAACAAATTTGTTACAGTTATAATCCTTTTATATAACTACTTATAACGAGACTTATAAAGTCTTAAATATTTCTGGTGTTTTACAAAGGTTAAGTAACAGTTACGCTGTTTTATACCTCCACAATTATTTGATGATACTATGATACTTCGCAACTTGATTATATACTCGCTATAAAACTTTTAGTCAACAAAATTGCTGAGTACGTACGGTAGACCTCATTATTAACCGTCCTAGTATTGCAATTTAAGTGATAGAATATAAAAAAATAGTGATTATAAATATCCTATAGAACATAAATGAATAACCACATAAAGGTAACGTATACACAGTTATTTAGTAATATACGTTATATAGTTTCAGAACGTTAAGCAATAGAATCGAATTTGATACCGCTATAATCCTTTTATATAACCATTTTTAAAGACATAATATTTATGACGTTATGACGTTCTTAAGTTGCGTAAAAGTTAAGCTGTTACTGTCTGACTTAACACCACTATATATCTAAAGAACAAACAGTTATAACATAATAGCTGTATTTTTATATGACTTTATTATTTACCCAGCGCTAGCAATCACTTTAAGTTTTATAATGGTAGCGAATATATTTTTACCGTTGTCTTAGATCTTTAAATAACATTTACATTCACAAAAGTTTAGTAACTGCACAATTTCTTAGTGATATTATGAAACTTTGTAACATGATTATATACCTACTATAAAACTTTTAGTCACTGTAAATTACTTAAATTGTTTGTCAAAGTTTATAAGTTGTATTCGATGAAATTGGTTGTATTTAAATACCTCACGGTAATGTCCGAAAAATTATTCAAATTCGAGTTTTAAGTCCTATAAACGTTGTACGAAACAAGAAATAGATAACTGAATTACACAATTATTTAGTATATACCTTATAATTGTAGAACGTTAAGCCGCAGAAACAAATTTGTTACAGCTATGACCCTTTTATATAACTATAAAGTCTTATAATATTTCTGGTGTTTTTGGGTTGTATAAAAGTTAAGCTTTTACTGTCTGACTCAACACCGTTTTAAACCTAAAAAACTAACAGTTCTATAACACAATAACTGTTTTTCTTATGTAACTTTATTAGTTACCCATCGCTAGGAATTACTTTTAGTTTTATAAAGTAGTAACGAAAATAGAACGTTAAACCACAGAAACAAATTTGTTACGGCTATTTATAATCATTTTATATAACCACTTATAACGTCTTATAATATTTCTGGCGTTCTTGAGTTGTATAAAAATTAAGATTTACTCTCTGACTCAGTACTGTTATAAACCGAAACAACTAATATTTATATAACTTCATTATTTACCCACCGCTAGTTTTAAGTTGTATAATGTAGTAGCGAAAATATTCTTATCACAATTATTTGATGATACTATGGAACTTCATAACTTGGTTATATACCCGCTATAAAACTTCTAGTCACTGCAGACTCCTTGAAATATTTGTCAAGGTTTGTAAGTTGCAGTCGATGAGATTTGATACGGTTTTGTGTTTTAAATATTTCGCGGTTATGTCCAAAAGATGATTCAAATTTGAAGTTCCACAAACATTGATATCTTGCACAAAACAAGAAATAGATAACTGAATTTAAATTACAAATTTTCCAAACAAAATTGCTAAGTACGTACGTTAAACCTCTTTATTCTCCGTTCTAGTTTAGCTAAAAGTTTAAATTCTCACCATCGGAAAAGTTTGTCATTTTTTTATTTAAATTGCTATTTAGCCAGTAAAAAGTTGCTTCCAAGACAGTTATTCCAAACCCTCTTTAAGATTAATATGCAAATATATACCGGGTGTCTTTTAAAATTTAAAGCTTTCACTTGAAACTTTCAAGTTAGATGCAACTGACACCAGAACTTTTAAAATTATATGACTCACATGTAGTTTATGCATGGCCTAATAACTCTGTTCATGCTTAAAGATACATAAATATACTGGAATACATATAATTTAATTTAAAATAGGAGGAAAAATTATTTCCAATGTAAAATCTGTTGTCGGTGTAGGCGTCGGAACCCTACCGTTTCTAGTAGCATACATACAAATACTTGGAGTTCCATTATTTAGCAAATACTAAGTTTTAGTTATTATATTTACGGGAAAGTTTAAAATAAAAATCAGTTTTAGTGTACTTAGATACAAAATTATTACATGTATGCTGCAAATTTCCCTGCGCATTCGCCATATTTGCAAATAATATTTTAAAATCCTACTTTATAAAGTTTGATGTTGCATGTTACTGTAATTAATTTTCCACTATATTTAACAAAATAGTTAAGAAATTTTTAAATGACAATTATAATGATAATTCAATATCTTCTAAGTAAAGCTTCGCGTCGTTCAAAAAAATTTTAACCTATTTTATTAAGTGTTCTTTCTTTTCACTTCCATTATCCTAAGTGAATCCCTTATTAATGACGCTGTTAAATTAATATATTAATTAGATTATACACATTCAGTTTCAACTTGTTTGTATTCAACCGTTTGCTAGCTCAACTTACATTAAAAGCCCCTTACCTTAAAACAAGTTTTAAAAACAACTAGAACACTAACACATATTTTGAAAATTACGTGAGTAACTGTAACAGAAAGTTTTTACAACGGGCCAATATTTCAGAGGAACACGTGGTTGAACAGCAGCTCGCGATCGTGAATTATATGGGAGCTTTACGTGCTTTTCTGGCAAAAGCTCGCGAAAGACTGGCGGCGCGGTAATCGAAGGGCTTTTGATAAGGTGGGGATGACGCCTTGGGATAGACCTAGTGGTCACTGTGACACGTTTTTCGCGAAAATGTTCGTCCTAGGTTAGTCCCTAAACCACTATCTGAGGTATGTTTGTCTTTTATTCCTTCAAAAAGGGAGGATCGAGAAGTAAATCTTGGGCCATTGTTTGAAGGATACATTGAGATCTCCACATGTCACAAAGAGCGACAAAGACAAAGATATTTCTAACTGCAAGTTTAATATATTTGTTTTAGAGTGGAATTAAGTCACGGGATTTATTTTATTTTTTACATTTTAATCAAATGAGAAATTAGTAACCTTTTGATTCGATTTTAGTGTCGAGCAGCGATATAACATGCTGCCTTCATATTGTGCCACACAGGATGATTACACCAAAGCAGCAATCGCTTTGTTTGTTAAATTGTTTACAGGAATGTTAATTTTGGATTTCAAAATGAGTTTTTAAATATATCAAGGAATTATGGTCATCTTTTGACATTTTAAGAAACAGCCACACACAAAAAAAAATCATTACCAAAAACCGAACCCATTTTTTTCGATATATTTTGATATCCTGAAATCGAATCCGGCCACCTAAAATTTAAGTTTCGCATCATTATTTGGCTACAAGGCTCAGATAGTGTTGAAATCACCTTTCTTATCATTAAAAATTTCAATTTTTTAAAGGAATTTTTTGATCTTGGAAACTAATTTTTTGTTTAAACCATCAATGCTAACTTTTTGAGGTCACTGATTACGATATTGATGTCGAAATTTCAGTTTGACAGCTGTCAACTGTCAAACTGACATGAAAATTTCAATATTTTGAAATGAAATTTTTTTATGTGTAAAACCATCAATACTTACGTTTTGAGGTCACTGATCAGGATTTTGATGTCGGAATTTAATTTTGACAGAATATAGAAAAAAAATTCAAAAACAAAATTATGCTCTTCCGAGCAAATAACAAACAGGTTACTCAACACAGAGCATGACTATCATACTGTATGTAAGCAATAGCTTATGGATATGCAAAATAAATTACATAAGAAACTAGCGCTCAAGAACGAGTCAAAGGGAAAATTTATTATTGTCTGTGTCTGTAAACTTTAGTAATTATGTTGTTAAAGTTTGAAATCGTGAGAAATGCTTAGAATTACCTGAAACAGGCATTTTCTAATATGTGAACCAGCTCCACATTATAAGCAAATTCTTACTTTATTAAACAAAAAAATAATTAAAATAAGTAGTTGTTTAAGGACCTTAATATTAATAACGTCAACATATTATACATTTTTGAAATCGGGAAATCGATGACTTTCATACTATGCAAAAATACACAGGGTGTTCCATTAAAAAAACATAAGATTGCTTTGTGCCGATTTTATGAGGCACCCTGGATACTATTATATATGGTTGAAAAAAATTCATAGAATGCCCTAAAACTTCTGTTTCAAAATTTTTTTTATCTCAAAAAATAACTAAGTTAAGAGGGGGTTCCATTTATAAACCAATAACCCTGTACGTGAATAGCGAGTCTTTAAGTTGTAAACTATTGTTGGTGTAGTCTGCATAATAACTTAATTTATTTATAAACGTTGAAATCTGTGCTGGAACACTAATAATTTAATCCCCAAATTTCCAAATTAAACTAATTCAGAACGGACCTTACATATAAGGATACAAAAGAGCTCTAACAGGGCATCTAGTAGCATCGACGATGACAATGTTTGTTCTTGGTGGACGAAATGTATGCCGAACCTAATTAATCCTTTCCCTCCCCCTTTTCATCCTGGACGTCTACAATCAGATACAGTATTAGATTGCTCGAGTTCTCTGGAACTTCTGATTTAATGAGGGTTAGCCAATTATTGACAGATTGATGAAATTGTTGATAAGTTAACTGAATACTCCGAAGGGAATTCTTTTCAAGTAGTTCTATTACTTTATATCCCATATTTATATGGAAGCTGTCAGTTTTATTATATAAAGCTTTCCTCTGAACAATTTAGGATTTAAACTAACTGCAGCAGGAATAGTATAAATTTCCATTTGGGTGAACGTCAAGGATATACGAGGTAAAAAAACTGTTATCTTTATCGATTAATTTTTTTTTGCAATGAGAAATTTTTTTTGCAAAACGGTTTTTTTATTTACCTACTTGTCAATTTCGACTTCATTTTATTATTCGACGACTAGTACCATCCTATTCGGACATTTTCAAGAATAGAATAATAAAATAAAGTGGAAATTGACAAGTAAATAAAAAACAGTTTCGCCAAAAAATTTTTATTGCAAAATTTTTTTTATTAGAAATGGATTTTCACAAAGTAACATCTTCATCAATCAACTGTTTAAAAACATTATAGTAATTTCGAGTTATAAAACTTTATGGAATGGTTGGAATAAAAAAAGCGTCCTTCGCGCCCCCGACCCACTGGTCACTGTTTATGTATGTTTTGCATGTCATCCCGGTGAAACAACTGTTAATTGTTAGATTAAGTTTTAAATCGCAATAACAGGCAATTTAATAGCTTTTTCATGCTCGTATTAATATTTATAAACCATTTTTGGGGAAAACAGGTAACTTTTCGTGTTTATCACCGCGGAAAATTTTACGTTAAAGCAAATAAATGAGTTTTTAAAATAATAATGTGATTGAAAACGTTTGTGTTCTACAAAGGTAAGCTCAAAAGGTTACTAATCGTGGCAATTAGAGCATAAGAATATTGTTGACCCATGGTGAAAGCCGAATAATTGTTTTTTTTTGTTAGTATTGATCGTGTTAATTCTCTGAAATTAGATAGTTATACTGGTCGATGAATGCTGGCTTTAACAGAGTGTAAATCAAATTGATGAAATCCCCGAAATAAAATAAGACATTTGAAAGAGTTTCTCGTGTCCGTATACTGAATTGCTGGAGCGTTGACTCTTTAATCTCCAGGAAATTGAATGGTTTTTGTAGTTGTCCTTGCCCACCAATTAACGCAACTTAAGGCTCGAATTAAATTAAATTTCTCAGATAAAGAAGCTTTAAGGAGAAAACTAAACTTTTAAGGGCAACGGACACACACGCAATATCCAAGTAAGTTGGAAGTTATTGGTACTTTTGGTACATTTTCTCTTTCATTCGAGTAATTGCTAGTGTAATACTTTAAGACGTAATTACTTACGTAATAAAAGTTGAATAACTGAAAAAAGATATGCAGGAAAATGATTGATGAGTTTTTATTTGGATGGTGTTGATATCAAATAATAAATTCAAATTTAAAAAATAAAGGACTCAAAAATCAGCAAAATTGCAATTTGGATGTGCCTGAATGAAATATGTTTTATTGCTTGCACATCAATAAACCCCTCAATCAAAATAAATTTAAATTTACCAGAGTTAACGCGAATGAGTTCGGATATTGTGTTTTATTATTTTTATTAGAACTATAGAAAGTTATATGAAAACATTGGATCGTTCATGCAGTTAGTTTCGCTTAATTATGCAGTTAATATACAAAATTATGTAGCTGTAGGATATTTCAAAATTATTATTTTATAGTTTGTTTGATTAGCGCCGAACTCTTTGATACAGTTTTATTTTATCGAAAAGTGGCCACCAGATCTTTGGTCCAATATGCACTTTAAGAAACAGGGTGGCCACGAAAGTTGTGGATAACAACTTTCTTATTTTAAATAGAGCACTTTCTTGCATTTTCTTGTTCGTCGTGAAATTCTGATTTCTATGATATATAACAAGTTGGCATTTGTTTAAAAAATGGCGTCGAAAATGTAAAAAAAACTAAGAAACACCAGTAGGCTCTTGCGGAATTTTATTTTCCTTCGTGCCTCTCCCTGTAATATATTTTTTATCGTCGGGCGCCTATAACGTTGCAAGTAGGATGAATTAAAGTAGACTATCTAACGAAATAAATAAGCCTGAATATCCCGCAGGGGCCTACTTATGTTTTTCGATTTTTTCCCATTTTTACACCATTTTTTAAACAAATGGCAAAAAGTTTATGTCAGTTCTGGTTAGGCGGAAGTAGTGCTTTATGTGCAATTATGTCAGATTCTGGCTTTAGCAATGTATTAATTATCCACTTTCTAAGTTTCAGACGTCTATTTTTTGTCAAAATAATCGAGTTATTCCGAAGGTAATATTTTTGTGGTTACCCTGTATAAAATGCTGCTTTCCTATTGTGTCTTTTCATGTATCCTTAAATAGCGTATTTTAAGGCAACAGACACACACTCAATATCCAAGTAGGCTGGAAGCAATACTGGAATTGATTGATCTAGAATATATTTTTCGAAACTCCTTACTCACTACCGGTACTTTAATGGACATGACACGTTCATTTGCCTTTTTCTTATTTAATTAGGCTCAGTTTTTGTTAACAAAAAAATTATAATTGTCATTATGACGTTTTAGTACCTTAAATTGACGGAATTAATTTTAAGTTTTTTTTTCAATTCTCTTTCTTTGTTTGATACGCATTGTTTATAAATTTTGAAAAAAATTTTATTTTAAAAATTACAAAAAAAATTTCAATTGAAAATATCGTAAAAAATTAAATTGAAAAATGTCAAAAAAAATTGAAATGAAAAATGTCAAAAAAATTTCATTTCAAGAATTTTGAAAAAAATTATTATTGAGTTAGTGAATATTTATCACTGTTGAACAAAATCTTAATAGATAAACATTATTTTTTACTTTTTAGTTCAGTTTCCCTTTAAAGCGTGTTTTTTTTAGTTTTTTTAAACTATAATTTTTTTTTAGGTATTATACAAGCATAATAATAATAACAAACATATCCAACTTGACACACTTATATTGATGAAAATTTGTATTTCAATAATTTAATTTTAGACGTTTTGAATTTTGTAATTTTTAATCCCATTTGAATCAGGCATTAAAAAACTCCAATGGATTTTATAATTATAATAATATAACTTCAATATAAGTGTGTCAAATTGAATAAGTTTGTTAATATTATGCTTGTATAGAACCTAAATAAAGTAATTCATAATTAATTTCGTATTGACTAAATTAGTTTGATTTAATCTTTTTTGACCTTTGTTAAATACATTTTCTATATATTTGTCTTGATTTTCTGAATATTTCCTCTTTCTAGTTTCAACAGGCCTTATAGACGTTGCCGAATCCGAAGACCATGCCGAAGTATCGCGAAACACTAATTTTCATTAATGACTTCTGCATTGTAAGACTAAATTGTAGTGAGATTGTATCTGGATCTAAAATAATCCTCACACCTTGCACCGTTTAAAAGTAAGTTAAAACGGGTTGTTTTATTAAACCAAAGGAATTCTCCTTTGTGTAAAATTTGTTTTTGTATTAGATAACGTGTCCAAGAGGACATCTTCTCATCGTGTGGAGAAGAAGAGGCTTCTTCCATACTCGGTCACAGATAATAGAAATTCCTGTAAAACGTTCCCTTATTCCCTATCTCTCTTACGCTCGTTGTCCTTGATAGTTAATACTCCCCTTTGCCGAATATATACTTCATTACATTATAATGCTAGTCTATTAGCTTCTGTGGTAAATTTACCGTTTCGATATGCATTCCTGTCTTTCCATCAGAGAAATAATTCAATTGGATTTAATTATCTAAAACTCCTAGTTTACCATAAAATTTATATTAGCTAATAAAATTATCGTCAGTAATAGCCAGTCAACTCACTCTAGACACTCCAGTTAACATATAACCCTGTTAAAAGCTGTTGATTAACTTTGAATCCAATGGACAATTGCTGCTTGGAAAATTATTTAAAGCCAATGAATACGGTCTTTTAACTCGATTGAAACGAATACACTATTAGATTTACTCGCATTAATTTCCAAACCAATCAGACTTTGAATCGAGATAGAACCGGGAGAAATATATACATATACAAATTATAATGATACGATCTCATAAACTGAAACTATGCACATACAAGGTGAGCTATTGAAATGAACTATTTTGGAAATGGGAAACATTTTGCTCCATAACATGCTGACATTGCCATTAAAACGCCGAGAAACCAAAAATGATTTATTAGTCAACGAATTTACAAATCGAGTTACAGAATAACTGGCTAAGCTGCAGTTAATCATCACATAATTTTATTGTACTATTTCGAGATATGAGCATTCAATAACCTTTTAGTAATCATCAAGTGAGGGAATAGATTGAGCAGATTTCTAAAGCACCATTAAAGAGAAGTTACGATGGCAAATTTTACTTTTCCTTTAAATCATTAACGTGCAGCGCAAATAAGAGTGAGCCCAAGATTGAACCTTGCGGTACCTCTTAAGTTGTCAGTGAATTATTCTTCGATTTCTAATCAGCATAAATTTGACACTGATTGAATTTTCAGCCTTTCATTAATTAACACATTAGTAATTGCACTAAAGGAACTTTTAGCGGAAATGTTGGAACACTGAGAAGCCTTGAAGTTAGAAATTTAAATGAACCTATACATACAGTTCCTAATTTGATGGAAAATAAGAATTAAATTCAAAATCGTCAACTATCAACCGATGCCTGACAGTTTTAGAAAACTCAGGGAAAGTTTCTACAAATTACACAGGGCTTAAATCAATATCTGTCCTTCTTTTGTGTTTCTGTGGTATCTAATTTTTTTTGTGGCGAATAATTAAGTATCTACATGCTTCAAGAATAAATTAACACCTCAGTTGAGAACATAGACTTACAGGATTACTAGGTAAACCATGAGATATAGTAAGATCTTTCTTTATCATATATAATCAATATATTAAACTGAAACCGCGCGTTAATCTTTATAATAGCCAATTATTCCACATATTAAGTAAATTCAATTTAAGCATAGAAGATATTCCGTGGGAGTAATTTAAAATAATCTGGTGGTGCAGATTTAACCAGCTATAATTTTCATTGGAGTAAATTTAGTATGTGTTTATTATATATGATTTTGTATTTCCAAAATTTTATTAACTCAGATTCAATATGAATAAAAATGTTAAAAGCAAATATAAAATTGTATACGCATCTCTGTTGGCTATTTGACTTATTCAGCCATCAACTCTATGTTTGACATACATCTCAAACAGACTATTTTCAACCAATTCACATTAAAACATTAAATATTGAGACTAAAGCAGATGCTGATGCTGATGTCACAGAAAGAATTAGCAACATCCTCAAGAGAGCTCTATCAGACATGGTAACTAGAAATTCTGGTAAAAAAAACTTTGCAAAAGGATTATTTAAATAATCAAAACAATGAGAATAATCAGCAGCGTGCAGATGAATCCACCTTTGTGGGTGCAAGTTGGAAAACAACGTGTGCCAAAATACATATTTATTAAGAGTGCGGTTTTTGACCGTAAATAATAAAGGGTGACGCCACTAGTCAAACGCAGTGGTAAATCATTTAATGTGACAGTGCTAGGTTGTTATAGCGCATGCTATATACACAGTGCTGTGTCTACCTCGGTCGAAACTAAGCCAGAGCAGGGTTTCACGGGATAATAATAAGAATTCAATGTAGCCATTGAGTAAAGAGTAATATACAAGGAGACGTAAGGCCAATGCTAAAACACGTGTACCTATTGCTTTCTCTATCCGTTATCTATCTAATCCTTCTCTCGCACCGCACCTTCTACGTATTGGTACGCCACCAGCGGTGTTTACGAGAAGTTACAATAACATAAATTGTATGTAGTCTATAAAAGGAAAATACTTTAATTGACATTCTTACTTAGCTGTATTTGAAGCAGGTTAGGTTTGTCTGAAAGTATCCTAATGTAAATTCGTTTCGATAACGCTGCGTGGTGGGTAATGCGTGCTATTGAAACTTAAGTCATTGGTAGGCGTAGGCGTGGTTTCGTCCCACTACTGTCGGGTGGCCAATCTTACACCGCCCCAGAGAGGCGTGGCTTGTTTCCGGGGCTGTCGCGTAATAAATCATGCGCATTTTGATTTCGGTAGCTATTTAAAAAAACAATTAAAATTATGAACAAAGATGTTTATAAAACAAGTTACTTAATTTTATGGAAGACTTTTCTGGTTTCCTTCCACGTTGGAGATTTTGCATTCTTGACGTTTCAACCATCTTGCCGTGGTCTTCTGTGAGATCTTGAAGTGAAATAAACTTATTTTATCGATATCGAAAGTTAATCAAAAGTTTACTGGCAAATGGGTTTTAGTATCACTAGGATTTGGTGTGAAGTTTTAGTTTACTTTGTATACCTATATACTGCATTATACAAAGTTTTACTCTTCAAAAGAGATAGCTCTCAAAGTATTATTGGAATTTAACGGTTTAGCAGATACGGAGGAAGTACTTCTATAGATTATTTAGTCCAGTGGTAATTAATAGTGGAGACAATCGCTTGTTTATGGCTTTACGTTTGTTGTGTTTGTTTTCTCATTTTTAGATTGGCCGTTTGTGTGTGTATGGGTTTATATCTCTACTTACTTGCGTAATCCTGGCTGTAGGTTTTAACTTCAATATTGCTCTCATCTGAAATAAAAAAAAAAAGGTTTACAAAATACGCTTAGTATGTTTCAATATGCCTAGTTTTCTTTGCCTACTGCAGCTACTATGACTGGAATACTTAATTTAAACGACAGAAATAGGTCATAACATAAATTAATGTGTTTGATTAAACTAAATATTGCAGATTACGTGGTTGCAAGAATATAACATATTATTGTCAACAACGGTAATAGATTGAACCCTCTAGCTTTGTAGAACTGCGAAGCCTAAAACGACACTCTTCTTGGTGGCTTTATTTAATTAATTAGAAGTGCTCTACTATAACAGATAATTAAAATTATAAGGTTTCATTTTCAATATCAGGTTAAACTGGAATCCTAATATTAATGAGAGAATTCCTTGATGGCTTTACTGTTTTAGTATATTTATAGTTGTTACCTCGGGCTTTGTTAATTACTCAACTAGCTGCAAAACCTGTGTTGCTGTGTTGTTACATGTGCGAAAGGTTTAAATTTTTCCAATACAAGATACTACAAATTGTCTATGTTGCCCGCCTCTCCCCTTATATTTATTTTGTGTAAGGATGAGTATGAATTTGTCATGTCATGAAACTATGAATATATGTAAAAACAATGTCCTCTAAGTGCACTTAGCCTATATTAACGCGACTCGGAATACGACACTTGTTTTTGTTTTTAGAACGTTACAATCCACTTGATGCAATCGATAAGATCAACAAAGTATAAAGGCTTTCTATTCTTCGTTGACTTTTTCGCCTTTCTGCGGGACAGTCTCATAAATAATAAATATAAATGGATTATATATGAATCCAAGGACTCTACATGTCCATAGTTCTTGATTTTTGGAAGTTAAATAGGATATTTCTGTAAATACCCCTAACTAGTTAAAAGCTAAATCAATGGCGGCTGGTGAAACTTATAATTTATTGAAGCATATTATGATCCAAGACTAAACGAAGAGATTGTTTTTTTCCGAAATCAGGTGGAAACCTCATTTTTGGTCATTTGGTCATCAAAAAATGGCGTCAAAAATCTTATAAAACTGAACAGCACAAGTCGGCCTGTCCAGGATTTTATTTTTGTTTATACAAAGTTGACGCTGGATTTGACGCATGGGCGAGATTTTTGTCAAATCCAGTGCTTACTTTCTATAAGATCCAAAAATAAAATCCCACCGGAGCCAACTTGTTTTTTTTTTTTTTAATTTTCGATGCCACTTTTTAAACAAATGCCAACTTGTCACACGTTGCTGAAATCAGAACTCTGTGACGAACAAGTAAATATAAAATATATTAGATGTTCCGTTTAGAATAAGTAAGTCGACGTTACTTCTGAGTTCTGGTTAGACCAGATTCTGTCCCTATTGACGTATTCACGTTTCAAGTTTCAGAAGTCTATCTTTCGTAATAACCGAATTATTTGGCAGGCAACATTCCGTTGCCACCCGGTATATCGATTTGTTTCATAGACCTTATGAATCCATAGTTTGTTTTTATGGCAAGTTTACTCATAAATTTTACTGCAGACGTCCATTATTCATCATTTCTATGGGTTTAAAAATATTTTCATGGCTGGCTTCTCTCTGCTCAATTTAATAATCTAACTAGGTTTTATTTATATAGGTATTCTACTATTTTATACTAAATCTTTAGAATTTGTTGTTACACGTAAAATATATAGATATCAATATCCTTTGCCATAAATAATAGATTCAGTATCATTTGTATGCATAAATTATAGGGTGTAGTGTACTACTTCCTTTTGAGGATAAAAACATGATATATTTTTAATGGTATATTTGGAAGTAAAGGCATTGATGATTAATTAATTTAATCACTGACATTATTTTGAGTCACAACATAAAGAACAACTATGAACATTTGAAGTAAGTGGTTGTAATATGTTTTATTAATTTTACGCTAATTAGTTCGCGTTACAGTTTTATATATTTTCAGGAATATTCACGTAACACTATTGGTAGAAATATTAAAATTTTTGAATAAATTATTTACGCAACTCGTTTTGCCTAAAAAAAATTAATTTAGTATTCAGAACGTTCAATATTTTTTTATATTTTGTAATAAATTCATATTATCAGCAAAAAATTCATCAGGGGACTTACGGCGTAAAATCGAATTTATTAATGCGGGTGGATAGGCTAGCGTAGCAAGAAAAATTGCTAGCGATTTTTCATTGTAATTCTATTTGAGAGAGCATTCAATAAGCAGGATGGTTTCCTATATTGGCTGTCAAGCCCACAAATTGTAAAGTGCTTAAGTCCAAGAAGAAAACCTTCTCAGAAATTACGGTATTATTTACTGCAAATGAAAAATATGATGTTGAAAAAAGGAAAGATGAGATTTTCAAAATTTTAACTCTAATGTTTTACTAAGCTGTGTCAAGTACGTATGTCTTTAAAAAAAAGAATGGAACCTCCTCCAGCTTGTAATAATACAGAAAATTTCGGTTATTATGAAATTTGGAGCGTGGTCCCCAGAGACAGAATCTAACCTAATTGTGCACAAAATACTGCTTCCGGTCTAGTCAGAAGCGATACAAACTTTCTTATTTTAAATGAGACACCCTGTATATTTTTACATTTTGTTCGTCATAAAATTCTGATTTCGGCGGTACGTTACAAGTTGGTATTTGTTTAAAAATCGCTGAAATCAGAATTTCATTACTAACAAAATTCAATAATAAGTATACCGGGTGACCACGAAAACTTGGAAACGTCAAATAACTGCTAAATATGCATTAATTCGACCAATTTTACATTTTCTGTTACTTCCAGTTTTGCCGGAAATGATGATAACTTTGGATTTTTAAATGAAACACCCAGTATATTTTTAAATTTTTTTGTTCAGGAGGTCAAATGCACCTACTTCATAGAGATTGATTTTTTTTTAATTTATAGGTATCTCATATATTTTTATGTATTATATTATGAACAAATAGTGAAATGTTTGGTACCAAGTTATCAATAATAAAATGCTTTATTGAAATAACGTGGTGAGCCACCTTGGTGCCATTTAAGAAAAAAAATAGTTATTCTGAAAAAACAATTTCCGAAATGTTTAAGATCTTATAACACAAATGTCATATGACATAATATCATAATTGTAATTTTTGATTAATTATTGAAGCAAAACAAAACATTTTTTTGGGGCCACGACTGCCTAGACGAAGAATTAAATTTGTTCATAATGTCAGTCATTAATATTTTTATATCAATATGCCATAACTGTATCCTAAATGACTCCTGAATTAAAAAATGTAAACATATACAGAGTGTTTCATTTAAAAAACCAAAGTTATCATTTCTGGTGAAACCGGAAGCAACTGAAAATGATAAATCCGCCGAAATAATATATGCATATTTAGCCGGTATTTGACGTGTCCAAATTTGAAATTCATATCTTGTAAAACTAAGTAGATAGGGGTGAACGAAATTTCGTGGTCACCTGGTATAATAATTTAAAATAAGAAATTTGGTGACATTTTCGGTTGGGCCGACAGTAGTAGTTTATGCACAATTCCGCTAGATTTTGGCTTTATTGATCTACGATCCAAATTTCAGAAGTGTATCTTTCATAATAACCTGTATATGATTAAAAACATCAGTAAATCTTTTGTTAATATACAGATAAGTCCAGGATACTTCGAACACGACAGGGATTGGGACGAATATACAAGTGGCCGACAACTCGCCTCAGTTCGAAATTTGTACATTAGAAGGGCGCGGCAGTCCGCTGTGGCCACTCACTGCTCAGGTTCAACAGTCAGCAGACGGTTGTTTAGTATCTCATTAACCGTGTTGGGATATAGGACTAAATTTTATTTTCGTATTCGGGTTGAGTGGAAGAGCAAACCTTTGTCATCGCGACAGATTGTTTGAACTCTGCCCTTGACTTACAAATGTTATTATTTCACTACTATGTATTTATTAACATTTTTGTGAGGTCAATAAAAGCATTAATTATTATTATTATTATTATTATTCTGGACCGACGTTTCGAAATTTTTCTAACTTCAATAATTCATCCTAGATAGGATTAATTATTGTAATTTAAAAAAAATCTCAAGACACATTTAAATATTTCCATTGTTTGTTTTTTCGCAACAAAAATGTGATTTTACAACATATAATTAATTGTCGCTGCACCTCGAGTGTTGCAGCTGTAATAAAAATTATTATAAAAGAATCCAAACGAGGAACAGTAGACGCTGGAGCCATCGGCTACAGCGCGGAGATCCACGATTCCCACCACTGTGTCCGCTTGCCTACAACAACGGGCGCAAGTAAATCGCGCAAACTAATACCCATGTTCGAACCTCCTCGGTCTTTACTGTATAAAATTTGCCGATGTTTTAAGAAATGTAAAGATTAATTTTAGAACTGTTTTGAACGATGTATAACAAGAAAATAGCTACCTTGAATATTTTCCATATTGTGAATCTCAGTCCAAATGATCAAAGAACATTCTAAACCTTCAGTAATTTCCGCTCTTTCCTTTTAACGTGCATATATTGACAATTTGCAAATTTTCTATTTCGGTCCGATACTAATTACTTATGACCTCTGCTGACAAAGTTGAGCATTCCCGTGTTTTGGCTCCCTTTGTAAAAAGGGTATCCATCTATGTGGGGTAAAAGGGCAGAGGAACTGCAGCGCCGTAGGGCGTACAGTATCGGCTTTACAGCCCGGTCGAGTTGCATGTGAAGCACGCTCCCTTGAAGGATAGCACGACAGACGAGTATAATTGCGCGTAGACGTGATCAGAGTTTGATACAACCCTGGATGATCACTTGCCGTTGCTGCAGAAAATTCGATTTTTCGAAAGGCTACATTTGCAATTAGGCATCTCCAGGGTACTTTTAAAATGTTATCTCAGTCTTGGTTTTCTCAAACTTTCAAAGAATTTACATAGCATCTATTATTCCTTGAGCATGAATTAAAATGATACATGCATCTAGGCCTCCTTATTTATTGTTATTACAATTGGAAGTGATCGTTTTCATTACTAGTTCAACGATTTAGTGAGTTTTTTGCACGCATTCCACTAAAAATGGAAGCCGGCACGCTACAAAAAATATACCTCAATAATCGGAAATTGATTTCAGGGATGTATAGAATCCTCTTGAAGCATACAGGGGATGAGAAATGACGGAAGCCTGAAGTAATTGCAGCATTTCATCAAATTCAATGTTTTACCATTCACTTCGAGTGCTCATTTTTAGCAACAAACTTATGAGGATGTAATTTTAAAGGGGTGAATAAAAACTAAAATAATTAAAAACTTTATTTTAGAAAATATTAGCAGATGTGTCAAAATTCTTTAGTATATTAAAGAGATTCTTTAAGCTCCAGAAAATCCTAAAATTCTTATTATATTTAACAGATTTTTTTTAAGGTCCAAAAAATCTTTCACAGTCTCTTTTACATTTTTACTCCTAAATTTACCGTCTCAAGTATTCTAATTTAGTGATTTGTTTTCGAGGTACTCCTAAAACCGGTTATTATTTGACTGTAATCATTGTGGTGGAGAAGATGTGTCAAAAATTTCTTATTAAGTATATTAAAGAGACTATTTAAACTCCAGAAAATCGTAAGTTATTTGACGATCTCTTTCACATTTCTACTCCCAAAACTGTCTCAAGTAATCTAATTTAGTGATTTGTTCTCGAGATACTCCTAAAATCCTTATTATATTAAAGAGATTCTTTAAACTCCAGAAAATGGTAAGTCCTCTGAGAGCCCTCACATTTCTACTCCAAAATTTACTATCTCAAGTATTCTAGTTTAGTGATTTGCTCTCGACATACTCCTAAAACCAGGTATTATATAACTGCAATATTTGTGGTGTAGCAGATGTGTCGAACTTTCTTATTATATTAAAGAGATTCTTTAAACTCCAGAAAAGGGTAAGTTCTCCGACAGCCTCTTGCACATTGAAACTCCAAAATTTACTATCTAAAGTATTCTAGTTTAGTGAATTTTTCTCGAGGTACTCTTAAAACCAGTTTTTATTTGACTGCAACCATTTTGGTGGAACAGATGTGTCAGAATTTCTTATTATAGTAAAGAAACTCTTTAAACTCCAGAACATCGTACGTTCTCTGACGATTTCTTTCATTTTTCTACTCCTAAAACTGTCTCAAGTAATCTAATTTAGTTATTTGTTCTCGAGATGCTTCTAAAACCAGGTATTATTTAACTGCAATCTTTGTGGTGTAGCAGATGAGTCGAACTTTCTTATATTAAAGATATTATTTAAGTTCCAGAAAATAATAGGTAATTTTTTTTCTACTCCTAAAATTGTCTCAAGTAATCTAATTTAGTGATTTGCTCTCGAGATACTCCTAAAACCAGATTATTTAACTGCAATATTTGTGGTGTAGCAGATGTGTCGAAATTTCTTATTATATTAAAGATATTCTTTAAGTTTCAGAAAATCATAAGCTTTTTGACAGTCTCTTTCATATTTCTACTCCTAAATTTGCTATATCAAGTAATCTAATTTAGTGACTGGCTTTCGAGATACTCATAAGACCAGATATTATTTATCTGCAATCTCTGTGGTGTAGCAGATGTGTCGAACTTTCTTATATTAAAGATATTATTTAAGTTCCAGAAAATCGTAAGTTCTTTTTCTACTCCTAAAATTGTCTCAAGTAATCTAATTTAGTGATTTGCTCTCGGGATACTCCTAAAACCAGATTATTTAACTGCAATATTTGTGGTGTAGCAGATGTGTCGAAATTTCTTATTATATTAAAGATATTCTTTAAGTTTCAGAAAATCATAAGTTTTTTGACAGTCTCTTTCATATTTCTACTCCTAAATTTGCTATATCAAGTAATCTAATTTAGTGACTGGCTCTCGAGATACTCATAAGACCAGATATTATTTATCTGCAATCTTTGTGGTGTAGCAGATGTGTCGAACTTTCTTATATTAAAGATATTATTTAAGTTCCAGAAAATCGTAAGTTCTTTTTCTACTCCTAAAATTGTCTCAAGTAATCTAATTTAGTGATTTGCTCCCGAGATACTCCTAAAAGCAGATTATTTAACTGCAATATTTGTGGTGTAGCAGATGTGCCGAACTTTCTTATTATATTAAAGACATTATTTAAGCTTCAGAAAATCTCTTTCACTTTGCTACTCCCAAAACTGTTTCAAGTAATCTAATTTAGTGATTTGTTCTCGAGATACTCCTAAACCAGGTATTATTTAACTGCAATCTTTGTGGTGTAGCAGATGAGTCGAACTTTCTTATATTAAAGATATTATTTAAGTTCCAAGAAATCGTAATTTCTTTTTCTACTCCTAATATTGTCTCAAGTAGTCTAATTTGGTGATTTGCTCCCGAGATACTCCTAAAACCAGGTATTATTTAACTGCAATATTTGTGGTGTAGCAGATGTGTCGAACTTTCTTATTATATTAAAGACATTATATAAGCTTCAGAAAATCTCTTTCACTTTTCTACTCCCAAAACTGTTTCAAGTAATCTAATTTAGTGATTTGTTATCGAGATACTCATAAGACCAGGTATTATTTAATTGCAATCTTTGTGGTGTAGCAGATGTGTCGAACATTCTTATTATATGACTGATGTTCGAGATGGTAGCGTACCTGCCTCTCACCCAAAAGTCCCGGGTTCGATTCCCGGTCGTGGCAATGGAAAATACTGTGAGAGGGATTGTTCCATTATACACGGATATTGGATGTGTGTCCCTTGTCTTTAAATGAGTAGCCCTCTCCCACACAAGGCTCCTAGAGAATTTTTGGCAGAAAAAATAAGAAGGACAACGTCAAGGATAACAATTTTAGAGCCACTCTATATATCTTTATATGTGTACAGAGTCCTGTTAATTATATTTATATCAAAATAAACATTAAATTCTACCATCAATTAAAAGCCGATTAAGTTAATATATGCTCGTGACGTTGGTAAAATTTTAATTCTACGAATTCGGGGTTTAAATTAAAAAACACCCTTCCGCTATAAAAAACATTTTACAAATTACCAAATTATTTTCAAATTATTGAAAGCACCATTATATACGACCCTCTAAAAATGTTTAGGAATTTAAAACAATTTGACAGAAATAGCAGAAGAGACAGCGAGAAAATGTCACCTTTTCCATTTTAATTTATAAAGCACAAATAAAATATAGTAACCAATTGTGAAATTCTGCCTGTCGGTCTGCCAGTACAGATTTCATTGCAAAAACAACTTAAGCAAAAACAATTCAATTAATTACCAAATTAAGCAGCTAAAAAGCTGGCTAAGGTATTGAGGATGATTTCTCTGATAATGAAAATATAAAAGCATTTGCAACCCTGGCAGTCTAAAACAGACCAATTAGTTTATTTTTTTTTAAATGCGATACAATGCAATGCAAGTCTAATAAAAAGGTATTGATAAATTTATACAAGCGAAGGAGTATCCGAGTTATTCTATTCAAATAACAGGCTACATACTGTTCAAAGACAGCAAAGAAACTGCTTTGTTAGAATATTAGACCTCGACGAAAGTGTCAAATTCAACCCGCATGCTGAGAATAAACCAAAGCAGTCAACAATAAAAGGATCGAAATGCTGCTCCCACTGCTCACTTTTTGTAAGCACCTCAATCAGGAACTTGGGATTTTCGATAAATTGATTTCAAGAGGTATTTGTGCTATAATGATCCTATGAATGGAAGAAATACTGTTAAACTTATTTGCTCTATTTGGTAGCAAATCTATTCTCTATATGTACGGATTATTACTTCTTTTAAGTTAAAATATTCTCTTTTAAAGGATATATTGAGTGATATTCTTTTAAATTGTTGGGGAAAATGAGAGCTGAATACAACGGCTTCCCAGTGGGATCGCTTATGTATTATTACACTATTAACGTCGACAATAAGCAGGGTACCTACGTGTATGTAATTCTAGCTTGATTTATCGAATTGTAGATACAGTAAAAGTGCAGACGCTGAATCTAAACAAATCATTTGCCAGCCAGTCAGGCTTTCAAGTGACAAAATTTGTAACGCAATATTGATAGAAAGAACAAGCACTGCTATTGCGCCAATGACATTACCTCTGGGAGTATTCGTATCGTGTGAAATTTCTGCGTTTCTCCCACACCGTGATCCTTCCGAGGTAATTTATAAAAGCGAACAAGGCACTAGAACCCATACTGACCCTTACACTTCAAGTAAGTACACCTTAAAAGTAATGAGTTTCGGACAGTTATAACCGTTCAGGCATCTGTGTTAACAGTAAAAGCAGATTAGTTTCATAATTTAATTCTTAAATTCAATCAGGCTTCCGTCTAACTTTTAAAGCAATTATAGGGGTTTTTAGTTAAGTTGCATAAATCACAATTAGTGGAGTGTTTTTCTTATTTCAAATGGAAAACCCTGTATATATTTGCATTTTCTTGTTCGTCATGAAACTCTGATTTCAGGGATATGTCGCAAGTTGTCATTTGTTTATAAAGTGGCGTTGAAAATGAGGAAAAATTGAAAAATGCATGGCCTACTTGTGTTTTTCTGTTTTCTTATATTTTCGACGCAAATTTTTTAACAAACGCCAACTTGTGACATGTCGCTGAAATCGAAATTTTATAACGGATAAATAAATGTAAAAATTTTCAGAGTGTTCTAAAGTGCTCAACATACTAACCGCACCGACTTTATTTTTGGTAATTTTTTAATCGCCGTACCTGGGGCCTGGGCCATCCGATTTAAACGACTGGTACATCACTCGAAAGCTTGTCTCTTGTAGAATAGGCGATTGGGTTGCTTTTTTTAAACAGTTAATTTCTTGGGTGTTATACAAGGTGACAAAAAGAGTGTTACAAAAATGTTAAAGTTTACCTCTTTGCAACGTTGATAGGAGCAAGTTTTTAAAATACGTTTTTATGTCATACTGTACCTTTGGAAAGTACCTCTAGACTTTTGTGGCAGATTTTTTATTAAGGCTCTAGAACGAAACTTACGGGGGTTTTCCGAAATTTTTTAATTTTAATTTTAAATTTTAAATTAAATTTTAAAATGTAAAATTGTAGCAAAGAATAAATTTAACACAATTTTGGACGCCTTGTATATTTCAAAATGGTTTAAGATAAAGGCTTGACAATCGTACTTATGTTTAGAAAGATCATTATTTAAAAATAAACTATAGTTGTTCCGAGGAGAGACCTCCATGAGTAAAACATTCCACCCTGTATATCCTTTAAATGAAATCAGATAGGAATTTGGTTTATGCAGGGTAGATTGTACCTGCAATAGTGGACCTAACTGGCGAAAACAGCTAATTGGTCAAATTTTTTACAAGACGTACCACTTTTCGGAAAACCCCCGTAACTTTCGTTCTAGAGCCTTAATAAAAATCTGCCAAAAACGTCTAGAGGTACTTTCCAAAGGTACAGTATGACATAAAAACGAATTTTAAAAACTTGCTCCTATCAACGTTGCAAAGAGGTAAACTTTAACATTTTTGTAACACTCTTTTTGTCACCCTGTATAACACCAAAGAAATTAACTGTTTAAAAAAAGCAACCCAATCGCCGATTCTACAAGAGACAAGCTTTCGAGTGATGTGTCAGTCGTTTAAATCGGATGGCCCAGGCCCCAGGTACGGCGATTTAAAAATGGCCAAAAATAAGGTCGGTGCGGTTAGTATGTTGAGCACTTTATTTAAAATAAAATAGTTGATGTCAATTCCGATTAAACTGAAAGCAGTATTTTGCGCACAATTATCCACGTTCCATATTTCCAAGTGTATCTCTTATAATAATTGAGTTATTCCACAGGCAATATACTTTCGTGACCACCCTGTATATATATGATTAATTGCACTTGACGAGTTGTATAAATAAAACTGGTGGTAGTGATATTTTCCAGGCTAAAAAAGTCTATAATAATAGCCTGATTTGGGGCGAATGTTGACTAAGTGAGCATAAGTTCTTTTCCTTCTGTTCAGAAGTTGATCGAAGTTTTTCTTAATGGAAAATATAAATTAGATATTGGTGGTTATTAATTAAAGTAAGTTTAAGCAAGAAATTGATTGTATTTGAGTTGAATTATTAAAAATATATGTAGTAAGCGAGGTTTTAAAAAGTTTTTTCGAAGACGATATTGTGGAAGTTTGTGAATCTTATTAATAACCACAGCTAGAGAGTTCCTTTATGTACTAGTTGCACACTTGGCCTGCCTTTTGTACCGTCGGTATTAAAATTTGTAATTTAATATCTCTTGTTCTACTTTTATTAAGTTTTTTTTATCCCTTTATTTTATTTCTGATCAGGAAAAACGCTAAGGTGCATAAAATCAATATAGAAGGAAATTTTAGCACGCAAGGCATTTACTAATTTATAATCTTTATATCATATAAGTTAAAAGTCATTCACCTGTCAAACTGACACATAATCGATCCAACACATTTTAAATTTAAGATAACGAGATAATTTTAAGTATTGATCATATAATTTCGTGAATTAAAGACAATTTCATTGACAGGAATGCAGAATGAGTGATCTTTGTCAGAACATAATATGAACTGAAGAAAAGAGAAAATTAACAATAGAAAAACTTTTTTAAACGTCAATCTTAAGTTCGACAAAAAGTACTGCACTATGGAAAAAGGTTGTGCATGACTGAAAACTATAACACTGCAAGAACATTTACTTAGAGAGAACACCCTAACAATAAGAAAAATACCTTACACTACAAATGTTTGTCGTTTGTGGTTCGGCAAGGATCATTTTTAGCATTTTAGCATGCAGTATATTTTTCTATCGTTACCTACATTTTGAATGCCTAAATATTATTAACACGTATTAATATTATTATGAAAAATGTTCTCATAGTTTTTTGAAAGGAGAGATAATTTAATTTAATTTTAAAATTTTATTTGCTGCTAAATTACGAAAAAATATGAATACCCGTGAGAGGCTCGGATATCCTAGCTGGCTTTTGATCGTTAAAACGTTTAAAATATTGCAGGTGTAAATTACTCGCGTTAAACAGTATTTATCACGTAACACGTAAAGATATCTCACATTTAATTAAAACCGATAAAATCAAAATCCAGTATTGGTTGCGCTGGTTGCAAATATTAGTCGAACTTGCGTGTTACTTTCGAACCCTTGAGCCTCGCTAAAGTGTCGTGAGGGGTACACTGAACATAACATTCAATTACTGTAGTAATAAATATCCTTCAAGGCGTCTGCGGACTGGTTGATCCAGAAGGAGACATATTTTCCTGAAATGTTCCTGGCAATCGACAAAATTCCACAATAATATTACACGGCTTTGACCATGTTGGAGTTTATTTTTTATTTTCAATATATAGGGTCCGACATAAGTGTGGCACCTTATTATTATTATTTTTTTGAATTAGCACTGTTTCTAAGATGGAAGAAGTCTGATCAAATGAAGAGCTGGATCTCGGGATTCGACATCACTCGAATTCTTTTTATGGGGTAATCAAAATAGTAGTATTTATAAAATTTAGATACTTTCAATTAATGATTTAGATTTACTAAACAATTTTAAATAATAAGTTAATATTTTATTTACACGTATGCACTTGCATTAGTGTATGTGCGCATAGTAAATTCAATCAATTAGATAAATTAGATGATTTTATGCGGAGAAGTCAAAAAAAGAAAACATGTTGTTAATTATACAAATGTATAGCCTCCTTAGTCATGGCTAAAGAGGCAATTAGTTAATGTCCAATAATTTTCATCAACTACAAACTGAAACGTAATATTCCCGGTTCAATTCGCTACCATATTTACACATTGTAGTTGTACCACTAAAAACGATATTAGCGTATTATATAAGAAACAATAAACATATATTCAAGAAGTTTAACGAGAGACAACATAAAACTTTATCCTAGATCATTTAACGTTTGGCCATTTTCATAAATGTCTAGTTAGAAGTTAGGTGGCGTCGGCTCTGAAGACTCAATTTGATGTAGTAATATAATGCAAATTATTGTAGACTGTAACAGGGAGAAATTCGCGGCCAAGTAATCCCAGCCTTATCCTGAAGCCTGGAGTAACTTCAGCACTACCTTTAATAAGTGGTGGAAACCGTAATGCTTTATTCCCGGATATTACTGTGTCTCTGTAACTCCTCCATGTTCATCCTCTTTCTGGTAGGATCAATTATTGCATATCATTACCAGGCACTGCTTAATAGAACGTTTATCGATGAAATGGAAGCTTTCAGGAAAGCATGTCACTTTGGAGTAGGATTTGCTACATATCCGCTGGCAATAATACAAATCTAGTGGTGCATAAATTTATATAAAATAATTTTTACAAACAAAAACTGTCAATACAAATTCAATCTCCTTGTCCCAGAGAAATCGTTGTGTAGTTCAAATCAGCTTTGCATTTGTTAAGGTGCGTGCAGATCAGCAAGAACGGATACGAACAGTGGCGAGCGACGATAAAGAAAATACATGAAAATAAAGTAAAATACAACATGGTGAAAACTGTGTAATGTTATTGTGGAATTTTGTCGATTGCCAGGAACGTTTCGTGTTATTCTCTTTTCTTTGGTTCATATCATTTTGTGATAAAAATACTCATTCTCTTAATTCAGCATATTTTTAATTTCTTAACATACTTGGGTAGAACATCTTGTATATTTTTACATTTGTTCGTCATGAGATTCTGATTTTAGTGATGGCGTCGAAAATATGAAAAAACGAAAACACGGGATTTTATTTTTGAATTTTATAGAAAGTAGGCGTTGGATTTGACGCTTCGTTTATTGTAGATAATAATAAAACCCCTTTTAGTTGTCAATCTACCTCTTTCTGTTTGTCTTAGCTGGCACGTATTTCGTGTTAATATTAATCCGTGAAAAACCGTATTATACATCGTATTATTGCTATACATCCGACCTAACTGATTTATTCTGGACGCCTTGATTAGCCCTAATGTCTATCAAATCAACTTAAAATAGTCCATGCAGCACGTATAGTTTCGATAACATCAAACCGTGTTCGGTAATCCTTAATTGGATATTGGTTTCTATAAAGGTACCAAGCTGCGGATTCGAAGTCAAAGGCAGAGTTGCAGTCCTTATAATCTACTTATCATCACAGCACACCAACAGGGGCTTTAAACTCCTATCGATAGCACTCAGCTCTATTTGATAAACAGTATACTAGGTCCGGATTATCCTGCATAACCATCAAAGATAATTTTAAAGAACATCCTCAAAGTGATAAATGAGTTTTACTCATATACTGGGTGTCCCATTTGAAACGAAACACCCTCAATCTTGAGATAATAATTTTATGAAAAATTGCTGAGACACTGCGATTCATCATTTAATTAATGTTCCAAATAAACAGTAATAGAAACGTTGCTCGAAATTTCAAAAACTGCCTACTAAGTATACCGGGTGGCCACTAGTCAATGTACGCCCCCAATTTTTTGGTTGTTTTTGAATTTAAAAATTTCGTTTTTGGTATACGTGAGGAAGATAAAAGTGGGCTATTTTTAGACTAACAGGAACCAAAATATCACTTCCGGTTGAACCGGAAGTAAGATCAACTTTTTTTCTTAAATTGAATGACCGTGTTATTTTTTGTGGTGTTTTATAGAGCATGAAATTCTAACTACAATTTCAAAAATCCCAAAAAATAAATGAGATACGAACGATTTCTAATTTTTTACAAAATTACTAAGTAGGCTATGGAAATTATTAGCAAGGCAGTAAGCTTGTCTGGAAAGAATAAAATAGTTCAGTATTTATTTAAAATCCATCTATTATTAAATTAAAAAAATGTTTTAAAAACACATCGCCTGGTGTTGTTAAATATTACGCACCATCCCACCATATCACGAATTAAAATCCACTTATCGGAAATCGGTAAAAAAATGTAAATTTTTCAATATCGCTTATTATATATTTCACGATCATAATTGTAATTGCCTTTTGTCGTGAGTATAGTCATTTGCATTGACGACAGTGTAATATTCGTGGGATATTTTGTATAATGTATCCATTAACACAGGCTCTGTATATGCGCTACATGGTCCTGATAATTTGAAATATAGGATAAAGCGACAGGCGATAGCCTAAGCCATTGTCAATAATCCACAATAATTTCATATTGCTAGGTTTCGTGAGAACAGTGGTGCATCTCTGCAGGTTGAACAGGATTAATTGCTCTGCAGTCTATTCTTCCGCTAGTAAGAACTTTGTAAAAATACCACACACAAATTATAAAACATGAGAGGAAGTTATCTGAAGCGTTTTATTCCCACTTCTTTGGTCACGCTGTGCTGATAAGGGAGAGTAACATGCAAACATCTATGCTCTTGCAAAGCAAGCTACTATTATATGAAATTAGTTTTCTAATAATATTGTCATAATAAATGGCTTTAAATGGCACCCTTATATTATTAGAATATATTGCTTCTTCTATTAAAGAAATGGCAGTGCGCTTATGAACCTCGAAATGTTTCTATGCTTTTTATATACCAATTTTTATTCAATGAAATTTTAATCACCCACATGATTAAGGGTTATGAACAAACGGTAAAAAAAATCACCAACCAGTTCATTTCGTCCTCTATTTACATTATTTATTTTCACCAATTTTCCCATTAACGATATTTTAAAACTTTTAATTGCTTCCAAAACATTAATAACCAATTTTTAAACCCACTTTTATTTACATTTTTAGTCAGACCGTTCATTAAAGTTGAAATTGCCTGCTGCTATTGACATTTATATACTGCGCTAAATAATCACACTCATCGGTTCTATTTTGGAATAATTTGAAAACTCAATCGGCGTTTCAAGTTGCCAAAATAAAAATTACCATTTTTGCTCCAGTGCATTCAGTATTACAAGGTGAATCAACTATCGCGCGTAGTTTTCATAGTTTGCTTTTTTTATGGCATTTTTTATTAATTTAATATTAGTATTGTTAACGTAACTATATTTCGTTGTATATATGTATCGTATTAATGAAATTAAATTGTATAGAAAATATCAGATTATGATAAATAAAATTACATGTAAAATGAAACACATACCGCTTAATTACTAATAAATGCGCTCCCGTCCGAAACCAATAAACCACAAGCCCTTAAGATCCAAGCCTTATGCCCCACGTCATTAAATCCCCAAGCACTTAAACCCAATGGACTGAATCACCAAGTGTTTAAACCCGAAACCCTCATCAACCTAATAATTTAATAACCCAGAAAACTAAATCCATAAACCTATCGCCGTACACCTTAGACCCATAATCTCAAAAATATTTAATCATAAAGCATTAATCCCAAAATCTAAATCAAAAACACTAAACTCTTAAATATATGTAAAATGCAAATATTAAAACCTTCAACCTTAAAACTCAAAAGCCATACACCCAAAATTCCATAAACACTAAACCCTCAAATATTTAACCCTGAAACCCATAATTATGTGTTTTGGTTTTATGGGTTTGATGTTTACATATGTCATTAGCACTCGTAAACCTTAAACCTAAGAACAGTTCATCATAAAGCGGTAACCCCAAAAATTCAAATTTGTAAGCACTAATCTCTCTGGATATATAAAATGTAATTATTAAAATCTCCAACCTATTATCATTTGGACCTCACACTCTCACACTCAAATCCATTACACTCAAAGAGACGTTTCTTCGAAAAACAATGCACAAATTCAAGTAATAAATTGCACACACAAATTATAAAATTTGTGGAGAATCGAAATGTCCAGTGGGCGTTACTCAACAATAGGTCTTACTTACCTTTACCCTTTTAAGGGTCCGTTTCGCTGCGAAATAAGTATAACACCGTATTAGAAGTTTCGATATTGAAAATTAAATATTTATCTTGTGATAAAAAATGTTGCATACAATTGAAGAAAACATAATTACACATTCCGCAGCAAAGCCGTTTTCTTAATTTTGTTATTAAAAAAGTAGAAAATTATCCAGAAAATCCTTGAGAAGTCACTCTAACGAAAATAATCAATAATATAACGGCTTAGGTATGCATTTAAGTAAATAAATCTTTTTGTAGCGCAATTCTACGATCCTTACTACATAAAACTGTGAAAGAAAAAATTAAAATTTGTTCAAGCGGTTTTTTTTGTCCCAATACTTCTGTACGGATTATTATTTTCATCTTCGTGTATAACTCAATTAGTTCTCTCATGTACGCTGCAACTAGTAGGAAAAATTTGATGTCATACACCAATGATATAGCAACAAAATTGGGCTCAGTAACGGTGCCTATAAATGCCCTGAGTACTGTTTAAAGAAGATCAAAAATGCGATAAAATTTACTAATACTATCTTAGTCCTAAAGGGCGGGATCAACAGCGACCTGTTGATATGTCGGACTCAACAATGTGCCGTATATAAGTATATACAGTGTGTCGCACTTCTCGAACGCCGGAAAACCTAATTGTACCGACTTTTATGTTATGTGTGAAATATAACATTACTGAATTATAACTTTAACACCCTGTATCTCAGTAAGTATTAATATTTGACCCCCAGTATTAAGCAGTAAATTAATATTTTCCGCTATAGAATCTGCAGGTAGGCAAAATATTATGAATCGCCCTGTATGTAAATAAACCGAAACACAAATTATAACGGAATTCGGCATAATATGCACCTAACAGTTCTTAACGAGAGATGTAGAACAGACACACTGTAGTGTCTTTTAGGATAATTTGTATTATAGAGCTAATAAGTTCTCCTTGGCAACATTGTGGGCATATAGTGGTTGTATTACGGTTATAAAAGGTTCGCAGAGCTTATAATCGTTAAGTGTTGCCGTTTAAGATAATTATTATACAGATAAGTCTGGGACGCTTCGAACACGACAGGGATTGGGACGAATATATGAGTGGCCGACAACTCGCCTCAGTTCGAAATTTGTACATGGAGGAGGAGAGCAGGCAGTGCGCTGTGGCCACTCAGCAGTCAGCAGACTGTTGTTGACTTGTTAGTATCACATTAACCGTGTTGGGATGTAGAACTTATGTCTGAAAGAAATTTGATTTACGTATTCTGGACCAACGTTTCGAAATTTTTCTAACTTCAATAATTCATCCTAGATAGGATTAATTATTGTAATTTTAAAAATATTTCAAAACACATTTAAATATTTCTATTGTTTGTTTTTCGCAACAAAAATGTGATTCTACAACATAAAATTAATTGTCGCTGCACCTCGAGTGTTGCAGGTGTAATAAAAATTATTATAAAAGAATCCAAACAAGGAACAGTAGACGCGAGAGCCATCGGCTACAGCGCGGAGATTCACGATTCCCACCACTGTGTCCGCTTGCCTACAACGGGCACAAGTAAATCACGCAAAATAATACCCATGTTCGAACCTCCCTCGGTCTTTACTGTAAGTATACACATTCTAAATGCTACAAAATTTTTTGTTTTAGTTTTTGATGGACATAATGAGAGTATATACAAAATCGTTTACAAGCAAAACAAACACGAGTTTGTGGATAAAATAGTAATTACAAATACTGTGGAAGAACGGTATACTAACTACCATTCGAGTTATGTTATAAAAAATGGTTCAATAATTGAATATCAATTATACGGCAATCAGTTGCAGTATAAATTTCGACGTAGTTTGTGCTCAAAAAAGAGAACAGAGCATACACATTTCGTATTTACATTTAGTGCAAAATGATGTTTATTATAATTGATTGTTTGCTTAATTACCTAATTTACTATCCTTAATTGACTAAAGAGCTACAAATGATGTAAATATTTACGAGCCCATTACTACGGTTACGAATCTGTTGGGCTGGAATTCGTATATTATTTATGTAGCCGTTAAATAAAAGTTTTAAATGGTTAAACTTAATCAACAAGGCGTTCCTAATATTTAGGAATTATTCCGGAAAATAAGATGTTTTTGCCCAAAGCCAAGGTATAAGATATAACTTTATATTTGAATGAAGTTGCTTTGACAGAGCCAATAGAGTTATGAAGTGAGAAAGAATCTTTTCCCTCTAGCATTTACGTAAATATTTAATGTATTGAAATTACCTTCATTTTGAAAGGGAGATTATAAAAGCAAAATACTTAGTGTAACACATTTTGGTTAATTTGGTAAAATAAAGCCACTAAGTAATTTTATTGATAAAACATCTAAAAACAACAGATCGTATTAAAATTTTAATTACGCCCATCAAACATTTTTTGCAAGCAATATTTTCAGTCATACGTGTATTTTGGAAACGAAAATGTAATTAAAACAAAGATATATTCCTCTGTGGCGGAATTTTCTCAAAACGTTTTCAGAATAAAAAAAGTGACAGTGGCTACATTAACCTTCAAAACACTTTTCTAGTAAACGAAAAATTCCTTATGCCAACAAAACAACTATGGGTGGTTCAATATTCAGGAATTTATATTAGGTATCTCAAACTGTCAGTATTTTCACATTAGCCCATATGTCGTCTGCTACTAAAATAAATTAACTTATGCCTATGAATTATATCAGATCATCTATATAGATTAAATCAACAGCGATTTGGCGATGCAGCTTTGTTGAGCAATTCATTCATATAAATTAAAACAGTAGTGGCCGGAAGGCTGAGCCCTGAGGGACAATATGAGGAATATTCGGAATATAATCATTTGGTATGTGTTAAATAATAAAGCAAGAAACCATAAGCTGTTGCGCTAATACTATCGGTGTATTAAAGCATGATAACGTATTATTAATATTGGGCACTAAAAACTACTAAAAACAGTAATATATGAATATTGCAAACAATACAAGCTGTTATAATATGAACCGAGTAAGCTTCGCTTTCCTTTTTCTACCCAGACCACCTTAACGTCAGGTTCTGAATTTGAGAATTGTTTCCTATTTACACAGCAAATAAATTCCATGTCGCTAAGGAATCATTTGCGTTCAGAGAAGTTGTGGTAAAATAGCGATTTCGTTAAAATACGACGATTCGGCATTTCCAGTTAAAGTAAAAGTCAGCCGAGGAACTTTAGTGAAGTAGTTGGATATACAATGTTTTTTATTTTAATTTCAAAGTGAAACTAGCTTGGAAATGTATCTAGGGCATTAAGTTTTATTTTAATTTCAGCAGGAGTTCCCACAAGCATATATAAATCGACGCAAGTACATTTAATTTATTAAATATAATATAAAATAATGATAAATACTTTTCAGTCTTTTCCTACAGTTCTCTCGTCTGAAAGAAAACTCGCATCGTTTTCACACACTAATAAATAAATTCAGGTAGAGGCCAAACAAAACTTCAGCACTAAAAAGAACGATGTTGCTCAAGATGCTGGTCTTCTCCAGTGATATTTAACTTGTAATTTTTAAATGCAGTGGTTATTCTACTCTCCCTCTAATTCAATATTTTCCCTGTGTTTATCATAGGTATAATTAAATAATTAAGCATAGATAATTAATTAGGTAATTTTCCATAATTATAAAATGCTCTACTCCTGTAGTATTTCACAGTCGGTAATATCCCTCAATGAATTTTCCTACAGGTATGCCTTCTTGTATACATCCTCTTACCGGAGCGGAAAGAATGTTTTCATGCATTCCTTTGTAAATCTAAGCAAGGCACGTAATGTTCAAATTTGATTCTCATCCCACCAGCAGATCAGTGCATTTGACGTAAGGCTGATATAAACCAAGAAATACATGTGCGATCCAGACGTCCATGTAGGTTTACACAAGCCGGTGCGAAACTATTATATCGTCCTGGCTGTATGAATATATTTGGTCCCCCGAGTATATGCGTTGATAATCGTAAATTACTTTTATCCATCTTTACAGTCATGTTTCGCCGGTAAATCGACAAGACATTTTAATATAATTTTATATCACAAGCATAATGTTCTTTATGTTTATAAGTAAAGCACAAGGCTCACCACATATAAACATTGTCATAATTTTTCATCTCTAAAATAAGGGAACGTTCCTTTTCGATGGTTTCGCAGGCGAGGCAAGGTTCATATAATTTTCCTCGGCGAACGGTGTAATTTTTTTGGTAAGAGTTGTTAGGACAGTATACATACATCCAAGGTGGGTTTGCAAGATCTCAAGATATGTTTCTTTCGTGACTCTCCCTGTATTTATTTATCGCGTCCGCGTCGGGAGACAATAATGCATGCATGATGAATTAAACTAGACTATAAACGAGAAAAATAAGTTTGAATTCACGATACTACAATGTGTAGTTTTGGTGATACAGAATATACAGTGAGGTCGAAAAGTAAGGAACAAATTCAATATCTTCAAAACGTCTAAGTTTTGGAAAAATCACTCGGACAGGTCGATTTTGATTTTATATTAGGTGTCCCAAAACAGCTGACTTTGATTTTTCAAATGGCAACCCCAATTTTTTTTTACAATTTCGAATTCCTTGTGAAATTCTAAACAATTTCTATGTATTGCACCCTGCATCTAAAATCAATCGTTTCTGATCACTCGCAAAAATACAAAAACATGTCAGCGGAAAACAGTGTGATCCATTTTGAATGGAAACACCCCTGTAACAAATGTGCCTATTATCCGATTTTAACTCTTTTAAAAGATGGATCATCGAAAACTCCTTTTATGACAAAAATTTAGAGATTAATTTCAATTTTCAACCTTAGATTCAGAAACATCTTAAATGGGTAAATCGAAGATTTCGTAAAAAAATATTGAATAATGACAGATTTATGACTTAATATACCTAGGTAAAAAAAATTATAGTAGGTTTTGTAAATTGAAATTAATCTCAAATTTTTTGTCATACAGTAGAGTTTTCGATGACGTATCTCTTAAAAAAAGTCAATTTTTACAGGAGTGATTCCATTCCAAGTGGGTCACATTGTATAATTTTTTTAAATGGGATACCTTATATTTTATTGTAAAAACTGATGGGCCTTTTACAAAGGACTTTAGTGACATAATTATTTTTTTGTAAACACACCCCATGAGAAAGCCTGTATATTAGCTAATTAATATTGTTTAGAATTTTGTGATTAAAATTTGTTTCAACATTTTTCCATAATTTCCCCAAGCTGCGAGTAAAATGATATTTAAATAAGTTTCAAAATATGGAGATTTTCAACGTATATCAGGTTGTTCTGTTACATTGTGGTTACCTAGGGCATAGTTAATCCTAGGGGAGGCAACGTAACGTCAGGACAATTAGAAATTGTGGTTGTTCTCTACCATACCACCCGCTGCTACTAACACTGTATAAGCAAGTGAAGTAAAGCAGATAACAGGGTGAGAAATACTAGCATACGTAAGAAATAGGTAACGTTTTACTTTACTGCTTTTACAGATTTTTTTTTAAATTCTAACATCGTATGTAAACTATTTTTGATTTCTATTTTTGGAAGAACATAATTCTGCTGAATGATATCAATATTATAAACTTGCTGCCGAATAGGAACTTTAATGCAAGTCTGTCTGTCTTGCTGTACAGACAAGATAAGAGACTATTTTAATAATTTCTAGTATTTTTTAAATTATTTTCCCATAAAATATTGGAATTTCAAGGATCGCAAGTTTTTTGAAAAAATTTTAATATCAAGTAATATTTTGGTATCAATTTTAATTTCAATACAATTATATTTCTCATATTGTGGAAAAAATAGAATACTACTCATAAAATTCCTTTACAATATGAACAATTACTCATATGGGATTAACCTTCCTAAATTATATTTCTGAATCAAAACATTTATTTATCACAGCAAAAAGCAATTTTCTTATATACCGGGTGGGCACAAAAGTATTGCTTACGGAATAACTAGGTTATTATGAAAGATAGACTTCAAAATTTTGGAACGTGGATAATAGGCCACTGTAGCCAGAATCCGCCACAACTGTAGATAATATACTACTTCCGGTCTAACTTATAGTGACACTCAATTTCTTGTTTTAAATAAAACACCCTGTATATTTTTTACATTTTCTTGTGAAATTTTAATTTCAGCGATACGTCGCTAGTTGGTATTTGTGTCACCCGTGGAGACTTTATTTTTTAATCTTATAGAAAGTAGGCGTTGAATTTGACACATAGGTACATTTGTCACTTCACATACGTAAAATATATCCCTAATTAAAAAATCGCGTTTTACACACAGATTTTGCATTTTTATTTTTATTTATGGAAAATAATTTTCTGTGAACGAATTTTAAATGGGGACATATTTCTTGCACCATATGAAAGAGTATACCGTGTTTTTCAGTAGATCCACATTTCGGGCGCTATTTTTAAACAAATGTCAGCTTGTGACATATTGCTGAAGTAATATACTGGATGTTCTGTTTAAAATAAGAAAGTTGGTGCCGCTTCCGGTTAAATCGGAAGCAGTATTTTGGACACAATTATGTCAAAATCTAGCTTTAGCGGTCCATTATCCACGTTCTAGATTTCAAAAATCAAACATTCATATATAATAACTATTCCTCAGACAATATTTTCGCGGCCACCCGGTACAAGACGCAAAATAAAAAAATTATTTTCATCAGGAGAACTCCATCTTCTCAAGTGTTTAGTTATGATCGAACATGTGTCCTTCCTTTACCTACTCTTTTCGTGGATTTGCAATAGACCCATAATTCGAAGCAAGCCTCGCTTTATAAAATACAAATTATAAAGCTCTTGATATTCAGTTTGGAAACAACCTGTGCAAATTAAAGAAGCAAATGGAAATATAAAAGAACGAATCAAAAATTTAACTGCTTTTGTTAATTAACGTTGACTATTTGTAGGCAGGGAAAAATTAAGATTAAATTGTAGCACTTTTGTGGCACGCAGGGTATATTCAATTAAATTACTAATTTTAAGCGTTTTATAAATTATGTAAGAGTACATACCACCAACCCTTGTTTACTTTATGGTGACGGCGTTCCCTAAGAAACATAACGTTAAATTTTGTAATACGAAGCGTCACTTTTGCATAATCACGAAATCAGATTAATAAAGAAAGAGACATATGTTTAAGGACATAACAAATATGTTGCTAATATTCTCATAGCGTGTTTAAAAGTAATATATCCAAGCTGGTGTAGACTGAAAATGTAATATTCAGAAATCTACTTATCTAATTGGAATGATACCCCTCCGTACTAAATTGTTCAGAATTGTTTTCACAGTAATGAACTTTTCAAAATGGAAAATTTTTACTGTTTGAATAACTATCTAGAAACTAGGCATACTGCTCTTCCTACTCGAATAGTTTTGTAAATATAAAACCGTCGTAATTGAAATGCTGCAACTGGGGTCTTGCGGTTCTATAAGAGATATTTAATATCGTCATTAAAACACCTTAATAAAATACTTGAAGAGCAGCTGATAAGTTGTATAACTCGAAAGCCAACGTTATAAGATAAAAATGTTGGCACAATTACTGTATCTCAAAAACGGTACGTTTAGAAGTTTATGTTTATATAAGCAAAGTCATATTGTTTTTTGGTACTCTATTGTCCCCTGAAGTTTCCGCCATGGATACCGGACCACCCTGTATGTAATGTGGTAGGATATAGTTTATACTAAATCTAGACTTTTTCCTCAATAAACTAGAATATGTTAATGTTTTTAGGGGAGCAATGTGATTAAATATTATTATTTCCAACCTGCGCATTCGCCATTTTTTCGAATTTTTCACTGTTTATAAAAATCACAATTTCTTATACTACACATTTAAATATAGTACCTATATGTTAGTATATTTAAGGAACAATTCGATTAAATAAAATTATTTCCAACCTGCGCATTCGCCATTTTATAGAAGTTTTCACAGTTATAAATATCGCACAGTTTCTTACACTACACATTTAAATATCATTGCCTGGGATATTGGATGTATGTTCCTTGCCTCAACATGTCACACCTCCCACATAAGGCTATTTTAGAGCCTACGGGGATGTAGTAGTTCCGTATTACATGTGGTGTATTTATTATTATTATTATTACCGTCTGTTACTGAAACAATGCAATTCTTTATATTTCTACACATTTTTTTGTAAATAATTTAGGCTTCAAGCAAAAAAAGACAATAGAATCCTTTAAATATTTTGTAAGAAAGTTACTTATTTTAACCCTATCTTTCGTTGTTCAACTTGAATTTGTGAGAAGAATATAAAATTAGGTTAGGAACTTAATTTTACGTTGGGGGTGCTTAAACGGTAACATATTTACATTTCACTGCTTTAAAAGACATTTTTACCTTTCCTTGTTTAATAATAAGCAATAAAACTATATTTTCTTGGTGGTATCCAGGCAATGGTTGTAGAGATATGTGCATAGCGTTAATAAATGAAATAGTAAAGCCAATTTGATAAGTAGTTTGGGTAATAACGATAAAGAATTGGTGACCTACAATTTATGCCCACACCTGCTATTTCTGATTTAGCGAAGCAACAATTAATTAAAATTACGGGGATATCCCAATCAATAGAACAATATGATTGAATGAGGTTCATTTTAGGCCCACGCGTACAACGTGAAATGTCACCTATAATATTTAGTGGATATTTATATTACGATAAAAAATATAAACAAATTCAATCATTAATATTTTATTAACTAACATTATTTATTTGACGTAAAACACATTATATTGCTTTTAGTAACAAACTAATATAGAAAATGGGATGTGAAATGTAAACGTCATTTCTACGTATAGCTTCAATTTATTGGTTCCATTAAGCTAGCCAAATACAATATAAAAGGCAATTTAAAAATCTATATTGTATTTAATGGTGACAATAATAATCAATAAAATTATATTAAATTTATATAAGGCATTAAATTTTCCTCCGCGCATTATCGACAAAGTTGTAAAACGGTTAAATGACTCGTTTTCATAAATTAGATTCAGACTTAAATGGAAACCCGTAACACGGAAATAGACCTATGGATATTATTTTACACTAAAGAGAGTAGGAGACACCGTCTTACAATGCTTATACAACCCACAATACACTAGAGTATAATGTATAGCGGCTGGGTACATATGCATAAGTTGTATGTAATGCCTACTTTCTGTTTTACAGGGTGAAGCAACCAAAAAGGCTTGTAATGCCTGCTGTACAGAAAAACAGCGTAAGTAAGTGTATATATTCTTACTCATAAGTTACGCTACTTGTACTTGTAACAAATCCAGTTATTATTAATTTTCTTTAAATAATTTAAAAATTATGACTAAAGATTTATTCAAAAAGCAACCATTCTTAAAATTAACGGGGTAATTATAAAAAAAAATTAAAATATATACCTATATTAAATGATTAATGATTTAAACTCGCACTGTGAGATGTACTCAAACTATTTTCCAACATGCCCAGCCCACGGCTCTTAACATTTCACAGAAACCACGGATCTAAGAGCGGCAATCCGATATAATTAGTATGCCTATAATGTCGACTAACCAACCATTATGGGACTTTAGTTGGTAGCAGTTTGCGCTATTCAATTCGTCTCGGTTCTCCTATATCCATGAATTTATTAAGAATTTTCAGAGGTTTTTTTTCTACTTTTTTTGGCAAGGGAAAGCATACGTACTTATTTTGGCTACGGAATCGGATATCGAGCTGCAGTTTGCGCTATTCAACTCGTTTTGGTTTTCTCTATATCCATAAATTTATTGAGAATTTCTAGAGGTTTTAATTATTTTTTATTTTTTTGGTAAGGAAAAGACTCACACGTTGATACTTATTTTGGCTATATAATGAGATATCGAGCTGAAGTTTGCACTATTCAATTTGCCTAGGTTCTCTCTATATCCATGAATTTATTGAGAATTTTCAGATCTTCTTTGGCAAGGAAAAGAAATATGTACTAATTTTGGCTACGGAATGAGATATCGATCTGCAGTTTGCGCCATTTAATTCATCTGTTTTCTCTATCTCCATGAATTTTTTGAGAATTTTAGAAGTTTTTCTCTTATTTTTTTTAGCAAGAAAAAGCATAATAATATCTATCAAGCTGCGTTATTCAATTCGTCTCGATTTCCTTTATCTCCATAAATTTTTTTCCGAATTTGAGAGGTTTCTTCTTTTTTTTTCCAAAGAAAAGCATTCGTACTTATTTCGGCTACAGAATCAGATATCGAGCTGCAGTTTGCGCTATTCAATTAGTCTCGGTTTTCTCTATCACCATGAATTTTTTGAGAATTTTTAGAGTTTTTTTCTGGTATTTTTTGGCTACGGAATGAGATATCGAACTGCAGTTTGCGTTATTCAATTCGTCTCGGTTCTGCTATATCCATGAATTTACTAAGAATTTTCAGATGTTTCTCTCTTCTTTATTTGGCAAGGAAAAACATACGTACTTATTTTGGCTACTGAATAATTCAATTCGTCTCTGTTTCCTCTATATCCATGAATTTATGGAGAATTTTTAGAGGTTTTTCTTATTTATTTTTTTTTTTGGGGAAGGAAAGGACACACGGTGATACTTATTTTGGATATATAATGAGATATCGAGCTGAAATTTACGCTATTCAATTCGTCTAGGTTCTCTCTATATCCATGAATTTATTGAAAATTTTCAGAGATTTTTTCCTTTCTTTGGCAAGGAAAAGAAACATGTACTTACTTTGGCTACGGAATGAGATATCGAACTGCAGTTTGCGCAATTTATTTCAACTAAGTTTTCCTTATCTCAATGAATTTTTTGAGAATTTTAGAGGTTTTTCTCCTTTTTTTGAAAAGAAAAAGCATATGTACTTATTTTGGCTACTTAATAATATCGAGCTACAGTTTGCGCCATTCAATTCGCCTCGATACATTTTTCCATACATTTTTTGCGAATATGAGAGGTTTTTTTCTTCTTTTTTTATTTGGCAAAGAGAAGCATACGTACTTATTTTGGCTACAGAATCAGATATCGAGCTGCAGTTTGCGTTATTCAGTTTGTCTTGGTTTTCTCTATATACATGAATTTATTGAGAATGTTTAGAGGTTTTGTCTTATTTTTTTTTGCTATAGAATGAGATATCGAGCTGCAATTTGCGCTATTCAATTCTTCTCAATTTTCTCTATATCCATGAATAATACATCCATGGATATAGAGAAAATTGAGAAGAATTTAATTTTCAGAGGTTTTTTCTTATTTATTTTGTTCGCAAGGAAAATAAATACGAACTTATTTTGGCTACTGAATACTATCGACCCGCAGTTTGCGCTATTCAATTCGTCTCGGTTTTCTCTATATCCATAAATTTATTGAGAATGTTTAGAGGTTCTCCTTATTTTTTTTTTGGTAAGGAGAAAACACACTTACTTACTTACTTATTTTGGCTATATAATGAGATATCGATCTGAAGTTTGCGCTATTCAATTCGTCTAGGTTCTCTCTATCTCCATGAATTTATTGAGAATTTTCAGAGATTTTTTTCTTTTCGTTGGAAAGGAAAAGAAATATGTACTTATTTTGGCTACGGAATGAGATATCGATCTGCAGTTTGCGCCATTTAATTCATCTAGGTTTTCTCTATCACCATGAATTTTTTGAGAATTTTAGAAGTTTTTCTCTTATTTTTTTTAGCAAGAAAAAGTATACGTGCTTATTTTGGGTACTGAATAATATCTATCAAGCTGCGTTATTCAATTCGTCTCGATTTCCTTTATCTCCATAAATTTTTTTCCGAATTTAAGAGGTTTCTTCTTTTTTTTCCAAAGAAGAGCATTCGTACTTATTTCGGCTACAGAATCAGATATCGAGCTGCAGTTTGCGCTATTCAATTAGTCTCGGTTTTCTCTATCACCATGAATTTTTTGTGAATTTTTAGAGTTTTTTTCTGGTATTTTTTGGCTACGGAATGAGATATCGAACTGCAGTTTGCGTTATTCAATTCGTCTCGGTTCTGCTATATCCATGAATTTACTAAGAATTTTCAGATGTTTCTCTCTTCTTTATTTGGCAAGGAAAAACATACGTACTTATTTTGGCTACTGAATAATTCAATTCGTCTCTGTTTCCTCTATATCCATGAATTTATGGAGAATTTTTAGAGGTTTTTCTTATTTATTTTTTTTTTGGGGAAGGAAAGGACACACGGTGATACTTATTTTGGCTATATAATGAGATATCGAGCTGAAATTTGCGCTATTCAATTCGTCTAGGTTCTCTCTATATCCATGAATTTATTGAAAATTTTCAGAGATTTTTTCTTTTCTTTGGCAAGGAAAAGAAACATGTACTTACTTTGGCTACGGAATGAGATACCGAACTGCAGTTTGCGCAATTTATTTCAACTAAGTTTTCCCTATCTCAATGAATTTTTTGAGAATTTTAGAGGTTTTTCTCCTTTTTTTGGCAAGAAAAAGAATACGTAGTACTTATTTTGGCTACTTAATAATATCGAGCTACAGTTTGCGCTATTCAATTCGCCTCGATACATTTTTTCCATAGATTTTTTGCGAATATGAGAAGTTTTTTCTTCTTTTTTTATTTGGCAAAGAGAAGCATACGTACTTATTTTGGCTACAGAATCAGATATCGTCCTGCAGTTTGCGTTATTCAATTTGTCTTGGTTTTCTCTATATCCATGAATTTATCGAGAATGTTTAGACTTAGAGGTTTTGTCTTATTTTTTTTTGCTATAGAATGAGATATCGAGCTGCAATTTGCGGTATTCAATTCTTCACAATTTTCTCTATATCCATGAATAATACATTCATGGATATAGAGAAAATTGAGAAGAATTGAATTTTCAGATGTTTTTTCTTATTTATTTTGTTCGCATGGAAAATAAAAACGGACTTATTTTGGCTACTGAATACTATCGACCCGCAGTTTGCGCTATTCAATTCGTCTCGGTTTTCTCTATATCCATAAATTTATTGAGAATGTTTAGAGGTTCTTCTTATTTTTTTTTTTTGGTAAGGAAAAGACACACGTTGATACTTATTTTGGCTATATAATGAGATATCGATCTGAAGTTTGCGCTATTCAATTCGTCTGGGTTCTCTCTATCTCCATGAATTTATTGAGAATTTTCAGAGATTTTTTTCTTTTCGTTGGAAAGGAAAAGAAATATGTACTTATTTTGGCTACGGAATGAGATATCGATCTGCAGTTTGCGTCATTTAATTCATCTAGGTTTTCTCTATCTCCATGAATTTTTTGAGAATTTTAGAAGGTTTTCTCTTATTTTTTTTAGCAAGAAAAAGCATACGTGCTTATTTTGGCTACTGAATAATATCTATCAAGCTGCGTTATTCAATTCGTCTCGATTTCCTTTATCTCCATAAATTTTTTTCCGAATTTAAGAGGTTTCTTCTTTTTTTTCCAAAGAAGAGCATTCGTACTTATTTCGGCTACAGAATCAGATATCGAGCTGCAGTTTGCGCTATTCAATTAGTCTCGGTTTTCTCTATCACCATGAATTTTTTGTGAATTTTTAGAGTTTTTTTCTGGTATTTTTTGGCTACGGAATGAGATATCGAACTGCAGTTTGCGTTATTCAATTCGTCTCGGTTCTGCTATATCCATGAATTTACTAAGAATTTTCAGATGTTTCTCTCTTCTTTATTTGGCAAGGAAAAACATACGTACTTATTTTGGCTACTGAATAATTCAATTCGTCTCTGTTTCCTCTATATCCATGAATTTATGGAGAATTTTTAGAGGTTTTTCTTATTTATTTTTTTTTTGGGGAAGGAAAGGACACACGGTGATACTTATTTTGGCTATATAATGAGATATCGAGCTGAAATTTGCGCTATTCAATTCGTCTAGGTTCTCTCTATATCCATGAATTTATTGAAAATTTTCAGAGATTTTTTCTTTTCTTTGGCAAGGAAAAGAAACATGTACTTACTTTGGCTACGGAATGAGATATCGAACTGCAGTTTGCGCAATTTATTTCAACTAAGTTTTCCCTATCTCAATGAATTTTTTGAGAATTTTAGAGGTTTTTCTCCTTTTTTTGAAAAGAAAAAGCATATGTACTTATTTTGGCTACTTAATAATATCGAGCTACAGTTTGCGCTATTCAATTCGCCTCGATACATTTTTCCATACATTTTTTGCGAATATGAGAGGTTTTCTTCTTCTTTTTTTATTTGGCAAAGAGAAGCATACGTACTTATTTTGGCTACAGAATCAGATATCGAGTTGCAGTTTGCGTTATTCAATTTGTCTTGGTTTTCTCTATATCCATGAATGTATTGAGAATGTTTAGAGGTTTTGTCTTATTTTTTTTTGCTATAGAATGAGATATCGAGCTGCAATTTGCGCTATTCAATTCTTCTCAATTTTCTCTATATCCATGAATAATACATTCATGGATATAGAGAAAATTGAGAAGAATTGAATTTTCAGCGGTTTTTTCTTATTTATTTTGTTCACAAGGAAAATAAATACGAACTTATTTTGGTTACTGAATACTATCGACCCGCAGTTTGCGCTATTCAATTCGTCTCGGTTTTCTCTATATCCATAAATTTATTGAGAATGTTTAGAGGTTCTTCTTATTTTTTTTTTTTTGTAAGGAAAAGACACACGTTGATACTTATTTTGGCTATATAATGAGATATCGATCTGAAGTTTGCGCTATTCAATTCGTCTAGGTTCTCTCTATCTCCATGAATTTATTGAGAATTTTCAGAGATTTTTTTCTTTTCGTTGGAAAGGAAAATAAATATGTACTTATTTTGCCTACGGAATGAGATATCGATCTGCAGTTTGCGCCATTTAATTCATCTAGGTTTTCTCTATCTCCATGAATTTTTTGAGAATTTTAGAAGTTTTTCTCTTATTTTTTTTAGTAAGAAAAAGCATACGTGCTTATTTTGACTACTGAATAATATATGTATATCGAGCTGTATTTTGCGTTATTCAATTCGTCTCGATTTCCTTTATCTCCATACATTTTTTTCCGAATTTGAGAGGTTTCTTCTTTTTGTTTTTCAAAGAAAAGCATACGTACTTATTTTGGCTACAGAATGAAATATGGACCTGAAGTCTGCGCCATTTAATTCGTCTCGGTTTTCTCCATCCCCATGAATTCTTTGAGAATTTTTAGAGGTTTTTTCTTATATTTTTTGGCAAGGAAAATATATAGGTACGTATTTATTTTGGCTACGGAATGAGATATCAAGCTGCAGTTTGCGCTATTCAGTTTGTCATGGTTTTCTATATATATTCGCAAAATTTGAGAATTCTTATGTTTTTTTTAATTTTCGGCATGAAATTTGCGGCAAGAGTGACTTTTGACAAACGTGCGAATGATTATAATACAAAGAGTTAAAATCGATGGTCGGTTTTATTAACTCCAATAATTATTGCTCAGTTGAACATGGAATGCTCTAGCTAGCAGCATCTTCTAATTGGTGATGTATGATGTTAACATATTCCAAATGCTATATTAATTCCATTTCAATTACCAGTAATTATTGGGCAGTGATATAATTGTTGAAGTATATAATATCGGTGTGAATTAATTAGCTGAAGTTTTGGAATTCTATTTCCTGTATTATCTCGACACACTGATGGGACATGAACAGCACAAAATCAAATATCAATGGTTATTGAAACAACTAACCTTGAGGTATCTAACGATGTGTAAAACTGCTGTTAACTATATTGGGGTAATACTATTTACTGTGTCTACTATTGCATTCCATAAATTATTTGCCGTATTACCACCATGCGCCTATTTAAATATACGTTCTCGAGTACTTCTTAATAGAGATTACATGATTTATGATTCAATTCTTCGCTTTAAGTACCGCGCACTAACTATTTAATCAGTGTGTGCTGGAAGTTGGAAAAAATCTGAAGTGTCTGAAAGTCTAGGAAGTTCCCGTGTCGACTTCCTTGTGATATTTTTTAATTAAGTAATGCGGAAATTTATAAAGCTAAGTTGACAAAAAATGCAACAACCACTAATTTTTGCTAAAAAACTTTATCGTAATAATTGTATTATAGAGTAACTTGTAATTATATTAATATTTCTGATAGATATAATGTTATTAAAAATTAGAGTGGGTTTATGTATAATTATCCGTGAATGTGATCTCTGTTTTAGCTTGCTTAATATCGGGTAAAATAAAAGTTTATCACTGAAGGAAAATATAACAAAGTATTTTGCTTAAAATTGAGATAAAGATCAAATAATGGGCTTTGAGAGAAGTTTAATATAACAAAGCATAGAGCCCGGACTTGAGTATTTAGTTAAAACTGAAATTTCTGTAATTGAGTTTCTATATTACTTGATATTTTCAGATGGTAATTTCAAAGAAGTTCATTAATAGCAACTAAAATTAAAACTACAATTTCAAATCGAATGTTTTCTTTTCAGAGTTCAAATGAAAGATATAATTAACAATTAAAGTTAACACTCGGTTTAATCCAAATTTGCGAAAGACCTAATTGCATATTAAATTTTTGGTATTTCGCGTTTTACATTTTTCTCATTTCCTAATTAAATGGAAAATTGCTTTTACAAATATAAAATTTAAAGCGGTTTGTTCTTTTGTCAACTTTGTCTCCGAGCATTTCGTGGGCTTTGATTTTGTGTACAGAAAGGGAAAGTTAAATTAATTATTTAATTTGCATAATTTTTATTTCTTACGTAAACCACTTGGCTTTATCAAATAAATATAACCAAAGTGTAATTACTTTAAAACGAATTTTTAAATATGTCATTTTTTATTTCAAGTAGCCGCTTCATTTGCTAATTTTTTAAAACATTTCGGCCCTCGGATCTATCGTTATTTTAATCGCCTACATTATTATAAAATGTTGTTATATCAAGACCAAACAAGGTCTCTTCGAGGATAAAGGGGGTCGCGTTACCTGTGTTTAATTTAATATAAAATAGACTATCTGCTATAATCTCTCCAAGCAGAGCAAGAAAGTATTTCCTCCAATCTTAACACACCCATGCCATCACATACCTGTGGTGTGTATTTCGTAGATAAAAAATAGTTACTCATTTTAGGGGGAAAGTGAAGAACTTTTAGGGAAACTACTTTATAATAGTATAACAAACCCGAGATACATAAATTGCACTAAATATTTAATTTAGTGTACGCGCCGCCGATTTGTTGGTATAAAACCGACAAGGTTAAAGTGATCTGAAATCTTAACTGATTAATTCAGTTTGAAATAATGCTGATTTGAGGGAAATTCTAAAAGTTGATCGATTCCGTTATATAAAAAATTCGTATCATCAAAATTTCAGCTCCATTTCAAACACCCTTATTATTATACTTTACTTATAGATCCCTTTCAGTAAAAATTTCTTTAGGTTTCAGAAATATGACTTTTTCAAGGAATAAATTTCGTGTAAATGAGATTTATACCAAACTGTTCCTTATTTCGCAATGATTTTCTTGAAAGAATGTAAAATAATATCCCAGATTTAGGGCAAATGTGTTCTGGTACTTTTCCCTATTTGCCTTTCTATGTATACCTATTAACTTTATTTTCAATATATTCTTTTGACATTTACATTACGTACAATCACCAGAAATGACTAAAAGCACATAATACACAATCTGGGGCTTATTTAAGGATAGCAAACTGACAAAAATGATTCAGTATTTCTGTCAGCTTGCTGGGAATTGAACCTGAATCAAGCTAAAGCTCTCATTGCTTGAATAGCCCGATAAATCAACGCTACAACATGGAGTTCTTCGTATTAGTTGTTATTAGGTGTTGGAATACTCTTGATTCGAGGGTTGTTAAGAAACCTAACTAGTACAAATTTTATAAAAGTTGTAAATACATCTTTATAACGATTGTATCAAAACTAAATAGCTTTATAACTAAGTTCTGGGGACGTTTTCTAAGTTTCAATACAATCACTATACCGGGTGGTTATGAAGGTATTGCCTATGGAGTAACTCGGTAATTATCAAAGATAGACTTCTGAAATTAAAAATGTAGATAATAATATAATTGTGCACAAAATAACTGGCACTCGAACTGGCAGTAATACCAACTTTCTTATTTTAAATATAACTCATATATAAGTTGGCATTTGTTTAAAAAATGTGAAATAACAAAAGCACAAGTAGGCCCCTGCTGGAAATTTTAAGTGGGAACATATTTTTTGCACCATAAGAGAGGGAATATTTTTAGCTTTCAATTGATGAATTATAATAAAAATACTTCTAAAAGATTTAAAAATAAAACCCTGCAGTGGCCTACTTCTGTTATTCAATTTTTTCAAAGTTTCGACGTCATTTTTTAAACATATGCCAATATGTGACATAATATTAAAATCATGGCCACCCAGCATAACGGCTGGTATCAGGATTTGTTAATTTATATGAGCCTGCCTTATTATTAGTTTCAAAAGCGTTTATAACCCTAAATGATACAACATTAGAGGAGCAAAGTTTTATAACAGTTCTATAACGAACATTTATGTAATTACTGAAAAATGCTTACATAATTATTTGAAGAGGAGTAATAGATGTAACGCGAATTATGAAAAGGTTATAATAAAACTTTTATAAAACTAAATAAGTTTAAAATAGTACTTTAACAAAATAAAGGGTAAATTATACCAGCGAGGATATGAAATCGTGTGCCTTAGATCTAGTTTTATCAAGCTTATACTGCAAATATCGCTTTAGTACTGGTTTGCTGAGGTAGCTAGGTTATTTTCTGAAAATAGGTTTTTCTTAAATTGGGAAAATTTGCATACTGTTTATGGAAATTTAAGTCTGTGTTAAAATTTTAAAGAAATATTGATTTGCAGCGATTAAGTGTTAAAATATTGAAGAGGGATTTAATGTTTTGAAAGACGGTTTTTACTTTATGCGCTTTCGTTAAAATTTCACGCCTTTCGTGGAAACTTTTAAAAGTTACGTCAGAATAAAATAGAGTAAAAGATGCGGTCAACTCCGGATATCGAGTAGTTCTTTATAATTTAATTAAAATATTATACTGGTCTAGTATTATAAAAGTTACTCCTCATTTATAAGTTTCCTAAAGTTGTCATCTAACTTTAAATTAAAATTAGTAGCACAACATTAAAACGAAACTTTTGCTGGTATTCAGGAATACATAAAAAATGAATTTAAAGAACATAACCCGATAAATCTCAACTTTTGTAATTTTCAGCAGTTTTAGAACTTTCAAGAAAACTTGACACAATTGGATGGCATAGTAAATCTTCAAAACATTTACGTATTATCAAACTCTATGTATCACTTATAATTTATTTTCTTTGCATCATTATGAATTTATAATTATTGCTTAAAAGTTTGATCACATACGTTTATAGTAGCTTATTAAATATTATCCCAGCTAGTAAATGCTCGATAATCAATAATAAATATTAACTGCACTATTACTGACAATATAATTTATATTTTCAACAATTAACATACCTAATGTACGTAAGATAAGACTAGACGTGTCAGCCAGAACATTTTATTATTTACGGCCAGCTTGCAACGATATAATCAATAAATATGTAAACGCATTTAAACAGGCTACTTTATGCTAAATATTTTTTTAATTTACTTAACCTACCTATACACCAGCGCATGGGATACATTATTTTGCATGATTTACTTTTGTATTTTGTACGAATAAAATTAAACGAACAAACCAGAAAAACTAAAATTACAACGTCCATTATATTGATTATGTACACAATGTGTATATTACTAAAACCAATGTGTTTTCATGTATTTTGTGGAAAATAAAATATATATGAAAATTTTCGTTGATACAATGAATTCTGTGATTTAATTCCATAATTTATTAACATATAATTATAAAAAGTTGTTGTTTTTATAGGATGAATCGTTAAGTCGTATTATTCTCCTGATGGTTCCCAATAAGAATGAACGAGCATTAGGGATCTTGTTTTTTGATTGATATCCGTAATGAAAGAACTTTGTGGTAAGTTAAATATATTTTAATTTCATATTTCTTTTTTAGGCTATTTAATAACTAAGAAATTATTTGGTAAAAAATGTAGTTAAATTAGTATTATGCCATAGAATATTTTCTTATCTTAAAATAATCACATTTTTAATGTGCGCTTTTTTCCAATGAATCTAAATATGTAGTAGAATTCTGCCTGTGACAAAAACATTTTGGGTTTAAATATTAGAGATTATGTATAAAAATAATGGCCTATCCAACGTAGCAGACGTAGGCAATTTTAATCTGAGAATTAATATGAGTTCAAGTCGTTTTTGAGCACGTTTCGAATAACACTTCTTCACTCGAATGTATTAAACAAAATAGTACATCTGTAGCTGCTTTTCGCGTATTTGTTTTTGTCACACGATTCCGGGTTTCAAATACGAAGTCTGGATAAACTTCTATCATTATTTATATGACAAATCTAATATAAAGGATGAGGAATAATATTTTTTTAAATTTATGAGCTTGTCACGAAAATCCTTAACTGACAAAGCGTTTGTATAAGTTTGGTAAATCCGAATAAAAATTTCACAGTGGGTTTTGCCTCCAACGTTTAATATGATAAGCTCGGGAAAGAAATGACCATTGATCCGACAATTTTAACTACGATTTGTCATTTTGACGCTTAAAAGACCCGCTTCAAAAGACACGAAGATGTTTCGCGAAAGATATAAAATAATAATTTCTCTCACAAATGTGCACAGTATTTATTTAAATGTGTTTCAGTTTTAAAATATTTCTTAGGTTAAACAATAAACAGCCTTGTGATATTATTAGTATATGTCAGATTTGCAGGGTTTATTTTAAATAATGGTAACAAAGAGACCAATAATTATTCTGTACGGTAGCTTTTGTGATGAATTTTCAAAGGCTTGCTTTAGGGTGTTTATGACAATTGTACTTTTGATTTTGGCAATATTAATCATTAAAATTGACCCATATGTTCAAAATTGATCCACGTAAACTTTACACTCCAAATTTGAAAGTGTTAGAAGTATTATGGCGGATATCAAAATATGCCCTGGAATATGTAAGCAGCTGTTCAGTAATACTCAAATAATGCCAGTACGTTGTTCTATTATTGTTCATTTTTCTCCGTATACGTTCGCCGTTTACAGAAATTTAATTAAAAATCATATTTCTATGGCCTGATTTTAATATTCTAGGTTTAACATTTAATTTAAATAGATCTCTTCATTTTAATCAGATTAAATTTTCAAAAATGAGGCCTTTGTTAGCAGCCTTATAAAAACCGGATAGAAATCTTATTGGTTATAGTAAACGTATTGGGACATAAATGTCTTCGAGTTAAGATTGAGTTTAACGTTGCCTATATTAAACCTAAAAAGGAATAAAGTAAAAGATTAATCGTATTACTAAAAATGTTATCCTCCATAATAATGTAATTTAGGTTATCTGAGTATTTTTAATAAGCTTAGCATATGATAATAAGACTGTTATGACGATATAATATAGCCACAGCTACTTTTTCTTGCGTCGTAAATTAAGAGAAACTGTACAAGACCTAATTTAATTTAAATACGCAGTGTATAATTTAAAACGACGTAAAACTTGTAATTATATGTTGAATTAAAGCAGCTTACGATATTTTTATCACCCATTATTTGTAAAATACGCGTATATTGATTACAAAATTTTCAAGATGGCTTATGCAGAAATACTAGGTGATATATAAATAAAGTAAAACACACCACGTACATTACACAGCCCCTATTGAGTTAAAGAACCAAAAATTGTTTAAAGTTTTTTCCACATCAAATAAATGCATAACTTTATTGGTTCTAAGGCTTTTGTGGAGCTGATGATTTGTAGAAAAGTTTTTGGGTTCTCTTCCACGTTGCATATTTTGAATTTTTGGCTTTTCGAGTTCTGCGAATAAAATCTTCAATGCGGAAGGAAACCTGAAAATTCGTTAATGCATTGATTAAAGCAATGTGTATATTACCACTCGGAAATAGGAAATTTAAATAAAAATATGTTTATAAGGTCTTCTTCGATATTTTAACACCCTGTATCTTCCAAACGAATGATGCAAACATACAAGAAATATATATCGTTGCAAACAGAAAAATACGTAGATTTAAAAAAACTGAAATTATATAGGGTGTTCTATTTAAAAATATGCAAGTTTGCTATGTCTCGCTTTTATGGAACACCCTATAATTCAAAGAGATCGCCATAAAAAAAATAATTAAATTCTATACAACCTTTATTTGAAACATTTTCTTTTTAACTTAAAAATTACAAAGTTATAGTTTCCAACCTGAACAGCGGCAATAAGCATATAGTATACGCCTACTAGAATCATCATAGACATGAATTACTACGCGACAGACCGAAAAGAAGCCACTCCTTTCGATGACGGCGAACTTAAAGGCCATATGTCGTTGGTGGAACGGAGCCACGCCTCTCTTGGACGGTGTATGACTGACCACGCGCCATTGGTGTGAAAAAGTCACGCCTACGCCTGCCAACGACTTGGATCTTAATAGACTGTCTGCAGGCAGGCAGGGCGAGCGAGGTAGGCGACTCCGGCGCTTGCAGTGGCGCTCCTCCGAATTATTGGTTTTAGATTTTTATGATTTTTTCAAGTAATTTTTCGGAAAAACTGCACAAAATTAACACTTTTTGTCATGTAACCGTTTTCAAGAAATTGCATGAGAATTACAACTTTTAGTTATCAATTTCGGCAACTCAAAATTTGTCTTATTCTTTAATGCATCCATTAATGTAATGTTTAAATAAAAACATATTTTTATCAAGTCTGATATTATTGAAGCAGTTTTAAAAACACAGTTGTTGTGATTGCACAGAAATGTCAAAATAGTACTTAATTCAGAAACGACAGAAATAAACACATCAAAATTATCAAACTCATACGTAGAAGAACTAATACTTGATGTTTGAAATGTATTGAATAATAAATTGTTACTATTGTAATTTTTTGTTTTTTTAAAGTAAACTTGTAACTTGACACTTGACAAAATTAATAATAAACGATGATTTATCTAAAATTGTATATACTAAGAGTAACGAGGCCTCAATGCTTGCCCTGGACTATGACTAGACGCCCTATAGACAAAACAGTTTATACAAATATAAACCTACTAATGGTAAATCTTATCCGTAGACGCATCTGTTAAAGGAAAACATCTCCCGCAGATTTCAGGAGTAATCTTCTAGACTGAAGTATTTATATTTATAAGAACGGATTTGATACACATAACGACCGAATTATTTGGTGGGCGTTTCAGAATAATTAATTGGTTTTATACGCTTATCAGCAACCGTATTATGTAAAATAAACATATTCACGTCAGAAATGTCAAAATCATATCAGTGAATAGGAACGAAAAAAGACCTTCGGAAATCGAGGGTCTATTTTAAGTTGAATCAGACATATATATGCTCAAGCGCTGGCTCAAGTTGGCCCACAGATTACTTGTCAGCATTTCATTGATGTCAACCACACCTGGTGCTTTCCTCGTAGCTCAACCCTGTCAATTATAAAAGATCAATACATAAAACTTATAGCATATCGAATTTAAATACAAACTTTAAAATATTTAAATCCCCCGGCCTAACAAGTGTTTCTTGTGCCTCATCATCGATGCATTTATTATCTCTTTCATTGTCATATTTACATTGTCAAGTGTTTTATATTTACGAACACGAAAAACACGTAAAAGAACAAATCAGTTTATCTACGGAGCTTCAAAGTATTTCCTCTGCAAGACTATAATTGAAACATTAATTAAACTATAAGAAGACTACAATTATGAATTTTTATTAAAAAATGGCAACTGTTTTTTTCGTCCACTAGGTCCTTATTAGCCGATATTATTCAATTATAAACTAGATACATGCAGAAGTATACACATTCTGAATACAGTTTAAAGGGCAGAATGCTTCACAATAACTTTATTAATGTGTAATGTTAAGGGAGAATTAAAGCGAGTGAGCGTTCAGATGGTATAAAGAAGATATCTAAATTTTATGGCCTGTCTCTTGTAATAACGAATGTAAAGGACAAACAATTAATAGTTGGCACCATGTCTGGATAGACTAAACCCATTTTCATCTCTGTCATTTCAGAAACACTCCCAAAAAACATAATACCTAATAGAAATCTAGATATCTGGACCGCATGTCAAGCATCCATTGTTATATAATGGTCGTTTACTTACAAGATAACATAATTTTCTTCTATTGTGCTATAAGTTCGTAGACTTATTAACCACATACCTGTAGTTTTCATTTTAAAACGAAATAATCCCAGATATTTAAATGAATGGATTTATAAAGGGATAATAATCTGATACATACATTAATATTGATGTGTATTTTATGCAGAAGGCAGATGCGTAAAAAAGATAAACGGATTTATGACAAGTGCAACCAAATAGATTAGTCAAATTAATTTAAATGATAATTACAGTGGAACGGTTATATCTAAAGAACAATGCTTTATTGTAGCTGATCCACGGCAGTTAAAACAGCATTAACGATCTCAAGGCAGGGAGCAACTCACGGTTTTCGGGTTATAGGCCAGGCCTCAAGTATTTAAACATTTAAACGGCTTTTTGGCGCAAACTAAAATCATATATCAAGCAAACCGATTAAATTCGGCATAAGGAAACGAAAAATAAAACAGGAATGTTTCAAATAAACGCCTTTTTTACGTCATAACCAAGATTATCTCTAGACGCCATTTTCCTGCCATTTATCTCATTAAATATTTTTTTCCACATACTTCCACCAAATTACCACATATTTCTGTCAAATTTCCGTATATTTTCCAACAAACATTAACATAATTTCATATACTTCCAACAAATTTCCACAAACTTCCATCAAATTTCCATATATGCCTCCACAAAATTTCCATATACTCCCACCAAACATTCATATACTTCCACTAATCTTTCACATACTCTCATATACTTTCACCGAATTTCCATATACTTCTACCAAATTTTCACAAATTTCCATATATTTTCACATACATACATCAAATTTTCACATACTTTCACATAGTTCCATCAAATTTTTACATATTTCCTCATACTTGCTCCAAACTTCCACATAATTCTAACCAATTTCCACATCCTTTCTATAACTCCACCAAATTTCCACATACTTCTAGTAGACTTCTAAATACTTCAACCAAATGTTCATATATTTCACATACCACCAAATTTCCACATACTTTCATCAATTTTTCATATAGTTCCACCAAATGTCCATATACTTCCACGAAACATTTACATGCTTCCACCAAACTTTCACATACATTCATATACTTACACCAAACTTCTACATATTTCTACTATATTTCCATTTAGTTTCACATACATCCATCAAATTTTTTACGTACTTCCGCCAAACTTCCTAACAAATTTCCACATATCTGTATATTTTCATACACTTTCATCAATCTTCCACATACTTTCACAAGATTTTCACATATTTCCACAAAATTTCCACAATTCCAAACAATTTCCACATGCTTTCAGATGACTTCACCAAATGTTCACATACTTCTAGTAAATTTCCACGTACTTCCAACGAAAGTTTATATACTTCCACCAAATTTCCACATAATTCCACCGAATTTTCACATATTTCCTTATACTTCCACCAAAATTCCACATAATTCCAAACCACGTACTTTCAGATAACTCCACCAATTGTCCGCATACTCCTAGCAAAGTTTCACATACTACCACCAAACATTCACATCATTCACATACTTCCACCCAATTTTCACATACTCTTACCAAATTTCCACATATTTTCAAATACATTCACCAAATTTTCACATATTCCATCGAATTTTTACATATTCCATTGAATTTTCACATGTTTCCTCATAATTCCACCAAATTCTCACATAATTCTAACCAATTTCCATATACTCTTAAATAAATCGACCGAATTTCCGCATACTTCTAGTAAACTTCCATCAAATATTCACATAATTTCACATACCACCAAATTTTCACATAGTTTCATCAAATTTCCATAAATTTCCACCAAGTTTCCATACACTTCTAAGAAACATGCTCATACTTTCACTAAACTTTTACATACATTCATATACTTACACCGAGACACATATTTCTACCAGATTTCCACATATTTTCATATCCATCAAATTTTTTACATACATCTACCTACTTCCACATACTTTTACCAACTTTCCACATATCCACATATTTTCTCATACTTTCACCAATTTTCCATATACTTCCACCAGATTTTCACATATTTTCTCATAGTTCTATCACGTTTCCACAATTCCGAATAATTTTCACATACTTTCAAATAACTCCACAAAATTTTCACATACTTCTAGTACCTACATTTCGACATACTTCTGTCGAACATATACTTCCACCAAAATTCCACATACTTCCACCGAATTTTCACATACCTTCAGTAAATTCCATCAATCTTCCACATACTACCACTAAACATATTTCCACACACTTTCACCAAATTTTCATATACTTCTACCAAATTTGCACATACTTCCACCGAAGATTCACATACTTCCACCAAACTAGGTACTTGCTTCTACCAAACATACGCTTACTTTCACCAAATTTCCACATACTTCCAACAAATTTCCACATACTTCCTCCAAACTCCCACATACTTTCACTGAATTTCGTCATGCGTTCGCCGGAATTCCTGTGAATGTGCACCAACTTCCACGGTAGTATTATATACATTGAAAAAATCCGACTCTGAAATTACGTTCCACTTATGACTGTTACTTCGTTACTTGATAATGCTTACATGTTCCACTTGTAACGAAATGCCTGCAAGTTACAAACCTTATATTTCTTCTGAAAGAAATAATCTGATAACAAAAAGATATTAATTTATGTGAATTAACACTAATACCATCGGCATAGCTGGGCAGATACTTCGGCCTATTCTCTGTCATTAATAATTATTTATTGGATCTATGACTAATTCCAAACTAGTTCTACGCATTATTTATTTTTTAAATGTTATGCATATAATTATGGTCAAAGAACGTGTGGGTTAAAATACTTAGTCAATCAGGCGCCTGCTAAAAGTAGTAATATAAAAAAATGCATTAGAAAATGTAGCACAATCATAATAACAGTCCATTTGCTGTACAAGTAAGAATAATGTTGAAACAGAAAGTTTTAATTTAGTTTAAATGTTTCAATGTTGATTTAATATCTATAGTTATACCTGAACAAACAGCTCGGTTTATCGTACTTCGTTGAGATAATAAAAAATCCCACAGAGTAAACAACCGAAATGCAAATCTGGAATTCCAAGTAATATTTAAACTTTCTATTTCAACTAAGAAAATAGATGAAGTTACCAGAAGTCAAGTTCCGTAGAATTATTTGAAACTTCAATATACAGATATCTGGAGCTGATGAAATATTTACCGGAATATACGTATTAAAATTTGACGTCATTTTAATAGGCAGAAATTCAGCATCTTCTAAAATGGATCTGTACCAAATTTCATTCTAAAGTAGGTACTGCTTATTAATAATTTATATTATTACTTTAAAATAAACACACCACAGAAATTAGACTAAAACTATAAATTAGAAAAAAACAACCACTCTTCTATGTAGTACTTATTGTAAGTGATTTAGCGGAAAATAATAAAATAGGCTTTTTGTCTAACTAACCAACTTTTCTCAACGTTAAATGTGATTGTTTCCTTTCTTATTCGGCAATATAAATGCGATAAAATTTTCTGTAAAATACTTCTGTCCAACATAAACATTTCGTTTTCAACTAGTATTAAAACGTAAAAATGTTACATTATGGGTTTTTATAGGCACGCGTCGGGTTCTCTTAGTTTATATTCCACCCCTACAGTGCATGAATGGGGCAAATAAAACGGGTATTTTTCATAATCGCACCCTAGGACAGCACATATCTTATCCAAATTGGCATATATTGCCCTCTGAACGTTATGTTAATAAAAAGTCAAACCTACAACTAAATGCGATTATTAGGTACTATATAAAACATTAAAGTCTCATACTGTATTTTATTGGTAGTAATGTATAAAAAATAAATTTAAATACTCCGTTGCATTTGTATTCAAGTGTTAGGCCACCCTTTACATCTATTCAGCTTCGAGACACATTACCCATTGTTGTTCTTAATAAAGGTGACTTAATGCCTTACATCACTGATTTTATTCGTGGTCTCCCCATGTTTATAGGAAAAAACAGTGGGCGTGCCAGAATTGTAGTAATTCAGTCATTTTCTCCCGCAATTGGTTATACTTCAGAGGTTTTACAGCAAGTAAATATTTAAAATCTAAAATTATGTGGCAGGTTTTACAAGTGCCGCACGCATTTAGTATCGAAAGCGTTACAGAAGTAGATCAGACCTGCACTGCACGACGGCTAACAACAATCTTTATCAGCTACAGTTTAATCAATTTTGTTGATATGTTCTCCATAGAGTCTGAATCCAAGCACGGCATTGCAGAATGGGTAATTTTTAGCTTAATTATCAATAATATTTTATCTATAGTCATTTTCAGCAGTCTTGGCGTCTGTGGATCAGTCCACTCTAAGTTAGCAAGAGTGGTAGCAAAAATGTCAATTTATAGTTTATAATGCCAAATTTTTGAGACGAACAAGTTTTGGAGATGTGGCAGAGAGCTTTGGATCAAGATCAAATATTTGAAAGAAAGAAATTATGGAGGCAGATTGAAGACTTAAAGGCATTACGATGAGATCGAACCTTATTTATTAAGTTAAATGAAAGATTCGTGAAGAATTATTAGAATTGTTTCAAGAAAATGGTCATCAAGTAGTAAGATTATCACTTTGCAACAGCAGGTTAATCTAAAGAGTTGGTGTGGGGGCATTTGTAAACAATATTAAATCTGCATATTGGCGAAGCTATTTTTGGAGACAAACAAGTTTTGAAGATGTGGTAGAAAGCTTTGGATCAAATTATCTCGAATAATTGAGACAAAGGCTTGTGATGAATTTTCAGAATTGCTTCAAGAAAATGGTCATCAGGTACCAAGAGTACCACTTTGCAATTGCTAGGTTAATTTATTAGAGTTGGCATGGTGTATTTGCAAATAATATTATAGACGACATTGACGAAGTTGGTTTTGGAGACCAATAAGTTTTGGCAGAAAGCTTTGGACCAAATTATCTAAAATATTTAAGACAAGGTAATTGTGGAGAAAGGTTTGGAGCAAATTATCTCAAGTGGAAGCTTTGAAGATGATTTTCCAGAACTGCTTCAAGAAAACGGTTATTAAGTACCAAGACTACCACCTTGCAGCTGCCAGGTTAATTTATTAGAGTTGGCGTCGAGGTATTTGTAAATAATATTGAATTGCTCATTGACGAAGTTGGTTTTGGAAACAAACAAGTTTTGAAAGTATGATAGAAAGCTTTGGATCTAGTTCAAATACATACCTGTTTAAGACAAGGAAATTATGGAGAGAAATTGGAGATGTAAAAAGCGTTAAAGATAATAATAATAATAATAATAATAATAATAAACGTCTTTTATTAATGAACATAATATATAACAAAACAATTGTGTGACAAATAATTATAACACATGATTTTAATTTAATGCTACATATTATAGTCGCATAAGGCGAGACTCAGATAAGTAGCAATTGAGTAACTGCAACCCTCTGTTATTATTATGCCTAACTTACATCCCAATCTTAAATTAAAAAGTACACAAGTATAAGGATAAAAAATAAATAAAATTTTTATAATTACTAACAAGACTTACATTATTGAATTAAATAGTAACTATAACAAACAGAATTATCAAGTTAAGTACTAAATAATATTTGTTTAACTTTTGTCTTAAATGAGGAACTTGAAATATTTAAATTTACAGATTCATAGAGTTTATTCATAACATTAACTATATTGTAGCTGAACGATCTTTCGAAAAATGCAGTTTTATGTGATGGCGGTGTTAACAGACCCATAAACCTAATATTAATGTTATGTACGTCACTTCTATATGTTATTTTTTCCATTAAATATTGAGGTTGTTTGTATACTAGTACTTTATGGAAAAGGTAGCAGAATGTAGTAGACGCCGATTTTTCATATTTAACCAACCAGCTTCTTTGAGTTTGTGTGAGATTGGTTCATTCCGTTTGATACTAAATATGAGCCTTAAACAAGCATTTTGAATTTTTTGAATCCGATAAGTATCACTGCTGTCTAAACAAAAGCCATATACAGTGTGTCAAAATCCAAATTGGGATGAAACTAATGATTCACAAAGAAGAATTTTTGTTTTCTTATTTAAGACAAGTCTGTTGTTAAATATCAGCTTCAAGTTGGAAAAGGCTCTCTGTATACTCTTTGTAACATGTGACTTGAATCTAAAATTATTAAATCAATAATCAAGCCAAGATTTCTGAACTCCTCCTTTATAGGAAGACAGTCGTCTTTGATTTTGATGGTTATTCGATCTCGGATGTTCATTCTATCTCTTTTGGGACCAAATATCATTACTGCTGACTTTAACGAATTGACTAATAACCCATGTTTTTTAGAATAAGTAACAAGCTGGTTCAAATCTGAGTTCATTTGACTACACCCTAAAATTAAATCTTCAGAATTAAATGAGATATACAACTGAGAATCATCTGCATACATATGCAATTTAGTATGAGTAATGATATTAAAAAAGTTTGATAAATTAAATACAGTAATGGCCCTAAAATGGATCCTTGTGGCACTCCTCTATTAACCTCTAAACTATTAGACACCTCTTGACCAATCTGCACTGCTTGTGTTCTATCAGTCATATAAATATTAATTAAATCACATGCATCTTTTGAAAGGCCAACATGATGTTTGCTGATAGAAGACTATGGTCAATAATGTCAAATGCCTTGGAGTAGTCTAATAATGTTAGAATTGTAATTTTCAGTGATTAAGTTAAAGCTGTAACACACCCATAACCAGATCTGAATCCTGACTGTCTAAATGGGATCACATTGTATTATTTATCAAGATGATTTTTCAGCTGTCTATCCAAAATTTTTTCTAGTCGAACTTTATTTATTAACTATTGGGCTGCGCCGAATTTAGCTCTGCGAGGCTGACCCTATATGAGTAGTTGTATCTCGGGGTTTTTAGTTGAAAAAAGTTAAAGATTTTGGAGAAAAAATAGAGTCAGACAGGGTTTCGGGATAGAGAAAGTGAAACAAATTGAGGGTTTCTACATTAAAATTGAAAAAATAAAAAAAATAAGGCGGACAATGTATTTTACGAAAGTAAAAATATAGGGTTTCTTCTTCAAAATTAAAAAAATAAAAAACAAATAAAACGGCCCCTGCGGGTCCGAATAAAGCCCATGCGGGACTGTATTTTTTGTAATAGATTTAAAACAGCCCCTGCGGGGCTATATATTTTAAGGTTTGATTAAGTTTAGCTCTGCGAGACTAACCGCATATGAATTATATTTTGCAATTGTAATTTTTTTAGAAATGGTATTTTTCTAGATATCGGGCAGAAATTCCGGCAAAGTTTCGGGGTAGAGAGAGAAAGAACATTTAATTTAAGAAATAAAATGCTCCGATTAGTTGGGTTTCTTCTTTAAAATTGAAAAAATAAAAGAAAATAAAGCTGACCCGATCAGTGAAGTGATTTGTGGAAAAATAAAAAAAAAAATTAACTAAATTTTTTTTGCTGGAGGCAAGAATGGGAAATAAAATCTTTCTGGCCGAATTTTTTTTGATGGGAGGTCAAAAATCGATAAAAAAATTTTGGACTAAAATTATAGTCAGCATTAAATAGTTCATATCTAGTAGAGTTACTATGTAAGGCACAAATACGTCCTGATTTGGAATTTGGTGATGCAGCTCTTACGAGCTCGACAACCACTTTAGAACATCGTCGCGTTGTTGACAATCTCAGTTTCTTTTATTGGTATTTTCATGGAGGTTCTTCTGCCATCACGAACAACATATACTTGTGGCTACTAGACAAAATGTAGCAAAATATCCCTTTACTCCTAATCTCTATAAATGTCGAACGGCGCTTTACCAGTCATTTTTTTTTACACCAAACAACAAAGTTATGGAATTTGTTACCCAACCAGAATAGATATCTTCCGAACTGCCGCACTTATGTTATTTGTTACTTTGTTTGTAGAATGATTAATCATTATTATTATTATTACTACTATTTTAATGGCTGCTTAAACTTTATGCATATGAGGCTTATACATGAAACTATTTTCTTTATAATTGACATCTTTTTAGCTGCAGCCAACACAACAGTTTTGTGATAATTTATGCCCGGTATTTTATTTTTATTTTCGAGATAGGTGTTAATAAAAAGACATGTATTTATTTTATGCTTTCAGATAGGGATTTAAAACTAGTATATTAAGGACGTTTATATGGCGATATAATGAAAACAAAGAAAAGAAGTCACCGTGAAACTATATGCTTCAAGATAAGCTAATTGAATTTGCTAGTCCCTATAAACGCTACAATCTTATCTAAACCTTTGGTGTAATTGGCCATGTCTACATGAAGTACTTCGTAGATATATAAGTAATTATTGAAAATTTATATGTAATGACAACTTTCCTGAAATAAACTGATGGGGTTTAACACTTCATAATCTTCTCGAGCCATTTTAACAGATTGCAAAATACGGTCATCGCGTGCAACAACATTTCAAAATTTAATGTCCATAAATTCCAAACGTTATCATCTCGAAACACTTATAGATGGAAAATTTTCGTTTGTTCGAATATAAGTACTTTTTTACCAGTACATTAAGATAAAGGTTCATAAATTACGTGGAAGATACACTGATACGTTTCCAGTTCTTTAACTAATCGTTGGCACTTACCAAGCATCTTTGTTGTTTCTTCTGATGGACCCCTCTAGCGCTGTTGCTTATTTAGAAATGTTTTATTTTATTAGATTTATACGATTTACTAAAGAAACGCATTTTTATGGTTGGTACGAAACGAGTTTGGTCAATAAATAGCCACCATGAAATAAATTTTTCTTATTTCACTTTCGCCAATTTACCCAGGTATTCCACCCAGAAGGACTTTTGGTTACAAATTCACAATAAGGTTATGTTTGATTCATTGTTACATATTTTGAAAACAATACCTACTGAACTGCAAAACAAGTTCGTTGACTCAGTGAAGAAGAAGTAGATAAGCTGACTAGCCCATCTACTTTTTTGGACTGAATTAAATAATCGTATCTCAAGGTATCCAGTATGCAGACATGGTGTAAAATTAACCTTTGCTATTGGGGTGTCGAAACCCAAGCCAGTTTTTTGCGTCCAGTGTATAGTATAAAACAATTTAAAAAGGTTATAAGAATTTGTGAAAGTTAACCGTACACTATGCCTTTTAAGAGACTTTCTCAAATCATTTCCAGTTATCAGCCCCCTCATTTTAAAACACTTCGTAGCAAGTTGTCCTCTGCGTTTGGTCCATTCACATTAGTTAAATTATAGTCATTTCGCCCTTTTGTAATCTCATTTACAGAACGTTTAAAATTCGTGTAACCCTTATTTGTGGGCATCGTACAGTGACACACAGTATTTTACCTGTTCTTCAGTCGTTAAAGCCTTATTGGACAGTCCTTAAATTTTGCGTCTCGACAGTCGGTCTTTTTGGACTTTTTAATGCTCATTGTGTAATAATGTGGGAGGTCAATTTATGACGGACACACCTAAACCAATAAAAATATTTTTTAAGGCTTTGAGATTTAATATAAAAGGGTTGAACGTACACGTTCCGGTGCTAGTGTTTTTTGTTCACGTACCAGTAATAAAAGTAAATATAAAGTTTATACGTCGATTTTAAGTAATAGCTTATATTGTTACTTCCTTCGGAATTTTATAGCTTCTTAAGAATTTTGTCGAAATGTAATTTCATGTTTTACTAATTTTTCCTTTAGCATACATCCTTAATGGCATTCAAATTTTATTCAACAGCATATTTACAAATTAGTGTCAAAGTAGGTGGTCAAGAATTTTAATTTTGCATAACCGTCAAAGAAAATAATTAATCACATATTATGCGACGGTAACCATACATATAATTATCAATATTTCTATTAGCAAGACTGGTAAAATTAAAAATTTAACACCACGGAATCCGAAGAATTTCGTAGCAACCTCAAAATGTGTCCTACATAAAAATTGCAAGTTCCTAACGCCCTTACGTTGTTGAAGGTATAATTTAAATATTCCTTTAATTACGTATTAATTACGCTGTAAATTATTTCTTCTGGGTTGTAAAAACAAACACCTTTATTCACTTACGGTAGTCAATAAACTGATCATAAATAGCGGTTGTTAAAAAACTTGTTGTAGTAGTAGTGTCTATAAATCTATTTTTGCTTGCTCTATATTCATCCCTGCAGTTCCTCGCAATAAACTGAGTTTTATCGACAATGAAAATGTAGTCGAAGTTAATTTAAAGAAGAGACGAAAAGGAGAATTTCTTAATTAAATATTTGTTCTTTTTTAATTGTTTTAAGAAATATAATATCCCTAGCAGTATCCACCGACCGGCTTTTATAAACCGGAATAAGTAAGTATATAAAAACACTGCGAGAAAACTTAAAGTGTAAAGGAAAAACAAACGATTCGAGCCAAGTGGTAAATTTTTAACATTTAGCGTATGCCATTCAATCAAAAACCCTTGGAATTATCCAGTTGATCCTCCTGGTTCCAATACTATTCTTTTTTTTTTAAAACTAGGCGTGTTTCTTCCTGACTTTCTTGCAATTCCAGGCTTGAATTGCCCTTTTCAAAAGGATTGAAGGTTATGCTGTGTTTCGTGAGGTAATTTCCCATAATCACCAGTTATATTCCAAATAGTTCTCATCATATGTGTTTCTTATGACTTTTTCCTTTGCTCTTCCACATATCTTTGTCGAAGATGTCGCACAAAACGTCAGAAAATGTAAGTCGTTGAGATTGCTTATGAGTCATTTATTTGATATGTGCCAAAAATGCCCTCCTAATTAAATTATGTAGAAGACGAAGAGAAGGGTTATTTCTTCCTAGTTCTCCTGCAACTTAAACTGCCCTTTTCAAAAGGATTGAATATTATGCCATATTTCGTGAGGTAGTTTGCCATAATCATCTAATCCAAACCATCATCTAATCCAAAAACACCTTCTCTTGTAATGCCTTGGATGTTTCTACCTAGTTTTCTTTCAGCTGCAGGCTTAAGCTATCCTCCTCAAAAGGATTGAAAATTATGCCGTATTTCGTGAGGTACCTGGTTTGCCATAATCATCTTGTGTGTCTTGTGCTCATTATGATCTCCGTTCCACTTCCACATATTTTTGTGGAAGATGTCAATTCCGAATGTTCGTACAAAACGTCTGAAAATGTAAATCGTTGAGATTACTTTTGAGCCAAATTTTGTAAAAGAGAAAGACAAGAAACACTTTGTAGCTTTCTCAAGTAACTTAAAATAGTTGTCTATGTATATTCCAATGAAACTCTCGCCAAGACTTTAATTCAGTCGTATTATCATAAACAAGTGTATTATGATTTTGGGAGTCATCATATTATATGTAAGGAAGTCAGCAATTGAAAGAGTGAATACAATTCGCTTTTGTAGTCTCCACCACTCTAGGTTAATTCATGTAATAGTCCAATACCACCGTCTCTTGTATCCATTGGATGTGTTCCTTCCTAGTTCTTTTGCAGTTGCAGGATTGTACTGCCTTTTTCAAAAGAATTAAAGATGGTGCAGTATTTCGTGAGGTAATTTTCCATAATCCTCTTCTCAGTCACGTTCCAAATAGTTTTTGGTTCTATTTTTTTTTTTTTGCATTCGGTCATAGACCATACAGCCAGCCGCAATAAGATTATACGTTGTGCAAACCAAATGAAATATCTCTAACCTAGCTGCGAAGTCATAACGGAGTTAATATAATGCGGATATGCAAGATAACCAGAGGATTATAACGAGGACACACGCTTCTCGTCCTGGGGTCTGTCAGGACTTTTTTGGTTCTAGTTCCACATATTTTTGTCGAAGATGTCGATACCAATTTATCGCACAAAACGTCAGAAAATATAAGTCGTTGAGGTCACTTATCAACCATTTATTTGATATTTGCCAAAAATGTCCCCCAATTAAATTATGTGAAAGAGAAAGAAAAGGAACACATTCCTTTTCAAGTAACTTAGTCCAAAAACACCGTTTCTTGTAAACTTTTGGTTCATTTCTTCTTGGTTCTCTTGCAAATAGCTTCAGGCTTGAATTGCTCTTTTCAGGAGGATTGAAGATTATGCCATATTTCGCGAGGTAGTTTGCCATAATCATCTTCACAGTCACGTTTCAAATAGTTCTCACCATGTGCTCATTATGATTTCCTTTCCACTTCCACATATTTTTGTTCAAGATGTCGATGCCAATGTTTCACACAAATTGTCAGAAAATTGAAGTCGTTGAGGTTACTTATGAGCCATTTACTTGTGCCAAATATGTCCTTCCAATTAAATTATGTGAAAGTGGAAGAGAAGGAACACTTATTCCTTTTTAAGTAACTTAGTCCAAAAACACCATTTCCTGTAAACTCTTGGGTGTGTTTTTTCTTAGTTATCTTGCAGCTGCAGGCGTAACTGCCCTTTGATGATTGATGAATATGCTGCATTTCGTGAAGTCATAGTTTGTCATAATCATCTCCGTAGTCACGTTCTAAATAGTTTTCACCATGTGTTTAATATAATCTTCTGATTTCCACTTCCACATATTTTTGTCGAAGATGTCGATGCCAATGTTTCGCACAAAACGTCTAGAAAATTTGATTCGTTGAGGTTACTTATGAGCCATTTACTTGAAATATGCCAAATATCCTTCCAATTAAATTATGTGAAAGAGGAAGAGAAGGAACACTTACTCCTTTTTAAGTAACTTAGTCCAAAAACACCATTTCTCTTAAATTCTTAGGTTATTTCTTCCTAGTTCTCTTGCAGCTTCAGGCTTGAACTGCCCTATTCAAAATGATTGAAGATTATGCCGTATTTTGTTATAATCATCTTCGTAGTCATGTTCCAAATAGTTCTCACCATGTGCTCCTTTCCACTCCACATATTTTTGTCGAAGATACTGACGTTTCTCACAAAACGTCAGAAAATATAACTTGTTAAAGTTACTTATGGCCATTTACTTGAAATATGCCAAAAATGTCATTCCAATTATATCACGTGACTGAGGAAGAGAAGGAACACTTCATCTTTGTCGTTTCTACAAGCAACTTAAACTAGTTATTTATATTCCAATGAAACCCTTGCCAAAATTTCGATTCGGTCGCATTAAAATAACCAGGTGTAGCTTTGATTTTGGTCACCATATTATATGTAAAATATATTTAACATATTGTCATTAAATAAGGAAGTTCAACAATTGAAATAGTTAATTCATATTCGTTTTTGTAGTCTCACTTGGAGAGAAGCGTATTGTCTGTTTGTTCTTTGTAGCGTGGATCGGTTATTTATTTTATTCAACAGAGCCATGCCTTTCCACACTTTCATTTAAATTATAATAATATGATTTGCTTCATGAGTCGCCTGGAAGGCTTGTATTATATTTCATCGTTACACATTGCTCTTAGAAAGACAAGACACAATTTGATTTTATCATTCCCATCGATGTTATTCCATAAACTTAGTAATTTATTATGGAAATATCGAGTTATATATTTTTTAATATTAAGGAACTCCTATACAGGGCGACGCGTACAAAACATTACAAATCGGTTTCTTGCGTATTAGCAATTATCAGTAGAGAACAGGTGGATACATAGTTTAACAACTGAGCTCGGTGTGATGCACGTTTTTAAAGCCTCACCTCACGGTAATATGCGGGGGATTCCTCAGATTAAGAATGCCAGTGTATACAAACAATGTATAAAAACAATAAGTACTTAAAATAATAAAAACATAGTATTTTTATTGTGTACAAGTTTCACTACGACCTGGAAAATACAAAGTAATTAATCACGTATTGTATGTTCAATCATGTGTCCTCTGGGTCCTTTACAGAGTGTTATTGACCGCATCTCGCACTTAACATCCAAAATGCGACCCGTATCACCTGAATAACTATATAGTATTAATAAAAAACAGATTAGAGATTGTGTGAATAACTTATTTATTTTAACCATAGTCTTTAACTGGTCTTACAAGCAAATACATATTTACGGTATTACTATTAATAGGACACACTATACACAACAACACAACGGAAATTTATATATTAATCATTCCTTACCGAAATTATACAAAACAAGTTTTATTTCACTGGAAGGAATTTAAAAAAAATTGTCGTGTATAATTTTAAATATAAAATATGCCGTATCGCTCTCTAATTAGTGTATGATGATAATATATACACATAACATTATAAACCAAATAGATGAATCGTTAATTATCTTGCTCTTAAAAATCTAGATACAGATTTCGAAATCACAGAACACTATTAAACAGGCGTTCGTGTTTCCGAGAAGACCTGTACTTTTGGTTCTAGAGATTTAACAATTGTTTTAGGACTTAGAAAGAATCTTGGGAAATGAAATAAGAAATAACATCTCACGGCATTCAGCGTGTCCGGAATTCCAAGAGAACGCCCACTGAAATGCATTTCACTTCAATTGATGAATATCAAAAGCCATCTGTGAGAATTAGAAAATAATTATGTAATAAAAATTCGCGTAAACTTGTTGACGCAAGTCACACTACAACGTGCTTATTAAAAACAAGTAGTACTTGAAAATCACCGCTTTTAGCCAATAGAATTCGGTTTATAGTTCAAAATGAACCATATGGTCCGATTTCCTCAATTTTATGTGACATTTACAACACAGCATCTACATTACGAAGTAGATACAGTTGTATTTATTAAATACCGTTCACTCTACAAAAGTTTAATTAAAACACCAGTTACAAAAATTCACGCCAGAGTTTCGTAAAAAATGTGCCTTTTAAGTACTGGAGAATTCGAATAACATTTTGATCAAATCTAGGTGTAGATTTGTTAAACGCTTATTTCAGTCAATGTGAATTTCGTGTTTCAATTCTGCTCCATTATTATCAAATTTATAAGCAAATACTGCGACCCCAAAGCATTTACAAACCGATGAATCCAGGTTAATAAAAATCAGTTAACACTGTCTAAAGCTATTAAATAACTCGTATAGGTGAGTACATTTATTGTAATAATAAAATTATTGTACCAAATGTAGTAATGTAATAACCCAACCCAACAGGACTTTGTTAGGATAATATAAATGTAAATTCGAGTTTAGTTAATTACTGACGTTGTTTATTCATTTTGTTGATTATATTCCTAAGGACGGGACAAATTGAAACAATTTTTCACACCTACCCACGGCGCAAGATTTTTCCCTAGTAGAAAACACAACTTGAAATTTTCTGACCACGCATATGTTGTCCATGTTAACAATACCACTATTTATAAATATTACATGACTGTATTATGCAAATTATAATTTATACTCGTGCAACTTCAAGAACACCTGAACGAATCTCAGCTCCCCATCACTGTTTTACTTGTCCTCAGATCTTAGTCACTACGGTATTCTAATGCGGAACAGATGACACACATACGACATAAATTATCCATATATTCGACACTAAGTAAAATTTCGTGTTAAATTATTTTAATACCTTTATTCGGTGACAGCTAAAGTTAGAGATCTATCTAGCTTAATCTATATTTGACGCGGGATCAATATTTTAATACGTGAGGGGATCAAAATCGAAAGATATTTTTATAAAATGCGCTCCGAGGTCCTGGGAGATATTCGTATTATTTCATTATTGTTTATTTTCGTAAGCTGTGTGACAGTTCGTAGACTCATGTGAGGGTAAATTGACAGTAAAAGTAGAGTATTAATAATTGCTAAGGAATACTACAGAAATAAACAAATATTTAAAGCAAAGGAAGTAATAATAAATGACTAGTCTTTCTGTGGTTTTCTGGCTTTTGCTGCAGTGACGTTTATATACAGTACAATGGTGACAAAAGAGTAGTTGATAGACATACCTACTAAGCATGTGACAGTATAAAATTTTCAGGAGCAATTGAATAAGTAAAATTAAGAATACTCGGTTATTATAAAAGGTAGATTCCTGAAATTTGGAACGTGGATAATAGGGCACTAAAGTCAGAATGTGATGTAATTGTGCACAAAGTAGAAGTTCTGGTTTAACCGGAAGTGATACTAATTTGCTTATTTTAAATGGAATGCCCTGTATGTTTTTGAGTTTTCTTTTTCGTCCTAAAATTCTCACTTTAGCGTTATGTCACAAGTTGCATTTGTTAAAAGAATGGCGTCGAATATGTGAAGAAACTGATAAACACAATTAGGCGCCTGTGGGATTTTATTTCTGAATTTCATATAAAGTAAGCGTTGAATTTGATGCATTGGTGTGTTTTTCTTAATAGAAAAAGCGTGTTTTCCACGCAGATTTTGCATTTTTTTTAATTTATAGAAAACAATTAAATTTTATGAACGAAATTTAAATGGGAATATATTTTTTTGCACCATAAGAAAGGACATACTTTCATCTTTTATTTACATTAAAAATAATCAAAAATAATGCAATGTTTTATAGAATCGTTGAAAATAATCTCCATTTTGTGTTATCTATCAGAAGAAAAATAAAAGCTAAAAGTTACCTTTTCTTATGGTGCAATAAAGAATATGTTCCCATTTCAAATTCGTTCACAAAATTTAATTGCTTTCCATACATTTTTAAATATACAAAAATTGTTAAATACTATATTTGAACCATAAAAAATAGATATAACAGCTGAAATGCTAAATTTTGGGAAATTTTCAAAATTAACAAAAAAAATAATATCTCGAAAACCGTGAGAGTTCGTTAGAGGTCATTGGGGCTAAATATGTTCCAAATGGCCTCACTTATCCACCATTTCCATTTGGCAAACCATCTGCCAAACACCCTGTATTATGCACAATTTATTATGTAATATTTTGTTGACCTATTATCTACGTTTCGAATTTCAAAAGTCCGTGATTTACAATAACCGAGTAATGTCGTAGGCAATACGTTCGAAAAAAAAAAGTGGAAGGTATAAGACGAGCACCTTGATTTATTTAATTTTTGTGAAATGGAACGTTTTCGCAATATTCATTACTTACTCAGACACTGGTTGTGCAAAAATAACTATTATATCCTCTTGCAGTTTTTAATCATGTTCCTATTTAATTTAATAAGTCAGCGTACTTTTAGAATACAGTAGTCATTGACAGATCATGCGAATGGCAATGGTCCTAAATCACTTCCCTGCGGGACCCCAGATACTCTTTCTTTATTATTTCATTACGTAAGATGGGAAAACTACCTTCTGCAAGGGGTGTATGTATATAGACCTCTAGTGGTTTACATCGTTTCTATAAGGTCAGTTCCAAAAACAGTAAATTAAATCACCGTATGGTAACGCTCTTTCTCGAAATCAATTAGAAAATAACACCTCATGCATCATTTTAATTAAAGGACGGTAAAATCGTTAATTAGCAAGTTCATAGTAGTAAATTATCTCAGTGTAATTGTTTGACAGTTTGCTTAAAACTAAAATTATAATGGATGTGTATTATAATAAGCCATTCCGTACGATTTGCATATTAGACAGAACTTATTTAAATAATTTATAAGTATTTAATTGGAATTTCATCTTCTGAAAAGCCGCTATGATGAATAAGACAATCAATATATTAATTACCCTTAGGCCTTCCACCCTGTTTTCAGAAAATATCTATTATATATTTATGATGTTCATTTACCGTTCTGTTTGAGGTGGATAGTATATTTGGGTGCCCGCAAATTCATCCCATTACTTAAATAAACAGCATCAAATGATATTACTGAGTATTTCAGAATGCGCAGATTAATAAAACAATGGCAATGAGGCGTTGTTAACTATTTTACTCTAACTATGTTTAAAAAACTGTATAAACGCATATCAATACTTGATATAAATAAATTTCTTAATATACTTTTGATAATTATAGCCACACCTTTGCTCGGCCTATTTTAGGTAAAAATCACGGATTGTCGTAGACACAAAAATGATTTCCCTCTTCGCACGAATTAGCACTTTCATTTGCAGCTATTTTTCTAGGCCCTGCATTTCATGGTAGTAAAATGTCTTATCGATTGTGAGAGTAATATAATGTAATTAATATGTGCCACTTATAAATGCCATTTATTATTTCTTATCTAGTGAAAACACTGTAGAAAATCGGCGCGAGTACACATTTATTTATTATTACTTTTCAGCTGCGCAACGTACGTATTTGTAATAATGCTTTTGTCTTTATTCGAAATAATTCAAATAATAAAATATTAGAATATTGCTCGCAATTTATGTTGTAATTATTACGTATCGATATCGTTTGTTATTAGTTAGTATTAATATATTAATCCCTGCAGCTGTTTTTACACATATGTTGGTATATATTTACTCTTCCAATAATACATAATAAATTAGGGAGGTGATTTATTTTTACTGCCAGCGTCAGTGGTAATACATGACTGGGCCTCGTTAAACCCCTTTGTTATATAGTAACCCAACAATCATAATATTATATCCATTATAAACACAACAATAGCTTGAAACAAAAAGGTATGTTTGCCAAAATTTATCACGAATGATTTAACAGTGCTAGTACTAATAATAATAATAATAATAATAATAATAATACTAAGGTTTAAAAGCCAAGAGACTCGAAGAATCCTGGATGAAGAACATTGACTAGGTACTTTATTCTTTTTTCTTAATTAATATGTTGCTAAAAGAATTGTACGCCCATCAGAGATAAACTATAAGAAAAGTACAATTGTAAATTTTAATAAAAATTGTCAATTGTTTAGACGGCAGTTTCCCACACAATCGAATGTCTTCCACTTCTCGTAATGTTTGGACCAATAGAGACTGAATCGATTTGTTTCCTTAGCTGTGAGTAAATAAAATAACTGCAAGGATTTTTCAGCAGCAAATTTACAATCTGATAAAACTTGAATTATAGATCAGGCTGAATTTATGTAACAGGTTGAAAGTGTTTTAAAAGAAGGCAAAACTAAATGAAAATGCAGTCACCAGTGAGACAATAGAAATATGGGGAGAAGTCGGGCTAAGAGCTTTATTGTTGAATGCAGCTATTTTTGCATGCATCAAATAATTTTACTTTCTTTTTACATTACATATTCCTTAGAAGTAAGAAACTATTATTACCCGTCTTTTCAAGGAAGTTGTGAGAGGATTTTAAAGAAACAAACTTCCAAGGAAAACTGTTCATTATGGTTATTTAAACTTTTCCAGTTGGAAGTACATCATTGTAATGTAAATACTGACTAAAACAGAACGAATTAAATTTATGTTACCCACAACATTACATACCTGTGCAACGTATATGTTGATTTATAGTTTGTGTACTAAGCATTTTAATGAAGACGTGAGGTGCGCGTAATGCACGAGAGGAAGGAAGTTTAGATTTCCATGCCGCCCCATTTTTTGTGACTTGACTAAGAAGTAAGGAAAACTCCTGTTCGTTTCCTTTCTGTGGCAAATTTTCGAATTTTTTTGTTGCCTTATTTAAAAAAAATATATCTATCAAAATGAAGACGTTCTTCTTTTTTCTCGTACTATGTTCATTCCTTAATCTTGAAAAATAAAAAAGTTATTGGCGTTCAAAAACCGACGTGTTTCTCTATACAGGATCGCAAAGGCCGGAAAAGTAACCACAGCTTTTATAATATAATAGTATATATTTTTTAAAAACTGTCTTTCAACCTTCCTGTCTTGCAAAACCAAACAGTTATTAGCATTCAAAGAGAGCGACCATCGACTGTTAGTTAATTTTAAAAATTTTATTTTTTTACGGTAAGCCAGAAATGTAATTATCAGGAAACATTCCTTTAACATTCCTCTTTCTTTTCGTACCATGTTTATTCCTTATGAAACAAAAGAATTGTAAGCTTCCAAAGACGAATTTTTTATAGGAAGCTGTCTGTTGTTGCAAAGTTTAAAAAGTTGCAGCTTTATTATGTACAGGAATGAAGGATTGAAATATTCAGGAAACGTTCGTCGTTTTTCCTCTCTCCATTTGTTCCATGCTCGTTTCTTGGTCTTGCAAAATAAAAAAATTATTTACATACAAAGAGTGGGGTGGAGTCGACTATAAGAAATTTAATTTTTTTTTTTCAGTAGTTCAAAAATGTAATTGTCAGGAAACATTCCTTATTCCTTTAACATTCCTCTTCCTTTTCGTATCATGTTTATTTCTTGATCTTGAAAAACAAAAAGTTTTTAGCGTCCAAAGAGCAATGTATTTTCTATACAGGAATCTGGAAATTAAAAAAAATACAGCTTTATTATATACAGGAGCTAGGGATTCAAATTTTCAGGAAACGTTCTTTCCTTTTTTTCTATTTCGTTTCGTACCACTCTTATTTATTGGTCTTAAAGAACAAAAAAGTTATTAGCGTACAAAGAGTGGTGTATAATTAAAAAAAAAAAAAAATTCAGCGACCATCTACTAGTCGATTTTAAGAAATTGTTTTTTCTTACGGAAATCCAGAAACGAAACTATCAGGAAATATTCCTCCAATATTCCTCTTCCTTTTCGCTTCATGTTTATTTCTGAATCTTGGAGATCAAATAAGTTGTTAGCGCCCAAGGAGCGACGTATTTTCTACACAGGAAGCTGTCTATTGTTGGAAAATTTAAAAAATCACAACTTTATTTTATACAAGGACGTAAGAATAAAATTTTCAGTAAACGTTCTTTCCCCTTTCCTCTCTTGTCTCGTTTTTTGATCGTACAAAAGATAGCGTGTATAATTTAAAAATTTCAGCGCCCATTGATTTTAAGAAACTAAACATTGATTTATAGGAATCTAGAACTGTAATAATTATCAGCAACATTCCTTCAACGTTCCATTTCCTTTTCCCACCATGTCTTGATTCCTTTATTGTAGATTTGTGAACAAAACAAAATAGTAAATATTTCCGTGTTTCACATGCACAGCTCACCCCTAGTTGGCTCTTCAAGAGATGTAACAAAGCTAAAGGGGGTGCCGGAGTAGACCTGAAAGACAGGCATAGTCAGGTGAAGTATGCCCCCGTTATTTACGACGTTCAACAAATCTCCAATCAGTATAAAACCGTCTGTGATATTCGTTTCTATCTAAACACTATTTTCGTATTTTCTTTTGGTGGATTTATTTCTTTTATAATAGCCTAAATTAAGAACACACATAATGAACCTAGGAGGCCAATATGATTTATAATGTATACTTGTTTGGCGCCCGGCGAACATAAATTTTATACAAATAAGAACTAATTTACAGTGACAACAAGAAATTTATTAATATTACACAATAACTAACAGCCAGAGTGTTAACAATTCTTTGTATGCTCTAACAAGTGTAATAATAAATTATCGCTTTAAAAATACGCCCTTAAACCTCACCACAAATTATCACCCTATCCATACTCGTTAATTATAAAATTTTAGACGCTAGTGAATGTGAGGCATGACGTTAAGGCATAATTATTTTAAAAAAATGCACGTTTTTTGTGTTTTTGGAAACCCCCTGTAATGTAGTGTACAGTGGCGTTTGAAACAAATAAGATTCATTCCTTCCCCTTTGCAATAACAAAAATTAAAGGTTACTTATTGTAAGATGAAATCCTCGATAAAATCTGTACAAAATAACAAGGGAAATCCAGCAACTGCCAGCTGATGAGGAACAATAATTCTGAAACTTGCCACTGCGTTATTTCTTATTAATAAAAAAGATAGTTATTCATAGTCGTTCCGCATGATCCTGAAAATTCATTGACGGTATGCGCAAATAATCGTGTGTTTTTATGGGACATAGCACTTCGATTATTAATTTCACGAAGTACTATTAATAACGGCGTTCACTCCAAATTAATACGTTAAAAAGTAATTAGATTTTATGACAGAATACCGATAATCTCATGGGTAGGATATATGATATTTAAATTATCATATAAATACTTCATCGGTGTCATTAGTATTGGCGCCCCACTGTTATTCCTTGCATTTTAAACGTTATAATGCTTTAATTACCTAGTAAAAGGAACATAAAAATATACAAAGGTTAGAATTACTTACTGACCGCAACGATTATTATTAATAAATTTTTCAATAGTATCGTTTGAGTATATTTCTATTTTCATAGTATATGCTAATAAATTCGCGTACGTGTTAATATATCATATATTGTGAAAACTATTAGAGGATATTTTTAAAGTAGCTATAACCTGGAATTTATATCACATTAAAGTGCGCAAAATGCTTTGTCAGGAGGTAATATAGATTTTATGGATTTTTTATTGTCATTTATTGAAAATCTATATTCTCTTCAATGTATCAATTTAGTTACAATAGCTGTACAAAATTCCATGCATTTCTTTATTTTATTCATGGGATTAGAGTAGTAGTAATAATTTTGGTATCTCAATGGCCATATGTGAATAGAACTGTTCCCATGTTATTCATTTGTTTATCAAGTTTCTATTGAAAACTACGAGATTTATATTATTCTCTTTTGGGTGCGTTCATTTTCAACTTAGAATAAACCACTCCTTTACATACGGCATTACTGACAACTTTTTAACATAACCTACAATGTTAATGTCCCACGATGCGTTGGCGATTTGACACCTGTATAAAAACAAAATCGTCACGTTTTTCACCTGGTTAACAAAAGGGACGTAATTAACTCAACCCTTCGTCTTATGTAAATGTTTTTACTCCAAACAAATATCATCACTTAAATTCGTCTTTCGTATTGGAAGAAACAACACTAATTTCTAATTGTATTCTTATCAACACACTGCTCGTTTAATTGTTTGAACCGGAAATTGTAACCCACAGACTAAAAGTGAAGTAGAAGAGGTTGAAAAATTATTCGAGCTCCAATGGGTGTTTATTATGTAATCTTCACTTTATATGATAAAATATTAACACAAATATACAGAGTTGATCAAAATTTAATTGGAGTTAGATATAAATCATAAATTTCTTAAGAAAAATTGTCATTCCTGCCGGTAACGATTACACATTACGGAACTTTTGGTACCGTTTAACACCTACTAAAGAGAGCTTTCTGAATATCCATGTGGCCCATATCATAATATTTAAAAAAAGAGTTATTTTGAAAAATGCGATTTTAATGAGTTTAGAGCACCCTGTATGATATATTATTGGACATACTGACGTTTTCGTATTTTTTATATGAATTACATTGGAACAAAAATTATTTTAACATATTCGCAGTCATCTAGATTGACAACTAAAATTCGAATTATTTTTCGTGCAACCCTGTATAAATTGTTCAAAATAGTATAAATGTATCCAAAATGTGATCTTTATATCAAAAATGTAAAAACATACAGGGTGGTCCATTTAGAAAGGACTATTGGGGCCATTTCCGGTGAAACCGGAAGTGTCGAATATGGCAGATAGGTCTCAAAAAGTTGGAAATCTTACCTAATTTCACCATACAAAATTTTATTCCGATATCTTTAAAAACGAGGAAGTTACAGGTGTGGCCCATTATTCGATTACACCCGGTATACTTTAATATCTTGAGAAGTAATATTCGTAGATAATTGCAGTATGATAAAGTATGATTTTATTTGTAGAATAGAACAGTGAATCTAAAAATAAACATTTAAAAAAAAAATGCAGTGGCGTACGTTTTTTTGTGATTTGAGGGAGTAACTTAAACGTTGTTACGCCACTGGATTGAGCCAATCGACTCAAACTCACCTCATTAATTGTATTCAGTAAGACATTGGAGTGTACAAAATCTCAATATAATATCTTACGCAGTTTTTGAAAAAATTCCAAAAAACTACAAAATTTTTTTTTTTTCAAAACCCTGTAGCTCGGTTAGGAAGCATTTTTGAAAATAAATTTATAACAACTTTCGTCTTATTTTGGATCACAGAATTTACAGTTTCCCTTTGTCGGTGATTTTAGAATACACCCTGTATTTGTAATACTAATAATGTCTTAAACGGCGCCTCATATCTGTGGAACATATTCAAAATTATGATTCAGTTGCAGTATTGGTTATTGAAACAATAAATCATAAAAGAATTTGAATTTCCTGTTTTTTAAATCGCTGTCTTCGTTTATATTTCCTGTAACCTGGTATAAATTCGCGGAGTGTAAAGTTGAAAAATTGTCGGTGTTTATGCCGAAGTTGTTCGCAGTGGTAAAAATCTAATTAAAAACCTGTGCAATAATTCTTATTCATACAGGTATGTTGAAAATATGTCCCCTGGCTAAGAGCATTTAAATTTTACATGTATGTGAATCATTAGTATAATAAAATATATATAAAACAGTAATTAATATTTAATAATGAAGATAAATTTATCTGATAAACGAACGTCGTGGGCTGCAAATATATTAATTATTTGCTTAACCAGTTATCGATTTATTTCAATGATTCGCTGTAATCAAGCTGAAGAAATTTACAAAAAAGCGATTGTAAAAGGAAACTTGCCCCAACAAAAAATCGGCACTTTATTTTTCGTCTTTGCTATTTGTTGTAAATTGAACATTTTAAACTTTTGCGTAAACATTGGTTATTAAGAAAAAATAGGACATTGTTGCAAGATTTTTCTTACGTACTCGGATAACTAACATAAAGTAATCTTTTAAGATGTGTAATTAAACTTGCCTATAGGTACTTTTTGTTATATCTGAAGTCTAAAATGAATGTGTAGTTTTCTCTTTGGGTTGAAATATTTGCAGTGTCTGCTGCCGTATACGCCAAGATAAAACTCAAATTATATGATATAAATAAGGTTAATAACGCTGCATTTCAATATATAAACGGTATTTTTCAAAGCAGTATGCAGAACTTTGTTCTAAAAGTAATGTGTTTGTTAAGCTTAAAAGGTAACAACTACATAATAAATTTTCGTATTTTTATATTCCCAGTTCAACCTTACGACGTTGCAGTAAACTAAAAAGCAAATTAGCATTCATGCAAAAACAAAAGTAGACGCGGGAAAAATAACAAGTTCTTGGATGATATTTTACTGAATTGCAAATATGGTGGTCAAGTTATTAACTTTCACACAAAATAATGAGAACTGGAATCAACACGATAAATTCTAAACTAAGCAAAATACAAAAATATAGATAGGAAATTTAGACGCAGGAAAAAATTCAGTCAGTCTGCTTAGTTAGAGACGAATTTTAAAATATTTACAAAGAGTTGTTGTCAAAAACTATGCATCAGGGTTATTTATCGAAGCATAAGTGATGGTACCCACTTCATTCCTCCAATGATCTGAAGGCACCAAGAGGTAAAACTTGAGCAATGTCCAGTGGGATGAAGAATGGAATCGGATAATTATATGATGAAGATATTCAATTTTGTGGAACAGTACACCACTTACCCAAGAGGGTAAGAACAACCCCTCTACTCTAGCTAGAAAAGAACATGAATGCCCAGTCAGAGACTTGAATTGATTGGATTATCATATTTTCCATATTGTGTTATTTTTTTTGTAAAAATGATACTGTTTATCTGAGATCCATTTTTCTGGTTATAGTAATTTAATGGTAAAGTTTACTAGTCTGTTACTTAGAGGATTTATCATAGAATTAATTTGACATCGTTTAAATTAAGATTTTTACCCTCTACTCCTAGGATTAATTATAGCCAGAGGTAGAGGCGGTTCGTCGTGTAATTTTGCCTAATTTACCTGCATCGAAGGTTTAAACAATCAGTGATTTATTTGGGGTTCAAAAAAATAAAATAAACAAGCATGGTAAAATGTGGTAAATATGATCGAACACTTAAGATTCAGTGTGGACATAATATTTTAAACCCCCAAGGGCTTACATGATAGCAATGTGCAAAATTATGCATCTTGTCCCTTGGGCATACATCAAGGTAAAATTATTATAATAATGCTGATGATGATGACCTTGTGTGTGTCTATATTACTACTTCAACTTTTCGAAAGGCTGTTGGAGGTGCACCTTTTCACGTTTAAATACAGCCGACACAAAAAGCGAAATGGAAACCAACTACATACGTCGCAATGGTATATTACCCATACCTCAGGATAAAAAACCTTTAAACATGATACATTTTAAATTTTATTTTGCAAAGGTTTTCGTAATTTAAGCGTTTGTATAAACCTTAAAGCAACTATATTAAATGCAAAAATTGTTTAACAAGCCTGTCCTCAAACTTCGGGCAACTGAGCGGGACTTAAAACCGGAACATCCCTGATTTTTCTGGGCTCTATTGTATATTGACTCAATTTTGGCGTTCTTATGCCCAATGCAAACATTAACCTGTCGCGTGCCATTTTCCAACTTGCCCATGGTCCTTAATTCCGACTCAAATAATTTATCCGTATGATTTATATTTGCTCGATAATTACAAACATTTTTTGGATAACGGACAGACGGCACCTCACGTTAATTAATACACCTATACCACTGCGGTGTGTGTATTTAATTGTTAATAATTTTTACTTTTAATAATATAATCGCTGTTATTTTCATACCAAGTAAATGTTTAAATTAATATTTATGTACCTACGATTTAAAGAACAAGTAGTCGAATTATTTGTTTTTCTTTAGCTCACCAAGCGATATTATTGGCAGCTGCCCTATTATTCCAATATAGTTAGTACAGAACTGCCTTTAAATATTTTATGTACGTATATCAAATATATTCGAAGTTGTTATCTACCTATACGTACATACACGCAAAGTTTAAGGTAACTAGGTAAAAATTTAATGAACTGCGTACTAGTGCCTACCCTATTAAAGATTTTCTGTTCTATTGAGGGCTCCTAAATTGTTTAATCCATACGCTGATATTGGACAGAAATGTTACTGCAGTTGCGCATTAAATTACATTTATTATCCCAGATGGTCACGAAAGTATTACCTAAGACCTAAGGTATAACTCGGTTATTTTGAAAGATAGACTTCCGAAATTTGGAACGTGTATGCTAAATCTGAAAACTGATATAATTGTGTGCAAAATACTGCTTCATCCTATATATTTTTATATTTTCTTGTTCGTGGTGAAATTTTGATTTCAGCGATATGTCACAAGTGGCGTCGAATATGTGGAAAAACTGAAGAACACAAGTACTCGGTTGCAAAGATCGATGGTTCGAATCCATCCTGGGGCAAATTAAAAATTTATTTCTGATTTGCTTCGGACTTTAGATGGATAGAGAATTATCGAAGCCCTAGATGTGGTTCGGACTCCACAATAAACTGTAGGGCCTCGTCTCTCTTTACCTCACACAAAATCCTAGGATTTTCCGGGGGTTACTTCGGTAACTTGAGAGGCGGTTAAGAACACATTTTTTAAGGCTCTGCGAGATTTTCTTTTTTCACATTTTTGACGCGATTTTCTAGACAAATGCCAACTTGTGACATATCGCTAAAATCAGAATTTAACCAAGAACAAGAAAAATATACAGGCCGTTCCATTTAAAATACGATAGTTGGTGTCACTTCCGGTTAGGCCGAAAGCAATATTTTGGGAGATGGAAGAGAAACAATTTCCTGTAAATTTAATGGCTTTGTACTTATTCGATAAAGGATTATCGTCTTGTGCATTTGGGTCATATATCAGTTAGACTTACAGACGTACATTTTTTGAGGTGGGCATTTTATCCATAAAGATTTTCATTAAGGAAATAAAAGTGACTTATTATGTAAAACGATAGTTAAGATGATATAATGATTTCATCTAAGTTGTAAACAAATGTAGGTAATAATAATGCTGCACCGCGTCATAATAAAATGTAACATATAAACATATCAGGACTTAACCCAATGCTAGGAAGACATGCATCCCAGTAAGTTACATTAATTGCCAACTTAGAACAAAACAATTTAAATTTAGGCGGTTGTCGTCGCTGGAAATCTTTTACGTCCGTTTAATTAATCTCATAAGTTCAAGCTGTGTGGTATTTTAAAAAAAATAACGTAAATAAAATAAATCTTCAGGATTTTAACAACTTAGATGAGACCTTTAATATGCTGTGTAACTTAATATCAAATCGTGGCTATAAGTAGCCGAATCTAGGAATCTTTTGTTTCTTTTTATTTTCAACAGATGTATACATTTTCATGGTTACCTATATTTGTCACTTTACCGTAATTTATAAAAAGCTTCTCGCACCTTCCTTCCATATACTGCTCACCAAACGGTATATATGTAGGTGAAAGTTATTTTTATCAAAGAGATGGGATCGTAAGCTTTTCTAATTTATCTTCTTTATTTTTAAAATGCATTTGTAAATAAAACTTAATCTGCTTAAAAGCCATATTTATATCCTCTTGTTTTAGATAATACACCATCAAAATAAAAACAGAGCATCAGTATTAATACCAAACTTTAAAACAAATTAATTTACTGGACGCTTAGAATTTGACAAAGTGAACATTTCAGAATGCAAGATATATACAAACCAATTAATTAATTATTCTGCTAAAATTAAAGCACTCCTGCGCCTAGCTGTCACTTGTTTTTTTTTCGTTTATAAAACATTTCTAAATGAATGAAGAAATACCGAGTGGCCATGAAAATATTTGCTATGGAATAAGTTAGTTATTATGAAAGACTTCTGAAATTTGGAAAGTATGCCAACAACTAACATATTGTGCAGAAAGTCAGAAAGTACCACTTCCAGTCTGGTCGGAAGTGACACCAACTTTCTCATTTTAAACGGAAGACCCTGTATATTTACACTTTCTTATTCGTCATGAAATCTGATTTCAGCGATGTCATAAATTCGCATTTTAAAAGAAATGACGTGTTGATATGAAAAAATTTAAAAACACAAGTAGGCTTCTGCGGAATTTTAGAATTTGAATTGTACAGAAAGTAGGCTTTGGAACGTATTTCGTAGTTGTTGCTTCTCATCAGCGTGGATTGATCAGCAATAAAATGAATTCCTGTTTGTGTTATCATTTGACTGCTCTAATTCCTTTATTACTGTTAAAAATGAACTGGAATTTTATAAAATTCATTCCCACGGCCAGGGGTGCGAGTGGTAAATTGTCAATAATATAGTTGATTTAATTAAGTGCATGATGTATTTTAATTGTTGGCAAATAATGTTTAATTGTATAATCTAATTTGTGTAGTTGTAATTAAAACGAAATTTACAACCCTAAAGCTCACTCTAACAACTAAACCGTACAATCAGCATTTGCGTAAACTGATAATAAATTTAACCCCACACATGTAAATCTTACTAAAACAGTTTGTGACACATGCAAATAAAAATCTATTAATTAAATGCATTTATTAAATTGTGAACGATCGCACAATTTATTTTGTACTTCAAAATTTTAAGTGGATGCTTAAATTAATAGCTTTTCAAGTGCCCTAATTACGATGATGAAAAAGTTATTCAATGTCTTATAATTCAACCGCTGCAGCAATTAATAAATAATTAAAAAATAAATAATTTTTGTTACAAAATTTACGTCGGAACGATCACCCATTAATCTTATATTACCGTGATTTATAACCGGCAATATGTTTTTTATGTAATAATAATTTTATTCCTCACGAATTTTGAATAAAACCCTATGGAAATGAAAATCAGGCGTAATATCATATTTTTTTGAATTTATTGGACATGTAGTATTTTTAATATCCATATTTTTGTTAATTATAATATATTATAAAAATAAATTTTCTTCTAACTTCATCTTTAAAGTTGTTAATCAAAATTAAACTTACATAGTTTAGTGCTATTGTATCAAAATAGTTGTTCCTCGCGTGGCATTTAGGTAGGAACATTTTTGTGTATTGTGTGCTACATTTAATATAATGTGATTTTGCTCGCTCGTGGAAATGTCACCTTTCCCAACGATATTTTACCGAATAACTCATTTTAAACAAATCGCTAAAGCAGTAACAACTTAAATCGAATTAGCGAAACATTTGAAATATTCCAACAAAGCGCGTCACGTTTTAAAACACCTGCTTGGCAGAATCAAAATACTCGATCTGAATATTTAGAATAACGAAAAAAACTTTTTTTGTACCTACATTCTACTTTTTCATTGTAACGCGGCACGAAGGCGATGCTGGATTGTAAAGATAATTAACGGCAAATACAAATAATCACAGCAATTAGAAAGGGTAGCTGGCTAAACTATCGTAAACCCTATTTCAGTTTAGGGTGCCTCAATCCGGTACACCTGCTCAACCCGCATACCTCTTATATTTAATTCTGGGTGGTTTAAACCCCATATTTTTTTATCAGACAATTTACGAAGTGTTAAATTAGCTCAACAGTTAAAATTATCCGTAATATTGTAATTTTTGTAAAAAGTAATAACAAGAAAGTAACTGAGCATGAAGGATGTCTGCAAAATGTTAAAACTTGATTTCGATCTCGTGAATACTATCGAAACAAAGGCTGTCCACTCGAGTCAGCTAATTTGGGTAACCGAAACTTCGGTTTAACTAATTGTCCCTTTTGATTTGACAACTGAGTCGGAAACGATTAATCAGCTAATTTTATTAAATAAACTAATTTTATTCGATCGACTAATTGCAGTGGATTGACAAATTTTGTCCATCGACTAATTTTAATCGATCGATTACTTATAGTGACCAATTTTTCATCGACTAATTTTAGTCGAGCAACTAGTTTTCTTTAGTCGACTAATTTTACTCGATCGACTAATTTTAATTGATGGGCTAATGTTAGTTGACCGATTTTTTCTAGTTGATTAACTAATTTTTAATCGACTAATTTCAGTCTAGCAACAAAATTTCTCTAACCGAGCTAATTTCATCTAATAGACTAATTTTAGTTGAGTAACTAATTTTAATTAATCGACTAATGTTAGTCGATCGATTGATTGTAGTCAATCGACTAATTTTAATTGGTTAACTAATGTTAGCAGTCCGATTAATGGTAGTCGATTGACTGATTTTAGTCGGTCGACTAATTTCAATTGGTCAACTAATGTTAGCAGTTTAATTAATTGTCGTGGATTGACATTGTCTTTAGTCAAATAATTGTAGCCGATCGGCTAATTTTAATTGATAGTCTTAAGTAGTCGATCGAATAATTATAGTACACTGACTAATTTCAGTCGAGCAACTAATTTCAATTTAACAGTTGAATAGAAAACGGTTAAACAGGTAATTTTGTTCAATGGACTAATTTTATTCGATCGATTAATTGTAGTCGTTTGACTAATTTTGTTTAATTGACTAATTTTAGTCGATCGACTAATTTTAATTGATTGACTAGTGTTAATCGATCGATTAATTGTAGTTGATACAATAATATTCATCAATCGACTAATTGCAGTCGATCAGCTAATTTTAATTCATCGACTCATATTAGTCGGTCGAATAATTATAGTGCATTGACTAATTTTATTTATCTGAGTTTAGTCTTTGGACTGATTTTAATTTAACTGGCGAGCCGGAAGCGGTTAATTAACTAAGTTTATTCAGTCGATTAATGTTAGCTGATCGAATAATTGTAATCGAATTTTTTTGGTCGACTAATTTTAATCAATCAACTAATGTTAGTCAATCGATTCATTGTAGTCGATTGACCAATTTTCTTTAAATGAGTAATTTTAGTCGATTGACTAATTTTAATTAATCGACTAATGTTAGTCGATCGATCGATTGGCTACAGTCCATTGACTAATTTTATTCGATCAACTATTTTTAGTCGCGCAGCAGTTGAATAGAAAACAGTTAATCATCTAATTTTGCTTAATTGACCAATTGGAGTCGATCGACTAATTTTAATTGATTGCCTAGTGTTAATCAAACGGTTTATTGTAATCTATTGAATAATTTTCTTCAATCGACTAGTTACAGTCGATAGGCATCTGCTCATATTAGTCGATCGAATAATTATAGTGCATTGACTAATTTTATTTATCTGATTTTAGTCTATGGACTGATTTTAATTTAACAGTCGAGCCGGAAGCGGTTAATTAGCTAATTTTGTTTAATCGATTAATTGTGATTGATTTTTGTAAGTCGACTAATTTTAATCAATCGGCTAATGTTAGTCAATCGATTAATTGCAGTCGACTGACTAATTTTCTTTAAATAAGTAATTTTAGTCGATTGAGTTATTTTAATTAATCGACTATTGTCAGTCGATTAGTCCATTGACTAATTTTATTCGATCAACTAATTTTAGTCGAGCAACTAATTTTAGACGAGTAACTAATTTTAATTTAACAATTGAATAGAAAACGGGTAATCAGGTAATTTTGTCCAATCGACTAATATCATTCCATCGATTAATTGTAGTTGTTTGACTAATTTTGTTTAATTGACCAATTTTAGTCGATCGACTAATTTTAATTTAACAGCCAAACCGGAAGCGGTTAGTTAGCTAATTTTGTTCAATACATTAATGCTAGCTGATCGATGAATTATAATCGATTTTTTAGGTCGACTAATTTTAATCAATCGATTAATTGTAGTCGATCGACTAATTTTCTTTAAATGAATAATTTTATTCCCGCAACTAATTTTTATCGATTGATTAATTTTGTTCAATCGACTAATTTTAATCGATCGACTAATTTTTATCATTTTAGTGTAAAGAAAATGTTAGTTTTGCTTCATAGTGGACTGTCTTCAGACTTGAAACAGTTTTTAAGAAGCAGAAATTAAAATTCCAATAAATAAAAACTCGACTAATTCGTTAACTCAACTAATCCGACTAAAGTGACAAAATGGACTAATTCGACTAGCTCGACTAAATCGACCAATTTGACTAACTCGACTAAAAACAACTGGACTAAAAAATAATATTTGACTAACGGCCTATTTTTTTTATCGAGCCTACAGGGTGCTATTAATTTATGGAATCAGGTCGTCATTACTGAAATAAATTATATTCAATTTTCTGTTAAGATTAAAATATTTACGGTACAATTTACTTACATTGTATTTAATTATTAAAATTGAAGCGAAACTATACGTTATCAATTAACTCTTACGATTTGTTAAGTTTATAGCATCTATAATGCACTTTGCTCAGCAGTTTGTAGATTTAAATAAATGGCAGTAAATATCGCGAAACTGATAATGAAACATTTATAAACTTAATGATGTTATTTCTCCTGGCTAATTGGAGTCATTTAGCGTAAGATTTTTTTACAGGTTTTATATTATAAATTTGAGACGTTTTATGTTCCTTTTAGTAACGTCTATAGCTGTGATTACAGTAGGGATAATTGGTGTGACTTCCTAGCCGTCACAATGATTTAATAACAACAACGGATAAATGTTTCATGCCGAAAGTTTAAAATTTCTGACTTACAGTTCTCCAAAAGAAAAAAGGCAAAAGATCCTGAGTTGTTGTTGAGATGCTAGTCAGATACCGCCTCATTTATGACAAATAGTAAACGCCCATGACCATATTCTTTATTCCTTAACAGCCTGGCATTCTATACGTTTTTTAATTTCTAAACAATTTCCGACTACTTAAAATTTATAAATAATCTGATTATTTTAAAATTATTCATATCTGATAAACTTTAATTTGTATTTTAGAAATTCCTTCCAATATGAACGAAAAATATTACCTCCCTTTAACACGTAAATACTTTTTAGAAGAATTTATTTAAAATAACGAGGTATAACGTTTAACAGTATTTCAAGAATGCCCTTTTTATATAAATTCTTCTGTCATGTCTACACTGCCTATGAATACACCAATGCGGACCTGTTATTGCCTAATAGAATGCAACTCTGTAGTAGCTGTTCGATCAAAAACATCAGGAAGTTAGAATTCTAATGCAAACAAGTGCAACTATTTTAATGGAATTTTATTATAGTATATACTCAAATCGTACATATATTCATGTTAAGACTAAGAGCCTTATAAGAAAAACATACATTTATAATATTTAGCGCCTATCTCTTGCTTCACATTTGACGTAAGCAGGTGTGTCGCGACGCCACATAAACACTGGACAGTGGGCGTCAAATAAATTAAAAATAATAATTGGTTTATTGTTGTTTATGATATGTAACAAATGATGTAAAAACTCCAGTGTTAAGGACGAATAATAGAATTTATGAATATGATATGGCCATATTTGCTACAAAGATATACCGACACGGGCCGGACTGCCTACGCCACACTGTGCAGAGCAAAATTAGCTGCGAGTCACACGTTTTTACATTACATGATATGTGCAACGCTTTATGGATCATGTTTTTTTATATATGAAGTGAACCAGTTAAAATAATACCAGGAAATAAAGTGTAAGATGGACAAAATGCCACGCCGTCCTTTAAAGGTGGAATTTATTTTGAGAAGTAACTATAGCAGTACCGATTTAGAAACATGTATATGACTTGATTTTGCCTAAAAGTTCTGGCGACCCTATAGAGACAGACCTACAATCAGATCATAATAATACTTGACTTAAAATCTCATAGTTTCTGCTTAGATCTTGATTGTTTAAGAGATTCTCAATAGAAAGTAGTTATCAAAGTCATCCCGATTACCATAACAATTTTATAAGGACTGTATAACTACTATATAAGTTTTATAACAGCTCTATAACCAACATAATATATTATATAAAATAAAGGTGTTCGAATAATTACTAGAAGCCACAGATTATAAAACCGTTTTATGAGAGTTTTATTATCTGTAAAGATTCCGCATGTATCATTACATCATTACATTCTTCGGTCTTTTTATTTATAATAACATCTTCAAAATATCGCTTTAATAAAACATACATTTTTCCACAGGTAAAACAATAATTATCCGATGACTATACGAATATTTATATAGGGATTGTATAAGTTTATAACAGCTCTCTAACCAACATATATGTAATGATTATTAAAGGGGGTCGTAATTACATGTGGTGTATTTATTATTATAAAGTAAAGATGTTTCTGGGATAAATGGGGTCGTATTTACATGTGGTGTTATTATTTATTTATTTGAATAATTACTTGAAGCTGTATAATGACATCCGAAATCTTTACTGGGTGATAATAAAACTCTTGTAAATTGGTTCTATAAATATGTTGTAAGGAAGCTCTATAGGCTTCTTATATAATAACATAACTTCAAAATATTACTTTAATAAAACATACATTTTTCCACTGGTAAAAAATAATTATGCGACCACTGTAGTGATTGTATAAGTTTTATAATAGCTCTATAACCAACACGTATGTAATCACTATAAAGTGAAGATATTCGAAAATTACTTGAGGCTGTGTAATGACATATCCGAAATTTTTTGAGGATAATAATAAAACTATTATAAAATGGTTCTATAATTATGTATAATTATGTAAGGAAATTCTTAAGACTTTTTCTTTATAATTACACAAATTCAAAATATTAGTTTAATAAAACACATACATTTTTCCAGAGGTAAAAAATAATTATCCGACCACTGTACGAACATCTATATACCGATTGTATAAGTTTTAAAACAGCCCTTTAACCAACATTTATATAATCATTTTAAAAATATTCAAATAATTACTTGAAGCTGTGGAATGACATATTTGAAATATTTACAGGAAGATAATAAAAGTCTCATAAAATGACTACATATTATTATGCTGTTCGAAAGTCTTAGGTATTTTTATTTATAATAACAAAATATTATTTACGAACATCAATATAGTGGTTGTATAAGTTTTATAATATAATTTTATGTAATCATTATAAAGTAAAGATGTTTGACTTGATGCTGTGTAATGGCACAGTCGATGTCTTTACAGGGTGATAATAAAACTCTTATAAAATGGTTCTAAAAATATGTTGTAAGGAAATTTTTAGGGCTTCTTATTTATAATAACTTAACTTCAAAATATTACTTTAACAAAACATACAATTTTCCACAGGTAAAACAATATAGTGATGGCATGGGTTTTATAACAGCTTTATAACCAACATTTATGTACTTAATCATTATGAAGTGATGTTCGAATAATTACTTGAAACTGTGTATTAACATATTCGAAATCTCTATAGGATGATAATAAAACTCTTATAAAATGGTTCTATAAATATGTTGTAACGAAGTTCTAAGGACTTCTGATTTATAATAACATAACCCAAAATATTACTTTAATAAAACAAAAATTTTTTCCACAGGTAAAGAAATAATTATGCGACCACTGTAGCGATTGTATAAGTTTTATAACAGCTCTATAATAAACACATATGTAATCATAATAAATTAAATATATTCGAATAATTACTTGAGACTGTGGAATGACATATCCGAATTATTTACGGGGTGATAATAATACTCTTAGAATGGTTCTATAATTATGTTGTAAAGAAGTTCTTAGGGATTCTTATTTATGACAAAAATTTTAAAGCATTACTTTAATAAAACGTCATACAATTTTCCACAGGTAAAAATTTAGCTATTGTATAGATTTATAACAGCCTTATAACCAACATTTATGTACTTAATCATTATAAAGTAAAGACGTTCGAATAATTACTTGAAGCTGTGTAATGACATATCCAAAATCTTTATAGGTGATAATAAAACTTTTATAAATGGTTCTATAAACAGGTATGTTGTAAGGAAGTTCTTTGGGCTTCCTATTTATAATATAATTTCAAAATATTACTTTAACAAAACATGCATTTTTCCAGAAGTAAAAAAATAATTATGCGACCACTATAGCGATTGTGGTAGTGCTATAACGGCTCTATAACCAACACGTGTGTAATTACTATAAAATAAAGATATTCGAGAATTACTTAAGGCTGTGTAATGACATATCCGAAATCTTTACAGGGTGATAATAAAACTGTTATAAAAAAATGTTTCTATAATTATGTTGTAAAGAAGTTCTTAGGGCTTCTTATTTATAATAACAATTTCAAAGTATTACTTTAATAAAACATACAATTTTCCACGGGTAAAAGATCTAGCGATTGTATAGGTTTTATAACAACTTTATAACCAACATTTATGTACTTAATCATAAAGTAAAGACGTTCGAATAATTACTTGAGGCTGTGTAATGACATCCGAATTTTTTACGAGGTGATAATAAAACTCTTATAAAATAGTTCTATAATTAGGTTGTAAGGAAATTCTTAGGTCCTTCTATTTGTAATAACATCTTTACAATATTACTTTAATAAAACACACATTTTTCCACTGGAAAAAACAATTATCCGACAACTGTACATCTATTACCAATTATATAGGTTTTATAGCAGCTCTATAACCAACATTTAGGTATGTAATCATTATAAAGTAAAGGTGTTCGAATTATTATTTGAAATTTTATAATGATATATAAGGAATTTTTACAGGGAGATAATAAAACTGTCATAAAGCAGTTCTATAAGTACGTTGTAAGAAAATTCTTGGGCCTTTTAATTTATAATAACAACTTCAAAATATTACTTTAATAAAATATAAAATTTTCCTATATTGGGGCAAGCTAACAACAAGTATTTTTAAATAATTTTGAGGTACCTACTTCCTAAGGAAGTGCTTACTGCAGAAATTAGCTTAAGAGATATTACAGGTTTTTAAAGTATTTAAGAAGATAATCCCTGAGTTGTATACTGTGTTTCTTTGAGGAGCTCTGACAAATTACTGGCTCAAGGACTAAATGAGATACCGTGCGTTTATAAGGTAGTTCAATAAATCGATGTTAACGATTCGGTCGATATTATTTTATGTTATTGTTTCTGCAACTGCTTTATATTTACGAGGCAACGAAAGTCATAAATTTCACTGGAATCAAATTAAAATTTACTGAATATATATAACACATGGTAGCATAATAATTTACCTTTGGAGTGTTTAACTAAAACAGGTAGAAAATAAAGATAAGAGCGAATGGTTATTGATGAAATCAACATGAAATTGAAATGAACGTCTGACAGACGGCGGTCGTTGGGTTTTGACGTTCTGGCTCTTTTCTCTCTGCTCTCGGGCGGTTCAACTACAACTGCCCACACAAAACTAGAGTGTAGGTTGATTAGTCTTACATGCTATGCACCGCTATGTCTATTCTCTTCTTTCTCAGGGACGGCCGTTTATTTTTTTCTTGGAAAGTCGACACTTATTGGCGCCAAAAACAATAAACGACTACGAAAATCTTGTATTAAAATATTGATACATCATATTACGATTAATCTTAATGCAGCTCTGTCGCAACTTAAATCGCCTTCGTAATTAACATACATTTATAAAATTCCTCACAGAGATTCTGAAGATTCTGATAACAAATGTACCTCTTCACTTCTTTAGGAAATAACTGATTACGAATATGAGGGATAAGTTAAGATATTCAAATCTGAGGAATCTCAGGATCTAAGGTGACTAACTCCTGCGGCCGGCCATTGCAATATGAAGCCAATGAATAAAGTGGAAGAGAAGAATAGTTTACTGACAATGAATATACCGGGTGGTCGTGACATCATCGCCTGGAAACTCGGTTATAATAAAAGATAGACTTTTGACATTTGGAACGTGAGTCGCTAATGCCAAAATCTGAAACAATTGCATACAAAACACTACTTCCGGTTTAAACGGAAATTACGACAACTTTCTTATTTTAAATGGAACACCCTATATGTTTTTTATTTTCTGGCTCGTCTTGAAATTCTGATTTCAGCGGTATGTCACAATTTGGAAATTGCTTAAAAAATAGCGTAGATAATGTGAAAAAACTGAAAAACACAAGTAGGCGTTGGGAAGTTTAATATCTTATTATCGATCATAATAATAATTTTACGAACATTTAAATCCAACGCCTGCTTCTTCCAATAATCAAAAACAGGGGCCTACTTGTGTTTTTCATTTTTCTGACATATTCGACGCCATTTAATTTATTAAACAAATGCCAACTTGTGACATATCATTGAAATAGAAATTTCAAGTTGGTGCCACTTCCAGTTAGACCGGAAGCAGTACTTTGTGTATAATTAATTGTGTAAGATCCTGGCTCTAGTGACCCAGTTTCAAATTTCAGAAATCCATCTTTCATAATAACCGAATGGCCACGTCGTTGAGTTTCATTGGGACATTACAGTCATTTTAAAATTACCTACACAAACAAACGTCAGCGTGTATTTTAAATTCGAGTTTATATTTTACTGTTTTGTGTTTGTATAACTTACTGCTGCTTTTAATAATCCCATTGATTGTGGATTTATATTAGCGAAATGAAGAGTTTATATGTTAACGCTATACTTTATGTGATCCGTTCCAGTTAAATATGGTATTTATATGTTTATTTATTGTGGCCTTTTACTGCGCGCAATAATATAAAATTTTATTTCCATGTTTACATACAAATATCGTGCAGTTTGTTGGTGTTTGATATATTTTCAAAATTATTGCAAACAAAGTGTAACCGTTAGAAGATGATTATATGTGTTAATTTCAAGCCATTGTCGGATGCTGAACAATTAATTCAAAACGAAACAATTTGTCGTGAAAAATTAAATAAGAAATATATTAACTCTTGGTTGCGAATAATTCTATATAAATCAAATCGGGTGTACCAATTGGCCTTCCTATACATTCTTGACAAGAATTAGCTCTTCAGGCTTAATACCCATATTCTTAAAATTTAATTATTATAATTAGTTAATGCGTTTTCGATATAAATTCCATTAATAAATGGATCGGGCCACCAACTTTAGATACAATGAGATTAAAAAGCTGATACATACTTGGTATTAAGCATATTTGATGGAATAGGAGTAATATGAGGAATCGTGTCCACAGAGCAATTTTCTTTACTTTTAAGCCACCTATATGTTATATAAAATCCTCTTAAGTGTGACAGACGTCATCTTCAATTACTACCTGCTGGTAAAAGTTATACACTTGACAACACCGAATATTCGGCAACTTTATTATAGATTTTATCACGATTCGAAGCCGATGATAATTATTAAGAAACTTAATACTGTATAACACTGCTCCGTGTTGGATTTTAAAATAACCATTAAAAAATTGTGTGTTCGTTATTTTATTAGCCAAGTATAATTATAAGATCACATCGAGATTATGTATTAAGTCGGATTTATTTTATACCGAGCCATAAATAAGCCCCACGGTAATTTATGATTTCTTCATTTACTCTTGTACAATATTAATAAACACTTTAACTTAGCTAAGTGATTATTACACAGTATATAAATTTTCTTAACGCAATGCCACAATCCTGAAAGCCGCGATATAAGATTTGTGTAAGTAAATTGGCGATTATCATCATTTTTCACGCTATGAAATTAGAGAAGGCCAGGATAACCAGCTAGGTCTCCTGGTTTGACATCTCTTGCCAGAATGGCTCCTCAGTATGTACTAAGATTGTCGCCTGGCGCGACAAAAATACATTACAGGGAACAAACACGAAGAAAACACACCTTGAGATTTCGCACACCCAACTTTAATGTTCAGTATCACCAAAACTATGCATTGTATGATCATGATTTCCAGCTTATTCATCTCGTTAAATAGTCTACTTTAATTCACCTTACATGCATTATTGTCACCTGGTGCGACAAGAAGATATTGCAGGGAGAGACGCGAAGGAAACACATGATTTCAAGCTTACTTATCTCGTTTTATGGTCTACTTTAACTCATCGATTGGGATATTGTCAGCTGTCATCAACAAACACAATGTTTCACTTAAATTAATAATATAAGATAATTAAAAAAATTGTGTGGCTTCTAGTGAACAATACTTATATTTGCGTTAAAGTTAAATAACTATCTAGCAAAATTCAAACTTATGCGCAAATAAACATAACATTATATTGCTGACATAACGGTTTTAATGAAATAAAGATGCAAATTCGCTTAATAGTCGGTAGTGGTGAGTTTGAGCAAAAACCTAAAGCAAGTTGCTTAGTGTAGGATTAAAATAGTATATGTATTTTTGCACATAATGCCCTATAATACAAGCTTATTACTATTAAAACAGCTGTTACCGGATTATTAGGAAATGTTTAAGTTTAACTCTAACTTCTTCATTCGAACTTAAAGGCGTGACCGTTTCACATTAACTCCAATACATGACATACAAGTTACACCTACAGTAATTCCTGAACTGTTCTACATAACACCAGAAGAACGATGTTTTCTTTATGGACTCTTTAATATCTACTTTGCTGGACAATTTCAATACATAAATTTGAACGGGTATTCATTGTTATATAATAACTATAAAATATTTTTACGGAGATATCAGATGCGCATGCGGGTAAATCCACTGACAATGGCACCAGTGAGAGAATTTATTCTTGAGATGTACCAGCAAGTAATTTATTTTTTATATTTAAATTCTGGGTGTATTACACAACTAGCACAGATAATATTACAATGTAGCAAGAATAAAAATCGTCGTAATTAAGTTGAGAGAACGTTCTTTAGTATCAATACAACTACTATATGCCCAAAATAGGCACTTGTTTGTCATTTAAAAGCTACAATAAACAACACGAACTTGTGTATCGGTTATCCACTTTTATGCGTCAGTTACAAAGTAATTTTGTAATAATATTTAGTAAAAATGTCATAGATGTAATAAGAAATTATCAACAATTTTCCTCTGCAAATAAGTATCTTTTATAGAACTATTTGTTGTATAATAGTTGTTACAATGCTGTTCTAGTTGAATAATTTTGTTTTGTTTCATAAATTATACGTAATTTTATAAAACTATATATAACCTGTTATAAAACCATTATATAGCTACATAGTTCTTACGTATGTATAATACAAATTTGGGGTTCGCAATGTACTTATTACACAGCTATAAATTAATTTAGTTATATAAAATCCATCGTAGTTTTTTAAGATCAACAACTTATATCGTTCACTTAGTTATCCATCTGGAAATAAGTAACTTTTATAGAACTATTTGTTCTATAATAGCTGGTACAATGGTGTTAAAGTTAAATAATTTTGTTTTGCTTCATGCATTATACGTAATTTTATAGAACTATTTAATCCGTTATAAAACCATTATATAGCCACATAGCTCTTACGTATGTACAATAACAATTTGGTTCGCAATGTACTTATTACATAGCCGTAAATTATATTAGTTAAGTCCACCATGATGTTTCTAAGAATAACTCATATTGTTATACAAGGTGTCCACCTATTTATTTTATAATAACTGTTAGAATGCTCTTCTAATTGTATAATTTTGTTTCGTTTCACACATTATATGTAATTTTATAGAACTACTTAGCCCGTTACAAAACCATTATATAGCTGCGCACCTCTCGTGTATGTACAATAGCAATTTTGCTCGTGATGGAGTTATTATATAGCTACAAGTTATTTTAGTTATATAAGTCTAGAATGGTTTTTCTTATGATACAACTCAGATCGTTATATAATTATTATACACCCACAAGTTTTGTAGCTGTATTATGACAAGCTGCGGGTTACTTTAGACGACATCGGTTCATTAAGCATCCGTTACAAAGCAATAAAGTAGTTTTGTTTTGTAAACCGTTAATTTTTGTAAACAAAGAGTTTATAGAACGGTTAAGCTCGTTATAAAATTATTATATGGCGACACCATTCTTATGTATGTATAAAAACTGGCCCGCAATATTGTTATTACATAGCCTCAAGCTCTTTTAGTTGTATAAAATCTACCGCGGTTTTTCTATAGGTCATTTAGATTGTTATATAGCTGTTATATACCCACAAGTTTTTGAAGTTGTATTAAGACTGACCGCGGATTCATTGAGCAGCCATTACAAAATAATAATGCTCCTTGGTTCTGTAAAATGATCGCTTTACGATGTTTCCACTATGATTGATTTTCCGCCATGATGGCTACTATGTTTTGTTAATTGAACCGGAAGCTGTAAATCAACTAATATATTTCTCAAGCTACCGAAATAACCGAGGAAATAACCTTAACTCTCTCCCCATTAAAATAGTCTTATAAATATAAATACAGCATGTGAAATGCTCCAGTAAAGTGCTTTCAAGTTTATAAAAGACTTTTAATACATTCATTACATTGCATTAAAACACCTTAATAAAACTTCTGTATAATAGTTTTTATAAAAATCTGTTCATTGCATGAGCCTAACTGTTTACTGTAAGGACATTTAAAACACCTGGTAATACGACAACTTCTGGGTTTTATAATAGTTCTATAACTAATATGTATAGAATCGTTAGAAAATAAATTATTACTACTTGAGCTCTGTAATAGATATATCGCGAATCTTAAAAGGAAGTAATAAAACCATTATAAAACAGTTGTATAATTATATGTAAGAACGAAATACCGCCAAAGTTAACAGAGAGCTAATTAGTTATAAATAGTACTATGAGAAAAAAAGTCGCGTTTATTATTCTTAGTCACGAGGAAAATTTATTTATAGATTCAAATTTCATTAACATATTCTGTACAAAGTAGACTGGCATATAATTTAAACACTTCAAGCAAGGATTCAATAATTGCAACGAAATTAAACCACTGATTTTATTGCTTACAATATTAGTCACTTAAACTACTTTTAACCATTATTAATCACTACTAGTCACTGTTCATTCACTGTTGTGTTCGGTTTCACTTCCCAATATTCTACTACATGCATTGGATCATCTTGGCCTTTATATGCCTGCAGATATACCTTCTAGCATAAGCCAGATGCTCCTCAGAATTCTCTAGTCTGCCTAATTCGTTTTCGTACTATTGACGCCATCTCTGGGGCGATTGCTGAACCACCTAGTGTGTGGCTTAGGCACCTGCTATGAGAGGGCATACTACAGATTTCTCTAAAGTGGATGTAAAGTTATCACAATATGTTTTTGGAACTGCAGAAGTCGATCGCTAATAAATGTTTAAGAAATTGACAATATTATTATTTGATCTGGAATTATATAAAGTAGAGTGAAAGACGATCATAAAACATCATGGTATCAAGATTTTTCGCTAATGTGACAGTTGATTGTAACGAATTTTGCTGCAAGATTGTTATGGGTTCTTATACTAAAACCGTGTATTAATTTGTCGATATCTAAATAAGAATCTCAAACGCTTCTAAACTGCATAAAAATAAATTCGCAAATAAAATAAAAGATATGAATCTAATTATATCAAAATGACAATAACATTCAAACTGTAACGATCACACTTCCCTGAGAGGCAGTTTAACGTGTTTGAAATGTTGCAGTAATGTTAAAAATGCAACTGGATAATTGAGGGCATTGGGGGGTATATACGGTAATTGCAATTTTTTTATTTACTATACCTAATGAATTGCTTGTAACAGGTTGAATTATAGATCAGATATAGAGGAAATAGGCCCGTTTAACATACGCTGACATCATCTCACAATGCGGTAAAGCTATCTTATAATTCTTTATACTAACTGCAAATTGACATCTATTACATTTTACATGCTAGTAGTTGCTTATATAGTGTGATATTTTTACACAATAAAAACAACATAAATAATACATTTTATGATATCCTTTAGAACATTTTAACACCTAGGAGTATTTAGAGTGGAATCTGGAATGCAATCATATGAAATTAATTCAACAATGGCCGTGCTTCGTACTTTCATGAAATTAATGTATTCTGCATTCAAATGAACCTTTACAAGCCTTGATTTCTCAAAATAAACTATAATTATGTTAAGGAATTAATATGCGCCGCTAAATAAAAATTTATTAAACTGTCTAGACCACTTGTCTTGATGTAATCTATTTACCTGTTAAGCAAGGGGCACGTATGACATGCATTTCCCTGATTTAAGTGCGCCTAAAAATTGAAAGTAGCAACAGTCTAATTAAAGTAATTAAAAAAAACTGGCATAAATGGTTACTATATATATATTTTTTTAGAACAACCTAGAAGGACCGGTAACCAATTTTTGTTTCCACTTAAAGAAAGATCAGGTTTTCTCGTGATAATATAATCGGTATTTAACATCAGCAGGCGTCCTCTGTATCTACCCTAGTGGCATTCAATGTCCAATGGATAATCCAAATCAGGCCCTAAATCGATGGTTTCCGTTCCAAATACTCCGTTGTCTACACATCTAAGAACCTCGCATCGCACCAGTGACCGTCTTTTAAAAAAAATTATAAGCTAGTGGAAAAGTTACTCTGACAAATATTTTTCATACGTAATGTACTAAGTAATAGTTCTGACGTTCCAGTTCTTAACTGTCAAGTTTCTTACGGGAGCACCAAGAGTTGAAAATAAGCCACGAGAAGTTTTTGGATTGAAGACACAAGAGGAGAAACTCAGGAAAGCCAGCTGGATTCTTGAATAGAGTCTTCAATGCTGCAACACCGACCATTGTAGATTAGGTACAGATAGATTGCTTCCTACCGATTTTTATCATTCTGGAAGATAACTTGGTATAAAAATTGCCCAGAGGGCCAAAACAAAATATCCACCTGGCTCAAATCAACAGCTGAATCTTTAGAACTTGTCACAGAAGCTCTTAAAATTTCAACTTTACTTTATCCAATCGATAGGACAAAATAAATAAATGTATCTTTGATTCCCTTGTTATTAATTCTCTCGGATCCAGACCTGTAAATGTACTTTCTGAGCATGTTTCTCGTCACCCAATAGCACCCTTGTAACAATTTATCACTGTCGTAAAGTAAAAAGGATTTACGCTTGCAGTTACAGAAAAATAATTTAAACATGATCGCTTTGAATTCAAGAAAACTGCTATAAGAAAGTTATTTGTATTAAAGAAGTATTACATTTATAACTGCCCACCTTATACACAAATACACACAGCTAAGCTAGAATGAGAAACTATTCTTATAAATCATTATGCACCAGGAGAATTAAAATTTAAATATGTTATATTTCTATTCTTAAACAATTAGGCTCTAACAAGCTACTATATAATAAGTCCAATGTTTTTTTATACAAGTATCAAGTGTTGAAATAATTACATGAAACGCCTACTGTTGGAGATTTCCGGGTACGTCTAATAAGTTATATTAGAAGCATTTCAGACAGTGCCGTGCCACTACTTTGCTGGGTTCTACATTTTAACAAGAAGTAATTAGTAGATCTTGCATTCCAAGGGTTTATCGTCAAAGATATTTTTACCCATAATCATTGTTTGTCCTTCCAGCACAGATTTTCTGTTTCAGCTACTTGAAAAATATTTTCCATTATCCTCACAGTGAAATTCCACCACTTTTGTAGTATATCAAAAAAGAAATGAAGCAAATGAATCCTAATCAAATGTAATTTATAAACAAATTACAATTATAATAGGTATAATTGCATATTTGATTCTGTCGATGGTGTTTAAAGGATATCATAAAATGTATTATTAATGTTGTTTTTATTATGCCAAGAAAAAATATCACACTATATACAGCAACTACTAGTATGTAAAATGTAATAGATGTCAATTTGTAGCTGGGATAAAAATTTATAAGGTAGCTTTACTGCATTGTCATATAATGTCAGCTTATATTAAACGGGTCTATTTCCTTTATCAGATCTATCATTCAACGTATTATAGTCAATTCATTGTAGTAAATAAAAAATTGCAACTACCGTGTATACCCCTCACTGCACTGCACTCTACACACTATAAGTGGTGGTTCAGCAGTCGTCCCAGAGATGGCATCAACGGTACGAAAGCGAATTAGGAAGACTAGAGAATTCTGAGGAGCAACTAGATTATGCTAGAAGGTATATCTGCAGGTATATAAAGGCCAAGATGGTCCACTGCAGGCAGTGTTTACTAATGGGTGTCAACACGTAACAATATTTTAAATTATATGCCAGTCTATTTTATCCAAAATATGTTAATGAAATTTGAATTTATAAGTCAATTTTCCTCGTAACTGAGAATATCAAAAGCCATTTTTTTTCTCAAAACTTTGGAGAAAGTTCTCTTGTTATAGTTATAACGTTATAGTCGGTATTCTGTTCTTAAACCAATTATAGAACTATTTTATAAAGGTTTTATTATCACTTTTTAAATATTCCCGATATAACTATTACAGAGCTCAAGCAGTAGTACCTATATGTATTATTAATTTATTTTCTAATGATTACATATATATTTATTATACAACTATTATAAAACCTATAGGTTGTTGTATTACCAAATGTTTTAACGTTTTACAATAAACAGTTAGGCTTATGCAATCAACAGTTTTGATAGGAATTGTTATGCAGACATTTTATTAAGGTGTTATAATGAAACCTAGCAGAGACATTAAAAGTCTTTTATAGACAACTAGAAAAATTTATAGGTGCATAACAACTATATAACGAACTGAATTATCCTATAGGAAAACCTTGGTTGATTTTATACAGCTTGAAATTATATAATCATTGTATTTGTGAGCTAGTGTTATTATACATGCATAAGAACGGTGTTGCCATATAATAATTTTATAAAGAGTTTAATAGTTCTATAAAATTTTCTGTCAAGTCTTTTTACAACCAAATGTATGAGTATAAAACAGAACATAATTATGCAAGTAAAACAACTATAAAACAAATAGTTCTATAAAAGTTATTTATTTGCATAAGAAAATTGTTGATAGCTTCTTGTTCGATTTACAAATTCCGACTGAGATAACATAAAATAGTGATTAATTGGGGAAAAAATGAAGCGAAGAAACGTAAAGTATGTTTATAAAAATTAACGTTCAACAAAATTAAACAGCTTTATCGCCTTATAACGGATACTTAATAAACTGAACCATTGTTTAAAGTAACTCACAACTAGCCTTGATGGATCTATAAAAACCTGTGTATAACAACTAAATAACGATCTTGTACTATAGGAAAAACCATGGTAGATTTTATATAACTAAATTAACTTGCAGCTGTATAATAACTGTGTAGCTATATAATGGTTTTATAACTTTCTAACAAGTTTTATAAAATTATGTGTACAGCACTGTAACAACTATTATAAAACAAATAGTTCTATAAGAGATATTTTTTGCACAGTCTATAAAATTACCTGCTACAGTCTTTTTATAACTAAAGATGCAACAGAATATAATTAGATAACTAGAACAGCAATTATAAAGTAAACGGTTCTGCAAAAATTGTTTTTGCAAATGAAAATTGTAATATCATCAACAATTACAGCTAGGCTCATTCGTGAATTTAAAAAAGGAGAAATATTCAACGTAACAGATCCTTGTCAGAATTGGTGGAAACTGATAAGATATATCGATCTGCATAGTCCTATAGGAGGCAGCGTGGTAGATTTTATATAACCAAAATAATTTGCATCTATATAATAACTGCATTACGAACCAAATTGTTATTGTGCAAATTGTGCATGCGTAAGAGCTGTGTATGTATATAATGGTTTTATAACGAGTTAAATAGTTCTATAAAATTATTTGCTGGGCAGAACCATTAACGTGCTCACAACGCAGGCACAAGGAAGTTTTAGTTTTAAATCCCTTTCGACCACATTCGTCATAATTAGGTATGTTTTTATTTTCAGAAGGATATTTTAAATTCTTTCCCTCCATGTTAAGTTAAATTGTGACAATGTCAGCTTTGGGTTCAGATGAGCCGTATTTTTCCGGTTCTCTAAGTCTGTATGAAAAATCGAATAGACAAAGGAAAAATGTAAGTCAGTAAATAAGAATTGAACACGAAACATCATTGCCTCGCCAGTGCCTTTTGAACGTCACGTATAATAAATATATTGACATCAAACATAACGAGCGCCAACTTCCAACTCGCATATCAACTGATCTTATATATCAAGCATTTTAATACCGCCGTAATATATTTTATTGCCGGTATATTTTTTAGATGAACTGTGTGGTACTGGATTTATGTACCTTTTGTAAAGAAACCTAACTGAGTATACAATAACTGGCTAAACCTACGTTGTAATAATTAATAATCAATACGATGCTATACAACATATGCCAACAAATACGTTTCTGCCATATTTTAATATCCAGAAAATATTCCATCATATCCTAAACGGTGTTGGTGTTATCTCGCTATCTGTGTAGGTTTCTTTGGTTCTACTATACATTAATATAAATCTTAAAGTTTATGTTCTCTCTACCAATCATCCCTGACAAATGAAAATGTCGACCGTCTTCAACAATAATGTTCAGTCTGTTCGAAATCAATTCATTTATAGTTTCCTAGAAGCGGGTTATAAACCAATATAAAACACGAGCGTCAAATTTTATAGAACGGTGCACTTCTCATGCACATATAAATGAATATTTAAGAAACACGTTTTCTTAATTTACGAGAGGGCACATAATTAGAAATATATATCTATCCGTGGTTGTTATTTACATGCTTGTCCATAAATTCACCAGTATGAGAAGAAGAGAAATAATGAGCAGTCGACATAGAATTGCCCCAAATAAGTTTAGAATCTCTAGAGTTCAGGCCATTTTACGAATTTGTGTAAACTAACGTCCAAATCGCTATCCAGGGATTTTATAATTTACATTATTTTATCGTATTAAGTTCAAAAAAATGCAATACTGCTCTGATTTCTCTTGTTGCTTTCGAAGACCTTGACCAAAGCCCTTTTACAACCACAGCTGAATTTCATTCCCGTGAAGAATAAATATTTGAAGTAATTTTTACGATATACTTAAAGCAGATTGACATTATCGCCGGCTTAAAAACTTCACAATTGGCTTCAGTCATTAATTTTCGAGTAGTAGTGAACTGAACAAATCTGCGGATGTCAGCCCGTTTCTATTGTTTAAGTAATATCTCACTTATTGAACGTAGAAATGAGCCTTGTTTGTTATGCGTGTCGGTGGAATTTACAAAGTTTCACATCCATGAAATGTAATTCTTCTCAGATAATATGCTAATACTAATTGATTTTATCCAAACTTTCGTGGATATCGTTTCTCAATTCAGCTGTCGATTATATTGATCTTCCTCCAGTTACTTTCGGACCTTTAATTGTTTCCCCAGTACGGTATAATTGGTTGGTCAAGAGCCACAAGGTCTCTTCAGGAATAAAGTGAATTGTTTTGCCATTGTTTTATAACTTCCATCTACAACCTTGGTGAGAAATAAAATATTTCTTCCTATGGACACCAGTTGGTTCCGATAGTAATATTCACGTTAGGTTTTTAAAATCAATTATTTTGAAACAAAATTTGCTACATCAAGAACCTTATCCTTACTTACTATAAGCTTCAACAGTTGTAGCCTGTCTCCCATATTACTTAATAAAATAATAGTAAAAATTCCAGCACCACAACCTTTATTAATGATAGTTCTTATAAAATATAAATAAACGTAGACACCTATTAATGTAAATCAAACGCACCTTCTATATATTTCAGTAGGGCCTATAATAAGATGAATTAATGATATATGCCGACACGTATAATTTAAATCTCGCACCAATAACCAACACAAACATTTAAATAAAAAAAGATGAGTTACTTCACAAAGGCAATAATTTATTTAGCAAACATGTAGTCCAACAATGCGGGCCACAAAACAAATATCTGCACGGCGGACCACTTTATAAAGTTGCCTCATAGCAAATAAAAATCTAAAAGGACACTTTATATAGCTATTTACAATAATTTCTCGAGACGTTCCACATATGCAACTCTCTGATAATGTATTATATCCGTATTACCGTTTATAGAGCTCCAAAACATAAAATTAAGCGAAGTTTGTATGTGGTGTCTGTTTCTGATAAACTTTTGGGTATAAGTTTGCGACAATGCAGGAGCCACTTCAAGAGGGAATATTAATTATTTTGCGTCATAGCTTTTTTCTTAAACAATATATGGTCAAAAATTTGCAAACCTACATAAGTTTAACTATAAAAATATTGCATTTATCAGTTTTTATTTAGAAATGCCAATTGTTTGAAAAACCTGGAAATGGGCATACCACTAACATTATTAATGAATAGTTAACAAACAAAATGAGCACAAATTTTTCTACTATAAATATTAGTCGATTGCAGCAGCGTCTTAGCTTTGATCAAGAAATCTACCCCAAAAAACGTACTTTCTCACGTCTCTCCCTATATATCTTTTTGGTTGTAAAATCAATTAAAGTAAACTATATACCAAGATAAATAAGCTGAAATTCATGATTCTACAATAAACAGTTTCAATGATACAGAGTGTCAAAGTTAGGTTTGCAAAATATGAAAATACTAATTTTTTCCCTTTATGTCCATTGTTCTATTATATCTCAACCTCCATACCTGGGATGGAACTTGGAATTATAACTAACATTATTAAGGGCTTTTTGACAAATAAAATGAGTACTATCCCATTTTTCTTAGACAGATATTGATTTGATCAAGAAATCGACACATACTGACACATTTGAAAGCACCTCTGTAAAATGGCTATTTTTGATCCGATTTTGATCAACTTTTTTTAGATTGTTGCTCATGAAAAACTGCATTTTATGGCAAATCGATAGATTTCTATAAAAAAAATCAAGGCCTACTTTGCAAATTTTTTGGAGCGAAAATTTAAGAAATCGTATCAGCGATTTTTTACATGAAAACTAAGTACACCACTGTATTCAATGGCCCCTAATATAGGTCTGTACCAAATTTAATCCAAAAGTCAGACCAAAAATAGTCAATTTACAGAGGTGATCTGCTTTCAAATGGGTCACACTGTATATCCCAAAAATAGTATATTTTACAACTAGAGATGAAAATAGCGTTTTTTTCGGAAAATTCTTACGAGCGAAAAAAACGTATTTCATCTCGAGTAGGAAATGCTATTTTTTTCTGCAATATTACAATAAAATATTGGATTAAAATTTACAAAATTGTATTTATTATAAAGTCACTTGAAAAATACATATAAAATGCTATTAAATTATAAACTAACTGTAAGTAAATACCTCAGCCCCACATGGGATAGATTTTCTATTTTTTCGTACATTTTGTGCTTCTTTATTTCGTACAAGGCCTAAGAATTGGAAATGCTACTAAGCAAGAGTAAACCATTATTTTCTTTATTATTAATAAATATACTTTTATGTTTTACGGCCTATTATTGATTTTTATTATGTTTACACCTTAAGGGTAAGGAGTAAATAAAGTTTGTAATTACTAGCAAACGATTAATTATCAATTAAATGATGGCAATAAATAAAGGTCCTACATCTTTAACTTGGCGCCACATGTTTTACATATCAAGGTAACTGAACATGTTGTAGTATCTGAACATCACGCATTCTACTAAAACATTCATATTTGCCCTGAACCTTGTTGAAAATCTGTTACAGGATTATATCTACATTTACTTAACATAATCGAAAGGTACCATTCATCGTAAAATATAATTAAGAGTTGAGTTTATTGTATCATCTTCGCAAAAGAGGATATCAATAAAAAAATTATAGTTTAAAAAAACTAAAAAAACACGCTTTAAAGGGAAACTAATTTTTTTTGATATTTTTGAAATCAAATTTTTTTCAAAATTTTTCAATTAAATTTTTTTTAATTTTCATTTCAAAATTTCTACAAAATTTTTGAAATCGAATTTTTTACAAAATTTTTTTGACATTTTTCAATTCAATTTTTTTTCGATATTTTTCATTTCAAATTTCTTTTTCTATGTCGATAAAGAAGGATATCATTTTGTAGATGGCATAATATGCTTAACCTGTAAAATTATTTTTATTTTATCCTGATGGTCCTGGTAAGGACATTAGGACAAAGTTATAAAATTATTGTATTGTCATCGATCCTTGATAAGTGTGCAAAGTTTCAGTTTACTCTGACGTTTTGAAGTGGGTGAAAATCTCGTTGAAAGATTCCGTTACATACAAACAAACTTACATACAAACATACAGGTGAAGCTAAAATAAAAGCGTGTTAAAAACAGAACAAACTAACTACAAAATTTTCAGTTACCAACTTTAGCATGTCAAAAATTTATGTTATCAAACCCAAGAGGGAAATATATTACCCATCCGGAAAATTATTTTCTCAGTAATTTATTTTTGATTGAATATTCAGTTTTCTTATCGAAAGTTTCATGCCTTTTGTTCACACATACTTAAATTTTTCATTAAGTTCTAAATATTTCTCCACTACTCGAGTACAAATGATAATGTGACAGGGACTACTAAGTATATCATTGTTGTATGCAGTAAATGAGAGTGGCCCCAGATTATTCCTTTGTGGCACGAAAAGATACCTATACGCTTGCTTTACCTTCTGTTTTTCCCATTAGTTGTTTTTCGTTGAACAAGATTTTTTATTTAACATTCGAATTTATTCAGCTTGCAAATTTATTTAAACAGCGTATTGATATTAGCAATTACGTCCTGTTATTTACGAGCAAAAAACCCATATTTCTTGGTGAGGCTCATTGGGTGATATTTCTAGTGTTTATAAATTATTAACCCCTTTGGAGCAAAGCTCGGTAGCCTGTGAAATTGTTTGAGAACAATGTTTAAATTAATGCAATACGGTAAAGTAACAAATTGAGCAGGTATTAAATTTGTCTTGTTGAATTATGAGATAATTCGACGTAGCTCTGGGTATCGTGACCATAACTGGAATACAAATCTGAAATATTATTTATTAACGGGCGTGAAAATACTTGGTTTGATGCGTGCTAGTGTATTAATTTCATGTAAATGAAAATTGAGGTGTCACAAAATGTGTAAAACAACATTTTTGTCTTGTGGCTATACTCTAAAAGGAAAGGTCATGAGCTTAATATAACTGCTTCAGATACCAAGATACCGCCAAAGATCAGCCTCGGGGCGTAAAAATGCAAATTTTACAACTACATGTGAAGTGCAATTTTATTTTTAACTTTAATGCCAAAAACAATTCCTTCAAAAGGTGTATTACGTGTTAGTTATACGTACTTACATTGCATGTCGCGCGGTTAGCAGGAAAATTATAGGATAATATTCAACGCGAAAAATATTAATACGTACTGACAAAAATAACGAGATACTTGAATTCAGCACTCAAATAAATTAAATAAGTAACCAAACAGTTAATGCTTTTATGGAAAATGGTAAATTTCGAACGATGAAACATTCTCCACCTCCACCTACAGGAAATAGGCATTTCCAACTACGCCCTTTCCTTTCTACTCAGTAACACGGACTACATGATGAATATCAACACTGAAACCAGGGCTAAAATAGTGTACAAAGATTGTCAGTGTGCTAACATTGTCACGTACGTTCGACGACGTTACCTCCACAATGTTTCAAACCACACTCTTGTCCGAGATCTATCTAACCCAACTTTGACGCTCTGTATCGCCGAAACTGTTCATTGTAGGATCATGAAATCAAGCCTGTTACGAGGCCTGTTATGCACTGAAACTATTTAATAGTAAATATACACAATCATAATAATAGGTATCTTTCGCAAATCCACACCACACTAGCTTCTAGCCGTTCACTAAAACATCGACCACGAACTGGCGGGAATAACCATACGCGGTTTTCATATTCAGGAGAATCTAAATAGAAAACTAGCTCGTGTATGGTAACGTCCGGCTCTCGATCACCATCGTTTGTTTGCATTCTTTCGCGCTATTTTTTGTTAACGCACACCTGCTGAAAACTAGGTCAGCGTCAGTAGCTAGTAAAGGAGCAATAATGTTCAGCGACTCTAACAGCTAAGTGGCCTCTCTCTCTTGGATTGTTAATGAAAAGTGAAAATTTAAATGTAATTGATGGGTTTGATATCATCTAAGCTTTAATGAAAATGGCAACACTGCCGACCAGTAAACAGCGGACTAAAGTAAATAAATTCCGCTAATATCCATGTTTGCACCTCCCCGGTGTCCATCTATCGTCAGGTGCATGGTGAAAATTGTAATTGTTTTCGTTTCCAAGCTGAAGGTTTTATTATTCATTTAAAACTAAATGATTACATATGTTCATATGTAGCGTATAAGGTGGTAGTAAAAATTTAAGGAATGCTATAAAATTAATTTTACTACTTATGGTACCTTGTGCACATCCCTATATAAATTAAATCTTTACAATATTGTAATTAATTTTACTCAAAACGTCCTGTTCGTTTTTAAGTGTTCTATCCTGCTTGGAACATATTTCCGTTAGTCAGTAGAAAATACCAACCACCCAATAAAATGTCTAATGTGCGTCTCATAAAAATATATATTAAACCGTTTTGTGATAAAATTCTACACCTAGGCACAAAAGTAGGATAAACATAAATGTGACAGGTCTATTAACCCATCAGGGGGTATCACACACGATATATTATATCAAGCTGCGTTTACAGAATTTTCGCTAAGTCGCAGCTTGTGTGAAATGATAAACCATTCCGCATAGATATAAAATCAACTTACGCCCAGCTAGATAACAGTTTATTTTTTGTTGCTTGTCTATTTGCATACAAGATATTTTTGTCTTAAGTTAGAAGTTAGAATTTGGCATTGCCTATATTGAATTTTAAGGGAATAATCAATCAAGCAAAATCTGAACTATTGGCGTAGTGGGCTAAGCGAGTTGTGGTGAGTATGCTTGGGCACACTGTCTATCGTGGACTGGGTTCGATACCCAACTCCGACACTACTGGAGTATATGCATAAATGAATTAAAAAAAAAAACTAAATGAAATCGCATTTTGAGCTTTTGAAGGCTTGCCGGGGCGGTTAGGATTTTAAAAATAAACATATTTTGTTTCAAAAGCGAAATACATTTGTATTATTCAGACATGCACATAAATTAAGTTGCTGAAAACTACTTTATTTTTTTAAGCGAGTTATAATAGAACTAATTAAAATTAGAACGACGACTTCATCAATCAATTAATTAACAGTTTCGTAAGTTTATGGGAAAGAGTCATTAATAAATAAGAAAAAATTCTTCCGGTAAGATAAATTTAACATGCTGCTTTTTACAACTGAGACATTTTTAAAATAAAATCTATTTTTGTGAAGATTTAGTGTCCAAGACAATCTGGCACTAATGCATCAGAATGGATTCTGAACTATTATAGTCGTGTAGGTAGATCCGAGTTCATTTATTTTCATCGATTTTTGTCAATTTACCATCATATTCAGAAATCATTATAGGATTAACAACTAAACGATTTAAACACCGACAGGCCATCTGAAACCTTAGACGAGTTATTTTTATTAGGATTGACAAATTAATTTACAGTAGAAAATATATAGCACCCGCTCACGCAAGGCCCAAATGTGTGTTAATATCATTAAATGCGCTCGAAGACAGATGTCAAAATTATGCATCCGACTTACTTAAAGACAAATCACCTTATGGTTTCTTGCAATATTTTTACTTAAATGCTTTATAGACAAGATAATTTATAAAAGAATATATAAGTTAGACTTAAAGATCATCAAGTAAACTGAATTAAAAATGGAAAAATAATAGTGAATATAAATTTTTAATGGTACTTACTACGACAAGAACACATCTAGGTAATTCATATTTTTTCTTAAGGCAATGTCAACAAAAATTACCCGCAAAATATTTGTTCTAGCCAGGACAATGTATAAATATTTATATAATTTTAGAGTGCTATACTTGAAGTAAAATTTCTTGTCCAAATTACTGAAAAGAAAATTTTTAAATTAGAAACAACATGAAAATAAAAGAAACCCACATAAAGTACGTATGGTCTTGATAAATTATATAGAACATTTTTCTCATGGTAATATATACACCAATAATTATTCTAATGGCTTGCTGAGAAAGTTTGCCATACTTAAACCACAGTGTACTCAGTGTAAACTAGCTGATAAGGTATATTAAGTGTTAAAATAATTATAAAACTAATAAAGTTTCTTTACAATATGTTTATTATAATTATTTTAATATAGCGTTTGCTGGTCGGTGCATTTAAAGATTGTTGATATATTTAATATTAGTTTAAAATATAATATAAAGCATATGCGTTTTTAAAAATGCGGCCGCTAATGTTGACTCTTTTGATAACCGTGTAAAAGTACATCTTATTTTTTTGTGTGATAATAATTGAAATCAAATCTGCCCGCACAAGGTGCTAAAATATCCTTTTCTGGAATTCATTTTTCTGAGATTATTTCACATTATTTTAATTACCCCAGCCCAGGGATCTAGTGACGAAAAATAGAACAAGTAGATTTTAAAACAATATTTCTTCTAATTAAAATTTATTATAATTATGTAAAATTTTAATCACTATGCCAATGCAGTTAAAATAGTCCGGTCGTATTAGATTATTATAAACAAGAGACGCGTCGAGGTTTTTCCAAATATTTCGAAAAACAAGTGTAACGACTTATACGTAAGTTTTTACAGAACATAAAATTATCCATAAAAATGAATCTGGAGTATTTTTCTCTGTTTCACTGTCCGTTTTTTCGTGTTAGAATTCTTTCATATTTGCAACTTTGATGCTGTATATCGCCAAAACTGATTGCTGTAGGATCATGAATTCAAGCCTGTCTGACTCGTTATATAGTCTAGTTTAATTAATCCTACGTGCATTATTGTCGAATAACGCGACAAAAAGATATTACAGGGAGAGACAGAGGAAACCGAGGAGGAAACACATCTCGAGATCTTGCGAACCCAACTTTGACACTCTGTATCACCAAAACCATACATTAGAAGATCATGATTTCAAGCTTATTTATCTCGCTATATAGTCTACTTTAATTCATCCCATCTCTTGAAAACTTGCAAACCCAAATTTGACGCTCTGTATCATCAAAACCATACATTGCAGAATCATGATTTTAAGCTTATTTATCTCGTTATATATTCTACTTTAATTCGTCCTGCATGCATTATTGTCGATCGACGCGAGAAAAAGATATTACAGGGAGAGACACGAAGGAACCACGTCTTGAGTTATTGCAAACCCACAACTGACGCTCTGAGCGTATCACCAAAACTATACATTGCAGGATCGTGAATTTAATCTTATTTTTCTCGTTATCTAGTCTACTTTAATCAATCCTACATGCATTCTTATCACCTGATGTGACATAAAGATATTATAGGGAGAGACGTGAGAAAATCCTTTTTTTTTGGCATTTCTGTCGATTTCTTGATCAACATCAAGAGGTATCTCGACCAGTATTTATCGTAGACAGTGCTCGTTTTATTTGTTAAAGACTCCTTATATGTGCCCAAAAATCGAGTTTTAATAGAACTGTCTCTGGAACCGATACTGCGGAAAAATAAAAGAAGTAGATTTAAAAAAATCTTTATTTAAGACAAATCTGATCGTATTAATTTACAACTAACAACGATTTTTGTAACATATATTAAATTAATTGTTTATTCTATACGGCTTGGCCTACAGTATGACCGGTTGTGCGTCCTATTAAAAAATCTGGTTGTTTTAATAAACGATTTTGAACACCTAATGCCTTAAAAAATACTGTGTAAATACTGATTAAGTGTCTATATTTAGATTTTTAATAGCAAAATCACTCCCCTTTGGACTTTAATAATAAGCTTAGTCTTGCTCCAATTAACTAGTTATGATGATGATATGATGCAAAATAGTCTTAACCTAACAGAGAATTAACTTAACACTATTCGTCTTTAACTTATGCGTTTAACGTAAAAGTGTTTTAATTGCTATATTTTCTAGTGCTTTGCATAAACTAGAATTTTATTTATATTTCGACGTACGTAAAAGGGGACAGTCACATCGCTTAATGTTAATTACCTGACGTATAATAAAATAGAACATTAAATATGCTTTGTTTGGTGGTGTTTTATATTTTAGAAGAACCATGTTTAGTTGAACTGTATAATTTGTAAACAACTGCGTTACCTCTAGTAGCGGCACTAACTCTATCCAAATTATTTAGAGTAACTGGAACTGGACTTAGCGTAAGGACCAAGTCGACGTTCTGTATCCTTTGCGAGAGCCTTCGTCCTATAAAGATAGCTGTATATTTGGGCCTTAATGGTTGTCGGCACTTAACACCTTCACCGTCGTTTAGAGTTTTTAAAATTCGCACTTCCTTGTTCTTCGCCAGACCTAACAAGTTTTTAAAATATCGTCTGACGATGACATTAACTTGTATAGTATTATTTAATATAACAATATCACTAGTAACTTTCCCGGTGAATACAAAATGTGCGTTTTTAATTTTTTCATAAAAAAGCTCGTTGTTTTTTATTGTCTGTTCATCGTACTTGCATCTGGGTAAATAGCCACGATTTAATAAAATCTGGCGACGCGATAGCGAGCTCTTAGCAGATGCTAAAGATAAGCTCGTCAGAAATATCATAAAAAAAATATGCCGGGGCATTTTCATGACCGAACAGCACGTGGAATAGGGCTCTATTAGGGGCACTGCTATAGAGGTAAAAGAGCGAACAGGCGCGTGGAGAGCCGCGGCATGACTGTTGAATCTATCGTACTATACATGCAAGGTACCGTCCTGCCAAGGATAGGTTAGTACCTCTTAGGATTTCTATCATATTGGATGCTGATTGGTCATCTCGAACACAACCCACGTATCCAAATTATGCATTAATTGAACAGTTAATGTTTACACGGCATTTAGGTAAATAAATTTACATTGTTATTCGAGATTTCGAGAGGCATATATTATTATGAAATTGATAATCTGTAAGGTATATCTGAAACTACAGAAGCTACGCTTCGGTAATTTCAATTTTTCATCGGTCATGAAGCATTTTACGCAGTACCTCGTTATAAAAGTAATTGCAGCAGATTTTATATCTAACATAGCACTATATCACTATACTGGACCTGTTTATATCAGTTCTTTTAATATAGGTACTTCTACAGTGTTCGCACTTAAGAGTGAAACATCCTTATAAGTTTTTTAATTTTTATCTGATTTGAACCAAATTTCACTCAAAGATAGATCCCATTAGGATCAACTCATGGCCAAAAAACCATTCCCCCCTACTAATGCATAGCCACCTGTGATACTGAAAGAAACGGATAAAATTAGAAAAGCATATTAGGCATTTTATCGAAAATTTTGCCAATGAAAGTTGTTCTGAATTGCCTAAAAACCTTAAATCCAAAACCTCATCAAAATTTAAAAAATATTGATATTTTAATTGAAATAAAGTCCGAAAATATAATTTTACAGTAAGTATCACTTATCATTCGTATTTAGTATTTCTTTAGTTTTTTTTTCATAAAAAATAAAATATTACAATTCATTTAGTTAAGTTTAATTTTATTTTTAGGAACAAATTTTTCGTAAATTGGAAATAAATTACAAACGAGATAACAAACTTAAAAAAATTAAATTAAATACAACGAAAGGAAAGAAAAATTAAAATTAAATTGTTCTTACTACTTAGCAAAAACACATTAAATATTATGTTCTCAAACCTCCCTTGCTGATCTGACATCTATCGCCCACTAATCTTATTATTTTCACTTTTTTGGCAGTTGTAAGCAGTATTATTACAAACTAGAATCGCAATACACACAAAAAGCAGCTAAATAACTTACAAATTGCTTGACAACTAGGTGCCTGCCAGTTTGTGTTTTATTTTAAATAAAATTGTTACAGCAGACAGACAGACAGACAGAAATATAAATAATCTAACCCTCAAATATTATTTTGATTTTCAAAAAATATATTTTTTAATTTTATTTTTTAGTCATATAAGGCTGCTTGTTCGAAATTTTTCAAAATCAGTCTGTAGACACGTGTAAAATGTTATCTCTTTAAATTCTAAGAGTAATCACGATTTATTGTATATTGTATTGTAAGTATTGTATAAGTTCAACAATAGTTTTTTAACGAAAATTATATTTTTATTTTTAACCATATAGGTATAGAACATCCTATTATTTAATTAGATCCTTAAATTGTGAAGTAAATTATATGTATAATTTTTACCATCTCCTTGAAATGAAAAAGATCTTTTGATAATAGATTTTCTACAATATCAAAATATATTTAATGAGGATAAAAAAACGTCAGAAATTTGCTGAAATGCGTAAAAACACCTTTTGGACTTGTCAAACTGTGGTTTCTTCCACTCGACTCATCTTGTACTTGTCTATAAATTTTTTGAGAATTTTTTGATACAATTTTTTCTCACTGTTGAGAGGAATTAACTTAAATTTGAAAATAAGTAATATTCAGGAGGCTTTATATTCCCAACGAAACCAGATTTCGAACTGCGATTTACGCCATTCGATTCGCCATATTTTACTCTGCCTCAGTGAATTTTTTAAGAATTTTGGGAGACAAATCTTTCTGGTCCCAATTTTCATATGCGACGACGCACAATGGGACAAAAGTGACTTTTTTTGTTCAAATCAGTCTGCAGGTCTTAATTGCTTATTCAAAGAAGTCAGAAATCCATAGAGGTAAACATTTAATAAAATAAAATAGTAAAAGTAAATTTTACTATTTACGTCAAAATGTGAGTCTGTATCCTCTAAACAACGTCTTAAAAAGACATAAAACTCTTTACAGAGCTTATTTGCAAATTCTACATTTAACTGATGAAAATCGCAAGTACTACGAATGTAGAAAGCAAATAATTTAATATTGCAATAAGCCCCACCAGATGGATTAATCCAAAAGGACTCCTCTGTTATCAGGCAGCGCACGTCGCCATCCCATGGACCGGTTTCTGGCTTATTAGCCTTCTTCAGCATGGCTTCACCAAAGGGCCACACGGTCCACATTTGCATCTCACCGACTTCATGTCGATCGAGATTATTAAGAACTGGACTTTTACAAAAAAGATATGAGCAAAACTCAAAAAGTGTTTTGAAGCAGACACATAAAACAAACAAATTTTATAAAATTCTAATATACAGAGTGTTTGATTAACGCTGTGCACAGGCTAAAAATTGATGAAAAAACAGGCATTTGTTTAACACCCTGTATAAGTATTTTTTTGTAACTGTATCGTAAAGTTAAATAGGTACGATGAAAGCCAATTAAATTTCCATTGAAATGCTAAAAACCCAGCACAAATCCACACATTTTTGACAGTTTTGCAAATTTTGACAAGTATATCTTCCCTCACCTACCAAGTGTCCGCGTTATGATTTCCTGTTTGTGTAGGCCTCAAACAAGAACTTTATGCAAAAAAACCCAATGGCGAAAATATTTCGACCCCAAATCCTATTTCGGCCGGACTAGTCTGATAGCATAAATGTTGGCTTGCATTTCGTTAACTATTTATTCTAAAACTTTTAAAATATACGTTTTAAAGAAATCTTGTTCTAATCCTCGCGACTTCTTTTGATGAAGTGTTTTTGTTGCAAAATTTTTATACGGTTTTTGGCAAGTTTTAAAATTACACTAGTTGCAAAGTTTGCAATTGGATAGGTAGTTGAAGAAAAAATATTAACCGAATTTATTGGGTCTGATTTATCTCCTTGGCTTTAATGAACCAATTCAACAAATAAAGCGATGGAGCAACCTGTGAATGGAAGCCTAATACCGTTTTAATTAGGTAATATTAACGCCGATAAAATAGATCAACGCAAACGATAAAATGGTGTATTTACACTTCTAACATAAAAATTAACGGTTTCTAAATTATATATAATTTAAAAATGATTTATTTTCATCTCGAGCGCATGTTCTCGTACTCTAATTATAATCAACTTGACCAACTGAAATAATTCAGAAAAATAACTTATTCCGGTTTTTCCATGTATATGCCTTAACGTCATGTAAATTAGTCGTGTTAATTCAAATTCATGCTGATTTGAGTGACAGGTATGTAGCTACGCTGTTTCAAATAATAATACAACGACAATATTATCAATCTCCACTCCTGCTACAATAGTCAACTTAATATAGCTACCGTGTGCCAAGTTAAAATATTTATTATTTGCTATGCAAATATAAGATACAACAAATTTTCCTGTACTACTTATAATACCATTTAATATATTTTCGCAGCAGTACCAGGATTGTTGTTTGACGTTGTTAAATGCATATAATATCGCAGCAACAACCCTATCTTGACTTTGAATTGCACAATCTGCGTGAAATATGCTAATTTAACAATTTTATTTTCTATTAGTTATATCCTAACTTATTTTAATGTATTATTCTAAATAAACATTTGCTACTGACTGATGGGATTAATGAACTCACCTTTGAAAAAATAGGAAAAGGCTTGCGAAATGAAAATACTGAAAATTATACCTAATAATTTGAAAACAGTCGACGACAACACTATTATATTTTCTTTAATTTCCCCCCAGGTCAATGCATTGGGATATCTCCTTGGGCGAGTAGTAAATTTTGCGCGATAATAGGTATTGGTACCATTGCATGTTCTCGTTATAGAATAGACAGCCCACAAAATGCCCTAGCCCTGGCAGCTATAAATTAAGACATACTTCCTGAAAGCCTCTGAGCTAGTTATATTTATATTATAAATAATATCTGACGAATTATTTCAAAATAGAAACAACGTAAACGTGGTAGTGCCAACAAAGAAAAGTTACAGTGAATTGACAGGTTGTTACAAATTACACATTTCCATGTTTGACAAGGTATTTATTCAACTACACGCAGTTCAGTATCAAGTCCCATATACAGCCAGGTTTCGCTACTACGTTGCGCCGGGTTCAGAGTTCAGTGCATATTTACATAATGCCCATAACTATTATTTTATTATAATGGTTTATTCAATTTGACTGATTGAATGGTTTTACTGTGCGTTTGATACTTATCCATATTCAGCGGCAGTTTATGCTGCCCAACTAGCATAATCGCTCTAATTTCAACTAAATTGCTACATAATTATTTTTAGTGATGAACAAGTTATCATTGGTGTTCTAATAAAGTACTGTTTTAATCTAATTGACTTTGTGTAACAATTTGACGATTTAAAGCAATCTGACAATGTTTTTACACGATTATAGAACCACTAGTTTTATTATTCCCTTCTAAAGATTCCAGATATATCCATTACAGAACTTTAAGCGAATGCGAAATTTTTTTCTTTATAATAACACAACTGTTGCTTATAAAACTATTATAAAACTTATCTTTAATGCTGCATTTGTAACGCTATTGTAACTAATTATGATACAGTTGGGTTTATGCGGTTAACATTTCCTGACTAGAGCCGTTATATAGACAATTATTAAGGTATTCTTATAGAATATCACAAAGGCTTAAAAAACTGTAATAAAACTAAGAGCTGTTGCAGAGTATCACCCGCCTCTGTTAATTTATGAAACTATTCAAGTAGGTGAGAAAAATTAAAATGTATTTATAGAACCAATGGTTTTATTATTTCTTTTTAAAAATTTCTGATGGATCTATTATCTTCAAGCGAGGCTTCAAGTAATTTCGAAATTGTTTACTTTATAATAATACAAATATTGCATATAGAGCTGTAATAAAACGTATCTTTAACATATTATCATGTGTTACAAGCGCTGCTGTAACTAATTATAGTACCGTTGAGTTGAGTTTTTGTGTTTAACACTTCTTGATTAAAGACTAAAGCCGTTATATAGACAGTTATTAAGGTATTCTTACAGATTATAACGGTGGCATTTAAAAACTTTAATAAAACTAAGAACTCCTTGTTACGGAGTACCTATTACCCGCGGCTGTAATATTTATGAAATTATTCAAGTGGGTGATAAAAATTGAAAAATAATTATAGAACCAATGGTTTTATTATTCTTAAAGAATCCTGTGTCTATTAGCTTCAAGTGATTACGAAATTGTTTATGTTATGTACAACTAATTATAAAATACAGCTGGGTTTGTGCGTTTAACACTTCTTGACCAGAGTCGTTACATGGACAATTATTAGGATATTCTTATAGAATATAATGGCGTTAAGAAACTTCAATACAACTAAAAGCTCCTTGTTGCGGAGTATCACCCGTTGCTGTAATATTTATGAAACTATTTATGTATGTGACTGAAATTGGAATATTTATAGAACCAAAGGTTTTATTATGTTCCTTTAAAGATTCCAGATGTATCTCTTAGCTTTAAGTAATTGCAAAATTGTTCACTTTGTAGTAACATAAATGTTGCTTATAAAACTGTTATAAAACGTTTTTTTAAACAAATGTTATGGTTTTATAATGGTTACTTAATGAAATGGCAGTCTTTAGACAACTTAAAGTACTGGTCGTTATTAATAACTACATCAAAATGTTTCTAAAAAATAACCCGCAATATCTCTTATAGATAGATAGCCTTATGGCTATATAATGGGCTTATAGCGAGCTAAGTAGTTTTATAAGACATAACTGAATTATTCTTGGAAGCTCTTGACTGACAGAAAAACAAGTGTAATGAAAATGGCGTATACCAAAAGTACGTTTAGAAAATTTAATAGTTTTCAAGACAAAGTTTAAGGTTTAAATCAGAAAACGGTATATCTATAACATACACCAACGGTTGTGAAATTACATAACCAAAACATTCCCATTTTGACATAAAGAGATAACAGAGTGGTAATCCATTTGAAACTAGCTAAAGTATTTATACTTAGTGTAATTAAATTGTACGCCAACTGTAATTAAGATGTACAACAATTGCCTCTTGAGACGTAAGTATTGAAGAATCATTAATTATTGGGCTTCAGTTTATATTAATCGAACGAGATTGATTTGAAAAATGATGTTTTAACTTTATTAATGAAGTATTAATGTCTGTTTTGTGTTTGATCTATTGCTCAGATGCTAGACATCGAACCGGAATTTTACACGATATGTAGTATGCATAGAGTATATATACAGGGTGATTAGAAAATAGAGTGTAATTGCGTCATGCTATTTCCCCAAAAATCCAAAATATTAAGTTGTCTAAGACTGGGAATTTACCGATTAGGGATGCCACTGTTTACACTGATGTGTTTGCCTACTGGTGTTTGTAAATTTTAATTTTTTTTAGCAGCGGTCATATTTTTTCTTTAGTCCAACTATATTGTAAAAATTTTCTAAGGTGGGGTAAAATCCTTTTCATACTCTGTTTCTAACCTTGTAAGTTGGAAACATTACGTCTCCCTCTGATTTACATGCAACCAAGGTATGCATATAAATTCCTCGCATTTTTAATACATATAATACAAATCCATTACTAGAGACACGTCTCGTAAACACTAACATGATCTTGGCATGCACTGTTATAAAATTATAATAATTATAATAATTAACTCTAATTAAGTCCTTAAGATCAAAATGTGATGTTAGTACCTATCTAACATCTCAAGTAGCTAACATGGCTGAATGACTTTTATGCTGAAAACATCCTGTTGGCTCAGTAATATATTGCACATTCACACATTATTAAGGATATTATTATAATTTTCTCTATATCCTAAGAAGTTAATATAACAATTTATTACAAGTTTTATGCTACGGATTCGAAACTGTTTCACGTTTAGAAACAAACGAAAATCAAGTGTAAAGTCAAGAATGTTCCTATTTTATGAAAGTTATATATTTGTGTTCTTAGAAAAAGAAATGTCAAATTTTATATTTTTTTACTCAGAGTTTAATATTGTTTACAGGTAAAAGAAAATCTGTTGGCTCGAGTGCATTTACTAGGAGGCGTGGACGTGGATTTATTTCGATGAAGCTGCATGGTGAGTTACGAGATCTAAGTCGTTGGTAGGCGTAGGCGTGGCTTTGTTCCACCAATGTCACGTGGTCTGCCATACGCTGTCACAGAGAGGCGTTGCTTCGTTCCTATGCTGTCACATGGTTAGACATGCATAGGTACTATTAATTTGGGTATGTGTGGGGCTCTGTTAGTTCTTTTCTCTATGAGTGTACAAGTTCGGCCTAACTTGTATGATAAATTTAAATAGAAATAAGTGTTTCTAAAATATTATTATCATATTTCAATGCGGCACGACTTGGTCGTCATGGCAGTAGACCTAAAATTTACAGAACCTACAAAATATATTAAGCCTTTAATTTAAAATGATTTACAGATGTTTTATTCGCATGGCTATTACCGTGGAATACAACCCATAAATACAGCAATTTTGAAACGCCTAATATTTAAATATACATAAAATAATGTTTTACTAGATTTTTGACAACTCACAAAACAATATAATTTGTAAAACACAATAGCTATTTATTTTCTGCGAGAACAAGTCAATTTGTAATGTTGAAATTGTCTAGAAACGTGGAAAGTTGATTTACAAGCATATATTAAAGTTAATGTAACGGACTGCATGTGTTACTCATATTCATTTCTAAAACAAAAATATGTATCTTCAGAAACGACTACCATAAATTCGAGTTTTAAGTATAGCTCATTCCACGTGGGCTTGAAAGGATTTAAATACAATTTGAATTTTCCTTTTCGCGTATTGTCTTACGATAATAAAATGTTCCACTTGAACATTGCACTCCAGTTCAACTGCTCATATATCCAAAAAACGGGCTCGATCTTTATGATTTTCGCGTCACTCGGTCTCTTACGTTTCTTGAATTTTCCTCTCTACGACAAAGAGTTGCTATAGGATAAACCAAATAAATGTGAATAATTTATCTTGTCCGTAAATTCGTCAAAATGAACAAAATTTTGAATTCTGAGTAAGCTAATAATTCTTGGTTTCCATAAAAATGTGGTATTTTGTTGCAATTTTCACAACATCGTCTAGGAGGGGATGGTCTTAAAAATGTATATTTTTGCTTCATGTCTTCACGTAAGTCAAGCTCCGAAGGTGCTCGCTCTTGAGTTTGATCCGGGCAAAACTTAGCATTGTTTAACATTTATTTGAACAATAATATATAATAAACAACACAGTTATTGTGGGCTCACTGATGGATGAATTATAACCAATACTTAACAGCGAAATATTTTTGTGTTATTCCATTAACGGAATAATGGACAATAAATTCATTGTTTAATATTTTAACGTTGTTGGAAAGTAAACAAATCAAATTTTCTAACGGTATTATTTGAAATAATTACAGAATAATAGGAAATATTTATTTGTTATGTATTTTAAATAAATATATAGCAGTCAGTAAATTCCATTTCGAATACGGAATTTTTTAAATATTGATTATAATACACAGCCTGCAACTCGTAAGTCTCTCATGAGAAATTGATTTTATTTCCAATAAAACACCAACTTAAAGTCGTAAAGATTACTACACAATAAAAAAATTGTGTAATAATGTCCACTTTAATATTTTACGTGAAATTTATTATTTTTACATTGTACCTTTGAAAATAAATACATATTGTAGTCTATATACAATTCCATAATCTCAGGGTTGCCTAAACTCGATGTAATAAAAATTAAACGACAATCAATTAAATTTATGTTATTTTCTTAAAGAACTTGATGGTTTGTTATTTTCCATATATAGAGACTTGAAAGTTTAAAAGATCACACCTTACATTCGATATTCATGGACAGGGTAATGTAAACACGTACAGTGCCCACACATTCACCATTGACAAATAGGATCACCACAAGACCCTTGTCACACGTAGATGAATTTCTCAATTTTTTATTCCCATTCAATTTCTTATTCGGTTATTTCTTACTCCGCACAGGGGCGTAGTATCTAGATCTAAATAATTACACCAGTAAATAAATGGCGCTACAAAAAAAATACCAGGGATGCAGCATTATTATTTTTACAAATTTAAAAATCCCCTGCGGGACTGTCTGCTCCGATATTGCAAAAAAAATTCAAAGAATTTTTGTTAGGTACAGCCTTTTCGGGGCTGTCTGCATTTGAAAAGTTTGTTTTTTTTCGTCAAATGTCAAAGTGACATTTGGGAATGGACACGGCTCCTTCGTCTTTGGATGAATAGAACGTTTATTCGTTGATTGATTTTCCAAACAACTGTCTAAAATGACGTTTAAATGTCACAGTGAAGGAAGGGTCCTATCGAGGAACCGAAAATTGTTTCGGGGTACTGAAGTCGTCCGGATTCCGAAACTGATATCGTTTCTACCCTAGGTCCAAAACAAAAAAAATTAAAGTTCGCCAGATCGACTATAAGGTGCAATCTGTCGGACGGACGAAGATAAACATTTGCGAAATTTCAACAGATCTTGTATCGCTAAAAAATTTGTTGTCAGGATGCGTTAGGATATTAAAGGTTAAAATTTAGAGGGACCCACCAAGAATAACGGGTCTAGATTCCTTAAAATCCGGTAAAAAAAATCTTCCGGTTAAAGAAGTTGCGGCCCCCGGAAAAGTATCGGTTTTCAGTAAAATCAACCTTTTTAAAAAATTCGTTTCTCGGTAATATCCAAAGTAGATCTAAAAAAAAAATAATTCTTCATTTATCCTTCTTCTTGGTCGCCGTCATATCTTAGAGAGCAAAATCAAGGAAGGCGATTTCGTCCAGCAATTTCGTCTAGTTTTCAGAAGAAAATGTACCGTTCATGATATAGATTTTGCATAGAATCCGAATCTGGCCTAAGAATTCATCCATCACCTTTGAGGCATTTGAGGTTAAGCGACCAGAAAATGACTTTTTTGGCTATATTTGAGGTTATGTATAATAAATTCAAAGAATTTCAGCTCATTTCTGCTTTAAAATAATTTTTTGATTTCTCAACTACGATTTCTCTTTTCGGGCTTTCTAAAGATGTATTTTGAATATTTATAAGAGTTGCTAAATGATTATCAGATACTTTGAAGCAGTAAAATACCTACTTTTTAGTTTTTTTACATTTTCGATGCCATTTGGTTTAGTGATGTTAGTCGGAAAATTTCCCAATTTTCCGGAAAATTTTCTCAATGTTAGTTTAACAAAACGGAAAATTTTCCGTTATTTAAATTTGGCGCCAATTAGCACAATGTCGCCCCAATCTTGCAAATCAAATGTGAAATGACAACATAACCTAATTAAATTGTGACAACGCAAGTTTGTAATTTAATTTCTGTGGAAAGTGTAAAATAAGTTTCTATATGATAGATAATACACAGAAATTAGAAAAATGAAGTCTGAATCTGCCATATGGCAATTCTTTAACTTATACTCTGTGAATAAATCATATTTTTTTTATTTCTTGTAAGATATATTTTTTCTTTATTAGTTACATTTTCAACTAACAAAAAATTAGTATACTATAAAAAAAGAGTATGACCTTGAAATATTCTTTGGGAAATTTTCCATCATTTTACGGAGTTTTAATTTTTCGGAAAATTTACATCACTACATTTTTTACTCAAATGCTAACTTGTGACATATCGCTGAAATCAGAATTTCATGAAGATCAAGAATATTCAAAATATATACAGGGTGTTCTATTTAAAATAAGAACGTCAGTATCGCTTCCGGTTAAACCAGAAAAAGTATTTTGTGCTCAATTTTGTCAGATTCTGGATTTAGTGACCTATTTATCCACGACCTCAATTTTGGGAGTCAATTTTTTATAATAATCAAGTTTTTCAGTAAGCAATACTTTTTACGTTGTATCAAAAATAAATTAGCTTGAACGACATACATATCATTGACCAGCCACTGAGGCATATTTGGCTCAATCCTCATATAGTTTCATATTTAGATATACAAATGAAGTATGTACTATTACTTAAGAAACACCCTGTATATGGATAAAATTAAAATTGTTTTTGGAAAAATAGTATTGCTATTGGACTTCTTTAGCTGATGAGCCAGAGACTTTCGTTACATGCAAATCCTGTTGTGGACAAATTCCGCCCCCTCGGAATGACAAGACAACACAAGACAACTTTGACTTGGACATTTGTTCATCTTAACTGATGTGAAATTGAAACAAACTTGATACAAAAACCACCTGATAGTTCGTGATGTGCGCCCATGAACTTCAACCTAAATTTTCACTCAAAGTTCTGTTAGCCCATTTCATTATTTCCTATAAAATATTCCATTTCTAACAAACCTTCATAAAATTAAGATGTTTTTACTTTCAAATGGTCCATTATATTTTATGAGACGATTAAGCAAATAGAGAATAATCAAGTTAACATACCTGTCCACTTAAACTTGGAATAAATAAATTCAGATTAAGCTGGAATTTCTCACTGTACAATTTAAATTTCCTACTTGTTATCACTGAATACTCAAGCCGGGCTGCACAATCCTCTTGGGTAACAAGCAAGTCATGTACCCATATAGCAGAAGTACCTCTGATTTTCACGCTCCTACGAAATGAGATTTTCATTTGTTACCCAACACAATTTTGTTAATCATATTTTTATTATCTTCACTACTTTAATGATAATTAAAATTATTGTTCGATTTTCTTAAAACTAAACAAAACGGTTAGATACAAATTTTAGTCCATAATGAGCTATAACAATGAAGTAGGTATGTTTTTTACCAGAAACCAAAACAACAAACGCCATGGAACAGTTTCCTGAGGTACACCAATATGGCTTGGAGAACTGAAGACGAATATTAAAGGCACTTTTTAACATAATTTTCGGGTTGTCTTTTCCATTTATTCTGAATTGGAGGTCCATATCAAGATGATCTGAAGCATAAAAAAATTCAATACAAAGCTCAGCGAAAACCTTTCTATCAAAATACTGCAGAAAATAATACTTACAACCAATTGATGCATTTTTGGATCAGTTCTTTTGTAATAATTACCAAAACATGCTAAATGGTTAGTATAGCCAGTGGATAAGCTGCTCGTAAATAATATTATGATTTGGTTTAAGTCTAGTTCTGCTTGTGGCAATAACGCCTGTATATTTTTGCTCACGTTACACAAAGAGGAAAAATCGATGTTAAAATTACAAAGAGCGTTTGAATTACCCCTATCGAAATCACTTATTATAGAGCAAACCTTGCAATCTAATCATTTAGTAGAGAATTGCTATAATCTGCATTTGTAGCTACAATTAGTTGCAGTTCTCACAGAATATCCAGATTTCCTCAAAAGCTGTGCTGCTATATATGCATTCGTTCCTCCGCCATGTCTAATCAAAGTATTGAAAGCGAAGTTTTACACTTCGATTACCATTTATCGATTAGATATGCTTGGTTTAAACGTAAATTTTACAGATTCAATTTTCACATACATTCAGAATCTCATTCATGCATAGACACTGGATTTCTTGTGTGTGGAAAAGAAAGAACGGGTTTCAGCTGTTAGTCTGGTTAAAATAACTGGCAATTACAACAATAGACACAATCATTGTGATTAAGTGCCAAAAATTGAATCCTGCATGTGCGTGAAATGTTTACCATTTGAGTCAATCAATTAAGGATATAATAGGTGCACAGGCCGGCGAAAACTCAAAATCAATACTCACATAGAAGCTCTTGAAAGTAATACATTATCAGTACGTAAATAAATGATTGTGGCTGCTAATGTAGACGTATACTCACAATACGGCCTTAAAAGCCTTTCCGCTGTTTATGTTCAGTACCTGATCTAATTCAATATCTCGCAAACGTTAAAAACAACGGTTTCTTAACCGCCTCCCAAGTTAACGATGTACCAACCACAGTTCCTTCCATATAACAAGACAAATAAGTCAATGACGGATTAGCCGACAAACACGCAAGCATTAACGTTCCTGCAACAGGTGCACCATGTGCATAGGTCTAAGACCACAAGAGCGTTCGGCTATCATACCTTATTCTTTTGCCAGTTATTTGAGGTTGCTAAAAAGGTTTAGTAAGCAAACGATTTCAATTAATCAGCTTTTGAACAAAAAATAGAATACTAGAGAAAATATAGTTATATTAACCTCGTAGCAGATTGATTGCATACTTATATAGGCGTTAATAATTCCTCCACGTGTATTTTATGATTTTCAACAATCTGTGTGCTTATAACTCCTTTTTAAGGTGACTTCCAGAAAATACTTGCAACGCCATTTATAAATTAGACTTATTATAGTTTCCTTTAAAATTTCATCGTGATTTTTTGTACGTATAAGTAAATTTCTCTTAGCACACCTTGTAATTATGTAAATATACTACACTGTAATGATATATTACAGCAAAATTGTTGACAGTTTATACAAAAGATTATGGTAATAACTTTGCATAACTTAAGTGTGATTTTTTTTTAATTCCCATGAAGGTGGGTCACCGCAGGTTCTGATCGCCATTGTACTATACTCAATTCGAAAATATATAAAATTGCATTAGATAAATAAACATAAAGCTTAAGTAGTTTTATAAATAATGCAATAATCGAATCGATAAATATTCTTAATCGTTTTATCAAGCTTGAAAAGAAAAATAGCGCAAATATTGGTGATTGATTACATGCAATATGTACACCAAAGCCTGTAAATAGTAGCCTATAAATCAAGTACTAGCAATGGCTAAATAGACGAATTAACATTTTTAAATACTAGGTACACATGACATGCATATAATATACACAGTATTAACACCATTTGCTCGTGAGATCAACAATGACATAAATCCGTCATCAGTACACAATACACACACATAAAAGGTGATATGAATTTTGATATATCACGACAAATGCATAAATTGAAAAATGATTCTTTGCTGAAATTAAAACTCTAGTAATGAACACGAATAACAAAATGGCATTTTTGTAAATAACTTTGGAAATCATGTATTTTGAAGAAATTTATGAATTTATGGGCATTGTGCGATATGTGGACCACTTATTGTAATTTTTTTGTTGAATTATTTGAGGAATCTCTATTTTTTAAGTTTATTCTTGACTTTTGCACTCATTGCTTAATGAATCGAAAATGGTTGCAAATTATTAGTCATACAAAGAAATGTTCGTTGAAAAATATACAGGGTGTTCCATTTGAACAAATTGAGAAAATTCAATTCAAAAAGTTCTAAACTGAAAAATCATTTTTGACCACTATTGCTCCACCCTATATAACGAGATAAATCAGCTTGAATTCATACTCCTGGAATAAACAGTTTCGGTGATACAGAAAGCTATATCGTCATTTGTCCTGAATGCCGCCATTGATTGCATTATTTTGCTCGGTTTAAACCTGGAAAAGAAACAAATTTACGTTTTAGCCATATTTAAGCCGTTTATTGCTGTAAATAAGTTTTGAATAAATTAAGAGTAATTGAATTCAAGAAAGAAAATGAACAAATATAGCACACGAAACAAGGTATAAAGACGAAAAGTTTTTCAGTCGTCTGTTATTTTTAATTGTATAGAAGATTTCGACGTCGCGGTCGGTAACTAATCAGTTATATTTAAATCTTGACTGGATTATTTATAATTCGAAACATGATAAAAGAAAGTCGCATTTCGTCGTTTTGTGGAATTTCTTTCGCGAAAATGAATACTTTATAATAAAACTGAGCCGCTGTAAATGAAGTGAAATCGCTTGAAATAATAAACCCGTCAGAAATACCGGGGCGGATGATGCAAAACTCACCCTCCGGATTAGTTGTATCTAAATTAACTGATCCCCGGTTTCACTCGTATAAATAAACTGGTCAACACTCGAATCTTAACTTCGCATATATTTAAGAACACTCGAATAAGTTCCTTCTCAACTTTACAATATGTGTGCCTGTTATTGTAATATTGAACGTGTTTTGTGAGTTATAATCTTAGATGAGAGATGTTGGTGGGTGCTTAAATCTGTACTTTGCAGACGTTTCAAGCATACCACTCCTATCATTAATTATAGCAGTCAGGGTGAAAGAATAGCTATAGTCACTTTGGTCAGACATCTCTTGATATGAGAGCGAGTGGTATTTTCTGCTGGGTTAAATCAATCTGAGGCAATTGTTCCGATGGAAACGTACGTACAAAAGTTGGAAACGTTCAAAATAATTGATGGTAACTTTGCTGCATCATATGCTGCAAGAAGTGTTTTCAATCCTTATCTCTTATCTGATTTTAACAGGACTTTTTTTAAAAGATGGACCATCGAAAACTAAGTATACTTTATGACAAAAATTTTGAGATTAATTTCAATTTTAAAAACCTATAATTCGTTTCAATGTTAAAAATGTGATTAGCGATTTTTTTTAATTAAAAGTCTAACTATATAACTGGATTCAGAAGCATCTCAAATGGGTAAACCCAAAGTTTCGCGAAAATAATTTTAAATAATGACAAATTTATGACGAAATTAATTTTACAATTTTTACATGATTTTTTTCTAAAAATCGAAATAGCCCATGAAAACTAAATAAAAGTAAGATCTTTTAAACAAACTTAATCATGTAGAACCTAAAAACATAGTATTAACAATTAAAAATAATAATATGTAGGCTGTTTAAATACATGTCCTTTTTATTGACTTTTGCTCCATAATAGTCTAGTGAACCAAAAGGCCGTTAAATTGAAACAAGGAAATGATGGTCATGTTTTCCACCAGACGTTTAAAATGTTGGGGATGAAACGTCATATAAAAGGGTTCGAATGTCGATAATTCTGCATTGTTCCGTTCGATTGCGACAATAGAATAGATCCTAATCGATTACATCTAAAGTGAGTTATTTATATGCATATGAATTATAGTCGCACCATTAGATTCGCAGTCATTGATAATTACAGCATAACTTTACAAATGTATGATGTCAAACAACAATAAATTTATCCTTTGTGGTATTCAGTCCTTGTTATATAAAGTTAAAACTTATTAGTTAACGCTGGAATATACGATTATTTTAAACACAGACTCCAGAAAAATGAGCCTATTAAATTTGTAAAAAATAATCATTGTTTTATTTTTAACAGTTACAATTATTCGAATTTACCTATACTAACAATTCGAGTTTCTAAGCCACCTTAGAACCGACATAATTAATGATTTATAATTTGGATAATTATAACTTAAAGACGTGGATAATTTGGGGTATACTTGGATGATCTCTTAATTTAAGTACAATGCCTAGAGTATCGTTATTTTGATTAATGAAGATATGCTGTTTGCCATTTAGAATGTTCGAAATATTGCCCAAACTATGAACGACAATTATAGTAGATTGGACCTATTGTTTAACCTCGCTGCAGTAATTTATTAAGATCTGCCTCTGTAAGATAACATTAAGTAAATTGCACGGTATCAAATTAGGTGTTGAATTAAATGGTTCCTAGTTGATTTAGACGCTATATAAACTGTAGCTTTTAGTGCAGTAATATTATTACGTACATGAAGCTTTAATGAATCAATTATAATTTTAGTGCTGTAATGATAATTAAAATTTCATTACAGAGTCCTATCGATTTCATTGTGAAATTAGTACATTCCTAAGCCGCTCGATTTAAGCACAAAGTAAAAGATGATAGTATAATACACCGGGAGATAACTAGTTTATTGTATTCCAAACTAGCCACTACTAAGTCGAAAGTTTCATTTCCTATATACCTACGAAACTGAGCGATGTCAAGGTTCCAAAGTAAATTGAATTTGGAACAACACTCCATAACAGTACTATGCTCCCTATATTTGATTGTATTTACAACCCTCAGGGGAATGTCCAACATTATTAACAGTTAACAGCACCTTAATTTGTTCAAAACAAACTCATGACAGTTGAATATCTGCAGAAGTTCATAGGATCTGGCTAATGAAATGTTGCTGATTTACCGGACAAACTAACACTGCTCCCCAAATCATTCTCTAAGAGATTAATTGATAAAGTTTAAAATCAGGCAAAATAATTTTTGTACATATTCATTAGCTGTTATGTACCGACAAGGGGCAATAATTTGGAAACACCAAATCACATTCTAGTTATTTTAAACTAAAAAATAAAATAAACCCGTAAATAATCAATATTCATAGTCTTGTTTAAGTTTACAATTTGAACTTTATAATAGTAGAAAAATATTATATATTTATAAAGAAAAAATAGAAAATTGTTTTTGAGGTTAAATCATTAAAGTATAAAGTCTAATAGTTTCATAACACAGCAATCTTTACCCTTACATAATTTTAATAAAAGCTATTTATAGGTCTTTGAAATACTAATATCATTTCACTATACAACTACTATAAGCCTTCGTATTAAAATTGTATATGCCCATTACACTTACATACCTTCTATAAAACTACTAGTCAGAGTAGATTACTTGAAATTATTATTTGGATTCCTCACCTCGTCTTTCAAGAAAGTAAAGGAATTTTAATCATCAGAGGCGGAGCTACCGGATTTACTTCAAAGATGATATGTTTTCTCCCCGCTCATGCATGTACGTGAACCAAATCTGAAACCTATTTCTATAATTGCAACAACCAACGCCACTGGAAGTCTAAATTGATAATAGTTTCATACAATCATTACTGTTACCTTTATATATCTTTTATAGGACTTTAGATTAAAGTCATACTATAAAACGCTTACATCACTTTACAACTACTTAGTAATACTATAAGCTTTCGAAACAAAACAAAATTATATATGTACATTGAATTTATATACCTTCTATAAAACTACCAATTAGTGCAGATTACTGGAAATGTTTTTTAGAATTCCGCATATCGAATCTTTAAAAATGGTACAGAGACAATAGGAGTTGGAATTACGGAATTTACTTCAAAGATAGTATGTAGGTGCATATATTTTGGACACCGTTTTAATAGTCTCGTACAACGATAACTATTCCCTTATATACCTTTTATAGAACTTTCGATGAAAATCACACTATAAAACAAAATGCGACTATTTAGTTATACTATAAGTGTTCGTAACATAATTATACAGACACGTTATACACCTTATATTAAACCACCGCTCAGTGCAGATTACTGGAAATATTTCTTAGAATTATTAAGCATCCAATCTTTAAGTAGTAGAGAGATAATCGGAGGTGGAATTACGGGATTTACTTCAAAGATAGGATGTAGGTGCATATTTTTTGGACACCGTTTTAGTAGTCTCGTACAATGACAACTATTCCCTTATATACCTTTTATAGAACTTTCGATGAAAATCACACTATAAAACAAAATGCGACTACTTAGTTATAATATAAAGTGTTCGTAACATAATTATACAGACACGTTATAAACCTTATATTAAACCACCGCTCAGTGCAGATTACTAGAAATATTTCTTAGAATTCCGCATCCAATCTTTAAATAGTAAAGAGATAATCGGTGGTGGAATTACGGGATTTACTTCAAAGATAAGATGTAGGTGCATATTTTTTGGACACAGTTTTAATAGCCTCACAATGAAACTATTCCCTTATAAGCCTTTTATAGAACTTTAAATGAAAATTACACTATAAGACACTTCGCAACTACTTAGTAATACTATAAGTGTTCGTAACAGAATTATATATTGTTGGAAATATTTCTTAGGATTTCGCACCCAATCTTTCACGACAGTAAAAATATCTTAATAATTGGAGGTAAAGATACGAGATTTACCTTAAGTACTCTTACCTTTAGATAATTTTATTATATAGATACCTTTTGTGGCTCTTTAGGCAGTGGTAGCTCTATAAAACTCTTATATCACTTCGCGACTACTTATTAATACTATAAGCCTGTGTAAGAAATTGATACAAATTTTTTACTCTTATAGATCTTTTATAAAACTATTAGCCATTGCACATTGTTAGGAATGTTTCTTGGGGATTGCACACCCAGTCTTTCTAAATACTGTTCAGTTCTCAACCAGATGTTCTTGATTGATCGAAAACAATGCCAGAGAAATAATCACAACTCCTTGATTTCTCTTCTCAATTCATTATCAAACGTTTTCCCCTAGCGATTTTTTAAAAGTAAGAATTATTTTAATTATATTTCTTGTATATTTTCTACAGTTCTGCACTGTCAAATTCTTTAACTATTAAAAGTGCAAACAATGGTGCAGCCATTTTTTAAAACCATCAATCATCATAAAAATGACAGCGTTTTACATTTAAGGATGAGAATAAATGCTACTATGTACGTTTTCCTCTTCTGAAATATTTACAGAATTGGCCCTCTAATTCGTTGTGGCGTTAACAGTCATTTGTTATGCGTAGGTTTATGATAAATGTGAATCAACGTCGATTTATACATTTTGTTAGTTTAATTTTACCGTAATAGACATCATAATATTTATCTTCTTATTATTGTAGAAACGCTTTGAATGAACATATAACAGGTACTTAAAATCATATTTCTATGCTTCTGTGTGCGAAGGTTCATATTCGTATGCAGCTTCCTATATCCTAAACAATTTAGCAGCACGTGCTAAAAGTATGCCTTCAGGAAAAGCTTTAAGATACTATTGTTGACACTGATATATGTATTGCTACATTCATTCATATCTTTGTTGCTCTCTCCAATCGAAACGCATATTAATGCGAAACGGATTGAATCATCGAATGCCAGTGAGTGGTCCACAGCATAAAGAACACTGATAAAAAATAAATGGTGCATTGTGTTTTAAATAAACAAGGTCAATGATTTCTTATAAATCAATACATACAGTATCTTTGTTTTCCATTATGCAACATTTTATCTAAGTGGTGTACTAATCCAAAGGATTATGCCTGCTTAATTTTTCTTGGCTGTTAGCACTCTATTAATGTCATCAAAAGAGAATAAAATATTTTTTCTAGCGTTTTTTTTTCTTGTACACTTTTTATTTATTTTTCTTTGATTAAAAAAATTTGAATTTGCAGCTTCTGTTAAATTAGTCCTGGACATCCTTTCTTAATAAAATATTGATTTTACTTCAACAATATATTTCCAGTGGTTCATTTAAAACAAACCAGAATTTTTTTCGCCAACTTAAAATTTCCTTGCGCCGATTAGTGAATCGTTATGCAGCGAATAAAAAATAAATTTGACAGCTCGGTTTTATTCGTACAATAAAACATTTAATATATCCGACTAATTCAAGTCCTCAAATAAATAAATTATATACCTTGTAAAAACGTGGACTTATGAATAAGCTTTATACAGTGACCTGCTTCGCTATATATCACGGTTGAGACTAAAACAAGGCCTAAGCTTATTTAAGCTTGCTGTGTTTTTTACCATTCTTTTTCACACCTTAATAAATTCTAATAGCAGTAGAAAATTCAGTGTTGTATATTGTAAACGTAGCAATGCAATGTACCGATTAAAAGACGTAGCAACCTTTTAGGGTTAAATTTGTACCCCACATGAACAACTGTAAATCAGCTAGTCTATCTATTTGTAGACAGACTAGGGTAACGTTAAGTGACTAATGGTGTCACAAGTTCCTTTAATTAATTCACCACACCGCTGTTGATAACTGAGATAAGACCTCCCTTGTCACCCGACAGCCCCATTGCTTGACACTAGTCGTTATAGAAAGATCTAAAGTCTAAACAATGTCCCTATTCTTTGCTTATCTACATTTACCTGGTTAATTCAACTTCTTAAATTAAATTTCAACAGTTTACCCATCAACTTTAGACCAAATTATTTTACCAGAGCCGTTTATACTGTTATCGAAAAATCACATTTTCCCATACAACCCCAGCACATATAAATTAGGAGAAAACCTGAATAACTTCTAACACAAATGTACACGTCGATTTTCTAGCCACTAAAGAGAAATGCACTTCCCAGCACAAACATTTCAAGAATGTGGAAACAATTTATAGAGCTTTTGTCCCCTACCACTCCCAATCCAGATCTACATTTTATTCACTTTTGTCATACTATTCTAGGATAATCCAAAATAGCTGTAGGAATGTCTGTATAGCGACTTTATAAAAAAAACCTTCACAAATGAGCTCTCGGAACGTTTCATTAGTGTTAATACAACTACTATGTAACCAGAATAGCACTTGGTTTAAAATCATTGACTATCGCCCATTTAGCAACATATAAGTAACATTCTCACTTTCTCACAGCATAAAATATATATCTAAAACATCTTTGAAACATATAGCAGATGAAATAATAAAGACACTATTAATTATTACTCTATCACTTTATAGAAAATTATTAGTAATTTATTTTTATTTGCACTAAAACAGCCTTTACTGAAACTTTGTTTTATAACAGCTACAACAATAATTTATTATACATTGAAAACACGTTACAAATTTGGGAAAATTCAACACGTGTGTGATAGTCAAATAGAGGTTTATTTCCAATGTTAATACTACTATTTTTATTCCAGTATTAATTCAATGTATTTATGCAACGTTAAAACTACCTTTAAAAGTAACGTTGATATTTTCATATACTGATCTCGTTAAGCAACTATACGATAAAAAATACTAGCTTAGTAACATTTAATAAACATGACGATCATAAAAAAAATAAATTTGACGTTGATGAAACTTAGGTATGATAAGGAATTTGCCGCTGCCGAAAGTTACATTAACGTAACGTTTAAATCGCAGTTTCGGTCGCAACGTTAAATCAATGTTAGTACTCATTAAATGTTCAACTCGCCTGTAAGTGTAATGTTGATATCCTAGTATCTTACAATATCGTCCATTATTACATGTTAATTTAACGTTGCATACACGCAATGAATGATTCTGATTTCTTTTTGGAACTACATGTAGGTAAGACCGTTTCAGTTTGAATGTAAACAATCACTATACAATGCTCTATTTTTATTACCGGATAAAATATTAGTAATTTTTAGTTGCACTTTACAGAATTATTTGTTTTATAATCAACACGGGCAGTTGATTGTCAAATAAACGTTTGTTTCCAACGTTAATATAAAGAATGCTTTATCACAGCTTTATTACATTTATACATCAATGTAACGTTTAAATCCCGAATTCGGTCGCACCGTTAAATCCACCTATCTGTGAAATGTATCACTCGTCAATAAATGTAACGTAATACTCAAGTATCTTACGGTCCCTTATACAACATCGTACAATAACGTTAACTTAATGTTGGATGAACGTGATAAATGGTTCTGACTTCTGATTGGAGCTACGTCTAAGTAGCACCGTTTCAATTTAGATGTCAACAATCATTATACAATGTTCTACTTCTATTGCCGGATAAAATATTGATAATTTTCAGCTGCACTTAAACAGTCTTTCAGAAGTATTTGTTTATAATGGCTGTTACAGACGTTTGTTAAACGTTTATAAGATGTTGTAACTTTTGCAATATTCAACACGTGCGGTTGATTGTTAAGTAGACGATTGTCCCAAGTTTGTTTTGCAGCGTTAACTGAACCTATTTATGAAACGTTATAACTACTATAACTACCTTTAAAAATGACTTTGATATTTTCATATATTGATCTCGTCTAACAATTTTACAATAAAACATATCGGTTTAATAACATTCAGGAAACACAACGATCATAGAACAATAAAGTTGACGTTGATAAAACGTAGGTATGATATGAAAATTAAACCCCTGCAGTAAGCTACGTTAGTGTAATGTTTCGGGCGCAATGTTAAATTGACGTACTCATTAAATGTTTAACTTGCCTATAAGTTTGACATTGATATAAAAGTATCTTACAACGACATCGCACATTAAGTCATGTTAATTTAACGTTACAAAAACGTAAATAACTATTCTGATTGAAACTACGTGTAGGTAGCACCATTTTAATTTGGACGTAAACAATCCCTATGTAATGCTCTATTTCTATTGCCGGATAAAATATTAGTAACACTCAGTTGTACTAAAACAGAACTATGTCTCTGCAGAACTATTTGTTTTATAATAGCTGTTACAGGTGTTTATTAAACGTTGATAGGACGTTGTAACTTTAGGAAAATTCAACATGCGTAAACAGGAGTTGTTTTCAACGTTAATATAAATAAAATTATATTACAGCTTAATTTTAATGTATTCATGAAACGTTAAAACTACCTTAAAAGTGACGTAGATATTCTCATATATCGATCTCGCTAAGCAATTATACAATATAGCGTAGGTGTGATGAGAAAATTGAATCGCTACGTTTATGTAACGTTTAAATCTTAGTTTCGGTCGCAACGTTAAATCGACGTACTCATTAAATGTGTAACTCGTTGATATCCAAGTATCTCACAACAAGATCTTACATTAATATATGTTAATTTAACGTTGCATAAACGTAATGGATGATTCTGATTTCTGATTGGAACTACGTGTAGGTAGCAACGTTTCAGTTTGGATGTAAGCAAACCTTATACAATGTTCTATTTCTATTACCGGATAAAATGTTAGTAATATTAATTAGTTTTGCATACATTTACAATTTCCTGGGACTAATTTATGGAATATTGTCATGAAACCAGGAGAGGATGTGTAATTTCTCGCTAAAGTAATCACTAAGCATATAAGGCGTAAAAGGCGAAAATTCTTATGTGGAAGATCTAACAATAACAGTCTTGAGCTAATTTATATCTTTGTCTATTGTTACTGGCCGTATGTAATATTTCATATTTCTGCGAAAAGTGACTTCCTTAATAGGTTCGTCGTTTGTAAATAATACTGCACCCATGTTTGTTTTACTTGCAGTACGGTAACGTGGGAATTTCTGCGTGTATACCTATTCAAAAAAATATGTTAAAGAATCAGATAAAATTTACTTACATCACCGAAGAGAGCTTCTGTTAAACACACTAGTTATTTTATTTACATTTTCATTTATACCATTTTCAGTTAGGAATAAACACGACTAGTTGTGCTGTTTTGACTGACAAAAAAGGCAACCTACAATTTACTTATTTACTTAGTAAATTTCTATTCTATAAGAATTCTTTCAACATTTATATTTCTGTTGGTTGACAAATATGTGACGTTCATCCTACACCTTAAATGCTGAGAAAAATGTGTGCCACACTAAAACACGTTCATTGTCTTAAAATTTACCGCTTGCGTGTAATAATCTCACACACGATTGGAGCATTTACACAGGGGACCTCAAACTTTAACATCATTAAAAGTGACAGTGGCGTAATTCGCGACAGATAATACGTTTTTCGCATTGTATTTATATTTCATTCTATTTTTATTATATAAGTTGGCTTGAAAACTGTGCAAGGATGTGATTTTATATTATTATCCTTGAAGTCATGACGTTAAATGATAAAAGTATGAAAAAAATTGCCTTGAAAGATATTTTTTAAACGAGATACCGAAGTAACTCTTCTAAAATTGGGCAAGTTTCTCATTTGAAAAAAAAATGTACAGAGATTATCCTCTGGCTTTAATACAAGGAAAATATCATAAACTTATTTTTTATGTTTTATAAGAAAATTTAGCTACGGCTATAAAGTTAAATAAAATTTATAAGCCCTTTAGGGTTGGGGAAAAGTATTCCTCTGACGTTTTAAATACATTTTGGATGGCTTGGGTAAAATAAATTGTTATTTAAAACATTTTCTGTAGACTAGCACTAACTATACACAAGTAAGTTCCACCACTTAACTCCGAGCGAGAATTTGATTAATAACACGATTTCAGCGTAGTTTGTGATGCAAGTTAATTATCTGAATTTTTAACCTTATTACCTTGGCTTCTCCAGTTCCATTATGTTAATTTTTAATTTTGTATTATTTGCTTGATGTTTTGTACGTCTTTATAATTTGGGGCTTATCGCGATGGAAAATAATAGCCAATATTCATGCAACGCGATTAAATAACTCAAACAGTGATTAACAAAAGTTATGTGCAATAAAAAAGTATTTTTTTTCATACAATGTGAAAGTGTTTTATCGCCGATTTAAATTCTATGTGGAATTCTGATGAGGTGACAAAATTGACAATTGCTGTCACCAACTTTTCACGTATAAAACCATTTCGATCTGCTTGTAAATTTTTTATTTATTCAGTTCTCAGTCAGATCACATTTACAATATTTTATACGTACAATTCAAAATAGTATATGCATTGAATCAATCCCTTGTTGTCCATCCACTTTGCCTGAACATATTATTTATGCATATTATCTGTTGCGAGTAAATTTCAGTGTTGCTAAAATCCATTAAGAGAATCCATTATTGCTAGATAATTCCAATAAGTTACAATATAATCTGGGGCAGAAATTTGTGTATATTCAAAATCACTTGGATTAATATAATTTGCAGAATAAAAAAGTAAAATAGTGAGTAAAAACATTTTTCAAAAAAATGCAGGGTTACGCCCCTGCTTTTTTGCGTTACTTATGTGATTAACTGAAAGAATTTTGAGCCACTGAATTGAGCTACTTAACTCAAATTAGCTTAAACAATTTAATGTCTTGTTTAATTTTTGAAAAATCTTTAAACAATTATTACAAATACTTTTTTAAACACACGTGTATCTTGGTTATGAAGCATTTTGTCTCGCATTTTGTATATATAATAAACACTTATACAACTATTTGCACCCCATAGTGACATTTTTTCAGTAACTGTAAAGTGTATTATAAAACACTTATAAATGTGGAGAATTTAAACAGAAATTTACTATATATCAACTATGAACATTTATAGCCTATTCATGGATCAGTTATAAAGTAGTTTTGTAACTGTATTAACTCGTAGCGTTGGAATGAAAAAAATTAGAAATTTTAACGGAGAAGCAATTTTTTCTTAATTAAATCCAAGGGCTTGCAAGTAAGTCCGGTCCTTTAACTCATGTTCAACATAATAATACCTAACAAACTGTATTCGATTATAAATAGTTAGTTGTCCAAATTGCACTTAATTCCCTCAGGTGGAAATCTAGATTTTTGGAAAAAACATATATTTTTTTTTAAACTTTGACGCCCTGTAGCCAAGGAACGAAACGAAATCGGAAATCTACCCCGTGCGTTGGCCTATGTTTTTTAAACGCCCAGTATATGCATATTGTATGAAAGTATCAGTAACATTCAGTTCGAATAATTAAATACCTTTTACAAAACTATTTGTTTTATAACAGATGTTCTAGGTGCTGTTCTAGTACAATTTTGAATAACTCGGTTCTGTTGTATACAATATACATTTAGTTATATAAAAATTAACATTGTTTATAGAACTATTAGCAAAGTCGCTATACAACTTTCAGTTACTATAATTCAAAGAAATATCTTGTGACATAAACAGATGTATATATTCATATTGGATGAAAGTATGAGTAACAGTCCAGTTACGATTAAATACCTTTTACAAAACTATTTGTTTTATAACAGATGTTCCAGGTTCCAGTTACTGTTCTAGTAAAATTTTTGCATGCATTACACATTTAATTTTATAAAAACACATTATTTATAAAACTATTAGGTCGTTATAAAATCATTACAAGCGCCAAAGCTCTTATTGTATTACAACTTTGTATATTTCAAAGAGTTTTTTGTGTCATAACAATTGTATATATTCATATTGTATGAGAGTATCGGTGATATTGAGGGAGGTACAATTAAATATCTTTTACAAAACTATTTGTTTTATAACAGATATTCTAGTTGTGTTCTAATACAATTTTGAAGAATAACTCGTTTCTATTGCATACATTATACATCCAGTTGTATAAAAACTAACGTTGTTTATAGAACTATTAGCTCGTTATAAAGTTCTTACAAGCGCCGAAGCTCTTATTGTAGAACAACTTCCAATTGTATAATTCAAAAAGATTTCTTGTGTCATAACGGTAGTATATATTCATATTGCATAAAAGTATCGGTAATATTCAGGTACAATTAAAACCATTTACAAAACTATTTGTTTTATAACAGATATTCTAGTTGCTGTTCCAGTGCAATTTTGAAGATTAACTCGCTTCCGTTGCATACATTATACATTTAGTTTTATAAAAACTATCATTATTTACAGAACTATTAGCTCGTTATAAAGTCCTTACAAGCGCCAAAGCTCTTATTGTATAACAGCTTCCATTGTATAATTCAAAAAGATTTCTTGTGTCATAACGGTTGTATATATGTATTCATATTGTATGAAGGTATCGGTAATATGTATGTATTTGTTGTATAACAGATATTCTAGATACTGTTCTAGTACAATTTTGAAGAATATCTCGGCTCTGTTGCGTAGGTACATTATACATCTATTTGTATAAAACTAACATTATTTATAGAACTATTGGCTCTTTATAGACTCATTATAAGCGGCAAACGTCTTATTGCATGACAGCTTCTAATTGTATATTTCAAAGAGATTTTTTGTGTCATAAAAGTTGTATATATTCATATTATAAGTATGAAAGTATCGGGAATATTCAGTTACAATTAAATACCTTTTACAAAACTATTTGTTTTATAATAGATATTCTCGTTGCCGTTCTAGTAGAATATAGAGAATAATTCGATTCTGTTGCATACATTATACTGTAATACATCTAGTTGTATAAAAACTTGCATTAATTATAGAACTCGTTATAGAACTACTATCGTTATAAAGTCATTACAGTCGCCATAGCTCTTATGCATATGTAATGACTAGTGTGAATTATTTATAGAACAGATTAGTTCATAATGTAGTTATTATATATCTACTAAGGGAGCAGGTATAGATAAGTTTTATAATAGCTCTATAACCAGCTTAAATATAATCGGTATAAAATTAAAATATTCAAATAATTCCTTGAATTTAATATGATTTACTGAGAATCTTTAAAGGCAAATAATAAAACTGTTATTAAACGGTTCTATAATTTTGCAAGACGTTCTTATATCCCAAATATTGTCGCAGTGCGCTAATTATTTCAAAATAATCCTTTAATAGAAGCTAATAGAGCAACTATGCTAGTTAGGAGTGCCTGTTTGTTTTAAATATTTGTAGAAAATTGTGAGATATACGCCGCTGGCATCGCTTTAGTCACAGCGCCGGGGCAGTAATAGTCGGAAGTAAATTTAACTAAATATCCATGGCTTCATTATTTTAAGCGTGGCCTGTGATGAATGCACGAACCTTGTCACAATTAATATTTAAATGTAATGTCTATCCGCATGTAACAAAGTAGGTACTCTCTCAAAAGTGCTGTTGTTGTTAAACTTCACTCAACTAAACAGAAGTCGTTGGATAAATTACAGTAAAGTCAACTGAAATGTTGACAATCGATTTTGAATTATTAGTGAGTATACTCTGATTTCCAGGTTATATCCGTGGGAAAGTCGACGTGTTTGAGTTAATTTGAGTTGATAAACAAATAAATCTGGAATTAAAATGAATTTGTTTATGCAATGTTCTCATATCGGTCCCAACCAAAAGTACATATACGTGTCTAGATAACGCAGTCCTGCTCTTTCTCTCAGGTATACTGCCAATAAGTCATAAAATATGCACTTGTGACTCCTACATATTCTCATCTTTGTTCAAAGGCGTTCTTTGTCATGGCGCCCCAGTCACACATGTGAATTTAACATTTCTTTACCGCGCTCCTGTGGTACAGATTTAATCCATCACCGGCATGAGGGTAGTTTACACACTAAATAACCGATAGGAACTATCAGCTTAACCCCTACTGTCGATTACGGAAGTACTCAGTTTGTGAAATAAATGACTCTAACCTGAGGCAGCGGGCAGTAGTGTCGCCAGGGGCGTAGCACCGATTACGAACCGGTCAAATAAAAATAAAGAACATTTCCTCAAAGGATTTTCAAGTGGACTATTCCTGATTCGTCATTATTGAATTTTTTTTGGAAAATTCACAGCTCGACATTTATGGAATAAAATTTTCAGGTAGGTAACTTTCAAGAAATGATAATTTTTTTATGAGGCAAAATCGAGGAAAACGATTAGCTCTTGGGAATTCCTAAATTCCATCTACTTTACAAAAAAACGCTCCGTTGGTCCACCTCAAACGTGCTGTCAGTTACTAAACTCGGACGGGACGCGTGTTTGAGAAAATTGACAAAATTGAAAGAAAACTTCAAACGCTCATCCAGTGGGTTGCTCTGACAAAAAATCGAAGCCCGAGGGTTAAAATTAGATCCGCATTGTGAATTCCGGGGTCGCAGTACGATTTTCAGGCCAGCAGGAGCGAATAAAAAGAGCAATTTGACTAAATCTCATTTATCTTGTCACATGGTCTCGAAGTCTTGTTTTTCTTGTTAAATTTACAAATTTTAGTTAATGGTTCGACAAGGGTCACTGTATCGCGAAATAACAATCTTAATACTGAAAATATCACTTCAAAAAGTACCTAGTTTAATCGGTTTTTCCCACACGATTACATCTAAAACGATTCATGGCCTTTGAGGAGATACTTTGGTGCAAAAAAGAGCAAACGGGAATATTAGCGTTTAATATGAAGAAAAGTAAAAAGTAAATAAGCTTCTACTTGATTTGATTCGTTTTTTTTTCAAGTACAATAAAAATCCAAAGGTTTCGTACTGAAAATATAATCAAAGAGATTTAAAAGAATTCGAAATCCTTTTGTGACAAAACATCTACGCCAGTGACTATGTCAGAACCGTTTGGTTTCGGGGAAAGGGGGATTTGGTCGACTACACACGTTGTAACGAAGGACCTCACCGCCGACATGGCTTCTCTGCCGCTTAATGATTTGTTGCGTGGGACGAGTGGAAAGTAGTATGTTTTAATAGAACCATATTTTGTACCAGATACTTCTTATGCAGAATCAAATTCACAACAACAAATCGACGTGACGAAATTATAATCTACTTACCGCTCACCGGCTTTGAATACTGCAGTGCAAAAAAAATGCGATGAAACTGGGCAGAGATTTGTCATTTATTTAAAATGCACAATGTGCATGATATTTTATTGTAGTTTTATAAGTGATCAGTTTTTTGTGTGCAGTTCACATTATCGTTAAATCAGGCTCATACAGAAATTTCGCCATAAAACGGAAGCGGTGATGATGTGGTTTAAATGACAATGCAGCCTAAGTCACAGCTTATTATTTTTAAGCTTAATTGTGTCCAACCCAACATTTTGAAAATGCTAACCAAATATTCATTTTATGTAGGTAGGTACCTACTAAAATAAATCATATATAAGTATATTACGTTTTTCCATTCGAGATTTTACATCTTCTGTTAAGGTAACAAAACAAGTAGGTATTGATAATAATAACTAGGTACCTACTTAGATTTTAGAAATTATCGTTGATTTTAAAAAAAATTGAACCATTTTCATACTTTGTGTCAAATATGTTGCTTTAAATTTATTTTATTTGTGATTATAAATACCTGAAAATAAAAGTAACATAATTTATTTGTCGAGATTGTTCAAAATGTAAACTTGTCCAACTCGGTGACTTAAACGAGCATCAAGCAACAAACCTATTTCTCTACGGGAAGAACAATTTCTGAACGCACCACAAAAGACGTGGAATTTTGAAAACGTTTATGTAGGTATCGCGGGAGTCCCTATATAAATTTGTATTTACTGGAATATGTACCGGGTGGTCATGAAAGTATTCCCTACGGAGTAAGATGAGAGATACCTGGATTTCTGAAATTTGGAAAGTGACATGACATAATTGTGCCCTGAAACGCTACTTCTAAGTAGTTTAACCGGAAGTGACACCAATTTATTTTTTTTATGTATGTATGTTTTTATATTGTTAGGGCATTTAGGTACTTTCATTTGATATAAATTATGTCTAGATTTGATAAACATGTACCTTTTAGGTAAGTATAGGTTTAGTAAAGTATGTTGCTCTTTCTGATGGTGCAAAAAATGTGTTCACAAAATTTTGAATTTTTAAAAATGGAAATTCTGCTGTGAAAATACGCTTCTTTAATTCAGAACTTTGCATATGTGGAGTGACAAAAAATACGCTCATGCGTCTAATCCAACGCCGACCTTCTAAGATTCAAAAATAAAATCCCTCAGGAATGTGATTTTTAGGTTTTTCACATTTTTGACACCATTTCTTAAACAAATGCCAACTTGTGACATATCGTTAAAATCAGTATTCGATGGCGAACATGAAGATGTAAAAATATGCAGAGTATTTTTTATTTATTTAAAATAAATAAATTTGTCACTTCCGGCTAGGCCGGAATTAGAATTATGTCATATTCCGGTTTATATAGTGTCCCATTATCCACGTTTCAATTTTCAGAACTCTATTTTTCCTAGTAACTCATTTATTTCGTAGGCAATACTTTCATGGCCACCCGTTATACCGGGTGCAAACGAATAGTGGGTCACCCCTGTAACTTCCCCGTTTTTAAAGATATCGGGGTAAAATTTTGTATGGTGAAATTATGTAAGATTTCCAACTTTTTGAGACTTATCCGCCATATTTGTCACTTCCGGTTTCACCGGAAATCGCCCCAATAGTCTTTTCTAAATGGACCACTCTGTATGTTTTTACATTTTTTAAATTGTAATTCATACTTATAAAAAATACAAAAACGTCACTATGTCCAATAATACATCATACAGGGTGCTGTATATTTGTGTTAATATTTTATGATATAAATCATAAATTTCTTAAGAAAAATTGTCATTTTCATTTTCATTTCATCAACTTTTGATACCGTTTAACCCCTACAAATAGAGCTGTTTGAATATCCGGGTGGCCCATATCATGATATTTAAAAAAAAAGAGTTATTTTGAAAAATGTGATTTTAATGAGTTTAGAGCACCCTGTAATGATGTATTATTGGACATATTGACGTTTTCGTATTTTTCATATGAATTACATTGGAACAAATATAATTTTAACATATTCGCAGCCATCTAGCTTGACAACTAAAGTTCGAATTATTTTTCGTGCAACCCTGTATACATTATTCAAAATAGTATAAGCGTACCCAAAATATGATCTTTATTTAAAAAATGTAAAAACATACAGAGTGGTCCATTTAGGAAAGGCTATTGGGGTCATTTCCGGTGAAACCGGAAGTGACAAATATAGCGAATAAGTCTCAAAAAGTTGGAAATCTTACCTAATTTCACCATACAAAATTTTTTCCCGATATCTTTAAAAACGGAGAACTTACAGGGGTGGCCCACTATTCGTTTACACCCGGTATAGTATACCTACCTACAACCTGCACAGTCATAGTCATGATCTAAACAACGAAACAAATTTGTCATCATACTTGACCATAGCAATTCCTAAGTTTTATTTTTAGTTTTAGTCTTGGATCATCTTTGATATTTAAAATATTTTAATTTCCTCTCTGCGGTTTATTTTCTTGGGTACAACCACAAGCGGCATTTAGGATTTCTCAGGTATTTGGGTAAAGGATAAAACAAAGTACCCTAATGAACATAAAAGATTTATGATGTGTTAAAACGGGCTGGTCAGTTTTATATAATTTAATCAAGCTGTGTCAAAAATGTGGATTGGCGGAAGCAATAACTAATGCATTTAGTAAAAAATTGCCACAGTGGTCACAGTAAAAAGTGGTTCGTCGGGCGGTCTATCCTTTTCCAGAGAACATATTGCAAAACGTCGATAATTCAATTAAATAAGCAGAGATTAATCCGTAAGGCTAGGATATAGGGTTTTTATTTATCTGGAGAGTGATATTTGACCGTCCAATTTATCGTGTGCAGCAAAAAATGGTCTCCCATACACCAAACGCTCACCACTAAGCACCTCTTTATTTCATAGATTTACCACTAAAATATTTTAAATGTTCCAACGCTTTTCATTAATCTATACAGGGTGTTTCTCAAGTAACCTAGGATTTTAAAACCACGATTTTTCAAGCTCTAATCCATCCCCCTTAGCTTAGCACTCCTTAAAACTCATTCCAAAATATTGGGAGTGTGGACTATACAACGAAATAAATAAGGTCTTAAGTTCTGTGATGTCAACAATTAATTTTAGTTTTTAGAAAATGCACTTCTTGTCTTAAAAAATTGGGTTCTTCTGTAAAAAACTCCCTCTAATAATTAAATTGAAGTAACAATAATTCGTTGCTTTTAAACTTATTCAAATAATTTTTGAACCATTTCGTCTGTTATTCTCTTGGTACAAGTTCCTCGATCACGAAAGGAATTTCTTACTCGAGGTGCAATCAATGACGTAGGTACCAACTAGATCTTTACTATGCAGCAAGATTCTGAGTAAGCCTCCTGAAGAAGTGAGGAAGAAAAAGTTGGATCTGGGGATGAACGTCTGATACATTTTCCACCAAGTACTCTCCATAACAGTTTTTGCTGATAAACTAACCTCGGGAATGAAATACCCTTTATACTTCTCAAAATGACAGCCTGTGACTTCCACTTGTTCCCAAAATGCTTTAAATAGGGTCCATTTTCCACTCGTGAAGTATGATAGCGAAAAAGGCAGACACAAGAATCATATGGGTACAGCAGTGCATATCTAAGATGATAAAGTTTTTATAACGAACCACATTTATCACACCAGTCCGGTTTTAAAGCCACACCTCGTATACGCGTACAGATTTTAACAAATACATTTAGCAAAAAACTACTCGAGTTTTGTTTCAAAGCCAGGAAACGTTCAAGTTGAAAAAGGTCAGTGCATTGACTTATGCTAACGATTGCGAGTTGGGCATTTTGAGAATAATCTAAGAATGTTAAATTGATCATAAGAGCCAATTATAAAAAGTAAAATGTGATAGCAGATTGTAAAATATCTTGCAGCGCTGAAGAGAAAGACTTGTGTGGGTTGTAAGACAAGGCGCCATGCCGTTGTACAGCAGGTGATAATAACTGACCGATCTATGTCCACGATATAATCGTTCATTTTCTGACGCTTTAACAAATAACACTACGATATGTTACATTCAATTTAACTCATCCGTAACACAGAAAATCCGTACGCGATACTTTAAGCATTCCTAAATAATTTATAGTTTATAAGTATAGCAATACTTTTACCTATATGATTTATTTTGATTAATTGACGTAGAGCATCTAGTTAATAATTTAAAGAACAAAGCTCAGCCTGCAATCAGTTTTGGAAGAATAGACGAAAATAAAACGGTTATGAAAGGAATGAAAAATGTGTGTCCATAAAGATTAATTGTCCTAAAAATAGGTTACACCGCGCGGCGCCTAGGATTTAATTATTCATGTTCTACTTTACCTGACCAATGACTTTACGTAATCTATTTACGTCAGGTAGCGCCATCTTGTAATGCGAGTGTAGAAAGTAACTAAAACCATCAGGGGAGGGAATTTGCTTGCTGTAATTCAGCGCTCGGCAGGGCATATTAGCCGGAGAATAGCTGTTGGTCGCAGTTTGGTTTTGATTCTCATTTGTTAACGAAACACTGTGTCCCAGAAGAAACGCATAAAATTCGCAAAAAACACGTCAGTTAGTAATATCATTGCTCTATTTCTGCGTAAGCAAAATAAAATTTTTTTGGCATTTTCCGCATATCTGCGACGTCATCGATATTTTTTTAAAACGGGACTATATTTTATTCTGAAAGTTGATAGGCTTTTTACAAAGGAACTCAGTTACATATTTTTTTTTGTAAGCACACCCTAGGAACAAATTTATTTTCAAAATTTCATTTTCTAGCACAATTATTACAATTCAAAACTTAATTTTTATTTATGGTGTCCTTATAATAAAATTTATATATTTTCCAAGAAATTGTCCGGATTAGGGCAAAAAACTAAATTATAGCGATTGAACTAACTTAGTTTTGTTCCTGTCCTATCCGGGCGATTTCTAATATGTATAAGTAAAAGTTTATTAATAATATAGTCGTAGTAAAACTTCATCGTACCCGACTCGAAATAGAGACATTAAATACGTGAAAGCGGAAGAAGAAAAACTACGTCCTTACTATAATTGTATCTTGCCATCATATTTAAATTTTATGACTCATTTTGTAATCATTAAAAGTTGTGCGTAGGATTAAAATGAATAAATATTGTTTGTACGTAATACAACTTAAAATTAAAATACATATTTGCCAACTGCTTCAGAAATAACACTCATGCTGTTTTTTTATTCAGTCTGTTTTTTTCTCACTGCTAATTGACCAACGCTTCGCGCTTGTGTCCCTTTTTGATCAGAATTTTCAAAATTGTTTAATTATTAAATTTTCAGTCTTCCTGCATGTACTGCAAAATCATGAACAAGTAAATACCTATTGGCAGGCAACCAAACATACATCAGCGTTAACTGAAAATTGCCTAGCCAGCGTGATTTGTGTTGGGTTTGAAATTTTTCTTCCATATTCCATATCCATATGACCGGTAAAAAATCAATGCTGGTTTTATTCCTTTTACATTAGCATTTAGGCAATATTTTAAAGAATCGTTAATACGAGCAGCAGAAGATATCTGTGGAAGAGAACAATAGATACACGCAGAAAAGTGACCAAATGGTGGACTGAAGAAGTCAAATCGAAAGTGAAAGAAAAGAAACAAGCCTACAAGAAATATAATGGAAGCAAAGTTGGAAGAAGATAGGAATAAATACATAGAAAAAAGACATCAGACAAAACTAACAGTAAAAAATGAAAAGCTGGAAAGAATTCGACGAATAAATAAATGAGAGTTTGGTACATAAGTATAACGAAAATAATAGGATATTTTAGAATACAGTAGGAGCGTTAAAAAGTGAGAAACGCAAAGAAACCAGATGAGTAAGAGACGCACAAAATGCTCTGAAAACTAACATAGACGATATACTGGAAGTATGGAGAGAACACTACGAAATTCAATTTAAGAACAACAGTAATGAATAAGACAGCAGCACTCAAACGAATCAAGAATACACAGAAGAAGAAGAAATAGAAAATATAACATATGAAGAAGTAGATGAAGCAGTGAAAAATTTAAAACTAGGAAAAGCGAGTGGTGAAGATCAAATAGTACCAGAAATGTTGAAATGGTGGGGAGACCTAGTAAAAGAATGAATACTAAATGACTAAAGGAATATGTAGAAGAAAAAAAGGAAAGATGAAGAGGCAGCTTTTAGACCAAACAGAACAAGAACGGATAATATTTATATACTAAGATATATTTATAGAAGAGGCAATAAATTAACAAAAAATACTGTATGCATCGATCTAAGATCACCATTTGATCTGATCATAATATTACCAAAATTTTTTTACAACTCTTCCTTCGAAAATAGAAAATTAAAAAAAAATTTCTTTATCAAACTATTATTTAAGCAGCTTTCATAAACATAGTTGTGATTCCATTAATCTACGTCTATAGATTTTAAAATGTACACAGTCTTTGAATTTTACATAAATCTTAGAATCTCTGTTTTCTTCCTCTATTTACTTAAATATGGGCGACAAAGTGTATATTTTTATATAAATTATCTTCATATCTGAAGTGTCAATTTTAAAACAATACAGATTCATATTATTATTTTTTTTATTACGTAAACAAAAGAATGCTGCTGTTACAGCTATTTTATTTACTATAAAAGATAAGATACTGCCAAACAATGTAGTGATTTTGTCATGTTGCAAAAATATATGCCTCTTGACATTCCTTAATCTAAGGTTGTCATATATCAGAAATACTCGTATATTAAAAATTTTGAAAATGTTACTGATATACTGGGTCATTACAATATTATTATGTAACTAGCTATATAGATAATATTATTGGTGTAATAACTAAAAGGAATTTAACTAGTGCTACAAACACCGACACCTGTTTCGGAGTTATTGCTTCTCGTCATATTTCGGAGTCTGTGACACTAGTTAAATTCCTTAAGTATTAATTTAACCCTACGAAACCCCATTCTGATAGGTGACTAAAAAAAATTATTATAGATTTGTGTTACCCTCTGTTCTTGCGTCTGATATAACGTATATGTTAAGGCAAATTATATTTTAAGAGTTTCTAAAAAAATAAAATAAATAATCAAAATAGGTAAATTCATTTTTTTACAACGATGAACAATTTTAATTGAATAATTACATCCACCTTAACACACTTTTATACCTCAAGTTCCTTTGTAAATTGCAATCAAATTATATGAATTGATGCAATTTATTTCTATTACATTACATTGTTATAAAAATGAGGTAAAACGGAATTTTTATTTAGTTCTAGGAAAGTATTTCTCCGCAAGCATGTTATATTTATCCTCAGTAGTTGCAATTGTTACTATCACTTCGTTATTTAATGGTACGTAACGTTTTAACTGTTCGTTTGTACACTTAAGATACAAATTTAGAAACCTTGACCGCGTTTTGTGCTAACAAATTGGTGATTTTTTTGTGATAACTGGATCTAATATATGTACCCTTAAAATGGACCTAGAAGGAAAATAACAAATACATGCCGCAAGTAAAATAATTTATGATTTCAGAAAGAGCATCAGTAGTGAAATATTCATGAATCCTAATACAGATAGACCGAAAAACCTAAACGCAGTTACGGATCTAAAATTATATCTTTATTAATTAGAACAATGAGATATTTACTAAAAATGTAACTAATCAAAGACATACGATTTTGCATCCATAGCCAACTGCGATTAGGTTTTTTATTCCTCTGTATATTAAGACAAAGTGTTTCTTAAAATGTATAAATTTATTTTTTTAATTTTGAACAGAGGCTTATGGCAATCAACTTTTTTACGCCTTGATTTTAATGTGAGCCAAAAGTACTCTACAAATATGTTTTGTTAACCTTAATTTAAAAACTATAGAAAACAACCCTTAATAATTTTACAGAATTCCAGACGACTGAAGCTCAACAAAATATATCGCAGAGATACATTTCCTTTAATGGTTGCAGATGTGATGGTCTAAGATGTGATTGTTGCGCCGGCATAGATTTAGCCAATTCGCCACATCATGAAGGTAAATATTTCAATTTCTTCTCCTCGTTCCGGTTTTGTCGTACCAAATTACGAATTTAATTCGGTTTCACGCAGCCTGAACTTAAGGACACATAGCAAAATTTAAGGCAGGTTTGATTTCCATGTTCCCATTTAGTTCACAAATTTTGTTTTCCATGAGTTTAAAAAAATTCGAGATCTGCGAGAAAAACACGCTTCTTTAATTAAGAAGAACTTTTCGAAGATACACGGATTGACAAAAAAGGCCATGCGTCAAATCCAACGCCTACTTATATAAGATTCAAAAATAAAAGCCGACACGGGCCCACTTGTGTTTTTCAATTTTTCACATTTTTGACGCCATTTTTTAAACAAATGCCAACTTGTGACACATCATTGAAATCATAATTTCATAGAGAACAAGAAAGTGCAAAAATATACATACCAGTCATAGTATTCTATTTAAAATAAGAAAGTTGGTATCACTTCCGATTAAACCGGAAGCATCGTTTTGTACACAATTGTGTCAGATTCAAGCTTTCTTATTTCGGTTTTCAGAAGTCAATCTTTCATAATAACCGAGTTATTCCAAGGCAATACTTTCGTGACCATCCGGTATAATTTGAACACATGAATTTTATAAAGTTATTATGGTTTCTAGTTTAATAAATATAATATGTCTTTGGAGCATGGGTTAATGTAATATGAAATTTTACAGTCTGCCTTATTGTTCAAGTAATACCCAACGAAGTCACCTTAAGGGGAACGATAAGATTAAACGGAAAAGACATATATACTGGCCAATTAGGTAGGTAATAACATCGCAATTTTAACAAACTATGACACAACATACTCATAATTTTTGTTTCTCGTAGATCCTAGCGTGGCACCCATTTGCCTACCTCCACTACCAAGTGTTTGTCTAGCCATTAACCATGTTGATATAAAAAAACGCCAGGTCTGCACGAAGTTAACATTCGTTGTGTTTACGTTGGTAAAATTTCCTTGCATAGGCCAACAAAATGGACAATTAGTTGTTGAACCAAATACATATGTCTAGTAAACAGCCAATATGTTACAAATTCTGTCCAATATAAAGAATAACAAAGAGGTACAACCGAGCAAGTATCGCAATTTTCCATATCGGAAACTTTCCAAATTGGAAAGTTTCCGGGAAGAAATAAATAGTGTAAAGGAAACTTTCCTTTAAATGTTACCTTGAAAGTTTCCCGGAAACTTTCCAAATCGGAAACTTTCCAAAATTCCTTGGACAGATTCCGGGAAGAAATAAATAGAGTAAGGAAACTTTTCTTTAAATGTTACCTGGAAACTTTCCGGAAATGTTCCCTTTGACTTTTGCATATCGCGTCACGTAACATCAAAATACCCTGTTTTCAAACCATTAAGAATTTCGGAAATTTTCAATAAAGGGAAACTTTCCCATCTCTACAGGATTCTCTTCAATTTCCCAATTTGCCAAATTACAAATATCTTCCCATAGCACTAAAATATGCCGACAATTCTGAAGCTATCGGCAAAAAATACAATACTAAAATTTCGAAACATTCTCGTTTGTGTCTCTTTAAATTATTCCTTTACGCAATGGTCTTAATATCAAAATACGTTGCTTGAGAAATATGTACATGTAAAGTGATTTTACTTTAGTTTTTAATAGTGATGGTTTCGAAACTTTTTTCCCAACAGTTTCTATTTATAGAAGTATTGCTATTATTATTATAAATTAAATTCAAATTTAGTTTTTTTAATTTTTAAGATTTATACCATTCTGTCATCGAATTCTCAGTTTTAATCGTCTCCGGATGGTGCCAACGTGGTTGGCGAAAGGCGAAACGTGCAGTGTTAGTGTTTTGGTGTTTGTGGAAACCACGTCTGTGCTATCGAATTCTAAACCATCAAATTCTGAATTACGCAAAATTGCAAACAAATCAAATCTAATCGATTTAATTGATCACTTCATCGAAGTAAAATATAATTAGGAAACTTGACAATGAAATTTGATAACAAAATTGTTAGGTAGCAAGTAGCAACATAATACATTTCTGATAACATTGTTTGTAAATATGTGTAGATTCTTGAACATACCTAATAGGTACTAATAATATATTTCGTGATAAATATTTAATTTAGATTTTTCACAATTTCATTTGCCAAAGTTTTGTCGGTGTAGTTATATGTAAAAACAAAAACCGCTTGGTACATATACAAATAACTAAGACAATAAACGAAAATGTAATTAAAATGTTACCTTTATCCTATTAATAAATGTTTATCTACATCACTGATACCATCATTTACCAGAAGCAAGCGATTTTATTATTTAATTATTAATATGTATATCGTCATTTAAAACAAATCACCATAGATAAGACCAACTTAACTACCCATGCTATTTTTGAATAGCAACCACATTTGATACCATCACTGTCCAAAGTCTAGAGGTAAACACTTGGGCGCTTTGTTCAAATTAGATTGAAAAATTATTAATTTCGCGTAAATATATTCTCCTCACAAAGAGTAGAAACAGCTATCAAAGACGCTGTTTCAAGATGTTATCTGTACGTTTATATATTTCGCGATAAATTATTCGTAGATTCAGTCATCAATATGCGATCAGTAGTACTTCTTGTTCTATTTGGAGCTGCAATCGCCAGGCCTGGTAATTATTAAAACAACTAAAAACATTTCCTATACCTACAATTACATTATTAAGTGCCAAGTGAGTGCATACATTTGGTTTGTTGTAGAAGGTACTTCTAAGCAAGTTCCTGAAGCTGCAGAATCTAGCGATGTAACATATTATTTCTACAACCAAGCCAACGCAGAAGATGGCGAGGCTTCACAAAACGCAATACCAAGTTCATTTGATCCAAAAAAGGAAGTACTGTTCATGATACACGGATGGGGCGACAAATACAATTCCGAATCCATGAATCTCATAAGAGCAGCAGTCCTAAAGGCGTACGATGTTAACATAATAATTGTTGATTGGAGCCCGGTAGCTGACAGCCTTTACCTTGTTGCTAAAGATGGAGTTCCAGGTATAGGCGAGTTGCTAGGCAAATTCGTTCAAAATTTGACAGGAACCTACGCCATATCGCCCTCAAGAATATCAATGGTGGGGCACTCCTTAGGAGCACACATAGCAGGAATAGCAGGAACTATTTTAAATGGGGAGCTGAACCATATTGTAGGTCTTGATCCTGCTTCGCCATTTGTTGACGCATCAGACACTAGTTACGTGCTGGATTCTAAAGATGCTAGGTTTGTGCAAGCCATACATACAAGTAGCGGAAAACTTTCATTACTACAATCCTTAGGACACGCTGATTATTTCCCGAATGGAGGTACTGAACAAAATGGTTGCATACTGGATGTATTCGGTGACTGTGCCCATAAAATGTCATACAAATTTTTTGCTGAATCAATAAGTAACAGCGAATTTTACGCCCAGAATTGTGCTAGTTACAAAGAGTATGAAGAAGGTACTTGTACTGGAGCTTATTCACTTATGGGCGGATATAATGTTGACACAGAGTAAGTCCTATTTATTTCAAAGTGGTTTTATAATACCACGTTTGCTTTCAGAGCTTCCGGAAACTACTATTTAGAAACGAATGCAGCATCGCCATACGCAAAAGGGGAAAATTAATAAAACATAACTTTGTTTTTTATTTGAAAATATAGTCTATTAAATAAAGCATATATAATACAGTTTTACAACGATTATTTAATAATTGAACACGTGACTTAGGGACGCTCTTCTGCCAGGAATCTTCTAAGTGAAAAGTTCCGTTTCTCTTCCACTTGATGGCTTATTCCTTAAAGGACACATATCACTTTAGCAAGGAGTGAAAAGCGAAAAGCCTAATTTAAAGTCAATATTCCACTATTTATTTTACTGAATTTTATTTGAATGAATGTTTTATATCAAGCTTCTATGTGTTCTACGAATGTTGTGCATCAAAATTTGTGAATTAAATAATTTCCATGTAATGAGGGTATCGGAGAGATGCAACCATCCACTGCATTTTTTCGCAACTATACATTTAAAAAAATACGTATTACACATGGAGAGATATTTTCCTGTTCTGTGCGATGCCTAGGGGGGAGGGGTGGGGGGTGTTAAAACAAGCACTATCCAACGTCATTTTGAATCATGAAACATTAATATTAATACACATATTGTATTACTCTATGTATATATTTTTCAAAATTTAAATAAAAATTTTATTATATCTTCAAGTTGTCCATAAAATAGAAAATTTTATGAAAACCGGTTGTAAAAGTTATCTACTTTTTTTTTTAATATGAAAAACACTTACTTATGTTATCTTAAAACTATCGTAACAAAATTATTATCACTAAAGTGTACATTCACATTATATTATAATTTTTATTGTTACCCCAACTATTTATTTTTTAAATCGTAACTCATGAGATATAAATAGCGTGCCTAATTGGCCGCAAAATAGTAATACTAGTTTATCCACCAAAATGAATCCGGTAGTCTTGCTTGTTTCAATTTCCTTATGCCATACATTGGTTTTATCAGGACCAGGTAGGTAACGTAACTTTATTTGCTAAAAAACATTTTATTATAAGTCTTTTGATTCTAGTAAATCCGATAAGAAGCTATGTTGCATTGGAGGAAGATGTAAGTAGGATATCCTATATTTTGGTGGATAATGGTAACGGCACAATTGTAATTGAAGATTTAACTACAGCTATCATACAAAGCAAAGCTACAGAAAGTGATGTAACATATTATTTATATAGTAAATCTCACAAAGAAAATGGTGTTGCTATCAAGAGCGTTCCCTCAAATTTGGAAAAAAATACTTTCGACCCAAGCAAAGAGGTGGTTGTAATAATTCATGGGTGGAGTAACGATTTCAGCTCGCCGGTCAACACTCTTATAAAATCTGCGATTTTGGATAAATTTGATCTAAACGTTATAGTTGTCGACTGGAGTCCCATTGCGTCGAGAAATTACCTCACCGCGAAGAACGCCGTGCCTCAAATTGGAGGCTTTGTAGGAAACTTTATGAAGTCTTTAATTTCAACTCATCACGTACCACTTTCGAAAATTTCACTTATAGGTCATTCCCTAGGTGCGCACGTTGCTGGTATTGTAGGTTCTTCCTTAAATGGAGGCATAGACCATATCGTTGGACTGGACCCTGCAGCACCATTGATTTCAGTTTCCGACAAAGGCTTTTGCTTGGACACTTCAGATGCAAAATTTGTACAAGTTATACACACAAATGGCGCCCTCCTTGGTTTATCCACTTCTATCGGACATGCTGATTACTTCCCAAATGGTGGAAACCGCCAACCCGGATGTGGACTTGACATTACTGGTTCTTGTGCTCATGGGAGATCTTATGAATACTATGCGTCGTCCATCCAGAATAACCAGTTTTTTTCGAAACACTGTTCAAGCTACAAGGAATTTACTGCAGGACGTTGCTCCGGGAGCATTTCCCTCATGGGAGGATATTCTATTGAAAAAAAGTAAGTTCATATTTTTTTTTCTCTGTTATTTCTTGGGAGGTGATTAAGAAAATGTTTTTAAGAATTTACATACAGAGGAGGCCGAGTGGTGAATTTTCAAAAAACTGCGAAAAAGGTTTAAAAATTTAAAGAACTGTTAGCCAAGAAAGAAAAATCATAAGTTATTTTATTATTATATTTCTTTTGCTTTTAGGGTATCTGGAGATTTCTACTTAGAAACAAAGGAGACTTACCCTTATGCATTTGGCAAGATTGCTTAATACCAGAGTTAGATTTTACTTATATTAAAGAATTTTTTAATCATAGATGTATGCATATACATATTATTGTACGTATAATTTTAAATAAAAAACAGTATTATCTCTATTAAATTTCCTCTTATTACGAAATTAATGTATTTTAATTTCAGGCAATTATTCACATTTCTGTTTTTAGCTTATGCAACCCAATATACAGGTGTAGATGCTGCCATCTCGCCGTGAGTTGTAAGTACTTTCGGACATAAAGGTACCTATAATGCTCGATAGATACGTTTGAAATTTAACAGTACGATACGATCAAGGAATGCACAAAATGTGGTTCAGATTTAAAAATATATTGATTATATAAATTGGCTGTTTCTACGATAGCACGTTTTATATTCATGTAGATAATAAAACATTCGTTTTAAAGGTTAATATTCAATCAAGCAATAACCACCATTCGTAAAAAAAATTTATTAGGAAATGCAGGAAAATAATAGATTATAAAAAAACATGAAATACAAATAGCAATAAATAAATATTAATTACGTATTCATAAACACTTCAGGTTTCAATTTCGTCAGTGATTTTCTTTTTAACTTCATCCAACGTTATTTTCCCTTGAATTTTTAATGTTTTTGACCTAGATTTGAAACCCTAAAAAAAAAACGCATAAACAATCTTTTTATAAAATTATAAATCTAGATTACCTTATCAAATATCACGTCACTCTTTCGCAAACCAAGTACCGAAGCAACATATCTTACTAGCTCAGTATTCGCTTCACCTTCAGACGGTGGGGCATTAATTTGAACTCCAACTCCTTCTGAAGTTATCCCTAAAAGTTTTAAAATTATATTATACACCTGCTTGGAAAATAACTCCTATATCCTTACCAGTTATTCCATTTTGTTTCGCCCCAGGCTTCGCCAAAACTTGTATTATTATATTATTAGATTTATCCAAAGAAATGGAACATTGTTCTTCCTAGAAATCATAAAAATTTATATATATTATATATATTACGCCTATTACAAAATGGCCTACAGATGCTATGATTTGCTGTACAGAAGGCAGTACAACTTGGTTTGAAACTATGATTTAAAAGACCATTGCTACGTGTGTGGTGTTGTGCCAATGTAGAACTTTTGTTATAGAAACGTTACCCATAAGTAACAATAGTACTGTTAAAGACAAATTAGTTACATGCATCCTTCGTTTAGGAGAAAGTAAATGATGTGCTGTACGAATGCAGAATTTGTGCTTTCATAAACAAACTGCAAGTTGTTATAACTATCTGTCCATGAATCGTAGCCTTTGTAGGTCGTTTTAGATGAGTCGTTAAGTACCTAATCAATTTTAAACTGTCAGCAGACTGGTCTATGTCGGTTTAAAAGAAAAAGGTTTTGCCCAGCAATACTATATTGAGAATTAATTAACATTAAATGGCAATTTTACCTTTATAACTGGTACAGCTTTTTCTTTACCGGCAACCTTTGACTTATTTTTTTTGGACATTACAAAGTCAGCGAGGTTTCTTCGTGTAAAAGTGTGTGTTAAAACAGTATAATATTTATTGCTCATTAGAAATAGAAATAAAATAATTCATAATTCTTTAGAAGTTGGGTTATGTTTTGATTTGTGCGAAATGACAGGGACTGATGTGAAGTTAACAACGTGTTGCTAGCAACGGCATCGAAATAAGTTTTGATATTTGGAAATATATATTTCAAATTATCTTTACTTTAAATTATTTGAGAATAGCATACTCAGCGCAGTTAAACTGTAGTTAAATATTTTTATAAACTATCGTAAACCCAAAGGTTATTAACTTATATGTAATTTTACGAAATATATAAAATTTTTACCTGGTAACAAGACTTAATAATTGTTTAATTGAAGCTAGAATTCCATAAAATCAGATTGAATATAATATCTTTGGAATTGTGATAAGTGTACAAAAATATTTAATTACAGTTTAAGTAATTTCTTAATATTTTTACAATAATTTGCTATTTCCAAATGCTTCAAAAATTATTTCCATTGCTAGCAACGTCTTGCTCACTTCACACACATCGAATGACTTAAGGAAATTTCAATTAACATCGGTATAAGCGTGGTTATGTTGGTTAGCACAACCAGTAGCAATATTTACGTTGAAGTTCATTACAAGAAGAAATGTATAATAGAACTTCTGTTTTATACTTTAACAAAGGAATCATACAAAACAGTATTTTTATTATGAAAATGTAATATCATACCTGTAATATAATTCGAAATGAATATTGCAGTAGAGTTGATAAAATATGCAAACCGAAGTTGGCTACCGATGGTTCACAATTCACAAATCACAAGTATGATACAGAGCCGGCCTTAAAACCATTACAAACAACATTTTTACTTTAATAGCTATATTTCATTCCACATTTTTGTTTTCTTTTTAATGTAATAAGTAACCCTACATTTACCAATTCTTAACCGTAAAAAATCGAAATCGTCTACAACCTTGAGTGTTGACTGTTTTCTGGGTTGAGGAGTGGGAGGAAGAGGAAGAGGTTAAGTTCTCCAGTCTCCACTCTCTAGAAAAATGCCCAAAAAGTTTGCCACAGAAAATACAAAAGCTGTTGCAGCCCGTGAAAGGAAAAAACAGGCGAAAGATGAGGCTACAGTGAAGAAACAAAGAGACGTTGACGAGGCTTATTGGAAGGACGATGACAAGCAAATACAGAAAAAGCAACAAAAAAAGGTTGAGTAGCTACCTACGTGTTTACCTACAAAGTAATTTTAAAACATATTTCAATCTTTAGGAAGCAGAAGAAAGAAAGAAACAGGACGCACTACTAAGAAAAGCCGAAGCAAAAGCTTTATTAGAAAGAGAGATGGAAGAAGTTTCTAAAAAAGCAACGAAACCTCCTCCTCCCGCAAAGGTTACAAGAGCCCAAATAAGTTCCAGAGTGATGATCGAAAGCAAAATAAAAGAAAAAGAGGAAACGAAAACCGAGACCCATTTAGATGTCCCATTGGTCGAAAATATTAACAGACTTGAAATTGAAGGTGAAGAAGCTAGGACTATCGATGAAGCTATTACTGTACTCAGGTACGTAGGTACTATACTGACGCTACGGACCACTACTCAAATTCTCATTTGAAAATGTAAATTGAAGTAGATTTGATCAGTTATCTCCTCGGAATTTATTCTTGCATTCTAAAGGTGACTAATCGTCTTGAAACCCCACTTGATAACTTGCGTACTCGAAGCATCGTTGTCCTATTGTAAAATTGTTAAAATGATGTGGATATCAATATTATTTGCAAGATGTCTGTGGGGTTTCCGATATGCCTACATTATATCAGTAACTTTTTTTTTTTTTCATATTTAATCCTAATTTCTATCATTTTGATTTAATTATTAGAAGACTAACAGGGCCGTGTAAAACGGGTGTATGAGGTATGCACCGCACACCTCCGTCGATTTTTGGGGGCGGCCAGATAAACGGGCCATGCGTTTTTTTAGTAGATTAGGTCAGAGCAGTTTTATATAATTGTACTTGTAAAACACAATGACCTTGAAATCCCCGAAAAATTTTCGCTTGCGGCGCTTTGCGGGCGGCAGCCCCTGCACCCCCTGCAGCTTTTGCCCCGTGTGCAAAACGCCTCATCTATTCTCAATGTCAGAGTTTTATATTTTGCACACCAGCGGCCAAATCTCTAGCTACTGCCCTGAGGACAAACGTTAACAGCAACAGCAAATCAAGCCTTTCCATTTCCCTAAGAAGACCATCCCCCTTATTTACTCAGTCCGTGCATTATTAATTTGTTGCGTACTGTTTCCTGGTAGATACATGTAAACAGAGGTGTGAATATAACAAGGTTTTCTAGAAAAATGATTTTCTGCTTGAAATTTTAAGCAGCAAATTTAATGTTTAAAAACCGTGGTGTTTTCCCAATATTATCTAGGGACTGATAGCTGTTCCTTCACTTACTTTAATGTATATTACAGTTCTAAAACTGAGGATGTTGATAAACATCCCGAGAAGAGAATGAAAGCTGCTTACAACGCATTTGAAGAAAAGCGGCTCAAGGAACTCAAATTGGAAAATCCCTCTCTGCGCTTGTCTCAGCTTAAACAGATGATATTTAAAGAATGGCAAAAGTCACCAGAAAATCCTCTTAATCAGTAGACTTTGAAATACGATTAAAAATTAGTATAAACGCAAAACCTGGGTTACAATAATACCTATGCGATTCATAATATAGCTGTAAACATTATTCATAATCATTTTACAAGTGTATACACTGGTAGTTAACCTAAAATATGTATAACCAAGTCGGTAGGATCTGTATATTATCATAAGGAAATGATTTTTAAAGTATATATTATATATTTATATTTAAGAACTTTTTAAATTTTTTTACTGCTATTGAAGAATATCTAACCCAGTGAATATTAATTTGTTATACTATATTTAAATTGATAGGTATTGCCAGTGGAAATAATTTTTAGGTAATAAAATACTGAGTAGTAGTTATATGGCGTTCCACGTAAGCAGGTCAATTTAATTAAATAGGATATAATACAGAAAACCAACGTACAGTTGTAAATTGGAATACATATCAGAACTGAATTTCTTATTTAGCTGAAAATTGCCATATCACAACGTCCTGTTATTACGGGTTTATTACGTTGACATTTTTATATTTATTAAGCCGGCCTGAAAATGGCAAATAAATTCGGTGTTTTGGTTTTTAATAGGTTATAAAATTATATAAAATATTTTAAATATGTAATATTATACAGGGTGTAAAATTTTACGAAATTCTGATTCTTTGTACTATGGGCTCATCAAATATTTTACATTTATTTTTAAAAAATTTTTACTGAATAAGATTGGCTCATGGTGAGTATAATGAAGATAGTGGTCTGCTTACGTGGAAGATCTTGTAATCTAAAATTAATTGTGAATTTAAAATATTGTATTTATTTATTTAAGTAATTTTCCCGTATTTTTATGATTTATTATTTGATTCAGATTGTTTACAATTTTTACCAATGCCATTAATTGTTATAATTAATAAAACTTTATCATGCACTGCTGCGAATTTTTCTTTGTGGGTTATACCAACTGCATTAAAAATACAACTGTGTTTTACTAAAATTTAATCTAATAAAATAAACATTGCAATTAACTTTTAACAGGTAGGGGTGGTGGAGGGACGTCTGGAATATTTGAGTTTTTCTTTAAGTTAGCAACAATTTGTTTAGGGTCGCTAATATTGTCGTAGTATTTTTCAACGTTCGTCATTGGTACTGTTTGTTCTTCTTTAGGTGGGTAGTAAGGCTCGTAACCCAATTGGGGTGTATAATATGGAACATACTGCTCTATAGGCAGCACATTTTGAGGCAAATTCTTGATGCCCGCTCCAGTTTCTGGTTGCAACTGACTAGGAACGCTCTGTATCTAAAAATTTAGACAGTCTTAATGTTATTTCGAATTTTAATGGCAACTTACATATTCATTTTGTACTCCGGCGTTGTTGGCTTCTGGTTGAAGTTGGTTTTGGGTTCTTATATCTCTTACTACCGGACCTGCGTTGACCTAAATTAAAGATATAAATTATTACCACATTTATTTTATATATAAAGAGATCGATTAATAATGGAAGGAATATTATTTTCTAGTATTGATGTATCAATTATAGCTAAATCAGACACGTTTGATAAAAGAAATTGAATTTAAATGTATGTACAGAAATAGGTATCTGCTTGTAATCTTGTTCGACGTAGTTCTGAAACCCAGCAAATGATGGCGCTACGTCAACTTCAGTGAAAAATTACTGTATTGTTTGAGAGTAGTTTAGAGACGAACGTATAGATGGTAGTAGGTCATTATTTCCTCAAAATTGACTGCTTGCTTTCTAGTTTCATAAATTATAAAAGATATTGATCAAACTATATTTAATTTCTTTATAGGTATCTCTAGAGACAACTTATTAATTATTTTAGTGTCTCCTTAAATAGTTCTCTATTATTTTTTGAACAAGTTTTGTATTATTATGGTTTCAAAAGCTAATGCTACAACATAATTAAAACAAGTGATTTTCAGTGTTACATATTATACATTGCAGATCCATACCGAGGGTTGGACACCTGCAGGTTGTTAAGCTGTCGCCTTTTCGCCTTTTACAAATTAAAAATGTTCCAGCATTGTCAAACATTTTTTAAATAAAAAGGGTTCTTGATAATATTCGAAAATGTCCCTTTGTATCAGTTAAACGTTTTTAATTAGTCAAATAATTTTAAATTGCCAGGAAATACTTACATATCTGCTTGGTGTACTTTGGATTGGTGTGTAAATTAAAGGGGGGAAAGCTAGTCCAACAGACGTTGTCCTTAGCACTGGTTCATAAACTGGTAGAGCTTGACTAGGCGCCAGATTTTTCTTTGTGCTAATAAGTACGTTGTATATTCTTGGTGTCTTTGGTGTACATACACATAGAGATATTAATACTGATAATAGAAAATAACAGTACATAGTACCTGAAAATACAAAATAGAATTAGATGTTAGGCCAGTGACGTCCCTTCAGGTAGCCCATGTGGTAGCGAATTAATTAGACGAAACCTAAACTCGTCGCGTAAATTTTTTGAATTTGTATATTGTCTCTGAAGAAGCTGAATAGCAGGAGATGGATGTTTTCAATTCAAATTCAATCAGCGGTGAAGGTGGGCAAATTTTATGACCCAAACTTTCAGATGCTACTTTATTTTCCTGTCAGAAAGCGTTTCAAATGTTTAAAATATTGCACACTAAACCTAGCCTTGAACTCCTTGAATATTTGACACGGTTATGTTATAGATTGAAAATCCATCGAGGTAAATTTCCGTAAATAGTTTTAATGTGTTTATTGAAGCATATCATTTAAGGAGTTTAAAATTATTATGATTGTGTAAGCGCTAGTAAATACCGTACCTAACTGTGTTTCCAAGATGAATAGTTCAGATATGCAATAATCTAAAGTAATATGACATTTAAATTTTAATAATATGATTAATGATTTTGATAAATAATATGAAAAATCATCGCTCTTAATCAAAATAGATGTAGGTATGAAAACCAGAACATGTTCCACCTGACCTTAAACTTTTATTTTTATTATAACAATTGTTAAATATTTATTTTTAAATTTTTTATGCGATTAGCCTTTAATGCCGTTCGAAAGAAACTTTTTTTCTCTGCGTACCACACCTACTTCATGTTCACCTGTGTAGGTCATGATGTGGGTTCACGCTTTTAACTTGTTCATAATCATTTCCGTTTTATCCAGTGGCGGATTAGTAATAATATAGTACAACCAATAAAATAAATTATTGGAACGACCAGCAAACATGATTATTTTAATACCTACTCCACTAATTTGTTATTTCTAGTGGTGGAAAAGTGACCCCTTGCCCTTATGTTTTATTAGAGTACTATTATTAAGTAGGTGTACCTCTTTTTTTTGTAAAATTTATGAAACAAACTGTGCATATGCAACAATCATGTTAATGGACTGGAGCAATATTAAAAATTAATTTTAATTGTAAACGCGGTGCTTAATACAGAGAGGCCATTATATGTACATATATCTGCTTACATGGGTAATTTTTTTTTTTTTTTGAAGTTACAAAGTAGGTTAAATCGGCAAAATTGGGCAGAATTATGAGAGCAAATCATTGCTATTTCGAAAATTGTGGTAGGTGTGTCTTCAGCTTGCTGAATTATCCTGATAAAAAGAACTTAAAAATGTTCAATTTTTTTTATCTAAAACTTTGAAACAGTTAACCCTGAAAATAGATGAAATTGTGAACAATAGATATTTTTACGTAGAATTCAATAAACCTAAATATCTATTGACAGCAATTTTCACTTAAGTATCTTCTAAGGCTAACAGTTTCGAAGTTATTTAAATTTGAAGAAACTCGACCATTTTCAGTTTTTTTCAGGATAATTCAGCAACTTAAGGACATACCACAATTCTTAAAATAGCGATGAATTATTCTCAAAATTTTGTTCCATTGAAACAAAACAGTTGTCCCATGCAAGGAGATAAATAATGGCCACCCTGTAGATTCATGGGTAATTTTTTTTTTTTTAAGATACAAAGTAGGTTAAATCGGCAAAATTGGGCAGAATTATGAGAGCAAATCATTGCTATTTTGAAAATTGTGGTAGGTGTGTCTTCAGCTTGCTGAATTATCCTGAAAAAAAGAACTGAAAAATGTTCAATTTTTTTTATCTAAATAACTTCGAAACAGTTAACCCTGAAAAATAGATGAAATTGTGAACAATAGATATTTTTACGTAGAATTCAATAAACCTAAATATCTATTGACAGCAATTTTCACTTAAGTATCTTCTAAGGCTAACAGTTTCGAAGTTATTTAAATTTGAAGAAACTCGACCATTTTCAGTTTTTTTCAGGATAATTCAGCAACTTAAGGACATACCACAATTCTTAAAATAGCAATGAATTATTCTCAAAATTTTGTTCCATTGAAACAAAACAGTTGTCCCATGCAAGGAGATAAATAATGGCCACCCTGTAGATTCATCTGCACGATAATCGCTTAAAGAAAATATCATAGGTCTGCAAATTGGGAGGTCGTGAAAGCTCGTTGACAACTTGTAAACATTTTCTACGTAATTTTCCGAAATAGAATCCGAATTTGGCCTCAGAATTTACCTATCATGTCAGGATTTTGAGATATTTGAGGTTAAATGACCAAAAAACGGCTTCTTGGCTATATTTGAGGTTATGTATAGGAAGTAAAAAATGTCCAGCTCATTTCTAATAATTGCATCGTCTAATACTACCTTCTTCGTTCAAAATTAGTTTTCGATTGCCAATTTACGATATACTACATGTAATTAAGACCCCCTTTATTCTGGAAGGTTCTAGAAGAGCCTTGTGTGGGAGGACTCGCTTTAAATTCTCTGATATTCATTTAGCAACTTTTATAAATATTCAAATTAATTTAAAAATTTTTTTCTTATACATAACAAATATCTCTAAATCTTGACATGATAGGTAAATTCTGAGGCCAGATTCGGACTCACCGCGATAAATTACTTTAGAAACACCTCCTATTTTTTAAACAGCTGAACCTTAATATTAGATTATTTTATAACTATTCTTTTCTAAGTTAATGATTTTTATTATAATCTTTAATGATTATGTGACTTTCCGGGATTATATTATATTGATGCATGATAACAAATATTTCCGTTGCAGTTGTTTCTCCTGCAAATAAAGTAGGTACCTAACTTTTTATTTATAAAGACGATTAAAGTTATATAAGCGTAATGTCGTAGATATAGATTATTTAGGTCGCAAGTTGTGCTATTCTAAAATGGTGTATATATGATAATAAACTTTATTGGTCCCAAAAGACGCAAGATATGTAGGCTAGTAAAACCAGCAACTATTTTAGTGCATGCTGAGACGATTTTGAACTATATCTATAACAAAAGTCTTCTCAAGTTAACAGTTTCTGGTAAAATAATCGGTTTATTGAATGGATGATTGATTTCAGGCGATTAATAAAAGTCATAATTGCAATGATTGAATTTAAAAATGAGAAATATTTTGCCATGACATATATATTAAGCAAAGATAAAATAATACCATCAAATATAAAAGCTTAGATATTTTATTTTTATTATTCATGGCAGACCGGTACTTTACATGAATTATATTTGTTATCTACTGCAAAAAATACGTTCGTAACAGATCTTTTATCACTAATCTGACGCGTAAAACTATTTAAGAATTTTTGCACGGTGTGGTGTGAATAAAAAATATAGAACACCTAAACTCGAGCCTATAATAAAAATTTTAAATAAAATATCTCCAAAGGAGAGGGAGGCATAGTAATTTTCCAAATTGTGTTTTTGAGGCACGAAGGCAACGTTCCACTTCAAATGAGCTTGTCCAAGGAATTGCAAAATGGATCCCGATAATGTGGAACTAAATAACTGTACTTGAGAATATAATTGGTAATGATGCAATTTTTATTATTAAATACAGTAGCAAAGTGTATTTAAGTCGCCCTCTGTAAGTCTGTTCTCTTTTAACGATCATCATACAGGAAGGGTCAAATGACAGATATTAACAAAAAACATTTTTTTTTATTAATGTTTTGAATTATCCATTACTCATAAAAATTCAACCATTATTATTATTATTACTTATTATTAAATCTACATTAACTATTCTCGCCTTTTTTTTAGCTTTAGATACATTTAAATTACTGGGATCAGGGAGGTTGGAAGCATATTTGCTGAACTGAATTCATATAAAAAATGTTTTCTTCATCTACTCATTGAAATGTATCTTTAGAAAATCTCCAAAATTAATCCCTCCAGTTTGGGAACGGTTGTATTTCCTTAGTAAATGTATGAATGAATCTATATTGAAACTATCTTTATTCTTTATTCATTTAATATCAACTCTGCACAGATATAACGCTTTCAAATTTAAAGAATATTATAGGATAATAAAATTGCATCTGCAAAATAAATAATGTATAAAATGTGCGTAACAAAATTAGAGGCGTATTAAATGATATTAATGCCGATTATGTTTGCAAAACGATGAATTCAAACTAGGAAACATCCAATTTGTTCATAATAATCATGTATATTTAGTGTTATTAATATTACCGCAACTTTAATTTATCTATTTGAAAATGATTTCAATGCATTTAACGACTTATTTCTATTAATATTCATGATATTATATATTCTGAAACAGCGCCATATTATACCATTTTAATTAATATAAAGTATAAATGAACCATACCCGTTAAATGTTGTGGGTGGTATATCTCTAATAATATTAATAATCGAGGATCCTGCTGGTGAAAAATAAGTAAGTACTAAGTATCTAATTTGATATTAAAATTAGAACATGATTTAAATTTGCCATGAAATAAATTGTATCAAAAGATTTAAACGATTGTGGGAATATTTTCTAAAATATTCCTGATTGGGATATCTATTGGAGAATTCTTGGTTATCATTCACTATACATTAAATATATTTTTTAAATTGTTAATTCATCTAATTGACAATTTTTGCCAGGATTATTAAATAGGCTCATGACTTTCATATAATAACTGATATTTTGTGCTTTCATTTGATACAACCTTTCTCATTTTAGTGAATAAGAAATTTAAAGAATCATTAATAAGAAAAATTGCGTTCACAATAATAACGAGATGGATCAGAAAATAGCAAAGCTACTTTTTCAATTAATAGTAAACTGGAAGTAGGTACTCTTGTATCCATAAGTATTATTAAAACTAAATTTAAAAAAATCGACGTTGAAACAAAGTAAATCGAGTTTTCAAGTAGGCATTCCCTGTCCTGCTCTAATACTAAAAACTTCACCTAACAAATCTTGCACAAAACCGACGACCAACATTCACTTTTAACGGAAACCACAGCACTTTTAAGCAACGAGAACAATGTCCCATAAAATTCAATCCTTATTATTTAGCGTACACACTACTGGTCCATTATTTACCTTGTATAAAATGTTTCACGTCACTACAACAAATAATTGCCTTGATAGAAAACAAGAGATCTTATATAGAATCACGCTGAGACTGTCTCTTTGCAGTACTGTATTTGAGGTTCCGAGCCCGTATGCAGAAGTGGTCCAATAAATAATTATACAATGTATGCACGTAAAACGTAGTATCCTAGATAGCCAGGGCATAGCTCTTACTCCCAGCCACATCATCTACGTAAATATATACAAGGTGTTCGCTAAAAGAAAGTAGCTTGAGAAAGATATTTGCACATTGACTGGGGGACACAGTCCTTACACCCCACTTGTTCTATTTTTTCTGCTTTTGGTAGGGACCCCACCCCAACACTCACATGGAATTGTAGATTTAACTCACGTTTCTCCAGGAGGCTGTTATTTGCCCTTCCAATGTTCTCCAATTTAAATGACCTCTTTTGTTTTTTCCAGCAGCCTTTGGGTTTCATAAAAAGCATATTTCTCATTGAGTTAGCATATTTTATTCGTTTATTTAAATTTAGTAATGTTTTTCCCATTTGTCCTTTTTTGGAAAATGCAATAGTCGGTGTATTCGGGGTTCGACGCATACGCTGCTTTCGACATGAGGATTATTCCTGCCTGCCAAAAGTCAGCAGAGTTTTTGGCGGGCCAAATGCATAATGCAGTCATCCTAGGTTTCTGCGTCGATTGGGGCATATGAATCTATAAACACTAACTCTGCAAGACGTGGGGAGTGGCTGTAGATAACTCGCTGGCGCTCCTCCGTGACGGTAGGCACAGGACCGAAGCATCGAGAAATTGAAAAAAGTTTGTGTGAAGAAATTTAAAAAAAATGCATTGGAAATGCAGTGCCAATATACAAGAAATGATTAATATAAAATAATAAATATAAAAATGATAATAATAAAATATATGTACAGTGTGTTTCGCTTCAAATTAGAGTGCCTTCATTTCTTTAGCATTATGGCAAGGATGGATTTAATTTTGGTGGTACTAGCAAGTCTACCAAATAACTCCACAGATAGAACTATTGGAATAAATTAAATTATTACTATTATTACGACCGAAATTAAATACATTTTTGCAGAGCTCTTTCTATGACTAAAATATATGATAAATCATTTTAAAGTCGTATTATGACCCGGAACCAAAAACCTACTACAAAAAATATTTTATCCACAACTACTAAATAATGTATGCATTATTTATGTACTTCCTCAAGCATAATGCTATAAATTATTCCCTGTAGTGAATAATGACTTCATTATTCACTGCGTATTGAACAAGGTTTCTATGACAACGTATCGGATATTTCTTAAAAATTTCATTAAAGTGGCCATATTGATGTTTAAATTTCACTTATGACAGGTCGTTCTTTTGACACATAACGGCCTGCTCTTAAAAAATGTTAAGAATAAATATTAATAATTATAAATTTCTTCAGTAAGATTTAGTCAAAAATATTTAATAGACGTGGATAAAATAGGGTATTCTACTCGCATATGATGGCTATTATTCGCTCGGGTGATTTACGACACTCGCCTTCGGCTCGTGCCATAAACTCGCCCTCGTGAATAAATATAGGCCATTATATGCTGGTGGAATAAAATACTATTAATATTGGTTTTAATGAGAAAAATACGTATTTTACAAATTAGGAAAGTAGAATAATGTGTAAAGACATAAAGGATAGGCCTTTATCTAAGAGTGAATGATTATATTTGTTAGAGTTATTGATTTTTTTTTCTAATTCTTATGTCAATGATACTTAAATAAATTTATTTTTTCAGATTCTCAATTGATGCAATTTATGTCTTTACATAAATGAAACGATAATTCGTACTACCTTCCTGATGATTTCCAATAAAAAAGCAAGGGTATGTACATCTTTTTGGGATATAATTTTTTTATTAGTAGCCATGGTGAATGAATTTTGTGGTAAGTTAAATATTTTTTATTTCAACATTTCTTTGCTTTTTACGTTATTTTCACGCTGTAATTCAATGTTTTATAACACTATGAAAAGTAGTTGTTCTCCCGGATTCGACAATTCCAGCAGATTTTATATTTTATTTTTGTTATTATACTTGTAAAAAAATCTAAATAAAGTTGAGGAAAAAATAATAGGTAATTGGATAAATAATGTTTAAAACTATATAAATACAATTTCTTTCGCGTAATATTATGAAGGGATTTCTTGTGTAAACACGATTTTGGTAACATCATGATGTAAATTTTTTCAATTATTTGTCATATTTCGCCGTAGGCCCTCAAAAACAAAATAATACTGGCTGCAGTCGAAAAACATTAATTAATAGCGTATTGTTTATCCGTTAATTATTTTCGTACCTACACAGTATTCACAAATCCCATGGCCTACTACATAACAAACAAATTAATGTTATTTCTAAGGTCATTCATGATCTGATTTTAAATTGGCAAAAACAGTTGAAAAACGCCTAGATTGTCAATTTGGTCCTTAAAGATTTCAAATTTCACCTCTAATAGGCCATGATTTTACGATCTGCGGAAGGAAACGTCAAATATATTGAAATCTAAGGAAATATAATTAATTGGCCAAATGTGCAAGTGCGGCACTGGCCATTTAGTCTAGGTAATAGTTTCTTAGTCACCTGTTGTAGACCTGTAAGTGAAGTACATTTTTCAGATGAAATCCCTTCACTTTACCAACCAAAAAGCCTTGTGTGTAATCAAGGTATTTGCAATTAAATTTATCGTTGTTATGTAGGTATTAAATGTAAATACTTATAAATACTTAGGCATATATTCATCTAACAGAAGCATGTGTACGTACGTTTAAACAATAACTAATGAAGTTAAGTCCAACGCTGCTATTTATAAAACTAACAGCTTGTATTCCATTGTTATTATTTAATAAACAATTGTGCAGATCCGAACGTGCCCATTATGGCACTAAAAACAATTTTGATATTCTATACCACATTTTTTAAATTTTGCACACCTGATTCAAAGAAAAACTACAAAATATTAAAGTAGGCATAATTCAGTTTTTCGTTATTGTGGAGAAACTGTTTAATTGGCTGACCAACTACTGTTATACCTCTAAATTGTGAAATTACATTTAAGTTCGTATCCCATTATTATATTATGTATTAGTAGTAAAACTACATTGTGCAGTTTATGCTCGAACTTTCCCTTAAGTATATACTGTACTTACATGTATGGTAACGTTATGATTTATAATTTAACACCATTTCATGACCTATTCTATTTTTTATTATGAAATCATATATTTGAAGATATAGTGTTTATCTAAAACTTTATGTTCAATAAAATTTTCCACTATAGCGATTTATTTTATATGTTAGCTACTCGGTCGATAAAAATTCTTTATGTATCACACAATGTAGTAATTTTATCTGAAGTGTGGCCAGTTGGATGCACTCGTTTTCTCACTCAGGTATGTAGGCGCGTATCTCTTAAATTAAACAGTAAATCGCGCTATATACAGGGTACGTAAAAATATGGAATATTTTTAACAAGGTTTGGATATACGTATTATATATAATCAGTTTTGTTAGAAAAAAATACATTAAAAACGTACTATTTCCGATAATTCTTTTAGAGAACAAAAATCCAGTAAAAATTAACATTTTTTTAATTGGTTTTAAACCGTTAAATTCCTGATTTTTTTTAATGACCGAAAAAAAATACAATACTTACTAAAATCTCAGCACCTGCTTTGTTATCCTTCACTCAATGACTCAACTAGTTTCTTCGTTGTGTAAATTTTGAAAATAAAATATTTTCTTGATGGGAAAGCTAACGCTAATAATTCTGCTCTAGATATTAAATAGTTCTATTAAAAATGAAAATGACCGGAAATAATTTCATAATTATAGTAATTAAAGTTGTTCAATTTTAAAGTGATGGATGGTTTTGCGTTTTAGGAACAATTGATTATTTATTAATTCAATGCCAATTTGCAATTGTAGACATTTTTGCGTAAGAATTCATGGAAGGAATGCCTGAAAATGTTTCTCCGAGTTGTATGTTACATAAAATTTGCATACTAAGTGAGCATTTCCCTTTTTGACTGAATTAAAAACTGATGGTCTAGCGATAAAATATCTAAATGATTAATACCCTGAAAATCAAGAATTTATTAATTCTTATGAATAACAATTCTACATTAGTATAATTTTAATAATCTCTTCGATGAATAATTAAATATATGAAAAAATATTGTACAGTTACAGTAAATGAACTTACGAACGATAATGATAATATATTTCTAATTGGAACTAACATTAATCATTAAATAATTATATCCAATTGTCAGCCATGTTAAATCTGCCTCTTGTCTTCTTTGTCTTTTATAGTGTATCCATAAATTTGTACAAAGAAATGAAATCCTTTGCCATAATTTGTCATCACGTTAAATACTACAAAATTATGGCCCACTCCACCTGCCTCAAAACTAGGATAACCTCCCTCCCCATTCGGAATCTCATCGTATATGTTCACACAGGTTATATAAACAGGTCCTTCGATGTTGATCTAAAAATATAAAAGTATTATTTTCACAAACTCCTTATGCAAATATTGCAGTATTATTCAATTATACCTTAGATTTCAATATACATGTGAAACACTGGTATGTCACGTGACCTGACGTCACAATAGTCGTCTGAACGCTATGCCTCAGTCTAGCTGAAACTCGTCAGGTTTAGCATCGTTTTGCGCAAAAGTCTCTTTAGTAAAGCTTTGTACCAGAAAGTCTTAATGGTGAAAATAGTAATTTAGAGATGTAGAATTATAATGTTTTGTTGTTGGTAATAATTCGTAAAATCAGTAAAAACGTGATTAATTTTGTTGTGTGGTGTGGTGTGTAGATGACCTATAAGCTGATGTTTATTGTAATATTGCGTGATTTATGTTAAATTTTATTTATTTAATGGTAAGTGTAAAAAAGTAATATTTGGTAAAGGTGCCGAATGTTTTAGTCATGGCATATGGTGGAGGCGCCTTTCTTAGGAAGGGAGGCGCATGGCAATATTTTGAAATTTTTCATTAATAATAACAACTTGGCCCTTTCCAACTACTACATTATTTTATGTTATTAATGTTAAAAATAATTTATTATTATTACTACTATTTGTTCAAATTTCAGAACCTAATCCGGACGCGAACGGCAAAATATAAAAAATGAGTTTAATATCTGTCATTTCCTCGTAGATATTTACGCGAATGGAATACATAATGCTTTTAACACGGTATTAAATTTGTTTGAAAACTAACTGTCTCTTCCGTATTGCCACGTTTTTGCATGCATTATTTAATAAAGCCTCCATATTTCTTCCTGTAAAATAAAAAATAGCCTTCACCTCATAATAAATGTATAATTGCTTTTTTATAACTTAATTATTATTAATAAAACACTGCAAAATATTTTACCAATATACATAACAATATGTAGCAAAAATACTTTTTGTTATCTGGATTTTGATCTGAAGTTAATTAAATATAATAACTTTTTAATTATTCACAATCGATGTTGTTGCTCATACTGCATTTTACCAATGACATTAATGTCTCAACAGAATGAAAAAATCAAGGTCGTCTTTCAATTATTTTTATTAAAATTGAGAAAGGTTATGCGTTTTGGATTATAATTATAACGTATAAAAACCGTAAATGAATAACTGCATAATTATATTTCAGAATTGTCATACACTTTTTTTATTCATAATTTATATTGACATTTTATTTCTTTTCGCTTATGCATAACGAGTTAACGAGTTAGAATAAGCCAACATAATAAATGATACTGCAAATGACTGGAATGCAAGAAAATTGCTTCTTCCATTACTCACAGGCAACTTATCACTGGGTGTTATTGATGGCTCTCGGTATCTCAAACAAACGTACAGGGTGTGGGACTTCCCTTTTAGCGCTAAATGTTAAGTATTTAAAAAAAAAAGTTAGATTCATACGTAAAAATCTCCAAAGCATTTTGATTAAAGCCCCTAGCCCGTGCCTGTGCGCCCCTGGATTTTTGCGAATGAGCTTAAGCACATTCTTGAGCGCTGCCAAAATTTATTAAACATATCACCTGTTCAACATTAGCCTTGGAAATTCTTACAGGTTCTTTTATGGGCAAACTCGGTAACATTTGCTAGAGAGGTAAATCATCATTGTTATAATTTGTTATTACAGCATTTGCCATAACACAAGCCATTATAACGCTTAATTGTGACCCAGTTTTTGGATGCGCTATTGTGAAACCACTGTCATAGGTTTATGACCTTTTAGTAAATATGTTAATTTTGATTTATTGAGTAAAATTAATCTCTTAATTATTGACTAGAGTAAATAATTGTAGCTGTCATCAATAATAATAGTTTATAAATCTTAAATTTGTTTATAATTATACACAGGTTTGTCAATAAGCATATATTGGACTAGGAATATCAAGCGACTAATGACAATTACCGACAAGGCGAAAGTTGTAAATAAAAATGAAAATATTGGGTTGAGTGTTGAGTGAAAGAATTATAAAGAGGTGTAGCATAAGAAATGGTGGATGGTGAGTTTATGGGGATGTAAATTGCATGTATCTGCCATAAAATTGAAAATTGGTATTTGTCTAGAGATGAGTTCCTTACTAATATCTTAAACATCCTAACCAAAAAATAGTGCATTACTTTTGGAAAACCCATCAATTCTCCACTCCCTGTTTATTTACTAAATTTTGTACTACGCTCCATTTTCGAACAAGGCCAAAGGCTTTACTGGGGCGCTGTCAAGGATCAAACAAGTACCAAGAAATGGTAAATTTTGTACTACTGTCCACCTTCTAATAACGTCAGAGGATTTTACTGGTGCTGTCAAGGATCAAACAAGCACCAAATATAAAAAATAGTAAATTTTGTACTACTGTCGACCTTCTAGCAACGTCAAAGTTTTTGCTGATGCTGTTAAAGTTCAAGCAAGTACTAAAAAATAGTATATTTTGTTCTACTCCCTACCTAACAACCTCAAAAATTTTACTGATGCTGTCCAGGATCAAACGAGTACCAAAAACTAGTAAATATTGTACTACTGTCTACAGTGTCCACTTTCTAAAGACGACAAAGATTTTGCTGGTGCTGCCATGGTATCATGGATCAAATAAGTACTAAAAAATAGTGAAATTTACACTACTCTCCACTTAACAACGTCAAAGGTTTTGCTGTGGCTGTCGGGGATCAAACAAGTACCAAAATATAGTAAATGTTGTACTACTGTCCACTTTCTAATAGCTTCAAAAGATTTTACTGGTGATATCAAGGATCAAAAGAAGTATAAAAAAATAGTATATTTTTTCTACTCTCTACTAACAACGTCAAAGCTTTGCTGGTGCTGTCAAGGATCAAGCAAGTACAAAATAATAGTAAATGTTGTACTACTCTCAATTTAACAACGTCAAAGAATTGTGTTGGTGCGGTTAAGGATCAAACGAGTAGGTACAAAAAAATAGTAAATATTGTACTACTGTCCACCATTTAACGACGCCAAAGGTTTTGCTGCTTCTGTCAAGGATCAAATATGTCCTAAAGAATAGTACATTTTGTACTACTCTCCACCTAACGTCAAAGGATTTTACTGGTGCTGTCAAGGATCAAAACAAGTACAAAAAAATAGTAAATATTTGACTACTGTCCGCCTTCCAACGACGTCAAAGATTTTGGTGGTGACGTCAAGGATCAAATAAGTACAAAAAAATAGTAAATTTTTTTTCTACTCTCCACCTAACAAAGTCAAAGGATTTTGTTGGTGCGGTTAAGAATCAACCGAGTACCAAAAAATAGTAAATATTGTACAACTGTTCACCTTCTAAGGAGGTCAAAAGTTTTGCTGGTGATGTCAAGGATCAAATAATGCAGTTCTTTTGAGAGTCTTATCGACTTTCCAGGCCTTGCTAAATTTTCTATAAGCCTCCACCTTCGAACAACGTCAAAAGACTTGATCTTTATGCTGTCAAGCCCGCATTTTTTTCCAAATATAAATAAAATGAAATAATAAGACTTACCCTTATATTTGCGGATACGTGGCTCTTTCCGTCATTGGTCAAAATAATGTTCTCCTGATGTTGCAGCAGGTATTTCGGGTGACACCTTCCGATGAACAAATGGTGGGACTTGTTTAATAGCGTATAATCAACTGAAAAACGAAAAAATCGAGTGAAATCAGGTTTACTAGCTATTTCACAGCACTATACTTTTCGAAATCGATACGTTTTTAGCTGTAATATATGTTTTAGAATTTGAGTCCTCGCTCCTGATTATTACAGGATTAGAGGAAACACATTTTACAGAAATTAATATAAACACTAATAAGTATTGCATGTTTGTTTACTGTACTGTGTTAACTGTGCTTGATAGAACTTAATTAAGCAGTTTATGTTCAACATCAGCCTTAATGAATGGAATTTTAATGTACAATCAAGAGGTTATCACTGACGACTTATTAATAGTAAGATTCAATAAAATTCATATTGTCATATGCGTCCATGAAGGAGATAAAATTGCGATTTAAAAAGCACTCGCTAATGAAATATTATAGAAATTGATTGATTTTAAATAAAATATCTTATTAAATGCAAGTTTGTCGATGCTTATATAATAAGCCACACGAAACACATATTTCAAGTAGGTATTTCTCAAAATATATTATGAAAAATATATTTTTTAAATTTTGTTCAGGGTTTCCTCGATTATGACGCCTATGTGTTCCAGATAACTTTTATGTAATCCGTATCAGGGGCCAAGACCTTCGACTAATAGTTTCAAAATAGTTGTAAAAACGAATATTTTATTTTATACTTGAATTATAGTTAATTTTACATTTTATTTATAGAAAATAATTTGTAGCCGCCTATATAAATAAAGAGCTATTAATATTGTAAATTTTGTATCACAAACTATCGAACTTTGACTGTACAGAGGGTGTGTTGAAAAATATAGCACCCGCACCCGTTGTTCTTAAAAATACTGAAAGACGATTACAATACGTGTTTGCACGTTTGTAAATTCAAGAAAATTCATAAATCGTATAAATCAAGTTCTGCTTGAACCACCCGGTACTTTTGCTACTTATTTTATCGCTGTTGAATTGTTTAGCAATATGCCTCCATCTCACAATGATCAATAAGTCTAGAAGTAAAGGTTTCTATACGGTGCCAACCTTAAACCCGAGCAATGCCGCTATCTGGTGGCATGAAACATCGCTTAAAAATTTAGTAGTAGTGCTCTGTATTAGCCTGCAAGAACCCACGAGGTGCTGCTGTCTTATATACACTGCTCAACATATACCACTGAAAAATTCTTATCTTATAAGCAAAACGTGTAAGTAATTAATTAATTAGAAGTATATTTGGAATTCAGATTCAGGAGTCTCACATAAGAAAATTTAATTTTGCGATACTGTCAGTTTCCAGGTTGTGTGTTTTTTAAATAGTTTACGTCAGTTGTTAACTGTTTTTAATAAATAAATCATTTCGGAACGTCGCATCGTCTATATAATAATACTCGTTGAAGAGAGGAAGATCCCCGAAGCTTCAGCGATCTAGGGAAGATTCAATAAATTAACAACGTAATGGTGACCAAATTTAACAGGGAATGATTGACAACTATGATTACTAGTTAATTATTTTACTCATTTACTTTACTTATACTTTACAAATATTTTACTTATACTTTACATCTACTTTAATTATACTTAACCTATTCTTTATACTTTACTTATATTTTACTTATACTTTAATTAATTTACTTATTTTATTTACTTTACGTACTTTACTTACTTTATTTACGTTACTCACTTTAATTACTTTACTAACTTTACTTACTTGATTCACTTGACTCACTCTACTTACTTTACTTACTCTACTTTACTTACTTACTTTACTTACTTACTTTACTTTCTTTACTTACTTTACTTACTGTACTTACTTTACTTACTTTACTTACTCTACTTACTCTACTTACTCTACTTACTCTACTTACTCTACTTACTCTACTCACTCTACTCACTCTACTCACTCTACTCACTCTACTCACTCTACTCACTCTACTTACTTTACTTATTTTTTTTACAATTCTATTTCTTTGCTTGATATGCATTGTTTATAATTGACTTTATTTAGACTTTACACAAGCATAATGTGAGTATATCAAATTGGATAGGTATTTGTTATTATGCTTGTGTAAAGCCTAAATAAAGTCATTTACTTTACTTACTTTACTTACTTGCTTTACTTGCTTTTTACCTTACTTACTTTACTCACTCTACTCACTCTATTCACTTGACTCACCCTACTTACACCACTTACTCTGCTTACTCCACTCACTCTACTTACTTTACTCACTTTACTCACTTTACTCACTTGGATCACTCTACTTACTCCACTTACTCTACTTACTCTCCACACTCTACTTACACTACTTACTTTACTTACTTGACTTACTTTATTTACTTTACTTACTGTACTTGCTCTGCTTATTTTGTGATTTTTTTGCCCTTTTTAGTTTTCTTTGTACCAAAATATCTCTTTAAAGGCTTTCTTAAACGGTAGTTCGAGTGTCATTCTTATAAATTTTAGACGTAATCGATTCGTGAAAATCGATGGCTACTTTTTGCCGCGATATTTTCAGAATTCAGAAAGTTATTTCGAGGTACAATGAATCATGTCGAACGATTTACAAAAATTTGTAAATTTAGAAAGAGAAAGTAGACTCCGAGATCACGTGATCCGATGGCTAAAATTTAGACGTCAAATTGCTCTTTCTCGTTCGCTCCTGCTAGCCAGAAAATCCGCGATTCGCGTTGGGGACCTAAGTTCAACTCTTGGGCTTCGATTTTTTGCTCGAGCAGCCCTTCGGGGGCCCTTTTTAATTCAGACTGAGCGTTTGAGGTGTGCGTGTCTTGGCATTTCTTTCAATTTTGTCAATTTTCCCAAACACGCGTCCTGTTCGAGCCTAAAACTGACGGCACTATTTAGATGGATCAATGGAAATTTTTTTTTATAAACTAGATGAAATTTTGAAAATCCCAAGGAGTAATCGATTTTCTCGATTTTACCCTATAAGAAATTTTTTTGAAAGTGACGATTTTTGCGTTTTCGAGGGTGGCCTCCGACAATCGACATGCACAATTTAGAAACGTTCCCGGAATCATTCTACAGAAAAATTAAAGAACAAAACTGTGCCGGCTCCCAAGAAGAAGGAAATATTAATTAAGAACTCTTTTTCTTTCTATTTGATTTATTTCTCTGTACGACTTGTTGATTTTTCGAAAAAACCGTTTCTTTTTGGAGGGACGAATTTTTTAACCTGACAGCAGGATCGAACTTTCCTCTTGGATCCCTAAAAATTTCATCCCTTAATATTCACACACGTCCAAGCTATGAATTTTTTAAGGAAACAAGGTGCGCTTAAAATTTAATAATGACGTCACGAAACAGGTATAATCCACCTACGTTCCATACCCAGCCCCTAGGTTGATCTTAAATCCTAAATTGGTTCAGAACAGTTGATGTGACGAGGAATATTAATTTGAAGTTACTATAAATCGTTATTTCAATTAAAATTACAAACACATGACAATACTTTATTTCGCACTTTTTAACAAGAACAAATATGACTAGATGGCCATTAAACGAAGTTTTCAGGAACCGTTTTTTCGCAATCGACGTTCTATTAAAATACATCTTGTAACTAGAGTTTGCTAAGTAAACCGCCAATTATTCTTTCTAAATCCTGAACGTTTCAAGTTTCTTTCATAGGAACTTTGCGAAAATGCAAATATTTTGTACGCTCACATTGTCTGTTTTGTCTTTCTAAATAAGACAGAACAGAATCAGCACAAATTCGAAGAACAGCTTTTATCCTAATTAATCACCAAATAATCAAACTCTTAAAATCGCTGCAATTAAGATGTAAAAATATATATAAATACCATTACCAAGCGTGAACTGGTGAATGTAAAGAGTCTTTTATAATTGCAAATTTTATTTTTAATTAAAGCAGCAACAATAAATACTCATTAATATACTCCGAACAAAAATGTCTTCATTTATTCTCTTTACTTAATACTAAACATTTGTTTTTATTAGTGGTAATCCAAATTAATGCCCTTATACCGAGCATCAAACGCGGCTTATTGATGCGAATAACCCACTTCAGGTAATCTTCATTCAAGCCACCCGTCACTTTTAATGGCATACACCCTGCAATAATTACACGGCACTAACTTTATCACCATATCATATGCGTAGGTCATACAGAGACTTAACAGGATCAATTTAACTACTGAGTGAGGTAACGTTTATGGTTCCCCATGCAGTGAAAACAAATTTTCTTTACAACGTACCGAAATAAACCTTTGAGAATGCACACAGCAATCGTATTGCCTCTTGTAAACCAACCCCAAATCCATATATATTAAAATCTGCTTTTTTTAGGACCCATCCGAACGGTCCGCTCTGTATTTAATTGGCGGTTTCGCGTCTGGAAATCGAAAATCGTTCGTAACGATCTGAAGAGTATTTTATAGAGTTATTAATACGCCAGTGTCGGTCCGTGCGTGAAAATACGTTAAATTAGAAAGAGATACGAGACGTGGAGATTTAGAAAAAAAATGTTCGATGGTTTCTGATCGATAGAATCAAAATCGCTTCTTTTCGTTCGCGTCTCCTGAACCGAAAACCGCAGCGGGACCGAGCGATTCACGTTGTAGTTCTAAGTTGGACCATTTACTTTGGATTTCTTGTCAAAATGGCCTCATGGTGGTGGTTTTTCGTTAGGAAATAGCGGTTCAAGTGTTCTTGTTTTCGCAATTCTTTCAATTTTCTAAAACACGTCCCCCTTCCGAGCTTAATAACTGGCGGCTCCTTCGAGATGGACGGACGGAACATTTTTTTCTGAAAACTAGATGAAATTTAGAAAATTGCAGGGCCAAGTCGTTTTCCTCGATTTTGCTTCCTAAGAAAGTTTAATTTTTTTCAAATAGGCGATTTTTTTGGAGTTTAGCGAATTTCCTTTAGAAATGTTCCGGAGCCTTTCCATTTTGATCTGGAGGATTCGGGGCCCTGATGGCGACCAAGAAGAAGAATAGATGAAGAACTCTTTCATTTATATTACCCGAGATACGAATTTTTTTAAAAGTAGTCCCTCCAAATTTTAACCCTTAATATCCCAACGCGTCCGGACAATTAATTTTTTAGCGAACCAAGATTTGTTGAAATTTATCAAATTTTTATCTTGAAATTTATAGTCCGTCCGACAATTGCAGCTTATAGTCGATCCTAAGAACTTTAATTTTTTTTCTTTTGGCCCTAGGGAAGAAACGATATGAGTTTTGGGATCCGGACGGCTTCAGGACCCCGAAACCACTTGGGGCTGTCCCAAAAATGAATTTTTTTTATTCCCCGATTCACTTAACTAATCTGGGCTGTCAGCATTAGTTCTTTTTATTTTTCCAATTTTAAAGAAAAAAACCCTAAATTTCGTCTGTCACAAAAGACAGCTCCGCAGGGGCTGTCCGCTTTATTTTCGATTTTTCCTCGATTCACTTAACTAATCGGAGCTCGGAGTAGACAGCCCCCAGGGGCTGTCAGCTTTATTTCTTTAAATTTTTTCAATTTTAAAGAAGAAATCCTATTTTTTTCACTTTCTCTACTCGGAAAACCTGTCTGACTCTACTTTTCTCCCAAAATCTTTAACTTTTTTCATCTAAAAACCCCGAGATAAAACAACTCATATAGAGGGTCAACAATGCACCCAACTCAAGTAATAAATTTCACACGCAAATTATAAAGTTTGTGGAAGAATCGAAGTATCCATTGGGCGTTACCCAACAATAGGTTTTACTTATCAACAATAAAATTCTCGTTGACAAGGGTACAGAAGTATTAGGATAAAAAAACTGCTTGAACAAATTTAAATTTTTTCTTTTACGGTTTTATGTAGAAAGGATCATAGAATTGCGCTACAAAGAGATTTTTTTATTTAAATGCATACCAAGCCGTTATATTATTTATTATTTTATATGGATAATTTTCTACTTTTTAAATAACAAAATTAAGAAAACGGCTTAGCTGCGGAATGCAAAATTACGTTTTCTTCAATTGATCGTAACATTTTTTATCATAAGATAAATATTTAATTTACAACATCGAAACTTCTAATGCGGTGTTAATACTTATTTCGCAGCCTTAAGCCTTTGTAAGTAAGACCTATTATTGGGTAACGCCCACTGGACATTTCGATTATCCACAAATTTTATAATTTGCGTGTGCAATTTATTACTTGAGTTGGTGCATTATTTTTCAATTATCCCTATTGCGCGTCTCTATAGCTCATATGCATGCGTGACGGGCCCTTAAGAACTTTTTGAACAAATTTACAATTAATTTAGGTATTTCCAACATAATCCAGTAATTTTGTCACCTAAAATGGGGGTTGCCTTGCATCAAATGGGGTAGAAAATTTCGCTGTCTTTTGGATTTTGACAAAGATCCGGAGGTCTGCCAAGGTCGAAAACTAGGATTTATTATTAGGCCCTAATCATATACAACATAGCAGAAAAATCATAACTACCCCATTTGACGCAAGGTAGAATGTTTTAAACTACTGGACTAACAAGGATGTGCTTTATTACCTGTTATATAAGCAATTGTTTAATATATGACATACACGGCTATGTGCTGACTCGCCCGGCATATAAAATTTGTTGATTACCTACTTCAATATTGGCAAACATTCCCTTATGTGGCGGAAGCATCCTAAAAACTGAAACCGACCGCTTTAAATTTTCAAATACAGGCACAGCAATACCAGATACTATAAAATATATATAATCCATAAAAACCAACGCTGTTGGGCAAGATAAGATTTCCTTAGGAATAATAAAAATGTAAGCACTTTTTTTGTTTAGACGCATTTATCATCAGTTCTTATTGCTAAAGCAAATACAGTTTCAATCTCCGAAGTGTAATGCACAATTATAATTAGACAGCAATTAAACAGACATGTTTCACTGGTCCATAGTCTGATATTTTTTTTTGGTTTCGTCTGAAAGTTTTTTTATTCCACCAGTTTTAAATTAAATAGCTTTAACCCTGATGTAGTGCAGATACTGGCATACGCTTCCTAAATCTTTACTTTAACAAGCCTGTTGTCTTCGTGAGTTATTAATGCAAAACAGATGAAATTCCCATGCTTAGGTCTTGGATCTCATTTGCGTGGGAGGACGATACGCTGTGTCCTAGCACTTGATCAAATAAACTACTATTTCTACTTAAAATAATTAAGTATTCATTGTGCAATTCAGGGAATTCAATTAGTAAATTAGTAGATCATTTTCTATTTATGTTAGCCAAATTGTTGGTATTTCGAATTTATTTACCCAAATAAACCGAAACATTTAAACATAGCAGTTATATTTGATGAAAGCAGTGGAAAGAAATGAAAGCAGACAATTTGGGATTTGATTTAATTTTTGTCTCAAATTCATTTGTATTTATTTAGTCATGTATAGAGCTCAAGCCAACGTGTGTATCCTTGGTCTTTGTCTAAATCGGCAGAGTTCCTTTTTTTTAATTAACAAGTTTAAGAATGGAAGCAACAAGGAAAAGAACATCTTCAGTCGGACATCCTAGATCTTATGAAAAGAGGTTCAACCAGCCATTTGTGGAATAGCATATAGTCGATAGATTTTTAATTATTCCAGCCATCACTAGGGATTTCTTGTAGATTTGCACTCAGTTGCAACTTTAGCATTTATTTTTCAATTGTTTTTTTGATGTCATATTTTAAAACTTTAGAAAAGCCCTACAACTTTTGATAGAATATTTTTTTTGTAACTACAGAAATAACAGAGAAACGTGGGGAGGGAAAGTTAAGTGGATCACCCTGTACAAATGATATTTTTTAGGAAGCATGCTGAATACGTAAACTAATATCACAATATAATACTGTATTTCGAGACACTATTGAAGAGTTAATTATCTTTATTAGAGGATAGAATTCTATTAGTAGATACGACAATCTAGTCAAATAATTGGATTACTTAAATATTGGCACGTTTCATCTGAGTTGTATTTGAAATAAATGAGGTGGAATCTGAAATTACAAAAGAATGATGCATCCAAAAGTAGTCTAAATGACAAGGCAGGGATGTATCAGACTAATTCAAATTACAGCCTTAAATATATCCAAGTTTCTAATGGGGGTTTTTGGTATCTATGCAGAATTGAACGACTATACAAAAGATTGAATACAAAAATGTAAATTTTACTTTCTTATGTATGAAAGTATACAGTCTACGATTAGTGACTTTACTACTCCAAATAATAGATAAATATGACTATAATAGTCGAACGAGTAAATTTAATTCTAAGCTAGAGAAAATTCAATGTATCGGGACTTGATATTGATTGATTTCTGGGTAACTGTCGCATATGGTTCGGACTCCGCAGTAAACTGTAGAGCCTCGTCTCCCTTTACTAACATAAATAATTTCAGGACGCCACTTCAGTGACTTGTTGAGAAAACATTTTTTGTTACGCTGTAAAGGAATAAGGAAATAGAAAAGACGTACAAAGGATAAACATTTTCAGTTGCGACGGCGATGGAAAATTATGATGTATGTTTTGAGCAAGAACGTAGTTAGTAGAATATGTATTTCCTTCCATGATTTGACATCAGATATACTTCCGATATTTGTGCTCATCCTATCTATCAAATTGTAAAATGAGCGCTTTACGCTGCATATAACGTTTTAAATCTTGCTGGTGAAATCGAATTTAACAATTTCAGGTTTATTTTTAATTTCCAGTACGTGACGAATCATGTAATCCAACTAACGTACGTGAGTACTCAGATTACTTCTCATATTGCTTAACCAACGCTCTGCGTACTGCCTCATAGAATCCAATTATTGAATGTATTATTCAGACGATGCGAATTCAATATTTGGATCGCTTTTGCAGCGCGTCAGGCGATCTACAGATGTTAACTTATATTCTGAGAGAAATATAGAATCATACATCACGCCTAAACATAAATAATAAAGCGAACTTCTAATACAAGTAGACTGTATATCACAAATGTCAGCTTCCGACGAGGTCTACTAGGATAAAGAATGATTGCTCTTAATGTTAATATTTATTAGCACGTATACGCGGCATGCCACCCTTTCGTTTATCATTTCTAAATAAAGTAATAACCACACTTTATCATAGCCTGCGCTTCCATTGATAAAAGCACTTGCTTTAATATACATTATTACTTCTCAACCAATGTCCAAACTAAGATTATATTGAGAAATGTCAGAAAGCTTGACCCTAACCGAAATCTCTTTGTCCACCCACGAACATACTGAAGAGTTGGTTAATTATTCTTGAAATATAAACTAGTATTTTGCTTTTGCCACCTGCCATTACGGGGTGGCCCATTTTCGGGCATCATCATTGGGATCTCGGAAACTGTAAGAGATACAGGGTCGGTTAAATTATGGCGAAGTTGCGCAATTTGATGTTGCAATTTGTATAATTTCGAATACTTTAGGAAATAACCGGAAGAAATCGAAATTTCATAATATATTTTTTATTCTTTCCTTCAATGCCAATTTTTATCCGCTACAAGATGGCACTGTCAAATTTGAATCCGAGATTTCGTGTTCCAGAAACCATCATCAACTTATTTTTTTTTAATACGGAACGGACCTGGAATTTTTATTTTTTTTGTTACCTTGGAGCTATGTATGACTTGTAACAAATTTTAATTTTCAAACGTTTCGATGACAAAAACTGACATTTTCTATATACCGGGTGTAAATGAAATTAGGCTCATCCCTATAACTTTTTTGTTTTTTCAGATATCATTTTGAAATTTTGGGAGTTGCAATAACAAGTAAATTTGAATTAATGCATGTTAATAAAATGATTCTAGCACCGTAACATCTATTTTTTAAATGGAACACCCTGTATATAATATATTTATTCAATAGAACATTATGAGTAGCCCCTGTACACAAATGTTCAGAAATTCAGTATGCGAATTCTCTATAATGGACCAATAGTAGGTCTTCGAGACACCTTATATTATGTTGTTTAACAAAAATTGTTTCTGCAATGCTTCCAAACGAGATGTGCAGAAACAAATAAAATTCACGTAATTAATAAGTAGTAAAGCGCTTTTTAGTCTTAGAAATCAATGACTTCTGAACCATAAATATTTTAAAGTTGTAAGAATTTGTTGCCATACCCTTTCGATGCGGATAGAACTTACAGATTCTGTTTCACCCCTATATTTCTAAACTGGGAAAAAGTCTCTCTATATATTATAATATGCTCCCTTGGTAAAAAATGGTTTCCAAATGTAAATTTTGCCAGCCAAACATACACCTTTAGGCTATCATCGACATCAAGATTAGAAATAAATTTTCGAATGTATTTTTTGACATTCGTTATATGTACATCCCATTCAAAGCCCTCTGGTTATTTATTATTTTTTAGGTACTTAAGGCTGATTTAATTAACCAACGAATGTTTTTCATTACTGTCAGTAGTACTTAAAACACGCAATATCATTAACTTTTTCAAACTTGAAGATTTGTTTTTTAAAACTACTAGTCTGCTCGTTCAATAAATTGTGTTGCTATCCAGAGATAAAGATCATGCAAAATAGGTCGTCAAAGTAAAACACTTCGGATGTTGTTTAATTCAGTCTGCAAACCTTCTCATTGTATTTCTATCCAGATATCTGATCTAGGTGAAGTTTTGATAAAGTTTTTCCTAAATCGCCTTAATTCGTCAGCCGTCTGTTGCTCATTAAGCTGAGAAACTTAAAACAATTCTATTAAAATTAGGCAAACGTAAGAAGTGTGGTTCTAGACGATAAGATAAATAGTAGAATTGAAAGGCAACGAAATGGTATAAACTACGTAAAATGTAACCGCGTAAACCCAGAGCGGAATCTCCTGGATTATGCATGTTGCTGCTTGCATAAGACATGTTCAAGTTGGAGCTGGCAATCCAAAGTAGTGGCAGTACTGCTGGCGTATCAAACATTCATCCGGGTCACAGCGTGCGCGACCAATCCGTCTTGCATTTTGTCGTCGCCTACTGTTCTACTATTACTGTTAAATGAAGGGATAGAGGGTAACAGTTTACGTCAACGCATATATTGCTGGCTATCATCTCAATATACACATGATATTCGCATAACCATGCGAGTTACATAAGGAACGAATTTTTAAGTATACCGGGTGGCCACGAGAACCCGCCCAGGCTTATAGTTCTTTTGCTTATGAACCAACTGTTTTGATATTTGGAACATGTATATAAGACTTATTTTCCAATTTAGTGACGTTTACATTCAAAATGGCCGACTTCCGGTTTCGACGGAAATAACATCAAATTTGGTTTTTTAAATGGAACACCCTGTATATTCTATCAGATCGCGATGCGAAATTTTTATTTTTTTCAAAGCAATTTTGAAATTTTTAAGTATATTTTCAACCCAGAAGGCTGTGACGCCTAAAATTTATCAGTCTCCACTCGGTCATCCACATACAGGGTGTCCCAGAAATAAGTGCACAAAACGAAACCACATATTCCCGAGGTCAAAATAAATCGATTGGACCAAACTTACCTCTATACCAAAATGCTTCCTAAGGGAGCTACAGGCCCCTAAATGTGTGCCCCTGAAGACGGTTTTTATTTATTATCTCCGAAACTGTTCAAATTAAAGTAATGAAATTTTGCACATCCACTAAATTTCTAAGCCTAACAAAATGAGGTAAATATCATCTCAAAATTTTTACCAAGGGTGGGTCAAGCGGTACAGGTGGGGGGTAAAAATTACCGCAACTTTTTTATTTGTACATTTTTTTGAGTTTTTAAATCACGAATTCTCAGAATATTTTACGTAGAAAACGTCCTCTTGTGTAACTTCGATCGGAGGCACCGTTTTCGAGATAAATTCATTTTAATATTCAAATGCATGCTCTAAAATGATTAGATAAGTGGAGTAAGTGGACTCATTTTTTCCTTTTCTCGTCAAAACAAAATTTAAGAGCCAGATCAAACCAAGATTTTCTTATTTATTTTAACAACTGCTCAAAATTTTGTTTCGACGCGAAAAGGAAAAAATTAGTCCACTTCCCTAATCATTTTAGAGCATGCATTTGAATATTAAAATGAATTTATCTCGAAAACGGTGCCTCCGATCGAAGTTACACAAGAGGACGTTTTCTTCGTAAAATACTCTGAGAATTCATAATTTGAAGTCAAAACTCAAAAAAATTTAGAAATAAAGAAGTTGCGTTAATTTTTACCCCCACCCCTACCGCTTGACCCACCCTTGGTAAAAATTTTGAGATGATATTTACCTCATTTTGTTAGGCTTAGAAAGTTTAGTGCATGTGCAAAATTTCATTACTTTAACTTGAACAGTTTCGGAGATAATAAATAAAAACCGTCTTCAGGGGCCCACATTTAGGGCCTGTAGCTACCTTAGGAAGCATTTTGGTATAGAGGTAAGTTTGGTCCAATCGATTTATTTTGACCTCGGGAATATGTGGTTTCTTTTTGTGCAATTATTTCTGGGACACCCTGTATATCAGTAGATGCAGTTTTTGAAGCCTCTTTCTAGAGTCCCTTCACTCGTGTATTATTGATTGTCTCCCAACCACTTGAATGTAATGAATTTTTTTGTTGAAATAATGCCGCCTGCAGATACATATTAAAAAAATCACTAGTCACACTGTCACAAATAATTATGAGATTATAAAAAAGAATATGTGAATACTAGTTGCGAGACATCTACTTAATGTTGTTGAATCATTGTCAATTCCTAAAAATATACAGGGTGGCCAAAAATGGTGTTTTAATATAGAACTTTTTGAATTGAATTTTCTCAATTCCTTCAAATGGAACACCCTGTATAAAATCCAATTCAAAAAGTTCTAAATTGAAAAATAATTTTTGGTCACCCTGTATATTTTTAGGAAGTGAAAATTATTCTAAAACAACTAGAACTCACAGGTTTTCTTCTTATAATCACATAATTGTGACTAGTGGTTTTTTCAATATGTTTCTGTAGATGGCATTATTTCAACAAAAAAATTCATTACATCCAAGTGGTTGGGAGATAGCTAATAATAACATAGGAGGGAAAGGAGTCTAGAAAAAGGCTTAAAAAAATACCCTGATACATAGCATTCCATTTAAAAAAAGGCACATGATCCTGTAACATTATCTTGACTCACCCTGTATATTTGAAATTAATTTCCTGTCATGGATATTTTTCTCTAGTTATATCGTACTTTTTTTCAATTTATAGTTATAATAGAACTCGTGCTACCGAAGCCCGACGCACTATTGCCCCGCACCCTGTATAACACCTTAAATTGAATAGAAACAGAACTTTAGTTCGGGACATAGCACTATTCCTACTTTATCATGTAACTTATACCATCTTTAGCGAAACATGTTTTAAGACTAACTTTTTTATGACGGATGAATTTCGAAACCCCAACAAGCATTTGCTGTAAAAGACGCCTGGACACTAAAACCGTAACTTTACAGACAAAAATAACTTTTGTTTCGTTTTTATTTTGTTGCGACGGACTTGCAATTTAGCGTTGTTGGTGTGATGCAGTAAAGTGTATATAACTGAACGGCAACGTATATCAGAGAATATTGTTAAAATATTAGATTGTACATGCACCGGATGGCGTCAGTGTTTTCAAAAAATATTCGCTATGGCATATGACAAAACATAGTTATATTAATTTAAGTTTCCTTACATTATTTACCTATAAGACATTATTATATATTTAAGAATACGGTAGTTACTGAATTGCTGTCGCGAAATTCCGCACTTAATTCCCTATAGGCGTGGGCGTTTTCCAATATAATTAAAAGCAGCTATACCTAAATACCCTCTTGATGAAAAAATTAGAGATTCTATATGACATCAATATATTTATAAATACTTAAAGTTTCATTTCATATGTTAATAGGTCTGAATTTACTTAAAAGCGAAAGAAAAAAATGATCTCTATCATTTCGTAATTTTAGACAGGTTTAAATTAATGCTACGGATGGAAGATAAGTTCCACGCAAAGGATATACTGAATAGATTATATCTACAAAGATGATTTCATATTGTGCTAATTTGTAATTCCAGGCTTGGCTTTAATTTGAATAAAAAAGCCCATTTCATCTTATTTCAAGATGCGATGTATCATTTGTTAAGATGAACCTGAACAAGGCTGTCGATTAATAAAATATCCTCCCATAAAAATTTTAATTTGACCATTTTAGAAACAGCGATTGTGCAAAGCCACCGTAAAAAGCTTTATAGTAGAATACACAAGCGAGCACAGGTAGCTTTTTCAAATAACTACCTGGACAATATAAACAAAGGGTCCTTGCATTGCTGGTCTTCCAAACAAAATTGAAATCTATTTAATCTCATTCAGGACGACCTTTGAGTTCAACATTTGTTGTTAACTTTTCTGCCTTTACGAGGCAGTATAAAGTCATAGAAATATTTGATTCCACGCAAAAATTCCCTTTATCGTTTCGTTATAAAATAAATAATTTAAAAGTTGAAGTTTGCGAGGGTGACCTTATACACGATATTTTTCCTAATCAAACTTTCGTACAAAATTAGGAATTTGTAAGTGGAGTTTCCAAATTCGCGAAAAAGCAAAACTATAAACATGTGCCTTTTTTGGAGAGTTTTGTGTATCTGCGATGTGAGCACGTTAAAAATGTCTATGACAAATGCGACACTATCCTTGATAAAAGCAATAAAATAGGCTGAATTCAGGTACGCGACGTTTTAACACTCTATGCAGATATTTCTATTCATACTCTGGCAAGGGAAAGGTCCCTCCAGCTATTTTTATAAAAAGCCATTCAACAACGCCAACAGATAAGCTCATCGTTATTTTTCAGGAAAAAGAGGATGTATCCTTTAGTTCTTACTAATTAATATCAGTTTTGGCCTAATGCTTCTTTTGTTTCCCTGCCGTATGTTTATAAAAGTGTTAATGATGAATACTTAGTGTCGTTCCCATAATTACTCAACAAGATTTGGAGATTTGTTAAAATAGGTCGATTTGAAATATTGATATCAAAGAAAATTCAATTAAGCCAGACTTTTATGAAAAATTGACCCTAAACTGTTAGGAGGACTCTAGAACAGGATTTTCGACCTTATGTCAATATAAAAAAAATTCTATTGCTACTGACGTCTATCTCGTTGCTAAGTGGGTCAAAAAAATTATCGAAGATGTAAAAAATTGCGAAAACACGAAATCTTTAAACGCTATTTCCAGACGAGAAATCGCTGCCGGGCCGCCGTTCTGGTAAGAAATCCAAGGAAGAGGATCCAACTTAGATTAGAACTGCATCGTAAATCGCACGGTCTCGCTGCGATTTTCGAGGCAGTAGGAGCGAACGAAAAAGTGGAATTTTGACGTGTTCGTTGGGCCACCCTGTACTCGTATATAGTTATATAGTTATATATATGGAGTTAATAATGCCTAAATGTTTGGGAAATGTCATATATAATAGAAATAGACAACTGTCATTTACAAATAATGCTGGGTTAATGAAGGGTGTTTGAACTTATATTTAAGTGAAATTGGTGTAGGGCTAACATGAATCATGCTGAAAATGGTTTCGTACTAATTGTAGACAGGGTAGTCATTAAATATATATTTTTTGAAGTGGGCAATTCAAAGTAGGTGAAGTAATACGAAAGAAGAGAAGAAAGGCTAACAAATGACTTAATTCATTAGTGTAGTTATATCAAAATCCGCTTCCTAGTTAATGACTTAATCCTAAAAAGACATTGCAATATGAAGAAAATAAAATACAAATAAAATATCAAGTGTGACGCAGAACATTTGTCACAATAAAATAAATAATACATCCAGCAAAACAAAAGAAACGTGGAAAATTCTCAATTGCAATAATAGCCAAGTAACTGCGACAAACAAGATAGTTAACATTTTTGCACAATTTCCTGTTGATGCTATAAATAAATTAAATCAACGCTTTGGTTTAAATTTGTCTTCACAACGCATTACTTCCACATATAGCGAACAAAGTATTTTGCGCATATAAAATCTGATAAGCAAAATCATAGAAAATCGTCTTCTTTTGATGATCGCCAATAAATATATTATGAAATGGTTAAAGCAAATTAATTAACCAACTGGTTTATTTCTTTAAGCTATTTGTCAGCATGTCAGCCATGCCGATTTTTCAAATTTCCTATTTTTGAGCATTTCAGCAAGATCTAATTGGCTGTGTTTATCTGGAATCAGACACTAATACTTAATCCAATTGATCCCATTAGATCTTGAACATTCAATTAATTGTATGTGGGTAAGAGATAAGCGTATTCCTTTGGTGGTCAGTCTTTGAGACAGAAGTGACTTGCCAAGCAAGCACCAAGAGCGGCGACCTCTAGCCTGGGGGACTAAACTGAATACCAAATAGGATTGCAGGAAACAACTACTCAGCAGTATAATCCAATGTAGATCGGGGTATTTGCTCGCTGACTAGTTGTTTCCTGAAATCTTATTTAGCATTCAGTTTAGTCCCCCAGGCTAGAGGTTGCCGCTCTTGGTACTGGCTTCTATCACAATGACATTTTTGATGACTTGAGAGGTAGTAGCACGACCACCAGTGGGATATAATTATCTCTCACCCACGTCTGTTTTGCTTAGTTTGTCCTTAAACTAGTTTGGTTTGCCATTATTGTGGTAAGGAAATGACTACCAATCAGATTTGCAGGTGTAATCCAATGCAGGTCAGGGTATTTGCCCGCTGAGTAGTTGTGCAATCCTATTTAGCGCCCAATTGTATGTGGATAACCAATTCGGTTTAACTGAATAATGGAATTTAGACTTTTGTTTCGAGTAATTCAGTTAAATTTGCGTATTCCAATTAATTCCAATTGAATTTTGGGCGTTCAAATTTACTCATGGATTTTTTTTAATAATTAATTCTAGAATGCATATACATTTGGATCCTCAATTTAATTCTTTACAAAAAAGATCTTTTGACATTTTCGTGTATCTCCTTTAGTTTCCGAGATATACTGAAAATGAAAAGAATTTGCAAAAATTTTTTAAGTTCAGACACAAATATCTTTGGAACTATGCTAGATGCGAAAATACGACTCGAAGCACTTTTTGTAGGAAATTTAATTCTCTACAAAAAAGATCTTTTGACATTTTCGTGTATCTTCTTTAGTTTCTGAGATATACTGAAAATAAAAAGAATTTGCACACATTTTTTAAGTTCGGACGCAAATATCTTTGGAACTATGCTAGATGCGAAAATACGACTCGAAGCACTTTTTGTAGGAAATTTAATTCTCTACAAAAAAGATCTTTTGACATTTTCGTGTATCTCCTTTAGTTTCTGAGATATATTGAAAATAAAAAGAATTTGCAAAAATTTAAGTTCAGACGCAAATATCTTTGGAACTATGCTAGATGCGAAAATACGACTCGAAGCACTTTTTGTAGGAAATTTAATTCTCTACAAAAAAGATCTTTTGACATTTTCGTGTATCTCCTTTAGTTTCTGAGATATATTGAAAATAAAAAGAATTTGCAAAAATTTAAGTTCAGACGCAAATATCTTTGGAACTATGCTAGATGCGAAAATACGACTCGAAGCACTTTTTGTAGGAAATTTAATTCTCTACAAAAAAGATCTTTTGACATTTTCGTGTATCTCCTTTAGTTTAGTTAGTAGAGAATTAAATTTCCTACAAAAAACTACTAGACAACTTTCTCGTATGTTGCATAGTTCCAAAGATATGCGGCTGAAAGTAAAAAAAAATTTCAAATTCAAATCATTCTGCCAGGGTGTTAATGCCGCCATTTTGTTCTGCAAATTGGCATTTACACTTGAAATAGTTGTCACAACAACATACTAAAAGATGAAGCTTAACTAAATAATAAAAAGTTCATCGCTCACACGACATGTTGGGGGTGTTCTGCCACCCCCTTACGACCGGCCAATCGTTCTGCAAATATTATATCGATAATTGTGGGCTATCAGAGGACTACTGGAGAAAACTTCAGCCTTAACTAAATAATAAAAAGATGCAGTTTTTTTTACATGTTGGGGGCGTTCTGCTTCCCTCTGTGACTGCAATCAGGGTTAATCCTCGCGGATGACACTTAGTTATGCCCCCCTCAACATCCTCTCAAAAAATAGGCCTTAACTAAATCATCACCGAAAAATGTCACTGGCTCTTAGACTATAGTAGTAGTTACAGTATCGCTCAAGAGATGGCGATCTATTCAGCTCGCTAGCATTCCGTCTTCAACTGTAGGTACGATACTCTGCAGATCTGTAAACCAAAGTTGGAGTCTCTCAAACCTCAACCATGAACTGCCTTCCATAAATTAAGGAATTTATTTCAGCAATTAAGCATATCTAGGTATGCTTTCACTAAGTAGTATTGAGAGGTACTTTTATCTCTCAAGAGATGGCCATCTATAGGTTACCGTACCTAGATAGCTCCTGGACAGAATTCTACCAGCGAGCTGAATAGATCATCTATTCAGCTCGCTGGTAGAATTATGTCCAGGAGCTATCTAGGTACGGTAACCGGGTGGGTAAACCAAAGAATGGGTCATGTATAGGGCTGGGAATTTTTATCGATATATCGGTAGTAATTATCGATAATTATCCATAACTATCGATAGTTATCGATATATCGCTAGTTATAGATATATCGCCATATCGATCATTATCGACAGTTATCGATATATCAATTTATCGATAGTTATCGATATATCGATATCGATAACTATCGATAATTATGTGAATATGTGAATGAACTAATATAAGTGTTATGTTAAAATTAGACCCCACGAACAAGTATACTTTAGTTGGGTTTTTCACCTAATGTTTACGTAGTACTGTTATGTGTTCATGTGTGTTTATTCATATATTTTCATTGAATATTGTATTGTTTTTACACTAATAATTGTAAATTGTAATTTATTTTATTTTATACTAATATTGTAATATGTAAATTGCATTGTTATATACTTTTACTTTTATAAACTTATTCACTTACTTACTTAATAAACATTATTATATTATAGTTATCGATAACTGTCGATCGTTATGGATAGCTATCGATATATCGCTAGTTATGGATAGTTATCGATAACTATCGATAATTATCGACATTTATCGATATAACAATTTATCGTTAGTTCTCGATATATCGCTATATCGATAATTATCGATATATCGATTATCGATAGTTTTCACATATGTCGCTATATCGATAGTTATCGATAACTGTCGATAGTTATCTATATACGATAGTTATCGATATATCGCTATTTCGATAGTTATCGATTGTCATATTTCGCTATATCGATAATTATCGATATATCACTATATCGATAGTTATCGATAACTGTCGATAGTTATCTATATACGATAGTTATCGATATATCGCAAGTTATTGATATATCGCTATTTCGATAGTTATCGATTGTCATATATTGCTATATCGATAATTATTGATATATCACTATATCGATAGTTATCGATATATCGCTAGTTATGGATATTTATCGATAACTATCGATAATTATCGACATTTATCGATATAACAATTTATCGATAGTTATTGATATATCGCTATATCGATAATTATCGATATATCGATTATTGATAGTTTTCACATATGTCGCTATATCGATAGTTATCGATAACTGTCGATAGATATCTATATACGATAGTTATCGATATATCGCTATATCGATAGTTATCGACATATCGATAATTTTCCGATATCGCTATTATCGATAACATTTCCAATGTCGCCCACCCCTAATCATCACTATAACTAACCACTACCACAATTTCAAAAGATGTCTCTAATGGATAATCCTTAATCAACGATCTGAAGACACGACCGACCGAAGTTGTTGGGCAACTTGTATTTTTAAATTGAGTTGTCCTTGGACTTCGGACTTTTGTGCTTTTAGTGAATATATCGTTGATCGTATAAGGTGAAGAAGAATGGATATGGATACAAATGTTTAAAAACAATCCTAACAACAACGTATAAACGTACAACATGGTAAGTTAAATATTTTATTTTCAAACTCCATCCGAATGAGAACAGAGAAGTATGTTAAGATTATTTTATACTGTTGAGCCTAAAAGAGGCGATGATTCAATTTGGGCACTTTCGTTTTTGACTATAAGATGGCGCCACTTATATATCACTGACCAAAATCTGTAGGACAGTATACGGTACACTAATGTACATCAATTCACTTAATTAATTGTTTCTTGGCTTTACAATAAGAAAAGTATATGACAACGACAAATGTCTTTCAATGTGTATACCTTAATTATTAGATGACATTTTTCAGTACCTCCTGAGTTGTTCTGTTTATCACTGAATAAAACAGTAAAATAAAATTCATAATCCTAGAGATATAGTTTTATGTTTGACCGAAAGGTGGCGCCACTTTCTATATCGCCGGCATATGTTTGCCCAAAATGTATAACTACCAAAGCAAATCCATACGTTCTTCAATAACTCCGTTGCAATGTAGGAATTACATTCTAGCAGGCAATAGGGAGTCAGGAAGTCCACACTATGTCTTTCTAAATTCAAGAAAGACAGTATTTAGTGGTGGAGTCGGTGCGAGTCCAGGGCTGGATTCTGCTGCCGTGACTGCGCGAATGCATTCGCGGTCCAAAATCATTTATTTGGTTTAAGCCAGGCCCTCGTATATCGTACCTTTCATCGAGGCATTCCTGTCTATGGACACGGTGGGCATATCGCCGCCATCTTCCGTTGGGGTGTTCTTACGGTATCGTGTATCCTATATTGGGGCAGAATGTATCTGCGAGATGGGCATACCGCCATCTCGTAGGAGATCGGTGTACTTACCGCATCTGTAAAAATGCATGGGTGTATACTCACGCACAAATTTGCAAAGCAACTTTTGTATGAAGCCATACATATACAGCGAGTGCTGGCGTCTGTGCGAGGCACAATCCATTTTAGGTTTACCCACCGTACAGTGGTGCATCGTGGTACCTGTATATCGAGGCGGCGCCATATCGCCACCTCATGGGAGATACGGTACTACAAAAATTCATGGGTGTATATACAGTATATACATCGATACACACATGCAGAGCAACTTTTGCATTTACGCCATGCAGCTAATGCTGGCGACTGTGCGAGGCACAATCCATAGGTTTTACATCCACCAAGAGCATCGTGTATATATAACTGAGGCAGAATATGTCTGCGAGCTGGACAAATCGCCATCTCGTGAGAGATTGGTGTACTACAAATACATGGTGGTACGCGTACTTGCAGAGCAACTTTCGCAAGTTTTAAAATACATGCAGCAGCTACTAGTGCTGGCCTCGGTGCGAGGCACAAATCCTTTGGTTACCCGCCGTCGTACAGTGTGTTACCTATATAACTGAGACAGAATATGTCTGCGAGGTAGGCACACCGCCATCTCGTGAGAGATACTGGTGGTAATACATAAATACATAGTATTTCGTACACGTATTCACACACATATTGCAAGGCAACAGTTGTAAATTAAGCCATGCAGCTAGGTGCTGGCGTCAGTGCCGAGGCACAATCCTTTGGGTTATCACCGTCCAGGGTATCGTGTACCTCTATATAGTTGAGGCAGAATATGTCTGCGAGTTAGGCATAACGCCATCTCGTGAGAGATACTTGTACTACGAAAATACATAGTTTTATAGACACATGCAAGGCAAATTTTCTGATTTCAAATCCAAATTTACATATAATAAAAATACATAGCAGAGTAAATGTTCTCAATTTAAGATTGACAATTTTGTACTGGAGTCAGTGGAAGGCACAACCCTTTGGTCTACATTTCCTACAGAGTATCGTACCTATTGTAGACTTATTGTTCTAAACACAATGAAATATAACAGAGGAAATTTTCTAAATTCAAGATGCTGGAATCAATGTTGAAAACAGAAACATAATAGCCCAAAGTCAAAAGACACCTTTTCTAAAAAACTAGATGCCTATCGACTTCAGTCAATCGTGTTTTCTGCATTGCACGAGTGCCGCTGGTACTGCAAAACATAGAAGCAAGTGTAACAATTGGTCATGGAATGTTATATGCAATAATCTAAATCCTTAATTATTATTAACAAATTCTGCATGTATTGCACAATTGCACATGCGTAAAACAGGTCACTAGGTTTTCCAGACTAGGGGTGGGCGATATTGGAAAAGTTATCGATAATATCGATATCGGAAAATTAACGTTATTGTCTATATATCGATAACTATCGATATATCGATAACTATCGATAATTATCAATAGTTATCGATAACTATCGATATAGTGATATATCGATGAATATTGATATATAAAAAAATGTCGATATTTCCAATCATTGATACATCTATAACTATCGATAGTTATCGTTATTATCGATATATCGATATTTCCAATCGCAAATATCGTTATTCGATAACTAACGATATTTATCGATATATCGATAAAAATTCCCAGCCCTAGTCATGTACACACCCCAACCATGGACGACTGCTGCCTTTCTTAATTTAAGAAGGACGATGGATATATCTATATATACGTATATATTACGAGCATGATATGCCAGTCGGTGGGTAAACCAAAGGAAGAGTCACGCACAGACCCCAACCATAGCTTCCTTAATTTAAGAAGGATGGTATATTACTGATATGCCTTTCGATTTCTTGGATGTCATGACATTGGAGCATACATACATGTGCGACATATAAATGGCGCCATCTATTGGAGTGATTAAAAGCTTCAACTAAACACCACCAGAAGTATCTCACAAGGGATGACTAAATGGGCCATCGCAGACAGAATTCTGTCTTGAAGCTTTGAGATCTATAAGCTTACCCGATGATCTGGGTAAAACAAAAGGGGTCTCGCACAGACTCCAACCATGAACTGTGGTCTGTGTTCCTTAAGTTAAGGAACTAGATATGCCCTCCCCATTTCTTAGATGTCATGACTACCGAGCATACATACATGTGTGGCTTACTTCACGTAAATGCTAGAGCTATATCTAACGTTTACTAAATATAGACCTAACTCTCTTTCTTGAATTAACACATGGTTGCATACAATAATAATAATACGCCTTCTATATAAAATTCATAAAAATAATTAAGTTAAAGTGTCCTGAGGCCATTGCAGGACATTATAGGTGTGATACTCTGTAAGGCGGGTACAACCTTAAATTTGTGCAAGAATTACTATTCCATATTTTAGATGTCATGACATTGCAGCGTACATACAAGGATGATATGCAAATAACGCCATCTATTGGAGAAATTAAAAAAGTTAAACTTATATGCTAGATTTAGTAGACAGGAAACAATGGTCTTTTAGATTTAGAAAATTTGTTAAGCCAGCAGGCTGTGGAATTACTAACAGAAGAGCACGAAGGTTCGAAGTCCAAGGACAACTCCGTGTGTAAATACGAGTTGCCCAACAACTTCAATCAGTGTCTTCAATTCCTTTTCTTCTCTCTTCTTCTTTTTTCGTGTGTGGTTTTTGCCCTCAGATGCTGTTGTCAATTATCTTGAACATCAAATTGTATATGGGAAATCTGTGGATAACATTATAAAGTTTTTAAGTTGTTAATAATCAACCAATAAGACATTTCGGCTCCCATTTTGGAGTCATTTTCAAGGGCAAAGAAGAGTGTCTAGGACGACTAAGAAGAGTTAGTGTTCGAGAGCCTCAATCCGCCAACTCCTGTCCGTGGTTCGTCGCTAAGATCTCTATCTGCCTACTTCTTAGAGAGGACAAAGAAAGGACTACTGACCACTGGTATTTATAGTAGGATTGGTGGGAGGGGAGAGCACTGGTTGTATAGTGGGGGTTGGGTAGTTAGTTGGGGTATTACTGATTTCCATCATTTTTGGTATTGAGGACGTCTAGGAGAGGTAGAAAGGAATTATGTTCAAGACTCCTTACCCGTCCTAGACATCCTTCCTTTCTCTTGAAAATGTCGACAACTCAATAATCTTAGACACAATTCAACCCAAGAACACAATAATTTTCATACAGGGATTTAACTAGTGTCACACACATGATTCAGCTATGTATACGAGTTATTGCGCCTCATCAGCGTATCGTAGCTTTAATAATGGATCTATGTAAATGAGATCAGAAACAATATAAAAGATTATAGAAAGTACAGAAGGAAAAAGAGACATGATGCAGCTACGGACGCTGCTGATGAGGAGCAATAACTCTGAAACACGTGTCCGTGTTTCTTTAACAACAATAATAAAAGTCACCTCCAAATTATGAGTATGACTACAATACTACATAATATTATTCTTCACAGAAATTGCACTTCACTATAACCATTGAGTAAAGGAATTATACTTTACTCAATGCTATAACTGAACTAAACAACTGCCGTAAGAAACGCTCAATATGAAGTGTTCCATAATGCATAATATTAAACTATTGTACATACTATTACATAAAATTGCTTTCATATAGCAGGGAATTTATTATGGTTACAGTAAACACATAAAAATGCATAACTCACGTCAAAATACTTTCTATCAACTTACACTAATCCCTCTAATTATTTAATGACTAAGTTACGACAAACACAGACGGTTTAGGTTTAAAAAAGTTAATCTTCCGGCTTGTATGACAATAGCAGAATAAATGCTTTTGTTCGTTACGAGATTTAGCCATAAATTTAAATTGTTGCAAAACTATTCAGAAGCAACAAAAGAGACCGCATACACTAAAAAAGGGATCGTTTAAGCTAACCCGAGGATCCGGCCACCTAAATGGAGACCTCACAGTTATGATTATTTACATTCCACTATTTCACTGCATGAGTAATAATTTAATTTAATCATATTTAGCAATTTACAAACGCTATAAACTTGCACTAAACTCTTCCATTGTTTCGATCCTTTTTAAAGACTAAGACATGTTCTTTCGAAAAGTAAGAACCGCTTCTTGCATTAAATATTATTAGTAGGTTCTTTGGCATAAACTAGGTATCTTTGTAAAGAGCATCGAAATACCTTTCAAACAAGGTGCCACTCGACCCCCTTTCCATTTAAGATTTTAGGGGTGAATCTCGCCCTGTCCAAGAATAGGTGATTGCCTAAAAAGTGCTTTGATGACAATATTGACGAATCCGAGCGTTTTTCTTAAGCTTAAGTGCCCAAAACTAGCACCGTTTCGTTTTTTCATTGGGCCACCCTGTATTTTGAAGTGAACAGTGCAAACATAGCACAGTTGTAGTAAAGGGTAATTTATGTGAAGAGTAATAGTTAATTAGTGATGTAATCTTTTTTTTTAGAGGCTCGTAGTTTGTCGGGGTAATTTCTGATCACCCTGTATAATACACGCTGCAGAAATGGAAGTTTTTATGCAATAAGTACGATTCCCAACCAATTAGTAGCTTAAACTAGATAGTAATTGTGACGGACGTTTGTCTTGGGCTTGAATCTCAACTGCGATAGATGGCAATGTCGCAGAGATTACTTGTGGCATGTGTGGTTGAGTAGAAGTAAACTAAACCTTGTCGGGATGTTTAATATAAATAAATGAAAGTATGTACAGGGTGTTTGCTTTCGCTTTATTTTCGCTTTGTTTTCTCGGTAGTAGGTAAGAACTTTTGGTTCAAAAGTCGGTCTAATGTAGTTTTCTCCACGGAATCCGATGCCGCTAAGAAACAAAGAATCAGCATCAAAAAAAATGTATGGCCAAAAAACCAATTTTTTTTAAAAAATTCAAAATGGAGGATTTTTTAATTTTTTAATTAACTATTAAAGGTTAAGAAAAAAATGCATATAAATTTTAAATATCACTTCCGGTTTACATGAAAATGACGTTATTCACGGCCATCTTTTTTATGGTCAATAGTTTGTTTCATGGCGGCATCGGACTCCTCTGAAGAACCTACGTCAGATCCGCTTTTGAACCAAAAATTTATCTTAAACACTATCGAGAAACTAGAGCGTAACGCGTTAACTGGAACACCGTGGTAGAGGGTGAGTCAAATTTGATGCTCACCATTGGAATCTCGGAACCGGTAAGAGATTGAAAGAAAGTTGGTTAAATGGGGACGAAGTTGAGAAATTTTATATCTAATATATCGTGATGAAATAAAGAATATCTTGTTTGGTTTTTGAGAAATTTGAAAAAAACAACAAAATTTGAGTTTGTTTTTAGAAACACGGTCACCTGTTTTTCTTAAATTCAATAGTATTTTTCATCCTGATTAAAACGACATGTGACAGTCATTGATTTGAACAATATTTTCAGTTCTAAAACTTAAATTAGGTAAGTAAAAAAAACAGGACTGTAATGAATTGATTTAATCACTTAAAGACTGAAGTTTTGGAACTGAAATATTGTTCAAATCAACGAGTGTCATATATCGTTGGAATCGGGATGAAAAATACTAGTGAATTAAGGAAAAACAATATCATCAGGTCCGTATTTGAAAAAACAAAGTTGAGGGTGGCCCCGATCTGACGAAAAGTTCTATTCAAAATGTTGTGGAGCTAGAAAAGTCGCAATGAGAAGTTCTTTCAGTTTGTTGATAGCAAAGCTAGAAAAAAACAAAAATAGAAACTCAAAATATTATTTTTTGGAAAATATCTCAAAAGCCAAACAAGAAATTCCTGATTTCATCACGGCATATTATTGGAAAAAAAGTGCGCAACTTCGCCCCCACTTAATCAACTCGAATTTGACACCCTGTGCTGGAAGAAATTTTTTTAGTTTCATTTCATCAAGCCAGAATAGTTCGGTGTCAGTCAGCGCCGCAGGATTACATCATTACTAATTTGATATCAGGTGGTGCGAAATTGAGTTTTTGAAGATTGGTTCATTTCATTAAAGGATGAGTAGAAGTTTGGGCGCTATGATTGTTTGATGCATGAAGGATGATGGGTCTAATATATTACAGATGACGACTGTCATATACAAATAATGTTAGATCAATGATTAACGATTGATGTTGAAACTTAGTGGTCTCGTATAAAAGCATGTGGCATGAGAAACACGCGGCAGCGCAAGAGCAAGCTCGAAAGTGTCTCGCGTTCACCAGTTTGATATTAGAGTTAGTGTACAGTTGCAGATTGACCCTACTCTAGTCGGTCTCGGGTAATTCAAAAAGCTCTCTCGCGCGAAAGCTCACGCACCTCACCGGAAAATCAGCATCACACGTGTTGGACTTAAAATATTTTTCTTTTTATATAGTGCAATAAAAACAGTGTTTTGCGTCTTCTGTGCAAATAGTTGGATTTTTATTTTCAACAAAAGGTGCATAGTTATGGTGGTGAAACGAAAACAACATAATCGTTATCTAGCCATCGGCATTGTTTACATCGCTACTATTATAAGTCAAGGTAAGTGTACCTACACTTTGAAACTTAAACTAAGTTTCTCCTGCAGTCCAGCAGCTCTGTATAATCAGTATAAGAACAGGGCAGGCCTTATTGCATAAATTAATTCAATTTGAAATTCCGGAAAGCTACACTTCTCCAAGTATTACCGGTCTACCAACCACGTGAATTTCAAACAGTTAACTATAATGTTAGAGTTGACGCTTTATTATTATAAATTACTTCAATAATTTTGTAATTATGTACTTAATATGCAACTTTATGATAATTTATGCACTGAAATTTGATAAATATATAATTTTAAACTATAAATATTAATTTTAAATACTGTTTAGATACATAAATCGGTAAGTATGATAAATTATTTTACGCTCTTTATTTAATATTTATAGCAAAACCATACATCCATAATTGCTGCGGAATAAATAAATAGCTTTAAACCATAATCCAGATTATGTCACATTGTCAAATTTTTTAAAATTTCAATCGCCCTGAAATTCATTCTATTTTTTTTGCAGTGTTTCAACTAAATCTCGAATTGCAAAATAATTTTAATCGAATGTGTGCAGTGCTCGATTTAAAACTCCCAGCGTCGCTCAATCGAATAAAATTCTGTAAAACGTAGATATTTGCTGCAAGTGCTGTATTTGGACTTGCAGAAGATTTTGTTAACGGTTTAAGCGTCGCGACGGCCGAAATATAAAGTCAGTAGGAAGAAGTTAAAAAAGAATATTTCATGTAGCATCTAATAATTTATTTAGTTCGTTATGAAGATATTTAATAGATGCTGATGTTGCTTAAATACGTAAATAATTTATATAAATGCTAAAAAACAACTTGTTGGCAAGACTTTATGGGCTGCTCTTCTAAATAATTCCAAAGGGGGAAACCCAATGGGCTCAAATCGGGCGTTTGTGGTGCTCTTTGACTAACCAACGGAGGATTGTTGCCATCTCTGAAATCTACTCCAAAACCTGCAGAATGATTTTTAGAAATAATTTCATCCTGGATGTGCAAATCCTCAAATCAAATTGCCCTTCTGGCTCTAATTTAGGTACACGCTTTTTTGTTTTCTTTAAGGATTCCAAATACCGGTATTACTTGTTTTTCCCTCTGGGTCATCATTTATTTGGTGAAGGGCTGCTGCTGTGTTAAAATCATTCCTCATGGCGTTTTTCTCTCTTTTCTAATAAAGAAAATATCATTTTAATAAAACCAGCAGGACCTTAATCATTTCAATTGATTCTCTGCGTAATATTTACTTAGAAAAATGAGGTCAATATTAATTTTACAAAATTTTTAGCGTAAACCGTTTTTGAAAAGCTCATCATTTCATCTACATGCCATCCTGAAATGTTTAACTAATTGCGTATTGAAAATTCCGTTTAATTACGAGAACCCCATATAATATTCACAGGTGTTTAGTTTTCCATCAAAACGATATACTTCTTTAATGGGCGAAAATCCATTCAAACTATGTACACAGAGGGAAGATTATAGATTATATATTTTATGTAGTCAGGTGGGCGGAGTAATTATATTTTTATCTGAAATCAATAAAATGATTTTATTTTCACGCCATACTTCTGGTGATTTCAACGATGCAGTAAACAAAACTAATATCTAGAGGGCAGGTCCTTTTTACATTTTGATATATAATATCGGTTTTATTAATTTCCCAAGAATTACGGGGTTAATTTGATTTTTTGTTTTTATATTAGTCTCCCAGCTTACAGTGTAAATACATTTTAAAGCAGATCAAGTGGACACAAAACAGAGAACGATTCATTCGAAAATTTTAGTCAGCAGCAAAAATAAAAATATTCGAATTATTGCGTAACGAATACGTTTTGCAAATCCCTGTTTGCAGTAAAGAATTATTTTATACATATTTTTAAATATATTTTTTTTTTGGACGATTTTACTTTGGATACAATTATTGTTAAACATATGAATTATATATTATTTATTGTCCCAGCAAAGCAATATCTTTTACTAAATTTTAATAGAAAAAGTTGTATCCTTGTACTATGCATAATTAAATACGAGAAAATGAGACAAGTTACAGTATAATGAGAAGAGTTTCCCCATTCCAATTCATTCAATATTCAACTATGTGGTTAGACGCAAAATGTATTAGGTCGTTTGAATCGCATGGTAATGTAGGGAATCTCAGTTCAAAACACGTTGGAATAGGTCAACACCACTTCTAAATATATCCACCAGTTTAATAAGATATCTGCTGCAAGAGCCTGGCTTGTAAATCTAAGAAAACTATTGGGAAAATTGGATAAATAGAGAAGAAAATGCCCAAAACCAGCGCCGTTTCGTTTTCGTTGTGCTGCCTTGTATAAAAACTTTTAATTAATTTTTGTCAATTAATTTCTTATTACGTTATATAATTTGACCAATTTGCATTCAAAGAGTGGTGCGGTGGGAGTGTTGAATATCGAAGAAAAAAAATACTTATTGGCAATCGTATTTAAAATGCTGTAGTAATTTTGCATGAAATATCAGCAGCTAATATATCAATAAACTAGAGCCGTTTAAATATCGTGATTAACAATATACATAAGTATTTAATCATTTAATAAAATTTGGAATTTGTTTGTTTTAATTTGCATTGTTTGCTCTTGTCTTTTAGCAATTAATTAATGTGTGTTTATACTATATTACCATTAAATGTAATTCACTATAAATATTACATAACATAATTGGCATTTGTCAATTAAGCTAGAACAATAATAAAAACTTATTTCAAATAATCATAAAACGAGAAAACGAATAAGATCGTTAACCCCTGTGGTTAACTTATCTTATCTATTTCTAAGTTGAACCTTCACATGTCGTGTAAGTGTAAATCTGCTTGTTCCGTGCTGATGACGGCTAATGGCAGCGTTGCCCAGCCGCCTGCGTCTCACGAAATAATTAATAGTTTTTGAAAAATAGTGTGTGTGAAATTCCAAGTGAAAAGTTTGTCACAGCTATTTATACTATAATATGCGTTCATATGTCAGGATTGTCGTCAACTGAGCCGTCCTGTATAATCGTGTTTATGTATTTCTTTGCACCGAAAGGCGAGAAAGAGTGTTTTCAAGAATAAATAATCCAGAGGTTTTCAATATATTTTTCCGAACATAAATGACGACGCCAGAATGTTTCTTTTAAGAACAGTTGTTTAGACTTTTGAGGGTGCGTTTTCTGAAAACTTTATCCCTTAATCCTCCTCTGCGTCAACGAATATAGAAATATACTCTGAAATTCCTTTTCCTGTAAACATATTGAGAATAGCCGATAAATGTTTAAAACCACTTTATGCTTATTTATGCGTATTTATATACTGGGTGAGCCGGAACGGAAACCCAACAATAATTAAAATAATTCGGTATTTTGCTGTAACTGGAAACTACAGATCAGGTGTTTGATGTCGAAATGATTCAGCAATAATATGGCAAGATGGACACATTGTTTGCAGCGATGGGTCTAATTTTTGGTTTTAGGAGAAGCCGTGGACGTCAAAGAAAAAAATCGGTTTTTACACCTTCTCGCAGAGCAAATTTTTAGCCCTAAATTTTAAGTGCATTTCTAAAGCACACGGTATAGTAGAAACTCGTTTGTGTGGCAAGAGCTCGTGTTATTTTTGCCTAAAGTAAGACAAATGCCATAAAAAACGCTAAAGTTAATTCTTTATGACGGTGCACGTTTTATGACAAGTTCGTTGTAATGCTTATAACTTATTTATTTAGATTTTCCGGGTAAGGAGGGTTATACGATCCTTCTGAATTTCATATAATTTGAGGTAGAATGCTAAGAATTACTATATGCTGCAGCTACTATATAATAATACAAGACGACGTGGACTTTCAGAATTGTAAAGGATATCCAGAATCAGTTGGAAAACGGTGGCATTTTTAGAATAGCATAGAAGTTTAATTCCAAATTAAAAAACAGATTAACAAAAATGTCCAACGCCCAAATTTAGAGTTTGTGCTTCCTTTATTAGGAAGGACTATGAGCCCGTTTTTCATAATTGTAAAAATTTTCAGCACCTAATTTAGAAGTTTTTTGGTTTTTGATGCAGTATATTTTCTAGAGTATCTAAATTGAAATTGAAGCGCCCACCGCAAAAGCCCTTTAAGGTAATTCCTTGCTTTTTATCCAATTATTTTTGAAATTGTATACAACAAAGCCCCGCCGCAAAAATAATTGCAAAATTATCTGTTTAAGAATTTGTGAGTAATAACTTGTAAAATTAATTTAGCTTTCGTTCTCTCCAGTTTTACACACGAGTACATTTCCATACAGCCTACTATACCCAATTTAAGCAAGTGAAGTAAGTAGATACATGACGGGTTTATATTAAATATTAATTTAAATTTAAAAAGGCACCAGTCAAGGAACATTTTTTCAAGAAACCAACATCGACCGACGTGTAATCCTTGCGGCATTACGTTCACTTATTCAAAAGACATACGAGTAGTAAACGCATTTTGAAGTATTTTCAACTATACTCGTCAAAATTTGCTTCGGGACACCTTAAAATTGACCAAGATTTACAACGCTGTAAAACTGTCAAAAATGTATGGATTTGTGCCGGGTTTTTAGCGTTTAAAGGGAATTTTAATTGGCTTTCATCTTACCTATTTAACTCTAAGATATAGTTACAAAAACATGTTTATACAGGGTGTCAAACGAATGCCTGTTTTTTTAGTCAATTTTTATCTTGAGCACAGCGTTAACCAAACACCCTGTATATTAGAATTTTATAAAATTTGTTTGCCTTATGTGTCTGCTTTAAAACATTTTTTGAATTTTGCTACCATCTTTTTTGTAGAAAAAGATACAGAGGTTTTAATAAAATGTTACATTTTCACAATAAAATAAAACATTTCAATCTTTTATACTTTTATAATCATAAGGACTCACATTAAAATTAATATCTTTTATTTAACAATATTAAACATTAAAACTTAACCGTAATGTAATTAGCAATTAGTTGGGCCTCTGGATGTTATAAATCTCTGCAACGTTGTAGCATGTTCTGAACCAAATTATTTATTATCTCGTTTGGAATTTGGTTTCACTCTTCTACAAGAGCTTCTCTAAGTTCTCGCAATGTATCAGGTTGATGGTTCCGACTAGATATTTGTCTCTGTAGAACATATCAAATTTGCTCTGTAGGGTTTAAATCTGATGATAATGCAGACTACCACATGCGGTTTATACCCTCTTGGTAAAAAAACTCTTTGCGGTCAATCACGATATACCCAAATTTTAGTAATCAAATCCATCCGTTATTTTATTGTGAAAATGTAACGTTTTACTAAAACCTCTGTATCTTTTTTTACAAAAAAGATAGGAGCAAAATTCAAAAAATGTTTTAAAGCAGACACATAAGACAAATAAATTTTATAAAATTCTAATATACAGGGTGTTTGGTTAAGGCTGTGCTCAAGATAAAAATTGACTGAAAAAACAGGCATTCGTTTGACACCCTGTATAAACATGTTTTTGTAACTTTATCTTAGAGTTAAATAGGTAAGATGAAAGCCAATTATTAAATTTCCCTTGAAACGCTAAAAACCCGGCACAAATCCATACATTTTTGACAGTTTTACAGCGTTGTAAATCTTGGTCAATTTTAAGGTGTCCCGAAGCAAATTTTGACGAGTATAATATAGTTGCACATTTTTTCGCAGGAAAAACTTTGACACAAACGGATTTCAGAAATCAGTTGTAATGGAACACCCTGTATTTTTTCGCATAAACTTATGTAATCTTAAATTCTTTTTTTTTTCTGGTGTAGGATTGTATGGGTTAAAGTCACAATTTTTTTAAATATTCGCGATTTTCTTAAAGTTCAAGAATTTTAGCAAAAATTGCCACCAACTTTTAGCAATGATTTAAAACAATCATAATGTCAGTAATTCCCTTATGTCAAAAAATGCCAGCACATTTAAATTACACCTACGAGGATTTTTTAATAGTAGTTTATTCCACAAGCATATAACGGCCTCTTTTATCCACGAGGGCGACAGTTTACGAGCCGAAGGCGAGTGTCGTAATCACCTGAGTTATATGCGAGTAATACCCTATTTTATCCACGACTATTAAATATTTTTTACTAAATCTTTTACTGAAAAAATTTATAAGTACCTACTATTTATTTTTTAACATTTTTTATGAGCAGACCGTTATGTGTCAAAAGAACGACCTGTCATAAATGAAATTTGAACGTCAACATTGTTTAGAATTAATTTCCTGCTTTGACTGACATGTCATGGCCACTTTAATGAAATTTTTAACAAAAATATCCGATACGCTGTCATAGAAACTGTGTTAATTATTCACTGCAGTGAATCAGCACGAAATTAATTGTAAGCAATAAGCAAAAATCTGGAAATTTTTACACAAATTTTTCTCCATTTCGACGACACTTATTACATATTCGCGGTCATATCGTTTTACATAAATTCCAATATTCTAATTATCACTGTAATATAATGTGAAACACCAACATTATACGGGCGATATATAGGTGACAATATGTGTAGGAGCATGTTCAAATAATGCATTGTTACAATGCCGATGTTAATTACAAATCTAGCGTATTAGCTTTCATACGTGATCATAAAATTAATCATCCAAAAATATATAGAAATTCGTTTAAAACGAGTCGAAAAGCTTCCAACTTTATAAATAGTATAATATGTTCAACAATGGTAAAAGAGTTTTGTAGTAGGGGTACAGTTTAATATTAATGCATGATTACCCTAAAACTGGAGTGATTCCAAACATGAAATTTAAATTATAAAAATAAATACTTCATTGGTGGTGATTTATGATGTTCAGAAGTCTGAAGAGTTAAATTAAATTATGTAAGAGATAAAGGATTTCGTTCTAAAGTGTCGCTATTATCTGATGTGTAAATTCATGAAGGGGCCACTTTAGCCCTAGGTTATCTACTTCTCTGAAACTGACTGCCTTTGGAAGATGTTACTATGAATTACTACTATAAATGAAGATATTAACTCTAATTAGGTTATTTCATGGTATAATCAACGCTAGACATAAAAGCCCTGTTTTTCAATACTGCATCAAAAATTAATTAAGCTTCTAACAGGACTAAGGTATTGAGTTTCAGGTGTTTAGAAGACTTACATGTGTTAATCTACAACATAATTATAACTGTTGCAAGCTTCTATTCTAACCGGGATTTTTATGTAATCCATCGGACCAAAGGCTTTTTTCGCCACCCATCCGGACCGCCGAAACTGTAAGTTTTGGTGTCGAGAAAATTACTTAGGCTATATTTCGTCGCGATCCGTTCGTTATTAACGTTTTAATACCCCCCCGTGTCAGTCCTCGTGCGAAAATCTGTAAAATTAAAAAGAGATACAGAAAAGTGGTCACGTGACGAAATGTTTAAAATTTTAGGTTTACATAAACGTTGAAATTGTACCTTTTGGTTCGCTCCTGCTGCCCTGAAGATCGCAGCACCGTACGATGCACGATGTAGTTCTAAGTTGAACCCTCGGGCTTCGATTTCTTGCCAGAACGGCGGCCCGGCGGCGTTTTCGTGATTTCGCAATTTTTTCAATTTTGTCAAATTCTCAAACACTTCCCCCTTCCGAGCTTAATAACTCGTGGTATTTTTCCCCGAAAACTATATGAAATTTATAAAATCCCGCGGTGTAATCGTTTTTCTCGATTTTGCTTCCTAAGAAAGTTATGATTTTTTGAAAAGGAGCCTTTCCCTTTAGATCTAGAGGATCCGGACAAGAAGAAGGAAAAATGAAGAACTCTTTTTTTTTTTTCATCGCCCATCTCCGATATTAGCTGATATAAATTTTTTAAAAAGGTCGATTTTGCCGAAAAATTGTACTTTTCCGGGAGCCCTTCCTCTTTCCCCCGGAGGATTTTTTCGACAGGTCTTTCAGGGGAGCTAGAACCAACCTACCTCTCGGATCCCTGAAAATTTCGTTGCTTAATATCCATTCGCGGCCGAGCTGTGAAATTTTCAAACGACTAAGACGCGGCGACGTCACCGAAATTTTAGTCAAGTCTAAGCGACGTCCAACCGCGGTTTAAACTTGCGTTGTGCCCCAATTTTTTTTTAAATTTCGATCCCAGGGGGAACCGTTTACATTTTTGGACTCCGGGCGACTTTAGGATTCCGAAACTGTTTTTAAATGTTCGGACCTTTCCTTCTGAAATCAATTTTGACAGTTTTAAATTAGACCAATCAGAAGCTTTTCGACTAAAGTGGCCATTTCGAAGCGATTTTCTTGCGGCTTTCGGTGGAGGATCGGTAGAGAGCGTCTCCGAGCGGCTCTCTCGACTATTATACCGAGTGTTCGGCTTCTCCGGACTCCCGAAATAATTAAAAATTCAGAAAAAATCCCCAAACATCTCAAATGTTCGCTTATATCGCAGCGGAAGCCCCGAAAAAATAGAACGGCTCGAAATTTTTTTTACAATAGGGCCCAAAAAAAATTCAAAAACATAATTTTTTTCATACAAAGCCTGCGGTTAGCCTCGTAGAGCTAATTTAAGCAAACCGTAAAATATATAGCCCTGCAGGGGCTGTTTTAAACCTATCATAAAAAACAGAACCCCGTAGGGGCTGTACTATTCGGCCCCGCAGGGGCTGTTTTATTATTATTTTTTAAATATAGCCCCGCAGGGGCTGTTTTAAACCTATTATAAAAAATTTACAGCCCCGAGTTTTATTTCTTATTTTTTTTCAATTTTAATGTAGAAACCCTAAATTTTCTTAACTTCCTCTACCCCGAAACCCTGTTTGACTCTACTTTTTTCCCGAAATCTTTATTTTTTTTTTCAACTTAAAACCCCTAGATAAAACTACTTAAATAGGGGTTCAGCCTCGCAGAGCTAAATTGGGCAAGCCTGGCGCCGCCCGATCTAGTGAATGAATTAAAGCGAGAAAAACTTGTATCCCGGAAAATACTCAGTGCCACTGTCTAAAGTTCCCTGAATATTCCTGGTTGTTCAAGAAAAGACTAGATTAATCCTAGATTAATAAGGCTATGCCTCTATATACTATTTTCTACAGAAAATTTGTAATTTTTTAATCTCACTGATTATGATGTTTTCAACAATACTCGTCATAAATATTGTTCTGTGTCATTGATTCATGCATGGCATAAAAGATTTTAAAGATGATGTGTTTGATTTATTTCACACGCTGGTGTAATCGAAATCCGTTTGTAACTTTCAAAAATATATCGCCGCGGGTCAAAATCAATTATTATTTGCATATATAAACCGATACCTTTAAATACTTATGTAAACTAAAACAGATTTGATGTTTCAGTAAACAGAGTGACCATTTCGTACGGCGGCAATTGAACTGGAGCGGCAATGTTCAACGTTCGCTGTGCAGATTTAATTAAAATAATATATTGACTCTTTTTTATTTGTTTGCAGATAATAAAAAACATAAATTGATAATAAACGGCTGATGAGTTTCGAGAAGAATAAACAGACCGCCCAGTAATCAGTCCCATGCCACATATTTCAGGCATATACATTCAGACGCATCGGCAAAGATCAATAAATCGAACGATGCAGAAATGTCTAAATCGTTCATTAATATTTAGAGCTAAATAAACTTGAGGTAAGTCCTGATGAGAAATACGAATTAATTTGGCGGACGGTAAGAACGTCGCCAGCGATTTGATCCAGGAGAGTGGCCCAATTTCTCGAGTTTTGAAAGACTTAATTCTACTGTATATTAACTTTGCAGGCAACACTGCGAATTGGGTCATCGGAGGTCTAGGTCTTAAATTTTGAGTTTTGAATGAATTTCAAGCTTAAGAAAAAATACTCTATTGTTTCGTGGCATTTGAAAGAGACACGGAGATTTGATTGCTGATTATACACCCCACAAGATTTATCCCATCGGCAAAAATTTTGCATAAATTTGATGTTATTCATTTTCCTAGTCGTTTGTTCGATTTGGATGAACCTCTTTTTATATGATAGACTGACTCTTCAGGAATGTTACTGTTTACTAATTTTTTAAGTAAAAATTAATTAATGAATTTATTTATTGCAAACGACAAATTTATGCAAAATTTGTGGGATAATTTTTTTGGTGTGTGTAATAGTTTAAAATCTTGGTGAACTGTATTTTGCATTCGGCATAGCCGCGTGGACTTTTTGCAACCAATAATTGTTTATCACGCAACGGATTATCCGACATTAAACTATAAACCGTATTCAATTAAAATTAATGAGACTTATATTTCCATTCAGCATTTTAAAAATAAATGCAATGTTTTCCATCGGTAAACACATTTAGTTAATAAATTCTATTATGTTTTAGATAATTGGTAAAGCTGAAATAAACATAAATAAATCATTTAGTTAATGTATCAAAAATATTACAATCAATGAATCAAATTAGCTTTATTTATATATGTCTAAATATTTCTACTTGAATTAATGCACAGCATGCAATTCTTGGAAATCTCAATCAATAATGTTATTATACTCAAATTATAGAGGTAGAATATTCTTATTTCAGGTGAGTCATCTCCTTTATTACTAAGACAGATGGCAGATTAATGCAAAACGGTCTGTTACTGAGATATACGGGAATAGTTCTGCTGGAATTTGTAAATACAGGGGGGGGGGGCTTGAGTACTTAATACAAGAGAATCATTTAAAAATCATCAAAATAATAATTTAACACACGATATTTTCTATATAAAAAAAAAGTTGGAATCCTTGAGTTATTTCAATTTGTGAGATTGCGTGTCTAATTTAAAAAATATTGGGATTACTGGTTAATAGGTAGTAGATAATTATAGTTAAGAAGTAGGTAATCACTATAAATACTCTATGAATATTGTTTTCCATTAACCATTGATGTTTTGTATTTGTTACTGTTATCCTCAAATAGACATTTGATTGCAATTAGCCGTCCAATCGGTAGTTCAGCTTGTAAAACTAACGACGTTGATGATGAAATTTGGAAAACGACACACTAATATCCTGCGATTTGATGAGATTCCCCATGCCATATCGAAATGCCGTAAAATATACTTTATACCAGATATAGAGTTGCCTGTGATCGAATAAAGATGTGCAGCTATAAAATTTGACATACACAGAAACTAGAAATATAACATCCCACAATTTTTATTTTTATTTTATGACAAAGCTCCTCTCAGATTAGCTGATTTTACCGCAACTGCTGATATTTCGGAAATATTCACGACCGACTGTTTCACGATTATAATGTGCCCTAATATTTCCACCCAAGGTATTTTTTTATTTGGTATAGTCATTTTCGCCAATCGTGGCACCTGTACCAATTTATTTGTCTTATTTATTATTTACGCTCATATCATCATAGATTATAATGACAGTTAATGTTAAATAACGAATATTTATAATTTAATTTTTAGGAAGAGATCTTGAGGTCCGGCTCTATATCACCGAAACTATACAATATAGGATCATGATTTCAAGCTCATTTATCTCGTTATTTAGTCTACTTTAAGCCTTCCTACATGCATTGTTGTCGCTCGACGCGAAGAAAAGCTATTACAGGGAGAGACACCAAAGGAACACATCTTGAGATTTTGCAAATTGAACTTTGGCGCTATGTATCACCAAAACTATACATTGTAGGATCATGATTTCAAGCTCACTTTTCTCCCTATATAGTCTAATTTAAGTTTTTCTACAGGCACTATTGTCACCCGACCCGACAAAAAATATTACAAGGAAAGACGCGAAGGAAACAGGGAACGTGTCCAGTAAATGGCGAATGCGCCGGTTAGAAGAAGAAGAAAATGTTTGATTTGCCACGCCCCAGCGTCCTGAAACAATCTCTTAAACTTTTGATGATACATTGTCGACATCTATAATCCTTCAGAAACTACATGGATAAATATTACCACTCAAAGTCTGATTAAAATGTAGAGATTCTATTTCAAAGTACAATTTCTATGCCGAGGAACAAAAATAATTATCCCTGCCGCCATATTTTCAAACAGTTCGGCGATACGTAACAAAAAGTTTTTTCGAGCTGTAACTGGGAGGGTTCCATTGTTGACGTATGCTTTTCAATTATTTGGCAACCTGCATTGGGGTAATTATGTATTATATCACAAATGCCTCCGTACGAGAGTTCTTTGTGGAGCTTGTCCTATATTTCTGATGGAGTGTAAGAGATTGATCCGGTGTGGTGTGGCCGCAGGTGTCAAATTCGACTAGGATTCATCATACAGTTAGGTCACGATTCTCACATTTCCAACGTATGTAGTTCTGGAAAGACATTTATATATCTACAGTTTTTTTATGTGTCGCTATGCAAAGCAGTTTATTATCGTACCCAATATAAAAGACAAATAAATTAGGTTCACAAATATACTACTTTACTCTAGTCTTTTCCTCTTTTCAAATTTTAGCTCCGTTGAAATTTTACTGCTTCGTTATTTCTTGTAATGTTTGCAGTTAAAGTAAATTGAGTTTAAATAAATAAATTGTTAGTTTGAAAAGCGAGCTGCGAACTGCTGTGTCAAGCGCGTTTTTATAATTACTAGGTCATATGTACACTTGCTAATAGTAATGGGATCATTCGATGCTTTGTCCACTGATTGGAAATACATCCTACGCTTTCTTTAAATCTCGGTAATATATTCGCTGATTATACAAGGCAGATGGGTGAGGAACGTGTTTTAAAAAATATTTTGGTGTATTTATGTAACGTCAATTTTTATACCAAAATACCAAAATTGGTACTTTGTGCGAAGCGATGCGATAGTAGAAGTAGTGGGACTTATTTAAATTAGTTGAATAATTTCCCACAATAAATGATAATGGGTTACTATGATAAAAAACCGATTCGCTGTGTTTTCTAGAAGATTAGATAGCAAACGGTCGGTAATTGTTCCCAGCCCTTTAACGTAAAACAGACGATTTAAAAAACCGCGGCATCTTCAATCAACACAATATGGAGTTTGAACTATAAAAGGCCTTTGCACTTGAACGAGCAGGCTTTTTACTACCCTCTCTCTTTTTCTCTTATCCTCCTAAAAATGAAAAGACTGGCGGGTTAAATAGCTTACGGTTAGTATAAACAGCAAAAAATCATTCAATTTTTACATACCGTGTCTATGGAAATAAATTCGGAAGCATTAAACCTCTAATACTTGGAGAATATTCGAACAGGAGTGGGATGTAAACATCTGCTATCAAAACAGTTCAATTTCAATGCCTAATGAACTACGTAAGAACAAATTATACATTGAATATCGCACTTAATTTTGTACGATCGAAAATACCACACACGGGTCCGGTTTTTAGTTTAAAATGGTGGCATTTAATGTCCACGATGTGACGCACGTTAAAAATACCTATTCCAGGGCAAAATGAACGTTAACAACAATTTTAAAGGTTAAGAATGTGAAGGTAGAAAACTAAAATTAAAAATTCAAAGTTAATGATGGTGTTCGTTAAGTAATAATTATACAGGGTGGCCAAGTATTACCCACGGAATAACTCGGTTATTACAAAGGGTATACTTCTGAAATTTGGACCGTGGGTAATAAAAAAAATAAAATCATTTTAACATATTCGCAGCCATCTATATTGACAACTAAAATTCGAATTATTTTTCGTGCAACCCTGTATAAATTGTCCAAAATAGTATAAATGTATCCAAAATGTGTTCTTTATTCCAAAAATTTAAAACATACAGGGAGGTCCAGTTAGAAAAGACTATTGGGGCCATTTCCGGTGAAACCGGAAGTGACAAATATGGCGAATAAGACTCAAAAAGTTGAAGATCTTACCTAATTTCACCAAACAAAATTATATCCCGATATCTTTAAAAACGAGGAAGTTACAGGGGCGGCCCACTATTAGTTTACACCCGGCAGATGTCAAATGACACATTTTGACGTATATTGATTTTTAAACGAAACATCCTGTATATTATTATATTTTCAGAATCCCGAGAAAATTCTGAATGGGATTGAATTGTTTTGGTGAGTTTTTACGCCACCTTAATTGTTTCCTTCACAATTTAGAAAATGGCCTCTAATCAACAAATTAATTCATTTTAAAAATTAGAAATATATTTTCCTACACATTTTTCGTCGACGTAAAAACTCACCATAATCGTTCATACCTATTAAGAATTTTCCCAGGATTCTGAAAATGCAATAACATACAGGGTATTCCATTTAAAGATCAAGAATTTGTACCACTTCCGGCTAAACTGGAAGTCCGAAAAAATATTCGAATGCATTAAAATGTGGTATTTTACGTCTATATTAACTATAACGAGTTTCAATTTGATATCTTGGAAAACAAGAGGCAAAAGAGAGGAAAATTATTATTATTATTATTATATTATCATTATTATTTTATAGACATTACCACTATAAATATGACTGTCTGAAGCTACTTAGGATACGACCTTAGGACGACAAGAAAATACAAAACATACTGGAAGTTCTATTTAAAATAAGAAAGTTGGAGTCACTTCCGGTTAGACCGGAAGTAGTATTTTGCACACAATTGCGCCAGATTCTGGTCTTAGTGACTTGGTATTCGCGTTCCAAGTTTCAGAAGTTTATTTGTCATATAATAACCGAGTTATTCCGTAGGCAATACTTTCGTGGCCACCCGGTATATTTTAAGATAAGAAAATTAAATTAAATTTGCAATTAAAGTTAACGATCTCATTCGCATCGCATAAATCTTTATGTCTTGAAGTGAAACACCTAAAATTGAGGAAAATTAGGTCCAAAATTCAAACTTTTAGAGTTATATCTCATGAAATATTGAAGGTTATAATTTTTCACTAAAGGGAATATAATAATAGTTCCCACGAGATTTTCTAGGTGACTACAAACATAATATTATTCAACAAAGTTGAAGTATTCTCCATAATGAACTAGCTTCAATGAAAACTTCTCTCACGAGTAAAATGCATTATTTCATAAAAGTTTTTATTGGCGCCAAGTTAAACATCTTACTGAAATGCTTCAACTAAAAGCATTTATAACTTGAGTTTCGACACAATTTTAAATTAATCAAATAAAGATAGACTAAATTGTGTGTAAATTATTGTAAATTGACGGTGCAATTTACAAAAAATAGTCTGCTCATGAGAATTATCAATAATGTCCAAAATAAGATACTTTGTTGAACATATAAATATTTTTGCAAATCGTCTAAATAATGGATATTGGCAAAGTTGGTACGGAAAATCTGGCGTAAAACAACAATCTTTTCTCGTGTATAACTAAAAAAAAAAATAAATATGCACCTGCTGGTTTTCCTGCAATAACTGTTGGCTTCGACGATAATCCGAGCACATTTTTCCGCCACTTCCACACTTTGACTGGATATATTTTACCCTTTTTACGCAAATACAATTAATATCTGAAGCAATGATGATTCGGACGCTTATGAAAAACTTTTTAGTTTTTGCATGTTTCTGCTTTTGTGGATATCCGCGCGTCTAGAGGCAGGGCTTGACATATATTATTAATGATTACATGATTAAATAAAATTACAGCTAAAGTTAGAAATATAAATTCATAAGCAGTTGACAATTTACGCAAAACTGAGTTATGTATATTTTGCCCGGAGCAATCCTAATAAGTATTAGGTGAATTAAAAATATTGAGGCACCTCCAGATGCAAACACGCAATACTCGAAATAACATTGACTCAATAATTGTAATACGGATCTGCATAGAACAGTAAATTAGGCTTCCCTGCTCTGTTTAAATATTGTGGGTAATAAATTTGCCAAATAAATTAATCATTTAAACTACTGCTATAAATGTAAATCCAAAAATTGAGTTTATATATTTGTGATGCAGTTTAGTCGGCATAAAATATGGAATAATAATGCGTTGGGGGAAATATTAGCATTTGACTTAGCGTTTAATACCATGTTGTGTATAATATCAGATTTCCAACCTTATTTACAAAGCAATTAGGTACTTAAGGGGAACCAATATATTTCAAAACCAAATTGTGCGGAGTTTACAATCACGGTCTCGGGAATATTACTATAATTCTCTGTTAATGAAACAGACTGCTCGTATTATATTTTAATATAATGTACTGCGAAACGAAGCTTTGTAAATCAGCAAATTGGTTAACAATTTCCCGGTCGTTTCTATCGGATTTACACTTACAGGGCCGTTAAAGAATTTGGAATACGCAACTTTATTTATATCGTAATCCTTTCAAATAAACAAAATTAACTAAATATTTTTTATGCAAGAAGGGTATTCAAGAGATTTTTTTTCCGAAAAGAGGTTTTTATTTATTGAAATTAACTTCTTTTCTTTGCTATCTAATCTCTCTTTCTCCTTCTGCTTGTTTTTTCAGGTTTCAAATGGTATAATTTTCTCTGTATCGCTTCCAATCATTGGCGTAATTTTTGACGTTTCAATTGAATTATCGTTGAAAACTCAATGCTTTATGCCATTATTGACACATAAGATAAATATTCCGTAACATTTTGCGGAGTGTAAACTTTATAAGAAAATTACATTACAAATTCTATATAGGTTAAAATTCAGTATACCTCGTAATTATGCCAGCAATTTTCCAAGAGTCTGGAAAGTAGGCATTTGATACTGCTTTTATATCGCTTTTACATTGTTCCAACGAAAAGCTTAGTAATCATATTTTTTACATCAATCTACACTTCAATGCTTAAAAAGGCCTCAAAATACTGTGTAGTCTATAAATTTATGTTCCGTAAGATGGATGAGAAACTTTAACAAAGTAAAATTACAAGTAAGTGCGAATAGGGTTATTTATACATAGGTAGAAAATTATTACCAATTTTATCATTTTACAATGTATTAAAGTAAAAACCAGTTTCAGGTTATACAACAGCTAGAAAGAAAGTTTTAAAAAGTAGTATTTTCAATTGCCTCACACTGTTGCGCAAAGACGTAATATAAACAGCCGCAACTCTAATTGTGCAAACCGTGACTTACGCTGGCCGCGAATTTGGCGGCGAAATTTTCAGCGTGGCTTGCAACGCCGTGAAGGTAACATCGAGCGCTAGTCTTTCTCCGTGCAAGTTTAATTATTTATTGCATATTTTCTGTGCCTGTGTGAACTTTTTTGCAATAATAATTGTGTCTATATTAAAAACTGCTTTAATTATAATAGACTTAATAATAATATTTGTACGATACCTAAATTATACATTTTATTATTTGCTATATTTACAAAAATAAATTAATATAATCTCCCAAGTAAGTGTATAGGGATACATAAAGAGGAATGGGGTGATGTTTAGCACTGTATTAATTCCGAGTCCAGCCTCAGTCATTGACGTGTTAAGATTTGTCTAATGTGTGATTGGGGAGGCTTAACCAATGTCAGACCCCCCTGGTGTTTGTGCTGGGTTCACCACCCACGCAGCGAATATAGGCCAATGTCATATTTGAACATATTGGCATCTGCAGCAACAACGAATATTCTCTAAGAATGCCTCGTCACCGAACATGAAACAAATTAAATAGCACTTGCATCAATATAGGGCACATACAATAAGTGCATCAGTATTGCTTCCTTTGCAAATGTTCCTGTATTTTAAAAAGTATACATAGTTAGTTTTATTTTATTAACAATGTTGCGAATCTAAGGAAATTAAATCAGTGCTAATTGCGACACATGTAAGGGTTGTTAACATGATGTCCAGCCCACCTACTCACATCGAATAATTACGAAACAGCACTGGCGTCAGATATTTTAACCGATTGTTCTGAAGAAATTAATAGACTTTATGAAACTCACCGTGACGTATTTTTTAGATTTAAATAAAAAATATAATTTGCTGATAAATTTGAATTTAGTTTACAAGGAGTGTAATACGATAAAATTTTCATAGTTAACGTAACTTATTTTGCAACTCAGACAGTCGGAAATCATTTATTATTTAAATCTGGAGGGATTTGGAAAAGAAGTGAACCATATATAAAGCATATATAGGAGAAGAAGGACGAACTCTGTTTGACGACCGACTGATGCAGTAGGAGTGTAGAATCTGTAATGACAGGGGTGAGCAGTAAAGGCAAAAGTAGTCGTGAAACCCTACCACTTAAGCATTCCTGCATACAGTCATCTTGGGAGCACATTATCAAACTCTACCTTCAAATTTCTTTTCTTGTTACTGCACACAATCTGGGATAATTTTAACGGATTTTATTTCACGTCTCCCTGCATGCGGTAAACAGCAGCGCAACAATTCGTACACAAACATTAGTGAAACCACAAAAATTTTATATGATTGATGCATAAAATTGCAACGTTATAAAAACATCTCAACATAAATTTTCAAATCATAATTTCCATTTGTAAAATATTTAGCAACTTTCGAGCAATTGGGATCATAGTTTTGAGGATGAGTGGAAACTGAAAATATACCCCGCAAAAGGAAGTTCATGAGTATCAAATCTGGCGAAGGAGCAGGTCATTCAGTCCTACCTCCAATCCACTTCATGAACATCAGGTTCCCACGTATAATTCCTCCTTTTGCCAAAATAATTTCGATCTCTTGAAATTTCTGGGCCACTGGAGTCAGATCAAGATACACAATTTGAGGACAATGGCTAGAATGCCAAGTCCCATTGGCTCATTTGTATTCAGGGATTATAGGTAACAAGCACTAATCCTTTCCTTGATGGTCTAACGTTAAGATCGGGGAAAAGATATCCGTAAGGAAATGAGCTTGCGCATTGATGGTGTCGCTATTGAACTGTCTTCATTTGTTAGAGAAGGAGAAGTGCTGTTTTTCGCCTTGGATAAGGCCAATATTATTCATGTCGAGCAATTTTTCCATTCATGATCTTCATGGTCTTGCGTCAACCCATGCATTTCCTCCAAATTTGCCTTCTCTGAGGATCCTCAACAGACTGGGCATTGGGATTCACCACCACAAGCTCAACTTTCGTATCTAGCAAATGAAGTGCTCTGTTCCTACTTTTTCGGTATAGTCAGAACCAGGCCCAATAATTTTAAATGAGTAGTGAATATTTCCTACAGATATTCAAAATTTTTTTGTTTTTAAACAAGGTGGTAACTACGCCAATTTTAGTACCTACTGAAAGATAAGAACCATCAAATAAGAAGCACCTCTCAAAATGTATCACAAAAAATAGTTCGTTTAGACCAGGGGTGGGCAACCTACGGCCCGCGGGCCAACTGCGGCCCTAGAAAGTGCTTAATGCGGCCCGCGAAAATCTGTTTTAAATACAAAAGAATTGGCCCGCAGATCGCAGAACTCAATATAACTTTTAATTTTGGTATCGATTCTTGAGACAAATTGGCAAATTCTTAAAAATATCCTTCACTGTTGTTTGCGAAATTCGTTCCTCGTCCTAAAAAAGCCTAGAATTTTTTTACGCGAGCGAAAAAAAAATTTCTGGCCCACGGCAGCTAGTACGAACTCTGATTGGCCCATCACCTAAAAAGGTTGCCCACCCCTGGTTTAGACCCAATTCTTTCCATAGCTGGGAGGCGAAGGGACTTTGGACGGGTACGGTATATTGTAGGCAATAAATCAACTTACATAAATAACTTAAGGAATGCCTATTTTGTAATAACTGTAAATGTTAATGAACGTTCATGAGGAAAAATCATTCATTATTTTAATTTACTGTATCAATGTAACAAATGAATGAGTGAAAGCGTTAATAATGTTTTACTGCTACTGCTGGCAATATATTGTAAAATGAAAATTATGCAGGCTTTGGAGAGCCATTAGTTAACAGCACATTTTCAGTGGAACAATGTAAACTCCTCAGTTGTGTATGAACCGTAACATAAATGTGAAAATTAAATTACTGGGAAGTCTTGTTGCTGTCTTGAAATGTTTGGAAAAGGACGCAGAAAAAGGTTTGATTAAAATTATCAATGCGACAAGCTGATGGAGATACTAAACATCGCTTATACCGGGATATCAAAAAAGGATTAGAATTTTTACCTTTAATTTTATTACAATTTTAACAAAAACTATTGGGCGACGGGTTTTTTTGATAGGAAAAATTTAGGGGTTCCCCTTTAAAATTAAAAAAATGAAGAGAAATAAAGCTGAAAGCCCCTGCAGGACTGTCTAAATAGAGGAGAAATCGAAAAAAAAATTTTTGCATTCGAGCAGCCGAAGATGGTTTTGAGGCGGATCGTCCTAAATGGGTCCTAAAAAAAAGTCTTTGATCCCGAAATCTACATAAAAAAAATGCCAAAAATTAGAGTGAGTGGGGCTCGCAGATAGCAGATTTCACGATAATTCTTGTATAATAAGTAATAAGCGTCTAAATTAATACGCTATGTATATATATTTTATCAGTTATGCTTTTGTTATAAATATTAAAGTAAACAGACTTTTAATTTTGTAAATGGGTCAGTTATCAAACTATCTAAATCTATATACTAAACGAGCTACAATTATTTTGGGCCACGCCACTTTTCCAGTGTAAATAATAATAGGACTCGTCCACTTTATCCTCAAGGACAAAGTGCTTATAATAATAGAGTGCTACCATTATATTTTTAATGAAGTGCTTTATGTCATCATTTTATTTTTATATGCGTTGTGCGTTAAATAACAATTTAAATATCAACAGAATATAAGTGAAAATCTAGATACAGAAACCCATTTTGGATCTCCACATACGCCATTTTAAGTTTCGGGGTAGCAAAAACTCAGTGGTAAAATATCATTTAATTGCACAAATGTGCTGTTTCCCAATTAGGTCAAGGATTAATTTCAGTTTAACATAAAATCAAAGTTAATCAGTGGTTTTCTCGTACAATAAAAGTAATTATCCTGATTTGAGCGTGGAATTAAGAGAGGTGACACTCTTCACAATCGTCAGTCCGTAGTCAAGCAGATTAGGATGGTTACGAATAATGAACCACTGGGAATAATAATCTCTACATTAATTATATCTGAATTGTTGACCAACCGTATTAAAATGGAATATAACAGGATAATACACTAATCTGTTTACTTAATATTGCACAGTGTTAAGTCTCTAGATGCGGCCGTTGTATAATACATGTCGTTGATAGAAGCGCTAAGTGCCGTTCGCCTTGCGTCGGTCGCAGGTTAGTTACGCCTGGATGCATAATTTTAAATATATTAGGGGAGAGTGGGAGCATCATTTAATCCCTAAATTACAACCAATTTACTGAAAAATGACCCACCCTAATTTTCACTTCGGAGGCATTTTAGGGGAACCTTTCGTCGTCCCAGAATTTTAGTGCGCCATATCCTAAAATCCGACGCCAAGAATATTAATATAGAAGTTTGGTATTTAGGAAAAAATAACAGCTAAACTGTCATTAAAAAGTATAAATACTCTTAAGTTGTCCATGATAACCAATTTACGTGATACTGAAGGGTCAAACAACTTGGTGACTGATTAAGGAGTGGGGTAAAATAATTCTCAAACTACTTAGAAATTACTCATACTAATGTGCACTGGCAAATTATAATCACGCTATTTCATGTGGAAAAGATATTGCTAATACTGTTGTGTCTAATGATGCGTCCCTGCAAAAACACGACTCTGAAAGGAAGAGGGTGGAAAACATGGATTTCTTATTTACTGCTGACCTTTTCTAATGAAACTCGGAACACCAACGTTACATATATGTATCAACAACTCTGTGATATAAAAGAAATTAGTTGTCGCATCGAGCGACAAATAGATATACAGGGAGAGACACAGAGAAAACGAATCTTGAGATCTGGTAAACTAAAATTTAACGATCTCTATCCCCAAAACTATGCACAGTAGGATCATGATTTCAAGTGAATTTATCTTGTTATATACTCTACACTAATTCATCTTATATGCGTTATTGTCGCCCGATGCAATAAGAAGATATTACAGGGAGAGTCAGAGAAAACGAATCTTGAGATCTGGCAAACTAAAATTTAACGATCCTTATCACCAAAACTATGCACAGTAGGATCATGATTTCAAGTGAATTAATCTCGTTATATACTCTACATTAATTCATCTTACATGCGTTATTGTCACCCGATGCAATAAGAAGATATTACAGGGAGAGTCAGAGAAAACGAATCTTGATATCTGGCAAACTAAAATTTAACGATCTCTATCCCCAAAACTATGCACAGTAGGATCATGATTTTAAGTGAATTTATCTCGTTATATATTCTACATTAGTTCATCTTACACGAGTTATTGTCGCTCGATGCAATATGAAGATATTACAGGGAGAGACACAGAGAAAACGAATCTTGAGATCTGGCAAACTAAAATTTAACGATCTCTATCACCAAAACTATCACAGTAGGATCATGCTTTTGAGAGAATTTATCTCGTTATATACTCTACTTTAATTTGTCCTACATGCATTATTGTTACCCGACGCAATGAAAAGATATTACAGGGAGAGACAGGAAGGAGGCAGATGTTGAGATTTTTCAAACCCACCTTTGCAGCTCAGTATAACCAAAATTATACATTGTAGGACCATGATTTAAAGCTTGTTTGTCCAGTTATGTAGTTTACTTTAAATGATTCTGCATGTGTTATTGTCGCCCGACTCGACAAGAAAGTTTTGCGCCGAATTGGCCACTGCAACATTTAAATAACGTTAAATAACTTTCTTTCAGTATACACTATTAATATTTTATATGTCTCTATTTTTCTTCAATATTTTTATGAAATAAACGCTGAAACAGCTTTTGCAGACTGGAAACTCTTTAGTGGTTGCTTAAATATTCCCTGGATTTTAGTGAAAAAATTCTTACAAAAGTTGTCGGTTTAAACAATTTACAAAGCTACATGAACAACTTGGCGAAGATGTTTACTTAAGGGGATTTTGGCCTGTCAGGTTTAAACCGCATCTGGTTTTATTAGATTTTTCCCATCAAAACCAGAAAATATGAACACATTAATCCGTAAGCATCAAATATTGTTTCGTAAAAAACAAATAATTGAAGCCTATTGTGGTTATGCCATTTTTAATAAAATAATTAATAATATCATCCCTCTCATTCCAGTCGTTCCAGAGTTCTTATTTATTTTATTATATTCCGGTTATCACGGTTTAAATAATTGGCGGCAGTGGCGGGATTAATAATTACATGCGTTTTTCATTTCAACAGATATACAATAAAATTTATTGTATTGTGAGGGGTTAAATGTTACAAATAAAGGAGATAATTTGATTTAATGTTTTGTTCGTCTTTGTATTTCATGGTTGAATGAAATAAATTGAACCATTATATTAACAAATTGACAGATGAATGTAAGAAACACAACAATGAATTGAATTATGTCTACGAATTCTTTTCTCGAAGGTCATTATTTTATTCTTATCTAGTATATTCTTTCTGCTCTTGAATTACTTCTGTATTTCTGTTAGTATTATACATTTTATGAATACTTTCTATACAATGATTCGGTTGTTATATCAAAACTTTAGTAATAGTCCTCTGCTTTAAATAACATTTTCCCTGACAAAGGGTATTATACAAAACACAAATCAAAATTTCAGAATTGCTAAAATTTGTATTACTCCCAAACTTAATTAGTTGCCGTCTAGATTTGAGCATCTAAAAATGTATTATTAAAACATCCAGAATTCTATTGTATAGTCTCAACAAATGAAAACGTCCCGTCACAATAAAGAACTTTTTACTATCAAATGCCAGCAAATTTGCGTCTGTGTGTTACAGGCAGAATTATAAAATTTATAAGCTACAAACCTCCAGTTTTCATTTACACAGCCCAGTAAAATTAATGCATCACCAGAAATTTACCATTTGTTATTATGTTAATTTCACTATTGGTGCGTCATACGTTCTCCCACTTCCCCTTTCATAATATAGTTGAAAAATTCAAAGTAAAGAGCTCAGTTCACCAGCCACAGTCGCACATATCTACCGAGTTGATCTACTGCGATTTCTCCCACTTTGCCGTTTTTATTCTTATAGTGAAAAACAACTGCACATTTCAGTTCCAGTCTGCAGCTTCGACCGTCCAGACGTGCCGACCTGAGGAAACCGAAGAAGTAAGTGAAGGTTTGGATGTAAGCAACAATTTGAGTATTTTTAGCTGCATCACGAGCTTCATTCTCTGCTGTTTTATTGATGAGGAGCAATAATTTTGAAACGTGTGTCAGTAGCTGCATTAGGTTTCCTTTTCATGGCATGTTTTTGTTAATACATTCCATTGAATTGTACACGTGAAACGCCTAGCATGAGGGTGCTAAATCTAAACGTATTTACAAAGCAACTACATAAAGATAATGATGTTACTGGGGTGCGAAAATGAAAAATAACATAAAACAAATAAGATATAATTTCGTTTAGCTCTTATGAAAATATAAAAGAGCTAAACAAGGTTTAAATATTTATGCATCTGGCAATTAACTGCATTACACGTGCAAGAAAGTACCGGCCTGAAGAGAGAAACGACTAATAAAATGTATTGTACACTAGGGAAATTAATATCAAGTGTCTTAATCCCAACCTTCTGTGAAGCAAACGGCCGCGTTATTTTTCACAGACTGTGACCTAGTATTATAGCGTAAGTAACAACCCAAGACAACTTCTCGTTAGATCCTACCACCAGAAAGGCGTCACAACTTCAATAACCCTCCTTCAAACTTTTGTTAATACTTTGACTCAATTTACAAGTCTTTCCCCGAGCGCACCCCAACATATTATTTATCAATAAAATATAACACTGAATACATATAACGCTCCATAAAGTAACTCCCTACGGCCGTGCAAACATCAGTATAGTTTATAAAAATTTATTTACTGAGTAAATACATTATAATAAGCAGATTTGGGGGAGAGAATCTTCTTCTGTTCTCAAATATTAGTTATGTTTTATATACGGTGAGGTCGAAAAGTAAGGAACAAATTCAATATTTTCAAAACGCTTAAGTTTTGGAAAAATCGCTCGGACAGGTCGATTTTGGTTTTATATTGGACATACTTTAAAAATTCTTTTTGTTCTACAAGGTGTCCCAAAAAAGCTGGGCTGTGATCAATTTTGAAATTTTTTTTTGCAATTTCGAATTCCTTGTAAAATTTCATAATATAGTTGAAAAAATCAAAGCAGAGAGCTCAGTTTACCAGTCACATATCTACCGAGTTGATCTAATGCGATTTATCCCGCTCTGCAGTTTTGATTCTTAAAGTAGGAGGAATCCGTAAATTAAGCAGTTTATCGTCCAGATGTGTCGAAATGAGGAAGCAGAGGAAGTAAGTAAAGGTTTGACACCCTGTACCATCTGCAATGGTTATTGCTAAAAAATAGAACGGGATTTCAAAAAGGAAATTAATACCACTTCTCAAATATTTGATATCATATGCGTAGTACAAAATGAACAATATCGCAGTGCGATGCCCGATCATAAACTGGTTGGTTGGCCAGAAACATCATGTCTCGACCCTGCTTATACCAGTGGACGAAACCAACTAATTCCTATCAACATTAATTTTTCACTGTCGACCAATTCTGTTTATTTGACAGTAATAGCCGTCGAACAATTTTTTACTTAAAAAAGTATTTGTGGGTCTCCCTTAAACAATTTATTATTTGATTAAAAATAGTTTGAAATGTCGCTATTATGTTTATCTACTGAATTTATATTTTTAAAAAGCTAAGGGAAATTGCGCCTCATTTGTTTTCGAATTATTTTTCATTCTTTCTTATACCCTTGTGACATGCTAATTTTTGTTTCTCCTGGATATGTATTCACATTTAGAGCTATGGCAATTGTATTCTTCATATACACTGCAGTCTCTTATATTTAAATAACCTTTGCAATTTTTATTTCGTCCCATTGGGACGTAGCCAACTAGGTATATCAAAACTACCCTATTAATGTTTAAATGGGACGAATAAATTAAAGTATTCTAATGCTTCGTGCTTTATTTTTCTTGTCAAAGAGTTTCTTCTATAGTTGTTTGGTGAAATGAATTTGTTGAAATAATGTTGCATTTTCAAAAATAAAACGTAAAGAAATATTAAAATAGAAATAAACTCGTATTTTACCTGAATTAAGGAAACCTTATACTTATACTTATTTTATGGCATATTTTTATTTCTTATTCTAACAACTCACCCGCATAATAATCTTTATATGTTTTCCTTTATAATATATTCACATTTACATTCCTCGCTGAAAGCAGTTTTATGATATTTTTTTATTAGACAAAAATCTCTATCGAATGAAGTGTGTTTTGCATAAAACTGCAAACATCTGCCTTAAAAGAAAAAGTACGGTTGTTTTCGACTGAAATTTATTTTAGCCGATAGATTCGCGTTTTGTAGCAGGTTTTAAATTTATTTCTGACCGTTAACCTCCACACAAATAACTCAAAAGGCTAGGTTCGAAATATTCCTGATTACGTTTACGTAGAAATTCGTGTTATCGTATTGAAAATAACACCAAATTATTGACACAATTCGACCATCAGGAGCTCTCTTGTCAGCTCGGATCCTATTTTCATTTAGGTAGAAAATTCATTATATTGAAAGTTTTTGCGAAAAGTAAATCTTAGACTTGGAAAAGATCCTTGCAACATTCACAAGATGGAAGGAGCTGCTAAAGAGAAAAACTGACGTCCACACGCGCAACTGAGTTGGAATTATTAAATACCAACCGTAAGAGACGCGTAAATTTTCAATAAAATTTATTACCAGAAGAACTTTTATGTAATCTACGTGAAATAAGTAATAAGTATACCTTTTAGATAATTAATAATCAATTAATTAATAATTAACACGCTTCATATGACGCATAAAGCCCTGTATTGTATTCTTATCAACAAAGCCTCGTTATTTTCAGATACAAATATTCCTGTCGACCTTTTAAGGATGTTTTCTTTCCTAAGCTCTCGTACAATAATTATATTTTATAATTTAAAAAAAATCCAGACAGTTGCGTGCGCTATTAGTACTTTTTTATTATAATAAAATTGTTACTAATATACACCTGATTTATGACGCTTTCGACGCTGACTATACGGAAAGATATTTCCACCCACGTCTTGCCAATGCCAAAACGTTCACATCCATTAAGGATTTACAACCAGTGCAATTAGGGCAATTTAAAACGATTGGAATTTTGCGAAAATGTTATGCGAAAGACTCGAGACGGAAACGGAATTGCCTTGTATATTATTTGCTGACAAAGCCACATTTAACAAAGATGGCGTTTTAAATGTACAATTTGCATAACTGATGGAACAACACGCCCAGTATAAGTTAATATTATATTCTTTGAAACCGTGAGCTCATCAATGGACCGCAAGCTGAACTATTCCCGATTTATTCTTTTCCGCGTTGCGCTGATGAAGAACGATAACTCCGAAACAGCGATGCCTGTAGCTGAATGGTTATTTGCGACCCTCTTTCGTGTTCAACATATTTTTTAATATCGAAAAAATGGAAGCATCTCGTAGTTTTTATTTTTCAGAATACAATGGAAATTAATTATAAAATGTTCTAATTGGTGCTGTTTTTCGCTCCTGTTTTTAGTAGCGACAAATAATTAATAAAACTAGAGTATAATGAAAACAAAATTATTACGTTAATTAAAAATGAGTTCATGCCTTAATTATATATAAACAAAAGTTAAGTTCAGTAAGCAAAATTTATTCATAAACAACGTACCTAATTAGTCTAACAAAATAGACAAAATTAAATTAAAATATATTCCTGATCGGGTACTTTTGGAATAGGCGTCACAGACTCGTTTGATCTCAAATGGATATCGTAGGATATTGCCTACTATTGTATTGCCAAAAGTATATATATCTTTGGCTTTGTATATCACAACATATGATGCTTAGAGAGTACTCCATTATTGGCAGTATTCAAAAAGACTCAATGGGGAAAAGAAGATCCTCCTCGAAAAAGATACCGTTGAATCTCCTGAAATTTGGAACTAAAAGCTAAAGGCAGAATTTGATAATTGTGTAATTACCTACTTCCTGTCTAAGCGAAAGTGACACCATCTATCTTATTTTAAATTAAATACCCTGTATATTTTCTTGTTACTCGTGAAATTTTGATTTCTGCGATATGTCACAGCATTTCTTTGCAAAATGCGAAGAAACTAAAAAATACAAGTAGGCCCCTGCGGGATTTTATTTTTGAATTTTTTAGACAGTAGGCGTTGGATTTGACGCATCGGCATGTTTTTGTCACTCCGTGTAAGTGGCCCTGCAGATTTTGTATTTTCAAAAATGAAAAACGACTAAATTTTCTGATCCAATTTTAAAAAAATTCAGCTGTCATTTAATATGAATTATGTCTAACTTTGTTGAACTCGAGTAGTCGTAAAATCGAATTCTTCTGCTATACAGGGTGACGCGAAGTCCGTTCGAAAATTTTGGACTTCCCGAAATCGTATGAAATTTAGTAGCCGCACATAACCGACAACTGCAAGCCTAAATAAAATATTTCTCCACGTTCTTCCTCGGATAGTAACCCATCCAGCTACTAACCGCGGCTACTGTTACTTTACTGTCATATTCGATACGAGTGTGACAAGTCATACCTCCGCTCGCCACCCTGTACCTGTTTTATATTGGTAGTATACTAATGCTAAATTTACGTGGTTTAAGCACGTTAATGTAAGTATCTATTAACAATTAATGAAACGTTAGAAAAACGTTAAAATGTATTTGATAAAACGCCGCAGCGATTCTCGTTAACGTTTTAAAGACATCTTGATTTTAAGATTTGTTGATTAAACGTTACAAGAATGTTAACTGAATTTTGTATACGTCACAAAAACGTGATAATTTATTATGTAAATCCACGAAACATTGCAAAAACGTCTGCAATTCTTATTAACGTTTTATTTATGAAAAATACTTAATACTAACGTCAATTTAATGCGCTGTTTAAACATGGAAACGTATTACTTGCAAACATTTTTCTAATATTATTGTTTTATTAAAGTGTTGAATGAAATAATTCCACCAAAATATCCCTTTCAGTTGTAAAGATGCGTTTTGACAAACGTTGGTAAGTAAAACATTCAACTAACAAACGTTACGTAAAAACCTGAATATAACATTATATCAACTTCTAATTGAACCATTATTCGTCTACACAAAATTATGTAATGGAAAGGTCTTTGAAACATTTCATATAAACGTTTGATGAACGTTAATTATTAGCAGTGGAAGAAATTGCGAATATTGCTAACTAAATAACGTTACAGTGACTTCATAAACATGTCGCTTTATAACGTTAAATGGCGATAAAATTCTACACGTTTGGCATTGTAATAAAGTGCTTACTTAAGGCACGTTTGTCGTTAAATAAACGTTTCTATATAAAATAAGGAAGTTGGTTACAGTGGGAGTAGTATTTTATGCAGTCAGATTTTGACTTTAGTGACCTGTTAATTATCCACGTTCCAAATGTCAGAAGTCTATCTTTCATAACAACCGAGTTATTCCGTAGGCAATACATTTCTGGCCGCTCGGTATTTACATTCCTCAAGGAAATCTGTTTAAACTTTCGCGATTATGTTTCTGAAAATGCTATTTTTTAATCCTTGTCAGTTTTATCGCCGAAAGTAAAAATATATCTGGGAAAACGCCTTTTTTCAGGCAACTGAAGTCATTTGTCAAGCTATCTACTTCATTATTTTTTGGGCGAAATTACAGCATGAATTGTTGTGGTAATAACGATAATGATAATGTTAAAGCCATTCAAAGACTTAACATAATATTTCACTCGACAAACTGCAGAAGTTTATAGAACAATATTGTTCTGATAAAGTTTCAACATCAATAACTGCGAAGCTAGAGTGTAAGTAAACAAAAAATCGCTATAATGGAAAAGAATGGAAATCCAAAGAACCATTTTAGATTTTGCCTTTATATGAAAAGTAATCGCCATTTTTTCACAAAAATCATTTCACTTTGTCTTTGATTTCAACATATGTAAGGCAATTTTGCTAGCATATCTGAACATTTGAAACAAAAATGTTTCTCTCAAAGCACAGAACGAAATAAGCCTTATTCACAACAATGTGTGTTGTAAATGATGAAATGTGTATTCTACTGGTGTTAAAAACTTGAAGAAAGAGTTTGCTATTTGTACAGTGTCCAAATAAAATAGCAAAACATATTAGTTTTCCGTCAAAGAGCAGCGGTTTATTTCCCTCTAATATTTGGATTTTTTTAATACAACCACACTAACCACACTACTCAAAATAATTTTGTTGTTTTTGCTTGATCAGTTTATATAGTTATAGTTTTAGCCAGAAACTTTTTTAACTCTAATTTAAATCTCTGGTACGTTTAATCTCTGTAAAAAATATAAAGGAATCCTAGAAAGTGTCTAATAATACTTTTATCAATAATTATACATAATGAACTGTGACCCACTTAGTTACGAGAGAGGATCGTTTATCACTATTCATACTATTTTTACATTCTGTGCTATCTTTCTGGAATTACGTATACATCACATGTCGAACAAAGTTAAATAGTTACATATAAATTCGGATGGAAAGCAGTTTTTCAGACTTACAAGTGTTGTTTTAGGTAACCGAAACGAACAGCGAGAAATATTTTTTTAAATAATTTTTTTAACTACATAAAATATTAAAGTCGGCCTCAAGTATACCGGGTGGTATGAACAAACTTTTGAAAATTGGAACATGTATATAAGACTTATTTTGCAATTTAGTGACATGTAGTGTACATTCAAAATGATCGACTTCCGGTTTCAACGGAAATACCTAATATCAAATTCGATTTTTTTAATGGAACCCTGTATATTTTATTATTTTTGGAATCTACGGGCCAAATTTTGTCTGATCACGTTGCAGTTGGAGACTTGTAATTAAGCGCTCGGCGGGGCATATAGCCCGGAGAATGGCTGTTGCTCATAGTTTGGTTTATTTATTTATTTATAGCGACAATAGGCGAAAATATTAACATTTTCTACGAGATTTTCTACATCAAATTCCAAATTTGCTAAACATCCCCTGTAAGAGGATCTTGTTTTAGCGTAAACAAACTTTATTTTTATCGAATAGGACAATCTGTTTTTTTCATTTATAGAAATGTACGACAACCTTGGAGTAAATTCCATTATTCCCCATTTCATTAAATCTTTGCAAAGTTCTTGCCATCGTTGGTTTATTAATTGGCCAAGGAAGATCCGGATGTGTGTCGTTCAACAAATGACAACTTGAAGGCGCATCGCATCCAACTGTCATAAAAATTTCAGTAGTTTTCTTTCCATTAACTGTTTCCATGCTTAAAATTCACTTACACTAAACTAGTTCACAGTAAAGGCATTGAAAACGACGACGTTTGGTTAATGTAAAATTAAAGAATCAGTTACCACTATAAATTATAATAATAATAATAATAATAATGAATAATGATGCTGCAAGGTACAATTGCATCATTATTTTCTGCTCTCAGATTCATTGCTCGCGTAGCAGTCATCTACCTCCACTTAATGAGCCCATGAATCCATTGTCACTTACCAGTTCAACAAGACTATCCAAGAAGGCTCCAGTAAGACCCCAATCCCACGAGGGTTAGTTATGACTAAGCTTGTTTTCTACCGTAGAGATATGAACCCTTAGGCTGATTAGTCTTCAGGATCGAGCTCAGATTTCCGGAAGATGGCTTGACAATTTTTGAGTGAAACGTTTATTTTGAATGTCCAGTTTATGTTACCTGAATGAACAATAATAATATAACTGTGCAGAAATACTAGTTAATGTAATAATAATATGGTTTCAGTGATTTCTTCTAGTAGGTACCGGAAATGCGTACATCAGCAACAGGTTTTTATGTGGTTTTTTGCTTCGCCACTGACAAGCAATTTCTGTGATGGATTTTGGGCAACAGTCTTCGTATTTAAGATATCAATACAAAGTGACCAATATTAGAAATTGGTAGATGTGGATATGTTTTTTCCTGCTACATACGCGTGTTTATAAAATAATTAACTCGAACGATGTGTAAATCCAAATAGATTATCAAATTGGAAATAATCAGTCTTTGTTTTAATGGAAACTATTATGTTTACATATTAGTGTATAATGAATGTTAGTTCTGCGTTAATATGACGATTATTTTATGACAATAGGTTTAATACTGAAGCAGCTGTCAGAAACATGAATGCAATATACTGGTTTCGGTTTGCTTAACCACGTATATGAACATGGTTCTATTAAACCTGCGTCACCATCAACTTGCTAAATTTTGTTGTAAATATGCTACTAATTTAATTATAATCAATTTTTATCTCCTTGTTGAAATAATGCTCAATTATTTAATTTCAAAACAGATTTCTGAATGATGCAGAATAAAATTTATATATGTGACAGGGCTTTTGAAATGAGTCGTAAGAAGTGTGCGTATAGTAAATTGGACAATCATCTCAACGTTCATAAGTAGATTGAAGGAGCACGAATGGGATACAATATTTTGAAAATTTGGTATAAGAATCTGGACCAATCGTGTTTAGATACAAGATTGTTTCCTTTTATCTTTATCCCCAGAAGCATCGAACCTTCTCAAATTTTAAATGATAAACTTCTGAAATTTGGAGCTAGAACCTGACATATTTGTGCACAAAATACTACTTCTGGTGCAACTGGAAGTTGTAGTAAATTTATTATTTTACGTGGAATACCCTATACATTTTTACGATTTCTTATTTGTTATAAATTTTGATAAATTTTTATATGTCACAAGTTGAAATTTGTTTAAAAGATGGTATCGAAAGTGTGAAAAAACTGAAAAACCCAAGTAGGCCCCTTTTCAGTTTTTTTCACATTTTCGAGGTAATTCTTAAGGCAAATGCCAACTTATGCCATATCGCTGAAACCAGAATTCTATGACAAACAAGAACATCTAAAGATACACTGAGTCACAACGATATCACTGGCACCCGTGTTTTGCACCTTGTTTTTCAAGATATCAAAATGAAATCTGCATAGTTAACATAGAAGTAAAATGTCACATTCTGACGTATTTGAAGATTTTTTGGACTTTCGGTTTAGCCGGAAGTGACATCAGTTCTTGATTTTTAAACGGAACACCCTGTATATTATTGCATTTTCAGAATCCAGGGAAAACTCTGAATGGGTTGAACTATTTTGGTGAGATATTACGCTACTTGATTTTTTTTAGAGCCAAATTTTGTTTTGAATCTAGAGGGCTGCGACTAACTTTAAGAATGATAATAATGGAAACATTATTTATAACCTTCTTCTGAATTGTTAATCTATAATACAGTTTGTCAAGTAAGGCTAAACTGTTAATTATTTATACGTCTCGGCTCATGAACCGTTCTAGTGTTTATATAGATTTGGAGGCTGGATCGATCGTGTAATAATATTTTTAATTCGCGTTAATCGAATAATTTTAGTGCAACTAAATATTGTTGTAAGTGTATATATTTCCAATATTGGTTACGTTTTCTTTTAAAAAATCAATACTAGCATTAAACTTTACAAACCATACGTTGACTTTTCCCTGTTTCTGCTCTGGTGGTTAATATAAAAACTGTACATGGGTTCAATATAAATATGGAGAAATAATATGTGAGTAGCAATCAAACTGAAATTATTCCAGCGGAAAGAAAACACACAACAATAATGCGACTATTTACTTTTCACTCCCAAATGGGAACGTAGCAAAATTATTTTTAATAATATATATTAACCAGAAACCGCTCACTGTTTCCCAGTCTACAGTAACATGCAGCCAATTTGGATTTTTCCACGCCGAAATTGCATTTTGTACAAAGTTTAATTAACATTGGACGAACATCTATATTACATTACTTCTGTTGTAGCAATTATTCACTGTTTAGTATCTATATTGACACTTGCTTAGCTTAGTTAATCAGTGCTTGTGTTAACTTTGTTACTCATATCATAAAAAATTTGCAGCAATCCACCTTTGTCGTAGAGTATGAACATTTAACGTGCTTACATCGCAGATACACGAAATCTACTTGCCCAAAGGCCAGACTCAATTACCTTATAAATATATACTCTGTATAGCGTCTGAAAATGTTTGAATTCATCAGTTTATTCCGAAAGTATAGCCCAGGCAATTAAGATATATTTGCTTGGATTAAGAACGCCACACTTTGGCAGGATCTATCAAAACTCATGAGGAACATCAGTTCAAAAGACAGCTTTACAACTCCACCTCAAATCCCTATAAACCGGAAGGCAGGAAGGAAGTTAATATTGTGAGATAAAATATAGTAGCAGTGGTAGCAGCCTGCTTGTTTATTAAGACAAACTGCATAGTGTGCGTCAAGAATTAGCAAAGAGACTATAGTCACAATTGGTTATTACACCCTAGTAGCCTTGTACATAAAATAAAGTAGGAACACGAGGAAATGTAATATATTACTAAGCGTTAATTAGTTACTTGTCTAAATATTTTTACGTTACCCAAATTAGTAGTTGGTTGAGCCTACGTGGGGAATCTTGGGGGTCCTCTTCATTTTACTCGAGACACACGATTCCGGAATCTCCAGCCACTTACTAGTCAAAGACGGTTGCACCTAGTCGTCTGTACCTGCTGGTCAACATAAAAAAATATTTATTATTGCACTAATTTCATCAAGACCTAAAATTAAAAAACATTGTTATACCATCTTTTACATATGTATAATAATTTTACGCAGAGCAATTCCTGCAGTATATGCCATTATACATTTTTACCGGGCATAAATAAAATATTTCTAAAAGCAGCAGGATACAGATATATACTGAAAACGAATCAAATATATTTCAGGGAGCCGTGATTTTGAAGTAAAGCTGACCGGTAAAGATGAATAGAATTCTGTAAGACCACCTGCAAACCAACAAATTTACTGGAAAACAGGAGATATCCTAAATAGCTTATATTCCTTATAGGCTACGTTTATAGCTATATTTATTCGGAAGGCTGTTATCCGAAAAAGTTTATTTTGATTACGGCAATAGGTATTATTTGTCTGCTGTGCATCTGAGAGATCGGTGAACAATTTGAATATGGACAACTCAGATTCCTTTGTCATGTTTGCTTGAACCCGGAGTGACTTATATCTACGCCAAATATACATTTATACCAGGACATAATCCTTGATCCTTGTATTTAATTTCAATATTTTCAAAATTTCACTTTGTCATCAACTTAAAGTCAAGAAATGGTATTATCAAAGGCCTCGCTTTGGCACTTATTGATGTAAATTAACTCAATGTTGAATTTTTTATTATCGTTGGTTATATAAACTGCTTATACATTATTTTCCGGGGGGATCGGTGACCTGCTTCAAGCATGCGATCGGTTAGGGTTCCATATTCAAGAGCCAAGAGTCTTAAAATTTTAAATTATGTCTATAATTTTATTATCAATCTATAATTTTATTATCAATCTTTAATTTTATTATCAATATCAATATCACATTTTTATTCTAATAACGTTAATAGGCCAAATGACAGATATTATTCTATAAAAATGTATAATTACAGTCTTTTTATAGTTTAACTTACCTTAATTTATCTACTAAGCCAACAATTTATTTAACGATGTATCGTTAAAGAATTATTTATAACCAATAATAGTAAATATTTTTTCATCGGAACGCTCCTCGAATCCACTGGGGATAATGGCCATAACCTTACCACTGTTATAATGAACAAATGGGCTAAGCGACTACTTGGTTTGTCAAACACATTTTTCACGGTTCATGAATTATGCCAATAGCTTTATTATCTATAACAATATCAATATCAATATCAATATCAATATCAATATCAATATCAATATCAATATCAATATCAATATCAATATCAATATCAATATCAATTTCAATTTCAATATCAATATCAATATCAATATCAATATCAATATCAATATCAATATCAATATCAATATCAATATCAATATCAATATCAATATCAATATCAATATCAATATCAATATCAATATCAATATCAATATCAACATCAATATCAAAATTAATATCAATATCAATGTTAATACTATTAATTCTTCTAGACCGAGAACACACATTTACATAGATTAGGTAGTATTTTAAGTATCTGGACTTCATCAGTATTAACAGACCTTGCAAGCGCCATGGCAAATAATGGCAATAGAAGGAAAAATTATGAAATGGTTCTACATTAATTAGCAGTTTCAGAACGCAGCATAATAACCTTTGTATACTAACCCGAATTAAATTTTCATTGTTGTCCAATACAAGAAAGATTACAAATGCCCCTTGTTTTTATATTACACAGGATTAAAATCCAGCAACCATATTATCTCCTCATCCCCCCTCCTCCACTAAATTAACCTAATAAGCTAACATATGCTCTTTAAAAATGTGACGTTAATTTTCTATTTTCGTATATTATATTTAAACGATATTTTTAATATAATTTAGACACCTATGTGGAATTTTATTGTTGAAATAGGGATTTATTAAATGTTAGCCATATTTGTTTCATTTAATTAATTTATGATAAAGTTGTTTGAGCGTCTGTAAATATTTACCAACATATACCGCAATGTACTATAATTAAACCGATTATTGAGTGATTAAAATTAGTTTTGATTGCCACAGGCCCACAGTTTATGAAAAATAACGTAACTTGCTACTCCCATAATTTCCTTATTTATAATCTAATAAAAAAATTAAAAATTTCATCTTATTGTAGTTTTCACATACTTTTTAAATATCTCGTCTTCTTCAAATAATGATTGTTGTAAAGATAAAATAAATATAATTTATGTGTTATTGCAAACGGTTTTTCATTAATAACTTCCTTAATATTACTCGAAATATACAAGTGTTATATATTTTTGAAATCAGAAAAATAGGCAAATCCAAATATGTACAAATATATAGGGTGTTCCATTAAAGAAAAACACATTTTTTCGCACCCACTGTATATTTTCTGACATCGATATGATCTGATAACATATTTGAAAAGTGTGCGAAATATGCAATAAGATGAATTTTTTTATTTTTTTATTACCATGTAAAATAAGGAAATTATGGGGGGTAGCAAGTTACGTTGAACACCCTTACAAAACACCATCAGCAGACCAGTTTTTAGCTTATTATCCGTCATCAGTTCAGAACAATTGGTTTCAGGCTTGTGTGGTTCCTAAGAGACATAAGGTTTATCTACTGGAAACTTAAAAAGCTCAACCGGATCTATTGCTGTTCGATTAATTCATTTTTGAATACAATTATAAAAATTTGTCTGTGAGAAAGCTTTAAGCACGAAGCCTTATTGTTATTATTTAATTTTGAAATCCGTTTTTAATTTTTGGTAAGCGAAACGAAGCTTTTTAATTCTTTCGAAACCGAGAAAATGTAGTTTGTACAGAGTAGTAAACTGTAAAATTTAAGATGGTCTTAAATTAAAAAAAAAAAAATGTCTGCAAATTTTTCTGACGTGTTGTGTTAATTTTTAGGCAAAATTGAGTTTATACAAAATGATGAAAGGTCTACCCATCTAATGCATCCAGAATACTGGAGCCGATATGTTGTCGACGTATTTTGTTAATGGAATCTACATGTAACAAAGTTCAATCTTACTTGTTGGAGAATTTCCACGAACTTTAAATATTTCACTCGGTTTGGGGATTTCATTTAAAATATATGTGAAATCATTTGCGAAGATACGTGTAGGGTCAAAGCACATATTGCAAACTTGAAAGAAAATTATAGTAATTTTGATAAAGCGCGTGTCTCCCGGATAATTTACGCAAAAGGCTGATTTTTGGTTTTGTAGAACTATCCAATCACTTCGGATAAATAATGAAACTTTATAAAAAAAAATTGAAATCGATAATTTTATCATTTTTAAACCAAACGCTTTATTTGATTATCTAATTTAATGGATAAAAAAATTATGCAGGAAATTATGCCTCACAAATAAAATAACATAAGGAAGTAATTAGAACACATAACACTCAATACTAATAAAGTTAAACTGCAATTTCACTGTGTAAATTACTAGACTAAATTTCTTACGTGAAATTGCAAACCGGCTTATAGGGGAAAGTGGGAAATTATTTGCCATATACCTGATTCGATAATTTAAATTTCTAACAGGATTTAAAGACTATCGTTAGATAAATTATATTTTCTCATTGCCATTTATAGGAGCTCTGCAAATAATTTTTTTGATATTTTTGACCATCAAGCAATTTTTTGTTGGCGTGTTCAATTTCTATTCAATTCCTATCTCAGTAATAGACGTCAAAGTGTGGTACTTGATGGATTATCATCGGATCCAGAGGTTATAACACATCAGGCGCCCCACAAGGTACAATTTTGTAGCCATTGTTATTTCCTATTTATACGTCAGAAATTTTTAGTGTGAAATTTACAAACATCCAAGCATTTGCAGATGATACGCAGATATATCATTCGTTTGACCCTTCAAATGTAAATTTAACCAGCGAGGATCTGATAAGTTATAGCCTCAAATTATTCATCCAGAAACTTTAAATATAATTAAAAGTGGTAAAAACCTTTGACTCTAAATTAAGATTTCCGGAATATGTTTCTTTGATTTTAAAACGATCTCATGTTGCTTTTCATCAATACAATTTCCTAAAACGCCTTAGGAGGCAGGTGGTTCAACGCACATTGTCTGTACAAAAAGGAGGCCAAAACAGAAGTCAGAATCGGAGGAGGACTTCCAGGTCCTCGCTACCAAAAGATTGTGGTCTGATAACAGACCTATTAAACTGAAGTTTGGACGTCTTTCTTGGTGAAGCAGGTATTATCATCAGAGTGCTAAATTACCTATAACTAGGCCATAATATGATTTAATTATCACGAGCCTATCCTGTGATCCTTTTGAAGCGGGATGTACAAAATTATAATCTTAAGTGAAGAGTTACTGTCTTTGTGTACATTCTAGATGATGCAAACAAAACTTTTATTGGGACACGATTTAATTAAAACTCCCAATTTGTCATTTTGCTCACATCTTCCCCACATGTTGAAGTAAAATCATTAAGGATATTTCCACGTCCGTGGTTTTCTATTTAGTAGCATATTGGAACAAACGGATGCGCATCTTTTCCTCTTGACTGTTTCTTTATTGAGGTAAATAACAACAAACACAACTTAAATAAGAAGTATCAAAAATCGTTCAAGCTGAGTAAACCCTTTTGTTTATAAGGTGTAGATGCCTGAAAGAAATCACTTCTTAGGGCAGCGTATTATGTTTAAAATTTATCAAGCGAATTAAACCATTTTATACGCTGGAAAAAATATAGGTAGGTATTTTTAAATGAACCGAATGAAATGTATTCGAATTTTGGGGAATAGAAATATGCAAACATGTTATGGAAAGCGTGAAATGTAGTAAATAAATCAAACTCAATTAATTAATGGAGTGTCTATGTTTTCATGAAACTTACTTCATTTGGAATAAAAAATTGAATAATTGTATCCTCATTAATTTAACTGATGGAACGGATACACGGAGGGTCAGAAACAGTAATACATTGTTTTTGATTGTAAATCAAGTATTTTTAAATTCACAACCCCTGTTGAGAACCTCTCAAGCCTTAGATTTCTATAAAATATATTTTAAGAGTAAAAACAAATTAAATTGTCGGATTATCTAATTATGAGATAGACAGAATCTATTTAGATACATGCGCACGTGCGCATAGAATCGTTAGCTATTTTCTCAATAACTATTAAGAGGCTGCTACCATTATTTATTGGAGCATAACAGTTTTCTAATTAAGACATCTAATCTTACTTTCAAAAGAAAGTACAATAAATTTATTATTTGTATTTTACATTTAATTAAATTATTTCGAGGGAAATTGGTGTACAAAGTAACCATCGTTCACTGTAGGTAAATGAATAACAATGTTAGCGATATTAGAGCAATATTCGAAAGGTTTTTATTACTCCTAGTAATGCTGTAAGTAGTTAATATCTTATACGTAGATTTTATGATCAGGTGCAACAAAAATTGATTTAACTTAGAATGTAAAATGTGTTTATGTGCCGAAATAAAATACTTGCAAACGTATTCCAGGATTCAGTTATTATCAAAAAAGGAGAGTGCGATTAGTGTAACCAATAATGAATACAATTAAACAAAAATTCTGTTTACTTAAGCTGGCAAAATATCACAAATACAATTTGTGAATGTATTTTCTTGTAACAAGATATACCGGGTGGTCACGAAATAACGTTATCAAAGGTAGACTTAAAAATGTGAAAGAACTGAAAGACACAAGTAGGTCTCTGTCTTTGAACTTCTTAAAAAGTAGGCGTTGGATTTGGAACGTGGGCGTGTTTTTTCAAACTCCATGTACCGTGATTTTGACGTTAAAAAATGTTGTCTTAGTAACCAAATTTTTTAATGTCAATTCCTTTTTCATGTCCTCAATTGATTATATCTTTTTTACATAAGTGAATCGTTAATTCACACTATCCTCAATCATTTCCAATAAGAACGAAAGAGCATGTACACCTTCTTGGAGATATCGTTTTTTGATTAGTATCCGTAATGAAAAAATGTTGCGGTACGTTAAGTATTTTTTAATTTCAATATTTTTTTGCTTTAAACGCTATGAATTCTATAATACAATATTTTAAGCCATATAGCTTTAAAAAGTAGTTGTTTTTATGGGAATTGACAACAATTGCGTTCTAAAGTGACTTCAATAATTTTTACGTCCAACAGATTTCATATTTGTATGGTAAGTAGAGCATCATTATACAGGGTGGCCATTGTACCAGGCGTCATTGTATTGTCTTTGAGGGTACAGATATTTTTTTTAGGATCTAAGATATAATTCATTAAGGACTCATTCGATAGGGCTTAAAATGCCCTTTTCAATGATACATCACAAGTAGCATTTTGTCATCAAAATGGCGGCCTAGGCGACATAAATAAATAATTTAATGAAGAAAGCACCATTTCAGGTTTGTTCTGTTTTACTTGGGAAGAAAATATATAAAACCTCAATAAAGTTATTTATAAACAATACGTATGAAATAAAGTAGAGCAATTTAAAAAACATATATTTTCAGTTTTTCCAACTATGTACTTATTTGCCTCATTTTCAAAATTAATTTAAGGTATTTCCTTCTTCAAAAATATAATTACCTAATTTTAAAGTAATCAATTGAGCTACCAAATAATTGAATGTAAAAAACTAGCGTCAGCTGTACAGATCATTAGCGAATATTCTTCTATTTCATGAACATATTAACTATGTAATGCGAGGTTCATCCCAATGATTCGATTTCATATTGAATTGAATTTAAGATATACTGTAGCGCGGACTAATTTTGTAGAATATAATTCCCTTGTCACGCACAAATAATGATGTCGAAGTTGAAAAGTAATAAATGGAGCGTATATGTCGGGTAACCCATTCATCCATTAAATAATTAATATTTTGAATCGATAACAGTTATCTGCCTTCTGTCATTTCGTTTTAAAAAGTTTAAATTTCATATTATATTTATCACGCCTGTGAAAACGTATTCTGTTACACCAGACATTATTTGATGTAAATAATTAATAGTTTTACAGAATTGCATAATACTCGATTTTATCAGTACCAGCAATGCACTGATTTTGGAGTGAAAAGTGGAATTAATGGCATATTTATTTATCGATCAGATATGGAATTATTAAAAGTGTCTTTCTGTTAAGTAAGTAACACATTTCAATTAATTAACATAATTGTAACTGAAAGTAAATGCACCTTTATTCCCTTTATTTTTCATTTTCAATACAAATTGGCTCAGCAGATAGTCACAAAAGATTATCGATTTAATTTACAATTTAATATCTTCATGGTTTCTAAATATCAGAGTTTGGTTTTTAAAATATTGAATTAATTGATTTTAAGGTCACTGTAAATGAATATCGCATGAAGTTGGAAAGTTCAGACGGTAGTGATCTAAGCTCTTCGATAACTAAATTATTATTCACACACGTGTATAAAATACCTTCACAGAAGCTGTAAAAATGCAAGTTATTTAAACCGTCTGAAATATGAGCTGTCAGTAATTTTCATATTAGCAGTTTTAAGAAAGTGGGCATTAAATCATTCATCAAATGAAGAAAAGTCGATAACATTACATACTTATTTACCAAAAATGCAAATAAAAATATTAATATGTAAATGTATGGAACATGAAATATAGGATGTCCAGAAACTTGAAGGAAAAGCGTGTATTTTACACATCAAGAAAGTTATTTATGCCAACATTTTTTACTTTTGCTGTGAAATACTATCGCAATTTTGCAAACCTTTATGCTTGTTAATATTCCCTTGAAGAAAGCAATTTCTCGACATTAGTTGAAATTGTACAAAATTACGAAAAGATTTTTTTGCAGCCGGAACACAAAGAAAGATATATGTATAAAGCTAATAAATATACTGGGTGTGTATATAATTCAAAACACCATTATTATCGAAAGGGTAACCCAAACCGTGATTTATCTCTGAAAAAATTACCCACGTCCCTTAACATTTCATTCTAAATCAAACGATTTTAATGCATAATTAAAAAACAAACAGATGGTTTGCAGAAACGATAACCTACTACAATAACAAATTGCGTACCAATAAAAAGTTAGGAAAATTTACATGGTGATAAATTCATGTCGGTTTCTTGACACAACACTCCTGTACAAGTAGATCGTCTAATTGTGGTTTTGGAAGTTATTTCAATTAAATTTTACAAGTATATATTCCAAGGAGAGTGCGATATGCTTGCCGAGAAACCTGAGTATTGTTTCATTTGTATATCAAGGTATAAAGGATTGCTCTCATTGTTTTTGTTCTAAATCTTGCAGCGGTTCCAACATTTACGGCTTAAGATCTCCCCGATCTGTATGTATTTCTACAGAGTTAATCAAATGGAGTTATCAGGTTTCAATAATTTTGTTAAATTAGACCACCGTAGCGCGTCCTTAAGAAGAGTATTAATTATCTCGTAAGACAATTAAACTTGATACTTTTCAGTTAGTATATAATTTTTTGACGCAGCGTTTGAAACAATAGCGTCTGTACAGTCATGGCACGTAGAAACAAACGATTTACTCAAATGGATTCTTCTCCATAAAATTACGGTATAAATTGTCCTGACCTAACATCAAAGGGGTGTTAAATTATTAGTGATGTAAACTGTGAATTATAAATAGTTTTTTCATAATGCATGTGCTTCTAAGATTAGTTTATTATAAGGAGATAATTAAGTCAGAGAGCATAAGCAAGGTCTCTAAAATGAGTTCAGCCGGTAGTGGCACAAAGTTTAAAGTATAGAGGTACAGAAACGGGAAGTGAACAGCGCCAAAGTGGGGTGAGCTCCGAGGATCATACCCCTTTTACTCTGAACGACTAATCTTATAGATGGCTTTATTTAGTATTTCATATTTAAAAATTATTCTTGCAATATTAATATCAGTTCTAGAAATATTTTAAAAAATTGGCTTTAACGACGAATTGTCAGTTCACTGTTAAGAAAAGCGTGGTTTATTAAAAAATTAAAAGGATTTAAATGCAGGGCATAATTTTTCATCAACAGAAATTGGGTTGGCAAGCCACGAGACTATAGGAACACAAGTCATTGATTCTTGAAACTTGATCAAAGAAGTAATTGCCAAATATAATAAGACTTATGACAGTTAAGTTATTGCGGATGTGAATGATACGAAACAATCACCACCATAATCATGTATATATAGTATTATCCTTGCAACATTGTTTATCCAACCTAATTACAATTACGGGGGCACGCAGCTCAGTGGTTCGAACGTCTAGTTGACAAACAAAGCATACCTGACAAGGCCTCTTATTGCGAAATTTCCCCCAAGAAGTAGTTCGATATACACTGCAGGGCTCTTTCCCTTAACTTTGCACGTATTAAAATTTTCCCAGTTTCAGAAGGTGACATGCGCTGCGCCGGCGACTAGGAAAGTAGTTGGCAAACATGTTGGAAACGAACATAGCTTTTCAGTATATTCTTTGTACCTACGTAACAAATGAATTTTCCGTAGCTATGTAAGCAACTCTGATTTTGTTTGTACGTATACAACGTACACCTTAAAAAAAAATTAGGGGAACGTCTATGAGATGTGCTTAAAACGACAACCAAACGGTACCAGCATGATGCGGCATATTCAAGAGCCCTTGAGTACACGAGAGCGTCGAGAGGCCTATCCCTACTAAGCTGTGTTTATTCTCAAATACTTTTCAACACTAAAATGCAACATATTTGGTATGACTTTTTTAACAAAAAACGTGAATCTGTGCAAAAAGTTTTATATCAAGGCTTCATCTTGTAGCAAGGATTTTTGCTGCTGGCAAGGAAAACAAGCGCATCAATGAACAATAATAATGAAACTAAATATTTTCATTCAAAGCAAACTGCAAGATTTTAAAATACAGATTGAGTATAATATTTGTGTAAATATTTACTTCAATTAATAAGCTCCAATATAGTCAATTAAACATCAAGGTATCAACCTATTTTTATTATCAATAGAAGTCACCCAAGGATCCAAATTGGACCCACTATTGATTGATATTTATAATACTATATTGAACAATTAATTAATCAGCTCCTTATTTTCTGTTATACTTCAAAATTGAACAATTAATGAGTATTAACACTACCCCCCAGTTTGACGCCGCTGGTGAAATTCGGAAACTTTTGTAATAGGAAAATGTTGGTGCTTCACGATATGTTTTGCATCACCAAATATTTTTTTAATAATGTTCGTCTGAGAGATATTTAAAGAAATAATTTAAAAAATAAAAATATCAAAAATCAGAAGCAATGTTTATGTAGCAAACACATATTTTTCTTCTATATTCTATCGTTCCCTGAAATTTTCATGGAAACTGGACCACCCTGTATTTTGTACTTCAGAGTATTGATTTATTACTCGATCAGAAGTAATTACCATAAAATTGCTGATAAAACAAGAGGACAGTAATATTAATGTAATGAAAAATATTGACTGTTTCCTAACAAAATAATAATAAAATATTATTATAATAATAATAATATTTTATTCATTACTAATTCAATAGTATGTCGTATTTACATTACGCTAATGAACAAATAAGGGCTGTATACTACGCCTCAAGACAAATGTAGTATAAAATAGAGAACAAAAAAATTACTGTTTACACACTTAATTACCACTGTCGATAAATATGATTCAAAATATTCACGATTAAAATTCATTTACTATTATTTTATTTTAGAAACACCAACGAATCCACATTTCACAAAGCAACTTTGATCTTTTACAGCCATACCTCCTAACACACTGACTATCAAAATGACCATCGTAATGGAATAGCCTAGAATCAGCACTTGGAGCTAGTATCGGAGATCTCGGTATTTGGTACGTTCCTCTTCCTCCTTCAAGGCCATGTCGACGAGGACTATGTCAGGCTACGGTAGACCAAATTTTGGCAACACCAACTTGCTCAGCAGACCTTAAGAAGAAGGTTAGCTTTGCCAACAAACCAAGTGCTTCTAATCCATTATGCATTTATCGACTTGCTACCTCATCAGATTTCTCCAACATATTGAATTTGCGCTCTTAATTGATTTGACGAAATCCCTTACTGGTCTTCTCGTCCAAAATCGATACGAGTTGATCTGCGGCCCCTATTGGTACCTCAAACGTCTGTTTTTGTGATAATAATTAAATTGTTACTCAGCTTATTCATTCGATTGCGTTCCTGATACAGTTTTTTGAGCGGAGAATAATTATTTTACAGAACTGCAGAATTGCAATATTAACCGATACTGTTCCTAATATACTTGTGATGTAGATCACACGAAAATGTGTATTCTTATTATTTCCTTAATGTATGACATAAATTATTCATAAACTTAAAACTTACAAGTTGTTTGCACAGTTGCGACGTTTCCCTAATCTAATAAATAAATAATGCATATTATACAGTTTTAGGCATGTTTCGACACTTTACTGTCGGCATCCAAATTTTAGTGCCATGGAATATTATTCTCTGTAAGACGTGTTTTAAGCTATTAAGTTTTTTCCTTTTTACTGCCATCAATGCAATATTAAACAGAAAAAGTTTATTAAGGTTCACTGCGAACAGCTTCCAGTCGAATAAATCTTTATTGTCTGGTAATTACACTTAATTAACTCATTTATGGCGGCTCAACAGTTTAAGTTATTGACAATTATTGACTTTTGGAGTAGCGTTGCTCTATTAAATGAACTTTTCATGCCTATCCCAAATATACGACTCTACAAGGCGGATTTCCTTGATCAGCCGTAATAAGGTCGCTACAACCAAAAATTAAAGAAAACAACAACGTCATTTTCTCAAAAATTCGCTTTTGTCGGTCCAAAATTTTATGAATTTATAATCATTCATAAGCCACCCTATAACCCTTATAAGGTGAAAATTTTCGATCAGGAATACATTTAGCAAACCAGTATTTTATCATTAATGATAGGTGGTGAGAATTCTGTTGAACAACACAAATCTTCCTTAATAATTATTTAAAATATATAGTATTTTTTACTCATATAAAACAACATCTATGCTATCTGAAACTTTTTTTAGCACAAAGTTATTAAGTTTAAATAAACAGCTTTGAATATCAACTTACTTTCCTAGAACATTTTATTTCAGAACTTGAAAAATAATTGAAGCGCAAATTTTAGAACCATATTTCACTTAAATTATTTCTTTTCTGTTTAATTTATCCAACGAGTTTTTAAGTATATAGTTTGTTACTGTGTTTGGTTGCTTTTAGTTTTCGACTATGTTAATTTCTCCATAGAACCAGGCAATATTAATACTCTTCTTCTATTTTACGAGAACCAAAACCAAGCCTCAGAAAAGTCAAGATTTCAATATTCAACGCCGAAGACAACTAGAAAATTCTTTTACAAATTTTTAATATGTAATTTATGATAACGTAATATAATAATTATAACAAATGGCCTTTATTTACTTGGTGGTGTTTAGTAAAGCTCCTCTCCTACTCGATATCTGATTAAAATAATGCCTGCTAAATGAATCACGTAAAGTCGGCAGAATTAAATTTTATCTTAACAGAACTAACAGGCAGTGGAAACGGAATACATTTTCTGGAGTATCACAGGAAAAATGAGCCATAATTCTCCAATAAGAGATCGAACATAAAGTTAGAAAAGCCATTGTAAACGTTTAATATACGTACACTCGCCAAAAGGCTAGAATTTCTATCTGTTATCCAAGCACTTTATAATCCTCTAAAATAAAAGATTCTTTAATCCGGCGACATATCTCTTAATCTAAAAGTATAAATTTTAATCATAACGTAAACACCACTAGTTATAGAAATCAGAGGAGAGACCCACGTCATCAATTCATTTTTAATTCACAACGGAAGTTATTCATGCGTTGTTTGTTTACGTCGAGGTTTACGTTCACGAAACGAGAATGACGCTGCAAAGGGGGATATCTTTAGGTTCATTTCTAATCTACCAGTAACTTTATTGTATTGGTGAGTTAGATCCGTAAATGAAGGACCTAATTGGTTCAAGTAGTAGTTTCTTATTTAAATTTTAATTAAATTGCCTACCACGCATAACATGAAGAGGAGTAACCTAGCAGGTTTCGAGATCTTAGTATTGTATTTTTTTCCAATAACTTCAGGATTGTCATCAATTTTTAGTGCTACGGAAAGGTACTTGTAATGAAGCTATCACCAAAAAAATACAATACTAAAAATCTTGAAACCTCCTCGGTTGCGCCTCTCTTTTATTCTTTACACAATGCTACCACCTAAGTCTTTGCTGTCGCCATTATACCGGGTGGTTAAGGGAGTATTGTTTCCGAAACAACTCGGATGTAATATGAAACATAGACTTCTGAAATTCGGAATGCAAATAATGGGTCACTAAGGCCAGAATTTGACATAATTGTGCAGAAAATAATACTTCCGGTCTAACCGGAAGTGACTCTGATTTTCGTATTTTAAGTGAAACACCCCTGTTGCATTTCTATTTTCTTGTTCGTTATGTCCTTTCTTGTAAAAAAAATTGTTCACAAACTTTATAAAATCCTGCTGGGGGCCTATGTGTGTTTCTCAGTTTTTTTACATTTTTAACACAATTTTTTAAACAAATGCCAACTTGTGACATACCACTGAAATCAGAATTTCATAACGAACAAGATATTGCAAATGTATAGGATATTCCATTTAAAATAGGAAAGTTGGTGTCACCTCTCGATTATTAAACACCCGGCGCCTACAATCCATCAGCAACACCTATGTAGGCCCACCTCAGGTATCGTGTGTTGCGTTCTGTAATCTAAGCATTCCCTGTACAAAGGAATTATTATGATTATTAAGACAGCACGGCTTAAAACTCATAATGGCGTAACAGGTAAGGAAATAACAGATTCCTTAACTAAAGGGGTGTGTACAAAGGGAGACGTTACATATAAAATACCAGAAGCAGATCTTACCAGCCAAGTACAAAATAGAACAAGAGCAAGCCTTTTAAATGTCTTTGCAGGCGAGAAAAGTAAATTTTATTTCCTTTCAGTCCAGCATTCCGAAATAAATGCTGTACACGTTACAAACAAGGATTTTGTTAAAACAATATGTGAATTAAGTCCAGGTCACTGTCTTACAAAACCTTAAAAAATGGAAGCCTTAATTTAATCAAGAAATTAATTTCAAATTGAATACTAAGCTTCGAACAGCTTGTATGGTGTCTTAAAACATTTTTAATTAATATAAATTAAATATTATATTTACTAACCTAAAAAATTAAACCAGATATAACGCAACATTTATTTAATTTAATTAATCCTTGTTTAATTAAGGTCTCGTGTAACAGGCATTGTTCTTGCACTGGGAAGAGATTTTTGTTATCTGATGCTATGGCATAATTAGGACATACACTGTACTGTATCGATTACCATGAAAATTAATATAGCTGTGGCAGAGAAAGTATGTCACAAAGCTCAGCTGTTGTAAATCTGAAAATAAATATACACCGAAATCGAAATAAACCAACACTATGTAAATTTAATTCACATACAGTGACAATGGATTGCAAGAATCTGGTTCCTACCCAACGTAAATCTCCAGCCCTATGAATAATAATAATAATACGAACTTTGCTTGGGGGATATTACTTTGTCTTTAGATTGCCAAGATCTTCAAAAGTACTCAAAATAAATATCATGTGTGGGGGATCGTCAGAGAGCGCTTGTATTTATCTATTTGATTATAAAGTAATATATAGGGTGTTTAAAATAAGAAAGTTATTGATGTTTTTAAATTCACATATTCGAAATCAAATTATGAACACCCTGTAGAAGAAAGTCCGCATCAATACGAAACTGTCACAGTTTTCACTTTCATCCGTAAACGCCGCTACGAATTAAAATAATAATTTTCTTGAAAATAATATTGGTAAGAATACACCGTGGTCCGCTACTATCCGTCCGTACCGCCTTCAGTTAAGTATAGACAAAGATCTTATTGTTCGTGAGTACCGCTGTGTTATACTACTAAATCAAACTAGAGCTAATTAGTAATTCCTCCGTTTGTATTTTAGTGCATAAAATATGGATCAGCTGGTTAGATTTGCTCGCTCGGGCAATCTTTAAGGCCTCAATGCATAAAGTTCTACCGGAGAACTTAACTTACGAAAAATAGTCCATGTTAAATACCTCTATCTTTGAGGCAGTAGTTCGCCGTATTGTAAAACCCTCTGTATAGACAAGAATATCTATAGGTAACCTACGGCCCGCCGTTCATACTATATCCTGTTGGAAATTCCGTTTGCTTGCCGTCCGAAATAGTTACAGCCGCGAAAACTGCCACCAGTTATCAAAACTCACCGTCTTCCGAAATAAAATCATATTCACGCGTATATACTCTTGATTGCCAGCCCGCATATTTCTTTTCGTTATCAAATTTGTACATACTCGACTGCAAAGTCGCTAAAATATCCTATTTATTAATTTGTTCATTAATGTTTTAATAAATAAATACATTGGTATACATAGGTTGACGAGTTGAAATTTCCGTTATTTATTTCTAATTAACCCGTTTGAGAAATTGTCCAAGTCCAGTTGACAAGACAATCATCTTAAGATCCCTGGACAAATAACCGTATCTGCATCTGTTAGCTACCCCTAATGCATTGTTTCTACACTTAATAGAGTTCAGATTCGGGGACTTGCCGATGCAATTTTTGCACTAGTCTCGCCAATAATGTTTGTAATACATGTAAGACTGTTTCAACCAATTTACATATTTTGAATTTAATGGCGAACGCTTTCGTAATAATATGTGAGCTTAGATAAGGAAAGGCACTACACATTTGGTCTCAAAAGTGTAACCATCATATAAATAAAGAGCTTACATTATTTAGCTGTTTGAGCTTATATGCCATATACACAAAGTGCATCTGTATTTTCTTATATTAAACTACAGTAACTTATATACACTTGCATTAATATGACATTACCCAGACCCACAAAATTTACATTCTTAAGCTTCACAAATTCTCTAGGTAGTATGTCTATTTTAAAATATATGTAGGTGGCAGAAGTACAGGGATATTTATACCTGGTTGACAGAAGTCGAAATGAAACACTGACAGTCTGAATTATTTATCGAGATTAAGAATTGTACAAAGAGTACAAAGTGGTAAAAATAAAATTGTTTTCTTCTCTAATTTTTGCCCACACAATTTCATACTGGTAGATACAGTTGCCGTTTAAATGAAACCTGACAGTTAGTCGATAAATTGCATTTTGTGTAGTTTATGGCAAAGGTGCACATTTGTTCTCTAACTCGAAAACTGTAGTTAAGAGAGATTTTAAGCTGCAGAATATATTTTGAATAAGAATGAGCGATAGGAATCTGGGGAAAAATAAATTTTGCTTCTCCATATCCATATCATAATTTCTCATTTGGTTTCTGCTGCGTGTTTACGTAACAAGCATCAGTTGTTTTTCAGCTTCACAATGTATTAGCTGATAATTTTGGACTTTAACAGGTTTTAATAACGTATATTTATACAATGTCAATGTCATTATGTTTAAGGATAACATAATCCTAACTTTTATGCCCGCACACATTATTCCAGTGCTTCATTATATATTTGTAAATAAATTCATTTTTATGGTACCTGTGTAGGGTAGACGTTCCGCTAGGATTAAACCAGTAAGAGCACATTGAGTTCATATAAGAAAATAAATTAAATAGGGTGTACAATTTTACGTTTTAATCCGAATAATATTTCTTGTGAAATGTATTTAAAAAGCGGGTAGCTTACTTTCGTATTACAACTGAAAACTAAAATCTACACCGTACTGCACAAGAAATGAGTTATATCTTTTGCCATCTGCTTGTTCTCATATTTTTTTAAGTAATTTATGCAGCTTTGAAAATATGCGAAATATTTAACAGTGTTTGCAGCGAAACGTTTCCGTATTTTAAATGTTATACACTACTGAAAAAATATTCTCGGAGGAGTTAGTCGAGATTAAAAAACTATATAGTGGTGGTAAAAAGTTTCAAAAATGTACCATCGACCACTATCAACTTTTACCGAAGCCATGCTTATTTTTATATTGTCACAAATGACCAATCTAGTTATTTATTTTAAATATCACTTACTAAAACACCCAGTAGGTACATTAATCTCATTCAATTAAAATTCGTGCAACAAAGTAGGGTTACATGTTTATGCTACGGTAAAAGTTTAATAAGCAATTTAATGCAACATATGCTGAGCCAAGGTAAATTATTGCTGACAGTTGAATACTCACTCAGTAAGTTTCGTTTTTGGGGTTGTCAGACCAAGATATCTTTTTGAGTTATCTCAAGGGGTTGCCCTTTCAGACCTACTAAGGTAAGGTGCCATAACTCCGTTCCAGATCGTTACTAATCTTGTAAGTAAAAAAAATAAGTAAAGGTTTGAGTGTAAGCTACAACTTGGATATTGCTACGTATACACTTTACCCTTTTATGGTAGCAAACAAGTTCGTTTTTCTTTGCTATAAACAGAAACTGGCTCCTGAGTTCAACCTGTTTTAAGCACCTCCGCCATATCATGAGACGCTACGTCACTTCTTCTGTGTCAATACATCGCACGCTGAGCCAGTTTATCAATTTTTTCATATTGTGATACTCAAGTCTAGTAGCAATCGAACGTATGAGTTGACCAATACACTTTATAAACTCCCGACCTCCACGTATTCCAACTTGCTTGTAAGTTATTGTTACAATAATTTGTTTGAAGAGTGGGTGGAGAAATTTCCAAGGAGTTTCCATTTCCTAATTATTTTATCTGATAAGATTACGGAGTAACCGACGATGAACTAAGTTATTTTAATTATGCCCATGTCTACTAGATGTTCTCTTAATACATTATCTTTGGCATATTAATGATCTTTTAAGGTACATTACATTTAGGTTGTTTTAGCAAAGTAATCGTGTTGCAGAAGGAGAATTTATATGAATAAATGATATTTGATCTTACAAGAAAGATACTTTATGAGAAAAGTGTGAAAAAGTTTTTGTTCTCGATTTGCAGTCCTCTAGATCCCTGTTTCGCCCCACAATCGTATAACGTTTGCACGCACAAGCTGTCATAATAACTTTACACCTCTCTCTTCTGCGTTTAAACATTATTTATTTGAATCGTTCATGTTGGGGATTAAGGTAGCATTAAGGCAAACTGTAATACATCTTCCTTTTCCAAGTGTGCCTGAACTCCTAATACTTCCCAATGTAAAATAATTACCTTCACCTATAATATTTTCCTATTTGCTTGAGGTTTAAAATATCTACATAAATTATTTGTAGAATTTGCATGTCTAGAAACGTTCAGAACGCTGGGTACATGCTTTAAAATTTCACAGCGTACATATTTACTCAAATAAATTGCGGAAAAGTGCTGTAGCATTTTACAAATTTATGCGTACAATGGGAAATCTTAAACATCCAGTTTTATTGGTTCATTCCAAATGGTGCAAAATCATGGTAGGGGAACATATCAGCATGTACTTATTTTTTAAGAAGGTACATACCAAAACACAGGCACATTATGAAGAAAATAGCCTTCAAGACAAACACGATTGCATATTAAATTTCATAACTTTGCTGTTCATGATGAAAGTATTGTTAGAGTGACGTCTTGGTTCATTAGGACCAAATCGAGTTGATTGAAAACAAACAGAATAAGCCACATAAATTAGACAATTTAAAAATAGTTACTACTCCCCCTTTATGCCTGAAGGGACCAAGTATGTTTGCTTCTCGACCTAGCAGTTGTACAACCAAATAATGTGTCTTAAGTTTGCAATAGACTAAACAGCACACTTTCAAATCATCAGCGATATTATTTGTGTATACTGGGTGGCTACAAAAGTATTACCTATACGGAATACCTTGGTTATTATTATGAGAGATAGACTTCTGAAAGTTGGATTGTTCACTAAAACCAGAATCTGGATAATGGTGCATAAAATACTAGTTCCGGTTTTACCGGAAGCGACACCAAATTTCTTATTTTAAACGGAACTCCTTGAATATTAGTTAATGTAAATTAATATTACTTTTCGATTATTTCATAATATACAGGTTGTCGTCAAAATTTTGTCGGACGTTAGCTATTTATTCCGGCTAAACCGGAAGTTGGATGTTTGAATGGCATATGCCTTTATAACCACAATAATATACTACTATATTACTATATCGATTTCCGTAATAATATATAGGGCGAAAAAATTTTGGCAAATTGATTTTTGACAACACCTCGTATTAAAGGTTATATGGCTTATTCGAGCTTACAATCGGATTCCTCATAAAAAAATAAATGGGAATAGATTTTGGTTCTTCATTTTTTAGCCCTATAACAAAGCCAGGAAATCGAGTGAGCCTCTTACGTGTATATTACTATGTAATAATATACAGGGTGGGGCAATAGTGCATCGGACCTCGATATCTCGAGTTCTAGGATAGCTAGGAATTTTTAAAAAAATTGCAAGTAAAGTAGATAGAAAACTCTATAACTGGAAATTATTTTCGAAAATATAGGGCGAGCAAGACGAAATTACAGGACCAAGTGCCTTTTTTTAAATGGAATGCCATGTATATCAGTACATTTTTTGAAGCCCTTTCTAGGCTCTATTCATTTCTGTATTAGGATTGAATATCTCCCAACCACTTGGATGTAATGAATTTTTTTGTTAAAATAATGCAATCTGCAGATGGATATTAAAAAAATCACCACAGTCACAATTATGGGTTTTAAGAAAAACTTATGTGAATACCAGTTATGAGACATCTAACTAATGTTTTTGAATCATTTTCATTTCCTAAAACTGTACAGGGTGGCCAAAAATTATTTTTCAATTAAGAACTTTTTAAATTGAATTTTCTCAATTTTTTCAAATGGAACACCCTGTATATTTTCAACGATGTGATGTAGAAATGAAAAACGAACATTTTTGTAAGTACTTACGTATGGCTAATTGCAACCAATTTCGTTTTATTGAGCAATAATAACAAAATTCAAAAATAAACTTAAAAAAAGAGGTTTCTTCAAATAATAAGTAGAAAAAATTTTAATAAATGTTCCACATGTTGCCCATTTTCATTGACACACATCTCTAGGCGCTTTTGAAATGAGGTTCCCACTGTTCCTAAAAATGCCGGTGTGATAGATCTAAAAGTCTAAAGGCAGTTATTATACTTTCCTTCATATTTTGTACTGTTGTTGGTGTGTGTAATTTTTTCTGCTGAGTTGTTTGAAGAAACCTCTTTTTTTAAGTTTATTTTTGAATTTTGTAATTATTGCTCAATAAAACGAAATTGGTTGCTGTAGCGGAACTTGCTATAGTATCTTTTACCTACATGTTAATGTTAATCTTTGTTATTTAGTACTTTTAACGTTTCTGTAATAACCAAAAAAGTTGAGGTGGCTGACAGAACTATAACCTTAAAATTAGACAATTGTTGTCAAACCACATAACCTGAGATTCTATTTTCTGATTTAACAAATTCCCTAACATGATCCGTAGATTCTTGGATCTGATAGGTTGAGCGAAGGAAGTCAAATAACAAGAAGAGGCCTGGAGAAGAAACAAAATTGGAGTATCAAGGCAACGAAGAATAATTAATATCAGACATCAGAATAGATACACGAAAAAAGAAGAACTTATATTTGTCTATCCAAATTTTATAATTGTCGACAATTTATTATTATATTTCATATCAAAAATAAATATTTAAAAAGTATGACTTATTTACAGTTTTAATATGGCAAAATAATAAGAAAATCCCTGCCATAGTTGCAATTAGCCATAGGGAAGTACTTACAAAAATGTTCGTTTTTCATTTCAACATCACATCGTTGAAAAATATACAGGGTGTTCAATTTGAAGCAATTGAGAAAATTCAATTTAAGAAGTTCTTAATTAAAAAATAATTTTTGGCCACCCTGTACAGTTTTAGGAAATAAAAATGATTCAAGAACATTAATTAGATGTCTCGTAACTGGTATTCTCATAAGTTTTTCTTAAAATTCATAATTGTGACTGTGGTGATTTTTTTAATATCCATCTGCAGATTGCATTATTTCAACAAAAAAAGTCATTATATCCAAGTGGTTGGGAGATATTCAATGCTAATATAGGAATTAATAGAGCCTAGAAAGAGGCTTCAAAAAATGTACTGATATACATAGCATTCCATTTTAAAAAAAAAGGCACTTGGTCCTGTAATTTCGTCTTGGCTCGCCTTGTATGTTCGAAAATAATTTCCTGTTATAGTTTTTTTATCTGGTTTACTGGCTATCGTAAAACTCGAGATATCGAGGTCCGACGCACTATTGCCACACCCTGTATAATGGAACTTCAATGGTTAAGTTTTTAAAAAATTAATATAAAATGTAGTAACACTAAATATTCAGTAAAAAATTTGCTAGTCATTTCCTGCCATCCATTCGATTTATTTCGGCGTTTTAAGGGGAAAATGCGGCAGTTATATAAATATGTGTTCCCAAAGTGGTTAAAAATCTCTGTTCTAGGTTTTGTATTGTACTTGTAAATGGAAAGTATTCACCGCTTGTTTTCACAACAAATGAGTTGTCATTGATTAAAACTGGCATGTTCATCTATATGGACCCGATTGCGTTTCAAGTGAGAGCAGGGGATGCGTAAATACCTTATATACTTCAATAGTTAAAATGCTGTGCTATATAATTTATACTACAGCACAAACCGAAAAAATTATTTTCACAACTATTAATCAAAAGCGATGTACGAGGTACTTAAGCGGAACAATTATTCAGTAAGTGACTTATTCTGTTCGTTTCCAGCTTTTACCGACGGAAATTCAAAAGAAATTAAGAAATTTTTACCAAATATATATTTTACAGGGAAAATTATTACCGCTGTAGAATTTAGAATAAACAAACTATCTAGTTAAAGTTCGCAGTGTTATATATACATGTGGGAAATCTTAGTGAAGATTCTCAGTGAGTATACGAACACAGAAGTGCCTAGTTCGGTAGCCATATTAATAGGTAGGGCACAAACCTACATGAATTACACAATACACATCGTATGATGTATCCGAAGCCAGCACACAATTAGTAAGTCACATTAACTACGGTTGTTCTGTATCGTACAGAATTGTATCTTGCATGAGTAAACTGCGACGTGTTGTGGTAGTTTTCATGTCTCTGAGGAATATTGTGACTTAGAGAAAATTAGATCTTGCTCCTTTCTGCTTACCATGCTGTTCTAATATTCTACTTCCTTTATTTACGCATCTTCTTCCATAACATCCGATCTTTATACCTGAGATATATAAGTCGTCTATTTTAATAGGACAAGGAGAAATCTCGGGAACGGTACAATGCTACAGAATGCATTCATCCTGTTTTGCTTGTATGTATCTTAGATGCTAGACGTTACAGCGAATTTATTCAGAATACACACATACTGGGTGGCCACGAAATTACAAAATAACTCGATTATTATGCAAGATAGACCTCTTAAACTTGGTCACTAAAATCCAGAATCTGTACCACAAACTTTATTGTTTTAAATGGAACCATCTGTATATGAATTAAAGTAGATAAACAAACTTAATATCATGATCCTACAATGTATAGTTTTAGTCTCAATCAGCACCGATTTGCTAGAAGTATAATTCCTAATACACTAAGTGTGAATCGATCCATTTTAAGATACTTTAATTTAAGCTTGTGCCAAATAAATGAGGTCTTTAAATTTTTGATATCGATATATCGCACCTGCTTTCGTTATCTGTTTTTGTTTAGTGTAGGAAACAAGTGGCACTGATATATTACTCGATTCATATACACAGAATTCGGATTAAGCAAAAAGCCAAATATATCGAATAAGAAGTGATGGTAAGGGCTAAATAAAACCCTGCAGAATCTTCAAAAACAGGGATCAGTTCCAATACAAATGTGTATTAATGCAATAGGTTCAATATGTTACAGATTACTTTCTTTCCTAACTTCTTTCTTATGACTTTAGTTGCAAAGTTACGATTTCAATCGAAGGCAGTGATTCGGATGGGGAAATTGTTTATTTATTTTTTATTTTTAACAATACGTGCATAGCTCGATCGTTTGCATAATAATTATTTTCATTTCTTTGTCTCAACCTTCTCATGACTAGTTTGTGTTGGCCAACAAAACGGATACCTTTTCCATAATAAGGACCAAAAATTAAACCAGTTGTATTAAATACGTCTGCATTGTAGGGGTATCTAAGTTTTCAGATTGAGTTACAGTTGGGTACCATTGAATAAATGGTAAGAATGGCATTTAAAAAACAAGGGCATGAAAAGTTAATTAAAGAGTTGTAAAAGCCATATATCCAAATATAAAAGTATAATATATGTCATCTGCTTTATGAACAAAAATCCATATTTACGGGCACATCCGATAAAACAGGAAAAGTCACACAACAATTCCATGTATGTTTTACGGCATCGCTTTGTTGCAAAACTGAATGTGCAGGTCCACGTTTAATTCTGGAATTGAATTTGAAGTGCTACGTCTAGTTTGATGAATAAGCCATAAGTAGAAATAATTAACAAACCTAATAAAATTGCGAATTCGTACATCCTCAGTCTTAAGAAGGACGATTGGTTGGTTCAATACTACGCAAATTGATAGCTCCTATACTTTCTTTATTTTTAAGATATTAAAGGAATTTAAAAAATTTTCTTACAGCATTTTGACACGTACTTTTTAAATATATCATCGCATCGTATCGATATCCAAAAATATATAATGGCTGTAAAGAATGGGGTTCATCGTAATGGAACACCTTATACCTATATTGGTATTTCATTAAGAAATTTATCGATATATTTGGATTTGCTTATTTTTTCTAATTCCAAAAATATACAATGCCTACTTACATATTTCGTGTAGCTACCTGCAATGTCCGCCTACTGGAGCCTCACAACCTAAGCTTATAAATCATGACATATCTAAATTTTTGTAATTGAGCTATTATTGTCTTTTAGCGGTGTCGTCAATTAAATTGTATTTACATCACTTAGGTAGTTTTCTTGTTTTTATTTAGCCAAACGTAGCCCAAAAATATTATTATCCTTACATTTGGTATTCATTAAGAAATAAGAGTGAACATTTTCGTAAAATACGTTACTATTACTATTTTTTGGGTACGTAAAATCTAAAGTCACAGTTTTATAATTAAATTGATTTCTGTTTTGAAAATTTCCAGGAAAGACATTAAGAGGAAGAAAAGAGTTCACTGTAGCGTAGTTGGGTTTATTCAGGTTTGCATATAGAATGAACACCACTATGTTAAATATGTTTCATAGTCCCAGAGCTGTCATAACAATGTATTTTAATATAACATGCATGTAAAGCTGAGAGTACGAAACACGTGTTCTCTAGCTCACCGTATCTATTTTAAAAGCAAATGCACTGCCTCGCAGGACTTAAAACATAAAATCCTTTATCCAATGAGGATCGTAGTGCATATTATTCTCCGGAATTAATTTTCAAAATACGTGATCGTTACATGGTACAAATTTGTGAAAGTAGTGATCCCAAAATGTAATTCTTATTCGTTTTAAATTACGTTCGACTTCTGAATAGCTGGACACTGTTTGCCACATGCATATTAATTGGCTAGTCAGCCGTGCTTTATATTTTAAATATTTTTGTATAAAAGTGAAATAAACAAATACAATTTACCATTTTTTGGACACATATCGCGCTCAATAACTAACCATTATGGCATTTACATTTATATTTTCTGCCAATTTTATAACTGTTTAATGAATGAAAACAATTTTATGCCATATGCGTGTGTATAGATAGACATTCAATGTTAATTTGGTGCTGTTGATTACAGCTAAAAAATTTAATTCTAGTAAATAGCTTAAAAGAAACATTAAATCCAATAGATAGCAGAATTGACTAAAAAATTATTTTCAATATTTTAAACTCTAGAAATGTATTGGTTGAGTGGTAAATTATGAAATCAAGGAAAAACTATGTCACCGTACGTATGCATATTATATAGTATATAAATAGTGATTCTAACAGTTCATAACGTTACTAATGATGTTGTTAATGTCAAATTTACGTTGAAAACCGCTATCATGGTGGCCCAGTATACGCGTTATTCAAAGCAAATGTTCCCAGTGACATAATCTAAAGTGCAATATTACATGTAGTAGCAGCATACTCACCCAGCGATACACATAAATAATAAAGTTTGCCATATACATTACTCATAATTATGTTCATATTAATAACATGTTTCCCTACTGGTGGTGCAGAAAAAAATGCTAATTATCTCGCAAAAGCAGCTTATGCGTAATAAAGAACTTTTTAAAATATGGTACGACTTAGGATATTAATCCTTACGATGGTGCTTTTACTGGCAACGAAGATCTGAAGTGATAGATCAACGTTAACACTTTTACTTTATTAAACCCCTTAAGTATGGCAAGTTGTACAAGTAATTTTAGAAATATATAAAATCATTTTACTCTAAAAGTTTGACGTTGTCCTCCCAATTATTTAAATCTTGCAGATACAAGAGTGCAATATTTAGATGTGTGTATATACAGGAGTGCTCCAAGGCTCCGCTCTTAGGCTACTCCTGTCATACTGCTTATCAGTGACTTTATCGACGATCTTTACACTTCTTATTATACTCCGACAAGGTTAAAATTGTATGCTCCATTAATAACGTATTGGGTAGTGCAAAGCTGCTTAATAACCTAAATAAGATAGGTTTTACAAGATATGAATTTGGGCACGTCAAATAACGGCTAAATATGTATTTATTCGACCGATTCAAAATTTTATGCCACTTCCGGTTTCACCGGAAATTATGCTACCTTTGGATTTTCAAATGGAACACCCTGTATTTTTTTACATTTTTTGATAGAGATCCACTGTTAAATAATATGAGTTTTTTTATTTATATCTTGTTGAATGTTATTTATTGTATATTTATGTATTAAAGTATGAACAGAATAGTGAAGTATTTGGTATTTGGTACCAAGCAATCGGTAACAAAATGCTTTATTGAAATAAAGTAGTGAGCCACCATGGTGCCATTAAAAAAATAGTTATTCTGGAAAAATTATTTCCGAAATGTTTAAGATCTGATAACACAGGTGTCATACGACATAATATCATAATTGTATTTTGTGATTAATTATTGAAAACATTTTTTTGGGGTCACGGCCGCCTAGATGAAAAATTAAATTTGCTCATAAAAATGTCAGTCAATAATATTTCTATCCCAATATCCAAAATGACCTCCTGAATCCAAAAATGTAAAAATATAGATGATGTACCGTTCAAAAAACGAAAGTTAGTGTCATTTCCGGTGGAACCGGAAGCGACAGAAAGTGATGAATCTGTTGAAATAATGCACATTTAATCGGTATTTGCCCAAATTGGAAATTCATATCTTGTAAAACCAAGAAGATTCGGGCGAGTGTCATTTCGTGCTCACCCGGTAGTGATAAATCCAAATCCGACGCCTACTTTCTTTAAAATCAATAACAAAATCCCGTAGAAGCCTGCTTGTGTTTTTCTTTTTTTCAACATTTTGTGGCGAACAATAAAATGGAGAAATATACAGGGTGTTCTATTTAAAATAGGAAAGTTGGAGTCATTTTCGGTCAAATTGGAGGTTGTATACAATTATGTCAGATTTTTGGCTTTAATAATCTAGTATCCACTTTCCAAATTTCAAAAGACTATTTTACCTAAGTAAAATCGAGATATTTAACACTTTAGTGACCACCTGGTATACGAAAGGTAACTGTTGTTTTCTAGGGCCCAGTGTTTGTGGATGAACCGCGTAATGTACATTATTCTATTAATGAATGCAAATTGTTAGTTTTTTATTCGCCGCCGTGGTCCCGGTTAATTAAATAATCATATTATTCTGTTTGTGATAACATTTTTAATAACTTTGTAATATCCTCTATTATTTCACGTGAGTTTATGTCATTCTGTGTTAGCTTTGGTACCTAACATTCTCTGTGATAGCACAATTCGTTGTTCGCTCCGTATTTTTAGATCCTTTGTACCTACGATTTAAGCGTATTATTTTTAGAATAATTCAGTTCTAAGATATAAATAAATTTATTGACTATCTATAACGAACAAAATATGCCTACCGACCTTAAACTAGACACGTTTTGCTGAACCCTAAGGATTAATTCAAATATACACGGCACGGTTCGGGCTATCTTGCGTGACACTGTACCGAGCAAATTAGATGTGAATCACGCATTCTTCTTATACGATTTGTAACAGGTTTTGGTAGCGACTTATAGCAGAATCCGGTGTTTTTTGATTTTGAAAATTTAACTTCAGTTATGTATTTGTAAATTCACTAGTAAAAAAAACAACAAGAATTATTGAACCTGTACGCGTTGTTGCACAAGAACGCACTATGATGTTCGACGATAGATAATTTATTGCGATATGCCGAAATAGGGCGTCGACGGTCTTACAATAAAATTTTGGAATATTTGCATTTTTAACTACCTTCAGGTCATCTGGATTTCATATCTACACAAGCACTACGGTCTATTTTTGTTATATCGTCCTACACACGATCAATGGGAGATAAATCGTGAATATTGGAAGGCCAATGCAGTCTTAGATAGGTAGCTCATTGAATATATCTATATATACGTATATATATTTGTTGTAATCAACGACCAAATAAAATTATTTGAAGGTAGCTGGTATTGACTGCTTGTTTTGCCAAGTAATTGTGGATCGTTTGTGGTACAATAATTTTCGATCAGGCCTAATTCCAAGCGCGTGGAAATTTAACTGGAGATAGTAACACAGTGAAAGTTCCTCATTTAAAATATTTTGCATTTACCCCATTTAACCCTACAACGAGAGCGTGTGGTTGAATTTGATTGATGGTGTAATCAAGAAGAGGACTGGCTAATTTAGTGTACAACAGCCTCTGAACAGAAACATATAATTCTGTATACAGCATCGATGGTGGTCAATCTTTTATCCTTACGCGTTCTCAAAATAAATTGATAACATATTGCTTTCGATATAGCAAGATACAGATAAATGTTTCTCTTTGTTTCACTCAAAGGGAAGAAGGCTCACGAATAATTTATTGTATTATTTCTGGAAAATTCTATCTTCAAATGGGGATTTGATGTTTGTAATAACACTGTTTTCAATACACAATGAGAATAAAAACTCACATGCTTTTCATACCAACGTCATTGGCTGAACTCCGAAACGAATATTGTCACTTTAATATTAAAGCATATAACCCAAGAATTTATCTACTCGGAACTATTGTAGTTCGCTGCTTTTTGAACAGTGGAATGACAAACATAGAATTAATTAGTCTGTGAATTAGAAATTATCGACTGCTCGGCTCGTACCAACTTTTTTAACAAAGTCCGTTAACTTAAAATCATAACAATTGGCGCTGCTGTGCTGTAAAGTGCAAAAAAATTAAAAGGGCACCTTAATTAAGCAAACAGCGGATTCTTAAAATTATTTTTACAGAAGTTAATATATCAATTCGAGGGCATCAGATATTGAATGATCGAATGAATGAATGGAAGAAATCTTAGTATGTTTCATAAATTAATTTAGGCAAGCTAAATTCAAGTGTAAACGGAACACTTTAAGATCCACCCGTGTTCAGTACTTTGTAGAATGTAAAACGTCATAACACTTCTTTTATATTTTGCGTTTAAGGAAACCAAATATGATAAATTATACGGTAAAAAACACAGAATAAATGAAAAATGAAGAAAAATGAGTATAATGTTTCAGTTTGTAGCTCACTAACTTACTCGAATAAATTTGAATGAATAATTATTTTATAGGTTATTATTTTTAAGGGTAAACCTATTGACAAACACCAGCAAAATCTTAAAATATGTTTAATCAGATAACTAAGCTTATTTTAAACCATTCTTTTTAGTATAATATACAGGATGAATCGAAAAGGAACCGACATAGAGCAGATGTACCAAATATGGGTTTTCCACGCAATTAGAATAATTGGAAAACAATGCTCTAACTCATGTAATAAATTGCACACGCAAATCAAAAAGTTTGTGGAAGAGTCGAAGTGTCTATTGGGCATTATCCAACAATAGGTTTTACTTATACTTGCAAGGTGGCACCAGTTATCAATAATAAACCGTTGGCAAGGGTACAGAAGTATTGGGATAAAGAAAAACCGCTTGATCAATTTTAATTTTTTCTTTCACAGTTTAATGTGGCAAGGATCATAGAATTGCGCTACAAAAAGGTTTTATTATTTAAATGCATACTAAGCCGTTATATTATTGATTGATTTCTGAAGAATTTTCCGGAGAATTTTCTACTTTTTAAATTTTAAATAAAAGTTGAATAGTGCTCAGTTGCCTATTTAAAATTCTTAAACTTGAATTTTTATCTTTTCAGCTGTAGGCGACGCGACGCTCAACTTTTGTTTTTCTTATGGACGCCTGACTTTTTTTAGGAAATTGGTTTCTTATCTTATTACCAAATCTAACCATCTATATTTTTTTGTAGATGGGTCTATACTAGAGTTATTATCTCTCATGAGCATTTGAATTTGTGCGGGTACAGCAAAGTATGCAATGATAAACAATTACCTGTTCTGGAAGTGTCATCGCTCGTAGAACAGTCACTTTGACTTGTTTAAAATTTGATTTGGTTACGATATTTAATAATAAAATAAACGCAAAATAGTTTAAAAAAGAAAAGCAAAGGTGGGCGTCGCGGCGCCCACAGAAAAAGTGGATACCCTGTATACCCCGGCGGATAATAGAGTTTTCCTACAGGATAACTCGTTTATTATTAAATATAGACTTTTGAACGTGGATAACTAAAGACAAAATTTGACATAATTGTGCATACAATACTTGTTCCGGTCTAACCGGAAGTGCTACCAACTTTCTTATTTTAAATAGGACACCCGATATATTTTTGCATTTTCTTACTTGTCATGAAATTCTAATTTCAGCGATATATTACAAGTTGACATTTGTTTACAAATGACGTGAAAAGCTCGAAAGACCTGAAAAACACAAGTAGGCTCTAGCGGGATTTCTTCTGAATCTTATAGAAAGTAGGCGTTGGGTTGACGCATATGTGTTTTTGTCACCCCATGTACGCAAAGTTCTTCTACTGCTTCCGGTCTAACCGGAAGTGATACCAACTTTCTTATTTTAAATAAAACCATGTATATATTTTTACATTTTCTTGTTTGTCATGAAATTCTGATTTCAGCGATATGTCACAAGCTGGCATTTTGGCGTTAAAAATGCGAAACAACTAAAAACACGAGTAGGTTGATGCGGGATTCTATTTCTGAATCTTATAGAAAGCAGGCGTTGGATTGACGTTTGGACGTGTATTTGTTACTCCATGTATGCAAAGTTCTTAATTATAGAAGCCTATTTTCCCGCAGATTTTCCAATTTTTATTGTGAAAACTTACTCAAACGTGCCTGATAAATTGTATTTAATGAGACATTTCCGGTTTTGTAGTTTTTGAAAAATCTTTAAAAATACATTTTTTTAAACACCTCGTATTGCTTAGGGAGCATTTTCGGAAAAGTATTATTAACAATGTTCGTTTTATTTTGAGTGTTACTTCATAAGGACGATTAAATTAAATGAGAATCAAACTTAATACAATACGTAGTAAAAGTTGCGAAGTCAAAAAACGTATTTAACTTGATCGTGACATGTCAATGTATAAGTTATGGCAGTGCAAAGACATGTGTAAAACAGAAAACGGCGTTACATGTTTCTGAGCATATTAGACAGAGCCACGATATATCATACTTCGGACGGCAAAAGACGGTATCGATGACATGGATCTCTATGGGATCCTTGACGTTCTAAGCTTCTAATATCCAGACATGTTTACCTAGATTTTCTGAAAAATGCTTCATCGTGTAAGTATCACAAAAAGATATTCAGGTTTTTATTTAAAGTTAAGTGCACGTAATTCACACTAAAATATACAGCGACCAACAAAGTCACTGAAAAATCTTGTCTTATCATTGCATTTACACAAAGGGAATATTTAATTAATGAAGAGAAATTAATTAAAAAATGAAATTTTAAGAGGTGCTAGTTTCGATTATTATTGTTTTACTTGTTTTTTTAAACCGCGAGGGAGTTTTAAACACGTGGAAAATTTTGAATTTTTTTAGAAAAGTTGAAAACTATATCGCAGTAAACTGGCAAGAGTTGAATATTTAAAGTAGGTGATTTGTGGGTAAGTACAGTGTTGAAATAAAGTTAAAATATGATTTAAAAAGGATTTCGGTATACTAAATATTAAATTAAATTATAGAACTACATCAGCGTTTTGGATTCAATTCTAAAGGAAAGAATGTCATATTGGAGCGTTATTTTATGTGAAGAAAATTTGCATGTAACCCTGACTGGTCGATTTTACGCACGAGTTCTTTATTACAATATCCAAAATGAATTTAAAAACGCATGCACTTCAGTTTTTCATTGAATTTAGTTGATTTATTGTTGATTTACATAACCCTTTGTACTATGAAAATTTTTGCTTATATGCGATTTAACATATTTATTGCTTTTATATGCAAAATCCTTTTTCTTTTGCAACATAGAACAAAAAAGGGATTCACCTATTTATTCCAGTAGAATGATTTCTACCCTGTAAGAGGTTTCATGTAAAGTTTAGAGAACGGGCGACGACCGGTACAGAGTTGTGCACTCATGAGGAACACAATGAATGACGAGAATAGCTCTTCTTAGTTTCGTACCTTCCAGCCCCAAAAAAGAACGCTCTAACTACAGTTTATTTGTTACCGAAAACATTACATTAATTGTTCTTTTTAACTTTCCCTATCTTAGTAATATATCTCTATATACAGGGTTACGATTATGTATGAAACTGCATCATTTTTGCTGAAATATAATTCTTCTGATAGATAACAACCTGAAATGGTTTTCAACAGATTTTATTAAACATGCCTAACATATTTAAACATAATTCATATCGAATTAAAGCTGAAAGTATGCTTTTTCTTACGGCGCAAAATTATATGGTCTCATTTAAAATTTAATTGTTTTCTATGAATTTAAAAAAATGCAAAATCTGTGAGGAAAACACGCTTGTTTAATTTACAAAAACTTTGGAGTTACAACAAACACGCCCATGTGTCAAATCTAACGCTTACTTTCTACAGAATTTAAAAATAAAATCTTGCAGTGCAGTGGCCTGCTTGTGTTTTTCAGTTGTTTCACATTTTCGGCGACATTTTTTTAACAAATGCCACCTTGGACATTGCTAATCAGAGTTGCATGCCGAACAAGAAAATGTAATACGATGGTTCTATTTAAAATTGGAAAGTTGGTATCACTTCCGGTTAGACCGGAAGCAGTGTTTTGTGCACAATTACATCAGATTCCGGCTTCAATAACCTGTTATCTGCGTTTCAAATTTCAAAGGTTTATCTTTCATAATAACCGAGTTTTTTCGTAGGCAATTATTTTATGACTACCCGGTATTTTCATAATATATTATTTTTTGTGTTATATTTGCACTCCACATAACCCGCCTATGCTTCTCGTTTAATAGGTCATTAAACTTTACCTTCCTAAAACATTAAATGTGAGAGTAAATAGAAATATCTTTTTGAAAACGATTTATTATAAAATATAGATTTATTCTGTTTACATGTTTTCATAGCAAACATTTTGCGCTTTAAGCAACATCCTTTTTTGAGGATTCCATAGACATAGGACATAAATAAGCAACTTGACCGGCCTATATACCTGAAATGTGGGATAGTGTCGGAATCTTCCCTCGATCACCCAGCGGAAGTTAGCTACTACAACTGCTTTTCCGCCGTAAAGTACACTTAGGTATCGATTACATATTTATATTGCCAATACACTAAAAGGTATCGGGTTGAGTACTATATTTTCATGATTTTTTAACGTAACTGCACAAGAAATTTAACATATTGGTACAGTTAAACCACACTTTGAATTTCTTTTAGTATTAAGTATATTTGTGAAGTTTGATGCCCTACGGCAGATAATACGGCCAACTTTTAAAATAAAATCCGAAATTTAATATTTAAGCATACGCATAAATAACGAGATATATATAAACTTGAATTAATGATCCTACAATAGTTTCGGTAATACAAAGCGTCAAACTTTGCAAGAGCAGAAATAATTGACACACTAGACACAATTGGAAAAACAAATGAAATTGAATTCAACTGAATTTTTTAAATAGAAATAATTCACGAAACCTTCATTGAAATAATTGTGTTAAATTCTTCTCTGTAGGCACTTACTTTTGGCATAGTTACCCACCTTGGACTTACCCTATGGTCCCATTGGTGACCACCAAAGCCCTTGGACTCCAATTATATTGGTATTTTCTTAAAACCACCTTAAGCATGTATTTGCTTAAATAAGAAAACAACCATCGTTATTGGCATGACAAAAAAATTAAAGTCATTTCATACAATTCGTAGTTTTTATTCTAAGAGTTTAATTTCAAATGTGGTTAGCCATGAAAACAAATCTGTACCGAAATTAATGTAAATTGTTTAATTACTACAAACTGTACCTATTATTTATTTCCAATAAATCAACTAATTATAAAGTGAGTGTCCTGAACCAAATATGTTTTTCCTTTGTGCATGATTATCTCGTTTAAGCATATTTGGACTGTAAAATCTTCATTGTCTATCTGAATGAAAAATATTCATTGTTTTTGCCAAGCAGATCGATGATTTTATCTTATTTATCACTGATTTTTTATACCCTTTTATAGTTTTTTTATGGCGCATCTCCCATCCTCGACGAATCACAATTGCCGCATTATGTCCTTTACAAGAGGTCATCTTGACTTTTATTTACAAATATAAGTCGCTCAATTGATTCTACCTTTTCTCTTCAATCAAGATATACTTTACCATATCTAGCTGTTTTCTAAAAGGACTTCTTTGAGAAAATATATACAGATTATGAGCATGAGCTTTATAAAACAAGGAAGGGTAAACTTCTGAAATTAAGAGCTGAATCAAAATTTAAATCAAAGTTCAATGTTTTATTATTTCCGCTCGATTTCACTAAAATGATTAATTTCAGGCGATTTAAGATAAGTTCTTACAGCAGCTCGTCATTAATTAATAATAGCTTATGACGAGTACGAGCCTCAGCGAAAATAAACTCTTAGGCTTTATTCTAAAGTTGCGTGTACAAAAACTTTATTTTCCCACTTTGCGATATGACAGATTTTCAAATTCAGATAAAAACACTTCATTTCCGATGACAAGATAAGGAATAATGTGATTTTTTAGTCGAGAAAGGTATGGCATGAATAACACGAAGTTCTTAGCTCTACCACAATAAACACAAAGAACGAGAGTCTTCACAGAATTCGGACTTCCATCAGTGTAAAGCAGAGCTTATATAACTGGACGATTATTATAGCATATCGCTGTAATATGTATGAACTGAATTTTTGAGGATGATTTAAATTGCATTTCAATACGCCATTAGTTTTAAGTCTTGTTATTGAACAAGTGAATTGTTACATTTTTCTGGTTCATTGGAACATCAGGGACCTTGTTGGTTGAAATGGTCATCGAGTTGGTGAATATATTAGGCAATACATTTGCCAAACTTTTAGTACCGCATGATTGTTACTTCCAGCGTTAATATAAATAATAAATAAAAACGGCCCTCATATTGAACCCTGAGGCACCCTTGACAAAGCTCAACTGACCCAAATCATATTGCACGAACCCAACCAGCGCCTATGAATAAAGTATGGCCTAACTAGGGTAAGTAGTTTCCAGAGACGCCTATGAACTTGCGTTTGAATTAAATTAAATTAAATGCTTTAGACTGTTCAATATATACCGGGGCTTATCTTTAGAAATCTCAAGTCTTAGCTATGTATTGGGTTACGTTCGGTTAATACTTGTTAGCTTACTTTTTATAGTCATATTGATACTGGAGTAAATTATATGGCAATCTCTGAAGATAGCTGCCTACTCGTAATTTGAAACAAATTCCTAGTAAATTATTTTAGTATTGGATTGTGTAAATCCTTGCGGGCATTTTATGCCGTATATACTGTAATGAAATACCATCTCGTTGTGTACCAAACGAAAACAATAATTAGTAAGTAATTCACACGTTCCGCTATAATTATAATCAAATCCTTTCCTAACTACATTATTGTATCATGTATGAGTTAAGCGTGCTTTTAGTAGTTCACAGTAAAGCTTATAAATTTAATGGATATTGGAACATATTTCTTGGTAAATTTAAGTTTACGCCTAACTAGAAACGGTTTGGTCTGAGTGCATTCACAATAAAAGAATATGAACGAGTTATTTTTCTCAGTTGAAACTTGATAAACAAACTTTTCGTTAATCAGGTGGTCCATTGGAAATAATCTTGCGCCTGCATCCAAGTCATTCTTGAGAATAAATGCATTCACTTAGCTGCCTCCATATCAAGTACTTTTATTTCAGTCGCAAAATTGCCATAGTTCACCAATTGATCTCCTAATCACTAATTTGGACTAATAATCCCATTATTTCCAATAAATTACATGAAGCTTGACAGTAAAGTTTGAAATGTGGCTCATTATATTTACAGGTACCTTTCCATCGGAGTAAATAATCGATTTTCGTTATTTTTTGTTGAAGTGTGTCATTTGAGTGATTGGCTCATATCCGTAATTACGTTGAGCCACTGGATGGGTATTTCTAGTTGTAAAATCATCATTTAAGGGCGAGGACAAAAATATGAAATTGATATGAGCACATTAACACGTACATGATAGATAGCTTTTGGCGCACAAAAATAAAATTGAAAGTTTATTTGCTATTCACGGAAATATCCAACGTTTTAATTGAATGAAAAATATTCTAGTCAGTGTATGGACAGCAGACGCGACTGACAGGTTTTATAAGCTTAGTGCTCTTTTCGCTGTTCTATTACAAATTAGGCTTCAAACGTAATCAAATAAAGAACGTTTTAAGATGTAAATGCAGTAAAATTATGAAATGATGCAGAGATTAAAATGAGCAAATACAAAATTAAATATTCATGCGCCAGTCGTACATATATAAAATGGAGGCGGCGAGATAAGTCGCAATTTAATGACAAATTGACCGAACACCTGACTATAAAGGCATGTAGAAGGTTATGCCGAAAATAACTTTAATTAGAAACCGATTAACTTCCTTCCTAAATGGAATCTGAAGCTTTTGGTTCCTGGCCAAAACTAGCTTTCTCCTTCTTTTATGAAAGAAATAGGATCAGTAGCTACTTCACCAAGAAACAAGGCTAAACTTTTGCACATATATTTTCAACTAACGGAATATTGGACTGTCAAGAAACTTCTTCAAGAAATAACACCACGATGTCAGAGATTGTTTTCATTAAAATTTGTCTGCCACCATGATTATTTCCCCATAAATGGTAGACGTGTCGTTTATAACCAATCCAAGAAAGGTAAGAAACTAATCCATACGATTACTACACCATTTTCTTTCCAAAGTAGCAAAAATATTCCTGTTCTAGAACCTCGATTTGTTCCCAAAGGTAAATTTCAAACGATTATGTCATAAGGACCTACTAGGTGTATTCTAATATGAAATTGATAAAAATAAAATATATTTTATTACCAATACATTCAAACACGTCTAACTGAAAAGTTCGACATAAAGCCCACCAACAGCAAAATCCAAATAACGCAAATTATTAGATGACACAAATTGGATTTTCTTTATTTTCAATTGCAACTCATTGCAAGTAATTATTGGCAAAGACAGAAAAAATAAAATGTACTATGAAATTCATAAAATGATCAGCTAGAAGAGTTTCAGATTGAGAACTAAATTATTTCTGTAGTTAATATATTCTACAGAATAAACTTTCAATCAAATACTTTGTAATAATTAACGCCTTTGTTTAAAATTTTGATAAAAATAGTTAGAATAGATTAAGATTGAAAACTAGATTGTTAATGTAGTAAATTTAATCAAGAGAATAAACTTTCGACAAAACATCTTAGTAATAATAAACGCTTTTGCTTAAAGAATAGTTTCAGGATGAAAACTAAATTATTTATGCAATAAATATAATCGACAGAATAAACTATCGATAAAATAGCTTAATAATAATTAATGCCTATGTTTAAAATTTTAAGTAAAAGTTTAAGTTTAAATAGCTGGAATAGATTAAGATTGAAATTTAAATTATTTATTTAGTTATTATAATCGACAAAATAAATTATCAACAAAATAGCTTAGTAATAATTAACGTCTTTGCTTAAAATTTCAGTATAAATAGCTAGTGGTGCAGGTTGAAAACTAAATTATTTATTTAGTTAATATATTCGACAGAATAAACTATGGATAAAATAGCGTAGCAGTAGTTAACTTTTTTGCTTAAATATTAAAATAAATAGCTAGAAAAGTTTCAGATTTAAAATAAATTAATTCTGTAGTTAATATAATCGACAGAATAACCTATCGACAAATAGGCTTAGTAATAATAATTATGCTTTTGCTTAAAATTTTAATATAAGTATCTAGAATAGTTTTAGATTGAAAACTAAATTATTTTGCTTAGTAATAATTAACGGCTTTGCTTAAAATTTTAATATAAATATCTAGAATAGTCAACAAAATAACCTAATTATAGTTAACGTCTTTGCTTAAAATTTTAATATAAAAAGCTAGAATAGCTCCAGATTGAAAGTTAAATTATTTATTTGGTTAATATAATCGACAGAATAAACTATTGACAAAATAGCTTAGTAATAGTTAACGTCTTTGCTTAAAATATTGATATAAATAGCTAGAATAGTTTCAGATTTACACTGAATTATTTCTGTAGTCAATATTATCGATAGAATAACCTATCGACAAAATAGCTTATTGATAATTAATGCCATTGCTTAAAATTTTAATATAGGTATCTAGAATAGTTTTAGATTGAAAACTTAATTTTTTAGGTAGTTGCATTATCGACAGAATAAACGATCGACAAAATTGCTTAGTAATAATTAACAGCTTTGCTTAAAATTTTAATATAAATATCTAGAATAGTTTCGAATTGAAAATTAAATTATTTCTGTAGTTATGATTATCGACAGAATAAACGGTCAACAAAATAACCTAATTATAGTTAACGTCTTTGCTTAAAATTTTAATAAAAAAAGCTAGAATAGCTCCAGATTGAAAGTTAAATTATTTATTTGGTTAATATAATCGATAGAACGAAGTATCGACAAAATAGCCTAATAATAATTAACGCATCTGTTAAAAATTTTAATGTAAAAAGCTGTAAATTATACGCAAATAAACCAAGGAATCTTCTATATCTTCAACTTCCTTAAGCACAAAAAATAAGTTTTTTTCGATATAAAATATGACTCTGTTCAAAGACTAAAAATATTTTATGTGATTATAAATTAATGATCAATGGATTAATTGTTCTAGTAATTTCTAATCGCTATATGAAAAACAAGGTATAACTATAGAATAAAGCAATGAGTGCTGTGGTAATTGTGATTACTTAGTTTTTATTGTTTGTACAACAGTTTAATGGAAACTCATAATAGTCATTTTACATAAAACAACGAACAAGTTTACTCTAATTTATATAACAGTCAGTGTCACATTTCTGAGTCCTCTGCTATCCAACTTAAATTTAAACACTTCTGCTTGACTGCTAGGAAATGGGTAGTCTCCGTTATTAATTTATCAAATAAGAATCCACTTGCAATTAAGATTACGGCTGTTGTTAAGAGTTTTTAGACCGTGTACTTTAATCTGTTAGCTATTATATTTCACTGCTTTTGGTCTATTAAATGCACTTCAAATTATGTATGTATTTAAAATTAAAACCTGTTAATAGACGTTATTATTAATAATTGTATAAAGAGTAAAGAACAAAATTTTAAAGTAAAAGGATTAGAAACTACCACGAGGTCAAAGAAATACGTACATTAAATTATAAATGGGTATTAACCAGCGTTAATTCGATAACATTCTTGAATGCCAGTCTTTGCAGAAACAGGAAATGATACAAATTATCCAATTCATGTGGATTTTATTAACTGTATAAGCCTAGCCAAGTAGCTATTTCCTATAGTACCTAATTCTGACGTAGTTACATTCTACATAAACACAGAAAATGTTCCAACTACTAATATATGCAACATATTTACCACATAATATGGCAAACCAAAGCTCTATATACTTAATAATATCTAGTAATTGTGTTTGCCTTTATTCGTTAACGAAATACATTTTTTTTACTGAAAACCAGGAAGTAAATACTTAAATTTACACTCATTCGCCGAAGTTTATTTTAAAATAGAATTTATTTGTCAGTCATATATGAAATGCAAAATGGGGATTTCAAATTTATGTTATATAAAAATAATATGAATTTAAAAATAATCTCCCATTTATAAACCTAGTCTTATCTTGTCATGCGACCACTGCTCAAATAAAATAATACCCCATATTTCAAGGCACATCCCTTTCGTATACACAAATGTATCCAATAGTCCAATGGGTATATTGGGTATAATTGTTTAATGAATAGCACCAAAAATGAATTTGATGAGCCTTAATTTTGTTTATACGAAATTACGTAATTTAATGCCATTAAGACAATGGTAGTTACCGAAATGCGCAGGTAATCAAGTGCGAAATTTTCTAAAATTATCTTTAAAGTTATATAGTCTCTCCTTAAACGAATATAAAAGGCAAACAGTTAGTAGTCTTATCAATTTTTGAACACTGCCACATTATTTAAAAAGTTAAAAATCAATCGCTCCCCTATAATACCCTAATGGAAATTTTCTAAAACGAACGCTATTAATAATTTATTACCATTGATCATCCCATCTACTGCCCAATCTCTAACTTAGTCAGCTGAGCCCAGCGCTGTTTAAGTGCATGTAGAAGAAAAGCTGCAAATTTATAGCAAGATTTAACGTACAAACGGCCATACTTATTAGCTATTTCAATTTAAATAAAGGCAATTTTATCACAAAAATACGTTAAACTCGCCAAAATTCATCGGACCACTTCCAAAAATTAATTGTAAATATTTAATAAGAAATAAAATTTGTGTTTAAACCTTTAGAAAATTAAATTATTTTTTTAGTTAATATAATCGACAAAATTAACTATAGACAAAATACCCTAATAACAATTAACGTTTGTTTAAAATTTTAATATGAATAGTCCCAGAATGAAAACTAAATTATTTATTTACTATCGACAAAATAGCGTAGTAATAACTACTTTACTTACAATTTTAATATAAATAGCTGAAGTAGTTCCAGATGGAAAACTAAATTATTTATTTAGTATACCATTGACAGAATGAATATGAACAAGAAATAATTAATGCATTTGCTTACAATTTTAATTTAAATAGCTAGAATAGCTTCAGATTGAAAATTAATAATATGATCGACAGAATAAACTATCGTCAAAATAGCTTAGTAATAATTAACAACTTTACCTACAATTTTAATATAAATAGCTAAATAGTTTGAGATTGAATTCCAAATTATTTATTTACTTAATATAATCGATAGAATAAACTATCGGCAAAACAGCTTAATATTAACCAACGCCTTTAAAATTTTAATATAAATAGCTAGACTATTTCAGATTGGGAATTAAATTATTCTTACAGTTAATATAATCGACAAAATGAATTATCGGCAAAATAGCTTAATAATAATTAACGCTTTTGCTTAAAATTTTAAAGTAATTAGCTAGACTAGTTTCAGATTGAAAACTAAATTGTTCATTCTTCCAGATAATATAGTCGACTGAATGAATTATCGACGAAATAGCTTAATAATAATTAACGCCTTTGCTTAAAATTATGATATAAATAGATAGACTATTTTCAGACTGAAAACTAAATTATTATTTCAGTTAATGTAATCGACAAAGTGAATTATTAACAAAATAGCTTAATATTTAATAACGTCTGCTTAAAATTTTAATACAATAACTAGATTCGTTTCAAATTGAATACTAAATTATTCATTGAGTTAATATAATCCACAAAATCATATATCGATATAATGGCTTGATAATAATTAACACATTTGCTTTAAATTTTAATATAAATAACTAGACTAGTTTCAGATTGAAAACTACATTGTTCATTTAAAATCGACTGAATAAACTTTCGACAAAATAGCTTAATAATAATTAACGCCTTTGCTTAATATTTTAACATAAATAGTTAGACTAGTTTCAGATTGGGAATTAAATTATTCTTTCAGTTAATATAATCCACAAAATGAATTATTGGCAAAATAGCTTAATAATAATTAACGCCTTTGTTAAAATTTTAAAGTAATTAGCTAGACTAGTTTCAGATTGAAAACTAAAAATTGTTCATTTAGGTAATATAATCGACAGAATAAACTATCGACAAAATGACTTAATAACGAGCTTAATAACAACCAACGCCTATGCTTAAAATTTTAATATAAATAGCTAGACTAGTTTCAAATTGGAATCTAAATTATTATTCCAGATAATATAGTCGACAGAATGAATTATCGACAAAATAGCTTAATAATAATTAACGCCTTTGCTTAAAATTATGATATAAATGGATAGACTATTTTCAGACTGAAAACTAAATTATTATTTCAGTTAATATAATCGACAAAGTGAATTATTAACAAAATAGCTTAATATTAATTAACGTCTTTGCTTAAAATTTTAATATAAATAGCTAGATTCGTTTCATATTGAAAACTAAATTATTCAATGAGTTAATATAATCAACAAAATCAACTATTGACAAAATAGCTTGATAATAATTAACAGCTTTGCTTAAAATTTTAATATATATAACCAGACTAGTTTCGGATTGAAAACTACATTATTCATTTATTTTATATACCCGACTGAATAAACTTTCGACAAAATAGCTTCACAATAATTAACGCCTTTGCTTATAATTTTAATATAAATAACTAGACTAGTTTGAGATTGAAAACTAACTTATTCATTTAGTTAACATAATCGATTGTATAAACTACCGACAAAATAGCTTAATAATAATTAACGCCTTTGCTTAAAATTTTAAAGTAATTAGCTAGACTAGTTTCAGATTGGAAACTAAATTATTCTTTCAAATAATATAGTCGACAGAATGAATTATCGACAAAATGGCTTAATAATATTAACGCCTTTGCTTTAAAATTTTAATACAAATAGTTAGATTAGTTTCAGATTGAAAACAAAATTATTCATTGAGCTAATATAATCGATAGAGTAAACTATCGACAAAATAACTTAATAAAAAAAACACATTGTTTATTTTATTTATCATTCATAAAAAAAGCAACAACTGTATCAGTCAACTGAATTCCGAATAAGTAGTAAGACGGATACGAATATAAAGAGAAACCTGTTAAATGGTATTTCAATGAATGTGGCGTGTGAAGCAAAAGTAAAAGTAATTGGCATGTTCAACGAACTTGGGGTAGTTAGTGGGGTTATCGTTATCTAAACTAGATAGCTTTGTGAAATGGAGAAGGATCAGTTATACTTCCTCAACGTAATTTAACACACTGTCATATTGCGTGGCGTAAATGTATACACTTGTTGAAATTTTACAACTGAATTACGGATGATTTTTAGCTCTCGAAATTTTACAGCCGCTTGTTTCAAATGCGTGTATTTTAACCGGAAAAACAGTTTTCATGCCAGCACCTTGAATTTGAATATAGGGAAATGATATCTATAGATACAATAATTTTAATATTGCTCGTGAGTTAAGTTAAAAAAAGTGTAAACCAAACTATGCTTCATTAGTCATTATATCACTCGAACTATGCATTACCACCTGCAAATTAGAAATGCACTATATTCACTATGTTACTGTAAGGTATCGCAACAATAAGCGAGCTACTAGATTTCACACTATGTAAACTGCAATATCTATTCAAAATTAGTGAAATACATATAATATTTAACTGCAAAACTTAGCAAACTGTAAAATATATAGTGAGGTAACAGATTCATCTAAATGAGATTTATGAATGAAAAATAAACGAAATAAGCATTTCTAACTAAATATATAGATCCTTTTTGTGCTTATACAGCACCAAGGGCCATATTTGAGTTACCATACCAATTAGAGTGCGATGATGCTGAAACACAAAGACCTCTCAACGAAATTAGCTAAATCGCTTTAATATTAGATCACTACTAATTTCTTATCCACAAATTTTCACAGTATCTTTATTTAAACATTTATTTTGCGTTTTGATGGAGGTAACCCTTAGAAAATTAAAAGGATCCCAAGACGTTTTAGCCGTTACATTCAATTTCATGTTAATTATTAAGTGGTTGACATCTTACAAGTTTTCATTGCGTTAATTGAACAATATATAAATTAGATTACGTTATTTAGGTGTCATACAAGCAGAAAAATAACAAAAATATCTTTTTGATATATTCTATGTTCCACTTCTGAACATACAATTCATACAAATATAAAAACTGTTGAACGTAAAAATTATTGAAATCACTTTAGAACACAATTATTGTCGAACCTCAAACTTTTTACAACCGTATTTTATAAAATATTGAATTAAATTACAGAATTCATAGTGTCCACAGCAAAAAATATTAAAATTAAAAAATATTTAACTCACAACCACAAAATTCATTTATTTCGGCTGTGAATTCTGTAATTTAAGGGAAAAAAACTAAGAAACTTAAAAAAAATTAAAAAACTGAAAAAGACAAATAGGCACTTGCGAGATTCTATCTTTAAATATTATAGAAAGCGACGAATAAGAAAATGTAAAAATTTGCAGCGCGTGTCATTTAAATACAAAAGTTCCGGTTATACCGGAACTTTTGTATTTAAATGCACAATTGTGCCAGATTCTGGCTTTAATAATCTATTAACCATGTTGCAAATTTTAGAAATCTGTCTTTTGTAATAACCGCACCTTCGCACATAGTCGCATATGAATTAGTTACCATTGGGAGGAAAAACTAAGATACCTGAAATAGTAATATGTAATACCTCTTCAAAAACCAAAATGTATGACATTTCAAAATCTAAATGCTGTCTACGAAAAACTAGATCTCAATTAATGTTTTCATCTACCAACCAATGAGGCAATTCTGCTTTATTCTACGCGAGAAAAAAAGATTTCTGAGTTTCTATGGATGTTAAGAATCGGATTAAATATGCACTTACCTTGTATAAGCAATTCTGTGCCCTCCCCCCATGATAATCATCTGTAATGGCATTTGACAGTTTTATAACTTTGGAGGTAAACAGCCATAAACCAATCGACCTAAAATCAAAAAACAAAACTAAATATTTCATAGAACCACAAACTAAATCTTCTAGTTCTTTTTTTCTGATGGTACGTTCTAAAGGGTACTCTTTGGAATATTTTGTAATTTTTTTAATTAATTCTTATTAGGGAGTATAGTGCTTTTACCACAAAATTTTTATCTAAAAATAATATACAACTGCCAGTGTTAATACCCAGGATTATTTTTCTGGTCATTAACTTTTTTATTTACTTGTTGACATTAGTGGGATCGAAAACAAAGAAGAGAAGATCAGAATACTTCCTATATTTAATTAGGGGCAAATGCGTAAAATTTTTTTTAAAGAACAAGTCAAAAGGCACCCACTTGTACTATTGTATTGCTAATATCCATGTTTTGAGTGTACATAAATTCTCCTACTGATGTGTAATGGACCGTATAAGATGTTGTGGTCGGTCGTAATGCGAATAAGGTCCGTTTGTTTAGACTACCCTTCTGAGAAGGGTTGTAACGTTAAAAGAAAAATATGTAATGGTGATAGAAGTTTTTAAGCGTCCCTTAAAAATATATTCTCGTTTGCACACTTGTAATATCTAATGTACTATATTGACATAATAATTTACCATTAATAAATTGCTTTATTGATTTTGTGTTTAATATAATATTCTACAGTCACTTGTGAAAAAGGTAATAATATTGTTTTATCAATATCGTTCGTTAAGCTGAACTGGTTTATTTCCAAATTATGTAAAATTTGTTATTTCTTCCATACTTCCATTAAAGGCTTACAATTTTATGAGAACTTATGAATGAATTTTCAGAAAACATATTTGGGAAGGATCAACAATAAAATGCGTATTCTTAAAAATTGTTAAGGAAGTTTTTGGCGTCAATGCCTTGTTTAATATAAGGCTTTACAAGAAATGCAAATACATGCTTTAAAAAGCCTCAGTGCCATTTATATTCAAGACTTTGTCAACTCGTGTTTCTCTTTCTTGTGAATGAGTCCTCGAGTCTTTTGTTCATATTGTACATGGCGTAAAGGCAACAAAATTTGGTTTACAAGATGTACGGATATTAATATTAGTGTAGGAAGTGGTGGCATCTAAATGTAAACATTCAAGTTTCCTGCTTAGAGAAGCGACTGCGTCATGGTTAAAACAGGTTAACTAATTTCTAAGATACAATAGAAAGATATATACTCTTCTAAAACAGTCAACAAATAAGTAGCCCAAGTGAAAAAAAGCATAGGTTGTCCTTATGTTTTGTTTTTACCAATTACCAATTACATAAATTAGGATGTTTTTCTAATTTTTTTTTTAAATTTGGATCGTAACTTGTTCGTAACGTGTTACTTCCGGTCTAACCGGAAATGACGTCAATATGGTTTTTGAGTTTCTTTTGCATTTTCGACACCATTTTTTAAACAAATGAAAACTTGTCACATATTGCTGAAGTCAGAACTTTATAACGAACAAAAAAATTAAAAAATTTTCAAACTGTTTCATTTAAAATAAGAAAGTTGGCGCCACTTCCGGTGCACAATTACATCAGGTTTTGGTTTCAACGATCTATTTCCCACGATCGAAATTTTAGAAGTCAATCTTTAACAATATAAAGACAATATAATGACCATGAAAAAATTATTAAACGATATTTGGACTCATCACGAAGGAGCTTTATGGTTCAAATTGCTCGATGATCACAGTGCCAAAGACTAAATTTGGTTCCAGCAAATCCATGTCGTTTATACGGCCGATATTACTGTAAGAAACTGGTTTAGCAAGTAGACGCCTTCTGAGATGCCAACTTTTCCCAACGACACTAAAATTGGCTTGTACGTAATATGATACAGTTTTGTTTCACGATTTGGTCTACAACCTGATTCAAGTAAAATAAGAGTACAGAGACAATTTACAATAATTGCAACGGGTTTTGGATAATGAACAAAAGATGCAAGTTACAAAAGAGCAACGGTGTCTATAAATTGGTGGAGGTGCAGGTTTTTATGGATGACACTGACCAATGGCGACCTCTTACCAAATTGCAAAATATAATGTCGCTATTTGAGTAAAACAATATTAAATTTCCATCTTAATCTTAATAACCATTTCATTAAAATTACTACTAAGCGCTAGGCAAAAAAATATATGAACTTAATACAGTTCCTCTAAATTTTAGTTTAAGCTGTAAAAACCTTTATTTAAAAAAAACTAAAAGTAAAAATTACAAACTATTTTGTGATCACTTTAAATTTCATACCTTTTTAATTTAAAAAAATAAATTTTAAGATCATTTTAATATCCCGAAAAATAAGAAATTTTCCTAGATAAACATATACATAAGACACACCACAGAAATTAGCTATATTTAAAACGTATCAGCATTAGAAACTGAAATCACTATATATATATATATCGTTTTATAAACATTTATATTATGTTTATATAGAAGCAATCTGATATTGCCGCGATAAACCACATTAAGTGGTCACTTCAAATATAAAGGATAGAATAACAAGCACATAAAGTGGAAAAGGACTGCTTTTTTCTCCGCTCTTCGAACGAAATCGATTCTGTAATCTCCTTTGAGGGGTTTACCTCATACTTTCTATGTCTCCTATCCCCTTTACTACCCATATTGTATTCCTCCCTACCTTAATGACATTTCAACGTGATCATACAGCTGATGAAGTTTTGCCTTTTATATCCCCAATTACCGAAAAATACTTAGACGCGGTGGTCTAATATATTGTCCGCATTCTAAGTGCAACACGGAAAAAGTCTCTGGAACAGGTTAATTAACTAAAGATTCTGCTTTTTAGCACCATCGTATAGAGGTAACATAAGTAAAAAGTTTTCTCGATCCAGTAAAAGGGAAGTAACAAGTATTCGCGGTTCAGGAAAAATAATGGAATCTACATAAATTTTAAAAATTAGATCCTGTAGGCATGATAATCAGTAATTAATAACAATAATAATAGTCAGTCACTATCGACAAAAAAATTTTCCGAAAACTTTTACGAAAACAAGTTTCTTAAATATTTGATTAAAAATTGCTTGATGTTGGCTGTTTCCTCTACTTTCACATGTAGCAAAACCGACCGACTGCGCCAGCAATTTAATACACTAATCTCTCTAGTGTAAACCCATATGGATCACTGTGTTCATACCTTCCTGGTCTTTACTATATGCTGTAGGACTAACTTTAGTTAAGTTGATACAGAAGAATATTTGAATCTCAGATTTCGTACGTTTATTTATAATTATATAAGTATTAGATATCAGTTCGTGTAGTGAATTTTTCGATTACCATCATGCAGTTTAGTTTTAGTTCTTAACAACTTGTGCAATAAATAAAATATTGAAATTGTGCAACCGTAAGCAACATACTTTTCTTGAAGGCAAAGTGCACACAGCTATTTTGAAGTTGTGTAAAACTCGAACGTTAACAAGTGGACAACTTTTCGTGTTCCGTTTAGTGCAATTTTTGATAGGTCGTATTTCTTTAGACTTCTAAGATATATATTTTCTTGAAGAGCCTTTTTATGTAATACAGAGTTACAACACTAGTTCTTCGCATAAATTTCTGTGTTTCCTCGATAAGAAAATTTAATTTAAGTTTGTTTTATTCTAACAAAGAAACTTAATTATTTGCCAACTTTAGATGGTTAGTTAAATTTTAATTTCATAAGTTAATTATCAATTCCATTTTATGCGAAAAATATAATTGAAAATAGGTGCACTACCTAGAACTTAAAGCCAACTGGGTTAAATTCGTAATTGCTGTTGCATTTTCTACAAACATTCAGAGATACGTTTGTTGGCACAGCTAATTTTGACTTACTAAGTAGTCCTAAGTGCTGACCCATACTTCTAGGGCAGATGGAGAAAAACCGACTCAGGCGTGTAGAGCTCAAATTTAGTAAACATCGATAAGTCAAAACTTTATTGAGAGGTAAATAATTCTTTCACTCAACGGTAATAAATTAGTAGTCCAAGGAACAATTTTGGATAGAAGGTTTGATGATATCCTTATTTTTTCGGTTGCCCAAAAACTTAATTTTTTCTCGTAAAAGTTCGGTAGAATTTTGCAGCAGAAAAAAGTGCTTTAAGAAAGTATTCTTGAATTTTTTATAAGCTCAATAATAGCCGAGACAATTATTATAAAATTAAAAAATTCAAAATTCCGGTTTGTGACAAATAATATTTATTAAGACTTTGATCCCATTTAACCGCTTGTCTATCTCTTACGATTCCCAATATTCCATTTTTTAAGCATCTTTAAGCCATTTCCTTTCGTATAAGGAAATACCATATTTTGGATTCTCTTGCGAGAGACTCACCTCCTGTCTTAATCACGTCATAATTCACCTTCTACATTATTATACTGACGTAAAATGCTACTTCCGGTTTAACCGGAAGTGACCTTAACTTTCTTATTTTAAATAGAACACCCTGTATATTTTCACATTTTCTTGTTAATCATGATATTCTGGTTTCAGCAATATGCCACAAGTTGCAATTTGTTTAAGAATCGCGTCAGAAATGTGAAAAAACCGAAAAACACAAGCCTCTCAAATTCAGCGCCTACTTTATATGTGATTTAAAAATAAAATCCCGCAGGGGTCCACTTGTGTTTTCAAATTTTTCACATTTTCGACGCCATTTTATAAACAAATGTCGACTTGTGACACATCACTGAAAACATAATTCCATGACGAATAGGAAATGAAACAATATATGGAGTGTTTTATTTAAATGTCGCCTTTGGTTAGATCACGTTCCAAATTTCAGAAGTTTATCTCTCATTATAACCAAATTATTCCGTAGCCAATACTTTCGTGAGCGGGTATATAAATTAAAATATACATAGCTATGATTCCTGAAGCTATTTAGGACACGCCCTCACGTACAAATTTTTACAAAAAATACCAATTAACATTATTTCAGAGATTTTTGCAACAATTCCTGATACATAAAATTTCGTATTTATTTTATTTCCTGGAAAAGAATTATGTCTTATCATTGTTGGAGTCTGGGACCGGCTATCTTGTAATAATAATAAAACAAGTCAGTAACAATTGAATATTAAATATGCTACATGATGTGGCTTAAACAAAATACACGTTGAACAAAAACTATCCTTTGATATTTTAAAATAAAGTAGAATTTCCTTATATTTGTGTTATTCTTTTACTTTGGAATCCTCGCATTGTATGGAATAAATCCAAGTTAATTTGTTTGAGATCAAGGCAAATAGTAATGCTTTGATGGTTTCTGACTGGTAATAAAAAGCCGATTGCCTATGCGAATATTCTATTTGATTTAGAAATATGTTCTTCCTAATATCACCTTTTATTTTAAGATTTTCGCTTTGTGTTGCAAATATATCAAATTGAATTCACCGAATCACAAGATATTAATAAATAAACTAAGATACGCATGTATGTCGTTAAAAATGTGTCATAAATTTTCTGAAATTGTCGTTATCGACGTAGAGCTTTCTGCAAAACCTGTGAAAATATTTATAAAAACTTTCAGTATGGAAAACGAAATTGCCAAAAGTAGGGGGCAAACGAAACTATTTTCAAAACATTGTTAATTGATAACACTTGAAACGGATTTCCCCTTGGTATATTTTTACTAAGATAATAAATTGTGCACCTCATTGTAACTTGGTGGAAAGTTTCCATCTCCAATTAGAAAACCAATCAATTTTCTAATAATAACTGCATTCATTTCCTATGAATCATATTCCATAAACAATACTGTTATAAAAAGGAAACCTGCGTTGAACCTGTTACCAAGACATTCGTGATAAGAGCAGCGTTAATTATTTCGCATTTATACCCAATTATAGTTAGAAAGTAATCAAATGCACGCTACTAAAAATGCAAAACTTTGAGTGTTGATTGTCCTACCAATTAATTAAATTATTAACTGTTTAAAAATGCGACATTTTTATTTACAGCTATGACAGACGACCCAAGATTTGCAGAACCAATTCCAAACGTAACAGTGGCTTTAGGAAGAGACGCAAGTCTACCCTGCGTAGTTGAGAATCTAGGAACGTATAAGGTAAGTCAACATAATTTTCAGATTTTTAATTTCCTCTGTACATGACATGTTAACTTACTCCATGGCAATCTTATTTTTAACAAAAGCAAAACTTTTTATGAAGAATAAGTTTTCTGCGTAAAATGAGAAATAAAAAAGTTTACCTTCTTATATCCACTATAACTGTGGACATACTGTACAATTGACTGGGACCAGTAATATTTAAATACTCTATTAATTATTATCAACCGCATTGGCTAATGAAAATAAATGACTCAAAATCGACGTATGTCGTGTAACATAAATATGTTTTACTCTGATAGAGACAGATACGTATCAAATAGCTTATTAACGCCTATGATAACAGAGCATGCACCATTAAATTAAATGTTTTTATATTCGACAACAATATAGAATATCGATATTTGTGAGCGACATAAATCTACATTTATTTTCGTCTTATTTGTGCTCTGCCCAACAATGGTAGTTCCCTAAAATTAAAAATGGTATCATTACGTAATGAGCTATACAGGGTGTCCACTTTTTCAGTGGGATTGTAAGGGCCAGTACTAAACCGTAAGAGATAGAAAGTCGGTTAAATTAGAGAAAAGTTGTGCATTTTAAAGCTTTTTAAGGTGCCATTTTCAGACTTGAAAACTGTTCAGTAGTTTCAGAGATATCCTGAAAATAGTGCGAATCGCCATTTTTAATGATAATTTTCAAAGTTGTATTTTTATTATTTCAACTGTGGGCGCCGCGACGCCCAATTTTTGTTTTTCTTTTTAAAACTATTTTGCACTTATTTTATTATTGAATAACGTAACCAAGACAAATTTTATGCAAGACAAATTGACAGTTCTACAAGCGATGACACTTTTAGAACAGTTAATTGTTTATCATGGCCTACTTTGCTGTACCTACGAATTTAAACGCTCAAAAGTAATAATAACACTAGTGCAGATCCATTTTTTGGCAATAATTAAAAATGGCGAATTGCACTATTTTCAGGATATTCCTAGAACTACTAAACATTTTTGAAGTTTGAACAAGGCACCTTAACAAGCTTTAAAATGCACAACTTTTCTCTTTTTCTTGATCCTACGGCTCCTTGTATTATTTTTACTCAAATATTAGTATTTATTACAATTTTAAATATTTTGTAAAAATGTATCGAACAGGTAAATGAATTAATAGAAGTTCATAATTAAATTGTTAATCTGTTCTGGTTAGATTAAATGAGTATGAAACATTTGCAATTTATCGTTTAGATACAACTGTCGGTACCAGGATAAGAAAATGGATAAAACGTCGCCTTGTCTACATTTCGTTTATTGTAATCAACTAAGCTGCGAATTACATGAAGAAGTAACTATAATAGTGGTTTATTCTGCGATATATGTTACGAAGGGAAGGGACAACTAAAATAAAATTTCAAAATTGAATTATAACTCGGAATTTTGAAATTTCGACTGGGAATTTTGAAATAAAATTTCGAATTATAACTCGGAATTTTAAAATTTTGACTTATAACTGGGAAATTTGAAATAAAATTTCGAGTTATAACTCGAAATTTTGAAATTTCGACTTATAACTCGGAATTTTGTAATAAAATTTCGAATTATAACTCGGAACTTTAGAATTTTATTTTAGGTGTCCCTTCCAGAGCTTCGTAATATGTGCGTTTATTGAGGGTTGTTTGAAAAATGTGAGATAAGAAAAAATGAAATGGTGGCGCTAACAATAAGTGTCATGCAGTAATAAAGAAAGTATTAGAGAGCAATATCTCAAAGTAATTGCTGAATTAAAGTGTCCTATTAAAATAACTTATGTATGTGCAAGGAAATTACAAAATCCCGTTAAATATAAGTAGTATATCTCTCCATTAACAAGGTGCTTCGGGCTCTAATTTAGGCATGCAATGTAAATATCTAAGATAAGTTACATTATTTCCTACCCCATCTAATCTACGCTAAGACGAAGACTGGGCCCATTTGAGCTCCGGATTTACCGCGTTAATCGTTTCTAGATTGCTGTCACGATCTCACTGAATTTGTTATCATACATACAATAACTTGGGAATATTCTGATTTCAAAATCTAACTTACTTTGCAACTCATAACTATGCCATTATCAAAAAGATAATGAACACTTAATTATAACGTCACGCTTGTCTAGAAACCGACTCACAAACACTTCTTTTCTTTCTTATCCCAATCCTGAATTCCATTAAAACAAATTATTAAAAAGTCTGCATTGTGTACCGCCACATCTTTTAATACCATTGCTCAATCTTATATCTTATGTTTTTCTGCATAAAGATTACTTCAAGGACCCCAAGATAGCTTCTCAACACCGACCTCATCCCAAACAGCTGAATTTAAATTATCAACTACGCCGGTTCACATAAAAACTCGTTATTTTAAAGAAATGTACGCAAAATATGTTTCAGTAGAACGGACGAGTAATTGGCCCCCACGCAGTTTTCTTTTTATAAAAAAAAGTAGAGCGTAGTTTTCGCCAGATTTTCCACCTATAAAAAAGGTATCCCCTTTTGATGCTCCTAGTGTTATCCTCAAAGATTCAGGGTCAATCTCAATTTTGGTCCAGTCGCGGTTTATCATCTTGGAGTTTTCTTGTGATGGGGAACCCTCTGCCGCAATGCCAAAACATCCCCAAATCTGAGATGGATATTACACAGTTATAACTCTACAAATTAGCCGCTTTAAATTCACGACAATATGTAACCTACAAAAAGTGGTATACGGAGCTACCCTGGGCTGTTAATATTCATAATGTCCAATCTCTATGCTCGTTAGTACGTTCGTGTTAGTTAAATCAATGGCTCTAATACGCTTACCGTTTCTAAACGTCAGCACAATCATCGTATAAATTAATATGGAGAAGTAAATACCATGCTGCGTTTTAATTGGAAAAAAATATTGCAAGAGCACTCAACAATAATCAATTTTTGATGAATGAGTAGTAAAAAGTATGGCTCATAAAAAATAAAACTGGTAAGCATCTCACAGAGTCCATATACAGGGTGGCCTCGAAAGTATTACCTAAAAAATAATAAGTCGCTAAAGCCAAAATATGACATAATTGTTTACGAAATTCCGGTATAAACAGAAGTGACACCAACTTCCTTATTATCAATAGAACGCCATATATATTTTTCATTTTCTTATTCGTCATGAAATTCTGATTTCAGTGATATGTCACAAGTTGGCATTTGGTTTAAAATGACGTTGAAAACGTGAAAAAACTAAAAAAAAGTAGGCCACTGTGGAATTTTGTTTTTGCATCTTACAGAAAGTAGGCGTTGGATTGGAAGCATATTTCTTGTCGCTCCATGTGCACAAAGTTGTTCTTAATTAAGCTAGCATATTTTTCATGCATTTGATATGAATTATACTAAAAAATAACGCAATATGAAATTTGTTGAAAGCACAGCTCCATAGAAAAAAAGTTCCCTGCAAAACATGAAAACACGATATTCCCATGTATTTTGAGCAGTAGAATACGAAGATGGAATCAGAATTGTTCTAGCAAATCACATTTTTCTTCTAACCTCAAAAAATGGCCCAAAATCATCAAAGATCTCAACTATCTGGTTTCATAAGATTCAAAAATAAAATCCTGCAGGGGCCTACTCTGTGCTTTTCAGTTTTTCACATTTTCGCCGCCAGTTTTAAGCAAATGTCACCCTGTGATATATTTTTGATATCAAAATTTCATAATGAATAAGAAAATATAAAAAAATACAGAGCGTTCTGTTTAAAATAAGAAAGTTGACGTCATTGCCGGTTAGACCGGAAGTAGTAGGTATTATACGCTCAATTATATAAAATTCTGGCTTTGGTGACCTGTTATTTACTTTCCAAATTCCAAATTCGAAAGCAATACATTCGTGGCCACCCGGTATTTTAGAATAAATTATCTCTTATTAAAACAAAGTCTCATTTTTGCGAACACCGTGTATGTAGCATTTTGAATTCTTGATAAAAGCCGAATCGATTGCATCATATTAAAATGTCATTTGTTTCCTAGTAATAAAAATTTTACTTTGAATGGTGGATAGGCGTACTTAAATAGTTATTTTTATATCGATGTAATTGTTACGTTTTATTTTATATTCGCAAGTCACGAAAACATACTAAATTTCACCCATAAAAGTCTTCTGCCGTGTCAAATAAAACATTTTATAACTTATCTCTAATACATATTCTATATAAGTACGTGGGGGAAATTTGGAATTCTCTCTATAATGATATTTAAAAGAAATTTAAAAAACTTTCGGTCATTTCATTATTGGCCACAGAGGACCTCTTAAATTTAAAATAATTTATTGAAAGAATTACTTCCTGCTGTATGTTCTAAGTTTAAAACTTCGAATGCAATGCTGTGTACTAAAAGTCGACCAAATTATTAGTAACAATAAATAATACGAACTGGTGAAAATCACACATGTATATTTGAAGTTACATGACAATACTATTTTTTTTAGTGTATCTATTATTGGTACAGTTGGTGATCTCACTTTGAACTAATTTTAGCTAATTTAAATTCAAATATTTTTGGATAATTTGATTCAAAATGGGTCAAATATCCAATATTAAAAATTATAGTTAAAAAAAACTAAAAAACACGCTTTAAAGGGAAACCGAACTAAAAAGTAAAAAATAAGAATAAAGTGATTGACAAAAAATAATTTTTTCTACTACCGATCTTAAAGTACTAATTTTAGTAATTTTAAGTGTGGTTTTTACCCTCATAGGGGTAAGAGCAATAATTTTTCTTATTAAAATACAAGTTTTATGTCCTAAAATATAAGAATTTGCAAAGAAAAAGTTCTACTTGCTCAAAACAAACAAAATATGTTTTTCCATTGTACCTATATTATATCGGCCATATTAGTGGTGCTATCGCGAATTCTAATATTCTGATTTGAGACTCGTAATCAGTGACCTCAAACACATATATATGATTTTTTTTAATAATTAACTCCTAATATTTGGGTCAGTATTAAATTTTGAATTTCAGGGATGGTTTTCACCCTCTTAGGGATAAAAGCACATTTATTCCTTTTTAGTATTTGAATGCCTTAAAGTTTAAGAATCCACAAAATGAAAAAAACTAACAGTGATAATTCGGATTGGCCGCAGAAATTTAACAATACCATTAGCACGCCGTGCCATATTCGAACTGTAAGAAAATACAGTTTTGAAGAGGTTAGTATTAAACTAGCAGCGCAATTACTTGTGTTTCAGTACTAAACGAAATATTGAAAAACTTAATAGTATTATCACTCTAAAGGAAAATTAACGCTAGCGATTTTCCGTCACATGCTACAAAGACATTCAAAATTAATTCAGCCGGCTAAAGTACACGAAGCTGTCAAATATTATTGAATTACACTTTTGTGTATAGCAAAGATCTATACTCAGCAGAGTATAAGATGTCACATATCTACTGAAATTCAATTATTCTCGATAATATCCCGTTCTTGCCGGGTTAATAGTAATTTACAGGAGAAGCACATTTCCGTTTTGTTAATGAAAGCTTCAGCATTAAGTACCTTCATTGTTGCTTGTACTTGATGTGCAAAGAGTTTTACTAATTTTATTCATTCACACGAGTATATAGCATCTAGAATTGCCCATTATTTGATCATTGATACAGAGCGTCCAAATTAGGGTTTGCAAAATCTCAAGATGTGTTTCATTCGTGTCCTCTCCCTGTAGCATCTTTTTGTCGCGGCGGGTGACAATAATGCACGTATAAGATCAATTAATGTGGGTAGGTATAAAGACTAAATATATAAGAAAATATAGTATTATTTCAGAAACTGTTTAAGTAAAAATACCTCTACATCATCCCCCGATGATGGAAACTTGGCTGTAGAGATGTGGAATTGCTATTCTTAAGAAACTTAATTAGTATCATAGACCCCAAAATTATTATAGGTTTGTTCCAGCAGTAATCACAAACTATAGTAAGAATTAATATAATTGGTTAAAAACAGTTGTGGATTGATCATCTGATCAATTTAGACAGAGCTGGTTGGCTCTGACTAGTTTGTGATTTCTGCTGGAACAAACCTTATACTATTTAACCCTATGAACCCTCATTCTTTTATTACTATGCGTTCCTGAAATATTTTTCTGGCAAAAATACTCTGAACCTATGTTGAATTTTCTCCTATCAGAAAGTTTTTAAAACGAAGAAATTTATGTTACTAGGTCCTTCAAAGTATCTTTTATAAATATCGCAAATAAAAGCGGGTCAGGTGTGGGCCCCTGAGGCATACCGAATCTTTTCGAGCAGACTGCGATACTACTAAGCAAATTAATGTCGGTTTGCATTGAAAGAGCGCTTGGGAGATTAACTGTGGAGATCAATTTGGTATTTTGGAACGAACTGAACAAATCAAATCTGGAGGACTGGAGGTCTCGTATCATCTATTCTGCGTTGTAACACTTGTAATTGATAAAACATCCTTCTATTTCTGTTTGGTTAGTAATATTTTAGACATGTCGCAATCTACTAGATACTGAAGGGAAGGGGTTTTATTGACACATAACTAGCAGGATGCATTTATAATTGAATGTAAAGGTTGAAAACCTAATCCTTCATTAACATAGGGCAGAGCAGCATTAGGTGCTATACTTAACTAAAAGTTTGTTATTATTTAGGAGTAATCTAATTTCAGTTGTGGTCGGTATATATATATATAGGACGATTTTGAAACAAAGATCAGGAGTTATTGACGAATTTTAATGTTGGAAAAGCCGTGGATAGTTTAAATCAATCATGATTTGTTTAATTAAAGTTTCATCAGTTCAGCGAAAATGCGGAATCTCTTTCTTGAAGTAAGAAATGCGAACATATTTTAAAATGACTTACTGTAAATGATAAATAATGACGTGTTTAAATCGTTATTTTGTTGGCTTATTTAAATTCCTATTCTAATGCGTGGAATAAATATGGCGTGAAATTTCAGCAATTTGAAAACACCAACATCTGCGGCTGTAAACCTACCACTTTTGCGCATGCCGGTAAGATTTACTGCATTGTCTTTTATTGCAATTGCTGTTGAATATTTATAATAAACTTGTCTTAGATACAAATGTAAATAAGTATATGGAGAACGAAATGAAACGTAGTTTTTGGTCGTGTTGGAGAAATGCATAATACTTTAGTATATATTTTCTAGGACATAAAGTTTTCCTCCTTTTGTAACCATGTTCATATTATATTCATATGCTTTCTTTATAACACTTCATTACTCAACGGGAAGAAACACCATTTTAATGCCGTTTGCGCACATGGACTAGGAAGAAATATACTTTCTGCAGGCTACCAACGTATGTATAAAATACTTATATTATATATATAGTAATCTCAAGTTTTTACACGCTTACCTAGCTGAAAAGAGTTTAGCGTGAAAAATATATCAGCACTGGTGTTAACACATAAGGGCATCACTGATGTAGAAGGGATAGGCTACAATTCATGAACGAGACAGTTTCATGGCCATTATGAAACAAAAAATTACATTATGGACACCATCTGCCATTTTATACCTTCTCTGTTATCTCTTAAATAAGGTAAGCGTGGAACTGAAAGAGTAAATAAACGATACACTCCAAAATAAACTAGAACCCTGGATAAAATTACTATTTTGCGTTTTGTGATAGTCTTAGAACACGAATATACAGCGCGATGTCGCTATTTAAAAATTTTTACAGATGAAAACAGCGGATTTTGAGAGTCCAGAATCGGTTTTATAATGACGCAGTTTTGTCAATATTATTCGAGAGACAAAAAATGTTAACAGAATTTCTGTGATGTGTTTTTTAAATGACAACTGCGATCTTTTTTAACTATTTTTTTAACTAAGTGGTGGGTGTTCTAGGTTTAGATCAAGAAAGTTGGTGACACCTCCGGTTAGATCCAAAGTCGATTTTATGCATAATTACGTCAAATTTTGGCTTCAGTGACCTCCACGACCCAAATTTTACAAGTCTATCTTTCATAATAACCGAATAATTTCGTAGACAATACGTGGCCACCCAGTATATACAGTGAAGTTGAATAGTAAGGAACAAATTCATTAACTTCAAAACACCTTAGTTTTGGAAAAATTGTTCGGACAGGTCGATTTTGATTTAATATTAGGCCTATTTTAAAAATATTTTTTATTCTAAAAGGTGTCCCAAAAAAGCTGTGATCACCTTTGATTTTTCAAATGGCTAATATAAAATCAAAATCTACCTGGTCGAACCAATTTTCCATAACTTAGGCGTTTTGAAGATATTGAATTTGTTCCTCACTGTATATTGAGCTGAGTTAGCTCTAATTAGCATATGAAAATATTTTCAATTAATTTATAGAAACAATAATCATTGACAAATATAAATTATATTTTAACTGCTGATATTATCATATTATACATATACTCGTATAATGAATATTTTTGCAGTATAGATAACGTTTATAATAATAACGATCATTTTAAAACTTAAACTGAACAAACAATTAATTTTGTTATAATAAATTTATATTTGTTAAGCGGTTTGGATATTAATATTAAGGTCATAATAATTTATATTATTATTTTACTAAATTTACATTATTTTACAACAAATTATAGCAAACGCAGTTGCCAAATAGGACACTAATATTATGGCAAATTTATGTTACTTTTATATTTATGGAGCTGTCATGAAATGCTTTACGTGATTACTAGTATCCGCTTCTACAGTCGCCAATAATGTATATTATTATAACTGTATTTTCTCCAATTTATTTTTTTTTTTTTCATTTATTATTAGCGGGTGTAACAAAAACTTTTAATTAAACAGGGACATTTCAACGTTTTTATGGTAATTGTGAAAGTCTATTGAAACGTTCAATATAGAAAAATCAACACAAAAGTTTGAGACTTTTTTTTCCTTAAGCACATTTTTTTTAGAAAGCTCATCGCGACTTATTGGCGAACTTTTATCCAAAAACAAATTTAGAAACGGGCCAGAAGATTGTTCTACCAGTGGGTTTACTTAAATTGTTGACTTCTTAAAAAAATAAATAAATTCACATTTTTCAAATTTTTTTTTTTTTTAATATTATGATATGGGCCACCCGGATATTCAGAAAGCTCTATTTAGTAGGGGTTAAACGGTACCAAAAGTTCCGTAATGTGTAATCGTTACCGGCAGGAATGACAATTTTTCTTAAGAAATTTATGATTTATATCTAACTTCAATTAAATTTTGATCAACCCTGTATATGTATTTATGTTAATATTTTATGATATAAATCATAAATTTCTTAAGAAAAATTGTCATTCCTGCCAGTAACGATTATTATGATTAATTGTATTTTAATCGATTGTGTTTATGTTAATTAAGTAAATAGTTTTTAGAAAAATCTGTAATGTAGTAAAATAAAATTATGTGCATCTAATTAGTTTAAGCTTTGGTATTTAATCAGTTAGAATTTAGAGGGACAAAACATGGCAACTGCGATAATTTTTAGCTGTTTCCATTTTTTCGTCACAATTCAAAATTTGACGATATCTCTACAATTGAACAACCAAATTTCATTTGGCATGAAACTCTCACCACAATGATTTCCGCTTTCTATAATAATTATATATGAACGAATATTACCGAACGAACTTTTATCTTGGTCTGGTGACATCTTCATTGGCTCCTAATATGGCAATAAAGTCCCGTTCCATTTAGCAGTTTTATATACTCCAAAGGAAAACTGAAATTTATTAAGTAACCGTAAAGACAATATTATTTGTTATTTTGATAGAAAGAACAATAAAACTTGAATGGTTGCAGCCCCTTGGCCAAACCGAGATAGAATTTTACTTGCGACTCAATTCTCTAAGGACATGGTGATTGCTGCGTGGTTGTTTTCTTTTGTAAATATATACAATAATCTCATATAACTGGGTACTTTAAAAAGCCATCTTACTGACGAACCGAGCTTTACATTCAAGTAATATGATAAATGTCTTTTGAAAATAAATGTATTACTCGAATGAACGTCCTCATGTTAATAGCTTTAAAAAGCATTACGTCGTATTGTTTTTTTGATCTTGTGATCACCAATAAAAGCAATATACGAAACTCTCGAGAATATAATTCAATGCTAAATAGGCTTCTTTATTCATTTTTAAAGAAACACTATTTGTTATTGAAATAAAAAAATCCTGTAGTAATTCAGCAGCCAAACAGATGTTTTTGCGAAAAAGAAAATGCATGCCTGCAAAAGTGCTGTTTTGCCCATGTAGTTCAATTGGTTACTCTAGTGATTTAGCACTTATTCCTACACTTAAAGAGTATGACCAGAACAAAAACCAAGATTAACAACATAGTGCAAATGAGGATAAACAAAAGACATTGATGATTTCATAAAAGTAAAAAAAGATAAAAAATCAGCAACTTTCCAGAAACCTGAGGAAGGACCCCATAATATGAAATGAACGATATTAGTAATTACTAATAGTCACCTTGCATTAGAATAAAATATTTTAGTTTGTACGTACCAAAATTGCAATATTTTAATACATATTGAACCAAAGTCCTCGGTCTAATTGAAAGCGTCTCATTGGTAGTCAATATTACTATCCCGTAATCCGTTAATTAAAATTTTTGTACACGTTTGTTCCATTAACTATTCACATTTAAATGTACAAAGTTCATGATTTTATCTCTGTTCCAATTTAATAATACGTATGCATCAAAGAAACCTGTTTTGGTTTAAAGCGAGATTGATGGAAAAGTAGTTTATCGAAAACTATAAAATACTGTGAACTGAAAGGGACACTTACTCAAGTAGAAAGTCAAGTAACTAGAGCGAGCGGGCTTTAAATTCTTCCATTTCATGTTGAAGTTCTATCGAATTGCAACAACTCTTATTTTCTATGCATAGCGTGGCTGCTGTTGCAAAATATAAAAACAAGAAATATTTGAAAAAACTATGCCGGATACATATCAGCGTGTAATCATTACACTGCAGGAAAACATGGGTGTTAGTGTTAGGTGACAAGAGCACAGCAATATTTTAACACATAAAGTTTCTATACAGCAGCTTCGGCTACTTTTTTATTAGATTATAGATTTCTCTAATAACTATTTATTTAATTAACAAACAGTTTCTTTGGTAATAGATTTTGAAAAAAAATCTAATTATTCATAACAGCAAATTAAACTTGACAGAGAGTAATAATTAATATTAGTAAAAAATGAACCGACCGTCTTCGTCACGTATGAGTGGATTCTGTTATTACCGATGCAACTTTTGCCGAGCAATATCCATCAGATTCCGATGATGGATTAGGGTACAATGAATACTATGTTAAAACCATGTGGAACTTTACTGTAATATATATACAGCAACGAGAAGCTCTTTTCATTGATGTCGAGGTAAAGCATGTGATGCAGAAATACGAGGCAGAGAATTGCAAAACGTAAAATAAAAATCGGTTTTGAAGATTTGACTTACCTCACCACAGCTATGAATATTGCCGCATACGACTTGATTTGCGTGGTGGAGAAAATGCTAAACGCCTTCTAGCTATCTTTTCAAGAAGTCAACAATTCAAGTAAACCTACTGGTAGAACAATCTTCTGTCCCATTTCTAGAAATTGTTTTTGGATAAAAGTCCACCAATAAGTCGCGGTGAGCTTTCTAACACAACTAAGAAAGAAGCAGAATTGATTCGCAAAGATTCAGAAAAAAACATATTCAATTGAAAAAAGTCTCAAGCTAATTTTCTGTAGGTTTTAACTACTGTTTTGGTAACAGGCATAGAAAAAGCAAAAATGCCCGTGTTTAATTAAATGAATTTTTTACACTCTACTTACAATAAATGTTGGAGAAAAATACAATTAGTTTAACTTGTTTTAAAATATTATTGGCGGCCGTCGAAACGGATACTAGTAATCATATAAAACATTTTATGACAGCTCCATAAATATAAAAGTAACATAAATTTGCCATAATATTAGTTTCCTATTTGGCAACTGCGTTTGGTATGATTTGTTGTAGATTAATGCAAATTTAGTAAAATTGTAATATAAATTATTTTGACCTTAATATATGAATATCCAAACCGCTTAAAATATATATAAATTTATGATAACAAAATTCATTGTTTGTTCAATTTAAGTTTTGATCGTTATTATTAAAACCGTTATCTATACTGCAAAAATAATCATTATACATAATATCACCAGTTGATATATAATTTACATGTTTGTCAATGATTATTATTTCTATAAACTAATTGAAAATATTTTCATTCGCTAATTGGGGCTAAACTCAATATATTATACAGGGTGTCCATCTAGTCCAATATCTTGATTCGAAATGTCTTTTATACAGGGTGTCCCATTTCTTCCGGGCAGGTAGTAACTTTGCTATAAGTTAATAGCCCTTACGGAATTTTATTTTTGAATCTTATAGAAACTAGACGTTGGTTTTGGCACATGGGCGTGTTTTGTCCCTCCATGTGTGCAAAGTTCTTCTTAATTAAAGAAGCGCATTTTTCGTGCAGATTGCAGATTTTTAAAAAAATCATATAAAACGACTAAATTTTGTTAACGAATTTTAAATGGGAACATACTTGTTTGCACCATAAGAAAGGGCATACTTTTAGCTTTCACACAATATGAATTACGTCTAGATTTATTAAACATGTTTAACAAAATCCATTGAAAATAATAAATAACAATTGTTACTGCAATCATTATCGTTTGTTGTAAATACTAATAAAATAATTGTTGACGCTTCAGTCACTTTGCATATTTCAGAAGATACGTCATCATCATTACTACTTTTTATATTCATTAACCCTAGAGCCTTATGAGCGTAGACTAGAACACAGCCCGTTAAAGTAAATACAAGCGGGGTGGTTATTTTGTTTATGTAATTTCAAACGACTAACAGATCTGTGGCTTGTATTATTTTCTAAACAATTTGCAGTGAATCTAAAACGTATCGCGAATTTTGCCGCTTGGGAATACAGTGTGTGTTCACTAACTCTGCAAATGCTAATAACTCCATTGCCGTATCGATTTTAACATATTATTATATAACCTTCCACCAAGCAAGTTAAAATAATTAATAAATTAAACAGTTACAATAATGAAAAAGTTTATCCATTGTATTCCGCAATATTTGAAAAGCGTGGGGTTGGAAAAAATCCTGACACAGAGCCGACATTTGAAGTCCCTCTAGAGGGAGTGAAAACGTAGGGCCATATTTAGACATGTGAAATAAAACATTTGAGTCTAACAGAGATGTTGCAAAGGATCCATAATCATAAATACTTAGAAGTTTAATCATGTCGGTTGGTACAAGGTGTGCGAAATATTAAATTAATTCAATACTTATGGATGTCCCTCATCTTAACGAATTGAAGCGACATATTCTGCAGCTAGTAAATACCATTAGCTGCAATAATAATTGCATTCTAAAGGCTATCGTGGAGCTGATGATTTGTGGCAGAGTTTTCGGGTTCCCTTTTGGTTTCCTTTTCCGTATCATTTAAAAATATCTCCACAATGGAATGAGATATCGACAACCCTATTACATTCGTGGTCTTTTCTTCTACTTCCATGAATATTTTAAGAATTTTGGAAAATATTTTTTCTCGTTACGAATTTTTATGTGCGACAAGGTAACGAAATTTAATAGTCCGTCGCATTTAAGAGACTCCCCAACAAAGCGAGATGGCTAACTGCGGTTTACGCGATTCGATTCTGCATGTTTTTCTCTATCTTCGTGAATTTTTTGAGAATTTCGGAAGACATTTTTTACATGTTACGAATTTTTATGTGCGACGATGTAACGAAATTTAATAGAGCGTCGCATTTCAGAGGCTCTATCTTCCCAAAAAAACGAGATAGCTAACTGCTGTTTACACGATTCGATTCTGCATGTTTTCCTCTATCCTCTTGAATTTTTTGAGAATATTGGAAGATAGTTTTTTCCCGTTACGAATTTTTATGTGCGACGATGTAAGGAAATTTAATAGTACGTCGCATTTAAGAGGCTCTACCTTCCCAAGAGAACGAGATATCGAACTGCAGCTTACGTCACTCGATTTTGCATATTTTTCTCTATCTTCTTGAATTTTTTGAGAATTTTGGAAGATAGTTTTTTCTCGTTACGAATTTTTATGTGCGACGATGTAACGAAATTTAATAGTCCGTCATATTTAAGAGGTTCTATCTTCCAAACAGAACGAGATATCGAACTGCAGCTTACGTCACTCGATTCTGCATATTTTTCTCTATATCCATGATTTTTTTGAGAATTTTGGAAGATAGCTTTTTCCCGTTACGAATTTTTATGTGCGACGATATACCGAAATTTAATAATCCGTCGCATTTAAGAGGCCCTATCTTCCCAACAAAGTTAGATATCTACCTGTGGTTTACGCGACTCGATTTTGCATGTTTTTCTCTATCTTCGTGAATTTTTTGAGAATTTCGGAAGATATTTTTTACACGTTACGAATTTTTATGTGCGACGATGTAACGAAATTTAATAATCGGTCGCATTTAAGAGGCTCTATCTTCCCAAAGAAACGAGATAGCTAACTGCTGTTTACGCGATTCGATTCTGCATGTTTTCCTCTATCCTCTTGAATTTTTTGAGAATTTTGGAAGATACTTTTTTCCCGTTCAGAATTTTTATGTGCGACGATATAACGAAATTTAATAATCGGTCGCATTTAAGAGGCTCTATCTTCCCAAAGAAACGAGATAGCTAACTGCTGTTTACGCGATTCGATTCTGCATGTTTTCCTCTATCCTCTTGAATTTTTTGAGAATTTTGGAAGATACTTTTTTCCCGTTTAGAATTTTTATGTGCGACGATGTAACGAAATTTAATAGTACGTCGCATTTAAGAGGCTCTACCTTCCCAACAGAACGAGATATCGAAATGCAGCTTACGTCACTCGATTCTGCATATTTTTCTCTATATCCATGAATTTTTTGAGAATTTTGGAAGATAGTTTTTTCCCGTTACGAATTTTTATGTGCGACGATATACCGAAATTTAATAGTCCGTCATATTTAAGAGGTTCTATCTTCCAAACAGAACGAGATATCGAACTGCAGCTTACGTCACTCGATTTTGCATATTTTTCTCTATTTCCATGAATTTTTTGAGAATTTTGGAAGATAGTTTTTTCCCGTTACGAATTTTTATGTGCGACGATATACCGAAATTTAATAGTCCGTCATATTTAAGAGGTTCTATCTTCCCAACAGAACGAGATATCGAACTGCAGCTTACGTCACTCGATTTTGCATATTTTTCTCTATTTCCATGAATTTTTTAAGAATTTTGGAAGATAGCTTTTTCCCGTTACGAATTTTTATGTGCGACGATATACCGAAATTTAATAGTCCGTCATATTTAAGCGGTTCTATCTTCCCAACAGAACGAAATATCGAACTGCAGCCTATGTCACTCGATTTTACATATTTTTCTCTATTTCCATGAATTTTCTGAAAATTTTGGAAGATAGTTTTTTCCCGTTACGAATTTTTATGTGCGACGATGTACCGAAATTTAATAGTCCGTCGCATTTAAGAGGCTCTATCTTCCCAACGAAATGAGATAGCTAACTGTGGTTTACGCCATTCGATTCTGCATGTTTTCCTCTATCTTCATGAATTTTTTGAAAATTTCGAAAGATAGTTTTTTTCCCGTTACGAATTTTTATGTGCGACGATGTACCGGAATTTAATAATCCGTTGCATTTAAGAAGCTCTATCTTCCCAACAAAACGGGATATCGAACTGCAGTTTGCGCCACTCAGTTCGTCATACTTTCTCATATCTCTTTGAATCTTTTGAAAATTATCTCGAATACTTTGAATTCTTGACACACGACAAGATGAACGAATCGACAAGATAGTAAGTCCAAACGACAAGATAATCGCAATAAGATAAATATATTTATATGAATACAGATTTTAGGCCTGAAAACTCCACAAAACTGAAGTCTCTTAAAATGTATCTAAAATACATTCGCGGTTTAAAGGTCCATTTTGAACGTGCTGTCGGTATTTCCAATTAATATTGGGTAAATATTGAAATTTATTCAACACATTTTAGTAAAACAAAATTATTTCTTATCTAACTTCCCGCATAATAGCAGGTCTATGTAATATAAAGTGTGTATTAAATATTTGCATTGAGTTGGAAAGGCCATCCTGTAATTTGAAGGGGATTCACAGATCGCAGACTGTAAATTAAAGTCGAACACCGCTCCAAGTGCCGCAACCAACTAGAAAGCGAGAAACGGTAACAGAGAAGGAGGAGCGCCCTGCCATACGTTATTTTCTGCGATTATTGTGGTTTTTACAGTGATAAAAGATACTGCTCCGAATTTAGGCAGCATCCAAATGCAGTGCCTGCTTCTTTACCCATTTATTATTTATCATTGATGTTTTAAGCTATGGACAAGCTTGATATATCTTAGAGAAACGATGCTATTTATTTTAGTAAATATACGGAGTAAAAAAGGGAACATTAACAGTCGGCTTTATTTTCCCCGGGCTAGTAGTTCCACACCCTCTGTAATTTATTTGCGGAATAGCAATCTTGATAATACGTCGTCGCGTATATTAAGGGGGATTGTTTTGGGAAAATATGCATTAATATTGTACCGACATACCAGAGCAATAACTACTGTTTATCAAAAAGTAAAGTGCACTTTATTTAAGAATATTATATTTAAATTATCGTTTAATTGTTATTTAATTAGATAAGGATCGCAAATATCACTTACTTGGATAAAAATGTTATTTGCAAAGAGTTGATTTTCCAATATTTTTCGCTGGTCGTCGACCTCTGTGCCCAATCAAATACTTCACCTTTTCCGCTATAATAACATTGAATGGTTCCCCAGATCGTTAATTTATGGCGGTCCAATAATACCTTTAATCCGGTTTCTCCATCAACTTCTTTAGATAAACATACTCAGAGGTCTGTCTGGTTTTTTAGCTTTTCTGTATTTTCTCCGCTTGATCTGATCTAAACTGATGTAATCGTGGATTCAGTTTACTCTAACACGATTGCGGAAAGATTTTGCCAGAGTAGAACATTCAATTAATGTAATCCGGTTAAATCTGGAATACATAAACTCTGTTTGCCCTGTATGGACTTGCCATTTGCATTAACCTTAAAGTATACCTATGTTGACTAAGACTTTTACAATGCAATTTATAAAACTTTATATTTTCATTAGATCGGCCATAAAACAGAGTTTTAAAGAGTCCGAGACTATTACGTTTAATTGAGCAGAAATTTTGTTCGAAAATCAAGACACGATTTTTTTAACATTTCGACAAAAATAACTGATGTGTCGACTTCGTCCCAACGAGGGCTATCAAATGAGGTGTCACTCGCCATATCGTTTGCATCATTAATCCGCATAGGTGACGTCACCATTAAAAAATAATTATTGGGTTCTTTGTTCCAGATAATCAATAATATACAGTACGTCTTCAAAATTCATTAATTAATTAAATGCGTCACAAGAAATGCGTGTATGGGGTTTATAATCTATGGGAAATTATGTTAAATTCTAAATAATCATTTTTAATTACTGGCAATTTCAACCAAGAGAGCTGCGGTGAATCTCATCGATCAGATGAAAAGAAAATTATTAATTATCGTGTAATAATTTTTGCAGGCTCGCAATTTACATTGGTGTACCTATAAATTATCTTCCCTTGTTTGCTTTTAAAACACTGGCAACATCTAGATGGTAGTAAAATAAATATATTACGACTTAAAGTTAATTAATTAAAGGCATTCTCTATGCGATTATAAATCTTCTTGAAACAACTACATAAATTCATTTCTTGTCTTAATATTTTTTAGTAGTGTATAATTCCGGTTTAACCGAAACCTTTTAAAGAGAAAAAGTTGGTATTATATCAACACATTTACGTATCAAAGTTTTATTCATTTTTTATTATCGCGGATTTATGTGTCGACCAAAAGTGTTTTATTATATGCTTTTGGATTTTTGGATTTAGTATTATATTTAGTTCATCAATATATATAATCTGACAAAAGTTACACTACATGCCGACATATTTCAATTATTTACAATAGCAATAAATAGGTACTACTCTCATGCAGTCCATAATTATTCGTGTTCAAATACGTACATAAAGCAGAATCATTAATAGCAACGAACGTTCAACGGTGGTTTTAGTTTTAGTTTTAGGAGACTACTCATGTCGGACGGGGCAAAAACCATCCATGCTATCGGCTTTCATTGAGAAGATGGATATAAATTTTTAAACTAATATGCAATATAAATCAAAGGTCGAAAACCAATTTTCTAGGGAAGGAAGAAAACTAAATTTTTCGCCACAACTAATTGACTAAACAATTTTTTTTGAGAAATTGAGACAAAAAAATGAAAAATTCACTTTTGCACTACCTTTTATTCACATCATCTATACCTAGTAAAATAACAAAAATATTTTGTAAGGTTATTAAGTACACAATCATTACAAAATATTTTTATTATTTTACTAAGTACATTTGATATGAATAAAAGGTAGTGCAAACAAAGAATAAAAAAATATATGTTATTAATATATGAAGTGAATTTTTTCATTTCTCAAAAAAAATTGATTTTTCAGCAATTTAATTTTGAACAACAATGAAATGGTGCCAAAATATTTTGTTATGGGATTTTGTATCTTTCTAGGTGTAAATTAATATTTCAATATCAAGAATTTTATAAACAGTAGGTATACAGAGTGTTATTTTTTTAAATAATTCAAAAATATTTTTATTCTGGGTCCGGTCCTGATATTTTATTAATATCCCAGGCGTTTGATGGTGAATAACTGCTGTAATCAAAATATAAAATTTCGTTGAATTCAGTTTACGCATTCCAGATATATGGCGAAAAGAAAAATCTTCCAAAAAATATCAAACACCTTGTATTTCGGAAACGGAGCCGCCTTAGCCATTATTGTATGGGGATTTAAGATCACCTCAATGTTCTCTATCTTTTGGTAAAGTACGACCCTCTCCTCACGAATCACCCTGTATACTATGTAGCTTATATTAGGACGTGATAAAAGCATCAATACTATGGACCTATTGGATTTATCCACGAAGCTTGATTTGATGAGTCAGATTTTCTCCATAATAATTATTGTTTTCTTACCCCAGTGGCAAGTAACAAATTATAAAATCCAAAGTTTCTAACCATCATTTATCATTTATTATTTAGATATGTTTCCTCAATGCGTTACCAATTTTATTATTAATGTAATATTGATCTTGATAGTTAAAAATCTTAGTAAAGTAGAGTAACTTTCTGACATTTGTAACATAAAATATTTACGCTTGGATACATTTAAGAAAGTACCTTAGACTAAATTAAAAAGGGTTTTTCTTGTAAAGATGTACATCCGTCAAAATTTCAAATATCTAACGTACTTAAAAATTATGTTATATTAGTTCATTGGAAACTAGATACCGACAGAAATTGTGTACTTTCACATACTTTCATCAAACTGCCACATACTGTCATCAAACTTCTACGAAACTTCCATATACTTTCATGAAATTTCCTAATACATTCACCAAATCCCCGCATACCATCATATGTTTCCACCAACCTTCCACATACTTTTACCAAAGGATCCTACACAAATCTTATGGGAATTGGCTCGACGTCAAAGCATCTGAAATTCGAATAAGTTGTAGTACATGACCTTCTCATAAAATATTCTTATAGGCCCAAGTCCCGAAAATTCATATTTTGGAGCTGTAGGCTTCCAAAGGGTTCCGCAGCAAAAATCTTATGGGAATAACGACCCTTTGGAAGCCTACAGCTCCAAAAATATGAATTTGCCCATGAGAGCATTTGACCAGGAGGTCATGTACTACAACATATTCGAATATCAGATGATTTGACCGAGAGCCAATTCCCATAATTTTTTTTTTTCATCAAATCTCCACATATCTCTACAGCCTTCCACTTAACTTCAACATACTTCCATTAAACTTTCACAAAGCTGCTACCAAATTTCCATACAATTTCACCAAATTTCCATATCCTCCCACCAGATCTCCACATACTTCTACATAATTTCACCAAATTTTCAAATACTTCCATCAAATTTCCTTCACTTTCTTCTACCAAACATTCACATAATTCCATTAAATTTCCACGAATTTTCACATACTTTCATTAACCTTTTATATACTTTCACCAAACTTTCGCATACACCCATCAAATTTCCACATACTTTCACCGAGCCTCAGTATACTTCCGCCATACCTCCACATAAGTTTAACAAATTTCCACTTGCGACAAATCTCCACATTCTTCCACGTGCTACCATCAATTTTCCACACACTTTCACCAAACTTCCACATACTTCCACCAAATTTCCACATACTTCCACCAAATCTCCACATATTTTTATCAAACTTCCATATACGTCCAACAAACTTCTACATAATTGCACCAAATCTCCACAAATTTCAACCAAATCTCCACATATTTCAACCAAATTTACACATTATTTAACCAGATACATAAGAATATGTCCTAGGAGTTTAAAATAATAAAGTGGATTATTACCCGGACAAAACATAATACTACATGTTACTACAAATATTTCCTTGGGTTGCAACTAAGCAGTTCTCGTGTTTAATAAATTATTATCTAAATATGTATGTATATGTATTTTTAATTAATTCCGTGTTAGAAATAAAGTTCCTATTTCCAGAACTCCCTGTATTCACCCTTCGTCAACCGGAATTGGCAGACAAATAGGTGTTTATTTTATTTTTGGAACTTTTTCGATTTATGGGGAAAATAATAAGCTAGTATAGAGTAAAATGTTTGCAAATAAAAATAGCAAGTTCGTGAAGGAGAGAATTTCCGCATAACATATATATGGCACCCCACAAACACAAATTTACATCTTTTAACAACATTGTATGCGCCCCTCGTGTTGTCGAATTCGTCACGAAATATCCGGATACTTACTAGGTGAACAGTCAAATGAATATATTTATTTATTCTCTATAATTTGCATATGCAGTATTATTTTTTTTAAGCACTCGGCTGTAAAAAATGTTTTTCATATAGAGATTATTTCCATTTCGGGTCGGTATATACACAAATATTTTAAAATCACAATTTTTGGTTCTTAATGTTTACACTCGGTAGCTGGTGTGCTGTGAAGTGCATGACATCAGCATGTTGAAAACCCTTCCATAACAAAATGCGGATTCTGCAAAATACTCAGATTGGAGCGCCAGCGATTACAAAAACACTAAGCCTAGGTGAAGACTAGTATTTCATCCTGTTTATTTGGATGAGGTTGTTTTTAAATTCAAATATGACCCAGTGGTGTTATTGAACATTGTATGTTTCTATTTGGTTCGGAATTAATGTTTATTATGATCCTGGGAAGGATTTAGCTTGTTATATTGGAACTGCAAAAGCCTAAATCCCAAGGGAATGAGTAAGAGCAGTAAGAGTAAAACTAGCTGTGAGTAGCGTATTTACCCGTATCTTCTTTTAAGAAGCAAGCTTAGTATTTATCATTAAAGTAAACAGGAACATGCGATAATTTCAGTACGGGAAATAAGAATCTCCTTAAGTTACCAGCTCTGTAGGAAAATTTCCGCTATGTATCGCCTCAGGTCCCGACACACACATCATTACGACTGCGGATTTCCGAAAGTGCCAGCGCTGCATTCTGACTGTACTGCTTCACGAATATGAAACGCCTAACGCCTGTCAGATCAAAACTCAGATTTGTACTGACTATTCACATGGCACCTGACGGGTTTATGCTACTTCGGTCTCGCCGCTAATTGTGTCAGCCACAACAAAAGACGATTCCACTGGGCCGCACTTTTAGTTATTACATGCTTTATGTTAATGGAAAACGCATTATCATAACTCCGGAATGTACGGCTGCTATGCGATGTGTCTGAATTAACACACCATATAAATTATACGGAAATTTTAACATATTCACGTGTTGAATACATTTTAAGTAGCAAATTATCTGATTTGTATGTACCTAATATAAACGTTTCCAGAATCGGTTAATTTAAAAAGATTAAAGCGAGGGACGTGAAGGAAAAACGTACGTTTTGATGCCGCGAAAAGCCGACTTTGACGCCCTGTATCACCAAGACTATGCATTGTAGGATCATGATTTCAAGCTTAATTATCTGGATATAGAGTCTACTTTAATTCACCCCATATGCATTATTGTCGCAAGACGCGACAAAAAGATATTACAGGGAGAGACACGAAAAATACATATCTTGGGATCTTGCAAATCCAACTTTGACAGTCTGTATCACCAAAACTAAGCAATATAGGACCATGATTTAATGCTTACTTATTTCGATATAGAGTCTACTTTAATTCACCCCATATGCATTATTGTCGCAAGACGCGACGAAAAGATATTACAGGGAGAGACACGAAAAATACATATCTTGGGATCCAACTTTGACAGTCTGTATCACCAAAACTAAGCAATGTAGGACCATGATTTAATGCTGACTTATCTCGATATAGAGTCTACTTTAATTCACCCCATATGCATTATTGTCGCAAGACGCGACGAAAAGATATTACAGGGAGAGACACGAAAAATACACATCTTGCGATCTTGCAGGCCCAACTTTAAAACGCTCTATGTCATAAAAACTGTACATTGTAGGATATTTCCAGATTATTTATCTCATGATATAGTCTAGTTTACTTCATCTTACACACATTATTGTCGCCCGACGCGACGGAAAGACATTACAGGGACACGAGGGAAACACATCTGGGGATCTTGCAAACCCAACTTTGTTTTTTGGTGTAGTGTGTGGTATGCTACTTCCAGAAACATAAATTACATTTTTGGAATTTAATCTACAAGGCAAATAAATCATCTCGATGTTCTTTTGATACCTCTAGTAGTTTACGAAGAGTATACCTGGTTTTACACGTAGCTCTTGGACCCTGTATAAATGTATACCCAAATTCGGGTGGTGTTTTGTTTTTGAAGGTATTTTAAATTAAACATCTTAAATTCACTGAATATTTCTAGCAAATTACAGATACAGGTACAATTTCACATAAATGAAAATGGATGGAATGAGTCGAGTAAATGTCTAAGATGAAATCCAACTTGTAAACCTGGAAAATGGCTAGAGTGGAAATCATATTGTTTTGGTCTTTGTAATACATCAACTTAACGAGGATATATGTCGTAACGGTTGATAAAAAAAAACAATTAATTTTCCAAGTTTCCAAGTCTTATATTACTAAGAATATATACAGGCTGATTATTTTAAGTGAGCCTCTTGAAATATCCCCAATATTGAAGTTAGACCAAATCTTTGTCAATAATGGTTGTAGACTATGTTGATGGGAACAAAATATCATTTTTTCCACATCTGTGAAACTAAACATCCCTAAGACAATGCATGAAAATAATATATTTATTTAAGCTGCTGGCACCTAATGCAAGAATGTTATAAGTGGCTTTTATAAATTAATTCAGATACTTTCATTTGTATTTAGTGGGGCTGTAAACGTAACTTCTGAGCTGTTGCAAAAAGGAGTTATTACAATAAAGGTAATATTACATCTCCGGAGAACCTTCATCTCCTACAGACAAATTTGAACGGAAGATGTTTCATTCCAGGATATGATTGTAAGAAATATGGCTGCTTAATTGCTCGATGGAAAATGCTACACCCGTTTTATAATCAACAAGTTACGAGAGCAACATTTAGACTGTTACTTTGCGGCCTTTCATCTAGCTTTTCTTTGTGATGGAAACTCTTTGCTCGTTTGGTTTAATTACGTCTAGCTTCTAACAGATAAAACTTAGCTATTGGCAAGTAGTTTTCCCACTTTTATTGTAGGAGATTATGAGAGAGTGTCTTATTGCATCTCAGAACGAGTAAAAATGCAGCGAAAGGTGCTTAGCGTTTTCAATTATATTTTACACTGTATTACTATTGACAATATAGTGAATACTTTTAATTAACAGTTTTGTAATATCCTGCTCGACTTGATTATATTATTATTACGTTTTGTGGAGGATTTTACGAGCATAATGAATTAAGCTCGAGGGTCAAGTCCAAAATTCAGGAACTCAATTATACAACTGTGATACCTAATATTGCACTTACTGTCGACGACCGACGTTTTAACAGTATATAGTGCAGTACACAGACTAGATACACCCAAGATATTAAGTTATCGAACACTTGCTGCTGGCCAGTGGCGGCCGGTGGAATTTACGTTAGCCATATCTTAGAATTCGAGCCCCAAGCCATACTACCAACTACGACTTTGCAGTCCCGGTTTTCTGCACACCCCTTGATGAAGAAAACTGCTTTTTGCAGCCCTCCCCATTTCTCCCGACAAACAGTAGGCTCTAAGCATATCAACTTTATAATAATAATAATAAATGTCTTTATTAACCTGCTTGATTGGTGTACATCCTGCTCTCTATTAAAATCGCTTGTTTACGTTCTTTCGTGCTATTATTTGTTAACGCACACCTGCTGCATTTGAAAACTAGGTCAGTAGCAGTAGAGGAGCAGTAAAATTCAGCGACAAAAGTGACAAAAGTGATATAGGGAAATCGAATTCTGTTTTTAAAATCTATTTCATTTTGTGCTATAATAATTAGCAACTAAAGGTGGATTTATGCAGCCGACTTTTTCATTTTCTTTTGCATATACAATTTTCATTATGGAAGTTAAAACTGCGTATTTCAATGCTTTATGCGTTAAATTAACTTTTAATTTTCACTACTCTTATTTCTCTCTCTTGATTAGATATCTCTGGAGTGTTAATAAAAAATGAAGATGAATATGTAAGTCGACTGCATAAATCAACCAACTGAAGCTGAGACGCCATTTATTTGATACATACATCGCATTGGTTTTATGTCATTTAAGCTTTAATTAAAATGGCAACACTGTCGACCGATCAAACGGAAGTGCAACGAAAGCTTGCCCAGCGGCGCAGGAATTCACCCTGTATACTGAGCGGCCACGAAATTATTGCCTACGAAATAACTCGATTATGGAAGCTGGGCGACTAAAGCCAGAATTTATCATAATTGTGCACAAAATACTACTTGTGAAAGTGAAATAATTATCTTATTTTGAATAAAATATTCAATTTATTTTTAATTTTCTTATTCGCCATAAAATTCTGATTTCAGCGATATGTCACAAGTGGGCATTTGTTTAAAGAATGGTGTGTATGTACCGGGTGGACTGGAAAGTATTGTCCCGCAGGGGCTGCTTTAAATTTTTAAATTATTTTTTCAATTTTTTATCACTCTCTCTACCCCGAGACCCTGTCTTACTACTTTTTTCCGAACTTTTTCCAACTAAAAAAACTCGAGATCCTATATTTATATAGAGGGTCAGCCTCGCAGATCTAGGTTGGGCAATGGCTCCGCTCAACCTAGTAGAGTGACATAAAACACGCCGTTCATACAACACCTACTTTCTTTAAGATTCAAAATCCAAATCCAGGGGCCTCTGTGTTTTTCGGTTTCTCAGATTCTCCAAGCCATTTTTTAAACAAATTCCCACTTGCGACATATCACTGACGACAGAATTTCATAGCGAATAAGAAAATGTAAAAATATACAGGGTATTCTATTTAAAATAAGGAAACTGACATCACTTCCGGTTACACCGGAAGTTATTTTATATCAGATTCTGACACTAGTGGCCTATTATCCACTGTACAAATTTTAAATAAACAACTGTCATAATAACCGAGTCATATTTATTATATACATATTTCTATATTTATTTGCTAGTGATTAGGGATTATCGTAGATTATCATGAAGTAAATTTAAATCAATTATAATATGATTAACATTTCAAACACTCACTGTTATGTATTTCGACGCTGTTAATTGAATTTACAAACATTATTTTGTTCTGCCAATTATGTTTGTATAAAACTTTCAGGAATTGCTGAAATATTTTTGTATCTGTATGTAAAAACTATTAAATATATATACACTAGTTTCAAATGGCAAATTTGAATGTAGCTTCTGATCAACTAAAAGCCAGGGAAATTAAACAGTGAGTTTTATCAAATATAACTAAATATATTTAATGTATTTTTAACGAATTAGCAGAAATGGCTGAAAGCAAACCAACGTAATGTTTACTCAAATAAATAGATACATTTTGAAATTTTGCTTATAATATTTGAAACAAGACAAGGCAACTAGTCTAGCCAAGATTAATAATTTAAATACAACTTTAAAGGATGTTTGTTGAAAATACAGGGCTGTAATATTTTACGTTAGAATAACTTACATATTTTCCATTGTTCTGTAAAATCTAGAGATAGTAACTAACATGCTCGAAATTTATCTCTTCACGTCAACCGTCTGTAACGCACTAAAACACACGAAAACAGCCATTAACGCTGGTTAGCGCAGCGAGTTGCAAACTCGGCATACCTAGCGAAATTAGTTCAAGCCCACTTTTGACGAAATAATTCGTCATTATTAATTGGTCCTGGCGCTACTATAATTAGAAGGCAACAAATTAAAATATTTTACCTATTTTATATGACGTACAATTTTGGATTTAAGCAGAATAATTTAACAAACTACTGTATAGCGATAACCTGCCATCGAGGCGTTCGTATTAGCAAGTCATAGATAAAACTTGTTCTTCATCGGTCGCAGAGAGGTTTATATTGTTAGAGAGAATATAACATCTGTTATTTGAACTTGTGGTGTACCCACAGATGTTAGATGGTAGCTTGTATCGAACAACTAATCTGCATTACATGAGGCGATCATATTGGCTCTTGTCCAATACCCACTCTCTGAAAATATAAGCTTCCTTTAAGTCTGACAGCTATATTAACTTGTATGTTAGAAAAAATATTTACAGGCAGTGCAGACTATTGCAATAACCTTTAATAAATTGAAAATGGCGTAGTATTACAAAAGTATTATCGTCGGTCCATCAAAACACGTAGATTTAAAAGCTCGGACTCGGAAGTATATGAGACACGAGACGTAAGTCCATGTTTCTAGAGCTACAATAAATCATATTTTGTTTCTTATTGCGCAATTCGTTTGAATTTAAGAGTAGTACGACATTTCTTCCTGATTTATCAAACGGAAAATTGCATTATGTTTATTTACGCAGCTCTCCAATTCTATGCAGAACGAGTCAGGTTTGGACTCAATTGCATTCATAGGAATATTACGCGCAATGATCAGTCCACAATACTAGTACAATGATGATTGGGTTTATTTTCAATAGCCAATATAAACTTCTCTTTATTTAAAGTAAGTGACTTGAACCATCTTGTTTCTTATTGAAATTTGACTTTATTTTTATAAAGGTTGAATATAACTTCCAGGACTATCTTATGATGAATACAAAAATGAAAGTCTACGTATTTTTAAATGCTTGTATTTTTTTATTAGAGCAAAAATGAGGAAAATACATTCCAGCCCAAACTGGTTCTCTTTGAGATTAGGAGAAAATATTGGTCTTGGATCAACTAGACATACATTTTAAATGCTATCTATATTATTAGGCACACGACAATTATAATTTTCTGTATAAACTTATTGGTAAAAACTTTGTTTAATGATGTGTATTGATATGTCAAGAAAACCGTGTGATTCTCCTAATAACTTGTTATTTTCAGGTGGCATGGATACACATAGATCGACAAATGATTTTGACAATCCACCGTCACGTCATTTCCAGAGTGCCACGTTTCAGCGTCTCCCACGATAACGCTAAGACGTGGCTGCTGCACGTCAGTAGCGTACAAAAGGAGGATCGGGGTTACTATATGTGTCAAGTCAACACAAATCCGATGATTAGTCAAGTCGGCTATTTGCAAGTAGTTGGTAAGTCTGGCATATCCCAATTGTTTTGTGTCATTTGTTATTCCATGCAGTTTGGTACGATTTCTTAAATAGATATATTGAAACGGAGTATTTTCAATAAATCTAACTGATAGTGGGCATATGTCTGATAAATGTCTTGCAATAATTTATATATCGCAGGTTATAAAAAATCTCAGAAACATCCCGCTCACCTTGCACGGGTTGCTTCTTAAATGCAATATATAACCTTAGAAAGACGGCTGATACCAAAATTTGGCATTGACCACTGCTATTGCATTCTTTAGAAACAGTTCGGTATTATTCGTATAATACACTGGAAATGGGCAGAATTGCATATACCAGGTGGCCTATGAAGTAACTCAGAAATTTGGAATATTGATTACTAAACCCAGAATCTGACAATTGTACACAACATACTGAAATTTTTCCATTTTCTTATTCGTTGTGAAATTCTGATTTCAGAAATATGTCACAAGTTGTTATTTAGTAAAAAAAATGACGTCGAAAATGTGAAAAAATTAAAAAACATAAGTAGGCCCATGCAGGATTTTATTTTTGAATTTTATATAAAGTAGGCGTTGAATTTGATTTCACTTTTGTTACTCTATGTAAGCACAATTCTTCGCAATTAATGAAGCGTTTTTCTCTATGCATTTTTTAAAATTCAAAGATATAAACTAAATTTTTGTAATGCCATATCCTAAAACGTAATTTTTTAACGGTTTCAATGAATCAAAACAATGTCATTATTAACAAGGGTGAAAAAAGACAAAAGCGTGAAAAAAGATTTTTTTCACAGTATGTGAATAAAAAATTAATATCTTGGCACTATTTTATTATTTGCTTCTATGAAAACAATAGATTTAAGTATCACTACGTGGTAATTATTATAATTTGCCAATTTATCGTATTTAAAAAAATTATAATCTCTGTAATTTCGGATGGCGATACAAAAACATTTGTATATAACATATGACTAAAAGGTGTTTTTTTACTAGTGTGGTATACAGCACTCGCCTGCGGCTCGTACTATAAACTCCACACTCGTAAAAAACACCTTTTTAGCCACTTGTTATATGATAGTTATTTATCCAACAAGTGCGTAAATAAAACTTCAGAATTATAAAAAATTCAAACATTATTGTTAAAGAATACTGAGAATTAGGTATATATTATAATAATATACCGTGATAATAAATAAATGGACTACATAAAATTAAATAACCATGTTTAACGTTTTTAAAATAAAATGATTATTATAGGTGCTCTAATATGCAATTGTTTACTTTTTACTTTACGCACTAGTGCGTAAATTTTAACTTTACACACTATAAAGCGTAAAGCGTGCGCAAAGTTAGTACTATACGATCGCTCGTAAAAAAATAATATTTGTGAACGAATTTTAAATAGGATCATATTTTTTTCATAATGAGAAAGAGCATTATATTAAATATGTATAAGTATTATTTTTAACAAATCTAGACAAAATTCATATAAAAAAAGTTAAAAGTATGCCATTTCTTATAGTGCAATGTTTAGAATTAACAGTTACATTAGTTAGGTAGGAACACCACGGAAAATCAAGACAAAGAAATTACGTATTTAAATAGTTAATAACCAAGTTGGTATTTGTTTAAAGAATGACGACAAAAATGTGAAAAACTAAAAAATACATTTAATATATATTAAAAATTTATAGAAAACAATTAAATTTTGTGAATAAATTTTAAATATGATCATATTTTTTGCGCTGTAAGAAAGGGTGTACTTTGAACTTTAATATGATTTGAATTATAATAAAAAATAATACATATTTAACGAAATCTGCTAAAAATAATCTCCACGTTTCGCTTTCTATCAGAATAATAAAATTTTACGAACACTCAGTCTTAACAAATCTAGACACAATTTATATTAAACAAAAGCTGAAAGTATGTCCATTCTTATGGTTCGAAATAAAATATGTTTCTGTTTAAATTTCGTTAACAAAATTTGTTTTCCATAAATTAAAAAAATACAAAATCTGTGAGTAAAACTATTCTTTAATTAAAATTAACTTTGCGTCCATGGAGTGACAAAAAACACGCCTACTTTCTGTAAGATTAAAACAGAAAACATCACATTTTTTCGCATTTTGGACGCCTATCTTTCATAATAAGCGAGATATTCCGTAGGCAACAGTTTCGTGGCCACCCTATCCTGTGATTTCTTGGGCATTTTTGCATTACAATTTTTGCAATAAATCCAAGACAGCGCAACATGAAAAAAGATATTGTAAAAAGCTTGGTACGGTTTAAATCCGAGCACTCTTAAAAGTGCGGCGAAAGAGGCTTTCAAATGATTTAACTCGAGAACGATAGCTCAGAGAATAGTGTTTTAATTCTCCTTAACAGTAAGAAATTTATGCTTTAAAGATGGCTTTTTATTTTTAGTTCTGAAGTTTTTCGAAGTAAATCTGATGCTAGTTTGTAACCCTCAATTTATTTGACAAGTTAAACAAAGCGTAACTAAAATAACAAAATTTTGCTTCAAGATCACTTTTAGCTCATATTTCTTTATTTGCTAATTTGGTAAACTGTCTGTTCCAATTAGAAATGCACATAAACGTTTTCTTAATGCGTCCTTTAATTAGAAGCAAACGATGCTTAGTTTCCAATTAAAACTATTTGCTAAAATGTGGCTTTCTCAACAAGAATCAAAAGAGGAAAGAATTGGGCCACCGAAAACTGTTGCTAAATTATGTAATTAAATATGTATATTCGGAAACTAAGTATAGGAATCGATTCGGCAACCTAAATATTTAACAGAGATCGTAACATAACCACTACTAGACGGTCCCCAGTCCCCAGCTGACCGGCATTTCAGTTCAATTCAGATCCGTGAATTAAAAAGAGTTGCCAAAGAAAAGAATAGTTCCAGCACAGCAGTAAGAAACGATTTTCTAACAAACTTAAAAAGTAAAATAAATCATTACAATCATTAAAATAAACTTAAAGGTTTAAAAAGGAAATCCAATATTCCAATTTAATCCAATCGCAGAATAATATTTTGTCATCAGAATATTCGTTCTGCTCCCTCAGTTGGGGGCACCGCTGGTAGTCACGTTTTAATCTGCTAATGTTATAGATGGGCTATTCTTGCAGAAAAATACTGGTACATAATGTTGTAAGCCAATGTAAAGAGCCAGAGGGATATTAATTTTTATATGAATTTTTCAAAACCTTTCGACATGTTTATATTATATGGAGAAATAAAAACTTATTTGATCTATAATTCGGTTCAGTAGTAAAGCAAGAATAACTCGAGATAATGGAAATAATAGAAAGGCCTCAAATCAGAAAATACTTATAAGAATCGAATATAGTTAATGCCAACAATTTAAAGCATGAAAAGAGTTTATTATTGGTTTCTTTTGCAGTTCCACCTAATATAATTGATACAGATAGCACGCAATCGACAGTTGCAGTTCGAGAAAACCAGAATATTAGTTTGACGTGTAAAGCAGACGGATTTCCCACGCCGAAAATTATGTGGAGAAGGGAGGATGGACAAGCAATATCCGTTGAACGCCGCAAGAAAGGTAATGCTAGCTGAAATATATTTTTCGATTATGTTTAGTTTCTGAATTTTCGAATTTAAAGAGTGCGGTAAAAGGGAAATTTGATTTTTATTTAATTCTCGGCGTAATACTCAATTACACATTAAGCTGCGTTGGAGGGCAAGATTATATTACTTATTCCCCTTTATACTTAGTGAAAGTGTCCGACTTTATGCCGTTAAATACATTTTTACATTACAATTTTTTGCGAGACAAAAGATATATTTTAAAAACAATTGTTTGGGTACGTTGAAAAGTAGGTACGTTTTTTTCGTTAAATGTCAAAAAATATGTGAAAGTGACGTTTTTCCGTTGATTTTCCAAAAAACTGTCAAAAATGAAGTTTAAACGTCAAAGGGAATGAGGGGTCCTTTCGAGGAACCGAAAATGGTTTGGGGGTCCTGAAGGCGTCTGGATTCCGAAACTGATATCGTTTTTACCGTAGGACCAACGCAAAAAAAAATTAAAGTTCGCCGGATCGACTATAAGCTGTAATCTGTCGGACGGATTATAAATTTCAAGATAAAAATTTGCGACATTTCAACAAATCTTGGTTCGCTAAAAAATTAATTGTCCGGATGTGTTAGGGTATCAAGGCTTAAAATTTGGAGGGACCCGACAGGAATGACGCGTCTAGCTTCCTTTAAAGCTGCGGCCCCCCGAAAAGTACCATTTATCAATAAAATCGACTTTTTAAAAAAATTCGTATCTCGGGTAACATCCAAGATGGACCTAAAAATAAAAGAATTCTTCATTTCATCTTCTTCTTGGTCGTTGTCAAGGTCCGGATCCTCCAGGTCAAAATGGAGAGGCTCCGGAACATTTCTAAAGGGTACATGTCGGGAAACTCGCTAAAATCCGATTAAATTGCCTCTTTTAAAAAAATCATAACTTTCTTAGGAGGCAAAACGAGGAAAACGATTTCACCCAATAATTTTCTAAATTTCATCTAGTTTTCTGAAAAAAATGTCCCGTCCGTCAATCTCGAAGAAGCCGCGAGTTATTAAATTCGGAAGGGAAATGTGTTTTAGAAAATTGAAAAAATTGCGAAATCACGAAAACTATTTTGGCAAGAAATCCAAGATAGAGGGTCCATCTTAGAACTACTTAGTGAATCATTATTTTTCGAATATTACAAAGTTTTTAAAGAACCTGCGCCGTATCTGAACACGATTACTATTTCATGACAAATCCCTAATTGATATCGACCATTGTTTGGCCTAATTCGACTGGCACAGTTTGTTTTGTTGGGCAGTGTTACTTGGATAACGTTTAAATATACCGATGTAAACATTTGGTCTACAATTTAACCGCGAACAGTTTGCGCTCAGAATTGCTGTGAGAACTTGTATGTAACATTGTAATTTGATTCTCTATTGGTGATGCATCTATACGCCAGACCGAAGCGTAGTAGAAGCATATTTTGTTCAAGTTTACATTAGACATAACACTTAATAAAGTTTATATGATTAAGTTCCGTAACATCTTCATTTACAATCTGTTTCACATAATTCGTCGCATCACATTGTTCCAAATGTCAAAATAATATCTTATGTGATTTAATGAAGCAGTAATTAATATTTGGGAGAAAGCGACACACGAATAGAGCTGGAACATCTAAATTACGAATATTTTAATTTAATTCATTCGCCCCACTGGATTTATAAATTATTCAAATTGGTAAAATATACAGTGGGTTTCTAGAGTAGCGCATTCAATAAAATTGTCACTATAGCACATGATATAAAAATTTGCGGCGCCAATATATATACCTTTGGTGATCAAAGTCGGCTTTGCAAGATCTCAAAAAACTGACACGTTGGACAATGACTTTGTTGATTCTTCTTCTTGTTGGCTTATTCAGTTGCTCTGTTGATGTTCACTATGGGAACGCGTGTTTTTGTTGATTTTACTATCAAAATGGAATTATTTCTTACGTCAAAAATAAATGTCAAGACGAAATTAACGTCCAAATTTCATTTTATCAATGCGGCGGTGTGATTAAGAGAGCAAATGTGACAAAAAATACCGCTGGAATACAGTAATTTCCTGCAAAATAACAGTTTCTGATATGATTGGAATAGTCAATATTAAATTCGTGTAATAACTTAATAACGTCTGCCGCATCAAAAGCATACTTGAAGAGGTCTGAAGCGGCGCGGCGCCTTGGCAGCTTGAAAATCAAGTAATATTTCAAATGCATTTGCAATACACAATATAGTGAAATTCGCAATGAATTCGAAAGTATTCTGTTCAGGATAAGCAAATAGACAGTTTCACCTGTTTGGTCTAATAAAGGCGTTGTATGGGCAAAGATTGAGACAAACGTTAGGCCTTACATAAACACTTTTCTTTTATACCGTTGAATTTGCAGAATTTTCAGAAAGCATATATTTAAAATAATAAAACATAAAGCTCGTTGTAAGGATATTTTTGTTAAACTTTATTTTGGAATGTGAATTTGTACCTTCTTAGTCTCCGGGAAAAGTGTTTATTAACCATGTCATTGTTACTTCTTATAAAATCTTTAAATAAACGTGTAAAGTAAGTAATTAAAAAGCGAAAGTCAAGTACAACAACCTCTTGACTTTTATCAAAGGGGTTATTGAAGAGGCGAAAGTTAAAAGAATCTGTTCGTTTTATTTAATGAGGAGAAGTACGTACTGCTAATTACTCAATTCAATTTTAACACTACCGTGTTACGGATCCTTAGAGACAAGATAAATTAAAAACGCCTCAAGTTAGTATAGCAGACTAGGCCATCCAATAAATGCCTCATTAAAAAAGGTTTCAGTGTTTTTGGATGGAAACAGAAATAATTATTTTAAATTATTTCTTTGCTCGACGACATTATTCGACCCAAGTTTGAAAACAAATAAAACAAACTGGTGGGTGGTGGGGGTTGCCTTTTACTATTTTTTATTTTAAATTATTCTAAGACTAAGTATGCTATAATTCTCTGATGATTCATTTATTATATTTAATAAATATAAAGGACTAATTATCCTCTTAAAATATTTCATTCCAGCTGAAATGAAGCGTTCCTCAAAAACCAAATTTTCGTAGTATATGCGAATATATTACATAAATTATTGATTAAGCCAAATATTATGAGGGGTCTATATATAAGTTCTTAACTATCTATCTTAACTATCTTGCATATTGTTGATGTTGTTTGCTATATAAATTTAACCAAGTTAGTAGCAAAGCAGTTACCACACTGCATTAATTAAGTTAACCCTCTAAGGTGGTAGTTGAAATGTATAAGCAATTGTGTAGAGAACTTGTAGAGGTTTTGAAAGAAGATTTATGCAACGGTATTCATCATATCAATTGAAAACGATGTTAACGGTTTTCTTTGTTTACCATTGATTTATTTTTACAAAAGGCTGTGTGTGAAATATTAAACGCTTTCCAAAGTCCATGATAGCTGTACAGGCGTGGTCAATAGAAGATTCCAACTTCCACAAATTTTCCTAAATTTATTCAGACTTTTTTAAATGAATTAATTTCGGATCATATTGATCCATACGTAATATTTCTTAGGTAAACAATTTAATATGATAATATTACAAGTAGGTGAGTTTATTGTTAAATTAAAAATTTCGCTATACCTGGCATGCAATACAGTGTGATGCAAAAAGATGGAATTTGTAAATTGCATAATTATGTTTTTTTCGGTCAAACAAACATTTTTTTCAACTTCCTGTTTGACCGGAAGTAGGTCATATTTTCGTATTTCACGTTGTATCCTCTATATTTTCTTTATCTTTTTTTTAATTACAGTTACCATATTATTGTATAATGCTGTAGTATGTTAAAAATTTTTGCGCACTATTAATGGTAAAAAATAAATAAGCATTTTTTAAATATATGCTATCTGAAATTTTATGACGTCCAGGATTGTTTAGAGTACCTTTATAAAAATAAGATACATCTGGTTAGCTTCAACAACTATTGATATGAAACAAAGTTGTGTATCAGCTCTTTTGATTTTACAGAACAATAATTGCCACAGTTTGTGCCATTGCCAATGCAATAAAATAAATTTTAACTGTAATTTTAAAAGTAAATGCATGTTGCCTTACATGATTGAAAAGAGAATTTGAAGACGATTCCAACAGAATAAAAAGTATACAGAATACTGTTTAAAACAAGGAAATATAGGCTACTTTCGGCCAAACCGGAAGTTGAAAAAATGTTCAATTATGCAATATTCGAATTTTCTGAATGTCAAAATATTATTTCCTTAAAGACCAATGAGTATTGCATATCTCCTATATGATGTCTTGGTATATCATATTCTCCCTGACTATATATTAATTCACCGCATTGGTTTTTAATTTAAAACAAATTGCAGTCACTATTACCGTTTCTCTTATGTATGAATTCGGTTAAATATGTGTATCCAATCTAAATTAACTCGCTGATTATGATAAGTTTGAAATTGTCTGGCGCTTTACTGCCCAAAAAAGAACTACAACATCCAGGTAGTTAGAACGTGATAAATGATATAAGTTTAAATTATTATTGTGGTGTATATATTGTGGCATCAAATTTATTATTCGCATTAGGTAAATGGAAATGTTTGAAGCGGGTAATACATAATTAAATTAGAAATGTTGGGGATTAATGCCATCATCAACAACTACAATTTTTAATAGTCAAATGATATTAATTTGTGCTGTAACATCAGCATTAACATATTTTTTTTAAAGCAAAATGCGATGATACCTACTGGACCACCCCTTAAGAAATCCCGATTACAATATAATACAAACGTTGAGCATAAATATTTTACTGTTTATTAACGCCTAATTCTCATCACCTTACTCACTCCATTTAACATTCACGATTCGCTAGCTAGATACTTAACGTAAATGATAGAGTTATTGCGCTCTAATCGACAACACAATAGGAACTTTGAACAATAACGAAATATATAGGATTTAGTATAGAATACAGCAATTCTAATGAAAATAGTACAAGTAGCTACCACAATAACAGTGAAATTTAACTACATTGGAAACAAATTTAAAGAAATAGCTTGTTTTTTTCTACAATTATAAAACTGTAGTTATAAAACGAGAATGGATTGTTTGTCATATAGGCCTAAAATAAGCACAAAGCAGCATACTAAGGAGTTATTGTTCCTTATCAGAGTAGGCAAAGCTGCTTCAGCATTCGGCCAGTGGCTCAGTCTCCTTAGTCACTTGCGCAGGGAAGTTATTATGTCCAAACAAAATAAAAATATTTGAAGTCGTAGTCTTGTTTTTAATTATCTCCTGCTAATAGTACATTATTGAAAGGTACTAAGACAATAAAGTAGGCAAAAATAAATAGGCCAATTTTCATTTAGAGCCAGCTCTGCACTGTTGCACCAAATGGCAAAAGCGTTAATCAGTTTTAATTTTAAAGAAGTGACTAACCCGAACAAAAAATATTTTTCCTCACTGTAATAGGATTTTAGATGTTGGGTTATATTTGGCTGATTTATTAGGACCAACAACTCCTAAGTAGTCATAAAGAGATCATTATAAAGATTCCAAAGTAAAGGGTACACTTAACAGGCACGTTAAGAGAGACGTGTGAGTTTGATAAAAGGAAGAAGTTTTGTCATTAAACGCAGCAATTATAAGCATCATGTCAGAAATAAAAGACTTAGCATCTTTTCACACTTTATCTGCATAACTGATAGAGCGCAAAGGGTGACTGTGCGCCTGCTCAATTCCACAACCCCAGCGCTAGATTAGCTGTTGCAATATTTAACAGGCTACCGAGGCAGCCAAGTGGGGTTGTAAGCTCTGCTACCCCAACTCGGCACAAGCAGAGGCACCTGATATCACTTCGCTTCGCTTAGACAGTAACGGATTCGGCAAAAATTATACGAAGCCTAAAATTAATAAGTCAAATATTTGTGGCGCATATTTTTACATAACAATTTTAATGGGAGAGACTAAGTGGATTTAATTAAATTTTAAATCAGAGACATAAAATTATGGCAGACAAAACTGCCTTTCAATATTCATCGCTCACAATAATTAATATTCATACTCTGAAATGGACATGTAAACTATTATATAACATTATATACACAAAATATTGGAAACACAACATTGAGTGCTTGAGCTTTGATGCAAATCCGGTTTAACCGGAAATGACTTCAATTTAGTGTTTCAAGTATAGTGCACGTACACTTTTGAAATCTAGAAGAGAAAGTAGATAAAAGATTTGTTCAAATTGGTAGGTACTGGAGTGACAAACAATTAGGCAACCAATTTTTAGGAACATGTGAGTAATAGAGGAAGAAATATATGTTGCTGCTACAACTACTATTTAAAAAAATCAAACTACGTTAAAGAATTAGAACTGCCTGTGGTCAAAAAACTGTTACATACAGGGTGTATCACCTTCAACTATTTGAATATCATGATCACTGTCCACTGCCCAGCTTTTTTGGGACACCTTGTCGAATAAAAAATATTTCCAAAATAGGCCTAATAAAAAATCAAAATTGACCTGTCCGAACGATTTTTCCAAAACTTAGGCGTTTTGAAGATATTGAATTTGTTCCTTACTACTCGACCTCACTGTATATTTCACTCAACGATTGCACTCAATAAAGTCAATACATAAAATAATTTGAAGGTCTGCCTGCGTGCAAGCAGCAAGATTAAATTGGTTAATATTTTATGTACTCACATATTACCTAATTACCCACGATAAAATCAAATATAATTAGGCAAACCATTATTATTATTAGATAATTTACAAAATATTATCTTGGGCCAAGATTCATTAACTGTAATGTCTATTTAAATAAAAGAACCTATCAGTATATACAGTAATGCATATGGGAAATTATTGTGCGGGGTTAATCGATTTGTAGATATATTTCCAATATAGATCAACGGATTACTAAGTAAAACATTCAACATAAATGTCCGCTCACTCATTCTGGAAATACAAGAGAATAACCATTTAATAAAAGAATACCTAATTATATCTTCTTATATAACATATATAGTGCATACATCCTCTTTTTCCAAATATATGTCGATGTGTAGTAAATTATTTCGTCGTTTATTTCAATTTTCAATTTTTTTATTTCTACCTTCAACCAAGTTTGCTTCACACACTCAACCTATAAAATTAATAAATATAAATGGCGATGGGCTTCTAACCCTCCGGCACAAAACGCTGAGCAAATTGAGACAAAATCACAGTTTTCTTCCATTACAGAACGCCATTAATCCAATACATTTACGTTATAAATAGTAACACGATATTTATAAGGTTTTAAAGATTTTCTCTTTAATTAATCCAGTGGAACGACCTGATAGAATTCGAATCGGCTATCGAGGTGGCGAATTACTTCTTCGTATCGGGTTTTTCCACGTGTTGTCAATATTAAGCAATTCGATTAAATCGCGGCTTTGGTAAACCATTTCAGATTTATGTGGCATTTACTAAGTTGACATTCTGAACGCGGACGACCTGCGAACGAAACGACACTCTTGAGGGCCTTTTGCTCTCGTTTATCAGCTTGGCCCTGTATCAGTTCTATCTTTACGGGCTGATTTTTCTTTACTTTTTATTGTTTTTAAAATTTTAACAGTGTTCCCGATAGTAAACAAGTTAGGTTTACTTTAAATTCGTCGAGTTTCCACCAGCCACCTTCTTATTCGATTTACTGGAATTTCTAAAATTTTACATATCTTAAATAATGCTTCTTTCTCTCTCAAACCTGTTGAATGGATGTCAAAGATAAAGCCGTATTTTTGTTCCTCGATAGAATATTAATTCGATATTTATTTTCATACTTCCACACTTTTTGCGGATAGTATTTACTTCTCCATACAAGGCGAACAAAATATCTAATTTATATTAACAATTACATCATAAGTGAAAATCGTGCAATGTATTACCCAATTTGTTATAAACCTTACTTTTTTAAGCAGGCGAAATTCGAAGCCTTCGTATACCTTTGCCTTTTCTTTATAGAATATCAATCATCTAAAAGTATCAAATTTTATATGTTTCCAACTAGTTCGATACTGGATCAAATGTTCCACTTTACCAGAATTTCATTTAAAAGACCGAAATACAAAATAAATGTCATAAAATTTTGTTCTACATTTCCAATAAAACGAAAATAGTACTGCCATCGAACAACTTATCAAATATATTTTAAGTTAATACTGTGAGTGACATTGTGGGAGTAAAAAAATTCCGTTATTAAAATAGCTAAATATTTAATTCAATGAATCCTTTCGCCAATGAACTTGGCATCATCTGGATGCGCAGATTTACTTATTTTCAACGGATTTCGTAATAGAACTGCAATAACACTTTAAAAAAAAATAACGTGCCCTTGGCCCTTAACATTTCGTCATGACTGCAATTTTGTCAGATACACTACCTAATCCTGCTACTGTCGTTATTTCTTACGTACCTGGACCACTGCGACGTGTGTATACGATCCACTTGTCTTTTGTAATAGTAAATGTACTATAATTTCCCTCTGTTACTACATTTCTAATACACTTTGACTCGTACATCAATTAATTATGTATAGTAAATTGATTTTAATTGGCTCTTAACCTATAGGATATTACATTCCATTTAAGATCGAAGTACAAACTGGTTACATTACAATTAACATATTATTATTGTTGCACTTGCAGTGTGCTAATTATGATTTCATTAAAAATTATCACGCTTTCTGGTTTCGCCGGAAATGACATCAACTTTGAAATTTTAAATGCAACATCATGTATATTTTCACATTTTTGGATTTTAAAGACGATTTAAGATGCGACTGCACTTGTTTGAGAAATGTTTTAGCCCACTTGATTTCTTTAGACCTATTTTTATTTCTGCATCTAGATAGAACGTAAATACAAATTAATGATTTTAGCACATTTAAAGAGTTGTAAATCCTAAATATACAGGTGTTGCATTTAAAATTTCATAGTTGAGATCATTTCCGGCGAAACCGGAAATGACAGAAATGTGACAAATATCGAAAAATTTGCATTTGCCCCTATATATTACGTCCTTTAAATCTCAATTTTATATCTAGAAGTCCTGGGTGCTATGACTTGTCTAATAATTTCATTTCGTTGACACCCGGTATATATTTATGTTTCGTTTATTTTAAGAAATACGCAGTTTAAGTTGCAGCTAAGTTTACTCGTCGATGTTCAACCTATGCAGCAGAGTGCCGATTATGGATACTAATTGTCTTTTTTGGCCACTCCAACTCTTGGTCAGTATAACTGAATGAGTGTCTGTAAAAATAACGAGGTGGCTTTTTGTTGCCAAAAATGTTGATATAGGTTATAATTCGGTGTTGCAAAACAGCGTTTTATTTATTGGTATCCCTACTAACAGGGCTGTTTTTGTTCTTGGTAATCTCCTCCTTTAATATGACGATGATTAAAGGGCGACGCGAGTTCTAGCTACTTATTATATTCTCAAGTTTTTTCTCCTGTAGGGAGGCGTCATTTGGTATTATAATTAGTCAAAAATTACTTGCGACAGCATAAATTAAAGAGAACACATTAAGAGGACTTTTGAAACTTGAAAGTGATAATTGGTTATTTAGGATAATTATTATAAATGGTTAATAGTAGATATGCTGATTTTGAAATAATGACAGTAACCGGTTAAGAGAGTTTAATTTTTTTTTGCTAAAGCTATATTAGTAGGGAATTACTTTAATTAAAGTTTGAGCTATAAATATTTATCGGAGAAAATTTATTCTATAATCAAACAAATTTAAAAGCATTTAAGGCTTAAATGCAATGAATACACCGAATTTATATTAAATTTTATTAAAAAAATTTAATTTTCCTCATAATAATGTTATCCTTTAGCAGTTCAGATTAGTTCTGTCTTCCTTCTCGCTCTTGCCCAGTAAGGATTAATATTGTACTCGCCTTAATTAGTTTGATAAAATGCGAACGGGAATTCGTGCTTTTCACATACAATTCAGACAGTGAGACTGTATATTGCTCACCATATGATAAACACTGTTTACCGAAATTTGCATGACGTGAAGGGGACGTGTTAATTCACTAGATATATTGCACATTTATTCTTTGTATTCTTAAGTCTTGGTTCTGGTTTAATAAAAAATTAAATGTTCTTTGGGACAACTCATATTTTTTGCTTTTTAGCTATACCGGGTGGCCATGAAAGCATTGCCTACAGAATAACTCGGTTATTATAGAAGGTAACTTCTGAAACTTGGAATATAGAAAGTAGGTTACTAAAATCAGAATTTAAGGCAATTGTGCACAAACTACCACGTCCGGTCTAACAGGAAATAACACCAACTTTCTAATTTCAAATAGAATATCCTATGTATTTCCTGTTTGGCATGAAATTTTCATATCGTTTTAAAAATGACGATGAAATTGTTAAAAAACTGAAAAACTGAAAAACACAAGTAGGCCTCTGCTGAATTTTATTAGACTATCTAACGACATAGATAAGCTTAAAATCATGATCATACAATGGTTTTGGTGATGGCTCCAAATCCGACATCAACTTTTTTTAAACAAATGTCAACTTGTGACACAGGTATTATCAAATCGGAATTTGAAGAAAATGCAAAAATAAACAAGGTATTTCATTTGAGATAAAAAAGTTGCATCCGTCCTGTATAATCCATATGTATGAAACAGTATCATCAGTCAGCACTGATAATTATAAAGTTTATCTGTATTACATGTCTACTATTGATATACCTATAATTTTATCAGCGCTGCAAATGCAAAACAATATTGTTATTGCTATACGAATTAAATTGGATTATTAAAAACTGTTTACTATATATAACCGTGAGAATATAAACATTGCTATTGCAGGGAATTTTCTGTTTCCACTGGGGGAAGATAATATTCAAAGAATGTGTGTATGTGTTAAAGAAGATATCCTATAAGCCTCGGTGGCTTGTTTTCTGTGGTAGCGTGTACACCGTGGGGTGAAACATGGAATAAAATTTGTAACAAATTCGATAGCTATAAGTTTTCAGGCAAATACCTTAGAGCGGCACATGGATTTTAATTTTTTCGTATGCAGCAAAAGCTCAGCAGGCAGCAAATATTTAAATGAAACAATATTACTATGCAAGTAAATAAAAAGACAATTTCAAAGAGAATTTTCGGTTTGAATTTTTTAGTCAAAGTCAAATAAAAGAGTCAAACAGGATTTCCCGGAAGTTCTTTTAAGAAAATTCCACTCTTTCGGAGAGCATTATATTCAGAGTGGTGCTTTAAATAATATAGAATTTTACACACTATTTGCTTTCCTTCCATTTGAGATCTCTAAACTGAATAATACTAAAAATTTAATTTATTATATATAAGCGTGTTATAAATGGAAATTCACAAACTGTATTGTACCATTTATTTCATTAATACACGTACCTATGTACATGGTACATGATCATACATGTCAGCGAATAATTTACTTAATTATTCGTATTATTTTCAGAATTACGTTCAGCAAATATTTTCAGTTGGCGTAAAATAATCATAAATCATATAACTACTATTAAAAATACATTTTTATGCAAATAAAAATGCGGATTAAATTCACATTGGATTATTTATCAACGTATTTGCAAATACTATAAATTTGAATGAGATGAATACAGATAAAATCAATTATTTAAAATTACACTGACTAAAATGAAAATTACCGCCCAATAACCAAATCTCTGATAATTGATTTGGTTGACTGATATCAGAAAATTATTATCTACAATATCATAAAATTAGCAAACGTGAACAATAACATCGGTTTAGTTTGCATATTGTACTACGTGTGTCAGTATGTCGGTTTGTCTGTACGTACATCAATTTCAGAATCTTTTGAGATAATTTGAATGATTTCAACAACATCCACGCCGTATAACTTCGCGATTTGCTTTTCGATTTTATTTTCAAAATTCTTTTTATTTGCCTTGCTTTAATAAAAAAATTATTTGTCCAAACATGGATATGGTCTTATTAATAAGTAAAAGAAAATTAATTTTTCCTTCCTGTAGAATTAATTTTTTTCAAGCACCCTTAAAATGGTTGAAAAATTTCGGCTCAGAGATTCGTAGAACTTCCCGAATCTACTTAGCTTTAATTCCAAATTGTACAGAGTGTTTCATTAAAATACTTTAGGTAATTTCCGGCTAAACACAAAATGCAAGGATAGCTTTTAGTGATAGTTTATATTTCCTGAATTTCCAAATTAAAACATAAAGGAAATGTACAGGGTTAGTTTTATTAATGTAAACCCCCCATTATTATTTTTATCTTTGACCGATTCTAAAAATTGAATTGGAGGAATTGAAATTTGTCAAAATATACAGGGTGTTCCATTTAAAAAAAAACATAACTTTTTTGCGTACCCTGTATATTTAAAATGCTACTGCCAATCCGTTAGTACAAGTGGAATCTAGGTAAAAAACCGTGTAAGGCCAGTTTTTAATTCTTTGAATCGGTCAAAAATAAAAATAAAAATGGGGGGTTTACATTAATAAAACTAACCCTGTACGAGTAGGCTAAGTTATGTCAATATTGCTTTACCTCAAGTTTCTTTTATATTTTTTTAACAATCAACAGAGAATAATTCATTTCCATCTTTTTCAGTAAGAACTCATATCTATATTGTCAAGATGTAAGAGTAATTTAACAAAATCAACCTTCACTCATGAATAACACGCGAACCAGTAATTATGTCATAGTGCCTTAATTAAGTTTTTTTCTTCAATTTAGGCCCTCTAAACGACAAGAGACTTCATAATTGTTTGCACGAGATGCTTAATAAATATTAATAATAAAAATAATTACTGCAGCACGAAATTAGTCGAATGTACTGCGCTTTTTCGTCTATCGCCTACGTTTTGTTCGTGAGCTCTTCAGCATCGACTCACTGCATCGAGCCGAAAAGGAAAATTAATTTCTAAACAGTCATATTTTGGATGTTTCCACAATACCGGCTGGCCATGGAAGTATTGTCTACGAAATAACTCGGTTATTGTAAAAAGTCACGAAAACCAAAATTTGACATAATTCGGTTTAACCGGAAGTGACACCTACTTTCTTATTTTAAACGGAACACTATATATATTTTGTGTTTTCCCATTCATCATGAAATTCTGATTTTAGGCATATATCGCAAGTTGGCGTTTGTTTAAAAATTGGACCCTGCAGGGCCTACTTGTGTTGTCTAGTTAATTCACATTTCGACGTCATTTTTTAAACAAATTCCAACTTGTGAGATATCGCCGAAATTAGAATCTCATGACGAATTAGAAAGTGGAAGTACGCACATGGTGTTTCATTTAAAATAAAAAAGTTGGTGTCACTTTCAGTTAGACCGGAAGTAATGTTTTATGCACATAATTTTTTGATATATTTACATTTAAAGAAAAATCCTCCCACCTCGAGTAAGTTATGGAATTAATTAAAAGTAGCTAAGATTCACCCAAATTAAAATCGTTTTCGGGCTCACAAATTTTCGCACTGACTGTCATATAAGATTGTTGTAATTGGTTTGAGTGGTTGTACATTAAGACCCCATGTAAAATTGAATTTATTTGTTTCAGTGAACGTTTACGATGGTGAACAATTGAATCTCACCCGCATCAGCCGTACGGAAATGGGCGCCTATCTTTGCATAGCCACAAATGGTGTCCCTCCATCTGTGAGCAAACGTATCATAGTAGACGTAGAATGTAAGTAAATGTTGCACATTTCCTCAATAATTCACTATGTACAGATAAATGCATCTCTGGAATACGTCGCCCGGTTTTAGAATTAGTGTATTTAGTTTATACACTGAAGTACAAAACCCTAATTCTCTAATTGCTACATTGGGCCACACCACAAGATAAAAAATAAAATTACCATTTTTAAACTTTTGGAATGGCTTTTACTGTATATGTAGTAATCACAGCCATAGTTGAAGCGAGTGCCAAGTACACACAAGTGTATAGTAACTAAATAATGTTCCCACAGTGAACATCACAACTTTTTCTTCTATAATGTGATGGCATTAGCAAGTTTTTTAGCGGTGCGATCTTATTCAAGCGGCTGTTCAGTGTACAACATACAAAGAATGATTAAAAAATTATATATCAAAACTTTTCTCGTGAAAGTGGGTTTCATTACTCTAAAGCGATGTGGCATTATATTTAATTTATACCGGTAGTAGCGTTTATAATTAATCACGCTGTATATTCGCAATCAGCAACGTCCAATTCTAATCTATTAGAATATTTTTTTCATTCTGAACCAAATTTGGATTCACTGTGTATATCCTGCAAATTGCTAATCTGAAATTTTTCTTGTTCTTGAAACCTGCATTTTTTTAAATATAGATAAATATTTAATATCTACGTTATTCTAAATTTTGCTAAAACCTGACAAAAATTAAGGAAAGCCGAGAAGTTAAATTTATATCATCCTATTCTATTTCGAAGCTAATGCTTCCTTAATACATTTGAAAAATATACAAAACATTAAGTTTTATTCCAATTCAACATGCAATTTCAAATGTTCCATTTTCTCCTACAAGGAAACAAGCAAAATTAGTAGAGTACTTTGCGAAATAAATTGTTTTGTCTGGTGAAATGCCAAGTTGACTAATGAATATATGTTTGGACTCGAGAAAAATTTTAAGGAAAATTATTTACTATAACAAACAAAAACACCGTTTCCATCAAAACTTCTTAAATGAATTATGTTAACAAAGCATATATTTTTTAATACGAGACATATTTTGTTCTCCTGGTGTTCGGATGTGTACATATTGTACGTGCGTGGCTATACAGAGTGACACAGAAGACATTGTTATTTAAAAAAATAAAATTAAAAAATTTGAATTATTTGTATATTGTATAATTGAATTTTAGATGCTATAAAATATTTTTGCGGGTTGGAAAGATAAGTTTAAGACTAATCAATAGGATAAGAAAACATACAGGGTGGGGCTTAAAGTAACAAAATTTAGGTTACTTCCGTTCAAACTAGGAGTTGAGTAACATATTTGCTCCATCATCCAAACGAAAGGAGATATCGAGCTGCGGCTTGCGCCATTTGATTATTCATGTTTTCTCTATTACCACGAATTTTTTCAGAATTTTGGATGACAGATCATACTCGTTACGAATTTTTATGTGCGACGATGTACTGGAATTGTATAATCAGTAGCATTCAAGAAACGAGAAATCGACCTACGGTTTGCGTCACTCGATTCGCTATGTTTTCATCTACACCCATGAATTTTTTGAATCCCGCCACAAACAGCGAAGTTCTGGAATTAATCATCTACTTGTCATATTAATTGGAATACTGCGTATAATTATAGCAGCTGAAAGATTTAAATTACTTCCTTCTACGCGATGTACCGATATTATTAATCCGCAGCATTCAAGAGGCTCTATCTACCCAATGAAACAAGATATCGAACTGAGGCTTGCGCCTTCGATTCTTCTCACTCTTCTTTACATCCATGAATTTTTTTAGAATATTTATGCTTGTATAAAACCTAAACAAAATCGTTTATGAATATTTTCTCGTCGTTAAATTTTACGAAAAATGAAAAATTAGTACAGTAACTTGGTGATTTTAGTTCGGATTAATTCTATAGCAGTTTTAAATTCAAATATTTTTGGATAATTTGATTAGAAGTAAGTCAAATGTGAAATACCATCAATATTTTGCATACTATTAATCTAAACATTATGGAGAAGTTGTCACATTCCTATACAGGGCGACATCTGAAAAGAAATACCAACAACTCTCAAATTACCCTTTTTTATAATTTATACTCTGTAGATACGTAAAAACGTTTTCGCATATTCCAATTACCCAATATTGTTTATGTTAAAACAATCCTATCGATTGTTTAAAGTAAGGAATAAATTGGTTATTCCAGTAAGATTACATTTACCAATTAAATGGCACATTTTAACTACCATCTAATTATTCCCAAAATGCATAACACCGAAACTACTCGGCGGAAATTGTATAAATATAAATTAATTTTCACGGCATTGCAGAATATTAACAGTTTAGAATTCGTGCGACAAATGTTAACATACTAAGAATAGAGATAAATTCCACGCGACGTATCCTTTTGTCCTTAAATGATCAGCTGTAATTAATGAATTATTACTGTATATGTAGTAGTCAAGTTACCGGACGACCTATATTTTACCTACTAATGTATGTATTTTGAACAATTTATGACATGCTGTTTAAAAAATATTCGCTTAAAGTTAATTATATTGCTGACAATATCCAGTTTATCACCAGCCCTTTTTTATAATTTGATTTCTTGAAAACGGTGTTTATTTAAATGAAGGCTTATTTTCGTAACGGGCTGATCGACCTTCCCGAAATTAAACATAAACAATTGTTAACTTGAAACACGGGATCGACATTTATTTATTTATTATTTATTTCTGTTATGCCTACCAAACCGGAAAACGCATAAATAAACAAATATTCCAATTTATGGGAGAAAAATATATGAATGTGGCAGACAATCTAAATCAATGAGTGGAACGTTTAAAATTCATCAAGAAAAATAATTTTAAAAAAGTTATCCATTTTCAATTTTATTGTTGTCAAGTTTAGACAAAACTAGCTTTTTAATTTGTAAGGTTAGAATGATTTTGTTTGACACCTCAAATTGAACAAAATAAAATACTTACCCAAAAAATACTTTTACATTATTGTATATTTATGTTTCACGAGGATGTTTATTTTTTGTCCTGTTTTTTGTAATAATTAAACCATAAAGGAAGCTCAACTTACTTTATTAACTACATTATCAACAGAACTTCACTTGTAATAACATATGTATTTTTACGGAAAACATGAAAATTAATATCTTGGAAAAAAATTAAGGACACCCAAATATTTAAGGCGTTAAAAGCAAAATAGCTCGTTTTACTACTGGATTATCAATAGGTGGGATTTATGTTGGGACCACCATTATTCTTGAAACTAGGTATTCCTCCTTCCCATGCACGAGTGTACAAAATTAATCCAACAGCAATTGCAATAAGGACTGCAGATGATCCAATCAGAGTACGGACGGTACATCCGTAAAGTTTCCTGTTGAGCCTCTCCACAGCATCCGAAGAAAACTCTGGACCACCAGGAAAACTGATCACCAATGTGTCTTCACGGGCATCGTAAAGAGTCACGGGTAAAGTACGGTTTGCCATGATGGGTAAACACTTGAAAACACACAAAGATGACTTTTGCTGGGTAAAGAGTATAATATAGAATGACACAGCTTCAGCCCCCTCCAATGGATTTATAAGAACAACGTCATATTTTTCAACCAATGACTTATCCCGGCACCAATGCAGATAACAATAAAAAAATATGAACGCATAGTCACTTAATGTTTATATTATTGTTATGGTTTGTTTTTATTAGATATCGAAATTAAATACCTTCGCTATCGCATCGTTACCAGGACCTAATGCAACTCTTGACGTGTTTTAAATCAAAACAATATCAATCCACAAAAAAAGTTAAATAATTTAATCTTAAGTAGGTATAAGTAAAAGGATATTAAACACTGAAGGTTTTAAAAATATATATATATGAGCTTATGTGAAGATAAGTTTTAAATTTTTCTCACAAAAAAAGTAGTTGAATAAAATAAAGCTACTTACCTGAAATATATTGTATACTTATTAATTATTTATTTGTGGGTTTGTGATTGGTTACTTTTCGTACTGTTTTTTTTTTATATAACAAATAAGGTATAACAGAAGCTCAACTTACTTTATTAACAAATTTTCACTTGTAATTACAGATTTATTTTTAGTGCATTAAAAAATATGTATAGTAATATTTTCGGAATACCCAAATATTTGAGGTGATGGAAGCTTCTTCTTGGATTTCACATACAAGGATTTAAATTCTTCAGCAAAAACAGCACATTACTGGATTATCAACATTAATATGCAACATTGGCATTGGAGTCACTGCCACTTTTTGGGGTAGTTTCTCCGGCCCAGACAGGAGTAAACATAATTATTCCCAAACCAACTGCCACAATACCTACGGAACATCTTATAAGAGTACGGATGGTCCATCCGCAAAACTTTCTATTCAGCAGCTCCTCGATGTATTCTGCAACAGTATTCCTAGAATAAGTTGGACCACCATTAACTTGGACCACCAAGGTATCTTCACTGACACTGTAGACAGCATCTGGTAAATTACGGAATGCCATGATGTATAAACACTTAAACACACACAAAATGGCGCACCTAAGTAGATGACTTTTGCTAGTAAAGTATAAAATAGAAATTGATAGACCAGCAGAGCTTTACCCCCTCCAATTTATAAGGATGACGTCAAGTTCTTCAACCAATGATCTATCGAAGCGACAATAATGAATATAATTGAAGAAATGGAAACATTGAGTCACCTGATGTTTATATTATTTTTATAGTTTAATTGTTTTGGCGAAGTGTCATAGCTTGTCAAGGGTAGCTCTGCAGGTGAATTAACCTCACCTACCAGTGCAACTGGGCTACAGTAGCTAGTTCTGTCATTGTTTCTTCCAAATACGGTCTCACTTCCACCTTGTCTTCACTTGCTGCAAATATTCCACATGCATTTCTATTCTTTACAAGGTGTATGTAGATATCAGAAATAAATACCTCCACTGTCATATTATTATTACAGCCTATTGCAAGTGCCTCTAGTTTTAAATGAAAAGCATATACAGGTTTCGTCATAAGATCTTTGTAATTATTTGCTTAGTGGACATATGTTTGAAATAAAAACTGTTTGGCTATTTTTTAGTTCGTTACTACTGTTTGGAATCACCACATTATTCTGCAGGCGACTACGTTCAATTTTCATGAAGTTGCAAAAGATAAATTTCGAGATTGTTTCAATAATTTCATACATAGTTTTGTTACCTTGGTAAGTTGCCCAAAAACAACCATAATGACAGCCGATGATGATAAACTAACGGGTACCAGAAATATTTACTTCAAATCAGGTGATTGAGCTCACCACTTTACGCCTGTTCCACCTATTTGGAAAAACATTATGCAAATACTTCATGAGCAGTAACTCAAGGGTAGGAGGCAGAGAGTTTGTCCATTTGCATAAAAAATAAAAAAGGTGGATTGTTAGTAAGCATTGGCATTTTGTTTAATTTAAACTTTGTCCGGAAAATTTGATTTTGTTTGAAATTTTCATTATGCAACCTCATGAAAATTTTATGCTGTCGCATGCAAAATATGTACTTATTCCAAAAAAAATTGCAAGATCAATAGTTAGCCAAAATATTTATATTTGTAGCATTTCTCCATTAAACAAATGATTTAAAAAAATACAGACATTGCATAATACTGATGCCAGAACCTATATATTATAGATCGTTAAAAATATATACCTTACATGCTTTACAAAATATTTATTTTCCAATTTTCACTTTCAATTGTTGACAAGGTTCAACGAGTCTAGCTTGCATAAAAATATTAAAGGTGCTATTTGAAAAATTAAAATAATAAGAAATCTTTAATTTTGTAGATTTTCAGCAATATTTAACTTTCAAATTATAATACTTGAATAAAATAAAACTGTACTTACCCAATAAGTATTGTACTACATTAAATTCTTTTGTCATATATTTTGTAACAAAAAAAGTATAACAGAAGCTTCAACTTACTTTATTAACTACATTCTCAACAAAATTTCACTTGTAATTACAGGTTTATTTTTACTTTATTAAAATATTATAGGGAACATAAAAACTAAAGTCTTGGAGAAAATCTTCGGAATACCCAAACATTTGAGGTGATGAGAGCTTCTTCTTGGATTTTGCATATATATTTTAATTTCTTCAGCACTACACGTTTAACTACTGGATTGGTACTACATTAATAATACGTACGATTGATATTAAAGACATCATTATTCTTTAGCTGCATCTCCTGTGAATTTACGGGAATACAGAAGTAGCCCCACAACAATCCCCACCAAGACGGTGGAAAATCCAACCAAAGTACGGAAGGTCCATCCGCAAGCCTTCTTGTTCCGCATCTCGACATATTCTGGAACAGGATCAGCAGGAAAATTTATAACATCATTAAAATTGATGACAACTGTGTCTTGATGGGCATCATAAAAAGTCACGGGTAAATTACGGTTCGCCATGTTGGATAAACTCTTGGACACACACACAAAATCGTTGCACCTTGTAGATGACTTTTGCTAGTGACGTACAATAGAAAATGCTAGACCAACACAGCTTTAACCCCCTCCAATCGCTGTACAAGAACAACGTCATATTTTTCAACCAATCCAGACGACAGTAATAAATAAATATAAACAAAATATGAACACTAATTCATGTTTATATTAATGTTATAATTTAATTGTATTAGTGACGTAGGTATCAGAAATAAATACCTTTGCTATGACACCATTACTAAGACCTAATGTTACTGTAGATTTTCTTAAATAATGCTTGGACTGTTACTTTATAAAAAAAATGAATATCTTAACCCTAAGTATAAGTAGGGAGGGACTTATTAAAAAGTTATGTACACCTAAGATGGTTTAAGTGTTTTGTTACTAGAAAAAAATGTTTTTTTCTACTCGTACATATGAAAATAGCAAATTTTCCACTGCGCACTCTATGCAAAAGTGACATTTTTTACTCTAGAGACGAAAGTTATTTTCGTCTCTAGAAGCGAAAATGAAACTGTCAAATTTATGTTACCATAGCAACGACTAAACAAACAATTGATAATTTACATTGCGACGGTTGGTTTATAATTTAATAGCATTTTATATGTATTTTCCAAGTGGCTGTTAAAAATAAATAAAGATTTGTAAATTTTAATCCAATATTTATTGCAATATCGTTGAAAAAATAGCATTTCCTACTTGGTATTTTCATCTCTTGTAAAATATACTATTTTCAGCTATTGGTTTATCCAAATTTTTCAGTTTGCAATTTCAATTGTTAAGTATTTTATATATAAGGTTGAAATGATATGAAACCTTCCATTTCCTAAATATTTTTAGCAATATACGTGACTTCAAATTATAATTCATTATTCATTGAATAAAATAACACGATATTTACTTACCTTCAAAAATTAAAAACTTATGTAGAAATTAATTATTATTTCTATTTACTGTCATTGTGATTTTTACAACAAATAAAGCATAGTGGAAACTTCAAACTTTATTAATTACATTTACAAAAAAATTTCAGTTATAATTACAGAATTATTTTTAGTCCAATAAAACATTATTAGAGAAAAATGAAGGCTAATGTCTTAGAGAAAATCTTCGGAATGCCCAAACATTTGAGGTGATGAAACAAAGCTTGTTCTTGAATTTAAATTCTTCAGCAAAACTAGTAGATGTTTCACAACTAGATTATAAACATATTAAAAATATATAGGATTCCCATTGTAGACACTGTCATTCTTTGGAGTAGGTGTTTCTCCTGCCCAGACACGAGTATACAAAATTACCCCAAAACCAATTGCCAGAATAACAACGGAACATCCCAGCAGAGTACGGATGGTCCATCCGCAAAGCCTTTTGTTCAGCAGCTGGTCCACATATTCTGAAACAACATCCCTGGACAAACTTGGACCATCACTAAATTGGATCACCAACGTATCTTGACCGACTCTGTAGACAGCCACTGGTAAATTACGAAATGCCATTATGTATAAACACTTAGTAGATACACACAAAAACGGCGCACCTACGTAGATGACTTTTGCTAGCAAGTATACAATAGGAAATGACAGACCGGCAAAGTTTCAACCCCCTCCAATCTATTTGTAAGAATGACGTCGCATTTTTCAACCAATCGAAGAGACAATAATAGATAAAATTGAAGAATTATAAACACCTAATGTTCATATTTTTTATAGTTTTATTAGCGAAGAGATATAGCTTGGCCAGGAGTAGCTGTGCAAGTGAGTTAACCCCGCCTACTTGCGCACTAGACAGTAACTAGTTTTGTCACTGTTTGGTCCTTTTGTCCGACTATGTTCTCACTTGTTCGTCTACGCATACTTGGATATTCCATACGCAGAGCTATTCTTGACAAGCAATATATCGATATCAGAAATAAATACCTTTACTTATCATATCATTACTAAGGCCTGTTGCAATTGCTTACGTTTCATTTAAAATGAAGACAGTGTACAGGGTCCGGCATAAGTTGAGAATAATTCCTTCTTCTTCTTCTTTATTGGAGAAATGTTACAAATAAAAATTGTTTGGTTAATTATTATTTTCCATATTCTGGTGAAATTTAATTTTTTCTGCGCTGCAAAAAATTTTCGTGACGATGCACAGCAAGTTTCGAGGTTATTTCAATCGTTTCATAATTATGTCACTTCGGTAAGTTGCCCAAACACAACCATAATGACAGCCAGTGGTGGCAAACCAACTGATACTAGAGGTATTTGCTTCAAATCAGGTGACCGAGCACACCACTCCACGCCCCCTTCTTTCACCAAATTTTTCACTTTATGCTTATGAACACCCGGGGGCGGACGGGTGCGGGCGGGTGCAATATATTTGTATATATGTCAAAGAAGGAACATATTCGTTTTATACATACCTTGAATCTTGCGGCGCTATCATAAACTCTGATAATCTTTTGTTGTTTGAAATTTTAGGTTATGTTTTGATGGCTTTTATAAGAAGGTTCAGAAAATAGTTATTGATGGAGTAAATATGTTGAAACTATTTAACTATGTTTAAATAAGTCTGTATTAGGGGTGTTCATAAGCATAAAGTGAGAAATTTGGTGAAAATAAGATGAGAGTGGAAAAATACGACTTTCAGAGACTTTGGGGCCAAATATCTGGATACTGTTTGAGCGCCGATTTTTTTATTAGAATTTTTGTTCAGGAGGCAAAACTACGTATGTTAAAAGCAAAAAAATTAAAAAATCGGACAAATCTAGCTAAAGAAATTTAACTTAATATTTTTTTCATTAAACAAATGCTTCCTGAAGAGGGGTTGGAACCTTTGGTGTAGAACTTACACTTGGAGTAGTTTTCCACACACACCAAAACACTTTTGCACACACTCGACGCGCGTTTCGCCAACCAAGTTGGCATCATCGGGAGATGATTAAAACTGTTTTAATCATCTCCCGATGATGCCAACTTGGTTGGCGAAACGCGCGTCGAGTGTGTGCAAAAGTGTTTTGGTGTGTGTGGAAAACTACTCCAAGTGTAAACAAATGCTTAAAAAGATGCAGGCATTATTTAATGCTTATGCCAGACCCAGTATATTATACATGGCTAAAAATATTTACCTATTAGTCCCTACATGCATTAAATAATATCTGTTTTTCAAAGGTTCGACGAAACTAGCTTGCATAAAAATATTAAAGGTTAGAAAAATATCAGATTTTGAATTTTTTAAGACATTATTAGTATTACAAATATATATAATAATTATTGAAATATATATATTTTTTCATTAAATATATTTATTTTGTTAAAATATTTATAAGTTTTATAAATATATATATCTTTGTAAAAATATATATATATATTTTTACGAATATATAAATATATTTTCACAAATATATATTATTTCTGCTAACATATATTTATATAGAAATGAGCTTTTATCGTCGTACGCTAGGTGGCGCCATGCTGATTAAATTTAGGTAAGATGCCCGTATGAAGAAGCTTACCAAAAAATTCTTCTATTGAAACGGACATAACTGCAAGCAACTGCTTTCATGAACCTTTTTATATGCGAAAATTTAAAAAATACGCACACACAAATGAACGATAAATAATAAATAAGGTTAATGTTTACAGCATACGTACATTGACATTTGACGCCACATTGCCAAATTTAATATGGGCATTTTACCTAAATTTAATCAGCATGGCGCCACCTAGCGTACGACGATAAAAGCTCATTTCTATATAAGTACATGTTAGCAGAAATAATATAAATTTGTGAAAATATATTTATATATTCGTAAAAATATATATATATTTTTGCAAAGATATATATATTTATAAAATTTATAAATATTTTAACAAAATAATGAAAAAATATATATAGTTCAATAATTATACTAATAATGTCTTAAACGTCGCCTCATATATATGTAACTATTCAAATTATAATGCTTAAATAAAATAAAACTCTACTTACCCAACAATAATTATGCTACATTTATTTTTAGTGAGGAGGTTTATCTTTCGTCGTTCAGTTTGTCACAAAAAAAAAGTATAACAGAAGCTTCAATTCACTTTATTAACAAAATTTCATTTGTAATTACAATTTTATTTAAAATTTATTAAAAAATGATTACAGGAAACATAAAAACGAAAGCCTTGGAGAAAATCTTCGGAAAGCCCAAACATTTGAGGTGATGAAAGCTTCTTCTTGGATTTTGTACATATAATTTAATTTCTTCAGCACTACATATTTCACTACTATAAGCAATATGCTACTACTACATAAGATTCATGTTAGGAACACCATTCTTCTCTACTCAGCTGTTTCTCCTAAAAAGGCACGGGAATACAGAATTATTCCCACAACAATTCCCATCATGACGGTGGAGAATCCAATCAAGCTACGGACGGTCCATCCGCAAGGCTTCTTGTTCAATATGTCCTCGACATATTCTGCAGCATCTGCAGGAAAATTTAGAGCATCATTCAAATTGATCATAAATGTGTCTTCACGGTCATCATAAAGAGCCACAGGTAGACTACGGTTTGCCATTGTAGATAAGCACTTGACACACACACAAAACGTCGCACCTTGTATGACTTTTGCTAGTGAAGTATAACACAAAATGGCAGAGCAGCTCAGCTTTAACCCCCTCCAATCAATTTGTAAGGACCATGTGATATTTTTCAACCAATCCGGACGATATTAATAAATAAGTATAAACAAAATATGAACACTAATTCATGTTTATATTATTGTTATAGTTTAATTGTATTAGCGAAGAGTTATGCAGATATCAGAAAGAAATACCTTTGCTATCGCATCATTACCTAATGTAATTGCCTACAGGATTTTAAATAAAAACATATGACGTTCACACATTTTTTAGTTTTATTACTATGGTGACCAATTTTGTAAACATATTTTATATAAAAAGCTTGGTTTAACAAGAATCAATCAAATATATAAGACCATAACAAATACATCTTGCTGAAACAGCAGAATACAATTTATAATCGGTCGTGGAGTTGGCATAGTGTGTATACAGGATGTACCAGATTTTTGAAACAGTAAAGCGAACTACTATTGAACCCCGAAAATAACAAGTAGGTAGTTTGCTATATTACTATAGGTCGCACTTGGTTTTCACCAAAAACTTTATTAATCACAGTTGGAGCTACACCCTGATTCAGGAAAGACAATCTGGATTGCAAAGGAGAATATGGAGGAAGTGTACAGTTTGAGGCAGCATTATGGTGGTGTAAATCATGGGACATGCTCCAAGAAGAGTTTAACTTCTTAAATTCTTATTTTTAAAACCGCAAACGAAGAAAAATTTCATCATTTAATCCTAAATAGGGATAGGAGGATCCAAGCAGTATATAAAATTTAGAGGAGGTCATACCAAAATAATATAAGCACACTTAGATATAATTTTTTTTAATTGTAAAAATCGTTATTTAAAGAATTTAATTTCGATATCATATCATTTTACCATTTTCCCAATTTCTTTTAATGTTTAATAAATAGCACAGTAATTTATAGCAATTTGTTTTTCTGAAACACAATTAATGTCCTAGACCACTGCGTCGTGTGTATCTCCACTTTGCACCTCCGATAAATTTATCTGGAGCTTATCAGAAGAATTATTGCTAATATATCAACGGTTCCCTTGGATATCATTTTTTTTATTACAAAATCCGTTATTTAAAGAATATGAAAAATTTAATTTCGATATCATATTATTTTATCATTTTCCCAATTTCTTTTAATGTTAAACAAATGGCACAGTAATTTATAGGAAGATGTTTTTCTGAAACACAATAAATGTCCTAGACCACTACGTCGTGTGTATCTCCACTTTGCACCTCCGATAAATTTATCTGGAGCTTATCAGAACTATTGCTAATATATCATATTAATTGACATTAAAGTGCAGCTTTTCGTTCTGAAATAATATTCAACGGATACTTTAATAATCTAAGTTTGGAATTCTGTAAATAATTTTAAGTACATTTTCAAAAGTTACGAATATTCAAATAATTAAACAAAACAAAGGTTTATTTTCTGATACCTTTTTCGGTATTAATAATTTTTTTTTAATGTTGTTTTCAGACCACTAAAAGCTCTCGTGTGTTTCTATGAACTAGGAAGATATTAGCCCTTAAAAGAGTAGTAAATCGATATTTCCTTTTGATATAATAATTTAATTCAAAATTTTACATTAAATATTTTAATTTGAGAAGCTTTTCGCTAAGTACAAAGTCTAGTTTAATAAAATAATGTAAAAAGTTATCAGTGGTAGTACATACAGAGGTGTACACCCTCTTTTCAACCATAACTTTTTTACTGTTGAAGTTCTGACTAATTTGACTCGAAACTAGCCGTCAAAGCAATATGACACAAAAGTATGTTTTTATGATGTAAGGGACGACGACGACTTTCAGTTAATAAAGTTAAAGAGTAGAAACAAAAAAGTGACTTTTAGTTGCCAATATTTGTATTAAAATTCTTCTTTAATATTTTTATTTTAGTTACTTACTTACCTCTTTTAACGGCTAATATTTCCTCACCTATATTCACTGGTCTAACCAGTGATTGCCAGAGATCTGTATATTTTAACACCCTGTATAGAAGAAACAATTTTCCATTTTGTTTTTTACTATAATAAATAGAAATAAAATGTTACATAAACCTCAAATTCCTTTATTAGGTACATTTTAAACACACATTTTTTTTATACATTTATTTTTGGTTGTCTTCTAAATTCCTTACATATTATTTGAGCAAAATGAGTTCCTGTTCGACTTAATTCTGGGCATACTTCAATTGTTTCCTTTCTTGGAATGTTAAAAATGCACCCAGGCTCCAGAATACAAAATTACTCCCAGAGCAATTGCCAAAATTATTGTGGTGGATCCACCGAGAGTGCGGATAGAACACCCACAAATCATCGTGTTCAATATATGTTCGTGACGACTTGGAGTAACTTCAAAAGACAAATCTGGATACAGTTCAGCAAAATTGATCACAATTGTTTCTTGACTACCATTGTAAGGAGCACTTGGTGAACTAATACTGTTCTCCATGATGTAATAACCACACAAAACGAGGCACGCTTTTGGATGAGTTTTGTAATGTAAAAGTACAGACTAGAACTGATTGACCCCTTCCAGTCAATTTTTATAACCGTCATTGTTCTACTAATGATTCGATTGGATCAACAACAAATAATTATAAAACACAGTCATTGTTGTTTATATTGTTAAATTAAAATCAAATAGATATCAAACATAAATACCTTTGTTTTCATATTATTACTAATTATTAATTGTTCATGCAATTATATCACGCTTTATTTTAATGAAAATGATAATTTTATACATGTATTAAAATCAATGATGGAATAAGAGCAACTAAAATTTTATTTCTGATTCAAATTTTTGAATTTAGAACGCTGTCTTCTAAAATTCTGAAAAAATTCGCGGAGATAGATGAAAAGTTAGTGAATCGAATAGCGTATCGAAAAATATGTTTTCAAAATTCTGAAAAAGTTCATGAAGATAGAGAAAACGGGACAAACCGATTGACGTAAAGTGCAGTTCGATGTGTCGCTTCGTTGGAAAGATAGAGTGTCTTGAATGGTATGGGCGCACAAAAATTCGGAACGAGAAAATTCTGTCCTTCAAAATTTTAAAAAAATAAGTCGCAAATACTTTAAAGTGACGCTGTTTCATGAATCTTTGACTACAAACCAGGCGAACTTTTGGAAGAGACTTAAGAGTACTAACAAACTCAATCCAATTTTTCTCTTGGTTTTTCGAAATCACGTCAAGGTTAATAATTGATTTTACTAACCAACAGAAGTTTTCCAATTCGTGCAGTATCTTCCAATCTTCTATTGGCTTAATCCGTGTCTCTTAACAACTGTTAAAAAGTATACTTCTTAAGTGAAGTCAATCTCGTTCGATGTGAAATTGAAGGTTTCAGGAATGACCCAAAGATTTTTGGTCAGTTCCTCCTACTCCAATCTTATCCTCAATTTTATGGACGTTGGTAAAAATACACGGTAAAAAAATATATAATTTTCAAATTTAAACTTGAGCTTTGATGTGGATTTCCAATCTATTTTAACACTGAAATGGACAGTTCAAGGGTCGCAAGAGTCTGAGCAACTTGTTCCGCATAAATAGATGCCCCACAAACGCCTCTCTCAGCGATGCAGATACAGCTGTATTGTATCATAACAATGCAAGAGTGGGAAATAAAATGATATTAAACTTGGTAAAAAAGGGAAAAGGAGGTCATACATTGTATTATATTGAATATGCACAAGACGAACATTACTATGATGATAATCGTGGCGATAAACGAGATGGTTTCTTATACTATGCTAATATTATCATGGCAGAGGCAAGTTACATTTATGGAAGATACTTATAAAGTTAACGGTTTCTTTTCTATCGCGCTGTCTTTCTATTAAATATCAAATCATATGAATATTAGGAGCATTCAAATTTCTGGAAACTAATACAATTTCGCGAGGATTATTCAACCATAAAACGACACATAAAACATTATTAAAAAATTTCAGCATTCTTCCAAACTAGAAGATAATAAAATTATTTAATTTAGAAATCAGATGAAAGTTCTGGTTCTAGATTTTAAATGATAATTCGCCCTTTTTGACTATGTTAGAAAATACATACGGTTTTCTTTGCTCAACTGTTTATCGCAAAGGACAATGGATTTAAGAAAATTGACAAGTGACTCGCAAAACTCGTTGAAATTTTATTTAACTTCTTTATGCTAATATATCTAAACCCTTACGTTTCCGTGAATATTCTGCGAGAGGACATCAAATCAAATCATTTCAAATTGATCTTAAGGTTCCATGAATTAGCATGTACACATTTTTTTTTTTGAGTTTTAACCCGCCTGTGCTCGACGATGTGTTCATCTTAATACAAGAGGACAGTACCCATTAATCGATTATCTAAGTTAGCAAATATTGAATTATTTTTTTATTGATAGTAGTCCACTTTTATTGCACCACAATTGAGGTACTTCAGACCTAATTAATTACCTGTTAAAAATAGTCGTTCACCCTGTACCTTCGACGCATTTACTGACTAGCCGTTGGGAAAACACTCGTGATATATAAATGTCAAAACTTATACTTTTTATCTTTTTTGTCATTCAATATTCACCGTGGCAAATATCCAGGAGAAAAGTTGTTTAAACATTTATAATATGAGTTTTAAAAATGTATAGATTGGGAGGTCTAGATTGTAATGGAATAAACATAAGATGCTTTGAAAATTTTATCAGCACATGCTCTAATTAAAAATGAAAGAATTTAAAACAACTTAAGTTGAAGAGAAGGTTTAGAAATGATAAGTATCCAAAAGTTTTGCATAACAAGGGTTAGGAGGGTGCCCTTAGGGAAATAGTACCTTGCAGGCGGCTAGTGTTCCCCTGCGATGAAGGTACAGCATTGTAACGTGTGGCCTCTTATATTGTACACGCGGTAATTTGCTAGGAAATTTATGTTATTGTTAGTGAAAACGTAGTTAAGACTCTACCACCTTGTTTAATGTGTATAAAATATGCTTGGCTACATAAAAATGATAACGCCGCACGTTCCACATTTTTTCGTATACCTTTTCATAGTATAAGAGCAGCGCTCCTTTCATGGTTATTACAGGGGTAACCACAAAATTGACTTGCATGTGAATTTAATATTAAAATACATTGTCCGCTATGCAGAGGCTCAAAAATTTACCACCATGTCAATATGAATGGCAATAATGGTTTGAAAAGTCGCTCCATATTGTGATAGATAATAGATCGGTATTTAACGATTTTGTTCATTCCAATAGCCTAATAATTTTCCAATTTATGCCACTAGTATCTGGTATAATTGTGCATAAAATGCAACTACTGGCCTAACCGGAAGTGCATCAGCCTTATTATTTTACGGGAACATCATGCATATTTTGTGTTTTCTTATTCGTTATAAAATTCACCTTTGTGAAACAAGCAGTAAAAGATAGGAGTAAATTTAACCGAATGTACCCGGACGGAATATACCTCACTACCCAATTACGGGACATCAAATTTTAAAGACGCGTTGATTCAGTTTACTAGATACTGTAAAAGTTTATAAAATCAATAATCAAAAAAAGTATTGACATTCATCCCAATAAAATAAAAGTGAAAAAGGTTGCAAAGGATCCTGACCCAACAAATCGATAAGGGATACTACTTCAAATGTTTTCTGACTTTGAGTAGATTTCTAACCGATGACGTTTAGGAAAATTTCAATTTCTCGCTATAAAAGGGGGTAAATTCAACCCCCACGAATATTTGCAAAGGATCGCGACCCAACAAATCGATAAGAGATACAATACCAATTTTTTTCTGATATTCAGTTGATTTCTAGCCGATGCCGTTTACACACGTTCTTAAGTGTCGAAAATAGCGACGAAAATAATCGATCAAAAACACAGAGAACATGGAAATTTATTATTTCATTTCCTGCTGAAGACTGCTTTAAAACCATAAATAATTTTTTATTATTGTCCTATCTGTTGCCTTGTTGATTCATTGTACTATATTTTATAGTTATTAAGTTAGTTTAATTAACAATAACAAGTACAATTGTCAAAATTTTGCACATAGGGTAATTAAATGAAACATATTTACGGAGCGGGTAAATGTCAAACGTGATTTAAAATGTTTAATTCTTGCTTTCGCCGCTTTTAGTTACAATATTTGTATATTCTTCGTAAGTGTCGAGTGGGAACTAAGATTAAAGATTAAGTAATTGTTAATTGCATTAAGGAAACAGAAGGGCTCCTTTGAAATCTGCATTGCATTGTTCGTGGAGAAACAAAAAATCAAAAAACGACAACAATGCACTCAAAAGCAGTATTTTTGGAGTAAGAAAGCATATTTCCACGTACTAACAATTTACATAACGAGAAACTCACGTGTTGTGTGTATAGTTACGTGATCTTACATGGACGAGATCTGAATGTAAAACAATAAGATCCGTGTTATGCGTGCAGGACCATTTCCTTGCTCTTTACATTCATCTTCATGGTAATTTTACCACTGAAAATAAGGTAACGAAACACACCAAATATACTCCCTCGGAATGCAGAATACATAATGAATATTCTCACCCATTAGACTAATTGGATTTTAAACATTTTATTCGCCTCAACTTTGTACCCACTATCCTACAGTAATGGACTAAAAAACGTATTACTGAAAAATAAAATTGCCAATTACTGATTTCTTGCAGAGGTTTTTCCTTTGAGTAAAGAGGCGCAACCGATTAGGTTTCGAGATTTTAGTATATAGTAGTTTCTTGGCAATAACTTTATCCTCAATTTTTAGGACTATAAAAACTGATAACAATCCTGAAGCTATTGGTAAAACTAAAATCATGAAACCTGCTTTATATTCCACCCTAATATTATAAGCAAGCAATGGGACTAAAGTCAGGATTATCAGCCATTCATTTGGTTTAATATGATGGTCGCAACTAGATTAGAGTTTCCTCAGTATGCAAAACTCGTCTACTCTACAAACCACGCCCCATGCCTTTCTTATTTACAAAATCAGTCAAATTTAATTCAAACCAAAAAGTATTTGTGTCTAGCAAGTTTCCATTGCGAGAATTCCTCGCACGCCACAAAGTTCGGTAATTGCGTTGTTATTTACTTTACATATTCACGCCACGCGAAAAATATTCTCTTTGTAGTTGTTATGTATCAGCCAACATTAATTTCAATTAATTTAACTTTGAAAATTTAATGAAGTAATGATAACATTGTATACCACAAATTATTACCGACGAGTTTACTTGATCAAGGGTGCTATTGCGAGGTATAAAGTTACAATTTGCATTTGATGTGAAATGTTATGTTTCACCACGAAAGGACATGCGTTTATGCTGCACAATTCTATACCGGGTGACCACGAAATCATTGTCCAATGCGCCATTTTATTGTCTTTGAGGTTACAGATTTGGTTTTAGGGTCGAAGATATAGTTCATTAATACCCATATTTTCCATGAAGAAATATTTGAAAATCACTTCCGGTTTTTGTGGACCTACAGGTAAATTTTGGAGGATAGATCTTTCTTGTTTCGGATTTTTATGTGCAACGATGAACCGGAATTTAATAAACTGCATTCAATTTTAATTTTTCTCGTTACGAATTATTTTGTGCGACGATTTACTAGTATTTTAAATCCCAAACGAGAAATTTGTTGGACACAATTTTTTGTCGCCGAAAATTGAGAAATAAACAAAGGTCGATTTAACAAAACAGAAAACATTACAAATTATTATGTGCAACGATCGGATGTACCTTGTTGATGTATTTAGCCAAAGAGCAGAACTCAAATAAAGCTATTCCGTAGTGACAAAACTGGAAATTTTTAAATGTGTATCCAACAATTCACTTTGTGCTGTTACGAGATAGAGTTGCTATATTTGAATTTTATATGGAATCGTTATGATTCGCCAAAGAGGCAATAAAACAAACAAAACACATATATTCAACAGTAACGGCGGAGCAATGGAGCAGTCAATACGATATATGCACTGATATGTAACGCGTGTAATGGTTTGTAAGCGATAAGTGACGATATTGAAAATCGATTCTATATATTTATTATACCACCCAACAATTTGAACTCTTACAATTCATTATTTTCTCAAGAACCGACATAACCTAGCATTGAATAAACCTTAACACTATATAGGACTCTAAAGTATAACGATCCGCCGGAAAATAATATCAAATGTCACAAGTCGATTCGGCACAAATACGTTTCCCCACGCTATAAAGTAGATGAAATCTCCTCTTTTTCTTTATGCCATTCCTCGACAATACCTCATGATTCTAATGATGAATTCACCGAAATAAATTTGAACCTACATAGTATTTCATATCCAATTAAATGGCATACTTTTAGGTTTTTCACATTTCATATTTAGATCCGTTACAAATCTACTACCTAACTTTGTAGCGTACAAAAGTAACAACTGTTTATTATTTTATCAAGTTATATCGATGGCTCCTGTATGTTCAAACTGGGACACCCTGTGCAGTTATGTGAAGTGATAAATAAATACAAACGTAGAAAGGAGGAACAACTCGAAGTAGAACTTTTGGTTTGTGCGAATTTATTTATATAAAACAGAGGATTCCCTGTTTTATATCAGGTTCATTTGAAATTGAAAGAAGGGTAGAGATCCAAAAAGAATATTGATTTTTTTAGATAAAAGAATGCTCCCTGTTTTAGGAATAAAATGTCTTTTCTCTATGTATGATAATCCTAAAATGTCAGTCGGTGGCGCTCGGTTTACCTTTAATTGTGATTCAAAACTTTATGTATTAAAATATTTCGAACGTAATGCGGGTGTTCCAAAAGCTAGTTCTTCGGGGATCATGTCCACCAAAATTATTTCAATTTACATTCCGAGTGAAACTAAATAACAGCGAGGATTAAAACAGTCAGTTAAGTATAATCTCAGATCATAGAAACATCTCCATTTCGTGTGTGATAAAATAAATGTAAAGCTTACGTTTTTAAAAAAAGAAATTTGAAATGAAAAATTTAAAAAAAAATCTGAATTGAAAAATTTTGAAAAAAATTTAATTTCAAAATTATAAAAAAATTATAGTTTAAAAAACTAAAAGAACTAAAAAAACACGCCTTTTTAAAGGGAAACCGAACTAAAAGTAAAGTATAATGTTTATCTATTAAGATTTTGTTCAACAGTGATAAATATTCCATTAACTCAATATAATTAAATGCTTTTTACTAAGTTTAAAATAAGAATAAAGTGATTGACAAAAAATAATTTTATTGTAAAAAAGCGTGGGGTGCGCTCACTCTACTTTAATCAATAGCTACCAATGAAATATCTATAACAATTGATATCATGCACCCCACGCTTTTTACAATAAAATCATTTTTTGTCAACCAAAAAATTGGGGGCGTACATTGACTCGTGGCCACCCGGTATATGGAGTGACAAAAAACATGTCCAAGCATCATCTCCAACACTTACTTTCTATAAGAATGTAAAATAAAAGCCCGCAGTGGCCTACTTGTGTTTTTCAGTTTTCCCAATTAACGACGCCATTTCTTTAAACAAAAGCCAACTTGTGACATTTCGATAAAATCAAAATTCCGCAACGAATAAGAAATGGAATAAATATACAGGATGTTCCGTTTAAAATAGGAAAGTTAATGTCACTTCCTGTTAAACCGGAAGTAGTATTTTGAGCATAAATTGTGTCAGATTCTGCCTTTAGTAATCTATTATTCACGCTTCAAATTTCAGAACATCATTTTCCATATTAACTTGAGTTATTTCGTAGGCAATACTTTCGAGGCCACCCAGTATATTTCTCAATACAACATATTATGTTAAAAAAATAACTACTAGTATATTGTTAACGCCATAAAATTGCTTGACTAATTTTATTTAGCTTCTCGAGGCTCGTGTCTGGGTATTATTATTACATTATAATTTGTTGTAAATTAGCATAAAACATAATTTATGAAACATTTTATATTCAATTTTATAGCAATGAAAAATTATTAATTTGCGTTTAACTTTATATCGACAGAGTTACAAAAATTATTTGCAGAATTATTTACATTATATTTATTTTTCTAGTTTGAAATTTCATTAAACAAATTATTCTTAAATAATTATTTTAAACATAAAATTTATTCGTTGATCGCGAATTTATTGAAGTATTTAGTCGTAAAAAAATATCTGCAACATTTAATGTTGATTTATTTATACGTACCAATTTATTTCATTTGCTACGTCAATACCGGTGCTTTGTCGTATGGAGGAGAAATTAAATTTTTCTCAGACTTTATTGATGTGGCTTTAAGAGTGCACTGCATATAAAGTAAAGATCAGTAAGAAACTTAAAATTCACTGAACTTTCAGTATTTTACAAGAGACTTTTTATTAAAAAGCGATAATAATTCATCACTTTTTCAACATTTATTTTACAAAATTTAATTTACCTTCAGCCAATTTATGGTCGCTTCAAAGACGATATATAGCATAGCTGAACGATCTAGTTATTATACTATTCGCAGACGAGTTGCCTGCACATTTCTAATATCGTAAATATCGACCGCAGAGCAAACATTTTTACACCATTATCTTCGTAATTGAACTCGCTAAACGACTCAAAATTTCCGCCTGTCTGTCTGTCAAGTATTAAAATTTGTGCCGAAAGTGTTAGTTAGAGAAAAATCTTTATTGAAAAAAATCAATAAGTAGGTATATTCCTGGAGTCAGTAGTAACAATTAAGTATAGCTTGACCACATTGGTTCCAGACTTTTGACATACACTGTATATTGAAAAATAAAACACGCAAATTGATGCAAGTACACGAAAGCTCATTCTTCTTCTTCTTCCTTCATTGGGCTTTAGAAAATACGTACTTGGCCGGCTCAACTTATTTCTATATTCCGGGCCTCGAATAAGACAGACTGAGATAAACATACCCTTGTCAATTGTGTCACTTTTAGTTATACAGAATTTTCTCTCTTCAATGAAAAATATTCCGTAAACCTATTTTATGGATATAAAATCATTTTTACCGAAGCCTTTGAACACAGACAAACACCTACATGCCCAGTTATTATTATAAGAGGAATTTATAAAGGAGAATAGGTTGTGACGTCCAGTTATTTATTAGTGCATTCCTCGGTGGCGGGAAAATATGAAACACGTTGAGTATTTGAAATATGAAGTTAATGCAGTTAGTCTCAATATAATGTGGACAAACTCATACCAGATCCAATTCGATGTGCAATGTCCATTGATAATGGAAATTCCACGAATTTAAACCTCCATCGTAATGAACCGATATCTAATTAATTCCGCAGCGGGCCCCCAGACCTTCTAATACATTCTGATTGAATTTCTGCATTGTTTTGGATATTAGGAAAATTTTTTAGCATTCCTTTATGCCTCCACTCAAAGTAAAAAAATAAATTACTCTACAGAATAATTATTATAGTTTAGTTACCGAAGAAACGGAGCTAGTTAAGACGTCACAATATTCTGTATACTGTAGGTGTCTACGATGTGCGCACGTTAGAAATTCCCACTCTCCGAAATAAAATGGGGATCGGCATTTCCAATTTAGAAGAACCAGTTTAATTTTATAGAAACCCGACTTATTTTTTGACCATATAATTGTTTAATGTTTAGCATAATGTTACAAAAATTAAAAATCACTAATTATAAATAATAATAAATAATAATAAATACACCACATGTAATTACGACCCCCTTTATCCCAGTTTATTATAAACGTGGAAAACTGATTTTCATTTAAATATAATTTTGAACTATCGATAAGTAAAATATGTTGTTTGGTTTCTTCTTCGCATTATTTGCAATCAATCATTAAACTGCAGATTTGCATAAAAATATCATAAACAGTTTGATTAAATGGTTATGGTTATCACTCTTTATGACATAAACCAAGTCGTCGAGATACACAGAGCCGTATTAACTAAATCTAAAGAGGCACTTATATATTAATTAATAATTATCTTAAAATATTTAAAAAAATAGACGGTAGTTTAAATAAAATACTATTTATATTGATTCGTTAGAAATAGCAGCAATTATTTCCTCTCTACAAATTAAATTCCGTTATCTACTTCACTCTTGCTTTTGACCTATGGGAATGTGTATTCGGTTTCAAAAAATTTCAACAACCTCCGAACAATTTGTTTTTAGCTTTGTCCTGTCCCATTGCTAGAAGCGTATTTATAATGTAGCTAATATCGTGTAAAAATGTTTATTGCTTACTATGAAAACCTTTTATGTCTTATTCTTGAACTGGTTATTAAAAGAAGCAAAAAAGAACCAGTAAAATTGCTACATAAAATTCACAGTAAATAAAGCAAACTTTCCCAGAGATATTAAGGTCTTAAAATGTACTTTAAAATATGATTAATAAATTATGAATATTAATCCCATGCTATGAAAAATAAACCTTTGTTTTAAGATGCTTCAGTAAAAAATTATCTTACATTTTATTGTTCTCCACAAAATCGCAAGGGGGTAATATCCTTACCTTAATTTTCATAATAAATAACAGTTAACACTCCACTCTCACCGACATTTTCGTTGTTTTCAGTTCTTTTTTACCCTCAAGTTCGACCAAATGTGCCCAGACAATTTTAGCAACAAATTTTGCACCATTAATTTCTTAAATAGCTACGCTAATTTTATTTTATGCTATTATTTATGATATATATTTACGAACTAGAGAATAAACTTTTTAATAGATTGTAAAATTTCACGTTCATTTCATATAATGATATTATAATTTATCCTAGGCTATGAATTCAGCTCAAAAATTCCGACCAGACAAATTAAGTTTCATTTTACTCGTGTAGCGAACACTGATTGCAGGTTCGGGTTCAAATCCTAGCCAGGCCAAATCAGTGATACACAGAATGACAATTCAGTCCCAAGAGATTGCGATGTACGCACGTTAGAGTTCAGTGAGTTAGTTTTAGTCATATATTTCTCCTGTTATACGGGTAGTATCTCGGGTAACTCGATTATTATGAGAGATAGACTTTCAAAATTAAAATCATTAGTAATAGATTACTAAAGCCACAATATAACATACTAATTGTATATGAAATAGCACTTCTGGTCTAACCGGAAGTGACACCAATTTTTTAAGGTTGGGATTTTGTAGAGTGAGAGAGAAATATACGTATTTATTTTGGTTTATTATGATTAATGAAAAAAACAAATATGGTGTGATATTTATAATAGTTTTAGGTTTTTAGTATTGTCCTAAAGATTTTAATAATACCAATTTCTAAATATAAATTTTTATTATAATGAAGTGGTGTGCTCTCAAAGCGAAGACAGACACTTTTATTTCTAGATCCCACACTATTTTCACTTTGAGAGCACACCACTTCATTATAATAAAAATTTATATTTAGAAATTGGTATTATTAAAATCTTTAGGACAATACTAAAACCCTAAAACTATTATAAATATCACACCATATTTGTTTTTTTCATTAATCATAATAAACCAAAATAAATACGTATATTTCTCTCTCACTCTACAAAATCCCAACCTTAAGTAGAACACCTTGTATACCTACTTTTGCACTTTCTTGTTCATGTTTATGACAATTTAATTGAAATTTTGGATTTACCAATTTGAGATATTTCTGAATCTAGTGGTATAGTTAGATTTTTAATAAAAAAATCGCTAATCAAATTTGTCCATTATTATTTTTTTTTATTTTTGTTTATTTTTTTATTTTATTTCTGTTTTTTTAATTTTTTTTATTTTATGGACTTACGTAAAATTTCTTCCACACATTGTTTTGTAGCAAAATTACTAGTGGATAATATTTACATTTACTTGAATGAATATGTCGGTAATATTCCTTATGGGCACCTTGCAAATGGTAAGGGTGGTGATTTTTTAATTAAAATACCCTGCGTCATGTGCGTCTGTCTATAAGTGCAATTACGAATTCAAAAATCGTTTAGATTGACCCTACTTGACCCTACAAAATTTGATATAAACATAAAGAAGTTGTGCCATGAAAGATATTTTCCAGAGGGTTTATTGCTCGGGTAGATATAGGAGTGACCCGATGAGAAATGGCTACACGTTTGGACATGTCACAAAATATTACATGTACAATATGGCAACGGCGTTGGGCGTTAGGGGAAAATATACGTTGGCCCTTTGGATACCAGGTAGAATATAATAAATATGCTTTTATATTTTACAAACAAAAAATGGAAATCTGTCTCTAGTCTATAGTTTCTATTTATGTAGAAGGTAAGAAGGTTTGGGTATATATTTTTAAAAGGGATAAAGAGGGAATCCGGAAGATAAATGTTGTATTTTATCTCTAATACTTTTCGCAATATTTCAAAGCATTCATATTTTTATTTTCATTAAAATTTGCTGAATTAATTTCAAACAAAATATAAAAACTCAGCTACCAGAGCTGTTTCCTCATACACATCATGAAAACAGATTCACTTTAATAATACATTCACACCACTAGGGATATATTTACTATAGTGGACTGTCGTTTCTCTGCTTCTTAAAACTCAATATTTTTATAGCATAATTTTACATAACAACTTTTTTAGGTTTAGTATCTAGGCGGTATTTCATAATTTTATTTCGTTACCAATTTTCATTGTTTTCTATGAATCTTTCAAAATGCAAAACCTGCAAGAAAAACACGCCGGTTCTTTAATTAAGAAGGACTTTCCGTCAAGATTGGATTTGCAAGATATCAGGATGCGCTTCCTTCGTGTCTCTCCCTGCAATATCTTTTTGTGGTTATTTTATATAATTTCTGCAATTAAACGAATTTGGGCGTACTATACCTACGTATAATGAAAAAAATAATTATCACAGTTTTTTGTTGAACCAAATAAAACCAGAATGAAAGTAAATCCATAACGTAATTTGAGCACGTACTCATCGTGGGAAATTGACAGGAACGCATACTACACTAATACATCGAGTCAAAAATCCTCGAAAATATCCCTGTAACAATTTATATCGCGAATAATATCTTGTTTGTATGCCTTAATTAACAAAATTAGTTGATACGCACGTATCACTGCAGTAATTATTATTGAATTCTATATCAACTAGGTGTATATGTCGATTAAGCTGGGAGCAAATAAAGACTTTTAATGGTCGCTTCTGACGAAAAACAAAGTAAAACCAGTAAATATTTCTCGTGCTATTATTTTACCCCGTTAGAATTATCTGCAGAATGCACATGGGTAATTTGCCAATTATCGATTTGATTTAGACAAATCTGTAAATACTACTATACTAACAAGCTTAATAATTTGCGGAATTGAGAATTGTATATTGACCGAAAATTATATTGTCAATGCAAACTAACTGCTTACATTAAAAATAATTTCCTTCTCTACAAGGTATTCATATAATATAGGTTCAGAAATTGTAAGGAAAAAATTGAGAAAGTTTATCCGGCCATCCTGTATTTTTATTAACCTCCGACAAATTATTTAAAAATACCACTTAGTACTGCTAGATTTTACGATTTTACTGTGCCTTCAGCTTACGTTTGCATTAAGAGTTAATTTTTTTTTTAAGTACAATGATTTCTAATACATAATATTATTTGTTACAGTTTCGCCAATGATTTGGGTTCCAAATCAGTTAGTTGGTGCCCCAGCAGGAACAGACGTAACAATAGACTGCCATACTGAAGCATATCCCAGGGCCATTAGCTATTGGGTATACGACAATGTCATGCTACTTCCAACTAAGAAGTATGGCACAGAAACGATGGAAAACAGCTACCGGGCGCACATGAAATTGACGGTGCGAAACCTACAAGTAGGAGACTTTGGTAACTATCGATGCATCTCCAAGAATTCTCTAGGGGAGACAGAAGGATCCATTCGTCTATACGGTAAATAAAATATATCTCCTTAACTTACAACGAATTTGTTCCTTCGTTTTGAATCTCTTTTTTGTTAGCAATACAGTGACTTCTGGAATCTTACACAGAACTTAGAATTGTTTCAAATATTGCATGTTGTTTACGAGGAAAGAAGACATTCAAAGACTTAAATAATCAAGGAACGTATAGCGTATTTCGATTTATACAGTGCGTTTCCAAAGTACGGAACAAATTCAAACCAGAAATTGAACTGAATTGAATTTAATTCAAAAATCAGTTTACGCCGGACACTTTTTAAGTCTATCATTCAACTAATACTTTCCTAGAGGCAACTCCAATTTCAATCCATGGTCGCCATGAAAGTGTTGCTTAAGGAGTACCTAACTCGGTTATTTTGTTTTGTGCACAATTATGCCAGATTCTAGCTTATTAAACCCATTATCCACATTCCAAATTTTATGAATCTATCGTTCATAATGGCCGAGTTATTCCAAAGGCAACACTTTCGTGGCCACCCGGTATATCTTTCATTTGATAAAAAAAATCGTTTCAATGAGCAAATTAGTTACATTTACAGGATTTTCCCAAAATATACCACTAGATTTTTGCCAAATTGTCCCTGAATTTAGCAATGCACTGTATATCTAATTTGTCAATGCCATTTATTATGTTACAAACACTATAATTTGTATTTCTACAACAGGTATTAAGCGAGATATATCAAGTGGGCCTCGTAAATAGATAAGCCTGTATGCGCACTGTAAATTATTTATTGTTTAAATTATTTATTTCGTGACAGAAACACGGCAACAACAAATCTAAACATAATTATTTTTGTCAATATTTTGAACATTTTCACAAATTCCAATTCTGCTTCAGTGAAAAATTGTCTAGTAAAGTATGATTTTCATTTAATTGATGAATTGTTCATAAATAGCCCAATAGTATGCCATAAGGCGTGGGATATAATATGAACTAGTCATACACTTTTCTCGCGTGATAGCTATCCCCTGGTGTGCTCAATCTTTTTTTCACAAACGAATTTGTCCGTTTGTTTTCAACCTTTATTTCAAAACAACTTTTATGTTTGCATACTTGAAAGAGACTACAAGTTCTATTCAATATATAGATCGGTTTTTAGATCTTTTGAAAATAACAAGATCTGGAGAATTCTTTATTCCAAACTAAACAATTGCTCATGGTACAATTCTTCACAAATGTAGGACGTAAATTTATCGGATGCTACGTCTTGTATACGCTACAGAAAAAATCAACCTTAAATATACACTAGATAATACAGCACAGCTACAAATCATCAAGACAATTTTCTGATCCTTGTTTAGATGGAGACACTCCATATTATAAAATGATGCAAGTAAGCAATCAATCGATCGTTGTTACAGAATGGAACTACGAAGCAGGGCACTATTAAAGCTCTGACTCAGTTTTATGAAAACTAAGTAAATTCATTAACTTTGATATTCACGAATAAAATGCTGATTGTGACCAACAAAAGGCATAGAGCTTCAAGTCTCATAGCACAACGAATAAATTATTTCCTCACCAAAAGTGAGGAAGATAAAAAATTTTTGAAAATTTTTAATGCATTTCTGGACGAATCTCGATGAAATATACGACGATACACAAAATTTCAAAAAAAAAGTTCTGTCTGTGTGTGTGTCTGTGTGTGTGTCTGGATACAGTATGTATCGTGATAACAGCTACAGTTTTTGAAATAAAGCTTTCAAATTTGGTACATAATTTAAGAAATGTGATAACAACAAAAAATTGATACTGCAATAATGGATGTAATCTCACCCTTTTGTAACATAGTGTATACAAATTCCTTTGATGGTAATTGAAAAATACTGAATAAAATCCTGGATACTTTGTTTTAGTGGATTTAGGGGTCATTTTGTTAAATCAACCTTTAAAGAATTTAATTATATCAATGTACATTTAAACTTTAAATACTGTTTTTGTGGCTGTAATTCTCTTGCAGAAAAACATTTTTATATTAGTATTTTCCTGCCTGAGGCCGTTAACTTTTTAGAATAGAATGTAAAAATGCTTTTAAATAAATGCGTATTGTACTTATCGGTGTTTATGAAATTGAAATAAAATATATATTTTCATGTAATATAATAATCAATCCTGTTCCCATAAACGTGTAATTAATTAACACAAATACCAACACGTATTTAATGCAGCTGTAAAAATTCGGTTAATATCTGCTTGATATAGTTGACAGAATAATATAAAACTGAAATTTGTAGCATAATAACATAATAACAGACTAAATGTTCGCCTAGCCAGTAAAGTCTTAAAGAATTTTATTTATACTGGCATAGACAAATACAATGTTACTTGTACAGGAAACTTATTAAACAAACGGAAATTTTCCTAGAGTTGCAAGTTGCAAGTGACAAAATGCTAACCGCGAATTTGCATACGTTACATAGCAATTTTCTTATGCATACAAAATAATCATTAGTTAGCTGGCTTCAAATATAATAAGATCACACTGACATAACTTTGCTTATTAAAAGTTTATCGTTCAAATTTCCCAGCAATATAATATTCTTTAGTTCCATTTATTATAATTACCTACCAAGTTCAGTAGCAGTTTAAGTATGCTTGTCGCCAAGTAAACCAAACAAGTGTAATTATAAGAAAACTGATTTGAAACCATACTGCACTTATTGATATTTAAGAAACTTAGTATATGACACACAAATTAATTGTTTTTATATTAAAAAAATATTTCTGTTTTATATAGGCTTGAGAGGATTTTTCAAATTTAAGAACTGAACTGCCGCTCTCACCACTCTGGTCACCTCCACATTCATAGACTATATTTGGGTAAACTTGATTGCAAATTTCATCAAAAGTTATCATTTCATACAGCATTACATACATAAACTATTCAATTTCTTGTTAACTAATTTATTCGTGATTTAAATTGAAATTTGTTCCATCTAGTACAAAATTAAATTTAGATTCAATTCCAGAACGAGCTGATGATCAACATCTGCAAATTCACTTATTTGTTTAAAGCTTAACTTGTCATAATTGTATAAAAATATAGTACGCACCACATAAACTAGGCAAACCATAAATCCATGGCCCGAAAGAAGGTAAAACTCCCATTGAAAATGACCTCCAGTTTGGTCAACATTATTTACTACTTAAACGTTAAAGACTAAAATATTTTTCAATGACAAGTTTTGTATTAGTAATATACTAATGTGAAAATTACGTGGCTTAAGCACGTTAGTGTAAGTATTTGAAACGTTTGGGCAACATTGGAAGTTACTTGAAAAAATACTGCAGCGATCCCGGTCAACGTTTTAAAGACATCACATTTAGCTTAATTTTAACGTTGATTTATTTGTCGGTTAAACGTTGAATGGTATATACATTTTATGGGGCTGTATAATCGGCATAACGTGTAATTTAATGATGCGAAGATGTTAATTAAATATAGTATACATCATTAAGAAGTGTTAACAAAAACATCTAAAAAATTATTTTTGCAATCCTTGCCAATATTTTATTTATCACAAAAAAATCTTAATTTAAACATAAACTTATACGTTGCTTAAACGTTGGAATGTATCAAATTAGAGAAACGTAAACCTCCAACTGAAGAATGACGTTGGTCATCAACATTATTTAAACGTGCATGTTACTTAAACGTTGGAATCGGATTATTTCTTGATGATCTATTTGATATTGGTGGTATAGTAATGTGGAATTTACGTGGTTTAAATACGTTAATGTAGGTATCTATCACGAATTGCTGAAACGTTAGAAAAACCTTAGAAGTTATATGAAAACATGCTTCAGTGATCTTCGTCAACGTTTTAAAGTCATCACAATTAACGTTGATTTATCTGTTGATTAAACGTTGAATGGTATCAACGTTTTGTGGGCTATATAAATGGCATATTAATGTGTATTTTACGTGGTGCAAGAATAATTTATAATGTAAATTCGAAAACGATAAACAAAAAAATTATTTCTACAACCCTTGTCAACATCTTATCTATGACAGAAGAATCTTAATGTTAACGTGAATTTAATGTGTCGTTTAAACATTGAATTTTATTAACATAGAGATCAATAACGACCTCCGTGTTGGTCATCAACATTATTTAAACGTTAAAATTAACGCACGTCATTTAAACGTTGAAAATTGGAATATTTTGCAATATATTTTTTTTGGAATTTACGTGTTTCTTTATTTAATGGATATATGGTATTAGATTAAGTTCCATAATGAGTCATATGAATAATTTGTTGATTCACTGCCTACGAACTCACTTATTTCTTTAACTCTTGACTTGCAATAACATTTCATGAAAATTGTCAGCGGAATGCCAAATGATCTTGACGATAAAACGTCAGAATTTAAGGGTTCGGTTTGGCTTTGACAAAAGTTAGTTACATCGGCGGAATAGAAGGGTGAAAGTAAAACATTGACAGGCCAAAGGTTTGGTTTGCAAATAGCCCCGTCAGTGGGCAGAGTCAACACTGATTCGCAATTACCGATGCTTCTCGTCCTCTTCCTAATTAAAATTGCTGGGCCTCGAGCATTTAGACTTGCTCGGTACCAAAATATTGCTTTTTGAAAATTCTGATGCCTCTATTGTATGGACGTTTCCAAAACGGAACAAACAGTAAAACATTCAATAAGCATTAGAGCCACTATACCACTGTTTGATTTTGTGTTTATACATAAGGAGACAAATTTAAAATCGGTATATAAAGGAGGGTTTTGTCTCTAAAGGCGGGTTAAATTTAATAGATTTTTACATAGGTGACCTTATTTAACTTGTTTATATGCAATCAGCAAAGTACTATTATAATTAACAAGGATAGGACAAGTTCAGCAGTGTCTTTTTAGAATTTTATTATATCTTTATTTTATGGTAAAAAATTCGTTAACTGTTCTTTATAGTGTGAAAATATGCGGGCGAACCGACAATTTGGTTGTAATTTACAAGAATTTATTTGCGTCACTTTAGGTCTTGGGGTGTTATTACACTTTAAACTTTGTACTAGGCCTTACTTTTGCATATAATTATATATTCAGATCTGTTTAAGACATCCCATGACTCTTTAACTTTCAACAATGAGTATTGATAATTGATAGGGAAAGTTTAAGTTGTCGAATACAATCATGCCCATCGCGCACACGAAAGTTCCTCGAGTGTTAAAACTAAACAATTAAATTAGAACGCATCATACAGAGCCGTGTTCGATAACTGACTTTTTTCGTTCCTTAATAACTGAAAAGCGCTCAAATTATATAATACAGAAAATTATCAGAACGGTTAAATTATGAGGTTATTGTATAAAATGTTTCAAAATATGAAAATTGTGCGCCGAGCTCAACGTGCGTTTTACCTACCAAACTGGAATCATCAGGAGATTGATTAGGACTAAACTAGTGGATTATTCTACTACCGGTATTTTAACATTTTGTGAATTCTAAACTTTCAACATTGGTGGTATATTATGGAATTTACTTTTCTTAAACATTAATTCGGATTCGTGAAACGTTAGAAAAACGTTAAAGTTACTTGAAAACATACTTCAGCGATACTCGTGAACGTTTTAAAACCATCACAATTAGCTTAGTTTTAAGAATTTAACACAATTTTCCACAATATAAAGAGGACACTATATATTTTTGCATTTTCTTGTTCGCCATGAAATTATGACTTCAGCGATATGTCACAAGTTGTCATTTATTTAAAATATGATGTTGAATCCAACGCCTACTTTCTGTAAAATTCAAAACTAAAATCCAGCAGGGACTTATGTTTTTTAGTTTATTCACATTTTCGACGCCACTCTTTAACCAAATGCGAACTTGTGACATATCGCTGAAATCAAAATTTCATGACCCACATGAAAGTGCAAAAATATACAGTGTCCTATTTAAAACATGAAAGTTAGTGTCATTTTCAATTAGACCGGAAGTAGCATAACATGGTACAAAACTGTACGAGATTTTGACTTTATTAGCCTTTTACTCACGTTTCAAATTTCAAAAGCATATCATTCAAAATACCTGATTTATTTTATGACAACTCGGTATTTTAAATAAATATTATCCCAAACTGAGCTCTAGCCTCCAAAATACAAAAAAGCGTAAAATAATTAAACCGTTCAAACTGTTAATTAAAAGTTACGAACAGATGAAATATAATTTTATATATCGAGTTGTCCAAATTTTAAAATTTCGAAAAATTCTAGCTAGATCCTCAATCAAAATTTTCACGTTGCCATGTTTTTCTATTAAAGGGGAAGCTTAATCAACAATGGATTGGCCCTAATTAAAATCAACTACATAAACGAATTTTAGTAAGGGGGTAAAGGTTGAGTACAATGCACGTGAACAATCCTGTATTCTCCGGCTTAGGGACTCGGCACGAAAACATTGTTTGTGTTGTGTAATATTCTCAGTAACACGTAACACGTGATACAAGTACGGAAAAAACGTGTTGTTTATTTTGTAAATGCATCTCCGCATTCATTTTGCAAAGAACAAAGCCAGATTTTATTAATTTCCGTTTCAAAAATGAAGTGTGTTATGTCCCATATAATCATTTATAAAGTTCACCAACACCGAGTAACCAACTTATTTAATATATAAACGTCTTCGTCTTTAAGGCAGAACTAAAATTTTCATTAAAATTACATTAGCCGCATGGGAGATCTAGTAGGGTCAAGAACTACAAACTGATGCGCCACTGCCTTCTAGGGTATAAAACGTTCACAAAATTTTGAATTAAAAATTTTATATTGAAACGATGCGGGGTGAGTAAATAATTGGGAGTACAAAATCGTTTGAGTTATTGCTAAGTAGTTTAATACAAATCTTTGTCGTTAGCTCAGAAGTAAAACTAATTACAAAATGGAATTGCAGATTATTCACGGATATGTTTCTAATTATCACTGCGTTTGTTCTATTTCATTATTAAAGTTAAAGTATATAATAGTTTAATTTTCTCTTGAGCTTCTTCAGGATTATTTATTTTCATAACGATAGAGAGTAGTGCAAATTTGCTCCAGTATATCAAGAGCGAGAATCATGGAAAAGAAACTTCTAGGTTAGGTGTTAAAATCGAATGAAACTTGTTCACGTTTTGCCAATATAAATCCTATACAAAAGGATTTAAATAGCAGAGCGGCAAGGAAAATGGTTTCTATCGCTGACGAAGTTAAATAAAATATTGGTAAATAACTGATATAGTTATTATTAAAATTCAAATGAACATGCGATACAAAAATTCAGTGCTGACAATTTCAATATAATTGCTTTGTCTTTGTTGACTAGTGAATCAGGAATTGACTAGCTGCTTTGATCTTTTGTGAAGGCAAAACTAATGTTAAAAATAATGATAATACTGAATTTCCTCAGTCAAAATTTTTAAGGTCTTTATATTTATATATGTTGTGGTCTTACCACCTGAGCTATATGCCAGAAAACGGTGTAATCGTTTAGATTTTAGAGGCAGAACGGCACATTTTTGCCAGATTGCCTTGTAACGTATTCATACATATAATATGATCAGTTAGTACACTGTTTTGAACCCCTGCTGTGCATACGAGCTCTGAGTCAATTTAAATTATTTAGTATTATTAGTATTTGAGAGCGGCATTTTTAATAGAAACTCGAAATGGAATCATGCTCATTTTAAAGCAATTGTTTTTGTATGTGCATGGGCTCCAGCTAACAGTAACCAATAAACCAACATTTCAATTATCACGTAATGTATACATGGAATCATTTAATTGGGTCCCCAGATCTGCGATAAACAACGTTTGGTTTTTTTCTTTTAATTTGAATTTTCTGTCACATAAATAAAAAATTTGTATGATCACAATGGATCGCATTTCCACGTAGTCTGAAACGATACATAAACCCAGTATATTGCAGCAGTGTTAAATATTGGAGGAATTTACTTTTGGAGAATATACCGGGTGACCACGAAAAAACTCGGTTATTATGGAAGAAAAATTATTAAAATTTGAAACGTGGATAATGGAAGCCAGAATATGATCTGCTTCCGGTCAGTTAGGAAATGGTATCAACTTTCTTATTTTAAATAGGACACTGTATATTTTTTAGTCGTTATTAAAATCTGATTTCAGCAATTTGTCACAAGTTGGCATTTGTTTAAAAATCGCATTGAAAATGTGAAAAACCTCAAAAGCACAAGTAGGCGACATTTTATTTTTGAATTTTATGGAAAGTAGGCGTTGGATTTGACGTATGGGCGTGTTTTTTGTCACTCCATGGTCGTCAAGTTCTTTTTAGCGTGTTTTCCCAGTATATTTTGCATTTTTAAAAATTCATGAATATCAATTAAATTTTGTGATAAATTCAACGCCTACTTTCTACAGAATTCAAGAATGCAGGGGTCACTTGTTTTTTTTCAGCTTTTTCACATTTTCGACGTCCATGTTAAACAAATAAATGTCAACTGGTAACATAGCGCTGAAATTAGAATATTATTATGAACAAAAAATTTTAAAAATATTATTTTATATTCTATTTAAAATAAGAATGTTGAAATCACTAGTATTTTGTACATATTTATGCTAAATTTTTAGCTTTAGTAATCTATTTTCCACGTACTAAATTTCAGAAGTTTATCTACGAGTTATATATGTATTCCGTAGGCACTTTCGTGACCACCCCTTGTGAAATTTTAAGCAAACGGCTAAAGACGCAAATCTGAGGGGTGTAAAATAGGTGTATTTGTATATATTATCATTTTGAAATTATTTTTACTAATCTCAAAAAATATGGTGTCTAGATTAATTTTTTGAAATGGCAATAGGGACTGCTTTTGGTATGCCGTGAAACAGAGGATTCCGATTTTAAAAATGTGTCGTAAGGTTGAGGTTGCATAAAAAAATTAAATAGAATAAAATGTAAGTGTTTTAACAGTGGGACCAAGTTTGATTGCGACTAATCAAAGGCTCTGGAGCCTCCTTTCGAATTATTATATTTAAAGCAGCCAGAAAGTGCCACTGGGCGATGCAATCATTTTCTGATAATTTGCAATAATTGAAACATGGATAAGTGTATATGTATTTACGTTTTTGTTGGATGGCTTGCAAAATTCATAAAAAATAAGTATCGCCGTTGAAATATATGGCAGATGTTTATGTACTATATGCCATAAAACATCGCGTTAGACAGCATAAATAAATGTGAAAAATAAACAAGATTATAGTTTTTATAAATGTTTATAATATCCAGTTGGTGTCTGTGAATTCAGAAAAAGTAATTTATTTTGATAAAATGCCGTGCTCGCCGTAGTCTATAAATCTCCCCTGAGAAAATGCTCATATGCCTGTCTGTGTTCTACCATAATGTCCGCTCAGAACAAAAATTTAACTTTCCGCGAAAGTGGAGATATTTGCCACTTAGTCCACGCCAAGAAACAACTCAACTTAAGAAACTTCAATTACCAGACGACCACCAACGAATTAGTCTTGTGAATGTCACATATTAGATACTGTTGCAATAAAAAATGCCACAGAGAAACGTCAACTTTTTGCCTGCCTAAAAAGGCGATGAAATTGGTTATTAAGAGTACATATACGAGTATATATATATTGTTCTGTAATATGCGTAACTGACGCTAAATAAGTATGATAAAACCTTATTTGGCCTGTATTGTGTTTTGAGGACTAAACTAATATTTGGACAACAAAACCGGAATAGCTATAACTCTTTTATGTGACACAATAAAAAATTAACTTTCGTTTTAATTATGTTTGTTGTACAAATAAATTGTCTTGTTTCAGAAATACCAATGCCGTCAACACCCCCTAGGGCGACAGAAATGAAAAGCAATTCAAATAAAGAAAGTAAGTATGTCTCTATTTGCATGTTTACCTATATTAAAAATATATACGTGTACATTTGTGACATCTTCCTACACTTATATTCAACGTATTTGTATGTTTATTTTATTCATAGCGTTATTTCAAACATATGTTTCAAGTGTTGTATGATTCAGATCTTGCACATTTACAGCAAATAAATAAGGGAAAAGATTATAAATTTCCACCTCTGCAGAGAGTTCTTTACTTCAACGCGGATTCAATATAAAGCATTGAAAATAAATCAATAAATAACTCAATTGAACAAAATTAAAAACTATGTAAGCAACAGTTAGTTCGTTGAGATTCTCATAATTTCTTTTCTTCGTAGTTACGACCTCGTTACATCGGCAGTGGGAATGGTTGTGTGCACTCTTTCAAATGTTACGCCCTTCTGCACAAACCCTGCTTCGAGTTAGTGCCGATTTTTGCATTATTACAATCCATCAATAGGCCTTGATAGCCTGTAGGTCTGCACTTCAATGATCAACCAGACTGACCAATGAAGCTCAAACAAAAGGCGTTCTTTATCATGTTAGATGTCTGTGTATTTGTACAATTTTCATGGCAATTATGAATTTTTGACTGTATTTCTGCAATTCCTGCAAAATTTTTCGTGATGCCAATAGTGTCTGATATTAATGGTGATGATGTAGTAATGTGCATTCCCTGATATATTAAATGTGTGTGTGTATGGCTCTAAATGACCGTACTCTCAACGATTAATTTGTAAAACACATCATAACCGTCTTTCATGTAAGCATTGCTTCTATTTAAGTAAATTCAGTCGAAATTATCAGGCAGTGGGACCTCGAAGTTTATCGTATGTATTCTTTAGTAGTCTAATGCAAAGGACGTTGAATCATCGTCAATAGTATTTAATGGTTCATCAAAAGATTGTGATGGGTCTTCGTGTCCCAGAAGGATTCCAGATACTTAACAGAGACAATTTGTAATTACCCAAAACCTAGATTATAGCTTCAGTATTCTCCATTGGTTCAATATAAAGCCAAATTTTAGTAAAATAATTGGAATTAACAGTAATTATATATACTGCTTTAATTAGAATTAAAATGTTAATAAAATAATTGGCATATACTACTGTTTTTATTTATAAAAAAATTAAAGGGCTTTGTGAAATAAACAATACCAACAGAGTTTGTACAACGCGGTGACAAATATTATTTTGCACGATATAAAATACTGACAATTAAAACAGAACATTGATATAATATGTATGATAAATTCTAAAATTAATACAATCACTTTCACGGCTTTATTGTAGAAAAATAGCGTTATATAAAAATACTGAAAATGAGTCATACGTAATAAGTGCATCAACATAAATAAATAATTGTTCCACACGAGTTAAAACAATAAAAAAATTAAATCTGTGACTGAAAAATGGGGAACAACTCCGTGGTTCTGCTCATATTTGTGATCGCTGTTATCATTTTGATCATTTTAACACGTTTAACACGTTTTTTTTTAATTTTTTTTTTATTAGCTTCACCTGTATGTTTGTTTGTATGTAACGGAATTTTTCAACTTTGTCTTTACCAGGACCATCAGGGGAAAAGAATAATTTTACAGGTTAAGCATATGCCATCTACAGAATGAAAAATTATAAAAAAAAAATTGAATTCAAAAATTTTGAAAAAAATTGAAAAATGACACAAAAAAATTTAATTGAAAAATGTCAAAAAAAATTTTGATTTCAAAAATTTCAAAAACAAAATTGTTTTCGGTCATAGTTTTCGGTATTGGAATCATACAATTGCAAGCATTAAATTCAGACACGCCCTGTACACGTAGAAACGAATTAACTTGAAGAGTTCATCTAAATTAATCGTATTACCCAAAAAAAGTCCAAATAGCGACAGCCATTTTAAAGATGCGTTGGAACGTGTTTCGGTATTCCAGTTATTTTAATTTACATTTCCTACTGCTCGGTGCAATTAAATGAAATTAACAGAGATATAAAACTCAATTTTATATTGCATTACAAATTTAATGTTTAGTTATATATCTTTTACTTATAATTAATTCACAAGCCATATAGTTACATTGAACAGAGGTGTAATGTCAATTTTATAGCAGAAAGAATTTATTGTCTCGTTAGAAACTAACACTCTGGGGTGACTCCTATGCAATCTGAATTTGAAATAGCATTATAAAATAGTAGGAACTATTAACAATACAATGTACGGAAAGCCGAAACGGTGACATTTATTATCAGATCAATCCCTTTCGTAAGTAAACAAATTCTAGATGCTTTAGATCAATATATTACGCTCCTACAGGGTTCCTTCTTTTATTACTTGGCGGAGACAAGTGTCGCTCAAGGATGTTGGCTATGCCAATGGGTAGAAGGAAATGGATTCACTTTTGCTTTAAAAAACGGGCACTACTGGGCAATAAAATTTGGAACACACAATCTCTTAGGTAGGGTTATATTCGACTAAGCGGGAGATGGTGGAAAAATATCACTCATGGTACCAAAATCCACCCAGACAAATTTTGATTTAATTGCAGGTCCTGCGTGAATTTTTCATTCCTGCACGTGAGCCTTGTCCGGTTATTTGGATTTATTTTTGAAGTGTTAACTACAAAGTAAATTTCACACTCAATAATTACTCACGGGTGAACAGTTTCACGTTGGCTTGTTTAAGAGGACTTGAGTCGTCGTGGACCAATCGGGAATCTCTAAAGTTTGCTCTTAGAATTAACTATTCCTAACGACCACATTTATGAATTATAAATCTAATAATAAACAAGAAGTGGTGTGGGGGATGTTTGCATACGATGAAGCAGCAAATAAAGGCCTAGTATAATGTCTGATATGTTGCTGAAGAACTTACAAAATTTAATTGACCCCAACGTATAATATAGCTATTTGATTAATAACAAACGTGAGCAGAACTTTTAAAGTAAATACTTACAGACTTATGTTGAAAAATAACGACATATTCATAGAAATGTATCTGCTTAGTATGTTCAAGTCTCTCATATCCATACTCATACACAGACTAAATATCTGCAAAAAATCAATTGAAAACCCTGGAAACAGTTATTTTTAAAACAATCCGTTACTGTGGCCAACTTAAACATCCATCTAGAATTGCCTCTTTTTAATTCTAAATAACAAAGCATTGACTTTATTAGAATTACTCTCACACAGATTCCGAATGGCATTCGTTCAAATTTCATTTTGACGCACGTACGAATTGAACCATTTGCTTTTATAAACATTACGTACGGTACAAAAGGTATTCAATAAAACTCAAACAACAGTTGCAATTTGTGAGCTATTAATTTATTTAAAAACTAACATGCACTGAATTCTAAGTGTATGTTAACACCAATTATCATTTCAATTAAAAGGGTAAAAATACGGTCTGTATTTTCCCATTGTAGCTTGCTTTACGAGGAAGCTTGTGCCTACGTTAATTTTTATATTATTTATGAGTGCACAAAATACCTATTTCATGAATATTACAGTTGTGTTTGACTTGTAATTGTTTAACTGATTTTAATTATTTTATTGGCAGATTCTTCTTCATTTTCAGTCATTCTAAAAATCAGAAAAATAAATGAGGACGCTAAGTGCAATCAAGTTCATTTAAATGCCGACATTTTGTCATATGTTACGAAATTTTGAGAAGTTACCACAACCTGACATAATGTGCACAATATATTACTTCCGGTCTAACCGGAAATTACACCAACTTTTAAAGGGCACACCCTATATGTTTTTGCAATCATGATTTCAGCCGATGTGTCACATATTGGCATTTGTTTAAAAAATGACGCCAGAAGGTGAAAAAACGCCATTTTATAATTTTCGTAATATCAAAAATAAAGAAGTTTTTCCTCTCGCAAACTCAATCCGGGGACATACTGTATAATACTCAAGATCAAAAACGTAATATTTATGAAGTTTTTATAAAATGTCGTAGAAATATGAGCGCAGCTCGACGAGAGTATCAACATAAATTCCTATGAGGCCAGTAAAATTACTTTTAAGAATATTGCAGAAAAATTTTCAATGCATAATAATTTCGAAAATAGAAGACGAAATAAGCCAAAACAGGTGTTGACGGAAGATACCGAATTAAATATATTATTATATTTCCAAGAAGACCCCAGTAGATATTTAAGAAATGCAGTTGCATTTTTTCGAATTTCGAAGACCTTGAAAGTCCTAAAAACAAAATTATAAGGCTTTTAGGGTTTTCCCTAGTCAAAAACTATTTCCTGGCGATTTTGTGAAGAATCATGACGACCCATCCATCCAAGAATGATGTGAACAGATGAATCTTCCTTTTTCACTACAAGAGTTTTTAACAGGAAAAACACCCATCTCTAAGTACGCTAAAAACTATGCAAAATGCGTTTTTAAATCTCTAGAATACGTTAAAAATTAATGAAATAAAGAGGGTATAATTTTATAGGGACCACCCTGTACACTTTTTCCGAATGGGGTCAAAGTAATGTTCGTAGGTTTCGTTTAATAACAATGGAACTTCATTATTTTTTTTCTTTTGACGGATGTTTTTTTTTCTGTATAAATCAGAAAATCCTACACATCATTCTGCTATTAAATTTCCATCTTTATTGACAACAAAGTCATACAACTTTTTTTTAAATGCCGAACTTATAAGGTCCTAATACAGAGGAGTCTCTTGTTTTTGCATTTAAATGTGTTTTATGTTTTTTTTTCATTTAAGACCAAAATTTAACAGCGGAATGGTAGTTAGAAAACCAGAATTACAGAGAAAACTTACTTACTTGAAACGAAAAATCAATTAATTTAATTTATTTAAACAAAGCCACCGTTTTAGCCTTAATTTGAATGCTTTATGCTATAAATATATCTGTGTTACTAAACTAAAAAATTAAAAAAACATCAAACTACGTCATTTTGACACCGAACGTTAATTTTGGCCTAAAGGAGTAATGTTGAAGTCATGGCAGTTTTTCGCCCTGTAGAAACTTTATTTGTAGATTCTTGAAATTTATGTTAATAAGATCTGATACCGAAAGATGGGTTAAAAACATTGAAAACTGATTTGAGGTCGTTCATGGCAATAAGTTTTTTCGTTTTAAAATCGAACGAAATTTTACACTACGACGCTTATATTATTGCGCAGTTTTGATAAATACGCCCATACCTCGTTTTTAGATAAACTATATTATATCACAATCCAAACAGCAACACGTTATTAAAGTTTTTTCAGTATTCAGTAATATAACGCTTCACATTTGTATTTTGTTGTTGATCTATTTTTTGGTTTATAAGTATAACCTATTTGACTGTATTTTTATTCTTTAAAAACATGTTAGGTAGATTTTAACTCGAAGTAACCACTCACAGACAGGGCAGACATATGTCTTTTCTCTTTACTTAACTTAATATCTTAAGAGAAATTCCACTTTAAAGTTTAAAAAATTGGTAACCAACTCTCCAATACCTGAAGATCTATGTGTCCTAAATATCTATTATTATTTAAAAAATCTTGTTGGATAACACCCAAGCACACTCTTAACGTAAAATATAAACCACTTACATAACTGCAACTTCTTTAGGAAACCCACATAACAAACAATAACACACACTATTACACAGAAAATTTAACGCGTGCATTAAAAATTGTTAATTATTTAAAAAAACCAACTATAACGATGCACTACCTAACTAAAAACTTCACCGTAACAAATACCCATGATAAACAAACACCGAACTGATGGCTGACTGTTTTTTTGTTTTGTTGTGCCGTGTGTATTGGTGACACGCCTATTAATTTCTTGTAGCTCCAGCGATCGAATTTATTACTTTTATTACTCATCGAAATATTGCAGTATAAAGTTTCTACAGGGCGAAAAACTGCTATTATTTCAACATTACTCCATCTGGAATATTTTTTTCCAGATATATACATTTTTTAATTATGCATTCAAGCATGAAATCGAAAAAAATCTGATTGTTGATGATGACGGAATGCCACTGGCATAATTTTGTAGACAATTTTAAAGGAACAGGACAGCTCAATTATTCCCCAATGAGAACACAAACGTTTAAAAAACGTTAAACTGACCATTGTTTTAGAACGTTGATTGATATTTCAACGCATATTACAACGTTTTTATAACGTTTAGACTATAGGTACAGATAGACTCTAAAGTCAACTTTAAATAAACTTTTCTTTCGAAATAATTATTGAAGTTGTTAAATTGTTATTGGGACCGCTAGACAATATAATGACGCGACGTGTTTAAGGCGTAACCGTAACGTTAAATATTTAGAAAAATTCAAAATTATTCCACCGCTACTAAACGTCCATTAAACATTTATAGGAAATCTTTCAAAAACGTCTTCTTCAAACGTATTTAAAATATATATAACCCATATTAAACGTTCATTAAACATTTATAGAAAACGTTTCAAAAACGTCTTCTCATATACCTATATGCATAGTTACATATATATGTATATTTATATATCTATATACTATATGACATACAAATTCATTCTCTGCTGCCATCTACTGCAAATAACCGAACGTTAACAAGGTTCAAAAAAATGATTTGACAGTTAACTTCCAGCGTGTTTTTGACGTGCAATTTTTTCGAGGAATTATATTTTAACTGTAACGTTTTAACAACATTTAATTGAATTAACGTCTTTAAACCACGTAAATTGCACGTTCATATACCACTAATGTTATACAGATCATAAAAAGTATCGTAACTTTCAACATGTAAGCAACATACATACATATAAAGATCACGTAGAAATCAACTTTCTCTTGTAGTGAATAAAACGTTAACGAGCATCCCTGGAGTAATTTTTCAGGTAAATTAAAACGTTTTTCTAATGTTTATTTTCTTCGTGGAATTATATCGTAATTGTTACGTTTTAGTAACATATGAAATACTTAATTGAAATAACGTCTTTACACTACGTAAATTCCACGTTAATATAGCCCCAATAATATACAAACCATTGAAAGTATTATAATAATCAGCGTTAAGCAACATAAACAAATCACGTTGTAAGCAATTTAATTTTGACGTGCTTAAAACGTTGACAAGGATCACAAATGTATTTTTTCAAGTAATTTTTAACATTTCCCTAACGGGTAATTACTTAGTAGAATTAAATTTGAAATGTTACGTTTTTATAACATATAGAATACAAGTTAAATGAACGTGTTTAAACCACCCAAATTTCACATTAATATACCGCAAATATAAAACAATCCGTTGAAAGTATTGTGACTTAAAAACGTTTCAGAGACTGGAAAAAATATTACTTCACGTGTATATAACGTTGGCCACCAACTTACTGAATTAGAATTTTACGTTTTTATTAACGTGTATTTATCCGTAAATTCATATGAACAAATTCATGTTTTCTTAACGTATATATGAACCCTTGTGTTGATAACAATGGTGGAATAAAAGTCATTATAACGTTTAGTTGAATTTTGATGATTAAGTAATGTTGAAATATTCAACATAAATCGTCTCTTCAACGATGGCAACGTTATATACACGTTGAAACAACCGACATGTTCTCACTGGGACTTTCTATAAGATTCAAAAATAAAGTCCCACAGGGGCCTACTTGTGTCTTTTCAATTTTTTCGACATTTTTTAAATAAATACCAACTTGTGGCATATTGCCGAAATTAGGAACATCATGAGAAACAATAAATAGTAAAAATAAACAGGGCATTTCGTTTAAAATAATAAGGTTAGTATCACTTCCGGTTAAACCAGAATTAGTATTTTATGCATGGTTATGTCAGATTTTGATTTTAGCGACCGAAGAGTCTATTTTGCATAATAACCTAGTTATTTCGCAAGCAATGCTTTCTTGGCCGCCCGGTATACCTAGTGATTAGTAACGCAAATTCAAATATCTTTTCCTCATACTTTAACGTAAGTTGCAATTATAAATATTTTTCATGCACTACAGGCTTCAAATTCTGCAAAAGTGACTCATTTCTTTTATTGTTTCGTAATAAAAAACAAATTATAAGTTTTGGATTTTAATTCGTTGTATATATACTTATTTGTATACTTTACCTCAAGTATAACGTAAATATTTAATGAAAATATAAAGTTGTGTCACTTAGTGCTATTTCATGTTCTTAGACAGCGACCTGATGATTCTTTCTCACTGTAGTGAATTAATAATTGCCAGAAGTTTGAGGATGGTTACAGTATCATAAGCATGATTATTTAATTAACTAGAAACAAATCCCTAAATCTACTGAAAAAAAATCATATACAGGGTGTTATTGAACTTAAGGGAAACAATTTAACTGCATGTCATTTTTGATGTTCTAAAACAAGTACAGTATAAATTAATTGAATATCTAAAGAAAAAAGCTAGTTAAAACTCTGATTAATTATTGTATTTGTTTGAGAACCACTTATAAAAGATTACAATGTCGACAATTTCAGAATTCGAATAAACATGGACGGCCATGACATTCTTCATTGTCATCCATAACGCACACCCTGATACATACACTTAAAATGGGGTAATTCCAGTGACTATCAAACATTTTATTGTGATTTTATTTAAAGAAATGAAATTAGGATATATCTGTAAATAATCACTTTTGATTAGAATAAATTCGTCATATATTCAAAACATCTGCAACGGTGGCGACTTTGATCCAGCCATTATTTATATGTCTTATATCTTTGTGATCAACTATAGAGCACCTGATTTACATGAACATCTGGAGATGCTCCTTCGGTAATTTTGTTTAAAAAATGTGGCGACAATTTACCCTCATCCATAAAATCTAAATACTTCAGATGTTCTACTTCAACGGCGATTTTTGTCAATTTTTCCTGGTGGAGAATTTGTAACAACCTGTATAATGAAAAATTCCTTTTATAAAATTTCTATTTATCAGAGGAAACATGGTTATGGTAGTAATACAAACTTCCCCGAGGAATGTGGAATTATTAGTAATAAATTGTGTTCATAAATATACACATTTTTGCAACAATGTTAAAAAGTAGATATGGCACACTTATTGGCCCAGCGAACATGTTTCTGAAAGTTTGGAGGTTGCCCTGGAGAATAGAAACATACTTTGGACTCGTCTCAGGTAAGGTGAGCACACAAAAAGTATGCTTTCATTGTGTTGCTGAATATCGCCGCAGAGAATAAGTTGTACGCCCTGTCTTAACCCTAACTTTGGCCATTACAGAAGCGCGTTATTGTAATGCCGAAGTAGCTTCTTTCTCTGCTGGGGTATTTATCATTGCATATACATGGCAAACCATCGTGAGACATATACTGCAAAATATGTCGACTCGAGGCTGCTTCACGACGTTTTACCGTTCAAAGTGCTAACTTTCAAAACTTCTCGGCTTATGAACTGGGGATATAATTACGTCGTTTGAATAATTTGGATTTACAATAAACTTATTAAAACACAGAGATACCTTCCCAACATTAATTTCCTTTATTATACCTATCGTCAAATAGGGCACATTTTTATTAAAAATCGCAGGCGAAATTCCTTTAAAATTCATTTACGAATTCTCCGTTTGTTTAAACCGAAATATTAAATATCTCTGAAGAACACCATTCATGGAATAATTTTTACAGTAATTTTTCACTAAAATTACATCCTCGCATTGTCTCCTTATTTTCTATATTGGGGGCAATTACCATAACATTATTTAAGTACTAAAACATATTTTCTCCCATGAAGCTTGTAACTGATTAATCCGTATTTGAATTACGGCACCTCTTCATCCATTTATTATAACTCTTTCTGGCATAATTTAGCTTCTGCTAATAAATAACAGTCGGACTATAAATATCAAGATAAAAATTTGCAAAATTTCAACAAATCTTGGTTCGCTAAAAAATTTATTGCCCGGATGCGTTAGGATATTAAGGGTTAATATTTGGAAGGATCCGACAGGAATGACGGGTCTAGCTTCCTTTAAAGTCCGGTCAAAAGAATCTTCCGGTTAAAGAAACTACGGTCCCCGGAAAAGCACGGTTTATGGTAAAATCGACCTCGGATAATATCCAAGATGAACAAAAAAAAAGAGTTCTTCATGTATCCTTCTTCTTGGTCGCCGTCAAGGTCCGGATCCTCCAGGTCAAAATGGAAAGGCTCCGGAACATAACTAAAGGATAGGTGTCGAGAAATTTGCTAAAATCCAAAAAAATCGCCTCTTTTAAAAAAATCATAACTTTCTTAGGAAGTAAAATCGAGGAAAACCATTTCGCCGTGTAATTTTTAAATTCCATCTAGTTTTCAGAAAAAAATGTGGCATCCGTCCATCCAAGGAGCCGCGAGTGATTAAGCTCGGAAGGGGGACGTGTTTTAGAAAATTGAAAAAAACTACTTACGAAAATACGAAAACTTCAAACACTATTTCCAAACGACAAATCAATAAAAATTCTGTTTAACTTCAAATTACTTGCTGGAAAGTCTGCCACATTCGTTTTCAGCACCAAATCCATTAGATTCACCTCCTGTGATTTTTGCAACTAACCTCTCAGATATATGCTATCTATCAGTGATAGATGGGACACTTGTAACGATTTTTTGGCGACTTATTCTCATATCTGACTATTAACATTGTCCACCACTTCCTCATTTCTTTTTCTTGGTTTACCAAAGCTCTTGTACCTTCATAGTGGAGGGAAATTAGAATTTTAAAGTGATGTAATCGAGGTTGCATTTTTTTTGTTTTTTTTGTGTAAAACAGAAAAAACTACCAAAATCGTGCTGGGGCTTCGCGAGAAAAGCGTATAAAAGTGCATTTTTGATGCATTTCGAGTGCATCGCTATACTATTTTTTAAATATCTCCGGCTCTATTGGTCATAGAAAAATTTAAAAGAAACCAAAATATTCGTAAATGAATAACACTCGGAATAACATATCAAACTGCTGGGGTTACATTAAAAGTGCATCCTAACCTAAAAAAATCCAAGTTACTCAGTTTATTTTTTTCTTTACTAATAATGCAATAAGTGGAGTAAAAATCTTCTGATCTTACGAAAATAGGAAAATATATGTATTTTCATGCTGTAAATACGTGATTAAAATTTAAAAAAAAATATTTTTACGCCCACAATTGAACATATTCGAAAAAAATTAAAACGCTTGCCATTTAATGCAAAATGGTCGTAGGGTAAACTTTTTTTTTTTTCAAAGAGTAGGTCTTCTTATGTACTTTTTAGTGAACGTATACCAGAATCTGTTTATCAAGTTAAAATGTCGTTTTCTTAATTAAAAAAAAAATAATAATAATTTTATTTCACTTTTTTGACATTTTCTCATATCTTTTATGCCAGATTTTCATAAAGTTTTGTATAAAACGAAATTCAATTAAATTATGAAGATTATATGACAGTCAAATTAATTATTTGAAAAGGATAAATGATTAAGAGCAACTTTGTTTGACGCTATCGAATGGACATTAAAGGAGCTTTCGTAAGGTGTATTATTGTATTTACTTTTGTTTTACTAATTTACTATACATATAAAATACAAAGTATATATGTACAATCCCACTAAACAACATATATAACCACCATATTATGTAATGTTAGATCTAGGTAACAATTTTAATGTTTTCATGAAATATTATATTTCTGTTATGATAACCAACATTGATGTATCTGAGAAATATTAAAACGTAAAATATTTAATAAATATTTATACAATATTAATTCGATGTTACTAGAAAATCTTTAACATTTTTTCTTAAATGTTTACAAAATGTTATACAAATATAATTTGTAATGTTAAACCGAAATATTTCATATACCGGGTGTAAATGAAATTAGGCTCACCCCTATAACTTTTTTGTTTTTTCAGATATCAATTTAAAATTTTGGCAGTTGCAATAACAAGTTAATTTGAATTAATGCATAATAATTCTAGCACTTCCGCTTTCACCGGAAATGACCGTAACATCTGTTTTTTAGATGTAAAAATATGCAAAGTATGAAGTCCATGGGGCATTTTTTGCGTTAACGTAAACAATTTATTTGTTTTACTAAAAAAAATTAAAATACCGGTAGATAACAAAAATATTTGTCTTGAGTCCGCCACAAACATCAACTGCATTATTATAATTCGATCTCTAATTCGCGTGATCGGTTTCAATTCAAATGAATCTGTCACTTTAATTGAATTATCTTAACAGGTTGATTAAATTTTCTCGGTTCCTTCCGTGGAATCTACATACCTACCCTGGCGTATAGGCGTTAATGTCAAATAAAGCAAAAGTTAGAAAACGACCGAGATACAAAAAATTCAAATTTAAAATATTAAAACATGAATCTTTTTAATATTTATCAGTAGAAAATCTACAATGCGGATATAAGGGTTGACATTTACGCGTAGACAGAACATTTTAAGTTAGTATTGGGAACGTTTTTATACGATTACAACAGGGTTGTGCGTCCACACAGACCACGTCATTAGTATTAGCAGAAGATTAATGTCCGTGTGTTGGAAACATCTAATTAAGTAACGTCATAAATTCATACGAAATAGAGCGATGAATATGGAAAAAACATACCACATCACACTCAAGCTTGCCGTAGCTTTCATGCTGGAAGGATCAGTTTTTCAATTTTGTGTTCGTATTATTTTTAAATGAACGTGGTTCTGCATAATTAATGGTGTATTTTTATTATCCATTTTTATTTAATATTTAATAATTAACTTTCAAGGTAAATGTATTATTATTATACTTAGATAATATATTATGCGACATACTAAACAGATACACCATGCCCTAATTAACAGAAGGAGGACGATCTCATGTATTCCTGCATTCCAATAATCAGATCTGACAAAAAGGCAACAACTCAAAACAAATCTTAGCTCTATAGATAACATAGAAAATAGAATAGTAGATTATTAGACTGTACGTACTATTTTAAAATTGGAAAATAAATTACACTGACGCGACATCATATCTTTCGCTCACATCCTAAATTAAAAAATAATCTTAGATGCACTTTAACCGGGCTATGAACGCGATGTCACTAAACTTACAAGGTAATCCTAAGACTATTATTCAGCTACACTAAGCTAATGCAGTAGTAAGTGCATTTCCTAGCCGCTCCCGTCACTAATTAATACAAAGAAATATTTCCTCAGTCTCATTTTGTGACGTTGAAAAAGGTTCTCTAAATGAAAAAAATTATATAAAATATTGCGCCATAACCCAACACGCGATGCACCAAGTTGGCATTATCAGGAGACTATTGAAACAGATAATTTTTTAAAAAATCAACGATTATGCTCCCATTCTATAAATGCTGCTAATTAAAATCTTTAATAACTTAAAATTAAGTTACTACTTATTACACAAGCACACAAGATTTGTTGAATAACTTTTCACAATAACCGTAGAATAAATAAATGTACTGTAACTTATACACCGATTTATCGTATAACTTTCTGTAACAAAAATGTGGCAAGGGGTGTTGACGGGTGGTTCTCATTGCAGACAACGGAAAACGCAACATCAGCAGAAGTTTAAGTCAGGACGAGAGACCCAAAGTAGTTATGGTATCCTCTTCGGAGAAGGACGCTGTTCAAGCCGGTCCAGCCGTCGATTCTGGTCTGGGACTTTACACCCCTCCAGGCCCCCAAGGTTCAGGTATATAGATCACAACCACGAAAAGGCTTATTGCACCAGCACGTTTTTTCAGCACGCATTTTCAAATGGGTTGAGACACTTTTAATTACTGTTAACTTTCTTATTGTATTTTTGTACACTTTATATTGAAATCATTACAACATAATTTGCTTTACTATCCGTCGAAATTACTTATCCATAGTTTCTTTTTATAAAAAAAATTATCCTAGAGCAATTGTGTAAAAATAATTATTGAAACAAAAACGCAATTATATTTTTTATATAAACTAAACATATTTTAATTGGCATTTGAGTATAAGATCCTCAATATTATCGCAAATGACCAATTTAGTTATTTATTTTAATTATCATTTACTGCAACATCCAGTATATTAATCTCATTTAATTAAAATCAGTTCAACAAAGTAGGATTACATGTTTCTGCCACGGTAAAAGTTTGATAAGCAATTTAATGCAACGTAGACATAATATCTGTAGTGAACTGCAACATGCTGAGACAAGGTAAATTATTGCTGACAGTAGAAAACCCAAGGCGTAGCTGGGGGGTAGAAAAAAAATAGAAAAACTTGGCTTGACAACCCCAAAAACGCCACTGCTGGTCGTTGCATGTTGCAGTACACGATCGGTATCATGCCTACGTCATTAAATTATTTATCAAATTTTTACCGTAGCATAAACACGTAATCCGATTTGGTTGAACTGATTTTAATTACAAGAGATTAATATGCGTTTGTGACAATATTAACCATTTTTTATCTTACTTACTATAAGACAGGAGCATGTTAATAAGTTTGCCTATTCTTACTCAATTAATAAACATTTTTAAGAGAAATTCGTTATTGATTTAATATGCATCCTCAATATAATAATGGGATCCTATATTTGCTCTAGGGTAAACAAATATATAATTATTATTTAAATGTTCATTATTGTAGGTTATCGTTACATAATTCTTCTTTCAAACATTTTGACGTGCATCAAAAGAATCTAGGGAACATAAAGATAAACTGCATTTCTGTTTTTACCATCGTCAAGAACTAGATTTAAATGAAAGGAGGTATATTTCTCATGAAAACCACAAACGAAAACGTTTCCCATACTAAAACAGAAAATAGAAAATCTAAATTACCAATTTTCCAACGCTTGCTATAAAAACAGAGAATCGCAATGTCACGTGAAATCACCTCCCCGGTTATTAATTCTTGCTACACAAATAAGTTTCTCATAGCTTTTCAATGCTCCGAAAGACACTCAAATAGTCTGAACACCCTATTGATTCAATAGCCTCTCACATATCGTCTACAAGATTAAGGTCTGGAAACTGTGAGAGTCACACTCACAACTGCCCTCGATAATGCCTGTCTTCATACAATAATTTGGAATTCGGACCTAGCCTAGTCAGTTCCATTTAGGAAGTCATCCAGATAATGCGATAGATTCATTCTCCAATACTGATACCGACCCAGCCATTTTGATGTGTGTTTCTTTAAGGCCAAGATGTCTTTAGGCTCCAATCCAAATAGAAGCTAAATCAGGAGCCCATTGCAGCTGCCGATTTTGATGTTCTTGTGCCCTGAGGCTCTTATACATATCTATGTCGTTGTCTAACGTCTTCTGTCTCACAGAATCTCTTCCATAGTCGATTGATAACACTTGTTGATGAGTGGAAGGCTTCAGCAACTGCCTTTAGAGTCTGGCCCATTTTGAGCATTTCACTTCCTCATAAAATGGAAACTTATATTTTGCCTTTAAAGATAAAACCAAGGTTTACTTCCTCAGTTTTTTTAAGCAGAAATCCTTTCGGTTTATTCCAACAAACATCAGAAACATCAGTAAAAAATTTTAAGAGATTATTAAGAAATTACATCAGTTTTTGATCATATCTTCTAGATTATTGATATACTAGTACAAACACCACTGATATTATTTGGAAATAAAATTATGGAACCTAGGAAACTACTATATTGTTTCAGGTCAATTTTGGTGAAGCAAACCCAAAAGTTGGATATCAAATGACAGAAATGTACTTGAGTTGAGCTCCAATTTAAGAGCCTAAAATTGTGTGTGGCATAGCACTGACCATCTAGAATAAATAATAATCTTCACTATTAATAATACTGTTACTGTTACTATTACTACTACCACTACTATTACTATTTTCCGTAAACAATGACCTACTGATGAATATTACTCTTCGTAGACAATAGATTTGCTGCAATTCATGGTTTTTGGGTAGTTGATGATGCCTACTAGGTTGTAGAGACGTGCTTGGTATCCGTGCCCTATTTTTCTGTCTGTCAGTGATTGAAATTATTCAGGATCACAATTTTGATTAAATTGGTAGATTTCTGTATTTACATTTTATTCTTTTATTCAAAAACAATTTGGATCCACGCTAAGTTTTCTATGCAAAAGTTGAGCTAATCGTCTTCCAACTGGTTATAGAAACGTGCTTAGTATATCATATTTTTTCAAGAGCAACAAATATTTGATTGCAGTCCAAATTTCTCTCCTTGGGTTATTGTGCTTACAAGAAACGTGACCGACAGACAAACAGACAGATGGACACTTTGAAAATAGTTCAGAATTCGAAAATTTACACAAACATGTAAAAAATTTTTATCTGTGGTTGACATTTAAAGTTTTTAGAAACATGCTGGAGAAGACTTTGGAAGCCTTATTACTATGAAACAAGACGTAAGCAGCAGTATGTTGCGCGCTTCCTATTTACTGGAATTAATTCACCAAAAGCAAATTAGAAACAGTAGTAATTAAATTATATAAAATTAATCCTTGAAGTCATTTTTGTAATAAAAGAGAGGATTCCAGAAATTTAAAGCATCTAAGAAGCTTTCCATTATTTTCAAATACATTATTCACCTGCTTTTCACCAGACACAGATTAATTTAAAAAAAGAAAACTGTATTAGTGATGATTTACACTATGAGTCAAATATCGGTGTTGTATTTCCGTCGGTAAATGTTATGTGAAAAGCTACAACTCCCGTAGGTGATAGTTTTGCGGTGTAAAGTCAAAATTGGACGTGCCGACAATATAGCTAAGATAATCTGTAGTATTTGAGAAGAATCCAGCCGGTTCCGAGGGTTTTCGCTGTTCAGTATTCGGTATTGATCTTGGAGAATTATCCATATTTCTAGCCATTCGAAATGTTGCTTGTAAACCACAGTAATTTGAACCACCTGTTACACATGACGTGAATCTAAAATTTAATTCAACATTTTCAAATTTTCAATATGTGCTGAGAAAAGAACTTCTACATATTAACATTTCGCGCACGTATTTTCTAAACATATTTTTCTTTAGATTTACTATAACATAGGTTGCGCTGATGTCCGTTTTTTGAGTACAGATGGCTTATAATACATTTCTACTAACTTCTTTTACTGCACGCTAACGTATCGTGCGCCATTGCTTTCTTTTATGTTGTAATAAACTTTTCTTTGTTTGGGCTAGAGTTTCCCCTTTTATTTAAACCTTGAAAACGGAAAAGCCACACTTGTTTGCTTAAGAGCGCTCATTCTCTAATAAAAATAATTTACACTAGTCATAGAAACTCACTTGCAAATTAAATATCGAAGTAATGCCTTCCTGTACATATATATAATTAAATAAATATAAACTGCTCAATAATTGAAATGATCTCATCTAATTAACTAGTTCGGCTATGTCTATAAAGGATGCTTAAATTAGTGCTACCCTAATGAACTTCTTAAATTCGATTAAAATTTGAATGATTTGCTGTAGAAGTTGTCCCCATTCTTACCCCCCCCCCCCCCATTATAGTTATTAAAATGTAGATAAGAATGGATTTACTCACTCATACCACTATTTGTTTATTTCCCAAATGGACGCGTTCAAAACTTCTGAAGAGGTCTTCAGGAGCTGTGGTAGTTGTACCATGAGGATATGACTTTTTTTCTTTCTTTAATTAATGTAACGGCTTTTGTTGCCGAAGTTTCAGTTATGAACTCTATTTTAGTCACTTCTCTATGTTTTCATCCTATTGACAAAAGGAAATGATCGTTAAAATATTGACTAAACTGGTTGAAACTAATTCTAAACAAATGAAATCTCAGTGGGTAGGTACAAAAACGATTTGAAAAATTTCAATATTTTATCTACAAATGAAGAGCAAATTTTTAAAGACGTGCATTACCTTTTGGTTAACGGTATAAAATAAATATATTTAAAGGCTTAAGTACCATTTAAATAGATGCTGATTGCATTGGAGAAAGGAAGCCGCATGGCACCGCGGAGTAGTCACTAGAAAACATTAAGTTGGGCGAGGGCTAAGAGGTTATTTAAAAATCCATCTCCGTTTCAACCATAGTCAAGTACTTCAGGAAGCTGCATTTAAATGTAAAGTGAATCGTTTAAATTTTGGTAATATAAAAGGTAGATATGTCAATAAATGGCTTGCACTACTTTTTCAATTGATTTATTAAGCATTCATGAATTTTCAACTGATTTTTCTTTTCATTAATAATGCATGCCAATATTACCTAATTTTTTAAATGTTTCATTCGATTGATATTCGGAAACATAGAATTCAATATATGAGAGGTTTATAAATATGCAATTATTTTAATTATTGTCTCATATATAATACCTATGTCAAATTATATGTCTCAAGTTATTTATAATTAGTATAGAACATGAAGTTATCGAAAATCTAAACAGTTTAGTGTTGGCAGAACTAAAAAATTATTAAAGGATGTGGTACTACTTCAATTAATATAAAAACATTGCATACAGTAATAATAATAAAAAATTAAAGAACTTGGTTAGGTAGTTGTAATTTTTTTTTTCAATTTCAATTTCAAATCGTCTTAATAACAACAGAAATTATCCATCTATCTTGAATAGTTCTCGAGTTCCTAGCAATAATAAAAGGACAAAACAACATTTCTAAAGGCCCATTTGAAGATACTTCCTTCAGATTTGATATAAAATATTTCTGAGAACGCCAAATAAGAATATATAATATACTTTTATGAAACATTGACTATTTTTCCATTCTAGAACTTTTTAATAAAATTAAATTCGGTTACATCAAAAGCATTATCTTGAAATATATTGGTTGGTCATGAAGGTATTGCCTACGGAAAAACTCGATTATTATGAGAGGTAGACTTTTGAAATTTGTAGCATGGACACTAAAACCAAAATATTGCACCATTGTGCACTAAATATTACTTCCGGTGTAACCGGAAGTGGCACAAACTTTTTTATTTCAAACGGAAACAATATTTTTGCATTATTTTGTTTGTTATGAAATTTTGATTTCAGCGATATGTCACCCGTTGGCATTTATTTAAAAAATGGGGCGTCGAATATATGAAAAAAAACTGTAAAATACAAGTACGCCTCTGTGGGATTTTATTTTTGAATCCTATAGGAAGTAGGCATTAGATTTGACGCATTGGTGTGTTTCGTGTCACTCCATATACGCAAAGTGCTTCTTAAGTAAACAACCGTATTTTTTGCATTTTTAGAGAATCATGGAAAATAATTAAATTTTTGGAATGGGACAATATTTTTTTGTACTATAAGAACGGGCATACTTTCAGCTTTTATTTGATATGAATTATGTCTTGATTTGTTAAGTACCTATGTTAAAAATTTTAGAACATCCGGGCTTTACAAATCTAGAATTAATATGATATGAAAGTTGAAAGTGCAAAAAAATACGTTTGCATTTGAAATTGGTTTACAAAATTTAATTGTTGTCCATGAATTTTTGAAAATGTAAAATTTGTCTCCTTTCTGCAAGAATCTCAAACTATCTACTTGTGTTTATTAGTTTTTTTTTCATTTTTTTAAAAAATTTTTGATATATCGCTGAAAACAGAATTTCATGGCGAACGAGCAAGTGAAAAATATACGGAATTTTTCATTTAACATAAGAAAGCCTCATTTTCGGTTAGACTGGAAGTAATATTTTGTGCACAATTATGGCAGATTCTGATTTTAGTGACCCATTACCCACGTTCTAAATTTGATAGGCTATCTTCCGTAAAAGCCAAGTTATTTATTCCGTAGGAAATAATTTCGTGGCCACCTGCAAAAACAATTTAAGGCAAAGGAAATCGTTCACTATCCCCCTTAAGACGCATTTTATTCTGGAAATAGATTTGCTAAGAATATAAAATGTCTCCGCAGTTGATAGAAAATAATAAGTAAGGTATAAAATTTTTTAAAATTAAATTATTTTATTCAACTTGAATTTAACTGTTTTTTTTTAATTGTTTTGACATAAATTACAATAAGCTTATAATAAATAAATTTGAACATTAAATTTTTTAAATTAAATTTAAAATTAAACTATAATTCGAACTTTTTAAATATCTACATGCTATTCTGAATTTCGAAAGTGTTACGAATGAACAGAGTCGATTTAATTAAATAGCATTAATGACGTAGTACGCGTGAAAATTCCAAATATTTGAGTACTGTTTAACCAAAATAATTTGAGGTGTCCCTCGGACGAACTATTGAAACCAGAGAGCATTCTTGTGGCTACCGAAGTCTAGATTCAACAAATTTGCGTCTGGGTCATTTCAGAATGCCAATCTCTTACACGTGTACTGCTAATATCTACTTGTAACTTTTATTTCACAGGAACTTTAAAGGTTTCATTTTGGCGGTGGAAGTTAATATTTTAATGATGCATAATTAGCGAAATTGCCTGAAATTATTATTCTTGTCTAAAAGTTATTTGTGGCATCGTTTAATTTTTTTTCTTTGCTTATGGGATTTATTACCACATTCTTGAAAATTTTGAGTCCAAGAAGTCCAAGTCACCTTAGCTCTCGGTGATAAGTTAAAAATGTTTGTTTTGTTTTCTTAACCGAAGTCATCAAAGCAACTGTCTAAAAATCTACCATTTTGTGGCCTTATAGCTTATTGGGGAGTCCGAACCACATCTAGGGTATCGACCCCTCCATCAAAGTCCAGGGATAATCGCAAGTAAATTTAAATTAGGTTCAGGATCGAATCTAAGCATCGATCTTATTGGCTCGCTCGGCTCCTTGTAAATGTATTACGTTTAAATCCGTATCTGGTGTTCCACGCTCCTAGTTTGACTACAATGTTTGCTTTATTACAAGACTGGCACTTCTAAGGATATATTACCTGATTAACCCATTTAAAAGTTGAATCTCCTTGGAGGATATTTCCACGCGAATTTTAAAAAACATAACTTCCTTCCATGGGGATAGATTTTAATAAAGAAAGTTTTGATTAGTAGGTGCACTTAAAACTAACCATAGTGTTAACAAAGTCTTTCAAATGTGAGATATGAAGTAGGAGAAAACTTGTTTTAAGTACATCTTAATTTGGCTAAGTGTAGATAAATATAATGCAAGTTTCTAACCCACTTTTCTAAGTCAGATGAATTATTAATGGGGAAAATACTGTCAGCTGTTCTATTCAAGTAACTTAATCCATATCGTTTTAAACAGAAACATTGTTACTAGATATAACTAGAATCACTACGCTTAAATATGTATATCCAATAAATGAGGAGCATTTAGCTCCTCATTTATTGGAAATGGAGTCGAAAATGTGAGAAAACTGGAAAACACAAGTAGGCTCTTCGGGATATTTTATCACTTCATGTACGCAAAGTCCATCTTAATTAAAGAGGCGTATTTTCCCCACAGATTTTGCATTTTTTTAAATTCATGAAAAAAAAATTAATTCTGATAACGACATTTTAATATGCAGCCCTGATAAATACCAATAACACTAAACTGTCTATTAAATAACATGAACAAATTTTTTTAGGTATAAAAAGTGCATACAAATATTATTTAATTTATTTTATTCATCTCTCAGGTACTTTATTTTGTTTCGGTAAGTTGTATCATTATTCGGACGGCCAAGTGCTTTGCTTAACAAGTTGTTTGTATTGTCATCTCTTTGACAGCAATTAGAAATTACTTGCGATATATTCTACCGACGTGTAATCAATCGTATTAGCAAGTTACCCAGCTAAAGCACTATTAGCACTTACAAAGACCATAAGCCGCGCTTAAGTAGGAAACTTCTGCTATTGTTTCACAGAATGTGTACAAATTTGTCGCAAATCATACCTTATCGCTAAAACCATGACTATATTTGTCAAAGAATTTATTCAACGTACATGAGGGCAGATTGTACCACAATTATTTCACGAAAATAAACATTCACATTAAAGCTGCAAAAAAATATAATTAAAGAGATTTTTCCGAATTTAGAAAATTTGTCTTCTTTAAGATAATCTTACGTTTATTTCCCTCTGTATGTGGCACCTGTAAACTGATAAAATATAGTTAATCTATATAGTGACTAAAATTAGATTGAAGAAGCTAAATTCAATTGCCAACGTGTTGCATTAGCTTAATGAATTTCATACACAAAAACGTTGTTTAGATTATTAGAACAATTTGAAAATTACCGTGTCGCTTAATATTAAATAGTGATTAATTATTTCCCTAATTTAAGGCATTGAAGGCATCAACAAATTAATACCTAATTTACATAAAGCTTTATGGAATAAATGCTTAAATTTGCTACATTATCTCCGGCAAATGAAGTGAAATTAAATTCGAAATAGAAAATATTTGGAAAATAATTTCAGTTACATCACTAAATAATTTAAATTAATATTTACATGCCCAATAACTAAAAATTGATGAATTTTACTTTAAGTAGGTTTTTTCTTTATTAAAAAAATATTTCTATTGTTGGGAATATTATCAACAAGGCGTTTAAACACATTTAAGATTATCTTAAAAAATTTGATTCCACCGTTCCCTTAACAAAACATCGGCTCACTCAATCACAAAAAAATTACTATAAAGTTTAGTAAATCAGAAACTATGGATCACCATCCCGGGTGACAACGAAAGTATTGCCAATAACTGTAATAACTCGGTTATTATCAAAGATATATTTCTGAAATTTGGAGCATAAATTAAAACATATAATAACTTTCTTATTTTAAATGGAACACTCTGTATATTTTTGCATTCTCTTGTCTGTCATGAAATTATGATTTTAGCGATATGTCACTAGTTGGCATTTGTGGAAATATATTTTGTTTATAAATATTTTCAGCTTTCGTTGATATCTATGAATTACATCTAGATTTATTAAGCCCGAGTGTTCCTAAAATTTAATTCTTCTGATAGATAATACAATATGGAGATTATTTATCCTACTATTATTATTTCAACAGATTTTATTATATATGCTTAACAAATCTATACAGGCTGTTACAAATTCGCTTCTCACTACAGGGATCTCGTAAACGGCAAGAGATACAGCATCGGTTAAATTAGGGCAAAATTGTTGTCTTGCTGTTCTCGAGATTTTTGAAAAAATGTAAAATTTTGAATTTTTGTTTTTAATTTTTCCTGGCCTTATTTGAAGAGATATCGAAAAACTAAAAACACCTTTTCATTGGCGTTTTTGATCCTTTACAAGATAGCGTAAAAAAGTTTTGTATAAGACGTTTCATCTATTAGCGACCATCATCAAGTACGTTATTTTCGAGGTTATTTTAAATACGGACCTGTATTTTTTATTGCATATTTTTGTAGCATTTGTAGTAAAATTTCATGTTGCTAAACGTTTCGTAGCTGTAAACCATCATCAATGAAAAAAATCATATATTTTTTTCAATTTAAAGTTATTTTACTATTTTTCATAATTAATAATTATTAACATTGAAACTATAAAAACGAAATTACAAGTAAGAACACAAGTAAGGGCACAATAAATGAATTTTAACAATTAACAATAATAATGATAAATAACTAACGACCAAATATTGCCTAAAAGTTATTTGTGGCATCGTTCAATTTTCCTTCTTTTCTTATTAGGGATTTACTACCACACTCCTGAACATTTCCCAGACAATCTAAATAAAATCTGGATTTAAAAAAAAATAACCTTTACGCCTGTGACTTTACGTCAAAGGAACAGTTAAAGGTTGTTTTTTTGACATAAAATATAAATAAATTAAAATAAAGGTTATTTTTCATTAAATCCAGATCTTTTTTGGATTGTCTGGGAACTGTTCAGCAGTACAGTAGTAAATCCCTAATAAGAAAAGAAAGAAAATTGAACGATGCGAAAAATAACTTTTAGGCAATATTTGGTTGTTAGTTATTTATCATGATTATTGTTAATTGTTAAAATCCATTTATTGTGCCTTTACTTGTGTTCCTACTTGTAATTTCATTTTTATAGTTTCAATGTTAATAATTATTAATTATGAACAATAGTAAAATAACGTTAAAATGAAATTTTTTTTAATTTTTTTCATTGATGATGGTTTACAGCTACGAATCGTTTAGCAACATAAAATTTTACTACATCAGTGACGTCTGAGGTACAAATGCTACAGAAAATGCAATAAAAAATACAGGTCCGTATTTAGATGAGGTCGCGAATAGATGAAACGTCTTATAAAAAACTTTTTTACGCTATCTTGTAAAGGATAAAAAACGCCAATGAAAAGTTTTTCGATATCTCTTCAAATAACGCCGGGAAAAACTAAAAATAAAAATTCAAAATTTTTCATTTTTTCAAAAATCTCGATTTCTCAACGGGATATTCTTGATCGCTAAATTCTGCAACTTTGTCCTAACTTAACCGATACTGTATCTCGTACCGTTTATGAGATCCCTGTAGTGAGAAGCGAATTTGTAACAGCCTGTATATGTCATATCAAATAATAGTGGAAAATATGCCTTTTCTCATGGCGCAAAAAAAACTATTCCCATTTAAAAGTCACAATATTTTATTGTTTTCCATGAAATTTTTAAAACGCAAAATCTGTGGGGACATGAAGTGGCAAAAAACTCATCCACGCATCGAATCCAACGCCTACTTTCTATAAGATTCAAAAATAAAATCCCGCAGGGTCCTACTTGTGTTTTCAGTTTTTTCACAATTTCAACACCATTTCTTAAACAAATACCAACTTGTGACATGGCTGAAATCAAAATTTCACGTCGAACAAGAAGAGGCGAAATACACAAATATTTCGTTTAAAATATGAATATTGGTGTCACTTCCGGCTACACCGGAAGTAGTGCTTAGTGCACAATTTTGCCAGATTCTGGCATTAGTGATCCATTACCCACGTTCCAAATATCAAAAGTCTACTTTCAATGTCAATGTCAAAATTAGTTAAATAGTTCGGAAAGGTTTCAAATCATCACGTTTAACGTTTCAATTGTTGAGCAGTTTCTATTACTGGCTTTTTATGATTTCACTTAACCTAACCTAACCTAACCTGAATGAAGAATTGACATTCATAAACGTAATTCGAAAACTACTACTAACAACGTTTGTTGATTGAACTATCAATTTTCCACCCTAAGACAGAGGAGCCATCGTTTAGCAGTTTCATTTCAGTATTCTTTTTCTGGTGAAAGATTGGGGAGAAGGTTAGATTTTTTATAGTTTAGAAACGTTAAATATTGATTTATAGGGAAATATATGATTGTTTTTTGTTTCAGGATGTGTCAGCATGGCAAGGTGGGCAGTGCCACAGTTCGCAGCTGTGATTCTTCACTGTTTTTTGTCGGGTACGCTCTCCCTCTCTCAAAATTAATGTACCATATCAAATGATCCCAGCTCAAAACCAACAGAATAAAATTTTATTGCTCAGCTTTCCCTTTAAACTTTATTTCCGTCTTTGACAAATGCCGTGACAATTACATAATAAATATACAGGGTGAGGTGAGTTATTAGCTAAAATGTATCAACATCAAAGCTGTTTGTTTTCTTTGTTAAATATAAAAATCAACAAATGTGAGCGGTATGGCAAATAAATGCAAAAACTGATTGAAAGAGGTTTTATCGACCATTTTTTAACACGCTTATATTACTTAGGATATTTAATGAGATGCGGACTACAGGAGTATTTTTCACTTATATAAAGTGGTTATTAATTATATGCCATTATATCAGTATCAGTGGCAGTATTAATCAAGCGAAACAGATTATTAGTTATTATTTTTTTATTAACTCCAGGCCTTATCATTATTAAAAAAATAAGTCATTCAGCCATCTCCAAATAAAATAATGTACAAAGAGTTGCATTTTCCTGCTGAGAGTTAATGAAAAAATAATTTTACGTAAAAAAATGGAGTTTAGCAAGTCTGGCAAGCTTGAAAATCTGAATACGAGCGAAATCTCAATAACGAAGGTAACAGTTTACATTGTACACACACTGTATATTTAAATAAACCAGAAATATCATCTGGATGAAAATATCTCCTTATTTGGTACCCATTTATAAGTGACAAATACTAAACCTGCTTTAAATTTAGAAGAATTCAAAGACAATAATAAACATAAATTTAAAGATACACAACCGTTACATTAAAGAGTCTGTAGAAAAGTTTTAATTGCAATCAGAAAGAGATAAATAGCAGTTGTTTGCGTAGTATTCATCTCCACAAATTTATTAAAAGAATATTTCATATTGCTCACATTTGTTAGCTTTTTAGCAATACATGTACCTTAACGTAACTTTTTCTCAGTTTGTTAAATCTGATATAAATGAAAATTCGCTGCAAATAAATTTGTTTGCCATTCTATTAAAAATGTACAACACATGAAAGTGTTACTTATCGATTTCATAAAGCTAGATTATAAATTTTCGAATAATAAATTTTATTACTATTGAATTTTGAATTATAGATAATTACTAATTTATTTTTATTGCTGGTTTTAACATTGTGTAATGAACCCTCTGATATAATGTTAAATTAAATTTTACAAATCAGTATAAATATTGTTATTCATGTACATAATTTTAATTAGGTTTTAATTATTCAGCAGTGGCTCTCGTAAATTATCTCTGAAAAAGCGCAAAACACAAAACTCTCCTTTAACGAGTTTTATTGTTTTTTAATTAAACCGAATTTTAATTGTCACAGACATATCCTGTATCTGAATTTAAAATCATATTAAGGTGTATCGGCATATTAGAACTTCACTGCAATTAATATAGCTCTTATAAGAACAATATTTTTTAATGTATCAACCCATCAGAACGCAACACTAGAAAATATTGGTCCACCTACATCATAATTTATAGGATCATATAAAAAATAAAAATACCGCTTAACTTAAGATATTTTTTAATTCTGGCAGTCAGAGAAAAAAAAACACAATCAAAATAGCCCACATCTCTGCCACTGAACTTGCAATAGGCGGTTTTTATATGTAGGACTGATTGAACGTGAGATCTGAAATATTAAACTTGCTATTTCCAAATTTTTACGTGATTAAAAAATGATCCCCTGTGGCTATAGAAAGTTTACTTTTCAACCGAAGAAATACTCTTGAAAATAAAATACAATTGTTTGTTCGCAATTAATATCTGACTCGGTTGCATTTAATTTATTTGTGTTTTATTATATTAGTTTATGTTTTGAAAAGAGTTTCCTCTACCCTTGATATGCTGATAAATCTGATATTATAATTGCTCAACGTAATTTTTACTGGTCCAGATATTTTTCAGTTAACTCGAACTTCATTTGACTTTAAAGCATCGTAGCTTTTCAAAGTGATTTTGGTTCCTTAGAGCTGATTTTTTAGTATAGTCACCAGATTTGGTTTGCTGCAAAACTGATAATAAAACTGCAAAATTTCCTAAATTTTTATAATTTCATGTCGAGAGAAAACTCGTTGGTCCTCATAGTTTCTCCGTTTTCTTCAGGACAACAAATCTGATGGCTAGAAATTCAGCGAAAATAGCTTTCAAGAAGTAAACTGCGCTGAATTAGAGTCGAACGAAATTATCTGTTATCTAACATTTTCTAATATCATTATTAATATTGATCAATATCGTCGTGATGAATTAGGTTAATTCGGAGAATAAACATTATGATAGTCAACATGCTTGACTTGGTTTGAAAAATGTGATACTATTATTTTTAATGTAAAAAATGTAAATTTACATGGAACCTATTTGACTTCTTTCACCAGTGCGCTATTACAAAATGGCCAAGGGTTTAGTATATTTTTATGTGGCCAATAAATATATTATAACATAAAAACAGCAAAAACCGTCATAATCAACATATCTCTGTGCTTATACACACCAATACATTTGCGCAAATGTGGACGAACTGACAGAAAATTGTAATGTCCACTTGATATGACTTTTTTAAAATGCTGAACAATATGTGCTGATTTTAAAACACTTCAATGTGTTGAAAATTTACTGATATATTTGTAAATATAATATATAATACAAAGCTTATTGTAATATACATGTATTTAGAACTAATACTATTACTATAATTTGATATTAATTTTGTACATAACGTTTTAATAGTTTGATAGATATTTGAATTAATTTACTATGCCAGGGATATTTTTTGCTTTTTTAATAAATTTTGGTTTATTACAAATAAGGAATTTAATCGGGCTAGCCAACCCTCGTAAAAATTACCATTATGACACGAAAAATGATTTAGAAGGAAGTGCGAATTTCAACGTTGGCCTATCAGACTGAAGATTGCTGAACAGGTATAAATGTTTGCGTAATTTTAATTTTTTTATTTGTTCTCCGTGTTTCATATTTGTTCAAAATGGAACATATAAGATATCATTTAATATGCATATCATTTAATCAATCTAATACGGTTTATTATACATATCAGTATATATCAAATTTGGGTAAATTAAGAATCGTTCCCTTCGGGAAATAAACTGTATCAACAATTATTTCTAGTTTGATTTTCCTATCAGAATTGTTTCAATTTCTCCTCGTAAGATATGTTGTGATAATTAACTTACAGGGTGTATTGTAAAACATTTTGATATTATTATTAGCAACGTTTCAATTTTTTTAACATAAAAATTATTACATATTAACGTAAATTTGCTATTCTTTTTCCTTAAATATATGCAAAAAATATCTCTTAAGTTGTATTTTAAATTGATCTAAAACATTTTATATACCTAATATGAGACATTTCCCTGCACACTTGCAGCGATAAAGAAACTTTCTCGTAAAAAATGTATTGTTTGAAGTGCCAAAATAGAGATTTAGAATTAATTAATATAAATGTATTATAACTTCTTGTTATCCCATATTTTTTAACATATCCTTATAGAAAAATTCTAACCCACTCGGCGGTCGGCTGAAAACCAAATATTTGAATTTATCTGTTTGTTTTTCTTACACATAATCACACTCATTCAGTCATTTTCTCTGTTGACCACATCTAGACAGAATATGAATGAATCAAATAAAAAAGAACTGATTTTAGTATGAGGTCGGTAGAGGAGATATCACGCCATCTCCTTAGCTTTCCATACAAACTTCAAAGCCCAAATTAAAAACACTTTTTAGCGATATATAGGGTGATCCAGTTTCCGATGCAAAAACCGAATATAGATTGAAGTCTGAAAAATGCTGTATAGTATTAATACATGGCGTAGAATTTTCAATAAACGTAGGTATCAATGTAAAATACCGGGTAGCCACGAAAAAGATAAACTTCTGAAATTTGGAACGTGGATAATAAAATACTAAGGCCAGAATTTCTCATAATATACTACTTTCAGTTTAACCGGAAGGGATGCCAACTTTCTTATTTTAAATAGAACAACTTATATATTTTGCATTGTCCTGTTCTTCTAGATATTTTAATTTCTACGATATACCACAAGTTCTAAATTGTGAAAAAACTGAAAGACACAAGTTGGCTGCTGCGGAATTTTATTTTTGAACTTTATAGAAAGTAAGCGTTGGATTTGACGCACAATAGTGTCAGATTCTGGCTTTATAATGACCTATTATTTGCGTTCCTAATTTCAAAAGTCTATCATTTATAATGACTGAGTTATTTAATGGTAAACAAAAACGTGGAAAAATGAATACGAGGATAACGTGCCCTTTTTCTAGAAACAAATTGTACGCCACTGTATATTTCGAAAAAATGCTAGACAGCTAATGCCTATGGAATTCTGAAGAAAATAGGATGTTTGCATATTTTCCCTGGAACAAGCCGTTTTCGATTTATTTGTGGTTAAAGTTTCGTAATAATCTGTTTCAGATCCTGTACGCAATTATTCGATACTGTGATAAAAATAATTCTGCAACGTGAAATAGGATTATCTTGTTCCTAAACTTTACCGAATTATTGTGGAAGTCTGAGGCAGACTGATACTGTACAAGTAATTTTAACCACAAATACATCATAACATTGCTGCAAAATCTACGCTCTGTATTTAAGACATGATGCATTTTACATTCTTAAGGTTTTCACTGGACCACCGTATATATTTGCGGCACTTTTTGGCAAACATATTTGGGTACCAGTCAACTCCAGTCAATTCAATGTACCATTTTAGATACAATTCCTACCTTCTTAAAGTATTTGACAAAATAGTTGTCGAATTTTGTGTGTATAAAATGACATTTTTCTAAAATCACATATAAGGCAAACACGAAACACTCCATTTGTCGTGATATAAATTCCATAATGGCTATTATTATTGATGGTGGATTTTATTTAAAATGAAATTTTTAAAATCAGTATAAGAAATATAATTTTAACTTTACTGAATGTTTTAAGAAAATTAAGTATGCGTATTTTAAAGATTGGTTTTATATAAAATCGCGGAATGTTAATTTTCTAGAGTCTGTATTAATGTTATATTATTTTTCATAATTGTAATTGATGTACATTCATTTTAAAATATCTATACTAAATTAAGAACAATTGATGTCAACCAAATGTGATTGGCAATATTTAAAAATTATTGAAATTTTTTTAAATATTTATATTAAAAATGTTATTGTTTCTCATATTGTCGAAGTGACAAATAAATAAGTTAAATTTAACTGGACTATTTTTCTTCAACACCCAAAGTGTACTCGATAAGTGATTTTTCAGCAAACATTTTTCTTACGATTGGACAACTCATAGGGGAAACGCAAGCCCTTGCTTCTTACTTGCAGTGATTAGACGGTTCAATAATTAATTTTATAAGCTTTGTGCTTTCAAATTTTAGCACGAATATATTAACGTCCATTATTGCCTGAGTTAACTCTCTAACACTGGCTGCATGGTCTATGCATTATCATGAACCGAATAGTGCATAATAACTCATTCTAAAAATAATTTTAAAAATCCCATGCACTCTGCCCTTCATCCAAATTTGGAAACTGACTCGAACTAGAATTTCTGATATGCAGGTAAGTAATTTATCTACATTTCTAAATAATAGTTTTAAGAAATCGTCTGAGGATAGTGAAACGATAATTTCCGAATGTTCAGAGACTTGTGCAATGTGAATTCGTGTTAACCATCAAATCCACAATATCTTACGAGATGAAATTTTTGACTTAGATTTTTGAACATGAAGAACATGTGAAAGCTTATTAGAAAAGTTAAATTATTATAAAGTTTGATTTTATGCGAAAACGGCGAATTGCATACATCACAATTGTATATGGTGGAAGTAAAAGCGAGGGTCTGGTTGTGAACTCATCAACCTGCAGTAATGAGTGAAGAGCCGAAACTGCGAGAATTCTAAGAGCATTATTTGTATCCTTTGCATAATTCAATATTTTCAAATTAAGTTTTATTATATTTACATAATTTACATTTCACGCTGTCACAGCTAATTAAATCAGGAGAACTTTTCTCATTACAATACGGCTTGATTCCGACTTGTGTGTTTGATTGAGAAAATTACCTTCTGCCTAATAACAATCATGTCGTGCATTCGCGTAGTTAAACTGTCACAAACGAGTTCAGGAGGCTTCCTTCCGGTTTCAAGTCACTGATCTATAACTTCCCAATTGTGGATTCCGTTTGAGAGTGAATCACCAATAACCGCACAAATCTATCATATCGGGTACACTATAGAGCAAAAAATTTATGCCCCATCGCTTTTTCCTTTCTTAACGAAAAGATGACTACAATTTAGGTAATAAGTACGAAAATAAAAGATAAATTGATAAAAGTGAAATATACCATCAAAGCGTCCATCTTTTAATTTAATCTACACTCTGTATATATGTATGTAAGGGAAAACATGTAAATAAATTATCTGTTTACAACTGTAATCAAATTAAGCGATTTTGGTAAGAATTTGCCTACTTCTAAACGTTGATTGGGGTTTTCTTATGAATAAAATAGCAATATGAGAGCCTACATGGTAGTAGCAAGAGTAAACTTAATTATAGATTAACTCTAGGTTTACCGTAATTAATCCCTAATTCATTACGCGCGCCTTTTATGGTTCACTTAGTAAATCAGATAGAGAAATTTTACAACTTAATCACTAAATTATTTAATATATTATCTATGAGGGTTCATGTAAGGGTAAGGGGGTGGCTCATGTTCTAAGCACTTATTTATGGATACTACATAATATAAAGTAACGTTAATTTCGTTGGCAATTTAAAGGGAACTTATTAAAATAAACTAAATATTTAACATAACTAAAACTATCGAATAACCCGCGCCTTCGCCATTTTCTAGCTATGGTACTTGTGGGCGAGTTTGTAGGTAACTTGACTACTAAACAATTTCGATAGAAACTTTCAACGACGATAACAACGGGCGTTAAATTAGCTGTTCAACGTTAATGATTTATTTTTAATTCATTAAATAAACATGTTTGCCTTCAGCAATATAATAATTACTTGGATAGGTATGTATAAAACTAACGAAACAATGATACAAACTCTTTTAAAATTAGTAATACAGAGTACCTATTTATAAATTTACGCCACATAAAATCTACCTAAAAATTAATTAATGCAATATTTTTATTCAGGTCGACATCTATTCATTTACTTCAACAGGTGGCAGCTGTACATTCTTTCAACAATAAGCCCAAATTAAACCAATCGAAACGCATCGTTCTTTTAAAGCTCAATCAATCCCCAGTGACCAATTTTCATTTCACGATGTGTTATACCCTTTCCCGTACAACTTACAAAATATTGTACGCAATTTATCGAGATATTTGGTACAAATTGGATATTTTGATTATTCTATCTTCTCAACTAAGCGAGACATCGAACTGCGGTTTGCGCTATCTAATTTGTCATCTACTATTTCCTTGAATATTGAATTTTGGGAGACAATTCTTTCTCATTTCGAATTTTTTTGTGCGACGATGATGTTATAGTGTTATCTTTTTTTTTTGGTACACAGAATTTGTGAGTTTATTGTAGAAATTAGAAAAAAATGTTTTATACAGAAGTTCCAGGGTGCATGATTAGTACATTTTTATTTGGCAGTAATAAAAAACAATTGAATGGTGCTTTTTTCAGATATGGACATAACATAAATGGAACACCTTATATGTTTTTATTCAATTAGATATGGTTTTCTTTTCTGATTACACTGATACAGTATACCTACTTGATAGTTTCATTTAGGAAGTTTTGAATTATTAATCAAAAACAAGAACATCGTAGGTAAGTATTCCTACTAGATTTTAAACTTTTTACGTTAGCAAAGAGGGCCGTGGATGAAAACAATATCAAAACAATAACAATTTCTATTGTTTTCATCCACGGCCCTCTTTGCTAACGCAAAGTATTTGAACTCTAGCAGGAATACTTACCTACAATCTTTTTTATTAACACACTTTTATTAGCTTCACCTGTATGTTTGTTTGTTTTTTTTTGTATGTAACGGAATCTTTCAACGAGAGTTTCGCCCACTTCAAAATGTCAGATTAAACTGAAACTTTGTACACTTATCAAGGATCGATGACAATACAATAATGTTATAACTTTGTCCCAATGTCCTTACCAGGACCATCGGTATAAAATAAAAATAATTTTGCAGGTTAAGCATAATATGCCATCTACAGAATGACGGTAAATGTTATCCTTCTTATCGACATAGAAAAAGAAATTTGAATTCAAAAATTTTGAAAATTTGAATTGAAAAATGTCAAAAAAAAAATTGAATTGAAAAATGTCAAAAAAAAGAAATAAAAAAATGGAAAAAAATATTTCGATTATTGAAAAATGTCAAATGGCCTTTTCTGTTTCCGTGAATTATTTGAGATTATTCCGAGATCATTTTTACTCGCCAGAAGAAAAATGATTTTGCAAAAAAAAAATTTGCGTAAATATTTTCAAAAAATTAAAGGGTTAAAATTGTATTTATTACTATTTCTTCAAATATTAAATTTTAATATATCACTCTGAGTCATTTGAAAGTTATGGAGTTTATACAAAACTCAGCTCTCAATTGGATCTCGCTATTTGCTGGTTGAGTTTAAAATATTAAATTTACATAATAATTTAATGGATATCCTGCCCAGCGGTTCAACATAATGAAATGAAATAATTAACATTATAAAAGATAATTTTCTATCGGTTAACAACAACACAATTGTAGGGCAGAGGCGAATTCATAAATAATATAAATCGCATCTTTAGAATACAAACAACACCAGTGTAACAGCTGTTTCCTTTATCCAACAAATTTGTAAATCCGGAAACCGGGAAATGATTTAACTGGAATGAAGTTGTGAGTTTTATTATAATAAAGAGACTCTGTGAAATAAAAGGCACTTCCTCAATTATATTAATATCATAATAACGCCAAGCATGTTATTCCTGCAACCATGAAACATTTAGTAAATCACAGAAATGAAGATATGAGTATGGTAGGACACAGAGCCGGATTAGGCATAGATGGTAATATGGGTTGATTATTAATAATGAAAATAGTAAGAACACACTACAATAACAGAAGAAGTCTGCGCTAATACCTACTTGTATGTTTGCAATAAATATGTTTATACCGGAATATTATATTTAAATTTATTTTAAACCGCCTGCTCTTGCTGTTGAAATGGTCCCAATGATCAAATCTTCTTAAATGTAGATTTTCGTGGCCAAAGGACAGACACTAATAGATTCTTAAGGTGTCCTCCACGTTAACCTGACATGACAACTTTTGACTCCTTCTTGTTAGTTATTTAGAAAATACGTAATGCGAAACAGAAATTAAGGGTTTACATAATTTTAATTTGTCTCAAGATCAAGGAACACGTCGAGAAAGTCTGATATATTGTGTAAGAAAAAGTGCAAATAGTCGCCATTACCTGTCAACATCAAACTGTGCACTTGTTTCCACAACAAAATCGAGTGGCTTTAAATGCGGAGTTATTATCATGATTTGGTTTTAAAAAAACAGTATTTATGAGATTGAGAGCATCAAATCTGAAAACTTTCAAATCCGCCACTGTTAGGGCAGAGTCTAAATGGGGGAAAATGTACTTTGAGGACGAAAACGCGCGGTCGGGGCGACCAGACGAAATCGAGGGGATGCCGGGAAGGAACAAGCCTGAATTAATGAGTGGTAACATTTCCAAGTGTAAAGTTGTTGCTTTAAAACCAGATGTGTGCGTAAGTATTTACCCAAGCGCAGAGTTAAAGGATCTCGCGAGCTTATGAGGATTGCACTTAAATTTAGTTTCAACATTTTTATTTACGAGAAGAAAAAGCTAATGAGCTAATTTCATAGGCAAACTACAATAACAAAAACGTTGAGAGTTAAAAAAGCAAGTACCTCTTAAAGTAAGAGTCTCTTCAACCATTTCAATTTCATTTCTATATTCTATATACAATTTTAGGTTCAAACGGCAACGTTATTTATCTTTCCAACAAAATGTTACATTTTTTTGCCATAAAGTCTATAATAAATTTAAAAATAATTAAACCACTTTCTCAACCACTTCAATAACTTCAGTAAAGGTCTGTCTATATGCATGTTCGTAAGGGATTATAAAACATAATCACAAATAAATTCCATAACTTTTCTGAACGTTATACTATTGTGATGAATTTACACCCACTTTACAGTATGTAGTATGCCCTCTCATAGCAGGTTCCTTAGTGTAGTTTCTTTATTGAAACCGTTTGTGAACACAATTTGTAATAACGCCTCATTACAATTTTTTCTGAATTTGGTGTTTAACCGATTAAGTTAATTTACCAACTGAATAACTTAAAATGCAGAGATGGATTTTAATTGGAATATCTTGTAAAAATAGACAAATAGTAGTGCATTTAAGTGAAAGCGGTTGTCTCGGAGACAAATTACCAATCGCTTAGGCATTAATCAACGTGATGTCTCTAGAACCATAAAACTGTTCAGAGATGAATTTCTACAATAACATGCCGCATCTCGAAAGGGAACGAAAAACTACAGTCAGACAGGATCGTTTTATTCACACTTCGCTATGAGAAACTCCAACAACCGCTATACACAGGCAATCCTCTAATACAAATAGCCTCATAATCTCTAATGAAACGATCAGTAGAGTTCATCCAGCTGATTTACTTAGCAGTCGAATTCGCCTTCCATGGGCTTAAATCGTTATACTTCAACCACGTAACATCCTTCAAGAATGTTATTGTTAAAAAGTAACACGGTTTTTATTTTCCTTTTAAGATCAGGACGTCTGAGCACTCGAGGAAACTTATCTTACTCAAGGAGAGCCTAGGCATCGAAGGCTTGTTTCTTGAACTACCAAAGCGCCTCGTGCTACACCAAGAAACGCCATTATACATTCTGGACAGATAACATTGCCAGATTAAATAGTCAAATTGGCTAGACAATTCAGATAATTTCCTATCCTAGATTGTGTGTAGAAGAAATAAAAGGGTACTGGCTATCTTATAGAGATCATAACACTACCCCAAACATATATTAAAAAGTATGTGAAGTTAAGAATATGTCAGACACTAAAAAAATATTTAATACACAATACGCTATATTTGTGCCAATAAACAATTGGCTACGATTAAAATTGTAAGAGTTTTAATTAATATTTTGTAACAGTGTGATGGAAACGAATAAAATGTTTAACGCTGCTGTTAATATCTTGACTAGTGATTAAAGGAAAAATACATAGCATAAAATGTTAGGCTTAATGACACATAATAAGCGAAGTTTGGTTGTCCGGATAAGACGGGAACACTATTTCTGAGATTATAGCGCAATTTTCTACAATCTTTGGCTAAACGTTGGGTCTGCATTGCAATATAAGTAGAACGGATAGGACCGATTTTCGCTTGTTGGGTTCAACCTTCAAATAAAACCTCATGAAACAGTCGCCAACTTCCTTTTCTGGCTTGTGTCACTTCCGGCCCTTATACAGCTAGCCTTACAGGGTGCACTCCACATAATTAACCACCTTGTTCTCTATTAAACATGTTTTCTTTTAACAGTCTAGCGGATAAGGCGAACTGAATTTCATTTGCTTTATTCACTTTCTCTACTTCCACAAATAGTTTTATTAGACCAAAAGCGCTGCTGAAAAAATGTTTGTATGTTTTGTTCTTTCTTTTGTTATTTTACTGGCCCAGGCCAATATTTAACTAAGGCCAATTTGCGTAAGACAAAATATTAATGCAATAAAAATATTTATTTCGCGTGGTCAAAAACACGATCTCTTCATGGACATAATATCAGATGTTTGTCCACGAACAGCAATGATTTTTTTACGAATTTGTACAGTTTCATATCACACTGTATTTTTTTTTGAGAATTCATTCAGGAAAACTAGGATAAAATGAGATTTAAAATCCTCAAAGAAAGTTCATAGCCGATACAACGTATAATTATGAAAACATCTCCATACTTAATTTTTTCATTGTGATAATGCATTCTAATGAGAAGCAAGAGATTGCGTGAAATATCACGATTTTTGCAAACAAATGTTACTAGACAGCTTACATACCTACTATCAAACTTATTGACGCGGGTCGTGTCAATGTACGAAATTAAATTTTAACTATTTCAAAGTTGGAAAGCATGCATTTACTCTAAACTTTTCCGATTCTCTTACAAATGTGGGATCGACTAAATCCATTATTATTAAATCATTCACTACATTAAATTAAAAATTACAGTTGACATCAGTTATTTTATCAGAGAAGCCATTAAAAGTACCTCACATGATATATAATAATTTGGACGTTCCAAAATATATATATGTAACATATTTTAATGAAAATTTCATCAGTAAACGTACATTGTTGCCGTTTGTAATGGCATGGCAATATACATACAGGTCGAAAAGGAAGGAACAAATTCAATATCTTCAAAACGCCTAAGTTCTGGAAAAATTCCTCGGACAGGTCGATTTTGATTTTATATTACGCCTATTTTACAAACGAAAAGAGATATCGAACTGCTGTTTACGCCATTCGATTCGCCATGGTTTTCTCTATCTCCATGAATTATTTCATAATTTTAGAAGACGGATCTTTCTCGTGGCGTATCTCTAAGTGCGGCGATGTACCATAGTTTAATATCCAAACACTTAAATGGCTCTATCTCCCGAACGGAATGAGATAGCGAGCTCTGGTTTGTCCCAGTCAACTCGCCTGGTACTTCTGCATCACCTTGTACTAGAGCGAAAATCATGTGACACAATTTTTACTTTTCGTATGTTGAAAAAATTACTAACTTTGATGCTTGGTACCATTCATGGGGCTCTAACGTCCCAACGAAAAGAGATATCGAACTGCTGTTTTCGCCATTCGATTCGCCTTGGTTTTCTCTATCTCCGTGAATTATTTGATAATTTTAGAAGACGGATCTTTCTCGTTACGAATTGCCAATAGTCAGCTAAGTAAAACTAAAAAAGAATATTTAGAAAAGTTTCATAGTGGATAGTCGACAATTAATCATCTGAACAAAAACCCACAAAAGTGATTGTCGGGCTGTGATAAAGGGGGCCAGCATCATCCACAGATTTTTCATTTTGCCCATGTAGTAGATTTCGCAAATTATTAACTACTGATTAGGGTCAATTGCTTTGGTTGGTCGATTTATGTGGCGTCGTTGACAAAATCGCAGCGAAACTCGGCTGGGGACGTACCTTAGAACCAACCGTGTTTTTTTAGTTTTTTTATTGTCGAAAATGTTGGACGTTATCGCACCGTTGACTCACCCTGTATAAGTATATGAAACATTACGTATACGTACCATCTCTAATTTCTGTGATATGTTTATGTTTATCGAAAGCGCCGGCGTATTTATGTGCCACATCGATGTGGTCGCCATAAGGCACATAAAAAACGTCGACGTATTTGAGGATCTCTATTGCCAACGAAGGCGCCGACGTTTTTATTCGTCCTATACCGATTACATACATATAAGGTGCATAAAAAACTGTGGCATGATTGAGGATCATCCCGCGATTAAAGGCGCCTACATTTTTTATACACCTTACATCGACTACTACAACATCGATATAAAAGGCACATAAAACAGTGACGTGTCTGACAAATTTTACCCTCATCAAAGGCGCCGACGCTTTTTATGCGTCTTATAGGGACCACATGCATATAAGACACATGAAAAACCTCGTGAAAAACGGTGCTGTGCTTAAGGATTTTTACCCTTTTCATACACCTTATATCGACTACTACAACATAAGGCACATAAAACAAAGACGTGTCTGACGATTTTTACCTTCATCAAAGGCGCCGACGTTTCTTTATGCATCCTATAGCCTATAGCGACCATATTCATATAAAGCGCATAAAAAACGCTGGCCATTTTGAACGTTACCGCTGTCAAAGATGTCGATATTTTTTATGTGCCTTTTTTGTGCCTTGTATCTCCCAATCACCCTGCGTATAAATTGAAAATATTGAGGATTTCGCTTGTCGTTCTTTAAATTAAATTGTAGCAATCTGATGTTTTTGGAATCGAAAGGAAAATTTCTAACTCGCCAAAAGTCTAATTTAACGAAATCCGAACACAAGTAGGAAAATTGATGAATTAAACTAAGAAACTGTGTAAGTTAAGTCCAATAGATTGGAACCGATTTGACGATGAAATGTAGCAAATCTTTTAATTTGACTACCTAAGATATGGGCATCTTTGAGGTAACTGTAGGCTTAGCAAAAAAATTAAATTGGGAATATTACAAGGAGGCATATTTCTGGAAGCTATAACGACTTGCGAGTCCTTTCACATATTCAGTAAACGTTCAACAGAAATTGCAGCGAGTGGCGTTGTGATACGATGCTGTATTTTATTACATCACATTTGTGTCTATGTGTGTTCTATATGTACCACTTCGGACTCGTGACAAATTACCACATTTACATGAATGCTGTCAAGAATAAGCACTTAAAACACCGGCTTTTATGATAATAACCGATGAGATTCTTGATTGTGGGGATGACACGTATTAACGGACACACTCTAGTGAACAATGACATAACCCTATACACGTTATCATATTGATGACATGTCGATACATTAATTACATCATGTTAACAATAACAATTAATCGCTAAAATTAAACGCCACTAATATTATCTTCATAGAATCGTTTACTAAATATGTCTATTATATACGGCATGCATGCATGGTGAAAAGGAAACACCATCAATTACTGTTATAACAACATTTTTATATATTCAATAAGCCTTTTCATACTTGATTTTAATGCGAAAATAGCCGTAATTAATCACGTAACATGTATATATAAATAATCATTAGACCACATAGCTCACTTCGATAAGTTTGATTGTTCGCACAACAAAAAGATTTTGTTTTATTTTTCAATATTGTCGCCTCAGGAAGGTGCATGGGATTTTATTTAGTTGTTTTATGATTAAAATGAAAGTTTATAAACCTATGCAAATAAATATCCACGAATTTTATTTAATTTGTTATGGCAACTAGTTTATTCTTACAATAATGATTATTTTAAATTTAAAATTTATATAATGTTTTGATTCGTCAATATGGTGGATTCCAAATAGTATAAAATTCCCTTTAAAAAATGACAATAAATCAATTTTGTTACATATTAAATCAAGACAATACTGACTAATATACAACACACTTGACCATGACCTCCAGGGTAGTCCGAATTCTACCTTCGATAATTTGGGAATCAACAGAAAATGTGAAATTAATGTGAGTTTTCTTATATACTTATATCGAAAACTTAACCGTTTCAGAAATACATACGTACATTTTTTTTGTATTTTTTTATATCTCCTGAAGTACATGGAATTTTGTATTGAAATTTTGTGTGTACATATTCCTGAATAAGTACCACGTTTAATCGTTAATTTCATTATTTTACTTCAACCAGAGGTCTAACCACGTGGGTGTGAATCCCTTTGTTTAAAGATAAAGAATACGCCAATGATCGAGTGTGCATTTTTATTTCGATTTTTAAAAACCATCGTCAGTTTACTAATTAAAAGTCGTCTTTTAGTTTTTCTGTAAAATGTATCGTTTTACAATTAAATTGTAATTATAATTCATTATTCATTATCTTTACGTGTGCCCCCTGATTTTAATTTTAATTGGCTTTGATTCCATAATTAGAAGATGTCGGAAATATATTAAAGTTGGTGGTGAGCAGCTAACGATTTATTTATTTTGTAAAATATTTAAGTTTAATTAATTTTTTTTTAAATAATCCTTATAGTCCATTTACATTAGAAAAAAAGTTGTAACATCGTTGACTCAAAACCGATTTTCATAATTTTTTTTTTTTTAATTTCGGAAAAAGTTAGAATAGAAAAGTTCCCCATAGGTGAGAAGGTGGGCTTCTTAATTTTTTCAATTGTTATTAACAAATAAACGTTTCTTAATACACTCCTTAAATTAAAAAAATTATAACTCTTATTTATTTAAACACTTGCCTGAAATTTAATTACATAATGTTTTTGGGATCACAAATTACGAATCTGGTCTGAAAATCGGTCTAAAAACAAAATGCCGTCTACAAAATGACATCTACAAAATGGCGTCGAATGTGTAATTTTTTATTCTCTTTTTTTTATTATATTTATTAGATACATGGGGTTTTTGGGGTCGCTGATTACGAATTTGGCATTAAAACTAAAATAAAATAAAAAATGGCGAATCCAAAATAGCGAAAAAGGGTCAAGGTTGGTTTTGTTATACCGAGTCGAACTACAATTACAAACCAAAATAAAGGCCATTTATGAGCATCACAGTCACATATTTCTGTTTTTAAAAATTAAATAAAAAATAGTTAGGTCCAAAAAAAATTCCTAAAAGACACTAAGTATTATACGTAAAAAGGTCAAAAATGTCAAAAAAACAGGATGTTTCATTTGAAAATGAAAAGTTCGGGTCAATTCCGGTCAAACCGGAAGTACTTTGAAATTCAAGATTATCCTAAAAAATGCGTAATATTATCTAACTGACGCTCCCCAAATTTCATATTTTTATCTGATGTAAAAAGAAATTACAGGTGTTCTATTAATGCTTGAAATACTTGTTTTTATGAATATGCAATGATTTCTAATTAAAATTTAACTGTAAAACAATGCGTTTTACGGAAAAACTAAAAAGAGGACTTTTCATTCGTAAACTGACTGTAGATTTTAAAAATGGAAAAAAAATACAATTTCGATCAATGGCGTGCCCTTTTTCTTTAAACCGTGGTTACGCCTCTGGTTGAAGTAGGAAAATGGTACAATTCGGCCCACCCTGTATAATATAATCTTTATTATATAAACATTATTCGGCCTATTGTCGCATGGCTTTTAAAACAGTTATAATATTTTGTCATGTCATGGGAACATTCTTGTATCAAAATATTAATATAATTTTGCTTCTTAAATTAGAGTTAATTATCACAAGCCCTAAGCTTTTGTAAAGCTGCAATAAATCAGATATAATAATATAACCATTCAGTCTAATATTAAAATTTTCGTGCTCGTTGGGTAGTGGGAGAAATTTTGTACTTTTTACAAATAATTTAAACTACGGAATTGCGGAGCAATACAGAATATAAAATTATCATTGTTCTCGATAACATCGTGCGACGCGGATCGTAGTTCTGTTTCTTTCAGGATGCTTATCTAGCTTTTAATCAATATGCGCTGAATATCCTATTTATTGTCATACAAACATTTAAAGAACAATGGGAGAATTTGTATCTGACAGCTGTGACATGAGGCAATTCTGCAATAATTGTAGCCTCATTACAGGTAATGTCCACGTTTGTTAATATTCTATAAATATGACAGTGATGTGGTTAATTAAAAACAACCTAAACTAAATGGAAAATGCTAATATTAGATAGGAAATTAATTTTTATTTGTCATATTGATTGCCGTACATAAAACCTTTGTTTGATAAATTTAATTGGAAATATTTCATTCAACGATTTGATCAACTGGAGGGAGATATAGATTAAATATAAAATTGGTATCCTTGAATGTTGTATTTGCATTACACAATTTTTTAATTAAAGATAACATAATATTTACGGACATAACGGTTGATTTAAACACTAGATCGCAGTAACAATCAAAGCAAATAAAAATAATTTCATTTTACTCCCAATACTGCCATATTTTGTGGTTTAATTTAAATTTAGTTTAAAAAAGTATATACTTACAGGGTGATTCATAACTCGATGCTAAAAATTAAGGAACATACAGAGTCATATTCTCGTTCAAAAATGTAAAATACATTTTTCGCTGAAACAAAGCCCTATCGGCAAAAAAATTATTTTACGTTTTTTAACAAGCATATGGCTGTATTGTTCCTTAATTTTTCGCCTCGAGTTATAAGTTATCCTGTATAGTCAGGAGGTTCTTCTATTTAAATTTAATCTAATTCGATAGATTCTTATTTAATGCAATTTAATGAGAACTGTAATTATGAATATACAGGATGTTCCAAAAATGCACATAATAAATATTGCAAATATGTTGAATGACAATTATTATTCTTTTACATAGTTTTTTTTATTGTGGTCGACTGTCCCCAATAGTTCGAGTTTAAAACTATGTCGTTTGTCCCAAAGCAAGGTTAAGTGAATCGTGGAGTATTGCAAAGAGTTGGTGATTAGTACAGTGTCCAGGAGCTGGACCGTTATCCTAGTTAGTTCGTTGTAGTGTCATCTGAGAGTGTGTCTCTGTCGGTTTCCTTTAGATCACGGAGCTCTATATGTAGGCGATTTACATGTCAAACAATCGTATATTAGATTTCCATCCGTGTTGTGTGATAACATCCTAATGAATTTATGGAATAAATTAAGTCTGTGGGAACAAATTACGAATAAATACGTCTAGCGATTAGAAGAACCACTAAAATGGGTTAAATATTTTGAATGAATAAAATTATTGCCAACGTCAGTGAGGTTCGAGAAGACTATTCCTGGACCTGTAAATTATACTTGAGTAGGTGATTTTTTTTCCTCAAGCTGTTAAAGACAAATTATTAAAACTTATTTTAATTATTTTTTTCCTGGACATGTTTCGAATTAATCAGCATCAAGAAATTATTAAGCTTGTTTCAATGTTTGTTTAACACGTTGGCCGGTGCTTTAAATTAAACAATTAAGCTGAGTACGGCTAAATACTTTCGCACGAAAACGCCGTGTGATAAAGATTTCAAATTGCAGTTTATTTTCAAATTGTTCATCGCTATGTTTGGAAATAAACATTGTCGATAGCAGCAGTCTGTCAATCCACTAGGGTTTGAGGTCATTGTCGTAACAAAACGAGGCTGCCGCAAATTAATTAGGAAACGAATCCATAATAGGGATCTGTAATATACAGGAACCTACATATAGCTTCATATCATATACGAGATGGCGCCACTACAGTTCCTTCTGTGTAAGGCCAGTTTTGGGTTTCTCACGATAAGATAAAGTCTTACGTCAGGTCATCGATTCGCAGTCGCAACTAAAATTCGGTTTAATATTGGCTAAAATAAAGTTAGTTTGGATAGAATAGGTACTTTTGGGAAGAGAAAATAAACAACTTCTTCGTTATAACTGATTTATACATACGTGGTAATAGGTATCAATACCTATAGTTCTATGAAAATTCGATACATCGTCATAATTAGGGCAGTAAATGATTACAACTGGAATATGCTTAATTAGCGATAAAATAAACTGCTTATTCACCCAAATATAATCAAACATTTACACACAAATTTAGTTATCGTAAAAGTTTTTTATCGCATATGAAATAAATAATAATGCGATTACGTGCAATTGATGCGTTTAATTATTATTAGCTTCACTAGTTGGTCATTGAAAAATTCCATGAGTGACATATCGGGTGGCCACAAAAGTATTTCCACTGTAAATAAATAAATCTGAGCACCATGTTTTCCAGTTGATCAACAATAATAATTATATACATGAGATAATAATCCAATGCTCTTAGAGACTAGATTACTAAGTACCTTTAACCTTTATCATATCAAAATCATGATATCAAACTTATCATATTAAACTCATTATATCAGACTCATTACTGTTCTTGGCACTGAATGTCCCAGTGTATCAACTTCAGGTGCTCAATGGGCACGAAAACTAGACGTCCCACCCAAAAATCTCATTCCAATAATAATAATAAGATTCAACCAGGCCCATTGGCCCGAGGGTGCAATGGTCACGAAAATGCGATGGCCCTCCCAGGAACTAGCGTTACTATTTTATTTATTAATTACGGTAGCCCAACAATATATAACCAACTAGTACTAGTAATGAATCACATTTCAGCACAGATTTCTCTGCACTGCTGAGCAAAACAGTACTGCGCCTATACGCATTAATATTGTATATGCACATTCATATTTAATTTACCCATAAATTTGAATTCAAATCTCTAAGCGCACGCCTATGTGCGCTAATAGTTAACAATACTATAGGTATATTACTGATTAAATACTTAATTCAAATTGCTTTAGTTTTGATTGTGAATCACATCTCAATAATTACTTTAACTGCAATTTAATTTTGGATACTAGGAAAGAATGCTACTGCTTTAAAATAATTAAACCAAATTAATGTCATTTAGAATATGAATAATATATCAATAATTCCGTTAAGATCTACCTACTTTTATAAATATAATATTTATTACACATAAGTGATTTATTGTGATATTAAAATTCCTGAATAAAACCTGTATAATTTCTAATACGAAATTCTTGAGTTTTATTTATAGGTTAATATAGACCCCTGGCTTAACCGTTTCTTCACTGCAGCTACCTAAGCCTCTATTATTCTGCTAATAGAGAAAAGTGGTGTTTCTGCACTCTAGAACAGAAACTAGCGCCTGAGACACATCTCAGAAATCCGCTTAACGAAGTAAAATCTTTTTTCCGATTTAACTGGAAGTGGCACCATCTTCCTTATTTTAAATAGAACACCCTGTGTATTCCTGCATTTTCTCATTCGTCATGAAGCCCTGATTTCAGCGATATGTCACGAGTTGGCATTTGTGGGAGTGGCGGGGGCAGTGAAATACTTTTAAATATAAACGAAGGTGTGCTAATGTTTTAAGTGATTTTTATAAGAAAGTGCAGTGTTGTTTTATACCAGATGGTGATGATTAGTCATTTATACTGAAACGATATGAGCGAACAATCGCAGAACAAGAAATATAAATCTTCTTTTTATTAACTGAAAAGTCTGAAAAGGTTGAGTAGCAGATAAGGGACGCCATAAGTCAGTGTCACATGTGTCATAGATCACAGACAGGTCGGTCACAATGCTAGATTTGATGTAGCTATTGATAGCTATTTTCCGGTCTAGCTGATATTCGTAATAGCGTCAAGGGGCCCGGACCTCTTAAAAAACGACTTTTTCAAAAGTGAATATTTATTGTTCGAAACCCTCTACTTCACACATATATCGAACCATTAGCGTAAACCTACAAACGTAAACAGTCCATCATTCTTTAATATCCCAAATAAAAACGTACAAATAATTACTTGAACTGCACAGCTCGTATTACACTAGTTCAGACGTAATTTATTAGGTTCGGTAAAGTTATGTTGTACATAATACTTAAAATCCTCAGGATTAATACAATTATTAGAGGATTAAGGGCGAACAATGTGAACAACCACATTTAAGGATGCTTCATAATCTTAGTTCATTTTTAACGTGTCCTTACTGACTAAGGAATGGCATGTTAAATGGTTATAGTCCTGGAAATCGTCTTGATCTTGATTTCTAATTATCGTAGACATTTTAGGTATAATTTAGAGCATTAAGAAAATGTATACAGATAATTTTAATCTAATACTCGAACCCGGGACTTTTGGGTGAGAGGCAGGTACGCTACCATCTCGACCATCAGTCATATCTTCTTGTCTAGTATTTTATGAGGCCAAATTCTTCCGTACTGCTGTCGATAATTGACGAAATTGATTAATTTTATTGATGAAGAACACGCTGGGGACGATATTCTAATCTGTCCATGTAGAGCCTTGCGTCCTACTACTCAAGAGAAACTCAAAATTGATTAACATACCATTTCTTTTGCAAAATGACAATCCTTCTAACCTTTTCCAATCTCGTCACAAGATTTTTGGATTCTTTTAGCTCGAAAAGTTTACGATGGAGGATTGGAAGCCCAAAATGAGGAAGACCTTGGATGCAAAATATATAGCGCAGAAAGTTGCGCCTTGTGGAAGACCATGGCCCTCTTTATTTAATTTAGTTTTTAATTTTGTTGCTTATGAAGCAGTTAATTAATATATGCCAAAGCTTTATGTGAATGCATTTTATTGTCCAAAAAAATTTTTTTGAAATTTGTGACAAAATTTATGGTACATATGTTAGGACACCATATGGATTTAATGTTTGGTTTAATATTAAATGATGCATTGACGAATCCGTTTAAAATCTAAAAATTTCCTCTACAGTTAATAGCAAATAAAAATTGAGAATTTAAAAACCTCGGAAGTAAAATGTTATGAACAGACACAAGTAATTCTTGCACCTAGTATAAATTAGTCAATGACGTCAATATAGTTAAAATTAGTGAAACAGTATGTACGGCGTTGCATGTAACTCTTAAAACAGGAGTTAGACAGGCCAAGTACCATGAATTTTTTACAAACCGCAAATTGCATATTAAGTATTGATGTGATTTCGTGCACATTGACGGGAGGACGTAGGATGGCTGTTTACAGCTTTGCCTAGTCCACCACTACCGCGTGATTGGTGCTACGGATCAGTTCGCATAAACAACATTGGCGTACTTAAATTGGCCAATTTGAATTATGCTAATTTTAAAAGTGCATGGAAAAAAGGGAAAATATTAAAAATTTATTCAGTCATTTGGAAAGCACTTTTTTACTTTCCAGGATTAGGCGGTGGATTTACAGGCAGTGGCGCAGCTTTAATTTTATATTACTGCTTACTACTCGCCTTATTTAAAATTCATGAACCGAAGTTGTAACACAGGCTAATTTAAAATGATGGGATGTGATGAAGTCAGAGACAAAAAAATGAGATGAAAATGATTGCCCACGCCTTTGCATTGGCTGCTCCTAATGGCGTCTCTGTAGAGATAAATATAAACACATTGAGAAGAAACTATCGAATACCTAGTGCCTTTCAAATTAATTACGAATATTCAGCTTGAAGTGTGACATCCGCTTGTAGGATTTCATTCTTTTCGTGTTTATTGCTTTGCTAAGTTACCAATAATTTAAGACAACGCCACGGTTACAAACAGAGTTGATTCGTTTTAAATAATTAGGTGAGTAGGCACTAAGGGCGAAGCGGTGATAAATGTATTTTTAGCAAAAGCAAAACGGCGTACCAGATTAATGTATAGTGCTTACTAAGGATATTTGAACATACGCATGCATCTAAGGTTACGTTCACGTTTAATCCTTGCCGTATGTTTCGAGGGGACTGACGGCTGAGTCGGTCTAAGATTAAGATACACAGTGAAGCCACTAGCGGAATAACTTCCGTCATATAGCCTTTTTCATTGAAAACGTAGGACAACATTTAGACATTTATTGTTATCTGCCATAGGCGTACCGCTGCACTTAATCTTTATTCACGTAGTTTGCTTTAGAGCAGAGTTTCTTTAAAGTTAAAATGGCTTTTGTTTTCAAAACAAGTGGGACCTTCAAAAATAAAATATGCAATATACCTCAACTGCAAAAATATCAGTTTGTGTATAGAAAAGGTTTTTGAAATATTACATTTGTAATCATACTATTGGATCTGGATGATTTTATTATTAAATTTTACAAGACTTGTAGTATAAAGTCTAATAATGGAAACGTTGTAATTAGTAACGACTAAATTTATAATTTTGTTCCATCAATGCTAGTGTGGTGTTTGGATTTGTTAAAAAAATCTAAAGTAAAACAAGGAAGTGATACACTGTGTATACTAATCAATTCGCGTAATTCCTTGTAGGGATTTTTTTGTTGCTTTTCTCAAGCGTACGTCACTGAAAAGACCACATAACGGTTGAAACAGCCGAAGCTTAGCGACTCCCTACGGAACTTCTTGATTTTTAGTATTCAGCTCAGTAGAATCTTTCTTTTATTATTAATGTTGAACGTGCTATATTTTTATGTATCTGGATGCAATGTCGATTTCACAGTGTTGCTCTTCTCTTACCTTATTACAAACCATTAAATTCACGTTATACTCGCATGCGGTCTTTTTAAATGTCCATTTTCAATTGGAATCTTTTAAACCATTTACATTAGAGTAAATATCCATCGAACGTTAATTGGATTCTAGTGAAATATGTGTAATCTTCCACTTTAATTTATCTATTTAATTGATCAAATTAGCAAGTTCGATTTACTGATTAACTAATATATACCCTATATTCTATTAGCATATGCAGGGTGGAATATAATATCGTTGCATACCGCTAAGCCCCTAGGAGAAATGCACGGGGTGGTTTATAATTTAAATACACAGCGCTTGGTGAAAAACTAGATACCTACTTCAAAATTGACATAATTGAAATCTATGCCTTAAAGGGGGAGAATTATTTATACAACAAAATCCACGTACAGAGTGTTCCACGTAAGAGGCTCACTCGATCTCCTGACGTAAATTTATCGAAAAGTATTAGAATTTATTTCTTTATCGCAATTTGTTGCCAAATTTTCGAAAACTACTAAAGATAATGGACATGTGTTACATATTTTTGAAATAAGAAGGTTGGATGCTTTTCAATTATTTCATAATATACAGGGTGTCGTCAAAATGTTGTCAAATGTTAGCTATTTCCGGCTAAACCGGAAGTTAGATGAAGAATGGCATATACCTTTATAACGACAATAATATACCATATCGATTTCAGCAATAATATACAGGGTGAAACAAATTTTGAAAATCAGTTTATTGACATGACAATACCTCGTATATTAGAGGTTCTATCGCTAATTCGATCTTATAATCGGATTCTTCATAAAAAAATACATGAGAATAGATTTTGGTTTTTCATTTTAGACTAATAATAAAGCCAGGAGATCGAGTGAGCCTCTCACGTGTGACACCCTGTGCATGAAAGAGAATGAGGATTTTACTCCACTTTCGAGATTTACCGAACTTAATTCGCAGGTGAGGCAAGAGTATAACTATTACTCCCACCACGGGCGTAAGCAGATCAGACTTATTTCAGTTGGTGGAATCAGTTGCCAAAACGATGATTGCCGCTAACGAATGAGACAAAAAAGCATACTTATAATAAAAATTGAGGTAGAAAAACAACGCGCCGGACACTCTCGACTTCGGACTTATCTTCGCAACTCTGAACCGATTCTCTCAATTTAATTTTATTTACAAAGCAAGTCAATCTCTAACGCCCCAAAGCACAAAAACTGCGTAAATAGGAACCAAAGCGTAGCATCTATTATTTGTTACTTCTAATTTGCACGTCTAGAAAATATACAAATACTTTTAAATAACAATTTTAATTTATACAAAGTGCTTCGATGACCTAGTTAATATGTAATGGAATTTGAATAATTTATTATTGTCGTTCCATTTGGCGAGGGAAGAAGTGCATACATACAATTGCTTTAAATCAGTATTTTTACGGGTACCAATTTCGTTATACAAATATGAAGACATTTATTGTAATAAGTAGTCCAAACAAATGTTTTAAGAAAACCGGACTTGCCTTAGGTGGAGAATAATGTAAGGCCCCAGAGGCGAAATTACTAAAGGCGAGGAGAAAAGTAACCCATCCACTTTGGTTAGTTCTTTCTTAAGCGTACTAGATTTTAACGGTCACGATCTGTATCCTTCAGCTCTGCGTCACTTTACTATACGTTTTCTATACGTTTTATTATATTGTATATAATAGATGAAAATCAAATTTCCAACTAGTTAAATCAGGAACACATTGAAATTATATTAAATTTGCAACAGTTGTGTAGCTTTTAAATACTTAAGCCGATTTACAGCTCATTTTATTGCCGTTCAATAGAGGAACTTTTTTCCGTTTAAATTTCTGAAAAAATTATGTGATCGAAAAAAATAATTGCCCCTCGTTAGTACTTATATTTATTTTTAATACAATGTCCATTAGGACCTACTTATTTTTTTTAATTCTCAAGAAATTTTTTGGGTTTACCTAACTACTGAAATTATTATTAAGAACTATAAAGTACTGGCGCCTTCGCCAAATCTAACGTTTCAATTTGAAAACTGAAAAGCACTTGAACTAATTTCACACTCGAGCTCTAATGAGATGATTTTTCAAAATCTAGTTCTCTTTCTATTTTGGGTAACATTAGTTAAATTAAAATATTCTTCAAAGAAGACACGTTCGAAAAATATTTCCATCGACTTGGAGATTCTATGAGAGTATTTCATTCAATTTTGATTTTGAAACTGATCTTCTCCTGATATATTAAAATATACCCATCTTCACTTTGACGCCATAATTTTACTGAAAATATTATGTAAAGAAAGCACTTAGAGCTCTGAAAATGGTACAAAAACAAAACGAATAGATGAATGACATTTTCTACATGAAAATACACATAATCTTTTGATGTTCTTGTACGTTTGCTTTAACCATGGAAATTCATGTAATCCTCGTTTGAAAATGCAGGTAGCAAGGGGGAATTTATGAAGAGAGTCATTTTCCTTAATACAAATAGCGATATGCCGAGCTAATAATACTTGAGAGAATAATATTAAACTCACCGTTCAAATTGGAATTTTGGGTAGGAAGGTAGGTACATTTCTTTTATTGAAAAGCCTGCCTGGCCTGATGAAGATGCATATTTAACAAAAAATTTAATGTAGACAGTACCTTTTTTAAAGACACTTAACATTAATATAATTGATATTTTATTATATTTAATTCAAAATACTAACAAGTTTTTTTTAAGACAACATGGAGATTTTATTAAACATGCTTAATAAATTTTGACACAATTCATATCAAATGAAAGTATACCCTTCCTTATAGTCCAAAAAACATGCTCCCATTTAAAATTCGTTCAAAAAATTTAATTGTTTCCCATGAATTTTTAAAAATCCAAAATCTGCGAAGAAACACGATTCTTCAATTAAGAAGAACTTTGTGTACATGTATTGACAATAAACACACCCATAAGTCAAATCCAACGCCTACTCCCTATAAAAATCAAAAATTATATTCCGCAGAGGCCTACTTGTTTTTTTACATTTTTTAACAAATGCCAACTTGTGGCATATTGCTGAAATCAGAAATTCACAAAGAACAAGAAAATTTAAGAATATACAGGATGTTCCATTTGAAATAAGAAAGATGGCGCCACTTCCGGTTAGCCCGGATAACGAATTTGTATGTCCAAAAGTGCAGTTATACACAGCCCCTTATTATTCTCATTTAATGTTTGGCAAAATGCGGAATGACTCGATCTCACGTGACATAAAATTGTCGTCGCGACGCCGCTACTGGAAGGAACGCTTTTCATCGCATGCAGATTTCGAAAATACTAGCTCTTTTATGGATTTCAAAAGTAACAGTAAAACAAATCAGCGCCCAAAGGCAATGTTTTAAATTAACATTGGCCATCGCGTGGTATCGATACTGGGCAATGATTGTTTATGGAATCCAATTAATGGCCTGCTATTTAGTGTGAGCAGTAGTTGTGTGTTAATCAATCGGTGAGGTGTTTCCACTGTTTTTAACCCTTTGATCTTCACGAAGTATTGTTTACCGACCCGGACAGCGACTCATCACTATTGCAGTCAACTTGGAGAAAGTTTTAAATATTCAAGGATCGTCTGCGTCCACAAACACATGGGTAATTAAAATTGCTTTTTCTAGTTTAATTCTGATAGTAAAGGCTAGAACAAGATTGATTTTGACTTCCGCGCAATATTGAAAGGCACACATGTATCAGGATCTTGTTACATAAGTTCACCCTCCCCACGTTCGTTAATTACGAACAAATTTATGTACAACTCGATGAGGATCTGTATTTTACTACTTTCTTCATACTTAGCAAAATTTTAAAATAAAGTAAAAATTCAATTTCTTTCATTGTTGCCAAATTTCAAATTTACAATCAACGTGGAATGAATTTTGCGAAATTACACCCTGTAAACATATACTGCAACGACTTGGACTAAACAAGGAATACTATTGGTACAATTTAGCATATATTTATTACTAAAATGAATATAGCAAGAAGTGCTGAAATGCCAATTATAAATAGCATTTTTCTTACTTAAAAAATCAAGTGAAGTTGGAGATTAATTCGGAAAGGCGCATCTATATTTGAAACGGAATTTGAGCCGCAAAACTTTTAATAAATCACGCAATGAAAAATATGGCTTCTTTATTACATCGAGTCCTTTGCTTTTGTTATTTTAAATCATTTTGGGTAGACTATAAATTTTATTGGTCTACATTACTGATAGGAAAGATAAACGACGAGTAAATTTAAATTCAGCTACATCCGTGGGCAAGGGTTATTTGAGATGATTTCGACGTTAGCCATGCAATTAGAAAATGTGCAGCTGGATATCGAACGGAAGTTGGGAGGTAGTGGTTATGGTAGCGGCACTACTAAATATGCAGGATCGGTGACACCTATACATCAGAGAAACCTGCTGGAGCAGTGTGCTGGGCATACAAACCCTTAAACGTAGCACTTCCAGCATAGCCAACTACAGAATTCGCACCACTACTGTTTTCCGGACTCGCACTTAAACACCTACACCCTCAACTGATACGTTATGAATATGTGGGAGGTACAATTACATACTCAGATAAATATATTGTTCAATCAGCGGCTAATTCAGAAAAATTACAATTACATATATATAATTATCAAAACGAAACAAAATATAATTATGCAGTACTGTAAGACATTGGTGAAAATATTGATTTAATGCTAATATATCAACAGTTATGAAAGGATTCACCGACAGGTCTACCTTACCTATACCGCATTACTCCTTCAATATAGGTACTTTATATGACTGAAACAATACAGCGCATCAGCGTCAATAATCATTAAGAACGATATTTTGTAACATTGCACTTATTATTATTTTTTAATTTCAATAATTTCAATGGATAATTACCAGACGAGTATAAATCATATTTATTTATGATACTCTGTTTACTTTACCGCATTAACATGTATCGACAATTGGCAAAATCCTGAATTATTAATACATCGCAAACAGAACTTAATTCCCTTTAAATTGCTTTAAATTGTTACATACCAGGAAGATTAAAATTCGTTAATACAACCAATGTAAGACGCTAATAAATTATAAAGTCTTTCAAGATTGGGATTAATGTCTGGATGAGTAATTTATAAGCAGTTATTTATAACTTAACTTTCTGATGTACTATTACTTCCTTAAGAGAGTGCAAAAATGCCACATAATTGAACAAAAACAACTTCAGTAACGACGAAAGTTCAATACTGGGTGTCCACGAAGGTATTGGTCTACGGAATAACTCGGTTATTATGAAAGATAGACTTCTGATACTTGGAGCATAGCTAATAAGTACTGCTTCTTCCGGTCTAACCGGTAGTGACACCAACTATCTTATTTTAAATGAAGCACCTTTATATTTTTGCATTTTCTTGTTCAGAAGATTTTGCATTTTTAAAAAGTCAAGAAAAACAATTAAATTTTGTGAACGAATTTTGAACGGAAACATATTATTTTGCACCACAAGAAAATGCATACTTTTAGCTTTTATCAGTATAAGAATATACAGGGTGTTTCGTTTAAAATTGGCGAGTTGTGTTATTTCTGGTTAGACCGGAAGTAATATTCTGTCTTTAGTAACCTATTATCTATGTTCCAAGTTTCAGAAGTCTGCCTTTCATAATACCTGAATTATTCCGTAGGCAATAATTTCGTGGCCACCCGGTATCTAGCTGTCCTCACCAAATTGACCAACACCGTCAGCGAAGAAATAACACGTCCCATCGCAATAGTATTCAACGTTATTTCGGACTACATTAAGTAACCCAAAGGGTGGGAGGAATAGAAGAAAATCCAGAACAAATTATACAGGCGAAATGGAGAGAGAACGAGACTTCTAGGATAGGAGGATAACAAAGCGTAGTAAGAGATCAAACACAATAGCGACAATTCCTAGAACAGACCACCATGGATGATTATAAAACCAGATGGGATATGGGAAGAAAGTCGAATTCCTTTAATTACGAAAACTAAGATGGATTTAATTACATAAATATGTCATATTTCAGTGGACTCACACTGACCTCAGAAAAGTGTTCCTTTCCACATTTTGGGCAGACAGTCTTTCTCGACACCAAGGGCCTCTCGAATTTTTATCTGGGAAGAAGTATATGTTACCCACCTTGCACCATGCTTAGAGAATTAATGATGTAAGTTCTTTCGTTTTCTCGAGTCTTAACGAGTCCTTCGCTTCCATCGTCTTAAAATTGGAGACAGGAATTTGCCTCTTCATATATCCGACCTTCCACTCTATCTTGACACAAGGTTTCCATTGGTCTTTCTTGACCTCCTGAGCTACTACCGAAGATCTTCTGTGCATAACTGGTGGCTTCAATGTTCTTCTCTTGGTCAAAAAGTTTGCTTTAGTTAGATTGGCTGAATATCAGTTTCACCGCTACAGCGTCTTCCTACAATCTTATTGTTGCAAACGAAATTTGATCAATAAAAGATTCAACGAGAAGTCACAATTGTTCAATTATTCTTGTGTCTCTGAAAATACTACTATTTTCAAACAAGAGTTGATTTGTGCATTTTATGTAACTTATTAAACGCGTACGTTACGAAACGTGGAAACGGTGTGTATATCACTGTTTAAATTCCAGTTTAATGCTTTTATATTTTTCGAATTACGTGAAAAAGAATTATTTCTAACTATGAATAAGAAATATGGTCTGGAATACTAAACACAAAAGATTTAAAATCTCAAAGTCCGTGTAAACTGCAATATAATAAAGCTATGTACATTCAGTGTCTTAGAAGAAACTAAGGCATTGTTAAATATCACAATACTCAGATAAAATTAGTCCTTGTTCCAAGACCATCTCATTATCACCTCGCTACTACTTCTCAATATGAAGTTGTAATAATACTCTGAAAGGATATTGAAATACTGAACATTAGAAGAGTCAAGCTCATGAGATTTGATGACACCAAGGTACTTATGACTAGATTTTGGATTACATGAGAATTGATGTGCATCGAAATTACTAGTAGTGGGTATGACTACTACAATATTATAACAGTTAGTGATTCTTTGTATATTTTGAGACGTAATGATTCTGTAGTATTATGTTTCTATTTTCAACAGAGCTTCATGAAGAATTCGTGCACCGTCATAAGTAAAACGCTGTAACGTATACTTTCTGAGATTCTTGATTTATAGAATTTTTATAGTAAAAAGGAATTAAATGGTATCTACATAGTCAGGTAGATGTTTAGTAGATTCAAAGCTGTACACTCGGCTGTACAGCTTTGAATCTACTAAAGTGAAAATACGTCAATAGATTTTGAAAAGGATGCCACTGATTTCCACATGCACAATGCAATGAAATTAATCTAGATATACAGGGTGAGTCAATAGTGCGTATTTCTTCTGTATCTCCTGTCTCGTTAGAGTTAGACGCATGGTTCAAAATTTTAATTAAATTGTGAGAAAAAGTACATTTTCTAAAATTAATATCAATTATACAGCGCGATCCGTTAAAGTGGTAGATGAAAGAATATATATTTTTTAAATGGAATGACCCAATCTTTTTGATTATGCTATGAGAAAAAAAATTACTCTCCAAAAATAACTCCAAAATCAATTTTCAAAATGATACCTGCAAACGTCAGTTTTCCATAAATATATTTTTTATTTCTTTAACCATCCAACAAATTTTAAAAATATTTTACAGCTAAATAGGCCATCATAATGGTCTTCCAACATAATTAAAAAAATTGGGTCATTCCATTTACCACTTTAACGGATCGCCCTGTATATTTGATAGTAATTTTAATAAGCGTACTTTTTCTCGGGATTTAATTAAATTTTTGTCCCATGCCTCTATCTCTAACGAGACAGAAGATACAGAGGAAATACGCACTATTGACTCACCCTGTATATTGAATATTGAATATAGGGAACGTGTTAGTTTTAATACTTTGGAGTGTAGTACTTATATTCGAGTGAGCAGACGAGTGAAATTTTGACATTTCACGTTTGTAAATTATACTGTTTGTTAATGTGAGTTTGCGTCAAAGTTAGTGAGGTCAGATCCACGTTACAAAATTGTATTACACCACAGACAACAGCGGTGGTGCCACCAAAATAATACACTTAACATGATTTAAATCCCTGCAAGTAAGTGACAGCCACGTTTGCGGTATTTGCATCTGATGCATTCACCAAAATTTCATAATGCATTTATTTATCTTTTATCATGAAACAGCTAAAAGGCAAATACATGCACCGCTGAATATATCACACCTTGCAAATTATAAATTGTTAATTTATTGCTGATAGTGGACATGCCTTTCTTTTTTACTGTATTTCATTTACTTAGTTTTTTCAGATACATACTATGAAAATTGTACTGTAGATTAGAGTCAGGGACAGAGTTGCTACGAGGTGGGTTAAGTTGCGCTCCATAATTATTAGGTTCAACAAGGGGGACATGGGCACTTTTTTGCATCCCCATGATTAACGTTAGCGAACTCAGAAAAATAGAAGTCTAAAATTTTTTTCTAAATTAAGGGTTTGAAGGGGGTTTAACCCAACCATTATGGTGTGTGGTATTCTAATTTACTTCTTCAAATGTTTGGATTTAAGCATTGAGGATTTTATTTTTAAATATAAACAGAATATTAACACACCTTAATAGCAGAACAAAGTTCCGAGCGCCTCCCTATATTCTTCTAAGTTCATAATTCATCTTAGAAAACCATAAATAGTTAAACGATTTAATTATAATAAATAATAAATTTATAGGATTAATTTTGATACAATACTTCTCGTTTATTATGGTTTCTATTAATAATGCAATCAATATAACCCCTTTCAAGAAAGAGTACTTTCGTGAAAGGTTCTCGCCTACGTTTTCCTAACTACTATAAATTAAGTTTTCAATCAATAAATTACAAGCACTTCATTTATTACACAATTATTAAGTTTTCATGACGCTGCGGAGCGTCGCGTCGCTAGCGCCGTTCGTTTTAACAAAAAAACCTTCCTATATAATCTGTGATGTACTGCCTCAAATTTATAATTAACATTATAATGCATATATGTATATTGTGCATATTCCCACAAAATGACTCTATAATCCCACATAAGACAATAATTGTTTTAACGCTTTTCCAAAAATGTTTCCTAACCGAGCTACCGTGAAAAAATTATTATAAAGCATTTTTAAATGGTTTTTCTTTAACATATTTTCATATGTAATAATTAAATTTGATTAGATATATTTATTTCAAAACACTATACCAGTTGGTCAGATCTTCTTAATTGTGCATCGTAGACAAACAAATGGAAATGGAAAAAACAGATATTGGCAAACACAGAACATCCACTGTATTGTGTTGCATAGAAATTTAAGAATTCTGTACAAAAAGGTTCCAGTGCACTAGCATCCTAATGTTACAAATAAAAAAGTTTAAATTGTTATACTATACCCAATTAGAGACCTACGCTCCTCAGGCCTTTAAGGCCAGGGTAAATCGGTACATTCTTCAACCTTTCTGCACCGACGACACCCCGGTGATGTAATGAACATTTAAAAAATCCGCCATTAAAAGCATAGTAGTAATAATGAATTTAATAACGCACTTGATGCATGTCCTACCTATAAAAAGTGTCTATAATTGTACGTTCTAGAGATAACGTTTTATACCTATAAAAACGGGAATGAAATTTGAAATATTAAACCATAAATACAGTCTCCTCTTCCGAAATGCTGGAGTATTTTTTTGTTGGGAGTCAATCCAGATTTTAGAAATTCAATGAATCGTCAGTAATTGAAGACGTGACTAACACGCAGATAACTTAAGCCACAGTGATGTAACATCGAGAATATGTCCGAAATGAAATAAAGAACATTGATTTTATATCCATAAATCTGACCCTCCCAAAAGATTGCTTTTAATTTACATTCTTCCGATAAAAGCGGATGACAGAGGAAATATCTACCATACAGGGAGCATCACAAGGAGTTTATCAATATTATTTTCCAGCGACACCATTTGAATTTTAATTAAGGCAATTATCTTAAGGGTCGCAGACTCACGTACAGCAGCATTTCGCATCTTGGAGAAATTGACACTAAATGAAACATTCAAATGAAGTAGCTGTTTTTTTTTACTATTTCATACAGCAAATATAATTGATATTGTGACGTCACTGCTAAGTATTTTATAAATATAAATTTTGTTACTTACAAATCGATTTTTTCTTGAGTTTTATATCACCATATTTTTATATCAATATTTCATTGACTAGTTATGGAAAGTCAAACTGCACAAGTACTGACTGTCTTCTCCTAAAATATCTGAATTTTCATTATTTCTGCTTAATAATTTTGTAAATTAATGAGTTGTTTTTTATGTTAATTTAACATTGTTTGAGATAATTAGCGTATTATTATGTAAATTTCAAATAACTATAACAGGGTGTAATTGGATATGCAAATAGATATTATTACCAGGCTTGGATGCCGATGAATTAGCAAGCATATCAATGGGTAAAAATTTAATGTCACTAAAATAAAAATTTCCCAAAATTATTCTTAGTTAATTAATTGCCTGGCAACACAGTCTGGGCATTAAAACAGGAATGGATGAATAAAAATATAAACTCTATATAAAAATACAGTGGATGGAATTATAAAATAAAATAATCCAGTAATGAGCAGTTTTTTTTAGTTAGTGTAAAATATCAAATATTTACGGACAACCGAGACACAAACTCCTTTACGTATTTTTCACGATTGTGAATGCATTTGTTTTCAATCTAATCGAAGTAAATTCCATAACTATTCTATATCGGGGTAAAATCCTAATATTTGTGAGAATGCATATGAGTAGCCCATAGCATGTCAAAATGAAAGAAAAAAAAATACTGCCCGTATGTAGCACGTAAAACCTGAGAGGTAGTTAAAATTTATAAAAATACTCGCAACGAATATATTTTTACGTTTATTGGCCAAATACAAAAATGTCTTAAGTTCACGTTTAATGTTTCCTCGGTAGTAAAGTTTTTATGGGCAGTGAACATGTCACTTTTCAATTTCGATCTCAATTCTCTATGAGTTTTGCGCACTGAGATTTTTTTTAAATTTCGTTATAATTTAGTATAAGTAGAGAAAAATTAGAGGAATTTAATCAGAAGAGTTATCTAGCAATGGTATTCCCCAAGGATCTGTTGTGTGGCCACCATTGTTCCTTCCTCGTATTAACTACGTTCTCCTTAATATAATCAGCTAGACCACGTCAATATACTACCCTGTGCCCTTTAACGTCCTCTTTGCAAAGACCAAATCGACCTATCTGAAATTGTTCAACTAATTTTATTGGCTTATCCATTAATCACATCTATTTTTGAGTCAAACATCACCATGTCGTAACTAAAGGCTATTCGATAGCTATATTCATATTCGCTTTAAAAATCTGAGGTTCCAATTAATTATTAAGTATGTTTGTAGCTTTACCATTACTTTTTTCGATATGTTATCGTTATAATTTACTTTATCGTTGGTTTCTTGCCCACATAGTTCTATTTATTCTTGTCATGTTATTTTACGACAGCCTTCAGCATTGTCTGTTTATATTTATCCATGGGATCAATATTTTATTGCACTCTTTTTATTTTATTGTCATACCAAATATATACTGAACTTGCAATGGTATTTGATTCTTATTTAATAGCCAATTTATACATTTATAGCTAGTAAATGTAAAACGTTTACAAAATTTAAGCAAACATTAACTGTTTGGATAGCTAGGAAATGCGACGCTTTAATTTTTAACAGCGTAAATTTAAGTCAGGTAATAGTGACTGAATTATATTTATCTAAAACATTGCATATTCAATATTTTAACAAAAATTCTCATATCAGTTGGTGACCTACGGAATAGCTCGGTTATTATGAAAGATAAGATAGACGAAATTTAAGAATTCATAGAAATCGATTAAGTTTTGTGAACGAATTTTAAATGGGAACTATTTCTTTGCACGATACTTTCAGCTAATAAATAAATAATTGATAAATTACGTCTAGATTTGTTAAGCCCAAGTTCTGTTGTATTGTCTATTAGAAACTATCAAGTGACCCATATATTAAGGTTATTTTCAGGAGGTTGAGCCAACTTTAAGCAGCCTAGAAGGGGAAGATTACACAGAATTTTGATTAATGTGTTTTTTATTTAGCGTTAATATTTGCAACAAAAAGTATATCCGGGAATATTAGATATATCTATTTCTGAAATATGAAATAAGCCCCGTAAGTTCGGCTGAGCACGTGAAAGTAAGTACATTCTAGTTTACCAAAAGTATTAGCAATGCTATCTTTCATACGTGCAATATATGAGTTTGTGCTTCTGATCACTTTTACGTTTATTTTTGGATATTCATTGCATTTACACTTTTTATCAGTGACATAAATTTATTTTATCAGTTTGTCTTTTTGTCGTTTAACGCTGCACAATCCTAGGTTCCAAAATTGTTATGTTTAAATATATTCCAATACGAAATCCAATAATTAAAAGCACAGGATTTGGTTGCTTAAAACAAACAATTGCCTGAAATATAACCTCACAAGCATTTATTTATATGTTCGCTATTCAAGACCTAATATCGTAACCATAATTTTACTTTATGCAGCCTATATAAGTAAGGGTATTTCTAATTATACAATTCAATGGAAAACAAATTAAAACAACTTTAGGCAATTCAAGGGATTAAACTGGAGTAAATGAAAGGTCGGGCGATTTGCGATATTAGCTCTAAATATTGTAATTCAAAGTATGTTTGACAAACGAAACGTTTCATTCTAACTAAGTTTAAGGATCACATGGCTTCTCTCAAATATGAGGGCCCTGGATTACTGAATGTATGGACATGATTAATTTAATAAATCACCTGAAATTAATTAAAAAATAAATTTCCAAAAAAATATATATTCGCGTTGCATACATAACGTATTTTTATGCTCACAATGGTAACATCCTGAAATGGAAATATAGCTAAAGCGCCCCTAATACCGGTTGTTTGAAAGAAAATTAGATATTCCAAAATTCATCCGTTACTTGATTATGTTCCAAGAACTTTTAGTTTGCGACTTAAATATTGATGTGCCCTCGTATATCAAACTTGAGTTATCAATAAAAGTTTTCATTTGAATTTGCTCGAACCTCTGAAAATAGCTATCGGATTTTCAGTCGTTTGAATAATAAAAAGGAGACTTTAATGAAAAGTTGGAGTCACCTGTATAAAGCGTATATTGAGTGCCTAAGCAGTTATAGAAAGCCGCCCTAAAAATGTTAGAGGAATAAATTTGCCATGATTAACAATTTTTTAATAAAACATAATTCTTTAAATGTTTCCAACAAAGAAATTTTATGGCCATAACTTAGTCGCCCTCCCTTTCATTATACAAAGTGTCACCTATGGAAATATAAAATGGTAATTGAGTAGGTCGAACATAGCTTCTTAAATTACTGTCTTTTATTGTCGATGATGTTTTCCCTTCTCACCGACTCTTATGATAAGTAGGGTACGGATCGTATGCAATGTGCATACTTTCCCTCAAAGTCCAGAGCAAAATTAATACGCAAATAACTTTCATTAAGAAATCTTGATTATTTTTAAACATACCTCGTTTGAAAATTAAATTATTATCCTAACTGAATTTTAGATATTTAAATTTTTTCCGCTTCAAAGTATGACTTGGATTCATTGCTCCTATACTAAGATATGGTTAATCTAAATTTCACAACCAACAAACTAAAAGCCTTTGAGAATTTTTTAACGAAAAATATCAAACTTCTAGAACTTTATTTTATTTATTTAATACACCTTAGATGCTTCTTAATTATTTATAAAGCAATACAATTCAGCTGCCACATTTACATAAAACTGATGTCTTTCGACAATCGAGCGAGAGATTTCAAAAACTCGCTTACATTGACAAAAAATAAATTTGATTGTTCCATTCCGCTAAAAAATGTGTGCATATTACCCGCACTCTTTTGATAAGTTAGCTTCCCAGTTTGCTCCATAATAACTTTTCAAACTAGTAAGAAAGTGCCATCGGGTTTTCCTTTCCGTTCTCGTATTATTCACGCCTCAGTCTAATACACTTAATTATTTTTCCAAGCAGCCTTTATCCTTATACACCATATCCTCGTCATAGCCTAACATATATTTAATAAATAACATCATCTCATTTCGCAAAACAGAATTTATGTATCCCAACGGTCCATTAATGAAAAGAATCGTTAGATGCTGTATTTTAATCAATTATAACGTTGAAATTATGAATTCCATACCGAGTCAGACGCTTTATTTTACTTGTTTTGTAATTACTAATATTGTGTACTTATTCTAACAGAATTCGTTTGTTTTTTTTTGTTTGTAAAAATAAAAAATACTACCGAAATTTAAAAAAAGATCCGGAATTGATATTTAATGAAAAATAGTATTTTAAGTTAAATCCTAACAAAATAGAATATTTTCACCAACTATTAAAGCCGCTTATGTGTATTGCTGATGTTTTGTTGCAGGAGGTTATTTCTAAAATGGATTTATCGTAAAACTTACCTGTTAACTAAAGAATTTTTTACCACGGCCCTGTTATTATTTTATTTTGTTTACTGAATGATGTAGACATCCATTAGGAGAAGCCATTAAAAAAAAATGGCCGACCGAAAATTTGGCAAAAAATAGAAAACATGCTGTATATCAGAAACGAAGGGCATTAAAGGATAAAATATGGGTCGTTTTGAAACCGCCTCAGGGTTCTCTACTTCCCACTAGTGTATAGCCAGTCACTCAGGAAACAACCTGTATACTATATTCTGTACATTGAGTCAAATTAATGCATCCCTTCAAATTGGATTGGAGATAAAGCTTTCGTTTGCGGAAGAGTAAGAACTCCTTATTTGACGCAAAATTTAAATAACTAATATTGATTCAACAGAAGGATTTTAGTGGTTACTTGAAATTTTAATTTTAGTTGTATTATATTTTCATCAAAATGTAATCCTTCCATTATTAGTTTATCTTACGTAAACATTAGACGGCAGGGTTGCAAAATGCAGCAAAATTAACAGATCAAATAAGACATAATAAGAATCTTCTCGTTATGTAAACAGAAAATTTAAATGTGAGTTTTGATAGTGAACATACTAACCCAATGAGGAATATATTTTGCGTGCCAGTAAATGCAGTATTTATTTGTCTAAATAAATTAGTTTAAGAAATCAAAGGATATCCTTTTATCCAGAATTTATTTATTTAAATGGCAGTTGTGTATAGACTGACATAACCACGCACCTAGAAAAATAAACAGGAAATTGATGTTTACTACAAGACGAGTTTGGAGCATTTTTAGTTTTTGCTAGGGAATGAGTTTTCTTCAATCTCCTATATCAAAACCAACCGAGTCGACAAAAACAGGTTTACGAGTGATTATGTAAACACTGGACACCTGAACTGGAAATGTCGAGGATCCTTAATATTTGCCACAATTTTAATCCGAAAAAAGTTTTCGACGTTTATCTTTACAACTCTGGTATATTTTATTAATACCATTTCTCCGTTATATTACTAACAAAAAAAATCTAGTCTGTCATCGATTTGCAAAGTACATTCTTTGAATCAGGGGTCATAAGGGCTTAGTGCATTCTAATCTTTGTAATTACTCTTTTGACGCCTCTTGCTGAATAAAGCTTATATTCATGTTACTTCATATGTAATGCAGTCTTCTTTGTACTGTACACTCCTTTTGTTTTTGTGAGATGCTCTTTCATAATTATACAGAAAACTTTACTTACTTACAGGTATATAAATTTTAACAAGATTCAAACTCCGCTTTCTCGTATTTAGTTAAGACTATTTCATATTTTGTTAGTTATATTATTTCACGTTATCTACTTCGGAGATTGAATAAATTTACATACACTTTTTGGCATTAACGAGTTATATTAATGTTTGAAAGTTTTACAAACATGCAGTCTCAGCGTATGCTGACGACAGCTAATGGTGGAGCCTTCTAATAAATGATTGTATTATTTATTAAAAATAATGAGAGGTACACTGAAATAGTAATATATTAAAAACACTTTTAGATACGAATTTTTATGTGCGACTTAGAGAAAGTTCTATCTCCCGAAGGAAATGAGATAGTGAAGTGCGGTTCTCTATCCCATGAATTCCTTGATAATTTTCTGAGACAATGTTCTCTTAATGGAGGAAAAAAATGAACAAAGGTCGTTTGGTCGAATTTGCGAAAAATAAAAAATCTCCGGGAAAATTTTGAAAAAATTCAGAGCGATAGATACAGGTGGAATCAAAATACCAAACCATAGACACTTAGAAAGCTCTATCTCCCGAACGGAATGAAATAGCGTATAGTTTCAGTTGAAGCGTCAAAATTCTGCTTTGACGCATGATCCGTGCATGGAATGCTTGATGATCGAGGAATGCTATTTCCGAAATTGTTTCCTCTTTTCTAAGGGCGTTATATTTATTTTCACCAGGGGAGATTGTTAAATTTTCAACAAAAAATTCAATTTTCTTAAGGCTAATAAACAGTGATCTAGCCTCGTATATATCCGCGTCATTAAACTTACTGTGAATAGAAGCAGCAGTATATGCAAGTGTTTACGCTATATTAAAATTAAATTAATGTTTTTGCATGGATATCGACTATAGAGGCATTACAATTAGGTTAATCCTGAGGATTACGTAGACAATCAGAAATTTACCACAAAAGCTGATCAGTTGATGTATTGGCTGTGATTATACTTAAGATAAAATTCATGATGTCTATAGTGCTTCATAATATGGCATAATGTCGTTTTGATAGAAGCGCGATATCTATTATTTGGCTAAACAATGGCACATATGCAACAATGTGGAGGGCTTTTGTACCTAGTGCAGATATTGATGTATATATTATTTCACAGGAGACTCACTTGTCAACTTGGTCAATGCACCCATGGGAACTTTACGGTCAAAATCGCTTCGACGTAAATTTTTAATTATCTACATTTTAAATTCCCAACGCGTATTGAATACCCAATTGCTAGAGTTTTTCTAAATTTACACTAAACTATTGATATTGCACACGAACGTAGAACGAATACAAGGTGCTTCACGCCAAGCAGCCTACTAGAAATTTCCAAAAAATTTTGTGCTGAAAATTTGCACTTAGGGGTTGTCAGAGTACTAGATAATAATCACGTCACAAACGAGCACTTGAGCATCTACAAATACATTACGTTATATTTAAAAAATTCACAAATTATGAGGTTTTGGAAAAAAAAATTTTGCTACCTTTTTTCCAATGACTCATTAGTGTTGTTTTCACCTCGTAATTCTTCCGTCAGATATGAGCTTTTTATTTCAATTCTGAGCATGCTCGATCTATACCTCAATTAATGTTCCTTGTTCTGTTGAAATCACAAATCGCCCTTAAATATTTTAATATTTTAATAGAAAACGTCAAGTCAGGTGTAAACATTATAATGAGAATGCTTTAAAATGAATTTCTTGCTAATCATGACCACCACAATCTGATGGAACTGTTTAAATAGAAAATCATCGTGTTGGAAACAGAGATAGCAGCAGCAGCTTTTCACTTAATGTGGGACCTGCCTACCATTTACAAATTTGACACTAATTACACGCAAATATATAATAATCAATTTGATCTACACATATACAATGAAAACGCTTATAACAACTTTTAGTACGATGTTTATGTTAATAAATGTTCATAAGGATTTTTAAATATTTAATTATCCTTAGCCTTAGTGTCCTTATAAATATCAGAACTTGAAGGTTCCTAATATGAAACTAAGTTAGCTTCTACATTTTTTCTCTAACCTACCAAATCGCCAAGACCTACTTTGTTTAAATTTTTTACAATGCTTGTAAAAATATTTTTTTAAATGATTACAATTTGTTAAATTTGGTTCAAAATATCTGTCCGTCGGTCTGTCTCTGCATATCATGTTAATTTGAGAAGGCTTTAGGCTAGTTTGAAGAAAATTGGTATAGATCCGCCAATTTTAGAATTATGCCAAAATGGAGGAACGGAGGTGAAATTTTAAAAAATTTAAAACTTTGTAAATATTACTGCGGTTACCCGAAACTTGATATGTCTGCACTGTAACCAGAAACTGTCAGGTGTCATAATGACACTTCGGTATTTCTTTGTGAAAATCGAAGTACGTCACAATTCTTATAAGAAAATGCAAACTGCAAGCAGGTCAGGAATAAATCACGACTTAATAATTTAAGCATGCTTAAGGATAATTTGACATTTGTATAAAAAAAATTAGGAATAATTTGACATTTATATTAATTGAAAAATAAATTGGTATTGTTAAGTTTATTTAGTCTTGGGGGCCGTATATTTTGTGGCTACCTGTTATAGATAGCAAATAAATTATTATTATTATAATTACATATTATTATTACTTAATTTTTTTTTATTTAACCCTCGATTTAACCATTTATCTAACTTAACTTGTTGATTTTTTCAAGCACATTATACAATAAAATTCGCAGTTCCCACTCATTAAGTGCTTTATTACTACAAATAATATCAAGTGTTTTCATTATTCATTCGTTTAAATATGTTACAAATTAATTTGAAAATTCAAAATAAATTTACCTATCACGTATATTAATTGGATTAAAATATGATTGCACTTGTTAAATTAATTACTACAATATGCTTGACAAGTAGTTTATTTTAAATTATTACGATATAAATTATGTTTTTCGCAATAATTGATATCGTTATTGTTCTCACAAACAACATGTGTGTCTTTTGATGGCGAATTCGAAATATCTGTTCTTTGAATTAAATAATTTAGGAACTTGGCTTTTTTATTTTAAGGAAATTTTACTTAAACAACCATATACGTTTAGGACCTTACTGAATCCAATAAATTATATTATAAGTAATCCAATGCTTTCTTCGCATTCACAAAACAGAGTAGTGATTGTGTCCCAATGCGTATTTACTCTCTATCTAATGGAGCGAATATTTTTAAATTTCAAATATTTTTTTTGTACAATACTAAAAAATATGTTTATCACATTGCATTATGTACTAACAAAGCTTAAGTGTGAAAATGTGCGAATGCGATAAAAACAAAGTACAAAGAAAGTTGTGTTAAAACAACTTTTCCAGAGCAGAATTTATGAAGGGATTACCCCGGTGAACTTTTTAAACTTCTCATATTTACGTAACTATTATAAATCAGTATCACCCCATATAAGTATAATGTGAGTGAGTATAAAAATAAAGAATGTGCAAGGATTGAAGCATGAGGGATATATTTGAAGTGGTAAAAGTATCTGTTCTAAAAATCGTAATTTTCAGAGTGGAAAAAGGGTCACAAAAGTTGGTCTCAATAGGAAGAGAGAAACAATTTACAAATAGAAAGCAGTTTAGGTGATGCTATATCTTCAGAAGTCCTACAAAACCGTAGTGTACTCTAGTTCAATAGTTACCTGTCGCATACTCGTTCTTATGAATAAAACAAAAGATCCCTCTGAAGGAACGCCATCTTGATGAATAATGCCTCAAAATAAAGTAAAGAAACTTGTACTTCTTTACATGAAAATTACACTTTGAAATACTTCCAATAAATTAGGCACTGTTTAAATAAAAAATAAAGCCCAACAAAACGCATTTCTCTTCTTTAAACAACTCTCAGTTAGATTTAACGAGATTTGTTTTTATTTTAAATAAACTGCTCGAATAAAATCGCGGGTATTTCAGTTCAGGAATCAGACAAGGTTTCTTTTGATAAATGGGATAAATACTAAGTAAAATCTAAAATATACTGCAGTTTCCCAAAAAGTTGAAGTTTTATAAATACCCAGAGGTCAACAAAAACACGGTTATAGGCATCCATGAATTTTCATTAATTAAAGTATTGCTACTGTCATTTCACTGTTATATGACTGATGAGAAGGTAGAGTTCGGTTAGAATAAATTTATATCAACGATAATAATTCAAACTGGAATTCAAATAGATTAAATAATGTATTAATGTCAGTTAAGGAGCAACTTTTACTATATTTCTAGGGTGGTCAAAGCTTATGGAGAGTCTCATCGACAACATTTACTGATTATACCGGGTGGTCATGAAATTGTTGCCTACGGAAAAATTCGGTTATCATGAAAGATAGACTTCTGAAACTTGAATCGCGGAAGATAGGTCACTAAAGCTAAAATCTGACATAATTGTGCACAATATACTACTTCCAGTCTAACCGGAAGTGACACCAAATTTTTTATTTAAAACACCCTATATATTTTCCATTTCCTGTAATTAGATTTTACGAAACTATAAATTTAGCAGAACCTGCACAGTGTCTAGAATTGATTTCAATGTGCATCTCATCGCATATTTATGGAATCTACAATTTATTATACCTAACGAAAAAAACGTATAGATCCTGATATAAGTCAACAAATGCATACGCGATCCCCTGCAATAGTTATTCATATCCTGCGTTAGGCAATTGGTTGCAACATCGTTTGCGTTTTAGAGTTTTATCGGAGGCGAATATTTTTGTTGGGAACTGTAAGTATTAAGCATCAGAAAATCTTTTATATGACAACACCAATAAAATTTAAGTGATTGCAATATTTCTAAATACCGTTCAAGGAGGATCAATTTATTATACAGATAATACTGCGAGAACTGTACGTCATGCCGTTTGATCCTGTTCTAAATGTTTAAAATTCTTAGAGTGCGACGCAGATATAAGAGATCCTTCTTCCCGTTCTGACCCGGCTCCGCCACTACATTTTTAAAGGATCAGCTACTCATCTTGCTGTGTTACCTGTGCTATGCCATTTTAGATGCTTTCAAGAAAATTGGCTGGTTTTTCAAATGTTATATGTACAGTTGTGCACCCGTGGCATGGTATAAACGTACTTGGCCTTTACCTCTATAAGCATATTTTGTGACAAGTTAAAATGTTACATCAAGTAATGTATCCGGTTTACACCATAATTTATCAATACATGTCATTCTAACACCTTAGCATACTCTATCATTTTTCACGTATTTTTCATATCATTCTTATTTTATATCCTCTGTCACATCCTGTATGCATGTATCATACTCATATTATTAACATCAAAGTCCTATATAAAACTCTATATATATATTACACAAAAACGATCAACAATTTTGTCATATTTCTTAAAGTATATCAAGAATCGTTTTACGTAAAACCGGAAGATCCATAAAAACAATAAAAAATTAAAACATGCTAATAAATTATCCCACACTGGGACAGAAAACATATATCTAGATTTTATACGTCGCAAAATACTCGGATCCTGCTTACGTAAGTAACACAACACATTTTTAACACGTATGGTAATAATAAAGCCTACTTTATTATTCTCTTATATCTCGAATGACAAAGTTATGGAATTCATTACTTCACTTTAACACTTGTCGTTATAGATTCTAAATGTTTGTTAAATCATAAAATGTATGAGAATAACTTCGTTACATTTTACGTAATTCTAACTTCATCTTAAAATATATGACTACTTATAATAACGTAAATATGACGTATTTTTAAAAATATCACATATTGTCTAACTTGCATTTGTATTAACAGTTTTGTTAATAAATAATCATTTGTTTTTTTTTTAAATTCTTAACATAATCTACCGAAATATAGGTATATAAGTTTTTTTCTTGTAGAAAAATAGCAATAGGAGCTGACTTATCTTCATCTCTATCAAATCTTCTGGAGATAATCTGGTGAATTAATAATTAAATTTTAGACATAAAATTTTCCTCAGCGATTTTTTTTTCCATGGTTGCGTCATATCGACGTAATTATTTTCGTCGGTCTGTGGCATCAATGTGACGTCCAAAAGACGTTATAATAATAAAATAATAGTAATATCAACGTGATGAATTAAATCGTTAATTTATGACGTGAAAGAACTGTATACGCATGCGCCACTTGAAAAATCAAATAGCGAAATATTATTTGGATATGATGCATGCAAAATATATGAAAATGACGTTTTCATGCGTCAGACTTTTTGACGTAATTCTAGCTTCATCTTAAAATATATGACTACTTAATAACGTAAATATGACGTTCTTTCAAAAACGTCACAGAATGTCAAACTTGTAATTGTATTAATAAATAATTATTTTTTAAAAATAATTTCTGAACATAATCTACCGAAATATAACTTTTTTGTGAAATTATGTCTTGTAAAAAACAGCACCATGAGCTGACATTTATGGATCTCTATCAAACCTTCTGGAGATAATCTGGTGGATCAATAATTAAATTTTTCTCAACGATCTTTTTTCAATGGTTGCATCATATCGACGTAATTATTTTAGTCGGTCTGTGACATCAATGTGACGTAAAGTCGAATGTCCAAAAGACGACAAATTAATGAAATAATAGTAATATCAACGCGACGAATTAAATCGTTAATTCATGACGTCAAAGAACTGTATACGCATGCGCCACTTGAAAAATCAAATGGAGAAATATTATTTGGATATGACGTAAAAAATATATGAAAATGACTTGTTCAGTCATCAGATTTTATGACGTAATTCTAGCTTTATATCAAAATATATGACTACTTAATAACGTAAATGTGACTTAAAACGTCACATAAAGTCAAAGTTGTAATTCTTACATTAACAGTTCTATTAATAAATAACTAAAATTTATTTTTTATTTCAAATAATTTCTGAAAACATTTAATCTACCGAAATACACTTTTGTATGAAACGGTTTCTTGTAAAGAACAGCAACAATGGCTGACTTTTCTTGATCTCTATCAAATCTTCTGGAGATAATCTGATGAATCAATAATTAAATTTTAGTTGTGATTTTCCTTAATGATTTCTCGTCAGTGTCTGCGTCATATTGACGTAATTATTTTGGTCAGTTTATGGCTTCAATGTGACGTAGAAATGAATGTCCAAGCGACGTCGTATTAATGAAGTAATAGTAATATCAACATGACGAATTAAATCATTCATTTATGACGTCAAAGAACTGTACACGCATGCGCCAATTTAAAAATCAAATAGCCAAATATTGTTTGGATATATCTAGACTTTATTTGTTGAAAAGCACTTGTGATCCTACCTACGTAAGTTACACGGCGCCTTTTAACAGGGATGATAATAATAAAGTTTTAGCTTACTTCATTACTCCATCTCGAACAACAAAGTTATGAAATTCATCATTATTTGAAATCATTATAGGTACTGAATTTTGGTTGGATCATTTCCTGATTCAGCTATTATGACCCACTGCATTGGTGTAAGAGGATTTGCAGCAGCGTAAAATATTGATTGGCCCTTGTGGTTAGGTAATTTTCCACAAAATTCTGTGAGTCATTTTCGATAAATCATAAATATCAGAGGTGCTTCCCTATGCATGGAAATTTGTTTTATTAGATGAAATTGTGGAATTGTGGAACAATTATCGTTAAGCTATAATTTCATTTAATGGTGTTGGTGGTTGAATATTAAATGAATTTCATGTTACGCCCTTTTGTTTGTAGATAGACATGCGTACTGCAAGGATATTAAGTTATACAAATTGAATTAGTTAAGGTCCGCTCTCGGCCTTTTCATTGAAATTGTAACTATAATTAATAATCTACATGGTGGTTTAAAGTGAACTTCTACTAACACTACACCCAAATTAAATTCATTACAATAGAATTTTGATACAAGCAAACTACATACATATTTAATTATTAATATTTTGTGCACTTGGCCAGTGGCGTAACATCCTAAATACGAAACAACGGATTTTGCGACTTTACATAACAAAAAATAACTGCAAGTTTTAAGGATGCCTCTATTACCTAAATGGGATAAATCAGTACGTGTATGCTTAACGAATGGAAATTTTATGTTACCCACGTGGACAAAAGCAGCCCAAACGAACCGAGAGATAGAGCGACTGTCTATAGTTTCCTAAAAGTCGAATTGTTTATATAAGAACACGCCCTTATGGAACCCGAGATGGATGTGCGGTGTCGCAACATCACTGGAGGCATGAGTGCCTATACATATAGTGACGATGCCTGAAATTTCATCATATTTTTTAAATCCGTGGATTATTTTCACAAGCCCTCCATTTTAAGAATATTTAGCTTAAGTAGATATGAAGTGGTTCCTAAATATTACCGCGATAATTTTCGGTTGCCTCTAATTTTGATTTAATTCCCTTGACATTTAAAATACGGTCTTTCTAATGAATTTCATCTTTTATGTGAGTGTCACAGTCTAAGGTTTGGTGGACTATTTCAACTATGGCTGTAGTTTTTTTTTGTTGCTAAAACTCGCTTAAAATTTTGCAAGGGTCCTTTTGTGGTATATATACAAATGTCAGATTTAATTTTAATATAGTAAAAACTAATTACTTCCGATTGTTTTTGCGTTATTTGGACAATGAGATGGATCATTTAAGGACTGGATTAAGTAGTCAGTTAGCAGATAAAGCTCTATCTAGATTAGTGGCTTCTGTAAAACGAAGCGGAACGACAAGAAATATATGATTAATTGTATCTCAACTTGTCTTTCAAACATTAAATCAACCTACTTTACCCTTTCTGCTCTCTCATTTATACCCCAGTTCCTCAAACTCCATCTACTTCGCCTTTTTAATAAAACATAATTAATGCCAAATTTAAATGAATTAAAAGCAATTTTTTTACTCCAGTGGCGCACTAACAACGGCATTGAAACTACAAAATAGACGCTGCCAATTAAACCCTGAAGCATTACTAATATTAATTAATATGCAACTGTTTCACTATCCCAATATCTATAGCAGATATTTGAGTGACCATCAAAAAATGTGCAACTGAAAATCTTCTCCCATACCACACTCAAATAAAGCGAGAGATAGAAGAGTTCCAATCAGTTTTGGATAATTTCGAGGCAGTTGATAGGATATGACACCAGGATTTGTCATTCGCGCCATTCCAGAAAAAAAAACACAAGAACTAATCTTGGGTCGACGATTTTATTCGATTATTAGGATTTTGTTCTGTCACTTTTTTGTTACTGTCCCTGGCTAAATGGGAAACTGAATTAAAAAATCAACAATAAACAAATATTTACTTCGTTTAATCTGCTAGTTATGAAAATGATAAAATATTTACACTGCTTTCAGTCAGCAATTTGAATAATTACAAAAGCAAACCGGTCGCAGGACGTAATTTATATTGTTTTTAGAAGGATCCGTAGTATAAATAAAAGTTGTAAGTTTTTTTCTGTTCCAAGCGTTGACGTATACGATGTTTAAGAATAATTTATTTCACCAGTAATTAGATTAACTGTTTTATTACTTCGAAAGCTGATACTTTTTCAACTGCAATAACTTTTATTACGTTTAGTTTATTCCCTTTATTTTTTACTATAAATTGACGAATAATTAACCAGAAGAAACTCTGAAGCTGTTAAGGGGATTTTGCATGCTGCATTTTTTCGCTGAAAAACTTATAATGCAATTGTATAAATAACAACTTAACATAAAATAAAAAAAGTGTAGCATATATAAGAAACAAAAATGTTTTAATAAAATTTGGCAACCCACTCATAATTTATTTCTCTGATTTGAAAAAATATTTGCAAATATCAGCTGCCAATGTCAAAGTTGTGATTTTTATATTAATAGTTTTGTTAATAACTAAACATTTAATACTTTTTTGTAATAATTTCAGATCATAGGAACGTGATTATTTTAGTCGGGCTATAGCATCAATGTGACATAAAAACGACTGTCCAAAAGACGTCATATTAATGAAGTAATAGTAAAATCAACGTGAAAATGGTATTTTCACTCGTCAGATTAACGTAATTCTAACTTCATTTTAAAATATATGACTACTTTATCACATAAATATAACGTCCTTTTAATAAAGTCATCATTATTTGTTTTTTTATAATTTATGATCATAATTTACCGAAATATAACTTTGCGCAATTTTTTTTTTTAGGAAAAACGGCAATATGAGCTGACTTTTCTGCAGCTCACTTCAAACTTTCTGGAGATAATGTGTTGAATCAATAATTAAATTTTAGATATGTGATTTTCCCTAATAATTTTGTCTGCTTCACACTCGGAAAGCAAACCACGTCATATAGATGTAATTCATTTTATCAATTTGTGGCATCAATGTGACGTAAAACCAAATGTCCAAAAGACGTCATTTTAATAAAGTAATATAATAGTAAAATCAACGTGTTGGTCTATAACATCAATGTGACATAAAAACGAATGTCCAAAAGACGTCATTAATGAAGTAATAGTAAAACCAACGGGAAAATGGTGTTCTCATTCGTCAAATTGACGTAAATCTAATTTCATTTTAAAGTATGACTACTTTATCACATAAATATGACGTCCTTTTAAAAAAAGTCATCATTATTTGTTTTTTTATAACTTCAGATCATAGTTTACCGAAATATAACTTTGCACGATTTTTTTTTCTTAGGAAAACACCAATATGAGCTGACTTTTCTGCAGCTCACTTCAAACTTTCTGGAGATAATGTGTTGAATCAATAATTAAATTTTAAATATGCGATTTTCCCTAATGATTTTGTCTGCGTCACACTAGGAAAGCAAACCACGTCATATCGATGTAATTCATATTATCAATTTGTGGCATCAATGTGACGTAAAACCAAATGTCCAAAAGACGTCATTTTAATAAAGTAATGTAATAGTAAAATCAACTTGATGAATTAAACGACATTTAATTTAAGAAAATCAAATAGCAAAACTATTGTTTATGTATGACGTATAAAATATATGAAAATCACGTTTTCATACGTCCAATATTATGACGTAATTCTAACATCATCTTCAATATATTACTGCTTAATTACGTAAATATAACGTCTTTTTCAAAATGGTCATAATATATGACGTTATTATGACAGCTGTTTTTGGTAGTTGGACGACACTTGACGAATAATCACGAAAATATAACATAATATTCACGTGTCGGTGTCACCTGGGACCTTTACAGATAAGTAACAGGCCCCATACAAGCTAGCTCCTTAAATTATTCATGCAAAACAGTTTTTCAGTGAATGGATTAGTTCCACCGTGCACCACTAGACCGCGCGAATATCCCAGTGCATGTTCCTGATTGTTCAAGAGAAATCCAGATTGATTTTGGATTTCAGCTAAAACATATCAGAAAACAAAGTAGAGTGACTCAACTGACTATGGTGGTTGACAGTCGTAATTATTGAAGTAATTATGTAATTAGTTCGTAAGTTAATCGTAATAACGAAGTGTTTATTGTTACCGATAATTTAAGTTTCAATTCATGAACTACGGTGAGGTGAGGAAAGAGAGCAAACATTAAAAAAAACGCGATTGGATATGCCATGATATTTCGAGGAGAGTGCTACATCCTGTACAAAGCAAAGAATTAACGAGAGTACTTTTGAAACCGGTAAAGACAGTGGAAGTGCGGTAATGCTTTTGTTAAAATAATTGCTATTTGAAACTAAATGTGAAAGTGTGCTTTTTCAGCAACCACAATGCAACTGAGCTTTTCTAATAAAATTTCTCTAGCTCCGGAGTACGGAGTGCATGCTTCAATTGACCAAGCCCAAACCGCCGCACGTGATTTCTCGAGACTCGATGAATTTTATTACTTGTAACTGATTTGTAACTGATTTGTAACATGGCGAATTTTACCGGTTTTCCATATGAAACACAACACCTAAATTATCGTATAAATTATACTTTTCGCTCAGTTTCCAAAAAACACGTGTTTCATATCGACCAAATTTAATTTGTTTATAAATAATACAATTGCAAGTGTACTCACTAAGTAGCGCTGACGTAGGTTAGGACAAAACGTCTAAAAAATTAGTAAAAACCACTAACACTGGGTATATTTTTCCTTCCTTATATTACGTGCCCCTTTTAGGGCTATCAGTTGTCTGGTCTAAAAATAATTTAAAATGCAATAAAGAAGCTTACCTTACATCAGTAAGCTCTGTTGATGTTAACCCTCTTCACTAGTTTTCTTCCTATAAAATAATGGTACAATTAATAATCTGTTTTAAGCAAAATCGATTTAGAAATCAACGGTAGTCAAACTCTTTAAATGTTTCATATCTATAGTATACCACAGAGAAATTTATTATTATTTTATATTTATCGCAGCCAAAATGCGTTAAACCATAAAATAAACATTTTTATTCAAAATGATAACTTCGGTAGGCTACAAGCTACAAGGAGTATAAAGGTTAGAAGTTTTAAATGTTCGTAAGACCTAGGGTTTTGTAAAAGGTTGGGCTTGCAATAATTAACAGTGAGAATAGTAATTAGCGCGGAAAGAAATCGGCAAACAGAGAAGAAATAAAATGGGGGAAATGACGCGATAAAGCACCCTCTGCGGTTTTGTGTAAGCAAGCGAGTGCAAGAAGACTAACCGGTATACGCACAATTCTTGTTTATGTTATTAACGCCGGTCCATTCATCCTGAGACTAGACAGATACAGGGCTTAATAAAAGAGTAACCAAGTACCGTAAAGAAATAAAACGTCACCAAGAGGAAAAACGGAGAACAGCAATTTGAGACATATTGCATTAGGTCGTCTACCGTATATGGACACTGTTTAAAAAAACAGCCTCTAGGCTCCCTTATAGGGTACACAAAAATATACATAGAATTTTTAAAATATATACAAATAATCAAACCGAAAACAGACATAACAATATGTTGAAATTAAAATATCAACAATTCCAATCAAAAGTATTCTACAGCTAGTATGCGGACACGTAGCACAGAAATACATGGAAGATAATTTTTTTTTAATCCAAAAACACAGTGTCTACAATAAATACTATTTTTAATAACAAATCTACGGCTACCAAATATTGGCAGAGAATTTTACTACACATTTTCCTAATTTTCTTATTGAGAGGCACTTCACAAAGGACACACCTAATACAGCATATGGAGAAGGTAAGGTTGGAAAAACCACTAAAACCACTCTGGCATAAGGAAAGTAGGAATCAGAAAGCAGCGAATTATCAAAGAATTTTTTCGTCCGCATTGGAATTGGACGAAAATATCTTTGCAAAAACCTTAGCTTCGTTTTTGATGATGCAGCTATTGAGCTGTCTCCTTGCGCAAGAGAAAATAAGGTGCTAGACGTTAATCTGCGCCCTACAGCATTGAACAAGGACCAAAAGTCCCGACTTTCATTTGAGGACGAAATTAATTCGCTTCTAATGTTGTTGAAATTATCTTTAGCTTCACCAATTAAAATCTTGCTGATACTATTCCATGTGACCTTCGAAAAGTAGGAATCAATAAACTGATACTATTCACTCTAGCCTGAGAAGAGTAGGAATTAAAAGGCATCTGATGGTCAAAGAATTTTTCCTAGAGTCAGCAGTGGAATTAGTTAAAAATATCTTTGCAAAAGCACCTTGTCTTTTGATGGTACAGCTGTTGAGCCATCTCCTTGAAGAAAGTGTTATATTTTAAACTTCGCCCTACAGCATTGGACATGGACGAAAAGTCCTAGCTTTCATTTGCAGACGAAGTTAATTCGCTTCTAATATAGTTAAATTTGTGTTTGGCATCATTAATTATAGTCTTGCTGTTTTTTTTTCTCCTAGGGCGCGTCTGTCTAAACACCGAGGAAACTGCGGCCTCCTGACCTCCCTTTGTGAATCTACTCCATACTCCACCCATTTAAATAACTCTGTACCACTGATCAAGTGAGACAGATCCGTAGCTGAACTAGTTACCTTCCCAGGCAGTAATACGGCCTAAAGTCTGCTTCTTCTAACGCCTTGGCCGATTTTTCATTGATGGAGGAAGCCAAGTTTATTCCTTTTCCGCGACTTTTCATCTCATCCACTCCTCCGTGCTCAGACCTGCGGTTTGTTCTTTAAATCGGTTCCTAACTACTGGTTCCTCTACTGGCTCTAGGAACCACATTAAAAATTTTAGACGCTTTGGAAGGTCTTTGGTCTCAACCGTAGTCAAGGTCAAGGTCAATCCCTCCGCTAGCTTCTCCATATCAGTCAGACTCTTGTGGTGGAATCTACACAGGTAATTTTGGAAAGCGCTGGAACCGTCGTAGCGAAACCTCCCCAAAGAGAATGACGTCAATCACGGCCACCAGCTTGTTATGAATCAGGTCTACTTGTTCCTGAGTTGGTAGGATGTCTGAATGTCTTGCGTTGATCAGCCATCCTGATTCCTGTCATGGCATTCCTGTAAGAAGGAGTCGGCGCAGCTCCGTTCCTGGACCTCTTAGAATGAGGAGTGGCAGTGGAGCTTGAACACGAAATAGGTCTTTTAGATCCTCTCTTGCCGGTGCCTTCTCCCCACTTTTTCTTTGCTGCTGGTGACGTGGTTTTTGTTTGGTCCATGTTCCAGCAGCGATTTGTGCCGTTGAGCTTTAAATTATTTTTCTTTTACACCTAGTTAGTTTAGATTGATATCAAGGCCGTCTGCTTGAATTACCTGATCACCGACAATGATTTGTTGTAAGGCGGTGTCTTCTCCAGCTAAGTCTGTTTGAGCTCCTTTGCTAGTCGAGGCACCTTTATTGCCAGCGCTGTCCATATCTTCCAGCGTCGTCTTGAGATTGATTAAGTCTTTATGGTGGTGCTTCATCCACGAAGTCTGGGCAATTAAGCCTAGATCCCTAGAGGCAAGTACCTCTGTCCTAGGACAGAGGGTCGTATCACTAGGTGTGAGTCGTGAGCTGGTCCACGGCGTGGTTTTAGCCGGGCATAATGGTTATTAACCCCACCTCCCGACAGTATGACCGACGCTAACCCTACTCCATTAGAAGTCTGGCCGTTCTCCTATCCGCCACCTGGAGACGCGCCTGATGGGTAGCTCAACCCCACAGGTCTTGCTGTTACTATTTACTCTGGCCTGAGGAGAGTCGGAATCAAAAATATCGAATTGTCAAAGAATTTTTCTTTGAGTCCGAAGTGGAATTAAATGAAAATGTCCTCACAAGAAAATTAGCTTCGTTTTTTGGTGATGTGGCTGTTACGCCATTTCCATAGAGGAAAACAGGTGCTACATGTTCAATTTCGCCCTACAGCATTAGACATGGAGCGCAAAAGTACCACTTTCATTTGAAGGCGAAGTTAATTCGTGTCTAATGTTGCTAAAATTATGTTTGACTCCACCAACTATAGTCTTGCTGATACTACTCAATCTGCCTGAGAAGAGTAGGAATCAATAGGCAATAAGCACCTAAATTTCAAAGAATTTTTCCTTGAGTCTTCAGTGAAACTAGTAGAAGATATCTCTGCTGAAACATTAGCTTCATCTTTTGATGATGCAATTAGTCCATTTTCTTGCGCATGGAGAAAGAAGGTGATAGATGTTCAACTTTTGCTCCGACTTTCATTTGATGACGAAGTTAATTCACTTTTAATGTTAAAATTATGTTTGGCACACCACTTGCTGATACTATTTACACTGGCCTGAGGAGAGTAGGAATCAAAAGGCTGTCAAAGAGTTTTTCTTTAAGCTCGAAGTGAAATTAGATGCAAATATCTCTGCAGAAATATTAGATTCGTCTTTTGATGATTCAGCTGATGTAGTTTTCGCTTTTTTCACCAACACACTAACACTGCACTCCACGCGCATTTCACTAACCAAGTTGGCATCATCCGGAGACAATTAAGAGATATTTTTTAAATTATAATGCAACGCAGACTCTGAAATGTTTGTCATAATTAGAAGCAGCTGAGGATGTGTTGATTTTGTGATCATTTCGCCTAACACCCGATATAATTTGTCACCTGCATCGTATCCTCTTGCATTGCTGTACATGCTAAATAATTGTACACCTGCTTCGTTTCTGTATATGTGAAGGCTCAGACACCGATTTTAATTTTTGAACAAATCACTTGAAATCAAGTAATTATTTAAACGAATATATTTTTCTAGTTATAAATATGAAGGTGTGATGACAGCTCCGATGTGTGAAAAATATCAAATAATTCTATGTAATATACGATCACCCTATACAGCAATTTAAAAGTGTATGTGAGATAATTGGAAAACAGACATTTGATGGATGCCCGGCCTGAACAAAGGCTCCATTATTTTGGGGTCTGCAGTCTTTGATTCTAAATTACATAATAGCTTAGAGTATTGCCATCGTTTAGGCTCAAATTGGCGTATATCGTCAACAAATAAAAACTTACATTTTTCCCTCTAAATGGAAAGAGGTCAGACATCGGAAAGCACGATAAACTTAATCGTGCATATCAAAACAATTCTCCAACATATTTGTAAAGTCAGTGCTCGCTTTTATTTATTGCCATTGCAGATTCCATAATACAAAGAGAAGTTTGGTTTAATAATTTTAGTCGCAAAGGGAAGTAATACAGAGGACAAATTAAGTGACATTTAATGAAAAAGTACTAAAGTTTGAATTATTAAGCAAAGCGTTTTGGCAAAAAATTATTTGCAATACCTAGAAAATACCTGGGGCTGTAGTAAAGTTGGACACCCTGTATTCTAGCAACACCTCCAAAAAAGGCGTACTCAAGGTTTGTGACGTCAACAAGAAATTACATCAAACCTCTACCTGTTGAATATAAAACTGGTGAATTTCCACCGGAGTCATATTGAGTGGTATTGAAATAAGGACGAAATAAGTGGATTAAAATGGATACAATTAAGCTAAAGTGGTTTGTTTAAGGGGTCCTAGAGGATAATGGAACGCGGAGAGTGTGAGAGTGAAAAATGATGCGAAGAAGTGATTAAACATGTGGCCAAAGTCGTAATTGGGGGAGCATTGGTCAGTATTATGAAGACGAGGGAATAAGGCTTGGGAATCACGTTCGTGTTTGACAGTGACAGATTCATCTAGTACTCTGATGCGTTGCCGATGTAGGCCATAATATCCTTTTTATTGCGCAAATATTACTCTAATATTAACTATATTCTTCTTGTCCTGTCGCTCCGAGTCTCGGATCGAATATATTTAAGTTCGCCGTTCCCGATCATTGATACCGTCAGTCATTATAATAAGTATTTAGCTTTTTTCCAATTCATTTTTAAGCAACAACCCAACAAAGTAGTGGAGATTTTAGTAAATAGTTTTAAACTTTACTCTCATAACTCAAGAAATTCAAATTCAGCCTCCATCATCTATTGTTACCTTGTAGAAACGGTAATAAGATTTTTAGGACATTTGTACCATTTTTTCCTGTATTCCCCCTGATTGGTTTTGATGGTGGTAAATATACAAAAAAAAAAATTGAAAAAACTTGAGTTTTACTTCTCACCCTGTACAATCTAGATGAGAACAGCTCGAAAGCTCATATTAGAAAAAGACTGATGTTTCTGAATCCTCAAGCTAGACATTGCATTAATCAAGAATCGAGAAAATATTTTTATTAATTCAAATTTCAGTTGCTGAGCACTTTAGTTAGACGTTATACATAAGAAGGACAAAATAAGATTATTTTTTCCGGGCAAAGCCGGATGCTCCGAAGTGTCTTTTTTACATAACAACGCGTCCTCTTCAATTATTTAAATCTAGACATATAAAATTCACTCTATGTATTGTGCATTGCTATAAGCACCCCGTAAGTTTCCCCGTGATCTTATAAATAAATGTATGTTCGACGTATTATAAATAAATTTGATAAATTCAAACTAGGTGATTTGTTGCGCTGTTGGACATGACAAGGGTGGGTAGGGTTCCTTTCTTTTTGCTAGTTGATATTAAAGTTTGTTTCTCAACACGTTCAAAATCAGCTACAAAGATATCCAAGATGCATGATTCCTCATAGTTACAAGGTTAATCCTGATTTATGATATAAGAGAGAATCCTTGAAGGACATAGAAAAACATCTTGGAATAGGAAATATATTGCGGCTTTATACACTACCGTGAACGCTCGAACGGCTTTGCTCTACTTGACAAGAGAGAAAAATGCTCACATTTCTCATCATCACTCAACTTTATTGTAAACTGTAAGCATGAAATAAACCTCTACACGCTACATGGCAGAGGTACTCATAGAATCGCCAAAAGCCGACTTACTCCCACTTGCCTCTTCCTCAACTTTACATCATTATCATGTACGAGTTTAATAAGAAAGATGTTTTCCCCCTGCACGTCCCCTGAATTGGAAATATTTATTACCGGAAATTTCATTCGAAGACGTTAAGAAAAGTTAAAACGCGAAGAAGGTTTGCAAACAAATTATTAAATATTGTCTTACGCTATCTGAAAAATTATATACACACCGCAGTGGTATAGAGAAATTTATTATAGTGTTAAAAAATTCTTAAAATACAATAAATATTTATGCGTAACTGTACTAACCGTTTTTGTAGGATCATTTTAAATTTTTTTAAATTTATGGAAAACATTTAAATTTTATGAACAAATTTTAAGTAGGAATATATTTCCTATTGTACCATAAGAGAGGGCATACTTTCATGTTTCATCTGGTATGAATTTATGTCTAGATTTGTTAATCCCGAGCGTTCGTGAAATATATTTTTTCTGATAGGTGACATACTATGAAGGTTATTTTAAAGAGATTTTATTAAATCGCCGAAATCAGAATTTCATGGCGAATAAGAAAGTGCAAAAGTACAGGGTGAGCCAAATAATTTTGCATTTTTTTACGTTTGACCATAACTTTTTTGTTTAATAACCGATTTTAATGAGCCAGCTGCTTACAGAAAATAATGGACTATCGACGAAAATGGTAATTTTTTTAAATTAGACAAAAGTTGCGCCGTTTTATGCTCTACAATTTCCTGTCAAGAAATGCTGAATATCTTGAATCGTTCGCAGTTTATCCTGAAAAAATTAAAAATCGTCATTTCAAAATAAATCTTCTCCTATACCATTTATGCGAATTTAATGAAATTTGGTAAGGTTATATTTTTGACCACTACCAATTGAATGGCGTTGTTAGAAATTCTCTATGCCTTCTAGATTTTAAGCAACGATAGTCAACTTTTTTTTTTCTTATGGCCGCCATATTGAATTTTTACACCATTAGTTAGAAAAAATAATTCTCTTTTCACCTATGTCATCAAAAAAGACTGGTTTTTTAAAAACATGTTGATGTTCGAATTAATGTAAAAATAATTTATAAAATCCAGTCTGCTTTGGAAAAATAATTGCAAGCAACATTGTAATCCAAGCGCTATTATTAAATTGTACAGGGTGATTCACTTAACTTTCCCACCCCACTTTTCTCCGTCATTTTTGCAATTACAAAAAAAATATTATAACAAAAATTGTAGAACTTTTTCTGAAGTTTTTAAATATGGTATCAAAAAAAGAATTGAAAAACACGTTATGAAGGTACAGATATAACTTGCATTTTTTTTAATGGAACACCCTGTATTTTATTACATTTTTCGACATAAAATTTTATTCTGATTTCGGCAATATAGCACACCTGGTACTTATTTGTAATACTTTCCGAAATATTTGCATTTAAATATATAAATTATAGACAATATCGCATATTCGAGTATGCTCTGATTTTAATAAAATTATTGTTTTTAATTTGTTAAACTAAGTTATGTTTATTTTGTGATAGTATAACTCTTATTTGTTTATTATTGTTACTTGTTTATTAATTTACAATTAAATACTATTAAAATCAGAGCATACTCGAATATGCGATATTGTCTATAATTTATATATTTAATGCAAATATTTCGAAAAGTATTACAAATAAGTACCATGTGTGCTATATTTTCGAAATCAGAATAAAATTTTATGTCGAAAAATGTAATAAAATACAGGGTGTTCCATTAAAAAAAATGCAAGTTATATCTGTAACTTCATAATTTGTTTTTCAATTGTTTTTTTTGATACCATATTTAAAAACTTCATAAAAAGTTCTACAATTTTTGTTATAATATTTTTTTTGTGATTGCAAAAATAACGGAGAAAAGTGGGGTGGGAAAGTTAAGTGAATCACCTTGTACATTCGTAAAAAATTACAGAAAAATGCCAGGTTATTTAAACTCCTATTAAATATTACAAACAATTAATTTATTAAAGAGTCAAGAAAACAAATAATACTATTTTTATTTTATAAATTGTTTATAATATTTAATAGGAATTTAAATAACCTGGCATTTTTCTGTAATTTTTTTACGAGTGTCCAATTTAACAATAGCGTCTGGATTACAATGTTGCTTGCAATTATTTTTCCAAGGCATACTGGATTTTATAAATTATTTTTACAATAATTCGAATATCAACATGTTTTTAAAAAATCAGTCTATTTTAGTGACATATGTGAAAAGAGAATTATTTTCTCTAATAATGTTGTAGAAATCCAATATGGCGGCCATAAGAAAAAAAAAGATGACTATCGTTGCTAAGAATCTAGAAGGCTTAGAAAGGCTTAGAATTTCTAACAACGCCATTCAATTGATAGTGGTCAAAAATATAACCTTACCAAATTTCAATAAATTCGCATAAATGGTATAGAAGATATTAATTTTGTTCTGAAATCACGATTTTCAATTTTTTCAGGATAAACCGCGAACGAATCAAGATATCCAGTATTACTTGGCAGGAAATTGTAGAGTATAAAATAGCACAATTTTTGTCTAATTTAACCGATAGTTTCCGAGATACCAATGGTGGGCATCGAAAAATTCACCACCGTGTATACTCTCCTGTAAGCAATGACACGAAGCTTATCGGTAAATGAACAAAAATGTTATTTGCCAAAGAAAAAAAAGTGCAATTTAAGTACTTCAGAGCTTAAGAATGACAAAAAGACGCTTTGTATGATTACGTATAGCTCCGCTCGCGATGGACCGATTTTTCTCATCGAGATCTTAAAATATAGAGAAAGGTCCATTTTATTTTTTTCTCCAAAGAGAATTGCTCCAAAGAAAGGGCTATTTTCAAACGCGGCCGCTATCTTGCATTTTAAAAAATCGATGATTTTGAAATTTTTCATCAATAGTCCATTGTTCTCTGTAAACAGCGACATCAAGCTCATTAAAATCGGCAAATAGACAAAAAAGTTATTGGCGAAAGAAAAAAGTCCCATTTACGTACTACATCTTGAGGATGACAAAAAGACGCTTTGTATGATTACGTATAGCTCCGTTCCCGATGGGCCGATTTTTCTCATCGAGGTCTTAAAATGTAGAGAAAAGTCCATTTTATTGTTTTTTTCTATTGTATGTGCCACTTCGACATTTTTCTACAGCCAGGATCTGACATAACCTTACACAAAATACTACTTCTGGTCTAACCGGAAGTTACTCCGAATTTTTTATTTTAAATAAAACAACCTGTAGTTGGATTATCTTGTTCGTCATAAAATTCTGATTTCAGCGATACGTGACAAGTTGGTATTTAAAAAATAAAATCGAATATGTGAAAAAACTGAAAAACAGACCCTGCGGGATTTTATTCTTGAATCCTATAGAAAGCAGGCGTTGCTTGAATTTTGCATACGTGGAGTAACAAAAAAACAAAAAACACGCCCATACGTCCAATCCAACGCCTACTTTCTATAAGATATAAAAATAAAATCCCCCAGGGACCTACTTGTGTTTTCCACATTTTTGACGACATTTTTTAAACAAATGTCAACTTGTGACATATCGCTGAAATCAGAATTTCGTAACGAACAATAAAATGTAAATGTAGAAGGTGGTTTATTTAAAATAAGAAGTTGTTATCACTTTCGATTAGACCGAAAGTAGTATTTTGTATGCAATATCAGAATCTGGCTTTAGTGACCTATTATAAACTTTTCAAATGTCATAGTTATTCCATAGGCAATACTTTCGTGGCCACCCAATATCAATATTCCAAACAGTTCCTAATTTCAAAATAAAAGTATTTGAAAGCCAAAGACGTTCCAATTTTAACATGGCCTGCTCCGTCGCCCGATTTCAATCCGATATAACAGGTAAGGGATATGCTCCAAATAAGAATTTTACATGACAATCCCTGTTTGTAGGCACACCAAGGCGTATATCCTGAAAGATGTATATGTTAATTATTTTTTAAGTAGTTATTGCGTGTGTATTTCGTGATTACAACTTCGAAGACGATATTTTGGAATTTATAATTAGTCTGAAACTGCAAAAAATAAATAACTCGGGCTCCAAACACACTAAATCAAATCATTGAATAATAAATAAACAGCTGAATACACAGGGCATTGTTCATAAATTAGATTTAATTTAATTAATCAAGTGGCACAACAAAAGAAAAGTAGGAGGCATCACTTCAACAATTTGTTCAAATTTATTACACAACATTATTACGATTGCTTTGTCTCAAACCAAGGTTTCTGGAATTTTATACTACTTAGAATGGAATATCATACAGAAGATAATGTAAAATATTATATACAATTAGTTTAATAAATGTTGGAACAATGTAAGGGAAAATTGCTTTATATACTGATATGCTTAGTTTATCACTACACAATTGTTTTTACGAACAATAGTAAAATTCTAAACATTGGGGTTAGAAGAGGTATTTGAAAATTAATTTAAATTCCATTCGAAAAATCGCAATGGAATTTACATCGCAATTCACGTGAACCGAAGGAATAGTTCTTTTTGTAATAAAATTTTTGGTTTCCAAGTTCATCCCCGACCCCGTTTATTTATTTCCAAAGATACCTAAGGTGATATTTACTAACTTGATATTATTTTGTTTACGCCGTCTCTAAGGACCGATAACCGAGCATTATTGAAATCTAGGGAACAATTGGCCGAATCCACGCATTCAGAACCATTTTTAAAATAAAATTGTGTACCTCAATACAATATGCCTCCATCGGCAGATAGTGTTGGTGTACACACGTATTTTTAAATTGTACAATTTCACACAAATTGAAACTACCATTTTTACTTATTTATCCTCACAGCTAGTTATTTACAAATAGTGCGACTTTTCGTGCAGCACAATTTTAATTCAAGAATCTGAAGCATTAAACAACAGACACCCTGTGTAGTGTCAGCTGTATTGTCCCAATTACTTAAATTAAATTGATTAATAATAAATCGTCTCTATTTAAGTTTTGTTCAAGACGAAGTTGAAGCCATCAAATTAGTGTTGCCTAACTTACCAACAGTGGCATAATATTGATATTGTTTCGTTAAGGGGTGACGGGTCTGTTTTTTACAATATAATCAATGGATTAATATTTTTTGTATAAACATTTAATAACGTAGCTTAGCGACAAAATTACTTTCCGTCGAATAATTTTTCACGTTTGTTCGGAATAATATAGACGATTTTGATTCAAGGATCCTAGATTTTTATTACCTAAAAGGAAGACCGTATTGATCACGAGCAATTCAGCAAAAGTATTTTACCAGACCACATAATATGTGTCCAATTTAACGAACATATCTCTGTTCAATGGATTCTCATACTATGTCATTTTCTAAGTTTATTGAAGAAATTGTTTTTTAAGTACCAGACGCAGAAGGGAATATGGTAAATGCTAAGCGTTTTTCTATAAAGGATTAAGGATAGGATATATATAAAACGGTCGATTTATCCAGGATATTGCCACTTGATATTTAAGGCTTCTAATTCTCTATGTAGGTGCACTGAAAGGTTTCAGCGCTTTTATTAAAACGCAAAAATTAATTTCACTGGGCTCTAAAAGTATCTAGTTGCAGTTACAAATTATCGATATAGTGAATATGTTCCAGAAAATAATATCTTTACCAATTTTCTCATGATGAAATTGGAAAAGTAATAAATAGGCAGGGGCGTCTGGTAGAATAATTTAATTAATGTTGCAGTTAAATATTGTAATTTAAAGGACGTTAGGCGAGCAAGACTGATCTCAGATTTTATCACCTGGAGAAACGAACCTACCTTTGCCCAGAACCAATTGTCGTTAGTGCCCTAAATTGTTTATAGAATATACCGGGTGGCCACGAGTCAATGTAAGCCCCCAATTTTTTGGTTGTTTTTGAATTTAAATATATATGTGTGTAGTAAGTAAGACAAAAGTGTGCTATTTTTAGACTAACAGGAACAAAAATAAGTTGATGACACTTCCGGTTCAACCGGAAGTGGCATCAACTTATTTTTCTTAAATGGAATGACCGTGTTTTTTTGTGGTGTTTTATAAAGCATGAAATTCTAACTGCAACAGTTTTTTCCAATTTCAAAAATTCCAAAAAATAACTGAGATACGAACGATATTTAATTTTATACAAAATGGCCGCGTCAGATGAATGCGATATAAGAAAATTACTAAGTAGGCTATAGAAATTATTAGCAAGGTAGTAAGCGTGTCTGTAGAGAATAAAATAGTTATTTAAATTACTGGAAGTGATATTTTCGTTCCTGTTAGTCTAAAAATAGCCCATTTTGTCTTATTCACGTATACCAAAAACGAAATTTTTAAATTAAAAAACAACCAAAAAATTGGGTGCGTACATTGACCCGGTATACAATAACTAACAGCGTTTGTGGGGCTGCTTTTATACCCCAACCCAACTATTTTTTTCACGTTGTTGCTTGGACATCCGCTCGTCCCGCTATTCTTTTATTTTACTCGCAACTATCCGGATATTTTACAGGACTAAAATGGTAACGGTGAAACCCTTGAGGTTTGAAAAAGGTTAGGGATATAATGGATGTGAATTAAAATCAACTCTCAACTTTATGAAATGTCACTTTATACTTAATTTCGTCAGCTTTGTTTAACTGATACTATTGAAAATATATATTAGAAAGAGCACTAATTGACAAGTAATTTAGAGAAATAAATTATGATTTTAGTTGGTGAATGCTTTATTTTAGTCGACTTCATTAAACTGAATAATTAAATAATTAATTAAAGTGCAGTGGTGTGCACACGGGGGATTATAGGGTTTTATTACGTTTTAATAAGATCAAAAAAATAAATTCTGTTGTAAAAAATGCAAGAGTCAGTAGCCAAACCACCCCCCCCTCACCCCCAGACAATGAGCACGCCACTGTCAAAGCATATTTTCTTTTTGCCGAACGGGAACTTTCTTTAAATTTTTAATGAAAGCGAGTGTCCTGAAAATACCACTAGACTAATTATTTATTAAGACAAAATATTTATTAACAAAATTATATACATAATCAGCCTTAAAGCGTTCATTAACATATTAACCACCTTCCATGCAACCTTCTCAAACCGTCTAATAATTACCTTGACACCCGGTATATCCATTTAGCCAAATATTAAAATTTTAGTGCTAGTTGAGATGCCCTGTGGCTCTCAACTGTATTTGTTTTTTAGCACAACCTCAAAATTACTATTTATATACAGATTTTTTTCTTACGCGAAAAAATCATTTTAAGAAAACAGTTCCAACTAATATACCTACAATGTATCCCTGGATCTATGCAAGAATAGTGCAAAAAAATATAAAATATTTGATACAGCATTCGATGTATCTGATGATCCAATCACCTACCTACCTATATTTTAGCACGTATTTACGAAGTACCCTGTATACAACAAATATACTTACGGACTATTATAGTTAATTGAGTTCTGTGGAGGGCTGGAACCCGTCGCGCGTTTCGCCAACCAAGTTGGCATCATCCGCCCACGATTAAAACTGTTAGTGGCTACATAGTTTCTTGTCAATTGTCGTCAACTGTCCAATTGGAGTTAAAAATTAAAAAAAAACTATCATGTTCTGGTGTAATTAATTATATTTAATAATAAGTACATGTATAATAAATTTGTCCGGGTTATTATTTTTAAATCAGAGCTTGTCTTCGCGTTTAATGGAGTTAAAAATGCAGCAATATTTTCGAATAATTTACCATTTGAAATCCGCGAAAGTACGACAATAAAGAATGATAAAATGCAAATTAATTACAATACCAATGAAATGTGCAAAGAATAATAAAGTGAAAATTGGATTAATTTCTTTGGAAAAGAAATAACCACCTGTAACACTCGTAATACCATCGTTGTCCTACCCCTTCGCATTTAAATCTGATTATCAACTTCATTACATTACCCTCGTTCTAAACATCATTTCACCCCAACAATTTCAATTGAACACTTTGAGCAGCGATATTAAATTGTATTTATTTCTCATTCAACTATCTCAAACTAGGGCATTCAATACAATTCCTGTACATTTACTTCATTTATTAAACAAAAGAGTGCAGATAACGATAACAATTTTCTGCGCCGTATCGTCACATCTTCATTATAGAAACCGCGAACTTATAACTAAATCTAAAATAAGTTTTTAAGCGCCTCCGCATTTAAAAATAAAAATAAAATATATAATATAACTTCATGTGACAAATAAGTCTTATAATACTAACGTTATTACTTTTCACCGAGAGGAATAGTGCATATCAAAACGATATCATATCCCATAAATTACATAAAATATTATGTCCTAAACCAGTCCAAATTTAAATTGAATTTAATAATTCAAAGTACACATCTGAAACGGTTTTTCAATAGTAGCAGGCATCTCCTCTGGGAAATTTTCCGGTGTCCCCGAAGGCCAGTACGCCTCTGGTTGCAATAGAAATGTCTCAGGGACCACGCATTTTCTATAGAAACTCCCTATCGTTCAAAATATAGTGGAGTCACATTATATCGTTAAAAAAATAGAAGTTTATACTTAAGATATTGACCCGACGAGGTTATTTTATACCCTAAATATGTCATAAACCGTGAACGCTTACAGTCTTTACATAACAGCGCATATATCACAGGGTGTTCTCAAAGAGTGACACCTTATTTTTAATTATATAATATTAAGTGTAATATACAGATTAAGGTGCAATAAATGTGAAAAACCTCAGAAAATAACCCCGCATATTGTTAAATATGAGAGTGCGGACCTGCCCCATATATCAGATTTATTGCATTAAACATCAAATAAAAAATAAAATACTGTTCTTTAGCATAGTATATAGTGGTATTAATTATTACTATTATATACCCTGGTAAAATAAAAAGCGCTTTTGCTGCTAGATAAAAATCAAATCCAAAAAAAAAATTATGAATACAGAACCCTATCTAAGAATAATTAATTTTTAGCCTTCAGTATCAATTCTCCCAATTTTAGTGACTGCAATTTAAACACAAATTGTAAGGAATTTTAAGCTGTGCCCAAGCATTTACTTTTACTACATGTCCTTGCATTCAATGAAAATTTTCGACCACCCTGTATGTACTAATTATTGTAAAAGGAATAAATATATCAGTTTTGATGTCAACATTTTAAATTTACAAAATACTTTAATTTTTTAAAGTTAAGATGGGAAAGACTTCCATCTTATTTAAAGTCTTTGTTCAATTTACCCTCTGGATTTGTCCAACTGGGGCGATCAAAACCGTTAAACAATTTTCTAGTCCAAAACGTTTACTTGTTTTACTTCATTTGTTCCTTTTTTAAAAGGTAAATATGGGCACATAGTTCTAAGACTAATTTATGAAAATCGATTTGAAAAACGCTCCCTATGTACCCTGTGCTAAGGTAGATATTTGCCTCAGTTCAAGTGTGTATAATAGAGGTATAAGGAACCTAAAGCCTCCACCCTACGGAAATTCGTGACTTCCAGATAACAGACTATTCATTCAATATATGTCTATTCAGCTAATAGATTCTGCTTACTAGTCCTTAAATTGTTATTTTACGCTGACTGTACAAAGCACTGATTAACTGGACCAAAATTTTGTATTAAACAACCCAAATTGGATTAAACCTAATGTAAATTCAACTACCAACTATACTTGTTTTTTGCAAGCTTGCACCATTTTCCTTTTAAGAAGGGAATAGTATATCTACTTGAATTTTTAATGACCTCTCGAGAACTTGCATTGTTCGATCTAATATTTAAGTTGTACTTAAACTTTGGATCCCATCATCCATCAGTTCCGGATCTTGATTTTGTAAATTATCTTAGTATAAAATGAACTTATTACAACGATATATCCATGAACATTTTAATAAATACCACCATACATACAGGGTGTATGGATAAAGATAGGAATTTACGAGCAAGTATTACGCTTCATACAGCTTATATAAACATTGAATGAATTTCAAAAGCCTTCAGGAACGATCCTGTTGGGGGAGTTTCAGGGAGGCGTCTCTCTTATTTTTGTACATGTATATTTTTGTCTCCGTTCTGATTTTTATATTTTTCAAGTAATTATATACATTAGCGTATTATTTTTGTATCAAGGGGCAAGCTTTTCCTTATTTTTCTTCATAGATTATGTGCTTTATTCGCGGCTTTATTCCATCACCCCTATGTATGTGGCAGTGTTTTTTCCAGGCCTTTAATTAAACATAATGAACGTATGTACGTGCTTATTAAGTTTGAAAATTAAGCAAATTTCAATAATCAATAAATCCTTTAGGGAATATACAATTTCAGCCACCAACCTTGATTAAATTTTTTCATATCCCTGACATAAAACTCTGCAAATACCACCACGAAATGGAAATATCACTAATATTAATTATATGAAGCAGGAAGTCTATTATGTTCACTTAATTATGTGAATTTGCACGCTGAGCGCAAGCGAAGACGTTTCCGCTTTGAATTTTGATAACTGATGGTGAAGACAGTTATTAAAGCATGATTCTACAGATCTACTACTATTTAAAACACATTGTGTAAAGAAATGATGCAAAGAGGCGCAACCGAGCAGGTTTCGAGGTTTGGAAACAATCCTGAAGCTATTGGCAAAAAAATACAATATTAAAATCTTGAAACTTGCACGGTTGTGCCTGTTTGTTATTCTTTACTTAATGATCAAAACCAATATTTTTAAAGTAATAATTAATTTAGAGGTGAGCCCTAGATTTCGAGGGGGACCGCACGAGCTGCAAATATTATATTTAGCAAATATTAATTTAGCTATCCACTGCATACTTAGGTCCACTTCCGGTTTTTCCGGAAGTGATTTTCAAATGTTTTTTTCATGGAAAATATGGGTCTTAATGAACTATATCTTCGACTCGAAAACCAAATCTGTAACCTCAAAGACAATAAAATGGTGCCTTGTACAATGATTTGTTGTCACCCGGTATATTATGTGTAGTTTTTAAGTTAAATATTGTCAAAAGCATTACCTATCATCAATATCCTAACAGTTGTATGAAAATAATTATTTAAAATTTTGATGTGTGATTGATGTGTGTACTTTTTTATATAAACAGCTATAAAAAGTTCTGAACACTGGCCTAATTTTTTTTGTTACGGCCCTGAAGTATGAAATAGTGTGAATGGTGAATTGTAAATAGCAATTTACAACTTGCACAATAAAAATGTTTATTAATTGATTATTATCACTACTGTTATTATATTATTATCACTATTAATGTAGGAAATTCGTTAAATTTTCAACTATTGTGTATACCTAGTAAATTTTCAAGCAGGGGTTTGGTACTTGAAAACGCGCACAAAATAATCATGATATGCATTCAAAGTTAACAATTTAACTTACCAAAATATTCACTACTTTTGCCCCGTTCCTTTTGCGAAAGTATCACAATTAGAAATTAATTATAAGCACAAATGATGAATCAGTAAATAATATACTAAAACCCATAACACTCACGTACTTTTAACAAAAATATACGTTTTCGTACGTTCGTATTTGACAACTGACAAAGAGACAACTGGAAGCCTACTCGATTTTAGGTTTTTTATTGTGTGTAACTTTAATAACTTATGATAAAATACCTATTTACTTGCAGAATTATTTATGTCACTGGAAGCCTACTCGATTTTAGGTTTTTATTGTGTGTAACTTTAAACTTATGATAAAATATTTACTTGCAGAATTATTTATGTGACAACTTAATAAAAGGCGTTTATTAATTATGATTATATTTATCACTACTCTTATTATATAACTACCTATCATCTTCATTAATACGGGAAATTTGTTAAATAGGACTTTTAATTCAAGTAAAACGAGACCAAAATGAAAATTATATTGAAATGTGCGGTATTCAACGTTCTTACCTAAATTTTCGCCACTTTTGCCCTGTTCCTTTTGCGCAAATATCACTCACAATTAAAAACTACACAAACTGGTAATTAGTAGGTAATATTTAACATCTAAAACTCGTACACATTTAAAATTATAAATTCTCGTAGGTACGTTAGGTTATGGCAGCTAACAAACTGACAGCCGGAAAGCCTACTTGTACTTATTTTTATTTGAGCGCGTAAATTAGAAATGCAAATTTACTTGTATGATAAATAAATAATAAACTTTAATTATTAACGTGGTATCTTATGATTTTCTTCTTCAAGTTTCCTTCATATTTATTACTGCAGTAAAAACATCACAATTTAAATTTGAAATAAACGCTACAGTTCGCTTCGTACACCATCTATTGATGAACGCTCTTAACTATAATAGTGAATTTGAAATCAGTGAGATTTTTAAATGGTCTCGTGTTGCTACCTAAATACTAGCTACTGATATTATAAATTTATTACAATATGTTTACAGATTTCTTTAAAATAAAAACGAATCGTTTTCAAACTCATTCCGCAGTTTACAAATTTATCCTAGAAAATTTAAATGTTTATCATATCAAAACCTGGTCATACCTGGTGTAACAAATCCGGTACAACCTGGAGATAGAATTCTTAATTTAGCGGTTGCTAAAATATATCTTACATGCTTATTCAAAAATGCTTACAAAAAAACCAGTTTGGAAATTTCAGTAAAACTGAGCCGACGGTAAATAAAAGATTAAATAGAAAACAAAGAAGAATCAATTTGAATTTCTGGAATATTTGTTGTGATATTTTGCTAGGCATTTTTCCAAAAACTAGTATGAAATTTTATCTGCCTCATTTGTGTGCCGCTTCAATTTTTTATGCAAGAAAATGTCCCGTGCAGGCCTCTGTACTTATTTAAAGATGTATTAGGCAACTTCATATGATCAAAACTTTTGTCTTACCAGAAAGTTATAACTTATTTACTGGTTAGTAAACAGTTGTGGTATACACTATTGGCAAATATATTGCGAGACAGAAATAAGTATATTTGTGGTAAGGAATCGTGCTTCGTGTAATATGTTCCTCTTAGGCACAACTCTCTTTTTTTTTATTTATAAATATCGCTAGTAATATATAACAATTATTATACTGTATTATCTCCAAAACGTAGCGCAATACTGGTAGATCAAAAGTTGGAAACTGCGCTACGATTCGATGGCAATATAATTTTATGTCACAGAAAATTATTGTACGCTAACTAGCGTTCAAATGAATGGCACAAATTAATTCTTCAAATGTATTTAAATTCAGTAAGTCAACATTTGTTTAAGATTAATTTTAACTGGTTTAAGTATTGAACTAAATAAAACAAACAATTATTATAAAAATAGCTTTATTAGAAACCATTCATACTGGGTATTACTACAACAGATTGTAATAAATATTAAATTTTGCTAGAAATGAATTATGAGCAAATCCATTTTTTTTCTAAAAAGCAGAAAAAAAATAGGTTTAGTCACGGACGGTTGCGTATTTAAGTATAGATTTAATTTGAAACAACCTTCTCAAGTATCATTTTATAATATTTTCAAAAATAGAAGTATACTTTATACCGAAAACAAATTCATAATTTTTAGTCTTGTACACCTCCCGTATATGATAAGATGGTTGCAAATTATCTTGATATATTTTTACTTTTAGGGGACGCACAAACATTTACCCTTATCGACAATCCGTTTTTCTGAAATATATATTTAAACATTTTCAATATATGCCAAGTTTTAATGCTACAAAACTGTCGACCTTTGCTAAAATGCAACTGATTTATTTGTTCCTAAATTTGAAAGCCAGGATGTTAAGAAAATGCTGAATTCATAATTCATAAAATCCGATTTATTAGAAAATGTTAACAATTAGAAAAACGCAATGGTATAATAGTTTATTACAAGTAAAATAAAACAATTCTAATAACTTAAAGAATCTACAAAAAAAAAAGTGTATAATAAAAGAAGTAAACGTATTACAACAATTATGATTTAAATTATACTTAATATATCAATAAAAGAGGCGCAAAGCGCTATCACTTCATAATATTTTATTTACCATGATTACGCCATTTTATTTATAATAGACGAATGTAAGGTATTTAACTGGTTCGCCCATCTGTCTAAAGCGTTGTATCTTGCTGTATTTACAGTAGCTCTTTCTAAAAATAACACTTGATTTACCTGATCTATTCTTCCTTGGATTGTACTAAAACAAGCGAAATTCATCATAATCATATAATAAAATATTTAGTTTCTTTCTAACAAATGCTGATTAGTCATAGTCTACCTATGAGGACAACTTAATGTTAAAGAGAAAAAGAAAATAAAAGCAACCATGTTTGGTTGCTTCTCTTTTGAAAACAGAGAAAAAAGTAAATGAGTTCCAGTTCTCCTGGAGTTTCCACACACAATGACTGCCTAATCCTGACCGTCAGAGAGACGTTAGAATATGGATCGTTGAGGGGGCACCACAGGACAGCGAAAAAGAGCTAATTCTTACTCACCTACCTTTCTCATCATTTTAAATAGAAGATTTCTGGTTGATTCTCCAAGACTAAGAACCACATATTGCTTAGTGGAGAAACGGGAGCAAGTGATTTTTAGTATTTTTATATACTTACTTATCTAATATGCAGGAAACTAATAAACTTTCTACTTCAGATACATCGATATTCAATTCAGTAGAAATAAAAGGTATTTGAATTCTAGTATAAGGTTTAATTAATTTAATCAGTACTTGGGTTCTGATATTTCTCAAGAGATCTAAAAAAAATGTATTCAATTAATGCGTAATAATAGAACGGTAAAATATAACAACAATTGTCATGAAACAGTATAGTTCATCAAACGAATACAGAGCTGCATTAGAATATCTATTTTAATTTTATATTTTCATATTCATTGATTCCGTATTTCTTTTTTTCACTACATTATAGTGTTTATAAGAATGCATTCCCTAGAGCAGTAAATTGAAGACAGATACATTTTATAAAGGGAGTCTTAGGTATACTAGGAATTTTAAACACTACTATAGAATTTCCCCTCATATTTTGTCGCTAACCCATAGTTTATTTTCAACAGAACGAGCTCTTCCTGAGGAGACAATTTATTACAAAAAAAATACAATTTTTTGGACGAGTCATATCTAAATATTTCGAGTATAACATGTAGATATAAATCCATTTTTAAGAATATTGACCAAGGTTATTGATATTCGCAGAGCTATAAACGAATTCCACGATTTCTTTTGCATATACCCCAATTTTACATAACCAAGACATTGTTGCCCTATACTTCCAGGATCTCCATTTAGTTGACTCTAACAAGACTGCTAATACTGTTAGATCCCATTTATTTATTACATACTATATAAACAAATACAAAATAACTTTATTTTTTAACTCGTTTAATTATAACGATTTATTTTTAACATATTTCCATGAACAAGATTAGCTGGCCTGCAATTAAACTGTTTCTTTCTATAGGTCCATTAGAAATAATAAATTTCAGACTCAAATAATTTTCTGTATAAAATATCAGCACAATATATTATGTGTCCTCGATTTGGATATATCTCATATTGTTCATTTGTGAATAATAAACACAAACATTTAAATTGTAAAAATTATGCATAATCCTGTAATTAGACTGCTTCTATAGGTCATTTGGAAAAAAATAAATTTCAAACTTAAAATAATTTTGTAAATATAGTATAAACAAAAAATACAGTCAATCCTGTTGATTTTTAAAAATATATCAAATTGTCATTTGTGCATATTACACACAAACTATTTAAAAGTATAGATCCTTGTTATATCGATGCTAATAGATCTCGTTCAGTTCTTCAAATTTACCTTCAATATGCTCCCGAATAAAGGGATCATCCATTATATTTTGCCTATTCTGTTTCAAAATAAACTCAAATTCATTTATGTCATTATTTTGGTAGGCATTGACTAGATTTGTCATTGCTAAAATTTCTGGATCATTTTTATAAGGTTTCGCTTCTTGAGAATCAAACGGATTTATGCCGGATTTCATTAACCTAAAAAACAATATTACATATTATTAAATTATATAGCATAATAACAAGTAACTTACATATTTGCAAGAACTAAATATTTAAGACAAGTAGTACGTCTCGGACTGCCAGATTCATCATAATTTTTGAATGCCTCAAAAAAATCTGTGTGGGCTTTCTCAAACTCCCCTTCCCGTAGGTGCATCTTGCCTCCACACTCTAGACAAGAAAGGAACTTTAACACTTTACACTAGGCGTGAGACACATTTACATTTATTAAATCCAATTAGATATACCTATTTTTAGTTAAACGGTATCCAATGTTTTTAAATTTTGCAAAATGGGGCGAAAGCTCTTGCTATAGTTGGAGCTTACTTCTTTATCTCTAATTTTTCACAAAAGGACTGAAGAATTAGTCAAACAACACATATTTTATATATACTTATTTAATGGGATATCAAATGAGAAATTAAACTGGAATAAAATACATAACTAGATATGCTAAACGTATGTTGCATTCATTTTTTAAGTTACTTAAATTACATATAATATAGTATCTGTTTAAGCCACTGTTGCCGAGGGCAGCAAATGCGTTGAAAAAGCAGAGAAAAATTATGTCTTCTATGAAAAAGTCATCTTACCTCTTATAACACCCATAATAAGAGGGTGTGGAATAGCCGATTTGATGTGTAAAGATTGTTCATATAGAGTTTTTAATTTCTTGTTGTTTTTCTGAGCAGTATACATTTGAATCTCAAGAGCATATATTTCTAGTAACTGTGTTCCTTTTTTCAAATCATCTTCGCCATCATCCGTCTGACAAGACTGATGTAATTGTTTTAATATTTTTGCCAATTTATTAAAATCACCACGATCGTAATATAGCTTGCCTAATTTTGTATTCGTTTTAAACCATAATCTATCATTTTTTGCATCTTTCAAAGCTTCCAAAGTTGTTTCATAGAAATTTTGTAGTAATTCCATCTAGAAAATAAAACGATTAAAACTAGTTTATAAATTCCTCGATTATGTAGTAGTACGAACTACGAGTATATATTAACTTACGTTGCGCGATGTAGAAATATAATCCAGGATAGAATTTATTGACTTTTCACTATGGTTTCTCGTTACAGCACTTTTTATGTAGGTAAGAAGTTGTTTATACCTAGTCATCATCTCTTCAAAATTTCCCTAAAAAATTCTTTATTTACATGTGTTCCATATACTTCAAGCAAAGCTTACTAGTTTAAAATTTATTTTGATCATCTGTTTTAAGGCCTTAAACCCCCATTCTCCTTTTTCGCCGCTTTCTAAGTCTAGAACCTTTTGAAAAGATGCAAGTGCTGCATTCGGTTCATCTTCTTTTAGGGCTTTACTATTATAGTACTGATTCTCCAAATCCACATCTGGCTCAGAATTGCTATCCTCAGAGTATTCCTTAAACCAAAAATATGATTATAAAATTATAAGGGTATCAATAATAATGTTATATTTATATCTTAAAATGTCAATAAGTAAATTTTAGGTTATAAAAAGGAATTTAAGTAAAAACGTACTCACCAAGCCATAATCTTCTTCATCATCGCACATAAAATCATCTTCGTTGTCTGACATTTCAAAATCTACCTAATTTGGACAAAAAAAAACAACTATCAAAAAATCTTTTTAGATTTTTTGGTTGCAAACCAAGCCTGCTCCGCTTTCTGTCAAACGTCAAACGTACCGGCCATTTACTGTTGCCAACATAACAATTTAAAAATAAATAGAACCCACAAATGTCACTATCATAATAAATATGCCACCAACAGGTCCGTACTTACTATATGGTCTATTAGAATAAATCTGTTTAGGGGGGGTACCCTCACAAATATAGATTCTAAAATTTGAAGTACTGGTGGATAACAAAAGCATATTATACTGGAAAAATAATTATTGAAACTGCATATTTTGAGAGGAAAAGTATATTTTTTTAGACATTAAATTAATATACGTTTTATTCAAATGTTTCCTTAACCGCTTCCCAAGTCACCGATGTAAGTCGATTTTTTTGTGTTTGGTATACCTAGTTTAGTGTGGAATTTGAACCACATCAAAGCCATCGACAGCTCGCTAGCTCTTCCATCTAAGTTCAAAGCAAATCACAAATAAGATGGAATTCAGGACCAGGACAGAATTAAACCATCGACATTCGCAGCCAAGTAGAAGAAATCAATACGTACGTTTACTTACTAGCATTTCTAGCAATAAATATAGCACCCTTAACTTAAGCGTTCATTATGATAATTAACTGATAATTAATAATTTGAATTATTTTATATGCTTCCTTTGAATTTCTCAAGTGGAATAACTACATTATACTTTTTGAAACCAGATTAATAATTGTATATACTTACTCCGTAACACGTCTTCTTCCTAGAATCATGCCATATGTTACCAAACTAACAAGAAGCATTATATTTGCATAATTAATTATAATTATGCTGCATTTTAATCTATTTTTTATTCTCTGTTTTTCTAGTACCTACACTAAATAAACATGACCAAAAAAAAGACAATTCCAGCAACTTGCTTAGAAGTGTATCGTGTGAACAAGGCCAGTGAACAACCAATCAGAACGAAGTATTTTAGTATTTAAAATTTCCCGGGTTTCAATTATCCTGGCAATAAAACAGACAGGAAACAGGTGAGACAGGTATAAATTGTGATAATTTCTAGGTCATTTTATTTCAATACGATCCTGCACAGAGAAATTTAAAACGGTAAACAAAAGGTTCGGCCGGATGGCAGGTACTAAATGTATTAATATTATTTATTTAATCCTTTTCACATGATATAGTTTACTTTTCACGCCTGATAGTTTTTGGTTTTTGTAGGTGTCCCATGTCATATTGAATGGTTATGGAAGTTAAAACCAGTCATGATTACAAACTATTCCAGCATGTAGAGCATTAGTGTGAAATTTAGTGTAGGCAGATTATTAAATTATTTAATTGTTAAGTTAATAATGGGTGTGACATAGTTAAGGAAAAATGACTGAGGAACCTTTACCAGAGTCAAATGGGTGTATATCTAAAGTGGTAGATTCATGGAGAACACTACTTTCTATTTTAAGTGTTGGTCATCGAATATATCCTTCAGATCCTACAGCCCCAAAAGACTACGAGTTTATTGTAATTGATTCAAAAATACATATTCGAGTGATACATGTATGTCCAGGAAGCATACGTAAATCGTTATTACCCCATCACAATAATGTCGACCATACAAATTCAAAGAGGAATTCGCTTAGTGAAGAATATTGGTTTACGAAATGGAACAAGCCCTTAAAGATTGGAAATTGTAATTGTTCGTTTCGAAGATCTATGAGATATTCAGTTGTCTCGAATCAACCTACAATACAAAATATCGAAAAGAAAAGAGAAAGGTACCTACGTAATATTTTTATCGTAATAATAAATAATTATTTTTTAATGTTTTAGTATACTAAGTACTGATCTACCTCCCACTAAGATTACAAACGTAGAAACGTTTGTTGAGCGTTTAATACAAGATACTTTTTTTGAAGCATTTCAAGAATATTTCATGTTACAAAATAAAAATGAGACTGGCAGAGTAAATTTAGCTTATGAAATCACAGAAGGAGATGATGTCGTAACCCTGCGAAGAAAAATCAAACCTAACGTTACAGAAAATAGAAATTTAAAAACGATGAATTTAAATGAAATATCTTTAAATAAGGCTAATAGGAGTAGCACGGATGGTTCGAAATCTAGTTGTGTTCATAAGAAAGTACAAAAGGTGAGTTTTTATTGTAACGTTTATTTTAATATTAATTAATGTTTTTGTACTGAAAATTAAATTCCTTCTTCGTACATATGTATCTTTTGAATATTTGTGGGTTATTTATTTAATAAAGTATTTATTGTGTAAGAAATCCAGAATGGCGGGTAAATGAGAGCTGGACAGTTCGGTTTATAAAGCAAAGTCTATCCGCTAAATATTTTAAGTGGTCATTTAATTGTCAAATCTGACAATATAAAGAAAATGTGTGTAAATCTATTAAAAATCCTCTTATAAAAAAACTTTCACATTGTCTCCTTTCTCACATATTTATTTCGATCACTTTGAATGTTTTTCTTTCTACTGCTTCATTGTTTTATATTTAAAAAATATATATATATTTATTGTTTATATTTTTGTAAACAGCTGTGGAAAATGTAGGTAAAATATACACTTTTCATAATTTATTAGCCAGATATAAGCACCATATATACTATTAAATCTAACACCTCTATTGTTAGAACATAAATATAAATAAGTGCATATTTCCAACTTTGATTAAGTATCGTTGAAATTGATTAATTCCTATATTTGTATGATTGTATGTATGTATACAATGCAGAATTATGATAAGAATAAATTATTTTTATGAAATTTATTCAACAATTAAGTTATGGCGAATATTCATTTGCACCTTGTAAAAAGAAACAATGTTAATTAATAAACAAATACACTCTAATTCTTTTATTTAAATATTTACATTTGCATTTATTATTGAATAATGAATGTATTAAAACAATAATAATAATTTATTACTAATTTATTATAAACACTGAAAATTCATCAAACTGTTATATTTTAATAAAGAAACCTTGAATATGTATTATCAAAGAGAAAGTTAAATATTTACCTGCTAATTATAAGCTATTTAATGCTCACGGTATAATTTATATAATACCGCAACTAATATAGAGCGGAGTAGAGTAAGAATTTTACCATAATGATTACTTTACACTTATTTGACTGTAGAAGCCCTCAAGCCGTATTGTTTGTCTTTTTTTAAACTTCAACTTTACTTTTTAGTTGCAAATTTGAAAAGATCGCATTTTTCTCCATATGGTACTATGTATTTTTAATAAAATTTGATAAAAATTTCTAATGGAAACATTAATAGTTTTATTCTACATTTAAATAATGTTTTCTAGGAATTTAAAGTCTTTAATTAATATCGCCAATCAGTTATTTCTTACTATAAAAGTAACAGTTTCTTAATAAATTCGTACTTTTTTCTCTAAACTACGTGATGAAAGGAATTTTTCCAGGACGAATTAAATTAAGTAATAAAAATTACTGAAGCCAAACCCAAATACAGTTCTGCAATATTATAGAGATATAAATCTATTATTCTTTGCAGAAACCATTAATTATGTTGTTACATGGAATAGGAACATCGGCAGACATATGGTCCATAACAATAAATACTCTAGTCTGTAGAGGTTTTGAGGTAGTGGCTCCAGACATGATAGGGCATGGTTTTAGTTCTGCACCGGATAAACCTAGTTGTTATACTTTTAATAACTTGGTTCTTCAGGCTCTTACAATATTTGATTATTATATGACTGATGAAAAAAGAAAATGTATTCTTGTTGGCCACTCTTATGGGTAAGGCATTTTAAAATATAACATTAGCATAATTCAACAAATATTGTTATATTTCTAATGTCAAAACTCGTTTCTGTAGTTGTAGTTTGGTTACCGCTATGTACCCTCATCGAGTGCCGCAAATTGCCCAAATGATATTAATAAGTGGTGGGGGACCTACTCCACTGGCTCCCCCTGTTAAAGAAAATGAAATACCACCTTTTGGATGTGTTTACACCCTTCTCCATCCACTTTTATATTGTGGATTAAAGAGGTAAGAGATATATTGTCCCCTTGGATTTTTTAATGCGGTTTTTTTATTTTTAAGGAGTTTTTTTTACTCGTCAAGAGGCAAGCATTTTAACACATGTGAAAATGAAAGTGGATTGCCAAATTATGTTTTACAGAATATTGCAAATGGACAGAAATGGCCCGAAGGGGATGCAGCTTTTCATAGAAGAATACTGGTACCAACTCTTTTGGTTCATGGTTTACTCGATAAAAATGTCACCTTGGTCCAAGAATGTGAAATGGAAAGGGTAAATAAAATTTTATACTTTTCTTGGGGTGCGGGAGACCTACTTTGTTAAACATAAAACTTTCACATGATTTGTTACTTAGCTTAGTTTTCTTCTGTATACAGTGCAAATAGTTGCTATCAAAATTACTCCTTTTAGTCAAATTCTTGAATTTTATATCTGTGATATAATTTGTGAAAACATAGATGCCAATCTATTTATGAAATGTTATATTTACGTATGTTTTTTCAGACTATCCCAAGGGCTTTTCTGGAGCTAATACCAAATGCAGGACACATGTCTATGTTAGAAACCCCTGAGCATCTCATTCATATGATAATGTGTTTTTTGGACATGTGGAGCTGATACACACCTTTACATTTATTATTGTTCACGTCTAATTATATTGGTTGAAATTTTTTATTTGCCATTTCAATGAAAAATGATCAAAAATTCAGTCTAGGTTCCCCCAAATTTCCACTTGTTTATTTGAAACGCAAGAACCAGAATATTAATTTTCCATTCACTAAATCTGGTAGTAAAAAGTTAATAAATGTTTATTTAGTCTCTGTTTAACCAAGCATGATTAAACCGGTATTCTCTACAACTACTTGAAGCAATTAAAAATTTGATACGCTAATTCCTGGTAAAACCTTTTGAAAAATTATTCTACCAATATGAGTTAGGCGATGATTCCAATATTTCACTCTGCCAAAAAAAGTGAAATAACCTGATTTTTTAATATATTACCAAATATTGTTGATTTTTATAGTATTTTTACTTATTCACTTGACACTCATTCTAGCCACATAGATATATCTTTTAAGATGCCCACTCTAAATTAAGGATCGACTAACTAGCTTTGTAATTTTTGGCAAGATTACCAAAAGTCTGCAAGTATAAATAACTGACTTCTTTGGATTTCATTTCTATAAATAAATAGTTGTGCAAGTTGGTTCCTGTGACATTCTTAATAATTTGTGGAGTTTTCTAAAGCAACTTACAAATTGGATTATGTTACGATCACCTTATACTTAATTAACTTCTAATTTAGAGTGGAGTGTTTTACTAAAATGTAAATTGTGGATTGCCGAATTCATAATTTACATTATTAGGCTCTATATTGCCAAATATTTAATACATAATTTTGTTAAACTTTACTTTTGCAGATTTATACAGTGTGATCACCATGAATTATACAGGGTGTCCCAATATTCCGTGTACATGGAGTTACCACAGGTTCTCAAGGTCAAAATAAGTCAATTTGACTAAACTTACCTCTATACCAAGTTGCCTCGTTTAGCCGTTAGAGGGCATCAAAGTTGACATAAAATTCGAGTTTGTGCAAATAACTTTGGAACACCCTGTATGATTTTATTGAAATTTGGTATGCTAATATTTCCTTTCAGATGGCACTTTATGTTTTGGTCACCTGCTTAATTAAGGGGAGGGAAGCATTCATACCAAATTTCAATAAAACCATACAGGGCGTTCCGAAGTTATTTGCACAAAACTAGAATTTTGTGTCAACTTTGATGCCCTCTAGCGGTTAAATGAGGCAACTTGGTAGAGGTAAGTTTAGTCCAATCGACTTATTTCGACCTCGAGAACCTGTGGTAACTCCATGTACACAGAATATTGGGACACCCTGTATAGCAAACTTTTTATCATCCTTTTTTTTTTGTTAAATTCAGTGCTTATTGTAAGACTAAAAATGCAGATATAATTTTAAAACTTTTTCGTCTATGAGGGAAGTGCAAAGCTATGAGTTTGATGCCCTTATACGCATCTTAACTTTCAAGATAAGTACCAACTTCTATCAAGAATTATTCCTTCTGACAAATGAATAAAAAAAAACCTCATATGATATATTGTGATCACATTGTATAAATGCCTAATTTTAATTGTTTAATTTTATATTTTTATTTTTAATAGTCTTTGGCTTAATGAACAAATTTGTTGTGTATAATTCAAATAATGTATCAATTCCGTCCAAGTACACGCAACCAATAAGCCAAAGATTTAATTATACTCATTTTTTATACATATACATATCACCTGTTATTTAGAAGAATACTCTTATTGATTCAGATTAGTACTAAAAAAAAATGTGATAATTTTTCCCAAGTAAAATATTCCGTCCAGTCTTAATAACTATGTAATATGTTTATACAAATTATATAACAATTTATATTTGTAGAGTTTGTTTTATTGTATAATATATAAGACACTTGGCAGGTTGAAAACTGCAAAATTAATAAAGTAAATCAATGAAATATAATTGACAATAAAATTTTCGTATATTTACAATTTCCCTGTCAACTCTGGTACAGCTTTGAAAAGATCTGCAACCAGTCCATAATCAGCTACTTGGAAAATAGGTGCCTCAGGGTCCTTATTTATAGCTACAATGGTTTTACTGTCTTTCATACCAGCTAAATGTTGAATGGCCCCCGATATACCGACAGCAATATACAGATCCTAAAAGAAAGGAAAACATTTTTAGCCTCAAACACAAAACACTATATTAACTGATCAATAAACAAAACTTTTGCCAACTTAAGAAAAAATAATTAAGACAGTCCCTAACGTAAATTATGTTAAAAGACCACCTACTTGTTACTTTGAGATTTAAGAAGAATAGGATTCGGGACTGGATAATGATTGATGCCTGAAGTAAAAAGGTTATGAGAAAAGGAACGTTCTGTCAGGGATTTGACAATTATTTCATAGCACTACTTACAGGGGCTACAATCTTCCCTGTTTGGCCTACTTGTAGATCATTTGCCACATATCCTGCATCAACAGCAGCACGAGAGGCTCCAACTGCAGCATTCAATTTATCTGCAAGGTCGTACAAAAGTTTGAAGTTATCGCCAGACTTAAGCCCACGTCCTGAAAAAAAAAACTGCTTAATAGCCAGCCTTAAAATAAATTGCTTTGTTACCTCCACTAACAACCACTTTAGCACTCGTAAGTTCGGGCCTATCAGATTTGCTAAGTTCTTGGCTAATAAACACTGTTAGATCTGTGGCACAACCATCTGCCGATATAGTTTCGGTAGTTGCAGAGCCACCTTCAAGTGGAGCAGCCTCGAAATTCGTGCCTCTCACAGTTAAAATTTTAATTGGGTCTTTGGCAGTTAAAGTTTGGACAGCGTTTCCTAAAAATATGGACACATGAATAACCTGTAGTTAAAAAACTTATTAGAGACCATTACCTGCGTATATAGTACGAACAAACGTGTCCGGTGATTTGATTGCGATAACATCTGATACAGGAGATACGTCTAGTTTAGCAGCAATTCTAGGCAGCAACGCTTTTCCAAACGCTGATGCACCCGCAATGATATGTGTGTAGTTAAATTGTTTTTGTGCTTTGATTACTAATGGTGTTAAACTTTCAGCAGTAAACCCTTTAAAAGCCTCGCTTTCTGCTACTAGAACCTTTGATAATCCACCTGCTTTCGATAAGGCTTCCGAAACCTATAAAGTGAACTTTTTTAGATTTTCCATGATACAGTTAATTGACCCACTTACTGGTCCACATTTCGTACCAGCTACTAACACAGAAATGTCTCCTCCTAACTTTTTAGCAGCTGTTATAGCATTTTGTGTAATTGGCAACAAACTCTCATTATTATGTTCCGCTATAATCAGCGTACTTTGAAACCTTTTAAACTAAAAAAGAAAATAATAAAGCACAATTAGATTTTTTAATGGAATTTAATTTACCTGTGAACTAATTTGCCTGGAACAATTTGAAAGCATGATTAACTGCTGAATTTCAACTAATCAGCGAATTTACAAACCAATTCATAAATAAGTGATGTATTCTGAAAGGATTCGTTAGTTGAACTGAATAGGTCAAAGTACAAATTATTTTATAATTAATGGGTGCAAGGAACAAATAAATAAGTACAATTTTGACAGAGAATACAACATAACCTTTAAACTATGACGTTCTTTTGTAACTAGGCATAGGCAACCAACAATACATAAATACATTTGCTGATTCTAAATACGAGGGTAGGCTGACAATTAATGCTTCACAATCACAATTATTGGTTAAATACTAAAGAGAACCTCTTCGTTTTTCTAAACTATTTGAAATAAGATGACAATGTTACCGCCAGACTAAAACGTTCAGTAAAGCAATTATAAGGAAGTGCAATGACGTAATCATTCTGGTTGCGAGATGGCGCTTCCGCAACATTAGTTTGGAGTCAGTGTCAATAAAATTCTCAATGATGTTACCTCTTTACCTCTACAACGTTTGCAAACCACACTGTGGCACTGTGGTCTAAATTGATTGTGCTTGATTATGCTATATCATGGGGCACATTTGACTACAAACAAAAAGAGATATAAACATAAAGAGATATGATTTATGATATATTATCGAGTTAAAAGTTTGATAATCTTCACTTACATTTTACATAAAATTGCTTATTAATATTCTAATTCAGTCTCCTTTATTTAGTTATTTATTTTGTTTATTTACGTTATGCACTAATTTTGCTTTCTTTATTTATTTTTTGTACAATGTGTTTTAAAATATCGTTTAAAAATACTTATTATATTTTATAAAATTGTATTTATTTATTTTATTGTGACATGCAAAAATTTATTATATACATAGTTATAATATGATTTTAAATAATTTCGTAATACTGTTTTAATGTTATATTGATTTGCTTTGTTACATTTATGTTATATTTATTTGCTTTTATATAAAATTCTATTTTATATACCCAGGCCCTCGGCCTTCGCAATGGAGTACTTTTGTGTTTATTTACCATTTTATTATCTTTGTAAAATTCTTAGTAAATTTGTTTTTTTTTTTTTGGAAATAAATCATTTATTCGTTTCATTCATCCAATCAATGTTCTATCTCTTTATACACGATTCCTGTTTTATATTTTCGGCAACCATTTATGATCAAAATTAATTTTATATTGTCCTTCTAATAGATTTCTAACTGTCTGATTGTTTAATAATTAAATTACAAAAGTGTACCTATTTCTATTCGTAGTTCAAAGAAAGTAGGAATAGTATACTTTACTCAATGGTTTAAACTAAATATCGGCTCGCCCTGGTATTTTATTTTAATGTGCAAGCATTGAAGTAAAAAAATGTTTTCGGATAACTGCAGGTGACAGTGAACTCATAGTGTATCTTTAAATTTGGGGTATATCAAAGGTTTTTTATATTGAACGTTTTTTATTTTGCGCATTTGCAGATCTGCGGGCTTCTATTGGTGGGTGCTCACCAATAAAATTCAAAAGCTTCAAATTCAAAATGTTGGCAGGGAACTACATTGCGAACGCACCTTAAGAGTAGTGTTTTTGTCGTTGTCGACCTACATAAAAGACTGAATGAATGACGTTGATGCTATTGAGTTGTATGACGTCATACACCAGCAATCGCAAGGATAGGCTCAAAATGAAAAGTACGTCCCTGTTTACAATCATTACCACATTCTTGTGATGCCCATCCTTTCTCCTCGTCGTCTTCCTAGTAAGTGCAAAAAAAATCATAATACAAGTATACGAAAAAACGTAGTGTTTGTTGATGTTATTGTTTCTATTTTAGTAACTACTTATAAATAGGTTTAACATGCACCTCAATGCAGATATCTCAAGTGCACTACAGTTATTAGAGGACATAAAGCAAACAGTGGATGATTTGGGAGACCCAAAATTGCAAGTAAATACATATCAAGACTTAAATTTATTAATATCTGTGTTGGAGAATCCAGTTTTTCGAAGTATAGTTACTGTACAGGATTCCTTGAGCGAGTTAAATCAACAACTAGGTCAGCATCCTTCTATTTTACCCGTAGACTTCGATATAACAGCTGCAGGTGAATTAGTTTTAAATGTACCACCAGCAGGTGAACTTTATGACCCTGATTATACAGATGAATACCCACCAACTAGAGATTTCGATGAGCAAAGGGTGCCCTCCGCCCCTATTTCGCCAAGTTCACCTCAAGTGCCAACCTTTAGCAGCCCGGATAATAAACTGCTGCTACTCAATAGCCAAAAAATAAATGGAAGTATTTGCAATCCTGAGGTAAGAAAAAATGCTATCGTTTATTTATTTTATGAATGACCTCGATAAAGTTATGACGTAAATTGTTTATAGGTACTCTACTAAAATCAGCAATAAATAGAAGATAAATATACCTATTTACCTGTCATTATGTATACCTAAAAAAATGCATTTAATTATTTATTAAGAAGCGACTAAATATAGCTGACGGCTAAATGCTTTTTAAATTAAAATGCATACTTTCATGTTTATTTTAAATATTTAAATTGGGACTAATGGTTTTATACGTGTGTTTGGCTTAATTGCTACGTTTGTGTTATACGCATATTTGAGTAACATACCTATATGAAGTATAAATGCGGATTTTGACTAATTGAATTTATATCTTTTTAAATGACTTGAAAAACTGATACGTGATTTTTATAATTTAATTAACAGTTTTATATTAAACAAAATTACTATGTCCCTCAGTAAAGGGAGTAATATCAGATAATTAAATCATCATCCAATTGACTGCATTCAGAAGAAATTTATACAGGGTGTTTTCAAAAGTAGTATTTTATTTTTAACATTAGAGAATCACTCTATAAGTACATATAGTGAAAGTTTTCTAATAGAGAAATTATTATTCACTCGAAAATATTTGAAATCTGGTCCTAAATCAACCACCCAACTAACAAAAAATGTTTATAATGGATATAAGATCTACATAACAATCTGTAAAATAATTAACATTCATATTTTAACAAAATTTTTTACATCCTTAACGATATTTATAAACACCAATAAGGCTCAGGTTTATAAAATATTTGTTAAAGGTTTTATTAAACTCATGAGTCGTGAACAGTAATTACAAAACAGTTTTATGTGTGGTTTAGAGATGTCACAAATATTTTGTAAAAGTGACCTAAATTAGTTTTATAAACGTTTTAATAGTAGGTAACGCAAGTGTAGTTTTATAACATTTTTGTCACACGTTTTAGTTTTTTAATAAATGTAATAATTAATAATTCAAATGTATGTACACATAGATGTTTTCAATTTATCTTTAAAACAAATCACCTTTTAAATGGTATTGAATTATATTTTAATCTTAATGTCGGTTCAAGTCTATAGTCTATACAGGGTGTTAAGAAAAAGTAGGTCAAGCCGTTAACCACAGTTTCTTTGGACGAAAATAATGGGACTTTTATAGTGTGATTTTTTATTTTCGCGCGTAGTTTTCCTTATACAGGATGTTAAAGTTTAAACTTTAAAAATTATTTTTGTTAATAACTCAGTTATTTGTTAAAATTTTTACATGAAATTTTGCAGACTTTTTTATTACGCAAATGCACTTTTTGTGTAATCTTGTTAAAAAAGTCAAATCACAAACGTGGAAAAGGGGGGTTACCCATTAACCTCCCCAACTTCTTCATGTGTGTGCCTATGGTCTTTAGATATTTATTTTTAGATTAAAAATACTTATTTCCCTAATTTTTCTTACCCTCATTTAAAAGTTAAATAAAATTCTTCTTTTGTTTGTTGTCAATCGTGACATTATAAACTTCCTCTTATTATGAGAAAACGATATCTTCTAACTAAAATGATCAACATAAACACATTTAGCATTTTTCGTTTCCAGAGGTGACTTGATTGTGATAATATTTAAGCCACCTTACTGCAGGTTTTTTTTAATGCTTTAAAGGGATTTACTGTGTAATTACAACGAAATTGGGTCACCCTGTAAATATGGTAATAGTCAACCTATCAAAAAAAATAAAAAACCATTTCGAGATATTTGTCCAGGGTTTCAAAATTTTAAAATAATTATTCATTTTAATTATACAGGGCACTGCAAACAGTTTATTTAAATTTACAGATTTTTTCAATCACACACATATTAAATGTTTTCGCAGGCACCCTGTATATAAGCAATTACAATTCTGGTGGCTAAGGCAAGGTTACTTGATAATAAGAGAAAAATCCATTACTAACTTTGTTTTTAAAAAGTAAGAGGCACTTTTTAAAAAATTGTCCTAATTTCAATAAATACCCTGTATATTCAAAAATTAGCGATTTGTCAATAATTCGCAGAAATTTGTTTTTCCAATTGGCCCATAGATCTTGATGCTTTTTTTGGACACAAAGGAAAATTGATATTCAGACCAGTTATTGTCAATGAAATTAAAAAAGTCCTGAAAACCATATTTTGATATTCCAAATCGTTTGAAACTTTCAAATTTACCTTAGAAATTTACATTACATTACATTAGTCCAACGTATTGTCTAGCAGTGTCGTTTATTTCTTGCAAAAGTGATTATTTTAAACTAATATATCATAGTCGCACCTGTAAATATAAAATGTCTAGTTAGCCATAAGTTCGTTCGTACGTGTTCGTACTTGGCTGCCGGTTACTGTATATTAGGCCTATAATGTCACATGTCTTAGAACAATTATATTGTTTTGTTATAAGAACGTTTTTAAATATTAAAATAATTTTGCTTAAAGCAATTACATGCCCTAAGCGATAATTTGTCTTCTGTAAAGCTGCAACAAAATGGATATATGATGAGTGTCAAAATATGAAGAAAACTGTATTACAATAATCCAGACAATACACTGTTATTTATAATAATAGTAGATAAAGAAACCTGAATATTTTCTATTAATAAATTCGAGGAAAATGGTGTAAAGTTAAAGTTTTGTGCTTATACACAAGTTATAAACAAGTTTAATGAATATTAATTATCCGCCACAAATAAACTACAAACAATACTTATACACCATTGAAAGGTTGCTATTAATTTTTAGCATATTACAGCAATTTAGTGATAATTTTTTAGATAATTTAGTAGTTCGTAGGGGTTTAAAAGAGCAGTGGATTTAAATTTGAATTTTTTAGTCGTTAAGAATTTTACAAAACAATCCAACCTTTAACCCACATGACGACGACATTATACATCGTTCACCGTCTGTCGGGAGCGATGCCTCGAAAACTGGATCTGATAATTTAATGAGCAGTGAATGGTCGCAAGTAGAAAGTATTGACCTTATTAACGATGGCACAGGTTTGGGATTTGGGATACTTGGAATGAGAAATATGGGAGTTGTTGTTAAAACAATTTTACCTGGTGGTGTCGCCGATAGAGACGGAAGGTTACAAAGTGGTGATCATATTTTACAGGTTAGTATACCATTAGTTGTGTGAAGCAGCAGAAAATAGCAAGCGTTTTAATTATTTTTTTTCCCTCAGATCGGAGATGTGAATTTACATGAAATGAATTCTGAACAAGTGGCAACTGTTTTGAGACAATCAGGCACACATGTAAGATTGATTGTTGCAAGACCAGTAGACATATCCAGTACTGAATACAAATATTTAGGAAGTTCAGCTCCATTAGTTCCAACTCGCCTTTTACACGATTGTGTAGAGTTAGACAGATACTTGGTTCAACATAAATACCCTCCGATTTTCCAACAAAATGTTGACCCAGTTGCTGATCTTTTTCAACCGGATCTCTCCAAATCTTATGGAATTACGGGCCTTTCACGGGTGCCTGCATCACCTTCTTTACCTTTACTTAACTTAGATATGGCCGTAAAAATGCCAGAAATGGAGAAATTTGTAGTAGAATTAAAAAAAGATGTTAATGGCTTAGGTATTACCATTGCCGGATATGTTTGTGAAAAAGAAGAGTTGTCAGGGATCTTTGTAAAAAGTGTTAGCAAGGGAAGTGCAGCGGATACCAGCGGAAGAATTAAAGTCAATGATAGGATTGTTGAGGTTGATGGGCAATCTCTTCAAGGTTACACTAATCTGCAAGCCGTGGAGGTTTTGCGAAACTGCGGAAATGTTGTTAAGCTGTGTTTGGAACGGTATTTACATGGACCCAAATATGAACAGCTTCAACAAGCCATTGCTGCAAGTGAAATAAAACCAGCATCTCCATCTTTGCCTCCAGATGTTCCACGGTAATAGAGAAGCTGTTATGTAACCCTTTATTAGTTGCTTTTTCAATTTGTAAACCTTTTCCTATAACTAGGCTTCACTAATACTAACCCTAATTGTAAATTACTCAAACCTAATGTGTACTAATCAGGGTGTCTGGATACATAATGCCTATCTTTTTCTAAACATGTCATATTTTATATAAATTTCAGATTTCCTAAAGAAGAAGGAAGTTTAATTCTTAATGGTGACAGTAATGATGATCCTGTACAGGCACACAATGAGCTATTTACCAGTTTTGTAAAAAAAGAGGAGCCTATTGATGAGGATTTACTGAGAAAGAAGTGGGAAAAGATCATGGGGCCAGAAACGGAAATTATAATAGCACAGCTTACTAAATTCGGAGAAAAAGGAGGCTTAGGTATCAGTTTAGAAGGTACTGTTGACGTAGAAGACGGACAAGAAGTTAGACCACACCATTACATCCGGTCTATACTTCCAGAGGGTCCAGTAGGAAAAAATGATACGTTAAAGTCTGGCGATGAACTGTTAGAAGTTAACGGGCATAAATTATTAGGCATGAATCACCACGAAGTTGTAAGCATTTTAAAAGAATTGCCGATAAATGTCTGCATGATATGCGGACGAAGTCCTATCAATTTATTTGCACAGCGTGAAGAATCGTTTGCTGAACGAGTATCACTAAGCCGGAGCTTACATAACTTGCTTCCTGCTTCAGATAGACTAGTAAAGGCCAAATCAGATGGGTCTTTAGCAAGCAGTATAGCCGTTGTAGGGCCTTCAGACCAATCATTTACAAAGATGAAATCTCGTTCATTAGAACCATTAACAGGTTTAGCCATGTGGAGTTCCGAACCACAAATAATAGAGCTAGTAAAGGGAGAACGTGGTTTGGGCTTTTCTATTTTAGACTATCAAGATCCGATCGACCCAAACGATACAGTTATTGTAATTAGAAGCTTAGTACCAGGCGGTGTCGCACAGTTAGACGGTAGATTAATACCTGGTGACAGATTACTGTTTGTAAATGATACAGTTTTAGAAAATGCCTCTTTAGACCAAGCTGTCCAAGCTCTGAAAGGAGCTCCGAAAGGCGTTGTAAGGATAGGTGTAGCTAAACCATTGCCCATTCCAGACACAGTCGCGCATAGTTCGCTGGTTGATGTTGATCCAACTAGATATGTAACGAGTAATTCTGTACTTAATTAGTGATAACTTTGTGTGATTTAACATAATTTTTCGATACTTATTTTTGTAGGATATTTAGTCCTTGAAACTTGAATTATCAACCTTCAGTGTCACATTTTTGCCAGCGTTCAATAGTAGATACATTTTTATTTTTGCTTCACTAAGACGTGTGTTTATTCTACTCGGTATTATGTACTACCGGAAATAATTAAGTTTGCGTAACATTCTTGGCAAGCAGTGTTTGTTTCTCTTATGCGGATCGAAAAAATAATTTATGCGAAAATATTGTGACACCAATACAAAGCTTTAAAATACCATTAATTCAACTTTTAATGACTTTAGAAGACATCTCTGAAGGGTTCATCATCGTAGGATTTAGGTATGATTATTTTGATTATAATTATTTTGTTATCGGTGTTTTATCATTTTCTACTTTCTTTGGGTATTTTGCCACCAAAAGGACAGTTGGAAAAATTGTGTATTACGGTTCGTAGCATAATATGGATATTTTGATCGGATTGAAAGCATTAATTAAATACTAGGAGAAAAGCGGAATTACGAAAAGAAAGTACGTAAAAAGCACAATATTTTGCAAGAGAAGCAGTAAGTTAAACACGAGAATAGTATATGATTTTCTGAAGTGTGTGGTGACATAACAATCTTATTAAATGGAAAGTTTGAGGAGAGAAAGTTGCAATTAAATATGCATGATTGTAAAAGAGAAAGGTGCTTAGCGAATATTATGCCGAAAGATAAATAAAGCAATAAATAAATAAATTGAAAAAAGTAGCTCTAAAGGAAATTTTTTTCCAATTTCTATGAATATTTTGCCATCAAGAATTGACATTTTTTTTACTCGTCATAACAATTGTGTCATTAATTCAATTTTGAAAAAGTTTAAATAAACAAAAAGTACCTAATAAACACAATACTTTGCCATAAATACAGTTAAAAAACTAGCTACACGGCATAATCACCTTATTAATTGTAAATTTAGTAGCAATTAAAAACATTATTTTTTGCCAAAGCAGCAATAATTTATCAAAAAAGCAGGCTTAAATGGGTTTTATGTTTTTTTTTTCTTTACGTGGGTATTTTGCAACCGAATAGGTAGTTGGGAAAATTTGGAGAATGGTATAACAGTCGGAAAATAATAATACAAAATTGGAGAGAAAGTACGATGGCAGCAAAAAAGCAATAAGTTAAACTAATAAATTAAAAAAATTAGCTAAATATAATTAACAATAACGATAAGTTGCTTCTTTTTGTAATAATACTACGAGTTGATTTTATAAATATCGAGAGTTGTCGGGTGTTTCTCTTAAGTTACTAGGTTTTTATTAATTATACCCGGTGGATTCAAAACTTTCGATTTCCCTACTGAACTGGTAGGAAATGCTGAGAGTAAACTTACAATAAGGTTCTGTTATGGATATCAATAGCCTATAGCAATAAGTTTGGTTAAGAATTATAATTATAACCAACCCTGTATGGTTTATGTTGATCCTTATCTATTAGGGTACCAACACACTTCTAACAAATAGAAATAAAACTTCCTCTCCACAGTGGCTAAATTCTTGAGGAAAGGCAGAAGAAAAAGAAAACTGTTCGGTTACTAATTATGAGATAATTTACAGAAAATTATGTAATAATTGCAATATTAAAGCAATAATAAAAGTGTAGGCAAAATTATTGAATATGTCTTTCCGCATATATGTGGAGAGATAAATAAGCCTCTTAATAAAGAAAAACGCACAATCAAATATATTTAAATCCTAATCTGCCATCGGTTGGGAGGGTGCTATGTTTAAGCAATAATAATTTTTTACACTAAGCGGTTGCTCTCAACCACGTAATAAATGTGACAAATGCATGTTTTTGTAAACTTCGTTATACCCTTTTCCCAGTATACCAGGCGACCTTTCAGAGATGGCCTGAACGTGTAAATTTTTTCTGATACCTTTTTTAGGCTTATATACATTTAGAATATTATACACTTGCTAGGCTACATGTACACATATATTAGTAAATAAAATATGTAACAATATTTACAAACTTAATCCAATATATCAGTATAATAATAGTACTACTGAATTATATAAATATTTAGACATTGTGATATAAATTATATGATAAGTTTCATTATATTATCAAATATGACTTTTGTCCATTTCATCAATTGTATAATCATTCCAAAATTTTATATGTAAGATGCTTCATATTCCATAAATTTTTAGATATAATATATAAAACAAAATATTTTAAATTCAATTGTGATATACCTAATACTTAATAATAAAAGTATTGTGAATTGATTGTTAGAATCTAATTATAAGAATTTACCTATGTTAGACTTTGTATAACAGACAATATTAAAATTCGTAGTTAAAACAAGAGATTTTAATTATTCATTTCAATCATTTAGCAGAGTTACTTTTCTCATTAAACCTACTAAAAAAGAAGAAGAAGAAATCTCTCTATTAAACCAAAGATTATAATTTAACTAAGGTTAAGGACCATCTATTGGGCAATAGACAAAACAGTGTTAAAGTTTTAGATTGCCCATTTTATATATTAATAAATAAACTGTGGGTAGGTAACTATTATTGGAAGTGCACTAGTTATTTATTTATTTACACTGTATTATTATTTCTTAAGGTAATCGGTAAATTTTGAAAATTCCGACAACTATTGCGAGTACCTCCTTTTTAACAGATAGTTTTTTCGACAATATTCAAGTTCCCATTTAAAATATGGGGTCAGTTTATAATTATTTTCTAGAAAACAGCGGAAATCTACCACTCTGATTTTTTTAAATAATACTATACAGAGGGCGATTTCATCCTTGCTATCAGTTTTTTCAACTGGGCCTGTAGAAGCGACGCCATATCTAAATAATTAAAATATGGGGTACAGAGGAACTTTCAGTTTATATTTTTTTTCTCGAAAACGGTCAAATAGGTACACCATTCGCTTTTTTTAAATAATACCACATAGAGGGTGTTCTTTTCATTCGTGCTATCCGCTTTTTCAACAGACCCTTTAGGAACGGCGCAATATGCAAATAATTGAAATGTGGGGTACAGGAACTTTCAGTCTGATCATTCAAATTTATTTCTCGAAAACGACGGAGTATACTAATTTTTTTCAAATAGTATGCCGAACAGGAGGTTGTTCTTTTTTACCGTGTTATCCGTTTTTCCAACAGATGCGTAAGAGCGATGTAATTCGCAAGTAATTGAAATTTGGGATATGAGTTATAAATTTAAGAAGGAAAGAAAAATATTGATTCTACCAATGTGTAAAAGCTGAAGCCATCTGTCGGCGTTAATCGCTACAACTTGCAGTTAAGGGGAGAGCATACAGGCAATTACAGTAATAATCATGATCAAATGATTAGGGTCACCTAATACCTTAGGAAGCAGTCCTGCCTGCCTATCCTAATGCCAGTGCCTCTAATGCTTAAACCAACCACATATGCAGAGTTATTTTTCATATCTTACACCTACCTCAGATCGTACATAATAAATAAAACAAACAATTTAGGTACAAACAAATTTATTCGTATTTCCAAATATACACAAAGTACTTAAGTTAGATAGGTAGAGTTATATTATCTATAAGATAACTAGGTCTACTTTTTCCTATATATGTACATCAATTTAATTAATTAAGTAAGTATAGCTTTATGATGGACAACAATTCTTATGTAAGTTAGATTATAGTATACAAATATCTATACGTAGAACTATTCCTTAAAGAGTACAGAACAATATTTATAACATAAATCGTCTACAGAGCCGTAGCAAATACTCATTTTTAACTTATTTTATTTTAACTAGCATGATGAAAACGTACGCCAGCGTCCCCCGTTGCCAATAGATTGCTACGACTCTGTTTATCTGTACATGAATAAACTTTAAATTCATTTTTTTTTCATATTATGACATTTAAATTTGAAATTATTCAGTGACTGTTTGCCTCTTGTTGAGGATGATTTAACAGATTTATACACATTTATAGCTTATCATCATACATTTTATTATATATACGGGGTGGGCCAAAAGAATCGTATTTTTTTACATTCTTTGGCAAGTTATTGTTTCTCTGCAGACTTTAACGAACTTGGTGTTAATTGTCAGCTGATTGAGTAGACTAAAAAGTCCAGAATCAAGATGGGTGACATATCAAAATTGAAGATATATAGGGTCGTTCTTTGTTGTTGAAAGTTGCAAAAATTGCAGAAAAAATAAACTTGCCTCGACATTTTTGTCAATGGAAAATAAAAAATGCGGCAATTTTTTATTTATATTTTTCATTATTGATATGATAGATATCTACGGATATATTTCCCTTTGCAGATTTCACTATTCTACCACACTTACGAGTTAATTTCATGAAGTCATCTTAAATTAAGCAAAAGTTTATTGGTTCTGGAATCTGGTTGTATATTTATGAATTATTTCTGCTATCCCGAACCATACAATTGCATTGATGCAGAGTGCAGAGTGGCCTTTCGAAAGAAATTTATCCTCATTCTTATTTCTGGCCGTCGCGTCGGGGTCTTAAAATTTTCGTTGTCCGGCCCCGATAAATTAAGCGATTCGAGTTATTGAGTTGAACTCGGTTTAGGGATAAAGAGGTGTAGAGTCCGACAGAGTGGAAAAATTGCAAGAAGAGAAGTTTTTGGCATTTCTATCTGGAACAGCAGGTGGACTATAATGTTTCGTCATTATTGAATTTTTAGCGAATTTTGATTTTTTTAAAAATTCACAGCTTGAGCGCGTGTGAATATTAAGGAATGAAAATTTTAGGGATCCGAGAGGAAAGATGGATCTTGCTTTCTTGAAAATGAAAATAAAATAAATTAGCCCGCAGAAGGTTCCCTGTGGGACAATTGAGTTACTCTCCAAAAAAGTATCATTCGCGGACTTTTAAAAGATTTTGACTTGCTCATATGTAGCGTCCTGTATTTTTCTACGTGCAGTTCACAGGCAGAAAATCTTCATTGTAATGGAATATCGATGAAACAAAGCTTTGTGCTTTTTCCTTTTCTTCTATTACAAAGGGAATTAAAATGATATATAGCCACTCTTTTGTGTTTTCTTATAGATCAACAGCTAAAATTGAATTGGAAATGTTATTATACTATGAAATGAACACGCCTTATGAATAAATGTTCATTCTCTCTAGAGAAAATCTAACACATTTGTGGAGGTCGGACTCGCGGTACGAATTTCCATGCAGTTGGCTGGTGAATACGTTACACAAAGAAAAGTATCATATCCTATGGTAGTAGAGTTAATGCTAATGGAACTACATAAGTTATTTATAAAGTACATATATGTAATGTTAGTGCAAATAGATTTTATTGACATTTACATACAGATAGATAGAATCCAGTGGCGGCTGGTGAAATTTATGTTAGTCACTTCTTAGTTTTGGAGCTAGGACACAAATTCATCCCAAGGCTAACTGAAGAAATTTGTTGGTCAATTTTTCTGCAGAATTTGGGAAAACATGGTTTGCAATTTGGAGCAATTTTTTCCACAAAACTTCTTCATTTGTTCCAATCCAATTTTAAGATATGGCTAATCCAAATCTCACCTGCTGCCACTGGTAAAATGTTACCCCAATAAACTGGGCTGGATTAATACGTGGTAGACACCTACAAATTTGATGGTCAAAGCATCCCACATAAGGGTAATAAGCTGATTCAAAAACAAATACATAAAGTATCAAACTCCTAAAATTAATCGTATAACTGAAGAGTTAAATGTATATAGCAATGCTAGGGAAGGTTAGCACCGCTGTGGTTCTGACACTGACTTATAGCTTACACTTAACACCAAAAACACATTTAACTCGACGCTAATCAAGTATAATCTGGAGGTGATTAAGACAATGTTGAATGAAAATGGTCTGAAGCTGCAATAGCAGAATAAAGACTAGTTTATTTAAGTTTAAGTTTCTTGTCTCCTAAAACGCACATTTACCGCGTTAGACTTGGATGCCTATTTTTTTCAATAACTTAAACTTAAAGCATAAGCAAAGAAATAGAGTCGATATAAGAAAGATTTACTATTATGTCTTTTACCTTAATGGGTGGGTGGCTAAAACAATTATATAGTCATAGCTAACAGAACTGTTATAACTGTGTTCGTCAGATTTTCCTCTATCTCCATGAAATTTTTCAGAATTTTGGGATGGAGGTCTTTATTACGATTTTTTTTGTGCGATTAACGGAATGAGATAGCGACCTGCAGTTTGTTCCATTCGATTCGTCTCGTTTTAATCTATCTCCATACATTTTTTGAATATTGTTCTCCACCGGAAAAAGAAAAATTCAAAAAATCGATTTTACGAAAAATATATACAGGGTGTGCGATTTAAGACCGGAACACCCCATTATTTCGGAACGCGTTGACCGATTTTAATATATTTTTTTTGGGACAGTGCTCGATGAGCTCTATTTGACCATGTGGAAAAATTTAAAATTTTCATTTTTTCAAGGCCTGCTAAGACCCGCTAAATGGGTCGAAATTTAGAGATCGACCATTAGGCAATTTTTTTTCAAAAAAATGGCTAGCGCATTCGATTCAGACGTGCCTCAAATACCTTTATACAAAGTTTGAGCTCAATACCTTATATAGGGTGTTTGTCACAGCGAAGCAAATTTTCTAATTTTTCACATTTCGACTGACCCTGTATAAAAATCTATTATGCGTACAAAAAAGGTAAAGTATTCATTCGACTTAGAGCCATGTCAGATATCTAGAAACGAAGTTTTATGGCTGTAACTTCTACAGGTACATGTCTGGATTTCAACAATTTTTTTTTTATTAAGTAGATACTTTACTGTTGAAATCCAGACATCTACATGTAGAAGTTACAGCGATAAAACTTTGTTCTTAGATATCTGACATGGCTCTAAGTCGAATGAATACTTTACCTTTTTTGTACGCATAATAGATTTTTATACAGGGTCAGTCGAAAAGTGAAAAATGTGAAAATCGAATGCGCTATCCATTTTTCCGAAAAAAAAATTGCCTAATGGTCGATCTCTAAATTTCGACCCATTTAGCGGGTCTTAGCAGGCCTTGAAAAAACGAAAATTTAAAATTTTTACACATGGTCAAATAGAGCTCATCGAGCACTATGTCCCAAAACAAAAAAATATTAAAATCGGTCAACGCGTTGCGAAATAATGGAGTGTTCCGGTCTTAAATCGCACACCCTGTAGATAAATTTTCAAAAAATTCAGGAAGATAGAGATGGACGGATGAAATCGACGTACCAAATCGCAGAACATTTCCTCATTCCACAGCGCAGATGTCGAGCCACAAGTGCTGACGAAGGTCACAAAATTGGCTTAAATTTAATAATCCGTTATATTCCCACTCGTAGATTCTAGCTACGCCACTGGATCAAATGAATGATATTTGAAGTACTTTAAAGTCCGCAATTGAAAGTAGAATCAGCAGATTTCGTCAATGGTATACCGGGTGGCCAGGATTCAATGTAGGCCCCCAATTTTTTGGTTGTTTGTGAATTTAAAAATTTCGTTTTTGGTATACGTGAGTAAAACAAAAGTAGGCTATTTTTAGACTAACAGGAACGAAAATATCACTTCCGGTTGAACTGGAAGTGACATCAACTTTTTTTTTTCTTAAATAGAGGATGACCTTGTTTTTTTTGGTGTTTTATAAATCATGCAATTCTAATTGCAACAGTTTTTTCCAATTTAAAAAATTCCAAAAAATAAGTGATATGAACGATTTTTTGTATTTTACAAAATGGCCGTGTCAGATGAATGCTGAATGCGATGTAAGAAAATTACTAAGTAGGCTATGGAAATTATTAGCAAGGTAGTAAGCTTGTCTGTAAAGAATAAAATAGTTATTTAAATTACTGATAGATAGTCGTAATTTTTAAGTTTTTCTCAAAAAACTGAATTTAATTTTCATTTTTATTTCCGTAGGGGTCTTATGGAAAATAATGCAAAACTCTCAACATGATGAAAACTACAAACATCATTGGCCGAAAGTAGATCGAGAAAGTAAAAATTTGGTCAATTTTGAATTTCATCCAGTGGCGTAACAGTTCTTGCCAGTACTGCAAGAGAAATCATACATTAAAGATTATTGACGTTAATTCATGAAATACATTTTTTGGCAACATTGGACCAATATTGGTCGTTATTTGCTTGTATTAAGGATAGTTTAATAAGATTTGCAACACGTGCCGCACAGCTCGCAAGCGACTTATAACGGATACTTTGACCTTTGAGTTTGAAAATAAGGCATTCTCAACGTAAAATAATCCAGCCAATTAAAAACTAGAGCTAATCAATTCACCTGTCAACGACAGAGCAAAGAAGAAGCATCATCAATGTAAAATCTATAGTCCAGCGCATGGCTTTGCTATTACCACTTGCTCCTCCATGTTGCATAGCCGCGGGTTGTTCGCCCTGTAGAACATGCACCAGCACGCTGGCGGCATCGCTGGTTGAGGGTGAGCACGTGTAATTCCCGCTGTCTTCTGGCAAGGCTCTTGAAATCAACAAACGACTAGTACGTGTCTGCTTTTCTGTGACAACGCTTATTCCACCTCTTTGAGAATAGTTAATTACACTTCCCCCTCGATACCAGTATATAAAGCTAGGAGGATCCGGAGTTTGTAAGACTATACATGTCAGGTTAATGTCACTTCCACTTCGGATGTATAACTCTGGGTTTCCTATTATCTTCGCTTTTGAAACTGAAACAATATAGACGTGTAAATAGTTGGCCGACAGCTCAGCGTAAGAGATCAAGATTGCCATGTAAATGAGCAAAAACAATCAAGGATTACTCGATCTTGAGTGACAGATGTCACGCGATCGGTCTTTGTTTCACTTGTATTAAGGCGTCTTTAATGTGGTCTCAGGCAAACTTCAAATAACACTACAAGTCCCATTAACATTGCAATATGCCGCAGACGAATTGGTGAAACTATTAAACAAGATAAAAATTATTTTTTATAGTTGTTACATAAACTTGAAACGCAATTTCTGCTAAATTTGGGACGCAATTTCCTAAACACACAGTGGGAAATATCCCAGTATGGTTTTATATCAGATTTAAAACATCAAATAACCCAAAATCAAAAAATTATAGAGAGTTATGTCGGGTGAGCAGCCTGGCCACTGTAGAAGTTTGTTTCCATCAATCAGCCACATAATTCCCAACTAACATGACAATTTTAATATTAGACGGAACGGTTATATTCCTGTAATTCAGCGCTCGGCGGGGCATAGTGTCCGGAGAATAGCTGTTAGCCAGTTTGGTTTTGTTTCTTATTTATTAATGAGTAGGAATGACAAATACATTTAAAGAACTACAAATGCATGTGACAAAAATGTTATAAAACTACACTTGCATTACTATTAAAACTTTTATACAATCGATTTGGATGACTTCTATTAAATATTTGTGATTTTAAAAATTTATTTTACACATTAATCGTTTTTTAGCGTTGACCAGGTCATTTGACCAACGACCTAGGTCAAATATATGTATGTTTTAGCGTTTTGGTCAAAAGTTTTCTAGCCTCATCAAAGGTCTCATTTTTTCAAGCTGGTCATGAATTGATTGAACAAGCTCTGGAGCTTGTTGAAGCATTTGGTCAAAACGCTGCTGTCGTGCTGTCACTGCTTTTAGGTTAGTCTTATCTTCTGTATATGGCAGAGATGTAGAGCTTTATATACATATAGAGGTATAGGATTAGAAAATTGTCTAAAATGAGAGAAATTAGTCTCCTGGATGAAAATAACACAAAATATTCAAAAGTGGTAAATATAAATGAATTTATGAAGAAAAAGGTAGGTAATATAAAATTATTCCATTATCAACGTCAATTCTTGTAAACAAATAGGTCACATTAGCAGAGTACTCTGCAAGGTTAATTTCTTATAGAAAATGTGAGGTTAAGGAAGACCGAAAATCACAAATCATACATTTTTCGCGCTTTGGTCATATGACCAAAACCAAACCGAAAGTGTAGTTGGCCAGGCATTGACCAATGATGACCGAAATCTCTTGACCTGGTCAACGCCAAAAAACGACTATTGTTATGTAGTAGTTGGGCTGTAATGTACCGCTAAAATTGGGATTAAAAACACTAAATATGAATTGAATTGTATCCACAACAACACTCAATTATTTGTGTGCTGAAATCTTATTTTTGTTGAAACTTGAAACCAGGTTATAAATTAAAATTTTGCCGGACTTCAGTGATATTACACGTTGCCACATTTTATTGACTAACTCATAAAAAGGACAGTGTCAAATTTATGTCAGGGGGAGTCTTGTTAGGTGTACCAAATCCATGCAGTATTGAGAAGGCACTTTACGAAGCGAAATCGAGCTAGTATTAACTCCATATGTATTCCAAACATAGCAGACGGAGGCACAAAATGATCCCCGCGGGTAAATCCATCCCTCGCGATTGTTCAGATAGCGGTGGTATCTACACTTAAGTTACCGAACAGTTGGGGGAAAACATTTATATCCATAATTCAAATATCAGAGAATATTACGCACATTTAATCGCGATTTTCACATGTTATTTGAACGCTTACGTGCGGAAGCAACTTACACGATTAGCACAGTTTTAGCTCCTACGTTTTGGAACGCAAGTATGCTCTCGTATAAGTATAATTTCAGTAGAGATTTCAAGTAGCTATTATTGTCAGGTTTAATCGCTAAAAATCAAAAGAAGAGTAAAGGCTTTATATTTCTATTTCTAAAGTTTCTTAATCCTTGGATTGTCGTACAAAATGCCATTACCTGAAATTAAGTGTGCAAACATACACACATGCTATAAAATCGTCCAGAAACATTTGCTTTGAGGTTCAGTTATGCTTAAACCGCACATCTGAAATTGGTCTACCAATATTGGCATGCTAGGATGTGGCATATGGATTGTTAGAGAGCGAATCCAATATAATTATAGAATCAATAACCCATCAAAATCGTTATCAAGTTATCAAAAGGCAAGAATGTATCAATTTTGGTCCCAACACAACCTAAACTATTTTGCTCTCCAGTCATTCGAACGCGGGAATTGCAATCGTACAATTTAATTTTGTAGTTCTTTTTAACGGTGGATACTATTCAACAACAAAAATGTTTATGGGCATTACGTGCACAACGGTGATTATCAATTAGTATCACAAGTGATGACACAAAATAAATCACGTTGCAAACCGAGGGCCAGTGAACATCAAAGTTATAGAATGTATTGTCCAACTATTTGCAGGCTATAAACATGACGCAGATATCGAGCCGAACTGCGATTTATGCCAGTCGATTTGCTATGTTTTTCTCTATCGTCATTAATTTTTTCAAAATTTTGTTATGAATTCGTTATGAATTCTTACATGTAATGATGTGCTGGAATTTAATAATCCATAGCATTAAAGAGGCTTTGGCGTCCCAATGATTTGCGTCATTTAATTCGTCATGTTGTCTTCTACCGCTATGGATTTTTTCAAAATATTGCGAAACAGATTTTTTTTCGTTGGGAAATTTTATATGCGACGATGTATGTACCAAAATTTAATAATCCATAGCATTCAGGAGGCTCTGATGTTCCAACGAAACGAGATATCGAACTGCAGTTTGCGCCATTCTATTCGATTCGTCATAGTTTTCTCTATCTGCATGAATTTTTTCAGAATTTTGTAAGTTGAATTTTGTTCGTTACGAATTTTTATATGCGACAATGTACCGAAATTTAATAATCCCGATTATTCAAGAGGCTCTAACGCCCCAAATGAACGAGATATCGAACTGTGATTTACGTCATTCAATTCGTCATGTTTTCTTCTACCGCTATGAATTTTTTCAAAATATTATGAAACAGATCTTCTTCGTTGGGAATTTTTATAAGCGACGATGTATGTACCAAAATTTAATAATCCATAACATTCAAGAGGCTCTGACGTCTCAACGAAACGAGATACCGAACTGCGGTTTGCCCCATTCTATTCGATTGGTCATGGTTTTCTCTATCTCCATGAATTTTTTCAGAATTTTGTAAGTCGGATTTTGTTCGTTACGAATTTTTATATGCGACAATGTTGTACCGAAATTCAATAATCCCGATTATTCAAGAGGCTCTAACGCCCCAAATAAACGAGATATCGAACTGTGATTTACGCCATTCATTTCGTCATGTTCTCTTCTACCGCTATGAATTTTTTCAAAATATTATGAAACAGATCTTCTTCGTTAGAAATTTTTATATACGACGATGTACCAAAATTTAATAATCCATAACATTCAAGAGGCTCTGACGTCTCAACGAAACGAGATACCGAACTGCGGTTTGCGCCATTCTATTCGATTCGTCATGGTTTTCTCTATCTCCATGAATTTTTTCAGAATTTTATAAGTCGGATTTTGTTCGTTACGAATTTTTATAAGCGACAATGTACCGAAATTGAATAATCCCGATTATTCAAGAGGCTCTAACGCCCCAAATAAACGAGATATCGAACTGTGATTTACGCCATTCAATTCGTCATGCTTTCTTCTACCGCTATGAATTTTTTAAAAATATTATGAAACAGATCTTCTTCGTTGGGAATTTTATATGCGACGATGTATGTACCAAAATTTAATAATCCGTAACATTCAAGAGGCTCTAACGTCTCAACGAAATGAGATACCGAACTGCGGTTTGCCCCATTCTATTCGATTCGTCATAGTTTTCTCTATCTCCATGAATTTTTTCAGAATTTTGTAAGTTGAATTTTGTTCGTTACGAATTTTTATATGCGACAATGTACCGAAATTTAATAATCCCGATTATTCAAGAGGCTCTAACGCCCCAAATGAACGAGATATCGAACTGTGATTTACGTCATTCAATTCGTCATGTTTTCTTCTACCGCTATGAATTTTTTCAAAATATTATGAAACAGATCTTCTTCGTTGGGAATTTTTATAAGCGACGATGTATGTACCAAAATTTAATAATCCATAACATTCAAGAGGCTCTGACGTCTCAACGAAACGAGATACCGAACTGCGGTTTGCCCCATTCTATTCGATTGGTCATGGTTTTCTCTATCTCCATGAATTTTTTCAGAATTTTGTAAGTCGGATTTTGTTCGTTACGAATTTTTATATGCGACAATGTTGTACCGAAATTCAATAATCCCGATTATTCAAGAGGCTCTAACGCCCCAAATAAACGAGATATCGAACTGTGATTTACGCCATTCATTTCGTCATGTTCTCTTCTACCGCTATGAATTTTTTCAAAATATTATGAAACAGATCTTCTTCGTTAGAAATTTTTATATACGACGATGTACCAAAATTTAATAATCCATAACATTCAAGAGGCTCTGACGTCTCAACGAAACGAGATACCGAACTGCGGTTTGCGCCATTCTATTCAATTCGTCATAGTTTTCTCTAACTCCATGAATTTTTTCAGAATTTTGTAAGTTGGATTTTGTTCGTTACGAATTTTTATATGCGACAATGTACCGAAATTTAATAATCCCGATTATTCAAGAGGCTCTAACGCCCCAAATAAACGAGATATCGAACTGTGATTTACGCCATTCAATTCGTCATGTTCTCTTCTACCGCTATGAATTTTTTCAAAATATGAAACAGATCTTCTTCGTTGGGAATTTTTATATGCGACGATGTATGTACCAAAATTTAATAATCCATAACATTCAAGAGGCTCTGACGTCTCATCGAAACGAGATACCGAACTGCGGTTTGCCCCATTCTATTCGATTCGTCATGGTTTTCTCTATCTCCATGAATTTTTTCAGAATTTTGTAAGTCGGATTTTGTTCGTTACGAATTTTTATATGCGACAATGTACCGAAATTTAATAATCCGGATTATTCAAGAGCTCTAACGCATTCAGTTGATCATGTTCTCTCTACCTTTATGTATTTTTGAAAATATTGCTAAACACATTCTTTTTCGTTAAGAATTTTTATATGTGACGATGTACCGAAATTTAATAATCCATCGCATTTAAGAGGCTCTGGTGTTCCAACGAAATGAGATATCAACTTGTGATTTCCGTCATTCAATTGATCATGTTTTCCTCTACCTCTATGAATTTTTTCAAAATATTGCGAGACACATCTTTTTCGCCAGGAATTTTTATATGCGATTATGTACCGAAATTTAACAATCCACAGCATTCAAAAGGCTCTGACGTCCCAACGAAACGAGATATCGAACTGCGGTTTGCGCCATTTGATTCGTTATATTTCACAATGAAATATTATCTAGTATGCATAATCCTCTGCCATCTCAATTTAAAAAAATTCAAGATTTGTGGCATATACGATGTGTGTGTAATTTTCGTACTTGAAAGTCTTAGTTAAAAATCTACAGAGCGAAAATCAAAGTTTCCTGGATGGTCACGTACCATAAGACTTCTCGAACAAACTTGCAAGCAAACAAATTGATTCGCTGTCAAGATGCACTGGGCACAAGTTTAAAGGACTTGCTCGAATTCTCGACGTACCGATATTAGTCGTAATTTAGTGCGACACTTTGACATTCGAGATTTAGCACTGCAAATATTTAACCTACAAGATGAAACCGATATCTATATCTTGTATAACTTACTGTAAATTACCAACGTTGTATGACCTGAACTTTTCATAACAAATATTGCCTGTAAAGACAGTGAGGAGATTGCTTGTATAAAAAATAATAGTGTGAATTTTGTTCGAACATCCATAAATATACTCCTGAGCGTATTTTATTTACTGGTTTTCGCTACAGTTTTCGACATTGTGACAATACGGATTAAACCCATTGAATATAGTAGGTGCTCAAAGTTGGGGCTTGGTGTGAAGGGTACAAATAAAGTACTTAACCCTGTCGGCGATAAATAAAATATTTGTAGTTGTATAGTTGTTTTTAATTCCGTTTTAATCGCCCCTTCGGTTATGCTTCTATACAACAGAACGAAATCTAGACGTATTCCACATGTAGGCGTGACAGAACTGGCGAGCATGTGTCTTATCTCTCATCTCTGTTGAAAATAAAATTTATAACTGCACTGATACAAAAACTGACATATCTTTTTGAAAAACTGTGACAACAACAAAGGGAAAACGACTAGAAAGAAAATTGTGAAGGCAATAAAATTTATTTCGCCAGAGCAAATGAAATACTTGCCCAATTCTGCCAGTTTAAATCAGAATTGAGTGCGTGTTTCCAAGTAAATTGTATTCACTTTTTTTTAGCGGGGTTGAATGGTTATTTTCAATACAGGGAGTTTTGTAGGTTTCTCCTCTCCAAGTTAAAATGATAAGGATTGGCTAATTTTTGACGTGCGGTTTATCGATTCGTCATAGTTCTCTCTATCTACGTGAATTTTTTTAAAATTTTCGGAGACAGATCTTTCTCGTTACGAATATTTACGTGCGACGACGTACTAGAACTCAAAAGTCAAAGGTAGGACTTATTTTTGATAATGACTAGAATTCAAGAGGTTCTGGCGTCCAAACAAAACGAGATATCGAAATGCAGTTTACGCCATTTCATTCATCATGGTTTTCTCTATCTCCGTAAATTTTTTCAAATTTTTGGGAGACAGAATTTTTTCGTCACGAATATTTATGTGCTGCGATGTACTAGAACTTAAAATCCGAACATAGAAGGCTCTATCTCCCGAAGGGAACGAGATGCCAAACTGTGGTTTATTCCAGTCGACTTGTCTCGGTCTTCTCTATCTCCATGAATAATTTGAAAATTTCATGAGGTAATTTTTTCTCTACTAAGAAGAGAAATGAACAATGGTAGGACTTGAATCCAATAATGACTAGCAATCAAAAGGTTGTGGCGTCCAAACGAAACCAGATATCGAACTGCGGTTTGCGGCATTCGATTCAGCATAGCTTTCTCTATCTCCACCAATTTTTTCGAAATTTTAGGGAGACAGATCATTCTCGTTACGAATATTTATATGCGACGATGTACTAGAACTCAATATCCATACATTTAGAAGGCTCTATCTCCCTAATGGAACTTGTCTCTATCATCTCTAGTCTCTACCACCATGTATTATTTGAAAATTTCTTGAGGCAATGTCTTCTCGACCGAAGAAGAGAAATGAACAAAAGGAGGACTTAGAGAGGTTCTGACGTCCAAACGAAACGAGTTATCGAACTGTGGCTTACACCATTCGATTCGATACAACTCTTGAGAAATATGTAATTTTTTAGAACCTGTTACTGAGCATGCAGTTTTTATAATTTATTTTAATTACGTTTTTCGTTGCTATGCCCATAGCTCATCGTTTCTAATTTGTCCGACAATTATGTTCTTCTCACAAAAATAACAAAGTTTCTTTTAATATTAGCCGAGTTGAAACTTTTTACTGTAAACAGAAAATGAGAATATCCGAATTAAAAAACACTTTATTTAAGTTGAACTTTAAACGATAACATGAGCATTTGTGTAAAATGAAAACGAACAAAATTATAAGGAAAAAAAGTATTTACAGTCACGTATTCTACGTTCTGGCCAAATTGCTCCGTGCCTCGTGAGTTGTTAGAGGTGTTTTCCATTTTTAATGAAATCGCCACAGAAATAACAAAACAAACATACCTTTGGATTTAAATCGCTATAATAAAGTTATCTCGATAAATCCAAAGGTATGTTTGGCAGCGACACTGGAAATTGTTCTGGAGGATTTGGTTGGAATATTTAATTTTTCAACAGGTCGTTGCAGTTAAATTTAAATTTATTATTCATAAAACGGAATTATATCAAACTTTATTCGTATTGTTTTTAATGCCATCCAAATACCTGAGACCGGCAGAGCAAAAGCAAAAGCAACGTGTTCTTGTAATTGATTTAAGCCAAATTTAAATCTTTGATACCTACATTAAAAAAAATTTAGTGTCTGAGGAACTAGTCATTAGGCGCCCCTCGTAAACATGAATCGCCCTTGAGAGGCCTAATGCATCTATCAAAACGGGTGAAGCGTCTTTGTTTTGCATTTGCAGTAAACGCAGATAAATCGTATGCAATCCTTGGATGGGATATGGATTATGGAAGAACTGGAGCGCGAGAAAAAGTATATTGCACTCACCTACAACGCTAAGTTTGTACGCCTGGCTAATCTTCGGTTCCGTACTGACTTGGCATTCGTAAATTCCAGTATCTCGGGTTTGAGGAGATGCCACCTTCAATGTCCATTCGTCAGAGCCGTCTGTGTGCAAGGATTGGAAACGTTGATCATTCGTGTATGTCAGAATCCCCACAGTCAATATGTGTAAGTCTCTCTTGCGGATCCACGACACCTGAAAAAATAGAGAGGATTTTACTCACGTAAAATTTTATCTGACCATTCTAGATATAAAAGAGTGTATTTACAAACTTTTTTGTTTCATATACAGGAAGGCCTAATTTTGAATTTGACCAAATGTAAAATATTATTTTTCCAACAGAGGAACGTCGAAATTCTGCAAATCTTTTTGAATTTTCATTTCTCATTTCACTGTATTGTATTTTAGAGTATTTCAAAAAACCCAAAACCGATGGCTGGAGACCCCCGAAATGACCTTTTAGGGAAGAAAAATTTTAGTTTTGTTATTCTGTATATTTCTTTAAATAATGCGACTTTGTGTATTTTAAATAGGCCCAACGCCAAACATAAAATTACTGACGTGTTTGAATTTCGTATATAGAGTCTGTTATTACGGAAACAGGCCAGGTCTTCAAGGCGCAAACCTTTCCCGCTCGACAAATTCGTTGGGTCGACACGTGAAAATCAGATTTGACAAGTACAGCAAAAAATTTACAACATATATCCAATAAAGTTGCAAAAATGTATCCATAAGAGACCACATCATACGGTGCGGTCCGGGCGGCATTAGAAATAGAGCTATATATCACTGACGTTTGCAGGGGTCACATATACATGGCACTGAGGGATTTCGATTAATACAGAACCTTTCAATATTCCCGTGTGGTGTGACAATAATTTAACTAAATGTTTGGTAGATAAGAATGTCCGTTTTACCAATTTATGTAACAGAGTATATGATTCATGAAAAGAGGTAAATGCTACTTAAGAAGTATTTAAAATCAACTGGAGTTCATAAATTTGATATATTATCATAAATCCTGTACGTGCGCTTGAAAGGACCTCTTTGAATATCAGAATATGTGTTAATTTGTTACTGCTACATACAAATTAAAGTCTCGATCCATTTTCATGTTTATACGTGTTAAAGGGATTCAATCCAGAGCTGGGCTCACACACATGCGACCATACCAATTTCTAAATTCATACATATGTAAATATCAACTACGCTGTTTTACTTTACGTCCCATGAAGGAGTAATTATTAATTAACATTTGCTCTTGGCTAGTTGATTATATGTCCTGTTAATTAACACTCTATGATTAGGAGACCCGGCAGGTTCTGAGTGTTATTGAAATATTCATAAACTAACTCGAAAGTTCACCACTCTAACTTGGTCCTTATTTAAATCTCTGGATATAATAAAGTATTGATGCAAACTTGTGCTATGAAATAATTATAATATTGCCTAAGATTCGTAATAATTGATGAGGAATTACACTCTAAGGAACTGCCTCTATATTACAGCTACCACTCTTACAAAAATATTTTGACAAGTTCTAGTTGCTATTCCGTAAATCTTTGCAAAATGCAACATTAGGGACAAAACATCGTAAAATATTGTTTTTCTTAGCTACACAGAATATTTCCGACGCTCTGGTCTGTACTAAATTTCGTAAAACTTAATGTGAGATGTCTAATTTAAGCGTTGCTTTGTTGTATTAAATAACACAGAACGCACCCCCAGGTTGAAGTCCGGAAGGTGCATGCTGTATGTAAAACAGGATTATTTGTTGCCTTTGTCTAATTATGTGATTTCAATGTAAATTTTGCCTTCCATTATCGTGTGTGTCAACAATTAATAATTTCGCGTCATAAACCGACAAAATGACAGCATACATTACAGCGGCGGCGTTAAGATTGTTGCTTTTTTACATTTTTTTATTTATACCCAAGTGGTAGAAATTTGGAGCGTGGATTATAGACCACTAAGTCCAGAATCTGACATAATTGTTAGTAAAATACTACTTCCTGTCTAACCGGAAATTATATCAACTTTCTCATTATAAATGGAGCACCCTATATATTTTTGCAGTTTGCATTCGTCATGAAATTCTGATTTCAACGATATGTCACAAGTTGGTATTTGTTTAAAAAAATGACGTCGAAAATGTAAAAACACTGAAAAACACAAGAAGGTCCTGCAGGATTTTATTTTTGAATTATCTTTTTGTCTCGTCGGGCCACAAAAATGTATATCGGATGAATTAAAATATATAAAGATATAGATAAGCTTGGAATCATGATCCTACAATGTATAATTTTGGTGATACAGAGCGTCAAAGTTTTGCAAGATCTCAGGATGCGCTTCCCTTGCGTCTCTTCCTGTAATATCTTTTTGGCAAGTCGGGCGACAATAATGCATGTAGGACGAATTAAAGTGAACTATATGACGAGACAAACAAGCTTAAAATCATCATCCTACAATGTATAGTTTCATTAATACAGAGCGTCAAAGTTTGATTTGCAAAATTTAAGATGCGTTTCCTGCATGTTTCTCCCTGTAATATCTTTTTGGCAAGTCGGGCGATAATAATGCATGTAGGAGGAATTAAAGTGAACTATATGACGAGACAAACAAGCTTAAAATCATCATCCTACAATGTATAGTTTCATTAATACAGAGCGTCAAAGTTTGATTTGCAAAATTTAAGATGCGTTTCCTGCGTGTCTCTCCCTGTAATATCTTTTTGGCAAGTCGGGCGATAATAATGCATGATGAATTAAAGTAGACTATGTAACGAGATAAGTACGCTTGAAATCATGATCCTATAATGTATAGATTTGGTGGTGCAGAGGGTCAAATTTGGATTGGTAAGCAGGCAATACTTTCGTGACCACCCGGTATATATACATCATTCATATACCGGTTTCTGGCTTATTGGTTGTCATCAGTGCAGAACAGGTGGTTGCGCGCTCTCCGGCAGGTGTGGTCGAAGATCCTTGGCGTACTTTCCATATTTATGAGGATGTCGCTCGGGCATATTTTGCTTTGTTATTGAGTTTGTAGTTTAGCCCGTGAAATTCCGGAACGACTTTGTGTTCGTAGGCGCTTTAAGCGTTTCATTCATGCATTAAATCCTTGCCATATTCTCGGTTAAAGAAGACTTCGGCTTTCTCAAAGATGGGAAAATGGTTTCACCCTCATTCATAATTCTCTTACCAGTCAGCTTATGTATGAGTTTTGTATTCCCTCGATTTAATTGCTTACAGAGTGAATTATAAAACACGCACGCCTGAGAAGAAATTGCGAGGAATTTTTAAAACGACTCAAAAATTATTTAAATTTAATTCGTTCGAAATGATGTTTTACTAAACACCCACCTACATCTATCAGGGTTATTTGTGGGTAACTGCATGATACGCCTCTATGTCTACCTTTAATAAGTTCATCGAGATCTACAAAGGCGAAGTAAGGCTTTCATCGTCTTCGATAGAAATTGTAATTTAAAAACTAATTTAAAGTCATACGCAAGAAGTTGGAAATTTATCATCCCGGATATTAGTTTCATATGGTCGAAAAATCACTATTTTCACATGCAGAACCAGAAACGTAATGAGATTTAATTTCCTGTTGATTCACAAAGCCTCCATATACGCTTTTTATTTATAATTTTCAGAGAGTTAGTGGTTGGGAAAAATATGTACACAAATTCCTATTCTATGAGATTAAAACAAGCTTTAAAATTACTACAAAATCTAGTTTTTCGTACACACGTACGTACAGTAAAGTAGGTATAATAAATTCTGTATTTTGTTGCTAGAAGAATATATGTGAAATCAATAAAAATTAATAACTTCCGTCAACAAAAGAGATGAGATAATATTTGCGCTGTACGTGTGGCGTGTCGTGGTACGACGTTCGCGAGGTTTCTTTCGAAATATAAAACCATTAAAGCAAAATAGAGCCAATTATTCATGTTTTATCAGAAACTACACAAATGCCCCAATATTTTTCAGCGGAAAGCAGTTCCAGCATTCCTATCTGTGTAAAACTTCCTAATCTACCATGATGAACTGAAAATGCACGGAAGCGTCTTATCTCCTTTATACATGAATTTTGTCACTGTCAACAATTACTAACTTAGTTCTAAATTCATTAGAACCTATCTGGCATATACTTTCTAAGAAGCTGAGCGTAGTGCAAAAAATTAACTCATCCCAAATTTGCATAATTTAATTTACATCCTTAATGCGTTCTGAGATTTTTATGTGACATTTTAAACTTAAATTACAACTCTAAAATGTTTACTGTGAAAAGGGCCTTACTTTTATGGATCACCGTAAAAATTTCGTTCAGGCACGAAATATTTTATACATGCATTTACTAGTCGTGCCTGTGACATAACATACATAGTTTTGTAAAATTATGTTGGGTGTGTTTAATATTTCTGTCGCTGACTGAGTAGTTAAAATGAGGTATGGAGAAAGTCCGTGGAATAGTTTATCCCTGACAATGTTATTCTTTTGTGAAACTTTATAGTTTATGTCATATTTTAAATTAAAGTAAGAGTATTAAATCCCAGAGGATTTATTGTTCGCCGGTTTTTGTATCGTCTTTAATTTGCATGCAAAAGTTTCTCTGTTTAAATATTTTACTTTCCTTAAATTGATTCTCTGTTTGATGTTAGAGACTATTCGTGTCTCAGAAGATAAACCATCAGGTGAATGTAGTTTGAATATTTTAGAAACAGGCTACGATTGCCTGTGAAAGCGGATATTGCTGTCAACTTTTTCAGCTTCAAAGTATCTTTTTCTCACCGTAGGCAAAATAATAAGAAGTCTAAAATCCAAATTAAACTTACTGCTCTGTCTCCTAAGTTTCTGACTCTGCAATGTAAATGAGCGGTTTGGCCAACAGTGGTGATATATTCTCTGCGAGATGAATTATCAAAATATGGCGGCAGCTCCCAGTAAGGACTATTGTGCTCGGTCACGCCCTCTGCTCGATCTATAACAAAAAAACACATTAATGCGAATATAGCAGACATTATGTTAGACCATTAGCTAGCTGCTCGTAAATCTCAAGTAAGGCCATTGCTTAATTCAAACTATTAGTGCTCTCAGGCGTTACCCGAATGACGAAAGCAGTCCAGATTTTGGAGCCCAGAAAATAAATTCCCATTATGTGTGTGTGCGGATATCGCTCAAACGTATGAATTCTAAAAACAATAAAGTAATGCTATTATTGCGTTTTCCTGCGACTGCAGGAAAAAGCGGGTATGTTTTGTTGATTCTTGGCCATGCCAGGAAACTTTTATTTGTGTTCGGGAGTCCAGTAGGCTGATTACAATAGAAGATTTACTCGGGAGAAAAATACACAAAATAAATAGAATAAATGAGGTTCGTGTTTAATTTCTGTACCTAAGACTGAAAACTCGTGAGCAGGTTGAGAATTAGCGACCGTGCTTTTGAAATTAATAATATAAATATTCGACTACTGTAAAGGTTTCTGATCGATAGACGTCAAAATCACCTCTTTTTTTCTTGCCAAAATGGCTCTCTGGTGCCGGTTTTTCGTCTGGAAATAGCGTTTGTTTTCGCAATTTTTTCAATTTTCTAAAACACGTCCCCCTTCCGAGCTTAATAACTCGCGACTCCGTTGAGATGGACGGACGGGACATTTTTTTCTGAAAACGAAATGAAATTTAGAAAATTGACGGGTAAAATCGTTTTGCTCGATTTTGCTTCCTAAGAAAGTTACGATTTTTTTTAAATAGGCGATTATTTGGATTTAGCGAATTTTTCGACACGTATCCTTCAGAAATATTCCAGAGCCTTTCCATTTTGACCTGGAGGATCCAAATCTTGCCGGCGACCAAGAAGAAGGATAAATGAAGAACTCTTTTTTTTTTTGTCCAACTTGGATATTACCGTTCCGGGGGCCGTTGCTTCTCTAACCGGAAGATTTTTTTAACAGGACTTTAAAGGAAGTTAGGCCTGTCATTCCTGTCGGGTTCCTCCAAATTTTAACCCTTAATATCCTAACGCGTCCGGACAATTAATTTTTTAGCGAACCAAGATTCGTTGAAATTTATAGTCCGTCCAGCATATTGCAGTTTATAGTCGATCCGGCGAAATATAATTTTTTTTTCGTTTTGGTCCTAGGATAGAAACGATATGAGTCTCGGAATCTGGATCCCTAAACCGTTTTTGGTTCCTCGACGTTTAAACGTCATTTTTGACAGTTTTGTGAAAAATCAACGAAAAAACGTGTTATTCATCCAAAGACGGAACCCATTCCCAAACGTCACTTTTTCAATAATAAAGAAATACTAAATTTCTTCTTTCAAAAAGGACATCCTCGCAGGGGACTATCCGCTTTATTTTGTTCTGTCTGACTCTACTTTTTTCCCGAAATCTTTAACTTTTTTCAACTAAAAGTAAAAACCCCGAGATAAAACAACTTATACAAGGGGGTCCAGCCTTGCAGAGCTAGATTGGGCACCCATCTAGTATTTTATTAATTATTGTAGTAAATCAACTTTATCGTATAAATTGCTTGTGCATTTTTCGCCCATCATTAAGGGCGAACGTGAATTAAAAATAATAAAATATACCGGGTGTAAACGAATAGTGGGCCACCCCTGTAACTTCCTCGTTTTTAAAGATATCAGGATAAAATTTTGTATTGTGAAATTAGCAAGAAAGCAAATAAAATCATTATTCAAATTTCCTATTTTCGACGGTAAACGTACCTAAAAGTTTAAAAAAAAATTGTTTTAATGGATTAAAGAATAAGGTAATTTGTGAGGTGCAGTTCTCATACAATTTATTGAAAGAGGTTAGTTGCCAAAGAGTGAGATTTAATTTAATTTTGTGTAGTTTTTCTTAAAAATTACTTAAAAAAATTACTTAAAATATCAATAAAAATTTTTTTGTTAAAAAATAAACTAGGTACCTAGTACCTAGTAAATATTACAAGGATACATACGAAGGAAACACATCTTGAGATCACGCAAATCCAACTAATTTTATTTAGAGGCCACGTCTTGCACAATTACGGTTGCGGCTCTTTGTATTATTCCTTTACTCAATGATATGACACAAGACATCACATAGAACAAATAGTCACGAATATTGGGCCCTCATTAAACCACGAACTGATTAAAATAAGAAGGCACCCTTTTACTATATTGAATTCGATGTTACAGGATTTACCCTCGATTGAGACTCAGGTTTTCAAACAGAATATCTAAAGCATGTTGCACTCATCAGTCAAATAGGAATAAATCATTATTGATTCACAACTGGTTCACACACAGAGGGAAAAAGTTTATATTGTAAAAACACCACAGGGCTGTTAGAAATACCTATGTACGTTAACCTAGAAGTTGAAAGCAACTAAATTAACCCGCCGGGCACGCCAATTTCATTAACAACCTGTAAACGAAAGTTGTACTTTAGTTGGAACAAATACAAAAATACCTATTTGACAGTAAGCGCATAGTTATACGAGCATTACTGGTTATTTGATTACTCCTCGTTTATGCCTCTGGTCTGTAATTGAATTGCAGAGGTGGAAAATGTTTATTTTTATTTGATTTAATGTTCTATATAGCCACTTAAACAAATATTTGATAGAATTGAAGGTTCCGAATGGTCACATAAAAGTAGAGCAAATATTTATTTCGCAGCAAAGACTAATGAACTATTCATTTAGAACGTGATATAGTGCTGCCCACGTTGCATTATTGCAAAAAAATGAACACAGCTTGAAGACGAATCGAAGATGTTTGTTTCGTGCTTTCTTTTCCTTTACAAAGCCGGGGGAGTAAGCTTCACTTTACTGGATTACAAACCCCTCGGAGATTTAAGCCATTGATACACTTAGTCCGAACTGAGTTTTATCGACATAAACATGTTTTTTTAACTTCTAATGTTGCTGCTTATAACTCAGAAAACAATAAAGCTAAATTTTTTATATATTACTTTCATCTGGTAATAAAGTTTTATAAGAAGTAGATGGTTTTGTATGAAATATGGCTACAATAAAGGCAGTTCATGCGATATTAAGCGAAATGAACCAGAGTCTCCCAAGTAACAAAAAAGTGTTTATAATGGTTATAACAACTACTTCATAACAATTTATGAAATAAAGTCCCCATTTCCCTCTTCTATGATAATTACAAAAGTTGAATTCCAAACATGCCTTAACAATTTCGAACATAATTAAATAATAATTGCCGAGATTAAAATGAACGATCATTGAACTTGTAGAAAACCACCTTTATAAGTTTCTAAATATTTTGAACATGGTAATAAAACGTCTAGGTTACGAAGCCAGAGTGAACTTAGAGAACAGTTGTACCAAAAATAATAAAAAACGCAGTCACAAATATGTCTGGAATAAAAATTTTATAATATAAAAGGTAGCAAAATTTTTGTAGACAGAGAAATATAACGAAAAAACTGGCATTCTGCTTGGTAATCGTATTTGCATTTCAAATGCTGTGCATTTTTCAAATATGTAGGAGATGACGAAGCGATATGGAAAGGGTCAGCAAAATAAATATGAAATAAATTTTATGTAAAACTCGTATACTTTTAGCAATATCGTCAAAATTAATATAAAACATTTGCCCGGCCGGCAACCTGAAGTGTACTTTGTTATGTAGAAATTACTTATGTATGGGTCGTTAAAAGTCAACTATATATAGATATAAATAAAGATTTGTACCAGTTAACCCGAACAATTAAAGGTATAACTTAACGTCTAGACTAATGAAGCGTATTACTTGGGACGTTGTTTTAACACAATGTTAATGAGAAATTATTTCAATGATTAATTGTAAACGATTACGAGGTTTTACATTTCTCTATAATAACGAACATTTCAGAGATTTTAGACATTCAGGCGAAATGCAGACCTAAGTCGTTTTGGTTTCATTAAACTTCGATATCAATTATCCCGCTAAAATCCATGAACGAAACCTACACTGACTAGGTGGCCCAAATACGTAGCAGTACGAAGACAGTTATGCAAGAAGTAGAAAATTTTTTTTTTAATTCGAGATGACCACAAATTCGATTCCAAATGATCTGAAAATATTTGTTTTACGGTCACAATTTACATTTACAAATTAAATGACTAATTCTGCGAACTGACAGGCTATTTTTATTATCAAGATTTTTTCTTGAATTGGAGCAAAAAAAGCATTGAAAATTTTATTTGATAATGATATGATATTCAAATTACCGGAAATATGAACAACTGTTTGTAGTTCACTTATTTACTTTTGCTTTGTTTGGATGAAAAAATAATTTCGTCGATTGAATTAATTTACCTATAGTTGCAATTTTGCTTTATTGATTCACATTCTCATTAAAAATATCCATCTGTGTTTAATAATAATCAGTACAGCGTGAATATTAAATTATGCACATGGAGAACTTTTTATTATCCAATTAAAAAAAAAATTCTTGACAAAAGTGAGTGCTTCCCCTAAAACTGTTTTAATAAAATTTTCCTTTTACCGCATATGGGGAAGGTGCAAAACTAAAGTGATCCATCAATCTTCGAACCGATTAAAAATTGGTTACGTTTTTAAAAAGTTTTGGCCCAAATTCCCAGTTAGCTATTTTAAATTTCTCACGTTACTCCCTTGTTTTTTCTATCCGTAACTACAAATCAGCTGTGTGATTTTATTTGTCTCATATTTAGTTGTCAAGCTCGTCTAATTATTAGGCTCTATTTCCAGATCTTTTGATTATTCAATAATATGGCGAAGGCGCCAATGTTTCTATGTAAAATTATTTCTCCACCTAAATATAGTAAACGTTTTCAGTTGCAATTTTGTTTTATTAATTCGCATGCTCACTGATAATTCCTGTTCTTGCATTTAATTGCATTTTGTTTAAATTTTCAACGCCACGTTAAACTGTGATTTTTAAAGTACGAATCATACATATATACACTTTTTATTATCCAGTTTTCAGAAAAAATTGTTCTTGATGACAGTTGAAGACATGATACTTAGATTACTTGTGAAAGTATACTGACGTAATTTTTTCAATAGTAAAATGAATTAAATTTTTATGATGTTTCGAGTGATGTTTAATAGGTACATATATGTAAGTATTCCAATCGTTTAGAAATTAAAAATGAAAGCAAAGAAATTTTGTTGCCTCAGTAATTTTAAGTAACATTAAACAGTTGGAATTTTTGGTATGCGTATCCATACATGAGAGATACTCCTACTTTACTTCGACCTTCCTTATATTTCCTTGTCTCCTCAAACAATTTGTCTTTAAAATATTAAATTCTAGTGAATAGTTACACACGCGATTACACTCATTCATTAAACTAGTCAAAGGCCTCTAACTACGGTCTAGCATTGTATAAGTTATCAGAGCAACCTTAAATTAAACCTAAGCCCAATCTCGGTGTAGACAGATGTGCATATATCGTTAATAGAAAGTTTTCAGATCAGTTCTGCTGTACCAAGTGCGTTCCAAATTGACAAAATAAAAATAGTTTTGCATAGTTTTGGAACAAAACACAATGTTTTCAAATGGACCCATATTGGTGCCGTGGTACAATTTATTAATAATATTAATAACGAATTTATTCAGCGTATAAATCATTTGAACCAAAAATCCCTGAAGAGGATTTTCTCGAAAACTATATTTCAGAATAAAATAGTTTCCCAGTTTTTGGAAGAAACACAAGATGACCTTCAAATGACCATGAAACTAAACACCTACTGAAAATTTGGTATTTATCATCTAGTAGATTTCCAAAAACTGGGTAACTTTTATACGAACTATGTTTTCTGAAAATCGGCAGTTTCCAAACTTTTGGAGAACCCTGTATATATATATGTAATAAGACACTTTGTAAATATTATTTCAAACAAATACAATTCTCTACGAGCAGAATAAACATTCTTGGGATATCTATAAATGTCAAGTAGCAGGCGGTGTCAATTACCAGAGTCTCTAAAAATGTGACAGCAAATGATAAGTAGATATAAATTACATTTCCAATTCTCTTTGGTAAGTACGTCAGTCAAGACGTTATAACTTGGTGTACCTATACATAAATATTTTTATGTAGTTGTAGGTACTTACTAGTAATTGTTATCTATGGAGTGGACTGCATCTTTGTAAAGTTTTTTTATTGGGTTCTTTTATGCACGAAATTATTGTAAATACTGAAAAAAAAATTGTATGCAACACCAAATGCAGTCCTAATACGAAGCATCATCCACACGTAACATTCGTAGAATAAGCTTGTTAATCGAAATAAGTTGGCAGTGAAGAATTTATTTTTTATTTTGGAAACTCGTTATACGGAAGGGTGGTACAACACCATCTGTGGACCAGTTCCACGCTACTATAGCACGAAGCATGTAGATGCACACCCACATCAATACCTTGAGTTTGCCATGTCACATAAAAGCCCTGGCCTGACAATGTATCAAAATACAGAAATACAAACAAGAGGCAAATATATATGAAATAGTAAATGTTATTTAAATATCGTCCTTCTTCCCATAAAGGGAATAATCCTGCTTTTACAAGTAGTCTCATAATTACCGATTGGTTTTATAAATTCACTACTCAAAATGACAACTTGGTGAACTAATGTGTCGGCGAAGTGTGCATGAACCTGCGGTATGCTGATGAAGGCCAACAGTCAGGAACCGGTCCAAGGATGCTGTTGTATCGACATAGACAGAGAATTAAAAATAAATCATTTACTTCTAATTAATACAACTAATAGGTTTCATTAATTGGATATTGATTTATTTTTGAATCCTGCAAAATTAGTTCTATTTTATCAATTTGTGAACACATATGGTATCATTTGCTACTATCTGAAAACTTTCTATTAGCAATATATGCACATCTGTCTACATTGGAGGATCGGCTTATAGGTTTAATTTAAAGTTGCTTTGCTAACTTATACAATGCTAAACGGCAGTTAGAAGAATTCTATCAATTTATTGAATGAGTGTAATCGTGCATTTAACTATTCACTTTAATTTAATATTTTAAAAGGCAAATCTTTTAAGGAGACAAGGAAATCAATAGAAGGTCATGGTAAGGCAGGAATATCTTACACGTATGGATACGCTTACTAAAACTCCAGCTGAGTAATATTACTTAAAATCAAAGACGCAGCAAAATTTCGTTCCTTTCATTTTTAATTTCTGAAATTCTAATTCTAATTCTAAATAAAATGCAATTAAACGATATATGAATTGTCTTAGTGAGCATGTGAATTAATAAAACAAAATTGCAACCGGAAATTTACTAAGTACATTTAGGTGGAACTTTGACACGGAAACATTGGCGCCTTCGCCATATTATTGAATAATCAAAAGTTCCGAAAATAGCGCCTAATGATTAGAGGAGCCTGACAACCAAATATGTGACAAATAAAGTCACACAGATGATTTGCAGTTACTGATAGAAACAAGGAGGTAATGTGAGAATATTTGAAGAAATTAATTGTAAACTTTGATCGAAAAGTCTCCACAACTATTTAAAAATATAATTTTCAGTTTGTCTGTAGATTGAAGGATAAATTCATAGCTTTGCACCTCGCTCGAACTGTTGTGACCCCTGTCTGAATTTCGATTAGGTAAATGGATACAGCGTGAGCCAAGAAACCGTACTAAATTACAGAGCGTTTGGGAGGACTTATTTTTTTAATTTTCCGGATGGAAATACACTTCGCATGTTATAATGCAACTTTTAGAAAAATGTTTAAACGGACCTTTCCTGACAGCCGCTTCGGGTTAGCTAGCCGTTTCTTCCCTGCTTCCGAACAAAAGATATGCAACCCTCGTATGTTCGACGAAAATCAAGTTAACGCCAAATACAAGGCGTTAACCGCATTGCAGAAGTTCAGATATTTACCTTCGTTATACGGTTTGATGCTTCGATAGCTTTACGTTATGGAGCCCTGTGAGAGACCTTCCTGTGGGGGTAATACCTAATACGAGTTATTTGGCGTTTAACTTATCCTGTGCTATAAATTTGCGTAGGGAACGTAAACTATGAAATGAACATTGTTGACGCTGTCCTTATTATCTCAGCTGCTCCGCCTGACAACTGAGCCGGAAGTCGGGTCGTAATAGATTGAACAAAATATTTATAAGTAAATTATATTCATGCTTCTATCGATTTGGTAAGTATGGTGGGCACTTGCTCGCTCCAACACTTTCTGAAAGGGTGCGCTCCCGGTATCTGCGACGTGAGCACGTTGAAGACCTACAGGTCTGCAGGAGTTTAGAGTTTTGGAGATACAGAACCTTTAAAAAGAACAGGCTTTTATTTGAAACATTTTTTCATTAAACAAATAATTAAGCAGATGTAAGTCGTCTTCGTAAGTATTTTATTATAAATTTTGATCCTATGTGGATATTACTCGATTTTTATGTATGTTAAATTTTCCACTAGCCTTGTAGAAATTTTAATTGTCGCGAACTCATAATTCCCACAGAATTTCATTCCTGTACTCAAAAGCTTACAATTAGGTCTATTATTCGGGCTTAACAGCCGTTTCGGCTTGCCTGACTTTGATATGATATATTTGCCAGGCTGTCAGATAAAATTTCGCTTTAACAACTTTGTTGTTAATGTTCCTATGAAGTCTTGTCGTGTAGCATTGTGCTCCTGTTAGTTATGCACTTTTACATCCACCTTTGATCGTTTTACTAAAATTCAAGTTTTGCTTAGTCGATGTGAATACATTAATTATGATCGCGACAAATTTTACTTAGGAATTATGCAAATAAAAGCATTTCGTTTGCCATTTTCATCATATCTATCGTTTCAAGTTTTCGTGTTTTAGCAATTTTTTCAATTTTCTAAAACACGTCCCCCTTCCGAGCTTTATAACTCGCGGCTCCTTCAAGATGGATGGACGGGACATTTTTTTATAAAAACTAGATGAAATTTAGAAAATTGGAGGGCAAAATCGTTTTCCTCGATTTTGCTTCCTTAGAAAGTTATGATTTTCTTAAAAGAGGCGATTTTTCGGATTTTAGCTGACACGTATCCTTTAGGAATGGTCCGGAGCCTTTCCACTTTGACCTGGAGGATCCGGACTTTGCCGACGACCAAGAAGAAGGATAAATGAAGCAGTTTTTTTTCTTAGCTTCATCTTGGATGTTACCCGAGATACGAATTTGTTAAAAAGGTCGGTTTTACCGATAAACGGTACCGTTCCGGGGGCCGTAGTTTCCTTAACCGGAAGATTTTTTTGACCAAATTTAAAAGGAAGCTAGACCCGTTATTTCTGTCGGGTCCCTCCAAATTTAAACCCTTAATATACTAACGCGTCCGGACAATTAATTTTAATTAAAATAAACGTACTTTTCAACTGCAGACAGCCTCGATAGAGTTGTACACAAAAAATTTAAAAAATATTTTTTTTTCGATTTCTCCTCGCTTCATTTAACTAACCGGAGCAGACTTTGTTTCTTTTTTTTTTAATTTATTTTAATTTTTTTCAATTTAGAGTAGAAACCCTAAATTTCTTCTTTCAAAGAAGACAGCCAACTTATATACCGGGTGTAAACGAATAGTGGGCCACCCCTCTAACTTCCTCATTTTTAAACATATCGGGATAAAATTTTGGATGGTGAAATTAGATAAGATTTCCAACTTTTTGAGATCTATCCGTCTTATTTGTCACTTCCGGTTTCACCGGAAATGGCCCCAATAGTCTTTTCTAAATGGACCACCCTGTATGTTTTTATATTTTTGAAATAAAGATCACATTTTGGATACACTTATACTATTTTGAACAATTTATACAGGGTTACACGAAAAATAATTTTAGTTGTTAATTTAGATGGCTGCGAATATGTTAAAATTATTTTTGTTCCAATGTGATTCATATAAAAAATACGAAAACGTCAATATGTCCAATAATACATTATACAGGGTGCTCTAAACTCATTAATATCACATTTTTCAAAATAACTCTTTTTTTTTAATATTATCGAGAACATTATGATATGGGCCATCCGGATATTCAGAAAGCTCTATTTAGTAGGGGTTAAACGGTACCAAAAGTTCCGTAATGTGTAATCGTTACCGGCAGGAATGACAATTTTTCTTAAGAAATTTATGATTTATATTTAACTTCAATTAAATTTTGATCAACCCTGTATATTTGTGTTAATCTTTTATGATATGCAAAAAGAATGAGCCAGAGGTCCATTCTGATTAACACAAATATACAGGGTTGATCAAAATTTAATTGAACTTCGATATAAATCATAAATTTCTTAAGAAAAATTGTAATTCCTGCCGGTAACTATTACACATTACGGAACTTTTGGTACCGTTTAACCCCTACTTAATAGAGCTTTCTAGATATCCAGGAGGCCCATATCATAATATTTAAAAAAAGAGTTATTTTGAAAAATGTGATATTAATGAGTTTAGAGCACCCTGTATAATGTATTATTGGACATATTGACGTTTTCGTATTTTTTATATGAATTACATTGGAACAAAAATAATTTTTAACATATTCGCAGCCATCTAGATTGACAACTAAAATTCGAATTATATTTCGTGTAACCCTGTATAAATTGTTCAAAATAGTATAAGTGTATCCAAAACGTGATCTTTATTTAAAAAATGTAAAAACATACAGGGTTGTCCATTTATAAAAGACTATTGGGGCCATTTCCGGTGAAACCGGAAGTGACAAATATGACGGATAGGTCTCAAAAAGTTGGAAGTCTTACCTAATTTCACCATACAAAACTTTATCCTGATATCTTTAAAAACGAGGAAGTTACAGGGGTGGCCCACTGTTCGTTTACACCCGGCAGAGGGTCAGCCTCTCAGAGCCAGACCCGTACGGTCTGTCGTCGCCTAATCTAATTAATTTTAAACTTCAATCCATTGTTAGTTATTTCTCTAATTTTGAAAAATAATACTTTTCCATAAGTTGATAACATTAACCCTAAAAACGCGTACGAATAAGTATGTTTTTCCCAGGCAAAATCTTTAAAAAAGTAATCTTGCAACTACAATATATTAAAATTAAATTTTTGATTGATGCTCCATCGAGTTCTCACTCGGGGCACCCAGGAACTGATTTCCCCATTTCCACCCCTATTCTGTTACTTGTTGGGATCAGCCCTTCCACTCCTGAATTTCTTATGCGTACATGTCCTTATACAGTGGCCCAAACTACAAGTTCCAATCAATTCGATGCCGGAATTATTCCGTGCGCTATAACAAGAAAAGCTGTTTATTTCCTGCTGCAGATAGGGATAGTTGGAGCCTTTGATGTGGCACGGACTTTGATGTACTAACCTATAAAGCGAGCTACGACTATTTTTACATCCTGTAATTTCTTTAAGTTGATATATCTCTATGGTCGGCAAAGGCAGATTAGCTCTGGAAAATCATGTCTTAAAGGCAAATTTATTATTAATATGAAAATCCTTGGTGATTATACGAGTTTTATAGAATCTGAAACTGTTTGCTTCTCATACTCCCATGAGAATTAAGTACAGGATTGGGGCAAATCAACATTGTACAGCTAACTTACTAATTAGCTCGTGTAATTGTCGTTCATCATCCCCCTGAGATTCCGTATAGCCTTGTCAAGTTTGTTTTCTGTGCACATAATGTTTTTTCCTATAGGAATTTGCTACTCCAATTTTCCAATGTAAGCCTATTAAAAACACTTTAATGCGTTCATATTCAAAAAGAGACAATCCTTTAAGAGCGTAATTTACTTCTTGCATTGTAGGCAAAGTTCTCACTTTTATTGAATACCAAAAGTTGCTAGATTCGAATTGTAACTTAAAAGGTTTCAATAAATACTTATAATTTAAAATAAATCAGCTTTACGTCGCCTCGGTTAGAGAATCGGATTTGGTACATATAACTGTCGGTAATTGCCTTTAATGATGTTAATTGGTTTGTTTGATGTTGCTTATTGGATTCTGTGAAACCGCTGAACATTGCAAAGCAAACGATTGCACGTTTAAGCAAGGCGAGACAAAATCAACAGACGCATAATATACGCTGATAGACACAAAATGCCTATCATCGAAAATTTCGAGGTCATAGAATTTGATAAAGCACAAGAAATTTGTTATAAAAATATAATTTCAGTTTCAAACTCAAGTAGGCTTTGTTTTTTTTCCGGTAAAAAATTTAGGGCGGCTCATCTCGTGTCGACCAGTGTGTTTACAAGATCCTAGAATTAGTCTCAATTCTGTTTCAAAAGGATTTTCTTGAATATCCCGGTAAATTGAGGTCGATCAACTTTTAATACTTTCACGAACTTCTTATCCGGACTATATAAACATTATTTAGCCGCAAACAGAGGGTTGCGATGACTGAAGGTCCTTCGGATTATCTTGTTTTACAATTTGTATCATAGCTACAACTCTTGAATACAAATCAGTTTAAAATCAATACCTCGGCCAATGCCATATTTTTATTTGCTGTGACATTAAAAGTGCATAAAAAATTGACTTGTACTACTACAGATATAAATTTGTACGAGGGATAGTCAAAAATTAAGTCAAAGTAACTTGTAAGACTCTTAAATCTAAATTTGAGGCAACGTGGGAACCTAGAAGGATTACGAATTAGGATACAGCATCACATTTAGAGTAGGTACTTAGTTTGCCTTTTAATCAGAATGCATAATATTTCTTTAAATTTTCTCCCGACGCGCGACGATGTGTTGAAAAGCAAAAGCCTTGTGTCTAACGCACTCAATATTCAGAGTGTTCCTGTGCCTGATAAAAATTAAATCGGCAAGCGGTTTAAATCTCGAATTAGTCTCAATTGTGTAGGGTAGAGTTTAATCTACTTGATAAAATCCTGCACGTGTAAAGACCTATTATCTTAAGCCTAGCCCTGAGCTTTTATTGTTATTGCATATTTGCCGTTTTGCGCGTGGTCCGAGGATATCGGGGCAAAAGATTAGATTTACGATACACAATTTTCGCCACAATTTACGCCATATATTCAAATTAGTTACTTTGAGGAATGTACTAATTAAATTACAGCTAATACAATGAATGTGCAGTTTGAGAAATGCTGATCATTATTTAATGTAGTCAATAAAGAAGAAAATAAAGCACATGAAAACAAAATTTTAGCTTATGCTAGGCTTCAGTTCTTAATTTTAAAGTTTTGCGTAACTTGAGGAAAGAGAGTTCCCTTGTTAGGGGACTTAATAAACTTTTTAACAAAATAAATACCCAACATTCGTTAAAAGTTGACGCATTGAAAATATTTTGCTGAAATAAATCTCAATGGTACAATTCCAAGTATATGTGTAACAAGTCGATTTATAGCGATGAAATTAATAATGCCAGTTTAATCAGAAACATGCGTTTAAAAATTCATATAAGCCCTTGAGCTACTTGCGTAGACCTCTCGGTATATAGAACTAATGGAGGTTTCCGTTAATTGAATTAAACGTTCCTTAATTAAATGACCTAGTTGCTGATAAAAATATCTTGACAATGTCATCAAGAGTTACAAGGGGAAATTACTTCCGATCAGATATTATACAAAGTAATCCAATTCTTAAATGGATTTGTGAGGTACGGTAGAACAACCACTATAAAGCGGAAAATCGCATGTCCTCTAAAATAGATTTTGAAAAATTACTTTTTGGGTCATTTATTAAACATTAAGTTTAATTTAGATGGAGAAGATGATACAATGCCTGGCTGTATGGATTATGTCCTAATGCCATTGAAGGAAAAAAAAAAAGACGATACAATATAAGGATAAAAAAACGATCTAACTATTTAAACCACATTTAACATCTAAAATACCTACTTTATCAAGTGATATAATACTTGCGCCCAACAGAATCGATATTTCAAATTGTGTGCCGGATATAGATTTCAATAAAACGCTCGTTTCTAACGCATATCAACTAACGCACTATTTTACAGGAAGTGAAGACAACCTCATTTCCTGTTATCCCAAAAGTAATATTAGTTTTAGTTTGTAAACTTCCCATATCTCTCCGTGCTTCTTAGTAGCTAAAAACATACAAACACAGAAACGTAAAGTAAGGGTAAGAAATTTCACCGCAGTTTGCCGATAAATCTTACCAGGAATATCGCCATTGTAAACATTAAATAAAACAGAATAACGTTTTGTCATGTGTTTACGCCACCTAGTAAACACCCCAAACGTGGAACTGCAATAAGACTAATACTAAACCACTGGTTTATTAACTCTCTAATTACCTACAGTAAGTAATTAGTCACTTAAATTATAACACTAATTATTACTTTCAGTTCACTTTCCAATGTTTCGTCTGCTTGGCCTTTATATACCTGCAGATATGCTTTCTAGCAAATCCAAATGCTTCTCTAGATTATTTCACAATTTTCTAGTTTCCTAATTCTATTCAGTGCCAGTGATGCCATCTCTGGGACGATTGCTGAACCACCACCTTAGTGGCTTAGGAACCTGCTGTGAGAGGTACTTCTGTAAGTGGGTGTAAATTTATCACAGTTTTGATACTCGCCATTGTTTCAATCCCAGTCATTATCGCGAATGTTAAGAATATCGAGAAATAGAAACTGCAAAACTGATAACTCAGCCCCCTCCTCTTTTAATCTGGTCCCTTTTCGTTTCCTTCCCATTTTCTTTCCTTACCATTTTCTCTTATTTTTCAGTTCCTTTCCCTTCCCTTCCCGAAGGAAACTTATCGTCGAACATGAATGTAAAGCTTGTGGATAACGTTGTCATGGCCATTACTAAAATTTGACAAATAGAGACCTCAAAACTGTGAAGTTTTAGATCGTAAACTTCCCATATCTCATCGTGCTTCTTAGTAGCTAAATGCTACATATATACAAATACAGGAAATAAGATAAGGATAAGAAATTTTGTCGCAGTTTACCGGTAAATCTTATCTATGAGATACAGAATACAGTTTCAGTGTTTTTATTATAGAAGCTGACATACAAGTTAAGGGAATCTTCTCGTTTCTGTCCCTTTTCGTTTCCTCTTCGTTTTTTCTTTCATTTTCATTTCCCCTTCCTTTCCGCTTCCTTTCCGCTTCCTTTCATCTTCCTTTCCTCTTCCTTTCCTTTCCTCTTCCTTTTCTTTGCTCTTCCTTTCCTCTTCCTTTCCTCTTCTTTTCCTCTTCCTTTCCTCTTCCTTTCCTCTTCCTTCCCTCTTCCTTTCCTCTTCCTTTTCTCTTCCTCTCCTCTTCCTCTCCTCTTCGTTCCTCTTCTTTCCTCTTCTTCTCCTCTTCTTCTCCTCTTCCTTTCCTCTTCCTTTCATCTTCCTTTCCTCTTCCGTTCATCTTTCTTTTCTCTTCCTTCCCTCTTCCAGTCCTCTTTCCCTTCCTTTCACCGTTTATTTTCTCATTGAACATTGAATATTGAGAAATAAGAACCTCAAAACAGACAATTGAGTTCCTCTTTTTCTGTTTTGGTTCCTCTCCAGTGCCAGTTTTTGTTTCCTTTTCGTTTTCCATTTCCTCTAATTTATATCCTTGTAAAATGTAGTCCAGTGCGTTTTCCAAAACATATAACAAAAATAGGCCAAACGCATCTTGTTTAGATGACAATTTTTATTAACGTATATATAAACTCCTGATTTCCGAATGCATACAATTCTCCTCTTCGTCATTAACCAGTTATTGTGATGACCACATGAACGTGGCAAATGCACTTTTTTTTAATTATCTCATCATTTAGTTATTAAGCTTTTGCGAACGCGCGAATTCGGCCTAAAAATTTTATTATGAATGCGAAAATTCTGAAATCCACTCCATGGAAACGTTCAAAATGTTAGGAAATTCGTCAATAAAATTCGTGTCAATTGTCATTCATATATCACTCATTCAAGGCATAAAAGCATGCGATAAAGAAGCTCTTATGGATAAGCTTCAGCAAATCACGTCGCTTTTGTCGGATTTATCATTATTAAATATCACCGTAAAGCTAGAATGAGTAAAAAAACTTGAAATAAATGATATATGGAATTCAAAAAAACGATTTTAGTGTGTTTATCCTACATATTTATGTATGTGTACAGTATTAAAAAATTTGAGACTTCAATTTAATTTGAATGATTACGGCAATCCGTTTCCATTCTTACCGTGGAAAATTAGAGCATCAATTTGTGCGTTAAGCAAGTGTTCATGCATTCGATGGAACGACGAAAACAAGTTTAAATTTATTTTTGAGTGAAAGGTTTAGAATTGAAATGTTATCGGAATAATTTAAATGGCATTGACTTCTGGCATCGCCTGTTTACCTCTAAATAGAATTTTCCACTAGCTTCTGCATGACGTCCCCCCTTTATCCCATACCCACGTATAAATTTAATTCGAGTGCGGTTAGGCATGTTAATGAATCTAGCTGAAGAAATTGCATTCAGTGTGACTACCCCAGGAGTCCCTAGTCGAACATAGTGCTAAGTATGGCTTATGTAATAATAATGAATCCATATATTACTCCATTAATTAAGTAGTCGATTGAGAAAAAAATTATATTGTCTACTTGATGACACAAGAATTAACGCCAGTCTTTTGGACGGAATTGGTCGATATTAATAATGCTGAACTAATAATTAATAATTTACGGTTCATTATTTATCAAATTAGCAATGCTACATTGGATGGAGCTATGCTCTTCGTATACAATTAATAGCGTAAATAAATACTTTGTGAAATATAATTATTTAGAGTACCTGATTGTAATATTTACTGGTAATAAGACACTTACATAGCTCACATCAATGCCATTTTTATTCACTACTAAATAGAATTGGTGCCTCCCTTGTTAGTGCCCCCTGTGGTTTAATAGGCCTGCCCTTCGTTAAGCTTCCTCGAACGGAAGGCAAGTTAACAGAACAATTCATCATTTAGAACCGGAAGAGGCCTGCAAAATCGTCGATATCGTCCACGCAAGCAAAGGAAGTCGATCGAGGGAGTAGGCCTACTTCTAGTCAGGAAGGCAAAGAAACAAGACAAAAGAATCTTTTTTCTTTACCCAAGTATAAAATTACTGTTGCTGCAAACGCCCGCAGGTGGGCTTTTGAGGAAAGTGCCACGTGGTTATAGAGACATTTGCCATTTGCTGAAGCTAACGTTATTAATATAGAATTTTTCACTCTGAAGACGAACCGATAGTTGAACGTTTTACTTGACTGGCACAGGCGGGAAAAAGGGTCGTGCAGGACGTAAGACTTGAGCAAGTTTAATGTAGTATTTACTTAAACGTATTAACCCTATTAAGATTCAATTACCATATTCCCGACGGGGCTCGTGTATTTGTTCGTTAACACAGAACTGCCATCTTATATGATTAAAATTTACATTTTACTGTTATTATCCATTAGCGAAAGGATACGATACATCTTAGTTCCACGCCAGTCAAGAACTAAAGACAAAGTTCCCGTGCAAGAGATCGGATATAAATTGCAAATACCGTTAAATTTGGTATGGATAACGTATGACTAATTGATATTGATAAGGGTGCATATTTAGTTATGTAGTTGATTTGGTATTGTTCCAATTCTCTCGACAATTCACTGCTGATGCAATATTGAAATTGATAGGTATATGAGTTTACAAAGGTTTAACAAAATTCTTGTAACACTAATTGCATTCTGCGCCTCAAAAATTTGATTAGTATATTGCTAGTTTTACACATTTTTGAGGTAAAGATGTGAAAAATTTGCTACACCACTGATAGTTGAGTAATTTCCCTTAATGATTATTAAATATATTAAGTAAGCAAATCTAGGCTTACACTTCCCTAATACTTCCCCACGTAATTTCAAGTTACCAGGTCGATAAATACTTCTACAAATATTTCACCAGAATTGCTCAAAGTTTATTAATTATATACAGCGTGTGTAAAAAGTATTGAAACATGACCATAACTTTTAAAATATTGATTGTATAAAAAAACCCTTGGACAGGTCGATTTTTATTTTTTCAAATAGCTACCTACCCTTTGTGATACCCCAAAAGAAAGGTATTTTAATAGACTATTCAACGCTGTAAAGAAATCCGAAATCCGTCGATGCAATTGGCTTCCCAAACGCATGAAATACATTTTTTTTAGAAAAAGGAAAGTTTAGTAAAACTTTATTACTGAAAAAAATTACCAAATTATCTAATAAGATGGTCAAACTGAGTTCCGTTAACAGCTAGGCACTGTACAAGTCGCTGTTCAAAGTTTTGTAAACAGTTTTCGAATGCCGTTTGGGGTATTCGACCAATCTCCTCCCGTATTCTATCCTTTAGATCCTCCAGATTATTTGGTCTATTGTTATAGATTTCGGATTTCTTTACAGCGTTGAATAGTCTATTAAAATACCTTTCTTTTGAGGTATCACAAAGGGTAGGTTGCGATTTGAAAAAAAAAAGTTGGGGTGGCTGGGGGAGGGGGTGTGTAGAACTAGAAATTATAAATCGTACCAAAAGTTGCGTATTTAAAAATAAAAATCGACCTGTCCAAGGGTTTTTTTATACAATCAATATTTTAAAAGTTATGGTCATGTTTCAATACTTTTTACACACGCTGTATTTCCATCTGAACGGAGTGGAGCCTCTGTTCAGTGTTTGAAATTATATTTCCATCTGAACGGAGTGGAGCCTCTGTTCATTGTTTGAAATTATATTTCCATCTGAACGGAGTGGAGCCTCTGTTCAGTGTTTGAAATTATATTTCCATCTGAACGGAGTGGAGCCTCTGTTCAGTGTTTGAAATTATATTTCCATCTGAACGGAGTGGAGCCTCTGTTCAGTGTTTGAAATTATATTTCCATCTGAACGGAGTGGAGCCTCTGTTCAGTGTTTGAAATTATATTTCCATCTGAACGGAGTGGAGCCTCTGTTCAGTGTTTGAAATTATATTTCCATCTGAACGGAGTGGAGCCTCTGTTCAGTGTTTGAAATTATATTTCCATCTGAACGGAGTGGAGCCTCTGTTCAGTGTTTGAAATTATATTTCCATCTGAACGGAGTGGAGCCTCTGTTCAGTGTTTGAAATTATATTTCCATCTGAACGGAGTGGAGCCTCTGTTCAGTGTTTGAAATTATATTTCCATCTGAACGGAGTGGAGCCTCTGTTCAGTGTTTGAAATTATATTTCCATCTGAACGGAGTGGAGCCTCTGTTCAGTGTTTGAAATTATATTTCCATCTGAACGGAGTGGAGCCTCTGTTCAGTGTTTGAAATTATATTTCCATCTGAACGGAGTGGAGCCTCTGTTCAGTGTTTGAAATTATATTTCCATCTGAACGGAGTGGAGCCTCTGTTCAGTGTTTGAAATTATATTTCCATCTGAACGGAGTGGAGCCTCTGTTCAGTGTTTGAAATTATATTTCCATCTGAACGGAGTGGAGCCTCTGTTCAGTGTTTGAAATTATATTTCCATCTGAACGGAGTGGAGCCTCTGTTCAGTGTTTGAAATTATATTTCCATCTGAACGGAGTGGAGCCTCTGTTCAGTGTTTGAAATTATATTTCCATCTGAACGGAGTGGAGCCTCTGTTCAGTGTTTGAAATTATATTTCCATCTGAACGGAGTGGAGCCTCCGTTCAGTGTTTGAAATTATATTTCCATCTGAACGGAGAGGAGCCTCCGTTCAGTGTTTGAAATTATATTTCCATCTGAACGGAGAGGAGCCTCCGTTCAGTGTTTGAAATTATATTTCCATCTGAACGGAGAGGAGCCTCCGTTCAGTGTTTGAAATTATATTTCCATCTGAACGGAGAGGATGCCTCCGTTCAGTGTTTGAAATTATATTTCCATCTGAACGGAGTGGAGCCTCCGTTCAGTGTTTGAAATTATATTTCCATCTGAACGGAGAGGAGCCTCCGTTCAGTGTTTGAAATTATATTTCCATCTGAACGGAGAGGAGCCTCCGTTCAGTGTTTGAAATTATATTTCCATCTGAACGGAGTGGAGCCTCCGTTCAGTGTTTGAAATTATATTTCCATCTGAACGGAGAGGAGCCTCCGTTCAGTGTTTGAAATTATATTTCCATCTGAACGGAGTGGAGCCTCCGTTCAGTGTTTGAAATTATATTTCCATCTGAACGGAGTGGAGCCTCCGTTCAGTGTTTGAAATTATATTTCCATCTGAACGGAGTGGAGCCTCCGTTCAGTGTTTGAAATTATATTTCCATCTGAACGGAGTGGAGCCTCCGTTCAGTGTTTGAAATTATATTTCCATCTGAACGGAGAGGATGCCTCCGTTCAGTGTTTGAAATTATATTTCCATCTGAACGGAGAGGATGCCTCCGTTCAGTGTTTGAAATTATATTTCCATCTGAACGGAGAGGATGCCTCCGTTCAGTGTTTGAAATTATATTTCCATCTGAACGGAGAGGAGCCTCCGTTCAGTGTTTGAAATTATATTTCCATCTGAACGGAGTGGAGCCTCCGTTCAGTGTTTGAAATTATATTTCCATCTGAACGGAGTGGAGCCTCCGTTCAGTGTTTGAAATTATATTTCCATCTGAACGGAGTGGAGCCTCCGTTCAGTGTTTGAAATTATATTTCCATCTGAACGGAGAGGAGCCTCCGTTCAGTGTTTGAAATTATATTTCCATCTGAACGGAGAGGAGCCTCCGTTCAGTGTTTGAAATTATATTTCCATCTGAACGGAGAGGAGCCTCCGTTCAGTGTTTGAAATTATATTTCCATCTGAACGGAGAGGAGCCTCCGTTCAGTGTTTGAAATTATATTTCCATCTGAACGGAGAGGAGCCTCCGTTCAGTGTTTGAAATTATATTTCCATCTGAACGGAGAGGAGCCTCCGTTCAGTGTTTGAAATTATATTTCCATCTGAACGGAGAGGAGCCTCCGTTCAGTGTTTGAAATTATATTTCCATCTGAACGGAGAGGAGCCTCCGTTCAGTGTTTGAAATTATATTTCCATCTGAACGGAGAGGAGCCTCCGTTCAGTGTTTGAAATTATATTTCCATCTGAACGGAGTGGAGCCTCCGTTCAGTGTTTGAAATTATATTTCCATCTGAACGGAGTGGAGCCTCCGTTCAGTGTTCGAAATTATATTTCCATCTGAACGGAGTGGAGCCTCCGTTCAGTGTTCGAAATTATATTTCCATCTGAACGGAGTGGAGCCTCCGTTCAGTGTTCGAAATTATATTTCCATCTGAACGGAGTGGAGCCTCCGTTCAGTGTTCGAAATTATATTTCCATCTGAACGGAGTGGAGCCTCCGTTCAGTGTTCGAAATTATATTTCCATCTGAACGGAGTGGAGCCTCTGTTCAGTGTTTGAAATTATATTTCCATCTGAACGGAGTGGAGCCTCTGTTCATTGTTTGAAATTATATTTCCATCTGAACGGAGTGGAGCCTCTGTTCAGTGTTTGAAATTATATTTCCATCTGAACGGAGTGGAGCCTCTGTTCAGTGTTTGAAATTATATTTCCATCTGAACGGAGTGGAGCCTCTGTTCAGTGTTTGAAATTATATTTCCATCTGAACGGAGTGGAGCCTCTGTTCAGTGTTTGAAATTATATTTCCATCTGAACGGAGTGGAGCCTCTGTTCAGTGTTTGAAATTATATTTCCATCTGAACGGAGTGGAGCCTCTGTTCAGTGTTTGAAATTATATTTCCATCTGAACGGAGTGGAGCCTCTGTTCAGTGTTTGAAATTATATTTCCATCTGAACGGAGTGGAGCCTCTGTTCAGTGTTTGAAATTATATTTCCATCTGAACGGAGTGGAGCCTCTGTTCAGTGTTTGAAATTATATTTCCATCTGAACGGAGTGGAGCCTCTGTTCAGTGTTTGAAATTATATTTCCATCTGAACGGAGTGGAGCCTCTGTTCAGTGTTTGAAATTATATTTCCATCTGAACGGAGTGGAGCCTCTGTTCAGTGTTTGAAATTATATTTCCATCTGAACGGAGTGGAGCCTCTGTTCAGTGTTTGAAATTATATTTCCATCTGAACGGAGTGGAGCCTCTGTTCAGTGTTTGAAATTATATTTCCATCTGAACGGAGTGGAGCCTCTGTTCAGTGTTTGAAATTATATTTCCATCTGAACGGAGTGGAGCCTCTGTTCAGTGTTTGAAATTATATTTCCATCTGAACGGAGTGGAGCCTCTGTTCAGTGTTTGAAATTATATTTCCATCTGAACGGAGTGGAGCCTCTGTTCAGTGTTTGAAATTATATTTCCATCTGAACGGAGAGGAGCCTCTGTTCAGTGTTTGAAATTATATTTCCATCTGAACGGAGTGGAGCCTCCGTTCAGTGTTTGAAATTATATTTCCATCTGAACGGAGAGGAGCCTCCGTTCAGTGTTTGAAATTATATTTCCATCTGAACGGAGAGGAGCCTCCGTTCAGTGTTTGAAATTATATTTCCATCTGAACGGAGAGGAGCCTCCGTTCAGTGTTTGAAATTATATTTCCATCTGAACGGAGAGGAGCCTCCGTTCAGTGTTTGAAATTATATTTCCATCTGAACGGAGAGGAGCCTCCGTTCAGTGTTTGAAATTATATTTCCATCTGAACGGAGAGGAGCCTCCGTTCAGTGTTTGAAATTATATTTCCATCTGAACGGAGAGGAGCCTCCGTTCAGTGTTTGAAATTATATTTCCATCTGAACGGAGTGGAGCCTCCGTTCAGTGTTTGAAATTATATTTCCATCTGAACGGAGAGGAGCCTCCGTTCAGTGTTTGAAATTATATTTCCATCTGAACGGAGTGGAGCCTCCGTTCAGTGTTTGAAATTATATTTCCATCTGAACGGAGTGGAGCCTCCGTTCAGTGTTTGAAATTATATTTCCATCTGAACGGAGTGGAGCCTCCGTTCAGTGTTTGAAATTATATTTCCATCTGAACGGAGTGGAGCCTCCGTTCAGTGTTTGAAATTATATTTCCATCTGAACGGAGAGGATGCCTCCGTTCAGTGTTTGAAATTATATTTCCATCTGAACGGAGAGGATGCCTCCGTTCAGTGTTTGAAATTATATTTCCATCTGAACGGAGAGGAGCCTCCGTTCAGTGTTTGAAATTATATTTCCATCTGAACGGAGTGGAGCCTCCGTTCAGTGTTTGAAATTATATTTCCATCTGAACGGAGTGGAGCCTCCGTTCAGTGTTTGAAATTATATTTCCATCTGAACGGAGTGGAGCCTCCGTTCAGTGTTTGAAATTATATTTCCATCTGAACGGAGAGGAGCCTCCGTTCAGTGTTTGAAATTATATTTCCATCTGAACGGAGAGGAGCCTCCGTTCAGTGTTTGAAATTATATTTCCATCTGAACGGAGAGGAGCCTCCGTTCAGTGTTTGAAATTATATTTCCATCTGAACGGAGAGGAGCCTCCGTTCAGTGTTTGAAATTATATTTCCATCTGAACGGAGAGGAGCCTCCGTTCAGTGTTTGAAATTATATTTCCATCTGAACGGAGAGGAGCCTCCGTTCAGTGTTTGAAATTATATTTCCATCTGAACGGAGAGGAGCCTCCGTTCAGTGTTTGAAATTATATTTCCATCTGAACGGAGAGGAGCCTCCGTTCAGTGTTTGAAATTATATTTCCATCTGAACGGAGTGGAGCCTCCGTTCAGTGTTTGAAATTATATTTCCATCTGAACGGAGTGGAGCCTCCGTTCAGTGTTCGAAATTATATTTCCATCTGAACGGAGTGGAGCCTCCGTTCAGTGTTCGAAATTATATTTCCATCTGAACGGAGTGGAGCCTCCGTTCAGTGTTCGAAATTATATTTCCATCTGAACGGAGTGGAGCCTCCGTTCAGTGTTCGAAATTATATTTCCATCTGAACGGAGTGGAGCCTCCGTTCAGTGTTCGAAATTATATTTCCATCTGAACGGAGTGGAGCCTCCGTTCAGTGTTCGAAATTATATTTCCATCTGAACGGAGTGGAGCCTCCGTTCAGTGTTCGAAATTATATTTCCATCTGAACGGAGTGGAGCCTCCGTTCAGTGTTTCGAAATTATATTTCCATCTGAACGGAGTGGAGCCTCCGTTCAGTGTTTGAAATTATATTTCCATCTGAACGGAGTGGAGCCTCCGTTCAGTGTTTGAAATTATATTTCCATCTGAACGGAGTGGAGCCTCTGTTCAGTGTTTGAAATTATATTTCCATCTGAACGGAGTGGAGCCTCCGTTCAGTGTTTGAAATTATATTTCCATCTGAACGGAGTGGAGCCTCTGTTCAGTGTTTGAAATTATATTTCCATCTGAACGGAGTGGAGCCTCTGTTCAGTGTTTGAAATTATATTTCCATCTGAACGGAGTGGAGCCTCTGTTCAGTGTTTGAAATTATATTTCCATCTGAACGGAGTGGAGCCTCTGTTCAGTGTTTGAAATTATATTTCCATCTGAACGGAGTGGAGCCTCTGTTCAGTGTTTGAAATTATATTTCCATCTGAACGGAGTGGAGCCTCTGTTCAGTGTTTGAAATTATATTTCCATCTGAACGGAGTGGAGCCTCTGTTCAGTGTTTGAAATTATATTTCCATCTGAACGGAGTGGAGCCTCCTGTTCAGTGTTTGAAATTATATTTCCATCTGAACGGAGTGGAGCCTCTGTTCAGTGTTTGAAATTATATTTCCATCTGAACGGAGTGGAGCCTCTGTTCAGTGTTTGAAATTATATTTCCATCTGAACGGAGTGGAGCCTCCGTTCAGTGTTTGAAATTATATTTCCATCTGAACGGAGTGGAGCCTCCGTTCAGTGTTTGAAATTATATTTCCATCTGAACGGAGTGGAGCCTCCGTTCAGTGTTTGAAATTATATTTCCATCTGAACGGAGAGGAGCCTCCGTTCAGTGTTTGAAATTATATTTCCATCTGAACGGAGAGGAGCCTCCGTTCAGTGTTTGAAATTATATTTCCATCTGAACGGAGTGGAGCCTCCGTTCAGTGTTTGAAATTATATTTCCATCTGAACGGAGTGGAGCCTCCGTTCAGTGTTTGAAATTATATTTCCATCTGAACGGAGAGGAGCCTCCGTTCAGTGTTTGAAATTATATTTCCATCTGAACGGAGAGGAGCCTCCGTTCAGTGTTTGAAATTATATTTCCATCTGAACGGAGTGGAGCCTCCGTTCAGTGTTTGAAATTATATTTCCATCTGAACGGAGAGGAGCCTCCGTTCAGTGGTTCAGTGTTTGAAATTATATTTCCATCTGAACGGAGAGGAGCCTCCGTTCAGTGTTTGAAATTATATTTCCATCTGAACGGAGTGGAGCCTCCGTTCAGTGTTTGAAATTATATTTCCATCTGAACGGAGTGGAGCCTCCGTTCAGTGTTTGAAATTATATTTCCATCTGAACGGAGTGGAGCCTCCGTTCAGTGTTTGAAATTATATTTCCATCTGAACGGAGAGGAGCCTCCGTTCAGTGTTTGAAATTATATTTCCATCTGAACGGAGAGGAGCCTCCGTTCAGTGTTTGAAATTATATTTCCATCTGAACGGAGAGGAGCCTCCGTTCAGTGTTTGAAATTATATTTTCCATCTGAACGGAGAGGAGCCTCCGTTCAGTGTTTGAAATTATATTTCCATCTGAACGGAGAGGAGCCTCCGTTCAGTGTTTGAAATTATATTTCCATCTGAACGGAGAGGAGCCTCCGTTCAGTGTTTGAAATTATATTTCCATCTGAACGGAGTGGAGCCTCCGTTCAGTGTTTGAAATTATATTTCCATCTGAACGGAGTGGAGCCTCCGTTCAGTGTTTGAAATTATATTTCCATCTGAACGGAGTGGAGCCTCCGTTCAGTGTTTGAAATTATATTTCCATCTGAACGGAGTGGAGCCTCCGTTCAGTGTTCGAAATTATATTTCCATCTGAACGGAGTGGAGCCTCCGTTCAGTGTTCGAAATTATATTTCCATCTGAACGGAGTGGAGCCTCCGTTCAGTGTTCGAAATTATATTTCCATCTGAACGGAGTGGAGCCTCCGTTCAGTGTTCGAAATTATATTTCCATCTGAACGGAGTGGAGCCTCCGTTCAGTGTTCGAAATTATATTTCCATCTGAACGGAGTGGAGCCTCCGTTCAGTGTTCGAAATTATATTTCCATCTGAACGGAGTGGAGCCTCCGTTCAGTGTTCGAAATTATATTTCCATCTGAACGGAGTGGAGCCTCCGTTCAGTGTTCGAAATTATATTTCCATCTGAACGGAGTGGAGCCTCCGTTCAGTGTTCGAAATTATATTTCCATCTGAACGGAGTGGGAGGCCTCCGTTCAGTGTTCGAAATTATATTTCCATCTGAACGGAGTGGAGCCTCCGTTCAGTGTTCGAAATTATATTTCCATCTGAACGGAGTGGAGCCTCCGTTCAGTGTTTCGAAATTATATTTCCATCTGAACGGAGTGGAGCCTCCGTTCAGTGTTCGAAATTATATTTCCATCTGAACGGAGAGGAGCCTCCGTTCAGTGTTTGAAATTATATTTCCATCTGAACGGAGTGGAGCCTCCGTTCAGTGTTTGAAATTATATTTCCATCTGAACGGAGTGGAGCCTCCGTTCAGTGTTTGAAATTATATTTCCATCTGAACGGAGAGGAGCCTCCGTTCAGTGTTTGAAATTATATTTCCATCTGAACGGAGAGGAGCCTCCGTTCAGTGTTTGAAATTATATTTCCATCTGAACGGAGAGGAGCCTCCGTTCAGTGTTTGAAATTATATTTCCATCTGAACGGAGAGGAGCCTCCGTTCAGTGTTTGAAATTATATTTCCATCTGAACGGAGAGGAGCCTCCGTTCAGTGTTTGAAATTATATTTCCATCTGAACGGAGAGGAGCCTCCGTTCAGTGTTTGAAATTATATTTCCATCTGAACGGAGAGGAGCCTCCGTTCAGTGTTTGAAATTATATTTCCATCTGAACGGAGAGGAGCCTCCGTTCAGTGTTTGAAATTATATTTCCATCTGAACGGAGAGGAGCCTCCGTTCAGTGTTTGAAATTATATTTCCATCTGAACGGAGAGGAGCCTCCGTTCAGTGTTTGAAATTATATTTCCATCTGAACGGAGAGGAGCCTCCGTTTCAGTGTTTGAAATTATATTTCCATCTGAACGGAGAGGAGCCTCCGTTCAGTGTTTGAAATTATATTTCCATCTGAACGGAGTGGAGCCTCCGTTCAGTGTTCGAAATTATATTTCCATCTGAACGGAGTGGAGCCCTCCGTTCAGTGTTCGAAATTATATTTCCATCTGAACGGAGTGGAGCCTCCGTTCAGTGTTCGAAATTATATTTCCATCTGAACGGAGTGGAGCCTCCGTTCAGTGTTCGAAATTATATTTCCATCTGAACGGAGTGGAGCCTCCGTTCAGTGTTCGAAATTATATTTCCATCTGAACGGAGAGGAGCCTCCGTTCAGTGTTTCGAAATTATATTTCCATCTGAACGGAGAGGAGCCTCCGTTCAGTGTTCGAAATTATATTTCCATCTGAACGGAGAGGAGCCTCCGTTCAGTGTTTGAAATTATATTTCCATCTGAACGGAGAGGAGCCTCCGTTCAGTGTTTGAAATTATATTTCCATCTGAACGGAGTGGAGCCTCCGTTCAGTGTTTGAAATTATATTTCCATCTGAACGGAGTGGAGCCTCCGTTCAGTGTTTGAAATTATATTTCCATCTGAACGGAGTGGAGCCTCCGTTCAGTGTTTGAAATTATATTTCCATCTGAACGGAGTGGAGCCTCCGTTCAGTGTTTGAAATTATATTTCCATCTGAACGGAGTGGAGCCTCCGTTCAGTGTTTGAAATTATATTTCCATCTGAACGGAGTGGAGCCTCCGTTCAGTGTTTGAATTATATTTCCATCTGAACGGAGTGGAGCCTCCGTTCAGTGTTTGAAATTATATTTCCATCTGAACGGAGTGGAGCCTCCGTTCAGTGTTTGAAATTATAATTTCCACTCTGAACGGAGTGGGACTCCT